>CM051459.1:333101484-337945629 GCA_028095005.1 Rhynchospora pubera
TTTAATTATTCCTGATTTTTTTATATTTTTTCAATATTTTTAGAATATATTATTTATTTTTCTAATTAATTAACTAATTAATAAACTAATAAAAGGAAAAAAATTTAATTTTCCCAAAAAATACTAAATTACATATAAAATTTAGTTTAATTATTACTGATTTTTTCCATATTTTTTTAATATTTTTACAATATATTATCTATTTTTCTAATTATTTAACTAATTAATAAATTAAATAAATAAATAAATAAATAATATATAAAAAATTAAAAAGCTAAGATCGGAATCTCAGAATCCGATCAAAGCTTAGATCGGAATCCTGGATTCCGATCTAACGTTCGGAAACTCAGAATCCGATCAAAGCTTAATTCGGAATCCTGGATTCCGATCTAACGTTCGGAAACTCAGAATCCGAGATTCCGATCTAAGCTTAGATCGGAAACTCAGAATCCGATCAAAGCTTAGATCGGAATCCTGGATTCCGATCTAACGTTCGGAATCCAGGATTCCGATCTCGTGATACTATTTATATTAAACTTATTATATTGATATTATTTTTAATATATTATATTAATTTAATACTATTTTTTAAAATTTCGGCTGCTGAATATTGGGTTACTAAGGAAACAGTCCAAAACTGGGCCATCTAGAATTTTTTCGTAGTAAAAAGAAAAAAAAGAAAAATTTTCTCTCCAATGTTACATACAACGCACTCCAAATCCCATCTGTTCATCTTTCGTCGAGATTCGTGCTGGACGTCGATCATAATTCAGAAATCATCAATGTATCAGTGAGAGAGAGTGCCTTATCTTTTTCTTTTTCCCTCTTCCTTCTTCCCTCCATGGAGACTCTCTCCCTTTCCTCTCCGGCTTCCCGCGGTTTCTCATGGACCAGGTCCACGAGACCCACCTCTATCTCCTCCAGAAGTGCCCTCGTGACAGTCTTCTCTACCCGGTCTACCCGCTCTCTCCTACCTTCTTCTCAAAATATTCTCTTCGTAAGTTTTCTTTTCCTGTATTATTCGTACGAATAACTTATATTCGAGTGACACTGAACTTAAAGGGTGAGTAATATCTCATATGAAATATTTGTACTATTCAATTTTTTTTGGACCGAAGTGCAAAGTTCAAGGTCGCCACGGCAGATGGAATCGGTTGAAGGTGAGAGCTGAGATGTTTGGGCAGCTTACAAGTGGCTTTGAGACAGCTTGGAATAAGCTTCGCGGTGTAGGTGTGTTTAATCTTTTTTTAAAGCCTCAATTTTTGCAACATTTTAATTACTTCTGCCACTTTGTAAAGTAATTTCTGTGTGCATTACGAATGTTCTCGAAAATAAGCAAGAATTATTAAACCATTAAGCCATGAAAAAAAAATTATGAAGAATTGGATGTATAGTTGCATACACAATTTCTTGGGTGGGAACTTATGATCTAGTGCATACACTTTATGAGATTTGTAGGATATTTATCTTGTTTATATGTTAAAGTGGTTACTTGTAAAAGAACTTATGTCAAGGCAATATTTTAGGTAAAGGGAAATCTTTGGTTTTTTCTCTCAAACATGATGTCAATTTTGCATGTTTTCTTCCATTCTTCCATTTTCTTTTTTCTGGCAGACTCTGCACTTAATATAAGACCATGATTTTTTAAGCTAATACCAGGACACAATGACCTTCACTGACATGCATGTGCCTGCATTTGTTGCTTTATTCAAAGTGCCAACTAGTTTTATTTATTTGGAATTTTCTTTGGTTATATATTTTAAGATGTTCTGACGAAGGAGAACATTGCCGAGCCAATGCGGGATATTAGAAGAGCACTTCTGGAAGCAGATGTGAGCGAATTCTTCCATCCCAAGAAGTTCCCAAATTCTATAAATTTTACAATTTTGATACTTCTGTCTTTGTTTTTGTTCTTGTCATAGTAATAACTTGTATATTTATACAGGTAAGTTTGCCAGTAGTAAGACGATTCGTGCAATCTGTAACAGATCGAGCCATCGGTGCAGACTTGATTAGAGGAGTTCGACCTGATCAACAATTAGTTAAAGTATGTATAATCTCTCTTTTCCAATGCATTGTTCAGTAAGTATCCTATCAGCTAGTTTATACTGCCTTGGACCCCAAATAAGCACAAAAAAAGAAGTAAGCACACCAATTGCTACTGGATTGGTATGCATCTAATTGTAAAAGGGTTTTACAGACTTGTTTTGCTATGTTGTGACCAACGGAAGCAGGTGGTGGACCAGACCACCACAATGTTTATTACTATGTGCAAGTATTTGAGAAAATAATAATGATTCATTCTAGTAATGGACAGTTCCTCTCTTGTATGTACTTCGGATGTCTTACAAGATGCTAAATCTGACTATTATGTTATAGAACTGTGTATGTGGGTGTTCTGTGATATGTATACTAATTCATAACCAAATTAATTTTCTTTTCTTGACAGATAGTGCACGGCGAACTAGTACAACTTATGGGAGGTGAAGTGTCAGATCTAGTATTCGCAAAATCAGGTCCAACAGTGATATTACTAGCTGGCTTACAAGGTGTTGGAAAGACTACAGTTTGTGCAAAACTCGCATTCTATCTGAAGAAGCTGGTACGATTCTGTGCTAGTTTTATTTTTATTCTATTTTAGAGAACTTTTTTTGGGGTAATTCTCAAAAGGACACATATACCTGGAAAATGAGAAAATGCTATGGATGCATTCACAAAAGGTCAAGAAATATTACTTTTTTATATATATATACATGTTCATAATGGATATAAAGTACACTTTTTGCTCATCTATTTCAATATATGTTCGAACTTCGCTTTGTTCTTCTCAAGATCAATAAGATATAAAAAAGGGTATTAGGGTCTTTCCAATGAAGATACAAGAAAGGTATTGAAGTGAAATTTCCATGTCTTAGGGGTCTTCAGATATACTTCTTTTTCTTGTTTATTCATAATAATTATAGGTCTTAGTCATCTTTCATTTGAAAATAAAGATACTGATAGATGCGAGACAGATAACAGGGGAAGAGTTGTATGCTTGTAGCCTGCGATGTTTATAGGCCAGCTGCAATTGACCAGCTAAAGATATTGGGTGAGCAGGTACTTGTTTATAATTTCTTAAAGATAGATATTTTTCAGATAATGCATGTGCTTTTGTAAGTAGCTATATTTTGCATTTGCATAGCACCCAAGGTCTCTTGCTCTGTTTCTATACCAGTATTGCACAGAAAAAAGACAGAATATTTTTTTTTCTTTTGAGTTATATTTTTTCATGTTTATCTTTTGGCCTTTTGTCACAGGTGGGTGTACCAGTCCATTCTGAAGGTACAGATGTCAAACCTTCGCAAATAGCTAGAAATGGTGTTGAAGAAGCAAAAAAGAAGAATATTGATGTAATTGTCATCGATACTGCTGGTAGGCTTCAGGTAGGTTTGATAACCTGTTTTTTCGTATGTCTATCTCCCTCTCCCCCCCTCCCATCCAGCTATTTAATTTGTAATTGTGCATATTACTCTTATATATATTAAGACTTGCTGATGCATGGTAATTGCGGATATTTTTCTGCAGAAGTGTAATGCGATGTAAATGATCATATAATTAGTTTTCTGACTATCTTACCACCACATAAAAGAAGCACTGTCTTTTTGTAAAGCTCAAGTTCCAACTTATAAATGCCAAATTAGTTCTGATGTGAATTTTTGCGCTCTCACTTACTATGAAAATCTAGGCCCAGTTCTGTCATTTTTGCTGATTTACAATTTACCTAACAATTGCAAACTTCTAACATGCATCCATAGAAAATATTTTTGATATTTGTTGATTATTTGTTTCTACCTATTGATATAGAGTTATAGACATGTTCCTCATACTGCAATATGGTAAAGTATTGGGTATGATATCCCAATATATTTTATTTAGGCCTCTGTTAAATTCAGCTTTCACTGAATGACCTTCAATTGGGCAATTATGTGAGCACAAATTAAGAATTGTTTTAGCCATAAGTACCAATCTATTACAAAACATCCAACCTAATAGAAAACAAACAATTAAGATAAGAAGCCAGTGCCATACTTGTATATTTAGGCTCTTCAATACTTGCTCAAATGTCATGGCTTATATTAGAATTTGGAACTGTAAGGTTTTTATTTAGCAATTTCACATTACTGATGATTTTTGTTTTTTTCTCCCCTCCCCCTTCACTCACAAACCATTGTTTACTGGATTCTGAGATTGGACCATACTAAAAAGTTTAACTATTGTCGTTCCCAACTTTTGTAGATAGACAAAGCAATGATGGATGAATTGAAGGAAGTAAAACAAGCTGTCAATCCCACTGAGGCTTTATTGGTGGTTGATGCCATGACTGGTCAAGAAGCTGCAGGTACATATTTTTATATATAGAAGATTGTAGAATTTTAGATAATCAAGATGAAAAAAAAAAAATTGCATACTCTCTTGTGTATTCTTATTCTCGTTTAATGCCATTTTGTTTTGTTTCCTCGACTATTAGCATTGGTAACAACATTCAATATCGAGATCGGTATTACTGGTGCCATACTGACCAAGCTCGATGGAGACTCACGTGGTGGAGCTGCTTTGAGTGTCAAAGAGGTCCTTTTTCCTCAGTTTCCATTTTCATATGGTCTCTCATCTAGACATGCTTTGGTGTTTGTGGGGTTTATCTCATTAACCTATTATATAATGAATTGATTACACGGCAATACTTTGTGGATCACAATTAAGAATGCCAACAGATCAACAGAACTACATATTTCAATGTTCACATGAACTATACTCATGTTCATGTATGCATAGTTAATTGACTTGTCTATGAATAGGTATCAGGAAAGCCTATAAAGCTGGTGGGGAGAGGGGAGAGAATGGATGATTTGGAGTTATTCTATCCCGAACGCATGGCAGGTCGAATCCTCGGCATGGGTGATGTTCTTTCCTTAGTAGAAAAGGCTGAGGAAGTTGTAAGTTTATTTGCTTCCTTATTTTTTAAGATAGTATTTTAGGATAGCATGCAAACTGAAGCCTAATGGAAAGTGACTAAGTTGTCCCTCATCTTCTAAGAGTCATCGAAGGAACTTGGGACAAGTACCTTTTCATAAAATGCACGAATGAGAGTTCAAAACTAACTATTGCATCCTCTATCTGAAAGTGTTGTATACTGCATGTCAACTTGTTTCATATAAAGGTTATGCAAGTGTAGTCACAAGTCACAAATACTTTACCATTCTGGACCTGGCGGCTCTCAGTTATATCTGTTTTTATAGATGCACTTACTGTATGGAAGTAATGCCTCTGCAATTGCATGAGTTCTGCTGAGTAGAGTTGCGTGTAAACAAATGTGTATTCTTGTTAGTAGATTATAGTACCGGTTAATTGCATGTAATGCTAATGCAACTGCAATTACAAGTAGCAAAACTTCCCTGAATAAATTAGTTCAACATGATAAATAGTCTTGGCAATTTGGTTCAACCTGATCAACAAATTAGCTGTTTTCTCACATTACATATACCAAAATGTAATGAAGATAACTAGTATTTTATTTATAGTACCTATTGCTACCTCCACCTGCATAAAATGTGCCCTACATGTGTTGTACTTGCATTTGTACCATGTTTTTTATTTGACATTGTGATATTGTCTGATAACTGTCAAATGTTTGGAGCAGATGAAGAAAGAAGATGCAGAGGAGATGCAGAAGAAGATCATGAGTGCAAATTTTGATTTCAATGACTTTCTGAAGCAAACACGGATGGTAGCGAAGATGGGTTCCATGAGTAAAATTCTTGGAATGATACCTGGCATGTCTAAGGTAATACCTATAAGCATATCAAATCCATATGGTCATGTATAACCTGTTTGAATTTTCAGTTCAACCTATCTAAACTTGAACCCTATCCTGACCAGCACCCATCCCAAGCTGATTTAACAATTTTACCTTTTTTGTTAAAAAATTGAAGTGCCAGAACCTGATTGCCTGGAAATCCACTAGCAGAAATGCCCTCTAGCCTAAATAATAAACACCTAGAACTTGCAAATTTTAATCCAATCTGGAGGATCCATTAGACCTTCCTGAACCAACCTAACCTGAGGATTGGAAAAAAGTTAAAATGACTAAAATTTGAACCGCCCTGAACTTCTTCTGAACTGAGCCAAGAATTTTGAAAAGTTAAAGGACCAGTTTCAATTGGGTCGACGTCACTGCCTTCGCATACTGTTGTGCAGACATGCGGTCACATGGGGTTGCTGCAGTTGTTGCGGTCGCACAGGTATTGGGGTCGCATGATTGAACTCACAGAGTCAAAAACCCATATAGTGAACCAATAAAGACCAGAATCAGATTGATTGCTTTGGACTGCCTGTTCTCCAACATTGTAATATGTTATGGACATGTTGTACCACTGTACCAGTTTGGTGGAAACTTTTTTTTGAAGTTCTTTTGTTGCACCATGAGTTTGAACATCTGTTAAGCTCAAGGCAATCTTTCTTGAGCAATTGATCCGCATAAATCTGAGCAGGTACATGCCAATGCTGAACAGGAAGAAAAGCACCATGGTTCCATTATAATTAGATTTTAGATGTCTCTCTCTTTCTGTGCCTGTTCATTGCATTTGGGCCAAATAAGTCTTATAAATAAATTTTGAACTTCCGCTTCTCCTCTCTCTCTCTCTCCCAGAGTGGGGCAAAATATAAATAAATTTTAAACTTTCATTTCTCCTTGAATGCAGGTGACACCAGCTCAGATACGTGAAGCTGAAAAAAATCTAGAATTTATGGAATCTATGATAAATGCTATGTACCCTGGTAATTAAATAAACTTGCATGACAAATAGTTGGAGCTAAATAGAAAAACAATAGGAAAAAAAAGCTTAATAGGTGACTGTTTTCTAATTTGCAGAGGAAAGGGAAAAACCAGAGCTGTTGGCTGAATCACGTGAGAGGCGAAGGAGAGTTGCCAAGGAATCTGGAAAGACAGAGCAACAGGTTTGTCTTTTATGTCAAGTGAGCTTGTTGAAGGATTTTTGCAAATAGATGGCCAATCCTTCTCATTTTTTAATAAGGCGGAATTTTTGGATTGTGGCCCTCCATAGTAAATTTTTAATAATCAAATTGAAGTTTGTTTTTTTATCGCTTAGTCTTGGTTGTTAGATGCAAACCTCCCAAATTTTCTGCACCTTTTTGAACGCTGGAAATTCCAGGGTCCTGGCAACTAGAAACATACAGGAATTATGGTGACTTATATGTAAAATGTAGCACTGCTGGATAAATAATTTCATGAATGATTAGGTGAGCCAATTGGTAGCCCAGCTGTTTGAAATGAGGGCACGGATGAAGAAGCTGATGGGGGTCATGCAAGGAGGTTCTATTCCGGCACTTAGTGATCTGCAGGAATCTCTTAAAACTGAAATTAAGGTTTCTTTCTTTGTAGTTTCACTTTTAAAATTTTTATGTTTGGTTGGGGAAGAATTACATATCAAAGCCTAACCTAATTCAGAATAGGGAGAAATGACAATTATTTTCTTTGTCAAGTAAAGCATTGATCAGCGATGGAGAATAAGTTTCCACAAAGCACATATTTGTACTTACATGTAGTGGGCCCTCTGACTTGTATATCTACTGCCAACTCATGAGCCTTGGAACATGTGTTGCTTAGAACCATTAACTCTGTTTGAATCCTTTCACTATCAGGCACCTCCCGGTACTGCAAGAAGAAAGAGGAGATCAGGAAAGAGCAGGGGTTCTATTCTTGAAGAACTTATTGCAAAGCGCCGATCTGATTCTTAGTTGTGGGTCGAGCTGATCGATTGTAGAATAAGTCAGAAAAAGTCAATTCTTTGAAGCTAGCATTTGTAAAATTTTTGGGAAGCTCTTTTTTGTTTTATTTTTATTTCATTATTATTATTTATGATTTTCTTTAGCGATTATGTAGTTTATTTTTCTTAGTTTGTGATTGTATATGCTTGTTCTAAGAGGTCGGGTGGTAAGAGCACTGGGCTCTCTTCTAAGAGGTCCAGGGTTCAAGCCCGCATGCTTGCGATAGGCTTGGCGAGCCAGCATAAAAACTCAGCCATATATACAAGAAATGACCAGGGTCGGGGTGTCATTTCTAGCCTATCCCAACTCGTTTGGGACAAAAAAAGGCTCTGACTTTGTGATTGTATTGCTTGTTCAAAATGAAGTTGTATGCCATCTGGAAGGTGTAGAAACAGTAGCATTTATCATGTAATTAGAGCTGGATCCACATCCACTAAGCATTTATAACTATGATAAGTCATTGACTCCCTACACATTTAAAGTGCAAGTAGCCATAACTTAGTACTGGCAAATCGAGTTGAACGAGTACGTTCTAGGTCTAATTTGATTTGATTAGCGCTTGATGCACAGCAAAATAAAGCAAAAACTGACGCAATTATCTATGTGCGCGTTATGATAATGTGCTATATTCAATTAATCAGTTCTGTTGTTCCGAAGTCTAATTTTTTTTTTTTGTGATTTAATTTTGTTGGAACCTAATTGGTGCCAAAATCATTGGCAGTCGATCCCTCAAGTATATTTATTATGTACGTCAAATTTTGTGCAAGCTTGGTCATTTATTAGACGACTTGAAAATTTTAGTGTCTATATATTTTATGGCACTTTGATTGATTATCAATTAACTCCAATCATATAACATTTATTATTAGACCATAAATTATGGAAAGCTAATAACTTTATTATTTTTTAAATTGATATCAAAATTGTTAAATTAACACATTATCAAGGATCCCCACTGATGAACAGCATAACGTCATACTATCATCACTTCATTGGTCAGAAACTTGTAAACCATATAAAATGAACCACACAATTATGCTAAATATTGATTTCTATCAACTCGATGGTGTGAATAATGAAAATTCATATAAATCAGAATAAGATTTTGCAGAATTGTTTAACAAATATACTCACGGAACAATATGTATTTCAGTTTGATATTTTTTAGTTTGCTGGTGTTTCAATGCAAAGCATAATAAGATAAGATAACAAAAACAGAGACTTATCCCAGTCCCAGAAAGCTGGAATTATTAAACTCTGTTAAATTAATGGGTCCAATCTTGTCAAAAAGCCCAAAATTCCATTAAGGCCCATTTACAAAACCCTAGTTACAACCAAACCTATATTACCATCGTTGCTTTTATTCTGCGCGCGCCGTCGTCTCTCCTTTTTCCAGCGCGAGAACACTCTCCAAACCGTAGCAAAGCTCAAATCTCATGGTAAGGATTTCTTCGCTGAATTCACCATCTCATTTGAGTCTAATTTCTGTTTCTATCTTGTTTGAGTTGACGTGATCTCTGAAAATTTGCGTTTCTCGAATCAGGCGCCGAAGAAGGACAGCAAGGCTCCACCTCCCTCTTCCAAGCCCGCCAAGTCTGGTGGTGGGAAGCAAAAGAAGAAGGTATGGTTTTGGGTTGTGTTAGATTTTTTTTTTTTTTGTAATTCTTTTTTTCTTCTGAGATCTGACTTATTTCGTGCATTTGATATATTATCATATTTGCTGATGTTATACATGATAATCTGTTGTTCAGAGTTAGCATTTGCATATCTGTGAGGTTTAGAGGTAGATTGATGGATGTGATTTTATTTTATAGGGAAGTTTTGCGAAATGCTATTTTATAGATTTGATTTACTCATTTGTTTCTCCCATTGTTGTTATTTTTGGTGAGAGCAGAAGTGGAGCAAGGGAAAGCAAAAGGAGAAGGTGAACAATGCGGTGCTGTTTGATCAGGCGAACTATGACAAGATGCTGTCTGAAGTTCCCAAGTTCAAGCAAATCACCCCCTCTGTTCTCTCTGAAAGATTGCGGGTAAGTACACTTATTGAAAACTTGATAGTTCTGCATCTCGGGTTTGGATTGCAATAATATATATATATATATATATATTGGTTAATATACTGGAACCATGCCTCATTTACTTTGCATTGTTACCTTAGACATTGTACTAATAATAGTCTGATTGGCATAAGAAAATTTTCTATATTTATGATTGTATAAGATTGATTCTGGCTTTGTTGCTTATAAAATTAGTAGGTAAAACTGAGGTACATGAGTGCTCCTGAAGGTGTAAATAGATTACAAGTTTATCAAAAATTGTGTATGGTTTCCCTTTGAGCTTCCTGTTAAAATTGATTCTGTTATCTTTTGTTGAAATTGCGGATTCAAATTCACAATGTTACCTATTATCGGCATCATTATCATCATGCTTTAGTGGATTGATGTTTGGATGTATTGATATGGATGTTGATTTTGGTAAGTCATTAAAGTGAATAGTTATATTTATCGTGATGATGGACATGGTTATTTGTGGATGATTAAGTTCCTTGCTATTAGCAAGAAACATTTTGTGTAGATTTGGACTATTTATTTTAAATATGAATCACTCAAAAGGGAATAGCTCCCTGAACCCCTATTGCAGATTTTTCCTTTGTCGGGAGTAGTTTGAATGGACTGGGTAATTTTATATAATCTAAAATGGATGGGCAGGATATAAAAATGTCCTTGATGGACTGGATATAAGTCTGGTAACATGTTCTCAAGGTAGCATTTTATGTCATTGTGTCGGTTTGACATTGATATGTGCATAGATGTTGATTGGTTTAAAGAACTTGGTTTTTCCCCCCTTTTGGTCTAATCACTGCATTTTTTGTGGTTATATCAGATAAATGGATCATTGGCAAGGAGAGCTATTAAGGATTTGATGGCAAGAGGTGCGATAAGGATGGTATCTGCTCACTCCAGCCAGCAGATCTATACCCGTGCCACCAATACTTAGTTTGTTAATTTCTTTTGTTTTATATATTTGGTGCCAGCTATAAGACCTATGCGCTAATGTTACTGAGTCATTGACTCATTTGTTTTTTTGGTACTTTGTCTTGAGTCTATTAGCTGAGGCTTTTTTTGAAGCGGAATGTCTCATACTTGTTTTATGTTTGGATTGTCACTTTTAATCTTGATAATTAAATTTTTTGTGATTCTTACTGTCTATGCGATTATTGTGGGTTAGTTTTTCTAACTCCAATATCAAGAGACATCTATAACTTATTTGTTCTAATGGTTTTGATGTTTATAAAACTTATGAAATATTTTCACCTTATCAGATTTTTTCTGTTGTAGCTGAGATTACACTTTAGGGGTCAAGTCTACTAAGCAGATTTGAGATTTGTAACTTTACTGTCATGTGTATATTATTAAAGGAAGGAATTGCTTTCATGGTTATCTTCAAAAGAAAATTTTAAATTCCGAACTTTATATTGCAGTGTGATTTACAAGATCCATCAAATTTTGTGCAAACTGTACTATTCTGATGCATTTATAGTTTATATTGTGCACTATTATTTTGGATTTTAATGTTTTATGTAATCTACTTTTAATTAAAAGAAAGGAAGGTTGGCAAGTTTTTGCAAAATTTTGTACACAAAATTTTCTTTTTTATTTTGGCATTTCAAAATATTTATTAGTAAGAATCACGAAATTGAAATTCTTTTTAAAAAAGAAAGTTTACAAGGTGCGTGCGGTTTATGGATCACAAAAGAGTCTGCAAAGTCTTTTTACATCGTGCGCTGTTAGGTTCACAGACAGTGAATGACAAATGAAAACAATCCGAATTCGCTGTTGCGCGACACTGACACACGGTGTAGCGCACTACGAGTCGTCTGATCTTGATCGGACGGTTCACTTTGTACTGGCCTATCAATCTAGATTACATGCACGGGGCTCCCTTGTCCATTGGATCTTGATCAGACGGTCAGCATACCGTGCTACACCATGTGTCGCGCGGCAGCGGATCTCAATTTAAATGAAAAGGATGGTTCACATCCATTTTCTAGTTTGAATTCTTTCCCTCGTGTTTTGTTTTCACTTTAACACATTAAAAAATTGCTCTTGCTCTATTTATTATTAATAACTTTGAAATCTTACGTTTACCATATAAATCGAACTAGACGAGCTACAAGTTTCAAATGCAAATACAGGATCAGTCACGCAAATCAAGATTAACTAAAATAATTGTTTAAGGGTGCGTTTGGATTGTTGGAAGAAAGAAGAAGAAGAAGGAAGAAGAAGAAAAAAAATTATAAACAATCCAAACTCTTCACAAAGTTACACATTTCTCAATACTTTTTCCCACTTCTTTCCTTCTTCCCTTCTTCCCACACCTATCCAAACGCACCCTAAGGTAGCACAACTACTTTTAATGTTAAGCTCACTCAAGCTTTACTGGGTTATAACTTCAAAAAATGGGAGTTATGCACGTAAAGCAGATAATTGGTGTTTTCCATCCGACTAAATTCCATCCACACCATTCATATACTTACGTGTACTTACATGACGACTAAATAGACACAACCAACAGAGGCGTCTCCTCCATTTTATTTCTCTTTCATATTTCTTTCTCTCTATTCTCTCCAAAGTCTAGATCTGGTCATGGATCTCTTTCTTCTCTCTACTCTCCCTTCTCTTCCTCTTCACATGATGACTAGATAGACACAACCAACAAAGACGTCTTCTCCATTTCATTTCTCTTTCATATTTCTCTCTCTCTACTCTCTCCAAAATATAGATCTGATCATGAATCTCTTTCCTCTCTCTACTCTCTTCTCCTCCTCCTCTCCTTTGTTCTGCCCTTCCAATTTGATCGAAGATCTCCTCTTCAACGCGATGACGAAAAAGGCTAGGGTTTTCGCCTCCGCCTCACTCTCCAACCGAAAAACACAGTTTTTTTCGTTTCTCCGGTTCCGATCAAACACCAACCCTCCAACAAGCGCAGCCATGGTAAGACATCACGTTTCTTTCTCAGATCTAACTCTCGCAAAGAAAAAAGTTCAAATTGTCTATCTTTTATTTTGTTTTTACAAACTTTTCTGTTACTTTTTTCTTCATTATATATCATTTGTTTGCACTTGTATATATACATGTGCTTGAAAATTTTTGGTTTGTTCAATTCGAGTTCCTCTAATAGTTTATCATCTGAGATTTTATTCCTCTCATTTTTTAGGATTAACCCTCTATAACTAAATCACTATAGGAGAAAGTTTCAAACCCGCTCTTTGAAAAGAGGCCGAAACAGTTTGGCATTGGTGGGGCTCCGTCGCTAAAGGAGAATTTGTCTCGCTTTGTGAAATGGCCAAAGGTTGTCTCGCTTTTGTATGTGTTACTTTTTTATTCATCTTTGCATGTATCAAGTGTGTTTAGTTAGTTGCTTTATATGTTATGTTAAATGCATTTAGGGATCAGATTATAGTAATTGGACAATTTGTCATTGTTGGTACACTGTATTCATGTGTATTTGTATAAGTGTTTGGTTAGTTGCTTTCTATATTATGTTAAATGCACATAGGGATGAGATTATAGTAATTAGACAGATTGGCATTACTGGCACACTCTAATTCATGTGAATTTATATAAGTGTTTAGTTAGTTGCTTCACATGTTATATTATATGCATTTAGGGATTATATTATAATATTTGGAGGGATGTGTTAAGTATTGCAGAAATGATCATCTTATATTCAATTACATGTTGCACAAAAGATGCGTTAGATATGACAAATGTTAAATTACATGCTCTAAGGGATCATCTTATATAGGTTGCATCTATGGATTACTTGTGCAAATGTTTACTTACTTCAAATTTTGCACAAAGGATGTGTTAGATGTTGCAAATGTTACGTTAAATGACATAAGGGATCATCTTTTGTTTCATTATTAGAAAACTTGTTTTGTGCATTAAGTTGCCTAAAAGATTATTTAGTACTAAATTGTGATATATTTGTCTAATTAAGGATCATATTGTTAACACTTTATATATGTATTTGTATTCATATTACGCAGGTTTGGATTACGCTTCGATCAAGTTGGTGTGGCGTTGTGTGTTCATTCTCCACAAAGTTTAGATTTTTAGCAAACTGAACATGTGTCCTAATATTTGTATGAATTGTGATGGTATTATCTTGTGTATTGGTTATAATTTGTATTGCTTTGGATTGTTAAAACTAATCACGATGTATTAGGAATTTAGGATCATATTATTGTTATTTTTCATGGATCATATTAATATTTATTTTTGTACTACTTAATGTTATATTACTAAACACTTAACGCAAATTAAATCATCCCTTGTTGTATTTAATTCAAAAAACTATTCAACAATTATCTCATCTCTTAAAGCACCAATTAGAATACGAAATGTTGACGTCATCACATCTGCCAGCACGCGGATGACGTCAGAGAGCGAAACTAGACCAAAGGGCTGGATTGCTGGTTGGTTGGATGGTAAAATCGTGGATGATTTATATGATTTCCGTCTTCTCTTTACTATCATAAGAAAAAGAAATATATAACATTTCTTAAAGGGAATTACTTACAGTAATCAACGTTCTGTGCAATCAAGCAATCAAAGTGCTAACGCTCTCACCTTCACTCTCACCACTCAAGCGTGATTTAATCCTGTCCTCTGTATGCGTCCTCTTTGATCTCATGCAACTACTCGCGCCTCCCATTCTCCGCCTCTCCTCCGCCTCACCTCCACTTTCGCCTCATCTCAGCCTCTTCTTCGCATCACCTCCGCCTCTCCTTGCGTCCGTATTTCCTCTCCTCCACCTCACCTCCGCCTCTGCCTCATTTCAGCCTCTCCTTCACCTTACCTCTCCTCCGCCTCACCTCAGCCTCTCATCCGCTTCTCCTCTCCTCTGACTCACCTCCACCTCTACCTCCGCTCACTGCTCCCTCTCCTATACGGATCGAATCTGGTTGAGGAAGAAAGAAGTAGAAATTGAGAAGGATAAGAAAAGAAAAGAGGTTTAGATCTAGTTCTGTTACGACTTGGGAGTAACTAAATTACTATAAGGGATGAAATTAATCAGTATAGGGAGTATCTAATATGTATAAGGGAGTAAATAATATTCATATCTGATTCTGTTGTTTTTTGGGAGTAACTAAATTATTATAAGGGATGAAATTGATCAGTATAAGAGAGTATCTAATATATACAACAGAGAAAATAATATTCATATCTGATTCTGCTATTATTTGGGAGTAACTAAATAGCTATAAGGGAGTAAATAACTAATATAAAGGAGTATCTAGTATATATAAGGGAGTAACTAACTAGTATAAAAAGAGTATCTAATATGTATAAGGGAGTAAATAACATTCACAACTGATTCTACTATTGTTTGGAAGTAATTAAATAATTATAAGTGAGTAAATAATTAATCGTAAGGAAGTATTTAATACAAGTGAGGGAGAAATAATATTCATATTTGATTCTGCTGTTGTTTGGGATTAACTAAATAGCTATAAGGGAGTAAGTAACTACTATAAAAGGAGTATCTAATATGTATAAGGGAGTAAATAATATTCATAATTGATTCTACTATTGTTTGGGAGTAATAAATAACTATAAGGAAGTAAATAATTAATAGTAAGGGAGTATTAAATACAAGTGAGGGAGTAAATAATATTCATTTCTGATTCTGATAACGGCATGGTTGAACTGGGCGACGGGACGGCTGCGACGGCATGGCTGGGCGACGGTGACGGAAGGGCTGCGCTTCGGCGACGGCATGACTGCGCGACGGTGACGGGAGGCGATGTGACGGAAGAGGTGAGAGGGGAGAGAGGCTATGTGCTGAAAGGAGGCTTTATGCGAGACATGAGGCGATGTGCGAAGGAAAACCCACGTGAACAAAGGGACCGGAGGGCGAGGGTGAGAGGGTGAAGCGAAAATAGAAACTATCAGATAGAACTGGATAGTGTACTTACCTAAAATAAATTTTGATTGCGTGATTGCCTAAACTCATATTGTAGTTAGGCCTGAAAACGGCGACCGTTTTGACCGTCTTTTCGTTTCGTTTCGTCTAAAACGAAACAAAACGGTTAAAGATTTTGGTTACGTTTTAAAAACGAAACGGTTAACGCAAGTATGAAATGGTTTCGTCCATGTGTATTTTCGTGATATTTTCGTGATTTCGATCGTTTCGTTCAAAACAAAACGATTAACGCAAATGATAATTAATTTCGTGTTCAAAACGCAACGATCAACGCAACAGTCCAATTGCGTGATCATTTTACACGTTATACACCCCTAATTGTCGTTATCAGCTCCGTTTCTTAAAAGTCACTGCGCAATAAGATTCTGTGTCTATTGGGCCAATCAGTGTCACGCCCATAACGGCCCAAGGAGTAAGAAATCTTCACTTCACTTCGAGGGGTACTATCGAAATTTATCGCTCCTTACAGAAGAAAACCCTTGGCCGCCATACTCGCCTGCGACCTTTCTTCTCTAGGGTTTTGTGGAAACAGATCGGTGCCTCAGTTCACTTCTCCTACGCGCGTTTCCCAGTTCAAGGTATGTTTTCTTCTCAATTTCTTCGTTTCTTTTCGTGTTGTTATTATTGACTGATTTTGTTGGGTCTGGTGTTTTGATTTTAATTTTTTTTCCTCAAACTACTTTATCGCGTAATAGAGTGGAATAAGGTTTTATTGTACTCAATTTTCTATGTATATTCTTCACCCTTGAACCGCTTAAATTAAATATTTAGCTTTTGTACTTCAGAAAATTTTAGTAGGAATGTTTTTTATTTAAACAATCGTACAGCTAAGATTAAGCTTCCATTCCTGTGCAGATACATTACCAGTACCAGGTATTATGGTCATCCTTGGAATACTCTTTCAATAAAAAGAAAAAGGCATCAAAATTAGTTTCTCCTCTAGTTTAATTTTTTATCCCTAGTTTGTGTACTTCCCTTTCTCACTTGGCTCTTTTGAAAAGTGCAAGTAATTGATTATTTATTTATTTTTATCTGACATTTTTTTTTTGTTATTGTATTGAAGAACATCAATGGCAGCAATGGAGGATGATACAAATGTAAGTTCATTTAGTTTTCTTAATACTTTTGCTTATCACTTTATCTATATACTGCATTAGGAGATTTTATGCTGTAGCTTAAAGACTTGTTATAATGAATAACAATTTACATCAATTATTATGAAATAGAGTAATGGTACAGTCTCGTACCCAAATTGATGATGTTTTTTTTTGTGTGTGTACATACTGGTACAGTTTGAGTATTGAAATGCCTGTAATTTGAGTTTAGACTTGTGTTAATTAGTTTCATGTTAATGGTTGTATCTATGGATTGGTAACATCTATATTTTGTTATGTATGTTGACATTCGGCCAGACGAAGAAAGAGGAAGAGGAATTCAGCACTGGTCCTCTCTCGGTTCTCATGATGAGTGTCAAAAATAACACACAGGTTTCTTCTGAATTACTTCTGCATTAATTTTTAGTAGCTCATGCAATATTATTTCTGTAATATATGTCAGAAACAGTATAACCATGTTGTGATGTGACTTGAACAAGTCTGATAGCACTCTGTTTTGATCTGTTCAGGCAACTTCTTTGAACTTCTGAAATTTAAAGTAATTAGTATTCTTGGGTGGTTGGTTAGGTTTACTAGTACTGAGATTTAGACCATATATCTGAATAAAGAGGTTCAATCAGTTGATGAACTGATTAGTACATGATGTGAGTGCATGTGTCTGATAGGTTAGTTGGGTTCGCCTTGGCCAATCTGGTGCTCGACAAGACTTCCTGAATACACCTTTTTGTCTTTTTTGGTTTACTAACTCCACTTGAATTTGGTTTTTCTTTATTTATTTTAGGTGCTGATCAATTGTAGAAACAACAAGAAGTTGCTTGGACGCGTGAGAGCCTTTGATCGCCACTGCAACATGGTTCTTGAAAATGTTAGAGAAATGTGGACTGAGGTATTTTTTGAAACAATACATAGCCAAATTACATTGATTGCATAAGGTGAAATTCAATGCATACCATTCAGGGAAAAGAAAGAGGCTATGATATGGAAAAATTAATAATATTGTCTTCTCTTTACTATTTTCTAGAAAAAAAAATACCCAAACTACAGATTCTGTTGGTCAATTTTTTCTTATACACATTATTTGCATATAAAAAAAGGACTATTTTGTTCTTTCGATAGTTGTCTCCATTTTGCAGTCTAATGGTTGGTATTCATCTGATTGTTCTAGTTTTGATGCATACAAGATGTAAATTTGAAACTAAGATTGATTGTTTTTATGTGATGACATGTATTATTTTGTGTTCTTGAAGGTACCTAAGACAGGAAAAGGGAAGAAAAAGGCGCTGCCAGTGAACAAGGACAGGTTCATCAGCAAGATGTTTCTTCGTGGCGACTCTGTAATTATTGTCTTGAGAAATCCCAAATGAATTGAGTTATGATGTGGATCTTTTGTAACATCGCTTGGGTGCTTTAGTGCTTGAATTTTAATATGGAGTTGAGACATGTAAACATTTAGGTAATGTTTTTTGTACAATCTTTAGTAGAATTAATCGTCCACTTTGACATGTTAAACAGATTGTTGCACATGCTTTTGCTTAGTTTGGTTGGGATAGCCAACATTATCTGAAGCTCAGCTGTTTTTATTGCTGTTTTGTTTATTTACTTTTCATCATCATCTTGGTTTGTGTACTTCCACCTCGCAAAGGCTACCGTGATTAAATGAAAACTAAATAATTATCAACATCATGTAATGCAGAATTCACATAGCAGCCATACTTTGCAATCATGTATTTTAGTTAGCAGGCTGTGGGAAAAGGGGTGGTCTCGTGGGCGAGTCTGACTGCAGCCTCTTGTGCCACCGTTATCTCCTCTTTCCATTTTGGGGTGTAGGAAAAACATGGTTCTCTTCACAAGGAAATAAGGGAACGGCTTCTTCTTATTTCTGAATTTATTATAAATAATTCAAACTCTTCACAAAGTTATACACTTTCCAATATTCTCACACCATCCAAACGGAGCCAAAATTTTCTGAAATAACAGGGAATTATTCTGAAAAGTAATTAGAAGAAAATATATTGTAACTTATACTATATTCAAACATATAATGATTTTTTTTTTATCAAGTTAAAAAGCCGAGCACATGTTTTACTTGCAGAAAATTTAATAATTTCGGTAGTCGTCCCTTATAACAAAATATTCATCGCGCAATTTTCCCCAAATAAGGAGACTACTTGTCATGCAACTTCTTTTTTTCTTAAATTTTTTTTTATATAATAGTTGACAATTTTTCAGGTGTAATTTAGTTCTTATATTCCAAACTCAGTTAATTGGACTTTTGCTACTTCAATCATATAGAATTTAAAGGCTATGTAAAAGACTAGCAAGCCTATGGGTATCAATAAGTCCAAACCTATTCTAGAAGAATGATTGTTGCATTACTGATGGAACAAGTATTATTTATAATTGGACTTGCAAATTTACAGCAACTTTGCTGTTACAACGGTAATTTTCACTAGCCGTTTCTGGATAAGCCTAGTTAGCTAATTTTTTCTACTAGTTGAACCCTAGTATACCTTTGACACCTTTGACTGTGTATATGAAATATCAAATATGTGATAGACAACAACACAAGTTTTCTTTTTCCATCATCGAATATAGTACGGTCATTTTGTTAAATTTAAATTTAAATAAAAGAAAAAGAGATTATTATTGATGTCTAATTAAGTTGGTCATGAAATATCTATCGAATTATAATTGCCAGTGTTTGTTGGTTTACTCCTAGAAAGTAGAAAAATGCTAAAACTATCCAGCACAAGGTATTGATTAGCATTAGCAGAAAAAGTGATGATTGGATTTTGCAAACTTGTCCAAATCTCACACCTCAACTGTGAAGAATTACAAATTAACATGCAAGCGAAGAAGATATTAAAAAGGACAACCGTAAACACACCAAAGTCCTTCTGGAAGGGACCTTTTAGACTTTAGAGTCTCTCATATAGATACAAAGTATAAGAATCCAAGACAGACTTCTTCATGTGCCCTTTTTGTGTTTTCTACTTTTCTTACTTGCAGCCTTTTTAACAGGACCAACAACCTAATATTGTGGCTACGGGCCCATTTTCAAAAAAAAAAAAAACAACCTAATATTGGGGTCTAACCTCAAAAGCAGCACGTTGATTTGAATCACTCAAAATTTATACAAATATTTGAAAGATAAAAAAGAAAGAAAGGTGCTTTAATTGATGAAGGCTTCTAGAAAAGTGAATCTTAGTTGTTTTGACTTTTTGATCGCCTTCATGTTTGGAGTCCTTGCTTTAAATTTGTAATAAGACTCTGATTTTGTTAAAAAAAGGCACATCCCGATCTTTCTTTAATTTACTTTTATATACTAATAGTGTAGAAAGTGGAATGAATTTATTAGTTTATATGTATCCTGTTTACTTGCGTAAATGGGAAAATTGTTAAATGACTCTACATATACACTTCTGTCAACATATTTTATTGTCCAGCTATCTCCACTGTTTTGAGTTATATATTTTGAAATATTATGTTCCTATTTTTGTTTATTGTGTATTATATATTTGAACTCCCATGCAGAGTTGGTGGTTCGGTTAAAAAAAAAACTAGTTTTTAATCATGTTCATGACAAAGGAATCGAACTATTTCTTTTAAAGTGGTCCTCCAAATTTCGAAACTTTATTTGAATCCACGGGGATTTTATCATGTTTAGTTTCTTTTTGTTTATTTTTTACGAGAAAAATACTAGTGTCCAATAGATGGACGGATGAGATTTGTCTAATACGATCGCTCTCACGTTTCAAATTTCAAACGACCAATTCAAACTGTTTAATGTATTTTCTATATTGAAAATTTATAAGAAATCAAAATTTTTAACTATTTTTTTATTTTCAAATCACTACTGTTAGGGTCTATGATTCTTGTATAATGGATTTTCTAAAATAAAGAGAAAATAGTAATATATATATATAATAAATAAAAAAGAAAAAAAATAGAAAAATTAGTTTCTTGTAAATTTTAAATATGAAAAGACACATTGAACATTTCAGATCAGTTGTTTAAAATTTGATATGTGAGGTCGATTGTATAAAATGGATCTATCCGTCATATATATATTGGACTCTAATATTTCTTTTATCACAAATCATTTCTATTACTCCAATTAACGAATGAAAAACCTTCTCCTTGAAATTTAAATTATATCATTTATCTTTTGTCCAATTTCCGTCTATTGCGAGAAGTTTGATGTATATGCAGACGAGATATTCCTTGGACGCCCCCGTTGTGTTTTCGAAAAATTGCTAGAAATGGTTGTATAAATAATCTTACAGTTCCTCTTTGGAAGGGCTGTACTAAAAAAAAAAATCCGCTCGACCCGTTTAAACCGTCTTAGTAACTCTTCTAAGAAAATTTGTTTCGAAAAGGTGCATTAAATTACTTTTCTCTATAAGATTTTGGAATAAGTGCACACATGACGTATTTAACCTGTTAACCACTTGTTTTAATTCGCACTTACAAACTTTAACGAAAGGTCCCAAACAAGCCAGCCATCGTTAAAGTCCCAAACAAACCAGCCATACCGATTCGCGTACAATTTTTATGATTTCTAAGTTAATTATCCCAATTTCATGTTGTTTTCTGAGGCGTATTACCCTAAAACAAGTAATATTCACTTTCGTAATAATAATAATAATAATAATAATAATAATAATAATAATAATAATAATAATAATAATAATAATAATAATGTATTATTATTTTGATAGTATCAAATGTACAATAACCAAAGATTAGGAATCTATTAACATCCGATAACTAACTATTTCAACAAACGTTATGAGCAAGGATTACAAAAATCTAACATTTGATACATGATTTATATGTAATACATAATTACATATAGCATACATGTTGAATAGAATAAGGAATTTTCTACGTTTCTAATATTGATTGATCATTAAATTATTCAAATAATAAGTATTTAATGGCTCTTGATGCTTTATTACATAATACTTAAAACGTGTAAAATTTGATATATAAATAGATTTATAAAGACAAGCAAATTTTTTTTTTTGAAGATAAATTGGAGGTCTAAGTTACCCAACTTATTTTTAAATTAAATGTCTATGAAAGACCCCCCAACCAGGTTTCGAACCTGCGGCCTTTCACTCAAGGAGTCAAGGTGCATTGCTCTTTGCCACTATACCAAGAGCTAGTTCTCTGTAAAAACAAGAAATTGAAAACATAATGAAAATGAACACATTTAAAAAAAACGTAACAAACAAATTTCGATGTACTATTTAGCACTGAACTACTGATACATTTTTGCAATAGTTTAGTTGACAATTGTGACCTTGTCATTATATTGGTCTACCAGCTAGGAACTGTTGGAATATTTAATGTGGCCTATGATAATTAATGTGTGAGCCAAGTTTATCTAAGATAATTAACTAAAGGGTGCATCATAATTTGATGGAAATTCTGATGGACCAGATTCATTGTATTTGATCCCTTTAGTTGCCTCAGCATTAAATACTCTATAATCTGAAATTTTAAGGCACCATTTCCCATAATTCTGCCATTAAGAAATTTCAGTAAAGAAAAGAGAAAAACGCCATTGTTGACCATCATTATGGCTGAGGAAAACTCAAAGAAGATCAATACTAACGCTTTCGCCTAATGACTAACGATTTCTGCTCTTCAATTTGGATACGGAGCAGATGTGATAGAAGAGGAGTCGTGCATGGCCTGCGGGTTTCAACTTCATCCACTCAACACTCGATTTCGATTAGCGATGGCACGATGTATTTTACGATTCCTGGTTAATTCCGCATTCTAGAATCGTTGTTGCTCTTACAATTGGTATCAGAGCGGGTTATACCGCTAGATTGCCTTTATTGAAATAGAATTTCATAACGGTTAAATAGAAATTCTGTTGTAAGTGTTGAGTGGATTGAGTTTTGTCTGATTTTCTTAATTATCTGAATTCGTGGATCATTATCTCAAGATCCGCTTATCCGATTTGAGTGAGGTTTTCGAAATTGGAAAGATCTCTGGGTCTACTTTCCAAAGAGACTAACATCTTGAAAATCAAGCGGGTGCACAGGGAGATAATCAATTCGCAATCACAAGAGGTCAGAATGTCAGGGTTCTGAAATTTCTGACCTTTCAGTAGTACGGGACATTTTTCTCTTAATTGGTAATTCGGATTTACATAAAATTTTACTGGGATGTAGACATTTCATATATCTTTCCATAGAATGTAAATTTGTAAAATTCCAATAAAGTATCAGTGAGAAATGCTGTCTGCAAGTTAAGTCTGTCTGACAGTTTGTCGATTTTTCGTCTGGGATAGTCTGTCTTTCGAGGGCTATACCTTTTGATCTATAAACTTGTTTTTGATGAAACTTATGTCACTGGAAAGATCTTTGAATCTAGTTTCCAGGATGATCAAGAACACAGAAAACGGATGATTATAGAGAAAGTTATCGTCAGATTACCAGAGAGTGTTCAGGCTGTCTGAAAGTTTTTGGATGAACTCTGGTCGCACCTTTTCGTGTAGGACGACCCGTCCTGGGTTTGGAATGACCCGTTCCAACAAAGTGTGGTCCAGAAATGATTTTTATGACAAAATTAAGGTACAATCAGACATATTATGGTTCTCTCTTGTCAATTGAACCTTGTAGATTACTTAATTATTATGTAAATCTATAGAATAGTCACAAATTTGTTCAGAATACTGAATTTGTATATAGATGGTTGGCATCTTTATTGAAGGTTGGTTAGTCAATAGTGATATGCTTGAATATACTGTAGTAGTAAAGTTATGCATATGAATAATTTAAACCATACTAAGTTACTCATACTAAGTTACTTTTAATAATTTGGTCATTATCAATTTTAATAACTTTAATTGTAATTATCATTTTATTAAAAGGAAGTGTGTGATATTTTATTTATATATATCACAATAAAGCTTTACATTTAATAAGTTATGATTGTCAATTTTAACAACATTAATTGTCATTGTAGTTTATTAAGTGGAATTTTATTATTATTAATTCAATTTGTTTCTGCCCAACGGTGATGCAAATTGATTTCATGGAACAACTATTTTGTCAAAATTGAAATTTTTAAATATTAATTTTAGTTTAATTAAGTATCATTCCTCATAGTTGTTTATTTATATTATGTTATTTGTGATATTTTAGTTTACATATCACTATGATGTTTATATTTAATAAATATTAAGGATGTCAATTTGAACAACTTTAATTGACATTTTAGTTTATTAAATAGAATTGTCTCATAAACTTCAATTTATTTCTGTCCAACGATGATATAAATTGAAAATGTGAAGAACTTTATGTTAAAACTGAAATATTATTTGGCGTTTTTATTATTCATTTCAGTTTAATTTTATTTTGCTATGTGAATATTAGTCGACTATAACCACCTTATTTTTCCTGAATTTAACAACATTGAATAAAACTAATTTTTCCAACTTGGAAAGAATGAAGTGAGATTTGTCTTGGTAATTTAGAACTGGACCAGACATTATGATTAGCCTTTTGTTGCTACTACGAATAAAAGTAGTAATAATGAAATACTAATTTTGCTAAATTATATCTCAAATTTGATGATATCAAGTTTGGATTTGAAGAAAATATTATAAATCAATGTATATATCTCAGGGTTAGTGGGAGTAATTTATCATTCTCATTTTGTTCGTGGATGATATTTTATTAGTCAATAAGAAATTCACTTTCGGTTATTTATTTGTGCTTGTATATATAATGATTAATTTTATGGAAGAGTGCTGAGCAGTTTATAATGTCATCTTCCACTATGCAAGCAGAATTTTTGTGGCATTTTGTAAGGTCACCTATCTTATTTTTGTAATAACGCGACTGCTATTTTGTCTTTTAATAACAACAAATTAAGTAACATGTCTAATGGATTGACATTAAATATCTTGTTGTTAAATACAAAGTCAAAGATATGACAATACAAATACAACATATTAATTGAGAATTATGTTAACTAATTCTCTCAATAAATTATAACCACCCATTTTTGTCGGCACGGGTCTGGTTGCTAATTATGATTTTGTTGTATTGAATTATGTATTAAGTTATGATGTGAAGCTTCAAATTATGAGTTTGACTTTGAATTATGAAATTTGCTTATTTCTTATGTTGCGCATTATGTTTAATTTAAGCAAATTTACTTAAGTGGATCGAATGAATTATATTAACCATTTGTTGGAAAGAATACCAATGCTATAATTAGTGGGGGTCAAATAACATTAATAGTTATTTTGATTGTATTAGTTTAGTTTGGTATTTCTAACTGAACAAGGTTTAAGATGTTGGCCAATATTGAATTTGTGCTTAATTATGATGTTTTCAGCATAGACCAAGTGGGAGAATGTTGGAATATTTAATGTGGCCTATGATAATTAATGTGTGAGCCAAGTTTATCTAAGATAATTAACTAAAGGGTGCATCATAATTTGATGGAAATTCTGATGGACCAGATTCATTGTACTTGATCCCTTTAGTTGCCTCAGCATTAAATACTCTATAATCTGAAATTTTAAGGCACCCTTTCCCATAATTCTGCCATTAAGAAATTTCAGTAAAAAAAAGAGAAAAACGCCATTGTTGACCATCATTATGGCTGAGGAAAACTCAAAGAAGATCAATACTAACGCTTTCGCCTAATGACTAACGATTTCTGCTCTTCAATTTGGATACGGAGCAGATGTGATAGAAGAGGAGTCGTGCATGGCCTGCGGGTTTCAACTTCATCCACTCAACACTCGATTTCGATTAGCGATGGCACGAGGTATTTTACAATTCCTGGTTAATTCCGCATTCTAGAATCGTTGTTGCTCTTACAGGAACATCCAAGCATGCTCAATATATATATATTTATAAATATCTGGGAAGGACCATAATCTAGAAAAAAAGAGAGAGCGATGGAAGTCAATTTCTCCTCGTCCTGCTATATGTAATTATGTAAACAATCTTTTAATTTTTTTTTCAATCCATCCCGCTGCTGGAAACCGGCCGCGGCTCCGGGTAGGTTCGCCAATCGCCACTAACCACATTTTTAGTGTGTTAATGTAGTTCTTTATGGAGCGGGTTATTTGTATTGCTGTGAAATTGGAAACCCAGCACGTCCTGGACATGAAAACGGTCCGTAGACAACCAAGAATCAATGAACAAGTGCCCCACAGCTATGCTGCACAGGTGCAGGTCTAGGTATCGTATCGGCTATGGTGTAGGTATGGGGATACGTTATTTTTTTTAAAAAAAAATTAAAATATGACAATATATATAAAATAATAAAAATATCTGTTTCAGCCAAATAGAAATAACGCAGAGAACACAAAAGGTTGACATATCTATTTAACGGTCAAGAAGGATTGTTGTTTATGATTATTAAGCATGTCTCTAATGTCTTATTACTTAGAAGTACCTTTACAATTACCGAATTACCCATTAATTAATGGAAAAATATTTGAGAAGTAAATTGTCCAATTTAAAGTGAATACTCATAATTTGCTCTTAGCAAATATATATATAAAAAAATAGAACAATCTTTAGTAGTTTTTTTGTTTAATTTTTTCATGATCAAGTAATTTTCGATGATATAGCGTCTGAAAACTTTTTACGAACTAATGAAGTGGGCGAGCAACGAAGACGCTCACCAAAATCGACATGTTTTTTTTTTTCGGTTTTAATTACTAGATAAATCCGTAGATAGTTTTTACTCTTTGAACAGCTAGTTATGGCTGTCAAATATATATGCTCCTCAACCTCTATTTCCGATGCAAAACTTCATGATTTAATATGGTCTATTTTGTAATTTTTCGAATAAAATTCTCTATCTCGTATCGGACAGACTTGGTCTTAAAATTGGACATTATTTTAGAAAGATTCATATTACATGATTTTTTAACAATATGTTGGAATACGAAGAAAGAGTGGAGTCATGCTCCTCTGTTGCGGTATAATTTAGAAATCTCAAGTGTAGAATGCATGTCTTAACAGTTATTTGAGATAAGTTCTCAATGAACAGTTAATAACAAATTTCCAAAATTTATTTTAAATTGCTCGAATTTATCAAAGAGGATATGAATTGGAATTGTGAGGGCATATTTTAATTATTAAAAGACGAAAAGGGGTTCTTTTTGGTTTGGGACCGGGGGGGGGGGGGGTGTTGGCTGTGGATGGTGTGAATTAAGGTCGTTCGACATTTTTTTTTTTTTAATATCATACTATCAGTATATATACTGATAATCTCTATATCACTTATTCAAGGGCTACAATAATTAGACGAGGGATGTAAATAATTGTTTATTCTATTCAATCTTAGCTATTGATTGTTTAAATTGATGGCTAGATGTTACCAATGGATAAAAGTTTACAAGCTCTTTATTTTTAATAGAATGCACTTATGAAAATAGAAAAAAATTATTGCTAGATTAATTGTGCATTTTATTTGGAAATGGAGCACAACAAATATGAAAAAATTCATTAAAATAATAATTAGTTTTCATTTTAAAAATAGAGCATATATGTAATATTTTCTCATCTCTAATTTACCCACCCATTTGGGTGGGTGTTTTGCTTTGCTAAGCAGGAGAAAGAAATGAAGTTGTCAATGGCTGAAGATCCAACCAGGTTAATCCATTTTTTTTTTTTTTTTGGAAGTTTGGTTAATCCAGTTTCATGCAACTGATGTACAACCATGCAAAAATTAATGATAGATAGCTTGCTTCTATTGGTGAAGAAGGCCGGATTGAAATGTCCCATGAAGCGTATTGGAAAAACGCAACCCATTATAAAATGTCATTTCTAGCGTTTGCGTCATTCTCTAGCCCCCTCATAAATTATAAATCAATCATCTGGATTGTTAATCTCCTTGTCTTTGTCCATTTCAATTATAAACCGGAGAGAGTTCATTTTCAAGAGGAGACAAACTCAATTTCCAAAAAGAAAAAAGAAAAAAAATGTCCACACGAAGAAAAATGTAGGTTTTGAAATTATGGTAGTTGACTTAAATATGAAAGGTTTTCTCAAATCAACTATGGAAAAATGATTTGTCAAATGAGAAATGGAACAATTAACAATATTCAAGGCATTCGAATCGGGTAAGAGTGGCAGCATAATTTGTCATATACAGTTGAACATAAACAAGGTCAATGTAATAACTTTCTACTGAATATCAAATATTAATTATTTGTTACAACGATGGGGAAAAAAGAGTACATATTTATTGATACTTTTTTAAAAAGAAAAAGTTATAAGTAGCTTTATTTCCTCTCTTCTTAATTTATTTATTTAATTTGGAATTTTGGATTATTTCCTCTCTTCTTCTTTGTTTTTCCTCTTGACCTTCACATTGAACCGTATGCATGCAGATGCAAGTTCAAAAACTAGAAAAATAATAAATAACAAAAGTCAACAAAAATAGTGTGTTTGAGAAATATAACTCCGATCCGAACTAAATCTCAACCGAAATCATGACAAATTGATTTCTTGTGAAGTAATAAAATAAATAAAGTAATAGCTGGTTTTGGACAATTGCAATGCAAAACTCTCGCTTTGGATTCATTGGAGACAAATGTTCCTTTCGAAGAAACACATATGCAATTCTCTAAAAATAAAAACCACATACAAATAAAAGTCAAAAGAAAAGAAAATTATGGCTTTAGAAATATAGCCTGACTTAGATTAAGATTTTCATTAAAATAATTGTTTACAATTAATAACAATCTCATGGACAACTCGCCAATGTATTTTTATACTTTCTATACTAATTATTATTTTAATTCATGCAATTATATCGTCATTGTCACTGAAAATCACATCACTGCAATCATTCTATTAGTATTTTAGGTTTTGGACAAGTCAAGAAATTATAAAATTTGTCTAATTTACATAGTTCTCACATTACATAAATTTGGTTACACTTCTTAATACATACATGGTTGATAATCCTATTACACGATTGAATCTTGTCTGAAAATGGTTGATAAGTACAAAACTCGAATAATTTATGAATTAGAATTTAAAATGTTGTACGGATACATCTAAAATATGCTGTGAATCATATTAGTATAATGCATTAGATTGGGATTTGTGAAGCTACATGTTCGATTCCTTTTTTTGGGTACGTTTTGGATATGGATTGGAATATTGGGTTCACTAAAGCGTGTTGGAACTTGGATAAATGGAATATATTCTACTGTTTTATTGTTGAATTAAAAAAATTGAATATTAGAAACATAACAGATACACTATAGTAGTAGTTGAATGTTAAAAAAAAATCAAACATTTTGATATATAACGTATTTTTTTTATTATTTTATATATACTGAGATGGACTAAAATCAATCACGACTGATGGATGAATCCGTCAGCCGCAATTATATCTCAAATTTCAAGATTCAAATGGATAATCTGAATCATTCAATGTGTTGTTCATATTGAAATCTCATTGAATATCAAATTTTACATTTTTTCTAATTTTTTTACTATATTTTTGAGATTTATAAAAATTATTGTTATTGAAGGGTCTAGAATTGTTTAGGTTAAAAATTTTGTAAAATACCAAAAAAATACTAAAAAATTTCATAAAAATATAAAATTTGGTCTGCAACGAGATTTCAATATGGAAAAACATTGAATGGCTCGGATCGACTGCTAGAATATAAAAAAATGAGATTTAATCGTAACTGACGGTCGCATCCATTAGTTGCGACTGATTTTAGTCTACCTCATATACACTCTTGTATTCTAGTTTGTTTAAGAATATGATGGATCTCTGCACCTGCATTGTATCAAATACGACACCGCATCCATGTAACATAGGAATGTGCTCTAGAATAGAAAGTGTGGATGAGGAGATTAACACTTTGTTTGGATGGAAGGTAGTAGGCGGGAAGGGAAGAAAATGGAAGATAAATTAGAAAGTTCTTCGTGTTTGGATAGAAGGAAATATAGATGATAAAATTTTAAGAGGTAGACTAAAATCAGCCACGACTGAAAAATGGACCCGTCAGCTGTGACTATATCTGAACTTTTGATGTTCTAATGACTAATCTGAACCATTTAATGTGTTCTCCATATTGAAATCTCATTAGGGACCAAAATTTATATTTTTATGAATTTTTTTACTATTTTTTTTAGATTTTTAAAAATCATTGTTATTGAAGGGTCCAAAATTGTTTAGATTAAGAATTTGGTAGAATAAAAAAAACTAAAAATTTTAGAAAATTATAAAATTTGGTCTCTAACAAGATTTCAATATGGAGAATACATTGAATGATTTGGATCGATTGTTAGAATCTCGAAAATTGAGGTTTGATCGTAGCTGATGGTCTCATCTGTCAGTCGCGACTGATTTTAGTCTACCTCAAATTTTAAGGAGGGTCAATATTTCCTTCTTTATTTTTTTTAAACAATGCAAGCAGAGTTTGATCGAGCAACCACAATTTCTAAAAAATATTTCAGTCCTTCCAAATTTTTTATAAAGAAATATTTCAAATATGGTATGAAATAGAGAAGAATATAGAAAGATAACTATCTCTGTATTTGATAATTTTTTGTTTTTATTTTTTCTCTTCTCCTGCTGTGAGAAAGATAGGCTTTGAGAGACGTGAGTCATATTGTAAGAATTTTACTGTTGAAATAAAATTGGGAGGGAGGGAAAATTCTAGGGAGTCTTGTGTTCTTATTTATTTTACAAAAAGGTGTCATTCAGCACACTGGTATTAGATTACTTTCAACTGCATAAATTGACAATTACGACTTACGAGTGACATTGTCCTTAGTTTTACATTACGTGAGATGAAAAATGACATGATTTAAAGAGAACTAAATTAACGTAATTTAGTGTTAATCTGTTACTACACTACTAAAAGGGAATAAAGATTAAGAAAAATTCAGATACTTAGTTGATTTCTAAATTTTAATTTCCACCAAATCGTTGCTGGAAACTTTGAAAATGACTTGATCATTAGATTTGCAAAAATTGGACATAATTGGTCACTACCTCTTGAATTTTTAAAGAGAAAGTTTTAATTCTAATTTGTTACAAATAAAAGTTAAGGATAAATTTGTTTTTTTTTTTGGGGAAAGATTGATGAACAAAATTGACTATTTTGTTTGTAAAATAGGCTGCTTTAATTTGCTATCTATCTTTTTGGCTCCGTTTGGATGACTTCTTCCCGAATAAGGAATAAGGAATAACCACTTTTTACCAATAAATTTATTTCTAACCATCCAAACTCTTCACAAAAGTTACACACTTCCCAATAAATTTACCCCTTCCCAATAAATTTCTTCCCTTCTTCCTTCTTTCTATCTTATTCTCAACGCATCCAAACGGAGCCCTTAGTAAATAAATCATAATTAATATTAATAAATTTCAACATTATCATTTATTTGTTTATTCGGAAACTGCTTGAATGAATGTGTTACCGAGTGATCCTAGTGATCTAGTCAATTATTGCTTTCGCTTCTAGATGACACAACGGCGCATGCAAGCAGAGAGTTGCCTCTAGTTGCAACTTGCAACAACCACTGGAGATAGGGGGGGGGGGGTCTAAAGGTAGAAATGGAGACGAAATTAGAGTGTTTCGTTGACCATTTTATTTCGGTGATCAAACAAATTTCAATTTCGTTAATTGTTTCGTAGTGATGAAACGATTGAAATTTACATAATTTCGTGATTTACATAGTGACGAAACTGTTTTGCTAAACTAAATGAAACTAAAATTTTGTTTCGTTAACTGTTTTGCCGGGGCGAAATGAAATGAAAAAGGGTCAAACTTACTTTCGTTTGCAGCCCTATTAACTGGAGAAAACCAGGCCAATCGTTGTCAAATTCAAGTCTCCTTTTCTTGTTGATGAATCCATCTATCCGAATTTCAAAATAAAACAAATAAAACAAATAAAAAAAGGAAACAAAAAGCCCAACTCTTCTAAAAATATAGTAGCTAACTTTGACTCTAGTCCCTGGACCCCACACTCTCTCCGTTCCTTGATGAAATACGAATTCCTTATTTACCCTTGACATCTTTATAAGCTTTCAAGTTTCAAACCTTCTCTCCCTTACCAGTTAACAGAGCTCTTCATTTTCTCTCATTCCATCTCTTCGCCAAACACAATTCACACATGTCAACATCCAACACAGAAATCGTTGAAGACATCTCCGGTGCACTAGACCAGCCGGCCGAATCGTACCGGCTCCGATACGGAGCAGACATCGATTGGATTGGTGTGCATAAGGTCTATGAACGAGACGAATCAGTGAAAGAAACTACAAACCCAAAATCTCATAGTCATATTAATAACTCGAAGAACGTGGGGTCCAACTCACAGAGGTTCTCGGGAAGCCTGAAGCCGGGAATCATCGGTCTCCCGGGAAACATACAAAATTCAAGCATATTGGGGCACAGCGCAAGACGGCCTTCGTGTGTACGAATCATTCCACAAAAGGTTTGCTGAACAGTGATCTTCATGTTTTCTTCTTTGATAGCTTGTTGTGCATCAGATTTTTGCTTCTCACGCTATCTCATAGACTTTAATTTTTTTTTTTTTTTTTAGTTCAACCTTGGAAGTATCTCTGCATTTTTTTGCCTTTTTTTACTTCTGCAGTCAAGTGATCAAAATAATAAAAAAAGAAAAGCATTTATTCAAAGATACAACTCAAGTAAATTCAATTATACATGTTTCAAATATTAGTAGTAAAACTTTTGTTTTGATTGCCAATAATAGATAGATATTTTAGGTCCAAGTGGTTTTCTGATTTAAAAAAATAACTTGGAAGCACCATAAAAATTCAGAGTTGTAGTTGGGAGGCTTGATCCTCAATTTATTTTCAAAAAAAAAAAAAAAAAAATTCAGAGTTATATTAATCTCAAGACTAATTCAATTTCATAGTTTTCTGTTATTCAAGACTCTCATGTTGAAAAGTTTGCACCTTTAAAATCCTAACGTTTTCCAATATTGTGCACAAACAGAACGGCAGCAGTGGGAAACCATCTGCACTTGAGACTGAGCCGGGGTCACCAAAGGTCTCGTGTATGGGAAAGGTTTTGTCAGAGAAACCGAAAGGTCCAAGTCAGCTCAGGCGAAAATCAGCAGCGAAGAAAACTTCCAGATCAGCTGCCAAGAAGAATTCCAAACCGGCAGCCAATGAAACGCCGGCTAAAACTGAACATAAGGGTCCCAGTTGCCTTTTCCGGATGGCCAGGATCTTATGTCGCAACAAGAAAAGAGCCATGGATGCTGTAGACGAATCGATACGCCTTGAGAAGGGAGGTGATTTCTCAGTGAATGCAAGGATCAGTTTCGGAAAGGATGTTAAGGTGAAAGGAAGGAAATCTCTTGAAAGAGATGTTGATGCAAAGGAAACAGTTCCTGTAGAAAAGGAAAGGGACACTCCGGTACCAGTACCAGTGCCCGGAATTGGTGGAATCAAGAGGTTTGCATCAGGAAGAAAAGTAGAGTGGAATTTTGAGGCAGAAGCTGACAATTCACATGAAGAGAAGGAAGAAAAATCTTTGAAGGATGCTGATGTAAGGGAAACGAACACATTGGAAAATGAAAGAGATACTCCAGTTCCTGTGCTGGTGCTAGGACTTGGCGGACTCAAGAAATTTGCATCAGGGAGAAAAGTTGATTGGAATTTTGATGCAGCCACCGATGGAGTAAACTTGGCAAAAGATGAAGACAAAGAAAATAACAGATTTGAAAATGATGATGATGTAAAGCAATTGAATAGTTCGGAAAAAGATAATGATACCTCAGTGGGTGTGCCAGTATTTGGGATTGGTTTAATGAAAAGATTTGCATCAGGGAGGAAATCGGATTGGAATTTTGAACTTGAAACTAATGGAGGATGCGTGGATAAAGAAGAGGCAGTTGAAAATAATAATACTTTGGAGAAGAATTCTGATAATAAGGAAATGAATACTTTCGATAAGGAAATTGGTATGCAATTACCAGTGCCGGTTCTGGGGATTGGTATGATGAAAAGGTTTCCATCTGGAAAAAGGGTGGAATGGAGCTTCGAGGTGGATACAACTAAAGGATGTATTGCAACTGATGAGGCAATAGAAAAGGAAACTTCAAAAAAAGATGACAATGTGAAGGAAAGGGATACTTTGGTGGCTGTACCAGTACCAGGGACTGGTGCAATGAAGAGGTTTACATCAGGAATAAAAGGAGTGACAGACAATGATAGTAGTGAAGAGGTGAAACAAAAGAAAATTGTGAAAAAGAAAAATGATGCAAAGGTAACTCATGCTTTGGAGAAGGAAAAGGATGCTCCGGTGGTGGTGCCAACACCGAGGATTGGCTCCATGAAGAGATTTGCATCTGGGAGGAAGGTGGATTGGAACTTTGTAGTGGAAACTGATAATACAGAAGCAAAAGTAAAGGATACTTTGGAAAATAATACTGTTGCCAAGGAGAATAATGCTTTCAAAAGGGAAATCGATACGCCGGTGAAAATGGGGCCACCAGGGATTGGTGCATTGAAGAAGTTTGCATCAGGGAGGAAACTGGACTGGAACTTTGAGGTGGAAGCGTAAGCCAGAAATCTGACATGAAATGAGGGGTAGTTAAATGAGGACAAACAGGGGAGTATGGTACGATTGTAAAGTATTAGACATATTCTGTTTTAGAGATTTCTTTGTGTATATGTGCAATGCAAACTTGATATTGTGTAAATTTTAAATTTTGATATGGCCATATGTGGATTGGAACTTTGCGTTTGGTTTCTACTTCCTACATACATACATTATTTAATTCGAGTTGAGATTTGAGTGTTTGTAAATCGTAGGTGTTATTCATTTTATTTATACTAATAATACAATCATCAGATTTTAGTTTAAAGATTATTGACAAGGGTCCATAGCTCAGTACATAATATTTTTCTTCCAGAAATTATGGCTAAGCTTAACAAAGCATTTTTGTGCGTTCAAGGATTGTCTATGTCTCATATCTAAAATTAGACTATTAGAGTGGTCGTTGAAACCGAAATCTATACCAAACAAAATGAACAAAGGGAATAGAGTTCGATATTTGTACTCTTTTTCTTCTTCAAGTTCAGCCTTTGGAAAAAGAAATGACACAGAATGTAAGCTCGATTGCTCGTGTAGAAAAACTCTAGTTGCTTCTTGTAAGGGACAACTTATATTTCAGTTTTTTTTCTACATATTTAATATTCTTTTTTTGCATGTTTGAATGCTTGATTAGAGTAGGGTATCAAATAAAAAATAAAATAAAATAAAAATCGAATAACGAAAAAAAGGAAGGAAAAGTTTGAATGAAGTGATGTTCCTGTATTTCTGATTGCAAGCTTTTGTTTTGTTTTGTTTTTATTTTCGAGAAAGTACCTCATAGAAAACTAATGGGTCACATTTACAGTTAATAAAATTTATTTATTTATTAGATTACAAGTACATTTCAAAATTTCATATAATTTTTAAAGGGACGCCTCTCCTGAAAATGAAGTATATCCAGAATTTAGATTTGATCTTTGAGTTTATAGTTTTAAAACAAAATAGAAATAATTCAGATCGTGACATTATGCTACATCAAAATGGTATTGAAACCCTCTTCAGGGGGCACGGTCAGCCTATAAAATAGGCTTTTATGTATTACATTAAAGAAAATCTTCTGGTATAGGCGTATAGCACAGTACCACAGATGCAAACCATGTTTCTTACTCATATAAATAAACTGTTCAATCAAGTAGAATAAGTTTGAATCTCAGTATCATACTTCAGTAATGAGAAATAACACAAGAGCCATCAAAAAGCGAAACATAAACCCCAAACAAATAAATAAAAAAACTGGTGTTAAGTCGAGCACTTTTCTCAACATGCTATTCTCGACAAAAATAATTCCATTATAACTCAAATTAGAGCACAACTACAACGTGAAATTTAAAATAATGAAGCCGGATGTCACAACAATTGCCATCATAGTGCATTCAAATCAGCCTTACTTATTCTTCACGTTGTCCACCTTGTCGTAGATTTGCACAACACGGCCATTGAGAGGTTGAATGGGACGGGAATTCTTCTGGTAATCACCAACAAGTGGGGCCCGCAAGGCATCACCTTGCTCTTTGCTCATGGTCCTTACCTGCATAATTTGAAATTGAAGAAGATTGTGGAGCTGTAAGAAAAGACATGCACACTATCTCATGAAAAATTAGGGGATTTATTGCAAATCATGCTACTGTAGCTAGTATAGTGATATATCAACACAAACTAAAATTCCTCTCTGCACAATGCATAAGTTTAAATCACTCTCAATAAAAATCCACCTACAAAAATGCAGCGCTTTCTTCAAGATAATTGGGTGTCAAGCCTCCTAATTTTCATTTAATTAAAGAAAAGGAAAAAGTTATTTCAGGCTTTGACTAATACTGACCAGCAGTTACTTCTTATACCTGCTAAAATATATATATGCATAAAGTATCATTAAAAAGCCCATTATTTCTCGCAAAGTACGTTAGCCATGATGTTTAGCAAGCAAACAAAGTTGAACAGAAATTACTAAAACATAAGACCCCTTAAATCCATATTTTTGCATTTTTATTTTATTTTGGTATGAAACAATGAAATTACCTCGCCCAAGATGTTCCACACGACATTCTCAGTGCATGGTGGGGTGGTGAGTGAGCCGACGTAGCGGTAATACTTGCGAATACTTAGCTTGAGTGACCGCGAGTGAACAATACCAACCAACATGCGTGCCTCCTGATCCTCACTGCATGACACCTTCGCCAGTTGGTTCAACTTGTCCGTTATCTACACACACATGTCAAATACCAAACTTATGTCACGATTGTAACATATTAAAAAAGTAAACCTAAAAAGAATTGTAATGTTACATATTAAAGATGCTAACCAAGAAAAATTTGTAATTTGTTAACTTTAGTTGTTAAATTCCACATAAAAAAATTGTCCCTTGGGAAAAACAAAAGAAAAAAGGTAACTCCAATTTCCAATTCCCAAAAAATGGTAAAGGAGAATTTGAAAGGTTATAAGTCCAGGCTACTTGCAGAGAGGCATAAAAAATGGTTCGGTGAGGACTGTAAAGAAGTATTTGCTCTCGCTTGGAGACGATACAATTATTAGTCATTCTCATGGCCCAAAACCGGTGGTCAATTCAAAATAATTAATATCCCATGAGTTTAATAAAATAACACATCATTTATGTATGTACCTGGAGAAGGAAAGGGTCGGCATTTCCATATTTGTATAGGATTGACACTATTGCAACATTGCCATCCTTGGTCTCATGTATCAAGTTGACCTCAAATGGGAATCTATTTTTAAAAAACATAACCGACAAAAACAATAAGAGACCTCTTAACATATCTTAAGTTCCCATCAATGTTCTAAAAGCAATTTGCGGCCTCAATAAATGCCATAGCAGATGGCAGTGGTTATGGAAGAAGCTATATTACAGTGGTTTGTGTTAATTTATTTAATTATATAAATTAGGTCTGCAAATAAGTCTAGCTCTTAAGACATAATACGAAATCATACAGTACAATTTTAATGCCAATGTACTGTACCAAAAACCAACTGTTTATTTTTTTTTTCAACAATGCATGTTATAAGATGGCATATTATCAACATATTTATTTTTACAAGATCAATAGGCTGAAAGTAAATGTTGCATTGTTTGTTATACAATTAATTTACAATATATACCATCATTGTTAATGCAATTTACCACATCAGAAACAATTTAACCGCGTAATCCTTGTAACAAGATTTCAATGTACCTTTCCCCATCAAGGGTGTGCTCAGAAGGAGAATGCCAGCGCAAATGCTTCAAGAAGTATTTCTTGCCAGAAATTACAAGTGACCCAGCCTCACTGGTGTACACTAGCTACATTTTTAATTAAGAATTGCATCTGATTCAGCGATTTGATTCCTCTATCAAAATTTAAACAGTTAATACTTAATATGCTTTTGAGGTCAACATGGGTCAGCCATATAAGTATTGGAAGCTAATGAATTAATTTTTAATTACTTCTAAAAGATGAACGGTTCTATTCAACTTCTTATGTAAATCACAATGGAAGCTAACAGAAAGCTCCATCGATGCATAATTACTTTGGCTTACTGTTGGATGAACCACAACAGTAATTTAATAACCATAAAAGCGGGGTACTAACATCATAACAACCCTTATAAGCATTGGGAAGTAAAGCAGGGTTTCAACGTACCCCAATGTTGAAGCCATTGTTAACAAGGGTTGCATTGGCAGCAATATAGTCTCTTTTGAGACATTCGAGGGAGGAATCACGGACGGCCGTCTTACAATCAATGTTGATTGGAGACTGGTGGGCCCCCTTTCCGCATAGTTCAAATGCTGAGCTGAGGCTGGCCCAGTTTTCAGGGCCCGACGATCCTGAGTAGCTAAATTTCACAAGTTCTAGAAAGGGAGAGAGAGAGAGACTGTTATATATTGCATGGTTATACTTTTGTGTGGTAACTGTTATTGTCTTATTTTTCATGGATGGCTTATCTTATAATTTTATCTTGTTGTAAAATTATAGTCGTGATTGATTTTTGCACAGTATAATAAGCAGAAAGTGATTGTTTGAAAATTCTTGTAGAGAAAAACACAAGTCGAAACATATATATACTTAGAAAAGGATCAAGAAGATATCGAATTTAATATCTTATTTACAAAGAAAAAAACTAATAATAAAAAATCCTCTTCCAAGCATTGGCATTAAAATCTATGAATCAAATTAAAGATCTTTCATACCATTTGAAGATTTGTGAGCACAAGAGAGAGCCAGGAGAGATGATATGATTGCAAGAGCGAAGAAGACCTTGCAGGATGCCATTTCTTGTTTTTTTCTTGTATCTGTCTCCTTTCAAGGAAGTATCTATCTGTTAATGGCTATGTATATGAACCTGGGGAGAAGATTGAATGGTCATCAGTTGTGCATCAAGCCAAATATAGACAAGGTCTCAACTGTCAAAATTGTGGCAGTGGTTCTATGGCCAGGTTATTTTCTTGGTAAAAAATGCCTAAATATAGGAGGTTGAGTCTTCAGCTTTGTCTGTTGCATTAGTGTTCCCAGTCTTGTGCAATTTCTGTTACGCAAAACATAGATCAACTCTGCGGACTGCGGGCACAAGCAACTTCAATGGTATGTACAAAAGCTCTTAGTTGTCATTTTTTACCTGTTCAGTTTAGCTGCTAACATGCTGTTGCATTCACAAAGAGATGCAGGTTTAGTACTGAAGAGATGGGGTCCCTTGAAAATGCCCAAGTTCAAAAATCTCGAGAAAGAAATATGAACCACTGGATCTGGTATCTGATAAGAAACTGAAATTCAACAGCTTTGTCATCGAACTTGCTTCTCTTCCTTCCACTTAAATGTTCTCTAACTCTCTCTTGCTTACAATGGCGGTTTGATCATTACTATTATTATACTCGTAATTCCTAAAAAGGACACTGAAATTGATCCATGAAAGAATTCAGCTCCTGGACAATTTCTATCCTTTCTGGTACCTGTCATGGAGACCATAGCATCAGTCATAAAAAATTGTCAATTATTCCCAAAATAATTCAGAATTAGCTCCATAACAGAAAATTTTTTTGATCAAGCCCAGTTTAGTTGGTCAAGTGACCTGTGAGCAACACTTATATGGGCCAAAATTCACCTGAGGTCTATTAAACCCAAACATATACATTGGAAGTGTCATTGTTCTTAACAAATTAGTAAAATCATTTTTTGTACCAGAGACAATAACTAGAAGCCATCAGATTACACTCTAATATGACATGCCAAACGAAGTTAAATAAAAGATAATTCGGCGTCTGGAAATATAATCTCAAGTTAGAATAGAACTTAAACTAAATTGGTCTATTTGGGTCATAGCTAACTGTGAGGAAATCAGAAATTGGAGTACGCGAACCTGAGGCTTTAGCTGTATAGCCATTCCATTCGGAATATGCTCGCACAAGAATTTCGAAGACTTCCTCGGCCGTATGGTTTTCATGGCTTTAGCTGAGCTCTCCTCTACGTTCAAGCCCTCTACGGCTCTACCTAGTCTAAGAGGGCAAATCCTTTTAGTTTTCCTTTTTATTAACATAGAAGGCCCAGGAAGTTATTTTGAGGTACAAGGCCTGTTATCAAGGCCCATAAGTTTTTTTTTTTTTTTTTTTTGCAAATTAGAATAGTTGGGGATTTCGGATTTGTTCTGCATTTTGGGAATTACTTACGACAATCGTAGTATCAATCATCTTAATTTGTAGCACTTTCTTCAAACTAACAAAAGATGTCCGTGGACAAATAAAAAATAAAATAATATTAGACAATAAAAATATTTTGCTGAGTCCATCAATAAATATGTTGCTCAATTTGTTTTTTGTTAGACTGAAAATCAAAATATATTGTTTTTTCGTCTAGCGATTGATATCCAACCACATATCAAATCAATCGAATAATACAAATACAAACAGATAGACACATGCTAGATCTAGCGTGTGATCTCTTTTGGATCCATGTGTTTATAAGGAGTAGAGAAGAGATCATATCATGAACATGTTTATAAGGAGCAGAAATACAGAGATCATATCAGTGAATTATTGAAGAATGAGAAAATACAATGACATGACTACATGACAATATCACAAGTGATTTATTCGTATATATGCAGAAGAATAAATCAACTTGGCTCATTTTCTCAACTCAAATATCCAATTTTCTCCGTAAAAATACTGAGCTTCCACCTGAGCAAAACCAGCTTCCTTTGCTAAGTTCTCAAACTCATTCTTGGTTCTCTCTTGGCCACCAAAGTTACTCAACATCATGACATCCAATATGAATGTGGCCTGTGACCTTGTAGTTGGTTGCGGTTTTACTGGAAGAACACCGTCGACTACAATGACTTTTCCTGCAGAAGGCAAAGCCATGTAACAATTCTTCAATATCTTCACGCAATGCTCATCACTCCAATTATGAAGAACCCACTGTTGATTTGTAATGATGAGGGATGAGATGTATAGAAAAATTTCAATTTGAACTTTGAAATGCTTAGAAATTGATTTAACCAACATAAAAAAAAGAATATTAAATTTATCTGTTAGCATTTAAGGAAAGTTCTTCGTTCATCATGAAATAAGCTGCACTCTCAAACCATATAATAATACCACAAGAACCAAAGCTGCACTTTGCAACAATAAATAAAAGGATGATTTAGATTTATGTCACTTAAAAAATTTAAAAGTGCAATAAATAAAAAGGGTGATTTAGATTTATACCACTTTAAAAATTTAAAGTTAGAGATACTAAATTACAAAATTATTTCTATACCACTATGAAATAATAAAACTTATTCTTTGCTGACCTATTCATATGATCGTACCCTTCTAAACAACAAATATCCTTTCCCTTTCTGTCTTTGTCCTAGGTTTGAACCCCGGGCGATTTTCATTGGAATTTCTCGTTTCTCTATAGATTTAAATGATGGAAAAGGACTAAAGAACAAATTAAACACGAAGAGAGTGCAAAATCAATGGAACAATTCTTTTTACCAACAAGCGACGTGCAAAATTTTTATTTTTATATGTTTTACTCCTTTATTAAATTGTAAATTAAGAACAAAGAGAGATGTAGTCAAAGACAACTTTTAATATTTCTTATTGATATAACATGATGGTTATGATTTTTATTGCTTTTTGTCGTTTAAAGATGTGACTTTTTTTTTCTTTCGCCATTAGAGACTAAATTAAGGACGGAAGAGGAGGAAGATGAATAAAAAATGGCAGATTTGATGTTGGTATCTTTAGAATTTATTCTGTTTTTAGGGAAAAAAAATAATGTTATAAAACTAATTTAAACAAATTTATAGTGGAATAAATCTAATGGGTAATTTAACAATGACATTTTTCAAATTGACAGTTTTTTTATGGCATAAATCTAATTATTTCATAAATAAAAGCCATAGTAAATTTATTAAATGGAACAATATTAGAAAACCTTAAGAAGGATGGTATCTCCGTGAGGTATGCAATCAAACATGCTTCCACCAACATGCTCCACTCCTTTATATATAATAAAAAAAATCCAAAAATATCGGCATCAAATTTACAAAGATCATGCATCGCATACAAGGAATGGAAAAAAAAAGAACTTGATTATAAACCTGGAAAAGCTGGCGCATCAGATATTACATGGGGAAGGTCTAGGTTAATGCCTTTGATGTGTGGATATTTCAACACAATCATGCGCAATGCAGCTCCGACACCACCGCCTATGTCAATAAGTACGTGAACATCTTTAAAACCTTGGTAGATCTCAAGCATCTTCTTCAAAATAAAAGTTGAGTTATCCGTCATGGCCTTATTGAAGATCGTGCTGAAATTAACTTGGATCTGTTCCCATGTATTCGAAGGCTTTCATCCCATGCGCTTTCTCAAATGCTACTCCTCCCTCTAGCACTGCTTCTTTAAGGTGTTGTCTACGTAAAGACAATTTTTCAGTTGTTTCTTATTATTAACCAAGTTTGTATATTGATGGGCAGTTTTTTCATAATTTTTTAGTTCATTATATCCAACTTAATTAAATTGCATCTTGATGGACAAATTTTAATTTCTTTTTACTCAGTATTTGTGCTTGTGTTCCTTTATTTTATGTGTTGATGACAAAGAGGACGTATATTATATATGAATTCAAGGGCTTATATTTAAGTATATACCCGCCAGAAACGAAAGCTTGCTCCATTGCCAAGAGGACGAGGTTGGCAGCAGTTGCACCATCCTTATCCATATTTTCTCACCACCTTTTCCTTTTCATCGATTGTGCAACTTACTATATTGAATGATGCAAGGAGCGCCAGCATTCTATCCAACATGAATGCAGCCTAGGAGGCACAATTTCATGAGACCAGAAATTAAAATTTATTTTTGAAATTGCTCGTCTGGTAAATTTTCTATGTACCTGAGGATTTTTCGTCGGCAGCTGTGCCGTAATGTCCTCTGCAGTCATCATCACTGGCTGTGTACTTGCACTAGCACTCTTTTTAATAATCTCAAGAACGCCGAGCTCTAATATAGCCTTCAGTGTCAATGGAAGAATGGCTGTCCCCACCAATGGTATATGGATGTAGAGCTCCTCATCCTGATTGGACTGAGGCACATCAGCTTCCATATCTAACTCAAAAGATGAAATTCTGATTATTGGAAACGTTTGAGGTAAGTTGATTAGTGTTGTAATGCTGGAGGAAGGAAGGGGTCGGATTATTGGTGATTTACATGGATGACATCATATGCAGCATATGGCCATGGAAGATTGTTTAGGTTTTTCTATACTTATCTTTTTACTTAAAATATTATATTTATTGATTCCTATTTATTAGCATCTTTTTTCCCCTGATTTGATAGTACAACGAAATATAGATTTATTAGGAGATTAAGACGTCACAAATTAAATCGTCACGAAACATGAGCTTTGCTTCTAGGATATATTACATTACATTATACATATACATACAATATATAAAGATTTATTAGGCATCATGGCTGACAGATGAGGTGTACTCGTCAGGCAGGGGTGGAGCCAGCTAAGATTTTAAAACTCATGAAGATGTTTTATATTATATACTAAATTTTGTTAATATATAATATATATATATTCCACTCTATTTATTAGTTCAAATAAAATATAATTAAATTTATTATTTATTCAAACTAGTTTAAATTTACAAAAAATTACAAATAAAACATTGCTCAAATATAAAAAATTTTGCTTATTATTTTTGGAAGAAAAAATTATTTCTTTAGTTAATTTGATATAATTCATGTTAAGAAAATTACTACTATAAAATGATGCAATATTATTTTTTGTTGTCAATTTTTCTAGATTTTTAAACTTTCAAACTTTAGTATGCATAAGTAAAAAATTCTGGCACCCCCTAAGTCGAAATCCTAGCTCTGCCCCTGTCGTCAGGTGCTTAGGCGCATGACTATTGTTGGTTTAAACACTTTCTCTTGATTTGCCAATTTGCAAAACAATACCAAACCTCTCAACTAACATTTTCATTTAGTGTTCTATAACTAAATTACTTGAAAAATGGAGTAAAGCAAGTGTGGCACAAGTTTTGGAGTTTCAAGAGACTGCATTGGACTAGTTAGAGTCAATAGTTTAGGTATAATTAAGACCTAAACTAATCTCAATCAATTTGTTGTTAAAATTATCAGTTTTTCTGTCCAGCGTCGTACAACGCTATTTGCCGTTGCACAACGTTCAAAAAACTCATTCTTAAATTGCAAAATCTCTGACAGGGTTGAAGCAGCGTTACACAACGCTTAGTAGCGTTGTGCAACGTTGCATCTTTTAAAGAAAATTTGATAATCTCTTCTTGTCAGAACGTTATGCAATGCTAGATAACGTTGCACAACATTCCCGCATTAATGTTGTGCAATGCTATATAGCGTTGGACAACGCTTGTCTGAGCCTTGCACCTCTACACTGCTCAGACAGCGCTGCATGCAACATGCAAGAATGACAACAATTTTACTTGTAAAACTGCGGGTTGCGTTAGCCAACGCTAAACAGCATTGGGCAACGTTGCTGTTGTGTAACGACAGTCAGCGTCGTATGATGTTCTGACAATTTTGTTTGAGTTTGTCAGAGCTACTTCCGCTTTACTTAATTTTTCGTTGTGCAAAGCTCTCTGGCGTTACACAACGCTCTGACATGTTCCAACGGAACTATCGAGCATCTGCTTTGGCTGTTAGTTCAAACGTTGTGCAACGCCATATAATGTTGCACAACGCTCTGACACTCACAACATAATTGTTTGTTACCGTTTGTTTTTCCAACGGCTAGTTTTATCGTTGTACAACACTATGTATCGTTGTACAACACTAGAGTTTATTTATGACTAGTTTGGAGCTGTTGGCGCCCTCTATTCATATCAGCCCTCTTGCAATTGTTTTGATACTTTTGAAACCTTGCTAAATCTCTCTTTTTGAGCTCCAACCAGCTAGAATTGATCCTCTCTTGTCATTGAGATTAGTGTGCTTAGACCAAACCCTTAGTCAAAATGTTAGATCTTTTGAGTATTTTGGTTAGAGCCTCAACTCTTTGAGAGTTCGTGATTGTTTTATTCGAGTTAGGCCGATCCACCTTGACTGTTATTGTGACAAGGAGATTCGGTTCGAAGTTGTAGACACGTTCTTTATGGAATCGAACGGAGCACGCCCTTTTCGTGGTTGCGAAATTTCCGGAGACATACGACTAAGGCTAGCCTTTCCTATCGGGTCGAAACTCCGTAATACATCGCGTGTCATCTCTTTCTCTCTTCTCTTTATTTACTTGCATTGTGTATTGCTTATGACTTGTGTTGTGACTAGACCAAATTTGAATTGAACAAAAAATTGACCATACCGGTTTAGGAAATCGAAATTGTGTCTATTCACCCCCTCTAGGCCTTTCTTTAGGGACAACAACTAGCAACTCGGTTTAGCGCGACAATTCTTAAGTCAGAAACACATACAGTTAGAGCTTGTAGTCACAGCTAGGCCTGTCAACGGCAAATGCCACCACGTGGTATCATTTCGTATAATCGAAACGGAACGACAAACGACATCAATTTTTATATCGTTTCAATAATGAAACGACAAACGAAATAAGGTATTGTACCGTTTCAAACTGTTTCGTCTCTTTTCAAATCGTTTTATGTGTTGTTTCTGAAATGGAACGGTTAACGAATTAAAATTTTGTATCATTTTGAAAACGAAATGGGATCTAATATCGTTTTCCTAGACGAAACGATAAACAGCACACGGTGTTCGGTGCCTTTTCAACGCGTTAGACATGCCTAGTCACAGCGGATCCGTGATACAGATCATTAACCACGTACCTCATTGTTCACATGAGTCTGTCCCAGTCTAACACGTGGTGTCAATATTTTGGCTTTTTCTTTCCAGTAGGCAGTCAATACTCCTTTGTTTCAAAAAAAAAAAAAATAATACTCCTTTGTTTCACACATTTCCGTTTTATTACGTCCAAACCGGAATGAAAATTGAAGAGAAAATAATTTTGTTTTCAGAAATAAAATGGAACATAAACGAAATAAAATATCATACTGTTTAATCGAAACGAAACGCAAAAATAAAGAATTACAATAGAAAATTGAAAAGGGCACAAAAACAGAACAAAAAATTGTTTTGTTTAATGTAGCAAAACAAAAACAAAATAGTATTTTTTGTTTCATTACTGAAACGAAATAAAAATGAAACATACTTGTTTTGTGTCTATTTCTCACGTTTGACACTCCTACTTCCTAGATGCGTTTTCTCTTTACAAAAATTGAAAAACATGATCAAACCAATATTTTAAATACCGTACTGACCATCAAACCAACCAAGATGCCGGTACAAAATTTTACCGATTCTACCAGTTTGGTGCTGGTTTATACCAGTCTGTGCTAGTTTGAATATACATACATATTTAACAAGGCACTAATGATTAAAAGGCCTTCTTGGCCCAGTGGTTTGAGCTCAAGCACGCATCAGCATATTAGTTTTGAGTTTTGACTTATTTCGCATATATGACAAGCTTTTTCAAACCGGCCGGTTTATTGCTAAAATATTCCGGTTTATTTGGTTTTTGATCGTTTTTTTTCCAGTTCACAAACAAACGGATATTGGAGCTATTTTCTACTGAATCTAGACATGGTACCAGGTTATCTGGTACCTAGTAGGGAATTGAAAATAATGGGTCAAACTGCCCCTCACGATCATAATTAGTAATCAAATTCACAGTGGTCACCTCCACTGTATATGATATTAGGGTTGTACGAGAAAAAAAAAAAAAAACTCGTTACGTTTAACCCGTCTAATCCTATCTGAATTTTACCAGGTTAAAAATTATCCAGGCTAGTTCGGATTAATTTTAATCCAGTATGATATGTTTAATTTTATCCAGGTTTAGAATATATCTGAATTTTACCAGGTTAAAGATTGTTACGTTTAACCCGTCTAATCCTATCTGAATTTTACCAGGTTAAAAATTATCCAGGCTAGTTCAGAAACTTAGTTCGAAACAAATATATATTTAAGCTCTTTATATAGTCTAGAATATGTTTATGATATCACTTATTCAAAACAATTGGATTATACATTGTAATTATGCACATAATGTTCAGATTTGAAAGATTCTGAGTATATTTGAGCATTTCAAGCGATTTTGCTTTAATTCTAAGTCATTTGATCACAATAATCTATATTTAAACTCTTTATATTGTGTAGAATATGTTTATGAGCTCAATTATTCAAAATGATTGGATTATACATTGTAATTATTCACATATTGTGCAGATTTTACAGATTCTGAGTATATTTGAATATTTAAAGCGATTTTGCATTCATTTTAAGTCATTTGATAACAATAATCTGTATTTATGCCCTTTATATAGTATAGAATATGTTTATGAGGTCAAGTATTAAATTTATACATTGTAATTATTCACATATTGTGCAGATTTCACAAATTCTAAGTATATTTGAGCATTTTAAGCCATTTTGCGTTCATTTTAAGTCATTTGATCACAATAATCTATATTTATGCTTTTTATATAGTTTAGAATATGTTTATGAACTCACTTATTCTAAACAATTGGATTATACATTCTAATTATTCTCATAATATACGGAGTTCACAATTTTTTAGTATATTTGAGCATTTCAAACGATTTTGTATTCATTGTAAGTTATTTGACCATAGTAATCTATATTTATGATCTTTATATTGTTTAGAATATGTTTATAAACTAAGTTATTCAAAACGATTGGATTATACATTGTAATCACGCACATATTATGCAGGTTTTAAATATTCTGATTATATTTGAGTATTTCAAGCGATTTTGTATTCATTTTAAGTTATTTGATCAAAATAATCTCTATTTAAGATCTTTATATAGTCAATAATATGCTTATGAGATTAATTACTCAAAACGATTGGATTATACATTGTAATTATTCACAAAATGTGCATCTTTTACAGATTCTATGTTTCTTTGAACATTTCAATCGATTTTCCATTCATTTTAAGTCATCCGATCACAATAATCTATATTTATGCTCTTCATATAGTCTAGAATATGTTTATGATCTAACATATTCAAAACGATTGGATTATACATTGTAATTTTTCACATGATGTGCAGATTTTACTGATTCTTAGTATATTTAAGCATTTCAAGCAATTTTGCATCCATTTGAAATCATTATCTATATTTAAGATCTTTTGTCAAGAATATGTTTATGAACTCACTTATTCTAAACAATTGCATTATACATTGTAATTACGCACATAATATGTTGATTTTAAAGATTCTGAGTATATTTGAGCATTTCAAGCGATTTTGCATTTATTTAAGTCATTTGATCACAATAATCTATAGTTAAGCTCTTTATAGAATATGTTTATGAGTTCAATTATTTAAAACGATTGGGTTGTACATTGTAATTATTCACATAATATGCAGCTTTTACATATTTTGAGTATATTTGAGAATTTCAAGCGATTTTGCATTCATTTTAAATCATTTGATCACAATAATGTATATTTAAGCTTTTTATAATGTCTAGAATATGTTTATGATATCACTTATTCAAAATTATTGGATTATATATTGTAATTATGCAAATAATTTTCAGATTTTAATAATTCTGATTATATTTGAGAATTTCAAGCGATTTTACATTAATTTTAAGTCCTTTGATCACAATAATCTATATTTGAGCATTTTATATTGTGTAGTGTTTATTAGCTCTATTATTCAAAACGATAGGATCATACATTGTAATTATTCACATATTGTGCAGATTTTACAGATTCTGAGTATATTTGAACATTTGAAGAGATTTTGCATTCATTTTAAATCATTTGGTTACAATAATCTATATTTATGCTCTTTATTTAGTCTAGAATATATTTATGAGGTCAATAATTTCTAAAATATTGGTTTATACATTGTAATTATTCACATAATGTGCAGATTTGACAAATTATAAGTATATCTGAGCATTTTAGGCGATTTTGCATTCATTTTAAGTCATTTGATCACAATAATCTATATTTAAGCTCTTTATATAGTTTACAATATGTTTATTAACTCACTTATTCCGAACGATTGGATTATACATTATAATTATTCACATAATATATGGATTTTACAATTTCTTAGTATATTTGAGTAATTCAAACGATTTTGTATTCATTTTAAGTCATTAGACCACAGTAATCTATATTTATGATCTTTATATAGTTTAGAGTATGTTTCTGAAATATAAGTTATTAAAAACGATTGGATTATATATTTTAATTGCACACATAATGTACAGATTTTAATGATTCTGATTTCTGAGTATATTGGAGCATTTCAGGCGATTTGCCTTCATTTTAAGTTATTTGATCACAATAATCTATATCTACGCTGTTTATATTGTCTAAAATATGTTTATTATCTCAATTATTCAAAACAAATGATTATACATTGTAATTATTCACATATTGTGAAGATTTTACAGATTTTGAGTATATTTGAGCATTTGAAGCAATTTTGCATTCATTCTTAGTCATTTGATCACAATAATCTATATTTATGCTCTTTATATAGTCTAGAATGTGTTTATGACATCAATTATTAACAAAGATTTTTTATATATTGTAATTATTCACATCGTGCGCATGACGAATCCTAAGAATATTTGAGCATTTTAAGCGATTTTGCATTTATTTTAAGTTATTTGATCACAATAATCTATATTTAAACTCTTTATATAATTTAAAATATTTTTATGAATCACTTATTCCAAACGATTGGATTATATAATATAATTATTCACATAATATACGAATTTTACAATATCTGAGTATATTTGAGCATTTCAAAAGATTTTGTATTTATTTTAAGTCATTTGACAACAATAATCAATATTTATGATATTTATAGTTTAGAATATGTTTCTGAACTAAGTTATTCAAAACGATTGGATTATACATTGTAATTACACACATAATGTGCAGATTTTAAATATTCTAAGTATATTGGAGCATTTCAAGCGATTTTGTGTTTATTTTAAGTTATTTGATCACAATAATCTAAATTTAAGCTCTTTATATAGTCTAAAATATGTTTACATAATGTGCATATTATACGGATTCTAAGTTTCTTTGAGCATTTCAATTGATTTTGCATTCATTTTAAGTTATGTGATGACAATATTCTATATTTATGCTCTTTATATAGTCTAGAATATGTTTATGAGCTCACATATTCAATACGATTGGATTATACATCGTAATTATTCACATAATATGCAGATTTTACAGATTCTGTGTATATTTAAGCATTTCAAGCGATTTTACATTAACTTTAAATCATTTGATGATAATAATCTGTGTTTGTGCTCTTTATATAGTTTATAATATGTTTATGAACTCATTTATTCAAAACGATTGGGTTATACATTATAATTATTCACAAAATATGCAAATTTTACAGATTCTGTGAATATTTAAGCATTTCAAGCGATTTGACATTCACTTTAAGTCATTTGATGACAATAGTCTATATTTATGCTCTTTATATAGTTTATAATATGTTTATGAACTCATTTATTCGAAACTATTGGGTTATACATTGTTATTATTCACATAATTTGCAGATTTTACAGATTCTGAGATATTTGAACATTTCAAGCGACTTTGAATTCATATTAAGTCATTTGATAACAATAATCTATTGATGCTCTTTATATGGTCTAGAATATGTTTATGAACTCACTTTTTCATAAGCATTGGATTATACATTGTAATTTATTACATAATGTGCAGATTTTAAAGATTCTGAGAATATTTGAGCATTTCAAGCTATTTTATATTCGTTTTAAATGATTTGATCACAATAATATATATTTAAGCACTTCATTTTATCTAGAATATGTTTATGATATAACTTATTCAAAACGATTGGATTATACATTTTAATTATGCACATAATATGCAGATTTGAAAGATTCTGAGTATATTTGAGCATTTCAAGCGATTTTGCATTCATTTTAATTCATTTGATCTCAATAATCTATATTTAACCTCTTGATATAGTTTAGAACATGTTTATGAACTCAATTATTTTAAACGATTGGATTATACATTGTAATTACGCACATAATTTGCAGATTTTACAGATTCTGAGAATATTTGAACATTTCAAGCGATTTTACATTCATTTTAAGTCATCTGATCACAAAAGATTTATATTTAAGCTCTTTATATTGTCTCGAATATGTTTATGAACTCACTTATTTAAAAAGATTGGATTATGTCATTATGCACATAATGTACATATTTTACAGATTCTTAGTATATTTGAGCATTTCAAGTAATTTTGCATTAATTTTTAGTCATTCGATCACAGCAATGTATATTTAAGATCTATATAGTATCTAGAATATGTTTATGATCTCAATATTTCAAAACGATAGGATTATACATTGTAATTATTCACATAATGTGTTGATTTTAATGATTTTGAGTAAATTCGAGTATTTCAAGCGATTTTGCATTCATTTTAAGTCATTTGGTCACAATACGCCATATTTATACTTTTTAGATAGTCTAGAATATTCTTATGAACTTATTTATTCAAAACGATTGGATTATATACATTGTAATTATTCACATAATATGCATATTTTACAGATTCCAAGTATATTTGAGCATTTTAATCGATTTTGCAATCATTTTAAGTCATTTGATCACAATAATCAATATTTAACCTCTTTATTTTGTCTAGAATATGTTTATAATATAATTTATTCAAAACAATTGGATTATACATTGTAATTATGCACATTATGTGCAGATTTGAAAGATTCTGAGTATATTTGAGAATTTCAATCGATTTTGCATTAATTTTAAGTTATTCGATCACAATAATCTCTATTTAAGCTCTTTTTATAGTTCAGAATATGTTTCTGAACTATGTTATTCAAAACAATTGGATTATACATTGTAATTATGCACAAAATGTGCAGATTTTACAGATTCTTAGTAAATTTAAGCATTTCAAGCGATTTTCCAAACAACAACAACAACAACAACAACAACTAAGCCTTTTGTCCCAAACAAGTTGGGGTAGGCTAGAAAGAAACCCAACAAGAGATTTCAAGCGATTTTCCATTTATTTTAAATCATTTGATCATAATCATCTATATTTAAGATTTTTATATAGTCAATAATATATTTATGAACTCACTTATTCAAAACAATTGCATTATACATTATAATTACGAATATAATGTGCAAATTTTGAAGTTTCGAAGTATATTTGAGCATTTCAAGCGATTTTGCATTCATTTTAATTCATTTGATCACAAATAATCTATATTTATGCTCTTTATTTTGTCTAGAATATGTTTATGAGGCCAATTATTCAAAACGATTGGATTATGCATTGTAATTATTCACATAATATGCATATTTTACAGATTCTAATTATATTTGAGAATTTTAAGCGTTTTTGCATTTATTTTAAGTCATTTGATAACAACAATCAATATAAAACTTCTTTATATTGTTTAGAATTTTTTTGTGAACTCACTTATTGAAAATGATTGGATTATAAATTGTAATTATTCACATAATGTATGGATTTTACAGATTCTGAGTATATTTGAGCATTTCAAGCAATTTTTACATTCATTTTAAGTCATTTGACCACAGTAATCTATATTTATACTCTTTATATTGTTTAGAATATGTTTCTGAACTAAGTTATTCAAAACAATTGGATTATACATTGTAATTATGCACATACTATGCAGATTTTAAAGATTCTGAGTATATTGGACCATTTCAAGCGATTTTGCATTCATTTTTAAGTTATTTGATCAAAATAATCTATATTTAAGCTCTTTATATAGTCTAGAATATGTTTATGAGCTCAATTATTCAAAACGATTGGATTATACATTTTAATTATTTAAATAATGTTCATATTTTACATATTCTAAATTTATTTGAGCATTTCAATCGATTTTGCATTCATTTTAACTTATTTGATGACAATAATCTACACTTAAACTCTTTATATAGTCTAGAATATGTGTATGAGCATACATATTCAAAACTATTGGATATACATTGTAATTATTCACATAATGTGCAGATTTTACAGATTCTGAGTATATTTGAGCATTTCAAGCTATTTTGCATTGATTTTAAGTCATCTGATGACAATAATCTATATCTATACTCTTTATATAGTTTAGAATATATTTACGAACTAACTTATTTAAAACGATTGGATTATACATAATAATTATTCACATAATCTGCATATTTTACAGATTCAAGTATATTTGAGCATTTAAGGCGATTTTGTATTATTTTAAGTTACGTGATCACAATAATCTATATTTATGCTCTTTATATAGTTTAGAATATGTTTCTGAACTAAGTTATTCAAAACAATTGGATTATACATTGTTTTTATGCACATAATATTTGGATTTTAAAGATTCTGAGTATATTGGAGCATTTCAAGCGATTTTGCATTCATTTTTAAGTTATTTGATCACAATAATCTATATTTAAGCTATTTATATAGTCTAGAATATGTTTATGAGCTCAATTATTCAAAACGATTGGATTATAAATTTTAATTATTTACATAATGTTCATATTTTACATATTCTAAATTTATTTAAGCATTTCAATCGATTTTGCATTCATTTTAACTTATTTGATGACAATAATCTACATTTAAACTCTTTATATAGTCTAGAATATGTGTATGAGCATACATATTCCAAACTATTGGATATACATTGTAATTATTCACATAATGTGCAGATTTTACAGATTCTGACTATATTTAAGTATTTCAAGTTATTTTGCATTGATTTTAAGTCATCTGATGACAATAATCTATATCTATACAGTTTATATAGATTAGAATATATTTACGAACTCACTTATTCAAAACTATTGGATTATACATAATAATAATTCACATAATCTGCTTATTTTACAGATTCAAGTATATTTGAGCATTTCAGGCGATTTTGTATTATTTTAAGTTACGTGATCACAATAATCTATATTTATGCTCTTTATATAGTATAGAATTTGTTTATGAGGCTAATTATTCAAAAAGATTGGTTTATACTTTGTAATTATTCACATAATGTGTATATTTTACAGATTCTAAATTTTTTCGAATATTTCAATCGATTTAACATTTATTTTAAGTTATTTGATGACAAGAATCTACATTTAAACTCTTTATATCATCTAGAATATGTTCATGAGCTCACATATTGAAAAAGATTGGATTATACATTGTAATTATTCACATAATGTGCATATTTTACAGATTCTGAGTATATTTAAACTCTTTACATAGTCAAGAATTTGTTTATGAACACACTAATTTGAAACGATTGAATTATTGATTGTAATTACACATATTTGGGGATTTCAAACAATTTTGCATTTATTTTAATTCATTGATCACAATAATCTATATTTATGCTATATACAACGATTGGATTATACATTGTAATTACGCCAAAAATGTCTAGATTTTAAAGATTTTGGGTATATTTAAGCATTACAAGCTATTTTTCATTCATTTTAAGTGTTTTGATCATGTTAATCTATATTAAGCTCTTTATATAGTCTTGAATGTATTTCTGAGCTAAATTATTCGGAATAATTCGATTATACATTGTAATTATTCACATAGTTTACATATTTTACAGATTCTGAGTGTATTTGAGCATTTGAAGCGATTTTGCATTCATTTTAAATCATTTGATCACAATCATCTATATTTAAGATTTTTATATAGTCAAGAATATATTTATAAACTCACTTACTCAAAACGATTGCATTATACATTATAACTACGAATATAATGTGCAAATTTTAATGATTCGAAGTATATTTGAGCATTTCAAGCGATTTTGCATTCATTTTTAAGTCATTTGATCACAATAATCTATATATATGCTATTTTTATAGTCTAGAATATGTTTATGTGGTCAATTAATCAAAAAGATTGGTTTATACATTGTAATTATACACAAAATGTACAAATTTTGCAGATTCTGAGTATATTTGAGCATTTCAAGCGATTATGCATTCATTTTAAATTATTTGATCACAATAATGTATATTTAAGCTCTTTATATAGTTTAAAATATGTTTATGAGCTCACTTATTCAAAACGATTGGATTATACATTATAATTATTCACATAATTTGCATATTTTACAGATTCTGAGTACAATTGAGCATTTCATGCCATTTTGAATTCATTTTAAGTGTTTTGATCACATTAATCTATATTTAAGCTCTTTATATAGTCTAGAATATGTTTGTGATATCACTTATTCAAAACAATTGGATTATACATTGTAATTATGCACATAATGTGCAGATTTTAGAGATTCTGAGTATATTTGAGCATTTCAAGTGATTTTTACATTCAATTTAAGAAATTTGTTCACAACGATCGGATTATATATTGTAATTACTCACATAATTTGCAGATTTTACAGATTCTGAGTGTATTTGAGCATTTCAAGCGATTTTGCATTAATTTTAAGTTATTTAGTGACAATAATTTATATTTAAGCTCTTTATATAGTTTAGAATATGTTCATGAACTCCCTTATTGAACACAATTGGATTATACGTTGTAATTACAAACCTAATGTGTAGATTTCAAAGATTCTGAGTATATCTGAGCACTTCAAGAGATTTTGCATTCATTTTAAGTCACTTGATCACAATAATCTATATTTAAGATCTTTATATAGTCTAGAATATGTTTAGGAGATCAATTATTCAAAACTATTGGATTATATATTGTAATTATTAACATGATATGCAGATTTTACAGATTCTGAGTATATTTGAGCATTTCAAATGATTTTGTATTCATTTTAAGTCATTTGATCATAATAATCTATATTTGTGCTCTTTATATAGTTTATAATATGTTTACAAACTCACTTATTCAAAACGATTGGGTTATACATTATAATTATTCACATAATATGCAGATTTTACAGATTTTTTGAATATTTAAGCATTTCAAGCGATTTGACATTCACTTTAAGTCATTTGATGACAATAGTCTATATTTATGCTCTTTATATAGTTTATAATATGTTTATGAACTCATTTATTCGAAACTATTGGGTTATACATTGTAATTATTCACATAATTTGCAGATTTTACCGATTCTGAGATAGTTGTGCATTTCAAGCGACTTTGAATTCATATTAAGTCATTTGATAACAATAATCTATTGATGCTCTTTATATGGTCTAGAATATGTTTATGAACTCACTTTTTCATAAGCATTGGATTATACATTGTAATTTATTACATAATGTGCAGATTTTAAAGATTCTGGGAATATTTGAGCATTTCAAGCTATTTTACATTCGTTTTAAGTGATTTGATCACAATAATATATATTTAAACACTTCATTTTATCTTGAATATGTTTATGATATAACTTATTCAAAACGATTGGATTATACATTGTAATTATGCACATAATATGCAGATTTGAAAGATTCTGAGTATATTTGAGCATTTCAAACAATTTTGCATTCATTTTAATTCATTTGATTTCAATAATCTATATTTAACCTCTTTATATAGTTTAGAATATGTGTTATGAACTCAATTATTTTAAACGATTGGATTATACATTGTAATTACGCACATAATTTGCAGATTTTACAGATTCTGAGAATATTTGAACATTTCAAGCGATTTTACATTCATTTTAAGTCATCTGATCACAAAGATTTATATTAAGATCTTTATATTGTCTCGAATATGTTTATGAACTCACTTATTTAAAAAGATTGGATTATATCATTATGCACATAATGTACATATTTTACAGATTCTTAGTATATTTGAGCATTTCAAGTAATTTTGCATTAATTTTTAGTCATTTGATCACAATAATGTATATTTAAGATCTATATATTATCTAGAATATGTTTATGATCTCAATTTTTCAAAACGATAGGATTATACATTGTAATTATTCACATAATGTGTTGATTTTAATGATTTTGAGTAAATTCGAGTATTTCAAGCGATTTTGCATTCATTTTAAGTCATTTGGTCACAATACGCCATATTTATACTTTTTAAATAGTCTAGAATATTCTTATGAACTTATTTATTCAAAACGATTGGATTATATACATTGTAATTATTCACATAATATGCATATTTTACAGATTCCAAGTATATTTGAGCATTTTAATCGATTTTGCAATCATTTTAAGTCATTTGATCACAATAATCAATATTTAACCTCTTTATTTTGTCTAGAATATGTTTATAATATAATTTATTCAAAACAATTGGATTATACATTGTAATTATGCACATTATGTGCAGATTTAAAAGATTCTGAGTATATTTGAGAATTTCAATCGATTTTGCATTAATTTTAAGTCATTCGATCACAATAATCGCAATTTAAGCTCTTTTTATAGTTCAGAATATGTTTCTGAACTATGTTATTCAAAACAATTGGATTATACATTGTAATTATGCACAAAATGTGCAGATTTTACAGATTCTTAGTAAATTTAAGCATTTCAAGTGATTTTCCATTCATTTTAAATCATTTGATCACAATCATCTATATTTAAGATTTTTATATAGTCAATAATATATTTATGAACTCACTTATTCAAAACGATTGCAATATACATTATAATTATGAATATAATGTGCAAATTTTAAAGATTCGAAATATATTTGAGCATTTCAAGCGATTTTGCATTCATTTTAATTCATTTGATCACAAATAATCTATATTTATGCTCTTTATTTAGTCTAGAATATGTTTATGAGGCCAATTATTCAAAACGATTGGATTATGCATTGTAATTATTCACAGAATATGCATATTTTACAGATTCTAATTATATTTGAGCATTTTAAGCATTTTTGCATTCATTTTAAGTCATTTGATAACAACAATCAATATTGAACTTCTTTCTATTGTTTAGAATTTGTTTGTGAACTCACTTATTCAAAACGATTGGATTATAAATTGTAATTATTCACATAATGTATGGATTTTATAGATTGTGAGTATATTTGAGCATTTCAAGCAATTTTTACATTCATTTTAAGTCATTTGACCACAGTAATCTATATTTATACTCTTTATATAGTTTAGAATATGTTTCTGAACTAAGTTATTCAAAACAATTGGATTATACATTGTAATTATCCACATAATATTTGGATTTTAAAGATTCTGAGTATATTGGAGCATTTCAAGCGATTTTGCATTCATTTTTAAGTTATTTGATCACAATAATCTATATTTATGCTCTTTATATAGTATAGAATATGTTTATGAGGCTAATTATTCAAAAAGATTGGTTTATACTTTGTAATTATTCACATAATGTGTATATTTTACAGATTCTAAATTTTTTCGAATATTTCAATCGATTTTGCATTCATTTTAAGTTATTTGATGACAATAATCTACACTTAAACTCTTTATATAGTCTAGAATATGTGTATGAGCATACATATTCAAAACTATTGGATATACATTGTAATTATTCACATAATGTGCAGATTTTACAGATTCTGAGTATATTTGAGCATTTCAAGCTATTTTGCATTGATTTTAAGTCATCTGATGACAATAATCTATATCTATACTTTTTATATAGTTTAGAATATATTTACGAACTAACTTATTTAAAACGATTGGATTATACATAATAATTATTCACATAATCTGCATATTTTACAGATTCAAGTATATTTGAGCATTTCAGGCGATTTTGCATTATTTTAAGTTACGTGATCACAATAATCTATATTTATGCTCTTTATATAGTATAGAATATGTTTATGAGGCTAATTATTCAAAAAGATTGGTTTATACTTTGTAATTATTCACATAATGTGTATATTTTACAGATTCTAAATTTTTTCGAATATTTCAATCGATTTTACATTCATTTTATGTTATTTGATGACAAGAATCTATATTTAAACTCTTTATATCGTCTAGAATATGTTTATGAGCTCACATATTCAAAACCATTGGATTATACATTGTAATTATTCACATAATGTGCATATTTTACAGATTCTGAGTATATTTAAACTCTTTACATAGTCTAGAATTTGTTTATGAACACACTAATTTGAAACGATTGAATTATTGATTGTAATTACACATATAATATGCATATTTTATAGATTCTTTGTATATTTGGGTATTTCAAGCAATTTTGCATTTATTTCAATTCATTTGATCACAATAATCTGTATTTATGCTATATACAACGATTGGATTATACATTGTAATTACACCAAAAATGTCCAGATTTGAAAGATTTTGGGTATATTTAAGCATTACAAGCTATTTTGCATTCATTTTAAGTGTTTTGATCATGTTAATCTATATTTAAGCTCTTTATATAGTCTTGAATGTGTTTATGAGCTAAATTATTCCGAATAATTTGATTATACATTGTAATTATTCACATAGTTTACATATTTTACAGATTCTGAGTGTATTTGAGCATTTGAAGCGATTTTGCATTCATTTTAAATCATTTGATCACAATCATCTATATTTAAGATTTTTATATAGTCAAGAATATATTTATGAACTCACTTACTCAAAACGATTGCATTATACATTATAACTACGAATATAATGTGCAAATTTTAAAGGTTCGAAGTATATTTGAGCATTTTAAGCGATTTTGTATTCATTTTTAAGTCATTTGATCACAATAATCTATATATATGCTATTTTTATAGTCTAGAATATGTTTATGTGGTCAATTATTCAAAAAGATTGGTTTCTACATTGTAATTATACACAAAATGTACAAATTTTGTAGATTCTGAGTATATTTGAGCATTTCAAGCGATTATGCATTCATTTTAAATTATTTGATCACAATAATGTATATTTCAGCTCTTTATATAGTTTAGAATATGTTTATGAGCTCACTTATTCAAAACGATTGGATTATACATTATAATTATTCACATAATTTGCATATTTTACAGATTCTGAGTACAATTGAGCATTTCAAGCCATTTTGTATTCATTTTAAGTGTTTTGATCACATTAATCTATATTTAAGCTCTTTATATAGTCTAGAATATGTTTGTGATATCACTTATTCAAAACAATTGAATTATACATTGTAATTATGCATATAATGTGCAGATTTTAAAGATTCTGAGTATATTTGAGCATTTCAAGTGATTTTTACATTCAATTTAAGAAATTTGTTCACAACGATCGGATTATATATTGTAATTACTCACATAATTTGCAGATTTTACAGATTCTGAGTGTATTTGAGCATTTCAAGTGATTCTGCATTAATTTTAAGTTATTTGATCACAATAATCTATATTTAAGCTCTTTATATAGTTTAAAATATGTTCATGAACTCACTTATTCAAAACAATTGGATTATTCATTGTAATTACAAACCTAATGTGTAGATTTTAAAGATTCTGAGTATATCTGAGCATTTCAAGAGATTTTGTAATCATTTTAAGTCACTTGATCACAATAATCTATATTTAAGATCTTTATATAGTCTAGAATATGTTTAGGAGATCAATTATTCAAAACTATTGAATTATATATTGTAATTATTAACATGATATGCAGATTTTACAGATTCTGAGTATATTTGAGCATTTCAAATGATTTTGTATTCATTTTAAGTCATTTGATCATAATAATCTATATTTATGCTCTTTATATAGTTTAAAATATGTTTACAAACTCACTTATTCAAAATGATTGGATTATACATTGTAAGTATTCACATAATTTGCAGATTTAATATATTCTTAGTATATTTGAGCATTTCAGGCGATTTTGCATTCATTTTAAGTCATTTGATCACTATAATCTATATTTAAGCTTTTTATGTTGTTTAGAATATGTTTATGAACGCACTTATTTAAAATGATTGGATTATACATTGTAATTACGCACATAATGTGCAGATTTTACAAATTCTGAGTATATTTGAGTATTTCAATCGATTTTGTAATTATTTTAAGTCATTTTATCATAATAATCTATTTTAAAGCTCTTTATATAGTCTAGAATATGTTTATGAACTCACTTTTTCAAAACGATTGGATTGTGCATTTTAATTATGCGCACGATGTGCATATTTTACATATTCTTAGTGTATTTGAAATTTCAAACAATTTTACATTCATTTTAAGTTATTTGATCACAATAATCTATATTTAAGCTTTTATATAGTCAAGAATATGTTTTGAGCTTAATTATTCAAAACGAATGGATTATATATTGTAATTATTCACATGATGTGCAGATTTTACAGATTATGAGTATATTTGAGCATTTCAAGCGATTTTGCATTCATTTTAAGTCATTTGATCACAGTAATCTATATTAAGCTCTTGATCTGCCAAATTATACTGTGGCATACTCTAAAAGCACCTGAGAAAGGGTGATGAAGAACCCCAGTAAAAGCGCTTCCCCATATTATTATGAAACATCTGCGTATAATAACCAAATGCACTCCCTAGTGGAAGTCATTTAGCTATTCCTATAACATAGTCTGAGCCAGACATTCAGCACCTGCCTTGGAAAATCTTTGCCGCTTAGAACTATGAATGAACGACAACCTATAAAGGAAAAAGCCAATCCATACAATAAAGTACTCCTCTCGCTCCATTTACCGATTCCTGTTGCTTAACACAACCTTTCGCAACGTTCACCGGCTCAGAAATAGTGAATCAAGGTTGCGGAGCAAACAAAGCTATTACTATAACCAAACGAATTGGATTCTCCTCAACGGGGTCGACTCTGGGGCAACTTATATACTTTCCTCCGGGATCTGCTGAACCTTGATCTACATACATTTCTCCTCCATCGATGGGAGCCCAACTTTAACACGTCTTCTCACTCATTCATGCCGACAAAACAAAAGTTTCTCTTCCATTTCGCGACTCTTTTCCAACCATTGGCTGTTGGCCCGTAGCTTTTAGCTGGTTAGGAGCCGCTTAGCGATCCAAGTCAGGGGCGCAGGTTTGTATTTATATCATATCTTCTCTTTTATGCTTTTGTTTCTGCCTTCCTATCCCGCGTATTACCAAGTAAGACTTCAATGCGCTTATCTTATTTCTGTTATTGCTTGGCGGCAAGGCAGAATGAAAGTAGTCTCTGTCGTTTCTTTCCTATTAGCCAGATAGAATAAGCTTGCTGTATCCCTGGGTTTAGCCGGTAGGATATAAGAACTCTAGTAAGCTATTAGCTTTATTAGTTGATACAGGCTTTCTCATTTCTGTCGTATTAGCTAGGCGGATTCCAAGTCAGTTAGCAGTTCAACAGTCAGCTATCAGCTTTCTTATCAGGTTTTTCATTCTTCTCTCCAGTTCTAAGTTTTTTTTTTTTTCTTAGCTTTTGGAAAAAAAGCCTGGCACGCAGGACTAGTCAATCCGACTTATCTGTGTCTTTTTTTTTAAGGTTAGAAAACAACAACTTGATTTACTTACAGCTCTGGAAGATACGTTAGCAAATAAAGGAAAACTTCCTGTTAGGGAAGAAGGTGTAGAAATACAAGAGAGGATGCTGTTCGGGAAGATCGGTTATACCTCCGAGCCAAATCACTATCACTAAGATAGGTTGTAGCTCCGCAAACTTAGAGTTCATGAATAAAGGTAAGAAATTCCACAATAATAACTAAGACTCAGATAGGTGAGACCAAAACGAATACTAACTCTCACGAGTACTTTTCTGTAAGATAGGTTAGACTAAATACATAATAACTATCACTAGGCTCATAAAACTATAGTGGTTGGAGCCTATTTTCTTAGGACTACGGATAAGAGTCTCTAAGTGTGATTTCATGAAGGGCGAATTGAGGAATCAAGGTTCAAGTTCAATGATGGAAAAGTAGGAAGCTCAGTTTGGTAAGATACCTTTCCAAAATCCTAAGTCATCAATCCCAAGAACCATTCGCATTCCGCTAATTCCAGAACTGGATATATCTGAAGCAGGTATTGCTAGATCCCTCCATTCAGTAGGCGTTCACTACCAGAATTTCGTTTTTTTGCGTCGGAGCACTAACGTATTAGGGTCCTTAAATTAAGTAGGGACGCAAAAAAGAAAAAGCAGGCAAAAGACTTTTAGAAGGCGTCAGTGGGCCGACGCGTATTAGTTTGGACGCATAAATATTCTAAAGAGAGACGCTCTCAAGTTCTGTGTAGAGACGCGAATATTATGAATGTAATTGACATCGGTATACCGACACATATAAGTAGAGATCCATTATGATATGGGAATCAAACCAAGAAGGGCTGGTTATTATGCAAAACCTCAATGATTGGATAAAGTGGCCACTTTTGTTAAAAGGACTTTATGTATTTATTTATTTATATTTATTATTTTTATTCTAGATTCTTCATTAACATAAAATTATGTGCATATTTGGCTTAGCGTTAAGGCTGTAATATAGAAAGAAATAATTATTATGACTTATGAAAATTTATAATCAAAATAAGTGGATCCTTCTGCTTTCATCTTTCCTGTAATGCAATATTTTACTTACAAAAGTATTTACTATACTAACTCTATTGAAGTTTTGATATTCAGATTCTTTTGTTTTTTTGATGCTTAGAATACTGCAAATATACATTTATTGGACATAATTCCCTTATTAAATGTGTTTCCTTCTCTTTTTTTTTAATGTAGGCCCAATGGGCCACGGTCCAAAGACCTAAACCGAAACTAAAAATCCAATGTTTCCTTCTCTGACGTTGACAGGTGGCATTTTCTGAGTGGTTATTTTCAAGCGTTAAAGGATCATGGATCATGGTCATGAATAGGCGGTTCATGGAGCGTTGGATCATGGTCATGAATGGCTATCGATCTTCAATCTTTTTCCCAAACAAATTGGCGCCGAACATTTCAAAAAAATTATTTCTAATGGCGCCAGTTTCTCCCTCCAAAATTAGTAACCATGTTTTTGTCCGCACCATTTAATGAAAAGTAATGGCCCATGACTCCATGAGCAGGTTCTTTAAAAAAAATTAATGAAAAGAAATCTATTTAAGAGATAGTTAAAGAAAGAAATAAGCAAACTAATCTCCTATTTGATCTCCCACCACCCGTCCCCTCTACTGTATGCATGAATTCCATAAAAACATTTCACAAAATCTAATATAATTGTAACCGAATTATTTGCACATGACATATAAATATAATTACAGCCAAGAAGCATCATAAATACAAAATTATTGTCATAAAATATATAAAGGTAATTTTTAGTAGTCTGGGCAAATAAAAGTCATTTAAAATAATATTAGAGTCAAATATGTTTGACAATACTCATTAAACAATTTTTAATTGAACTGAACAATTTATTTTCTTTCTATAAAAGAATTATTTTTACAAGTAAGTTTCAGTATTATTAATTAATAATTTTAATATTTTAACATATGAAGTAGAATAATACATTGAAATCTATTTGTAAATATGAAATATGATACTAATAAATGCATTGCTGTAGATATGTGCCAAATTATATGTACGAAAAAAATTTATCCATGGCGCCAAAATACGCGCCAAAATGTTACCTTGTATATATTATTAAAAGATGATTTGACATTGTTTTTATCCATGCTACTTATTAAAATAACAATTCAAGGATGTAAACAATTAAACTAAGGATGTAAATATTTATTTTATCACATATGTACCCGATTATTGATCGTTTAAATATGATTTGATTAATGACTCTTTGTCTTGAATGGAAATAAAATTATTTAGGGAGACAAACGACTAGTTTGTTAAAAAATATTTATTAATATACTATTCAATTGAAACCGACATCATTTGGATGCTTAGAATCTTCCGTTTAAGCAAATATCGGCTACGATATTTTACCTTATTAAATACAATTTCCTTATGACGCATTTTTTTACGACATTACCCAATCAGCCAGCTTAAATTTTTCGCCAAATTGCTCCGCGAAAATTTAGTTACCTAAATTTGTATATATTTTGTCTGTACAAATTAAAGGAGCGAATTATCGGTAAAAAATAATTAGAAAAAAATAACAAATAGCCATCCACTAGCCCACTACCCAATCACCTCCCACTTTAAGTGGATCTACTTGCAAATACGAAATATGTTACTAACGAATTTAAATATTATACAAAATGTGCTATATCTAAAGATTTACAAAAAGAAAATCAATTTATTAAATGTTATTATTTTATTTAATTACTTATGCATATTGAAACATAGAAGAAAATCAATTTTTTACTTTTTCATATTTTATTTATAAAGTTTTTATTTTTTCAGAACAGAATTTTTTTACAATTCATAATTTAATCTGAAAAATATACAAAAGTCATAATTAAAAATGACAATAAATGCATTGGACAAAGGGGGGCCATCCCATGAGTTAGACTTTAGGGATTAATAAAACATATATGGCGGTCCCGAATAATTTATAATGTGAAAATATACGGTTCCTGCAAGAAAAAATAAAAATAATCAATAAAAAAATTGCTTGTTAATAAATGCTCATAAATTATAGATACAATTCTAACTAAGAAATGCTCATAAATTAATTCTTTAATTCATTTTGTGGTATTTTCATAGTTAAATGCAAAAATTTTAAAATCTTTTAACTTTTTTTAGAACATAACACACTTTGATTTTATCCATATTTACATATAATGGTAAAATTTTAGAAATTCCAAAAGAAATATTAAAAATTTACAAAATGATGCTTATTGCAAATGTGTCGTTTCGTGTCATGTCAAACACACGCGTGTCATTTCGTGCTGACACGAGTTAATATTTTCAATGTGTCGTGTCAAATGAAAAAAATTGGTTTACACAGTGTTTTGAATAATTTTTAAAGTAAAAAATATAATAAATTATTGAAATTCCGTATACTAAAACGTGTCAATGTTTTGAAGTCTCCAGCACGACACGACATGACACACACTTATCGTGCTAATTCCATAAATGCGTCGTGTCGTGTCGTGTGAATCCAGGCATCATTTATATATTTTTTATTATTTTTCAGATTTTAGAAAAGCATCGATTTTAAAAAAAATTATGAACATTTTTAATTACGATTTATAAAAGTCTGAACAAATAGTAAAAAAAACACAATAATATAGAATTTATTTATACTAGACTTTAATAGAACGATTACATTAAGCCCCTGATCAAAATTCCGTTTCACAATGGTTTATGATATCTCAGATTGCGCCAAAATAAATTTCCTATAATTTTTTCCCTCCTTATTTTCTTCTCCCGCCAAAATTTTCGCACAAATCAGTGGCTACAAAATTTAATTTTCGTAGCCATAGGAACTAAAAATTCATTTCCATAATTTGAAGCCCGCCAAACTAGCTAAAAGATTTGGTAAAAATATCGTACCTAATTTCTTTGGGACAATGACAGATGGTATCCACTCTTGCCACTAAAATAAATCAGAAATTTTAAAATCAGGGAAAGAAATTCCAAACCATAAAAAAAACAAGTGATTTTCTTGAGAATATTTCCAAAATTCCCAAACAAAAACGTTCATCCAATATCGTTTCATAATTTTTTTTTGCTAACTTTTTGCTCTTCCATGTGCTAAATGCTACCGTACAATTTATGGATGTGATATTTAAGACACAGTTACCCTTTCATAAATTTTATGTTTTACCATTGAATACTTAAATACTTAAAATATTTAGTAATGCTGATATAAGAGTTTCTTGAAAGAACATATTTATTATATGGATTAAAACATTAGTATAATTAAAAACATTGTTTGCACATATAAAACTAAAATAAAATATGGTCCTAATATGATCACATACAAGAAATGTTACCTACCTTTTCTTTTACGGGTCATTTTTTTGATATATTTATTTCTCAAATAAATTATTAATTATTACGTTTCAATAAATTTTTTTTCTTTACTTTTAATTTTTTCATATATTTTTTAACTTTAAAAATAATAAAATAATTTGACACGACTAACACAACACGATGTGCCAATTGTGCCATTCCAAAATACGTGACATGTTTGCTCCTTTCACCATTTAGCACGGCACGATATGGCAAGATACGACACGACACAATTAAAAAAATAGTTTGTGCCAACACGAGATGACACGAAACTCCAACATGAGTGTGTTTGATACGAAACTCTGTTATTAAATTTTTATTTTATTTCAAAACTGAAATGGTAATTTTGTTCCGATAGAAAAGTACTTGCACAGATTTAATCATTTATATTTCTTAATAATTCTATGCCAACATTTAATCTGTGTGAAAATATTCATTAGTGTTGTATTTGAATATAATGATAAATCTATATACTGTTAGACTTAATTTTTTGTCAATATGAAATGTCAACTAAACTTAGATTTTGCATATCAACGTATTAAATTAATAATTAATTAATCGTATTTGAAAATTATGAATCAATTAATAATTATAGAAATTGTTGTAGGCTCTAACAATTTTCCCCCAAATATTCTAGACGTCTGTTTTCTATGATTGTAAACGTGTAAAATTACAGAATACAAGTGTCACATGTCAATTGCAATTAAATAGAATTCTAGTTTTCATACTTCGTAGAATTAGGGCTTTCATTTGTCTCTTAAGTTATCAATAGTTATCGCCGCCAGAGGAACCCTTCTTTCTATTTCACTTCTTGTCGCATCTCACCTCAATAGATGGGAGGAGAATGCGAGAAACAAAACTAAACAAAATCTAGAGGAATTGAGAGAAAGCGAGAGAGATGGAGATCGAAGGAGAAGGATCAACGAGCTGTTGGAGTTGCGCAACGAACTGGACGGTGGCGGAGGGTTCGTCTCTAGAAGGTGTCGCATCTCACCTCCTTCGACACTTCCGATGAAGATGCTGCTCCCTGTCTGACCTCCGACGGCTCGCTTCGCCTCACAAGTCCTTCGACACTTCCGACGACGACGATGCTGCTCCCCGTCTCACCTTCGATTTAACCTTTGTACCGATGGAAGGTCTGACGAGCTCTCTCAGATAATTGATCCTCCACCTTTTATAATTTGAACCTTTTTTTTATAAATGCTAGTATTTAGAACGATTATGTAACTGTAGGTCATTCTTTTGTCCTCGGATTTGTATTTAATATTGACATGATTGAAATACAAATTTGTTAAATTAAATGGATTACTCTTTAACTTGATGTTGTCTTTACGCAACAGAGGTACCAACAGTAGTAATTTTTGTGGAAGTGGTACCAACAGAGGTACCAACAGTTTTACAGCTTTCTCTTAGGCAAAGGTGTACAAGGCTTTTTGGTGCCGTGAAGGTGTACAAGGCGTTTGATCAAGGCGTTTACAGCTTTTTGGTGCCGTGAAGGTGTACAAGGCGTTTGATCAAGAGCAAGGGATTGAGGTTGCTTGGAATCAGGTATATACTTTCAATTTTAAACCTTTTAATTTCTGATTACCTATTTTAATTATTTTTAGCTCTTATAAAATTGTGCAATTGGTTAATTTGAATAAGAGGATGAGCAATCTGGCTGCAACAGATTGATTCACCTTTCAGATCTTTACATAGTTTGCTTACAAGGAAAACTATTAACAGTTTAATCAAAACATTAGTTTTTACCGCACCTCAACCAAAAACTCTATTGTTGTTAAGAACACATGCAGGGTGTTATTTGTAAAATTCGACCGTAACTTTGTTGTACCAAGCTTGTACATAAGCAATGGTGGATGTGGGAAATATAGAACTTTGAGGGTCTTTTTTCAATACAGCAACTGGCTCAACTTTTCATTATCATTTTCTCAAACTCTGTAAGGTTCAACTGAGAGGCTTTATGGATGAGCCAGTAATGCTGAACCGACTGTTCGGTGAAGTATGCCTCCTCAAATCACTCGATCACCCGCATATAATCTCTCTGCACAAGCAGTGGGTCGATCCTGATCACAGGACCCTCAACTTTATTATCACAGAAATTTGCAACTCGGGTGATCTGAGGGGGTACAGGCAGAAGCACAAGCAAGTCTCTCTCAAGGCGCTGAAGAAGTGGGCCCGCCAGGTTCTGTTGGGGCTGGATTATTTGCATACACATGATCCATGTGTGATTCACAGGGATCTGAACTATAGTAATATTTTTATCAACGGCAATCTTGGCGAGGTATGTTCTTTTGCTAACCCTTTTTGTAGTTTTTACACTTTTCTCCAATTATGTCAGATGTAGGAAATGCAGAACTAATTATGTTTCATCAAGTGTAACTGTTACTTAAGTATATTATAGGGGTGTGTATATGTAGTTGATCTTTATCTTTTGTTGGATAATTGGATTGACTGTGTTATTACAGTTTAGTAATTTGGTTCTATAAGTTTACTAGGTGGTAAAAATAACAGAAATAATAATTAAAAATTGGGAACTAACTCAATGCTTCTATTATAATTTTGGTTAGAACCTAAAAATTAAGTATGCATTTTTTACTATGCATTTAGCCATTTTCATTATATTTGAATGTGGTATATTTATTATACCTTCCTAAATTTTGTTGGTACGCTATTTCTTTTCCCCTATAGATGCCGGTCGGCCTCAATTTCAGTTTGTTTTCATGTCCTTTTTCTCTTTTTGCTTTTTGAGTTATGAGTGCTTCCTCATCTGTCCCGACCTTTCAAGAAAAGAATAAATATGATAGTGGTTTTTTATTTTTGATGTACCTTAATTATTTAGGCATCTTTTATTAAAGTAGAACGAGGTCCAGATCAGAGATATATATTTTTTTGGACAAGGGAGTAGGGACCAATCAATTAATAGTAATAGAACCTTTGGCATTGCTATGGCACTTACAGTTAAGATGGGAAGAATTGTTAGATCTCAACTGGGTCTTTAATGAAAGTTGACCCTTCGATTCTGACCTGTGACATATATTTTCTTTTATTGTCTTTTTCCTGTGACTTGCATTTAATTGGAAGGGCATGAATCTTTCACTTTGTTAGGCTAATGGATGATGGCATAACAGACCAAACTGATGTGTAAATCCACCTGCATGAGATATGGATCTCTAAGAGTACACAACAACACCTAGTCAGAACCTTGTGTCCACCGACCATCTAGTTTGGTCAATTTTTTTATAGTTTTGTTTAACTTTATTGATGGACTTGCTTCGTTTCATGTTTTGATCAATATTTCAGCAGCATAGAAGTTTTGCATCACTATATGTCGGCAACAACAGTTCAATAGGGCGCGTTGCAGCATCTACAAGCACTTTGCACGAGCAAGCTTCTCTTGGAGGATTCACGGCTTTACTGCACGAGCAAGTTGATCATGAGTATACGAATAATTTTCAGAATTTAAGGTAGAAACACTTCATCACAACATAGTTAGATTGTCATGCTCTTATGTATAAAACTCTGATTTGTATCAAAATATTTGTTAGTTGTTTATTTTTAATTAATGTATTGGATGTTGATTTTCTTTTTAATGAAATGAAATTTATGAATTCAGTTAGATTTTGTGCTCGATTATGATCTTTTTTTGATACAATATGAATATATGTATGCTTGTGAATTGCAAATATCTGTGATGGATTAAAATAATATGGGTTAAATAGTGGTGGTACCTAATTGGTACGGGAAGAATTGAATGGCTATATAAATGAAATTGATATGGATATTAACAATTGCGTCGGAATAACGACGCCCTGGATTCAAATTAATAGCAACGCACAAAAACAAGAATATACTATGGTCCCCACTAAATTCTGACGGTGGGTCCCGAGTATATTATCAGGGTCGGTAATTAACAACGTCACCATACCGACTGTAATCAAATGTGAGACCCACTAAACTCTGACAATATATTATCTGGGTCGCTGAGTAAAGGCGTCCGTGTAACGACAAGGTAAACTCTAAGTAGCGACGCAATTAACCACCGAATCAGCCATCGAACGAGGATGCTTGCGTCATTGTACCGACCCAAAATTAAGGACGTAGTAAATTAATTTGCGACCGCCCGACCCAAATGTTTAGTATTAGGGGCTAGATTATCAGGGTCCCTTAGGTAGCGTCGCTAAGTGGACGTAAAGGACTTTTCGTGTCGGAATAGGGACGCCGATTCACGTTGCAGATAAGTCGCATTCTAGTAGTGGTTATAGGATCCTCAAGCCAGTATAATAATTCTTCGTCAGACCAGTCCTACATATGATAAAATGGAACAGCTGATTCCTTTTCAATTAAGACTTCAATTAGTGTCACCCGCCCTCTGCTGGCTTATTGTAGTTGTGGGACTTGGCCCATTAGGTAGGGTTGAATTGCCTTCTCTTCCTGTCTTCGAATTGGAGACCTTTTCGCAGAGAATCCTGCAAGGTACTCTTTACTGTTTCCCTTCTGAAGGAGTAGGGCTTCTTTCTTCTCTCTTCAAGAGTGGGACCTCGTCTCGTGGTCTGTAATTACCATCTCCTAATCTTGGTTTAGGTTGGAACTCTCGGCATCTGCATTTGCGACCGTTTTCCTTGTCTCATCATTGGCCACCTTTACCATCTGCGTCTATAGTTTAGAATATGTTTATGGACTCACTTATTCAGAACAATTGGATTATACATTGTAATTATTTACATAATGTGTAGTTTTATAGATTCCGAGTATATTTGAGCATTTCAAGCGATTTTACATTCATTTTAAGTAATTTGATCACAATAATCTATATTTATGTTGTTTATATTGTCTAAAATATGTTTATGATCTTACTTAAAACATGATGATATTGATATTTTTAGTTAGATATTCACATTATTATTAACATATATAAAAAATAATATAATAGAAATCAAACTTTAAATTATGTAAAAAAATATTTTATCGAGCGAAGCTCGTCCAACCCTAGTCTAATTAAACAGTCGTGGATTGGAATAGGGGCCAAGGCTAAGTACTTGTAGAACTGTAAATCGATAGAATTGGACATATTTCCTATAAACTATATGATATCGTTATTATTTGTAGGTATTTGGACCGTACTTAGCACTCAAATCATACTCAAACCATTCAATTATTTGATAAATTGCTATGATTTTCTAGGAATTGGCTCTACCGTCGTCTTTTCTCTTATTTTCAGGTTTCTTGACGATTTCTAGTGGATTCTTGAATATTAGATGGATTTTTGGCACTTGGCATACGCTAGACGACTCATTCCTAGCACTTGGAGGCAACATCAAAGCTACTACTCGGATCGAATGGAGTTTCGCTCGGACCGAAGGCACGTTTATTGCATAAAATGAGAGTCTAAGGAAAGCAAATCGCTAAATAGAGTTAACATGATTGTAGAGCTCAACCTAAGATTTCCAACGGCTTTTGAATCACCTAAATCGGAGTCCGGACGAAGGAGATATGACCAAAATACAACAGATACTCAAAGCTGGAGTCTCAGTTCGACCCGAACTAAATCTGTTCGGTCCGAACTGAGGCTATTTGGTCTGAACTGAGCTGTTTTGACCTGAATTAGCCCTGTCCAGTCCGAACAAAAGTTGTCCAGTCCGAACCGAGAGCTGCCATGGCATATTTAGAAGGGTTTTCATGCATGGAAACTCGATATTTTGGTATGTTTTCTTGTCATAGCGCCCCAGCCTTCTTTCCAAGCCAGAAGACCACTATATATACGCCCCAAGGCCAGAAGGAAGGACATTCAACCCTTCATACCACAATTCCACCTTCCTTAGGCAATTCCACCATTGAGCAATCATATTCTTGAGGCGACGGCAGCAAGGAGAAGGTTGGAGACGCGTTGCAACACCCCACTGTCTTTGATGATTGAAGATCGAGCATAGAAAGACAACTTGGTTTATTCTTCCTATGTTTTTATCTCTAATTTCCATGGGCTTGTATCTTGTTATTTCTATGCTATTTGTTGTGTGTTTTAGTACTATGTTAGGTTAAATTTATCTTGTCTTAGGGTATGGATGTAGTTTAGGTTTAGTTTGATGTTATGACTTGATATGACTTGATGTTTTGCTTTATGATCTATTTATTGAGTAGTATTTTAATTGCTTGTTTAATTCCCTTGTTTTGACCTGATTTACTTCTAAATAAAGGCCTGTTTAGTTAAGTTACAAGGTTAGGTTAAACAATTAGGATTAAATTAAGTACTTGGGATAAGTTGAAGATTCGAAAGAAGAGATTAGCTAGCACTGAAAGGTGTAGCTTCTAAGTTGGCTGAAAATCAACTTAGATATCCCTAAGAAAACAAATAAATAAGACATAGGTTACTTAAAATACCGACACAAAAGTTTAGGTTTAATTGGTCTATGTGGGTAAAGTAGAGACCTGTACTAATTTCTAGTCCAAAAGACGACAATTGAGGATTAGGTAATGTAGCTATAGCCGATCTGAGCCCTTCATAAAGTTAAAACTCAAGTTGTATGGTCATAACTCAACATACCAACCTCTGTTCAGACCGAACAAGTCGTGTTCGGACGAACTGACGGCCTATGCTTAGATTTGTTGGTATTTAACGCGACAGCGACCGATCTAGCAAATCGAGGGCTAAACCTAAGTGAATCCTGACCCCTAAGACGCCTTATTATACTTGAAAAACCCCAAAATTTACCTGCTTTAGTTTATCTTACTTGAATTATTATTTAGAACCAAAAACAAAAAAAAATATCTACTTAATTGCATTGTTATTTACAACACTCTCACCCTTATTTTATTGTCTAGCTTCATAAAAAGAACAAGTCCAGTAATCGTTAATCCGTCTTGTGGGTTCGACCCTAAGCTTAACTTTGACGACTAGTGAGGTTAGGTCTAGGTACAAATTTATTTGGTCCTAGGTTTAAAGCCTTCATCACTATATATCAAATTTTTCTTTGTCAGATATCTAACAGCAATTTAAGTAGCAGGAACATAAGAATTTGTTTTAATAATCAGGATCTACGAGCAACACTTTTAACTTGACAATAGTTTTTCAATTCTAGTCAGGAACTTTAAAAACATTCGAAAATTATTTATAAGCATGTTGGTAGCTTTATAGATTGATTAGAATGAAAATTTCATTATATAGCTTAAATGTCATTTATTTTTCGGTCAAATCCTATGGACCATTGTAAATTTTGAATCCTTAGATAAGCGATGAAATTTGTATCAAATGTTATCATTATTATTCGTAGAAATTAAACAAAGCATACTTTGTAGATATTTCATTGCAAGATTTAAAAATTACACATTTATTTCATTGATCGTTAAAATTATTTGTCTAATTTCGTTGTTATTGAACCTTTTTTTTTTTTAAGAAAAACTAGATATCGGCTATATATCTATGTTGTTACTGAATTTTGTCAGCAATTTTGAAAATATAACTTAGAAACAAAGTTCTTGAAGTCACAAATATTGCCATTTAATTAAGTTTTTTTTCAAAAAAAAAATTACTTAATTATTACTTATGTTTCAAGTGATTTCTATAATTTTCAAATCAATGTATTCTATTAAAAATAGGAGCAAAGTCTAGAAGCAATCGTACTAAATGTAATTTTATTACCTTCATTGTCCCTATAGCTGTTCACGTCAACTTTCTTGTTTATAAACAATCTATTCATGTCGAAGGTAACTAGTGCTTATTGGGGACAACTCAAACTCAGCTGAGCTGTAACTCGAGTTGATTTGAGGTGAGTTAGAAATACTTTCGAGCTTTTTAAGCTAGTTCAAATTCGACTCATCCCAAACTCGAGCTATAGCTCATGGGCTCACGAGCTAGCTTGGAATAAACATATATCCTTCAAATTTTTATTTATTTAATTCATATGTTATTTTAGTATTAATTTTTTTTTGACATATACAATATTGTAAACAACAAAATTGTTTTCTTTTATATTTTTATTGATTTAAAACAAAATATATCTTGAAACTCAATCTATCATATGTAATATTATCTAAAATAAAATATATAAGAAGAGAATTCTTATTATTAATTTATAATTTTTTAATACTCATAAATTATGTTGAGAATATATATTTGAAATATAAATTTATTATGTCACGAATCAGCCCATGAATTATGAGCTGAGTTGACCTCAACTCAAACTCGACACGTCAACCAACCGAGTTAGTTCAGCTCGAGTTCTACCAACTCGAGTTCCGTTGGCTCGAGTTGCAATCGAACTTTTATGTGTTGAGTTCGAATTAGCTCACAACTTATCGAATTTTTTGCTCACCCTAATGTGCATGTCAATAAGAGACGTCTACGCTATTACAATACTATGTCTCCTTTTTTGTCTTATATATTTTCTTACGATGTTAGTTCAGTTCGAGTTCTACCAACTCGAGTTCCGTTGGCTCGAGTTGCAGTCAAACTTTTATGTGTCGAGTTCGAATTAGCTCACAACTTAACAAATTTTTTGCTCACCCTAATGTGCATGTCAATAAGAGACGTCTATGCTATTACAATACTATGTTTCATTTTCTGTCTTATATATATTCTTACGATGTGAACTAATGCAAATAAATAAAAAAAATTTACGGATGATGAAAAGAGTTAAGAGACCAATTATGGTACATTATAAATTTATGCGGTTTAAAATTAATGTATTTGCCTTAATTGAAAGAGCATTAAGGCCAAGTTCCTATCATGAAAAAGAGACCAATTAAACGGCCTCCTCTTTTCAAATGGATTATGTGGTCTGGTTAGCAAAAATTCAGCCGGGTTAGAAAATTTATTGGTTTTCACTTTTTAGTTTTTACCACTTGCGCGCTAATTTACGGACAGCAATAATGTGTTGATGGATTCGAAAACCGACAATTAGCGAGCAAATGACTTGTTTTGCTCTGCAGAGTGTCACTTTTTTAAGTAGAGTTTAATAAAAATTATTAAATTAATAAAAAAAAGTGAATTCATAGAATAAAATATAAAAGATAATTTTTAGTCTAGTGGCTAAGGATAACGAACATTTAGTCTAGACATGAATTCAAAATCTGACTAAAAAATTTTATAGGTATTTAAAAAAGTTAAAAACTTTAACCCCATTTAAATAAAATGAATTTTTTTACAGTAAAGTAAAATGAAAAGTAATATAAGGATTACATATTTTACTCTTAATGAAGGAGTGTCTTATTGAGGACTACTAAATACTTTTCTGGACTGTAATTTACATTGACACAATATCGTTTTGTCGATTCAAATCTGGATTAGAGAACTCTAATTATTTTAAGATGTAAATATTTTTTAAACAGGGAAAAAATAATTTGATGCAAAAATACTCAAACCACGCCTTTCACTGATGCAAATCACGAGTTAGAAGATTACTAGCATGTATAAATTATTTTTTAGACTGTATTATCATTGCAAAAATAAATAAATCTTACCCTGTTTTGTCCAGTCTCTGTTTGGATGCGAAGGAAGAGAGAAGTTTTTTGCGTTCAGTAGCTGCTTTGATTTGCAAATTAATAAGGGGATTTATTATGAGTCTTGATAATCCGGTTTGAAATCCGACCCACATAATTTTACCACAAATCCATTTCAAATCTTCATTATAAATAGTTTAGGTGTGGAAATCTCCATCCCTTCTCTTCATTATCCACTTATCCCTGACAATTCTATGATAAAATTATTATTGTACTTGTCTATTTAATTTAGAACCGATTGGATTTAAATTTTATTTTATAATAGATATTAATATTTTGTTCGAATATCAACTTTATGAGCATTATATATGAGAATAAAGATATAGTGAACAACGTTACATCATGTGACATTATTATTGTGAATATACTAAGAGATTGGCTAAAGTATACTCCAGCATACGGATCAAATCTGTATGTTGGAGTCGTTTTTCACAATCTAAAATTCAAACAATCGATCTAAACCGTTCAAATTGTTCTCCATATAAAAATATCCTCCAAGACCAAATTTTACATTTTTTTCTATTTTTTTGCTATATATTATAGTATTTTCAAATTGAAGGGTGAGAAATACTCCTTTATAGTGTTCTTTTGGAAATAACATAATATATAGCAAAAAAAATTGAAAAATATAAATTTTGGTTTCCTAGGAAATTTCAATATGGAGAACAATTTAAATAGTTCGGATCAACTGTATGAATTTTAGATTTTGAAAAATAACTCCAGCATACGGACGATCCGTATGCTGGAGTATACTTTAGCTAATCTCATATACTAATCCACATAGATTTTATATTATAAAGCAGACATGCCAATATACTATTTATTTAATTTCTTTGAGGTGCACCAATGCTTATGTGGATCGTTGACATTTAGATAAGAATTGTTATTTCAATAATAATTATCTAATGAAATGTAGAATCTTTAAACTTTAAATCGTACTCAAATTTATTATTTTCCAAAAAAATGAAATATAGTCTAACTATAACTTAAAGTTAAGAGAGTTAGTTGATATTACAATTAGGAGATATTTGAACATCTTATGCGTGCAAGAGACTAAATGAATATGTCATAAAGCAAACAAAGTGGAGAATATCGGTTTCAAGCTATGATATACTGGAAAGGAGCGAGATAGTAATGAAGTAGGTGTTTTAATCGACAAGAACCTTAAGAACGAAATTGTTGATGTTAGGAGACAAGGGGATATGATAATCTTAATTAAGCTAGTTTTTTGGGAGACTTAGATGGCATGATTAGAAGTGTGCCTACTGTTGAAAAGCTTTTCATCAGAGGAGATTTCAATGGTCATGTAGGTAAAAATAGTGGAGGGCTTGAGAGGGTGCATGGGGATTTTGGATATGGTGATAGAAACTAAGAAGGTGAAAACTTTTTGAACTTGGCCATAACTTATGACCTCATGGTAGCTAACACATTCTTTAGAAAGAAAAAAAAAATCTCATTTAGTTACCTTCACTAGTGGCCAACATTCTTATCAGATTGATTTTATCCTCTCGAGAAGAAAGAGGACAAACGAGCTTTTGCAGACTGCAAAGGTTATACTTGACGAGTGTGTCGTCTCACAACATAAACTCATGGTGTCTGATTTTTTTTTTTAGATGCGAGCCAACTTAAGTATACGCGTTAAAACTGTGAGGACAAAGTAGTGAAAGCTCAAAGGAGATACCTCTCGAGCATTTAGGGACGGAGTGATTGAAGAAGTATCGTGCAATGAAGATGAAGACGGGAACAAGATGTGGGAAGATATGGCAACTTGTAATCGGAAGATAACTATAGAAGTGTTTGAAGTTATCAGAGGAAACAACCGTGAATCTAAAGACACTTGGCGGTGGAACGACAAAGTATAAAAGGTTATCAAGAATAACAAGGAATGCTACAAATATTTGCATCATCATAAGAGCAAGGAGAATGTAAAGAAGTAGAAATCAACAAAGAAGCATGCAAAGAAAGCTATGAGCGAAGCACATGGACATGCTTATGAGGACCTTTATCAGAAGTTGAGTACATGGAATGGTGAAAATAAAGTCTACAAGATAGATAAACTTCGGGATAGGAAAACGAGAGATTTCATCCAAGTGAAATGCATCAAGGATGAAACTGATATGAGATTAAGAACAAATGGAGAGATTATTTTGACAAGCTGATCAACGGGGAAAATAGGGGAACAATGTTCGAGTTGGATGACTCTTTTGATGACGCCAATCATCGTTTTGTCAGGAGAATCCAGGAGTCTATTTTCTGAACTTTTCGATATGTAGAATAGTGGAGACAAGGCCTGAAGATTTGTTTCATTTATGTATTGTACATATTCTAATAATTTATTTGTTAGGGTGATGAATATCATCCCATCGTCCTTAAAAAAATATGTTTTTTCTTTTTTACTTTTGAAATGTGATTAATGAAGTGCTAACTACTTTTATATTTTTGTAGTTCATCTCCATCATTCTCTGTCCATAGCGTACTTGCATGTTTCCCTCCCAACACCTACGTTTCCCTCCCCCCACCTTATTTTTTCCGGAATAATTATTTTTTTCAGTACAATTAGTGTTATTTATTAGGACAATTAAAAAATATATAAGGATAAGTAATATCATAAACTAGAACAATTAGTATTATTTTATAGGACAAATATGATATGTGTGAGGGCAGTTGGTGTCATAATATACGACAATTATATGAGGACAATTAGTATTATTTTATAGGACAGTTAGGATATGTATGAAGAGAGTTGGTGTCATAATATAGGATAATTAGTATTATTTGGTGGGACATTCAAGATTTATATGAGCGCAATTACTATCATAAACTAGGACATTTAGTATTATTTTATAAGACAATAAGATATCTATGATGACAATTAGTATCATAATATAGGATAATTAGTATTATTTTATATGAAGGTGGAGGAGAGAGGGAAACAAGGAAGTGTAGATGCCAGGAAGGAATGAGATAAGTATTGACAGGGGATGAAGATTAGAGGTAAAATAGAAAAGGACACTGGACAAGTAGTTCGAAAAAAAAACTAAAATGTGTTGAGAAGAGAATGATGGAATAACGCTGAGGAGAGATGATAGTAAACAATTTCGTTTATTTGTGGACCCTCATTCAACAACCAACACTCCTTTTAAACTAAAAATGGTTAGACTTTGATCAATATATATATTTTTTACCTAGGATTTTATTTTTTAATATTTGGTTGGATCTAATAATGTAAAAGTTTCAACTAAATAATATTAAATTCGTCTATTTTAATTGAAAAAAATTGTAATGAAAGAAAATGAAATCCCATGTTAAAAATAATTTGTGACCAAGACTTTAGTAAATTAAAAATACTTCGATTATGATTTATTCTGGTCAGTATTTTTAATTAATTAAAGATATTTTCCAAAAAAAGAGTGATATTGATATTGGAAATGTGCAAATTATTTTCCATGATCCACGACAGACCACGAGTAGGGATGAAAATGCATCGGATAATATCCATCTGAATCCGAAAATTAGCAGATTCGGATATTAATATCTGTATCCCAACAAATGCAGATGTAAATTTTTTTAAATGAATACGGATGTGAATATGGATATAGATATATTGACGTGGATAGAAATGCAAATACGAATAAATATCGGCATCCAAACTATTTATCTTAACGGATATCCGAATACACTAGTCCGACTCAAATCAGAAACCACTATGTGGAGCAGCGCAAAATAAGCATTTTCTAGGGCTGGAAATCAAACCAAATGGGTTCTATGCAAAGCATAACACCACGCCACCAGACCATCAGAACTTGTTGACAACTTTGTTCTATGTATTTACTTAACCATTTCCAGGCATGTATATTTTCTAAACTAAATTATTTACAGATTAAAGAAAGAATAATTATGGATAACGGAAATTTATAATCGAAATAATATTGAATCGTAATAGTACATTATAATTGTATTATTTTTATTTATAAAAAGATTAATTGGAAAGAAACGAGCAAGGAGTGGTTTTTCTTCTTTTTTTTGTCTAAAAAAAATTTCTTGTTTGTTGCATTTTACTTATTTTTTATTCTTATCGATAATTTCGGATGGATCACTATTGACAATTTATAAATGCTACATATTAGTATTTATTTTGTTTTAAAAATATTCAATTGTTATTACGGATTATATGGTATAATTAATAGAGATTATATGTAATGATTAATAATGTTAATAATAATACTTTATACATATTAAGTAGTATTTTTATAAAATGTTATATCGAGATTATTATTTTGTTTATTCAATTTTATTTCTATTAGTTTGTTAATTTATATATACTTGCTTTACTATTTGAAATTAAATCCGTATTCGGATTCGTATCCAATAATATCCGAACCATATTCGTACCTTTTTAACATCCGAATCGTATCCGTATTCGGACATATATGTATTCGTATTCGAAAATAAATGCGAATATAGATATGATTTGATCACTATTCGATCCGATCCGTTTTCATGGTTCATGAGTGACTACGGTCTTTGAGAATGAAGGGCCTAATTCAACATGATACTATAGACATGAAGCCCACCAGTAAGGTCAATGTTTTCTAATTGCTTTTATAATACATGATGTAGGCCCCAAAAAATACATTTTTACTGCGCCTGAGAAATCGGCCAGTAAATGGAAACAAAAAATACAAAATTGTTAACATGCTTAATTAAAAAGAAAAAAAAATTATACTTATGGGAACGGAGCATTTAACAGGCATATATTTCATATATTTTAGATTATCCGTAATTGTGCCTAGATTGATCATCCAAAAGATCGATACTAACCTTTAATTTGGTATAATTGTCAATTTTTTTAAATAATAAACTATTTCTTTTAAAATGTCTAGAACGGCAGCCAGTTCAAAACTTGCTTATGTCTAGAACGGGTGCGTTTGGATAGGTGTGGGAAGAAGAAAAGAAGGGAAGAAGTGAAAAGAAGTATTGGAAAGTGAGAAAAAGCATTGGGAAATTTTTTGAGACGGCTGCTAAGGTTTTTTCCCCTTTTTTTTTCAAGTGGCTGCTATAAGTATTTTATTAGCAAATTTTAGTAGTCCAAAAAGAACAGAACAAAAGCGCACGCATGACAGTCCAGAAAGGGAAAAAATCTTGGACCGAAACCCCCCATGTACCGATTTTTCCAGTCATTAGAGTGAGACGTGGGCATCAGCGCATGCAAGAATTGCACTTTCATGTTAGTCTTTGCGGCGGTGCCGCCCCACTAAAACATGCTCATACAATCTGGTTCAACCTTAACCATCCATTCACTAACAGTCTGGCGCTGTCAAACGAATTTTTATTTCACACGTTTTGTTTCGTTTCGTCCGGAACGAAACGTAAATGGAAGGGAAAATTAGTTTCGTTTTTGAAACGAAATGAAAACGAAACCGAAAATGGTAAACGTTAATGTTTCGTTTACCGAAAACTAGATTGAAATTAGTGGAAAATGGATGAAATCAATGAAAAATTGGAAACAAAACATAAACAAAATAGCGAAATTGTTTCGTTTGATGAAATGGAACTAAAACAAAATAAGATATTTGTTTCGTTGCCGAAATGGTACGGAAACGGAATGGAGGTTTCCGCTGCCATTTTTCACGTTTGACGGCTATACTAACAGACGCCGCTTGTACTAGTCTACTATATTAGTCTACTGCTATACATCTTCCTACTAGGTGGACTGCCTATTGCGTACGGATCTTTCTAGCTAGATAATTTGTCTACTTTTCAAGGGAATTTATTGTTGTTATTATTAGTAGCACAAAGAAGTAACAAATTAATTTTGGCCATGGTGAAATATTCTGCTAAATTAAGTGTACTACTATATATATATATATATATAGAGAAAACCTATGGTGCATACTAATGTACGGAAGCTTCGGTGCATACTGATCCGAACTCTTGGATCTGCTTCAAAATGACCGATCCAAACCGTCCAATATGATCTCCCTATTGAAATCTCCTTGCCGACCAAATTTTACATTTTTTCGATATTTTTAAGTATTTTTTTCGGATTTTTAAAAACTGCTATTTTTGAACGGTTCAGAAAAAATTAGATTAGCGATTTTTGAAAATTTGAAAAAAATACTTAAAAATTTCGAAAAAATATAAAATTTGGTCGGTAAGGAGATTATAACAAGAAGATCATATTGAACGGTTTGGATCGGTCATTTTGAAGCATATCTAAGAAATCGGATCAGTATGCACCGAAGCTTCCGTACATTAGTATGCACGATATGTTTTCTCTATATATATATATATATATATATATATATATATACACACACTCAATATACTGTAACTTTACATCATTACATGGATGAGCAAAGGTTTGTTTTTCTTCACTAAAAAAGAGCTATTTCACAAGCTTTACGTTCAACGTAATATTTGTGATTTTACTCATTTGCGTTTTCGGTTATCAAATTTTCATACTAGGTGCAGATGAATTTTTTTTTTTTAAATACATTAGATAGTGACTATTTAGGAATTACAAAAAAAAAAAAGAAGAATTGAGGAGAAAGAAAAGAAAACAGGTATTAATCAATTGACAATGGGGGTTAATTAGGCGTTTGGCAATTGGAATATATGCTGTGTCGTAGGCTCGTAGCACAGTTAAGTGTTGAGTTGCAGCCTCGTGCCTACTTATATCTTTCTTATAAAATCAAATTCAGGAGAAAAAAATATGGAAACGACTAATAACACATTCGATAAAATGGAAATTTATTATTCGGATTTACTACAAACTAAAATTTACTACTTTTTCCCTAATTGTGTCAAAAAAAAATATATATGTAGGCCTTTTTTACATAACCAGCAAAAAAATATCCTCATGCATGGGCAAATACAAAAATAAAATAATGTTAGAGAATAAAAATATGTTGCTCAATATACTAGGGATACATGTAGATATGTTGCTCAATTTGTTTCTTACCAAAGCATATTGTTCGGATGATACAAATAGGTGGTTATATGCTAGATCAAGCATGTAATCTCTCTTGGATCCGTATTTTTATAAGAAGTAGAGATATAGATGACTTCTTAATTTTCCAAGAATTACTTTCTAAATTATTAATTGTTATTATTTAAAAAAAGTTTAATTTATTATCCTTTTAAACTGAGGGGAAAAATCATAATAAATGAACAAATGATTGAATTACGAATAAAAACAATTCACCTCCTCAGCTTAACTATTTCATTTAATCAAATTCAATCACGTGAGAACGAGCTATTAGTTTAGTGACAAAGAGCAATGCACATTGAGTGAAAGGTCGCATGTTCGAAATTCGTCTGAGAGTCTTTTATAGACATTTAATTTAAAAAATAAGTTGTGTCGCTTAGGGGTATTGATTTTGACACTCCCTTTGTTGATAAAAATACTGCTCTATAACTAAAATACCCCTTTTGTTTAAACACTCCGGGTGTGTTTGGATGACTAAAGAATAGGGTATAAGAATAAGAATTTTCGGTTTGCGTGCTTATTCTTATTCTTGTGCAACCCAAACAACAAGAATAACGAATAAGGGCCCTTATTCCTATACTAACAAAACCATGGTATAAGAATATAGAATTTGGATAAGCACGCAAACCGAAAATCCTTATTCTTATACCCTATTCCTTAGTCATCCAAACACACCCTCCATGTATTAATTATCAATCTCTGACGCACACGCTGTCTCCACTCGGTGCTCTCTTACTTGCTCTGTCTCCATTCGGCGTAACGGTGTTGCACCAGATTCAACAAAGTTCAACTTAAAAAATATTTATTTATTATTTTTTTTCGAAAGAAAAATATTTATATCAATGGACTTAGTCTAAGCAATTAGTTCCCTCATCATATATAGATATTGGTGCTATCACGCACGGTGGAATAAGCACTACTATAGTACATGTTATATACAATAAAGAGACCTTGTATTGGAAAACAATAAATAATTAAATAGAGATATATACAAAAATTATATAATTAAGATGCTAGACATATAACAAGAAAGCTAACGAGTAATGATAGACTTCACAAATCTTATATACATAAATTTTTCTCAAGATCTCAATTGAGAGAAATCAATTAGTGGTACTAACTTGAGAATTGAACATTTTAAGTCAAAAGCACAAGGCAAATCCATTCTATCTGATAACAAATATTTAAATAACTAGCGGCCTTTAATGAGTATTATTAGATAAATAATTTTAAAATAAACTTTTTGAAACATCCAATAACTATTCAACATTTTTTATTGAAACCAAAGCTAGAGATTAATCTACAATAAAATATGAGATTTTAACCAATTCAATTAGTCCAATTCTATAGCCCGCTGCATAGTTTTTTCTAATCTATATATACTTTCATAAACTTAATTAAAAGAAATTGAAAAAGTTTCATACCTCTTGTGATAAAGCTTGTAAAAATCAAGAGAAACTGAACGCAAATTTTTTTCTTAGAGTTTGTGTGTTTGGGTGCGTTTGGATCGTTGGAAGAAAGAAGAAGAAGGAAGAAGAAAAAAAAAATTATAAACAATTCAAACTCTTCACAAAGTTACACACTTCTCAATACTTCTTCCCTTCTTCCCACACCTATCCAAACGCACCCTTTGTGTTTTTTTTTCCCTTTTATTATGTACACGGTGGTAATTAATGGCGGCTAGGGAATTTTATTAGTTATGGTAACTTTTTTAATACTTCAATTGTCTAATGTGTAGAGGATATTTTAGTTTTTAAAAAAAATTTAGAAGTGTTTTATCAACAAAGCGAGTGTCAAAATCACTACCTGCGTGACTAAGACCCAATTTATTTAAAAAAAAAATCAATTACGTGTGTGTTCTGTATTGCTGTTGTTGCCTCAAATGGCCGGACTGTAAATAGTAACATTAATTTCGGAAGAAACTGACTTTCTACGAGACAATAAACTGAACTAGTAAAATAAATGCACATAGTATTACTGCAACTATAGCAGCGTCATGCACCTGTGACGCAGTCTAAAAAAATAAAATAACAAATTATAATAATAAATAAAGCAAAAGGTTGATATGGAGACACAAACGTGTCTTCTGAAAATTGATCAGCTTCGGCGCCTACGTAATTACGATGAAAAATATACGGATATTTAATGCCATAAAATCTTCCATAATTTCAACTTGTGACAATCACATAAATGCCTCAATGGTTAATTATGATAGTTATTCTCTCAAAGTTTCAATTTGCAACAAGTAACGTTACAACGTCAAATTCAATCAACACCTTCAACTTATGTTGATAAACGATTAAAACTCTCTCCTGCAATTTAACATTTATTAAATTATTTTACTAATTTCGAAGTTCTTTTACATTTTGAAATTAGGAAAAAAAATATGTTAATTTAACATTTAATTAGTGACATTCGAATACTATAACAAATTCATTAAATTTTATTAATTGAAAATTATAGCTAGAGGATATTATTTATCATATAAATTAACATAATTCATTTTATTTTTAATCTGAATTTAAATAAACTAAAAAAATTATGTAGTTAGAGGTAATTTTTTTTGTCATGCTAAAAGTTAGTGGTTAAGCGAAATTGATGGTTGGGAAATTATTGTCCCATGTAGAATATTTGGGAAGTGATCCGCACAACAACGAATTTAGGCCCCGAACAGCATTTAGCCATTTATGATGTCTTATGTCAAAAATACCCCTCACGTCAATTAAGAAATATATTATTTCCTAAAATATACTCTAATAATGCTAAACCTAAGAGAGCACAATCGCATTGTTGTGTGTTTTAAGATTTTTATTGCTTTTGTTTTGATTTCTACTTTGCTCATCAAGAGAAGCTTCCATCGATTAAGATATTCCTATGCCACAATTAATAATTACTTAATTTTGTAATATATATTGTATTGTTGTTTTGATTTTTGAACCATATTTTGCATATTTTTAGATTTTTTTATGATAAATAAGAGCGTTCAATTACTTGTGTGTTCTTTTTAGCATCTAAAAGGATTTTTTTTTTTTGGAAAACTAAAGAAAATTAAGGTTGTTCGAGGAAAGATTGGAGATGAAGTTATTTGATATGAGGGGTATTATCGTCATTTATAAAAAAAATTAAGTTGTTCGGATCAATTTTAATGTTGTCCGGATCATCACCCAGAATATTTGGGAGACTATTGTCAAAATTAGAAGTCAGGAGGCCAATTGTACCAAGAAAAACGTTTAGAGGATGTGATGGTACTATTAAAATTTAAAATAAAAAATTGATAATATTGTTATCGTTTTCCTATTTACAAATCATCGTGACATTTATTGTTTTGGGTCTTTGACATTAGTACTGCTTCTATGACGAAAATATGTATATATATTAATATTGCCTAGCTAATACACCGTAATCAGTGCGGTCCAAAACTAGTCATCCTTATCTAAATTAGTTAACCCTTGGGCTTAATTAATTGGCGGTGTGATACTAGATGTTGTCATATATTATTATTGTTACCGTTATTTATATATTGCTTTCATATTATCGAATTTTGGTAAAAGAATAAGTTGATATTTTGTTATACTTTCGATAGAGAAAAAGTGAAATAATCAAAGAATAGTTTCTATTATCATATACGATAGATAGAAGTATAGAACACGTGTTGTTAAACAGAAGCATAATTGTTTTTTTTTTCGGATTCTAGGTGTAATACATATTGCTTCCGCATATTTAATCTTAGTTCTTTAAAAATTATTTTCAAACTCTTTCTTAAAAAAAATTCAAAATAATTACTTCAGAAAAATTATTTAAAAAACTGTTCGTGTCCAATTAATTAGATTTGTGAAGCGTTGATGTGCAATAATTAGTTAATACACCTTATTTTCCTTGAGGAGAAATTAATTAGAATTGGTGATGGAGAAATCCCTTTCCAACAATCAAAAAGTAGCACTTTCTATTTGTCCCATAGGAGCATGCGTGCTGATTAATTGACAGAAAGTGAATCCCACCACTCAATTTGCGCCTACCTTTGTTCCTCCTCTAATATTCTTCATAGCCCCCATGGTTCATGCCTTCTGGAAGGGTGGTATTAAATGATTTCTTGAATTTCTTCTCATGTTGCAAGTTGTAAATTAATACATTACACAGGTTTGTTTAGCGAAAGCTGCTGGGTTCTACAAGAATGACTACACCATTACGACCATAGTAATTAAGAAACTTCTCGATGATATTTAGATGATATATATGATAATTTCTTTAATGTTACAATTTATAATAGTAATATGGCTCTCGAAAAATGAACGATTAGAGATGTGTTCACTACGCCATATTATTTTTTTAGTACCGGTTTATTATGAATCTTTAGTACCGGTTTTGCAGTGGTACTAATAATAGGGGTGCTAAAGATATTTAAAAACCGGTACTAAATAGGCGGTACTGAAGACAGGGTCCATTTTGCGGGGGAAACCAGCGGCTAACATTAGTACCGGTTTTTAAATAAAAACCGGTACTAAAAATAATACTTTTAGTAAAAACCGGTACTAATGTTACAAACTGTTTTATTTTAAAAATTAAAAAAAATTTTGGTATCTTTAGTACCGGTTTTTAGTCTAAAAACCGGTACTAAATTTCTTTTCAGTACCGGTTTATTATTAAAAACCGGTACTAATAATAATCAATATAAAAAAAATATTTTTGTTTCTGGGGCTAGCGCCATTTTTGCTAGCCATCAATTAAGAATACCGATATGTACCAGCAATTTACATATCACATGCATCATACACACAATAATAATTATCAAATCACATGCAAATTAACATTTATCATAACATCTAATATATTAATATCACAAATTTTGTAGTCATCAATTATTAGCACCTAAATGTCCAAGTAAAAAGCCGAACCACTCATTTACAGTAAAATTAATCTCGTCCTCGCTATAACGCTTCCCCATAGGTTGCAAAAACTGCATTTTATTGACATTTCATATAGTTAGTACCTATGAACTCTAAACTCCACAATATAATATACATTAAACTCTAAATTATAAACCTTAAAACATTTTCATATATATACATTAAGGTTAATTAAACTTAATCCATACCGATGGTAGGTCCGGATGTAGCGTGCAGTGATCAAGGATCTTGCGTAGCGAAGTCATCGCATAAAAGCCGCAATCTGTATTGTTTGGTTGTCGTGGACTCTACAAAAACATAAAATAATACTATTTAGTTTAAATTAAATAAATTACGAAATTGTTGAAACTACATATATTAGTATTGAACTATGTACGGGAATCATTTGAACTTCAAACTTGGGAACTTGGACCAATCTTGACAGAGCTCTGCAAAATTAAATATAAAATTATGAAAATTCATTTTTAGATATTAGTATAACTAAACAATGCATACACGCATTATATATATATATATATGTTAAGTCTAAACTTACTGATCGTAATTTCGTAGAATTGGAGATTGGTAGCCTTCGTTCGATTGGAGTGAATCTACTATCCACATCTTTCGTGTCGAGAGTTTTGCGATAATAATCACAAAATGCGACCTGTAATTACATACATATTATCTCTTTGTTGGTGAAATTAACATTAAACAGTAGATTCATAATAAAAGATAAAGTCAAAATTAAAGATTTTATAACTAACCGATTATGATGCACTAAAACATGGTAGGGATCCCTTTTAGCATACTTCTTCAGAAGATTCGCTATGTATCGTACAGTTCCGAGCTCATCTTGCAGTACATCCCGACCCGAGCATCTTTCCGGATCCCAAAATATCCACTTCATCATCAAAGTATTAGCACAATATTGCCTGCACCGCCTAAATGTTGTATGTACAATTTTTAGGGTTTAGGGTTTAGGGTTTTAATTTATTAGACATATGATATAACCAATGATCAATTGTTGTAAAGTTAGGAAAGTACTTACAAGATCCAAAGTTTAATCACTTTAATCAATTGTTGTAAAACATATATTCAATCATGGATAGTTAATCAATTCATACACAAGAATTTTAATTTAGATAATAATTAAAACATTAAAACATAGATATAGATAAAACAAAATAACATTTTCCAAACTTAAGGTTCATACAAATTAAGGTTCAAATTAACATAGATAATAATTAAAACAACAATTCAAACACTTAAACGCTAAATTCACTCCTTCTTTTCTTCCTCTATCTCCTCTGGCTCCTCCTCTGGCATCTCCTCTGGGACCTCCTCTGGGACCTCCTCCCAATCTGCAGGAGTCCGTCCGCAACCGACTGGAAAACGCCTCACAGCAGATACAGACCTCCTAGGGAGAGGCTTATCTCGCATCCACTGAGGCACGTATCTCTGACGAGTGACATCAAACTCTGCCTTAGTGTCCGTCTTCGTCTCCGTCTCCTTCTTGTTTTTTTGTCGGACATAAACTTGTTCAACGGGTTTTTTCCCCTTATTCCCCTTTGGGTTGCTTCCTTCCGATTTGTCCATTACTACCTTTTAATTTATATACACATTTCCATTTAAATTTCAATTTAATTTATATACAATTCCTATTCAATTCAATTTAATTCCTATTCAATTCAATTCATTTAATCAATTCCTATTCAATTCAATTTCACTGCATTTTAGTCCAACAGTCCCGAAATTAACCCAAAACAGCCCCAAAACAGTTCACAATCACATACAATCAATTCTCAATCAATTCTCAATTTCAATTTCTATTCACAATCACATACAATCAATTCTCAATCAATTCTCAATCAACCCAAAACAGCCCCAAAACAGCCCCGAAATTCCTATTCAATTCAATTTCAATTCATTGCATTTCTATTCACAATCACATACAATCACATACAATCAATTCTCAATCAATTCTCTATTTCAATTTCTATACAATCAATTCGACTGGAACAACAATTCAAATTTCAATTTCTATTCAAAATAGCCCCAAAACAGTTCACAAATGCAAATAGAAAGAGAGAGAGGGATAGTGAGACAAGAGAGAAGAGGAGAGGGCCAGTCACTGCCGTCACTGCCGTCGGCTTTTCGCTGTCGGCGGCTGTTGAAGAAAGACAAGAGAGAGATAGTGAGAATAAGGAGAGGGCCAGTGGAGAGAAGAGGAGAGGGCCAGAGGAGGGAGAGAGAGAGAGAGGACGAGAGAGAGAGGGCCAGAGGAGGGAGAGAGAGAGAGAGAGAGGACGAGAGAGAGAAGGCCAGAGGAGGGAGAGAGAGAGAGAGAGAGAGAGAGAGAGAGGACTTACAATGTAGGAGATAAGCCTGTCGAGAGAGGACTTGAGGAGGTGCGTCGTCGTCGTCGGCCGAGGGAGAGAGGAAGAGAGGAAGAGAGAGCTCGAGGATTGCCTTTAAAAATAGGGTTTTTGATCTTCAGAGAGAGAGAGAGAGTTTCGGACGAAGGAGCTTTGGGGGGGGGCGTGTTATATAATAAAAAAATAGGGTTTGATCTTTAGTACCGGTTTTTAGCGTAAAAACCGGTACTAAAGATCGTGACGTTTTAAATTCAGAATATCTTTAGTACCGGTTTTTACACTAAAAACCGGTACTAAAGATAGTGACGTTTTAAATTCAGAATTTTATCCATTTAATTGGGCCCCAATTCAGAATATCTTTAGTACCGGTTTTTAGTGAAAAACCGGTACTAAAGATCGTGACATTTTCCATTTCTTTTGGTTTTTCTGTTTGTATTTGATTATAAAAATATGTAAAATTTTAATTACAAATATGAACTTGTTCAGATAATCTTTTCAAATATTTTCAAATATATAAAAGTCATTTTCCATTTCATTCTAATAACAGTTCAGATAATCTTTTCAAATATTTATTACAAACTTGTTCAGATAATCTTAATTACAAATATGTTTTTTCCGAATTCATTTATTTTTTGGTGACTTCGGTCGATCTACCCACACGCCTTCTTCCTGATTGGAACGCAAATTACTTGTTAACTCTTCAATTGGTTGCGGTGTCCCATCGATACCTGTGAACATAATAATAATATATATATCAAATTGCTCGTATTAATTCTGTAAATTATTTTCTATAGATTTAAATTAATTATATATACCTGTGGAGAATGGTGCTATTTCATCAAATTGGTCATATTCTTCTTCGTCCACGACATCTTCAACGCCAACGATGCGTCTTTTTCCGGGAAGTACCACATGTCGTCCCTTGTCAGCCGGGTCAGCAATATAAAAAACTTGCATTGCTTGTTTGTTTGCAAGTATAAAAGGATCATCAGAATATCCCAATTTTTTTAAATCAACGGTTACAAATCTGTTTTTATCAGTCTTCACGCCGCTTTTGAGCACCCATTTACATTCAAACACTGGTATTTTAAATGCATTATAATCAAATTCCCAAATTTCTTCAATCCAGCCATAATACGGCTCCGATGATGTTCCATCACTTGATATGGCTACTATTGTAACTCCGCTGTTTTGTACTGTGCTTTTTCCATCTTGTTTTTTTGTATACCAGGTGAAACCATTCAGGTCGTAACCTTGATAAGTGTGCACATTGGCGTTGAGACCTTTCGCAAGACATTTCACCGTTTCATTTGAAGGTCGGGACAGTGAGACCTTGTTTCTGAACCATTTTACAAAACTTTTGTTGTGTTCCTTGGTAATCCAATTTTCTGATCTCTGAGGATTCTGCTCTCGCAACTCGGCTATGTGTTCATTAACATAAGGAGACACAACAGCGACTTGTTGCAGAATTTTATGATGAGCTTTTTCTCTCTTTGCAAGGTCCATTGTAATTACTTTCATACCAATTATGCTTTTCCCTAAGAGCCTACCTTCGTGTCTATTTTTGGGCAGGCCAATAGGTTGAACTCTATCTAGATAATCATTATAAAAATCAATAATCTCTTCTGCAACATATCCTTCAATTATGCTTCCTTCTGGTCGAGATCTGCTTCGGACTAACACTTTCAACTGACCCATTGCTCTTTCAAAAGGGTACATGTACCGCAAAAATATCGGACCGCACTGTTTTATTTCTCTGACTAAATGAATGGTCAAATGCACCATTACAACGAAGAACGAGGGGGGAAAGTGCATTTCCAACTCACATATGGTCTGAACCGCATCTGTTTCCAACTGAGTAAGTTTTTCAGGATCGATCACTTTAGAGCAGATTTTATTGAAGAAGAAACACAACTTAGTGATAGAATTTCGAACTTCTTCTTTAAAACAGGCTCGGATTGCAACCGGAAGCAACTGGGTTAACAACACGTGATAATCGTGTGACTTCATTCCAATCAATTTCATATCCTTTGTAGATACCTTTCGTGAAATATTGGAGGAATAACCAGTTGGAACCCTAATAGACCTCAAACACTCCAACAAACTGAGTTTCTCTTTTTTAGTTAAAGTATAAACAGCATTAGGTAACCAATCCCGTTTCTTACTATTGTCTTCCTTTGCAGCTAGTTCCAGTCGAATTCCCATTTCTATCATGTCTTTTCTCACATTAACATTATCCACTTTTCCTTGAGGATTTAAAATCAAAGTAACCAGATTTTCACAAATATTCTTGATTATATGCATCGCATCCAAACAATGTCTGACATCCAGATAAGTCCAGTATTCAAGGTCCCAGAATATAGACTTCTTCTTCCAAGAACTCTTTTCTGGAATTCTATTCACAAATGGTTTACCCAACTGAATTTTAAGATCCTTAACACTTTCATAAGTCTGTCTTCCAGATTTTGGTATAGGTGCCCGGCGGGTTTCGGTGTTGCCATCAAATTTGTTCCTATAAGGTGCCCGACGGTATGGGTGATGACGGCTTAGAAATCTACGGTGTCCCAAATAGACTGTTTTTCTACAATTCGATAGCCATATCGAATGTGTTTCCTCCATGCAAACAGGACATGCCTTTTCTCCTTTGTTCCTATAACCCGACAAGTTCCCGTACGCGGGAAAGTCATTAATTGTGCAAAATATCATCGCACGCAAGGTGAAATGACTTCTGGAATGCGCGTCAAAGACCTTCACTCCGTCCTTCCACAACCTATCAAGGTCCTCTATTAACGGAGCCAAATAGACATCTATATCGTTTCCGGGTTGTTTTGGACCAGAAACGAGCAACGACATCATAAGATATTTTCTTTTCATGCATAACCAGGGAGGAAGGTTGTAAATAACCAACAAAACTGGCCAGACACTTCGGTTCGTACTCATGAGACTGTAAGGATTCATTTCGTCCGTGCACAATCCCAATCTCAAATTTCTAGACTCGCTGCCAAACTCAATAAAATGACTGTCTATGTTGTTCCACTGGGGTGAGTCTGCTGGATGTCTAAGCTTTCCATCTTTCTTTCTGCCTTCTGCATGCCACCTCAACAGTTTAGCATCTTTTGAATTACTAAAAAGACGCTCAAACCTTTGTAATATAGGTAGATACCACAATGTTTTCGCAGCTGGTTTCTTCTTCCATGGACTATCTTCTTCGTCATCCAAATCACCGTCCCTTTGTCTATACCGGGATGCATTACACTTTGGACATTTCTGGAGGTTCTCATACTCATTTCGAAACAATATACAATCATTCGGACATGCTGCAATTTTCACTATATCTAATTTCAAAGGACATAATAATTTTTTGGCCTTATAAGTTGTATCTGGCAATGTATTGTCTGCTGGAAGCATTTCTCGCAAAAGACCGAGCAAAGATGTGAAACTCTTATCGCTCCAATTGTTTTTAGCTTTCAAGTTATATAACTTAAAAACAGTTTTTATTTTTGAGAATTTATCTTCATTGCAACCAGGATATAAGGGTATATGAGAGTTTTCATCCAACTTTTGAAACACATCAGGAACATCATCAATAAAATCATTGGGTAATTCATTCATCATTTCATCCAAATCATTTTCTCTAATGTCATCATTATATTGTGGTTCACTTAAATTTTCTATATGATCATCACCCACTATTACATTATCCTCTATATCATGCCCCCAATCATTTTGTACAATATTTTCAAAATCATCAGATACATTAATATTGCTCCTTCCAGCATCTAAATTTTCTTCCAATTTTTCTCCATGTGAAACCCAACGGAGGTATTTTGGTGTTGTCATCCATCCACGCTGAATCAGATGTGATCTAATCACTTTACTATCTTGTCTCTCAAAGTTCAGACAGCGTTTACAAGGACATAAAATTCTGGGCTTTCCAGTCAACTTTCGATGTTCTTCTGCACATTTTATGAACTCATCAACAAGTCCAACAAATTCATCTGATATTCTTGAATAGTCAAACATGTACTTCTCCCTCAGATCCATCTGTATATATCCAAAAGCCAAGGTTTAGGGTTTATAGATTTAATGCAATATATTAGATTTTTGGGCCGGTTATCATCCTAGCCCGCTCTTTGGATACTCTTGTCTCATTAGCGAGCGTACGTTAGATGCAACGTATTGTCTGAGAAAAATTCGGCAGCATTTCCCCTTATGTTCCCTGAATACGCAAACACACGATTACTCGTGCGTACGTACCCGTGGGAACATAAGAGGAAATGCCGTCGAATTTTTCTCACACAACACGTTGCATCTAACGTACAGCTCGCTGTCCTAAATGAGACAAGATAGTATCCAAAGAGCAGTACTCCCGACCGGGAGTACTATCCGAGATTAATCCCTAATGGATTAATCTCGGACGGGCAAGACCTAAAATAGTTCAAATTCCGGCATTTTGGTCCTACATGACAATACTTAACTAATAGATGCAAATGCCAATTAACCAATATGTATATGCATAGTAAATCGAAAAAAATCCAAAAAAAAAAATATTGAGGGTTAAAATAAAAATTGCCGAAATTGTCTTCTCTCAATCCGCCCTCTTCCTCTTCAATAGAAAAACTTTCTCTTCCTCTTTGATCTCCTTTGCTTTCTCTACTTATTTTGCAATTTTTCGGAATTTTAAACAATTTTTAGCTATTTTTTTATGAGGTTTTACAAAGAGATAAAAACTTTCGGTTTTAGATGGAAAGTAATGGCCATATATGAAGTAGTGAAGATGAGTAATATACAAAGGGAAGGAGGAGGAGATATACCCCTTGAACTGAAAAACCGGTACTAATAATTGGCAGATAATTAAAAAAAAATGGGTTAGCATTAGTACCGGTTTTTCTAAAAAACCGGTACTAAAGATGCAATTTTTAGTACCGGTTTTTTGGAAAAACAAAAAAACCGGTACTAATGCTAACCCATTTTTTAAGGTTTTTTCCAGAAACATTTAGTACCGGTTTTTAAAAAAACCGGTACTAAAGGTATTGACTGACAATTACGGAATTGCCATCTTCTAATATTTATACCGGTTTTCTTAAAAAACGATACTAAAGGACTGGTACTAATGCTTTTTTTTGGCGTAGTGGTTTTTACATAATTCGTCTAGTATCTGTGTTATTCGTTTATTTATGAGTATTACGAAGAATGCAAAATCTATATCTGTATTATTTGTGAAATATACATTTTTTATGCTTTAGAAAAACTTTAGTTTAATATATAGTACTATTTGTTTTATAAATTAATGCGCTCTTTCAGAATTATTATACTCATAGTATATCAGAATTATAATTTATAAATATATATATGTCATAGAATTAATTTCAATGAAATTTATTACTGTGTTTTTAATTACGTACTAGTTCTACTTTCAAGTGAAAGATTCGGTTTTATTATAACCTTTTAAAGATATATAGGAAAAATACCATACTAATTCTGTTTTGCGCTTAACCCCACGAGCCAAGTGGCTGATTCAGTCGGTTCTGGTCCTTCTGGATTAGTTGCAGCTTTTGCATAGTCCGATCTAGCTCTTATAGCGGATCAGAAATGAGATGAAATGGTGAACTGTAAATCGTCTGCTGCAGAAAATCCTAAAAACAGTTCATGTGTGTGTGTGCGTGTGTTTTTGTTAAGTGGGAATGACTTATCTGTAGCTTGAGTGGTAATTATTTTTATAATTCTGTACACATGTTTTTAATATTATCAAGGAATTGTCCAAAGTAACTGATAGACCTGTCAAAATTCCGTTCCGCACAGTTGTTCCGTTCCGTTCCGTCCGAACGGAACGTTAAATGGAAGAGATTTCAGTTTCGTTTCTGAAAACGGAACGGAAACGGAATTGAAATTTATAAACGTTTTTACAACGGAAAACGGAATTCCGCTGAAATCAATGGTAAATAAAGGACGGAACGTTAAACGGAATAGAAAATTGTTACGTTTGACGAAACGGAACGTTAAACGGAATCGATTTCTATTCCGTCGACTGAAACGGAACGGAAGCGGAACAGGTCTGTTCCGTCTTCCGTTTCAACGTTTGACAGGCCTAGTAACTGATGTTCATAAGGTTACATCATCTAAATAAACAGTCAAAATTTTCTGGGCTACCCAATGTTTTCTTTATTGAGTGTGTAATTAATTTATTAAGTTCGATTACTTACGTGTATGCTATCCTAAAAAATTTGGTCTTATCCATAGATAGAAAAGTTTCGGTGGATCTTGATTTACTAATATACACACTGGTTCTAATTAATTTATTATAGTTCCTGGGCTGGTACTTCAATTATTTAATTATGCTAAGTGATACACCCATGTTTTAATTCTCCATATAATGTATATGCATGTCACGAATCACTGATGTCATGATATAATAGTCAACGATTTGTTTTGCATATTTCTCTTTTGTGAAGTTTACATGTTAAAAAGAATGTCCCTAATAAAATATCTTGGAAAATGTTTGTACAAATAGTACATGGTAATGATGATCATCCAACTTTCACTAGGTATATAGCGAACATATGTAATAGTGTGAAGAAAATGACAAATGCTTAATTAATTAGAGGTAGCTTACATATCAGTATTATAAATAAAGAAGCATGGGAGTCTAAATTGTTTGGTTAAAATCTAATCCGACACGGTGAATATTTTTTCCTTGGTTAGATCGTGCGTTCAATTTTTTTTCCCGATTTCTATGATATAAAACTCTGTAACATTCGTGTGCCGAGTATTATCGTCCATAAATTAACCCGATTCATTGGCAGTTGTTTATTTGGAGGGCAGAATTCTCCGTCTCTCTTCTGTGCTGCTCCAAGGCTCGCTTCCGACTTTCTTTCTCTTCTCCCTAATTCCACATCCTCCCTCTATTTCTCCTCTTCTTCCAGACTGATGGGTAGAACCAGGAAATACTAGATTTGTTATTTGCCAAACCAGATATCTCTCACCGCTAACTTATCCAATTAGAGCAGCCTCCTCTTCTTTTAGTTTTATTTTTATTTTTTTGGCAAATTCCCCCTCCTCTTTCATTCATCGATCTCCCGACTCTACGCCATCCCCCACTCCGTAACCCTTCCTCCTTCTCTACCAACCCTGCCACACACCCTTTGCACCCAACTTCTTTCTCAATCACTTTCTGAACCTCTCTCCATCGCCTTCTAATTGATAGGAAATAGCGGCTCACAATCCATGGTGAGATGCACGAAGATCAAATTATTTGTAAGCTCTCTTTATATAAATTACACTGATTTCCTTTAGCAGTTATTTTCTTTTTTTTTATTTAAAGATTTTTCAAAATTTGTCTGATTCTCTCTCCTCGCTCCCCTAATAATCACCATCTAGATGTAAGCTGGCTTTTGCAACCATTTTTACCTCTTTTGTTTCATAAAGTTTTTGACCTTTTTCTTTGAAATTTTATCTCAGCTACGTCATTTTGTTTGTGCGGTCGGTGTTTGTGGAAATGCTTCAATGAATCTAACTGTGAAGTTGTATGTCAATAGGTACTGTAGAGAGTTCTTCCATTCCTCAAAGCAAAGATACTGAGCTCCGCAACCAATGATTCAAACTTAACATTGTCTATTGTCCAAATTTTCAACGAACTACAAATGGTACCTTATTTAATTGTGATCGTGCCAACATTTCCTCTTAATGGTACCATATTTTATTATTTTTATTTTTTTGTTAAATATTACATAGCCAAAGGCTATTCAGCAATTGGACAGTGGAATATATGAAAATTTGAGTTAACTTAAGATTGGTTTGCACACTAAGACTAATTACATACTGATAATTAGGAGGTACTTGCCGTAGGTTTTCAATTTTTTTTACTTCCAATTTTTTTTTATTATTTACATGTCATTTATCCACTGGAATCAAAATTAGAATGAATCAATATCAAGGTCAAGTGTTATTGGCTTATTGCAAATCTGCCTTTCTCCAAAGTACAGTACTATTTGATCTTGCTTTGTTATGCTGACACCTTAATATATATGTGCCGTTTGCTCTGAGTTTAGTGGCATCATCAACATTATATTATAATATTATAAATATAATATGATATGATGATGAGCCAGATTTTATTTCATAAATATATATGTTTTAGGTTTGAACATGTATCCATTTTCCATTTTTATTAAATGCACTCATTTAATGTATGACTCTTTGAAAAACTCTTCCTTTTTTATTTTTTTGTATGTTCATTTTTTTTGCAGAAACGTACGTACTGACAGTGTATCAAAAATTAAATAAAAAAGAGGAGTAGCAGATTAATAAAATGTTGGACTATTATGCAAAGTTGTCCTCACCCACTTTTTGTTTGTTTAAATTCAGGTTTGTTAACACCAAGCCTACGGGCATCTTTAAACTTCAAAAAAAAAAAAGGTTTGTTAACACCGGCAGGGATATCGTTGATTCCATCTTTGGAGTGGCAGACAAAAATATCACCAGTAAGGCAGTAAGCGGAGTTGGCACCCACAAATCCCGTCCAGAGTACCTTCATATTTTATATCTGGCAGTAATTTCATATAGCTTTCATTGGGGCGTTACTTATTTATATATCAGATAAGAAATACGTTACCAAAATAATTACAAATCGGTCAAATAAAATCATGTTATATTAAACGATAGTTTAATAAATAAATTCTTCCTTTGAAAATTACTCTGGCCCACTTTTATACAACACTACAGTATTATTTGTCACACTACTGTAAAAAAAAATGTGCAATCTTTAGATGGGGTCATTTGGATGAAATATTATAAATGTTAATTAACACCAATTGTTCCCATATGTCATGTTAGAAAATTTATACTTCATCATACAAATTCAAATATTAATCATAAATTCTTATTTACTTTTAATGCAGAATCATAATTTTCAAAACGTACACAATTTTTAATTAAAGTACGTTACAGTTACATATTCCATTTTACCTCAATTCAAAATTTTAATAACTTATCCATCTTCTTTAGTATTTTAATTTATTACATTAATTTTAAGATTTCCTATTTCCCTTCTATAAATTAACCACTCAACAAATCATTTCCATACCTTCCGTCAAGAAATCACAATTATCCCCCATTCTATAAATTCTACTTATCCGTTTCACCGTGCATTATTTTGAATTTATTGAATCTTACTGTCTTCCGATGATTTGTATCAATTTATTCCAGTATGTTTATATGTTTATTTGTTCTTTTTTACTTTTAATTTTTCTCTTTTTGCTTACATATCTTTCACAATTCTTTTCTGTTCAATTTTATTTTTAGGTACCAGCTTCCTCCATTCTTCCATGAGGACAGTACATTTCTATTTGATGAATTCCTTATTGAGGATGGATGAGGGATATTTGGTTCATGATGAAGGCTACCAACATGTATGATGATGAATATTATATGTAGATATTTATATTTTTTAATCTTAGTGTATCAACAATGTAAGTTTCAATTATTCATCATTTCAGTTAGAATTGAATTTTTCAATTTCTAATATTTTTACATCGCATTATTTTCTTATTGTTAAATTACTTCACGAAATTTTTTTCGTCAATAAGAAACTTATTAACATATTGAAATGTACTTTTATATTTCTACACTACCACATATTATACTTTAATTTAATTAGAATCATAAATGTAAAATAATAATAATAATATTAAATACACTCATGCTAATTATAAACACATTATGATTTAATTTACTATATTACTCAAATAATAGATGTTCACTACCACAAATTACAATTTAATTTTTTTATTACAAGAAATAATAATCACATTGACATATTTATATATTATTATGTATTTCTACAATACCACAAATTACAATTTACATTTATTACCAGCGGCATTTTAAAATTATAACAAACATACAAATAACCTAATTATAAATAACAACTATTAAATAATTACATATTAAATTTGTATTATTATGTCAAATATCGAGCGAAGCTCGATTTGTCCCCCTAGTATATATAATTTTTATGAGGTTCTTACTAGATATATATATCAAGTAATTAATACGAAGTTGCTTTGCCTAAGGGAAACTGTTGGGTTGTTGAGTGAATTTTATCTGATTTTTTTTCTTTTTATATTTTATATATTTATATATGCTTTTGTGATAAGGTTAATTAACACCATTTTACTCATTTTTCCATGGACAAAGATTGAGTGGACCATCGGCAGCCGTCAAAAGCATGCACACAGAGTGGTCCACTAAAATGTAGAAATTAAAAGAACAGGAGATTTTTCTTCAGCTGTAGCAAAACCAAAATTTGGAGCCGGAAAGATGCTCAGAATCAGTGCAAAAACAGTGATAGTCACCATGTAAAGATGGCGTACTCAATATTGCATTTGTGGGATAGCATTGAATTCAAACATGCTAAAAGAACAAAAGCAGGCCGAAAAAGTTTTTTTTTTTTTTTTTGAAATGATTGACAGAAGCTGTCAATTGGAGATCAAAGAAGCAGAGTCAAGTCGTCCGGGTCAAGACTTTCCAGTCGCTCGAAGGAAGAGTTCAGATTCGCTTGCAGCCATCAGAGCAATGATGTCAGGAGGTTTCCTTTTGTTTCTGAAGAGTCTGTTGTTGCATTCTCGCCAAATGAACCAGAGAGAATAACAAAAGAGTGTAAAGGATCGAGATCTACCAATAGTAGGCAGTGAAGCGAGGAAGGAGGTTATGGTTGCAGTAGAGTCCTCACAGGAGGTTAGGCTAGCAAAACGAGAAGGAAAAATAGTAGTCCATACACTGGTTGAGAAGGGACAGTTGAAAAAGAGGTGCTGAGGCGTTTCCAGAAGGTCCTGTTGGCAAAGATGGCATCCTGGGAGTACCTGCATGTTCCTTCGCAGCAAGGAATCTTGGGTCAACAGTTTTTTATGGAGCAGCAGCAAACAGAAGACCTTGATTGAAGGTGGAATGTTGAAGTGCCAAATTTGGAAAAAAGGGAAAGGTATTTTGCCAGCTGAAATGAAAGCTTTGTAAGTGTCTTTGGAGGAAAAAACTCCTGAACGCGACCATTTCCACCGAATGCAATCAGGGTCCTCATTAAAAAGAAATTGAGTAGCCAAAGAAAGGTAGTTGTGCTCTTGAAGCTGTAAAGGTCTTGGTAGGTGCAGTAAAAGGTTTGAGGCCGCCTGACGAAGGCTAAAGTGTGGTTTAACTGGCCATGGTGTTGACTTGGAGAAGAAGATAAGTGGTTTCCCATTCCAGGAGTCAAACCAGAATAAGGGTGTTGTCCCAGAGTTGATCTCCCAAGTAGTCGAAATCTGAAATAAAGCTCTTAAGGATCGGAGCTGTTTCCAGAAAAAGGATCCTTCTCCTTTCCAAAGCAATGGGTTTGTAGGGTTCCTAGCTCTAGAGTAGATTGCCGTCAGAAAGGTAGTCCAAATGCTAGTTTTTTCGGAGAATAAGCGCCACCAGAATTTTAGGAGCAGAATCGTATTCTGTAGTGTCAGTTCTGTAAGACCAAAGCCCCCGAATTCCTTGCTGAGACAACAGGTTTGCCAATTTAGTAAAGGGATTGCTCGACCAGAAGAGTTGCTTTTCCCCCAGATAAAATCTCGTCTTAGGCGATCAACACGTTTGATGAACCAGGAAGGAAGCTTGAAGCATGCCATAAAGTAGACTGGGAATGAGGAGAGAATAGATTTAGTCAATTGGATGCGACCTGCTCTTGTAAGAAGTCTCCCCTTCCAAGATTGAAGCTTCCCATCTATTTTCTCTAGCAGAGGCATGAAGGAACTCTTATCCGGCGTTTTGTGGGAGAGTTGCAAACCAAGGTAGGCAAGGGGCAAGTTGGAGAGAGAGTAAAGGAAAATTGAAGCCAAAGCCGAGGAATGAGCATCAGATAAATTGATTGGGACCAGATTGCTTTTAGTGAAGTTTATTGAAAGGCCTGAGACCTCAGCAAAAATACATAACAAAAGCTTAAGGGAGGAAGCTGCCGATCCTTTTGTAGTAGAGAAGATCAAAGTGTCATCAGCGTATTGGAATAAAGCAAAAGGGGAGGTAACTCGAGGTGAAAGAAAGTGGGGTATAGTGGTAGCCGCTACCTGAAGCATGCGTGTCAGAACGTCTGAAACCAGGAGGAAGAGAAAGGGGGACAAAGGATCACCTTGGCGAAGTCCCCTCTTATGCTTAATTAAAGATCCTCTTCTGCCATTCAAAAGAACAGTGGAAGTTGCTGAAGTCAAGAGAGATTTAATCCAGGATTGAAAACGTGAAGGAAAACCTCTTTGTCGCAGCACAGAAAATAGGAAGTCCCAAGAAAATAGTTATGTTGTCATGCTACTTTCTGTTGTTTCACTGTAGTCTCTGAATCCTGATCTCTTCCTTGTCATAATTCATTGAAACTTATCCCAGTGCTACTTGCAACAATTTTTTTCCCAAGTTAAGTACCCTTTTTATTACATGTCGTTATAACAAAAGGGACAAAGAGATCGATATGCGAGCTTAAAGAAGAAAAATCTTATTTATTCAAAATGTTATGAAACAGATTGATGGAACAAAATTAAACCTCTCTCAATATGCCGATAGCTAGCTAGCCTAATACCAACAAGTTAACTAAATATAAATAAAGGGAATTGATATAGATTTAATACGATACTCGTTCTTTTGTTTAAAATTACAGTTTTATATAGTAGTTATTAATTAATTACAATTACGACCAAGTCTGGCAATAGCTTGTAACTTTGTTAGTTAATTAAGTTGCTTGAACTGTTGAACAAGACAATAATAGTGATAATTGCAGAGTAATTGAAACATAACTTTCCTCTTGATGTGGTAATTGAATGAATCAATTATAACGGAAAAATATGTTGAGACTTGAGACAGGATATAGTTATGTTAACCTAACCTAGCTAACTTTAGCAAGTTACAAGAAACCAAAAGTAACCCTTAGTGCTTAGCTTATCATTTTGTGATTGGCTGAATAAAAGCACTAAGCGCAAATGGACTGTCCTTCTCATCGCCCAACAAGCATCCACTTTTTCTCCTTTTCTCTCCTCTGTTTTTGTCTGCTATTTTAAAGAACATGGTTATTTTGTTTTCCAAGCTACTTAAATGTAAGCATAAAGTCCCAATTCTTAATCATGTGTTTCTTGCAAGCTTTTTATTTACCATAAAGGAGTTGATTGGTTCTCTTTAAATTTTCTTATTTGTAGCAAATACCAAAGTTGGTGCGGACAAATAACATGTGTTTTATAGCTAAAAGCAATATTGAAAGCATTAATTTAGGTCAAGGAATATAAATTTAAATCTTTTGGGTCTTTGGGATTCTCTTTTACTTTTTAAGTTTATGTTTGGCTGTCAGTTGAAGTACAGATTACAGAACATAAGTTTTCAAAAGCATGTTGCTTTCATTTTCAGTGTACAGTTTTTTCAATTGAAGTGAAAAAGAAAAATAAGCGTAGTATTTACAAATCTATCTTCTTTTTTTTTCCCAATTATCAAGGTATGGAGTTTAACAAGCTGCTCAAGCATACTTGTAAAATTAAAATCCTCTTTGCCAATTATTAACTGTCTGGAGTTTAACAAGTTGCTCAAGCATTCTGGCAAAAGCGAATCCACCACCACCACTCAAATGCGGGACCAGTTGACCAAGTCAACGAAGCAAATTAAGCACCTACAAAGCATGATTCATGGGGTCAAGAAGGGTCACTTTATTGGTATTTTTGTAATATAACACAACACAGATGGCATTTCAGACACCCTTTCTATTAAGTATCAAGCATCATTCCTCCACCATGCGTCCATGCCATAACATCTTCAAATTGATAAATACTTTCTCTCCTTTCTATTAAGCTTATATTCTGATTTTTGATACACACTTCTCCTTTCTTTCTCTCTGATTACACATAATATACCATGGGAAATTGCTTAGTTCCTCAAATTACAAGATCGGAAGCAATAAAAATCATGAAAATAGATGGTAAAATGCTCACTTATGCCTCACCTATAAAGGTATACCAAGTTCTTGAAGGGTTTCCGGGTCACATGATATCCGATCCGCTATCCATGCCTCAGCAACTAAGTCCTTTGTCTGATATGCTATCAGGTCGTCAGTATTATATGCTTCCAGTAGAAAAGCAGATTGAGACGGGATTCGGGCATGACAGTGTTGTTAGAGTAAAGCTGGTTATATCGAAGAAGGAATTGAAAGAGATGCTAACGAAAGAGGAGCTGCCGTTGGAAGATATGATTTCTCTATTCCAAGCAAGTGATCAGAGGAAGGAAAGTGATGAAGAGAGGGTAAGAGGATGGAGGCCTTCTTTGGCGAGCATACCAGAAGGATGCTAGTCATAATTAAATTTAAAAGGTTTTTATTAGGTTAGAGATATCGATGTATTATAGAAGTTTAAAGGATTTTGGGGGCCAAAACAACACCGTTTCTCTCTCTGGTTTTTTTCCCCTCTCTTCCTCTAGCCTTTGTGACGAGAAGACAGAGATGACTGTGAACCATTGAACAAAATTAAATATTAGCTTCTAAGTTGTAATTATTTCATGATCTTCTTTTCTTTTCTTTTTCAAGAACTCTATTATTCCTGTCAATAGCATATTCATATTATTACAGGACTAGTTCAGCCAGTGGCCCAGCATGCTACAAGCCTTCAACACAAAAAGGTCTAAAATTTTCCTCTGGCTCTCTCTATATGTCTGTTTGGAAAGGAAAATGCAAAAGTGTCATATCTAATAAAAATTTCCAAACTATGCGTACAGTAGGGTATGTATATATATTTATCAAAGCCCCAAGTTTAACTTTGCAACTTACTCTATGTCAGCCATGTTTTTGTGTTTCTTAATTATGAAATTATGCATATGCTAGTTCAGATTCGTGTATATATATATATATATATATAGAGGTGGGCTAAAGTGCCATAGATGGCAATGCCATAGACGTCTTTTTTTAGTCATTTTTTAAGATCCGAAATTCAATCGGTCGATCCAAACCGTTCAAATTGATCACCATATTGAAATACCATTGGAGACCAAATTTTACATTTTTTTAAATTTTTTGGTATTTATTTTGATATGTTCAAATTGGAGGGTCTGAAATACTCCAATTATAACGTTTTTTAAAAATATCATAATAAATAGCAAAAAAATTCGAAAAAATATAAAATTTAGTCTCCAAGAATATTTTAATGTGGTGAATAACTTGAACGGTTCGAATTGAGCATTTGGATTTTAAATTTCGAAAAACGACTCTATGGCACGGGACCCTCTGTGCCATCTATGGCACATTAGCCATCCTCTATATATATATATATATATATATATATATATATATATATATATATATATATATATATATCTTTCATTCAAAACCTGATTGCGTGAGATGTGTTTTGACTAGCATGATGCAAATTGCTGTTTATTATATTTATTTCTGACAAAGAAGGGAGCTAAAATTTAATTGCTTCCTAAAAACTCTTAATTTAGCCTTTACGGAAAAGATAAATTAAACTTGGGCAATGTGATCATGTATTGGTGTAAGATACGTTATACAAAAAAGTTTCTGTGAAAATGATTAACTTTAAAGAAATTTCGCATAGACAAACAGTCAAACGTTATTATATTGATCTTATTTTAACAAACTTTTGCTATATTCTGTCTTTCGTTTATTTTCATTAATTGTATCATTTAGAGAAATGGCATTCCCAATAATAATATTAATATGTAACAAAGACTTATTTTAATTTAAGTGAACTTTATTACTATTTCGGATGGCATATAATTAAGTGACCTTACGCATATATATAGAGTCTGTTTTTCCTGAAGTAAATATCCACAATTTGGTGTGAAAATCGCGTATATTATAAAATGGTCATCAATCTAGAGACGAGATCAATAGAACCGATAGCGATATAATTAATCACATTCTTATCAATATATACACAAATAGAGACTGGTCAATTGATTAGACAATTTATAGACACTGATACTAAAAGAAAAATGTTCTTAACCGACTTAGATGATCTCTGGGGTTTATCGTTCCATCATCGCGTGTTTTCTCTCTTTCTAGTTTTGGAATACTTTTCTAGCGCGTCTTCATCATTTCTGTTTTTGTCGCTTATCCCTATCATCTAGCACATCATACACCCGGCCCTATCATCCAGAGTGTATGTATCCTTCTTCGGAAAAGTGGTATTATTTTCTGAAATAATTAAGATATGTATAAGGACAACTAGTATCATAATTTAGGACAATTAGTATTATTTTATGGAACATTTATGATATATATATATGAAGATAGTTAGTATCATAATCTATTACAAGTAGTTTTGTTTTATAGAACAATTAAGTTATATATGATGACAGTTAGTAATAAAATATACGACAATTAGTATTATTGTCTAGGACAATTAGTATTATAATCTAGGATAATTAGTATTATTTTATATGACAGTTAAGATATGTATGGAGACATTTAATTAGTATCAAAATCTAAGACACTTAGTATTATTTTCTAGGACATGGGGACTAGCATCAGGTAGGGGCCGGGTGGGGAGCCACGTGGTGGGGGGAGGGGAGGACAGCAGGGGAGGGGTAGATGGGCAGTGGATGATATAGGGGATGAAAATCAGAGACAAAAATGAAAATGAATGATAAGAACGCTGGCCAAGTTTTTGAAAATGAAATAAAAAAATGCATAATGATGGGGCTGGATGGTCTTGAGGAGGAGATAATCATAGGGGCTGTTTGGATTCCACCGGAATTTGGAGAATTTCATATTTCTAGACATAAATTTATTATAAACAATCCAAACTCTTAACAAAGTTACACACATCCTAATAAATTTATGCATAGGAATAGAAAATTTTCCAAATTTCTAAGCGATCCAAACGGCCCCATAAGTAACTCCGTAAATTATATAACACATATAAATAAATACGGGAGGCGTTTCAATAATAACTGTACGTAATTTATCTGTTACAACGCCTTCATTAAAGCTTTCTCAGAAAAGTAAAATGGATTGGGCAAATGACGAACTAGTTAATTAATCTCAATAGAGATGAAAATGTCAACATTAATTGCGATATTTTCAATTAAACTGCATCTTTGATGCCAAGTTTCGTTATCCCATAAATCATATATATTTACGTTAACACTCAAGAAAATTTAGGCGCTGATTCGCACGCTATATATGACCAGCTAGACACCAAATGCGAGAATATCTATGTATTCGCATCTGAAACTGAGAGGTGAATATGTGCCAAATTTCCGTTGGTTCATTTCTTATTTTTGCATTATATTATCTCGGAAGTGTGTCAGCACAATCAGCTCGTGATTCGCTCCTAATCTTAAGGAAACCATTTCTTTTTTTCTTATATTTATTTCCATTAGCATATAGTTTGAGTCCAAGCCTCCAAGGCACATGAGTAGTTTCTATTAAAATTTTAAAAATATTAAAATTAATTAATAAGATCCACCAGTTTTAATATCTAGTTTGAGTTATAACTTTTTATATTAATATAATAGTCAAGTCATATACTTCCTCAAACATATACATTGTAGAAGTTAGAAAAGCAACTTACATGGTCTACCGCTAGAATGATTACATAAATTAAGCACCATGGGCGTAGAAAGAAGCAATCATGAAACTGATTGCATCGTCAGGCTGCATAACAAAAAAAAAAAGAAAAGTAAACCTTAATAAAATTGAGGATGAAGAAGAAGCTCTAACATGATTTGAAAACTCTTCCAATTTCAAATATAGATCTTCCAAAGCGCACATGAGCCACTGTCAAACACTCTAAAAAGAAAAGCGCACATGAGCCGCAAACAATCACTACGCGAAATTTTAGCTTCTGTAACGGTTAATAAAAGGCATTTGTAACGGTACACGTAACGTTACAGTAGCCCCCGTTACAGAATGTCTAATAACCGTTACAGATCTGTAACGGTTATTATCTAATAACCGTTATGGTATTGTGGACGGAAATGTGTTTACGGTTTTATGGAGAACATTTGTAACGGTTAATAGATAATAACCGTTACAGAAGACTGGCTTCTATAACGGTTGTTATATAATAACCGTTATCCTATTGTTGACGGAAATTACATTTACTGTTTTTTTAGATCATGTGTAACGGTTAAAATCTAATAACCGTTATAGAAGTCAGTCTTTTGTAACGGTTATTAAGGAATAACCGTTACAGATATTGTTGATATAAAAAATGAAATTATGAATTCTGTAACGGTTATTCCTTAATAACCGTTACAAAAGACCTTTTTTTTTTGGATTTCGCCTATTTTGTTGGCTAGCCCAATTTTTCTAGTCGAATTGGTACCAAATTGGTACCCAATTTACATCATACAAACCAACATGCAGCAGACAAACATATACCATGCATATATCAGATGTCATATATATATACCAAGCACAGAATATATATGAATATGTAGCAAAAATTAACAAAGTAACTATACATAGAGTTAACACCAAGTCAAGTCAAAATTTTTCTAAAATAATACCCCATACATGAAGTCCATAACCTCCGAAACGACTGCATCAACGTCTTCGTTTTTATATGGTTGTCCAACCGGCTCGATATACTGCAATTTGATCATTAACAATTGATGAAGTCAAATAATTTTTAAACCCTAAGCCCTAAACCAATAAAAATATGAAATCCTAAAATAATAAATCGGCTTAACATTACCTCAGGGAATTCTCCGACCGTAGTCCAACTACTTAATATTGCCATCATGTTGAGCATTGTGAAATATCCACACTCTGTGTCGCCCCTTTGTATCGGTCCCTAATTAAGATTCCAACAAAAGAAACATAATCTTTTTTAATTAATTTCAATTTCACAAACAAATAATATCTTAAACTGATAAGTTCCGTACCTTAATTCGGTACCAATCAAATCTTGTTCTGCTCTTTTGGCTATATCTTCCGGTTTCCTCTAAATACCGCTTGTATACCCTGCATGAAATATCATTTAAAACAACAAAATCTAATATTTTTTAATTTGAAAAATCTCATCATGCTTTAACTTAATTCAGAAATGGAAACTTACGAAGATATGAATGGCTTAATATATTACTTTGGATTCTTGCATTCTAAAGAATCAACAAAGTGAACGGTGCGTTTCTCGACATTAATAACAAGGACAACCCAATGAAACCTGTAATTAATAGAGATTTATTATTTTGGTGGAATTAAATAAAACTACAAAATTCTTTCATTAGTAGCCATATTGGTTATATTTCTTACTGCTGATTATACGGCAAAACAAGATAGGATGATGGATTATCCATGAATGCTCTCGTTAGATAATTCACTGCACCGAGTTCTTCGTGTTTGAATTTCCACTCAGCCAATAACTATGGATCCAGTACGGTGATGCTCTTGGAGAACTCATTCTCTTCTTGACCTGTTGAAAGTTCTTCCATCCAAAACCTGCAAACATGGATATCAAAGTTCAACAATTTCAATTTTGAATGAATTGAATGAAGAAAAAAATAAACATTAAAGTTGAAAAATTCAAACCAGCAATAAAATTTCACGATCGATTGAGATAGCTCCTCCCTTTTAAAACATTCGACAATATCGTCGACATTAACGTTGAACTTAACATCGCCATCGTGCGTACCCCAAGGATTGCAATTAGGCAGCTCAAAGTTCTTCTCTTCTTCTGGTTGGAGCATCAACGGTCTGTATACTGCTAGTTCGGATGGGCTCAGCCTGTCAATAATTTCCTTTGGGAGGAGTGGATCACGAGTAACAAACGACCCCGCACTTGGGACCTTTGGACTCTCCTCCACATACTTCGCCGCTTCTTTCGCCTTTGGCTTCTTTTTGGTCGGCTTCTTTTTGGTCAAATTCTGCATTCAATGCCATCATATTAATAAGTCATTAGGAGAAATGTATGAAACAGATTGTCGTAATTAAATAAAACGATACCTCGTGGCCTATCTCCACAAAAAATGACGGCCATGGGAATCGGCCCCCTATATTATTTCCTAATAGCTCATCTGACCTACCAGAGACTTGCCATTCACGAAATTCATCGCCTACTCGGAGAAGATGGACATACAATTGTTGATCAGTTAGAGGCACGCTGTGTACGATCTGACCAACAACACTCGGAATAATATTTCCTTCGGCCACCTTAATCTTCTGGTTGTTGTGATCAAGAGAAAAGAGATCGCACGACATTTCTTCCTGAAATTCAGTTCAATCAGAAACCCAAATGCTAAGCCAAACATAAATCTAAATAGAAAAGAGAAAAGTGATCAATATGAACCTGAACAACGCTTCTCGGATCCGGAGGCATATAGCTTGAGGCAATCGTTCGGAATAACTCTTCGTTTGGCATTCCTGAGTCTACCTCAGCTTCAACGAATGGCTGGTACGGCGTCACAAATTGCTGTGGTGCTTGAAACTGCAATCCGCTACTGGCCAACCATTATTTCACGTCCTGAAAATTATGAAGCAACTGGATGATGAAAAATAGTTTTCATTCATTTTGATTACATTTTGATTGTAAAAAAGGATTACCTGAAAAACTTGTTGTCTCGCCGCATTCATTATCTCCTCAGAGTGAATCAAGTCCTTTTTGGTTTTCTCAGCGGCTTCAGCTGCGACCCTGCTCATCAATTCTTCAATCTGGTCTGGTACAATCCATCCTTCATGCGCATCCTTTCTAGGCTTTCTTTTATACACATCTTCCTTCTTGGTCCATAAAGGATATTCCCTAATTCTTCCTGGATGTTCCGGCCTGTCAACCGCCTGATTTAAGACTTCTTGTTCCGGTATTGACCCGGAATTGATTTCACCAGACATGGCACTCAACCGACTGAATGCCTCAATAGTCGACGAATCAGAGCTATGGAACGTGTAAGTATCTAACAAGCAACAAATAAATCTTATTAATAATCACAAAACAGAATTTGAAGTTAGCATATATAATAAGTCTTTACATGTGTAAGTACCTTTATTCTTCGTAGCCACAGTCCTTCCCATGAAATACCTTTGACTCCTCGGTTCCAAATCGCCGATGGTAATGCTCGTGGAACCGGCCCCTTCAGAATCTCCGGGTATGACAATCTTGTCTGTAGGTTTCCATGAAGCTTTTTTTCCTCTATAGCCAGTGGAACCCATCCTATGAGGCTCTTTACATTTCTTTCTCAACTCCTTCGCTTTGTTGCTCTTTTGTACAAAATCTGCACCCGTCCTTTTCATGAAAAATTCTTCTCATTCTTTTTGTGAGATTGGGTGTTTATCGCATGAATTTTGGGGATTGTTTGGATCGGCATTTGTGATGTACTCCTAAGCAATCCTAATTCTGTAAGTCCTGTGACTTATGCCCATCGCTTTGAGAGTATTGTTCATGGCTTTATCATCTTCGATGTTGAACATTTTCTGAAACATAACGAAACGTTAGTTAATTGGTAGCATAGAAATTTAAATTAGATGATTTAAGTGAAAATTTATTCACCTTGATGTCCAACCACAACTCAAGTTTGGTTTCCTTTGAAACATCCTTCCGCCAATCATTAATTGTGATTGGCACTCTTGCTCTAGCCAGATACCCACAATATAATGCAAATTTGTTCACCGCCTCTTCAGTACCAATTGGCACTCCTTCTTTGTCAAATTTAATCTCATACTTTTTTCCAGCAGCTTTTTTTCTCCTAAACTCTTCCATTGTCGTTCTTCTCCTTTTCTTTATTTCGAACCTTGTGACCTCCTCATCGCTGGATTCTGTACCAGCCTATTCACCCTGTAAATCTCTATCTTGATCTCCAGACATATCTATTAACAAATAATTAACAACAATGAAAGCAATCAAATCAAGTTAACATAAACATAAACAAAATATATTAACATAAACATAATTTCCATTTTAAATAAATTTCTTAACTCCTTATCCATAATCAATTCACAATGCATATATATCTAAATAAATTAAATTCTAAATTATCAAGTAATAACATGCACGTCTCTATAATCAATTTTAGTAATAACATTTGCATATTAGCACCAAAAAAGCCCAAAATTAAGCATATTAGTCCCTAAAACAGCCCTAAATTAAGCATTTCAGTCCCTATTAAACCCCAAATTAAGCATTTTAACCACTATTAAATCCATTATTTACATTTCAGCCGCAATTAAATCTATTATTTGCATATCAGTCCCTATTAAACCCAAAATTAAGTATTTCAGTCCCAAAACAACACATATTTATGCAAAACAGTCCCTAAAATTAAGCATTTTCCCAAATTAAACAGTCACAATTTTGCATTTCAGCACATATTAATCAAGCACAAACAACCACAATTTTGCATTTCAGCACATATTAATCAAATAAGCAAAACAGTCCCTAAATTAAAATTTGAGAGAAAAGGAAGAGGGGTTACCTGAGAACCGAGTCGAGATAGTGTTGCCTGCGAGAGTAGAGAGACAGATCGAGTGAATATGGTGAAGAGGAGAGAGACAGATCGAGTAAATAATAGAAAGAGCGAGGGATTACCTGAGAGAGAGGGGAGAGAGCTGAGTAGTGTTGCCTGAGAGCGGAGAGAGAGACAGATCGAGAGAGAGAGAGCTGTAAAGATAGAGAGAGACAGAGTGAGAGGGAGTCAGAGAGAACGAGAGAATGAAAACGAGAGGGAGAGGAAGAGGGATTACCTGAGATGGGAGAGGCGTGAGAGCTTCTGTGTCGAGAGAGGCGCGAGAGTTGTCGAGAGATAGAGCTAGGGTTTTGCTTCTGTCGTTCGAGAAAGGCTTAAGAAAGAGGCGCTCGATCGAGTTTAGAAAGCAGTGACGAAGAGACGCAAGCCAGGCTGGTTATTAATAAAGGGTTCAACCTTCTGTAACGGTTATTAGCTAATAACCGTTACAGAAGAGACTAATCCGTAACGGTTATTAGCTAATAACTGTTACAGAAGATCAAACGTTTAACCTTCTGTAACGGTTATTAGCTAATAACCGTTACAGATTAGTTTAATTTTATTTTTTTTAACTTTAAAGTTTGTGTCTGTTTTAATTTCATTTAGTACTGATATTTTCGGTGTTGGTTTATCCATGCATGTTATTAAGTGTTTTGACTGAATTTAATTTCTGTGTTGGTTACACATGAATTTAATTTTGTTTTACATTTTTTCTAACAAAATAAAATTACAATTTAAAAAATTAACCAAAAATAAAAATAAATTAGATCCTTGTTAACAAAATATTTCACCAATTAATGACCTGCAAAATATAAAAATAAAAATATTAACAAAATAATTTAGCACATCTATGTTAAGAATAATTTATGTTAGCACATAACAGTTTTTTAACTCACATGTGATTATCTAGCTACTTTCTTTTTTTTTCCTTCGCGTGTCGACCCACACGCCTTCGGTGTTATCTGTACGCCTACAACTGATCGATACTGGCTGTGATGTATCGTCGATACCGATAGAAAAAGGAGGTATTTTCTCGAAGTGGTCGTATGCTTCTTAATCTACGACATCACCAACACCGACAATATGTCTTTTTCCTGAAAGTGGCAAGTAATGAATAAGATAAACATTTGTACTCAATAAGGTGAACATTTGTACTTAAATAAGATGAACATTTACCTTGAAGCACAACATGTCTTTTCTTATCCGCCGGATCTTGAATGTAAAAAATTTGCATTGCTTGCTTATTTGCAAGTATAAAGCGATCGTCTCGATAAGCCCTTTTATTGAAGTCAACAGTTGTAAACCCTATCTTGTCTTTTTTAACTCCACCGTGACCGTTGTCGATCCATGCACACTTGAATAAGGGTATCTTAAATTTCAGGTAATCTAGTTCCCAAATCTCCTCGATCCACCCATAATAAGTAGCCGACCTAACATTATCACTAGATAAAGCTACAACAGTGACTCCACTATTTTGCACGACACTTTTACCATCTTGTTTCCTTGTGTACCAGGTAAATCCATTCAAGTCATACCCTTGGTATGTCTCGACCACGGCATCAGGACGTCTTGATAACCATTTCACGGTTTCATCGACCTTTGTTCCTTCTTTCAATTGGGACTGTACTTTATCTTCAAGCCATTGGACAAATTTTATTTCATGCTCTATGGTAATCAAGTTTTCGGTGTAAGAAGGGTATTGTTCACGTAACTCGATTAGATGTTCATTGATGTAATGCGCCACAATAGCAAGATGTTGGAGAACTTTCATATGTGCTTTGGTTCTCATTGAAAGATCCGGTATATGAGTACTAGCTCCAATTGTACCTGAAAGGTGAACATTTGTGCTAAATAAGGTGAACATTTATTGTTCTTTAAGTGAATATATATTGTGCTTTAAGTGAACATTTGTGCTAAATAAGGTAAACATATATTGTGCTTTAAGTGACATTTGTGCTAAATAAGGTGAACAAATATTGTGATCTATGTGAACATTTGTGCTAAATAAGGTGAACATTGGAAGTTAATATATAACATTTTCCTTCAAATCTACTCTCATGTCGAGACTTTGGAAGACCGATTGGTTGTACATCCTGCAAATAATCGGTGTAGTACTCAATAACCTCCTCGGCCAAATATCCTTCCACTATGCTTTCTTCGGGTTTAGATCGGCTACGAACAAGCCCCTTCAATTGACCCATGGCTCTTTCAAAAGGATACATGTACCGTAGAAATACAGGACCACACATTTTTATCTCTCTAACTAAATGAATGGTCAAATGCACCATGGAGTCAAAAAACGATGGCGGAAAGTACATCTCCAGCTCACATAGGGTTAGTACAACACTTTCATGTAACTTGTCCAAACTATTCGGATCAATCACTTTAGAGCAAATGGAATTAAAGAAAAAACACAACTTAGTAATGGTTTTTCTCACTTTTTCCCTTAGAATTCCTCGAATTGCAACCGGAAGTAACTGGGTCAGTAGGACGTGATAATCATGTGACTTCATACCAAGTAATTTGTTGTCCTTAATAGAAACCTTTCTTGATATATTCGAGGAATAACCAGTAGGAACCTTAATAGATTTCAGGCATTCTAATAAGCTTTTTTTCTCTTGCTTTGATAAATTAAATTGTGTTGCAAGTAGCCAAGCTCGATTTTTTCCATTATCTTGTGCCGCTAGTTCTTGCCGGATTCCCATTTCAACCATATCCTTTCTCGCATTTACGCCATCTTTAGTTTTCCCTTGAATTTCCAACATGCAACCAATCAAAACTTCACATATTTTCTTTATTATGTGCATCGCATCTAAGCAATGCCTAATCTTCAAACTCTGCCAATATTCAAGATTCCAAAATATAGACTTCTTATTCCATATCCCCTTGGGTATCTCATTTGCAAATTTCTTACCAAATTTTACATTAATATCCTTCACCTATCGATACACCCCAGAACCGGATAACGGTATTGGGGCCTTGTCTTTTTGCACAGTACCGTCAAACCTTTCCTTGTCTCGACGGTAAGGGTGATTGCGGTTCTTAATAAACCTCCGGTGTCGTAAGTAAACATTTTTTCTGGAGTTTTTCAGGTACACAGAATGGGTGTTTTCCATACAAATAGGACACGCTTTCACTCCTTTATTCCTATACCCTGACAGGTTTCCGTATGCAGGAAAATCATTGATTGTGCAAAATATCATGGCACGGAGGTTAAACTCACTTCTAGAGTGTGCATCATATATTTTCACTCCATTCTGCCACAATTCACCAAGGTCATCTATTAATGGAGCCAAGTACACATCTATATCATTACCTGGTTGTTTGGTACCAGAAATCAACAAGGGCATCATCATGTATCTCCTTTTCATGCATAGCCAGGGAGGAAGATTGTAAATACACAATAAGACCGGCCACGTAGTCTGCCGGCTACTTATGTTGTCGTAAGGATTCATCCCGTCTGTACATAAACCCAATCTCAGATTTCTAGGTTCACTGCCGAAATCTTCAAATTCCCTATCTATATTTATCCAATCTGGAGAGTCTGTTGGGTGTCTGAGCATGCCATCGCCTTTTTTCCTGCAGTCTGCGTGCCATCTTAACAATTTGGCATCCTTCGCGTTAGAGAAAAGCCGCTGGAATCTTGGTATTATTGGTAGATAAAACACCACTTTTGCAGCTGGTTCCTTACTACCTTTATCTTCAATTTGATCGTCCCTCGATTTATACCGTGACGCATTACACTTTGGACATTTATGCAAGTCTCCGTACTCATTCCGAAATAATATGCAGTCATTTGGACATACATGAATTCTCTCAACTCCAATTTTTAAAGGACATAACATCTTTTTAGCCTTATAAATTGAATCTGGCAACTGGTTATCTTTTGAAAGAAATTCTTTATGTAATAGTTTGAGCAAAGATGTGAAACTTGCATCACTCCATCCATTTTTGGTTTTAAGATTGAACAGTTTGAAAACAGCATTAAGTTTTGACAATTCACAACCAGGATATAAAGCTATTTTATCTTCTTCACGTAACATACCAAAAATTTCAACATTATCAACAAAATTTTCATCCACATTGTTCACAATTTCATCTAAATCGGCATTAAATTCTGAGTTATCTACATTTCTATCATCATCTACATTCTCATTATCAAATACATTGACATCATCAATTTCATCATCCAATGATACATTTTCTTCCTCATACACAGAATCCAATACATTTGTGCTAGTACTATCCCCCTCATTCTCTCCATGGAGTGTCCACCGACTATAATCCGGTTGAAATCCATTTCTAATCAAATAAGCCTTCACTTTTTCAAAATTAGACCACTTCAACAAATTCTGACAAACACGACAAGGACAATACATTTTATCATTTTCTTTCATTTTCAAATTCTCTTTAGCACAAACCATAAATTCTTCAAGTCCTCTAAAAAATGTAGACGAGCATCGATTACTTGAGTATATCCACGTCCGATCCATCTGAACAATAAAATTTATGCAAATTATTAGGGTTTCGGACCAATTTGTCATATTAGGTTTTCGGACCGGTCACCATCCTAGCCCGCTCTTTGGATACTCCGTCTCATTAGCGAGCGTACGTTAGGTTCAATGTGTTATCTGAGAAAAATTCGGCAGCATTTCCCCTGATGTTCCCTGAATACGCCAACACACGATTGCTCGTGCATACGTATCCGTGGGAACACAAGAGAAATACCGCCAAATTTTTTTCAGACAACACATTGCATCTAACGTACAACTCGCTATCCTAAATAAGACAGATCGTATTCAAAGAGCAGTACTCCCGACTGGGAGTACTATCCGAGATTAATCCCTAATTGATTAATCTCGGACGGGCAATGACCTAAATTCAGTTGAGTTCCGGTATTTGGTTCCTATATGACAATACGAAATTCATGCCTATATATATATGCAAATTATTAACGAAATGCAAATAATTTAAAAAAAGAGGAGTTCATGAAAATATACTTTCAATCGTGTGACTTCCGATCCGTTGAATCGTGCGACTTATCCGGCCGATGTAAGATCTTCTCCTATTCAATGAGATCTTAAAATATATAAAAAAATAAAATAACCATAAATTCATGAAAAAATCGAAATAAATAAGAAAAAAATGTAAAAATAAAAAATATGGTTCAAATTTAATTTTTTTTACCTTAAATATGCTCTCCTTCTTATTCTCTTTCTAATTATTATTTTTTCAAAATTTTTAGAATTTTTTTGCTATTTTTTTGGAGTGAAGTGGACACCACAAATCGCAATAAATGAGAAGATCAGAAAAGAGTTAAGTGCAGCCGGAGCTAGCTGTGAGTTTGTTGGGATGGGAAAGAAGACCTAAATACAGAACTTTTCTGTAACGGTTATTTTTTAATAACCGTTACAGAATAAAAAAAATAATAAAATATCAGTAACGGTTATTAGTAAAATAACCGTTATAGAATCCTTAAAAAATAAAAAAAACGTTAACCTTCGGTAACGGTTAATTACTAATAACCGTTACAGAAGATGGTTGATATTTATATATTTCTTTTTTCTTTTCTGTAACAGTTGTTGGATAATAACCGTTACAGAATATAAGAAATCTGTAACGGTTATTATCTAACAACCGTTACAGAAGGTTGATGCATTTTTTTTTCTCACCATGACGGAAATGTTATTACGGTTGTTTAATAATAACCGTTACAGATTTGTGGCGCCAATTTTCCCGCCTTATGCCTCACTATTCTGTAACGGTTATTTGAAAAACCGTTACAGAAGTGCCGTTATAGAAGGTCCTTTTTCCCGTAGTGAATTTAATTTAGCGTTATTAATTTATCATGGCACACCACAGCCAATCACAAAAATCGATTAAAAAGTCGACTCTTTCGATTGCCTTCCTATAGAATGATTTTTGGCCTATCGAACTAAATATAATTTAATTGGATGATTCCCTTCTAGTTCTACATACCAACATCCTATGGAGGCCTCCCGAATATCGACAGTTAAAATTACGGACTGCACGAATATCAACGAATCTCCAGGGGCATTCAGCACTGATCGGACGGTCCGTGAACGGGGATCAAAGGGGATCAAAGGGGTTACGATTTAACAGTTGTTCTACAACCGTCACATACATGGAAACTACAATGACAGTGATAGCGAGCTCACCAAAATTTAACAGTTCTCATTGGCATAGAAAGGGGATCAAAGGGGTTACGATTTCTTGGGGTTAACTATATGAGAACTAGAAATTGTGACTTCCAAACAATCCTCATTATTCATTGGTGTGTTTGTTTGTGGTCGTTTGTGGTTGAATAAGCCTTATATCGAACAAGACTTATTCATGATGAAACCAAATACGTTTTAAATAAGTTTTATTCTGAATAAAGATTTATTCAATCTCTTATTCTAATTCCACTATATTATTAGAAAAAAATAAATAAAAACAATTAAGAGAGAAAAATTTATTCAAACTTCTTATTCAAACCGGTGCAAGCACACCCGTTCATTATTCATCCATACGATACAATGCACCGGTCAAAGCCCCGTGAAAACCCAAGAGCACAGAAGTAAAGTACCATATTTCCAAACTGAAAAAGCCCAAAATGACTCAAGAGCACAATTGCTAGTGTACTTACAAAAGCTCAAATGCATTTTTATGAACTTTGAAGAATGGAGAACAATTTTAAATATTTACCGTAGAGCCCAGAATAATTAAGGTGAATTTCCGTTAACATTTCTCAATAGGGCTGACCGTTTTAATCGTTTTTCGTTTCGTTTCATCCGAACCGGACGAAAAGGTTTCGTTTGGTTAGACGAAATGATTAAAATGATTAACGAAACAATGAAACGGTTTCGTCTATGTATAAATTAGGAAAATTTCGTCCATTTCGATCGTTTCGTCCGGACGAAATAATCAATGAAACTAAAATTCTGTTTCGTCAACGAAACGAAACGGTTAAACGAAACACCCTAGTTTCATCACCGTTTCGACCGTTTTACAGTCCTATTTCTCAATCCTCCTCATGGGCTTATGTATTGGATTGGAATCAAGAAATTGGTGTGAGCGTTTTGGAAACACAAGAAGAGTGAAAAGAAAGAACACAATTACTATATAACATCCAAACAAATAACATCCAAGTATCAGGCTCCAAATAGACTCTTTATGGACCTAGCGACCGGCCAAGTCTATTTAAACATCCTCTTTCTCTCTCACTACATACAAGCCCTAGCCGCAGCAACGGGTCCAACGACACCCTATCGCCATTCGCATTTTGACTTAGGTTTCAGATCTCTCGACTGGTCTCCGCCTCCGTCGCTTCTCCACCTCCGCCTCCAGTCGACAGGTCTTGATTCCTGCCACCGGGACTTAGCCCTTGTTCGAATATGATGGAGTCACTGAGAGAGGTGGAGTGGTCAACGCTGTCGCGCCCCTTGCCGGAGTTCTTCTCTCGCTTCACTGCTCCTCGATCCTACTCCAAGTAGTAGACCAGGCGCCTCAAATGCAATCTCTACTAATATCTCTCTTTTTTTTCTCTTTATTTCATCTAATTTTTGTTTTTGGATGAACTTTATTTGCTCTCTCCTAGCCTCCATTTAGTTATCATACGAACTATTTCATCTTGATCATGTTTATTTTCGGTGAGTGAGAGATCAGCTTTTGGTTTCCCTTATTTTAGTTCGAATTGTAATTGCAAGCAAATCTTGATTTGATTTATTATTGCTGAATTGTTCAATTTGATTTATTCTCTAGAAGATCAAGATTATTAGATCAAATAGAGACATTAGAATAATGGGAGAAAAAAATTTACTTGTTATGCTTGTACTCTTCTGGTTTTTCAAGATAATATTTTGTTAATTTATTCCTTCTCCTTTTGTTCAGAATCAGAAGAATTGAGAAGCCATGCGGTGTTGTTGGAGATTTTGTGTTTGCAATTGTTGATTACTGATTAAGGAGCTAAAGAGTGTATCTGTTCCCTTTGTTTATTGCATATGTTAAATATGTTGTTATAAGTGTTCAATTTGTATGTTGAATATGTTCATTATTTCTTATGAAAGTTATATATGTGTTCAGTTTATTGTTGTAAATATTCGCTTTGTTGTTGTAAATATTTGTTTTGTTTGTTCAATATTTTTTTGTTGTTTCTTTATTAAATTAATATTTGTGTCTCTTTGTTTTGTTGTTTTAAGTGTTTGTTTTGTTGTTTTAAATATTCATATTTATGTCATATCAGAACTAAATCGTCATATTAACGATGCATCTAACTGAGCACATAACTCAATTTAACTCATCCCTTAACGTGTTAAACTGAGCATAAAAACTAAAAAATCAAATTTCTATTGCAGCTAACTGAACACATAAGAGTTTTAAATTCATCCCTTAACATGTTTAACTAAATACAAAATGCTAAAAACTTATATTATCACTGCATCTAATTGAACACTTAATTAATTTAACTCATCCATTAACGCATCTAACTGAACACAAAAATCCGTCAATTTGATGACGTCAGTGCGCAAAAAAATTTTCTAAAATTTTTTTTTTCGAAAACATTTTGATGACGTCAGCGAGTGAAAATTCTGGACCTGAGTTCCAAAAAGTCCATTTTATTGTCTCTAGTGATGGTGGATGCTTTGGATGCTATTTTATTGGATGGTGCATATCACACCCGAAGAAAGAAACCATGGAGGAAAGATAGGGGTGCATAACTTTTAAAACGACCACGAAAATGGGATGTTGCGTTAACCATTTCATTTTAGACACGAAACTGACTACGTGTTGCGTTAACTGTTTCGTTTTGGACGAAATGATTGAAATCACGAAAATACACATGGACGAAACTAACTACGTGTTGCGTTAACTGTTTCGTTTTTGAAACGCAATCAAAATCTTTAACCGTTTCGTTTACAAAACGAAACAAAAGAACAGTTAAAACAGTCGCCGTTAGAGAAGAAAGCTAGATTTTCATCTAGAATGTTCTTTTTTCTAATGACAAATAACAATGCATTTTGAGTGAAAGATCTCAAATTCGAAACCCGACCGGAGGAGTCTTTCATAGACATTTAATTTAAAAATAAGTTGATAGGCTTAATCCAATTTATCTTAAAAAAAAAAAGACATCCTTAATTGAAATGTAAATCTGCATGAGCTAACTTAATCTGTTCATAATTTCAGATATACATCCACTATCCCTTTTGATAGCTGAACTCTGTTGCTAAACTGACCAAGAGAGCAAAGAATAATGCAAACCACAATTTCCCAACAACCCCCCCTCCCGCCTGCCCCCCCCCCCCCCCCCCCCCCCCCGCGCGCACACACATAAAAGGAAATCGGGATAGAGTAAAAATAGCTTTAAATAAATCCTGCCACAGCCTATTGTCGTTATGCTATGCTGATAGTCCCTGAACTCTCACACAAAGAGCCCTTATCAGGATCATGCAGCGGAGCAAAACCAACCATACTATTTCCACGAGACAGGAACATTCTGCATCAAGGCATGGTGTTTTTCTGGTTAACTATGGATGGACTTGTTGAGCGAATGGTGTTTGAATTTTGAGGATGACAGCATGTTATTTCGTTCTTGTGCGTGGTAAAATAAACAATGTTGCTTCGTAATGATACGGGATAGCAGGAACACAATGCGTTGTGCATATTCATGTCACAAACATACAAAGCGACATTGTATGTATGAAATGGAAAATGTAACATTGACAAAGCCCATATGCCTAGTAAAATATAACATTGTTTTCTCCAACCACAACTTCTCTAAACATAACCTGAAAGGCCCAAAAGGCCTAACCTAGACAGATTGGACTATTTGGGTGTTAGTGGACTGTAATGCCATCCACTTTCAATTAATGTATCAACAAACACCAATTAAGCAATTTTGAGAATTTTCTTTTGCTGCGAAAATTTACCGTAAATTTTTTTAAGAAACAAATCTTAAAATGAAAATTTAACAGTAAACATCGAAGTTCAAAATTTCAGCAATAAACATGGCAGAGTGCTCTGTCAGTGGCGCTCCGGCGGCGGCGTCGGTGGCATTGGCGCGGAGGTGAAGACGCCGCTGGCAGTGGCGCGGTTGGTCGTGGTGGCGTCCGGCCGTTGAGATGGAAGGAGGAGGAGAGGAGGCGTTGGGAGGAGGGAGAGGAGAGGAGACTCGAAACTAAGGTAGCCAGGCAGTGGTTCAGAGCGGAGGTGATGGACGGAGGTGGTGGAATGCTGGCCGGTTCAGATTCCATTGTTGAACCAGGAATAAACAGTAAAGATTGTAGAGAGATTTATGTCCACGAACAGATTACTGTCTTTTGTGAGGACCTCTTAGCAAAATTACCATCTTTCTCCTTCAAACCAAGACCGTGAGTAGCGCCTCCTCTCCTCCTCCTTCCACCTCAACAGTCGGACGCCACCAAGACCAACCGCGCCACTATTACCGGCGTCTTCACCTCCGCGCCAATGCCACCGGCGCCGTCGCCGGAGCGCCACTGACATGACGCTCTACCATGTTCATTCCTCAAATTCTCGATCTCCCATGTTTACTATTAAAGTTTCATTTTAAAATTTGTTTATTTAAAAAATTTACGGGAAAATTTACCAGAGTTGATACTAAGTTACAGATTTCTTACTAAATTTCACAAAGCCATGGGGGGTATCGATTGTGTAATTTTTCAAACACATTGGCACGATTTCTTATGTCCCCCAGGACCAGCATCCCCACCTAAACATACAATAGGCCGGGTTTGTCTAGCTAGCACCTAGAGGTCCAAGCCACAATATGTGAAAGATAGTACTATATCTAGGGGTGTCAAACGTGAAAACGGAATACGAAAATAATCTGTTCCATTTCCGTTCCGTTTCAGTCGACGGAATAGAAATTTATTCCGTTTTCGTTCTGTTTCGTCAAACGGAACAGATTTTCGTTCCGTTTAACGTTACGTCCTCAATTTCCTGTTGATTTCAGCCCATTTCCGTCCATTTCCGTGTTCCGTTTACGTTCCGTTCGTTTTCTTCATTTCCATTTCCGTTCCGTTTTCAGAAATAAAATTGATTTTCTGTTTCATTTAACGTTCCGTTCGACGGAACGGAATGGAACACGTGAGCGGAACGGAATATTGACAGCCTAATTATACCCTTCCCTCACATGCTTTTCGGCGCTTCATAGATTATTAAATTGTACTAAAATTATTTGATGGACCAACAAAAAATTGAACTAGATCAGTCAGATCAAATGATTCAGATTAGTTCTGATATATCTGATCGTTAGTATATATCACTGGCACAGTTTAGTTTTGATACATCACACTAATACTGAGTACCCATGTTCGCCCCTTCTAAATACAAAAAGTCCTTCATCGATGCCATCTTAAATTGTCTGATTTGAAATGTGTCATGAGGGAACAAATGGGGGTCAAATGATCCCTTTTATTTATATAAAAAACCACGCATACAAATATACATTTATAAAATGAATTTTTATTGTAGATATTCAATATTTCAATCCCATATATTCAAAATATATTCCACTAGTGAATCCCATATGTTATTCAGTCAATTTTATTTGTGTGAAAAAAAATTAATTAAATAGCCGATAAATATTCGACCTTCACAGATCTTGACTATTGTCTTTTAAGTGTTCACATCTCACTAATTCACGAGCTTTAATATTTAGTGATGATAAGTACAATTCGTATTGATGAATGAATACTATTATTTATTTCCACAAAATCTAATTCTTTTATGAGATGTTTATATTATTACTTATTAAATTTATAAATCTTAGATGTATATTTTCTTAATTGAACTTAAGTATGTAATTTTGTAGTCTATTTTGTTATTGAGAAAAATTTAATACAAAATTTTTGGTTTATTTTATTTAATGTGCCAAACGATGTTATATAATCAATTACCTTAATTGCTTTTGTGGTCATTTGTTTTCTTTTCTTTGGTTTCAATTATATATATCGAACTAAAATGACTAGTGATGTTGTTCAACATAAAGGATGTCTCCACTGATCACTTGATAACTTGTACTTTAATTAAGGCGGTACATTTATGTTACCAGCCTTCCATAACTTGTGTTTTGTTTTTCAATGTATCAATTGGATGTTATTTATATTCCAATGATAAGTAGGAAAAAAAAGGGAACACATGTAAGGCACGGTTAACAAATTTAAACGGTTAACCGTTTTAATTGTCTAATTGAACACAACGATTAACGCAATCAATTCTTGTTGAGTTCTAAGGATGAAAAGCAAAATGAAAAAAAAAAGAAAAAAATTCGTCCAACCAATGGAACAATTAACTCAAATATTCATTTCCGTGACCGTTTTTTCACATTATGCATCCCCAGTATGATAAAGGTGAATAAGCTAGGCTAAAGTTTAAATGGGCTTTTAATTTTTTAAGGGAAGCCCACAGTACTTGGCTCTAAATTGTAATTCACAATTTTGGCAGGAGTGATAAGAGTCATCTAGGGCGTTTGGATCGCTTAGGAATTGGAGGAATAATCTATTTCTAAGCATAAAGTATTGGAATGTGTGTAATTTTGTGAAGAGTTTGAATTGATTATAATAAATTTATGTCTAGGAATAGAAAATTTTCCAATTTTGTAAACACTACGCCATTTTAATCTTTTAGTACCGGTTTTTTACATGTTATTAGTATCGGTTTTGTACCGGTACTAATAATAGGGGTACTAAAAATAATAAAAAACCGGTACTAGAAGGTTTTGTAAAGTGACAGCAAACACGATTAGTACCGATTTTTAGTAAAAAACCGATACTAAAATATTATATTTAGTACCGGTTTTTTATAAAAAACCGGTACTAATTAAGTTAAAAATCCGAATTTAATTTTAAAAATGAATTTTAGTACCGGTTTTTAGCTAAAAACCGGTACTAAATTGATTAAAAAAAGCCGAAATTTTTTAATTAATTTAGTACCGGTTTTTAGTTAAAAACCGATACTAAATTAATTAAAAAAATAAAAAAAATTAATCCGGTACTAAATCTGTCACATTTAATATGCTAATTTTGCAATAGTAAACATTATTCATGTGACATCCCGAATCCAAGGTCATTAATGATAACATCCTGAACTCAGAGTCGCCATAGGCGCCACGGATGCATGTTGCCAACACACACCTGCAAGGCTTACAAATACCAAACACTAAAGTGACATGTAGTACCATAATTTAAAACAAGCCATCTAAGGTCTTATAAATATGTTACACATTATTAATACACTACTAGTCATACCAGAACACAAAATATTTGTTTACATAAACTTAATTCGACCAGAAGATCGATGACTTCTTACAAGCCGAATAAGGTCTTAAAACAAGTTCAGTATACATTTATTGATACATACTACAAGTTGCATACCAAAGAGTCTAGTCTACTCCTCACCACAGAGCCCTTCGCTCGGCCCAAAACCTGGAACCCACAACCATTGTGGAACAATGCAAAAAGCAAAGAATGAGATAAATATAATTTATCTCAGTGCGGTATTCAGTTCCAGCCACACGAACAATCTTACATGCTTCAGAACTATTTACCGACTGAGGAAGAAAAACACACAATTTGTATAAGTTAAATATCAATACATTTAGTGATACATTATAAGATAGAAATATGAAGATGCAATGCAAATAACTCGACACATTAATCAATTTGAACTGTCACATTCAAATGGTAGCACAAAAGTGTCGGTTCAGCTTGGTCAACTACCTCCTATTGAGGCTGGTTCAATATCGATCATTCAAATCAAAACTAAATTATCCCGAAGGATCCATCTCTCCTTGATCAGAGGAGACTGAGTATACAATAGAACATATATTGTATACGATACCATACAATTATCATTAGTTCAGACAAATAGATAAGCAAACGGTACTAATTAATTACGTGAACACTGTCAAACCACGGATATAAGTGCTTATTCACGGAGACTGGCACGTCAGGGAGCGACCCCAACGCCCAACCCAACCAGTGTCATTTCACCGTACAAGAGTACCAACAATTATCACAATCCATTCAATTCGGAATCATTTCAACATGAAATAATAATATTAAATAATATAAGTCATATGATACAATCCAAATATGCGTGCAATTATCAGTTCAAATTATGCAATGCAGTTATGCGTAAATGATTTCTAGCATGTAATCAAGTTGTGTGGGATCCGCACCTGAAAAGCAAAATGAAGAAAACAAGCAACAGCACGACAATCTACAGATCCTCAATCGTATCGGCTACCCCTGGCTCCGATAAGCGACTTCCCGAGTCTAGACAAAATAAATTCTATTTAAGCTTCTACTTAAGCAATTATTCTGTCTTATTCAACGAATAATTATTCTGATCTTAAGTTTTAATATTAGTATATACGACTTATTTTAAAAAAAAAACATGGAACTAGTTTGTTGTTCTTAAAGTTAGCCCAATAATTTGTCAAAGTTCCTACTATTTTTATCATTTAATTAACACTCAAATAAGACTTTTAAAATGTGCAGCAAGTTTTATTCTTATCCATTTTCACTCTTATCCAATCAGTCAACATTTCAAAGACGGTTACAAAATCCATATAATTCTACTTGATACACATAGTGTATCACTGGATCAAATGAACCATAAAGGGAATATGACTACCGAAACCACATGTCAGCACAATAAATATAAACTAATGAGCTGTATAGGTTCATATATAAAAAGAAAATATAAATGAATATGTATATACATACACATAAAAGTTGCATTCGGCCATGTACTTAAGACGCGCTGAAGGGGAAGGGAGGGGAGTTCTGAACACTGAAAGAAAGAAGAAGGAAGGAGAGGAGACATAAGGGACGGGAGAGAGCGCTCTTGAATGACACAGATGACGCTAGAGTGAATGATAAGTAGTAATTTTCTAATTTTGATGTATGCATAGCCTACCTCTGCCCCCTCTCTCGACTCTTCTAATTCCACCCCTGGTTACACATATAATGAATTTTTCACATAATAATAAAAAGTCGCCGATATAATTTGTATCAGAAATTTTTGTCTGATACTGTTTAGAATCAGCCTTTAAACTTGTTTTAAATTTAAATATCTAATTTATTTATAAATTAAGCTCTTCTTGACACGAGAAAGGTCAATCAACACAAATAAATAAAAAACAAGATATGTAACTTAATTAGTTACTTTGTTTAAATATTATAAGTGCTAACTAAGAATTAAACTTTGAAAAGCGAACATAAACTTATCTAATTATTAATTAAGGCTAGTGGCCAACTGTTTTCATTAGGCCAATCATTAAAGCAGAGGGCCTATATAAAAAAAATGAATTAATTAATAAAAACATGCCCAGTACCTAAAAAGGCTCCTTATGCAATGGAAAATCAAATATAAGTATATAACACAAAGCAAATTCCCATCCATTTCCATCCACGACTCCACTCCGTTTGGATTCCATTTGGGAAGAAGGAAAAAAGAAAATAATGGAATAAATTTATTATAAACAATCCAAACTCTTCAGAAAGTTACACACTTCCCAATACTTCTTCCCTTCTTCCCTTCTTCTCACACCTTATCCAAACGGGCATGAGAAAAAAATGACTCCTTTCAAATTACAACCTTTGGATTAATTGTAAACGAATTAATTTCTATCTCTACTCCTTATTCTTATAATCCCACGTACAGATCCAAAAAGTGTTACACGTTGGATCTAGCGTGTAAACACATGTTTGTGTTGTTTGATTGATTTGATCTACGATTGAATATCAATCGCTAGTAAATTAAATAACATATTTTTATTTTTTAATATTATTTCGTTTTTTTATTCATCCATGTATTTGCACTACGCGAAAAATTTTCTTTTGTAACGGTTAATAAAATGCTTTTATAACGGTTGTGGAACCGTTACAGTAGCCCCCGTTACAGATTCAAAAATAACCGTTACAGATTGTTTAACGGTTTTTTAATAACAACCGTTACAAAAGGTAATATATGTAACTGTTTTTATCAAACAACCGTCATAGATAGGTACCATCTATAACGGTTATTAAATATAAACCGTTACAGATCTATAAAATACAATTTTTATACCTTTAATTTCATAGCAGTTCTTTGATAATAACCGTTACAAATTCTTATTTTTTTAAAAAAAAATATTTCTGCTAACACAGACCACCATAAACATGAAAGCACAATCATATAATTAACCACATCAAGCACGAGCAAACATAGAATTAATATAAATAGCGTAATATTTTGTTCTTAGAGAATCATAATCATGCATATTAATAATATAAAACTAATATAAATAACAGTTGGTCAACCATGTCTTTCATTCCCTCGAGTACGGCTTTCGATCACTCGGCCACGGCTTTCATCCCTCGGGCACGGCTTTCATCACTCGGCCGCAACTCTCATCCATCGAACACGACATTCATTCTCTTGACCACAGATTTCTTTTCTCGGCCATAGTTTTTGATCTCTTGTCAGGGTCTTGATAAATATAATACATATTTAATTAATTTTACATGACCTTGGGGGTTAATAAATTGTTTGTTTGAATAAGCAATGAATTTAAAATTGGCACTTGCAAATTAAACAAGCAAATAATTTTTCTTGGAATTTAAAGTACCATACCCTTAAAGCTGACTTTCGAAGAGAAGAAGAACTCGAGTAAGCCCGATAAGTTTATAAACCATCATGTCTAACGATATCTTCACCTCTTGCCATCTCTTATCCATGGATGACCTAAGTTTCAAAATAGAAGTATAAATACCAGGTCTTTGTTAACAAATTTTATCATTCATACAAGTGAAAATTTTACTTCTATAGAAATCAATGACCAGCATCAAGTCCAATGGTTCACTATATTATCATTTTCAAGATAAAATACTGGTGCAATAACAATGTTGGATATCATCATCAAAGACTATTATAAAATTGTAAATTCTCAATTCATGCCATACTGACATGAGAAGGAATACAGCATGCAGCATAATAAAATACTATAATTTTCAGATGATCGTGAGAACAGTAGTAGTCGAGTTTGATCCTAGTAGTACACAATAATTCTGCAAGTACATTTAATTGAGAAGGAATATAGTATGTAATATTTACCTCAGCTAGAAATTTCTTATTTGCTTGAGTTGATTCCAGAGAGCAAGGGGAAAAAGAATGCAGTTCATTGACATTGTTGAATAAAGTATAAACAATCCCAATAAAATAGAGTAAAGACTAAAGAGGATGCAACAATCCACTCAAAAGCAGATCATGAGATCACCTGCCCGTACGTAACAACCATGCAAATGCCAAATCCGAGGGTTCAAATTTCTAAATTCGTGAAAAATTAGGTGAATCCGCACAAAAAATCTCCTCACACATTAAAAAATAGTGGGCAAGGAGCACTGGAACTTCCATCACTACTCTAAAATAAATATTAATTCGATAATCAAATATTTTTTAACAAATAGATCTAGACAATAATATATAGATCTATTAAATAGTATCTTAAGGTCATTAGCGTACGTTTAAAGTAATATCGAGTTTTTGTTTTGTAATTTATAATATAATTTGAACGAGAATCTCTTAAGTACTTAGTAAAGCTCAAATCATTTATATTTTAGCAATCAGAGATTTGTATTTTATAAATATCCGATCCGAATTCCGAAATATTTAATGTGTTTCTAAATAAGAAAATTCCAGCTCTTGATTTAGTGGCAAATAACAATACATCTCAAGTGAGAGGTCGCAGGTTCGAAATCCGGCTGGAAAGGGGTCTTTTATAAACATTTAATTTAAAAATAAGTTGGGAGGCTTGATCCCAATTTATCTTTAAAAAAATGTGTTTTTAAAATATTGGAATATTTAAAAAAAACATAATTTTCAATTTCTTTTTTTGAAAATTACTTGATTGAAAGATTATAAATTATATATTAAAAGATAATAAAGAAAATGTGAAATTTAATTTTCGAAGCGATTTCGATATACACTACCCCATTTTTTGTTATGAGTACCAGTTGTCAAGCTGTACTAATAATAGGGGTGCTAAAAATAATTAAAAACCGGTACTAAAAAGCCGGTGTTATAAATGTAATGAAAATCGCGGCAAAAAAGACGGAGAATCTTTAGTTAAAAACTAATAGTAAAGACATAAAGATCTCCGTCTTTTTTTTAAAATATTTACTATTTTTAGTACCGGTTTTTTGTTAAAAGCTGATACTAAAGATCATTATATATTAAAAAATTATTTTTGGGGCTAGCGCCCTTTTTCGTAAGCCATAAATTAATACTGATATACCAATCGGTATATATACCCATCACATACAATAATACATATCGAATTTAATCAACACAAATCAATAGAAATCCTAATTAAGGTTCAGGATTTATTTCGATTTAATACAAATCCTAGACAATTAACACAAATAAGAGGGAGATCGATGCTCCTTACACAAATGAGCAGTGATAGCAGTGAGGAGTAGAGGCGGCATTGTGAGCAGTGACAGGAGATTGAGGTGAGAGGAGAAGAGGCGGCAATAGAGAGAGAAGTGAGAAGAGATGTGGCGCAGTAGAGAGGGAGATGCAATGGAAATGGAGAGGTAGTCGAAAGAAGAGGGAGAAACGGTGTAGAGGGAGAGGCAATGGATACGGTGAGGTAGTCGAGAGAAGGTAGAGGCGCTTAGATTTTGGAAGATAAGAGAGAGAGGCAGTGTAAAGGAGGAGCACTTAGAAAATTTCGTGCAGAGATATAAGCTGATTCAAGGATTTTGGCGACAGAAACCAAAAAAAAAAATTGAATTGATCTTTAGTACCGGTTTTTTCTAAAAAAAAACAGCACTAAAGATAGAATGAATTTTGATTTTTTAAAAAAATGCTTTCCGGTACTAAAAATAGTATCTTTAGTACCGGTTTTTTAAAAAAACCGGTACTAAATATAAACCGTTTTTTTTTCGTCAACATTTTAGCACCGGTTTTTTAGAAAAATCGATACTAAAGATAATACCTAACAATTACGAAATTGCCACTGACTATTTTTTGTATCGGTTTTATTAAAAACCGGTATTAATGGGGTAGTACTAGAGCTTTTTTTTGGTGTAGTTATATATCAAGAACGATTTTAATTGCTTATTTGAAACTCAAAAGATCATTCCAAACCATATATATCTACGCTCTGATAATTGTATATATGTACTCTTGTTCTAGGAAAATTTTTATCAATGACAAAAATGCCCCTGACAATTTTAAAAAAGACAAAAAAGCTTCTGAAATTTTAAAAAGAGCACAACTCTAGCGGTAATTGGACTGCCGTAATATTTCAGGCCTATAGCGGAAATGCAATTGCCGCTATAGGCCTTTTTTTCTTTTCGGACTGACTGACTGACACCAATTTGAATTCGTTTTTTTGAAGAAAAGGTGTTTTGGATTTTCCTCTATAGCGGCAAATGCAATGCCGCTATAGGACTTTTCTTCTTTTTTTTTTGGCTATAGCGGCAAATGTGTTTTGTCAGAATAAATAGTTATTATATACTCATTTCAGTCAGAATGCACATCTTTTCAACCGGGATAAATCAATTTAAAAAAATACAACTGGGATTATGAGATAAATATTTGTTCCTTTTTTTAAACACCGGCACACTGAAATGACACTTAAATAATGGTCAAGTTTTAATCAATTATTATGACATAATTTTATATATATGTGATTTTATTGCAGCCTGTCACAGCGAAAGATTTTTTAAAAAATGGGCAATCTATGATGGCACAAAAATAATCGGTGTGGTTAGAAAAAAGAATGATGAAATTACCAGACCAAACATTTTTGGAAGATTTTCTAAAAAGCGGTGACAATGATAGGCAAAGGCAGGTAAAATTCTGGTACGTGACAAGTGTAGTCTATTTCTGGTCAAGGTCTCAAGGAGGAAAATTTTTATTAAAAACACCTATAGCGGCAATGCATTTGCCGCTATAGAGGAAAATCCAAAACACCTTTTCTTCGAAAAACGAATTCAAATTAGTGTCAGTCAGTCAGTCCGAAAAGAAAAAAAAAAGCTTATAGCGACAATTGCATTGCCGCTATAGGTCTGAGATATTACGGCAGTCCAATTACCGCTATAGTTGTGTTCTTTTTAAAATTTCAGAGGCTCTTTCGTCTTTTTTAAAATTGTCAGGGGTATTTTTGTCATTCATAAAAAATTTTCCTTGTTCTAGTCCATTTTATCTGCAACTTGAGTTCTGTGTTTGCAAGTTCGATCAAGATCTAGGATAGGTTTTGCACGCTGTTCATCTGTCTAAAAGGCTGGTAAGTTTTTGCTTGTTCATGTGTTGAATTAAACCACGTGCTCGTTGCGCCGCTAAAGCATGGATGATATGTACGTAACCAATTCTAATATATATAATTAATACAGCATTAATTTTCTATAATTCCTGTTCCTATTATCAATGCATTTCTATACAGAATGGTCATGGTGTGGTGCTCTTTTATAAAAGCTCCTATTTGTGGTAAGGAGGCCTGTCTATATAGCTATAGGTGTTATTGACTAGGCAAATTGATGTTGACGTCAACAGGGGTAATTCCAAGTAATTAAAAATCCTCCAGTAGCTAGGAATTAATTTGGGGAAAAAATAAAATTAAGTCGATTAATTAGTTGTTGTCCTACGTGTAATTCTGGTATTTTAGTTGAGACGGGGCCATGCATGCTGCACTATTTTATAAGCAACCTGGTAGAAAATTCTAAATACCTTGAAACAACATATCATAATCATGCATGTACGTGATACTAGCAATATTAATTCCAAGAATGAAATAAAAAGGATATGAGAAAATAATACATATTGATTTTTTAATAGGATAAGTACTCATTTATAATATTTAACAATAAAAATAGATGTAAAATTTTCTAAACTGAAATATCTATGAGAAATGAATTTTTTTTTAACTCTGAGGTGAGTCTTTTAATAATAATAATAATAATAATAATAATAATAATAAGAGGATTGCTAAAATGCTATGCATAGTACAGATGGCCTTCGTGCTACGGATTCGTTCTTGCATTTCATACTTCAAACAACCGATCCAAACCGTTCATTATCTTCTACATATTGAAATGTCACTAGAATCCAAATTTTACATTTTTTTTAAATTTTTTTACTATTTTTTTCAGATTTTTGAAAATCACTGTTATTGAAGGGTCTAGAATTTATTAGATTAAGTATTTTCAAAAATTTGAGAAAAATAGTAAAAAAATTCAAAAAAATGTAAAATTTCGTTTGTAATGAGATTTCAATATGAAGAAGATAATGAACGGTTTGGATCAGTTGTTTGAAACATGAAATGCAAGAACGAATCCGTAGCACGAAGGTCATCCGTGCTATGCATAGCATTTTAGCAATCCTCATAATAATAATAATAATAATAATAATAATAATGAATAAATCTATTGTGAACCATGATATATAGAGAGCTCCGTGCATCACGACCGTTTGATTGGTGATTTTGCAAATTGACAAATCTAAATCAACCAATCTAATTTATCTATTGAAATCTCATAACAAACAAAATTTTGCAATTTTTGAAATTTTTTTACTATTTTTTCGAATTTGTATTTATAGTAAAAAATGATAAGCTTTAAAAAAATCGAAAAAATAATAGTAAAAAAATTTCAAAAATTGTAAACTTTTGTTTGCTATGAGATTTCAATATATAGATTGAGTTGGTTAAATTAGATTTGACAATTTGTGAAACCACCGACTAAAATGATCATGGTGCACGAAAGCTTATATGAACTATGATTCACAATAAATTTACTCATAATAATAATAATAATAATAATAATAATAATAATAATAATAATAATAAAAGAAGAAGAAGGCGAGTCCACGTCAAAAGCTACCCGTTACCCCAGATCCCGAAATTATTTAATATAAAAATTCAGACACCAAAAAATTTAATACAAAGAATTATTTATTTTTTTTTTAATAAGAAGAAAGTTCCAACGCGTTTATAAACCGCGCCTCCCTCTCTCCTCTCGAACGTGTTTTATAAACGCGTTACAGGCCCTAAAACGCGTTCATAAAACGCGCTAAAAGCTGCAGTAATTGCGGCGAAAGTTTCTGAGTTTGCGCGTTATTTTCTGATTTTACGCGTTTATAAAACGCGTAATAAAACGCGTTCGAGAGATCTAATTTCCATATAAATACCCATCCTTCTGTCGTCCAAAATCAAAAAAAAAAGAGAAAAGATCTGAAAAAAAGAAAAAAATGAGAGGAAAAGAAGAGTCAGATGGTGGAATGCAAAATAATATTAGTTGGTGCGAAACTAATAGCCATAAGGGTTGTATGCGGCACACTTATTCACTGATACAGAGTCGCACACAATCCTTATGGCTATTAATATTCCACCAACTTTAAAATAAAAACTTTCCTGTGGAATCTGTTATTACGTGTAGAGGACGGTTTGTTGGGCTGGGTCTACGAGCCATAACACCGCAGCCGGCATCCTTGGATGAGAATCTGCATACATGGAGTAATCCTCATCCAAGTCTCAGAAAAAGAGGGGGTCAATATGACAATCAGTCCCCCTACTTTTCTCTATTAGTTGCGGTGATGTTTTCTCTTCCCACCCTTAGCAATGGATCCTCTACAATTTTTTTTTATGTGGTTCAAAATTTTAATATTATGCATTTTGTAATTTTTTTTGTTGTGTATTGTGTGGTTCAAAATTTTAATAAATTGTAATTTTTAATTTGTATTGTGTTTTTTGTTATAATGTTAATTGAGTTGTAATGTCTAATATAATTTAAATAAATATTAAGTCTATTAATATTAATATTTCGAATTTCACAATAAATTAGATAATAAATTAGATAATAAAACTAAAATAAATTAGATAATAAAACTTACAACACATATACTACACGAATTAATACATATACTAAAACACGAATTAATACATATACTAAAACATAAAAGAAAACAGATAATAATAGAACACACAATAATAAAAACATATAATTATAGAAAACCTAATTATAGAACACACAATAATAAAAACATCTAATTATAGAAAACCTAATAATCAGTCCAAATGATATATGTCATTTCCATTTAACGGGTGATTTTCAAACCCAGGAGGACATGCCTGTTGCAAACGCAACCAAACGATTCCATCTCCACGTCGGACATGATATCCTCCATCCCTCTTAACTGCATCCGTCCAATATTTCGGCCCTCTGACTTCAAAAACGTCGCGTTGAAAAACCTTCACGTAAAATTTGTCGGAAGGATAGTGCAAGTAGACGTGCCGAAGAATATCTCGTTTACTTATTCCTCCATCTCCTTGTAGAAGCACACCGGTACAAACATGACGTGGTTTAGTTGACATTATGTTTTCTCGGTTTCTTTTCTCTGCGTAACTTCTCTAAAGTTTTGATTTTTGATTTCTGAATTTTCGACGTGAATTTGCGGAGAAGCAGGACTATTTATAGACTCAACCCTTCGTACGCGTTTATAAAACGCGTAATAAGGTTTGAGCGCGTTTTATAAACGCGTACGAAGGGCTAAGTTAATGGAATTCAATACTTTCGCAGGCTGTCAGTCTGTTTTGCTGTTTTACCTGGACACCACCTTCGTACGCGTTTATAAAACGCGTTCGGAGGCCTCCAACGCGTTTTATAAACGCGTACAAAGGTGGCAGCGTGATACTGTGTTTGAGCAGCGTTTTATAGCGCGTTTTTTGAGCAGACCCCTATTTTAGCGCGTTTTATAAACGGTTAAATAATTGCCTATATATATCTCAATTCGTTCTCCTATTTAGTATCAAAAAATCACAAACAAAAGACGCGTAAAATCAGAAATTTGAGAAATGGAGAAGGATCAAAATAATAATAAGATGGGGGAAGAAACATCCAAGGTGGGAGAGGGAACACCTAATGTGGGAGCAAAAAGGATCCCATTATACGGTCCTCCGAAGAGAAGGGCCGTCTCTGCTGTACGTCGTTTCCCTCCAGGATGTGGCAGGAGCCCTGATTTTAGTATGGGGGTTCAAATAGATGAGAGTTCTAGTGAGAATAAGGAGGAGGAGAAGAATAAAGACGTTAAGGAAGTGGAGAAAAATTAAAGTTTAATTGTGCTAGAATAATGAAATTTATGTATTTTATTTTCTATGAAATTTATGTTATTGTATGAATTTATGTTATTGTATGATTTTATGTTTTATCTATGTTTTAATATTTATAACTAATTAATATAAAAATTAAGAAAAAATTTCATTACAAAAACTCTCATTAACATGAAAACAACGATTTAAATTAATAACAATTTTCATTACAATAATTCTCATTAATATGAAAACAACGATTTGCGGAGACTCATGGACAGTTGCCCAATTATGCGAGAGCCTTCGACAGTCGTCGAGTTCCTCCCTAATTGGGTCGGCAGAACTCTACCGCCCAGGCTGCCATCTTGAAGACGCCAACGTTAGGATCGTTTGTAGGCCAAGAAACTATTGTGTATTTCGTTCCTGGGGTTGTCGCCTTCATTGCCTCCAGGAGGCGTGGAAGTTTATTGTAGGCCCCTTCCCAGGACCCAAACAATTGCTCCAACGCTCGCTCCCTCCCACGCCATAGTTTATTATAAGTCGGTTCAATACGTGGATATCTAGCCCTTATGAGGCTTCCTATGTCCTGGACACTTTTTCCCAAATTTTTTTTCAATTCATCCCTAACGTGTTCGGCAATGAGACTAGCTGTAAGGTTTGCGTGACCTTTTTGGCCCGGGGGTCTCGAACAAATATGCTCATTTGGATTGGTAGAGATCTTCCAATTTGTATTATAACTCTCACGTCTACCATACAATCGCCACTTACAATTCGGTTTTTGCATGCAAACCATTATAATTTTTTGTTTATTGCTAGTTTCCGTTCGAACTTCTCGATTTGTTTTGCATGAAACATCACAGACAACTAGAATTAATTGTTTTTTGGAACCGAATCGTTTACCAACAGCAAGTTCGCCTTGTGGCCCTAAACTACGCTCCGGCATACCAGCATACTCAAACATGGAAATATCACACAATTCACTTACAGGATGGTGCAAGTCCGTCCTTCCTGAAACGTATGGCTGGTCGCAGTTTGAATAAAAAGGCATTTCTCTCTCGGAGATGTCATCCACATCGGTATATTCTTCTCCGGCAGGAAGGTCGGAGTAAGTCGCCGGACCCTCATCTTCATCACCATCGGCAACCTCGACTTCATCTCCTGATGTGTTATTGTCTTGCGTAGGAACGGACTGTTCGCCAGTGTATTGGTAAGGGGTGGATTGCTGGCCACACATAAGGTTTAAGGAAGTGTTTGGCTCACTGCTACCGGGCTCGTCAAGGGGTGTTAGGTTTAGATCTGGTCCCGTGCCATATACGGGGATGAAATCAACATGCAACTCAATAATCGGTAACCCTCTCGTCTCGAATGTCTCGTGGTAAAAAAGGCGCCATTGATCTTCAGAATTTACAGGAAGAAATAGTGATTCATATCTCCCATTTACAATTTCATTGTAACGACCATGGATATTCAAAGTGTACTGGGTTTCTAAAATCTTTAGCCTGCTGTATAATTCATTTCGAATTTCAGCAAATGTGGTATGCATACTACAACCGATGTGGAAGTAGGAAGCACCAAAAGTTGGACATTGGTTGACATATATTGTAATTGTAGACATTTTTGGATTTGATTGATAGGTTTTTAAATTGTAAGAGATAATCTGTTGTTGACGATTTAAATTCTGCGAGAATGTATAGTCTTATATAACTTCAAATAACGCGTTTATAAATTCACAAACTTATAGACAGAAATGACTAAAGTTCGATTGAAATGACTAAAGTTTGATCGAAGTGATAGAAGTTGGAATGTTCAGGCTTCTAGCGCGTTTTATAAACGAGTAAAAAGCTTTCTAGCGCGTTTTATAAACGCGTTATTTGCGTTTTAACTATTCCGAAAGTTCAGGCTTCTAGCGCGTTTTATAAACGCGTTTTAGGGCCTGTAACGCGTTTATAAAACGCGTTCGAGAGGAGAGAGGGAGGCGCGGTTTATAAACGCGTTGGAACTTTCTTCTTATTAAAAAAAAAATAAATAATTCTTTGTATTAAATTTTTTGGTGTCTGAATTTTTATATTAAATAATTTCGGCCCCAGATCCATTTAATGGAAAAGAAGTATCTTACTTTTTTTTATTCTTTTCAGATTTCAGTGGGCCGATTGTACGCATTATTGGTGTTGCAGAACTTCTCAATTCAAGTTTTGTATTGTACTTACTACTTAGGGATTAAAATAAACTGTCAGAATTATTTTTATTTCGATCGTGACTAACAGTACAATTAAAGTATTATAAATAGATAATTTATTGTGCATCATGATACATAGATTCTTTTGTGCATCATGATAATTTTCGTCGTTATTTTTATAAAATGACAAATTTAATTTAATCAATCCAATATTATTCAAATCTCATGCCAACCAAATTTATATATATATATAGAGAGAGAGAGAGAGAATTGCTAAAATGCTATGCATAGCACGGATGACCTTCATGCTACGGATTCGTTCTTGAATTTCATGCTTCAAACAACCGATTCAAACCGTTCATTATCTTCTTCATATTAAAATCTCATTAGAAACCAAATTTTACATTTTTTAAATTTTTTTTACTATTTTTCTCATCTTTTTCATAATACTTAATCTAATGAATTCTGGACCCTTCAATAACAGTGATTTTAAAAAATCTGAGAAAAATAGTAAAAAAATTTTAAAAAATATAAATTTTGGTTTCTAATAAGATTTCAATATGTAGAAGATAATGAACGGTTTAGATCGGTTGTTTGAAGCATGAAATACAAGAACGAATCCATAGCACGAAGGCCATCCGTGCTATGCATAACATTTTAGCAATCCTCTATATATATATAACATCAAGCATGTTTTTAATCGTGTGCAAGCATGGTACCAATTAGCTGTTTTCAATAAAAATCATGTGCATATGATATATTACTAAGCATGACCTCTTACAAAGTAAATAACATCTTGTGTCAAGTATTTCACAGAAATAACAGAAATAACAAATTGCAAAATGTAAATAACATCTTACAAAGTATCTCAAAAATAACATCTGACATCACAAATAGTATCTCAAATTGCACAATATAAATAACATAGCATCAAAAGCTAACTAAATAACATATCCATTAAAGGCTAAGTAAATAACATGATACCGATCCATTAAAAGCTTAGTAAATAACATAAAATTTCCTGTGGCCCCTTAGTACAGATCCATTCACTTATCTCCAAATTTGTATTCAAGGCCTAATTAAACAAGAGAAACATTTACAAAATAGTATCAAATCATAACATAACACAGGAAATTAATCGGAGGCGAGCTCTTCTTCATCATGGCCAAGCTCTTCTAATTGGCAAAACTCTTCTAACTGGGAAAGCTCTTCAATTCTGATGTAAGGATACTGAACTTGCTCATCGTCCTCGACACCGTTTGTTGACCCAGAAGTCATCATAATAACTGTTGAAAATTTCAGCAGAAGCTTAAAATCAAAAAATTTCTCTACAGTTGGAATGTCAAACTATCAAAGCAAAACATGATGGTGTGCACAGTCGCACAGAAACAGAGGCAGCGAAGGGTTCATTTGAAAATTTCTCTACTGCTAAGGCTCTGAATCAGAAAAATTAAAGAAAAGAGAGGACCTGTTCAAGGCGAGAGAAAGAGAGAAGTTTATAAACAATTGAAAATTAAAGCAAAATTAAAGACAAATTTAAAGAAAAATTAGAGAAATCAGAGAAGGTGCAGAGAGGCTTTGAAAAATTAAAAGAAAATCAATTTTCAATGTTCCAATATAATTACTCACTTACTCAGCATTTAAGAAAGAGTGCTCAAAGGGAGAGGACAAGTACCTTCGAATTTGTGCGGAAACCCTAGACAACGAAGTGTGCTCGAGAAATCGACGATAAGGCAAGATTGCCGATTAGGGACAGAAGAAACTCAGGCGAAATCATTGCACAGGAGGGATTTGAGGTAGACATAGAGAGACGAGAAGGAAGAGAGAGTGATTTGGACGAATTTCTAGGGTTTCTGAGGAGGCGCTGAGCTCTCCAAATTTTAGAGAGAGAGAGAGAGAGAGAGAGAGAGAGAGAGAGACGAAGTAAAGAGAGAAGGAAACGGAGAGAAAATAGACGGAACAGAGAAATTTTATTCGATCCAGCGCCCATCTATCGCAGAGATCTACACGAATCTTAAAGTGGATTGAACGGTCTAGATTGCGACTCACCAAAGAGGCTGTGAGTTACAACTCACCATAGCAAAACTCTATATATATATTAAATTTAATTACTATTTTTTCGATTTTTTTAACTTGTCATTTTTTTATACAAACTAATATAAAAGAACATTGCAAAAACAAGTATAAAAAAAGTTCGAAAAAATAGTTATATATATATATATAAAGGTGGGCTAAAGTGCCATAGATGGGCACGCTAGCCTATATATAGAGGATTGCTAAAATTCTATGCATAGCACGGATGCACTTCGTGCTACGGATTCGTTCTTGCATTTCATACTTTAAACAACCGATCCAAACCGTTCATTATTTTCTTCATATTGAAATCTCATTAGAAACCCAATTTTACATTTTTTTAAATTTTTTTACAATTTTTCTCAAATTTTTGAAAAAACTTAATTTAATAAATTCTGGACCCTTCAATAACAGTGATTTTCAAAAATCTAAGAAAAATAGTAAAAAATTAAAAAAAATGTAAATTTTGATTTCTAATGAGATTTCAATATGTAGAAGATAATGAACGGTTTGGATCGATTGTTTGAAACATGAAATGCAATAATGAATCCGTAGCACGAATTGCATCCGTACTATGCATAGTATTTTAGCAATCCTATATATATATATAGAGAGAGAAAGTTTAATATGCACCATAGTGCATAGAGCATTCCGTGCACCACGGGTTTTTTCAGAAATATTTTTGTAAATTGACAAATCTAATTCAACCAATCTAATCTACATATTGAAATCTCATACCAAACCAAAATTTACAATTTTTGAGATTTTATTACTATTTTTTTCGAATTTTTTAAAACATGCCATTTTTGGAATGTTGTACTATTTACAATTTTCCAAAATTGGCATGTTTTAAAAAATTCGAAAAAAATAGTAATAAAATCTAAAAAATTATAAATTTGGTTTTCTATGAGATTTCAATATGTAGAATATATTGGTTAAATTAGATTTGTCAATTTACAAAAATATCCCCGAAAAAATCCGCGGTGCACGGAGTGCCCTATGCACTATAGTGCATATTAAACTTTCTATATATATATATATATATATATATATATATATATATATATATATATATATATATATATATATATATATATATATATTGGCTAAAGTATACTCCAGCATAGGGATCAAACCCGTATGCTAGAGTCGTTTTTCAAAATCTAAAATTCAAACAGTCGATCCAAACTGTTCAAGTTATTCTCCATGTAAAAATATCCATCAAGACCAAATTTTATATTTTTTTGAATTTTTTTGCTATATATTATGTTATTTTCAAATTGAAGGGTCAGAAATACTCCTTTACAACTCCTTTACAGTTTTTTTTAAAATAGCATAATATATAGCAAAAAAATTTGAAAAAATATAAATTTTGGTTTCCTAGGAGATTTCAATATGGAGAACAATTTGAAATGTTCGGATCGACTATGTGCGTTTTAGATTTTGGAAAACGAATCCAGCATACGGACTATCTGTATGTTCGAGTATACTTTAGCCAATCTATATATATATATATATATAGAGAGAGAGAGAGAGAGAGATAGGCTAAAGTATACTCCAACATACGGATCAAACCCGTATGCTAGAGTCGTTTCTCAAAATCTAAAATTCAAACAGTCGATCCAAACTATTCAAGTTGTTCTCCATGTAAAAATATCCTTCAAGACCAGATTTTATATTTTTCGAATTTTTTTGCTATATATTATGCTATTTTCAAATTGAATGGTCAAAAATACTCCTTTACAACTCCTTTATAGTATTTTTTTTAAATAGCATAATATATAGTAAAAAAATTTAAAAAATATAAATTTTGGTTTCCTAGGAGATTTTTAATATGGAGAACAATTTGAAAGATTCGGACCAACTGTATGCATTTTAGATTTTGAGAAACGACTCCAGCATACAGACTATCTGTATGCTGGAGTATACTTTAGCCAATCTCTCTCTCTCTCTCTATATATATATATATATATATATATATAGTAAATCTATTGTAAACCATGATGCATAGAGCGCTCCGTGCACCACGACCGTTTGATCGGTGATTTTGCAAATTGACAAATCTAAATTAACCAATCCAATCTATATATTGAAATCTCATAACAAACAAAATTTTACGATTTTTAAAAAATGTTTACTATTTTTTTGAATTTTTTAAAACCTGCCATTTTTTTGCTTATAAATTAGTATATTTATAGCCAAAAATGGCAAGTGTTAAAAAATTCGAAAAAAATAGTAAAAATATTTCAAAAATTGTAAAATTTTGTTTGCTATGAGATTTCAATATATAGATTGGGATGGTTAAATTAGATTTGACAATTTGTGAAAGTACCGACCAAAACGGTCATGGTGCACGAAAGCTTATATGAACCATGGTTCACAATAGATTTACTCTATATATATATATATATATATATATATATATATATATATATATATATATATATATATATATATATATATATAGAGGATTGCTAAAATACTATGCATAGCACGGATGCCTTCGTGCTACGGATTCGTTCTTGTCTTTCATGCTTCAAACAACCGATCCAAACCGTTAATTATCTTCTAGATATTGAAATCTTATTAGAAACCAAATTTTACATTTTTTTGAATTTTTTTACTATTTTTTTTCATATTTTTGAAAATCGCTGTTGTTGAAGAGTCTAGAATTTATTAGATTAAGTATTTTAAAAAATCTGAGAAAAATACTAAAAAAAATAAAAAATATATAAAATTTGATTTCTAATGAGATTTCAATATGAAGAAGATAATGAACGGTTTGGATCGATTGTTTAAAGCATAAAATTAAAGAACGAATCCGTAGCACAAAGGGTATCCGTGCTATGCATAGCATTTTAGCAATCCTCTATATATATATATATATATATATATATATATATATATATATATATAATTTGGTTAGTATGAAATTTCAATATATAGATTAGATTGATTAAATTAGATTTGTCAACTTACAAAAATACCGACAAAAATGACCATAACTTACAAAAATGACCATAATCTATCCATCATGATGATGCACAACAAACTATCTCTATTATAAATAAAAGTTTCTGTAAAAAAAAAATTCGACTAATTAAAGTTAGAAGACACTCATCTCCACCATTGTCTACAGAAGTAAATTATATAAATTAACTTGCATGGTACACTCAGCATTGGTAAAAATGAGTCACTAAAAAAAATTTACTCAAAACCATTTAAACAAGATTTCGAACAAGAAAGTCCCAGTCTAATTTAGGTTTTCAAACATAATTGTATATTAAATCAGTTTAAGTAATGCTAGAGTCAAATGAATTTAATACTTATGCTTGTCAAATACGATCGAATCAATTTAAAAATTACAACGGCTAATTCAAACTGCTCAAATCTTAATTTGTTTACTATTTTTATTTTTGTAAAATTCTTAATCTAATTAGTTTTGTTTACTATTTTCAATCTAATTACTATTTTAAAACATCTCAAAAAATATATAAATTTTGATTTTCAATATAATTTCAATATGAAGATCGATTTAATGGTTTGGATCGATTGACCGACGCTAGAAATTTTAATAGTTATGTCTAGACCCTAAATAATAGAAAAATTAAGTGCGTGGACACCAAAATGACTCTAGCATTACTCTTAAAAAATTGCCCGTCAGCTAAATAAAAGAAAAATTAAGTCTGTAGACACCAAAATGACATACACATTAAATATTAGGGCCTGATCGTAAACAAGCTTTTTTTTCAACGTTATCGGGAATATAATTCTTATTTAATGAAATTCTTTGATTAGAATCAAATGAAAAATGGAATTTAAGTTTATTTCGTGGAATATATATATTTAGTAGGAAAATTTTAGGTAGGGAACTAATTCTTTGAAACGCTAAGAAATTCAGTAGGATTTTTGTTAAATAGAGAGATGCTCTTTCATATAATCTCCATATTTTTCAAAATTTTAATTTTCGTCAATTCTTCTAGTTGTTCCGATCACAGAATGTCAATTAGAAATTATTTGTAATCAATTATAATTTAATGAAATTAAATCAAATCTCATTAATAAATCATTCTAATCAATTTTTTTATAAATTTATCTCCGAACTTCTTCATTTTCAACGTCCTTTTTTTAATGCGAAATTTAGTAAATTGTCGCAAATTACAGGAACATCTTAGTTATATATGGAGAAATATCGAGTTTTGCTAGGGTGAGTTGCAACTCACCAAAGGGTCCATGAGTTGCGATCAAAACTGTTATATCTAGTTCAAAATGACCGATTCAAACCGTCTAATACGATTTTTCTATTGAAATCTCTATGCTGACCAAATTTTATATTTTTTTGAAATTTTTAAGTATTTTTTTCGGATTTTTAAAAACTGCTATTTTTGAATGATTTAGAACTAATTAGATTAATGATTTTCTAAAATTTAAAAAAAAATACTTAAAAATTTCAAAAAAATGTAAAATTTGATCTGCATGGAGATTTCAATAGAGATATCATATTAAACGATTTTGATCGGTCATTTTGATCTAGATATAGCAGTTTTGATCGTAACTCACGAACACTTTTGGTGAGTTGCAACTCACCATAGCAAAACTCTAAAAATATCTTTTGCTTAGTTTAAACTTTATATTTAAAATACATGCCGCTTTTCTAGGATATTTTAAATGTACTCTCGCACCCATATCAAATACGTATCGATTTGCGTGTGATGCTCGTGTGATTCGCACCTAATATTTCACTTGACAGATTTTATTATTTTAATGTGTTTGACTGGCAGAATAAAAAATTTTGAAAAAATAGAATGTATTCGACTTTCCTGTTGTTGAATCAAATAAAAATCGGAATTAGTTAAGACCATCTCCAATATTCTATCATCTCCATCATCTCTGGACTTCTATTATAATGAGGAAACTGGTTAATTAATGAGAGATTCTAGGGGATGATAACGCGTTTTCTATTTTTGGCAAGGATAATCCACGCGTATACTCGGGCCTTCTGCTGCGCTCCCGTTCCCCACCCTTGTGCTTCGCTCCTAACTTCAACAATTACATATCAACAATTACATATTAAGTATCATTAATTATCCTATTCCTCTGTTAAAGTTAATATACATAAATGTTGAAGTTGATGTATATAACTATTGAAGTTAATATATATAATTGTTCTATTTATATATATTAAATGTTAATATATATAACTATTGAGGTTAATATCGTAATTATTCTAGTTATATATATTAACTGTTGAAGTTAATATGTAATTGTTGAAGTTAATTGGCTCTGTGTCGCGTTCTCTGTGTCGCTCGCCCGCTGTCTCCGTCCCCTCATCCCCTCATCCAAATAAGAAAAAATGCGTTAATCATCCCCTCATCCTCACTCCTCTCTCTTTTTTTGGAATACAATTAATCTAACTGTTGGGATGATGGGAATGATGAATATTGGAGATGATTCTTATCAGCCCTGAATAAAAACGAAATCAAAATAATATATTTTGGAGTTGATTTTTTAAAAATAAAAATAGAGTACCGAATAACATAGAAGATAAACTCTATATATATATATATATATATATATATATATATATATATATAGTAGTTGAACATAAAAAAATCAAATATTTTAATAATAATGTGATTTTTTTATTATTTTATATATACTCTTGTACTCTGATTTTTTTTAAAAAATGACATATCCATGCACCCAAATTGTAACAGATACAATATCCGCACCAATGCGACATAGCTATAGGTATTCAATTTAAAAAAAAAACACCATAGCTAGGAATTCTATCTTTAAAAGAAAAAAATATATAATCTTCTGTAGAAAAAATTTGCCATTTTCGAAATTTATGACGAACTTTTTATTTTGACATTATTTCAATTACCGTGAACATATAATAACAATGAATCAATTGACTTCGACCACTAATAGTTGCATGACAACTAGTAGAAAAATCACAAAATTGAGGATCACTCTTTTTCTTAGAAAGCTTGGCATCGATCAACTGCCAAATAAAACATTTACTCAGGCGGATAAAATGTACCACATATTGGGTGCGTTTGGATCGTTGGAAGAAAGAAGAAGAAAAAAAATTATAAACTTTTTACAAAGTTACACACTTCCCAATACTTCTTTCCACTTTTTTCCTTCTTCCCTTCTTCCCACACCTATCCAAACGCACCCATTGATTAGGGTGTTATCAGCGGAGTCATTATCAAACATACATATGTGACATGTACGTATATACACTAATTACCGGTATTTGCAAGAAAATTATTTGTATTTATACTTGGACAAATGACTCGGATAAGGATATATAATTGGTTCTGAATTGTCGAAATAATTTGAATATTTAAATTCTCGAAATCCAAAATAAAACTAGCTGCTTACAAGCTTAATTTATTTCCGTGACTGCATCAAATAGTAAAATTTCATATTTGCATTTCAACTTTTGATTATTTTATCTATTCTAATTTTCTTAAAAATATCCTCATATAATATACACTCATTATTTATTGTGAACATCAGTTTAAATGTGCATGCATGTTGTTATCACTTCGGTTATTTTGAATGATCTGATTATTCTGTAAATATTTATTTTTATTATAGACACCTATTGGTATTCTGAAAATATTTTTTTATTATTGACAGCTATTTATTACTTTTATCCATTTATTATTTTTTCGTGCCTTTATGTATGCTTGATAGAGAAGCCGTGTTTAATTCGGATCAATTGTATATATTAGTACATAACAAAGCTCACGCTCATAATTAGACCACAGATAATCCCATTAAACTACGAAAGAAATTCGGTCGCTTATTCTTTGGGCACAAAAGGCGAAGAAGACAAAATTAATGTGGACCCAAAATATTTAGTCGGTATGTTATCGGAAGTGTTTTGTCCCTCATGTTATTTATAGTTATAATCTTTAACAACAACTGCAGGTAAATAATATCTTACTGTGTGAAAGTCAAATTTGATCTCCACAGCGCTAGCCGCATAATAAATTAATAATATAAGTTGTAACTATGGACAAATATTATAATTTTGTTCACATGAATATTTTGCGCTAAATTATTCAACGCTCTGCTACAACTTAAGTAAACTTATATATTAATACGAAGTACTTGAGAAGTGAAAAACGTTTGTATATATGTTGATACGCTCGTGTGAGCGTGCTCATATATTTTAATTATGATCCAATTATATGAAATGACATTAAATTTGTGTTTAAATACATTCAGTTTTCATTAAATAAAGAATCAAAATAATTTAAACAGATTCATGTTAATGATGATGCAATTATGTTAAGTATAAAACCAATCGATAAAAAAGATGTTAGAAGAATGAAAGCGTATATATATCACAGTCAAATGGACAAACATCGGCTAAGATTTACTTTTTTAAAAAAAAAAATTGCTTGCCTCACCTAATAAAAAAATTTGTCATGTATATGCTTCATTTTCCAAATAAATAAATTTAGACAAATCTATATATAAAAAACGGGTCAATTTAATTTTAAATTGTTTGATAGACAAATAAGAGCAATTATTTAAGTTTATCAAATTAGATAGTTGTCTTACATTAATAATTAATAAAAACACCTGCAATTTTTAACTGTTTCGAACCTACATATTATTATAAAATAGATGTTGGAACTTTTAAGATGCATATAATTTGAGTAGGAGTAGCTCATATAAAATGGAGATCAAAAAAATAAATAAAAAAGCGTGGTCATGATTTCCTATCTAAAATGTAGTTCCTATATTTTGTCTTATTTTGGAGACACAAAATGTGACTAATGAGAGAGATCGCATCGGTTATGAGTAGACCTGTCTAACGTAGACGACGGTGGCGAAAGTAGGAACTTTCGCTATCCGTTTCGCTAACATAGCGTAAGTAAAAAAAATTTCGTTACTCGTTGCGTATTTTGAACGGAAGTTAAAAAAATTTCGCTGATCGTTTCGCCTGGAATCGCGAAAAAAACGATCAATCGCGATCAAATTTAAATTTCGCTGTGAAGACAATTCATATAAGATATGACAAAGAATAATTCAAAAAAATGCACTAAAATACTTAAAAAAAAGAGCACAATAACAGAAGACTGTAAACACATGTTTCATTTAAAAAATACATCAAAATAATTTCAAACTAATACCTAATTTAACAAGGGATTATTTCCATATCAATTATGGTGGTCTCAGTTATAAGTTCAAATCATTGGGGAGATATCAACAAACCCAATAATTCCAACTGACCCATCGAAATTACTAAGTAAGAGTCCCATCCCCTCGAACAAGCACTTGGCAATTTTGTACCCTTCATCATTGACCCATCCATATAGAATTAATCCCATTGTTAAATTAACAGACTCTCCTTAGTCCTATAGGCACCAAAATAAACAAAAAACCAACTGTTTCTTTAGCAAAATAAAAAAAACAAACTTGCAATCACCAAGTTCAACTGTTAAAAAATCATAACACAGAGATCATTCAATAATCTCATCAATTGCATCATCATCTGCATCACCAAGTTCACCACCACTTTCTACATTAATATCAAACAAAATACAAATTAGTAATAATTGAATTGAAATAAAATGGAAATTAATTGTAATTAAAAATAATACCAATCACTGCTGTCCTCAACCAATTCTGTGCACACACTAGAGCTTCAATGCTCTCATCATTCAATGAGCTTCTAGTTGGGCTGAGTGTTCTACCAGCAGTACTGAAGGTTGACTCTGATGCCACAGTACTGATTGGTACAGCCAATATGTCCCTAGCTAACTTAGACAAAATTGGATATTTAGGGGCTTTTAATTTCCACCATGACAAAATGTCAAAGTCATCATCCAAGCTACAAGGATCAAGTGGTTCAGATAGATACTGATCAAGCTCAGACAAGATGGGGTCAGCCTGCTTCTTATCATTCAAGAAATTTTTCAAACCAGCCCTTGAATCAGTTTCTTCCTTTGATCCACTAGAACTGAAAAGAAGACATTTTCAACTTTGATTGCAACACACATAACAAAATAAAAAATATATATACATATCAGATGTGCTAGTGGAGTACCTTGGTGCTGTACTTTGACTACTTTGGCTTTGTGACTGTGGTTGTTTGTTGTTTGAGATCAAATACTCATTGAACAAATCATCAAAGCAAGTCTTCAAGTTGGTCATAAAAGATTGCAACTCTTCAGGATGCAACATTTTGAAGTAGTACTCAACCACTGCTAGCTTACACCTTGGATCTAGAGAACAAGCAAGAGCCAACAGAACACTTCCAATTTCCCAATACTTGTTCCACTTCTGGAACATTTTTTGTCCCATATTCACAACAAATGTATATGGACTACTATTCATTTTTTGAATATTCAGATAAACCTCACAGAAATCAGGAAAATACAAATTCAAGGTTGGATACTTGGCCCCACTCAATCTCAGAGTTGAATCATAGAAGACTTTCAAATGTCCATGTAGGGCTTTCACATGATCCCAATTCTGATCAGATGGACAAAAAGAATAAGTCTTATCTAACTCTGCATACCTGATGATAGCATCCTTCAATTGTAATGCCAATTCCAACATAATATATGTGGAGTTCCACCTGGTCTGCACATCCCATGCTGGTTTCTTATCAGGAGCATTTACCTAAAAATAAACATAGACAAGGTGTCAAGGTCTAATTGAAACACATTAAAATAAATTAAATAAAAAAATAAATTACCTGAGAAGCAGCCAACTTGAACTTCTCCATTCTAGGTTGGGAATGCCTAATAAATTTCATGGTTTCCCTTATGGCATCTATCTCACCAGACATCACACTCAAACCATCTTGCACAATCAGATTTAAAATGTGGCATCCACATCTTAGATGAAAGATGTGACCATCACAAGGTAGGTTCTTTCTAAAATGATTCTTACTCAACAAGTCATTGATGGCAGCATCATTTGCAGATGCATTGTCCAACACCAAACTAAAAGCTTTTTTGTCCAAGTTCCACAAAACTAACATATCATAAATGGCTTCTGAAATGTGTTTTCCAGTGTGAGGAGAGGGCATTGGTGTAAAGCTGAGAAGTCTTTTCCTCAACTTCCAATTGTCATCAATAAAATGACAAGTGAGAGCCATGAAAGCCCTATCTTTACCCTTACAAGTCCACAAATCACTAGTGAAACTAAACTTACAATCCATATTCCCAAGTAATTCATACAATTTTAACTTCTCTTCCTCATAAACACCCATACAATCTGACCTAAGTGTGGTCCTTGATGGCATTTTAAAACAAGGCTGCAGATCAGTTGCAAAAACTTTCAAAAAATGATGTGTTGCACTGTTAAAAGGGTACTCATGGCCAATTACCATATTTGCCAAATTTTTTCTACTCCTTTTCTGGTCAAATTGCCAAACTGAAGGCTTGGGTTGACCTGACAATTGTACAAATACAATACATTATACATATTAGATTATTAGTGCCAAATGCTAAGTAACAATTATACATTATTGGTGACAACTGACAAGTGCCAAGTGAGAAGTATACCTTCACCACTGCCAAGTGCAAGCAGTCTCTGCAAGGCATCAGGTTTCATCCTTTTTGTGGGTGGCATTTTTTTACAACCACCCTGACAATGATGCAACAGTGAGCTAGTGCTCCTAGAGTTGCCTTGCAAATATTCAATGCCACAATACTTACAAGTGGCTGTAAAGTTACCATCTTCATCTTTCTCTGTACTATCAAAGTGTTCCCACACTTTTGATTTCCTTGGATTGTTCCTCTTTTTTTTTTTTTGCTACTAAATCAGCATTATCAGCAGCAGGTTGAGGTTCATTTGGGGTTGGAGTACCAGTACCACCATCAGCATTTGGGGTTGGGGTACCAGTACCACCATCAGCCAGTTCAGCATCAATTTGGATCCTTTCAATTTCCTCTGTAGTTTCAAAATGCAATCCTGGTCCCATACTATAAATTGGAAGCAATCAACTCATACATACCAGATTACTAGAGATATAATAGTGCATACCAGTGCATCAATTCAACAGATTGCCAAGGTTAGTCATGATTGACATCCACCCCTGACATAACACTTAATTTCTACCTGCTCAATTCAACATATTGCCAGGACTGGATGTCAGTCATGACCAACTCAAATGATAATCTTAAACAGTTCAACTTGCTCTCTACTCTACTCTACACTTAATCTTAAACAGTTCAACTGGATGTCAGTTATGAAGTTAATACATTTCTGTCTCTCTTTACTTTCGTTCTTCTTTTTTTCCTACAAAGAAGAAGAAGTAAAATTAAACTTAAGTTAAGACCTAATAGATAAAAAATTCGGAAAAAATTAAAATAAGATAGAAAATCACAGAAGAAATACCTTTCTCTCTCTCTCTTCCTCTTTTTCTTCCTTCCTTCCTTTCTGTCTTGTTTCTTCATCTTATAACTTATATAGCCAACAGAACAGACCCTGACTGATCGACTACTCTGTCACCAGTCTCACAAAAACTAGCAATCATTAACCTTTCTCAAGCCTTTTAAGCTACCAAGCCTACACTTAAGCTAAGATTTTGGAAACCAAGAGACAGAGAGTACTAATCAGTCTAGGGTTTCGATAGTAATGATGAGGATTTCATCGAAACCAACAGAAAAGGAGGAAAATCAAACATCGAGATGACTCGATGTCATCAATCGTCAATCATCAGCTCTCCAAGAGCATGCGTGAGAGAGAGAGAGAGAGAGACAGAGAAGATAGACAGGGAAGATAGAGAGACAAAAGGAGATCTCGAATCGACAGAGGCAACTGAAAAGACATGGCGCCGCTTCAGAGAGAGAGAGGCGGAGAAAAATAGATTAGGGTTTGATCTCTCTCTGACTCTCTCCCAGGATTATATATTTATATATACAAATTGTATAGTAATTATGTTAAATAATTTAATATTAATTAATATATTAAATAATAACGCGTTTTCGCGAAAGGATACGAAACGAAAGGACCTAGTTTCGTAACTCGTTACGCTAAACTCACAAAATCATAAAACGTTCCGTAGATCGTTTCGCTATCCCAGACGAAACCAGAAATTCTATCGTAGATCGTTCCGCAGCAGACGAAACGTACGGAATTACGTAAATATTTTTTCGTTGTGCAGGCCTAGTTATGAGTGAAGTAGGAGTCAGTGAACTCACAGTCTCATCCTGACGACGCTCAAAAGAAAGTTGAAACCAACCCCCACCTCACCTCTTTATCTCTCTCACCCCACAAGGACAATTTTTCCCGATCCGTGAGATTAGCTTCTAGTTATTACTTCCTTAACTCTTTTTTTTTTTTGGCAAAGGCCCGTGGGCAACAATTAACTTGAAGCATCAAAGTTCAATACAACACAGTAATTAAAGTAAGCCTAGAGTACCATACTTTTGCCAGTAAAGACACGAATAAACACACAACAGTAAAGAAAAAAGTAAAACCAAAATAGAAAAAGAAGAAAGCTCCTAAACAGGCGGGAAGGAAGTTCCTTAACTCTTCAACTCTGGAGAGAGACAGAGAGAGAAAAAGAGAGAAATTGAGAAGCGACAAGAAATCAAAGTCTCAGAACACAAGACAGTTCAGACTTGAGAGAGAGAGAGAGAGAGATCCATGAACGGTCAATCCCTCACATCAGCCGAGATATAATACTGTTTTTCTGAAATCCCTAGAAGAAGGATCTCTTGGTTAGACTTGAATCATTCTGACAAGCTACGAAACCAATTATACATCCTTTAATTCTCTGTTTCAGATCTCTCACTCTCTCTCACTGCAAGGGTATCATATCATTAATTTATCTCCCATCACATTATATCTCAAAGTGTATCTTTGTTTTCCTGACTTGATCCATTTCATATTTGTGTTTCATTTATTGTCTTTCCTTTTAGGTGAAGAAACTTTTTTGGTGCATGAGTTTTGCAGGAGAGACCGATTGAGGTGAGCTCAAAATAGTCAGTGAAGTCTTTTCAGATAGAGAAAGAAAGTTACAAGTGTTGGATAGATGGAAAGTTATGGAGTGGGTAAAACGGGTCCATCAAGGCAACCTCTTGGATATGCACCAACTACTCCTGCCTCCCATTTCTTGTAAATTTCTCATTCTACTCTTATTCTCTTTTCTAAAAACTCTGTGGTTTTCTTTTCATTCTTTCCATTTATAAGCATTTTGAGATTTTGTTTGCTTGTTTGCACTTAATATAAAAAAGTATACTGCAGTAAATAGATTATTCACAAAGCTTTGTGTATTTGGACTTTGTTTGATAAATTATATGGTTGCTACTTTGCGTATGCAAAGAGCTAGCTAGCAAACTTATAATTCAACAAATTTTCTATTTTCTTGTTCCTGAAAAGACTAATTTTAAATCCTCAAGTTTCTGCTACCAAACAAATTAAGAAAGGGTCTCCGTTATATTGGTCATGGTTTTTTTTTTCTCGTTGAAGATTTAACATTAATTGAAAAGTTTCTCGTCTACTTTATCTGCCATCTTTATATATATTTTTAAATATCCATTGACATTTTTCCGGCATTTACAAGAGCATACTTTATTGTATTGGTTCAACTCCTCTACCCTGTTCTTACAAGCAGTACACTTTAATTATCAGGAATTAATTATCATAATTTATGTCTTCAACCTAAAAGGAAAAAAATGGTTGCCGTTTTATTTTCTTTTTTTATTTTTCTCTATCAAGAGATTGTTTATATCTATTTCATCATTCTTCACGTTATTCTCTTTTTTTCAAATTATATGATTCTTTGTATTTTTTTTCCTCTTTGTTGATAGTTGATACGTTTTATTCTTTGTTTTTTTTCTAATTTAAATAAATACATCCTTCTAATATAATGTTTTTAAATACACAAAAAGACATGTATAATAACCTCAGATCCATTGACAACATAAAAATAATATATACCAAAAGAAAGTCATATCATTAAAGATAAGATTACTACCCTAGTCACCTGCTTTCTCCAAGGGTGCGTTTGGATAGGTGTGGGAAGAAGGGAAGAAGGGAAGAAGTGAAAAGAAGTATTGGGAAGTGTGTAACTTTGTGAAGAGTTTGGATTGTTTATAATTTTTTTTCTTCCCATCTTCCTTCTTCCTCTTCTTCTTCTCTCATCCAAACGCACCCCAAGATAAGATTTTATTTTCTTTTCTCAATTATAACCTTGTCATCATCTTATTCTTATTGATTTGTTTCCTTTATCTTTTACACTAAACTTCATTATTTTGTAATGATATTCTATTTATTTAGCGATCATGAAGGAGCTACATATTTTGGAGAGTTGGAGGAAGCTCTCATGCAAGATATTTCTGGCACCTCCGCAGGCTCCAACAGAAAGCGTATCTCTCTCTGTGTTTTGCATATCTCAGATTAATTTTCTTCGCCTTTACAATCTTTTGGTCAAATTTCTAAAAAGCAACAACAAAGAAGACAAATTGTGTGATCGTCTGTCTCTCTCTCACACACACAAATTAAGAACGTGTCGTACAACTCGACCAGACCACTATCACTTCTTGGAGCTGGTGTGTGTGAGAGAGAGAGAGAGGATAGGGGTTAGGGGAAGGACCGGAAGGCGGAAGCAGAAGAAAAGTTCCTTTACAAACACTGTCATGCATCTTTGAACAACTTTTCTCTTTCTTTTCTCTGATAAACATGCAGCTTTTTATCATTTTCTGACTTTGTCTCTCTCTCTCCCTCTCCCACTCTAAATACTACATTCCAGCCTTCATTACTACAAACAGACCTCCAACTCTTGAAATCTTCCCTTCTTGGCCAATGAGATACAATCAAACACCCAAGGTATGACATAATTAATTCTCACATTAAATTATACAACAATAACAGCAACTTGTACAAACTGCAATTATTTTTTAATAAGCTTCCATTGCTGAATCTAGCAATATGTGTTGTACCATCTATTTTAATTAATTCAATATGCATTAAATATACTGAGAAAATGAACATTATATATAGGAGAGTGTAGATAGAGAAGAGAGCTCCACAGACTCTGGTTCAGGCCAGAATACAGCATCACAAGTTGAATCAGAGTCGCCAGTAAGTCGTAAAACAGGCGGTGGATTGTCTGAACAAGAGGAGATGATGGCAATCAGAGCTACAGTAAATGGAGATGCAGGACAAGGAGGAGCAAATTATCCTACCAAGAACCAAGAGAAGGTACATTGAGCCTTGTTACTGTTCTTGCTACTGTTTGTTAATTTGTTGGATGAGTGAATGAATGAATGTTTGTAAAACATACTTGTATTTTAGCATTTCAAGGCATGGCCCAAATCCCGATGAAACTACATTTTTTTAATTGTTCGGTACGTTCCAGTCTTTAATTCCTGCCCCAGTATGATCCATGGTGCCAAATAAACGTAATACGTTGTATATGTTAGTATGTTCTTTTGTGATCTAATATATAAACAATATTGTATTTTATCATGGTTGTTGTATGTTTCCTTTCAACATATAAGCTTCATCTGAAAATCAATAAAATAATTACTGACGTATGTAGTTACTTAACTATATAGCTACGTCATAAACCCATAATATAGTTGAGAAAAATAGAATAATATTCTGATAAACAGTTGCAAATACATAAGAGCACGGCTGCACGGGCTAATTAAATGCTCAAATAAAAAGGTTTGATATAAGGATTCATGTTCAATACACATAGACTACATAAAAGACTGCACAAAGGAACTTAATAGTGATCAAGGGGCAATGCATTAACCTCTCATATTTAATAGTGAACAGTTCTATTGTAGTGGACGTATCCTTACAAAGTAATTGTTGTCGTTCCAAAGGTATGTACATTTATAGCACTATTAGTTGGCTATGTTGGCCCTCTCAGCCACTTCGGCTGGTCAGTGTGTTGCATTTAAATTGTAGTAACTTCTGTAGCGTGTCAGTAATTATGCACATGTAATATTCTAAATGTTCAAGGAAATTTAATTAGGACTCTCATATGAAATATTTATAAACAAAATAATTTCGTATATGTCACTATAAGTGTAATCCATCAACCTGTTATATCAGTAACTATAATTTGGGTACTATAGAAGATCTTAGCTTTTGACTGGCTTTTCAATGCACAGGTCTTAAGTATATTTTTAACTATTTCAGGCTTTCTGTGCAACCTTTATGACTTTTTATGAATGTTATTTATTTTTCAAGGCACATTACTCAATTAGGTTTATATTCAGAAAACTGTGCTTGTCCTATAGAATAAAGAAAAATATATAGCTAGAATCCCGTTCTTCACATGTGTTGGTCCTTTTTTCCCCTCAGTTTTTCAGTGTTAACATTTATTATTGAATTGTATAGAAGGACGTGTTACGTGGTTTTTTTTTTTTTTGAATAACCTGCTACGTGGTTTATTTATCACATGGAATATTGTTACTATATATTCTACCTTTGTTAATACTTTTTTTTGTGGAATTGATTTGGCTTGTTTTAATCCTTCATCCGTCCATTTTTTCTTGCAACAGAAGATAATTACTGGATCAACTGCAGAGAAATCTGTAAAGATGCTCGATGCCAAGGTCTTGGTTTTTTTTCGTTTCCTCCATCTACCTTTTAGCAAGTTCCATGTAATTGGCAATTCACAAAACTAACAGTGGTACATGGAAGAGAGCTCATTATCCATTTGTCTAATAAATAATAATGCTTCCAAATCTCTGGTTTAGCCACAGCATGACATATAGCTGATGTTATGCTTGTTTCGTCAACCGAGAAGAATAGATGTTATTCAATCCTAATTCAGCTCAGTTAAATTAAACATAATTCATACACTAAACAATTGGTTTCCAAATGGGTCATTTGAATTATTAATGCACATTAATGTTTACATGCAAATTACCAACACAGTCCCTAGTAGTAACTGGGTAATTTTCCCATTAGTAGACTTAATATAAGTTTTATATATATATATGTTGAATATCTAATATAAGTTGTATTTTCCCCATTGCTTATAATGTAAGTTATATATACTAATATACAATTACACTAGGTAGTAAATTAATTATTAGAAAATTATTCTAATTTTTAACCCTTGTCACGTAAGTTTTTTTCCACTAGTTAGATGAATATGTGAAACAACAAAAGTTAGACAATATATGCAATAAACTGTGTTCCGATATATATTGATAGACATTGAGAAGATTAGCTCAGAATAGAGAAGCAGCACGCAAAAGCCGGCTCAGAAAGAAGGTTCTTTGAAATAATCACTCTCATTATAGCATTCTTCTTTTTCGTTTTTTGATATGATGACTGCTATTTAGGTGCCTTTATTTAGTCCATTAACTCTTTCCTACTTGAAATAGGCATACATACAGCAGTTGGAGTCTAGCAAGGTTAAGCTGGCTCAGATGGAACAGGATCTTAATAGAGCACGTTCACAGGTATCAGCTATAGCATAAAATAACACAAAAAAAAAAAAACTTCTTACAAGATGATATACACATTACTAAAGCCCTTAGTTTTTTTCTGCAGGGCCTTTTCTTAGGAGGAGCTACAGGAGGAAACCTGAGTCCTGGTATTGCCTTCATCATTTTCAAATTTAAAAAATGTCTTTTGTGATGAGAATTAATAACTTAAAAAAGGAAAGGAAGAAGAAGAATTAAAAAAGAAAGATAGACAAGCTGTAGTATGCAAGAAGAACAGACTCCATCTTGTACGTATAAATAGGAGGCACTTTATTTTGTGTACTTATCAAAAATAAGGGTCTTTTGCAGCTTTGATATTGCATATATCATGATAATTCTATTATTATTATTCGATCACCATGATATCGAATTTTCATTCAGGAGTCTTACCCTAGATGGCTCTTCAAATCTTATATTGTAGGCACGGCAATGTTTGACATGGAGTATGCGCGTTGGTTAGATGAGAACCAGCGACACATGAATGACTTGAGAGGTGGCCTGGCAGCTCACCTGTCTGATGCAGACCTGAGAGTCATAGTGGACGAATACTTAACTCATCACGATGACTTGTTTCAACTTAAGGCTGTCACAGCTAAGACTGATGTTTTCCACCTGATCACTGGGCTGTGGGCCACACCTGCCGAGCGGTGCTTTCTTTGGATTGGTGGATTCAGACCATCTGAGCTCATCAAGGTCTATATATATGAAAATGCTAATTAAGATCCTTCTTTTTAAAGTTAAAGCTTCTGTGGTGGCTCATTACCACCATTTCCGAAATTAACCATGTATTTTCTAAAGACAGATCTTTTGAATTCCAACTATTTAACAACTAACAAGAACCTATTTCAGAAGTGCAGGTCAGTTTTTGTACATTTGGCTAATCAGAGTGTATAGATCTCAGAAATTCTACCAAGAGACAATTTTAATACATTAACCGAACTTTTATTCTAGTATAATTCTGCAAGCATGAATTCATGATTACTACAACTCAACTAAATGTAAAACTAATTAAACTTCTCTAAGGTAGACTTTTATATTTTTTATCTTTCATTTATTTTGCAGATACTACTACCGCAATTGGACCCATTAACGGAACAACAGGTAGTAGGGATATGCAACTTGCAGCAATCATCGCAACAAGCAGAAGAAGCTCTTTCACAAGGACTCGAGCAGTTGCACCAATCACTCGCTAACACCATGGCAAGTGGGTCCCTCTGTGAAGCCACCGATATGGGGAGCTACATGGGACAAATGGCCACAGCTTTAGGGACGCTTTCTAACTTGGAAAGATTTGTCAGACAGGTATATAGTTATATACTTCCCTTTCCCACAAGTGAACCTAGGTTATGCATATGTTTTATTTCTCTTGAGGACACATCTTGTGATGAACTGGTACAGCATTTATCACCATGTTGACATATGAGGAGCTCAAGCGCCAAGGAGGGGTGTCAGCTGTTTTTCTGGGGATGTTATGCTATAATATTGGTTAATCATAGTGGCATATAAAAGCTCAGAGGATGGTCCAGAAAATATGATTCCTTTACTTTTAAAGTTTAAATTGTTGGGTTTGCATTAAAGTCAAAGGAATAACAATTCTAGCAGATCAAATAAGCAACCCAGAAAACATGAACTCGCAGAACCAGCAGTGGAACGGACCGTTTCAAAACACAAGAAAACTAAATCATGAACGGAAGCTTACCTAATTCCATTGCTATGGTCTGAATCTTGATGTTGAGCACGTCTTGCTTGTTGCTAAAGTCCTTAGTGTTGTGAGATCACCACCAAGGTTGGGAGGAAGTCTTCCAAAGGATCAAGACACGTCCTTTGATGCCTTACGCCTAAAAGCAAAGCACTATCTCTCTCTAATCGATGGAATAACTAGAAAGAGGGGCAGAGTTGCTGCTATCAACTCATGTATGCAGCAATCACATTGTTTCATGGATGTCTTGTCCCTTGGGGACCAACCCCTTTATATATAGAGAGCCAAAGGCTTCTTGGCCTCCAAACAATGCCTTAATTAACCATCTTAATTAGGCAATGTTTCTAAATATAACCACCTATAAAAGGCAACGCATCTATTGCACAAAATCTGCTATTCTTTTACAGTCAAATTTAGCCTATTACCATAATTAATAGAAACTTGGATACCAAACAAATCAGCCCACGCTTAATTTAGATACTTTCCATATAGACTCGTCAGCCTATATGAAAATAATCTAACAATCTCCCACTTGGGCTATTATGTTTGGTGTTATTCAATGTCCTTAACTTTAATGAGCTCAACTTTTATGGTAATAAATTTTGTGCCCTTAATTCCGTCCATCATTCACAATGACATAAGACCAAGGAAGCATTCGTTACATTATAGCATTTACAGGTCTCTAATCCTATAAATCCGTCGCAACTAAACTCACAATAATCACAATATCATTATAAATGAACGACATTGAATTAAAATGTGTATAAGTGGTGTGGAAAATACACGTAACTGTGACTGTCCCGTGTCTATTTCCAACTTTATTGGTCACCCAAAACTGAAGTGAGGTCAACTTAATTAGAGTCAGAATGAAAACTAAAACTGAAAACTTAATCTTTATTCATTTCTGCAGAAATTCTTTACATACTGAATAAACTGAAAAACTAAATATATGTCCAATCAAGCACTCCCACTGAACACAAACTCCCACTGAAGTTATAAACTCTCAACTGAATTTACACCCACACAAGCAAAATGCTTCTGTAACTGTATTGGGTGTTTCCAGATATTGTGAACAGATCTGCAATTTTGGAGTTTTGTTCTAATGTGCTAGATTGACATTAAATTATTCTTAACTCTTTTATTTACAACAAGAAACTTGAAGTTTTAATGTGCCTGAACTTATTTAAGTTCATGTTGTTGGAGTATATATATAATTATTGTCACAATATCCATAGTGATGCTTAAGTAGCATCCATTATGCGCAACCTAGTGACAAAATTCATAATCATACTCCCTAAATTTGAATGCTTTATAACATACTATAAACCTTATTTCCATTGTGGAAGATGCTAATACATAAGCGTTCTTCATGGAATTATCCTTTTGCGTGTTATTACGGCATTTACTAAAATCGAAGTCAAAATACTAAAATGACCTCAACCTATTTCAGACATTCGAACTGTAAGTACATATTTAATAATTAATTTTGGTTGCATTCCAAAGTTCTATACTCATATTGTACAGATATTGACTTTGCATCTTTATATACAGTATCCACATGTATACAATCTTAATTTAAATTCCTTATAACCAAAAGGAATACTTTTATTTCCAACTTTATTTAGTCAATATTTGTGGGGTGTATCATATATATATGCCTTAATCACAGGGTATCTAATAGTTTGCATTTAATCTTATCATACTGCTTGAGAACCTAACTGATGTTTATCATTTGTTAAAAGGCTCGAGAACCTTGAAGCCCAGTACACATGATAATATCATTTCTAGTAGTAAACTATATTTTAATGCAAAATATTACTCCTACTGACCTGTGATATATACATTATTAACCAAGTTAATCTCGAAACCAAATGAGATAAGCACTTGATGTTTGTAACATCATGATTGAGACTTCTATTTTGAGTTTATAAATAGATTTAAAATTTGCAACCATTTTATTTGTATCATCCGACTTAAAATGGGATGGTTGCATATCATCAATGTCCCCATTGAAGAACATATTCTTAACATCTATTTAATGAAACTCAAGATCCAAAATGTGCTACAAGTGCCATATTACCCTAAAAGAGTCTTCCAATAAGACTAGAGAGAAAGTCTCTTTATGGTAAATTCATTTCTTTTATATGAACTTCTTAGTGACATGATATACCTTATGCCTTTTCACATTGTCTTTAGAATCTCTTTTGGTATTAAATGTCCATTTGCAACCAATGAATTTCTTACCTTTAGGCAATGTTACTAAATCTCAAATATCATTATCACACATGAACTTCATCTCTTTATTTATGGCAGTAATCCACCTTTAAATGAAGATAGACAAAACAATCATCCGATATTGTTTGTCTTTTTCTCCCTAGTGGATCTTGTAAGCACTAGTTCTTGAGGTGTTTGCAGTTGTAGATTGACAACATTATCTTCAATTTAATCATTACCAGAATTTAAGTCCATAGATCCTAAATAGGGTTTAATTCATGAGTCAAACAGTCCGTCTAAATCCACAAACGATCTGTTTGATTTCCCTTGAGTAGAGGAATCCGTTTGAGTCCTCAAACAGTTCAACTTTTATATAGGGTTTGAGTCAAAAGGTCCGTTGAGTCCTCAATCGGTCCGCTTGGATTCCCTAAGAGAGATGGTCCATTTAAGTCCTCAAATGGTTCGTCTCTCATTTTAGCCCTTATGTGCCATACTAATAACCAAATGGTCCGTTTCAGTCCTGTAACGGTCCTATTGAAGTTTGACACTTATGGTTTTATTTTGAAGATAATATCCTAATGTGTTATCTCTCCCCCTCAACCAAAACACCCTCAAAGTCTCTAAAACTTAATCCTTAGTTGTGGAAAATAATAATCTGGTTACTCCTATATCATTGGGCATAATCAACTAAACAACTAATTATCCTTTCATCTAATTTCTTCTCAAGTGGGTTATAAACCCGAGTTTTATTGGATATCCCCAAATATAAATTGTGAACTATCCGGTCTACACATTATATTGGATTATATTAATAGTTGCCTTAGTTGATATTTTATTTTTTATAATATAAACTGCTATCCTTATTAATTGAGAATTTTGATTTTGCACAAAATATATTATCCCATTAAGAGATACAACTTGAAACTTTGTGTCAAAATATACTTAAATTCTCAATAGTAAATTTATGCATGTACCTTAGCAAGAAGCATAATATTATTCTTGATACTCAAGTATAATATTTTCTTATATGAATTAGTCTTAATGAAATTAGAAACTTTGCCCCCTTTAATGTCTCAAGAATGGTGAAATGATCATAAGACACATGTTATTTTAATCTGAGTTGTCAAACTCTAATTTATGACCTTAATGGGAATATCAGTCCTTAACACATGGTCAAGATCAAACCAATCTGAGAGCCTTAAATTTTAAGTTGGAATATTAAAGATGCTTGATTATTTAAACTTGATATATGCACTTACATTAATCTTTAACTGTATAGCAATAAATCACAACATAAAGGTCCAAATCCCATCTGCTAGTCTTTATTCATTTGCAAGTGCTCTTTGGAGTCTCCAAGCAAACTTCAATCAACTAGGTGTAGTATCAAATGTAATGATTCATAACATATCAATTAATTAACCTTCCTTTGGGCCGATTAATTAACCATATGTAAAACCTCATAATCATTACCCATATGATTCTACCAAAACATTGCACATGTAGCCTTTAAATTATGTCCTTCCTTTGGGCCGATCCATAATTTAAAGATTACATATACCTTAATACACTTTGTAATTGAGAATTGAAACAACCATTAATATGAGAGCCCACTTTGGCGGGATGATATTAATATTGGTTCAACTCTAAATACAACTCAAGTTACCTTTATATTAGACTTAAAGTATACCTCAACCAAGACCTTTCATTATGCACATCAATACTAATATGAAAAGTCTTAACTAAATACCAACTTAGGATGATAAAGACTTAGGACCCAATTGCAAACCCTAAGGTATACACATATTGAATCGTATGGAATACATACGAACCAACAAACCTGGAACGGACCGTTTTGGTGAGAGAACGATCCATCCTAAATAGACCAGAAGAGAACCAAAGATAGATATGACCATACAATCCAGTATGGTCATATTAAGGTAAGAAAAGAAAGCGGTGGTCTCCCGTTCAGCCAGCAGCCATTGAAATTACACCACATCCAGGCAAGATTCCCAGAAAAGGCCAGGGTCATATGGACACTTTAGGCGCCGACCTTATTTTCTGCGACAGAACTTGTCCTCATGACAACATGGTGTAACCCAACGCTTACAGCTCTTACTAATGAAAACCACGACAGAGAAAAGAAGAGGAGGGATACATAAACCGTTATTTGTACTTAACCAGTACAAACAACCTGAATTTGGCTTAAAACCTAACAATTCTGGTTCTGGAACGGACCGTCCTGGTAGTGGACTAGACCGCCCCATACTCTGGTCAATACTTAATAGTTTGCAACTAAAACTGAAGGTGGTACGGTCCGTCCCGTAGTGGAACGAACCGTCTGAAAACCGCAGAGGAGTAGAAGGATGTCGTCCTAAACTAGGTCGAGAAACTCTAATGATTTCTCTCCTAACCTGACAATCTACTCTAAATCTAAATCATCCAATTAGGTCAGATTTTAAACGATTTTGAATTTTCAAAATTTTAACTTAATTTTCAAAATCTTTTCATGCAATTGCAATTTCAAATCAACTTGAAATATAACAAAGGGCTAAATAAAATCAAACAATTCAATAACAGTTCAAGTTGTAGCCCTTTGGGTCCATTTAGCAATTACAAACAACAATTCTGGCACAAATCTCAATCAAACAAATCATAAACAATTCAAAAAAAAAAAGTTCATAATCAATTTTGTCAAAAAAAGTGGAACAATCCATTCGAGCCATGAAACGGACCGCCATAAATGCCAGAATATCAAGAAACATTTGATACCAATTCAAAACTCACAAAATCAAGCAATTAGATCCAAATTTTGTGTTATTCTACTGGCTCATGACGAGTGGCTCTGATACCACTTGTTGGGTTTGCATTAAAGCCAAAGGAATAACAATTCTAGCAGATCAAATAAGCAACCCAGAAAACATGAACTCGCAGAACCAGCAGTGGAACGGACCGTTCCAAAACACAAGAAAACTAAATCATGAACGGAAGCTTACCTAATTCCATTGCTATGGTCTGAATCTTGATGTTGAGCACGTCTTGCTTGTTGCTAAAGTCCTTAGTGTTGTGAGATCACCACCAAGGTTGGGAGGAAGTCTTCCAAAGGATCAAGACACGCCCTTTGATGCCTTACGCCTAAAAGCAAAGCACTATCTCTCTCTAATCGATGGAATAACTAGAAAGAGGGGCAGAGTTGCTGCTATCAACTCATGTATGCAGCAATCACATTGTTTCATGGATGTCTTGTCCCTTGGGGACCAACCCCTTTATATATAGAGAGCCAAAGGCTTCTTGGCCTCCAAACAATGCCTTAATTAACCATCTTAATTAGGCAATGTTTCTAAATATAACCACCTATAAAAGGCAACGCATCTATTGCACAAAATCTGCTATTCTTTTACAGTCAAATTTAGCCTATTACCATAATTAATAGAAACTTGGATACCAAACAAATCAGCCCACGCTTAATTTAGATACTTTCCATATAGACTCGTCAGCCTATATGAAAATAATCTAACAATCTCCCACTTGGGCTATTATGTTTGGTGTTATTCAATGTCCTTAACTTTAATGAGCTCAACTTTTATGGTAATAAATTTTGTGCCCTTAATTCCGTCCATCATTCACAATGACATAAGACCAAGGAAGCATTCGTTACATTATAGCATTTACAGGTCTCTAATCCTATAAATCCGTCGCAACTAAACTCACAATGATCACAATATCATTATAAATGAACGACATTGAATTAAAATGTGTATAAGTGGTGTGGAAAATACACGTAACTGTGACTGTCCCGTGTCTATTTCCAACTTTATTGGTCACCCAAAACTGAAGTGAGGTCAACTTAATTAGAGTCAGAATGAAAACTAAAACTGAAAACTTAATCTTTATTCATTTCTGCAGAAATTCTTTACATACTGAATAAACTGAAAAACTAAATATATGTCCAATCAAGCACTCCCACTGAACACAAACTCCCACTGAAGTTATAAACTCTCAACTGAATTTACACCCACACAAGCAAAATGCTTCTGTAACTGTATTGGGTGTTTCCAGATATTGTGAACAGATCTGCAATTTTGGAGTTTTGTTCTAATGTGCTAGATTGACATTAAATTATTCTTAACTCTTTTATTTACAACAAGAAACTTGAAGTTTTAATGTGCCTGAACTTATTTAAGTTCATGTTGTTGGAGTATATATATAATTATTGTCACAATATCCATAGTGATGCTTAAGTAGCATCCATTATGCGCAACCTAGTGACAAAATTCATAATCATACTCCCTAAATTTGAATGCTTTATAACATACTATAAACCTTATTTCCATTGTGGAAGATGCTAATACATAAGCGTTCTTCATGGAATTATCCTTTTGCGTGTTATTACGGCATTTACTAAAATCGAAGTCAAAATACTAAAATGACCTCAACCTATTTCAGACATTCGAACTGTAAGTACATATTTAATAATTAATTTTGGTTGCATTCCAAAGTTCTATACTCATATTGTACAGATATTGACTTTGCATCTTTATATACAGTATCCACATGTATACAATCTTAATTTAAATTCCTTATAACCAAAAGGAATACTTTTATTTCCAACTTTATTTAGTCAATATTTGTGGGGTGTATCATATATATATGCCTTAATCACAGGGTATCTAATAGTTTGCATTTAATCTTATCATACTGCTTGAGAACCTAACTGATGTTTATCATTTGTTAAAAGGCTCGAGAACCTTGAAGCCCAGTACACATGATAATATCATTTCTAGTAGTAAACTATATTTTAATGCAAAATATTACTCCTACTGACCTGTGATATATACATTATTAACCAAGTTAATCTCGAAACCAAATGAGATAAGCACTTGATGTTTGTAACATCATGATTGAGACTTCTATTTTGAGTTTATAAATAGATTTAAAATTTGCAACCATTTTATTTGTATCATCCGACTTAAAATGGGATGGTTGCATATCATCAATGTCCCCATTGAAGAACATATTCTTAACATCTATTTAATGAAACTCAAGATCCAAAATGTGCTACAAGTGCCATATTACCCTAAAAGAGTCTTCCAATAAGACTAGAGAGAAAGTCTCTTTATGGTAAATTCATTTCTTTTATATGAACTTCTTAGTGACATGATATACCTTATGCCTTTTCACATTGTCTTTAGAATCTCTTTTGGTATTAAATGTCCATTTGCAACCAATGAATTTCTTACCTTTAGGCAATGTTACTAAATCTCAAATATCATTATCACACATGAACTTCATCTCTTTATTTATGGCAGTAATCCACCTTTAAATGAAGATAGACAAAACAATCATCCGATATTGTTTGTCTTTTTCTCCCTAGTGGATCTTGTAAGCACTAGTTCTTGAGGTGTTTGCAGTTGTAGATTGACAACATTATCTTCAATTTAATCATTACCAGAATTTAAGTCCATAGATCCTAAATAGGGTTTAATTCATGAGTCAAACAGTCCGTCTAAATCCACAAACGATCTGTTTGATTTCCCTTGAGTAGAGGAATCCGTTTGAGTCCTCAAACAGTTCAACTTTTATATAGGGTTTGAGTCAAAAGGTCCGTTGAGTCCTCAATCGGTCCGCTTGGATTCCCTAAGAGAGATGGTCCATTTAAGTCCTCAAATGGTTCGTCTCTCATTTTAGCCCTTATGTGCCATACTAATAACCAAATGGTCCGTTTCAGTCCTGTAACGGTCCTATTGAAGTTTGACACTTATGGTTTTATTTTGAAGATAATATCCTAATGTGTTATCTCTCCCCCTCAACCAAAACACCCTCAAAGTCTCTAAAACTTAATCCTTAGTTGTGGAAAATAATAATCTGGTTACTCCTATATCATTGGGCATAATCAACTAAACAACTAATTATCCTTTCATCTAATTTCTTCTCAAGTGGGTTATAAACCCGAGTTTTATTGGATATCCCCAAATATAAATTGTGAACTATCCGGTCTACACATTATATTGGATTATATTAATAGTTGCCTTAGTTGATATTTTATTTTTTATAATATAAACTGCTATCCTTATTAATTGAGAATTTTGATTTTGCACAAAATATATTATCCCATTAAGAGATACAACTTGAAACTTTGTGTCAAAATATACTTAAATTCTCAATAGTAAATTTATGCATGTACCTTAGCAAGAAGCATAATATTATTCTTGATACTCAAGTATAATATTTTCTTATATGAATTAGTCTTAATGAAATTAGAAACTTTGCCCCCTTTAATGTCTCAAGAATGGTGAAATGATCATAAGACACATGTTATTTTAATCTGAGTTGTCAAACTCTAATTTATGACCTTAATGGGAATATCAGTCCTTAACACATGGTCAAGATCAAACCAATCTGAGAGCCTTAAATTTTAAGTTGGAATATTAAAGATGCTTGATTATTTAAACTTGATATATGCACTTACATTAATCTTTAACTGTATAGCAATAAATCACAACATAAAGGTCCAAATCCCATCTGCTAGTCTTTATTCATTTGCAAGTGCTCTTTGGAGTCTCCAAGCAAACTTCAATCAACTAGGTGTAGTATCAAATGTAATGATTCATAACATATCAATTAATTAACCTTCCTTTGGGCCGATTAATTAACCATATGTAAAACCTCATAATCATTACCCATATGATTCTACCAAAACATTGCACATGTAGCCTTTAAATTATGTCCTTCCTTTGGGCCGATCCATAATTTAAAGATTACATATACCTTAATACACTTTGTAATTGAGAATTGAAACAACCATTAATATGAGAGCCCACTTTGGCGGGATGATATTAATATTGGTTCAACTCTAAATACAACTCAAGTTACCTTTATATTAGACTTAAAGTATACCTCAACCAAGACCTTTCATTATGCACATCAATACTAATATGAAAAGTCTTAACTAAATACCAACTTAGGATGATAAAGACTTAGGACCCAATTGCAAACCCTAAGGTATACACATATTGAATCGTATGGAATACATACGAACCAACAAACCTGGAACGGACCGTTTTGGTGAGAGAACGATCCATCCTAAATAGACCAGAAGAGAACCAAAGATAGATATGACCATACAATCCAGTATGGTCATATTAAGGTAAGAAAAGAAAGCGGTGGTCTCCCGTTCAGCCAGCAGCCATTGAAATTACACCACATCCAGGCAAGATTCCCAGAAAAGGCCAGGGTCATATGGACACTTTAGGCGCCGACCTTATTTTCTGCGACAGAACTTGTCCTCATGACAACATGGTGTAACCCAACGCTTACAGCTCTTACTAATGAAAACCACGACAGAGAAAAGAAGAGGAGGGATACATAAACCGTTATTTGTACTTAACCAGTACAAACAACCTGAATTTGGCTTAAAACCTAACAATTCTGGTTCTGGAACGGACCGTCCTGGTAGTGGACTAGACCGCCCCATACTCTGGTCAATACTTAATAGTTTGCAACTAAAACTGAAGGTGGTACGGTCCGTCCCGTAGTGGAACGAACCGTCTGAAAACCGCAGAGGAGTAGAAGGATGTCGTCCTAAACTAGGTCGAGAAACTCTAATGATTTCTCTCCTAACCTGACAATCTACTCTAAATCTAAATCATCCAATTAGGTCAGATTTTAAACGATTTTGAATTTTCAAAATTTTAACTTAATTTTCAAAATCTTTTCATGCAATTGCAATTTCAAATCAACTTGAAATATAACAAAGGGCTAAATAAAATCAAACAATTCAATAACAGTTCAAGTTGTAGCCCTTTGGGTCCATTTAGCAATTACAAACAACAATTCTGGCACAAATCTCAATCAAACAAATCATAAACAATTCAAAAAAAAAAAGTTCATAATCAATTTTGTCAAAAAAAGTGGAACAATCCATTCGAGCCATGAAACGGACCGCCATAAATGCCAGAATATCAAGAAACATTTGATACCAATTCAAAACTCACAAAATCAAGCAATTAGATCCAAATTTTGTGTTATTCTACTGGCTCATGACGAGTGGCTCTGATACCACTTGTTGGGTTTGCATTAAAGCCAAAGGAATAACAATTCTAGCAGATCAAATAAGCAACCCAGAAAACATGAACTCGCAGAACCAGCAGTGGAACGGACCGTTCCAAAACACAAGAAAACTAAATCATGAACGGAAGCTTACCTAATTCCATTGCTATGGTCTGAATCTTGATGTTGAGCACGTCTTGCTTGTTGCTAAAGTCCTTAGTGTTGTGAGATCACCACCAAGGTTGGGAGGAAGTCTTCCAAAGGATCAAGACACGCCCTTTGATGCCTTACGCCTAAAAGCAAAGCACTATCTCTCTCTAATCGATGGAATAACTAGAAAGAGGGGCAGAGTTGCTGCTATCAACTCATGTATGCAGCAATCACATTGTTTCATGGATGTCTTGTCCCTTGGGGACCAACCCCTTTATATATAGAGAGCCAAAGGCTTCTTGGCCTCCAAACAATGCCTTAATTAACCATCTTAATTAGGCAATGTTTCTAAATATAACCACCTATAAAAGGCAACGCATCTATTGCACAAAATCTGCTATTCTTTTACAGCCAAATTTAGCCTATTACCATAATTAATAGAAACTTGGATACCAAACAAATCAGCCCACGCTTAATTTAGATACTTTCCATATAGACTCGTCAGCCTATATGAAAATAATCTAACATAAATAGCTAATTAGCTGATTGAGTTAAGGACTTAAGGCAGCAACTAAGGTTATGTCAAAGCTCAGATGCAAGTCTATTATCCTAAGTCAATCCCTTATAATTGACAGTCAGATAAACGCAGGCTCCAGATTGTTTGTCTGGTGGGTAAAATAGAATGAGACAAAGTTGGCTTAAGAACTCCTTTTGAAGACTAATAAATTAGTAAAAGATATTCTTATTTAGCTAACAAGTAGCATGATAGAAAAGATAAACACCAATGATTGGATGATTAGATTATATTAATGTCACATCATGAAACAATTAATGGTTGGTACCTAATCGTTATCTTTTGATTAAGTTGCTAAAAAAGTAGATTGTAGTTTACTTTGGTACTTGCCCACTTCCTGTTAGGTAATGGAGATTGCCTAGTAAAATTATGGAAAAATGATTAGGCTCTTGTCAAAAAAATCATCAGAAATGATGAATTAATTAGCTGTATGGGAATGGGTATGACTTATGCAAACCCTGACTAGCTTTATGGTAATGCTCTTTTATGTGGGAGATGTAAACGGTTAGGCGTTTTCTCCAAGTATTAAAAGAGGAGGCTTGAACACTTTGGTAAACTCAAAAATAAAAAATAAAAATGGTTGAATTATCGCTGTTACATTAATAGTTTAGTAACTTATGACTAAAGTTGTACCTCATGTATTCTTCAGAATGAGGACCACCAATATTTATAAAAAAGTACTTTTCTAAATTTTACAATCTCTCACGACATTATGGATATCTGTTGAATTGAAAAAGTATTGGTTTTGTAATGCACCCAAAGTTTGTTCATGAGTAACTAAAAACTATTTCCATGTATAACCGTTTTTTTTTTTTGTTGTTGTTGTATTTTATGTATATGCGTGTATCACTTAAGTATAAATTATATCATTTGTATAGAAGTTAACTTATTTAAGTAATTGCTATTAATTCTATTGATCATCACATGAATAGTTCAGAATAGGGAAGGCTAAACTTAATGTTCATTTTGGTTTGTAGGCTGACAACTTGAGACAGCAGACACTTCACCAATTGCACCGGATTCTGACTGTCAGACAATCGGCACGATGTTTTTCAGCTATTGGAGAGTATCACAGCCGGCTTCGTGCGCTTAGTTCTCTATGGGCTTCTCGTCCCAAAGAGTGCGTCCTCTTCAATTATTAGCTAGTATAGTTTATTAAATGCTAGTGATGTTTCACATTAATCATAATATAGCTCTGAAATGTCAAATAGTTAAATGTGCCCTTGACCACCAAATCAAGTAATTAATTTGTTCAATCCAAAATTTAGAAATTTTTTGTTGGACTTTAAAAGTTTTTGAATCTTTTTGTACAATATGATTACCTGAAGATTATGAGTTAGAAATTTAGGATTACTCGCTCGCATTAGATAAGTCTGCTAACATGCGTTATTATTGTGAAAAAGCATCAAAATGGTGTGTTTGATGTTGCTGAAGCAGGTATATATGGACCAAACCCTCAGCATTTTCTACTCTCTCTCTCTCTCTCTCTCTCTCTCTCTCTCTCTATGGTGTTGCTAATACATATAATGATTGACAATAGGATTATATGGATCCCACATGCAATTTGTCAAATTGACAATAGAGTTAATAAGAGAACTCCCGTTATTTTCACATCTGCCCACATACTCATTAAATAATGTCATGACCCATGTCATACTTCTTTCAATGGTTTGGTGAACAATTTGAAACAGTTCAAAAATGGTAAAAAGCTTTCATCTTGGATATAATTTACACCGAAAGAACTCTTATGGTGGAACATGTCAACTACTTGATGTGACATCAATTAATTTTAATTAGAACTTTTCTTGCATTTCTACAGGACGATGGTAGGAGATCATGAAAGCAATTGCAATGAGCTTCAAGCTATTCACCAACCAGCCGCAAGCCAATTTCAGGCCTTCTGATCGAGAAGTTAGTATCGCCTAATTTAGCTAATTTGCAACCAATTTTGTTGGAAGCTGATGCAAGAGATGTGGTCACTGGAAGATTACTTTGAATGCGCTAGGATTTTAGAACCACAGCAGTTTGTTCTGACAATTGAAACCTTCAAACTTTCTGATGGAAGGCTGGACCTTAATTAAATTAATCAATCATAATTAGGTTCTTATTTCAACAGTTTTTATTTTCATAGCCATATCTATAAATAAAGCAAACATTAATTTTCTACGGATTTATATTGGTTGAAATAGGCATCTTCAAATATATCGTTGGTAATTAAAAAAAAAAGATTAAAAACTTGCCTTTAAAACAGACACCAGGAGTGTTCACGCCGGACATTTGCTCTTCTTTTTTTTCCCCTTATCAGTATATTTTCTTTCTTCCAACATAACTCTAGTTATTTCCATCTTTTTTTATACCTTCAGAGTTTCTTGATATGGGTAATGGGTTAATCAAACTTTCAAATGTGCTTTTTTGTGGGAGTTGATCAAGATGAGAAGACTGCAAAGTTCCGGTACTTTTGAGTAGTTTTTTCTTAGCGATTATGCTTATCCATCTACGGTCTTTTTTTCTTTGTTTGTAACATAGTAGTTTCTGAATTTCTTGAAGACGCTAATAAAGAAAAAATGTTTCTCTTTTTTTTTGTTTGGTTTATAATACAGGTAAATATTTAACCCTCATAAAAATATGTCTATGATAATTGTTTTATTATTGACCCTATAATTATAATCTAATAATTTTGATATTATCATTATATTCATATCAAAAACTTGATATATTTATGATCTCCGTCTTAAAAAATGTCCGAATATGTACTACGTTTTTTTCTATTATAAATATTTTTTTGAACCCTTCACTGCTTTCATACAATGATATGTAATCACCTCCAAATCACAGCTACATCATACACACATCTTTATATTCCCTAACAATAGCTTCTAATCTTAATTGATGCTATCCTCATGAAATGAAATCAATACCCATGGGCCTCCGAAGTCTGAAAGCATTAATTTTCGAACTGCCTAGGTTATATCCAATAGAAAGTTTGGTTAGTTGTCCTGTAGCTTCCTGTTCAAGAGTACCTACAACAAACTATTCACCTTCTATCCTTTCTAGATAGATTCTTTTTGTACATTTTTTTTTCTCTTTTCCCTCTCTAATATAGTCTAGACTACCATTTTTTTTCCTAGACTACCATTTTTTTTTTCTTTTCATTTTTTGTCCCCCTCAAGCCTCAACTCCGCTCTTAAATTGGTCGGGAGGCTATGCAAATTTTGAGCACACGTAGACTGAAATAAAAGTAAGAGTGCTTGAACTTAATGAATATTGTGGGCTCAACGACAATCGCTCTTAATTTCATATTCCATTTAACTTGGGCGACATAGTTCGTTATACTCTACAACTAAAATCGAATATTGTGGGCTCAACCACAGTGCTTGAACTTAGTGATTGTTGCTGAATTGCCAGGGGATTAAAAGTAAGAGAAAAATCAAAGTTCGTTCATAACCTCGGTAAAGTTATATAAAAGGCCTTGGATAAATGGTAGGCCTATGAGTAGGGCCCATAATAATTTATAGTATAGAGCCTCAGACAGTCAGACATGACACAATGGCACTTGGGGACCCATAATAAATATTAAATGAACGGATGTCGTGTCAGAGATCAGGGAAGCCCAAAGAGAGGTGGTCCTGATCAAGGCAACCATAGGATTGTTTCTATCAAATCTGTGGTTGAGAATCCAAAGTAGAGATAGTGAGAGAGAAGGAGATCAATTGATATGATAGGTTAGCATAAATGAACAGTTTTACAAAATCAGAGATGGTCCATTCACAGTTTCTGACTTCTGAGGTGACATAATTTAGGATCAGTAATGGTTTCATTTTCTTATCTTTCTCTCACATTGAGAAATAATTTCTAGGCCCATCGGTAGAATTGTCAAAGAACCTTAGTTACATGCCTCTGCAGGAAAGAATACGCTGTTCTTAGAAAAAGTACATCTATTGGAGTTGTTATCTTAAAAGAGCAGCTGTTTACAATGAGAGGATAGTTTTATCTGACTACTAGCAGGCATAACATAATTTAAAGTACTGATCAGAGGGGCGAGGTGCTACTGTATTTATATGGAAATAATAAGTTACAAGAGTCACGTGTCATGTTAAGGGACGACTGTGCCTGACATGTTTAGCACTAGCAGCTGGATGGATTAAAAGAACTGAAGTTTAGTCAGAGAAGTAACGTGTTAAGTTCAGCGATAAATGGAAATTGTTCATTTGACAAAGTAGAAAAGTTCATTTCACATGAATAGAGGTGACATATTTAGTTCCATAATATTTATTTAGTCTAAAAAAATGATCAGTCATATAGAAAAAGGTCAGATATCTTTTTTAATATCCATCTGACCGGATTATATATCAAAGTGGCATGTTAAGTTCATGACTTCCATGTTTTTATATAAATGTGCATTATATACATATTTAGTTCATGTTTTTATATATTAAAGTGGCATGTTTAAAATTGAGAGGAAGATCAGCCCATGCTTATCTTGACAAGCTTAACAGTATTGTTTGAAATGATATAACCAAAGTTGAAAATAAATTAAATTTATAAGTATTTTTGGACATATACATATATAGTCTAACAATTCAGTTTCATACAATGTATGTTTGAAGATACAACCAGGACTGTTAAACTTCAAGTGACATGATGAACGGTGAAACATATAACAATTTTATCATTTTTATAGACATGAAAGAAATAAGTGCACCATATAAATCTTGCGTATGATTTTTAGATTTTCAACCTACAGTTTAGTTCTAAAAAAAATTAAATATCAAAATAAATAATTGTCATATGACCTCTCGTCATATATATATATATATATATATATAACAAGCCGCTTACATAGAATATCTGTTATTTTTTGAAGCATGGTTGGTAGAGATAAAAAAATAAAAATAAAAAAAGAGACATTGTAGCTGCATCGAGTGAAGAACCGAGACCAGGCAAATCTAGGCTCTTGCTTTAAAATAAAAAAACGATCTAAAGCTCTTGCGGTATTGCCTGGGTTTAAAAAAATGATAAAGTAATATATTACTTTCTAGACCGTAAAACAATAGTGATTTACGTTCAATTGTCCCTGAAGGCTGAATTCGATTGTTATATATTGAGCTTGACTGAACTAAACAGTAATTTCATACCATGGTAATTTAAGATCTGTATCATAGATTCATGGTGTGCTATCTAATTTGTGATTTCTCAAGGACGTCTTTGTTGATTCTTCTGAGAAAAGTAAAAGAACTGCAGCCCGGACAAGGACATGTGAATGCCAAATTTAAACGGTGAAATGGCATCCTAAAGTCAGAAGCACAGATGGTAAAAATGACTGGCATCTGGCGGGGCCTGTAGGGTTCCGCAGCTAAAGGAGGAAGTTAGGAACACAAGGTTTAGTGTAGGTACTATTGTGCTCAGAACTAAAGATAAAACTGATAGAGGTTGCGGAAGCAAATGGAAGAAGTCTTTGTTTCCAGAGGAAAAAAAAGAATTATAATCATGAGGGAATTGATGCTCTTACTAAGCACTACTACCAGTCGTACTGCAATGCTTGCTGACACAAACGAGGATGATGGTGGTGCTACTGGTGGGGTGATGATAACTGCCACCACATAAATACCAACATGTGATAATGCAGCTAGCAAAATTGTTTAGCCTCAGCATCAGTAAATCCAGTCCCAACACACCAGCGGACTGATCTAAACAGAATAATGAATTATCGTCTATTGGAGGGGGAAAAAACAAACTATGATAGCTAAATCAAGATACTAGTGAGGAAAAAGTTAAAAAAAAAAAAAAACTCCAGAGAAAACAAGGTTGTAATTGATGCATATATGAAGAATATATATACAGAATCAAATATATGAAGCCTCAATGTCAAAACTGCAAGGAGATTCACTACAATAAAGTACTCAACTTGCTCTGGTAAAAGATAAATGGAAATTAGTGAGCTAAAATTATATCTACTATATAGTAGTTTCTACGAAGGTCTAATTTTGGACCATTCTTCTAAGGTGCTTCTATGAAGCCTATTCATTTTAATTCTAGGCCTCTTTTTGCAAATAATTTTCTCAGCCTCCTTCCAGCTCTCAGTTATGCCCAGTGCAACTAGAAATGCGCACATTACACATGCACTTCTTCCATGGCCTAGATTATGAGAAGGTAAGACAAAAGATGTCTTAGAAGTGCAAGATACAAAATAAAATCACTAGGCCAACAAGATGCTTTCTTTCAGCTTTCAACAAAAATCCATCATCAAGTACAAACTAAATGTGATCTACACAAAACATCATCTGGATCCATTCCAATAAAACACACAAGTTCTCTTAATGGCTTGGATCATCCTAATGGATCTAGTCAACATCTAACCACCGGCCATGGTAAATAGGAATATCAATTCTCAGGTCATAAAAATTCCAAACAGGAGATGCAATGGACAAAACAGGAAAACAATAACGAATTGGTTTGTCACGACTTGTTTGGCATAGGCATATATAGTGAGACACTGCAGTGGTATCTGATGATACCACATATTAAGTTGGACTTGTAAATGTAATAACACAGAACTAACCAAATGCACAGTGGATATAAATCTTTCTTCCAGTATCCCTTTTTGCACATGCCCATCGAACTGCCAGTTCAATCTGCCACGGAAGTGGGGACCGCGTGTCAAAAGCACCTATGCATATGTAATCTTCTGGGTCAATTAGACCTCTATGTGGGAGGTCACATGTGCAATCAATGACTGACAGATCACCAGTTGGCATGTCTGTCTCGCTACGGGGCCAGCCACCCAAATATAAACCATCGTATATCTCATTATACAAGGGTTCACCTCTTCTCTTTATTCTTTTAAAATGGAAGTATAATTGTGAGAATAATAAAAAAGGTGAAAAGAACAAAATTGACCAGAAGGGGAATTGTCCAGTTTTAGGGTTTTTACCCAGGACTAAGGGGAGATTTATGGCGGTGTGAGAGACAATTGTGATAATAAATAGAATGAAGGAGGTGTAGAGAAAGGGGATGGTGAGGAGTGGTAAGCCGGCTTTTGTCAGACAGAAAGATGGTATAAGGAAAACAGTTGCAGCTGTCCCAATAAACATGGAAATTCCCATTTTGTCCCTTATAGAGCCTTAATTCTTCTTGCATTTAACCTGAATTAAGCAATAAACATGTTATTAGAGGAAAAACTATGAGAAATAGCATAATTACTTTTCACAATTTGCAATCTGAAATCTCAGTACTTATTACGTACCAGCAGGCCCATTGAGCAGTGGGCTGGTAACAGTGTACTAAGCTTTGGTCAAGACTAAAAGATGATGATAAAGATAAACATAATCAATTTTCCATACCAGTAAGAGCACTATTATTTTTCTGATAAAGAGGAAGCACAAATTGCTGTTGATCAGTGCAAACCTACCACCAAAAGCAATTTTCCTCGTACCAACCGTAGAAACACTATATCTAGAAGTAATGAAAAGGGTGGATGATAATAACATTCATTGAATAACTCACAAAAATATTTGTTTAATACTCTCAACAGTAAATCAGACTTGATGTTTCTCTTGTCGGCAATGAAAACCAAAAGTTCAAGGCTATTTGGCAAATAACAGCTGATAATTTGATGTCCCCACTTTGTACCCAGGTGGTTCAAACGAGAATCACCAATTGTGCTGGGCCACAGTGCTTGAAGACAGGTGACAATTAGATAAGATTCTCACAAAAGGTACTTTTTTTAGACATCAAATTCGCCTCCCAGCATACTCACAACTGCACCACCTCCACCCAAGCCAGATCCGAACATAGAAACCAAATAGAAAACTCTATTTTTCCTAGTATAAATTCAAAATTGAATCAGTTTAGTTCGGATGTCATTTCTCCTTTCTTTGACAAAGTTACATACAATGATTGGGGTTTTAGTCAAAATAATATGGAAAATTGGAAACTTTTCTTACTCGCACCATTTTTTTTCTAAGAGTTACATATTGAAAAAGCTAGATAGAAAGCTAATCAAAAGATAGTTTGGTGTAATCTACTGCTAAACCCTTAGAAGAAAGTTTCATTTTATAATTACAAAGTAAAATACGTAAAAGGTCCCTAGAGCAGCACCAGATTCTTACTCTAGCCCCTAAAATATCACCCATTAGATCTTACTTCCACTCGCAGAGAAGCAGAGTTGCTCTATTGAATCTTCTTTTGTTCAGAAGATAGAATATAATTAGTGAATAATATGAGCATGCATATTGGATCACCTTGGTTAGTAATACTTTAATAAAAACTTAGATCATTACTTTGGAGCATTGCCCAGATTATCTTTAATTTTTACAATCTACATATTTATGGGCAGCAACGACAACTTAAAAGTCTTCTGGCCTAAACATGCACTTGATAAGATTTAAGGACCAATTTGCAACTTAATATAATTGGAAACTTTACTCAAGTATTACTAGATTAATAAAGTGCAATTTGGCATGCCTGCTTCATCAATTACAAGTCCACAATTCCATATTAATTTAATTGTTTCCAATTTGTGGGAAGTAAAGTGTGTAATTAGAATTGGGAAGTCTGTAGCAAATAAACCATATCATAAAGAGGCACAACATGTAGAAACTAAAACAATCTGGCTCGTTTCATAATTGGATGTAATTTGTTCTCAATCAACAAAAAAATTCATCGTGTATCAATTAAACCAACCAATTCATGAGCAATCCCACGTTCTAATAGCGACACTACATTCCAGGCAAGAAAAAACATTGAAAGGCAATGAGAAGAAAAAAGCGTGGAACTAAAATTACCTAGTGAGAGGGAAAAGAGGAGAGAACGATGGAAAGAGAAATGGGGATCGCCATTCGAATTTGTGTTGGCTTTGGAAGAATTTAACAAGTACATAAAAATAAGGCGCCCCTCGGCGGCGGATCCTCGTCCACCGCGCGCGGAAACGGACGGCGCAGATTTTTTTAGGAGTTGCGCGATCTAATGAAAACTTGCACGAATCTTGAAGCGACGGGGAGGTGGGAAGCTAGATAAATCGCTGAGAATATAATAAAAAAAATATTGGGGAGTCGGACATTAAAACAAAACAAACTTACTAATCAGTAGTTACTTGTTTGGTAGAATCCCGAACAAGGATGAACAGCGGCCCATGAACAAAGTCCACGAACATCTAAGACAAAAAAGTAGTTCGTGAAAATTGGAGAATCCCGAACAGGGAGGTAGTTCGTGTTTTTTGACTGTTCGCGTGATGTTTGGTTTGTGAGAACTGCCGCTGTTCGCAAACAGGCAGTTCGAGCGCACATCCAAACATAGTTAGTGTACTGCCAACAAAGGACAAAGGTATGGATTGATGTCGAAAAAAAATAAAACATAGTAAAAGTAAAATCATTGAAGAGTCATGCCTTGTGTATTTAAAATCGGATTCAATAGCTTGTCGCAAATCAGAGTAATAAAGGATAGACATGTATAGACATTATTTTTTGGAATTAAAGATTATTTATTTAGAGAGGTATTTGTTTTTCTTTCGCATTAAGCGAAAATTAAATAAATCCATTAAAAGACTGTCAGATTTATTTTTTTATTATTCGACCCAGAATTAACGATACCAATTAATCTATATGCTGCAGCTGTAAAATGCAGCCGTAACCTGCAAGACCAGTTTTAATATTGGTAATCTCAAATTAACCTCTCATATGCTGCAACTTTGGATTGCTTAGGAATAAGAAAAATAGTCTATTTCTAAACGAAAAGTATTGGAAAGTGTGTAACTTTACAAAGAGTTTGGATTGTTTATAATAAATTTACGTTTAGGAAGAAACTATTCCTCCTATTCACATACGATCATCTTCCTTAAAACTATGGCCTTACAATTAAATATGGAAGAAAACAACTCAACAAAGGAAACATCAAACGCTCAAGGAACATTGATAGACCAATTGCTGAATGTGAGTTCGTACATATATGGTTTGTTTGGATGTGAAAAAATAAGATTTTAACAAATTAGTTCCTGTTCTTATTTTATGTTTCTTTTTTTCCATTGGAAGGAACAAATCGAGGCTTAAAAACTATTCAAGACTAAACCAAATATAAATAGTTTGGTCTTTTTTTTTTATTCAAGATGCATTCAAGTGCACCCATAGCAACTAACAGTACAATTTTGTATCACAATCGAAAATCAAATTGTGTCCTAATCCTTAACCAGAAATTCACAACCACCACCTACTTTTTGCAGAAAAATAACCGAGAAAAACCATACCAACTCCAAAAAAGGCTTTAATTGATATAATAGTACATTCTTTAGAAAGCCTCTGAGCTATTGAAACGTTTTGAAGTTGCACAAAGCAAAGGACAACAGAATAATAGGAAATTTTTTCACAACACAAAAGAAGAATAAAGCTTAACTAATATTTAGTACAAGAAATAAATTATTTTCCTAATGACAGAGGCCAATTTCGATCTGTCAATGACTAAAGGAAGAGCAAACTACAACGAAACAAATAAAATAAAAGGTATTTACAAAAGAATGCACATGGCCTGACCAAGCGCCCAATAACCTACCCAGTTAGATGTAAACTAAACGGTCAACTATCCAGTAAAAACTTAGAAACCCACACACAGACATCAGGCCTAGCTAGCAGCTTGTAAATGGTATGCACAATAATACAACACAACCCATGCACCATGGGCACCCAAATTTTAGGTAAAGGTCAGATCTGCCAGGTCATCCATCGGAATCTCGAGGCCTACTAAATCGGTATCTTGTAAAGACTCATCATCGACATTCAGCCATGAGCCCAAATCATTAGGGTCCCCTGCGACGACTGCATCAAGGTCGTCAAAAGGAATAGGCAATCCCGCAAACAAGCTATCATTCATGTCATTTGTAGGACCCGGCAACTCAGTCTTATGTTGGCCCAGCTTGTTACTTGGTATAGTACCTGTATCCAAATGGACAGAGTCAGAAGCAACCCTGTCACCACCATTCTGAGAGGAAGACAGGTGACCCATCTTTTGTTTAGGTTTTGTCTTGTTCTTTCGCTCAGCCCTGCCTCCTTTAGCGTTTGAATTAGGACTGGAATTCTTGTTGGAACCATCTTTGGTCTGATCAGACTTCTTCCATTTGGGCCCAAAAGCTGACGCAGTACCTCGAGACACCTCATCAAGTAAAACCTCTCTCTTTTTCCCCCTGCTCGAGTTCTGATCAGTTTTCACATGGGCCTGATCAAGTAGATCTGATGGGCCTCTGTCCAGCTTACGGCGCTCATTGACACCTACAGAAGACAGAAGGAACAAAAAATTCAAAATTGAGGGCATGCTTGACATATTTTTCATTTTTTGCATGAGTAAACAATGTCGTTTGAAAAGGAATTGACAGTTTTCTTGGAATGAGGATAATAAAGAGTAAAGTGAAAATAATAAGTAAAAGCAAAGAACACATGATAAGCACCTAAATACAAAAGCCCCGACCAACCACAAAGCCTAACATACCAAAACACCAATCCCCACCGACACCTGAATGGCTTAACTTCCACATCTAATCAATTTTATCACTGATGATGATTAATGTTACCAATCAATGCTGAAAATGATCCACTAATCTCCTTAATCAGATTTAAACAGGACTCAATGCAACAAGTAATTTCATATGGCCCAACCAGCCCTATTTGTCACTGGTCTACTCCACAGAGAAATAAAAATAAATACTATACTTCAAAAAAATAAACTGTAGAAGTATCATTAGCAAAACCCCCCACCCTTCCTCTCCAAAAAAAGGGGAAGTTAATATTTGTTGTTATAGTTCCACAAAAGAGTTGCGAAAAGTAAATACCATCTGGTTGCTTGGAATCAGGACGCTGAAGAGGTGCGAAAAGTGTATCACACAATGTGGGGTCAGAGGAGAAGCAACTATGACCAGATTCTTCGAACTTGAGGCATTTGTCAAGGGTGCGCTTTCCAAATGCTTGAGCCAACTGCTTAGATAACTTACTTACTCCACCCTTCTGGTTCGATCCTCCCCGAGGCTATTTAAGGGAAAAACATAATTTGTTAGGAACGTTCGAATAAAAAATAAAGAAAAAGGAAAAGGGCGATTTCAACTAAGTAAAAAATATCATGACCCCCTGTCCCCCCAACACACGGACACCCACACGCATATGCGCGTGCACATATATAGAGATCATCATTATGCAATAATGAGAAGATCGCCTATGCCTTCCTTAAATCACCAAAATAAAGGAAAAAATACCTCTTAATTCTTATTATCATTCGATAATTAAGAGTAATAAACAGGGGTACTTGGATGGTATTTAAGGAAACTGTGGGCAAACCAATGTTTCAGAGTGTTGCCTATCTTTCTCTTCTTCAGGTACCAATGAAAAATATAAGGTTTTGCCCGATACACTTATCAGGGAATCACATGCAGCCCAATCAATCCATCGATCCATGTTAAGTATATACATCAGTTACCAAAGAGGTCGAATTAAGGCCATGCAATCATCTATCATCTTAAGTAATGAGGCTAGATAAATGCAGTATGAACAGAGCTTGTACCAGTCACCAGTAAATCAGATTTCATTTATTTGTTCATCTATAGAACTTTAAGATTGTTTTTGGTGTTTGACTGGGCTTATTATCAGTTGTACATTGCAACAATCCTACCCGAACAGATAATTATAACAGAGTGGAAAAAAGGATAGGCGACTGTTTCCTCCACTAATTTACTCGTGCTTGGCAAGCATGGAACAGTGGAGAGTGGAATAGGGCATATTCCAACACATGGAGAAGCCAATTTTCCAATATTCCACCTCCCCTGTCGATAGTCTGTTCAATTTAGGTGGAGCAAGGAGGAACTAAGGTGTGAAAAGGAGGTTTTTGGCTGCATTATTCATCGCAATTCCACTTTTCCACAATTCTCTCCAATCCAATTGGCAATTATCCACCACTACTCCACGCTCTTCCTCTTCCACTTTTCCCCCTTTACTAACCCTGGAATAAAATTAGCCAGAAGGTTTGAGATTAAAGGAAAAATGTACAGTACCAAAAGCCTTTTGCATGCCCGTTCGACTAATGTATCCATAGCAAGTTGCTCAATGTGCCTACAAAAAAAATTTTAAACAGCGTAAGTCCTCCTAAGATGTTACTAAAACATGATTCTAGGATCCATTGCGGCAAATATACACCAAAGTACCTCTCTTCAGTTTTTTTGTCATCAAGGAAGTCTTTCTCCAGTATTTGCATAATACTTTTCCTCTCTTTAACCTGTGTTTAAAATTCAGAAACATTCAGAATGTTTCAATTTCAATAATAATGTCATGGTGGTGATGGCAGAGATCATCGTCGATGACAACAACAGCAACAATATAATAATAGCAGCAGCAGCAACAACAACAAAGAAATGAATACATAAAATGATGACCTTTTCTGCAAGTTCCTTCTGTAGCTCCGATGCAGACATGTCAATTGCTCCCTGTCCCTCATCAAGCTCAGGCTACAAGTTATTATATCAAACACCAAACAGAAACTAATCAAAATAATTTTATCGAAATATAACTTAGAAAGAAAATTCCTAAAACTCAACCTTCTTGACCATGAACATCATCAGATAATAAAGCAATGCCTAACAAATATAAAAAAACTATGCATGCAAAACCTGTTTGGCCCACCTCTATTGTCAATGCCTCAAGAGAAAGACCAAACACCACAAGCATTATGAAGTTATCATTGCCAAAACAACCGACTTATAAACCCTGGACCTAGCAGTTACGCAATAGATGTGATAGTTTTGTACATACCATACTGTCAGGGTAAATGCCGATACTATGCAGCTCCAACAAGATCCTATCATCAAGTGACATATCCTCGTATTGGCACTCATAAAGAGAGGCATGGGATGAATTCAAAATCATCTCATGATTTTGCAATATACTTTGTGAGTAGGGCCCATTCTGACAGTGAGAAGTAAGAAGACTTCCATCCAAGAAACCATTGCACTGCCCCTTATCAACTTTGTCATAGGGGAAGTGATCACTGATGCCATTTGGGGTACAAGTGCTGGAGTCTACTTGCAGCTCAGAGCCATCAATTGAGATGAAGGCTGACAGAAGCATCTGAGATAAGGGAACTGCTCCATCAAACAACCCATCAGTTTTGGTTCTCCCCAAGGAGCCTTCCAATTTGGAATCCCCAGCACTTGATTTACGAGATGAGGAGTGATTAGGAGCCTTTTCCTGGAAGTGAGTGATGTTTCAGAGAGAAGAATAACAAAATGTGGAAAAAAAAATAATATTTTTCTGCATTGATCTGGAATAGCTGGAGAATTCAGGCTTTAGAAGCCTCTACTGCTTTACAGCTCTATTACGAAATCATTATAGCAATCCAGAATCTTAGATGCACTTGGAACAAGGCCAGAATAGCAAATCACACCAAAATCTACATATCCATCTCAACTTTTGATAGATTGGACAAATTTTAAACCCGCAACAACTAAAGGAATGAAAAATAAATGTGCTGCTGGCAAAAACATTTTTAATCAAACACCTCACTCTGTTTACCACTTGTTATTAAGTAAAATGACAAATAAATCTGTGCTCACCTCATGGTTAAAACTATCAACCAGAACATCAGATGCACTTCTATCTAGAGCTTCCCCAAAAGCAATCTGCACACAAATAAAAAAAGTTCCCAATAAATTGGAAAGGACAAATGAAGGTTGGACTTAAAAAAGGAAAGGAAAAAGAGAAAAGAGCTTGCCTGATTTTTCAAAAAGGTTAGGTCGTCAGATGCAGAAAAGAACACAGGCTCCATCTTCTTCCAGAAAGGTCCAGTGCATGCATCAACTATTAGAAGAGAAGAAATTAAAAAAGATGTCATACATCCTACTTTAAGGAATAACAGGTGTATATTTTTCATATACCCTTATAAACCCCTTATACATTTGATTCTGTGCCAACAGTCACACCTTGCCTTCCAAGACCCAAAAAGCTTTCAAGAAGGATATGTGGAAACTAACAGATCTACTCTTATTAATTTCCTACTGCTCATATAAGTAAAAATAATATGGTATAACTAGTATCAAGAAAAGTTCAAAATTTCTCACAGAAAGCATTGCGAGCAGCATTAATAGCTGTCATTAATTCTTCTTTGTCATCGTCCAATTCACCTACAGAAAATAAGTTATTTCTAGATATAAGCAATCATAAGACAAGGGGGGAGGGGGAGGGGGGGACAGAAAGAGATACCCATCATATCTGAGGGGACACTTTGTGAATTTTGCACTGGTCGACCTTGAGACTTGCGGTCAACTGCCTTCTTCAAAGGAGGCCTACCTATCCTACTACACAACCAACACAGAAACAATATCAAATTCTTGATTTCAAATTTAACAGACAAAAATATTATAAGCACCGATTAAAAATAAATAAATAAAATGGAGGAGAGGCCATAGCACCTGTCATTCCTATCAGATGCAGACCGTCCACTCTTAGGCGGCTTTGTGCCACTGTCACTACCATCCATCTTCTCTTTTGGTAATGGTGGTAGGGACCTACCCTGACTAGGCCCACCACCTCGTCCACTACGTCCTTGCCTCCTTACTCCATCTCCTAGGTCTTCTTTCAACAAAACCCTACTAGCTTTCTTACTGGTTGAAATAGAAGCCTTGTTATCCACCATTTCTGCATTTTCAACCCCTTTTCCCTTTGACTCCTCACTCTCTGACATATTAGCTGGCGATGAAATGGAAACATCACCTCTGTTCCTCTGTTGCGACATACTGCTGCTACCTGGGTTGTTCTGAATGCTCACAGGAGAAGGTGCTGATCCATCATTTGGGGCTTGAATTTCATCAAAATTAGACACAGGAGAGACGACATTGGCACGCCTAGTGCGCTGACTCTTCTGTGGTCGTTGCCCAACCCACTGCGCAACTGGAGGGGATGGTGAAGGTGGACCAGATGGCAGGGGCCGCTTCCGATTTGTTGTGGCAGGTGCATTGGAGACACTTGGGCCTGGTGGAGTAGCATTCTGTACTTTGTTAGAAGAAACAGGAGGGTCCCATCCATCAGTTGATGAACCAGGAAGTCGTGGATAGCCGGGAGATGAATTCATGACCACAAATGAGCTGGTCCTTGGTGCCCTGGAAGCTTTTGTCTTGGCCATTGGATTTAGGGCACCTGCTTGAGATTCATCCCGTGACACCAACCTAGCATTAATGAAAAAAAATAAACACAGAAAGAGAAAGAGAAGAAGAAGAAAAACACAATATTAAGCACACAACCACATGACACAAAAGTATTTCAAGTATTATCCTTGGGTATGTTTGGAAGTCCATGGAATAAGAACAAGGGAATAAGAACAAGCTATTTCTTGTTTGGCACCATTTAGAACAAGAAGAATAAGAACAAAATGAACCTTGTTCTTGTTCCAACAAAAATATGGAACTAGAACTTCTTGTTCTTATTCCACACCACTTCCAAACACACCCTTAATAATTGATACTGGGACTAAATTCTTGTCAATCATATTGTATTTGAGTAACTCTCTTGACTTATGATCAGAGGTCAATATATATATCCCATGTTCTTTGATATATATCATCGCCAACTGGTCGCTCACCTTTGATAAATCCACCGAAACAAACTCAGCTTTATTTTGTAACTCTCAGGTCACTCTGTCAGTTACTTTCCAGCAAAGAGATTGAATAAACATTTCTTTCTATTTCTCTACTTCCTCAACATCTCTGTCACCATGACATATTCCCTTTTCAACCAATTTGAAACTGGCAATAACAAGTGGAAAGAGAACAGGAATGAACAAGCAGGAAAATAAAGAAATAAAGAGACAGTACGCAACCGAGAAGCAGGGAGCTGAGAAGTAAACAGGAGTGTTCACTCCAAATTTTGCTTGATAGAAGAGGAGGCAGAGTGAAATGATTGGGAGTTTATTAAGTTCAGTGGCTATTCAATAGAAAGCAGGGTGAAATCCAATAGAATGTACAAATGTTTTACAAAAGATATACATCTATTTGACTTTATTTCACTTTTCTAACAAAATTTTGGAAACAATTGACTCTCAGCCAGTCAATCAAAATGTAGGCTAAACCACTCCCAGATAGAGCATCTGGAAGGGTTGTGTTCTATAAGTTAAATTAAAACAGAAAAGAAACAAGCATTGAAAAGAGAATGTGCATATACATACTTGGTTCCTTTTGGGACGTTGCGATCCTTATCTAAGCCAGTGGAGCGCTGCTCTCTTCTCTCAGCAGAATTGCTATCATTATCAGTTTTGACTGAACTGCGTGTTCCATTGCCACTGCTCTGCTGGGAACTTCCATCTGTCTTGTTACCCCCTATAATCCCACTTGCAAGTCCTGATCTGCAAAGTCGATATAAGATTGTATTCAACAAAATCTAAGACTTTGGGAGGGAAAAAGTATAGGAACACAAAACAGGAAGCATCAGTACGAAATATACAAACTGCTCAATGAAAATTAAGTATATATCATAAAACAAAAAGGTACCATATTCCCATATAAAGTAATTGATTTTCAGAGGAGGTTTATGCACCAATACAACAACGAACAATAAATTCTAGAGGAAATTTACAAACCTGAAAGCAAGACCATTATCATTTGACCGAGGTCGACTTTCAGTGTTAATATTAGGCCTCGTTAAGGCTGAGTGTTTGGATTCCCCGTGGGCTCCATCGTTGGCCCGGTTAACCATCGAACCTACAGATCGTTTCCTTTTTAGCTTTTTCTCCCACCCATCACCCCCTGGGGTGAGCCCATGTGACTTTTCTTCTGAAGGTGCGGAACCCTCATTGCCAGAAAGCCTACTAGTGTTGCTCTTTTCCTTTTCAAACATGTTTTTTTCCTTCTCAGCATTGATTGGAGCTTGCCTCATAGAGTTCTGGTTGCGGCCTTCAGACTGCATCAAACAAGTAAGATCAGTAAGATCATGAGCTCCTCTACAGCTCAGAACATATCCACATACTAAGAACTCAACAAAATGAGTATAAATTAAGTTCAAATTTTCTGGTCACATCGGTGGTATAATTCATGAGCCATACCATACCAACACGACAAGTGCCACTTTTAAGCACATGCATTTTTTCACTTATATTGAATGAACCACGCTGTTCGGTAAGTACGTTTGCAGATGCAAAGAACTTTTTAACAGGTTAAACTAAGAGTAAGAAATGACCAGAGACTAGAAATAAGATACATACCCGTGATTCACCTAGCGACGAACGGGCCCGCTTGTTGGGGACCAGATTCTTGGGCCTATTCTCCTGCCTCTGGCCCAAATGCTCACCTGGAAGGACCTGATGGGCTGGGTTGTTGGAATGAGAACCACTGCTTTTAGAAAAGTTAGAGCCCCCAGATTTATCCCCAGAGGCATCAGAGGTCCTCTGTCGTCTCTTGGCCACCATGTTTTTGCATTTGTCCACCTTTGGTATTTCTTCCTGTAAGGACTTCACAGTCCCCCTGTCAACCAAAAATTGGTGTGATCAGAATTTACAGTGGATATTTTATAGAAACAAGCCTACTATATAAAAGATAGCATTTCAGAGAAAAGGAAGAACAAATTATATCAACACATACATTCAGATGGATTGAGATGCATAGGACTATGCAGTTACAGAAAAAATGCACTATGCCAAACTATTAAGTCAAGCTACAACAAAAGGTTTACTATTTTAACATCACTTGTACAAACTTAAAAGTAATAGAAAATGAGCAAATAAGAACCACAAGGATAGTGTAAATTATGCAAGACCAATACCCAAGCTACAAAAAAAAAAAAAAAAAAAAAAAGAGGTTTACCCATATTTAGCTGAAGTCTCCAGAATGGTAGCTTTAAATCTCTTCATCTCTTCTGGGGCAATTGCTGGTGCAGCCTTCGACTGTACCGACCCAAACCCATGATCATCTAAGCTAACATTAAGCATCCGTCTTAGTTCAGCTGACGTCGACTTTTGTTGTTGATCCCTCGTAGGTAGCTGTTCAAGCTTTAGGTACTGTGTCAAAGGAGGGATCTCAGGCAGGTGCTGCATATTTCTTGGTGTACCTGCCACCCGGCTTTCAAGACCATCACGGAAACTACTGGACCTCTCCATTTTTGGGAATTGACTAGAGAACAATGGACCCTCTAGGTTATTTGAATTCCGCGCCATACCTTTTCTGTATCTCAGGTTTGTAACATTGGTACCTGATATAAATTTGTAAATTAATTTTTTAGATAGATTTACCAAAAAAAAAACATCAAAATAGATAGCTCTAATTGTCTCACGCTAGCATCCTAATGAAAGGATCAAATAGAAAATTATATAAATTTCCCATTTTTTTCTCAAAGAGCATATAGTAGTTCGCGAGGTACATCATTACATTTTAATATGGCAGTCAAACTGAATTCAACAAGTAATGCATTAAAACCAGGAGAAAAAGAAAGGGACAAACTGAATTCAAATTTTTGAAAGCCAAAAAACACAGACACAATGTTGCCAATAAGCATGCAAATATAATAAATGCAACTGAACCAAACATAGAAGTGGATCACAAAGAAAGATGTTACAATTTTAATTGAGCTGTAAAATGACATAAATCTAGACAAAGATTAATAAGCTCTATTTCAAAAGTAGACAAAGAGTACCAACAATGAAAATACCCAACTCGGACAGAAAATTCAGCACATATGGAGAGAACAAGTAATCAAGACCTACAAAGGCACTCTAACGAGCTACTGATCAACACGACATTACCACTAAACTTCAGACCCAACAACAAAAAAACCAAATTCGAGTCTTTCTACTGACAACGAAGGTAACATAACCAACCATTCAATTGAGCCCTCCCAATTCTACTAACTATAAAGTACCTTACTTAAAATTGGGACCTTCCCTCTGTCATAGCAAGCGATACTCCATTGTTGGCACCAGCACTTGGAAAATTCTTCTATGGGAAGCGCACGATCCGACTATTAGGCAAAATTCAAGCAATCGCTTGAGTTGAAAAGGGGGCGAACCTCGCGGCTCTTGTCGGGTGGCGCGAGCTCGCGGATTGTCCGACTAATTGTCCGACTAATGGTCCGACTGGCGCCGATTTTATACCAATTCTTCGAAAATCGAGGGAATTGATTGACGATCGGAGGAGGATTTGGGGTAGCGTCAGTTTATCAGTTTATGTTTGTTTTTCGTTAATTAAACAAGGAGATGGATGATGGATCTGTCGACTCTCGGGGCGGCCCGATGGTCAATAGCTACTCCGTAAAAATACAACCTTCTTGGGCCGTATATTTTCGGAGTTCTATTTCTCGTCCTCGGCAATTATTATTATGGTTTTTTTTTTTTTGGAATTTTTCATGTGCCATCTGTAGGAACTGTGGATTTATCACCTAAAATAAAATTCTTCCTTTTTTGTCACCATAAAATATAGATTATTTACCGAATTGTCATTTTTTTCCTTTTTTTAATAATATATTTAGAGTAGACTTCCAATGCCAACATATTTGTTGTCCCAAATGCCAACAATTCACTATATAATTATTTTTTCAAAATTTAAAATAGTAATGTCAAATCCTTTAATTTAACGACCGATGCATTTTGATATAACTTTTGTGAATTATAGAGTTTATTTGATACTCCATCAAATGCTAAAACATGAACGTATTAGAATGAATCTATCATAATTAATAAGGTTCGTTGATTTTTCTACCTCTTGATGGAGTATCAAATAAACTCTAAAATTTACAAAGCCTATATGAAAATGCATCGGTCATTAAATTAAATAAGATGAACGATTTGAATTTGACGTTGTAATTTTAAAATTTGAAAAAAAAATAATTAATTAATGGAATGTTGGTATTTGGGACAACCAAAATGTTGACATTGAATAATAGAAACAAAATTTCTTATTATTATACCCCAACCAGAGTGTGTAATTCAGATGGAGCATTGGGGTTTGTGAAAGAGGTCAATTGGATCTAGGACGGAGACGAAAGCCGAATGGATATGGGGCGGAGGAGGGAAGGATAGGGTTCATGAAGGAGGTCGTGCGAGAGAGAGGAACAGATTTGGATTAATTCGACTGGATTGGATTATAATGGTCAGAAATTTTGTTTCTATTATTTTACTATTAAATATATTATTAATTATAAAAAAAGAAAAAGTGGCAAATACAAAGAAATCAGTATTTTAAGATGACAAAAAAGAAAGAATTACATTTTGGTTGGTAAATCCACAATTTCTACTGTTTTGCCTTTTGAGTGGCACAGAAATTTTTTTTCTTTTTTTCATTCGCTTAAAATTACAGTTATACAAATTATTTATTTATAAATATAATTTTATGGTTGACAGTCAATTAAAGTCGACCTTAAATCATGATAATTTAGTTACATTTATAATTTTAAACTTTTGTATAATTCATTTATTATTATATGTTTTTGTATTAGCTATTGTGTAATTTTCGCTTGTATGAAACGTTCATATTATAAACTAAATTTTCTTCATAAATAATTTTCGATGATCTTATGTTCGAATGTTGTTATTTTTTTTCAAAAATATGCGTATTGGTTTTCATAAAAATATCTAGTTTTCGAAAGGCCAATTTTGCAAATCAAAAATAGTGTTGAATGTATTTGAATAATTAAAGTAGAATAGTGAGTTAATAGTGATATTTTACACTATTTAAAAGAGTAAAAATATTAAATAAAAAATGCTGCCGTTGGAAATTGCCAACCGGCCTTCAAACAAAATAAATAATAATAATTTGAAAAATACACGGGGAAAAAGAATTAAGATAGCACAGAGGAAGTTTATTAGCCTTAAATCCCAGCATACTAACTAGTTCAAGTTGTATATCAAGCACAAAGGTTGAGAGCTTGTAAAATTGATAAATTTTGCGAGAGTTCTTTTCTATGCTAGGTCGGTTTTTATCGTTTTTATTCGCTGTATGAGGTGATCGGTTTTAAATTATAATTTTTTATCTCTAATATTTATAAAAGCATCCGATGTGAGATTGTAAATTCTTAGGCCTTCATTGGTGAGGAATAGCCTTCTTTGCATGGAAGAGATACTTATCTCTCGGTTTTTTTACCAAATAAGAAATAAATTAGTAGCGTAAACGAGGAATAACAGTTCTACACTTCTACATTATTTTTATGGGTCCCATTCCTGGAAAAGGAATAACTACTATAAAACAAATTTTTAACATTTGTTGGATCTCTCTAATACCCTCGACGACACAGGATTGAGAAATATTATCTAATTTTTCTTATCTAGCACTAGTACTGACTCTCATCTTACTCTTTTGTATTTTCTTAGTTCTTAATTAATTTTCTTTGTAATCTATTTTAGTGCATAAGGACTCATGTTCAGTTTTTTTTATATATATAATGTAGTTGGGAAAGACTGCTATACATTAGGGTTGAACAAAAAACTTATAACTCACGAGTTTACTCGAATTTGACTCGTAAAAAACTCCATTATAACTCGAATCAGAATAACTCAAGTTGAACTAACTCGGTTAACTAACGAGTTGAGTTTAAGTTGGACTCAACTCGACTCATTAACTCATGAGCCGGCTCATGCCTTGATAAATTTTAATTTTAAATAGCATTATCAAAATGATTTATAAGAATTAAAACTCATAAAGTAATTATAATAATTTTCTTATTATATATTTTTATTTTAGATAATTATAAAATATAAAATATTATGTTTCAAGACATATTTTGCTTCAAATCAATAAAATAAATAAATATAATATTTTTATTGTTTAAAATATTGTATTAGTTTTCATATTGAAATAACATCTACATTATAAAAGAAAAATTTTGAAGTACATATGCTTATTTCAAGCTAGCTTGTGACTCGAGAGCCAATTCGAGTTAGAGACGAGGTAAGTTTGAGCTAGCTTAGAAAGCTCGAAAATATTTCTAACTTGACTCAAGCCAACTTGAGTTATAACTGAGTCGAGTTTGAGTTGTCCCAACACGATTGAACTTATAAGTATATAGCCTATACATGTATGTTGATTCGCGGTGTACGGAATGCCTTATGCACTATAGTGCATATTGAACTTTCTCTCAAATTATTATCTCTTTTATTTATTTCGCATTCTATATTTTTATCACGTCACGGGTGTATCAAGTATTTTCATGTCACGTGAACCGATTATATATGTGCCATGCTCAGGTCATATCTCTAAATCCATATTAATGGACTTGAGCATCTCTTGATTTTAAATCGACTATATTTATTGGCGCGTCAAAGAGGGAATGATATCCTCCGCAAAAATTTGCTCTCTGTAAATTTTTTACAGACCGTCCGATCAATAATAAATGTCCCATGATTAACATTGAATCTCTACGGCTCGTAAATCTGAACCATCGAAAGTAGATCAGACGGCCTGGAGAAGATTTGCTGTCATACCCCGTATCCGAGATATGAGACGTGAAGCGAGACAGTATCTGATCATCCATCCGATGGTCCGTCAACCTACATCACAACATAAATAAAAGCAAAACGAAGTCAGTTACAAAGCCGAGTAACCAGTTATTTAACGATGCAGCTTCTCTATAACTAATTTATATAACAAAAATCAATCGATCGGATTAATCCACACATCAATAACAATAAAATTAAATGTATTTCACAGAGATCAACGGGTCTAGATTTTCTCAAATCACTTTCACATTAGCGCGAATCCCTCTCTAGGCGATTCCGTTTCACATTTCCATTTTCAAATCAAGTCACATCAGAGACCCATTGACTCGTAAAATACATCAGTCACAATTCTCATATATCAATTCAATCAAATAAACAAACGACTTTTCAATCAATCAAGACGAAAATTAAATTATAAAAAAGTCTGGCGAATAGTTTAGATAAATGAGCAACCACAATCGTCGCATAGAACTCGAATTTGGATTGGTCGATTGAACTTCTCAATTGGATATATATAATCTTTAAATAAGTGGATTTTATTCTCAGATGGCATTATTGAATGTGACGAGATAAAAATAGGTGTATAAATCAAAGGGAATCAGACCTTTATGAATAAAATTGGACACAAAGGGCACGGGATATAAAGAAGGAAGTTAATTATCAAGTTGCCCAGGCAATAAAATAAAGCTCGGTTATCGAGGATGGGTGGAAGGTTTCATGGAAATTTTGTGTGTTTGGATGAGCCGAAAATAGGAAATAAGAATAAGAATTTTCGGTTTGCGTGCTTATCTTTAGTCTTATTTCTATTTCTTATTCCCGGCTCATCCAAACACACCATGATTACTAATTCTATTTATAATGGATTGAAGTGGTGTACAAAGAGAAATGTCAGGATGCAGTTGGCGCTCAGAAAAAAAGAGTACATAAATTAGTAATCGGATTTGAAAACAAATTTAAATCTCATTTAAAAAGATTAATACGGTTATCAAACTGCAGTTATCAAAATACGGTTACCAACATAGTAATTAAATATATAAATCGAATGGGGAAAGACATGTCTCCGTGGAAACGGATCATACTAGTCATGCGTGAGAAATTAACATGCAAGGAATATGTTTAGCCAAAATAATTCTTAATCAAATACGTATAAAAATTCTGGGGTGTTACATTTGCGGAGAGTAAGTCTCTGCGGATGTTTCCGTCAAGGAGTGTTGAAGAAATATCCTTATTTGACACGCGACTTAATTTGAGTTTGTATTTTTTTTTTATCTATATATATTCGTACCAATACATAAAACTCATAAATCATTTTATATAAATAAGGAAGAATAGCTTCTTCTTAGGAATAATTTCTTCCTAAATATCCAAACAAGTTAGGAATAAGAAGAAAAATAACTTCTTCCAACAATTATATATATATAATTTCAATAAAATTAGCTAAATACTAATAGCTAAATGAAATTTTGTGTGCTTTTTAATTAGTACTTTATTTAATATTAAAATAATAATTTTTAATAATTTACTTAAATTAATATTAATTTGCTTATTCCTAACTCACCATCCAAACAATATTTCTTCTTCCTAGAAATAGCTTCTTCCCACTCTTCCCAAAAAATTACATTCTTCCCAATGTTTTCTTTCTAAAAATCTTATTCCTTCCTTATTCCCATACCATCCAAACAAGCCCTTACGTAGGTAGAGAGTAAAAAGACACTGTAGTGAAACGATCCATAATTCGAAATGATTTTTAAATCCAACCTAACTCACAGTCCAATAACTTCCAATCAAATCTAAAGCTAAGTGCCCAATTTTCACTTATATGAGTTATGACATTAGGGTGTGTTTGGTTGGAGTGGGAATAGAGAATATAAATAGAGAAAAGCATATTCCTTATTCCTTATCTAAATTTCTTGGTTTTGTTAGAATATGGATAAAGGTCGGAATAAGCTCAAATTTTCTATTCCTTAGTTGTTTGATTTTCTTAAGTTATCAGTTACCTAAACTCCATAAACAAAGTTGTATATTTGTCCCCATTTTAAGGTCTTCTCCAATGACGTGGTTGTGTTTTGTATTTGTTTTTTGGCGTCCAATGATGTCACGCGATGTGTTCAAATTATATCTTATATCATGTTTTGATGTTTAATTGACCGTCAGCTAGCAGCCGCTATGTTGCTTGACGTAGTCAATATTTATTGTTATTTGGACCGTACTTAGTACTCAAAATAGACTCAAACCAATAAATTATTTGATAAATTGCTATGTTTTTCCAGGATTTGGCTCTGCCGTCGTTTCTTCTCTTCTATGTACAGGTTTTTGATGATTTCTGATGATTTTGGAGCGTATAGATGGATTCCCGACGTAGCACGCACGCTAGATGACTCATTCATAGCATTGGAGGCTCTGTTCGCCCCTCTGGCCGATCCAAACAGTCTCCTATTCGAACCGACCCAAGCTCATGGCAACCAGGCGTCATTTCCTTTATTCAGTCGATCCGACTGCCAGCATGTTCGATCCGACTGGGCCTCACAGCAGCAGACTTGTGCAGCTGCCTTCTCTCTTTCCTGGTCGGTTCGACTGCCCAACTGTTCGATCCGACCAGATTGCCGCCATATCACGTATGGTAGTATTTCTTACATGGAAATTGATTGTTATGGCAATTTCTTGCGCCTTGGTGCCCTAATCTTCCATCCTTGCGACCTGGGACATCTATATATACCCCTCTAGGCCTGAAGGAAAGGGGATTCCGACGGGATATCATTTTCCACTTTTCCAAAGGCCAATTTCTCTCTTCTCTTTGGGAATCATCATCCTTGTGACGACGGCAGCAGTATTTCACGTGAGATCACCATCAAGCATCACTCCATTGCCTTGAAGATCGTGATCAAAAGCATAAGGAGTATTCGGTTTTATTTCTTTATGTTTTTATCTTGTGATTCGATGGGCTTGTATCTTTATTGTTATTTGCCTCTTGTTGTTTGCTTTGATACTATGTTAGGCTAGTTCTCTTTATAGCCTTAGGATTAGGAGAGTAACTCTATGTTTGAATGATGTTAGTTTGATATACTATGAATTGCTATGTTTTGAGACCTAGTTTATTGTGAATTAAATAGTTGCTTGAGTTAATTACTTGTAGAATTTTCTAATTACCTTCTAGTTGAACAGCTGCATCTAGTAAGTCTAAGTTAGGAATAGCAAGTCCAGATTAATTTGAGTATTTGGAGTAAATCTTAGAACCGAAAGGGGAGATTAGTTTGCATCAAAAGTGCGACTTTTAGACTAGTTCAAAAGACTTCTGAATATTCCTAAGAACTTCAATAAACTGGTCTAACGAGTTGAATTCTATACCAAAAGTTGTGAACCAATCAAGTTAATTAGGTTAGATCGTGAACAAACTAGAATCTGTTCCAACAAGCGAAAGCTGAGGCTTAGGTTAGCTAGGTTTGTCCAACATAACCCGACTCAAAACACTTGTGAACATATCAAACCAATCTAACTCACTTTTGCTCTCTGGTCGAACCGAACAGATTCCTGGTCGAACCGACCAGAGAGTCGACTGTAGTTAAATTGAGAAACTAAAATGCGAAAGTGTCTTAAGTTTCTAATTTAATAGCCAAACATAGATGAAATCTGATTCCTAAGGCGCCTTAATTTCTGTTCAAACCTCAAAAGACTTTACTTTAATATTTTACTTTAGTTAGTTTGATCATCTTATTCCAAGTCCAAAAATAAACCAAAAACATTTACATTAGAAGCATCGTTTAATTTTATATTATTTAAAACTTCATCAAATATTTCTGTCTAGATTTTAAGAAAAGATAAGTCCGGTATTCATAGATCCGTCCATTGGGTTCGACCCTAAAGCTATATTCTGAACGATTAGTGAGGTTAGCTCTAGGTTTATAAATTTATTTGATTCCTAGGTAATAAACCTTCATCATTGCTAAACAAAAAGTTCTGCTATAGCGGTGTTTATTAGTATAACGCAATATATTTCTTAAAAATATATATTTCTAGTGTTTTATTTCTAGTGGTGTATAGATTAATGAATGTTAGCAACATATTGATGCATTTAGTGGTGTATTGGTGAAATATAATGATACATTTGTTATTTGCTGATATAGAATTGGTATTACGAATACGTCTTGTGTATATTAACTCTGATTGATTTTGTTCAAAATTAAGTATAATGAAATTTGTCTATTACAATAGTAAATTAATTGTAAAGTTGTATGTATGTATTAAATTAAACTATTAAATTATGCATATAATGTAAAAAATATTAATTTTAATTAAAATGTGGATATGACGCAATAGAAATATGAATTTGTACATGCCTGCTATGATCCTATAGCAACTGCTATTCACTATCTGCTATGACTTGAAGCTGTTCACTATGAATCCGTTATCCGCTAGTTAAGATCTTCAATTTTCGCTATATAATAACTATCAATCATTGTACAAAGTAAGACAGGGATTTCAATAAAAAAATATTCTCTTCGGCAATTTATCTCTCTCTCTGCTATCTCTCGTTACCATTCCAACTTTTTTTTCACTTACGGAGAAAGCTAAGGGAGAAGGTCGGGACATTTTTGTCCGAAATTTTAAATATTGAATTTTCTAAATTAATATATATTTAAATTAATAAAAAAAGAGTAAATGACTATACAAATGAAGATTAGAGGGATAAATGAACAATATTATTTTAATATGAGGTTATATGGCGATTGGTAGAGATTTGGAGTATATGGCTGATTTTTCTATAATTTAATTTGTGACTCGAATAAATAATGTAAAGCTGAAAAATCCAATTCGTGATCGAATAATTTTAAAAAAAATCTAATAGACAATTAACTTGATTCGAACCCGGTTCAATAGACAATCTAAATACGATCAGCCTGATCAAAATGATTTTTACGTGGGATTTCATTTCATTTGAATTGATTTTATAAAATAATTTTTACGTGGAATTTCATTTCGTTTGAATTGATTTTATAGGATTTTGTTAGATGAAGAATTTTGATAAAAAAATTTCTGACAAAATGAAATCCCATATTAAAAAAACAGGAATTATAAGTGTCATCGGTAAATATACCATCCCAGCCATCGCTAAATACAAAGTGAACATATACAACAAATAAGGTGAACATATAGACGAACTAAGTGAACACTTACAAACAAATAAGTGTTGTCATCACTTTTTCAGAAGTTTACATGCATATTCAACTTATTTTCATTGAACTTATTTGTCTGTATGTGTTCACTTAGATCATCTATATGTTCACTTTGTTTGTTGTATATGTTCACTTTGTATTTAGCGATAGCAGAGATGACAAAACTGCAGATGGCAGTAATCAATTTCCTTAAAAAAATGGATTTTTAATCAGGGCCTTAATAAAAAAATAAAGTGACTCTTAATCTGATCCGATTCATAATCAGTGCTGATAGTGCAATAAAAAATTTCAGCAATCAAGCAATCAATTCTAAAAATGGAAAGAGGCGCGCTTTCGAAAATAGAAATCACGCTAGCGCTCCCACGCGCCTCCCTTCCGCTCACCTCCCCTCCGTTCCCATGCGCTTCCCCTCCGTTCCCACGCGCCTCCCTTCCATTCACCCTTCCTCTGTTCTCGCGCACCTCCTGCATCTCGCGCCCCTCGCACGCGCCTCTTGCAGCTCGCCTCTCTGTCCCATCGCGCTACGAGCGCACCCCTCCCCTCTCGCCTCTCTGTCCCCTCGCGCTTTCTCTCCTCGCGTCTCTCTCCAGCCGCGCACCTTTCCCTAACACCTCTGTCCCCTAGTGCCTCCTTACCCCAGCTCCTCTGCCTATACATATTTGATTTTGTATTAGTTACTCCATTCGTATTATTTAGTTACTCCCTTATAAGTAATAATTTACACCCTTACATGTAATTGAATCAGATATGAATATTATTTCCTCCCTTATATGTATTAGATACTCCCTCATAGTCATTTAGTTACTTCCAAACAATAGCAGAATCAGATCTGAATATTATTTACTCTGTTATACTCATTATTTACTCCATAATAGTTATTTAGTTACTCCCAAACAATAACAGAATTATATTTGAATATTATTTACTCCCTTATATGTATTAGATACTCCCTTATACTCATTATTTTACTTTCTTATAGTCATTTAGTTACTCCCAACTATTTTTTTATTTTCTCAACTAATAGTGTTTAATTACTCCCTAATAAAAAGTACACAAAGATTTATTACTTACTCCCTCGTATTATTTTATTTACTTTTCTGTACTTTTTTATTTACTCCTTTACATGTATTAGATACTCCCTTATACTCATTTAGTTACTTCCAAACAATAGTAGAATCAGATCTGAATATTATTTACTCCGTTATACTAATTATTTACTCCCTGATAGTTATGTAGTTACTCTCAAACAATAGCAGAATTTGATTTGAATATTATTTACTCCCTTATATGTATTAGATACTCCCTTATACTCATTATTTTACTTTCTTATAGTCATTTAGGGGCTGTTTGGATTCCCCAAGGAATTTGGGAAATTTCATCTTCCTACCATAAATTTATTATAAACAATCCAAACTCTTCACAAAGTTACACGCTTCCCAATAAATTTATTCCTAGGAATTGTAACTTCTCCAAATTCCCTAAATTCCTAAGCAATCCAAACAGCCCCTTAGTTACTCCCAACTCCCAAGTACTTTTTTATTTTCTCAATTACTTCCTAATAAAAAAGTACACAAAGATTTATTACTTACTTTCTCTCGTATTATTTTAGTTACTTCCCTGTATTTTTTTATTTACTCCCGTATAGTAAGAGAACCAAATCTTTTCTCTTCTCACCCAGAGAAGGGATGGCGAGATAGGGAGAGATGAAGAGGAAGAGAGAAGAGATGGGGAGATAGGGAGAGATCTCAATAGTGACGGAGAGGAGACGCGTGAGGGGAGGAGCGGAGGAGAGGGAGGCGGAAAGGGAGGCGTGTGAGAGGAGGCGCGGAGGTGATGGAGATGTGAGGGGAGGTGCGGAGGAGAGGGAGGCGGGAAAGGAGGCACATAAGAGAAGGCGATCTGTTTGAATGAGAGGGAACAGAGGGATCGAAAAGAAGGAGATTAAAATCACGGAGTTGAGAATGAGAATTAGAACGACAGCGCTCTAATTGCTTGATGCTTAAGACTCTGATTGACGTAAGTAATTCCCATTCATAACAACTCCAAATTCTCTATCAAACCCAACAACCTAACCTGAGCCGATGCACACTGGAGATATCCCGTATTTTCAAACCGGAGAGCTTTAAAACAGCCGTCAGAGTCAGAGCGCACTATCCCTCTTTCATAGTTCTTGACAAATTGCATCACCAAAATCAAGCTCCCATCTTTCTGTTTCTGAACTGAGAGAGTGCTGACTATGGCTATGGCAAGCTTTTGCTTCTCCTCCCCGACTTACGCATCTCCGACCTATTCTACAAGGGTCAATCGCTATTTGGCACTCCTCCGATCTCCTTCGCTCCGGATCGATACCGCCTTGGCCTCTCCTCTCTCCACTCTCCGCCTTGGATTTCCCAAAGACACCATCAGGTCAGCTCAACTTTGTCTTCTTCTTTGGTTTCATATCGGATTCTGATTGATTTGTGATTAATTTTGGTTTTTTTGCATCAGTTGGTGACTTGGGTATTTAGTTGATTATAATATTATTAAGTAATTCCTAACACGTTACTATAATCTTATCATCTCGAATTTTTAGATACTCTTTTAGAAGATTACCTTGTTAACTTATCCGTGATTCTTGGTTGAAAGTTTTGACTTTGCAAGCTTTTTAGCATATTCTTTTTTTCTTTTCTTTTCTTATCTTTCTTTCTTTATATATATAGTGGATTGATAAAATACACTCTGGTGTATGGATCGTCTCCCGTACACCAGAGTCGTTTATGAAATCCAAAAAATCAAACAGTTGATCCGAACCGTTCAAGTTATTCTCCATATTTAAAAACTCCCGGAGACCAAATTTTACCATTTTTCGAAATTTTTTGCTATATATTATGATATTTTCAAAAAACACTACAATTGGAGTATTTCAGACCCTCTAATTTGAAAATATCATAATATATAGCAAAAAAAATTTGAAAACATATAAAATTTGGTCTCCAAGAGTTTTTCAATATGGAGAACAAGTTGAACGGTTCGGATCGACCATTTGATTTTTGGATTTAAAAAACGACTCTGGTGTATGAGGACGATCCGTACACCAGAGTGTATTTTATCACCCCTTTATATATATATATATATAGTAAATCTATTGTGAACCATGATGCATAAAAGTTTATGTGCACCATGACCGTTTTGGTTAGTGGTTCCACAAATTTTCAATCTAATTTAACAAACTCAATCTATATATTGAAATCTCATAGAAAACAAAATTTTACAATTTTTAAAATTTTTTTACTATTATTTTCGAATTTTTTATAACTTGCCATTTTTTGCTACAAATTAGTGTATTTTATGGCAAAAAATGACAAGTTTTAAAAAATTCGAAAAAAATAGTAAAAAATTAAAAAAAATTTTAAATTTTGTTTTCTATGAGATTTCAATATATAGATTGGGTTGGCTAATTTAGATTTGTCAATTTGCAAAATCACCGACCAAAACGGTCATGGTGCACGGAAACATCTATGCATCATGGTTCACAATAGAAATTCTCTCTCTCTCTCTATATATATATATATTGAGAGACTGTAATCAGTTGATGATTTCCCCCTATTTAGTTTACTTAAATACTTATAACTACAAAGACTTTTAGTTTATTGTAGTTCATAATGTAATCTTTTAATATCAACCTAAGCAGCTACAATTTGCATGCCAATTGTCTGTAGCCACAAGCGTTTAGTTTATTGGTTTTCTACTGTTGGGTGAGATGTGATGTAGTCATGTAGCTATTAGATGCCATTGATTTGATTTTCTCAGTCTGATACTGCTTGATTGCATATATCGGCACAGAAATAGAAGACAATCACACATTTTGACTAAACATCAGTGTTATGCGTGGAAGATTGTAGTCTCGTTTTTCCTGACCATATCATTAACATTTTTTTGTAGGATTCATTCTCAACCTATCAATTCTGCTGACTTGTTATCATCTTCATCTTCGGTATATGATTTGAACAACTTATGTATTTTTCTCAATTTTATAAATAGGTCATATGTTGATGCTAACTTCAAGACTTGAAAAATAATATATATGTTGGTTCGCTCAAGTTTGCAGGTGGCAATTTAGGAAAAAGACATAGGCTCTGATCAGAATGACATTTTTTTTTGCCAGGGGATTTCTTTTCATTTCATTTTATGAGAAAATTTTTATCAAAAAATGAATGGATTTGATGTCGTTTGGTCAGAATTTCTATGTTATTAGACCCAACGGAATCTTGAGAAATCAATTCCAATGAAATGAAATCCCGCATAAAAATCAGTTTGATCAAGGCCATAGTGTCTGGTGTCCAAATGTTCAGTTCCGAGTCAAATTTTATATTTATTAGGCTTCAAGTCAGCAATCAAGCTTCGAGTCATCCTATTTAACTAAGTTTACTGTAGTCTGAATTCTGAACCTTTCTTCAAGAATGTAGTTGAACTTCAGAAAAAAAACACCAAGATAAGTAAGAGTCCTTAAGCTGGTGTGGTACATGTTGGCTTATATCAGTACTAGATCGGACCTATATGCTTCAAATATCTAGCTTATTATTCCTTACAAAGTTAACTCATGACTTCTGTTGTATATTAATGGCAGGAGGAGAATGATTCTGTACCAATGCCAGTGGTACTAATTGACCAAGATTCAGATCCAGATGCAACAATTGTGCAGCTCAGTTTTGGTGACAGATTGGGTGCTCTACTTGACACGGTCAAATTTCCTTTCCATTTCAAATCTTAGATTCGGTCATATTTACAAATTGTTTAATATATGTTTTACTTTTCCAACATAAGTATTTTCAGAAAGTATTTTTTTTAGACATCACCAGGTTGTTTGATTTGTATGTCACAAAGGGCATCCTATGTTGAATTTGACAATTTTGCCCCCTAACCTGTTGCAACTATTTACAAATATTTTGTTCTTTGCAAAAACTACATTAAAGTTATCAAGCTAGAACTGTGGAGTATTAATTTTGCTAAATTAAGAGTAGCAAGTTGCATTGCAGAGAACTGAGAGAAGCAACTTTTTTATTTATTTTTCTTATTTTGCCTCAAAATTCTGGACAATTATATGAATAAAGCGAAAAAGAAACAAAAAAAGTTTGCACAAGTTTCTGTGTAGTTTCTTCAATTTAGACTTAGTGAAAATAATGATGAGGCTTCATTTGTTCTTCACAGGATAAGCCAATACTTGGATTGCAATCTATTCTTTTACTTTGTGATTACATTACTTGCAAACAATATGTTCTTTTGAATTTTTGACATAATAGTAAAATTAATCTATTTATTTGAATATTAAATTGTTGAACCATTCGGTAACTGGCGTGAGAAAATACAGTGTTGTTTGAGATTTACTTAAAAGGGTGTAAATATTTGTTTGGTTTATTTCATGTGTGATACGTCTCCTAGGAAAATTTACAATTTTTAAATGCAGATGAAGGCACTTAAAGACCTGGGCCTTGATGTGACCAAGGGAAGTGTCACTACTGAGGCATCTGTTACTAAAACTAAGTTCTTCATCATGCGCATGTTCGCTCCTTACTTTTTGAAGTGGATTTTTTCTTTAGGTTTTATTCCATTGTAAACATCATATTTACATGCATATAAGAACAAACATTCGTTATTTATATGCCAAATTGCTAACTTGTTTCAATCCACTGTAAAATTGTACAAAATGGCTTAAAGAGTTAGAAAGTTTATTTTATTAAAAAGTTTATTTTATTTATATGTTACATACTTGTATATTGTCATATTTTGATATACTAATGAATAATATTTTACTTCTGATTTTTTTAGGGGGAGAAAAGTTGAGGATCCAGACATGCTGGAGACAATTAGACTCACCATAATTAACAATCTACTCCAGTACCATCCTGTATGTTCTCAGATGCTCCAATGGTCTATACAAGTTTGTGCTATCCATTTCTGTTGGTCTTGTTCCTTTTATTCTTACAAAACATATTATGCCTTATAGGAATCAAGTGAAAAGCTTGCAATGGGGGAGTTTTTTGGAATTAAACCTCCTGAGAAGAAGGTAAACTCTAATCATGCTTCAGTTGTGACATTGGCACTTCAGTAATAATGCTATATATCCATAACCAAATTTGTAAAATTATGCATCAATTATGATGTATAGGATGTATGTTTAGTCTATCAACTACATTCGTCTTAATCAGAATTTCCATGTTATGCCCCTAGACACGTAGCGGGTAACTAAAAACATAAAAACATAATCAAATAAAAATGGTAAACTGTTTCAGGGGTACTCGAATTTCATAATGTGGTCTAAGTAATACCTGAGATTAAAATTGTGTTCGAAGATACCTGCAAAAATAATAGCTCGTGATTTAAATTCTTAGCATCATGACTGTTCACACCTCATCATACTTTCTGTCCCTTTCATATTTTATTTAAATTATTTCTGCAGCTTGATGTGGATGTTGCAACACATGTACATGTTGAAGCTGATGGACCTAAAAAAAGGTCCGTTGCCCTTTAAGTAGTTTTATTTTTTGTACTTTGGGACAGTCCATACCCTTGTCAGTTTTGTGTGTGAATTCTGAATTTCGTCAACTTATGAAAAGTCTATACAGAGAGTTCACCTCCCCAAGGTTTCGCTGGTGCATCCATGGAATTATCTTTCTGAAATGGTAGATATCTTGGAAAGTTTATAGTGATTATTTGGATAACAGGAAGACAAACCAAACTAGTAATTGTCAAACTTGTGGTCAATGCATGCTGGTTTTGGTACTGATGCTCTTCATACAGGCCGCACCGGTCTATATATCCTTGTACATTTCTTCATAAGATAACAACATTGTTATTATTCTTAGTTTATCACTTTATCCACAAAATTGGAGTAAAGTGGTGTAATTGGGATATGTCTTGAAGAAATCACAAGTGCAAATTTATGCTTGATGTTTCCAACAATTGATATCTATATATAGGAATTTCCCTATTCAGGATCAGTGTTTGTCTGAGGTTGCTGTAAGAGGACCTGTAGTATGTTCCCTTTATTATTTCTGCATCCAAATTGCTCAAACAAAGAATCTCTCTCCAGCTTGCTTTACATAGAGACTGCTGATCGACCTGGACTCTTACTGGAGATTATCAGGATCATTACTGACACCAATGTTGATGTTGAATCTGCAGAGATAGACACAGAGGTATATTCACCACCTTTTTATAAAGGGAGCTCTCTCTGCTCTTGAGGCCCAACATTTACTTGCTAGCTGTTAGTCAAATATGAAAATACAAGGGTTATGTTAGGTGTGAAAATTGCGAATAAAGGTAATCAGTGCAATTTTCAGAACCGTTTCCAATTGTAAGATCAATCTTTAAAATTTTTTGAAAAAAATAAAAATGTAATTTCCTTTTTGTTATGATTTATGTGATTGTTTTTAAATGTATATGATATTATTCTAGGGTTTGGTAGCAAAAGATAAATTCCATGTGAGCTACAGGGGCGCTGCTCTAAACAGCTCTTTATCCCAGGTGTGCTCATCTTATTTTCTTTGTATAATGTGACATAATCTCATTTATCCACGGGCTGTTTCTTTCCATGGGGTCAATGGGGAAGTTGAGAGGTCTTTTGGTCTTTAGATGTACGAACTAGGTTGATGTTTCCTTGGATCACACTATCAGAATCACACAAGCAAGGGCTACTTGAGGGGAAGGTAGGTCTAATTTGGAATTACAAGTTTATTGTTACAAGGAACTGTCAGGTCCTGTAACAGCATGATGTACTTGTTAAATGTTTGTTGGTAGTACCAGTTATCTATTGTTTTATTTGTTTATTTTCTTTGCTGTTTAGTTGCACATAGGATAGTTGGGCAAAATTGCTAAATGATGGTTAAGTGTCAAAATTGGATTCAAATTCAGGTAGAGAGAACTATGGTGGCCTAGAAAATGTGTCTACACTTGGGAACAGATTTCTTTTAGCAATCAGCATTTTTGCTATATTACTAGGACAATATCGTGATTTTTTTTCCCTTGAGGGATTGTTCTGCATTTTGTCTCAGGTATTGGTCAACTGCCTGCGTTACTACCTGAGGAGGCCTGAAACAGAGGAAGAGAGCTATTAATTTCAAACTGCAATTTAATAACTAATATAAAAGGGAGCCAAAATTTATTTTAAATGGTTCTCATAAATGTGCATTTGCATGTCTCAACTAGACACCTGTCAGCCTACGGGCGTTAAGATTCAAAAAAAAACTAGACACCTGTCACATATGTAATTTGCAAAGCATGTAGATGATTGCTGATTGTAATTCTTGGATATCTTATGTATGTTGTATCATTGCATCATTGTTCAACTATGCGGTACTCTGAAAAGTGAAGCATGAATATGATGGAATGTAATGGTTCCTTAATAATAGGATTCAGAATTGTTTGTTTCTTATCTATTCCTTTCTTCTTGAGTTTTTTTTTTTAATTTTATTTTTAGGTACTTTGGTGATTGCCACAACTACAAAGATCTTTTTGAGAGATTGAATGGGCATTATTTAGACGATCTACATTACCCGTATCATAAATTTAGATTTCACTTTACCTCATTTCTCTGAGCCGATGATTCACGGTCATCAGCTTTCCTCTGCTATCTGTGCATGCATGTTACAAAATATAAATGTTAAATATAATTCATTATATAAAAATGAACTACAGGAAACCGTTAGTTTTAACAGTTTCTCTTCTTGAGAAACATGAGAAACGTGAGTTTAATATTTTTTTATTTTATAATTTCGAAAACAAAAACAACTTATGCCCAGCAAACTTAATAGTTCCAACGTTAACATTTAATTTTTAATTTTGTACTGAAATGCCATCAAAACATATATTCATTTGGACAATTAGATCCGGATCCGGAGATACCGTTGGCGAACAGTTCTCCGGACAGTGTTCTGGTCTGGATCTTTTGTTGCAGCAGCTAAAAGTGTGGTCAGATAAATTAGTGCGGATAAATAACAATGGTCGCAGAAAATCCGGCTCCTGTACACTGCCTGTGAATATTTATCTCATGTGACGGACTCCACGCGGTTTTATAAAATTTATCAGGATTTTCTGTGATAGATGAAACAAAGTTCAAACACAACTAAACAAAAATTGTCATAGAAGATCCTATATCCAGAGCCAGCCATGTGAACTCCGCACCATTTTCTATGCAAAAATGTATTATGACCTTTTGTCCTTGAATTCCCATAGTACATCGATATAAACTACATTAGTGGGTCCCACATGCTGAATAGCTAAAAAAAAAATTCTCAGCCGTCAATGCCCTTCAGGAGTTTTTAAACTCAATGATATTTTCGCTTTCAAATTTTTATAGCACTGTTTTAATTAAGTTATGTATTTATGTAATTATCAAAATATCATTGAGTTTTTAAATTGTTTCACTCCCATTCTATTTTTTTTCGAAATTTACGTGCATCCTTTAGAATATTATATAAAAAATAATAATACCGATTAAGAAAAATTTATTATTGTATTTTATTTAATGTGCCTTTGTAAGAGAAAATTTAAAAAATTATATAGGATATGCAATCAATAAAAATAAAATTGTCGCACGTATTATTATAGGCTTTCAAATATCATACAAAAGCTATTTTGCAAAAAAAAAAATAATTATTTTATTTTGTTTGAAATTAAGTTTATTCTTAAGGGATTGTGTGCTATTATATATATATCATGCTAAACATTATAGCACAACGCAACTAATTGATATGATCCCTCAAATGGATAAAATGTACAAAAATAAAAATAAAAAAATAAAAAATAGATCGCGCAACGCGCGAGATCCCACTAGTTATAAATAAAAGAATTGGTAAGATAGGACGGGACTGCGTCTCTGCGTCTGCGAGGATTCATTTCTCACGCCCTCTATTCAATTTATTGTTATTGTTTTTTTTTTCCTTTTAAAAACACAAACGGACCGTACAACAGAAAGGTCCACTGGACTTGTCCATTGTTGGCTAAAGAAATACATTTCGAGTTCTTCTGTGGCACAGAGCGTCAGAGCCACAGACCCATGTTCTAAACAATTTTGCGGAATTCTGTATTTTAATTGCTTGTAGAATATCTTAGTCGCTTGATCAAAGTAGATTAATGGTTGACTTTGCAAGATCCCTATTTATTTGATTGGATCACAACGCACTTAAGTTATAGAAAGAAAATAGTTTAATATTCAAGTTGTACTACTGTCCGACAGATACTGGCAAAATTTTTGAATGGATTTAACATAATTAAATAATTAATTTTTTTAAATATTAATCAAGTTTTTTAAAACACTCCCATTTTAATGGTTGTTTTATCTAAATTTTTGTTCATACCGCACAACTCTTTTATCCGTTTGATCACTGCACAACCGTTTTATCACCGATAAACGCCAAATTACTATCTAACCGCTAAACACACAAATCACATTTTTAAACTTTAATATCAATAGAATAATTAAAATAAAATTTGAATTTTTTAATTAATAAAGGTAACAATATAATTATATAAAGGTCAAATCGAAATTCTCTCAAAAAGAATCTATAAAACTATAAAAAATATTTGGTTAGAAAAAAAAATTGGAGAGACATTGCAGATTGCACCAATCTGTCCCATTTTTATAATTAAAATCCGCCTACGCCCACAGATATAAAACGCATGCACATTTTTGCGACGGCGTGTGGACAGAGCAGCCCTGCGTTGATACCTATTCATCCACACAAACCAACACTTCAACATCTATTTGCACAATAATCAGCATCGCAGGGCTATATGTGCAAAAACAGGCCCCTGAAAAACTACTAGCTCAATGATCATTACTTACCAAAACGTCCTTTAAATTTGCACTAATAACAGAAACAGAAAGAGAAGAAAAGGACTGATCTTAATCTGGGGTCCGTCCGTCGTGTTCGTGTACTTCTCTCACACCGCGATCTTCTATCCTCCCGCCGCCTTTAATGGCGAGGCGGAGACGGAAACTCAAACCCGAACGATAATCACCTCTCCTTGGCCCTTGCATCCTCTTTTGTCTCATGTTCTTCCCTAAACCTCTCTCCTGCCCAGTCGTATCCAGCCAGACCCTTCTCCGGTTCTTCTCTTCTCCCGTTGAAGAGTTCAAAAATCTAATCACCTCCATCCTCTCTTCCAACCGAGGCGCTTTCCCTCGCCGCTTGGCAGCACCAGAAAAGCTCACGCCTTACCTCTCCAATCAGGACCTCTTTGTCTCCTCTCTCTCATCTCTCCAGTCAAACCCTCGTTTAGCATATCGCTTCTTCGTTTGGGCCGAGCGGCAACCTTCTTTCCACCGCTCGGCCCCAACATTCTTCGCTATTTTAATCATTTTGTTGGATTCTGGCCAGAATTGTGCTGCCTATCGGGTCGCTTATCGAGCTCTGGATCTTGGGTTTCATGATCTAGTTGATATCTGTATTGACCAGCATTCTACCAAGTTGCTGAATTGCTTGCTGTCAGTGTACACAAGGCGTTCGATGAAATGCCACGCTATTTCCACCTTCTACAGGATGAGCACTCACGGGTTCTTACCAGATGTTGAGAATTGCAATCGGGTTTTGCAAATTTTGCGTCGTTCACATGAATGGGTGGAGGTTTGGAAAGCCTATGATGAGATGTTAAAACTTGGTGTTCAACCAAGTATTGTTACATATAATATTATGCTAGATTCATTTTGTAAAGTGGGACAAGTTGACAGGGCATTGAGATTACTGGAGGATATGGAAACACAGCACGACACTATTTTACCTAGTGTTGTTACTTATAATGTGGTTATTAATGGCTTGGCTAAGAAAGGGGAATTCACCAAGGCTGAGGAGTTGCTTGAGAAAATGAAGGCTGAGAAGAAGGCCACCTTTTACACTTTTAATCCTCTTATAAGGGGATCTGTTGAAAGAGGGCGTGTGCAACATGCAATGGAGTTGAAAATCGAAATGGAGCGACATGGGATTGCCCCCTCGGTTGCGACATACCATGCATTGATACGTGGTTTCTGTAAATGTGGGAAGGTGGATGAGGCCAGGGAGTTGTTATTAGAAATGGGAAGGGGGAATTTGCCAAAAAATGTGGTTTCATATAATCTATTGTTACATGGGTACTGTAGGACAGGAAACATGGAGGATGCCCTTCAACTGTTTGATGAAATGACAACAGCTAAAAGCGTGGCAAATATCAGAACATATAACATACTGATGGATGGTTATTGTAGGTTAGGTGATGTTAAAATGGCTCAGAAATTTAAAGATGAGATGGTACAGTCTGGCTTTGTACCAGATGCTTGTACCTATACCACTCTTGTTAAAGGAGCATGTAAATTGCGTGATCTTTCGATGGCAAAAGAGTTGTTTGATGAAATGTCAAGGAAGGGTATTAAACCCGACTGCATTGCATATACTGCACGGATATCTGCAGAGTTGAGACTTGGGGGTACCATATCCAATGCTCTCCAGCTAAAAGAGGAGATTGCTGAAAGAGGCCTTTCATCAAACACTGTATCGTACAATGTTTTAATAGATGGATCGTGTAAAGCAGGGAATTTGAGAGAGGCATACCAGTTGTGGAACCAGATGCTTGCTGATGGGTTGCAACCTGATTGTTTTACTTATACTTGCTTGATCCATGCACATTGTGAAAGGAGCCGTCTTAGGGATGCAAAGAATATATTTCATAATATGGCTGATAGTGATGTGTCTCCTTCAGTGGTGACATACACCGTTTTGATACATGCCTATGCTAAACATGGGAATTTTGGTACAGTAGAATATTTCTTTTCGAAAATGATAAGGTCTGGTATATCACCAAATGAAATCACATATAACGCGTTGATACATGGGTTTTGTAGAAAGGGAAGTGTAGAGTTTGCTGAGAAGCTGTTCGCTAAGATGCTGGAGAAGGGGCTGGCTCCTAACAAATACACTTACACTCTGTTAATTGATGGTAATTGTAACCGTCGCAACTGGAATCAAGTAATTTTATTGTATTCTAATATGCTTTTGAGAGGTGTGAGTCCTGATTCATATACCCACAGAGTTATGTTCAAGGGGTTTGGCAAGTACCAGAAAGCTCTCGCAGTGCAGTACTTGGAGAATTTTGTTTTGGAACATTAGTTGTTTGATCTTTTCTCTTTTTCTTTCTCTTCTTTATTTTATTTAATATTTTTGCACCGTTGACCTTTCTTTTTTTTTTTTTGGGGTAGGATTTTGGGCTTAGGTGGGGAGGTCGACAATTAAAATTTAGTTGATTTTTTGGTAGAGAAGCTACCACACACATTGTATAAGGTGAATAATTGTTCTCTTACAACTTACAACTGAGCATTTCTAATAGATACTTGTCTGTTGGTATGGTTTCTTTCCTGTTGTATTCTGATCCTTGTAAGAATCATTTATTGAGGAAATATTTAGGATTTCATAACAGAAGTTTGTTTCTGTGATATATCCTTCAATTTGTTGTACATGTAGACAAACATTATCTAGAAATCTTGAGGTTAGTAGTTTGTGCATTTAAATTTGGATGTTGAATTGAATTCCATCTGCTAATTCTTTTCTCATATAGCTAATACACAATACCTAATTTCTTTTCTTTTAATGTGTCTCAAAATTTTTTAAATTTAATTCTCATCTCAATTTTGTACCTTTAGTTTATTCTCATATTGCATAAATGTACCATATCATAATCAAATCTAAACTAGTTTCAACAGAAGCTGTTTCGCTGTCCTTCTCTAATTCTTGTGTCCTCTATTTGCTGCTGATGCAACTCCAATAGTAAGTTCTTTGCCTAGTACTTCAGTCAGTTATGTCCTTTTTCTATTTAAATTAAGACCAATCAATAATTTGACTTTATCTCCAACGGAATCACCGATTTTATGTCCTATTTATTAATAATACATTTTTTTATACCTTTTACCCGATAAAAATTGCCAAGTATCATTAATTCTGCCAGAAACTACATTTTGACCACTGATATATACCTAATTCTGTGCCTTGTAAGTTAACTATTTGATAACTAATTTCATTCTCATGCATCATTGAACAACCAGCACTCCCTTCTAAGAGTACGCACTTTTCATGCAACCAAATTTAATTATAAAATCAAATTGAAAATTGACATATTGAAGTTTCCTTACAGATTTGGAAGTATGTTGACATTCTTTACAGCAAGGCAATAATAAGCATTTTCCTTCTCCATGGAAAATTGATTTTCTCATACAAATTTTCCACTCAGACAATTAATAAATCTACATAGCAGAGGTCTCCTCACCTATCAAAAGCATCTTAACAATCCTATCTGTAAATCCATCAGCAAACATGAACATGTGCCCCCCATCAGGTACTTCATGGTATCTAATCCAGGGTAACTTCTCTGAGAGAAACCGTTGCAGCTGGACTGGTACCAGTCTATCGTGGTATCCCTGCCAGAGATGTACGGAACCCTCATTTTGTGGAAATGGGTTGGTTATGTTCATAGGGTCAAACTCCCAGTTGCCGAACATTACACGCAGATCCCTGTGGATTGATTCATAAATGCCTTGCTGTCTCGATTTGTTCTAAAATGAAGAGAAAGGAAAGTTAGAATTATTTATTACCAAAGATGGCAATTTACTGCAGGATTAAGCTGTCTAACTATAAATTATTAGGAAGTGACATGATAGTGTACAGTTTTAAAGTATAAAGACACCGTCTCATTATTTATCCCCTAAAACATAAATAAAAAAAGGGTGATAATTTGGCCACCAAACAAGTCTGGTAACTACAATTTGAAACTATACTTAATTTGTACCAAAATCTGAGATTTTATCCTATATTTAGTACCAGTATAATAACAAATAAGCAAATAACCTCAGATAAAACCACAAGTACAAAGCATCATGAAAACACAATTTGACATCAACTTAACCTGAAAACTATTGTTAGATATGTTTTTAATGCATGAGGTCAACAAAAAGGTGAGAGACTGAGAAAACAGAAGCCAACAGAACTAAATAGCAGCCAAACTTGTACCAGAACAGGCTAAAGGACACTCACAAAATCATACATAATTATTCAAATCCCTCATGTACCTCAATGAACGAACCAGTGGACAGGAGCCTATGAAGCACCTTCAAATCTGATTCGCTAAAGATCCCTGGGTCACGGGATGCAGCTGCTGCAGAAGCAAACCATTTCTGTGTCATCCATGCATACAACAATGAAGGGGCATAATGCGCCACCAACAGCGTACGACGTTCAGAGGGTACCACCGTTTTCATTGCTTCTTTTGCTAGCTCCCTAGGGAATGATGACCACCAGTAGTTAACAACTGGCACCACCAGTGCGACTCCTGCCAACCTATCTTGCCATAGGGGAAATAATTGGCATTGCCAAATTAAAATAGGCAAAGCATCTCATAATTTATTTTAGAACTTACTACTCATTTTTTCATAAAAATATAAATATGATGAGGGTAAGTTTGGCCATTCTGATGCAAATAGTGAAGGGAGATACTACAAACACACAAACACTGAGTATTCTGCAATAGGGAAAAAAAAAGAAAAAGAAATACAAAGATAAAACAGACGCTCAAAGCAACACACCTGTGAGGTATGTACTTGAGGCAGCCCCAAGCAGTGTAACCCCCCATGGAGGCCCCCATAACATAGAATTTGGACCCCAAATGTAAGTTGTCAGCCAGTTCCTCTACATCAAGGGCCTCACTCTTAACAGATCGTTTTGAATTTGGGTCGCTCTCTCCGTACCCTGCTCGATCATATGACACCATGTATATGCCTAGCTCCTCAACCAGCTCCTAGAAAATCCAAGGAAAAAAATAAAATTTTAATTGGCTAGCATACCTATCTCGTTAATTAAACAAGATAATTTTGGTAACCATCAGGGCTTTACGCTGTGTTTCATGGACATGGAAGTGTATAATATCTGGATACAATACAGACAGCAATACAACAATCACCTGTTCCATGTCTTGTAGTTTTGATCTGTATTAGTACATTTCATTATGGGAGCAACCTGTTTGATTTAATATGTGGAGGTTCAGTCCGCTGGTAAGCTACAGTCAATCAATGGCAAAGGTGAGCTACCTATTTGATTTATGGTTTGTAAGATCACCTATAGCCCTTATAAAAAATGATATGTGGATGAGCGTGATCGTTCTGATATCTACTCCAGTTAGGAGAGCCCACATATCATTTATTTGCATTTTGAACGGATTGGATGTCAGACAGGGATTCAAATCTTGACATAGTTTATTCACTTCCCAAAGATACCAAATATTATGTAATTGCATATATATAACTGTACAACTTCTAGTTAGAGGCTTAGAATTAGCAAATTTGATTTTGTACTTACAAATTAAATGGGATAGTAGAACTTGACAATGGAACAGTATCACAAACTAACTTGATCCTGTATAATGAGGGAATCTAGCCATTATTAATTACAAAGTTAAGATATTCCAGGATCTTATATGCAAAATATCCAACAACTATAAATATAAAAAAAAACCCAATATAGTAAGTACACTATACAATTAGCTCTTTAATTACTAAGAACTACTACAAAAAAATTAGAAATAATAAATAACAAAATGAAATGTGCATAAATTTACTTGGGAAACAGGTAAAGGGAAATCCTTTGTGGCATCAAAAGCATGGCAAAGAATGAGCTTATATCTGGCATTTTCTTTAGGCACGCCCCACTCTTTGTAAGCAAGGAAGCGGCCGTCTCTGAGCTGGATCCTGGGAGATGTCACTGGGGGTCCGTTCGGGGAGCCGCATATCATGGGAGGGGGAGGCTGAATTGCTTTGTATACCCAGCCGAGGAGTGCCATAAGCACCACAATGGCTGCCCTTGATATCATGCTCAATTGGGTTGTAATTCTGTTTGTAGATACAAGGTCTTTGTATCTTTTTGGTTCTCTTTGCTGGACTGTTTAGATCTTGAAGTCCCAAATGGAGATGGGAACTTTGAGACTTGAGAGTGGGGCTTTGAATCGCACTAGTGGAACTTATAATTCTCCAAGCATGGAAAGTAGTGTTGGTGGGAATATGGTTGGGGCCTTGGGGGGAGATGAGTCGTATCTATGAAGCACAGTTGACTGTGAATGCCTGACTGGTAGCGGTAGGGAGTAATTTCCAAACTTTTGCCCACCAAAATATCAAATCGAAGATCGGTTCCACTTCCAAATATGTAACTTTTTTTAGCCCATTAATGTCCAGAATGATAGTTAGCCTATTTATCATAACCCAATATCATCAAATATAACAAGCCCAATAACAATCTTTTCATGAATTTCCATACGGCCGTACCATTGTTTACGAGGCCGTCAATGGGCAACGGGTCTGAGTCCTCTGAAATTGTACAGGTAAAATCGGACTATCCTGTAAACTAGATGGTTTATTTCAGTAATTCAATGTACTTTCTACAGTGAAGATGATGGTTCATTTCAGTAATTGAATGTAGGTTTTACAGTAAAGATTCATCTGCAAGCAACAGTATGATTTATGTTTCAAGTTTCAACACAGACGGACAGACGGTGCAGCAACAAATAATAGCAACTCGTGTCGCGCTTGGAAGCACAAAAAATGGAGTAGCCTCCATCAGATATCAGAGTAAAATCAGTCCCATCTCCGTCCACAACCCAGCTTCTTTGAGCACGATTGGATGTTTCCCAGAACGTGTCATGTGCGTAGAGCATCTGTTGTAAAAAATTATTGTACTATGCTTGCTTCAAGTTTAATCCTTCGAGGGGCATAAACGGCACGGTTTCAAAAGATGACACGTGGCATATATGTTGTCCATACCGGCCAGACGCGCCTGCTAACAGTAACAGGCTAGCAGCATTCCTGATTCCTTACTTGTACCTTTTGTAAAAGGTCAAAAAAAAAAAATTCCAAATATTGTTTAAAAAATGGTAATAGCCATGAATAATCATAAAATACATCTGGGATTTTGTTTAAAAGAAAATGGAAAACTGCTTTTGAAATAGCAGGTTGTAATGTTCCCTTACACTTTGAGTTAGTGGCTGAGGATAATATATACTGAGTTGAGATCGTTGGTTCTTTCGACTGAAGATTCCTTGTTCATATTTAAAATTGGAATGCTTTTCTTCATATTTAATCCTAGAAATGTTTCAATTTATGCTATAAACTACATACCTAATTTTTTTATTGTTTTTTTTAAGAAAATTAGGAGTCAAGCCCCATAACTTTTGCATGAATTTTTTTTAATAGTTAGATACAAACAGAAAATTTTATTAATTAACAACGATTCGAGTAAAATCTAACTCAACCATAACATATAATTGATAACGTACTAATTAATTGTTAAGTTGGAATACCTTATGTTTATATTTTTATTCTTATTGGCCTCTTTTGGATTGTATGAGAATAGGAGGAATAGTTTCTTCCTAGACGTAAATTTATTATAAACAATTCAAACTCTTCATAAAGTTATACACTTCCCAATACTTTCCGCCTAAAAATAGACTATTCCTCTTATTCCTAAGCAATCCAAACAGAACAATTAAAACTTCTTACTATTCATGTTCTTATAACAATTTTTGAATGAAATTCGCTACAATCTGACTCCTTTAAAAAGATTGGATTAAATAATTTTCAGCCTATAAAACTAACTGGTTATAATTGAAAATATTATAACTGACTTTTGGCTCATCCAACTTGTTTGAATCCCTAATTAGAAATGTTTTTTGGATAATTAATTTCGATTAACACTACTAGAAAAAAGACTTTCTGTAACGGTTATAATAATAACCGTTACAGATAGTTAAAAGTTAGGGTGCTAAAAACTATCTGATTCATCTGTAACGGTTATTTTAGAAAAACCGTCATACATTTTCCGTCACATAACAAAAAAAAAGGTAAACTTTTTTATAACGGTTTTTATATAAAAACCGTTACAGAATCCTTTCTAATCTATAACGGTTTTTAAATAAAAACCGATATAGATTAGATTTTTCAAAATTGAAACGGTTTTTTAATATTAACCGTTACAGAACTCTTTTCCGCTTCTCTTTATATTTCTTCCGATCGAGCCTCCCCTTTTTCATTTTTTGTCTCCTCTTTCCTTTCACCTCAAGCGGAGATCATTCCTCGATCTCTTCGCTCCGTCCACCCCACCGACAGTCGTCGGCTTCACTCAACCTGACCGCTATCACCACTTTTTCCTCCACTCCTCTTCACCACGCCCGACTGTCGATCGCACTGGAAGCACTCCACCTTCTCGCAAACCCTAACACCACCTCGCCCTCGGCCTCTCCACTACCTTTGTCTCATCCTTGGCTTCTCCACCAGCTCCACCTCACTGTCAACCCCTTTGCAACGTCCTGTCATGGCCGATTTCATTCTTCTTCCTCTCTTTTCTACAAACCCTAGATCTGGATTTTCACCCTCCGCTTCTGAGTTGCGACGCAACAGCTGCCGCGCATGACCACGACTCTACCCCCCGACTCGCCACTCCATCGCCCCTGCACCTCTTTTGATCCTATCTGGTAAGTAATAACTCTCAACAATTTGCCATCTCTGTTTAATAATTGCTCTCCTATTAGTTGATTTGTTAGGAACTGAATTTGCTCTTCTAGTGGATATTGTTTCAACCTCCTTTCAGTACTCAATGAATCCTCTATCATGCTTTTAGTTAATTCGAATAAACAACAACTACTTTCAGTATTTGAATAGAGGTTATATAATTAATTAAAACAAGGGGTTTATTTGCTCGTAATCGACATGTAGGGTCAATTGGACATAACCAATTTTATCTGGCATTGAACTGATAGTAAATCCTGTATCAAATTATGTATGTTGCAATTGTTTTTGGATGCTTACTGCTGATATGATTTGATTGTGCTGATATGCTAATGATTGTCAAATCCCCAAATCTTCAATGTTCTTTTTTATCAATATAGTTTGGATTTTTTAAGTCAGATGCATGGCAATTACTAGTGGTACTTGCAGAGTCAATTGCTATTGTCACATTTTGAAACCCATACCAGTGTACAAGAACTGTTCTGGTACAGAGCAGTGCTCATGTGCAATAAATTGGTTAAATCATATGTTTATGTTAAGCAATAATCGTTTATCTTCCTTTGCAGGGTCTAAAGAAAGAGTGTGGTCAAGCTGTACTGGTACTGATCAACATACATCGTCCTTCTTGAATTTAACATACATCAATCTTCTTGATCAACATAAATTTATATGTATGTCAGTAAATTTTATATGAATGCCAGTAATACATTTGTTTCGATTAGATTCTTTTTTTGTACTTGATGTTATTATTTACTTTGTCACAATGTCCATGCAACTAGATTAGATGACCAAATTAATGAAGTATGCATTTTCAATGGTTAGTTATCTAGTTGTAAGAAAGCATTTATCTAAATTAATGAAGTATGCATTTTCAATGGTTAGTTATCTAGTTGTAAGAAAGCATTGATCTAATACTTTATAATTTCATTCTTCTTTTTTAATTTGTTTCCATTTGGTACATTAGCAGGTTGCTCTGGAGAGAATACCAAAATTTTCTAAATGTCAATTAACAAAATTTAATTTTTAAAGAACTGATGCCATTAGGGTATTTATCCTACATTTTTTATTTCTAATTAATTTTGTTATTGCAGTTATGAATGTCCACGAGGAGCCAAATGATATCGAGGATGCCAAATGATATTTCTAATTCCTTCAAAGGCGCATGATCAAGGCCACTGCAAAGTTGAAACAAGTAATTTTTTTCAAAATTCATTTGAAAGTGTGAACTTTTGGTTTACATCACTTTGGGAAAGTGGATTTATAAGAAGTTAAGGACATGTATGCCCCTATTTATTTCACTTGTTTTACTTGATTTCAGCTACAATTTGATATTTTACATTGATTCCTATTTTAATTCATCCCCCCAAAAAAAGTAAAACTAGAGTGTGTGAATTATCTACATTACTTTTACTCCAATGGTTTCTAATCACACCCTTTCTGTTGACATGCAATATTTGATTTTACCCTTTCTGTTGCTATTTTCATTGAACCAAATTTCACTTATTTATGATTTTTGTAGATAAGCAAGCTGCAAAAGCACACTAAAAGGCTATTTCAACATTCTGTGATAGGTTACTTAGTAAATCGTGGTTGAGGTTTTGTGAAGGAAAGATTAATGCTAGAGCCATGACCTTTGCGAATGAAAGTCGTGGCCGAGGGAGCGTAAGCAGTGGCTAAGGAAATGAAAGCCGTGCCAAGAGATCGAAAACCATGGCCGAGGGACGAAAGCCGTGGCCGTGGTGAATGATTTATGATGATTTATTCTGTGTAGTTAGGAGATGAAAAATATTATAGTTTGATGATTTTTGTTAGCTGGAAGGATAATCTTTTACGTTGTAAAAATAATTGAAAATTTTTTAGTTAATTAATTTTGAATTGTTAATATTGCGCATATTCGTATATGATTTTTTTTTAAAAAATTATATATAAAATTGTAACGGTTATTAACTAATAACCGTTACAGAAGATTAGTCTTTTGTAACGGTTATTAGTTAATAACCGTTATAAATTATTAAAAAATAAATATATGTAATGGTAGTGTATCTTATTTGTAACGGTTATTATTTAATAACCGTTATAGAAAATTAGAATTTGTAACGGTTACTATATAATAACAGTTACAAAGATTAGAATCTGTAACGGTTATTATATAATAACCGTTACAGAAGCTGATCTTCTGTAACGGTTATTAAAGCTTTTGTAATGGGGACTACTGTAACGGTACGTAAACCGTTACAGATCCATTTTATTAACCGTTACAGAAGGCATTTTTTCGTGTAGTGTAATGTGCATCATTGCTCGGTGCCTCGGTCTTTCTCTCAGTAAGCATGTTGATTTCAAATAAATTGCAAGTAAAATTTTATGAAGTAAATTAAGTTGGAATATTTCCTTTTTTTCACATCTAAATAACTGTACGTCCAATTTATTTGTCGGCAAAAAAAGAATCTAAAAGCAAATAAACATGTGTTAGAAATTCCAATTTTGGTAGACCTGGCCTTAACGCGAGTACTCTGTACAAATTGCGCCTTCCTTCTTTAGTGGAACTGAATCTATTACCTTTACCTAATTTGAACACTCGATGTATCACTTTCCTCTGATCTGACATTTGTTCCCTTGTGCTTCTCAAAAACATATTCTTTCCATTTCAACCCTCAGCAAGAATCGACCAAATGCTTCATTTGAGTTGCGCGTTATTATATTTTAGGGAAAAAAAGATGTTCAATTATATGACCAATCATATGAGATGAGAGGGTTCATTTTTTATTTGCTTTATGGAACCTTTAGTTTCAAATTTTAAGGATCATAAAAATTTTAATTCCCGTTTTTTTTTAAAACAAACAGAGGTATGACATATTTTGATACCAAATATAAAAGTTTTCCCGTTTGAATCTTATGGGAATAGGAGGAATAGTTTCTTCTTAGACGTAAATTTATTGTAAACAATCCAAATTCTTCACAAAGTTATACACTTTCTAATACTTTCCGTCTAGAAATAGACTATTCCTCTTATTCCTAAGCAATCCAAACAGAGCCCTAACTATATGCCTCTCTCTAGAGACCAATCAAGTGGCACAATAGGCGGATGTAATAAAAAAAAAATGCTGAGATTATATGTTTTGTCCAGAATCACTTATATATCGTCTGATCTAGATGAAATTCAATCAGTCCGGTCGAAATCGTCCAGAGAGACAAAACTCACATAGACTAGCTAGTTAGTAGTTTATATCTGTGTTAAATGATCCGTTAATTTGATACTGGTATGGTATTGATTTTAAGTTTTGTATTTTCGTAACATTTTTCTTAAGTAATGGAAAAAAAAAATTCGAAAATTATTTTATAATCTTTTTAATGTTCGCTTTGTTTTCGAGCATACGCTTCTCTTCTTCTCTTGTCAGTTCAATTCAAGTTTTTTTCGGCAGCCGCTGCATGCTTATCCCATACCCATTTGTATATACCCTCGGATATGGATATAAGTTTTTTATGCATATATTCAATGAAAACATTATTGCATTGGATTGGAGATCCAAGTAACCGGACAAGAAATCTATTTCGAAGATTTGTGCATTGTACCACTAACGCAGTCCACTTGGCACTTGTTGTCTCACAAAAGAACAAGAGTCCCTCGTTGTACATCGAACCCTTGCAGTATAGAGCCCATCAAAGACTATTTCTCCTCTCGATCTCTCCATTTCAAAATTAGTTATAATGTCCTTCCTCCAGCTTTTAAGCATTAAATTTTAATTTTTGCTTTAAATTAATTTTTTTCTTTTAAACAAAAATGCAGATCTAAAGTTAAAAAAGAAAATGTAAAGCTAAATTTCAACCTCTTTCTTAATGGCTCCGTTTGAATAGGTGTGGGAAGAAGGGAAGAAGTGGGAAGAAGTATTGGGAAGTGTGTAACTTTGTGAAGAGTTTGGATTGTTTATAATTTTTTTCTTCCCTTTTTCTTTTTTCCTACCTTCTTCTCAACGCATCCAAACGGTACCAATATAAAGCTAAATTTCAACCTCTTTCTTATGGGTGCGTTTGGATAGGTGTGGAAAGAAGAGAAGAAGGAAAGAAGTGGGAAGAAGTACTGGAAAGTGTGTAACTTTGTGAAGAATTTGAATTGTTTATAATTTTTTTTCTTCTTCTTCCTTCTTCTTCTTCTTTCTTCCAACGATCCAAACGCACCCTATATATAAATCCCAATTCCCATCTGTTAGTCATATGGTCCCAACTCCCAAGTATTATAGTATTCCCGGACTTGTCCAAGTAGTTACAAGTTACAACACTGTATTATCACCGTCGATTGAAGATCATATCCATTATCTCATAAATGGAGACCATCTATACACTACTAGAATTTCGTTTATCTGTGTCGGACCACCGACATATTAGAGTCGCTAAATCAAGCAGCGACGCAGAAAGAAAAAAGCAGGCGGGAGGGCTTTTCCTGGGTGTCGGTAGGCCGACAAAGATAAGTTAAGACGCATAAATATTCAAAAGAGAGACGCTCTCAAATTCTGTGTAGGGACGCAAATATGTAGAATATATTGGTGTCAGTACTCTGACACGTATAATGAGAGACGCATAATATTTTTGGGTTCATTTCAAGATCCAACAGCTCAAATCAGATGTGAATTTAGTTCAGTGCGTTGTACTGTTATAATATTCAGAACTTGATTTAATCTAAGTCTTAAATTTTCAAATTTCATCGCCTGATATTTTTGCTTTCAAATTTTGTTTTCTAACTTAAAATAATTTTAAAATATATTTAACTATTTTTTAGAGGAAAAAAAATTAACTTTTGACACGTCTACACGATTGACATGACTATATTGTATTGTGTCAACATTGCGTGTCAATCGTGTCGTATCAGTTTTCGTATTGTGTCGACTCATGTCAACACAATTGTGTATGAGACGAGACGACGCATCGATGGCGAATCATCCATTGCCATATGATTTTTTTTTTGGCATTTGCAATCTTAGTGAGTGAATAGATTGAAAATGCAAATTAAAATATCATTAGATATTATTAAAATAATTGCACTTGATGTTTTGTCTTATTAAACACATTTTTCTTTTATGCCGCATTTTTTCAACCATATTCCAATTCCACTTAAATGCCGACGGCGCCAAAATCATTCACCCCAAAAATTTTTTTGTCTTATCCAATAACTCTCCTCACATTATTCGATAAAAAAAATCCGTTACCTCTGCCATTAACGGGAACCCAAATACTTTCATATTTTCCTTAAATAATGCATAATATATGAATCATTAGGGCAATTGAACAATAATATTTATAAATCGAGCGCACCATCAGAAAGCCTTCTCTATTTGTCCTTTTTTATATTGAGCCGTCTCAATTTTTTTTTTTTACTCTAATTGACTTATTTTCTTGCTAATTATATATTATTACAATACCGAAATTAAAGATAAATTGATATGTTGCTAATTATATGTCAAAACCACATGCCAGACAAATTTTGAGCAGCACAAATTCTATTAATATTTTTTTATCAATCTTTAGTTTCTTTCACAAATGGCGCCAATTATTTCAACATAATTTTTTTATAGATGGCGCCAAGTTACTCAAGTGGCGCCAAAAATATTTGGTAGAGATTTTGTTTTATGTTATTATTATGTTTTTACCATAGTATTTCACTTCCAACCGTAAATTTTTTTTTTCGAATAACAATTGTAAAATAACCAAGTCAACTACAATAATAATTGGACCATTTAATTGCACATATAATATCTCAAAAATAATTTCATGCTTATGCAATTCGACCCTATTTTAAGTTGTATGATAACAAAAATAAGGTAATATTACTTGAAATTTACACAATTAATAATAGTAATTGCAATAATAATCTCACAAGTATAATTATCGTATGTTGTGCTATATATAAAGGCAACATTTCCTGGCCGCAATCCTCTATTTATGCAACTATTGGATATTATATTTTTGTCCTATTAAACGCATCCCCAATTTTCCTTCTCCGATGCATTTTCCTAAGTAAATGCATCCCCAACTAATTATCAAGACATGGGAGACCACCCACGTATGAATCTTGGAGGATGCAACATGTCCGAACAAATACTAAGTAAATAACTTATTTCGTTTAAATGGGATTATTAGCACCTGGATTCGACGACCTGTTTGTGTGCGTGATTTAGATGTTTTTTTATTAGGTTTGGACTTTCATCGGAAAAAAAATAAATTCAATATTGTTTTCTAGACTCAAAACAACATAATATTTTTTAAACATTATATTACATGGTGTTTAGGAAAATGGACTCTAACATGTATAGAATTTCTTGGAAAGAAATTTTAGTGAGATTATATTTTTGCCCTATTAAATACATTATACATGTCTGATTTTCCTTCTCCGATGCATTTCCCGAAGCGTCTTTATTATTACCCAATCAAACGCTGACAAGTGACACCTCTTAACTGGTTGCTTACAGTGTCCACGAATAGTGTCCACGGATCGCTTAGTTGTGTTTGTATATGGAACGTTGGATCAAATCTGATGGCCTCTACTAATTTAAGTTGTGCTTGTGGTTTTACATGAGCTTACAAATATGATTTATATCAATTGTATCAAAAAAATAGTAATCTTAGAAACAATTAAACATTTTATATTCTTTTGTGAAACAATTAATTTGAATTTCTTATTTCAATATACTTTTGTATTTGATGAAACTCTCCATTAAACTGATTGACTCATATATTATTACTATATAAATTCATCATATTAATGTAAAGAAAAATAATATTATTAATTGTATTCATATAATAATATTTTCGAGAATGAATATTATACTTTTTTAAATCCTATGTCACGTCTCGCACCGACGGGTCACGGGACGTGAGCCGAATCGATATCTTCTGCACCCATCCGACGGTCCGTCAACCTACGTCGTAACAAAGAAACAAACAGAGTCAAGTACAAACCTCAGTAACCGGTTATTTAACGACGCAACTTCTCTACATTTAATTATTATCACAAAGTTCAATCAGATCGGATTAATCCACAGAACAAATAATATATTATTACGGAAATAATATATTTTTCCAAACATCAATGATGAAATGTTTGTTTTTGTGAAAAGTTTGCATTTTCGAGTGAAAAGATAGAATATATCACGGTTCATGTATCATGGAATTTAAAAGGCATGGATGGACACGTGGTACAAGAAAAATGATTAAAATGAAAATCATGCATTCTAAAAATAAGACACGCAAGGTGCTTGTAAAGACAGATGGCCCTCGGAGGTCAAAACATATAAATGCGGTACAACTTATTCTAATAACATGCAATTTTTTTAGTACTCAAAAGTTTTAAATATTAAAATCAATCCAATAGAATAAATATTAAAATATAAAAAATTTTAATATGTCACATCCTACGTGCTTCAGCAATTTATTAGAATTTAGAATATAAATTATCATATGATTATAAAGTATAATCAAACATAGAAAAGCATGACAACTGTATTCCGATCAGTGACATATTTTTAATAAAATTAATTGTCATTGAAATTAATTAGGGGGAGCATGAAAAATTATACAAACAAAAAATTTCATTAGAGAATGAAAAGTTTTGGCGCGATTTTCACAAAATATTCCCACCAAACCACATTTTGTTGCCTTTATATTGTATCTCTACATTAAATAATCATTGTCATTGGATTTTAATCGGACAGATGAGATATGGCTCTAGGTGAAATTAGGTCATCGCGAAAACTGTCTCCCCTTAAGCACACCTCAAATTCAATTCCTCCACCTTTCTTTCTTCGTCCCTCTTTGATTCTCGCTGCTGGTTCCCGATCTGGCGGCTCGCACTTCTCCCTCTTGAAACGGTAATCGCTCTCTTTCTTTTCTCAATTGCTCTCTCTCTCTCTCTCTCTCTCACTTTCTTTCACGATGGTACTCGTCGTTGTTTCTTTCTTTCGAAACAATAATCCGATCACAGGTTCTTCATTAACTCCATCTTGCTCCGCCTCTCCGCAACTTCTTCCTCGTTCGCAACTCTTTCTTGCGCTGTTGCTTAATTAGTTTAATTTTTCTTTGACTTGCTTAATCAATCATTGTTTGAGGTTTTGTGGGTGATCTAATCAGTTCAATTTGCTCTCGAATTGAATCATTTTGTGTAACTGATGGCTTGATTTGTTAATTAGTTTGATGATAGTACTTGAGTTCTTGATTAATTTGGTATCGTATAACATACTCGAGTTATTTGGCAGGAAATGGGGACCTCCTCCTTCTCCTTCTCCTTCTGTACTGCATCCACCTAGTCCACCTCCACCTCTGGCACATCGCAGCTCATCATGGAGCACATCATGTCCCAGTCCTAATGGCCGACGTTCAGATCCTCTAAATATGTTGCATTAATTTTTTTTTGTATACGATATTTCTATTTTTCTGTAAGTATGTGGCTTATTTCAGAGATCAATTGGTTATTTAAATATAGGAAAATAAGCTAATTTTGTTTTGTTTACTTCTGATTAGAATGATTTGAAGTACCTAATTTCATTGAAGTTCTCACTTGGTATATTACCTAAGATGCCATTTCTAAAGAAGTATAATCTCATGGAGGTACCAACCTTTTTCCAATCGAAAATACTGTCATAGTCGACATATGCCAACCATCTGGACCTTTTTTCTTGCTGCTAATATGTTGGTTTGTTGTCACAGTACAAAGATGTCCTAGATGCATTGAAAACTAGAGATGTTAGATTATTGAGATAGGCTGTTGAAAACCCTGAAGCATCAATGGAGCACACAGCCCTAGAATTGATGGCTTAGCAGAGCCTGAGAAGGATGCGAAAGAAGTTGTTAAGGTATATATATATCTTTCTTTCTCTCTCGACAATTGTTAGCTTGAATCAACTCTTCATTGTGAATGTAGAAAGAAGCAAACAATAGAAAGGAATTGCCAATCTCTGACTCAAGACCAACAGACCCAAAGGTAAATTACATGCAGAGGCATATTTATTTATTTTTTCCATATTCATAGAACTTTTATTAGACCTTTCACATTTTTTGTCTTTTCTAGACATTAAGAATAGCACAAAATAACGAGGCAGCTAGGAAGAGTAGTCTGAGAAAGAAGGTACTTTTTCCTTTAGATGATCAAATACATATATGGACAATCATAATTTATTTGATTGTCTTATCATTTTCTACAAATAATTAGGCTTATATCCAACAACTGTAACCAAATACATATATACGCAATCATAATTTCTTTGATTGTTTTATCCTTTTCTATAAATAATTAGAATTATATCAAGCAAAACTGAAATCTAGCCAGGAGGATAAAACTAGCTCAGCTAGAATAAGAGGTGCAAAAATTCAGAGCTCAGATACCAAGTTGCACCAACATACATATTTCAAAATATTTTTGTGTGAATGTTTTGAGTTATGTAAATTAAGCTAATGATATTTTTCTCAAAATTTGTGAATTACTTTAATACTTCTACAATGCAGGGCACGTATGGCATTCCAATTGGCCTTCAGAGTATCAGCTCAGGCACGCAACCCTTATAGCTACACACTGAAATGTTAGTATTCCAGTCGCACTATTTTATTTTACTAGATCAGGAATAATTTTTTGTTTATTTTTCTTTTAGAAGCAGCCGTGTTTGACATGGATTATGCACGTTGGATTGAGGAGCATCACAGCTAATATGTAAGCTAAGCAAGCAGTGTCTGAGGGGGGGGGGAATTAAAGAATTGTCTTTTCATTATCATGTATCAAAACTTTTGCAAGTTTGTTATTTCAATCGGATGTACTGGATGTTGATTTGCAATTCAATGCATAATAGATATTTGTGTGATTTTTATTTGACTCTGTGAATGTATGTATGTTTGTGAATTTCAAATAGTTGTGAATAATTAAAATCATATGAATTAAATAAGGGTGGTACTAAATTAGTACCGGAAAGAATTGAATGGCTGTATAAATGTAATTCTGACAATAAATTATCTGTGTCGCTAATCAAAGGCGTTCGTATACTGACTATTTATAAATTGTGGGCCCCGCTAAATTTTGACAATATATTATCTGTGTCGCTGATCAGAGGTGTCGGTAAACCGACAAATATAGTTTGCGGGCCCCGATAAATTCTGACAATATATCATCTGGGTCGCTTAATAAAGGCATCAGTGTACCGACATATTAACGTCTAAATAGTGACGCGCTTACTGTTTGAATAAGCAATCGAAGAACATCGTATGCGTCGTTATTCCGACACAAATATAGAGACGCGTTAAGCAATCCGCGTCCTCGCGACACAGATGTTTATTATTAGCGGCTAGAGTATCGGGGTCGCTTAGGTAGCGTCTTTAGGTGGACGTAGATAGCTTTTCGTGTCGGAATAGAGACGTCTTTTTGCGAAGCAAATAATTGACATTCTAGTAGTGATATTATCACCAATTTAGTTAAAATCCCACGTCCCTTCAGGGGGACCAGTACACTCTGTTGACCTGATCCGAACCGTCCGATCGAATTTCGACGGACAGATTTTTTCGGACCGCACGAATTTCGACGGACCTAGTATTAATTACGGAACATCCATCATTGATCGGACGGTTCAGATCATAATTTTTGCATTATGCTGACCTTAGAGGATATGATTTTCACCTTTCGGGTACTTAATTTATTGAAAGAAAAATTTCAAAAAAAATCAAAATTATTGAAAGAAAAGCAACAAGGCAAGCTTCCAACAGTGACGGGAAAAATACTGGTCCTTTGATATTCTAAATTCTTCTCTTTCAAAGAGAATCTCCTCCAACAAGCTCACCCCCACACCTCTATAAATGGAACCTTTGTGCTGCATTTTTTTCATCAAAGTAAACACACAATCTAGCAGCTAGTATCTCATAACCATGTCTAGGTCATTGGAGCCTCTCATTGTCGGGAGGGTAGTCGGAGAGGTTTTGGATGCCTTCAGCCCTTGTGTGAAGATGGTTGTCACTTACAACTCTAGCAAATTAGTCTTTAATGGTCACGAACTCTATCCGTCAGCTGTCGTCTCCAAGCCCAGGGTCGAGGTTCAAGGCGGCGATTTGAGATCTTTCTTTACACTGGTACATATATACATTTTCTTTTCTTTAATCTGTCTGCTCCTACTATGACATGTCAGTTATAAACTTGTAATTACATTTGTGTGAGTGTTGCTTCTAAATTCTAATTGCTCGTTCGCTTGCTTTTACTTTCACTTATTATATATTTGTTTAATTATAGGTTATGACAGACCCCGATGTGCCAGGTCCTAGTGACCCATATCTGAGGGAGCATCTCCATTGGTAAGCTATGCAAAAAGTGTCTCTTTACTTTTTCTAGAAAAGTTGTATCTAAGTTTGGTGTTATTTTGGATGAAACTCATGCACCGATGCACGTGCATCTCATGCTAATATTCACAAGTCACAACTACATTAGATATACCTATTTTTTTACATGTATATGTAGTTATGTACGTCATCGATGCATACTAAATAGTGATATCACTGTAAGAGAGATGGTCTTTATATAAATTTTTTAGATAGATTTTTATTTTATTAGTATTGGACCTTGTTTTATTGCTAGATTTAATTGATGCACTAAATCTAGTAATTTTTTAGCAAGACTCAATTTTCTATTAATAGGTCCTTAAAAATCTAGCGATTTATTTTTAATAGACTTTTTGAATATTGCAAAGTTTAATGTAGCAAAGAATTGCTACATTAATAAAAAATTGAATCTTGTTAAAAGATTGCTAAATTTACTGCATAATTATCTAACAATAGAACAAGATCCAACACTAATATTAAAAAGTCTATCTAGAAAATTTAGGTAAATATCATCTCTCTTGTAGTGTATTTAAAGTGCAATACAAAGTGGCTAACTGTTGGACATTGACCTTGTGACAGGATTGTGACTGACATTCCGGGCACTACTGATGCCTCCTTTGGTGGGTCTCATTCTCCACTCTCTCTATATTTCACTATTTACTGGTTATTCTTTTCCGGTTTACCTTTAAATATTTACTCCTCTCTGTTAAAGCAGGAAGGGACTTGTTTAATTATGAAAGCCCAAAACCCAGCATTGGAATACATAGGTTCGTTTTTGTGCTATTTAAGCAGAAGAAGCGTCAATCAGTGAGCCCACCGTTGTCTCGGGAGCACTTTAACACCCGCCAATTTGCCGATGACAATGACCTGGGACTGCCTGTTGCAGCTGTTTACTTCAATGCACAGAGAGAGACTGCGGCACGGAGGAGGTGACTTGAAATTCTGCAAGTCCACTTACATTATCAGATGACCATTGCAGCTCATGCAGTGGAGAACTTTCGGCATCTCTAATGCAAACATGGTCGATTGCCATTATTGAAATTGTCTCAATGTTATTTTCATCAAAGCTGTGTGCCAATAAATTCAACGCAATTGATGTGCTTGCCTCATTGCTGCTCTTTACTGTTGCTATTAACCAGTGATTCAAATCTTGGAATCCATGATTAATGATTTTTGGTCCGGCCAGTAGCACAAAAATGTCTGTTTAAAAGGTTTTTTTGATAGCCAATGTTTCCCCTGAGGCTCGTTTGGATGGTGTGGGAATAAGAGGAATAAGAGAAAAAATGAGAAAAAGTATTGGAAAGTGTGTAATTTTGTGAAGAGTTTAAATTATTTATAATAAATTTATTCTCTTATTTTCTTATTCTCACACCACATCCAAACACAACCTAGAATAATGATGGTGAAGTATTTTATTTTCGACGTGTCGAAAGGCAAGTAATAAAGCCCTTCATGATTATGAAAACAAAAAATATGACATGTTCGATATGTTACAGTCATAATGTGTGTGTCGGACTAAATTATTTTACACTAGCTAGGTAGCCTCTATCTAGTATTTCTGGAATCGTTTGGATGGTATGAGAATAAGAAATGAATAAGGATTTCTGAAAGAAAATATTGGGAAGTGTGTAATTTTCTGAAAAGAGTGGAAAGATGTTATTCCGGAAATAAGAAATGTTGTTTGAATGGTGAGCTAGGAATAAGCAAATTGATATTAATTTAAATAAATTATTAAAAATTATTATTTTAATATTAAATAAAGTACTAATTAAAGAACACATAAAATTTCATTTAGTTATTAATATTTAGCTAATTTTGTTGAAATTATATATATATAATTGTTGGAAGATGTTATTTCTAAGAAGAAATTATTCTTCTTCTTATTTCTAACTTGTTTGGATGTCTAGGAAGAAACTATTCCTAAGTAAGAAGCTATTTTTCTTATTCCTAAACATCCAAACGACCCCTCTAAAAATAAAATATTACAAGAGAACCAACTAGGGTGTAATTTAAAAATAAATAACATGAAGATATATATATATATATATATATATATATATATATATATATAGAGTTTAGCTACGGTGAGTCGCGACTCACGGACCCTCCAGTGAGTCGCGACCAAAACTCCTAGATCTAGATCAAAATGACCGATCCAAACCATCCAATATGATCTCCCTATTGAAATCTCCATGTAGACCAAATTTTTCATTTTTTCGAAATTTTTAAGCATTTTTTTGAAATTTTAGAAAATCGTTAATCTAATTGGTTCTGAACCATTCAAAAACATCAGTTTTTAAAAATCCGAAAAAAAAGTTAAAAATTTCGAAAAAATAAAAAATTTGGTTTGCACGGAGATTTCAATAGGGAGATCATATTGAACGGTTTGGATCGGTCATTTTGATCTAGATCTACGAGTTTTGGTCGCGACTCACCGGAGGGTCCGTGAGTCGCGACTCACCGTAGCTAAACTCTATATATATATATAATGGCTAATGTGCCATAGATGGCACAGAGGGTCCCGTGCCATAGAGTCGTTTTTCGATATCTAAAATTCAAATTCTCAATCTAAACCTTTCAGGTTATTCACCATATTAAAATACCCTTGGAAACCAAAATTTACATTTTTTCGAATTTTTCTGCTATTTATTAAGATATTTTTAAAAAAACGTTATACTTGGAGTATTTCAGGCCCTTCAATTTGAACATAGCAAAAAAATTTAAAAAATATATAAAATTTGGTCTCCAATGGTATTTCAATATGGACATCAATTTGAATGGTTTGGATTGGCTGATTGAATTTCGAATCTTAAAAAAATGACTCAAAAAAGATATCTATGGCACTTTAGCCCACCTCTATATATATATATATATATATATATTATGCATGTTTAAAATTTAGAAATTTAATTCTCGCACTTTTATCTATAGAAAATAAAACAAAAGTACAAATTGGGTGAAGTTTTTATAAAAATAATAATAATTATAAATAATTGATGTTATTTTTTTGTTTTATATAGAACAGTGCATGCTAGGCAATAAACGTAAGCGGCTCAATCTATTAACGATACATGCAGATATATTTTAAAAAAATAAATTGTTTAAACTATGCTTGATCCTCTTCTGTTATAGGGTATGATATTTTATTTGAAATCAATATCTAGACTAGAGATCAGATCTACTCACACAAATCAATGGTCTATAGTTGATACAAAGATTGTTTACACCCCATCAGGGCTGTACAAGAAAAAAAAGAAACCCGCCCAAACTGTTTAACCCGTCCGACCCGATCCGTATTTTAACGGATTCAAATATTATCCGGGTTGGATCAGGTTTTAATTTTGTTAACCTGGTTGTATCGGGTCGGATTATATTTTCACTCTTGATAACCCGTTTAACCCGTATATAACTTCTTGATTAAATTTTAATTATTACTAAGAATTTATTGTTACTAGTGCTATATCGTTGTGTGCAATTAATTTTTATTTATATTGATTATACATGATTCATAATTTTTAAAATGGTTTGCACATTGGTCAAATTCGTAAAATAACGTGCAGATGAGGAAGTCCAGTGGTTCCTTTTTTTTTGCACAATGTATATGTTGCTAGATAATTAAATGACATTTGAGGGGCCAAATAAAGTAGAGTACTATTTGTAAAAGTTAATAAATATAAGCAAAAGTCAGAAATGTAACACTTCTAAGTTATTTGTCTCATTGGCTCATTAAAGACAGAGCCAAGCCGAGTCATATGTGATCGCATCATATATTTTTTAAATAAATAAATATGTAAATTATACAAAAATTTGTCAAAAAAATAATAAATAAGCGCTGCGTTAAATTCAAGCCGTACACGTTGGAGTTTTATATATGCATGTATATGTATGTATAATGTTGTACTATGAATTTTGTTGCAGAGTGCTGCTACTCTTGTTTCATGAATATTATTTATCGATAATGTTATATGCTAAGTCATTTTTTAATTTTACACAATTAAAATTACAACCCGTATGATCCGCATAACCTGTAAAAATCCGTATGTAAAAAAAAATTCTGGATTGAGTTGGGTTATGAGTGGGTTAGTTAAATTTTTTTTCCAACCTGATACAATTGGATTGGGTTAAAATTTTGATTAAAAATTAATGACCCGCCCGTTGTACAGCCTTACACCCCATTAGTGAAATTGTTATGATTTTTTTATAGATGCTTTTTATAAGTAGCAAGGATAAACAAAATTATGTCTTGAATAAACAAGTTCCTATCTACTGAGACCCTTTCGCTCTACTTTAATGTCTTTGTCTGTCATGCATGTATATATATAGTACAATTTTCACCTTCTAAATCGATTCAAAAGTAATTTCCATATTGTTATATAGTTCTATGAAAATATCAAGAGGATAAATAATTTCAACAGAGAAAGAAAATATTTAGCCTCTTGGAATAAAATAAATGTGATTATGAAATTGTGTAACATAGCACATCGTACTTAATAAACGAACGACTCCACATTTGTTCTCATAGAGGTTATGTTCTTAATGAACTTTTTTCATCAAAATTGAATGAGTTCGAAAGAAAAAGTCATTTCTTCTAAGAATATCGGGTGCGTTTGGATAGGTGTAGGAAGAAGGGAAGAAGGGAAGAAGTGGGAAGAAGTATTGGGAAGTGTGTAATTTTGTGAAAAGTTTGGATTGTTTATATTTTTTTTTCTTCTTCCTTCTTTTTCTTCTTTCTTCCAACGATCCAAACGCACCCATCAAAATATGATCAAATTTTAGTTTTGATGAGATGGCCTCCAACTACATCAGCAAATTAATTAAGTACCCACAGCAGAAAAATGCAAACTCATAGTTGGAGGGTTTTTGCTTCATATTCCGTATGCTACAATCCAAGTTCAGCTTGGACATTCAGAAATACTCAGATTAAATGAGATTGACATCTTAATTCAACACGTCCACAAATAGGGGTTTCAAACTTGGTAACCGGCAACAGAACACCTGTTTCATTTGTCGTGCTGATAAGAAAAACGAAATCTATCCTTCGTTTAGATGCGTTGAGAAGAAGTAGGAAGAAAAAAAATTATAAACAATCCAAACTCTTCACAAAGTTACACACTTCCCAATACTTCTTTCCACTTCTTCCCTTCTTCCCACACCTATCCAAACGGAGCCCTATTTAAGTACCGTTAACTATGCCACTTTGTTAACGAAATAATTTCGCTAAATAATATGTACAAAAACACATTAACGAAATAATTTTCGCTGCCACTTACTGTTCCGTTAAGAAAACAAAATAGATTTCAATACCGTTAACCGTTCCACTTACCGGTAACGTGATAACATAACGTTTTTTTTTTTTCTGCAGGTGACAGGCCCATCCACAAATTTGTGAGCAGCCAACCAAAGAAAAATCAATCCTATAAAGGAACTTCCCATGACGCATATTTCAGTTCAGTGAACCGCAGACGCAGCCTTACCTAATGATGAGACACCAAAAGGAACTCTTTTTTGGTACAAACAGTTCACCGGAGGAAAGGACTCGGATGATGCATGCACATATCCTATCAAGTTAGACCACCAACTGCTAAACAACGGTACAGATACAAATTAGAGAGAACATTCTGGGCCCAGGAGGTCTGTTGCTTCTGGTCCACTATGACCTCTCGGTCCCCCTCAACTCCCTTCCACTACTCGACACGTTAAACTTGTGACTTGTCCTGTTGTCCACATAATTTTTTCTCTCTCCGCCGTTTTCAAAAACCATACAACTAATATAGGCCTGATTTCAATTATTTGTGAAATTAGGCATATTGCACATTGGACTAATTTTATGATATAATAAGTTGATAAACATATCTTTCGTTTGTTTAAACTTATGAACGAACAAATGCGGCTGATCATGACTAAAATCGAGCTGAAAAAACTGATTGACCTAAACAGAAATGATAACTATCATCTGTAATTTTATCAATTTTTATTATCGCTAAATACAAAGTGAACATATAAAACAGATAAAATAAATATATATATAGACAATCAAAATAAACACTTACAAATAAATAAATGTTGTCATCTGTTTTTCAAATTTGTATATGCATATTTAACTTATTTTTATTAAACTTATTTGTTTGTATGTGTTCACTTTCATCACTATATATGTTAATCTTGTCTATTTTATGTGTTTACTTTTTGTTTAACTGATAGTAGGGATAACAAAATTATAAATGGCGGTAATCAATTTTCTGACCTAAAACATCCCAACAAACTAATAATATCAATTGTATATAGAGCTATAGCTCTTCCCCGGTTTATGAAACTCATTCGATCAGCAACTTAGCATCATGAATGTCCCCAAAATCCACTTAGTTTGATCGAAAGATTGGACGGCATCACACGCATTCTACGCGACTACGAGCCCATTTGCATAGTTTTAAAATGACACGGTGTGATTTATTTATTTGTTAGATATACCATTAGTCATTCATTTTTTATCGGAATTGCTTTCCGTTATTCTTCTTCTTTTATCATTCCCGTCATTCCCTTTTATTTTTAAAAAACGCATTTTTTATTTTTGAAAATCGATCCAGGGATGAGAGGGAATGAGCGTCAGGAGAGGTAGAGCGAATCAGAAGGAGAGCGAATCAAAGAGGAGAGCGAAGACTGAGGGAGAGTGAATCAGAGAGGAGAGCGAAGGCTGAGGGAGAGCTTAGTATATTAAACAAAACAGTTATGTTCTAGTTAATACATATAAAGATTATAGTTAATACAATAAAAGTTCTAGTTAACTAGAACAGTTAAATATATTAACTAGAATAGTTGCTATACAAAATAGAACTATTATATATATTAACTAGAACTTTTATATATATAAGTAGAACCTTTACATATATTAACTAGAACCTTTATATATATAAGTAGAACCTTTATATATATTAACTAGAATGTTTACTATATTAGCTAGAATCTTTTATATATATATTAACTAGAACTGTTATGTATATCAAAACAGAGGAGAGGGAGGGATGAGGCGCTGGATAGCAGTGAATTTTCAAATATAGAAAATGTGTTTTTTAAAAATAGAAGGGAATGACGGGAATGATAAAAGAAGAAGGATAACAGAAAGCAATTCCGATAAAAAATGAATGACTAATGGTATATCTAACAAATAAATAGATCACACTGTGTCATTTTAAAACTATGCAAATGGGCTCGTAGTCGAGTAGAATGCGTGTGATGCCGTCCAATCTTTTGATCAAACTAAGTGGATTTTAGGGACATGCATGATGCTAAATTGCTAATCGAACGGGTTTCATAAACCGGGGAAGAGCTATAGCTCTATATACAATTGATATTATTAGTTTGTTGGGATGTTTTAGATCAGAAAATTGATTACCGCTATTTATAATTTTGTTATCCACTACAGGAAACTGCAGCATCTGTATCGGGATTTATGATTTTCCAGCAAAAAATATTTGTTGCATCAGCCAAAAAAATTTATTTGCATCCATATTTCGTTTTTCAGCATTTTGCATCGACCTATATTTGTCTGCATCGGCTTGGTGATGCAAATAATAGCCAGTTGTATGGGAAACACTAATGTAACTATTTTTATTTATGTGCATCGAATTTACCGATGTAACTTATTGAACATTTGCTTCTGTCCAATGGATGCAGTTAATGTATATGTTCTTGCATCAGCTACGGCAATGAAAATAATATATGTAATTGCATGAGATAAATTGATGTAACAATTCTCACTTGACTACATCTATTTGACCGATGCAATCAAAGATTCTTGCATTGCTCACACCAGATGCAACAAATTCACAGTTTATGCATCGGTTATGTCTATGTAAATAACATAACTAAGCTGATGTCACTTACTTCATCGGTTTTGTGGATTTAGAAAGACGATGCAGATAGTGTCTTTTCCTGTAGTGGAATCAGAGAGAGAGGAAGGGAAAGTTAGCGAAACAAAGAGGGAGAGAGGGAATGACTCCAGGGGATGATGGATGAGTTTCCGAAAATAGCATTAAGTTAATTACGCATTTTATAAAAATGAGTTTCCGAAAATAGCATTAAGTGTTTTGAGGATGATGGAGATGATAGGAATCGGGAATGATTCTTATCAGCCTCGATTTTTTATTGTTAAGTACGCAGCTCTTGTCCGCTTGTGTATTTGGAAACTACTTAGAAATAATATTTTAAATTTTAATATATACAAATTTACTTTTAACTATTAGTAAATAATATTTTTTATATATTCATGACAATCAATCTTTAGTCTCTAATTAAACAAATAATAACGCATATTTAACAGCACGTTTGGTTTGCGCGAACAATGGTCGTTCGTGAACTAGTTGTTCCTCTCCCTTCCCAAATACGCAATGCCACGAATTTGAATCCAGCTGAAGAATTCCTTGGTGGATAATTTTTTTCGGAAAAATAATATTCTTATTCTTAATAACTAATTATAGTATAATGTGAAAAAAAAATCCAAATGCTTTAAAAATATAAGAAAATTTAAAGTCTAGAGGCGAAATTTTGTTTTATTTTTTAGATATACTAGATAGAGACTACATAGTTGAAATGCGAAATTTTATTTTAAAACGGGATATTGTGTTGTTTTTTTAGAAATCCGCAATAGCCACAAATCCACAATAAAATTCGCCGTTTTGCATACTACAGTAACAGTACTTTGGCGGCCCAAATCTTTGTTTGAGCCCCAGCGTATTTTGTTAGATTCTTCGTAATCCCACACGTGCATTGTTGGTCTCTCACTTTACAGATCTGCTCTTATCCGTCTTATAATACAACAACTATGATCCCTGAAAGGCTGCACCTTTTACAGCGAGATTGGGTAAATGGGTGGGGCTGGCTATGCATGTGAAAAGATATTGCGTGTCAAATTTTTGAGTGCCATGTTGATTCGTCAACTATACCTGACAAAGCCTTCACTGGAGCTGATCCGTTTGTTCAAACCATAATTCTTACAAATTTTGAGTGAAGCATTTAAAATTCTGATATTATTGTCCTGTTGAGATGGTGTCGGAATTGTAATTCTCTGACAACTGATACCGGCATTAATTATCCAGAGGCTCCATTGTACCGCAGTCTTTCACCAAGTGGATTGGTATCGTTCTTTCTCATCGCGATTGTGATAGGTCAAAGACTCATAATAGTTATTAAATCCAAGCAAAATTAGGTCGATAATATGTGGCTCCATTTTTTTAAAAATAAATGATTTTGCCGCTTGCATGCTATCAATTTTGTGGTTTTAAACATTTAATCTCTCATCTCAGGCTATATTATCATCATGATCAAAATGGCTCCGTTTGGATGGATGCAGGAATAAGAGAATAACTTTTTTCTACTCCCAAATTTTTTATAAACAATCCAAACTCTTCACAAAGTTACACACTTCCCAATACTTCTTTCCTTATTTCTTTTATTCCCACACCATCCAAACGGAACCAATAAAATCATGAAGGAGAAAATGTGATCGGTATTAGTATTTGTTGAAATCACACGATTTGAAGGGAGAAAAAGAGGAAGAAAAAACTGATCTAGCATGATTTTAACTACGCTGTTGTCGATTTCCCCGTCGTTTCCTTGTCCGATTGCCAACTTATGCAGTATATCGATTTCTCATTCCTTCACAACCGTCCGATTAATTATGCATGTCCCGTGATTAATACCAGATTGATAGGTCCGAAAACATTAATTAATTGTCAAGAATAGATCCGACGGTTGTGATGAGGTGGGCAGAGTGCACCGATAGGCAGCAAATTTCAGTCGCTAATCATTTCTAGTGAATCGCTCCCAAATCATGTACTTTGTTCCAGTCAAGAATTCACTCTTAAAACACCTTATTGTGAGTTGAGTAGCCTCCTTTGTCATTATTCCCTATTTTTTATAGTAATGAATTGGGAAAAAAAATTAGTTTTGTAACAAACACTAAAGGAGAATTTTGTATTTGGTTTGAGAAAGTAACAATAAGCTGACGGCCAGGTGCGATACTCTTCCAAAGAGATTGTTTGTGATCACAATCTTGTTGTCAAACATGAGCTAGAAGAAAATTATGACTTCACATTTCACAAGGACCCTCGGTTGACCAAATATTGGCAATGAGAGGTATGTTTGCAGAAGATACTAAAGACCATTTTTGTATTTCTGCGTTGTGGGGGGGGGGGGGGCAAAATTGCTGCAATTTGCATCTACATTAGAAGATCTTAGCTTCGCGGCAGACAGATTGAATTATTTGTAGCAGTACCAAAAGAAACGCTTTATGACCTATATTTAGAAATTTTAGATAAAGAGGAAATAGGTTGTAATAGATAAGAACAGGAGAAGGCACTAAATTTATCATGATATAAGAACAGGAGAAGGGCGTCTTTCCATGCTGAAAACTTTTTCTTTTTCATTTTTAAAAAATTCTGATGCTGCATTTGGATGTTAAGAAAATAATGCTATAGTGAAAAATAGTTCGAATAAGTAATAGATGTAATATAGAATGGTTAAACTCTCAATTTGCTTGCGGTTTAACAATAGATGGCAGGTCCAATGGCCTATAACGATGTTTGAAATTGATGACACCTACATATATTTTTTCTTATTATCATTGAAAAAATATTTTCCTTCTACTCGGTCTTTTTGTCCGTGACCGTAACGATACAGTAATTTCACTATATCTATGGCCTATTTTAGTAGTTTCACTACCAGCGCCGCAAATTATCATGGAAAAAAAAGGCTGGATTGGCAAGTCGTGGAGGATCAAAATGCTAAATATAGCCTCCGTTTGGATGCGTTGAGAAGAAGTAGGAAGAAGGAAAAAGGGAAAAAAAAAATTATAAACAATCTAAACTCTTCACAAAGTTACACACTTCTCAATACTTCTTCTCACTTTTTCCCTTCTTCCCACACATATCCAAACGGAGCAATAATGAACGACAGTGAAGAGAGACAAAGAGATGATGGACAAAAAAAGAACAAAAAAGGAGATTATTTAACTAAGGTGCCCGGCCATGAGCCCATAACTCATTACAGAACCAAGGGTCTGGTTTAAAATAATGGGCTTGGCTGGCTTGACAAATCAGCCCATTTATAGAAGGGATTCATATTAAATAGTGATATGTAGCATTTTGATTTTTGAACGAGTTGATTCTGAAAATTTGAACTAAGATAAGCTCTGGTTGCTGAGCATTATTACATAATTATTTTGTGTCAGAATTCTTCATTTTATTGCTGTACATATTGTCATGGTTATGGGTTCACAACCATCCACTGAATGAATAATTGTTCTGAAGAATCTGAACAGAAATCAAGCAGATCTGTGAGAGAGAGACCCAACATCTAAATCCCTTGAGTTAATCTAACAGTCCTCGTTCTAACTATGACACATTACTGGCATCACAAGCATGACAGTAGATGTGAATCCACCAAGTATTAGGGGCACATGAGAAACCAATTCCATTATCAAATAGTCAAATATTTTAATAGGAATTGTGGTAAAAAAATAATAGAATATTCAACCAAAAAGATATTAACAGTAATACAATTCGGATACTGATGAGATGAGAGCATACACATATTATCCATAATTGTTCCAACACATAAAATCACCATTATATACGGTTGATTATTTGTCCATCAGAAAGCATCATTATACTAAATGACCAAAACCATAGCACTTTTTTTTTGAGGGACTAAAAAAACCATAGCACTTTTAATAACTGACATACAACAAAATCTCAAATTTCCATAAACTCGCTCCCGCTCATTATGAACTGCTCCTAGTCGGGTTTTGAAGATAAATTGTTTTCTCTATTAAATCGGTTCGTTTCGAACTTTGAATTGACTGAAATTATCTTCCGTCATAATTCGTTTCAGGACCAAAACTATCCTTATTTAATTAATTTGCAAGGCTTAATTGGAAAATTGACTTCATCAGTTCATCTAACGCTACCCTTGATTGTATTGTAATAATAAACGCGCACCAGAAAGATCTTTTGATTAACAGATAAGGAGAATAATTTATAGCAAATTTTGCATTTTATTAGATAGTTAGGTAACAAACCATCTGTTACAAGCGTACTGTACCGTGTACCATACCGAAAAAAAAGACGTATATTTACTTGTTTTAATTAGGGATAATCCTACCACCCAAAACCTTCAAAATTTGAGATACCACAGTCTCTTCATTTCTCTCATTTTTTTTTTCCTATTTTTCCTTAGAGTCCAAACCTAGCTAATTTACAAGAAAATTCTAATTCGTGATGTTGCGACCCTTTCTGACTGTCCATTCCAAAAGTTGCTCATCCTTCGTGAGTTAGCTGTTGCCGACCTGTAACTTAACCCGATTGATGGGTTAACCTTGGCAATCGAAGGGTTAACTGCAATTCTTGTACGATCCTTAATAGGTTTTGCATTGATTATGCATGTCACAGGCATCAAGCAGTTAGCAAGCAGTGCTTCCTTTCTACAATCGTCATCCCTGCGACCACTCTGCGCACAAACCTGGTCGATATTCTCAATATCCAGCTCGAACAACTCTTCATCTTCTTCGGCACTCATGTATATATTATGATCTTGGGATTTAGAAGAACATGTATCATATTTATCACTCTTAGTTGATGAGGCCATTTTGTGTTAATGAATTTGTATGTGTGGATGGGACTACTTATATATATGCCGCAGTGATGTAGTTCAAAGTTAGTGGTAGGTGAGAATGCTAACAGGGTTGGTTAGAATGGAGGTAACAATTGGAATACATGTCGAACTGGTGCCCCGGTAGGGCTATGTGGTAGATGGCCACATGACACCAATCCATGATAAGGGGGGAAAATATATTGGAGAAAAGAGGTAACAAATATTGCGTGGAAAGGAATGTTTAATTATGAGGTCAACCCAGTTAGATGTAGCGACCCACTAGTTTCTTAGGACTTTTTCTCTTAGCGGAGATCTTTTGACAATGCTAACAATAATAATTTATATTACTGTGATCTATATATTATACCGTGTCTATATAAATTAGATGTAATACTTCAATAATGATCCAGATTAAAAATTTTCATAAGATATAAATAATACTTCAATAATAGAAGTTTTGTACACAACCATTCAATAATTCCTACAACTTATAAATATCAGTAAAGACTTTTTCTATTTTTTTATTTTTGACTCATGCTGAAAAATATTATGAAAATTATTAAAATATCTATTATCAATGAATTCCAATTATTCTTCTATCTCTACACATTTAGATCAAACTGAAGCTTTAATTTTTGTCAATACCTGAGAAATCCCTACCAATTAAGGGAGTACGTAAACAAGTTAAGAGAAAAGAATGGCTTAATAGAGAGAAGCCCAGCATGAAGCAGGGCCTATAAAACACATCATATTTTGGACCACTTAAAACTATAAGAAACTTTAGGTTGATTTTGGGTCTACATTTATTGAAGTTCTTTCCCATCAAAACGCTTTATATGCTGTCCAATGATGATGATTGTACATAAAGAAAAGTGAGGGTCTTTTCATGCGATCGGAATTTCAGAATTTGAACTCGAGTAGCTCTGACCAGTCTGACGTAATGTGATTTATGGTCAACTATTATTTCTACACTGCTTTAACTATTTTTGCGATAGACCTTTGTTGTCGGTATCGTAATGATGCAAGTTTGAAAAATACTGTCTGCGTACACAATTTTTAACTGAAAAAACGCATTTGAATTTGAATTTAAAATAATTGGTAAATCAGGACTATAGATTTTACAAGTATAGCAGACTGTAAAACTGTGATTGAGCTTCCAAAATTCGTATTTTGGTACTTCTAAAAATTAAAATTCAATTTTTTTTTAGATTATCACCATATCCTAAAGGGACACTAACTATTTACCAAAAGGGTAAAGCTGAAATCATTTCCGTAAAGCAAGATTTGTTATAATTCTAATTTTGCAAGATTCTTTCATGTAGTTCAAATTATAAGTCATCCAGCAACCGGAAGTATACAGTTAAGTAAATCTATTTTTGAAAAATCAGTTTTGAAGGAAAAGAAAACAATAGATATAATAATATTATGAGCAAGGTTCCGGTGCCACCACTTTTTGATGCCACAAGTTGCCACAACTTTATATTTTATCAATATTTATAATTTTTTAAATTCAAACATTAAATCCAAACCGTTGATCTTCTTCAATTTAATGAGCGATGCGTTTTTATATAAATTTTATAAAATTTGGAGTCGGTTTGATACTCGATCAAGTGATCCACAAATGAACGAATCTGGTTAATTATGACAGATTAATTCTAATACGTTCATCATTTGGTCAATTGATCGAGTATCAAACCTACACCAAATTTTACAAAATTTATATAGAAACGCATCGCTCGTGAAATCAAAAAAGATCAACGATTTGATTTTAACATTTGAATTAAAAAAATTAAATATTGATAAAATATAAAGTTACGATAACTTGTGGCATAAAAACAAATAATGACACCGGAACCTTACTCTAATATTATTACGTCATTACTTATTCAACACTTTTTTTTTGGTCGAATATATACCATATTAAACTCTCTTGCTCGGTCAGGGAAATACAGAGAGGTAATGATAAGACATCTTTCGGCATGCATTTAAGAGAAACATTGACCATGGAGACTCAGCCCATTATAGCAGCTGACATAATCTGAAAACTCAAATCATTTCTAATCTACAACATAATCTCAGAGACAAGACCGTCAACCGTTTTGTCTGTAACCAAGAAAATATTTTAACCTTTTCTTCATAAAAAAAACCTTTTTGGAGAATGGGTTTTCTTCTACGTTGCACGGTGCGGGGCGGAGATATGCAATTTTTAAAAAAAACTAGATCAAGTGAGTGTATATAAAATAATAAAAAAAATTATATTTTATATCAAAATATTTATTTTTTAAAGTTCAATTTCCATTATAATATATTTGCCATTTTATTTAGTATTTCATTTAAAAAAAAGAAAATTCAACTCCAAAGTGCATTATTTTTTTTTAGATTCAACAATAGAACCGTAGAATACATTTCATTTTTTCAAGTATTAACCCAAAAATGTATACAAAATATACTAAAAATAAATACAACACGTATCTTGACGAATTTAGTTCGAATCAACTGATCAAACATATAATTGAATTCGCCACTTGGAGTATCGAGTGCGAATTGCACGAGTATCCCACAAGAGTTGGTATCAGACATGGATGTGATACGAATGCGGGTGTATTTTAGAAATATCCAAGCAACATGGCTAGGTTTTCTTCCAATGACTTGTTCTGTGGTAACATATTGGGGCAGTTTGGATCGCTTAGGAATAAGAAAAATTAGCGAATAAGTATTGAAAAGTGTGTAATTTTGTGAAGAGTTTGGATTGTTTATAATAAATTTGGGAGTAAGAAAAAGCTATTATCTTATTCCCTCACTCATCCAAACACAGCCAAGAGGAATAGCGTATTCCTAGACGAAAAATATTGAAAAGTTTGCAACTTTGTGAAAAATTTGAATGATTAGAAATAAAAGGAATAGCCTAACCCTAACAGTGCATGATCCTTGGTTAAAAAAAACTATAGAACACCATTTAACTTTTTTAACAACGATTAATTATTAATCTTTAAAACTAATTGGGCACTAGTGCTAAAGAGGACGGATGTTAAAAATATATAAACAACTGGTGTTAGAAACACGGTGTTAAAAACTAACCGATTTTGTTTATTTGATCTTTAGCATCGGTTTTCAACTAAAAACTGGTGTTAAAGATGAACCTCTTTTTTTAATTATTTTGTTTAATTTTTAACACTAATATTCGTATTCGTTTACCTTAACATATTTGTATTTGTATTTGTACTCATAATCGACAAAAAATATAGATACATATATGATTTTACCATTTTCCGATTCATATCCGATATGTTTTCACCCCTAGCTATGCACAAAAAATTTAGAATAAATTATATATTTTTTAAATTTCGAAAACAAAAATGGATGATAGGAAATGAATAATTGAGTACAAGTGGAAACTGGAAACCAAATTGAATCATCAGGTTAAAAGCAACTACCCAAATTTAAATTATTTAATCTTGCTTTTTTTTTATCCCTTTGATCAAATTTACATTGGGCCGTTTTGATCAAACGAGAATTTTGAGAATTTCCTATTTTTTGGTATAAATTTATTATAAACAATCAAAACTCTTCACATACAATTCTCAATACTTTATGCTTAGGAATAGAAAATTCCTAATGTTCCTAAGCTATCCAAACGGCCCCATTAAGAACTTAACTATATGTAGGGTACCTAATTAAGAATTACACATCAACCTTACGTAAGCAAAGAAAAATCAGAGATCGACAACGTTTCCTTCAAGTAATTCTCTTTTTTCTGGAAACGAGTTAGAGCGCATGCTCCACCACTCTTCAATTATGAAAAGCAATAAAGGTTACTACAATGTCTCATTAATTCCTTCAAGCAAATTCAAACTTGAAATAATAACACGTTTAACGTGTTTGGATGTTGCATGGATCGAATTTATTCTTACAACAATTAATCTTTTGCCGCATTATCTAAATAATTCTGATCCCAGAATTCTTATGATTGCTTCCTCCATGGCACACGCTATGAAATTCAGATCCGCTGCCGCGCGACACAGCGTGTCGCGCGGTACGCTGACCGTCTGATTAAGATCCAATGGACAAGGAAGCCCCGTGCATGTAACCTAGATTGATAGGCCCGTAAAAAATGAACCGTCCGATCAAGATCAGACGGCTCGTAGTGCGCTACACGCTGTGTCGCGCAACAGCAGAGTCGGATTGCACGCTATGTATCATGTATGTATCCAATTCATGTGACTTCCCATAATTGCTATCAACCAATCAGTAACAGCAAAACATCAAAATTTGAAAAATTATTGTTGTCGCTGTGGTTGAAAGAAATGATCGTTTTTACTTTTTAGTTTTCTTAACGCAGACTGCACAACCTTGAGATCATTAAAAGACATCATCAAATTAACCCCAGAAAGAATATACAATTGAAGTTGATTATAGGAGCACACCAAGAAAAACAGAAGAAAAAAAGTAATTAATGAAGAACCCATATTCAAGCGCAAAATAAACTATATATATTAATTCAATGTTAAACCATCCATCACACTTTCTCATAATTAATCTAAAAGGAGAAATATAACCTACGTCATACATTCACACCATAACGAGCAAAACAGAACCCCACAAAATCTCTTCACTGTCAACTTTAACCTTTATCCTAACACCACACAAATCTAGGGTTTAGTAATCAGTTTGCCCCCTTTTTGGTGCCTGCCTGGGCCCTTGCGTGATTATTAGGAACACTTGGTGCAGTGTTTGATCCAGAGTTGGTGACACTGGAGTTGGCTTGCTGTTTCAGTTGCAGTTGCTTCTGTTTGAGCTGAGCTAGCAACACTTGGTTCTCTTCATTTAGAATCTGCGCCTGCTTCCTCAGCCTCTCGTTTTCTTGGATGATGTAGTAGTTCTCCATGTACAGCTTCTTGGCTTTCTCCATTGCCTTCCAATCCTGACAAAAGAACAAATTAAGTAATTACTACAACAAGCATTGTTAGTGCTACATACTTATATCATGCCAATTCTGAGAAGAACACATATTAATAAGAAAAGAAAACTGAAAGATGAACATGATATATATATATATATATAGTTTGCGTAAGTGTAACTAGATTTAGACGTATATCGAATAAATATCTACTTCAGCAAATAGTAAGTCAGAGGAATAAAAGAGAAAAATAGGAAACAGAGAAGGCAGAGCAACAGTGCCCTGTTTCCAGCTTTCTGTACACAGCTCATAACCTTACCTTTTCTCTGATGGTAGTCTACAGATGATTCTAACAGAGTGAAAAATGGAGAGAGAGTGAGAGGTAACAGTAACAACCAACAACAAAGGTTGTGTTTGGGATGGGTCCTAGAGGTGGGTCTTGGGGGATATTTATAGTCGCAATTTAACTCAAAAAATGCAAATGTCGAAACGGAAAATGTTCCAACTCCTGTTTCTCTCTCTAGAATTTCAGGGGGCTGGGATTAATGTTTGCAATGATGAGATTGGCAGGTGGCATCACGCTATGGCCGTGCTCGATCAGCAGGGGTATTTTTGGTATTCAACTGTCATGTTATATCTCCGAGTTGGATAGATATCATGAGTAGCCAGCCGCTGGGTTCTAAGATACGCAATGATTAATTTTCCCCAACAAGTTTTTTGTTTCCAAAAGTTTCAAAGCTTTGTTGAGTTTAAACGGTTCATAAAGGTACATATGAGGGTGATAAGGAACAACGCTATTAATCCGTTGTTATGCCAGAAAAATTATTCAAGAAAATAAATATATAGTAAATTCACATTAAAATTGTGGCCAGTGTTTGGGAAATAAATGCATGTCATGATTTATCTACTGCAAAAGCTGAACACTTCATAAATAGCTATCTGTTAAAAATTTAAAATAGTCAAAGTAAACAGTAAACAAATGATTAACAGATATACTAGCTATTCTATTTCATATATGACACTTTCCTGAAATAAAGTAGTAGAATTTGACAATAAAATGACTAATTAGTAGGCTTGGCGCTACTAGCATGTAATGTAATTATAATTGATGATCATGATAATAAGTTGATAACTGAATAAATTTCTTTCATTCTCGCATTCATCTTTAATTTTAAAAAAAAATTGAATGGAAAAGATCTAGCTCCCTCTCTTTCCTCAAAAAAAAAAATTTCCTCTCATTATATATATATATATATATATATAGAGGTGGGCTAAAGTGTCATAGATGGCAATGCTATAGATGTCTTTTTTTAGACATTTTTTAAGATCCGAAATTCAATCGGTCGATCCAAACCGTTCAAATTGATCACCATATTGAAATACCATTGGAGACCAAATTTTACATTTTTTTTTATTTTTTGGTATTTATTTTGATATGTTCAAATTGGAGGGTCTGAAATACTCCAATTATAACGTTTTTTAAAAATATCATAATAAATAGCAAAAAAATTCGAAAAAATGTAAAATTTGGTCTTCAAGAATATTTTAATGTGGTGAATAACTTGAATGGTTCAAATTGAGCATTTGGATTTTGAATCTCGAAAAACGACTCTATGGCACATTAGCCATCCTCTATATATATATATATATATATATATATATATATATAGAGGATGGCTAATGTGCCATAGATGGCACAGAGGGTCCCGTGCCATAGAGTCGTTTTTCGAGATCTAAAATTCAAATGCTCAATTTGAACCATCCAAGTTATTCACCACATTAAAATATCCTTGGAGACCAAATTTTACATTTTTTCGAATTTTTTTGCTATTTATTATGATATTTTTAAAAAACGTTATAGTTGGAGTATTTCAGACCCTCCAATTTGAACATATCAAAATAAATACCAAAAAAATTTAAAAAAATGTAAAATTTGGTCTCCAATGGTATTTCAATATACTGATCAATTTGAACGGTTTGGATTGACCGATTGAATTTCGGATCTTCAAAAAATGACTCAAAAAAGACATCTATGGCATTGCCATCTATGGCACTTTATCCCACCTCTATATATATATATATATATATATATATATATATATATAGGATTGCTAAAATACTATGCATAGTATGGATGCACTTCGTGCTACGGATTCGTTAGTGCATTTCATGTTTCAAACAACCGATCCAAACCGTTCATTATCTTCTACATATTGAAATCTCATTGGAAATCAAATTTTACATTTTTTAAATTTTTTTACTATTTTTCTCATATTTTTGAAAATCACTGTTATTGAAGGGTTCGGAATTTATTAGATTAAGTATTTTAAAAAATATGAGAAAAATAGTAAAAAAATTAAAAAAAAATGTAAAATTTGGTTTCTACTGAGATTTCAATATGTAGAAGATAGCACAGATGACTTTCGTGCTACGGATTCGTTCTTGCATTTCATGTTTCAAACAACCGATCCAAACCGTTCAATATCTTCTTCATATTTAAATCTCATTAGAAACCAAATTATACATTTTTTTATTTTTTTACTATTTTTATTAGATTTTTGAAAATCACTGTTATTGAAGGGTCCAGAATTTATTAGATTAAGTATTTTAGAAAATCTGAGAAAAATAGTAAAAGAATTCAAAAAAATGTAAAATTTCGTTTGTAATGAGATTTCAATATGAAGAAGATAATGAACGGTTTGGATCGGTTGTTTGAAACATGAAATGCAAGAATGAATCCGTAGCACGAAGACCATCCATGCTATGCATAGCATTTTAGCAATCCTCTATATATATATATACATACTTGAACACTTCAATGTCAATTATTTTCGGGCAATATATTCTTTTTTTTTTAAGATAAATTAAAGGTCTAAGCCACCCAACTTATTTTTAAATAGGACAATATATTCTTATCTATCCGTTTCACAAAAATAAATATTTTTTTGTCAATTATTCGCATATATTATTGGGTTGAGATGATAATTACGTAGTTATTAATAACAACGGTTTTAAAGAAGTGGTAAACAAAAAGACGACCGAAGACATTTCTAGATCAAATGTTTGAAATAGAATACAGTGCGTTGTGCCACTACAGTATATAATGTTACGATTATAATTTTAATAAGCTCGTTGTACATCAAATTCTTAAATACACGTATTTCTATCTCTATATCTACTATTATAAAAGCACGGATAGAAGAGATGTTACACGCAAAATTTAGCATGTAAACATATGTTTCTACCGTTCAATCGATTTGATCTATGGTCGGATATTAATCGCCAGACGAAGTAACAATATATTTTTATTTTCTATCTAATAAAGAAACAAATTAAATAACATATTTATTTGTATCAATTGTAGATTAATTAAGCAATATATTTTTATTATATAATATTATTTTCTTTTTATTGTCCACATATGAGGCGATCTTATCTCAAGCTAGCTAGTATAAATAAACAACTTTAATCTAATACTTATTGTTAAAAGTTTGTATGAAAAAAAAATCAAATTAAATGTCCAAACGATTGATCCCATGATAATTATGTATCAAAATATTCTATGACATCAATTTTAATATTTTATTGGTTGAAGAAAAAACGGCGGTATTAAAACTATTATATGTATACAATTTTTTTTCGACCGTGAAAATGGCACCACTAAAATCACTTCGATATTTCACTAATGAAAACACGAGGAATTAACTTCTACAGGTGTTGGCTTCAGGGGGGCATTTATGGGTTTTTTGGGAACACGTCACAAGCGGTCTCGTCGGATCTTGTAGCCGTTTCTAAGATTGAGAGGTTTATCAGAGAATAATCAAAGCATATCAGTACTCTTTTTACCAAAACAGGCGTTAGATCCTGAGCGTTGGCTTCTTTCGTATTTTCTCTCATCTTTTAGAAAATGGATCTGGTGTGAAAATTCTGAAAAGAATAATGATATAGCGTGTCTTTGTAATGAGCAGTACAAAGTGCTAAATGATATGCGTGTCTTTGCTAAATGACTTTTCGTAGAAGAGATCTTTACTCCATTAGCATGTTACAAGAGTAGACTAAAATCAGTCACGATCAATTTTTGAGGTTTTATTGGCTAATTTGAACCGTTCAATGTGTTTTACATATTGATATCTCACTATAGATCAAATTTTACATTTTCTAATTTTTTTTACTATTTTTAAAAATCATTATTATTAAAAGGTTTAGAATTGTTTAATTAGATTAAGAATTTTGTTAAAATATAAAAAAAATAATAAAAAATTTCAGAAAAATATAAAATTTGATCTCCAATGAAATTTCAATATGGAGAACACATTAAATGATTTGGATCAACTGTTAGATTCTTAAAAATTGAGATATAATCGTAGCTGAGGCCGTCAGCTACGACCGATTTTAATTTGCCTTCCGTTATAAACTTATAATACAGTATTTGTAGTATGTCTCTGTTTGAGCCTTTTGAGCTTGAGGGGATGGCTCTCGAGTTTTCAAACTAATGAACTCACACCCGATGTGATCATGTTTGTAAAAAAAAAAAAATCAAGAAAATATTGTTTACTGCCAATTTCTAATGTTGGTTTGATTCATCGTTTAATTAAAAGAAAAACTATATTACACACGGCCAGTATCCTCAGCTAATTTTTATCCGTTCAATCTAATTTCGACGGTTAAAATTTTTCTAACCTATCAATATGATATTATGCACGGAACATCTATTAACTATTGAGATTAGATCTAACGGTTCAGATAAAAAATTGGTGCTCTGTCAACCTAAAAAGTTGGTGGACGATGTGTTTTCCTATTCTACACCTTCCGCTATTTGGCACAATTAATCACTCATTAGTGCTTTTATTAGCTTCTCTAGGAACTCGTTCAGTTTACTATTGAAGCTTTTAGGGATCTTCTCGTTTTAGTGAATAATGTAATCATCATTTTATTGTCCTCCTTCGAGATGCAGCAAACTTTTGTAATTAATGGTATAACTTGTCTACTAGCCTTTTTTGCCAAGAAAAAGAAAAAAAAAACGTATGTTCTATTTCGTATAAAGTTTTCAATAATATGTTAATTTGGTGAATCATACAAAAAATTCCTCTCTAAAAATCTTATATTATTAAAATTGAATCACAAGATATGGTGCTTAAAGAATCAAACTTTTCCATTTAAGTCTTCAATTGTAATACTTTACTTGTTCCATCTCAAATTTTAATTTGTCATCAAATTAGCTGAGATATTGACATCCATCAGAAAAACAAAATTTTAGACTTCTAGTTATATTTGTAATTGATATGTGAATGCCAAATTCTATGTCACTCACGTCGATGCCAAATTCTATGTCATTCACTTAACAATGTGGTGCAGTTACATCAAAACCGTTTGATTTATTTGAATAATGATTAACGTTGTGCGAACTAAAATTAAATTCAAATAACGGTGCATTATGGAGGACCCATTTGACGTCGAGAAAAAAAGAATACTTATTTAAACATTGATCCATCAATTTTTATATGATGTATTGACAGCAGAACTAAATTTGACAAATAATATAATTAATGGTCCAAACTAAACACCTTAAATTTGTATTGAGTGTAAATTCTACACGAATTTAGCTTTAATAAACGAGGGCGGAGGGTGAGAGAAACTACAGTGGACTTTGTCCTTCTCCTCCCTCCCTTAATTGAATATGACGTAAAAAAATATTCGAATATTAGACTTAATTAATTTAAATTGGATATTTCATACCTCTCAAATTTTTCAATTAGGTTGTACAATGGACGGATCAAAATTTTTTAATCAAAGTTTTAACCCAATCTAATTATCAAAGATTGAAAAAAAAATTAATTGCTCACCCGTAATCCAGCCCAACCTAGATGATTTTCTATATACGGACTATTACGGATCAAACGGATTGTGATTTGAATTGTACAAAAAAAAATGAACACATAAATAAAAAAAAAACTTAGCATATAACATTCTTCACAAATAACATTTACAAATGTTAAAGTCGAATTGTTGACAAATAAACTGAACCGAGTAGCTCTCCAAATGCACTATCAGATGTAGTGAAAGAATGACAATTTAACTCAACCTAACATCAATAGCAACTTTATTCAAATGGATATATGAGAGTGGCCATTTGATGTTCCATACTTCCATTTATTTATAACATATAATTATACTATTATTCAATGCTCTTAAATTTGTTCCTATCTTATTTTACAGAAGGGTGATGTCTAATATTGAAGCGGCGGAGTCGAAATTAACTTTGAAGCGAAAAAGAAATTCTATTACGAATCACGATGTAACGTATACTATAGTAATTTTACAACAAGCAAATTAATTGCTTTTGTTTTCTAAACTGTAAGGGTGCGTTTGGCACCACTGAGTTTAGTCCTAACCTTGGTTAGTGACTAAACTTTCCTTAGATTAGTTTACCAAATGAGTTGTGGTTAGAAAGATTAGGGACTAACCAATGTCTAATCTTCTAACCATGCAAAATGGTGAGTTAGAATTTTTCCCATACATTAACATGGAGAGAGAAAATATTAAAGTAGTTGCTTTCAATTTTTTAATGATGATTAATAATAATTAGTACTAATAATAAAATAATACTTAATATATTAATAATTAAAGTAATTAATAATTCAAAATAAATAATAATATTAATTAATAATTATGATAATATTTATAATAATTAATAATAGTTATTGTTATATTAATTATTAATTAAAGATGATTACTAATAATTAGTAACTAATAATTAATAATAATTAGTAATTAAAAATTAAAAATTTCAAATAAATAATAATATTAATTAATAATTATGGTAATATTTATAATAATTAATAATAGTTATTGTTATATTAATTATTAATTATTAATTAAAAATGATTAATAATAATTAGTAACTAATAATTAATAATAATTAGTAATTAATAATTAATAATTTAAAATAAATAATAATATTAATTAATAATTACGGTAATATTTATAATAATTAATAATAGTTATTTTTATATTAATTATTAATTAAAGATGATTAATAATAATTATTAACTAATAATTAATAATAATAAGTAATTGAAAATTAATAATTTAAAACAAATAATAATATTAATTAATAATTACGGTAATATTTATAATAATTAATAATGGTTATTGTTATATTAATTATTAATTAATAATAAATGGCGATTAATAATAATTAGTAACTAATAATTAATAATTCAAAATAAATAATAATATTAATTTATACTTATGGCAATATTTATAATAATTAATAATATTTATTGTTATATTAATTATTAATTAATAATTAATGGTGATTAATAATAATTAGTAACTAATAATTAATAATAATAAGTAATTAATAATTCAAAATAAATAAAAATATTAATTAATAATTATGGTAATATTTATAAATATTTAATGTAATATTAATTATTTATTAACAATTAATGAGGAATAATAATATGTAATTAATAATTAATAATAGATTAATAGTTAATACCATAATAATTAAAATAATTAATGATTAATAATTTAAAATAAATCATAATATTAATTAATAATTATTTTAATATTTATAATAATTAATAATAGTAATTGTAATATTAATTATTTGTTAATAATTTATGTGGAATGATAATAATTAGTAACTTATAATTAATCATAATTAGAAATTAATAACAGTTAACATGTAATATAATAATAATAAAAGTAATTAATAATTAAAAATAAATAATATATATAATTATGGTAATATTTATAATAATTAATAATTGATAATATTTATAGTAATAATAATTAGTAATTAATAATAATTATAAAATTATAATAATAACGATATTTAATAATAGTTACTATCATAATGATAATAATAATTAATAATGGTTTATTTTTTATAATTTATAGTTGCTAAACTCAAAATACTAACCTCAACATACCGCGCCAAACAACATTCACTAACCTTAAATTAAAACTAACTCCATCAAATCACTACCCTCACCATTCTACCCCTCTAATCCCAAAAAGTACTAAACTTACACCACTAACCCTACTAACCTAAAGTTTCTACTCTTTTTTTTTTCTAAACCCGTGCATTAATAAAATTATACGGGTTAGGTACAAACGAGTTATCAATTATAAAAATATAATACGATTTGATACAACTGGGTTAATAAAATTAAAATCCAGCCCAATCTGAATAATATTCGATCATATTAAAATATAAATCGGGTTGGACAGATTAAACGGATTAAACTAATCAGAGTTTCATTTTTTCTTCTACAACCCTACCTTCAATCACACCGTGTAATATCTTCCCCCTCCCTCCTCTTCTCACCTCCTAATTCTTCAATCTTAATTCCACCATTGCTTGTAATGTACTATTATATAATGTGTAATATGTTGCCTTAAAATATATAATGTACTATATATATTGAACACTATTCTTCCAATTTTAATTCTCACCGCCTAATTCTTCAATCTGACAACACATCGAAATTATAAACACATTTAATTGATTTTTATAATAATAATTATTATTAAACAATATGATATAACTTTTCAATTCGTAAGTTGTTGATCCTCGCAAATAAATTTTCTTCCTGCAGTTGTTCTGTTAGTAGTTCAATGTCTATGCATGTTTTATCATGGAAGAGCGGAAAAATATTGTCTCAAGCCAAAATACTTCGTAATCACCTCTTGTGCAGAGATAATATTAACTTTTAATTAGCCCTACGGGGTATTTATTTGGTCAAAAATAAATATTAGCTTTTAATTATGTAAAATAAAAGAAGGTAGTCCAACTTGCTGCATGATTTTGGACATTTGTAGATATAACAGAAGATTCGTAATGTTGAAATACACAAGTTTTTCTAAAACCTCTGAGATTGTGCCCGAAGAAAATGAGCCGAATTTTTTATCAATAATAAATATTATAAAATAATAAACATTAAATCGAGATAACATTTAATATCACTAGTAATTTCTGGACGTCAGAGGGAGGGGAGACGCCACTGGTACTGGCGTCTCCAGCATGAGTGGCATCTCCTATTTTTTTCCGCTCAAACTCAAAACCGAGTCAACAACTCAAACTCAAAATTGTTTTGTTGTTTTTTAATTCACATTTTTGCATAGTCCTCACAATTTTTATTATTGCAAATGACATATAAAAATTACATATAAATTAAGTACGTATTATAAAACATAGAAATTACATATACATATAAATATAATTTACATGATTATAAATTACATATAAACTAAATATGTATTATAAAACATACATATGTATATTTATTTATACATTAAATTTTTTCTATATTTTTATACGTATATTTATTTATAAAAACATACATATTTATATTTATACATTACATGATTATAAAGTACGTATATTTATTTATACATATAAAAACATACATATTTATATTTATACATTTCATGATTATAAAGTACATATAAATTAAATAAGTATTATAAAACATACATATGTATATTTATTTATACATTAAATTTTTTCTATATTTTTATATGTATATTTTGTTTAAACATATACAAACATAAATATGTATATTTATACATTTCTTGATTATAAATTACATATAAATTAAATAAGTATTATAAAACATACATATGTATATTTATTTATACATTAAAATTTTTTTATATTTTTATATTTTTTATTGGACAATGTTGTAAAAATAATAATTTCAGGGTCATCGGCAAAAAATCTACAAATATTTTTATTGAATTTATTCACCGATGACCCTAACATTTTCAATTTTACAAAATAGTCCAATGAAAATTTTTAGAATTCATAATATGTACATTAATATGTATGTATATACAAATATATATAATTATAAATAAAATATATGCATAAAATTTAATATAATTTAAATTATGACATATAAAATACTTTCATTCATATTTAATTTCATACATACATAATTAATAATATTTGTATGCATATTTAATTTATATACAAAATCTTTTACATATTTATATGTATATTTATTTATACATTAAAAATCTTTTATATATTTATATGTACATATAATGAATTATAAAAATTTTATTGGACTATTTTGTAAATTGAAAATGTTAGGGTCATCGGCGAATAAATTCAATAAAAATATTTGTAATTTTTTTCGCCGATGACCCTGAAATTATTATTTTTACAAAATAGTCCAATAAAAAATATAAAAATTTAAAAGATTTTTAATGTACAAATAAATATACAATGTATGTTTTATAATACTTATTTAATTTATATGTAATTTATAATCATGTTAATTATATTTTTATTTATATGTTTTATATACATATTTAATTTATATGTAATTTTTATATGTAGTTTGCAATAATAAAAATTGTGAGGTCTAAAATACAAAAATATGAATAAAAAAGCAACAACCGTTTTTGTTTTCATTTGGTGGATGTAATACGGAAAAAAGTGGAGTCGCCAAAAAAAAAAGAGGAGACGCAATATATTTTCGAAATTACTATGACGTTCTGAAATTAACAACCAGTGGCGTTTGGCAACAACCAGTGGCGTTCAAAAAAAAAAGAGGAGACGCAATATATTTTTAAAAAAGCAACAACCAGTGGCGTCTCCTCTCCTCTGGCGTTCTGAAATTACTATGAATATTAAAAAAATTTTCGATTACTAAATATATTTATTTTATTATAATATTTATTAATAAAAAAATTTTCACGAAAATGAGTGAATGCGGTCACATTGTCAGCAATTGAACTGGAGATGGTATTATTGGGATTTATGCTGCGTCAGAATAGGTACATCCGAGAGATATTCTGATGTTTCCAAGAAGAACAAATGATGAGGCACATTCAAGTTGATGGTACCGGTTTGGACAATTTTTAACAACAACAACATTATTCGGCTCCAAAGTAAAAAAAAAAAAAAGTCAAACTTGAATCTCATCATCATTATTCATTTTGAGTTGCTGACGTCTGTCTGTTTTTCCTTTTATTTATTGTAAATTGTAATCCCTAGGAGGCTGTTGTTTATTAATTAAATGGTTCTTTCGCATACACTACCTATTTTTTGAACAAATTTTCGGAAGGGCTTTCACAAAAAAAAAAAGTAAAAAGCAAACAAAAAAGTTGGACTTTCCCTGCACTTCTCAGATTTGGGTAAAATATCAAATTGTGTAGAGAGAGAACGCTGAGAGAGGAAGCCTACCGATCTTGGAAAAGGGTGTCGTTTATTAATTATATATGTTTTCCCTATTATCGTTTTTGATTAAGATGAGCCAAATTTGGATCAACAAAAAAATTCATTTTTTATGAAAACAAAAAAATCATTTGATTAATCTCTTTTTGTCGACATATATACTAAGTCAATAATTTTTTTTCTCCTCCGCATTGAAACTCACCTCATTTTTAAAGGATAAAAACCAGTATATATGTTCTCGCGTTTCAAATTTTAAATTACTGATTCGAACTGTTCAATATGTTCTACATATCGAAAATTTATTAGAAACCGAATTATATATATATAGATGAGGATGGCTAACATGTCATCGATGGCACGGAGGGTCCCGTGCCATCAAATTATTTTTCGAGATCCAAAATTCAAACGGTAAATCCAAACCGTTCAAGTTGTTCTTCATATTGAAATATCCTTGGAGACAAAATTTTATATTTTTTCAAATTTTTTTGCTATTTATTATGATACTTTTAAAAATATTATGATTATAGTATTTCAGACCATCCAATTTGAAAATATCATAATAAATAGCAAAAAAATTTTAAAAATGTAAAATTTGGTCTCCAAGGGTATTTTAATATTGTGATCAACTTGAACGGTTTTAAATTTTGAATTTTGAAAAATAAGTCGATAAAAAATTGATGGCATGTGCCATCGATGACGCGTTAGTCATCGGTTTTAAATTTTGAATTTTGAAAAATAAGTCGATAAAAAATTGATGGCATGTGCCATCGATGGCGCGTTAGTCATCCTCTATATATATATATATATATATATATATATATATATATATATATATATATATATATATATAGAGGATGGCTAATGTGCCATAGATGGCACAGAGGGTCCCGTGCCATAGAGTCATTTTTCGAGATCCAAAATTGAAATGCTCAATTTCAACCGTTCAAGTTATTCACCATATTAAAATATCCTTGGAGACCAAAATTTACATTTTTTCGAATTTTTCTGCTATTTATTATGATATTTTTAAAAAAGGTTATAATTGGAGTATTTCAGACCCTCCAATTTGAACATATCAAAATAAATAGCAAAAAAATTCAAAAAAATGTAAAATTTGGTCTTCAATGGTATTTCAATATGGTGATCAATTTGAACGGTTTGGATTAACTGATTGAATTTCAGATCTTCAAAAAATAAATAAAAAAGACGTCTATGGCATTGCCATCTATGGCACTTTAGCCCACCTATATATATATATATATATATATATATATATATATATATATATATATATATATATATATATAGAGGTGGGCTAAAGTGCCATAGATGGGAGTTACTTGATGAGAGTTACTTGATGTACTCATTTGATATCCTGTAAAAAAAAAAAAAAAATTTAAGCATCCATTTATGTCAAATTTGATGCACTAACCAGTGAGCATACAATAATGTATTCAGCTTCAATTTACGTCAAAATTGATGCACTAACCAGTGCAATGTGATGTATTCAGGTTCAATTTACCTCAAAATTATTTACTGAGCAAAAAATCTGGTGCCATGAAGTGATACTTGACTAAACGATAATGTAACCAGATGTGATACTTGACTCATACTGGTGCTAGCAAGTAAACCAGAAAACTGATACATGATAGATGAGAAATAATTTCATCTCAAATACAAGCAAAATAAAACAACTTCAACATCACTCAGTTTGATTTGAAGAAATGTTGGTCTGACACCCCAAACACTGATCCGATTTCAAATCTGAAACAAATTAAAAAAAAATGCAATATCCAACCTTTTTATAAAAATCAGATAGCTTACGTAAAATTCCATCAACCTATATAAAACCAAAGAAAAGTCAATTAAAGAGAGAAAAAAGAGTACCCAAAGAGAATGAGCACCAGGTTTTGCTTCTCTCGAACAACGAGTGAGAGGCCAGAGAGAGATGCTTTCCTAGAAGAGACCGTACTGTCTTCGATGGATCTATGATTTGCTTATTCTATCGAGAACCCTAGACAGTGATTTGGGGAAAAATTAGGAAAATCGATAACTCTCAGTATAGAGGAAAAACCAAAAGAGAGGGATATAGAGGGGGAGGAGAGATAAAATGGTACTGGAAAGGTCTTCTACGTACCTTCGATTTAGGCAAAAACCCTAGGTTGCGAAATCGAGGGGAGGCGAGAGGAGAGGCGATAGGCGAGTTGAGTCAGAAGAATCTCGCGTGAGTCTAAACCATTACTCCAGGTGGGATTTGTGGCAAATATGGAGATGCGACAGGGAAAAGAGAAAAAGAGAGTTGAGGCTGAGTTAGAGAGGGAGAACACGACTGCACGAGTTAGAAAGAAAATAAAGATGAAGGAGAGTCGCTGGAGCAAACTAAAGAGGAGGAGCAAGCGAACCTTTCTCATTTAGCAATCTCATCACTGCGAATCTGAAGACAGATCCAACGGATTCCGATCGCAGTGCACAATAGACTGAATACATCACAATGCACCATAACATTTCTATATATATATATATATATATAGAGTTTAGCTACGGTGAGTCGCGACCAAAACTCCTAGATCTAGATCAAAATGACCGATCCAAACCGTTTAATATGATCTCCCTATTGAAATCTCCGTGTGAACCAGATTTTTTATTTTTTCGAAATTTTTAAGTATTTTTTTCGGATTTTTAAAAGCTGATGTTTTTGAATGGTTCAGAACCAATTAGATTAACGATTTTCTAAAATTTCAAAAAAATACTTAAAAATTTTGAAAAAATGAAAAATTTAGTCTACATGGAGATTTCAATACGGAGATCATATTGGACGATTTGAATCGGTCATTTTGATCTAGATCTAGGAATTTTGGTCGCGACTCACCGGAGGGTCCGTGAGTCACGACTCACCGGAGGGTCCGTGAGTCACGACTCACCGTAGCTAAACTATATATATATATATATATATATATATAGGGATATGCTATGGTGCATCGCGATGTATTGAGGCTTTTGTACATCGCGATCATTATCCGTCAACTGTTTTATAAATAGACAAATCTAATTAAACCAATCCAATCTACATATTGAAATCTCATTACAAACCAAATTTTATATTTTTTGAAATTTTTTTACTATTTTTTTCGATTTTTCTAAAACTTTCCTTTTTTGGAAACCAATTAATAATAAAGAAATTCTAAAAATGACAGGTTTTAAAAAAATCGAAAAAAATAGTAAAAAAATTCCAAAAAATATAAAATTTGGTTTGTAATGAGATTTCAATATATATATTGCATTTGTTTAATTAGATTTTCAATTTGTAAAACTATCGACAAATATGATCGCGATGTACAAAAGCCTTAATACATCGCGATGCACCATAGCATTATATATATATATATATATATATATATAGAGATTGGCTAAAGTATACTCCAGCATACGGATCAAACCCGTATGCTAGAGTCGTTTCTGAAAATCTAAAATTCAAACAGTCGATCCAAACCGTTCAAGTTGTTCTCTATGTAAAAATATCTTTCAAAACCAAATTTTACATTTTTTCGAATTTTTTTGCTATATATTATGCTATTTTCAAATTGAAGGGCCAGAAATACTCCTTTACAACTCCTTTACAATGTTTTTTTAAAATAGCATAATATATAGTAAAAAAATTCGAAAAAATATAAATTTTAGTTTCCTAGGAGATTTCAATATGGAGAACAATTTGAAAGCTTCGGATCGACTGTATGCACTTTAGATTGTGAGAAACGACTCCAGCATACGGGCTATCTATATGCTGGAGTATACTTTAGCCAATCTCTCTATATATATATATATATATATATATATATATATATATAGAGGTTAAATTAGACTCCAGCACGTAGAGGGCCTGTGTGCTCCAATGTTTAAACCGTCCGATCTCAGATCTGAGGGTTCAGATTTAGGCGCTGATGCAGTTGTTGTCTTTAAAATTTTACGCTATGTTTCCGTTTCCTCTCCGTTAACGCATAGCTAACACTCGACTCTCTCTCTCCTTCTCCTCTTCGTTCTCCCCGAAAGAAAAACTTACCTTTCTGCCTTTTCTTTCTCCTTCGAAGAAAAAACCAGTCCTCTGTCTGCTCTCACTTAGAAGCCAGCGCATGGATTAAACCTCTCTCTTCTCGCACATGGACTACTCGCAAATATTAGCTAGCATATAACAAAAACGAAAATCCTAGACTCGCATATATGCTCGCAAGGTGAGGTGACTTTAATCTTTTGCTAATTTTTGGCGATTTAGACCTCCGTACAGATCATTTAAGGCATAATAGTGAAATTTCATCATTATTATGCAAAGTGAAAAGTACCAAATTTTTTCAACCTGAAGGTGCAAACCAAATTTCACCACGAATTGCACTTTATTTCAACATTCTGACTTATTATTGTTCATTTTCTGGGCTTGAATTAGTGTTTGCTCCTCCCCTTCTTTCATTTTCTGTTCAATTATTGTTCATTTTTTGTTCAATTTGTGATTTTGAGTTATGGTTCTATTCAATTTCATTTTCTTTCATCTTCCTTGAAGTTTTGTTGGAAAATAGAACTATTAGATTATAGAAGGTTGTACTGGCATATATTATTGTAGATGCTTAGTAGAAGCAAATAAATGTTAGAATACAGCTAGTTGGTAGGGTACATAAATTTGCTTCATGTAAACCTGAATTGACTTTTATTTTACTAGTTGAATAAAATATTGTTATCGTTTTGTTCAGACCAAAATGGCATGAAAAAGTTTCAAGTGGACAGAGGATCAACAAAATTTGTTCTTTCTGGGGCTAATATAATGTGTCCTAGTCTGACACCACGAGGTGGTGTCTTGGATGAAGAAGTATCGGAGGACACAACATGGTTTATATGCAAGTCTAAAGCCGAGGTTTCTTTGAAGGACTAGCAAAACACTATTGTTTGCATCCCTTCTCCTCAAGACTGATTGCATAGTAGAAACTCGAGGTACAACAGCTGTTCCAATGAAATGACAGGGTTGTTAAAGAATTTTCAATATGTAATTTGGGTGTTATTTATTGTAATTGTAGGTAATGATTTTGTTGTTAATTTTTAAAATGTATGTCTATTTGGATCATATGGTTTACTAGTTTTGTATCCTCTGGACAATGCTTTACTATCTTAGAATAGTTGTTGTGGACTTTGTGGTACCATATATGGCCACGCATAAATTGAATTAATGACTGTTCTTTTAAATTTTCTTTTATATGGACGATTCTGACTTTTCTGATGTACATTTCTTTTGCTTTGAGATATCTGTTTATTAAACAAGGTTTATTTACCAGAATCAGTACTTTCTTTTGATTTGAGCTCAGAGAAACTTAAAAAGGGAATAGGAGAAAATTGGAGTGTGCTTTGTGACTGATCCGTGAGCTTCTAAATTTCTTTGATTTGAGAGAAATTAGGAGAAATGAAAGTTATTTTGACCACCTTATCAATTTAAAAAATAACTACTCTCTTTGCAAGTATGTGCAGTTACAACTAACATGAGATATGCACCTGCTCAGATGCATTTGTTTTGTTGGTTACGTTCATGAAATTTAATTAAGTTTTCATTCCTTTGCAAGCAACGTTTTAGATTACCATACTGTACCATCCTTTTCTATCTCCTAGTTTTTTAAATAATTGTTGTTACATAAATGGAAAGGTCAATATAAATTGCAATTTTAGAACAAGTAACCGTGGGGTACCATTTACCAGGTACTTGGAACAATAGAATATTGGTTCCATTAGTACTGCACCTAAACATTAGTATATTAGTTTATTTACTCATGCGCCTAAACGATCTTACAGACTAGCACTGTTATTTACTACTCATGGAATCTTGCAAATCCATTCTATGACAAGATATTTAAACATACAGGGATCAAAATAGATGTGCCGAAACCAAATTTAGCCATTATATTTGCCATACATTCTATGACAAGATATTTAACATACAGGGATCAGAATAGAATATAGCATCAAAATTGAACATAGCCAGCTCATGAAAATAAACATAAACATATGAATTGATATGCCACATCTTGTCCACATTTTCATGTAGCCACCTGGTTCATGAATACTAAATCCCTTTCGATAGGAGTATGAATTCTAAATGTTCGTGTGGGTCGATCTCATCGTCATATGTCAAAGGAACACCTTCATTGGCCTCCGTTATGCTCATCGTTCTTGGTTCTGTAAAGAATGTGCAACTGCGTTTAGTCAATTTTCTTTATGAAACTACAATAACTTTACTGTTATATAATTGAAAATTAGAAACTATTATCCTGGTGCATATGCATCCAATTAGAAAGTACAATTTAAGCATATGCAAAATCAATTTAAGGGTGCAACATTAAATTTAAGTAGATGCATCTAATTTAAGCATGCCCTGGTGCAATATGCATTTAAGTTGCCATAGCTATTGTTGTCAAAATTAATTCAAATTATTTAGGCAAAACGGTTAAGAACTTAAGAAGGGGAACTATGACAGTGCAGTGACCTTTCTATCTGCATTCAATTTGTATACTAGAGAAGCACCAGGGACAACTTGATTACTGATTATCTATCATAGAACCCTCCTAGTATCTCTTCTCAATGTTAATACTAGAGAAGCATCAGGGACAACTATTATTGATTGTGACAACTTGATTTTCATTATGCAAGAATTATTGAATTTATATGCATTTATTAAAAATAAGGTTTATTATTGAATTTATAAATTCTAAAATTTACAAAACTTATATGAAAACACATCGCTCATTAAATCAAATAAGATCAACGGTTTAGATTTAACGTTTGAATTTTAAAATTTTAAAAATTAAGTAAATAGCAAAATGTTGACATTTGGAGACAACTAAAATGTTGTTAGCGAAATCTTTCTGATAAAAACAATACGACTTTGTTGTACTTTTCAATGCGAATTACAGTATGCTTAATCATGTTGTATACAATTGAATGTCCTCAATATTTCAAAATGCTTAACTTCAATTTTTGTTAAATATAGAAACTTCCAAATTTGTCTTATTTAAGAATTTGATTTTTTTTTTTAACAGATATTTTCCAAGCTAAAATCAGGGAAAAAGTTCTAAGTTACATTATCATATTTGCCGTGAGCAATCCTTTACAGCACGTCATCTATTCTATCGTATCCTTTTTTCTTTTTTTTTTTCAGTTGAAACGTCGTTCTATTCATCATTTCAATTTAAGGCGAGATGGAACACTCAAAGCCTCCTTAATCATTTCCCTGCTGTCAGCAATCCATCATTCTTTCCTCTAAAACCGCTATTTTTTAAAAAAAATATATAACTTTATTTTTTCCGTCCTTTGGTTATAATGCCCAAGGACTTGATAACAGAAAAAATAACTCCACTTACAGATCGACCCAGGAAATACAAAAAATACATGGCGCTTAAAAATAAAATAACCTCGCCGCTATCATAAAGGCTAATATTTATATTAATTTATCAACGTAAAGCCTAACATAGTTTCCATTTTTCTTGTTTACTTGCCTGTACTGTCATATCGTTAGCTATAAGTTCTCTAACCATACTGAAAACAGACCACCAACCCAAAAGCTTACTGCAAATATGAACTACGCAAGGAAATTACGTAGGATCTTCTACCAGATTTTCAAACCTAAATAAGTAAATATTAACATCTTAGCAAATCCCCATTACACGACACAATTGAAATAGCCCTCGTGACATTTATAGACCCCTTTCGATCTCCATCTTATTCTATTTATTAGTTCTCATAAACAAAACATAGAACTCATTTTGTCACAAGTTAGCAAAAGAACATACAACGAAAACAACAAGAAATCAACGTAAGGTCAAACAATCAAGTTGCAATAAAGCATACTCACAGTCGCAGCATGCTGACAAATAAGTAAATTGAATCACACTACATTAACAAGTTTTGAAGTCCAGAAAAGAAAATTATTAACTTAAACTAGAAAAAAGTAGAAGTTTAAATTCAAAAAAAATGAGAAGCTATACTTCAAAATTAAGCCAGGGTTAAAATGCTAGCCTTTTCAAAGCCTTGTCAGATTTTGTGGATAAAATTCAAATTTCTATTACCTAATTCATGTTGACAGGATCTTCAAATCTGGCAAACTAATCCCCAACATGCCACCAGAACATTTAAAATCAAGCCTTTTACATTTTCAAATTTTGACAATTTATTTTGAAAGCCTACTTTTGTCGCTTTTTTTTTCTGATATAAAAAGAACATCATCTGAACCATACTATAGTCTAAAGTCTAAAACTATTTACAAACTAAACCTTGAGGAACCTAAAAGCATGCTATAAGGAAAAATTCTTCCAACCCTATATTCATTTACTTTTGGAAAGCAAAGCAATACATTCAATGCTCAATAGTAAAAGACCAAAGGAGGAACCTGAAATCCAGAAAGGAAAGGAATTACCTCAGGCTGTTTAATTAAATCCCGATAAATCATATACTCAGCCTCATAATCATGCAAATTTAGCTCAGCTTTCTGATTGGTGTAATAATGGTGCTTTGCACCCTTAATTTTACCGAATCCAAATACACTGACACGTTTGCAAATCCCAAGAGCGAGCATGACAGCCTGGAATCCAGAAGAGTAGTGGAATGTAGTCGCATCGTGGGTCTCATTCCATCGTGTCGGGCTCAGGCCTGTTAAATCTGCAAACCGCTTCAAAGAGTAGTACTTGGTGATCTGTGCACAGAGATTGTCGAACCTGTTGTTCGTATTGAAAAGTTTTAAAAAGGTGTATAATAAAAAAAATTACTACTAATACAGCTACAATACCAGAACCAACCTGAATTTCAGAATGTTCTGTATCTTATTAATGTGATAGTAATTAGTAATCAAGCATTTAAGCACAGAATACTAATCATTGAAAGGTACTGCTAGCAAAGGCATATCCGATTATTGGTTATTGCTAGTTCCAGCAGTGCACCTATCCTGTCAATTTTTTTTTTTCACTTTTTTTCCTTTTTTTTTAAAAGCTTTTCGGGGTTTTACATTAACTTATTTTCGGGTTCTGTTTATTAGCTTTGTCTTTCAAAGCTATCCTTTCTACTTCAATATACAGTCATTTCCAGTAAGCATCATAGCTTGGACCCATGCCAGCAAGTGCAGACCAGTATTTTTGCTTAGGCAAAATTATTTATTGCACTATTGACTGCAAAATTGTTCATGGTTACTAATGCCATGACTTGCTGTGTTCAGAATACTCTAAAATATAGACAATGAGACCTTAACCAAAACCTATTCGGTAAAATTTCTACATCTATTAGAAATGGAGGCAAACTAAGTCCAAAGCTTATCAGGCTATCTATCAAAAGGGCACTCTGATGAATAATTGGAATAGTATATGATCAGTACTTAAGATGATGAATACTCTCAGATGATCATGAATTTAAACAGACAATCAGAATGCCCATAGAACAGTAATATAATCCGAAGGGGACTTTGTTGAATTGGCTTTATTAACAAATAATTGGTAGACACAGGTTTCTTAGCTTTACTACATTTGTGAATCATAATATGTCAGTGTTGTTAATCAAAAACTTGCACAAAATGAGCCTCATCCTGTGCCAAAATTCATCCTCAATTCCACTTTAAAAACAGCATATCATAAGTGCTCACTAAGTGATTGGGCAGAAGTATACCTTGGGTCAGTAATGAGCAAAGGCGCCTTATGAGAAGAATTGCACACGACGTAGTCGAGAAAATGCCTGGGCTGACACATGTACATTGCAATTGGCACATTCTCACCATACGGGTGGCAATGGCAGCCGACCCGCCTTGTGCAGAGATGAAGTATGTTACTATTGACAAAAGAGAGAGATGTCTTTGACCCAACATCCCTCTCATACCCAACAACTCTTGCATTGTTCAATCTAATCACAAATTGGTGGCTATTGATCAACTCACCATGGTTGGACCCGAGCAAGATGCCACTATTACCTACAACTGCACAAGAGCCATACGGTTCGCCACTGTCTCTATTGCCATTGAAAATCTCAATAGGCCTTTTGACGAGCTGCATTAGCTCTGACATTATAGAGTAGGGAAGCTCGGCGTGATGGGAACGGGCCCACGTGACAAGGGAATGGCGGAAGAGAGGCAGGATGAGTTGGCGATCGGGAGGGTAATGGGTCTGAGCCCGAACAGGTAAGCGGATCCGGGCGAGAGATCGAGGCCGAACGTTGTCATCAGACCCGATGCGACGCCAGAGAGAGAGCGTACGGAACTTGCCTCCGATAGTGTCGAAGGATTCGAGCGAGGCGTGGAGGAGATCGGAGATGTCGGTGCGGAGAGACGAATCGGCGGGGTCGTGGGAGGAGAGAGCGAGGAGAGTGGCATCGCCGTGAATATTGCGATCTTGAGGGGTGGATTGGTAGTGGGAGGAGCGGGTAAGGGCGGAGCGAAAGGCGAGGCAGGCGAGGAGGAAGAGGAAGAGGAGAGGAAGGGGCAGAGAGCGGAGAGGTCGTTTCATCATCTCATCTCATCTCAACCGTTGGATTTATGCGGAGATGAGAGAATGGACGGTGGTTGGAATCATGGAAGGGGTTGGAGAATGGACATTGTAGAAGGTTCTAATGCTGGGAGAGTGGAGTATGGACTATGGAGTGATTTGGAAATTTGTTTTGTTAGGTTAGGTTGGTGGGAGAAAGGAGAGCTGAACTGGGAAGAAGACAGTGGAGTCTTCTCCTAGACGACTGTTTGACTTTGATTATTAAACTAAAGAAACAAAAAAATTGATGATTTTCTTTGACTAATCTCCGCTCCTCTTGTTTGTTTTAATAATAACTTTTATAAAGAAGGAACAAGTGGTTTGGTAAGAGTGGGCCTCTGAAAATAGCCCAACACCAAAATCTCTCTAATAGAAATAATTATGAATAATATATAATAATTTAATTTCAAAGTCTCATTTCACTGTAGAAAGAATTCAAATCACAACGGTTCTCCTTACTGTTCAGTCTACGATGGATTAAATCCAGTCCCTCTGTCTCCACTGTCTCTTTCCTGCACCTGCTCCTTCCGCTTTCCTATTCCCGTCTCTTTGTTGCTTCCGTGCGTCCCTTTCTTCTATGCTTCCTGCTTCGCTGTACATACTGTCCTGCGCTCTTTCTGCCGTATCTGATCTAATTCGTCTCTTTTCCGGACGGAGAGGTTGGGTCTTCTATGCTCTGCGGTCAATCCGTGCACGGCTGCCTGTCCTGAGCTTTATGCGCGCTCCAGAAGGGTCTTAATGGCACTATTGCCTTGCGAGGGTTTCCATCCTGCTCCTGTGCTCTTCCTCTCCTCTTGCTCCTTTTTTTCTTCTCGGATCCTTTCTTCCTATCTTATTTCGGTGAGTTTTTCTCCTCTGTTTGCTTTTCGTTTCTCTAATTCTTCGTCCTTTTTTTTGTTTTTGCTTTCCACCTGTTTTTACTTTCATCCCCGATTTTCCTTTTTTCTTTTTTTCATTTTACCAGGTTGTACTGTTGGGCGTTCTGAGATTTGGGGCTACTGTCGGCTAGTTCTGTGCAAAGGTTTCTGATTCCTTTCAATTGGATTGTTTATTTATTTTTTTTCTTTCTAATTTTTTTGGGATTTCCATGTAGGGCTCATGCTATGAAGATAGAAAGAGCTTTTTGACAATCCTCAAGATACCAAAATCAAGCCTAAATTGTAGTTGCCATAATTAAGTCGTACCTTCTCCTTTCAGGTTATAATATAATAGCATCTCTCTTTTTCTTATTTTCAATATATTTTTCTTATTTCCTGGATGAGGAAGCCAATATATATTATAAACTAATAATGTAGTCTCGGCTAACCATGGATCTGGCCTCAAGTTTTTCTTTTTATTTCAACCAATTTAGATCCTTTTTGAATTTTGGGACATGATTTTGCACTATGCAATTGTAGCAGCGAATGCGAGAATAAATGTTTCAGTTCCTGATGCATTGGTTACTTTAGTTTTAATTGCTTATATTTAGTTAAGTTGTGTGCCTCAAAGAGGAAGTTTATAGCCGATCCCTTTCTTCGAGAAGTAAATAATGCAGATTGGATCCTCTTGATTCGCCCATTTATGTTTTTTTTAGAGCAATTTCTGATATTTTGCAGCTCTGTTGTTTGGTTATTTTAAATACATAGTTGTCTGTAAAGGAGTTCTTTTGTCTACTAGAATTTGTATCTCAATTGAATTAACTTCAGTTTTCATTTTTTTCCCCTTTCGGCATCTTACTATTGATTCATTATTCCTTCCACCTTAGGTTGACCTACCAATTTGTTTCGGTGTTGCATGAGAACAATCTCCATGTAGTGAATAGGTATTTTCTTTCGATGACCCTTTGTCTTACAAATTACAATAATATTTTAGGGTATATGATTTGCGAGCCAAAGCTAGCCATCTGCATGAACAGAGAAATACATGAAGCATGGTTTCGAATCTGCCCAGGTTGTCCAATTCTATAAATTTTTTCGATTTGTGTGCTCATCTGATTTTCTTCTATCATTTGCCTTGAGACATGACCCAAAGGTAGCAATGGTAATACTAATGTGATTTTCTTCTCTCTTTTGCCTTGCTGCTCTCAAACTATGAAAAGAAATATTAAATTAGACTAATTTCATTATAATAATAATAATATACTGTGTTTGGAATGTAGGATCTCAGATGTTGACAGTGATGCACATAGGAAAAATCATATTCTATTGCGGAGGCTAGCAGAACTTTTGAGAAAAAGAAGAGAGAAAGAAAATGTGTTTGTTGATAGAAATTTGGATAAAATTGAGAGTAATAATTGCAAAAATAATTGTGAATAATTTAGGTTGTGCTGATTCTTAATTGCAAGAATTTAAAGCTTAAGTAGCTGTTGGTTCGGTATAATCTTATAATATGTATCTGACAAATGAAAATACTATACAATAGTGATAATTTTGTCATCATGCTCACTATCATTGTATCATTGTCGGATGTAATTTTTGTTTATTTGGATTAAGTTGCTTCTGTTAAATTTGCTGTTATTTGATTTGGTTATAATGTTTAGTGTCTATTAGTTTGTGCTCTGGACTTTCATTAATTTGTCTGTTTGTTTTCAGTTGTAGCCATTGTTCTTTTGTTGGCGATGAGATAAAAATGTTCTACTCAACAGATTTACTAGAGAATAGTCACGACTTCATCAGAAGCTTCTTCAAACAAAATAAATGTACTGAGTCTGAGCTTTATTTTCTGGTACTCATTTTGTGCATCTCACATTTAGTTTTGATTGTAGGAAATCAATTTTTAAATTAGGCAAGTCATGGGCTGAAAAATAATTAGAATAATAGTTAAAAATATGCTTGGGTTATGTTATTATTGTTGATGTTCGTAAGCAGCAACAATTGTAATTAAGGGTTTAAGTTATATTGCTAAATATTTGCATTGATATCGATTACTCTATAGTGATCATTATTTATATTTTATGTTACCGGAGAGGCTACAAACTGAAAGAAATTTCTACTTAGATGTCTCATCATGTTGGTTAGCTGTTAGATCACTGTCGATGCATTGTTTAGGATCTACATTTTATTTTTTAGGTTTTTTTCTGGTAGTACAGTCACTTTTAGGGTTGTTGTGCCAGATTAAGCCTCAATTTTTTTCCTTAGGTCCTGTGCACTGGATTGATCTTCTTGCTTATTGCTAAGATCAATCTTTTATTTTAACAAGATCATTAAGGAGCCATGGGCTATAGCCTGACTGCCTTCTTCTATTTTTTAAAGTTTTGCTTACTTAGATATAAAAACACATTGTTTTTTGGCAATTAAAATTTCTATAGGTTAGAGTAAAAATTGTGTTTTTGTGTTCTTACTATAGGTCGAAGCATCGACGTGTGGCAAAGGCATTGTAAGTTTAGCTGGTCTTGAGGTGCGGAAAAAGAAAGTTTCTTGAATTATGGGAGACAAAACTACTTGTAAGTGAACTTACCTGATGCTTCATATTTTGAAATTAGGAACTTTCTGATGAGATTTAAATCAACATATGCTTTTAAATTCTATGATAGCGCAAATTTGAACTATCATAAAAAGTTCACCGAAGACAAAGATCGAAAGGTAAATCATTGTGTATTTTTTTCTTTTCTTTTTGGCTTTATAAAAATAATCCTAGCTGATATTTCTTTCTCAATATCAAATTTTGTAGTTTCAACTGTACGTCATGTCAGTTATTGTTGTTTAATATGGCTTCATGAATATCAATTATTTTCACTTGGGCTTATACCTTTTGGTTTAGATCTACATAAATGTTGCATTGTAAAAGATAACATTTTTTGTCAAGTTTTTATGTTAAATTGAATACTAAAACAATGATTTCAGCTGGTATCCAATTTTGCCCCTTGCTGCCTTTTTTTTACCGTCTATCTTAAATTAAATACAAAAAAATTGTTTCTCTAGTTAGGGCTGGTAGATTCTAAAATGCATCTTTCATGTTTATTTAGTGCGTGTTTTGGTTTAGACTAATTAATGTAGCTTTCGTATTCCGACACTTTTTCTTTCTTGGTTTACTGGTAATTTTTGTTTTCTATTGATATTTGGCCATTTGGCCACACTTCTTCAATTTATGTAGATTGTAGATGTTGTGCTCATTTAATTAGTGAAACATTGGTTTTATTATTTCTTTCCAGCAATAATTTTGATGGTTATGAGCTGTCTGACAATTGTGATGGTTATGAGGTGTCTGATAAAGCTGATGGTCATGAGCCTGCAGCATTACCAGGGAGGATAAAAGGGCTATTGCTTATGTTGTTTTCTTCTATTTTCAAGAACTTCTATTTCTGTAGATATGACATGCAATTAAATAAGCACATTTGTTTTTCAACTAATTTAGTTCTGACTTCCATTTTTAAGTACTGCAATATGAACTTGACTTTTTCCATTACAAAAAGAATCCTCTTAGTTATCATATGCTAATAAATTTTCAGTTTTGTTAGAGGTACTCAACAATTCAAACTCTGATGCTGAGCATTGATCTAATTTTGATGAGTTGAACTGCATTTCTTTTTATTTATGGAAGCTCAGAAAGACTATGGTCCGGTAATTCAATGGATTGCTTTAATTAATGAATTTTAATATGTTGATATATTTACTTTGTCAAACATGTTGCAAAAAAAAAATTGTGTAATATTACACAAAAAGAAATTTCGTCTGGCAACAAAAGGAAACAACACCTCAATGGATGAGTTTAGTCATATGTAGGAAAAGCACCAAGTATAATGAAAGAAAAATGTACATTGCTGGTACGAAATTAAAAAGCATCAGTTTGTTAATTTGAGCTATTTTAGAATGCTTTGTTTTGCTCATGCACGTAATATGCTAATTTAGATATAAATTACGTCTTGCTTTATTTGATCATGTATGTGATTGTTTAGGCATATGAGGATAATTTAAACCTTAGGGCAAGGAGTCAGGGGATGATCAGGGAACAACCATGACATAAGAACAAATTTGTTCAGAACAATCTGTGGGCCTAATTTAGATAAATTATTAGAGATGCACCTTTCATTTCTTTGTATTGTCATCAAGATATGTCTACTAATGTATTTTCTATGAGCCTAATGTATCTATTTTTTAATTTTTTTTACTTTTAAAAAATATGAAAAATAAAACTTAATCGCGCGAAGCGCCATATTGTAGCTAGTTGTATACATACACAAATTAAATGGGCTTGTCTGGCCAGCTATTTGCCCTTATTAATTTTTAAATTTATTTTGCTTGTTTCTTAATTTTTTTTATTTACTCTTTCTTTGAGCGTGGGTCTGGCATATGGCCCGTCCATGACGGATTATTTCAGCATACAACAGCTTCTGACCTGTGCTTACCATTTATTAACAAACAAAATCCAGCAATTTGTAATAAACTTTAAGCTACCTTTATTCTTTCACTAATATGGCCAACATATAATGTATCATTAATACAATACCTAAAAGAATTTAAACTATTTTACATCAATAATCCAAAGAATCTACAATGGTTATTCTTCCCTTTTTGTTTTTGGTCTATGAGACTATGACTACTCTAATGCTGTATATGTTTGATCCTAATTCCTAATTAACAAGTCAGACGTCTCTGCCCAGACATCCCATATTTTCAGCAAGTTGGATCAGAAGAGAGGCTGGTGATCCAGACCTGATCAGCTATCACTGCCACATCATCATCATTCCGGTGCCATGTCCACAATGCATGTGTGGCATTTACTACATCGAACCTCCCATGCCCGAAACTAGCCTCCCTAAATAGCGAAATTGCCGGCTGTGGACTCTGATAATTCTTTGCCAGGCCTTCTCTGTTGCCTCCATCACCAATGGTGATGTGCACGGGTCCACATGGGTCCGCTTTCTGGTTATACACACGTGTGAACCTCTCGTACGCATGCACATGGCCCGCAAAGACCACATCGACACCAGCCCCATGTAGCAGGGGCTCAATTGCCCTCCGCATGTCCTCCCCTTCGTTCTGGTGTGCCTCATTTGTGTTATACCATGGTGCATGGATCAATGCTATTAGCCACGGCGTTTTGTTTCGGTCAACCTGCCATGAAACAATCATATTCGAAATTTGAATCAAGTCTAACATTAGACATAACTAAGAAATATCTGCATGAACAATTAACCACCTTGGCAAGGTCAGATTGGAGCCATTTGTACTGGTCGGAATCAGTTCCATAGTCTGCATAGGACCCAAGCATGATGACATGAACTGATGATGCAACATCAAATGAGTAGAAAAGGTTTGAAGGCGATGATGAGAGGGAAAACGGCATTGTCCACCGGGCGTTGTATGCAACAAATGGCTTGGGGTGTATCAGTGGGATTTTCTCTATCTCATGGTTGCCTTGAGTGACCATCCATGGACGCGCACTGGCTAATGGCTCAACTAGTCGGCCAAAGTTGTCCCAGTAAGACTGGAAATAATCGGCATATGACAGATCACCAGGCAGAAGCAGCATGTCGTAAGGCATCGCACCGATGTGATCGAGTGTTGTTTGGGTCCAACCTGTTTGGCCTAAATCACCTGTTGATTAATGTAAGTACAGTGATCATCAGCTTTACATGGGGTGAACTGTTAATTATTCTTAGTTAAGAGTAACAGAAAAGACTATTAACATTCTTAGTTGAGATTAACAGAGGAAAATCTCATTTTTGTGGCAAAGAGAGTCCAAATATGAGAAAAGGGATTGTTAGTCAATCAAAGTCATATTAATTAATGTGCGGTGTGCCGGTTTCTGTCTAATTTGGGTAGGTTTAGTTACCATATGCATTCTTATGTTGAATCTATGGATTATGCATCTTTCAAATTTCTATAATTCTTATTGTACAGAGATCCATCAAGTGAGCCCCGAGGACATTAATTAGCTTCAATTCATTAGATGTTTATCTGCTGTGATTTCATGGTTTGACTTAGGGATGTGTTGACCCGCTGCTAGGTCGCTACGTTGTGGGAACTAAATATCATTGTCCAGACTCTTAATTAAGAAGCGAACAAAGAGGCTATTTCTTGTATTATACCCATTAATTACAGCAATGTCATAACTCATATGGCATAGAAAATCAGCATGCCATATGACACTGCTCAACAAATAGAGTTCTTTAGTTACTTGCAAGAAACAAACTACAGCTGAACTAGGATTCGCTAGCACAAAGTATAAATGATAAGACCCAAATATACTTAACACCAATAAATAAAAGTTGTTCCAATATATACTAATATTGTGAAGTTAATTTAGATAAACAGATATAAAGGTGCAACAAGAGGCCCAATCTCTTTTTTGCCTGTAAGACTAACAAAGTACCTGATTCCTTTCGTCATTTATTGTTTTGAATCAACAAGAATTTGTAGGCTGAAATCAATTACAAATGGATGTATCACACCAGCTTGCAGAATATGTTTCCAGAGAGACAAAAGTTTTCTGATTATTTTGTTTCAAATAGCAGATATAGCAAAGAAAATGAACTAATGACCAATATTTTTGTGTTTCTTTTGTAATACCAAATTTTAGAAGTAATAGCTAAAATTTTTATTTGCAGAAAACAATTTAAAAAGAAACTTCAATCAATGAGATGTCAACTTAAATAATTACCTACTACAACAAAATTGATAGGCAGATTAGAAGGCGGAGTCTTGAAGGAGAACTCTTTCGATGAACTCCCGCTGCATCTGTAGTAATAAACCGTATCAGGATCCAATGGCCCGATAATGACATCATGTATTTGGCCTGATTTGTACAGCAGATATGAATACGAGGTTGTGTTGCCATTTGCGGAAGAGGAGTACTTTCCTGGGGATGTGCCATATTCTACAGTCGCTGGTGCATCTCTCTTTGTGATCCATGAGACTCTCATGTTGTTGGTACCAACAATCGAGACGTGCACCTACCATCCAAAACTTGAAGTTAAGAATAGAACTTGCAAACATGCATTTCTGAATAGAAGTTAATTAAAAAATTGAGTATATTAACTTGTAATTGTGAGTGTTTCTTGTTAATTGTGAAATTAAAAGAATTCCTGTGGGTTCAAACATAAAAATGAACAATATGAAAACATGCATTGTCTTGACAAATGATAACCAACCTAAATTGCACATCAAAACAAATGTTAACTTTAATAAGATCAAAAAGTTTCATCTGTAAATTAGTCAACTTAGATGATTTTCACACGTAGCTATCAATGGTTCATCTTTTTGTACGGTAATGAATGGTGGAAATTATATTACAACTTACAAGGCATCTGCAAAAACAGAAGTAGAGGTGTTCAATTCAATATAGACTTGCCAAGTACAGATAAGTTTGACAGAATAATTCTAGCTAACTAGCTAGAGAAGTGAAAAACAACAACACTGACAGAAGCACACATTGTATAGATAGAAGGCAAAGGTTTCTTTTGGGTGTGCATGTTGTGCTAATTTATGTACACAAAAGCAAGATTAAATTAGGTAATCAGAATATCAAGTTATGCAACTATTGACCTTCTTTACTTGATGTACCTATTGGATCTAAGAAACCCGAAACCTTATAAACTTGAATTATTAACCTTTTTGTTTGAAGATTAATTGGGGATCAAGTCTCCCAATTTATTTTTAATTAAATGTCTATAAAGACCCCCAACCAGGTTTCGGGTTCTTTTGAATTATTAACCTTTTAAAATAAATCTTTTTTTAGTAAAAAAAAGTTGGCTAATAAGATTGGAACTTTCATGACAAATCAATATAGATCTATCTTAGCCTGAAAACAGAAAAATAAATAATAAATAAAAATTATGTTGCTTTCAGGCAAGAATGCAAGACACACCAATCCCAGCCACAAGCCCACAAAGTATCTAGGCGGTCCCCTGGTCTGTTTGCTGAGAAACATTTCCTAATCAAGTTATGATATGGAAAGCAACGATGGTTTAATCAAGTTATGATCTCGTTGGAAAATGGAATAGGACCAGCATGACAGGTTCCCTGGTTTCAAACGGAACAGCAAAATTCTTTCTAACTTGAACATCAGGTCGGCAGATAAAACTTGATGTCGTGTTAGGCTGGGATTTCTAGATACTTCAGTTAGAGCTTGAAGTGTGCACTCAATTGCTTCAGATAGTGAAGTTCCATCTAAACGGGATTGAAAATTTCTACTATAGTTGTAAAAAAAAAATTATATCATACAAACGCAAGTTTCCGCTTTTTTTAACTTAAGTATTTGAAATTGCTAAATTTAATCTTTAGGTACACCAAAAAAACAATAATAGTCAGGCTGAAATTTCAAATTTCAGCATTAACTAATATTCACCACGAAAAGAGGCTTAAAAAAAAAAAATCAGATATCCTTGAAGGTGCTATAATGGGGATTTTATATGCAAATCGTAACGAAGGAAAATAGTTATTCCGGTAATTTCTGTTGATATTGTTGTAATTTTTATAGCTACTTATAGTTACTCTTGTTATTTCAAAATGACAATACAAATTCTATATATTGTTTTAAATTATATTGTATATCTTTATATTTATCATGTTATTACTGTTAACTCTATTGTTATTGTCGTCATTTGTTACAGCTGCTATATATACTTACTAGATTGAGATTGTTAATTTAAGATGGCAATATAAATAGTATATCTATATTCAGATCATTCCCACACCAACCCTCAGTAAATTACTAATCTAATGGAATTCCTTTAATTCTAAAAGAAAATTATTCTGCATCTTTTTCGGAAATTCAACTTAAAATATTAGTCAGGCCCAAAACTCAAAGCTATTTGTACTCATCTAACAGCGGAATATACCAACAAAAAATAATATGAATATTTTTCCTTGGAGGTTGAAACTGGAAAATGGTGTTACCCGGGGGAGGCCCACCATGTAAAGTTCACAATTAGCTGTGTTTGGTTGGAATTTAGTACTGCTAGTACTGCGCACCAACTTTTTGGATTTTATAACTGTTATTTTCTCACCTGCTTTCTCAATTTCCATGAAAGTTTCAAACCATGGAACAGTTTTGATGACAAGAATCACAAGGCCATACATTTGCAACTTTTTCTTATAATTTGATACTAAATTTGAATATAAAATACCAAAAATTATATATTTTTTGGTACTAAATTTAGTCTTTCTCAGCAAAATCTTAGTTGGATAGAAGGATAAGCATTCCCTACTGCTTCCGTGTCTCCTCTTATCTACCATCTTGAAGCTTACAAGTTACAAATTATACTATACTAGCATGCAACAAAAAGGGTAAAAAGGGTGGTACGAGAGAGATGTACCTGTTGAGGAGAGGTGCCATCGGAATCGTCTGTGTCAGGGACAGAGACCAAATCTCTGGCATGAGGTCGCTGGTAAGAATGAGAGCACAACACTATTCCAAGCGACAGAAGTAGAACAAATGCCACAGATGGAGAAAACATAACCTCCATTGTTTTCAAAGTAGAGGGAGAGGGAGAAGAGAGAAAATTGAAAGTCAGAGGTTGTATGATTGTATCCCTTCCTCTCTTCTTTCTTTTATAGGAGAGTGGGAAACTAAAAGGGGATTAATCATGAGACAGTGCCATCTTAAAATGAGAACGTGTATTAATTGGAATTAAGGAAACAGTGGTACTAACTACTAAGCGACAAGCATTGCACAAATCTAGGATTCATTTTAGTAAGCGCCTGACTTTTCGTGTATCAATATTCAATTGTCTTGTGGCCACGTATGTAGCGAGTGGATTTTAAGTCTTGAGCAATTCGTATTATTTAAGAACAAAACTCAAGGGAGAGTAATTGCATAGCGTCTAATTTCGCGTTTGAAATATTAATATTATATTTTTAATTTAGTATCTAATCTTTAGTGTACTCATCTAAAAAATAGTACTGATGTATTTCAAGAAACAATTAATTCTTAAGATATACTGAACTAGTTTAATTTGTTTGTTATTTAAATAATGAAATGCCAAGAAAACTTATTCACTTGCAGATGTATTCCAACTTAGAGCAATCATTAAAAAGATTTGTTCTTTAAATAGAACTTTTCTTTTTGAGAAATGCCCATTTTTCTGATAATTTTCAATAAGATTCTTGCAGTTACAGAAACATATATGTTAAACATTATTAATTTTTTTTTTCATAGCTTAAAAGTACTAGATACTTGTAGTTTAATCAATTGAATTAAATTAGTTTGAAAGGCAGTGCGCTTTTCACATATTGTGTTATTAGCTGACTAATTCCATTAAACAAAATAAAGTTCATAAAAACACTGAGCGGGAAAGATTATAAGTAAAAATTGATAATTTACAACCACATTTTAATTTAAATTAAAATATATATATCAACAGCTCCGTAATAATCTGATTAATATCCCGCATAATTTTTGTGTTCATCAATAAGAAATATATGGCCCTGATCAAAATGGTTTTTTCACGGAATTTCAATTCAATTCAATTGATTTCATAGAATTTCGTTGGACCTAATTACATAAGAATTCTAATTAAATGACACCAAATTAGTTCATTTTGATCAAGAATTTTCCAACAAAATGAAATAAAAAAAAATCCCATTTTTTTTAAAAAAATGAGATTTTGATCAGGGCCTGTGGCTTCTTTTGTTTGAGGAATTTATTGTTTTTCTTCTTTTTATAGTGCATCTGGAGCTCTTTAGGACTGGTTTATTAAAATAACGGTTCTAAAACTTTCTGGACATTTTATTATTTTGGGACGTAATTTAGAACCGGTTTTTCTAAATAAGGGATTCTAAAATTTTCTGGACATTTTATTATTTTGACATCATATGTGAACTAGAAGTTCACGAACTAGAAGTTCACGAACTAGACTAGTTCGCGAGAATCAAACAACCCACGAACTAGACTGTTCTCGAACTTCTTGACTAGTTCCTAATCCTCCAATTTCCATGAACTAGGAGTTGTTCGTGGGCCTATTCGTGGGCCGTTGTTCATCCCTAGTTCGTCCCTAGTTCGTGAGCGAACCAAACACATTAATGTAGTAGGGCCAGTTCGTTCATGAGACAATAAAAAAATTTTCATAGCCAAGCATCATTGACAAAAATGTGAGCAAAAGAAATAATGACAATAGAATGCATCGCAACAACAATTCAACTTTACTTGTGGTTTATGCTTAAATTTCACACTATGTTCCCGGTCGTTTATCATGACTCATGACTCCATGAGGTTTGGACGGCCGGGTTGTTTCGAGTATTTTCTAGTACCTCTTTCAAGTTTCAAGCATCAACTCTTTTGGGTCAATTTCATGAAATGCTTGTAAACTATATGGGTACTTTGTTGTGAACCGATTAGGTGGAAGTTTATGGTCTTCAGGTGTTACAGGTAGGGTTCTTATAGTTGTTTGAACTTTGAATGGATTTCAGTCTTGTTGAATTGGCTATGCAAGCAAGGTGCTTGACACAATTTCACAAAGAGTTACTTGGTCAATCTATTAGGAATTAATTACATTTGGCTTCAAAATTGTTCATATATTTTCTCCTGTTGTATAGGTGATCTAGGGCAAACTGAATGGACAGTATCGACACTAGCCCACATTGGCAAGTCGGACTATGACATGCTTCTCCTGCCTGGCGACCTGTCATATGCCGATTCACAACAGCCATTGTGGGACTCTTTTGGTCGCCTTATTCAGCCATATGCTAGCTCACGACCCTGGATGGTCACTGAGGGAAACCATGAGGTTGAGGCACTAACTGCCCTTGACATGGTGCCTTTTATTGCATACAACCACAGGTTGACTGACCAGTTCCTGGTCTTACACCAACAAAATTTTCAAATATGATCATAATAAATAAAAAGTATAGTTTATGTGTGCTCAATATGGTATATTTGTACGTACTGGTGAAATATCCATAAAAAAGATTATTAGTTCTAAAGTAATGTTTCACATTATTTAGCGAGGAATGACGATTGGTTTTACCCAATTTCCTGATAGTTCTGGAATAAATATGCTTTCCATGTTCATTCTATTGTAGATGGCGCATGCCTTACGAAGAGAGCGAATCCACCTCGAACCTCTACTACTCCTTCAATGTTGCGGGGGCTGTCCACGTTATCATGCTAGGATCATATACCGAATATGGGCCAGACTCAGCTCAGTATAAGTGGCTTGTGTCTGATCTTGCCAAGGTGGACAGGTCAGTCACGCCTTGGCTGATTGTGTTGCTCCATGCCCCCTGGTACAACACGAACACAGCCCATCAAGGGGAAGGAGAAAAGATGAGGAAAGCCATGGAGGCTCTGTTGTACAGAGCTCATGTTGACATTGTCTTTGCTGGTCATGTCCATGCCTATGAGAGATTTGTAAGTCTTTCTCTACTGCTTAATTTATCAAATTTAGTCAATTGCGCAGTTCTTGGTTACTCTCAAGTGTAAAGAGTAGGAAATGTGTTTCATTATGCTAATTGCAGAACCAGTTTGCATAAAGCTGACTTTGAGTGTTACAATTTCTTGGTAAGCTGAAATTTTATCAGTTGCCAAGACTTCTTTATAAGCCTGTTTGTTTGCTAATTTCAACCCAGTTGGGCTCAGTTAAGTTCAATATTTTTTAATTGGGTATGTATTGTTCTATTGTGGAAAGTCTGCTTTTGGAAATTGGACTTCAGCTTCTTGTAATTTGACTGGCCCTCAACTCTTAGATTTGGTTGAAATTTAACCCCTGCTTCCACTAGCACCTGTCAAGTGTCGAAATTGGTGATTATATGTCACTGGCATGGCATTCAGATGATGATGTCATTCCATGTCAAGATATCTAATTGAAATGATTCTCAATAGTATTGACTATTGGGTACAATATCTTCAGGCCAGATTAAACCAAAATTCAGGGGCCTAATTGAACTAGGGCCACAACCCTATTCCTGAATCAGCAATGCACTACTAAAAGCTCTCAGATGTAATTTAAATGTCATGTTCTATTTATGCACAAATAATGAATTATATACAATTACATGTTCTCAATTGATTAAACATTGGAATACAGACATGGATATATAACAACGCGGCAGACAGCTGTGGTCCAGTGTACATAACCATTGGCGATGGAGGAAATAGGGAAGGCCTTGCCCTCCAGTAAGATATTATTTTGATGACTATTTACATTATTTTGCTGAATAAAATATACTGGCAGCTTGTGCCACCTTTTATTTTAAAAAGAACAATTAAAAGTTCATGTTTTTACTAAGACATGCCAGTAATTGTTCTTATGGAATCTTATTTTCCCATCTGATACAGATGTGAGTACTCTGAGATGATATAATTTTTGAACCAGTATTATGTGAAACCTAAAACCTTGTATTAACTGCCATCACAACAAAATTTATTTTTGAAGCTTTAACCCAAGCCACAAGAGTGCAAGCCTCTCGGTGTTCCGAGAAGCAAGCTTTGGTCATGGCCGGTTGAAAATTATTGATGGGAAGAAGGCACATTGGTCGTGGCACAGAAACAACGACTCAGATGCCACTGTAGCTGATGAGTTGTGGCTAGAAAGCCTTAGTTCTTCCAGCCCTTGTCAAGATGGGACCAAAGCTAAGGATGAGCTTTAGATATACAGAAACTGAATCATTTACATGACTACCTCTCAATGTAAAGTGTCAAATTGATTATACAAAAAGATGATTAATATCCAAACTTTAAGTTTTACTTAGATTCCATTTGTTTTCTCTTAGTTGGATTCCTCATGCATAGCGGAACCAATAAATAAAAATGGGGACAATTTCCTCCATATTTTTTTTTTGTAAGTTTTAGTAATACGTATGTAATTTTCTTTTCCCCATAAAAGGATGAAATTATTTCATTATTAAGCCATGTAATTACAATCTAATTATTTTGATAGCAGTATATTTTGTATGATCTCCATCTATAAATTTTATCACCCCGTCTATGGCATTATGTATCATGCTTGTCCTTTCTCAATTAAAAGGGACGTGTTTAATATGTCTAATAAACAAAATGACTCTTAAAACAATGCGACTCTATTGTATTCCTCCACATGCATTGCCTAGCACTTATTTGTATAATAATTTTTATCGTTATCATTTAAAAAATATAATCGTACTCCACTGATTTGATTCATTCATCAATTCCTCTTAATTTTCTGTCATTTTTCTCGTCTCCTGTTTCGTCTCGAATACTAACTCAACAGTTCAGACCAATCTACCAACGCACCAAATTCACAACTTCCAACTTTTTTTATTTGCTTCCACTTTGTGCTTAAAAGACCCAGTCCATCAAGAGCTGAGCTTTCAATTTCCGGGTTTTGGCAAAAGGTAATGTTCTTGTGTTTGGGTCAAAAAAAAAAAAAAAAAAAACCCAATGTTCTGGTTTGAATTCGTAACTCTTGTCATACTAATTTGTAAATTATTTAGAAATTTAATTTACAATGTTATATTTATTAAATAGAAACTTTTGGGTCATAATTGAACCAGTAGAAACAAATGATGTGCTATTTAAAATTTGAAAAGTATGTATGCTCATCTTTTCTCTGTTCCAGGTTCTCTTAAATTTTTACGGCAGCTTTGAAAATTACTAGTTATTTTTGAGAGACAATTTGCATATATCCAGAAATATTTATTATATCAGATGATTAATTTGTCACAAATTACTGTTGGAAAACATATTCTTTATCATAATTTTAATTCTAATGACATGCTCTCGTATTGTATATTAAAGAAAAACATATAGATTGTGGATAACATGCGAGCGTAACATATCTATAAGGAAATTTGTCAATTTCCATAAATTACATGCATTACACATTATTGATTGCCTCTTCAAGAAGGAAACGGACATATATATTCTCTCGTATATTCTTTTCTACTAGTCAACAATCCATATTTTTTAATTATCGGTAACTTCGAGAGAGCAGTTAAATAATTAGGTTTTGCTGAAATCTACAAGAAAACCAATGACATAATTCAAACTTGACTAAAAAAAATGGTACTTGCCAATATTCAATCCAATTATTCATTTTATTATCTACTTTTTTTTCCCACAACATTGTAATTTTTAATGCTTTTATGGGGCACGGCCGGCGCACATAGTACTGAGAAAGCACTCAACATAATCTAAATTCCTTCTTGTTTTTTTTTTAGAGAACTTGACAGAAGCTGTCAAGGATAAATTCCTTATTGTTTGTCTATTCGTTCCTAAATTTCATTGCTCATATTGTAACAAACTGTAACAACTCTATTATTTTTATCTATGGCCTATGGGCTTCATCCTCAAATAAATAAATAAATAAATAAAATAAAATCATTGCTCATAGAAATGCCATTTAATTCTAAATTTTACTTCTCAACTTGATATTTCATAAAAAAAAACACACTAAATGCCATTAACTTAAACAATTATCAAGATACATTACTTTCAGAATCCAAAAATAGTATAGAAAATACTTATCTGATAATTCTTCAAGAATGCACAAATGTATCCTCTCAAGTATGACCATCAGAAATTAAATTTAATTAATACTCACGTTCACTACTTTTTAAACAAGGACCTGAGAGATATATTAAAACTATAATTTTATGTACGGATAAGGTTACAATTCCTACAAAAATGAAGGGCACAAAACTTAACTCTCCAATTAAATTGAATTTGAAAATATATTGTATACTATGTCATGCCACGATAATATTATGATATATGCTCGTCACCATCTTCATTCCTTAACGCCTCTGTCTTTCCAACATTTTTTTTATATATACCTGCACAGAGTTGACATCTTGCCTCTAATCCGTTGCTTGATCAGAAAATGGCAAGTTCATGGACATTCTTTGCACAAGATCTCACAGCAATTTTCCTGCTATGTGTCAGTAACCGGATAGCAGTTGCAAGTGAATACACGAGACCTGGACCCGGTCGAATAGTACTGACGAAGCACAAGCTTTCTGGTTCATCCCCACAACAGGTACTTTTTAACATTCATTGAACAAATTATAATTTGTCTACTACCAAGTTTTTCCCTTTTAAATCTAACCTGTTTGATTCCTTTCGATCTTAATTTAGAGCTAGATTATTAGATTTACTGATCAATAGGTTTGGAGGAATCAGAACTAAGTTGTCCTACTTTACTAAAAGAAAAAGATTAATAAACTACTTATTTTATGCAGAAACTTCATATATATACAAATTGATTTCATCTGTAAGTATATACAAATTAATTATTCATGTTTTTGAATGAGTATGAATTCTCATACCTTTGTCGACATCCAGGATTTCTTCATCTCTACAACAAGCTATTATTTTAAAACTTGCAAACTTTGTAAGCAATGGACAGCACGTCACGTATCAATAAATAAATAATATAATCTAACTAACAAACTTCACAATTTAGGATACTGGATGTGAACTATTTTTTTACTAAATTGTTTTGTAAACAATTTTCAGGTCCATGTATCGGCTGTGGGAGCAAACCACATGAATGTTGCATATATAACCATTGATTCATCTATTCCATCGAAGGTTGAGTATGGTAAGGTGTCCAGTAAATACAATGCAGTTGCTACTGGAGATAGTAGTCAGTATACATACTTCGATTACACGTCTGGTAAAATCCACAATGTTAAGATTGGACCACTAGAACCTGACACATTGTACTACTACCGTTGCGGTGGGGTCGGAAATGAGTTTAGTTTCAAAACTGCCCCAGCTTCACTTCCCATTGTGTTTGCAGTAGTAGGTTCGTTTTATTTTCTTACGTTTATAACTGTTTCCTCTGTTTATTATTATTATTATTATTATTATTTTTTTTTGTTTCGCTGTTATAATTACTCTGTTTATGGGTTTCGCTCTATTCTGCCAACCAAGTAGTCCTTGGTTTGATTCATGGAGAGAGCATATTTCTTAAATTGTTGGTTTCAAACCAAACTTCAAAAAAAAAAAAGTGGCACGACGACTAAGATGCTCGACAAAATTCCTCAATGAGTGAATTGATCAATTTATCCAGAAATAAGAAGTTTTTGATAAAATATCTTTCAAATATATTTTATCCTACTGTTTAGGTGATCTTGGGCAAACTGAAGACACAGCATCAACTCTGAAACACATCAGCAAGTCAAAATATGACATGCTTCTCCTGCCGGGTGACCTATCATATGCTGACGGGAATCAGTCATTGTGGGACTCCTTTGGTCTCCTCATTCAGTCGTATGCCAGCTCAAGGCCTTGGATGGTCACTGAGGGAAACCACGAACGTGAGAAATCGCATGACCACCAGCAAATTGAGCCCTTTATTGCTTACAGCCACAGGTTTCCCAAACAGTTCGACAAATTGAAAATCTTACACCGACATTCTGATCACTTATAACACTAGTACATTTGATCTGTGAAAATAGTATGGAATAGCTAGTGATAACTGATAAGTCAGTCGAAAACTCGAAATGATAAGTAGTTCTGGATTAATTGATCACGTTTGACAAGTACCATATAATTTTGTGCCAAAGATTATTGTTTTTTACTTTTGTTGGTTACCTAATATTTCTAAAGAAATGCTTGTTTTGTCCATTCTTGAGCAGATGGCGTATGCCTTATAGGGAGAGTGGTTCCACCTCCAACCTTTATTATTCCTTCGATGTAGCAGGGGCTGTCCATGTTATCATGCTGGGGTCATATGCCCAGTTTGGGCCCCACTCAGATCAGTATAAGTGGCTTGTGTCAGACCTGTCCAAGGTAGACAGATCTGTCACGCCATGGCTTATTGTGTTGCTTCATGCACCATGGTACAACACAAATGAAGCCCATCAAGGGGAAGGTGAAGACATGAGGAAAGCCATGGAGGCTTTATTGTATGGGGGCCGTGTTGATATTGTCTTTGCTGGTCATGTCCATGCCTATGAGCGATTTGTAAGTCTCTTTGCCATTCCAGTTGCCAAACTGCAATCAATTGTATATTTATGTTATTGGTAACTCACAAGTGGAAATAGTAGGAAATCTTTTTCATTATTCTAATATATTAGTTTGCATAAATAACTCCAGGGGTATTACAAAACTTCATTATAAACTGCAGTTCTAGGTTTCTGCGCTGGTAGCTTGTCAGCATTTGTTCCATAACACTTCTTATATGCTTATCATCAAAATTCTGCTTTTGGCCATTAATTATTGCACCAATTAGTTCTTGAGTTTCTTTCAATTCAATAGATCCCTCAACTCTTACCACTTGGTTTAATCAAGCCCCCGTCTCAATTACCACCAAGTATTGAATTGACTGTGATGTTTTGGTGGCAAGGCGTTCAGGTGAATTCATGTTGTAAATAATGAGATGGTTCAGTGGTGATGCACGCCATGTCTACATTCTAATAGAAGTGAAAGCCCAATAAAATTAAGTACAATAGTCTGCAGACTAGTTTAAACCAAAATTCAGGGACCTAATTGAAACAATATCCTGGGCGCTTGCTTGTATCTGAGGCTACATGAAAATATGAAAAGCTTTACAATTTGCATTTGGTACTAAATACCATTTGATTCACTCATCATCACATTTAATTTAATCTGTTTATGCACAACTCATAGTGTTTACGATTACAATATAGCAATGATTTATCTATTGGATTACAGACTCGGATCTATAACAATGCGGCAGACAGCTGTGGACCAGTGTACATAACCATTAGTGATGGAGGAAACCGCGAAGGCCTTGCTCTCGAGTAAGTTTTTATTTTGACCACAAATCCTCTTTTTTTTTCCTAATTAAAAAACTGGTGGTAAATATTTTTTTTCGAATTGAATTTGTTGGAATTGCTATATTGAAATTTGATATATAGCTAGGATGCAGGAAATATAAACAATGTTTATATACGTCCTACAGGGAAGTCAACAATGTTTCCATTTTAGCCAAGGCTTCCATGTTAACAGTGTTTGCATTACAGTCCTATTCCAACTTGATTTAGCAATTCCCAAAAATTTAATTGTGAAAAAAGAAATTTTATTAAATAAGTAGTATCGGTGAAGGAATGGTGCAACACATAGTAGATAAATGAGACATAAATTAGGTATGAAAATTTTGAAAAAACTTAATTGGCATACACACTGCTAAATTGTTATGGTGTCTGACATCACATGTAAAGTCAACAAGACATCTGAGATACAAACATTTTAGAAAATTTGGACTAATGTTTGAGTCAACTAACATCAACAATCAACTTAATTTTGAAGCTTTGATCGGAGCCACAAGAGTGCAAGTCTCTCAATGTTTCGTGAAGCAAGCTTTGGTCACGGGCAGTTAAAAATTATCGATAGGGAGAATGCACATTGGTCATGGCACAGAAATGATGATTCAGATGCCACAGTATCTGATGAGTTGCATCTAAAGAGCCTTAGTTCATCCAATGCCTGTCAAGGTGGGACCAAATCAAAAGATGAGCTTTAGATGTATCGATACTAAATAATCTCATACAATATTTTTAATTGTAAATTGTTAAATTATCTCATTGGAAGGATTGCCTGCTTTTATATTTGGTCAGCATTGAATAAATGTTTGCAAATCTTGTTCTTTGTTTTTCTTTTCCCTATTTTTTGTTTTAAATATATAAGGTATAAGATCGTTATTAGTACCTAGGAGAATTTTGACGAATAAATTCCTCTTAAGTTTTTTTTTTTTTTGTGATCAAATAAAAACTAGATGCGTCAATCTTCTCTATATATACAGAACTTTTTAAAAAGTAAGGATAGTCTCTGTAAAAATGATTACCTAGTAATGTCACTGAGATGGGGCATGCTAATTAAGAATTATTTTCTGGAGTTGTGGGGTGACCGCTTATAGAAACTACAAATCAGAACTAAGAAACAGAGGCGTTTGCACGGTCGTTCTACTTAACCATAGCTTCCTTTAATATTTGTACACAATAATACCTCATGACTGACTATTATTGTGTACAAAATGTCCAATATGTTTCGTGACCAACATGAAGATTGCAAAACACCCTTCAAAAATTAAAATATTGACTGGATACTAAAGAGTACAGACCACTTAATTTGTGTACACACAGTTATATAGTTTGTTAAGAAATTTGCCAAGAATACTAACAAGCAAAGTGAGCACCTAATTTGTTTACATATAATAAAGTACACTCATATACAGGTACTTCAAACTCGTATTAATCCAATGTGAGGGCATCTATGCACAATTAAATACATACAAATTCCTATATTGAAACAGTAATAGAAGAAAAACATTTACACGTGTCTTTTTCTCTACATGATCTACAGCTCATCCTTAATTTTGGTCCCACCTTGACAAGCACTGGATGAACTAAGGCTCTGCAGCCACAACTGGTCACGCACTGTGTCGGTCGAGTCGTCATTTCTGTGCCATGACCAAAGTGCCTTCTTGCCATCAATAACCCACAATCGGCCATGACCAAAGCTTGCTTCACGAAACAAGGATAGATGTGCATACTTGTGTTTTGAATCAAAGCTTCATAGCCAATTTAGATTAGCATGTTAGCCAAAAGTGTCTTTATTTTTAATTGGCATTGAGTAAGCTTAGAAGCAAAAATAAATATCTTACTCAAGAGCAAGGCCTTCTCGGTTCCCGCCATCCCCAATTGTTATGTATACTGGACCACAACTATTTTCTGCCTCGTTATAGATTCGTGTCTGAAATAAAAAATGTACCGTTATAAAAAAGAAAATAAAAGAAAGAATATTGTTCTAACTTATTATTCAAATGAGATCTTCTTGTCTTTTTTCTTTCAAAATTTAAAGCAAACTTGGAAATTGATTCATCATTATCATTTGTATCCTAATTAATGCAAACCTTGGGCTGAACCAGATCAAACAAGTTGATTTGGAGGATAATTATTTTTTATACCTTTCTACAAGTATTTGAGCGATATTTTGAAATATTTTATTAAAACTTCAGTTAGATCTCATGCAATAATATACTTATATCAGACCAGTATAATCTAATTTTTTGTCTGGGTACCCTCTGTCCAAATACTAGTTTATTTTGCCTTTTTTTTAACATAACTCTTTTCTTTTATTTCGCTTGTTTTTGTGTAATTCACTACTTGAGTAGGAGTGTAGAAGTAGAACACTACGAGTGGATGAGGCAACTTTTAATTGGTTTATGGGAGAATGAAACTAGTAATATCCTTATCAAATTGGGAATGCTTTATCAAAACTTAAATAATGATGCATTTGAAGACATGCTCAATGTTAATTAGACTCCTGTAGCTCTTATAGACAAATGAGGTTAAATGGTTTTATAAAGCAATTCAAGCAAGAGCCTCTGGGAAAAGTCTTAAATTCAGATTACTGAAAAAACTGCAATCTAGAACGTCAAGTTCCCAATATCTATCACCATTCAATTAGCACCTATAACTCTGCATGAATGCTATTTTTGTAATTGAAAAATACACATAATAAGCTACATCTAAATATTTGTATTCACATGGTGGGTTCTGAAACTTCTTCCTTACCAACGTTGTCATGCTAGTTAATAGTTTTACTGACATGTAGTTAGAAGTGCTTTTTCTTTGAATAGACATAGAATCTTTTATCGTATTCTGAAAATAAAATTAAAAATGATCGATTTATAGCCACAGTGCATTAAACCCAATAGTTGTATCCACCTTACAATATGATACGGCCAATATGATTGGTTCAAGGCAGTAAGGTAAAGGAACGACTTACAAAGCGCTCATAGGCATGAACATGACCAGCAAATATGACATCAACACGGGCCTTGTAAAGCAGAGCCTCCATAGCTACTCTCATGCTCTCACCTTCTCCTTGGTGTGCTGTGTTTGTGTTGTACCATGGTGCATGGAACAACAATATCAGCCATGGTGTCACCGATCTGTCGACTTTGGCCAGATCAGCAACAAGCCACTTGTATTGTTCCGAATTACAGCCAAAATCTACGTACGAGCCCAGCATGATGACATGCACAGCACCGGCCACACTAAATGAGTAGTAGAGGTTCGAGTTTGACCCACTTTCCTCGTAAGGCATCCGCCACCTATTTGATCATCGTAAGATCATCAGTGTATTTTTTTAACTAGCGACATCAAATTTGAGAAATATTTCAAAAAATTGGAGAATATCAACTGGCTGGTTAACCTGTGATTATATGCGATGAAGGGTGCCATGCCAAAAAATGTCAGCGCCTCGATCTCATGGTTACCCTCGACTACCATCCAGGGTCGGGTGCTTGCATAGGGTTGCATCATACGTCCAAATGAGTCCCACAATGGTTGGTGCCAATCAGCATATGAAAGGTCGCCCGGCATGAGCAGCATGTCATAGTCCAACTTACCAATATGTGTTAGTGTTGAGTTTGTCCACTCAGTCTGCCCAAGGTCACCTACAACACCACAAGTAATATCTAAACTCTTACAAACACAAATTAATTGAACTTGCTATTGTTAATTTTAGAGCTGATACCACAATAAAACTGTCAGATGCCTTCCATCAAGCATCTTGTGTGCATTCCAATAAATATAACACGATAAAATTAAGGGGCAGGTGAAATGCACCCCTCAATTCTAAATCTAATTTAGACCTTAGTTTAGTACCAGTAAAATTGGTCCATAAGCAACTTTTCAAAATATTCCCTTGAATAATCTCATTTTTTTTTTTCATCGATACAAGATGAGTTCTCATTTCTTACGGTATATTCTTTCTCAAGTAGGTTTTGACAAAAAACTTCCTCGATTGAGCAAATTTACGGAGAATTATTTCCATAATTCACATTTATCTGAGTTCTTATTGTCTTAAACCCCATAATTTGAGGCCTTTCCGAATATAGTGATTGGTTGACAATTGGTTTTATGTACTATTAATTCCTAATTGTTGACAAGAAAACTTTTCGTAAAAAATTGTTCAGATAATGCAAAAACTTAAAATTCTTTCGTAAAAAATTGTTGACAAGAAAAATTTTCTGAGAGAAAAAATTACCAACCAGCTATGACAAACTCAACAGGAAGCGAAGCCGGGGCTGTTTTGAAGCTAAATTCATCTCCGACCCCGCTGCATCGGTAATAGTAGACTGTATCAGGTTCAAGCGGTCCAATCTTGACATTGTGGATTTTGCCAGATAAGTACACATAAAACAAGTATCTACTGCTCTCTCCTTTGGCAACTGCATCATATTTACCCGATACCTTCCCATATTCGACCTTCGATGGCATCGATTGGTCATCAGTTATCCATGAAATTCTCATGTATTCAGCACCCACAGCAGATACATGGACCTTCCATTTTATTGTTGCCAACAAAATATAAGAAACAATGATGAATTGAAACAAATTAAGTTTAAAGAAAGGGTACTGAATTCAACTTGGCAGCTCTGCCTACAAGTCTAGTGTGGTACGCATCATGCCACGAAAATGATTTAGAAATGATAGCGTTTTATTTGCAAGAAGGGAAATGTTTCGATTAAGATTCATTAATAGCAAAAAAACTAAATGAAAAGGCAAAGTACGAAGATGAATCAGAAAGAAAACATTAAATATCGAAAAGAAATCTCAAAAAACAATATAGCACGACAGAATTTTTAAAAAGCGATTATTAATTAGTAATCAAGTACCTGTTGTGGGTATGAACTAGAATCGGTATGCTGTGTCAGTATGACTCGACCGGGGCCCGGCCTTTTGTAATCACTAGCCATAGCAATGATCCCAAATCTGTAACATAACAAGATGAATGTTGGGAAACTCTGCATCAAGACCAACCATGCCTTCCTCATTTTCAAAAAGGATTGATGGAGGAAGTAGAGTGATTGAGTCTATGAATTTCAAAAACCTTTAAATCTATATATTTTGCGGCTTCTTGGATGAGAGTTTGTTACGTGATATTAGCAGTGCCGTTAAGGAAGAGTAATAGTGATGTAAATGTTTCATGTTATTCTTTGCATTATCCCTCAATATTTGTAAATTATGATGGTGGTCCTTGAGTATTATATAATTTGCAGTATACGTTCAAAATTTGTGAACAAGTATCTTTGGAATTAGTAGGTCAAACTGTTAGACTTATCATTTGAATGGTTATCTGATAGTTAGAGGGCAGTGCTCAATATTTAAATTATTTAATTATTCCTTTTTCCAAAAGGGACTAAAAATTGAATTGTTATAAGATATGAACTATATGCAATTTTAAAATCAATTTTTCCCAAAAACAAAAGGATCAATTGTTCAATTTTAAGATTCGAATAATATGTGGGTTAAGATATGTGGGTTAAGAGATAAAACAAGATTCATAATGTTGGTGATTGAGTCGGCAAAATGAGGCGGATTGAACATTGTTTTTTGTAATTAGATTAATTTAAAACACCATTTGTAACTATACAATTCCTTATGTGTGTAAGTTTCTGATATGGTTTCTTTTGTGATTGCATATCGAAACAACGTTAGTAAATACAATGTTTTCAATACCGTAATGGCATTCCTACCGGTATTTCCAAAATTTCTCAGTATTTTGTCTCACATTCGGTCACTGTTCTGTTTCGTGGCATTACCGAAATTTTTCGATATCGGGTAAAGTATTGAAAACACTGGTAAATTATAATATCAGCAGATGATAAACTTATGAGGACTAAACATGAATAACATTAAAATAGAAGTACCATGCTCCGTTTGTTTCTGCCATTTTGACATTTGAAATTTTGATGCGTTCTTTGCGTGAATAGAAATTTAAATTTGAAATAAAAATGAGAATGCAAGAGAATATGCCAAGTTATATACCGGTCCGTAATAACGTGCTCTTTTTAAAAAGTATATCCTTCATTAAGAAGAAGAGTACCATACTGCCAAGATTATACATATATTAACATATTTATATTATATAGAAAGGCAACAAGGTTGACTAATTTCGTTGATCATAACATATTTGACTGCCACTTGCCCCAAACATGTCTCTGTTGACCTCGCATCGGAAGTGGCGTGCATATCACACAAAGATTAGTAAGACAGTTGTTTCTCCAATCCGAAATCAATCTTTATTGCTCAGGAGTACACAATTCTCGAAAAACATTGTCTAGAAGCTAATAACAAAAGACCAGTAATCCTAAAATATGTCTGTCCCAGGCCTATAGGAGAGATTAAGGCCTGTAGGGCCTACTCAACTGAACTTGTGGCCTTCTGCCTTGAACAGAATTGGGCTTTATTTAAGGGGGAGAGGGGACCGAAATGGAGGAAAGTTTCAGCTGGATTTTCAGGGCGCAATGGCAATACGTGGACCAAGTTTTAGCTAAAATTAGATGCAGGGCTATGTTCCCTTTACCAAGGCCTGTACGTGTAAACCCAAATCCTAGTTCAGGGGGGGTTTAAACTGTAAATGTTACTATGACAATTGACAGACAGTTTCATGTCAATGGATTCTTAGAAATTGATGATGGATATGTGGATTTTATGCTCCTGTCAGATGGAGAGATGTACTATTGTATTTTGTATGGCATGAGTCTGACAGTTTTGGATTTTTCCAAGCATGAGTTTTAGATTACTCCTTTTTTGCATCTGATTTGTCTCTTGACTTTATTTATTATATTCATTACGAAATTGCATCAGAATAGAACAATTGTCTTGAAGCAAGATTGGCACGGAAGAATCATGTTTATAGATTTTTCTTCTGTAACTTGTAAGACTGTAATTTGCTTTCACACTGCATGTATAAGCAAAATTCCACCGGGAGGCCCAATAAGAAAGCGACCATGATAAAAAAAAAATGACAAAGAATCCTTGAAATTGGGCCTAATATCATATGCATTAATACATAACTTTTTTTAACTAAGATTGTTTTCTTCAGAAAAAAGAGAAAAGCGGACGAATGTTAATTTCAGAAAAATTTTTAAGGAAATGTGGACCATTTTTAATAATCTAATAAAGCAATCAATTATCTTATGTTTACTGTTCAGAAAATATTACCATGGAAATTGAATTCATCATTTGTGAAAGCGGAACATCTATACTACTTATAAATACACGCATGCGAAGAGGTATTACATGCTAGGTCTAGTGTGTAACAAGAATTTCTACTGTTCAATCGGTTTGATGTGTGATTGGATATCAATCGCCAGCCGAAGCAACACTATTGATTGGTTTTCCATCTAACATAGAAATAAATTGAATAATATATCTATTTGTATCGCTGGTAAATTAAGAAATATATTTTTATTGTCTAACATTATTTTGTTTTTTTATTTGCCCACATGTGAGGATATCTTATGCTAGTATTATTTAAAAGGAAAATCTTAAATTTCTTCTACAAACTACAATTGATGCGACCAAAGGAGGGTTTAAGAATACTGAATACTCACATGTCACCATTGAATATTTCAGCCTTTTTTCCGTTAATTTGGATAAGAATGGACGAGGAAAAATAGGCTTTCGTTTCCATAGAGATGGTTGATTTTTTTACGTTGGCTCGCTCCGTCTATCATAACCTCCTCTTTTAACTCGGGCTTGGAATCGAGCTACACTAAACAGTGCAAGCAGAGTTTAACAGAGTTTAATATAAGAATGAATGAGGGAAAATAAAAGAAATTAAAATTTTACTGTACAGGAATGTATTTTCATAGTTGTCAATTGATATGGCCCAACGCCGCAACACCCCCTCTGCACCCCAAACGCCAACCACCACAGGACGCCGATTTACTTGATATATGGCCCAACGCCGCAGTTTAGTGTTTATCTAAATAGCTGTATTGTGTTCAGTGGTTTATGTATGGTACAGATACAAATATCTGTGTCCAAAGTGTTTTAACCCATTTAAGCAACTTAAATGTGCCCCGAGTGCTATTAAAAAGTTGGAGTAATAGTTAATTAAATGTACGTGATGTGTGTTACAATTTCAAGAACAAAATATACATTGTTCAGATATGCTTAGATGTGTTTTGTTAGCTATGCACTATATGTTTATCTATCCATTGATGATGCACCCTTCTATTTTTTTTTCTTTGTATTATAATTTATTTTTGCAATTCGAGCATGTAAGCATGTACAGATGCACCTTTTAAAATGATAGAAGATTGCAAACATACAATGAAGCGGGACAATAATAATTGCAAAATTAATTAATATTATAATTTAACAAATATTGAGGGATAATGCAAAGAATATTCTTTGCATTATCCCTCAATAATTTGCAAAATTAACTAGTAATAAAAATAAAATAATAAATAATATATTTAAAAAATTAATTAATATTGTTATTATAAAGCAGTATTCACAAAATTAATGATAACAAAAAATATGAAAATAATAATAATACTAATTATTATTATTATTAAACTTAACTATAATACTCGTGATAATTATAATGTAATATTTTTTGTCTTGGTGGTTGAAAACAAATATTTTTTATTTCTAATTTCACATGTGGGCCACCAATTTAAGTTGTGACACCTTTTCTAATTGCATAAGTTATTCATCTTATACAACATTATTTAAAATTTATTTGGTGACATGCATAATATAAGTTATGTATTCTTTTTTTTTGTCACTACCAAACAGCCAGATAAAAAGTCCAAAATTAATAATTAATTATGAGAAATTTCCATTTTTTATTAAAAAATCAAAAGAGAAAGTGTAGAGACCAATTTTTTAATATAAACAATTTTATAATAAAAAATTTAAAATAGAACCATAAATTATATTTTTTAAATAGAACCATGCTATAACGGGCTTATAAAACCCGCTATGAAGAAGAGAGGGGATAGCGAGTTTTATGAGCCTGCTGTATCATGACTTTTGTTAAAAAAAATTCATGGTTTTATTTAAATTTTTTTATTAAAAATTATTTATATTAAAAAAAATTCGGACGCAGAAAAAACGAAAAACATTGAAACGAAGAACAGTTCTCTCTTTTAAAACAACAACAAATAATATAAAGTACCAAGTACGAACGAACAGACATGTTCCCACGTTTAATCTGCCGTGTGCCCGTGTCCACAACTCCACATACATTTCAACACGTGTCGAGTTGTGATTGTGAAGGTGCAGCCGAATTCCCTACCGCAGCCCTCTGCAGTCGGCAGCGCCGTGTTCTAGGGACATCACTGGCTCACAGACAAGAAATGTACTGTTACGATTTTACATTTTTACCTAAAGCAAAGGTAACCCGTGAGACCGAGACCGTGACCGTGCAATATGAAATCTTGTGTATTTCCATGCGCATGTTTAAAATATTTTGTCTTGTGGGTCGAATGACCGAATTTTTTGTTTAAATTCCTACGGGCCCATTCTCAAAAAGAAAAAAATTAATATTTTTTTGTTTAAATTAAGATAAAACGCAAGAAGAAGACGAGACATGCGAGATTCTTTTTGAGAAAGATGCTTCTGGTTCTTGATGTTGCTCAAAGATGACAGGTCTCTAATTAAACTAAACTGCAAGTGGACGCGTACATATATATATGAGGAGGGTTCTAATGTTAATATTTTAGTTGTCCCCAAATATCAATATTTTACTATTTGATTACTTTTTTTAAATTTAAATTAGAAACATCAAATTCAAACCGGTCATCTTATTTAGTTCAATGACCGATGTATTTTGATATAAGTTTTGTAAATTTTAGAGTTTATTTGATACTCCATCAAAAGCTAAAACATGAACGTATTAAAATGAATCTATCACAATTAATAAGGTTCGTTTATTTTTCTACCTCTTGATGGAGTATCAAATAAACTCTAAAATTTACAAAAACTATATGAATATGCATCGGTCATTAAATTGAATAAGTTGAGCGGTTTGGATTTGATGTTGCAATTTTAAATTTTGAAAAAATTATAAATTAATGAAATGTTGGCATTTGGAGGTAACTAAAATGTATTAGAACCATCGATGACGCGTTAGCCATCAACTATATATATATAAATGCTTTTTTTATGGTCAGGTGGTCATCGCCACAACGACAAATTTTATTAATAAGAAAAATATTTACAATCATGCTGTAATTAAAAAAGAAAAGAAACTGTACAATAGAGTAAAAAAAACATAGAAAAATATGTGCTTTTTGCTTTTTTTCTTTGTAGGTATTTGGTTTGAAGTACTCAACAATAATCAATTGTGTTTCTTTTAATTATCAACATGAACTGAAACTCGGCCGATCCATCTTTATCTAAAAGAAATTAAGAAAATAAAATAAAATAAAATAGATGTGTTCTGAACTTGTATATTATAATTCATTAATAGGCCTAACTTAAAATATGTGGTTCTGATTCCTTCCCCCTGCAAGTCTGGATAACGCAGACAAGATGTTGTCAATGAAGAAGCAGCCACTGCCCACTATGCCACGTCAGTTCTTGTCAAGCCGGCCTGCTTTTCATCAGTCAAGGTAAGTTTATATTAATTATTTTTAAAGAGAGGATATGCAATTTATTTTTCAATGACCTAAAGCTGTCTACATGCACTTTCTTACTGTGTCCTTTATAATCCGAGCTTTTACAGCTTGTTTCATCAAAAAAAAAAAAAAAAAAGCTTTTACAGCTTGCAAAGAAGGCCAGCCATCTTTTCAAACACATGAGATGTAGGATTCTTTCAATTGATATATAATTTCTTTTTATAATATAAGTTTATTCTTTAATTTAAAAAAGTTTTGAGGTAATTACAAGGAATTAATACAGTGGTTCGACTCTGACTGATAATAATTTAAAAATATGATAAAACGCAATAGTTAAAATTTTTTATCTATGTGTCAAATAATATATAAAATGTACATCAATATGAGCGCCACATAATTAAATAATATTGTAAGTATTTTTCTGTCATTCAAAACAAATTCTTCTTCAACATATTAATTAATGAGGTGTATAAAAGCAAGACATTTTTTTTCTTTAAAGAAATTACAATGTTTCTTTCATATTGTCTTTAATTGCTGATTATAAAATCAGATTTGCATTAATTAATCAGTTTAATTAATTTGCGGTCCTTAGCTAGAACTCAAGATCTGAGTGCCTGTTTATATATGGTATTAAATCAGAAGGGAAAAAAAAGAAAAAGAAAAAAGAAACTATGACTACATCACCGTCAAAACAGAAATAAGATATCATAGTCAAGAAGCTTTCAGTGATGCAAATATATATATAACAACCTAAGTAGCTGTTATTAATTCGACGGCGCATTAGCGATTAGCCGGATATTTCCGCTGACACATTTGCGAATATGTAAGAAATGATGACTCTTTTTTATTATAAAAGTACGTTCTAATTAAAGATTAGCTGACCAGTTTCAGATATATAATTCATTGACATGGCCACACAGGGCTAATTTATTGTCTTTACATTCAAAAGAAATAGTGCGATTGTTAATAATAATGGGAAATAATTAGCTGTAATGAAATAGTCTTTTAATTTCCGATCGCTATCAAAGAGTTCTAAGTTGAAAAGGAAGGATTAATTATGAAAAAATATATATTATTTATATTAGGCGCCGTTACGCGTGGTTTTAATCCTAATTTCATTCAAAAAATAATATATATATATATATATATATATATATATATATATATATATATATATAAAGCCTTCAATCAAAGCGCTTTGACCGGAGTTCCGGTTAAACCCCGTCAAATCTCAATTTTGGAAGTTCAAATGACCGATCCAAACCGTCAAATATGATCTCCATATTGAAATCTCCTTACCGACCAAAATTTTCATTTTTTTGAAATTTTTAAGTATTTTTTCGGATTTTCAAAAATCGTTAATCTAATTTGTTCTGAACCCTACAAAAATTGTTATTTTTGAAAATCCGAAAAAAAATATTTAAAAATTTCAAAAAAATGAAAAATTTGGTCGGCAAGGAGATTTCAATATGGAGATCATATTTGACTGTTCGGATTGGTCATTTGAACTTTCAAAATTGGAAACTGACGGGGTTTAACCGGAACTCTGATCAAAGCGCTTTGATTGAATCCTTTCTCATATATATATAGAGAGAGAGTTTTGCTATGGTGAGTCGCGACTCACGTGAGTCACGCTCAAAAACTCCTAAATCTGATTAAAAATGATCGATCTAAGTCATCCAATACGATCTCCCTATTAAAATATCCATGCAGACCAAATTTTATATATTTTTTAAAATTTTAAAGCCTTCATCACAAACAGTCTAATACGATCTCCCTATTGAAATCTCTATGCAAACCAAATTTTATATATATTTTTTTAAATTTTATGTATTTTTTCGTATTTTTAAAAACTGTTTTTTTTAACGGTTCAGAACTAATTAGATTAACGATTTTCTAAAATTTTTAAAAAATATTTTAAAATTTTGAAAAAAATATAAAATTTGATTTTCATAGAGATTTCAATAGAGAGATAGTATTAGATAGTTTGTGATGAAGGCTTGAAACCTAGAGCTAACCTCATTAATAGTTCCGAATATAGCTTTAATGTCAAACCCAAGGGACGGATTTTTGAGTACCGGACTTATCCTTTCTTAAAATCTTGACAGAAATATTATAAGCTAAAAGTAAATCTTTTTTATTGGTTTTTGAACTTGAAATAAAATAAGTCAAACTAATAATTATAAAACATGAAAAGTAAAGTCTTTTTGGGTTTTAAACAGAGATTAAGGCGTCCTAGGAGTCAGGTTTCACTTGTGTTTGGCTACCAAAACCCAAGTTAAGTACTTTCGCACCAAACTTGACGTTTTAGCTACGATTGTCACTCTGCTCGGTCCGACCAAGGACTTACTCGGTCTGAGCAGGGAGCAAAAGTGGGTTTAAATGGTTCATTATGCTAAATTATGCTTTAAGTCATGGTTTATTGGTCAAACCTAGATATTCTAAACCTCAGTTTTCACTTATTGGGACAGATACGGGTTCAATCACAATCTAACCTAATTAATTTGATTGGTTCACAATTTTTGGTATAGAGTTCAATCAATTAAGCTTGTTTATTGAAGTTCGTTGGGATATTCAGAAGTGTTTTGGACTATTCTAAAAACTACACTTTGGTGTTAACTAATTTTCCCTTTCGGATCTACAATTTATCCCAACTACTTGAATCATTTCTATCTTGTTTATCCTAACTTAGACTTACTAGATGCAGCTGTTCAACTAGAAGGTAATTAGTGATTTAACAAGAAGTTTAAAGCAAGCAATAGATATAATTCTTGATAACCCCTAATCTAGCTCATAGGTTTCAACAAAGGATTTAGATCAAGAAGAGTAAGAATTTCTTTATTAGTTTAATACATGGATCCTTTTGTTTACAGAATGTCTAACCCCCCTTCCCTATGGGGGGGGTTCCTATTTATAACTATCTGGTGGTCCCTCATCACATTGGATCTTTTGTGGCCTCATCGCGTTCTCATCCCCTTTGCTTGACTGCGGCATGAAGGTCGTCATGACCTCCCTCAACCTCGACATGTTCTTTTCTCGCCTGTGGCCAACGTTCATCCGGGCGAGGCTGAGTGCGAGGTTGAGTCGAGGTTTCCTGAACGACTATTGCTTAAAGGTCACAGAACATCCCGCGGCCGTTATGGAAAGGACATCCGTGCTCAGAAACCGTTTCCTCTAGGGGGCCCACTGGTGAGAGCTCCCTCTAACGGCTCCTGGCCCCCCTTCTGAGCGCAACGACCTCGGACCCGCCTTCATCATAACGACTCGTGGGCTCCTTTTTCTGAAAAAAGGCCTTACACAAGGCTTTTCGTAACTATTTGGCCCATATTCTAATCTGACTATATCATTAGCCCTCGAGCTTCTGATAAATGCTTGCATTTTATCAGAAGCTCTTTATGGCAACTCCTAGATGGCGTCATTGGGCTTCAGGCGATGTTTGAGCGATGTTTACTTACTGGTTAAATTCTTTGGAAGGAAGAAGACGACGAAACCTGTGAGATCCTTATAATCCGCAAGCCCTCAGAGGGTGTTTGCTGATATCCGAATTCATCTGACGCGGTCGCACAGTAATGATGTTAGTTAGTATCCAAATCCGCCAGACGCAGTTGCACAATGAGAGTTGATATGGTCGAGCCCTCATACGAGGTTGGAAGAAATATTTGGTGAATTTAATAATATAAAGAAAGAAAGCGGGGGCCACAAGATCTTCTATAGGGATCCTACAAGATCTTCCCATCATTGCACCCTTTGGGGGGATCGAGTCGCGACGATTTGTCTTCTCATTGGAATTTGAGAAAGGGATAAAGTTCCCTTCTAGGCGGGAGAACCGAAGAGACGTGTCTTTTATATAGATTCCAAACCTTCATTTGTCTCTTTCTCTGTTTTCAGTACATTCTCTGTGCCCCTGCAAGTGTCTTCTTCTTCCCTTTACTCTGGTGAACTTTTTATCGTTGTTTCTCTTCTCTCCTTCTTCTTCTGTCCTTGCCTGACGGCGACTACTTAATATTGGTACTAATCCTTTCCTCGTTCTTGCTATTCTTTCTATTACTTTTGTTTTTGTCGTAGCCTACTCGCCTGTTCTTACTATCGTTTTGTTTAAATCTTTTTTGTTGCTTAGCCCCGCCATGCCTAAGAAGGTTTTCAGGAGTTCAGACTCTAAGAAGATTAGGAGCAAATTCCCAACGTCCAGAGGTTTCGAATCTAATCCTTGGATTGATTCAAAAATAGTCAAGTTCAAAAGGAGTTTGGTTTTTGATGATCCAGAGGAGAGCGAGTTGTATATAGAAGGAGCGGGTAAATTGGATCGTCCTTTTGAAACTTCAAAGGGAAGGGTGTTCTTTGCCAGATCTGCATGGTGGGGAATACGCCTACCCTTGTCGCCGTTTCAATGCACACTTCTTAATATGGTAAAAATTCCTCCAGGCCAACTTCTTCCGGTTGCCTGGTGCTGCATCACTTCTTTTGAGCGTTTTCTTACGGTGAATTTTGCAGAGTTAGGTTTTAAGGCTAAGATCACCCCCACGGTAGGGCTGTTTGGACATTATTTAAATTTTGCCGTCATAATGAATTCTGCACCATCAGAACTGTGCACCGCGTGTTCGCCAATAAACCCAGAAAAATAGGCAACTGGGAAGAAAACTTCGCCTTCTGTCGAGGGACCCTGATGGATAGAATGGGCATCTGTTTGGATTGGAACATGACTTCCACTGGGTTCACCAAGGTAGAATTCCCAGAACCTACCGAGGATGAGCATGCCATAATATCCCATTTGGCTAGGACCTCGCAGGCGGGTTACCAGTTGTGTTGGGATGGGGGGAGCCCTGTAGCGGATGACCGCACCTTCGCTGAGTGCATCGAGCCTGATGATGGCGCAGACGAGGAGCTACCCCTGCAGCAACTTAACTATTCCTCTCCACCTGAAGAGGAAGGAGAAGGGTCGCCACCACCGATCGAGTCTCCCACCACAAGAGCTCTTACTGTTGCAAAAGTTTCTCCTGCCAAGAAGGCGTCTGTTCCCGCCCCTAAAGCTTCTGCGATGTTTAAAATTGCTAAGGGGGGCGGCTCTAAGGGTTCTAAACCCGCTTCTTCTCGCATCTCTCAACGTCCCAAAACTGCGCATTCATTAGAGAAAGCCCCAACGGATAGGGTGTTGGCCGCGGTAGGATCAGCGGCAAAGGAAACTAAAAAGAGGAAGCGTGTCGAAGGTTCGTCGAAACATTCCTCGCCTACTCCTCCAGACTTCCCTGGGTCGTCTGTTGGTGATGAATTAGCGGTGCCTACTGCCCTGGGGCAACCATTCGAAAAGACATCTGGGAAGGCATCCGTTGGTGAGAAATCTGCATCGGCTCACCCTTCCTCCTCTTCCCAGCGTCGCCTAACTACTCCGGATGATTCCTGGCGCGCAGCTCGCGTCAGAAAAATTTATGAAGATGAGAAGGTTTCTCTGCGCCTCCCTGGTATAGACATGGATCCTTCCAAGATTCAGGTTTTCACTCTTGCTTAGCTCGCCTAACTTTTTTTTTTTTTTTTTTTTGAGAAAACTGACGAAGTTATTTAATTGCATAGGTGCCTCGTCTTGCTGCCTCCCTGCATCGTGTGTCCTTGGACCTATGTCCACAAATTAGTCATTCGCTTACTGGCTTATCAATGGAGGACAAGTTCATGCGAATGCATTCTTTACTGATGGAGTTGGGATGTCTCCAGGCGAGCGTTCATGGTCATTCTCGCAACTTTGGAAGTGCTTGGATGAAGTTCTTATCTTCTTTGGCCGAAAGGAATGCCAAAATCGACAAAGAACTTCGCGTGCTTCGTGGAGAGCAAGAATCGGATTGGGGCTTTAAGGTGGATCTGTCGCAATTCTCGTTTGCGAAGCACGCTTCTGACGAAGACAAGGCTGAGATGACTGCGTTGTTTGAAAAATTTGCCGCCGCTCAGGACACTTTGTTGGTTCTCGCATAGGCTGCTGAAGCGGACAAAGATCTGATGTCCGAGACGCTGGGCCGTGCCTCCCGCGTTAATGTTGACCTTCAGAATCAGCTGTCTGCGGCGCAAATATCGCTGGACCAACGCGACAAACAATTGGAGAAGGCCAAAGAACTTATTCTCCAACGGGATGGGGCCATATCTGATTGGAAGAAAACGTGCGAGAAGGTAGCGCGTCAGGAGAAAGATCGGATAACTGAGTTGGCGAAGTTGAAGTCAACCAACGAGGCTTTGGGACGGAAAACTGAGGAGCTGCTAAGCGAGCTTCAGAAGAAGGACCAAGAATTGGCAGGTCTTGGTGAAGAGGTGTCTCAGGTGAAGGCCGAAAGGAACCAACTGACATCTGAAAAGGATCAGCTAGCTTCTGAAAGGGCCCAGTTACACTCTGAGGTTATTCAGACCTCCTCGCTGCTGCAAGAATCTTCTGTTCGCCTTGTTGAGCTGCAAGCCGAGATAGAAAGGTTGAAGTCTCTTCCTGCCACTTCCAAAGGCAAAGAAATTTGCATTGATAAGGGGGAAGTCCGCTCTTCCCATGACTTTCTTCAGGCCTTCCTTCGATCCACAGGCGCCCAAGCTGCAGCTACCCGCCTTGTTTGCGGGGGTCTTCACTACATGTTGAAGTTGAAGTGTGATCAGTTGCGCCAGTACTATCCGTTCACCCGGGAGGAGTTTGGGATTATGGACCCTGCGCCAGAGCCGGACGTCGCTCTATCGCAGTGTCGCTGGGACGAGGAAAGTGGCGATCTCATTTGCCAAGACGAGGAAGGTGATCGAGTGGTCGAGCTAGGTATGGAAGTGACAAAACCTCTCTTGACTCCGCGCTACCCTTGGTCAAGCTCTGGCGCTGCTTGGCCCTCAGACATAACTCGTCCTTCGAGGGAGGAAATTGAAGCTGAAGACGACGACGAGGGAGGATCTGACGAGGAGAGGTCTGCGGGGGTGAACACCTTTGGGGAGGCTGGACCTGTTGCCGATTTAGCTGAAGATCTTGCTCGCCTTTCCCCGCATCATGCCGAGGGGGCAGGGTCACTTAACATTTCCGAGCAATTTGACCAGATGATGAACGAACAACGGGAGTACAACTTGCTGCATCCAGATCTCCAGCTAAGTGATTTTAGTCTCCCTGGTGACTCTTTAGGCGGTGATGTAGATGGAGAGCCATGAGTTACTGTTCCATGTTTCATCACTTGTTGTATGTTATTATGTAAATGTGAACCTTCTGGATTATGGTATTCTCTTTAAAAGGCTTGTCTTGTGCGACTTGATTGTGTAATTATTTTGTTGTTGTGTCTTGGATTGTATGATTGTTTTGTTGTTGTTTATTGTCGCTGCGACTTGTTGTTGCTTGAGTAAGTCAAGATTTTGACGGTAAATATCACATGGCAGAACGAGGGGAGCAACGAAATTAATGCGCAGAATAATTTTTGAACTCATGTGAAACGTAAGTAAGAGTGCGTGTTTGACAAAAGTAAGAAAATTGACGATGTTAGGGCGCTGAGCGCGTGTTTGACAAAAGTAGAACAGGCTTGAACTCATTTAAAAGAAGTTAATGAGGCACACACAATCAGTAATTTAAAAGAAGAAAATGATGTATGAACAGGCTTGAACTCATTATATTCCATAAAAGTACATCATATCATATCTTAGGTGATACATGCCTAACGAGGCTAAGGGATGTTGACTGTCTTTCCTAGCTAAAGGGGGGGCGAGGAGTCATTGCACATAAGGGATGTTGTCTTTCTTTTGTCCTTATAACTCCCCTTTTACCGTGACGGAGGTCGACTGGAGAGCTACTCTCTTCTACCATCACGCTTGAAGACGACGCTGCGTTGGACTGGGCTCCTTTGGTTATGTAGAAAGTGTGCATCACCGCGCCATTTATTAGCGTCGAAGTTGATACCTCCTTTGACGAGGTGTCTGCGGCGATCTTGCTCCTTCCTCTCCAAAGGGAATGACCCATGATAAAAGCTTGCCCTCTCTCTCGCGCCGAGCATTCCCCATCTGTCGTTGATGGTTGGCTATCGGCTATTCGAGGGCGACCTCTAATTTAGATATGGTAAGGTCGCCTGCATTGGGGGCCAAGCTTGCAATAACGCTCTGTCACCGTCGTCGTCTTCGTTTATGTGGGCTTGAAACGGCTGAGTTGTGTTATTTTCATTTACTCTCTGCTCTGCCGTCCAAACCCACTCGACGGATGTCTTGCTTGCGCACACGGTCAAGCAAGGCTACCCGTCGATAGGGAAGGTTTAGTATACAACTGAAGGGATTTTACCTCAGCTGTTCTACTATACCTTCCCGAACTCATCAGCTCCTTTACTATACCTCCTGCTCTTTTCTCTCTCCTTTGCTGCCCTCCACCTTTTTCTTAAGTCCTTCCAATATGGTTCGATTGGAAACTTCAGCTAATCCATTGGTCTGAGAGTGACTGACTGAAGAGAAGAGAGAGAGTATTCCGAAACCTTCGCACATATCTTGAAATGGCGCGCCTGTGAACTGACGACCATTGTCAGATATGATGGTATGAGGTATGCCATAACAGTAGACGATGTTGTCCTTGACAAAGTCAGCTATTCGTGGGGAGGTTATCAGGGCAAGTGGTTTTGCTTCTATCCACTTAGTGAAGTACTCGACCGCTACGACTAAGAAGCGCAGATTCTTTTTTGCTGTCGGGAAAGGGCCTAGGATGTCTATGCCCCATACATCGAAAGGCCAGGGACTTGCAATGGTGTTCAGAGAGGCGGGAGGCCTTCGTGAGACACGAGAATGGTATTGGCATCGCTCACACCGTCGCACGACGTCGATCATGTCTTTTCTCATGGTTGGCCAGAAATAGCCCTCCCTTTCGATGCGCTTGTCAACGGTGTAAGGGCTTTGATGGCTGCCACATATGCCACCATGTACCTCATCAATCAGTTTTCTGCCTTGCGATTCACTGATGCAAACGAGCCAGGGCTTGCGATATCCCTTTTTCAATAATTCCCCCTCCAAGATGGTAAACTCGGGCGCCCATCTCTTAATTCTTCGCGCAGCAAGTTTGTCCGTTGGTAACTGTCCTGTGGTTAGATAATCCCAGATGGGAGTGTACCATTCAAGCTGGGCACTGATTGGCAAGACTTTGGGTTCCGTCGCTGTAATGCAAGTTTCGGGTATTTCCATGATGGTAATAGGTGTCTCGCTACTCATGTCTGATCCCTTTGCTAGCTTGGACAAAGCATCTGCGATTTCATTCATTCCCCGCGGGACATGTTCGATCATGGCTTCGTCAAATGTTGCTAAGACCTCTTTGGCCTTCTCTAAGTATTTCGCCAAGGTCGGGTCGTGTACCTCGTATTGCCCATTGATCTGGTGTACCACGAGCTGGGAGTCCATGTACACCCTGATTTTAGTCGCACCAACTGCCTCTACCAGCCGCAGACCCGCAATCAACGCTTCATATTCAACCATATTATTGGTGACAGGGAAGGTTATGTGAATGGCGTAATGAAAGATTTCTCCTTTGGGTCCTTTGATCTGTACTCCGAGGCCCGACCCTCGTTCAGAGGCGGCGCCATCGACATGAACATGCCACAAAGCCTCCTGATCCCTTTTTTCCGTCCTTCCTGTACTTTCCACCACAAAGTCTGCCAGCACTTGTCCCTTGTATGCTGCTTTAGGCAAGAAGGAAATGTCGAATTCTGATAGCTCCACTGCCCATTTTAAGAGTCGCCCCGATACATCAAGATTACCCAAAGCCTTTCGCAAGGGAAGATCGCTGATCACTTTAATCGGGTGTGCCTGGAAGTAGGGGCGCAGTTTTCTGGCTGCAATGAGTACGGCAAAAGCGCCCTTCTCAACTCTTGAGTATCTTTCTTCTACATCGCGCAGTACCTTGGACACAAAGTATACAGGTTTTTGCACGCCATCTTCCTCTCGAATCAACGCTGCACTCACTGCGACCGCAGAAGCGCTAACATATAGGTATAAAGTTTCTCCCTTGGTTGGCCTGCTGATGATCGGTGGATTGGATAGGTAGGTCTTGATCTGTTCGAATGCCTCCTGGCATTGTGAGGTCCACTCAAACTTTTTGGTCTTCTTGATGGTCTGGAAGAAAGGTTTACAAACCTCTCCCGAGCGTGCTATGAATCTATTCAGCGCAGCTATTCTTCCAGTAAGTTCTTGTACCTCTTTTACAGTTTTGGGAGCTTCCATGTCGATAATCGCTCGGCACTTGCTATGGTGTACCTCAATGCCTCTTTCAGACACAATGTACCCTAAAAATTTCCCACTAGACAGGCAAAAGAAACTTTTCTTTGGATTGAGGCGCATGCCGACGTCTCTCATTTTTTGAAATATCATGTTTAGGTTCTGTACATGCTCTTTGCCCGTACAGCTCTTAACGACCATGTCATCGATATATGCCTCGATGACTCCTCCCAACTCATTCTTAAAAACCTTGTTCACCATCTGCTGATATTCAGCTCCTGCATTTTTTAGTCCAAAGGGCATAACTCTATAGCAAAATAATCCTTGCTCGGTTATGAAACTTGTTTTCTCTTCATCATCAGGGTGCATATGTATCTGATTGTACCCGGAATAGGCATCCATAAAGCTGAGGTATTTAAAGCCTGCAGTAGAGTCGACCATAGCATCGATGCTTGGTAATGGGAAGGGCTTTTTGGGACATGCTCTATTTAAATCAGTATAATCGATACACATGCGCCATTTTCCATTTGACTTGCGTACCAAGACAGGATTTGCCAACCAACGGGGGTACTCCACTTCCCTTATGGCCCCTGCCTTAAGTAATCGATCAACCTCGTCTTGTACAGCTTTCCTCCTTTCCAGGCCTAACTTGCGCTTTCTTTGCTGAACTGGACGCGCTTCTTCATAGGTATCAATGCGGTGCTCTGCGATGGCTCTACTGATGCCTGGCATCATGTCGTCTTCGTCGGCAAAAATGTCTTTATTTGCAATCAAGCATTCTTTTACCATACTTCGGTCTATCGCAGGTAACAAAGTGCCAAGTTGAGTCACTTGTCCGTCTCGTAACACGACTGGCTCCGTATCCTCCATGGCTTCTGTTGGCAAGGTTTTCGGCGGCTCTGTGCTGAGTGCGCCTAGACTGTCCACAAATTCTTGGCTTTTCCTAGATCGCTCGATGTGAGCAATCTGGGGTGCCATTGTAATTCGGTAGCATTCCTTGGCCATTTGTTGTTCTCCTCTCACTATACCCACTCCTTGTGGAGTTGGGAATTTAATCATCAAGTGCGGGGTGGATGCGACTGCCCCGATGCTGTTAAGGGAAGTGCGCCCCAAAATGACATTATAAGCAGATGGAGCATCCACCACGATGAAGCGAACGTTAGAGATCACCGTTTGGGGTGCGTTCCCGAACAAAACGTCCAAGTCGATGGTTCCCAAAGGCTTCAACTTGTCGCCAGTGAAACCGACTAGTGATGTCGTCATTGGCTGCAAGGAATACTTTCCAAGGCCCATTCTTTTGAGAGCATCAAAATACATCACATCAGCGGAACTGCCTGTATCTACGAGGATTCGCTTTACCCGAATGCCGTTAATTCGGAGCATCAAAACGATGGCATCATCGTGAGGCAACTGAACACCGTCATAATCACGTGGACCAAATGAAATGACCTGCGTAGATTCTAATCTGTGCTCGATTTGGAAGACGTGAAAAGGTTGTTGCCTCCGGGGATTATCAGTTGCTTTGCCCTCAATGAACATCACTGGTGGAGGGGACGTGCGTTGCTGTCTGTCAGATGCGGTTGTTTGGGGCCGCGGGTTACTGGGATGCTCAGTGCGACAATCGTCTGCATTGGTCCCCGATTCATGAAGGTGTTGCATCTTCCTTTTACCCCTGTCGTCCTTTGCCAAGAAATGTTCGATGATGTTTGTCTGGCGCACTAACCTTTCAATCTCATCCTTGAGCTTAAGGCAGTCCCTGGTACGGTGTCCGCTGCTGCCATGATACTCACAATAGCTATTCCTGTCGAAAACTTCGGTCCTGGAAATGGATGGTGCCCTTCTCATCTCCTTGTTATGCTTGATTTTATCATACACGCGATCCTGAGTCTCTGTTGTGACGTGGTACATTTTATAATATGGTGCATTGTCTTCTGCAGAGTTAGCGCGACGGCCACGGTTTCGTCTGGAAGGCTTAGCATCTCGACGTCGAGGATGTGGGGAACGACTACGCTGACGATCACGAGGTGAACTTGGGCGTTGTGGCTTTCTGGGGGATGTGCTTTGTCTGTTATATGGTGCAGCAAATGTGTTGTGACGATAACCTTGGATGGCCGCGATGTGCTCTTCTGCGCGAATAAGGTGTTCAGCCCGTTCCCTGAATGCAGCGAAATCAGAGAACTTTTCCGTCATTGCTGCCCACTGGACGGGTCCTTCCAGTAACCCGCGCTGCACAGCTAACAGTGCCATGTCCTCCCGATAATCTCCGCACTTGTTGGCTTCAATGGAAAATCGATCGAGATAATCTCGGGTGTGCTCAGAGGGGTGTTGTCGAATGCCCATGAGGTCCATGCATGTTTTGGGGGGTGCTCGAACACTAGCAAATCTTTTAAGGAACTTGGTGGTAAGGTCTCTGTAACTGGACACCGAGCCAGGAGGAAGTTGCGCATACCACTCCCAAGCAACTCCCTCTAATCGTGTAGGGAAAACGAGACACATGGTTCGTTCAGATGCTCCAGTGATAAGCATAGACTCCCGGAAGGTGTTAACAAAGGCTCGAGCATCATGAGCTGGATAAGCAGGGTACTTATCGAGGCTGGCAAAATCCTTGAGACGAAGGGCCTTTCCTTTGTATAAGTGTCGAGCCAAGGCTCCACGAGGAGGCGAAGGGCTACCATGTCGCTTCCAGGGGATTTTACGCAGACGGTGAGTGCGCGGTTTGGATCTCCCGTCGCTAGTGTCACTTGTTTGAGAAAGACTTGGAGACGAGGATCTAGTTGAAGTGCTGTAACGACCGCGACGCCTCCTGAAAGGCGACTTACGGGAAGACAGTTCGGTCGAACTATGAGTATCGTATCCCGAAGATGGTGATCGTCTTTTGGACCGCCGTGAACGGGATTTGGAGCGACCTCTTGTATGAGAACGGGAGAGATTGGGGACGTTAGTGTATTGGGAACGCCTGTGAGACGGCTGCGGTCTGTAGTCTTCGCTGTGCAAAGCTAGTTCCTCTCTATTGGACAGTCGTGTGTGTGTTTGATTGGATGGTTGGGCTGGTACCCCTGACTGATCGGCTGGGAATATGGGGTGTTGGTAGGGATATTGCTGAGGGGGAGGTGGGGTGATAACTGGAGGTTGGTACGGTGGATCGCGGGGAGCTTGAAACTGCTGAGGAAGGGGCGGTTGCGGTTGATGGTTGTGGCTGCTGTGGACGGAGGAGGGTGTAAGGGAAGACATTGTAGAAGGGAGAACATGTGGTGGTGGTTGGTAATTGCGCATGTCGTGTAAAGCAGCATTGGTGATGGTAGGGGGGTTGTGTCTTGGGGCTAAGGAAATGCTAACGGATTGATCGGAAGTTTGCTCCGTTCCTGGAGGTGGAGGTTGTGGGGTCGTTGCTGGAGTGTTGAAGGTTGCAGTGCTAGTTGCCATGGTTTTTGTGGATGGTGTACTAAAGTCTAGCTTTTTTGAATGAATATTCCTACTCCCTTTCATGCGAATTGGAGCTCAAACAATAAGAAAAAGGTCGTATTTCTCGATTGTTAGGATGAGCTCCAGTAATTTACGGTGGGCGCCAGTTGATAACCCCTAATCTAGCTCATAGGTTTCAACAAAGGATTTAGATCAAGAAGAGTAAGAATTTCTTTATTAGTTTAATACATGGATCCTTTTGTTTACAGAATGTCTAACCCCCCTTCCCTATGGGGGGGGTTCCTATTTATAACTATCTGGTGGTCCCTCATCACATTGGATCTTTTGTGGCCTCATCGCGTTCTCATCCCCTTTGCTTGACTGCGGCATGAAGGTCGTCATGACCTCCCTCAACCTCGACATGTTCTTTTCTCGCCTGTGGCCAACGTCCATCCGGGCGAGGCTGAGTGCGAGGTTGAGTCGAGGTTTCCTGAACGACTATTGCTTAAAGGTCACAGAACATCCCGCGGCCGTTATGGAAAGGACATCCGTGCTCAGAAACCGTTTCCTCTAGGGGGCCCACTGGTGAGAGCTCCCTCTAACGGCTCCTGGCCCCCCTTCTGAGCGCAACGACCTCGGACCCGCCTTCATCATAACGACTCGTGGGCTCCTTTTTCTGAAAAAAGGCCTTACACAAGGCTTTTCGTAACTATTTGGCCCATATTCTAATCTGACTATATCAATTCTCAATAAGCAAAACCTCAAAGCATAATATAACATAACTAGTCAAATAAACATCATCCAAACATCAAGATAATCCCCTAATCCTAATACATAAAATAACTAGTCTAATATAGTAGCAAGACAAATAATTAACAGTAGATAAGAGTAAAGATACAAGCACATCAAATCACAAGATAAAATCATAAAGAAATAAAATCAAATACTCTTTTATGTTCCAAGTCGAGATCTGGTAGGCAATGAGGTGTTGATGGATGGTGGTCACGCTCGTCAATTTTTGCTGTTGTCTTCTACAACCAAACTCCAATGATTCTCAATGGTGAAGGAGACAAATAAGGCCTTAAGAAAGTAGAATAGGGTATAGTAGGTAGCCTCTTCTTTCCAAAGCGCGCTAGAGGTATATATGGATGTTCTCAAGTGCATAAAGAGAAGGTTTTGATGCCAAGGCAAGGAAAGATGCCAAAAAATCAGGTTTCCAGGTTGAAAACCTTTCCAAACATGTTATGACGGCCATCTGCTCGGACTAAGTGAGATGCCACTCGGACCGAGCGAAAGTATGGAAGGTTTCTTTGGCGGCTACAGTGTACTCGGACCGAGTGAGAGGAGAAAGGCTGACTGCAGTCCAGTCGGATCGAGTGAAGTGCCTCTCGGACCGAGTGAGGTGCTGAGAATTACCTCCAATGCTAGAAATGAGCCATCTAGCGTGCGGAAAAGTGTCGGGAATCCATCCACACACTCCGATATCACCAGAAATCATCAAAACCTGTATAGAGAGAAAAGAAAAAATGACGGCAGAGCCAAATTCTAAAAAAACATGACAATTCAATATGTAATTTGTTGGTTTGAGTCAAATTTGACTGCCAAGTACGGTCCAAATACCAATAAATAATGATGATATCAGTTTGGATCGGTCATTTTGAAATAGATCTAGGAGTTTTGAGCGCGACACACTATAGCAAAACTCTATATACATATATAAAGTTTAGCTACGGTGAGATGCATCACAAAAAGTCCTCCGTGAGTCCTGATCAAAACTCATAGATCTGATTCAAAATGACCGATCCAAACCGTCCAACATGATCTCCCTATTGAAATATCCATGCAGACCAAATTTTATAATTTTTTTAAAATTTGTAAGTATTTTTTCGGATGTTTAAAAAATATTATTTTTTGAACGGTTCAGAACTAAATAGATTGACAATTTTCTAAAATTTAAAAAAAAATACTTACAAATTTTGGAAAAATGTAAAATTTGGTCTCCATGAAGATTTCAATAGGAAGATCATATTGGACGGTTTGGATCGGTCATTTTAAACCAGAGATAGGAGTTTTGATTGCGACTCACGGAGGGCCTTTTGTGATGCATCTAATCGTAGCTAAACTCTATATATATAGAGAGAGAGAGTTTTGCTATGGTGAGTTGCAACTCACTAAAGAATCCGTAAGTCGCGCTCAAAATTCCAATTAGTTTAAAATGACCGATCCAAACCATCTAATACGATCTCCTTATTGAAATCTCCATACAGACCAAATTTTATAATTTTTTAAAAATTTTAAGTATTTATTTCAAATTTTTAAAAACTGCTCTTTTTGAACGGTTCAGAACTAATTAGATTAATAATTTTCTAAAATTTCAAAAAAAAAAACTTAAAAATTTTGAAAAAATATAACATTTGGTCTGCATGGAGATTTCGATAGGGAGATCGTATTAGACGGTTTGGATCGATCATTTTGAACTAGATTTAGAAGTTTTGAGCGCGACTCACCGATCCTTTGGTGAGTTGCAACTCACCATAGTGAAACTGTATGAATTTTAATATATATATATATATATATATATATATATATATATATATAGAGTTTTGCTATGGTGAGTTGCAACTCACTAAAGGATCCGTGAGTCGCGCTCAAAATTTCGAAATCTAGTTTAAAATGACCGATCCAAACAATTTAATACGATCTCCCTAATGAAATCTCCATGCAAACTAAATTTTACATTTTTTTTAAATTTTAAAAAAATTGTTAATCTAATTTGTTCTGAACCGTTCAAAAATACCAGTTTTTAAAAATCCGAAAAAATACTTAAAAATTTCAAAAAATTATAAAATTTGATCTTCATGGAGATTTCGATAGAGAGATCATATTGGACGGTTTGGATCGGTCATTTTAAACTAGATTTAGGATTTTTGAGAGCGACTCACCGACCCTTTGGTGAGTTGCAACTCACCATAGCAAAACTCTATATATATATATATATAGAGAGAGAGAGAGAGAGAGATTGGCTAAAGTATACTCTAACATACGGATTAAACCTGTATGCTAGAGTCGTTTCTCAAAATCTAAATTTCAAACAGTCGATCTAAACCGTTCAAATTGTTCTCTATATAAAAATATCATTCAAGACCAAATTTTACATTTTTCGAATTTTTTTACTATATATTATGTTATTTTCAAATTGAAGGGTCAGAAATACTCTACAACTCCTTTACAATGTTTGTTTAAAATAGCATAATATATAGCAAAAAAATTTGAAAAAATATAAATTTTGGTTTCCTAGGAGATTTCAATATGTAGAACAATTTGAAAGGTTCGGATTGACTTAATGCATTTTAGATTTTGAGAAACGACTCCAGCATACGGACTAACTGTATGCTGGAGTATACTTTAGCCAACATACAGATCGTCCGTATGCTGGAGTCGTTTCTCAAAATCTAAAATTCATACAGTCGATCTGAATCATTGAAATCGTTCTCTATATTGAAATCTTTTAGGAAACCAAATTTTATATTTTTTCGAATTTTTTTTGCTATATATTATTCTATTTTCAAAAAACACTGTAAAGGAGTATTTCTGACCCTTCAATTTGAAAATAGCATAATATATAGCAAAAAATTCGAAAAAATATAAAATTTGGACTTGAAGGATATTTTTATATGGAGAACAACTTGAACGGTTTGGATCGACTGTTTAAATTTTAGATTTTGAGAAACGACTCCAGCATACGGGTTTGGTCCATATGCTGGAGTATACTTTAGCCAATATATAGATAAGTATATCGTACGATCCTAATTTCAAGAATTTACTTATGAAATACTATATCTACTCCGAGTGAAGGCTGATAGGTAGAGTTAAAACTTAAAGACATTTTGTGACCCATAAGAAATAGCAAACACTCTCAACAAAATAGATTATATTGAAAACAAAATTTATTCCAGTTAAAAAATATAATACATTATATATTATACAATAAAGATTAAAAAAAGGTTAATATAATTCTAATGGAATTTTAAAGTGGACACAAATTTTTGACTGGTTTTTAGCCCTGATCAATTACAACGGTTTCTAATTTTAAATGAATTGTCTAGATTTCAACAAGAGCAAAAAAATTAGTCGTTTGCAAATTTTATGTAATTTAAAAATAAAATTAAAATAATTTTTATAGTTATATAATTTAGGTTGTTATTACTTGTATAATTTGAGAATTTACTGTTCATTCATAAAATATAATTTGATTAAATGTATAACAGCTTAATCTTATCAATAATTAATTAATGGTCAGACATTTTAAATTACATCGAATTTGATAAAAAGAAACAAAAGAAGTATCTAAAGAAAAAAAAAGTACATATATACAATTTAACTAATATATATGAGTAAATTTATTGTGAACCATGGTTCATATAAGCTTTTGTGCACCATGACTTTTTTGGTCGATGGTTTCACAAATTGTCAAATCTAATTTAACCAACCCAATCTATATATTGAAATCTCATAAAAAATAAAATTTTACAAATTTTTACTTTTTTTTACTATTTTTTCGAATTTTCTAAATCTTGTCATTTTTTTGCTATAAATACACTAATTTGTAAGCAAAAAATGACAAGTTTTAAAAAATTCAGAAAAAATAGTAAAAAAATAAAAAAATTGTAAAATTTTGTTTTCTATTAGATTTCAATATATAGATTGGATTAGTTAATTTAGATTTGTCAATTTGTAAAATCACCGATCAAACGATCATGGTGCACAGAGCACTCTATGCATCATGGTTCACAATAGATTTACTCTCTCTCTCTATATATATATATATAACTTTAATAATTATTTTCTTGGTTATAAAAAATATTGTCAAATAATATTAATTATCAATATACATTTTATGTTGGAAACATTACAAAGTTTGTCCCTTTTTTTCTGCATATAAAATTTGAGTTCCCATGCCAGCGCCTTATCAAAAATAAAGGCGAAACAAAAAACTAGGAAGTATAAGATTATAACAATTAGTAAGAATACATTCTAGCGGAGAAATAAAAATAAGAGAAAGTTCCAGTGCCACATTTTTTTGTGCAAAAAATATCACATTTTAATTTTTATTTTAAATTTCAAAATTTAAAATATAATCGTCCGATCCAAACCGTTGATTTTGTTCATTCTAACGACGGATGCGTTGTCATATAATTTTATAATTTTTAAAATTCATTTGATGCTTGATCAAAAGGTAAAAAATGAACGGATCAAAATAACTAAAATAGATTAATCTAATATGTCCATTTTTCAACCTCTTGATCAAATAACAAATAAACTTTAAAAATTATAAAATTTTAGGACAACGCATATGTCATTAAAATAAAGAAAATCAATGGTTTGGATTGGACGATTATATTTAAAATTTTTAAAATTTAAAATGAAAAAGTAAAGTGTGGCATTGGTGGTACCAAAAAAGTGTGGTATTGGTGACACAAAAAAAAATATGGCAACGGAACCTTGCTCTAATAATAATGATGACAAAACTAAGCCCGGAACCTCGGTGGTAAAGAAATGGAAATCGCTGTCATAACTACGGTTAGCATATTGATTTTGTCTCCTTGGAGCATCTACTCAAAGAAAATAGCTATGCATGCAAGACGGATAAAGAAGCATTAGCCTTTTTCTATTGGAGAAACATGGAAATGTGATAGACAATCGTTCATGCGTGAATTTTTTTTTTGCTTTATCTTTATGATTTGCTGTCGCTCACGTTGATAATGAGGGTCCCCGTGATCAATTAAGCATTTCATCCTGGAAAAATACTTCCTTCCATTTGGCTAATTGCTGCTGTGCCTGAGTCCTTCTGACGTGTAATGCATGGTAACATGCACGGTGGGGTATTTTTATTATTATCAGTGAACAACCTTGTGCATGTACCCCAAAAAAAAATGAAAAATGAAAAGAATAAGAAGAAAAAAGGAAAAAAAAAGAATATAAAAATGTGATAGATGTAGTGGTGTCAAATTGTCATTTATCTCAGGGCGGACCAAGAAAAATGGCACAGGGGACGAATTTTTTTAGTACGAATATATTTTAAACTTTAGAAGAGAGTCAACATATATAAAAAAAAAGAGGAAGGGAATTGAACTTATTACTGCACTTGTTTTTTTTAAAAAAGTGTTTTTTTTAAAAAAGTGGAGGGTTCCGGTGCCTATATTTTGGATGTCTTCAAATGTCTCAAAATACACTTTTTTACTACTTTTATAAAATATAAAATTCAAACTACGAATTCAAACTGTTGATCTTATTCAATATAACTAGCGATGCATTTTCATATAAGTTTTATAATTTTTGAAGTTTATTTAATACTTGATCAAGAGATTGAAAATTGCACGAATGTAGTTAAATATGATAGATTAATTCTAATATGTTCATATTTTAGCCTCTTGATCAAGTATCAAATAAACTTCAAAATTTATAAAACCTATATGAAAATGCATCACTAGTTATATTGAATAAGATCAACGGTTTGGATTCGAAGTTTGAATTTTATATTTTGTAAAAGTAGTAAAAAAAGTGTATTTTGGAACATTTGAGGGCATCCAAAATGTGGGCACCGGAACTCTCCTCATAAAAAAAACAAGTGCAGTACTAAGTTCAATTCCCTTCGTCCTGACCCAAATGGTTGAATGAGTAAGATACAAATTTAAATTTATTGATCCCAGTTGATTATATTCATTCTGTTTAATTTTCATTAGTTAGGATTGTCCGAAATATAGCACCGTTTCAAATTTAATACTTCACATTAGGATTTAATTGAAGTTTATTATGCACTTATTAAATATATTTCTATAAATAAATGATTAACTAACTTATATAGGTCGGATTGGTTAGTTTTTTAGCGGGAAGTGCTTTGGGCAACATATTTATTGCTAAGAACAGCATAATCTTTTTCAAAGTGACCAACTTACCCTTCTCAAATTTAGTAAATTCACTGATTTTTTTTCATAGATAAATTTCTTGTCTATTTTTGAAAATATAAGGCTATAGAGCAAGAAGAAAAGAGAGATAAAAAAGTTATGCGTAGGAAACCGTTATATGTTATCATTTTGTTTTCTTCAATGTTCACTACACAAATCAACAAAAATTTTGCGTGTATGATGATATGTGATTTTTGTTAAAAAAAATTAATTTTCATTGAGTCGGGAAAATCTAAAAGAAAAATGAAATAAATTGGATAATAAATTTTGATTGATGGTAAGGACAGTTTAGACATTTAGAAAAAATATATGTTGCTCAAGGCAAAAAATCCAGTTGCCCAAAACACTTCCCATTTTTTAGCTCTCATTTGGATTGATTTTCACGAATCATAGATCAACTGCTATATATGGATGAAGGAGATTGCCTAGGTTTGATATTTTTAGGTGCCTACGCTTGGTTCAATTAATCTGCAAATCATCATAGAATTGTTGGTGATAAAATGGTTTAATTGCCAACAGTATTTTTTTTTTGAAAAGATGTTATATTATAGTGTATTTTTTTCCTCCAAATAGCGACAAAATAATATTATCAATGATTAAACGCCGAATTTAAAATCTTGATTATGAACTATATATGTATGAATAAAAATTATAAATTTTCATTGTTTCTTTTTGCTTATTTGCAAAGATTTAAATGCCACCGCCCTTTCAATTGTTTAGTAGCAAAAATTATTAAAATTACTTACTTTTGGCAAATTTTTTGGGCAAATTATGTGGGGGGGGGGACTAATTCATTTATACGAGCTATATGTTACGAAAATTATTCAAAAAAAAATTGAACGGTTGTGATTGATTTTGAAAAAAGAAAAAAAAATAGTTCAGACATGAGCTATATAAAAACAATTCCATAACAGAACTTTTTTACCGCCCCGATAGTGGCATGTTAAGCATCATGGTTTACTTAGCGACTGATTTAGCAAAAAAGTTACTTTAGCATGAAGTTTTAAATTCACGCCTGAAACAATTTTCTTGTAAAATTTAATATTCACTAGATCATGCTAATTTGAATTGTCGGTGTGACTAATATACAACTATATGTGTGATAAATGAGTTATTCTCGTGATAATTATCAAAATTTAGGCGGTGAGCTTTTCGGACAAAAGTATGATGGCAATAACACAATAGTTCCGACATCATTAACTATTCTTATGAGTGCTTTAGGGAAAAAGAAAAACACAAGCGAAAAAAGAAAATCCCCAAAACCTAGCGCTACAACCGGTGGGGAAAGGCTCTCCGCTGCCACTCTTTAATTTAAGTCTTCTCTATAATTCTTCTTGTCGTTTAATTTGTTCAATTAGTATTTATTTCTTTTAATTTTTTTTGTCTTCTCTTTATTTTCTTCTTTTTCAATGATCTGTTAGTTATGTTTTATGATGTCTTTCCACTATCTTTTATTCTTGACATTTCTCTTCTTCTCTATTATTTTTCGACTTCTCGCCTTTCTACTCTTCTTTTTTGATATTCTCTCTTTTTCTTACATGAACGATTTAATAAATATCGTTCATGATTATATTATGATTTTAGTGGTTTATTTTTTAGGTTTTTTAACAACCACGAAATGATTATTCTTATTCGATGTTAAAGTGACATTAACAATAAGAAGCCTATGAAGAAGAGGATATTCCATGTTGGAAGTCTTTTGAATCTTCATTTTTTTTTCTCTTTTTTTCTTTTAATTTTCAATAATTGTGTGATGTAATTATAGCTTATTTGCTTATGTGTGTTTTACGTGCGTATTAATAAGTTAAGATTGTTTGGATTTATATTGTATGATGTCGTAGATTAAAAAGATATATATGGATATGTAATATTAGTTGTAAGATTTTATTAATAAAATGCTTAGCCTACGGGCTTTTTTCTAAAAAAAAAATTATGAGTTCTTTTGCACTCCATGAATAAGAGAGATCAGACGGGGAAATAAATTCTAACATGCACGATCATGTTTTGTTTTTTTTTTCATCATTTAAAAAATCAGAGAGATCAAATCGAGGAGGGTGAAAATAAATTCTAACATAAACGATCATTAGAAAATATATATCGTCAAAGTTCATACGAAATAATCAATTTGTGCATGTAAGGAATGAGATCGAATTACCAATATTTACAATCATCACATAGCGACCATTTTTTTTTATTTATGCTTGTATGCCACACCCACACATCTATCATCCCACCAGTAGGACTTGAACTCCAGCACTCCCTCTCTCAGAAGGAATGCTTGTGCCTCAAACATTGCACTTGCGCAGCAGCGTTGGCATGGCGGCCATTCAAGAACATACCTACACCCAAATAATCTAAATATGAAAAAGTAATTAAGTACAAAATATTGCAAGGGTCTCCTATGGCAATTTTGGAATAATTCATTTTTATTTATGTTAATTTAAAAAGGATAAATTATGCGTAATAACAAAAGTTTGAATCGTTAATTATTTAATATGTTTCTTAATTAATGTTAGGAAAAACATCCTATTGTAAACATCCCCAATATATGCTTTATAAATTGGCGAGTTAAGGGCCCGCATTCACAGCATAAAATTGTCGATGTATATCACCCACTTTTTTGTTTGTTACAAATACATTGAATCAGAAGAACCAAGCGGTAACAAGACTTGTAATCTGTGACAGAGACGAAAATCGCCAAGTACACTTAAAGCCCATGACGTCGTTGTGCACGTAGATTTTGATCTAGACCGATCTACTTCCGAACGGCTCTGTCCCTCTCTGTAAGGATCACTGGACAAATCCATTTCTGATGTCTGTTGGCGATTATGTATCTATTAAATTAAGAGGCATTATAATATATAGTCCCTCGATGTAAACACAATATGAAAATGATGATACGTAGCTTATAAATTTTAACAATACAATACGACAACTCTGTAATGATAATTACATATTATTTATGTGCTACCAAAATATAAAGGAAGTGAAAATTATTTACATATTATTTACATACTAGGAACGAACTAGGGATGAACAACGGCCCACGAACAGGCCCACGAATAACTCCTAGTTCATGAAAATTGGAAAATTAGGAATTAGTCAAGAAGTTCGCGAACAGTCTAGTTCGTGGGTTGTTTGGTTCTGGCGAACTAGTCTAGTTCACGGATGGTACCAAACACACCCAAATAAATGTTTCTATCTTGTTGACAAGCATGCATGTATAAGTTTCAGAAAACAACAATATATAAATTGTTCTTTGTTTTTTATAGATATAAAATGTATATTATTGAATTTTAAAACATTCACAAGACAACAATTATAATGATTAAAACAAATGCAAGTTATAAAGGTAGTATTCAAATTTTTCACTTCGTAGATATATAAAAACAGAGTGAATGTACGGAAATAAAAAAAGTAAATAACATTCATATTAAAACTATACTAAACAATAGTAACTATACTAAAACTTAAACAATAGATCGATACTATTTGGAGTAAAATACTAATGCACAGTGCACTGCATTCTAACAATAGGAACTATACTAAAACTTTAACAACAGACGCTATTTGGAGTAGTATTAATATTCTAACAATAGGAATTAACAGTAAAATGGAGGGGATCCGTATGTCAATTTGGCAATTACGTATCCCGATAATATACAAGCCGCTCTGAATTAGCGCACGTGGTGTGCGTGCTATATTATTTTCTTCTCTGCTCTTGTGCCTTCTTCTATGTTTATACTATACGGCTCACCTATTTCTTCCTCCTATTCCGCCCACAAAACCAGCTATCCTTTAAACCCCTTTGTCATTTCCCCTTCCCCAACGCCACATGCCCACATCCGCTACCAACCAAATGGAGATGGAGATAGCCCAAGTGCAGAACTCCCTTTCCCATCTCTTTTTCACCTTCTCTATCTCTTTTCTATTCTTCAGCATAATCGTCCTCTTTCTAAGGTCCCGGCCATGGTGCAACTGCCACATATGCAAAACCTACCTCAGCTTCTCATGGCGTAGCGAATTCAGCAATTTCTCTGACTGGTACACACACCTGTTAAAGAAATCCGCAACTGGTACAGTCCACATACACGTGCTGGGAACCACAATCACTGCCAACCCAGCTAACGTTCAGCACATGCTGAAGACCCGATTTGAGAACTATCCGAAAGGGAAACAATTCTCTTCTATTTTGGGGGATTTTCTCGGACATGGTATTTTCAACTCAGATGGTGATATGTGGCGGTTCCAACGCAAGATGGCAAGCCTCGAACTTGGTAGTGTCTCGGTTCGATCCTATGCATTCAAAATTGTTAGTACAGAAATCAACGATCGATTGATTCCTTTCCTTCGATCAATTTCGGGCAGGAGCAATAGTGGCACAGTTGATATACAAGACCTATTTCGAAGGTTTGCCTTAGACACGATATGTAAGATATCCTTTGGACTCGACCCGGGATGTCTGGACCTCGATCTGCCAATGTCAGATTTTGCAAATGCATTTGACACAGCTTCTAGATTATCAGCACTGCGGGCTACAACAACTGCACCGATAGTGTGGAAGCTAAAGCGATTTTTGAATGTCGGTTCAGAGAAGGAACTGAAGCATGCAATTAAAATCATTGACGGCCTGGCACAGGCTGTGATACGACAGAGGCGTAAGATTGGGTTTTCGACAGGTCATGATTTGCTTTCACGCTTCATGGGTGCCGTTCAAGAACAAGTTGATGACAAGTAAGTATTATATCTCTAAATTGATATTATGAATATATATATATATATATATATATATATATATATATATATATTCCTTTAAGAGTAGAATGGATATTTCGGAACTCAGAAGTCAGAAGAATTTAGTTATTTACAAAAAAAGAATTCAATTTTAAAAAGTACTATTTGAGAAATATTTGTACTTATTACTAATTAACTTCTACACTTCTACTCTGGAAAAAGAGAGCATGCATTTAGTCAACTATACAATAGACTACAAGCTATTCAGGAAACAGCTAGCTACTGGATAAGGTATAGCAGTTGGACAAAAAATAAATAAATAAATAGAAGAAAATAAAAGGAAAAAAAAAAGACAGGGAGGAATCATTTTGAGTTTGCATGATCTGATCGATTCTTTATTTTTCTCGAAGAAAAGGTTGTGTCGACCCTTTTCATTTAAAAATGATCATACAAGTTCGATCTGATTCTTTCTTTCAAATAAAATAAAGACAGCACACCTCTTGTTTTGCTTGGGAATTGAAAAATACCACGCAAATCTTTTCAATAGTACTATTTTGTCAAGTTCACGTTTTGAAAGCCCTTCTATATATAAAAACGATCATGCTGTTAATAATATATGGGTGCGTTTGGATAGGTGTGGGAAGAAGGGAAGAAGGGAAGAAGTGGGAAGAAGTATTGGGAAGTGTGTAATTTTGTGAAGAGTTTGGATTGTTTATAATTTTTTTTCTTCCCATCTTCCTTCTTCCTCTTCTTCTTCTCTCATCCAAACGCACCCTATATGTTACGATGAAAGACGTGCTCGTGTATAAGTTGTAACTTTACTTCATGTCATTTAATTAGAATTCTTTTATGAGGCTAATTTATTATACTGATATAAATTCTCAGGTTTCTGCGTGACATTGTAGTTAGTTTCCTGCTAGCCGGTCGCGACACAGTCGCCTCAGGCCTCACTACTTTCTTTCTACTCCTTTCCCAGAACCCTGCAGTCGCTGCTGCCATTCGTGAAGAGATAGAGACCAACAAAAAAGATGGTGTCCTATGTCCTGGTCAACTAAATAACATGCATTATGTGCATGCGGCACTCTATGAGAACCTGCGCCTCTATCCACCGGTGCAATTTGACTCCAAATTCTCTGCTGAGGATGATGTCTTGCCAGATGGAACGTTCATCCGGAAGGGAACAAGGGTAATGTACCACCCCTACGCTATGGGTAGGATGGAGTCAATTTGGGGCGAGGATTGCATGGAGTTCAAGCCCGAGAGGTGGCTCCGCGATGGTGTCTTCACTCCCGAGAGTTTGTTCAAGTACACGGTCTTTCAGGCCGGCCCGAGGGTTTGTATAGGGAAAGAGCTCTCGATAATGGAGATGAAAACTGTGATCGTGGCAATCATGCTCAGGTTTAACATAGATGTCTTGATGTCAAAGGAGAAACCGCAGTTTGCACTTGGGTTAACGGCGTCTATAAAAGGAGGGGTCCAGGCCAGGATTTTGCACCAGAGCTAGGTCAATTATCAGGACTGCATGATGCTGCATAGTTTTCCTACATTGAATTCTTTTTTCTTTTGGAGAGAAAAGGTATTTCTTGTTCAGAGCACTTCATGCCAGTGTCAGTGTATATAGAAACAGATTATATAATTTTGTCTTTGTCGAACGCTTGCTTTTTTTTTTTTTTTTTCCTTCCGAGAATAGAGGACAAGAAAAGAGAACTCTAATTAATTAATTTTTTTAATTAACTGAGAATATATGATATGAATTTATCTTTTAAACCATGCAATAGTACATTCATTTCATATACTTCGCAGTTCGCACTAAGAAAATTAAGGAGCTTATTAATTTAATCAGAAAAGCATATGAATTGTGTTTTGTATTAACCAGATGTGAATAATTTAAGTATATCGCAAGTCTTAAAAATAGTTTGATTCCTTTTCATGCATGGGAAAAATATTGTTAGTACATACTTTAAGCATACATACTTATTAGCTAGAATAGTACTTCAGTAAAGGAAATGGTGAATAAGCATACATACTTAGCTAGAATAGTACTTTTCAGTAAGGCACTAGCTACGTCGTACGTGCATTGAAGTTAGGTATACAAATATACATTAATACAATAAATGTAGCTAGCACTGGGACTCTGGAAGTCTGGGACGATATATAACATCAGCCTATATTGTTGATCGTTTAAATCATGAAACCTTTGCAACCGCATAATTATGATATTCATGCAATAAATGGGGCTCTATCCAAACTGTCCTTCTTTGTTTATTCATTGGATATTGTTTTCTCGAATAATATATAGATGCCGTAAAGGATATTTGCTTGTTGGGCATGCTGCAATTGTTCATACGCCATACCTAATCTTTTGTAGGTAGTATCACGTGAATTTGATGTGTACCTATCTATAACCAGCTTCAATATTCTGCCCTCTCAAATCACCAGACATATTGCTTGGCAATAAAATAGTTTTTAGTCATCATATGTATATATGTATAACTATCTTTTAATGTTTCTTTCTCCATTTTAAAATTAACATATCGTACAATAATTTATAGGGTTATTTATATTATACGTATAATTACAGAACTGTATATATATGAGTATCGGATTTAATTTATTACTTAATTTATTGGTGAATGGTGCCAGATAAGCTAGCAGCCGTCACTAAAAACTGCCAACACGCATACATTTGAATTCAGATTGATTGGAATTTTATTTCAGGTGTTATATAGCAGCAGAGTCCTGAAAATCCTCTGTCAATGGATGCATGCTACATCGTTCTGTTGCAGGCAACATATATACACTATCGAGGCAACAATGAATTTTATTTTGTCTAATTAATTATGTATAATTCACGAATAACACAAATGTGATCCTTACAAATTAAATTATTAGTTAGCTACCACACGTCCAACGGTGGGCACAGATAGGGGTGTCAAACATACAGAAACGGAACAGAACTGACATCTTTTGTCTTCGTTCTGTTTCTGGTAATGTAACAAAATATCATTTTTTTTCCGTTCCATTTCGTAAAACGGAACAATTTTTCATTTCGTTAGTTCTTCCGTTCCTCATTTTTCACTGATTTCAGCCTATTTTTCATTAATTTCAGTTATTTTTTTTGTAAAACAGAACACTAACGTGTAGAATAACCCGTTCCATTTTTTAAAATCCAACTCATTTACCTCTTCGTTTTTGAAACGGAACGAAAATAATTGAAACGGCATACCATTGAAACCCCCCTATTCATATCCTCTACAGCCAAGCATTCGGCTGTACCGTCCAGCCAAGGTACATTTTTTTATATTTAAAAATTTTAAAATTCAAATGTTAAATCCAAACCGTTGATGTTGTTCAACTTTACGGGTGATGCATTTTCATACAAGTTTTATAAAATTTGGAGTCGATTTTATACTTGATTAAATGATCAAATTATGAACGTATTAGAATTAATTAGTGATACTTAACTATATTCGTTCATTCGTTGACCACTTGATCTAGTATCAAATCAACTCTAAATTTTAAAAAATTTATATAAAAATACATCGCCCGTAAAATTAAACAAGATCAACGATTTAAATTTAATATTTGAATTTTAAAATTTTAAAAAATGTCTTGGCTGGATGGTACAGCTGTAGATGATGTGAATCCCCTATGCACGGGCGGATTTAGTCACCTTTTTTCTGTCTTTAAGGCCAGTTGACAATTACATACTAACTTATAAAATTCCATTCAGACTAAATGATAGTCTTAATAATATATTACCTAAAATTTGATACAATTAAATTTTGAAAGATTGAATAAATCAAGAAGTTCTATGTGTGTGTGTGTGACAAGAGCTTCCTAAATGAATTTTCTTATGCAATATTTTTATTATTAGATTACTTTTTTTAAAGATATTTATGATTATATTACTAACACCATTATTTTGACAAATTCCTGACTTTGTCTATGGATGAGCAAGTCTATACACAAGTGTCAAAGCAATCTTCTATTTCTCTAAACAAAATAATTATGAAAGTATATAAATAAAACTTTTGCAATATATATATAATTCTACCATCGATACTTTCTTTAACATGTAACTCAATATAAACCATTCATTCAGATTTATGAATGGTTGTGATTTAATTAGAGTTTAATTAAATGAAAATTCTAAATTTGAGTCCATATGTATCCATGTCAAAACTTCCTCGTATGGTTTTGCCTTTTAAACATTTGATAGTATTGAGAACGAGCTCAAACAAAGACATCAATTGATTTTCAAAGGCCAGATCTGATCTGAAAAATATAAAATTAATAATAGAAGTTAATTATAAATAGCTACAGATTTATTCCCCCCCTTTTGTTTGCTTAATTAATTTGTTCCTTGGAATTTATGCCCTTTTTATGAATAATTTAGATCCTATGATGTTGCCTAGAGTCTAGAATGGAACAGTAGGGCGCAATGTCCAAGTCAAAGATCCGAAGCAGATCCGGACAAGTAAAAGTACTGAACGTGCTGCCCGTAAGATTCTAATCATTTCTAGTTTTCTACAACTGAACTTTGTAAAGGCTAAATTTACAAATTGCAGACGTAGAATTTTTATGGATTCTTGACAATTTGAACCTAATAGAGGCACTATAGAAGCAAACTCCCTCTTTAATTGTACCACCGGCCCGCCGCTGATTCTTAGGTACTCTGTTGCATTTGTGCTGTTAAATTTCGTTCTGTTTTTTTTTTTTTTTTGATGAACTCTGTTTTTGTTAAACATACATTCCGCTGATTCTTAGGTACTCTGTTTTTTGTAAAGTTAAATTTCGTTCTGTGTTGGAAGATATTACAATTTGTCTCTCTCCAACAAAAGCACGGAATGCATGTTCTTTTTATTCTCAGGATGGATATTAATTTATTCAATATTAAAATCAATGCTAATCAGATATCATGCACACGACAGAGTCGTATCAATTATTATTTAATTTAGGGATTAAATATATTTGAAAATCTAAGATAATTCATATTGATTTATTGTCATCTAAAAAATAGAGAGCAGAGACTGGTTGTTTTAATGCAATTAGCAAACGAGCCCACCCGATTGTGTGGGAATAACAAAGAAAATTTGAGGTAATTTTGTTAGATGGCGATTTTGGTGTGATGAGAGATGATTGATTTATTTTTTCTCTTTCCTTTACTATGCGCACAAATTAAGAAAGAATAGGAAAGGAAACAATCTCCGTGCAGATGTTAACACGGTCTAAACGAAAGGTTTAAATCTTTTATCTCATTATTAAATCTACACCACTGATCTGATCAAATCGCAAAAATGGACGGTCCATATTGCATTGGGTAAACAATTGTTTGCTCCTTTGAGTTCAAAGTTTGGATAGACCTTTGGTTTGGTGCTTTTATAAGTAGTAAAGATAAAGATATATGCGTTGTAATACTTCCGTGATTTGTGATCATACAATTTCTACCATGACGTCTTCTCGGTCGATTAGTAAAAGTCTATCACTCCATATTTCTTTTTTTTTAATAACAAGCACATTGGCAGCCTGTTAATCTATTACAAACGTGCCTTATTTAAACGGCGCGACCTTTTCGTTAGTCTAAAGGAGCACTTAATAACAGGGGCACTATACCATCCAACTATTAGAGGAACCATATTCACTGACTTTTTGTAGTTGGAGAAAAGTAAAGTTAAATCTTAATTTACACGGATTTTTATCTGAAATGTAAAGTTAATATGAAAGTTTATTAGTAGGCGTGATATCAGGCATCATGCCATCATTGACCGTGACATAAGGCATCAATGTTTATTGGTCTGACGTAGTTTATACTTTATAATTGTGTAGTTTTCGTATATTGTAAATTAAATGATAGTTAGATGGCATAAAGAGAAAATAGGTCCGTGCTCTTAAATTTACAAATCTAAATTTGATGGTTACTATTCAAAATTCAATTTAAATGTTAGATGCTGGTCTAATTTAAGAAAGTCATGTTCTAGAAATACGGACTAACCGCATCCTTCACTACTAGAATTTCGTTTTTCTGCATAAGTACACCAACGTATTAGGGTCCCTAAATCAGATTAGGGACGCAGAAAGAAAAAAAAAACTGGCTAGATGACTTTTAATGGGCGTCAATAGGCTGATGCATATTATTAGGACGCATAAATATTTTTAACAGAGAAAAGAGGCTATACAATTCTTTCTTTTTCTTACGAGAAAATAAAATTAACTCTTAGACTTGTCAGAACAAAACGAGCGAATTTCGTGTTCAATACTAACTTAAAATTAAAAAAAATAGAATTATGTCACTACAAAACATTCTAATTCTAAATATGTCATCACAAAATGACTAATTGGATATATGCCATCACAAAATAGCACAAATTTGATTTATGCTGTCAGTTAATTTGCTGGGAGGGATGATGATTAATTGAATTGTATTATTCTGTTCTCTATTGTTACAATACAAGTGGGACATGCATGGATCGAAAATACAAGATAGAAACAAATTTCTTTGGGTGATTTAGATTTGCACCGTTTGCAAATATTTAAAATTAGAGATATGTCATGACTAAACAATAAACTATTTATATGTCACTATAAAATAATGAAATTAATTTTATACCATCGGACAATTAATATGACCATTCTACCCTTTGAAATATGCCACTGTAAAATAATAAAATTAGAGAACGTGCAATCGGAAAAAAATTATTTGTTTTATGTTATTATAAATCAATAAAAATTATGTTTATACCACTGAAAAATAAAAAAAAATAGTTATTCTATGCCACTCAAAATCAATCCTACAAAGGAAAAGAAATAGAAATATAAATGATAGTGAATACTTTAACAATTTTCATAATCTTCCATGCTAACTGACAATTTTTACATTACTGGCTTTATGTATTAAATATGCCTTCAGGGATATTTTTTTTTCGAGTACCTTCACGGCTTTAAAAACGTGCCATCAGATATATCTTCCTTTCTTTGTTTGAAAAATAATAATAAAATAATGAAAGAATTTATAGTTTATGGAATAACACAATAGATATATCTTCATTTGCTAAGCTATTTGTTCATTCTGCAGTGAATATTCAAGAATGTTCCAAAGATTCTCTGTACGTTCATGAAATTTCTTATAAGTGAATTTCGTCCATGGAAAATAATAAAAAATAAAAGAATTTGTATAAGAATATAGAATTAACCAATCAGTGAGAAGAAATTGATAGGAAATTAATCCATCCTTCGCGCCTCCAATTTTTTTTCTTCAACGTCGCAAATTTTTTCTTCACGAGTACAACTTTTTTAGGGTTTAATCCATGAGGGGGCAATTTGATCATTATTAAAAATAATGAAAGGATTGATGATGGTATTTTTAGAATTCAGTACTATTTTAGTAAAATTATGGCATAAAACTAATTTTAATAATTCTATAGTGGCACTAATTTAATTAGTAATCTACAATGTTTTGAAAACCAGACCGAGACCGTTTCAACCGCGAACCGAATCCCAGTCCGAGCCAAACTGAGCCGGTATTTTGGTTGTTATCAAACCACAACGAACTGGCCGGTTCTATCTGATTTTTGGCTAAATCGTTGAATCAAACTGTCTGATTTTTATATTTGTTAACTATTTTGGTTTGATTTTTGAGGTAGACTGAAATCAGTCGCGGCTGACATTTGAATCTGTCAGTTACGATTAAATCTCAATTTTCGTGATTCTAACTGTCGATCCGAACTGTTCAATATGTTCTTCATATTGGAATCTCGTTGGAGACTAAATTTTACATTTTTCTGAAATTTTTTAATATTTTTTTGGTATTTTACAAAATTCTTAATCTAAACAATTATGGATCCTTCAATAACAACGATTTTTTAAATTCTCAAAAACATAGTAAATAAATTCAAAAAATATATAAAATTTGATCTCCAATGAGATTTTAATATGAAGAACATGTTGAACGTTCAGATTAGTCATTAGAACCTTAAAAATTAAGATATAATCGCAGCTGACGGGTCCATCTGTCAGTCGTGGCTGATTTTAGTGAACCTCTTGATTTTTTACGCGACATAAAATTTTTAATAAAATTTGCTATCTCTGGCAATCAAACTAGTGTTATTGGGCCACACAAACAAGTGCTTTACCACTAGACTACAAATGGTTTTCTGAAATATTGGACAACTGGTTCAATTGGTTGAACCGTTTGAACCATCAATCCAAGACCTTTAACGGTTCGACGTCCAGTTCGATTTTCAAAACATTGATAATCTAATAGTGATATTTTTGAAATTGTCAAAATTTGTAGTGACGTAAAATTAATTATTCTAATTTTTTTAGTCAAGCCAAGTGGATAGACTTCAAATTAATCTCTCCAATTTCCGAATGATGGCTCCGTTTGGATGGTGTGGGAATAAGGGAAGAAGTATTGAAAATTGTATAACTTTGTGAAAAGTTTGAATTGTTTATAATAAATTTGGAAGTAGGAGAAGCTATTCCCTTATTTCTAGGCTCATCCAAACACAGCCGAAATGAAAAGGACTAGAGGAGATACAGTCAATCACTATGAGCTGGTGTGATATGATAGGATATAATGTGTACACATGGATAACGTCTAGAGATTTCAGGATAGCATAGCAGAGATAACAAGCATCCATTTCGTAACTGGGGAGCCTCTACCTAGTATTTCTAAAAAAAAAAAACAAGCATCCATTTCCTACGGGATAATTATTCAAAAAAAAAAAAAATGCGCCCAAATAAGAATTGATTTGTCCTTGTAGGTTTTTGCCTTTTTGGGTATAAATTTGTCCGGTATAGGTTGCCAGGTTGGTATATATGAGTATATGACTGTCATAAGGCCTAAATGATCAAAGAAACTCTTGGACCATATATATCTCTTGGGAGCTTCTGTCAAGTTTTCAAAACTCTTGGACCAGTTTGGCCAATTCGGGTATATTTTAGATGTATTTACAATTTCCTTGTAAGGAAATGAACTGCAGGTCCGGTGGGAATGGGATCAGATATATCTTCCTGTATAATATTAAGTATAAGCAAACAACTTAAATGTTTTAATCGTTTAATTATTTAAGATTTTAAGTATTTATATTAATAAATGTAACTAAAAAATTATCGAAGCACTGTGTGCAGTCAGGCAAATATAGTTGCTCCTCATGTCAAGTCTTTGATAGGTCCATTTGCCTACTCTATATTTCAAACACTAAACAATTAATGAGGTGTCAAATTTGATTCACACCGCTTATGTTGAGCACATGTAAAAATTAGTCACATGTTTTTACAACTGTTCTGGTACTAGTCTAAAAAGAAAAAGGCAATATGAAAACTCAAGTTTTTCATATTTCACTATCTAGCTTTAGGTAAGATTAGAATCCGATATAATCAACCAATACTAGCACTCTTAGAAAATGAAGCTTAATTAGGGCTAGCTAAGCCTTATTTTAATTACTGCCATTTATTGTTCATCATCCCCCATTTCTTGTGCTTCTTGCCCTCTATTGCTTGCCTTCTCAGCTAGAAAGGTTAAAATAAGTACAAAAAGGACATGAATGAGAGATTTTTGGAAGAAAAAAATATAAAAAAAAGCTCCCTAACAAAAACATTTAATAATAACTATCGCGTCTGGACCTACTAATGCGAAACGTGAATCATGAATATTAATAATATCATCAATAATCGTCCGACCAGTGAATCGAATCAGAATCAAATCAAATCCGACGATTTGTATCGTGAATAGTAATAGCTACCATTTGTGGCATCCCTTGATAACACCAATGCTGTCTATATCGATATCGGATAAGGTGTACAGCTGCACTTTTATTTTTCCTTTTGTATTTTATTAATCCCTTCCTTTTTGTCGAACCCTACCGCTCATTTTTTTTTTTAACTTTTTTTTCTCTTCCTTCCTTGTAAGCCTCATCTGCACATGCAGTGAGTTAGGAATTACGACGGTATATCGTTTACCGTTTTTCGTGGACGTTCTGTCCAAACGAAACTGTAAACGGTACAAAATGTTATTTCATTTTAAAAAACGGAACGGTAAACTGAATGAGAGGACATACCGTTGCTGAAACAGAACGGTAAACGTAATGGTCTATTTCGCTTCCGTTTCGACAAATCGTGCCAATTTTTAATATAAAAACACGTTGTTCCGTTCTGTTCCGTCCAAACGGAACGAATAACAGAATGAAATGGCATTTCGTTTTTTGAAACGGAACGAAAAACAGAATTGAATGGGCATATTATTTCTGAAACAGAACAACAAACGAACTGACTCATTTCGTTGCCGTTTCGAACATTAAACAGGCCTACAGTGAGTATCTTCTTCTTACATGTCGAGGCGAAGTTTGGTCACTGTTTCTATAAACGCTAAATTTTTTTTAATAATATTTTAGTTGACCAATTTTTTATATAGATTTTTCATAGAAATGATAATTTACCATTTAAATTATGAATAGTTATGATCGAATATGACTCAACTTGGGCTTAAAAATTTTGTCAATAACAGAACATTTCAAATAAAATACTTAAAAATAGTTTCTCTATATGCAAATTTAGAAAATTTAGAAAGGAGCTAATTAATTAGTTGTCTCATATAGAAGCGGTGAAGGCATGTGGTGACAAAACTAGAGTGTTTCGTTAACCGTTTCGTTTTGAACGAAACGATCGAAATTACGAAAATACACATGGACGCAACCAAAATTTTTAAACAAAGCTAAACGAAATAACAATTAAAACAGTTGTTGTTTTAACCCCTGGTGGTAGAGCTGCAAAACGGTCGAAACGGTGACAAAATTAGGATGTTTCGTCTAACCGTTTCGTTTCGTTGACGAAAAAAAGTTTAGTTTCGTTGATCGTTTCGTCTAGACGAAATGGACGAAACTGTTTCATTGTTTCGTTAACCGTTTCGTCCAACCAAACGAAATTGTTTTGTTGTCTCGTTAACCGTTTAGTCCAAACGAAACTAAAAACGGTTAAAACGATTTTCATTTTCAGTCCTACCTGGTGCTGGTGGTGAGGACGGAATGGAGATCGGAAAGAAGCAGAAGCCGAAGGGAAATCAGAAGGAAGAACAGGCCCAGCCCAACGTGCTGAGCCCAGCGCCAAAGGTAGGATGACAGGACGCTTGGGTGCCACGTGGACAAGGACAATAGACAGTGAGCCCAACCGTACAGGGCCTTTTTAAGGTGAGTCCAGCCTGCAATCTTTGATCATTGGGCCTTTGGGCTGAAATACGCGAACGCTTCAACTTCGAAGTTGGAACAGATAGTCAGATATTTATTAAAAAATAAATAAATTGAGCGCAAGATCAGTCTCCTGAATCTGGCATAAGCACTCCAATATGGAACCTTAACAAGCAAAATGAGAGAGATCATTAGATTTTCATCAATTGTGCCTTGTGCGCTTTCAATTTTAGTACTTTTTAGTTTTTACTGGAAAATGAGCTTAAAAGACCGACGTACTGTGGAGAGAGACAATGGTACGCTAACACCAATTAATCAAAGCTACAAATTTCAATACTGTTTCTTATAATTTCCCCTCGAGATTTGAGTTTCGTAAGACAAAGACTAATTGAACTAATACAATAGTGAAAACTACGCAAATGATTATTTTTTTATGATATTAAGGCTAAATGTCGTCCCAAGCAAATCCTACACTACACTTGCATAATATGTGGCTGGAATTCCATCCATTAAGCAACTGCAGTGGCAACACTACTGCCATGGCCGAACCGTGAAACCTCACAATCAGTTGCGAAGATATCAGATGACGCATACTTAGGTGCACCGCCCATAACCGGCATGTTCTTTCGCACGTCCATCTTGTTCACGTAGTCGGGCCGGTATGTTTGTCCCAAAACTCCATGTACGTTGTCAGTTAGATCGTAGAACTTAAACCCTAGGTCTAAGTGGGCCAGACTGTCGTTCTTGCTGACCCCATAGTTATGGATTTTTGAATCCTTTTCGGTGATTGGCACAGCGTTCGCCATTATTTTGAAGTTTCCTTTGAACTCAATGACTACACCATTTGAAGCCTTACTGCGTGATACTGACAGCCCAGGAATAGCAGCAGACACCCACGGTGCACTTTTTCGGAGTGGAAGGGAGACAACCTGTCCATCGAAGGTAATGTTGAGATGGTCCTTGTCATCATCCCATACCACGGTCTTCTCGGCACCAAGGAAGAGCCTGTGGTTGTCAAAGAGTATGCCAAGGGATTGAATCCAGGTGAAATCACGCTTGATCGATGGGTTATGGTTCCCGATAAAGTGTGCATTAATGTGGAGGTTAGCATCGGAGACAATGCAGAAGTCGTGGTTCTTGCGACCGTGGAAATAAAAGGTGTTGCCATCACCACCATTGAAGCGTGGGTCGCCACACACATTGCCTGGAAGCTGACACACTGCATGTAATATGGATATATACATTACCACCCGTGAAATGTTTGTGAAAGTAATTAGTAATAAGCCCAATAAAAAAATCTTATTTAATGAGAAGAAAGGGGTTATGAACAAGTGACAACCAAAACTGAAATTTTAATGTATTATTTTGTATAAAAAAAAGTATTATTTAATTTATATTTTATGGGGTATTTTCAATAATAATAAAATGAAAATCGAATTGATTAGAGGCGGTCAATTTTTATGTGTGCTTTATTGCAAGTGTATTTATACTCTAAGGCTGTTTGGATGGGTAAGAAATAAGCAAGAATAGTAAATTTCGGGTGGAAATTTATTTCTAACCATTCAAATTCTTCACAAAATTACACACGTCCTAATATTTTCCGTCTAGAAATAGTCTATTCCTCTTATTCCTAAGCGATCCAAACGGCCCCTAATTAAGAGCTAGCTACTAATGTTCACCTACATTTGGATATTTCTTTTTGTAACTTATTGGGAGTTAAAACTTTGAGCACCTTGCTCGTTCGGCATATATTTCTACATTGTTGTATATGCATATCTTGCAAAATTCGTATATATGAATTGTATAATTCATGTTTAATTAGTGATAATTTTTTGGGTGACCATGTAATTTACTTACTGCATATGGTATGGCATGTTGGACAGAAAATCAGGCATTCGTCGGCGCAGTTTTTTGGGCATGATACACTGCAGCCAGGTTTGTTCGTCTTCGTATCTGCACAACCCGCCTCGAAAATGCGCTGGCCGAATGGCTTCACCAGAACAAAGTTCGGGGGTAGCGGCTTATTGTTGTCCCGGCCGACCACTTTGGTGATAACTGCAAGCAGACCAGCACAGAACAGAAGAAATCCTAACTTGGCCATGCTACTCTTTTTTCTTGGTGTGGCTACAGGATGTTATGCCAATGGTTATTGGTACAGGCCACACTCTATGTTACTATGTATATATATATGTCACGAATTGTTTGACTTCAATTGGTATAGTAAACGGGAAAGTTAACTGTCACCAGCTCGTGGTTTCATTTATGAGGGTTTTGAAACATAACGCTTCCGTTGGATCCAATCAATCAAGCGCTGACAAGTTTTGTCCGACTTCGTTTTTTTGGTCAACCTTAGTGATCATGTATTAACATTAACAAGAACAAAAAGCACACCCTTAAAATAGACGGGTAAAAAATTCATGAAATGAATATGGTGTTGTCTTTTTGCGTGTTACTAATTAGAGAAGTTAGGATCAACTTCGCAAAGGGTGCGTTTGGATAGGTGTGGGAAGAAGGGAAGAAGGGAAGAAATGAGAAGAAGTATTGGAAAGTGTGTAATTTTGTGAAGAGTTTGGATTGTTTATAATTTTTTTTCTTCCCATCTTCCTTCTTCCTCTTCTTCTTCTCTCATCCAAACGCACCCAAAATGAAAACTGAATTTAAGTTACTATATATTTTCCTTATAATAAAATTTTCTGGCACCATTTCTCCATCATGCCTTCAAAAAACAATTGAATCTACTCATATTTATTTTTTTAAAGAGAACGATTTGTCCATTAATTTTCCTTCTATATTTCTTGAAGGAGTCTGAAAATTTAATTTTCTTAAATCAAGATGACAGAACTGACAACAAGAGGGGGAAAAAATTATATTCTGACCCGGCAATAGGAATATTTAGGTTACGTTTCGCGTAGTCTTCCAAATCCAGCTTAGGATACTGTTTTTTTTTTTTATTTGTTGGTAGACCGGCTTAAAATTTTGCATAGGATCATTTTTCCAAAAAAAAAAAAATAACAAACACAAATGAAGAAAATGAAGTCACCTTCTGGCCTGCTTACAAATACAAAGTCGTTACGCTGTACAGTTGCTTGTTCGTCTGTGAAAACTTTTGCTTAAGAATTGAGTCACCTTCTGTTGACGGGGCGCAAAGTAGGTAGAAAGCGACAAAAATGAAGAAAAAACAAATAATTAACCAGTTCACTCATCTATTTTTAACCAGGCAGAAGTCTCTCGTATCCAGAATTAATACTAAAGGAGCCGTTTGATCGCTTGGGAATAAGAGAAATAGTCTATTTTTAGACGAAAAACGAAAAATATTGAGAAGTGTATAATTTTGTAAAGAGTTTGGATGGTTAAGAATAAATTTCCGTCCGAAATAGACTATTCTTTTGTATTCCTTACATCCAAAATTGAATTTAAATCGTAGTAGATGTCACGAAGGGAAGAGGAGGGTTCCAATGCCAACATTTTAGTTGGCCCCGAATGCCAACATTCCATTAATTAGTTACTTTTTCTAAATTTAAAATTGCAACATCAAATCCAAACCGCTCAACTTATTCAATTTAACGACCGATGCATTTTGATATAATTTTTGTAAATTTTAGAGTTTATTTGATACTCCATCAAGAGGTAGAAAAATAAACGAACCTTATTAATTGTGATAGATTCATTCTAATACGTTCATGTTTTCGTCTTTGATGGAGTATCAAATAAACTCTAAAATTTACAAAAATTATATCAAAATGCATCGGTCTTTGAACTAAATAAGATGACCGGTTTGGATTTGATGTTTCTATTTTAAATTTTAAAAAAGTAACTAAATAGTGAAATATTGACATTTGGGGTGACCAAAATGTTGGCATTGGAACCCTCTATGTATATATAACTATTTTAAATAAAAGGTACGATATAATACACTATCTTAAGAAAAATACTTCGGCGGTATTTTTTGAACAATTTCTTGCATACGGTTTTCCGGTCCATATATATCGCTTTCTCACAAGTCACAACAACAATTAAATGATAACCTGATAATCAGTGCTGCTCATAATTCATTTCATATATGCGTCATTCAATAAAACAATTTGGAGATCATATATTGCTGAGATTTCATGCCATTTGTGAAGGTTCGTAATGTAAATTTGCTCAGTCAAATGAAAAGAAATGATACAAATGGAGTAGGTGTTTCTCTCCTAAGATTCGATATGCATGAACATATTCACGTGCTGTCACCACCTCCCTTTTATCTCGATTAATTATCAGAAGAGAATTATGCTAGTACATCGATGACTACTTAAAGAATAAATATCACCATTCCCAAACCCAAAATTATTAATCTTTTCTTGACATCAGAAATTCATTAATTCTCTTAATGAGACCTTGTCCTAGTATCAGGTCTACTGATTTTTATATATGTTGGTCAATGAGTCAATGGGATATCAGTAGGGGCATTAAATGCTACCATTGGGATTCTGTGTCATGTAATCTCTAGTAGAGTGTCAGAATTGATCGTCTCCTGTGCATGAGTTTACTCAAAACCTTCACTGATCTCATGTGTATTGTACTATTGTTCAATATTTCTGTCGCACCAAATGTCGCACTAAGTGCGTTGCTGAGTTTAAATGAAAGCTATTATATTTGTAATTTTTGAATGTCAATTGTTCTTCAACTAAAAAGAAAGAAAGTTTGTATGTTATAATTGAAAACGTATATATATGGACTCATTTTCACATTCAAAAGTATTTTTCTGCAAGATAGAGTTGAAGGAAACCTTTTGTTAGGCTTGCTAATGGAAGGATAGAATATGGGTGGGGAATGGTGACCATTGAAAACTCAAACATGTCTACCATTGTACCAAGCTCTTTCTTTTCTCGACCAATGTTGATGATTTCATGATATTTAACTAATTAATCGACGTTCTTACAAAAGTTAAAACTGTAAGGCCATTGTTAATAACAAAACAAAACAAAAAATAGGTTTGTAAGGAAAACCCTTTACTGTCGTAAGGACCGTAAAGCTCTACTATCATCACAAATTTTATTTATATTTAAAAATTTTAAAATTCAAATGCTGAATTCAAACCGTTCATCTTATTCAATTTTATGGTGATGTGTTTTCATATAAATTTTATATAATTTGAAGTCGATTTGATACTAGATTAAGTGATCAAATTATGAACGTATTAGAATTAATCAATGATAGTTAACCAGATTCATTTATTTGTTGATCACTTGATCTAGTATCAGATCCATTCTAAAATTTATAAAACTTATATGAAAACACATCCCTTGTAAATTGAATAATATCAAGAAGATGGATTCACCATTTAAATTTTAAAATTTTTAAATATTAATAAAATGTACGAGGACTGTAGAGCTCTATTGTCGTTTACGACGACGGAGGATTTCAGTTCGGCTTGTAAGCTGCTCCAAACTCCAAAGGTTAATTTGTTGACAACAGATTCCCCAAAACAGGTACAGAAATTTTATTTCGAGCCTGATCCTGGAGTAAATCTATTCCAGCCCAACCCAGGAAGTTAAGACTTCAAACATCGAGCCCATTGAAAAGAATTGCACAAATTACATATTCATACCGTTTGGATCGCTTAAGAATAGGAAATTAGGAATTTCCAATTCCTAGACATAAAATATTGAAAAATGTGTAATTTTATAAATAGTTTGGATTGTTTATAATAAATTTATGTTTAGAAATATAAAATTTTTTTAATTTCCACTTAATCAAAACGGCCTATATATAATAGGATCTTTGTGCAAATTAAACAGTTTAATTTTGGGGCTGTTGCGTAGGGCCAGGCCCCAAAATTGTCTTCTATTATTATTATTATTATTATTATTATTATTATTGTTATTAGGGATAATAATTAGGGATTAGCATTGTCATAACTACAAAATGAGTGTAAATCCAAAATCATATCTTTTTTTTTTAAGAGAGATGATCCAAAATCATATGAAAGCATCATACCTAACCTAACCAGCTAACCTTACTATACCGTGCAACATTCAACAAAATGCAACTGTATTATATAGCATTAATTCTTAACATTTATCATGGTGTGGGGTTGTGGGGACCGAACAAACTTCACTCAAATTATGCAAGTCGTATATGAATTTAACATGCCATAACTTTTTATTGAATTAGAAAGCATAAAACGACAAATATCGCACTGTTTCCAGCTTTGCTTTATCATGCATGCATGATGCATACAATCATATGCCAACATAAATAGGAATCACCGAGTGTCTGTCCAAATCGCTAATAAGCAACTAATGCGCATTTTCACACAGGTTGCATGACTAGAAGGCAAGAATGGTGGATAGGCCAGGCCCCTGTCAAAATCCCAAAATTGTACAATTCATGCTTTTTTTATCGCCTGACAATGACAGCCACCCGATTGATTGACATGATTTATTAGGAGGAGAAATTATTTGATGACGTCATCAAATCGATTTGTTGTGTACATTCAAATTACCAGATTAGTTTGTTCTAAATTCTCTATTATTAATTTTCTACTCTTATGTATATTTGCATGCATTTAAACGCATCTTAGATGATCTAAATAAGAAAAATGCTATAATTTAGCTATCGTGATTCGAATAATAACCAAAAAAGGAACAACTAATATTCCGTACAATTTTATGAGCACAGAATCGTTTTAACTTCAGTAATAATTCTCATACACTGTTATATGTGAAGGATTAATGAACTCATGAAATTTATTTCATAAGAATATTAATCTTACATTTGGAAATTGGATGTGAAATAAATCGATTTATATGACATGAACTAAGGGTTACTATTTTATTCTTTCAGGGTGTGTTTGGCAAAATGTTGAATAAGCCTTATTCTGAATAAGGCTTATGATAGGCGGATTTCACATCGAAATATTCAACCCTTTTAGGCCTTAATTTCAATTAAATGTTTGTGTTTTAGTTAGATTTTAATGCAATTTAGGTTAGAAATGTGGTACTGCTATTTGCCCTTGTTTAATTTCAGGTTCAATGACGATTTGGTGCAAAATTGGGTCCAAGGCAGAGTTCAAGCGGAGCAAGTCAAGATCCAAGCGACTGGAGCAAAGGAACAGAGTCAAACCAGACAAGGCCCCTGTCTTGGCGACCCTGCCTGAATCAAACCGACATGCCCAATTTGGAGACAATATTTCTGACAGACACATTCCCTATTTTCGGAGGAACCAGACATGATCTCCACACATGGGAACCGCCCTTGAAGCCTATTTAATCATGTGGAAAGACACCAAAAAGGAGAAGTCAGTTTTAGAGGGAGAAATCGAGAGAAGATAGCAGAAATTTCCCGCAGCAGTCTCCTGTCGACCCCGCCAGAAACCTGTCGACCCGCCAGAAGACAAGCTGAGAGTGTTTTGCTGTTGTTTCTTGTTGTAAACTTTCTCTATTTGCTTTCTTTGATGTTTACTTTGTTGAAACCTGTTGTTTTTATGTTTAGTATGACTTGTAGTGAGTAGTTTAGTTTAGGGGCAATTGTAGGGAACCATGACTTGGTAGATTTATGAAGTTTAATCTAGTTTTCTAATTTTTCTGAGTTGCTTTGCTTTACTTAAGTTTATTTGCTTGATTTTGAGAATATGAATTGAATTGTTTTGAAGGTTTGCTCACTTGGTTTAGGCCTGACCTAGTAGATAAGCAAATAGAACCCTAATTTCAAGACAATTTGTATTCCCTTACCTTAGGATAGGTAGTATACCTAAAAGGTGAATCCGGAACTTAGCTGAAAAGTTTATTCCCTCCTAAGATCGAGAGATCTAGGATATCCTACCGAATAATTAAAGCAAACCCTAAAACCTAAGCCAAGAAACGAGAGTTGAAACTTAGGATTTAGGGAGGTTTAGAGGTTAAAACTTAGTAATACACTAATACCAAATCAAAAACGGGAGTTAGTATTTGGACCAGAGTTTAAGCCAAAATCTTGAACTTAGAGAACTTAGAAACGATTAAACTAAATAATCAAACTGTTATGGCGACCCCGCCTGGATAATGCCTGGAAGTGGAACCCGATCAATTGACCCTAGTTTAAGTCCTTAATTCGAGTTTAGATCTTTTCTTTAATTTTAGAGTAATTTAGAGGTTAATTAGAGTTTAGAATTAATTCCTTTAGTTTAAATTTAATCCTTTTAATCAATTAAACAACATTTGATTTGTTTACCTTTAGATTAATTAAACTAAGTTACTTAAAGTCTATAGTTTAGAATAACCATCCATGTGATTCGACCCTCAAGCTACGCTGCAATAGATTAGATTTGAGGTCTAATTTGACTTAGATTTTACCTCCGATCAGATTATTCGGGATTGATGGAATTAGAATAAAGGCTTGAATAAGCTCTTATTCGGAATAAGACTTATTCAAAACGCGTTTGGTTTCATCCCGAATTAGCCTTATTCGAAATAAGACTTATTCAAATCTCATAACAAACAAACCCTAAATTTTTTTCCCCACTTGTAAGCAATGCTCATCCCATATTGCGAAGTGTATGTTTAGATCTTATTCTTCCAAGTATATATATTCATAAATTAATATCATCAATATTTTGCCTAATATATGCATCTTATTTAGATAAAAAATTGGGCATATCCCATCATACTTCTTTAAGATTTTTTTGCATTCTTAATAATTTGAATTTATCCAAAAAACATCAATTCATTTAAAAATCTCTCCATGAATTATTTAACCACAATTAAATGTTAGAAACCTTACTTAGGTGTTCAATTTTTAATTTAGCTACTAATTAACAATCAATTTCAAGCACAAACCAAGCAAACCGATCTAGTACCAAGCTATTAACACATACACAAGGGAGAAGAGTAGGAGGAAAGTTATACCCCATCCAATATTGTAATTGGATGGCTCGACCATGGCATTGGAGCTGGTAGCGTACCTCCATACATCTTCTCTTTCGTCGGGTGATCGGCCTCGAGTCCACCAAGGAGGTTAACCATAATCTTCAATCCTTGTGCTAGCATGAGGAAGAAACAAGCTAATCCTTCTAGGTTTCCTCTCTCTCTTTTGACAATTAACTACTTTAATTTGTGGAGTGAATTGCTCAACCCAAGAGCAAGAAAGGAGAGGAGAGAGGAGAGAGCAAGAGGCAATTTCTGAAAATTTTCCCTCTCTGGAAAATTTCGGCCAAACTAGAGAGAAGAGAGAAAGTGAAGCGGAGGCTAGGGTTTTCCTCAAATGACACCCCTATTTATAGGCAACTCAACCCTAGTTCTCATCCAAAATTGCTTGGACAATTTTGCCCCCTCTATGGTCGAAATTCTCAAGGCCCTTTGTGGGCTACACCACATACTACAAAGGCCCATTATCTCATCCTATTTATTACTCCTTCCATGGCTGCATAACGACTAAAACGGCCACGAAAACGGTCGATTTCGTTAACCGTTTCATTTTAAAACGAAATTGATCACCCATTTGCGTTAACCGTTTCGTTTTGGACGAAACGATCGAAATCACGAAAATACCACGAAAATACACATGGACGAAACTGTTCTAAGCTTTCGTTAACCGTTTCGTTTATAAAACGCAACAAAAAATCTTAACTGTTTCGTTTCGTTTTGGACGAAACGAAACGAAAGGACGGTCGAAACGGTGACCGTTTTCACCCCTAACTCCTTCATCCAATCTTAACTCGAACTTTTATTTAACTAATTAAATAGAGACCTAATAGCTCAATTAATCAAAATGTGTTGAACATAATTAATTATTAACTTATTAATAGTTAATTTGGGATTAGTAAATGTGTTAATTTATTTCTATATGAATCCTTTGACTTAATTAATTATAACAGTTCACAACGGTATATAATTAATTAATCAAACTATCATATTTTCGCAATACTCACTGTTGTGAATAAATAAATAATACACTGTATGGTTAAAGTTCTATTTGTGTGACCCTTTGAGGATTTATGCTATGTTGGACATGGAAAATAAATCGCTATTTATTTCTAATAATCATAAACGGTATCTAGTAACATATTATGATTCTCAATTCACGTAAATAATGTACTGCTACAATATCTCAATCCTACTAAGAAATAAAAGTATTTCCTTGTCTGATTCTTATGCCACATGATATCACTGTATAATCCAAGATAAGAATCTGTCATTCTTGCAGATTATACATTTCTTGATCTAGAGTTGATTGTACAAGTTGGCCAAACAATCCAACTCCATCAAGGGGCCCAAATAAATATCATCACTCATTAGGTATACTAATGAGGGACAGTTTTCTTAATGAACAACCCTCCTCCCACACAATTCAAGAGAACATAAATAAAGTCTGTATAGCAGTCTTTATCAGAAATTAGCGGTAGACGATATTTATAAAACCTATCCTCATGTGGAAGGATTGAACCATCTCAAACTTAGAATCAAACTCATATGAAATAAACAATGACACATAACACAATCCATATATTTTTTTTATTGGGTCAAGTCATGTGCTAACATACACATATGCAATTAAGTTGGTAACTCTTTACCTATGATTTGTAGAACTTAATCATCACTTAACTTGCATACTAATCTTATATGATAATTAATGTTCCTTGTTAATTATCAAGATTATGGACGATTTAGATTTATTATTGTCATTCTAATGAATGATCCACAGAGATCCTCAATTCAGATCCTCAACCTGAATGATCTGTCAATAATAAATTCTAGGAACAAATGATTAAACATCATTCATAACATAAACTAATATTTAAGTCATTAAACTATTGACTTTTAGGACATAACTCCAACATTAAATTGAGCTCAGAAACCTTTTTTCTTTTAAATAAGACAATTTATTTATAGAGACGTAGCCCACTATGTGAAATGGAGTTTATCCTTCTTCCCCATCCAGTAAAATTGAGCCATTACCTCTAAAATAACGGTAGAGTCACTGACCATCTGTAATATATTCTCATGTTCTGAGTTCAGAATTTGTATTTCCTACTTCATGCTCTGCAAAACGTCACAACGAAAGAAGTTGATCTAGCATGGTATGTAGGGGTGTCAAGCGTGCGAAACGGAAGCGAAACAAGGGTGTTCCGTTTTTTTGTAACATAACTCATATTAGTTTCATTTCCGTTCCGTTTCGTAAAACGGTTAACTGTTTTGTTCTCCATTTTCTATTGATTTCAGTCTAGTTTTTAGTAAACAGAACACTAATGTTTATCGGTACTAGTTTCGTTTTCAGAAACGAAATCCAATTGGTGTTCCGTTCGGACAAAACGAAACGAAAATGTTCCAAACGGAATCCTTTTGACACCCCTAATGGTATGTGCCTTTCAAATGTACCGTGCCTTTATTCCAATGCAATTTTCATACAGGGGTTTTGAACCAAAAAGGGAAATAAATCACTTAGCCTCCGTTTGGATGCATTGAGAAATAGGAAGAAGGAAAAAGGAAAGAAAAAAATTATAAACAATTCAAACTCTTCACAAAGTTACACACTTTCCAATACTCCTTCCCACTTCTTCACTTCTTCCCTTTTTTTCACACCTATCCAAACGGAGCTTTAGAAAGGTGCATGGAGCATGGTTCTTCGATGAGCAACCCCAAATTAAAGGCCTTTTCAAGGATACGCTAATGTCTCGGATATGAAATCCACATCTTGATCTTTCAAAAAGCATGCTTAACTTAAAATATACAAAGAGTCAAAATTCATTTCGAACCAAAAAAAAATGCGCTTATATTATTGCAGGAGGAGAGCCGTTTCAAATTTTCCTTCTAAACCAGAAATTTTAGTGGGGTCAACATCTGACCCAAAATTTGTCTGTATAATTGTTGCTTTTAGAAGCAACATGGGTGTCTACTCTCATAAAATAAAACCATCGATACTCGTAGTAATAAATCCACATCGCTTGTAGATTCTGAAGGAATTTTGAATACAAGTAGCACCGTCCACCAAAATATAATCAGCCTAAAGCTATATATGGCGACTTTCAAACTAACCTCGCTTGGCTTATGCACATGAGTCACATTAGAATATATTCACTACATCCTCTTTCCATGAAAGGCACATATCAACTTTTTAAGGCACTGCGGGCCTATGTATATTTGTTGGTATGGAATGTTTAAAATATTCTTGTTTTTCAACTAACAAGATACTTTAGGATTAACAAATTAAGATTTAAGAGTAAGGCTAAAGTCTAATGCATTGGACGGAGGGGTCTCGTCCAATGCAATTGTTCTAAGATTTTGAACTCCAAACAACTGATCCAAATCGCTTAATATGAAATTCGTATTGAAATCTAATATGAAATCGAATTTTATATTTTTCTAAATTATCTTAATATATTTTTTAGAAAATTATTATTTTAAACTGTTCATAATTTTTTAGATTGGTGATATTCTTAAAATCTCAAACAAATAATAAAAAAATTTGGAAAAATGTGAAATTCGGTTTTGTATTAGATTTTAATATCAAGATCATAGTGAATAATTTAGATCGGTCATATGAGGTGTAAAGTCTGAGAACAAACACATTGAACGGGACCCCTCCGTCCAATTCATTAGACTTTAACCTTACTTATAAATTAATACTTAGGTTTGAAAATATTCTTTATTATACATATTTTAGAGCATCATTATTAAATTAATATTTTATTCAATCAACTTTATTATCCTAATCTTGTCAGATGAAAATTATATTTTACTTTCTATTTTACCGAGGGATATGATAGAGTTAAAATTACAATTGAAGCTGTGGAAACCATATTCATTTTGCTATACAAAAGTTATGAGTTGATATGAAATTGTCGGAGATTTGAAGTGACCCCGGATATTAAACCCGAAATATGACCTTCTATAGGTTTATCAGTAAAAAAAATTAAGTTAGGCCAGTAACATTTGTTTATTCAGACTATTAATCGATCATTGACTCCATAGAGTCCAACAAAATTTTCTGTACATGCATCTGTTTATTAATTTTTATTTATTTATTTTTTGCATCGATGCATTAGGATTGGAGGAAAGGATAAATTGCACTCACTAATTCAGGTTCGACGACTTATCCAGAAGCACTAGAGGTCAATCCCCCAAAGAACGAACATTCTCCACTACCAGTTCAGCTGTTTAGAACTTTAGATATCTCTCCATTTTCCAACAAAGGGAAATCAGCCTTTTTTTTCCAAAAATAAAAGAAAAAAGTTGATCAATATCTCTCGAGTCTTATTAAATTAGTATATCAAATTTTGAAGTAAAATAATTAAGTAAGCTAACATTATGATGATGTACCGTACGTAGAAATAATTTATTTATTAATTTTATATAATTTATATATTATTTGATATTAAAACAAAGTACTATTTAAATTCAGATCGATGAAAATTTTATTATTTAATAAAATAGCAAAGAAAAAATAAACTTTAAGGAGATGCAAAAAAAAAAATCCAACTTCTTTGACTAGTCGACTAGTCGTACGGTACCAGACACAGAGACATATCCTTGTCCTTTACACTGTCAATCTAGTTTCTCTGTTACTTTAATTTAGCAACTGATCCTGTTATAACTCTAACTTGGTCTTTTTGGACCCACATTTTGGTGACCCGAGAGAGATTAGTTTCAGAGAGGTGTAATAATAGATCGGCAAGCCCTTTCTTTTCTAACGCTCTTAATTTCACTTACACCCCTAATACCAGTCAAAATCATGCAAAATAGACAATTGTATCTTTAATTAATCACCTTTATTCTTTTCCGAAACAACTTTTAAATATCCTAATCATCCAGTCAGAATTTCAATTATAAATAATCAAACACTGCCACCTGCTCCAACATTTAATACCATAATAATTCATAATTCCAGACATAAATCTTCAAATCCAAGCTCTCATATCTCTCTCTCTCGCGCGCGTCAATGGAGGTTGCAATAGAGACTGTGCTTCCAGCCCACCCGAACAATGGCGACTTCGAATCGAAGCTTCGTGAAGAGGATCAATCGCCTGTCGGTACGGAAGGCTCATTCACGGCCGCGACTAAGCTTCAGAAGGTTTATAGAAGCTATCGTACACGACGCAAGTTGGCTGACTCAGCTGTCGTCGTTGAAGAACTCTGGTTCGTGGCACTATATTTAGACACACCATACTTTTACTTTCAATAAATATAACTTTTTCTTGTTTATTATAGTTCACTTTACGCTAAGATCTTTTTGTTGGTACTTGGGTTTTTTTATTATTTTGGCTTTAAAGTGTAATTGCTTAGTTCTTTATTTATGCTAATTTAATGGGGATGTTTCCTTTTTGTCAATGAAAGGTGGCAATTGTTCGATTTCGCAAGGCTAAATCACAGCACGGTGTCCTTCTTTGCAAATCCTGAGACAGAATCGGTTCCATCTAGGTGGAGTCGCGTTAGCTTGAATGCTTCTAAGGTGCTTGTTTTCTATTCTACCCATTTTTTTTTATTTTTGTTTGTTCTTACTGAGGCTTTTTTTGATAAATTATTGTTTTATAGGTAGGATTTGGTTTATCCCATGATTCTGAGGCTTCAACTCTCGCTTTTCAACACTGGATTGAAGCAGTAAGTGTAACTGCTTTCTCTGTTTCCTTTTTTTATTTTCAATTTCTTGGATAAGATTTGATTGATTGGAAGGACTACAATTTTGTTCACAAATTTCAGAAGTAGTATTCAGCAGATACCACCACATGGAGTTATTTGACTTTTATTCCAAACAAGAAACATGTTATTTGACTTTGAAAACAGAAAATTGAAAATTGGGAAGACTTGAATTTTTTTTTTCGACAGATTGATCCACGGCATCGGTACGGGCACAACCTACATATGTACTATGATGTGTGGGCTCAAAGCCAAGCTGGCCAGCCATTTTTTTACTGGTTAGTACTTTCTTCTGGTTTTGTGCTACTGTAGTTGACTGGTGCCTGGTTCACTAGCTTATTACTTGATCTACCACTATTCATCCAGCTCTCTATTTGTGAACTGTTTCACTCATACAATTATTGTGTGATTGATATGTTTACAGATTTATGTTCTTTCTTATAAACCCTCTCTTGTTACATTTCAAGAGTAAATTGGACACCAGGTCCTTAATGCATCACATATTTATCATTTTGGTCCTTCAAATTTCAAGAGTAAAGTTTTCAATTTGTGCCAAATTGGTCCTACTATTGTAATTGATCAAACAGTTAGACGAAAATCCACATAAGTATCATGTGATAATGTTTTAATTAATTTATGATGGCAAGAACATGGATGTTATAATCGATATTTGATCTCATGGATAAATATATTAATCCCACATGGGTCGTATCATTTGTATGACTATATTATTATTTGTTCAAATGCTACTATTGATGAAAATGTTATTTTCTTAATGAATATTAAATTAAATGTAAGACCATTTTTGTTCAAACTGAGAACCTAAGGACTACAATGATACTTTTAAAACTTTTAAGAACCAAAATGGTAAATGAGTGATACTTTCAGGACCATTTGTGTAATTTACTCACTTTATAAAACTAATGTGTGCAGGCTTGATTGTGGAGATGGGAGAGATGTTGATCTGGAAAAATGCCCTAGGTCGAAGCTCAAAACTCAATGTATCAAGTATCTTGGTCCTGTGAGTACCCCATTTTCAAAAACAATCTGTTTCATTCAAGTACCATGATGGTGGGAATTATTCTACAATTTTGTTTCTATTTCTTTTTCTTGTCAGTGGTTCTTTAATGGTGCGCATATTATTTTATTAAGCTCGGTTAATTACTAAGAGAAGAAAAAAGTAAAATTAATAAAAAACACGACTTTATTTAAAAAAGGAAAGTTTAAATGTATTCTGTCCGAATTCATAAAATCAACCATCTCAAATACATAATAATTTGATTGTCATCCTGTGATACAGATTTCTTGAATTTGGTTATTTTCATCTGTAGCTAAACAAAGTAAGATAGTCAATTAAATTTTACTTGATGTTCTATGTGATTTAAAAAAGTCTTTAATGTTTACAATTTATTTGGATACAGCAAGAGAGGGAGCACTATGAGTACATGGTGACGAGTGGTAAGATAATGCACAAGCAATCTGGTAATTACCTTGATACTAACAGTGGATCTGAAGGTGGCAAGTGGATCTTTGTCCTTAGCACCGACATGCGTCTCTATGCTGGCCTGGTAAGTGTTTCTCTATCTTTTTTGTTTTTCGTTGTATTTGTAGATATTTGGCTTAGCTCCCAAATTGTAAAAAGAAAAACATGACAAATTTATGAAAATTTTTAAAATAAAATTTCAGAACGCTGAATAAGGTTTTTTCCTATATTGCTCGCAGTAATTTCTGTTTTGACAAAAATGTTCATAATCTAACTTGCTTTGTCATTGATACTTTTCTTCCTTTCAATTTTATCTATCTTTTTTTATACATTCTATCATTCTGTTATATAATTTGTAGAAAAAGAAAGGGTTATTCCACCATTCAAGCTTTCTAGCTGGAGGGGCCACCAAAGCTGCTGGAAGGCTCACTGCTGTAGATGGAGTCATTGAGGTTTGTTTACTTTATCGATTCCTGAACAAATTCAGATCTATCTTTTGTATGGCTGCTACTACTATATTTTATTATCTTTGGTGACCTTGGCCTTGATGGCTTTCTTGTTGTTGGCATAACCTAAATCATAGAACACACACAAAGGAAATGAAATAGCCTAAACATGACAGTTCCATTTACAATTGTTGCCAGTATACCGAAGTTAGTTTGGTTTTGTTAATGTTCCCTTTTTGCCTTTCCTATAGTCCTTAGCAATAATTAATCTTCATGTCACTTGCTTATAGACATACCGTACTTTTATATGTACATTTTATTTATTAAATCTTGGATTTATAGAGTGAACAAAAATCTAATCATCACTTACTGGCAGTCAGTCTGGGCTTATAGTGGGCACTACAAACCAGGGGAAGAGAATCTGGAGAACTTCCTCAACTTCCTTCAGGAGGAAGGGGTTGATGTCAGTAAAATCGAGGTACTATGTCTATATATGCCTTCTACAACACGAAGCATACTAAATATTATTGATCCTAAAATTAAGTGACCTCAAAGGGTCACTATTTCCTTTCCTAGTCTATTCAACATATATCCTCCCTTCTTTCTATGAAGACCAAAATAATGAAGTGAAGCTATTTGTTCAAAGTTTTAATAAAATTAAAGGATATAGGTGGAATTTTTCTTGCTTCAGAAGGTTACAGATGATATTTCCAATTTATGTTTTGCAATGTCATATGCTGTTTTCTAAACATTTCAACAACCATTTATTTGCTTTCTTTATCAGATACGTTCTGCCTTTCATGAAGACTACTACGATGACCCCAAAAAGGCTGATACCGACCCAGCCTTACAACTCCAAACCCAAGATAGAACTGAAACAGAAACTGAATCAAAACCTGAACCTAAATCTGACGAAACCGCTGAAAATGTCGAAACCAAACACCAGACTCAAATTGACCATGACCATGATGCCGACAAAGACCAAATTCACCCTCTGCCTCCAATTGAAGTACCACCAAAACCATGCTATCAGAGGTCTTTGTCAGGCGGACTGAGGAGCCCAAAGACCCCGGTACGAGAAGAGGCAGTACTGCAGAGAATACAATCAAAGCTCAAAACCAACACTTACCAACTGGCTACCCAGCTCTCCCGCAAGTGGTCCAGTGGTGTTGGCCCACGCATAGGGTGTATAGCCGACTACCCAGTTGAGCTCAGAACCCAAGCTATGGAGTTTACATCTCTTTCCCCGAGGATCCCACCTACACCTTCTAGACGATATTCCCCTGGTTTATCTCCAAGTTCCTTGGTTGGGCTTCATGCAAACTCCCCTGTGGAGCCATACTGCACAGAAAATGGTTCACTCATGACCTCTTCTGCCACACCTGTTGTGGAAAATGATGCACAACGCGTAAACTGAAGGTTTAGCACAGTAGCTTTGATGACCCCAAAAAGTTTAGCAAAGTAGCTTTCTTCAGCTGTGAGCTGTCAACTGAACAAAGTTTGAGGTTTGGTTCACTCCTGACCTCTTCAATAGAGGCTTTTTTATTTGGAAATTAAGCTGCCAATGCTGAATTAAGTTGTGTTTCATAATAATTAGTTCTGAGGGCAATTAGTTTTGTTTTGGGGCTTTATTGTGCGTAGATTTTGTTGTGCAAATGATACGAGTGGGCTTATTTGTAAAATAGATAATTAATTGGCAATGAGTTTTAGCAATTATCAGTGTCATGGTTCTGTCAATGGTGTTTGGAATTGCTGCGATACACTATTTTTCTTACGTGAAATAGCAGTGGTTTTCGATCACCTGTTGCCGTAATATTTCAGATTCAATATTACAACAACCACCAAGTTTTTTGTCCCAAACAAGTTGGGGTGGATCCAATACTATTTTCCTAAATAAGTTTACTACTTTACTCATGTGTTTATGGATTTTATAATAGAGGTTATACTGACACGAAATTTGTTTTGATACATAGTGTATTGCAGTTGCTCATTGCTATTCTATTTAGTCTTCTATTCGGTATTTGTATGTTCAATCTACAAGAGAAGGGCATACGATTGCAACTGAGCAAAGAAAGAGCCAGACATATACAGGGCCCATACTTGCTTTATCTAATGTTAGCAAATCTGATTTTGGGCCTTCAATTGAAAACTCTTGTCCAGGCATAACTTCTTTTGGGAAATGATGATTACTACCATCTGCAGTTTTGCCATCCATGTCATCGCTAAATATAAAGTGAACATATTCAGCAAACAAAGTGAACATATAGATGATCTAAGTGAACACATACAAACAAATAAGTTCAATGAAAATAAGTTGAATATGCATGTAAACTTCTGAACAAATGATGACAACACTTATTTGTTTTTAAGTGCTCACTTAGATCGTCTATATGTTCACCTTATTTGTTGTATGTGTTCATAATGTATTTAGCAATGGTTGGAATAGTACATTTGCCGATGACACTTATAATTTCTGCTTCTTTTGTGCTTGACGGCTGCTGCCACCAAACCAAAGCTATAAAACAGATGTAAGCCGAATTAATTAAACTGCATATGTTTCGGGAGGAAAACTCAGGATAAACTGGCAGAATGTACTAAAATCCTGTGCATATGTTATCAAAACTAGAAAACGTACCACCCAATATGTGGACAAATTAAATTTAAAAACTATTTATACTTAAAACAAATATTAAAATCAACATATCCCTAGAGAAATAATATCGCTGAAGAAAGCTTCTAACCTATCCCAAGAGCAGGTGCCCCAAGAAGCAATCTCTTCTAGTTTTGATCCCATCGCTGATTGCAAGGTACTACTTTCATTTTTTTTTTTTACTAATATTTTAATCAGTATTAAGAAAATTTTATTTGCGAGAGAAACATAAAATAGAGATACCTACTTTGTCAAACATTGATTTTACTACATTGTAAATTGGATTTGATGTATCCTTTTACCGATGACAATATGTTTTTGTAATAGCGCACAATATTTTTAATAAACCAAATGAGGAGTTGAGGATTATTTCTCATCATTCATTATTGAAGAGTGTGATTCTCAAAACTGAAATTCCATTACCTCGTAAAAAAATGAACGCCAAAAGAAATGCAAAAGAACAAATTCAAGAAAGCTCAAGGTAAATTATTTAGAACGTGACACATTTCCATTATTTTTTAGCTTACTGTCACAAAAATATCAGTTGTAGTACACCAATAATCTTTTTTTTTCTATTATTTACAAATCCAATATATATTTCTTTTCTTTTTTATGTTTATTGCAATAATATTAGTTTTTGGTTACTTACTATAGCAATTTCATTCTTTTTTTAACTTAAATGCATCATGCTTCAAGTTGAAAGTGAAATATGGATTGTTTAAGCTAATCAATAATGGAAGTATGGGACCAGGAAAAAAATACTGTTTTGGAAGACAAAAGACTATTTATTTGGACCAAGAAAGTTATAATTTTGATGAGCTGCTAGAGGAAGTTATTGGTCTACCATTTGGATGATGAGAAGTTTAAGCTATCAATGTATTGTTTGGATGAGCATGCTGCTACTCAATTATTTGTTCAAATCGAGGATAATGAGAGTTACAGTTTGATGGTTACAATGTATAAGAGAAGAGAGAGGGTGTGATATTAGGGACCCGAATCCGGTGTAGCGCGGGACACCGTGTACGTACGAGCCGTCTGATTTTGATCGGACGGTTCATTTTTTACGGACCTATCAATCTAGGTTACATGCACGGGACTCCGTTATCCATTGGATCTTGATCAGACGGCTAGGATGCCGCGCTACACGGTGTGCCGCGCGGCACCAGATCTGAATTCGTGATATTAGTGTAAGGAGTTGTTGGATGGAGGTAGTCAGGACGAAAACCACCTAAGATTTGGTGTTTCAAAATGTTGATGTTGAAAATTATAAAGAAGGGTAGAATTATTGTTAGAGTGAAGATAGCTATCACAGTTTTCAAGGTGACCTAGATTATGGAGATGGAGATGAAACTCATATTGAATATGAAGGTGAGTTTTACTCATATGATAAAGATGACTCTAAAATGATGGTAGATGTCAAGTTTTCTCTTGTTACGGCTAGGGGTCAGTGCACCTTTTGTTTCTATATTAGACAAAAAATCAAAATATAGTGTTGCTTCGTCTAGCGATTGATATTTAATCACAAATCAAATCAATCAAACGACATAAAAATGTGTTTACATACTAGATCTAGCGTGTAACACTTCTTGAATCTATGTGTTTATAGGAGTGAGAATGAGATTTAGGTCCTACTTCAGATGGAGTGAACAAAGGTGAGTGAGGAAAGAGGTGAACTGTTATTTTTCTGTCCAATTAAGTTCACCTACTCTCAAATAACACAATAGAAACTTAGGTGACCGGAGAGTAATGGAGATAAATTCTATGTAAAAATTTGTTCAATCTTATTACCTAAAATTTGAGGATGAACACTCTTTTCTCCCTCTCTTTCTTTTCTTCCTCTTTCTTTTCCCTCTTGTTTCGGCCTTAGAGAGCTCACGAATACAAAGGTGATATTAAATTGGACAAGCTCCAAAACGGGACCTAGAAGGCGGTTGTAGAAGTGCAATTTTTTTTTTCTTTCTATAATAGAGTTCACTGCCGTATCGTTTTTTTGTAGCTACATTTGGGTATAATAGACCAAGTATATGTTTTATGTTTATCAATAAATTTTTCTATTTTGATTGAACCATTCATCCATTATTATCCATTTATTACTTATAGAAATTTTTTCTTACGATATACATAATGAGGAGGGTTCTAGTGTCACAAATGTCAAAATTTTTCTAATTTATTAATTTTTTAATTTAAACTTCGAATCAAAACCATCCATCTTTCTCAATTTAACAAACGATGCGTTTTTATATATTGTTTTTATAAATTTTGAAGTTTATTTAATACTCGATTAAGAAATAAAAAATGAATGAATATTATTGACTATAACATATTAATTCTAATTCGTCCATCTTCTGACCTCTCGCTCAAGTATCAAATGAATTCCAATATTTACAAAAGTTGTATAAAAACATAGCCCTCATTAAATTGAACAAAAGCGGTTTGATTTTTAAATTTAGAATTTAAAATTTAAAATATTAATAAATTAAAGAAGTCGCGGCATTTGTGAAAAAAAAAACCTATCGCACTAAAATCCTCCTTATATATAATAAGCTTCCGTATTGTATGAATGCTGCTAGCTCTACGCTTGAGGCCAGTCAGATTAAAGCTTAAGAGCGTTGGCAACAGCAAAGCCATCAATAAATGCGCAGATCTCCTTCTATATCAAAATATATAATCCTCCATTAATTATAGTAAGATCTTTGATTAATGATAATTAGAATAAAATTATGTACTTAGCCCCTATTAAATGCCCACCAAACTCAACATTAGATACAACAAAATCGGATCCCCTTGTCGGAGAAGCTCTTAGCTGGACTTGGTCTAAAGACTCTCTTATGTTCCCTCTGAGGATGATTTCCCATAAATCAAGTCCACCTAAGAACTTCTCTGTTTTGACCTACAGCCAGAACCACTACTAATGTTTCCCTTTACCCCATTCTAGACTTGTACACCGCAAACCACGTCCTCATCACGTGCTCCATGTGGTCCCGCTCGTGTGATGCTCAAGAGTTACAACCTGCACATGACAACAAGGCCATGCTGTCTGACTGACCCGGTTCTAACGGATCCACCTCAACTCTTTCCCTAAACATTCTTCTGCATCCGTTCATGCACGCCCAAAACAATCATTTTGCTTTTAATAATACTCAACTGGAGTACCAGGACAGCTGTCATCTGATATATCTCCGGCTTCTCTGTTGCTATTACCAGCTGAAATGGGAAAAGATGGCGGTACATATGGCGGCTTCTCGCACCGTAACAATGCCCAGTTGACGCCATTGAAAAAGGGGTGCCGCTTCACTGCTGTTGCTCCAACAGTGGACCCAAGCCGTCTGGTTGGATCCTTTATTAGCAGACCAGTGATCAAGTCTTTCACCGAAGCCGACACGGCCGGCTCTTTAGGGAACTCAAGAGCACGTGCCACTATGTTCGCCAGTGTCATTTCATTGTCGTGTCCTTTGAACGGCGTTACGCCATATAACAATTCAAATATAAATATGCCCAGAGTCCACCAGTCCACGGCACTGCCGTGCCCTTCACCTGATACTATTTCTGGTGCCAAATACTCATGGGTCCCAACAAATGACATTGATCGGAGATCGACCGGCTCAGCCACAACCTCAAGGTCTAGAGAGGCACCAGCAGATCCACCTCCACCGCCACGGCGGATTGAGAAAGGCTTTTTCTTGCGCTTCAGTTTTGGGTATTGAAAGCAGGTTACTTTTGGTACAATACAACTTGGGAGGATGCAAGACGATGAACCGGAGAAATTTGTCGAGGTGAGAGGTAATGACGATGCGTCTGAGATGACATGGGCTGGGGTGGGGGCTGTCGGGTCACATTTCAGAGAGAGATCAAAGTCCGTTAGCATGATGTGGCCGTCAGATCTTACCAACACATTTTCTGGTTTCAGGTCACGGTACACAATGCCCATCATGTGGATGTACTCTAAAGCAACCACCACCTCCGCCGCATAAAATCTGTAAAATGGTTGACATTAAAAACCAAAATCCCATTTAATTACACAAATTGTGATTTAATGTAAAAGCTACTTCAAGGTTGTCCATTTGCATTGTTGTCTGTAATTACACATAACTATAGTAAGGTAAAGATTAGTCACTGCAATCGAGAAAGATTAAGATAATAAAATAAGATTATGTAAAGGATGCATTATTGATTGTTGGGGGAGACATGGTCAAATTGAAATGTGCAGAGTGTCTTAAAAAGTGGCGCAATGTTGGCTGTCTCATATGCATCATGGAGATTCCACATTAGGCATATGTTTATCATCATTCTAAAACTTAGGGGGAAAAACCGGAAAAAGAAAAACATAGAGCAGAACCTGTGTTTAATTTACACTTAGAAACAACACAGTAGAAGGATTTTAAAGATGATGATCAAGAAGTAACACTAAGTTATAATAATAATAATAATACAATGTAGTAATGGTAATAATAAAATGTTGAACAAATTATCATTTATGATCCATATAGTTTGTCCTCTTGTCACGTGGGCCATCAAGAAGCCTCCTAAAGTCCTACGATTTGACTTTGACTACAACTTAGCTGGCCCAGTGGCCCTGGATGCATGTTATGCAGTTATGCTACTCTTCATAGTTCTTTGTTTTATCATTTACTTGTTAAAAAGGAAAGGTAGGCATCTATTTTCAAATCCAACGCAACGCTATGTTGTTAGTATTAAATCACTTTCATTATCAAAAGAGAGCTAATTTTTTATTATTCTATCAATTGTTAGTATGTTTGGTCGAATTAATTAGGCTTTAACACTCAAACAACCAATAAAACCAAATGAAAAATGTACCATAAATATAGAACATGCAAAAGATCCGCACAGATCGGTGTTTAGTTGTTGCCTTAGACATTAAAACACACAAATCATAGATCGACACATAACCCATGACGTGTAGAGTCAATTGGAGAACTGGTGGTCCCATGACCCTCTCAACAATTTCCAGCAGCACAATGATATAATAGTTGGTAGTTGGCAGCCAAGAACAGAGAACTTGGCGCCTTGGTGTTGTCACTTGGTGCAAGCATGGGGCAACCACTGCATGCTGGGCTTATCATTAAAAGGATATGTGCTGCTGCGTGCATTCATTCAATTCAAATCCACTTGTGTTAATTTAAAAACTCCCTGCTCGGTTTTGAGGAGGCTAAGGTGGGGACCCAGCCATGCTTAAAGACGGGAGGAGAACTGGAAATGTAGGAGGGGACACTATCAAGTATCAATGCTTAATTTGTGGACCCAAATTAATGTTATGTGCCCCCGTGATTTCATCATTTTGATTTTGAATTCCCCAATGTATGCCCCTAGAGCTGTCAACGGCACTGCCACCAACGTGGTGCCGTTCCGTTTAACTGAAACGGAACGAATAACGGCACCAGTTTTCATTTCGTTTCAACAACGAAACGGCAAACGGAATAAGAAATTGTGACGTTTCGAACCGTTTCGCCTCTTTTCAAATCGTTTCATGTGTATTTTCTTATGTGAAACGAATAACGGAATGGATTTCTGTACCGTTTTGGAAACGGAACGGTTAACGGAATGGTATATCGTACCGTTTTCTTAAATGAAACGGTAAACGGTATGGGGTGTTCCGTGCATTTCGGCCACGTTTGACAGCCCTATATGCCCCATGCTTTGCCTTTTTCTTTGCTCAGAAGATGGAATGGGCTAGTTAATTTTTTTAACATACTTTGTTTCATATATTTACTTCCTACATATCCATACAATCATATTTTCTCCTACGACATTGTCGGATATCGTAGGGCTTTTTTTTAGTGCTGATAGTGATGGCATTCTAGGATTTATAGAGTAAAGCTCTTGAACTCTAATATGCTATTTCAGTAAATTAGGATGGATTTAACAATTCAAAGTCTCACCAAAATTTTAAACAATATTTGTCTAGAGATTGAAAAAAACGGAACGTACCCTATAAGATTGATGTTTCCTTATGTCCCATCCAATTCGAGACTTTCCAAGTTCCCAAATTAATTATGTGCCCATACATTTCTAAACCCTCCAGGTTCCCGATAATGCACCATGATTAGAAAATAGAAGAATTGGACAGACAGTTGAGGAACACAAAAGATAGGACACGAGGTGAACATGTTTTTGTGCATTAGTTAAGTGGAAGTTTCTAACTAGGGAAGGTGGTCTTGTTTGGTACTTTGGTCTAGTCAAATCTGCAACCGACCATTGACCGTCAGAAATTGTTTACAATCCTCAAAGAAATGTGTGATAGGATCCAAGCTTCCGAGTTTGGGATTTTTTTTTTTTAAGAGACTACAAGATTTTCTGAGTTTGAATCTGATGGTTGAAAGTGACTGATCAAAGCAATCCGATCCCTATAAACGTTAAGGTTGTTTTCATCTGTAAATCAACATGGTATGGCAAACATCACATTGGATATGGTGCTCTCCATTTGAAGGAAATTATGGAGAATTGGAAACTTCGAGCATCCTTGCATGAGAAATACTACCAAAAATGCAGAAGACCAGGAAAAAAAAAAAAGATGATAACAGGGGAAAAAAAGAATAAATATCATAGTTGACAAGTGCACTATATTTTAGTGATATGGAATGAACTAGCTTATTAAAAATTGATGACAATAGAATTTAGAACCTGCCTGCCATGTTACTTCTCATGCGTCAGATAAACACCAAAAATGAACTGTTACATATTCTGACAATCTTGGCATGTTGTTTTAAGGAATGAATTTTCCATTATTATTAATAAAATTAAGATAATTAGGAAGTGAACTTTTCCTGTCCCACCGTTCCTTTTCCTAAGTTTTTTTTTTTTTTTTTGTGAAAAGCAAACGCCCGTAGGCTGTTCCTTTTCCTAAGTGACGGTGATACACTGGTACATCCCTTGTAAATTGTAATAAGCAACTGAGTTCGTGTGGTAAACATAGCTCTGGATTCTATGGGTTTAAATTATATAGTTTAAGTATGTAACGAGTCATATTTGCTTGAAAATAAGGCAGAAATGACTTTCTGCACGGAACAACCACAGAGGAATTGAGAGAGATAGCACCAATCCGACTCTGCTGTTGCGCGACACAGCGTGTAGCGCACTACGAGCCGTCTGATCTTGATCGGACGGTTCACTTTTTACGGGCCTATCAATCTAGGTTATATGCACGGGGCTCCCTTGTCCATTGGATCTTAATCAGACGGCCAGCGTACCGCGCGACACGCTGTGTCGCGCGGCAGCGGATCTGAATTTGAGATAGCACAAGTAAAAGACTAGTCTAGTGGAAATCTCATGCGTTGCCTCTACTAAAAAGCAAGGGCATATCCTTCCATAGAACAGAGTATCTATCTATAATAAATACGTGAAAAGGAAAGAAAATCTAGTAAGAGCCCAGCATGAATCATCATGATCTGCTTTTTCTCAATTATTATATTTTACATCTTTAGTGTGAGTATTTTTCCCTTTTAGTTTAAAAACGAGACCACCCAGATGGCCAGATCCCAATGAATTCGCATCCTCTGGATGGCCATCCAGTGGATGGTTCGATCTCAGCCGTCTGATTTAATCTCAATGGCTATAAATGCCCCGTGCATGATACTAAGATTGATAGGCCCGAAAAAATCTAACCGTTTAGATTAAATCAGACGGCTCGTATCGAAAGACGTCCACTGGATGGTTGAATAACAACCATCCAGAGGATACGCTCTCAGATCCCAATACCTTTCAATACAAGAGCAAAACAAAAGTGGAGCTGTAAAATGCTATGCGTCTACAGTAAAATGATAAATCTAGTACAGGACAGGACATCTTTATGACCTCATGTTTTCTTGCTATAACTTTTCAAAACTCCCTATCTAGTTTGTCTAAAAAAAAACTTTTCAAAACTCCATAATTTTAAATTTCTTTTCTTGTTTGCTTGTATTTAATGCGTCTTTTTTTTTGTGAATGAACTTTAATTTATGTATCGCTACACTTCTCTCAAAATATCAAAATCGCTCCCTAATTCCATGCGGAAAATCAGTCTAGACATAAATGCTAATTGAATATTTCTCTATTCTACATTAGATTGCCTTAAAAGTACGTTTCCTATACAGCAAAAACAGGTTTCCTAAATTTAACAAATTGCTATTTCAGTCATTAGTGCTAATTAATCTACTATCATTATCACTAACACAAAAAAAACATCTAATTTCACACATTTTAAGGGGATGATTACTAAGAATACTCAATACTAAATAAGGAATTTACCTGACAGCAGGTTCAGTGAACCGGCGACAGGGCTGCCGTTGTCGGAGCACATGCAAATCTCCACCGGGACAGAACTCAGTCAAGAGACAAAACCACCGCTCGCTTTCAGCGACACCGTACAGTCTCGGCAAGAAGGGATGGTCGATCATCTCCAGTATCTCCCTCTCAGTTCTAGCCCTGCCTTGTTTGTTCCTCCCCTCCAGTTCCTTCCTATCCATTACCTTGGCGGCCATGACACCAGCCTCTGCACCGCCACACTTCAGCTCGGCGAGGTAGACGCTGCCGATGTCGCCCGATCCCAGCCGTTGGATGAAGCGCAGATCCGAGATGGAGAGGGAGTTCGATGGAAGCGAGGAGTCCGATCTGAGGCGCCGTATTGCAACGAGGAGAGGATCGGTGGTGGAGGAATGGGGCTTGGAGAGTGGGCCTGAGGAGGAGGAGCAGGAGGCGGAGGCGGTGGAGATGGTTGAAGAGCCTGAGCGCTCGGAGGATCCGAAGCTCATGCTCTGAAGCTCGTCAGAGAGGTCGTCTGGCATGGTGTAGAGAGATAGTAAGAGAGAGAGAGAGCGCGCGAAGGAAGAGAGAATTTAGAGCGAGATGAGAATGGCGAGTTTGGAGAGGGACAGAGGAGGCTTTTGAAAGGGAAGAGTGGGAGAATAAAAATTTCGTTGCTGAACCGGGTTTACGGACCATTCGGTTCCTTTCTTTATGTGTTTGATGGGTCCCATATGTCAGTAGAGAGTACGTGTATGACTTAAGTGTACACCGAGATCAGAGAAGATTTACTTTAAATATGAGGCCTAAAGAGGAATAAAGTGTTGGGCCGAATGGTGGGCCGGAGTGGGGGTGATGGGGCCGGATTTAAGGGCAGGGATTCCGCCTCGGGTTCGGATTTTGGTAGACCAAGAGACTTCAAGAGTTCAAGTGCATTGTTCCCGTGCAACAGTGGAAGACAAAATGTATATCACATCTGTTGCTTCATGTTAAGGTGTAGGGGTAACAACACAAGGTATATATTTTTATTTTTTTATTTAAATGTGTTAAAACTTATAAGACAAAGTTCTTGTAAGGCTCAAGTTAATTACCCAAATGCAACCCTCAGATCCGATCACACATCACACACACGGCCTATTTTAATTCCGTCCTATGTGCATGGCTGTAAGCGCGTTTAGTACAATGCGGCACTGGAGAAATAAGTTCCTCTGGTTGTGATGTGACCATTTTTATCACTCATTATGTGGACATTCTTTGTTGTAGGACATCTGTCTTGGTTGGATCCAAGTATGAAATAATAATATCAGATTTTAAAAGAGAAATTATACAATCAAATCAATTTGACCGCACTCTTAGTTTAAACTGCATCACATCTCAATTTTAAAAGTTCAAATGGCCGATGCAAACCATCGAATATGATCTTTCTATCGAAATCTTCTTGCCGATCAAATTTTATATTTTTTTTACTTTGTTTGAAATTTTAAAAAATTGTTAATCTAATTTGTTATGAACCCTTCAAAAATAACAATTTTAAAACATCATAAAATAATACCTAAAATTTTTGAAAAAAATTTGAAAATCTTGTTGGCAATGAGATTTCAATAGGGAGATCATAATGAACGGTTTAGATCGGTTATTTGAACTTTCAAAGTTGAGATCTAATGGAGTTTAACCGGGAGTCCGATCAAATCGATTTGATCGAATCCATTCTATTTTAAAAGAGGAGCGTTCCGCTACCAACCAAACTAGTTGCCCCCGATTGCCACAAATCACCGTCCGTTGGATTTAGTCTTGATCAACGGTTTTGATTTAATCTACTAATTACACTTTTGCTCTTCTTTCTTCTTCATTCACCAGCGAATCTGAAACAACTCTTTAGCGGCTAGCGTTTTCTCTCACCACGCAATCTCCTCTCTCTTACGCTTGCCTCTCACTCTAAGATAGCCCACGCTTCACCTCTCTCTAGCAATTGTGCCCTCGAACTGTTGCGACTGTCTTCGATTGTCTCTTTGCTGCCCTGATGCAACCTGCCGCACCTCCCTAACCCTAGACGTTTCGTAGTGCTCTCCACCCGGCTCTCTCTCTCTCGCACACATCTACCCTTCTGTCTCTTTGGAGCGCCTCTTTGTTGGATTTAGCGAAATTTTTTGAATTTAGAGTCTCCTCATTTCTGTTCATGAGGTACATCACTTTTTTATTTCTCTCATTTAAATCCGATTAGCTAATGTTAGTTCAGAAATAATAGTTGCTTCTAGAAATTACCTTTATGGGTCATGCTCGTAAAGAGCAATTTAATTTTCGTTTGAATCACTTTAGTTAGGTTATATTTGCTATTCACTTTGGGTTAAATTTTGATAATGAAGCAGTGAATACTGCCATGCCTAATCAATCTGAACTTGATTTTTTTTAATAAATCAATTTGATGCTCTTCAATGCTCAATACTCTTGCTACATCTAATCAGTTTAATGCACTTCTTTTTTTTAAAAAAGAAAATGATATATATTGTGGCCCTGAGGTGTTCAATTTTTATTATTTTATCTTACTTTGAACTAAAATTGTATCTTTTTTTTTTAATGCCAGGAGTCATTATAGTGCATGGATAATGAAGAGTTCTTAAATTTCATGGAATTAAATAAAGATAATGTTATGGAGGTGGAGCCTGAAAACAATAGAATTGAAGCCAATAACACAGAGCATATTAATGAAAATACTGAAGGTTTCAAATTTTTTGAAGGCATGGTATTCATATCACTAGAGAAAGCTGAAGAGTTATATAAAGCCTTTGCTAAAGCTAATGGATTCACTGTTCGGATTCGAAATACTCGTCCAGGCAGCAGAGGAAGTATCTCGAGTCGACAATTTGTCTGTTCTTGTGAAGGATTTTGGAGAGAGAAGAAAGAAAGTGACTTATCAATAGCAAAAGAGCAGGAAAGAAGAACATTAACTCGTAGATGTGGATGTGAAGCGACATTAGTTGTCAGATGGGATAAGAAGAAAAAAGTATGGTATGCATACAAGAAGAGCAAACTGATCATGCTCCATTGGTCTGAACGAAGTTGAAGAACCAAGACATCAAGAGCAAACTGATCATGCTCCATTGCAAGATCCAGCTATCTCCCGACGAAAAGGAAGAAAGAAGGACTCTGTAAAATTATCGCGAAAAGGTCGTATCATAAGTGGAGTTGAGGCTTCAATGAAAAGAAGAAGAAAGTGTTCTATTTGTAAGGAGTTTGGTCACGATGCTAGAACATGTGAGGAGCACAATGAAGGATGTAAGTTCTTTTTTGTCATTAATTAATAAACTATTTCATAGCTGCAGACTTGCAGTGCATTGTCAAATTGAATATTATATCTCATAAGCACATATTATTTGCAGGTTGAAGATCGAGAGATTGTGTTATTCAGGCCATGCAACTTATAAGGATCTATTTAGTTTATTTTTGTGTTATTCATGGGCTTTTGTGCAAAAAAATCAAATTGTGCTCTTCTCTGAATATTGATTGTAAGCTGATTTGTTAAAGGAATCTGACTTTTTTAATATCATCTAATTGTGCTCTTCTCTGGATGTATATATTGATGCAATACGTTATAAACACAGAGGTTAGTTACGGTACTGGTATATGCTATTCTTTTGTTTTTAGAGAGGTAATATTAATGGAAGCGTAACATATATATTAAGCAGTATAAAAAAAAAAGAAGATGTTTCTTTGGTATATATTTCTGGTAATTAAGGATCATGTCTCTAGTAAGTTGTTTATACAAACTACAAAGATGTGTTCAAAGGAAAAACATCAAGTTCGATTACAATTCAGATTATATTGATGCAATACGTTATAAAAAAATTGAACACTACAAGAGCATGATTTAATGCTGATTCTCAATTTGTATTCTTGAAAAAATAATGGTCAAAGCCATCTGGTTCATTGTAAAAAGTGCAGATGTACAAATGAAAAAAAAATACATTCTCACATCTATCTCTCTATATTTCTATTTACTCGTAGAGGTTCATTCACAAAAGCCTAACTCTTTGTAGCTGCTATCATTCACTTTTGTAAACTATAACCATAACAAAAAAACACAAGAAAAACATCTAACTAAAGACCTGGTACTATCATTGCCTACATGCCATTGTTGCTATTTATCCTATCATCTCTATGTATCCTCTTTATGCCTTTGTTGCTATCACCCTCTCACAGTATCAACTCCAACCATTGCCTGCATGCCACCTAAGAGATTTGGTACCATCGTCATTCTGTCAACAAATAAGTAAATAAACCAATTAAATAGGAAAAAAATTGTGCGGTATAATTAAAGAGGAAGAAAATTGTGGTACCGATATTAGATTTTATCCTTATTATTAGTAGATTAGAAAGTGCATTTTTTTTTGCCCAAGGATCATGATGCATGTAACCTCGGTTGAGGGTGAATAAATTCAAACAAAAAAAAAGTGCGTCATATATTAGAATGAAATTTTGTTACTGTGATACTGGTAAGTTTGAACCAGTAAAGAGATTAGGAAAATGTAAAGAGAGAGTGTTTTTTATTAAATTACTCTTTACAAGCAAGAACAATAAAGGTAATTTCTAGAAGCAACTATTATTTCTCACATAACATTAGCTAATCAGATTTAAATGAGAGAAATAAAAGAAAAAAGTACTGTACCTCATGAACGGAAAGGAGAAGACTCCAAATTCGAAATTTTTCGCTAAATCCAACAAAGAGACGCTCAAAACAGAAAAAAGGGTAGATGTATGCGAGAGAGAGACGGTTGGAGAGCACTAGGACACGTCTAGGGTTAGAGAGGTGCGACAACTTGCGTCAGGATAGCGGAGAGACAATCCGAGACAATCGCAACTATTCGAGGGCACAATTGCTAGCGAGAGGTGAAGCTTAAGTGAGAGGAGAGCGCAAGAGAGGAGATTTAGTGAGCGCTAGGAAGTTGTTTCAGATCTCCTGATGAAAGGAACCCCGGTGAAAATGAAGAAGAAAGAAGAGAAACAGTGTAATTCGTAAATTCAATCGGAGCCGTTGATCAAGACTCAATCCAACGGACGATGATTTGTGGCAATCGGGAGCAACTAATTTGGTTGGTAGCGGAACGCTCCTCATTTTAAAAATATATATAGCTTGTAGTTATGGGGATCAAAATTTAGTATGCATGAGGGGAACCCAAATTACGTTAGACGAAAATTATTTTAAGACAGATGGCCATTGAGAAAGAACAGAGAAGGAACAAAATAAATATATATGTCAAAGGATTTGCAAAACCAGATAGGAACTAATTCCTGTGTTCCTAGTGTATCAACGTAATACAATCTTTGATTCTAATATTCTTTGGTATATTGCTCAATAAATTACCCTTTTTAAACAGTTCCTAATTCTGTAATTTACTTAATAATATCAGGCGCTATGTCATTGGTGTATTGCCGTTAGACTCCAACTTTACAAATATGCTAAAAAATACAAATATATTATAAAAAGATATATAATATCCGGAGGAGAATAATTAGTTTGATTGTGTGTACACTTGGCGGGGAACCAATGTAGACATTTCAGGTGGATCCGTGGATGTTTCATGTCTTAAGATCTTATTTTGACAAAGATGCTTTCAAAAGGGACCACTTCAACAAAAGGCCCTTTATGCTTTATCCAGTAACTACAGGCCTGTAAATAATCAGCCCAATACTTCCCGGATTGAAATTCACTTTTTATTGTATCACAAGTTCATAACTAAAAGGAAAATCTCGATTCTAATTTTCTGAACAGATAGGAAATTTCTATTTCTACCATCCCTATCATCTTTCGAAGCGCTTTTTTTTTCTCATCCAGCGAAGCGCGATCTCTCCTCACCCAACGAAACGCTCCCCTCTCCTTACCCAGCGAAGCGCTCCCCTCTCCTCATCCGAGTACGCTCCATCTTCCTTCTCTCTCTTCCCTTTTCTTTCCTTCTGTGCATCTCTCTCCCTTCCCCCTCCATTCTTTCTGTGCGTCAAACTTTGTTCAGTTTGTTTATTGTATCCGTTCAGTTTGTTTATTTTAAGTGTTTATTTTATTTTGCTCTGCACCAGACTTTTGTATATATTTTATACGTCTCATTCTGTTGGTGTAGATGTTCACTTTGTTCATTCATATGTTCAATTTATTACTTTTATATGTTCAATTTGTTTTGTTGTGCGTCAGGCTTCTGTGTTTATTTTATATGTCTCACTTTGTCGGTGTATATGTTCACTTTATTCATTCTTATGTTCAATTTGTTACATTTATGTGTTCAATACTTCAATTTGTTTTGCTGTGCGTCAGACTTTTGTGTTTATTTTATATGTCTCATTTTGTTGGTGTATATTGTCACTTTATTCATTCTTATGTTCAATTTGTTACTTTTATGTGTTCAATTTATTTTGTTGTGCGTCCTGTGTTTATTTTATATGTCTCACTTTGTTGGTGTATATGTTCACTTTGTTCAATCATAAGTTTAATTTGTTACTTTTATGTGTTCAATTTGTTTTGATGCGCGTCAGACTTCTGTGTTTATTTTATATGTCTTGTGTATATGTTCACTTTGTTCATTCTTAAGTTTAATTTATTACTTTTATGTGTGTCAATTTGTTTTGTTGTCTCACTATTTGATGGAAAATGAATCATTGATGAAGGAGGCAGAGGGAAGAAGATAGTGAAGAGAAGAGAAGGTGTGGAGGTAGAAGGAGAGTGAAGAGGGACGGAGGTGAATGTGGCAGAGGAGGGAAAAGAGGAGGCGGAGAACATGAACTTGCCAGGAAAGGAGAGAGGAGAGGAGGAAAAGAGAGTGTGCATGAGAGGAGAGAGCGGAAGGAGAGCGCACGTGAGAGGAGAGAGCGGAAATCCAATTTTTAGTACAGCGATGGTAGCGATGATATTTTGAGCGATGGTGGTTCTAATTTCTATATATATTATTAATTTTTTGACACCTCAAGAAAAAGAGACGAAATAATCGAACAGTCGTGTATATTTTGTCTAATATCCATTATTATTGAAAAATTAGTATCAGAATTTTCTGTACAATTAATGAATTTAGTTTTATCGTGTTATTATTTCACGAAAATATTTTCTGAACCTACACCCGGATTCCACGATATGTTTGATCTTATTTACTAGTGATATGATAGATAGAAATCGCTTAATTTACGATAAAATATTGTATTAACTGCAAATTTTATTACTCTGCTTGTTATTATAACTCTTGAAAAAAAAATACTAGTAATGCTTCTGTATCACTGTATTAGGAGACCGGAGAGTTTGTATCATTAATTCTGTTGGAGTTATGTCTTTGAAGTCAATAATTTGATGACTTAAATATTAGTTTATGTTATGGATGATATTTTATCATCTGTTCCTAAATTTATTATTGACAGATTATTCAGGTTGAGAATCTGAATTGTAAATCTCTGTAGATTATTCTTTAGAATGACAATAATAAATCTAAACGGTCCATAATCTTGATAATTAACAAGGAACATTAATTATCATATAAGATTAGTATGCAAGTTAAGTGATGATTAAGTTCTACAAATCATAGGTAAAAAGTTGCCAACTTAATTGTATATGTATATGTTATGAAACATAGTACAGGACTTGACCCAACGAAATAAATATATGGATTGTGTTATGTGTCATTATTTATTTCGTTATGATTTTGGTTCTAAGTTTGAGATGTTTATCTTTTCCACATGAGGATAGGTTCAATAAATATTGTCTACCGCTGATTCATGATAAGGGCTGCTATACGGACTTTATTTATGTTCTCTTGAATTGTGCGGGGAAAAACTAATCATCAAGAAAACTGTATGTCCCTCATAAATTCACTTAGTGAGTGACAATATCAGTTCGGGCCCCTTGATGGAGTTGGATCGTATGCGCGCAACTAAGCGATCAACTATAGATCAAGAAACGTATAATCTGCAAGAATGACACATTCCTATCTTGGATTATACGATTATATCGTGTGACATAAGAATCAAAATAGAGAAATACTTTTATTCTCTTATGCATGATTTAAATATTGTAGCAGTACATAACGTGTTGCTAGATACCGCTTATGATTATTGGAAATAAATAACGATTTATTTTCATGTCCAACTTAGCATAAATCATCGTCACACAGATCGAAATTTAACCATACAATACATTAGTCATTTATTCGCATCAGTGTGTGTTGCGAAAATATGATGAGTTGATTAATTGATTATATAACGATATAATTAATTAAGTCAAAAGAATCATATCGAAATGATTTAATGTATTAGCTAATCCCACAATAATTATTAATTAGTTAATAAATATTTTCAGTTCAACACAATTTAATATAAATTGTTATATTAAATTAATGGACCAATATTTATATTAAATATATATAGCCTAAATGTAGAGCATCAATTGGTGGACCTAAGTAATTGATTTAAGAATCAATTAAACGAGTGTGTGAAGCCCATATAGGCCTTTATGTGGCCGGCCCATTAGAGTGGTGGTAGGTAGGTGGCATACTTGTAAATAGTTGGAACTATTTGCTAGAGTTTGAGCATTATAAAAGGACCCTTGTTGAGTCTCCTTGACTCCTCTCTCTCTCTTCCTTCTTTGGCCGCCACCCACCTCCCCTCTCTTCCCTCTTTGGCCGCCACCAACACATCTCTCTTCCCCACATTAGCTCATGTGTTGAGCACCATTTCTCCATTAATTAAAAGGTTAATTAAGAAGACGAGAAAGCTTAGTATTAGTTTAGACCTTTCTAACTACTAGCATAGCTCCTAGGTCTTGGATAATTTCGTGGTGACTCGAGGTCGAGTTTGGAACGAAGGAGGAGTTTGAAGCGCACGCCACCTACATCCTAGTCTTGATTCGAACCTCTTGATTATTATATCAAGAGAGGTATAACTTTTGAACCTTCTCTTTGTGTGATTGGCTTTAAGCACTAGTTCTTTTTTGTGCATGATTCTTTGTGATTAATTAAAGATAATTAACTATAAAATTGAAAATTATGCACTCAACTAACAAATTAATCGTGAGACCTCCGACCGAATTTTACCTTCTCATTTTCATAAGATCACTCTGCCTTCGAGCTTTCCATCAAAAAAAAAAAAATCATGATCTTTCAGTCATTTCTTCCTTACTGACAAAAATAGTGGTTTCAAAAAGGAGTCAATTTTGATTGAAATTAGAAAATTAAACATTTCAGTAGTATTGCAAGAGACTAGCCGTTGTGATAGTTTCTTTAGCAAAAAAAAAAAAGTCTCACTTTGACTAATATATATATATATTTCATTTTTACAAGTAAATCGGATTCTAGCAACATTTGATTCATTTGGAAAGCTACTTGATTTTAATTTTTTTTTAACTTCCTCATAGTTTTATCAATTAATATTCAGAATATTTTTTACTTTTATTTTGAAAACAGAGAGTTTATTGCAGTGCTTTATTTAAATTAACATAAATCAAATTAAACATTGTACTTTATTTTAAATTTATATTAGAATCACAGGTTGTCACTTTTCCGACATTATTTAAGGCTCCGTTTGAATGGGAAAGGAATAGGAAGAATAACTTCTTCTGGGTGCGTTTGGATAGATGTGGGAAGAAGGGAAGAAGGGAAGAAGTGGGAAAAAGTATTGGGAAGTGTGTAACTTTGTGAAGAGTTTAGATTGTTTATAATTTTTTTTCTTCCCATCTTCCTTCTTCCTCTTCTTCTTCTCTCATCCAAACGCACCTAGGAATATTTTCTTCCTAGGCATCCAAACAAGTTAGGAATAAAGAAGAAGAATATTTTCTTTCTAGGAATAACATCTTCTTACAATTATATATACATAATTTCAACAAAATTTGCTAAATACTAATAACTAAATGAAATTTTATGTGTTCTTTAATTAGTACTTTATTTGATATTGAAATAATAATTTTTAATAATTTATTTAAATTAATATCAATTTGCTCATTCCTAACACACCATCCAAACAATATTTCTTATTCCCGGAATAACATCTTTCCACTCTTTCCAAAGGCTCCGTTTGGATAAGGTGTGGGAATAAGGGAAGAAGAGAAAAAGTATTGGGAAGTGTGTAACTTTGTGAAGAGTTTGGATTGTAATTTATTTTCTTCTTCCCTTATTCCCAAATGAAATCCAAACGGAGCCAAAGTTACACACTTCCCAATATTTTCTTTCCTAATTCCTTATTCTTTAACCATCCAACCGGAGCCTAAGATATATAGTCCGATTTGAATAAACTGCCGGTTTATTTTTTAAATACTTAAGTAATTATTAGGGATTGAAAATTTATACTTATTATTGTATCTTTCAAGTTTTAACTAACGAAGAATACTGATAAAATACTTCTCCAATGCAAAAGGAGATCCCTTGTTGTTATAGAATTACATTGCACCTATTAATGTTCGTGATTTTCAGTCATGTCTAGTCTGATACCTGTGATTTTGAGATATTGTTAAATGTTAATTAATTTTTTTAACTGACAAAAAAATAATTGATTTACTAAAACTTTTGAAGGTTCTACTTAGCATCATCTTTACCTATTAACTGGTGTGAACATTTAAATGTTATTTGGTTTTTGTCGGACATAATTTGGAAAAATTGCAGAATTTTCTTCGTAATATATAAGGAATAATAATTACTTGTACTGCGCAGTCTTATGAATGTACAACGACGACGTAACAAATGGTGCTATATTATAATTGTACATGCATTCCGTGAAGAGCATATATACGGATGCAGCTATTAGACAGAGGCGTAAATTAAAAAAATGCAGATGTAGAAGGAATAATAAAGGACTCAAATACTAAATTATAATAATACATACTAGCAATATCCAAGTATAACAAACAAAAATCATTGTAAATGACATAATAACATTCTAAAATAACAAAATCTACAACCAAATTGTGTACATATTATTTAAAATTCATAACACACAACAATTGTATATAATATTAATTAAATTTTTAGAAATGAAAAAAAATTTAAGAGGTGCAGAATTTTCATTGATATAAATACTCCAGTATCCATATATTTTAAACAACAATGACTTAATCAAATTCTTACCGTGTTATTTGTAGCTTATTAAAGCATTAAATGTCCTACGGTGATAATTGTTACAGTATTTATTTGGCAATAAGCCACCCACAAAAAAATAGGCTTAGCGTAATAATAAAAAGAAGCCACTTGTTTAATGAAATTTTAATGACACTACACACTAGCCAGCTAAATAAGCTTATTTACAAGCCCCATGCAAGGCCACCTTGATTGACAGCTAGATAAAGCTTATTTACACTAGTTCTAATTTCGCGCGTTGCGCGATTTATTTTTATCCGAACATGTTACGAAACATTTTCCTAATGAGTATGAATATGTTATGAAACAGTTTTGCGAACATACATACAATATTTGGGATCATTATTACTATAAAATGAAATGGACAGTCATGTTTTCAAGATTAATAGCCATGCGTATATGTTGATGCTTGTATTAGGTTATTGGTGCTTAATTTTGTATTTGTAAGAAATTGATTGTGTATATCAATATAACAATTGAGCAAGAACACTAATTATATTATATTTTATATATTCGTAATTGTTTGCGGTCAACGAAACATATGTTATTAAGTGTGCTAATTTTCATTTTTATGCTAATTACCAATTAATTAACCAAGCAAACATAGCACACACAAGATCTAGTACACAAGCTATTCAAACACACGAGAAAAAGGGGAAATTGATACCTCCCGCGAAATCGCATCCGCGGGGCTCGATCCTACGGCATGGGAATCGATGGGGTGCTCTCCTTCGCCTCCTCCTCCGTTGATGGCCGCCTCGAGTCCACCTAGAGGATTAACCAATCTCTTCTACCCTTGTGCTAGCAAGAGGAAGAGGAATGTCTAATCCCAAGGTATGCTCTCTTCTATTCAATTAACCCTTTTAATTGGTGGAGAGAGTTTGTGCTCAACTCATGAGCTTGAGGTAGAAGAAAGGAGAGGAAGAGCAAAGAAAATTCTGAAATTTTCTTTCTTCTTTGTGGAATTTCGGCCAAGGAGAGAAGAGGAGAGAGAAGGTAGGAAGGAGGCTTGGGGTTTGCTCCCAAAGAACACCCCTTTATATAGGCCACTCAACCTAGCTCTCATCCAAATTTACATGGACAAAAATGCCCCTTGCCCTAGCCGAAATTTAAGTGGGCTTTAAGCCTTGGCTTAGCCCATTTAACCATTCCATTTATTACTCCTTTCAATTGACCTCAAATTGGGCTTTTATTTAACTAATTAAATAATGACCCAATAGCTCAATTAATTTAAACGAGTTGAACATAATCAATTATTAACTCATTAATAATTAATTTGGGATTAGCATATGCATTAATTTATTTCTATATGATCCCTTTGACTTAATTAATTATAACGGTCCACAACGCTATACAATTAATTAATCAAACTATCATATTTTCGCAATACGCACTGTTGCGAATAAATAATGCATTGTTTGGTTAAAGCTCTATTTGTGTGACCCTTTGAGGATTTATGCTAAGTTGGACATGGAATTAAATCGCTATTTAATTCCAATAATCATAAGCGGTATCTAGCAACACGTTATGACTCCCAATTCGCATAAATAGTGTACTGCTACAATATTTCAATCCTGCATAAGAGAATAAATGTATTTCCCTATTTTGATTCTTATGTCTCACGATATCATCGTATAATCCAAGATAGGAATGTGTCATTCTTGCAGATTATACGTTTCTTGATCTAGAGATAATTGTATAAAGTTGCATGCAAACAATCTATCTCCATCAAGGGGCCCAAACAGATATCGTCACTCACTAAGTGAATTAATGAGGGACATACGGTTTTCTTGATGATTAACTTTTCCCCGCACAATTCAAGAGAACATAAATAAAGTCCGTATAGCAGCCCTTATCGGGAATCAGCGGTAGACAGTATTTATTGAACCTATCCTCATGTGGAAAAGATAAACATCTCAAACTTAGAACCAAAATCATAACGAAATAAACAATGACACATAACACAATCCATATGTTTATTTCGATGGGTCAAGTCCTGTGCTATGTTCCATAACATACACATATGCAATTAAGTTGGTAACCCTTTACCTATGATTAGTAGAACTTAATCATCACTTAACTTGCATACTAATCTTATATGATAATTAATGTTCCTTGTTAATTATCAAGATTATGGACCGTTTAGATTTATTATTGTCATTCTAAAGAATGATATCCTCAACCTGAATGATCTGTCAATAATAAACCTAGGAACAGATGATAAAATCTCATCCAAAACATAAACTAATAATTAAGTCATTAAATTATTGACTTCTAGGACATAACTCTAACAACATATTAATTAATTTATTAATTTGTTTATTTCATATTCATGAAATAAATATTATGAAAAAATGTTCCATCAAACCAATGCATAAATAATATGTCTCTCTTTTGTCTAAATATGAATTTTAGCTTTTCTGAGTCCAAATGTCAGGTTCTCAATGTAACACCAAGTTCACCATTTCCTTCGCTACGGTAACAATTATCATGATAACACACCAACCTTTAAGAAAAAAATAATAAAGAGATCGACACTACACTGAGGTACAGGATAAAGAAAATCAAAATGATATATAAATATAAATAGCAAAAATAAAAGATGAATGAAAGATAAAAAAGTGAAATTAAAAAACGAAAATAAATCAGTCAATTATTCAGTACTGATCTAATCATCATTTCTTAGAACCACCTATGCTGAGCAAGAAACAATAAATGAAACCTTTAGTTTTAAAAAATGCCCTCAGTTCTTTCAGATCATAAAGAAAACTTGCTTCAATTTAGCTAATTGATCATGACTCCAAAGTTGAGCCCTGCAATTGATGCACATATTTAGAAGCATATAACATAATAACTAAGCATCAATTGAGAAAATTGCCATAACTTTAGAAAAGAATATATTGATAATGAATCAACATGATACTCAGAAATCACTATCTTAGTTTCTAATATTGGAGAGGATCCCTTCCTCATAAAATATGGATCCATTAGCATGCAATCTTTCTTTTTCTTTGATATGTGCTTGTGATGCAGTGCAATGTTGTTTTCTTTATAACAACAAAACGTCAGCACAATCTACAAATTGCAATATAATTAGGGAAAATAAAGAAAGAAAGTTGAATATAGGAAGTTTCAGTTCCAAAAATGCTCGCTGAACCTATTTCAAAATACATGTTCACGTGATATTGCAAACACCTATGTCATTTTCTCTTTATCCTTGATTATTTTTAAAATAAAAGCTGAATCAAATTAAACTACATGGCTATGCGCAATTTCAGGTACATTCACTTGTAATAAAATAGAATCCATATTTTTTGCAACTTTTTTTCATTGCTAGAAACCACCATCAAATTGTGATCCATCTTGTAACCAACTGTTTCAATTCATTGTAGTGTGTGCCGCCAGAAATAAGCTGCAACTACTCAAAACAAAGGGGAAGTTCTTTGCATGGGAAAAAATAATTTCAAGGTTAATCCAGGAAGTTCTTTGTGCAATATCCTTATTTAAGACATGTTAAGCGCTTTATGATGCACCAAAATATTCATAGTAAATAACAAAAGCAAACTATACCGAAGTATAAATATAAAAATTTTCTTTTAGTAAGTTCAATTTTTCATACAGATTTACCAAACACCTCTCCTTCCAAAAGCAGGTCCTTAATATACATAGACACACAAAAGTAATGTAGATTTCACAGTTCATTTTGTTATTGGAATTTTAGTGTTGAGCATTGTAAAAATATTAATAGATAATAAAGATTTTTTTTATAACGATGCAAGTACATCATAATAATTAGCACAACTGGATGCAATACAGAATCCAATAGCAAACTATTTTTGTGAATGTCATCATTAAAAAGAACAAAATACAGGGCCGAAAAAGTGACTGTATCTGAAAGTTTTCTTCCAACCATGAGCATCTTATGCCATTTTATGGCAAACAAATATAAACTAATCTTTACTGGTTAAGTTCTTCCATGAATAAACTGGAAAAATGAAATGAACTAATATTTAAGAGGCATTGAATGAAAAACGGTACCTTATTTTCTCCTTACTTATTAGCAGTAAGACCTCACGATCCCTCAAAATCTCTGCCAGAAAATCGAAGAAATTCATTCCATTCCGAACTGTTACAAATTGATATCAATTTTCACAATGTATTTGAAAATTCTTGAAAGATCATAAAAAATAACCTAAGGAAATTAAATTTTTGTCCTTAGCTATTGCAATGAAAAATGATATGGTTGATTCCCTCCAAGTCAAGCAAGCACAATTGAGAGAAAAAGCTTGGCATTATTTGTTCAAAGCAGAATTTAGCCAACAAATGGTGGTATTATTTGTTCATTGCAGAATTACCTTGAATAAGATTGCCATTAATTTCAAAGTTGCAATGCTTCATTTAACTCTTCTACCTCCAACTCTTTCTTGTTTACATATTTGACTTTTTAATTAGGAGTCCTATCAAAATACATACAAAATAAATGAGTACCTAAAGGCAAACTTGACAACCATAGAAATTTTTAGCTCTTTGCTAAAGTGCATCCAGTGCCAATGTGCCATGATTAGAGAATTGCTGGGGCAATCAGAAATGAAAATTACAAAGGTCATAATAAATTGGGATAATCAACGGATAAGATTAGTTCATTTTAGAAAGACAAAAATTACCATGATCTATCATCGAGCCATTTCATATCCATATGATCCTTCTGCTAGGCCTCTGAAAAAAAAAAGAAACAGAATTAACATATATGTGAAAAGAGATGTGATAATTTTTTTTTCTAGAACAAACAACAAAATGCAAAGCCACAATGGCACCCCAAGCCCATAATCTATGTACCCCTTTTAAAACTACTCTCCCTTTGTATTCTTCTGTTTGGGTGCTCAGTTCACTTTAGTATGTTATTTCCTTGTTCCTTTTTGATCCGAAATCAACTATCGTAATACTTCATTTATTAGAAGGAAAAGTTGTAAGCTCAATTGAAAGAAAAAAGAACTATGTTGGCACACATAGTACAATAGAAAGAAAATTAGGAAGGAGAGAGACAACATACTTGTCTTACATAGAAACCAAGTTCAAGAAGTGTCTGAGTGGGTTCTGTGCCCAAACCTGCGAATTGAGAAGAAGAAAATCAGGAGACCTCGAGGAAAGGTTGAGGATGAGAGAGATTGGAAGAAATGATACTCGTCCGAAAGGGAAAGAGCCGATGTGTTCATTGGCGAAACCTAGGCGGTGAGCAGAGGTTAGAGGCGGCGCAAATTGAAGAGGAATGGCGCCTGCATCCTCCTTCGCTTTGGGTCGTGTGAGGAAAAGATGGAGAAAGAGAGAAAAAAATAAGAAAGAGTCTGCCTGAAAAGAGAAAGTCAGAAAGAGAGGCCATACCTCTGTACATACTCACATGGTGCTTGTCTGCTTGAGTTGAGAGAGGAGTTACATTGACGTGAGAGGGAGAGGGAGCAGAACTTTCTAGAGTTGAATGATCACACGGACACCATGAAAAAAATCGAACGGATACGATCTAACACATCAAAACAGACGGCTGTGATTGGTTACTGTTCTAACCACAGTAACCACGTGCATCTCACGCCACACCAAATGAATATATTTCTAATTCTAATGCCCCATGTAAGGCCATCTTGTTTGATATGTCAATTGTCAACTCGTGCATTAATTCTGTGCCCTTACCATATATTTTTCAGATTCATGTTTAACAACTTGATGAAAGAAATTGAATGTTGTAAACGCCTCGGACTTGGTAGATAGAATCATGGAAACAACATTATAAAATAAAAATAATCATATTAAATTAATTAAGAAGATTAGCACAGTTATTTATAGTAAAACAATTGAGTGGATGTATGTGTCAAGCAGTTCGCTGTCTCTGCCGTGTAATTTTTTTACAACGAAATTATAGAAAATAAAATAATGTGAAACTGTTATCATATCATAAAGGAAATATGATCAGCCCAAAACCAATTTGGAAAGCAAAAATACACAGTACTTTCATTTATAATAAACTTCCTAGCACATAATTATAAGCCCAAGCACAAAAGCCTAATAATGATATAGAAGCCTAATAGTAGTTGGGCTACAGCCTAAAGTAGTTTTTCGAAATTTAAAATTCAAACATATCATCTCGTATACCAAAGTCGTTTTTCGAAATTTAAAATTCAAACAATTGATCTAAACCGTTTAAGTTGTTATTCATATTGAAATCTCTTAGGAAACCAAATTTTATATTTTTCAATTTATTTTGCTATATATTATGTTATTTAAAAAAAACTATGTAAAGGAGTATTTCATGCCTTTCAATTTGAAAATACCAAAATATATAGTAAAAAAAAAATGTTAAATTTGATCTCCAAAAATATTTTAATATGAAAAACAACTAGAATGATTCGGATCGTTTGTTTGAATTTTAATTTTCGAAAATGACTTAGGCATACGAATTCGATCCGTGTGCTTGACAGCTTGAGTCTACTTTAACCAATCTCTCTGTATATTTATATATATCTTTAATGATATAAGTATTCATCGTTTAGACTCTTATAAAATACTTGAAAATGAATTAAAAAAATATCATCTCTTTTGCTAATCTGTCTAGATAAGAGTAAGACAACAATAATAGACACAACAAAGTCATATTTTGTGCTAAGTTCGATGTCCAGTTCTAAATTTCAAATTGCGAGTAGTCTCATCAACATGTCCTTTTCAAAGATATATTAAACTTTTGTTGAAGCTATTAAAATAAAGTCAAGCACTCTCTGTTTTCCACTTTTATATTCTGTTTTTCACCACACTAGACATAACGGTACTTTCAACGTATCCGCTAAATCAAAACTTAACAATTACAATATAGCGCTAATTAACTTCTCCGCAAATTATTCCGCCGACAGCCTGAATCTGTCCCAGCTATATAACTTCACTGGACTCTGATTCGCTACAATCATATCCGTACAACCATTCGTACCCAAACTCAAGTAGGGACCAGAATCATACGATATGTACATTCGGTGCAAGGTGGACGCTCAGGATCTGTTCGTATCCCTCCAGCCTACGCACCCATTGCAGAAAAGCAACTCTGATTGGTTCGCACTCAGTAATGGTAAGTTCACCGAGCATGTGTACGCGTTCCGAACCGATTTACCTCAAATCCTCTGTGGCAGCGTCTGGCGCACTATACTAATGTTCGCAACCCTGACACAAGGGACCACTTCACGATATATTCAGTCGCCAACATACCTAAAACTGTCAGTGACTCGCTACACGAAGTTTTTCTTTCCCAGAAGAAAGCAAATATTCTGCCACGTGAGCCCATCTTGTCTGATGTCTCTCTCTCTCTCTCTCTCTCTGTCAAAGACCGTCGTCTCTCGTGCCTCCCTCCTCTTTTCCTCTCTCTCTGATTCCACGTTTCCATTCCAACAAGTTTTCAAACCAAGAGAAAGAAAAGCTTCAAAGGAAGCGCACTAATATCGATAAATTAACACTCAGAGGTGGTGTGGTAGGAAAGGAGAAAGCGAACAAGGAAAAGAGAAGTAGAGAGAGGTCCCTTCCACCTACCACCTACCACCACCTATCACCCACCAACCATACCTTTCTTCTCCAATGGGGCACGAAGGTGTGGGGTTCAAGTCCGGTTCGACCCGGTCTGGTCTCCCCACAACTCGATCTCGCGTCCCTCGAGGTCGCCAGATCCAGAAAACCTTCAACAATGTCAAGATCACCGTTCTTTGTGGATTCGTCACGCTGTTGGTGTTGCGCGGCACAATCGGAGTGGGTAACTTAACGGGTTCCACGCTCGAATCCGAAGACCAGCGCGTCGTGGAGGATATTGATCGGATCCTTCGCGAGATTCGCACCGACTCCGAACCCGAACCTCAAGACCCGCTTAGTTCCTTGTACTTTGTCAATTCCACTGCTCACAATTGGACTTACGCCGAAGCTGTTGAGGCTGTCAACTACTCGCTTGGACCCAAGATCTCTGATTGGGATCAACAACGCCAGGTTTGGTTGTCTCAAAACCCTAATTTCCCTAATCAGTTGTTGGGTAAGCACCGGATCCTTCTTGTTACTGGGTCGCCTCCGAACCCGTGTGACAATGCAATTGGTGATCATTACCTTTTGAAATCCACCAAGAACAAGATCGACTACTGCCGCCTTCATGGGATTGAGATTGTGTACAACATGGCGCATCTCGACAAGGAGTTAGCGGGTTATTGGGCCAAGCTGCCCTTAATCCGAAAGCTGATGTTGTCCCATCCTGAAATTGAGTGGATCTGGTGGATGGACAGTGATGCATTCTTCACTGACATGGCATTCGAATTGCCCCTCGAAAAGTACAAAAATCACAATTTAATTATTCATGGCTACCCTGATCTGTTATTCGAGCAGCATTCGTGGATTGCTTTGAACACTGGCAGCTTCCTGTTCAGAAATTGCCAGTGGTCGCTTGACCTCCTTGACGCATGGGCCCCCATGGGCCCGAAAGGGATTGTCAGAGAGTTAGCTGGTAAGATTTTAACGGCAAACTTGAAAGGAAGACCTGCATTTGAGGCTGACGACCAATCAGCTTTAATCTATCTTTTAACATCCCAACAAGATAAATGGATGAGTAAGGTGTATGTGGAGAATTCATATTACCTGCACGGGTTTTGGGCTGGGTTGGTTGACAAATATGAGGAGATGATAGAACAGAACCACCCGGGATTGGGAGATGAGAGGTGGCCTTTCGTGACCCATTTTGTTGGGTGCAAGCCTTGCGGGTCGTATGGGGATTACCCAGTAGAGAGATGTCTCAATAGCATGGAGAGGGCATTTAATTTCGGTGATAATCAGGTGTTAAGATTATATGGGTTTGCACATAAAGGGTTGGTGAGCCCAAAGATTAAGCGGGTACAGGATCAGACTTCAGACCCACTTCAGGTGAAGGAGAAGCTTGACATGGCAGCCAGGATTACGATGTAGGTCAGGCTTTTTATCCTTGTCACCGCATTTGTTTGTGTGATAGGATGGATGTGTCTCATTGTAACTTATTGGGCTAAGAATTGTTCTTTGAATGGTTAAAATTGTTTCTAATATTGAAGGTTTTTTGTCCGAAAATAGAAACTAAATGGGTAAATTGATTATTTTTCCTTTTAAGCATATCTTAGGAAGAAATTAGATTATTCTTCTTATTTCAGTCATTAAACTTAGGGTGTTAAAGTCGTTACCAGTTCGATCTATATCTATATATAGTCAATTTGTGTTAAAGTTCAAGTGTTAGTTAGTTCACTGAGTTATTTTCAATGCTGTTTACTCTTATATATCCTTATTCCTTAGTTTTGTTATAAAAGGGAAACTGTTGATATTTTTTATCTTTACATTTTATGAGAGTTGAAGTCTAGTTTTATAAAACAGATCATATTATTATCTTCAAGCTTATACTTACAGCATGTGCATTCCCACAGTTTTGCAGAGAAATAGGCTATCATGATATCAAGAGCAAAATGTTCGCCCTTTTTTTTCCCTCTTGTTAGCCAAATCTCTGTTTTTAATCTCGAAGGATTATTGAAGATGAGCAGTTTGAGATAAGTTGAATGCAGTTTTAACTCAAATATAAAGAATTATATCATTTCTTGTCATTTAACAGCATTGAGTTTTTCCCTCATCCAATCATTGCCAAGTTCACTAAACATATAAAACTTGGATCCATTTGGATATCACGATACCCTCCCCTATTCCAATCATCCCCCCTTTTGGAAGGATATCAAGATGCAAGATTTGGATCACTTGATAAAAAGAAACTGTGCTGTGTGGTATCCTGGAACAGGGATGGGAGAGAATTGAATTTTGGGGCTATGCAAAACAAAAGGGTAATTAGTTTGTAATTAGCAATATTGAACATTACAGATGTAGCCCATATACCTCGCATGTTCTATGTTCTCCAGAAGTAATAGAACTATTTTCCTTTTCAATTAGCTAGTCCCATTAAATTTGGTTATCCCTTGACTTAATGGTTGTCAGTTTTGGCTTTTTTAATCTTATATTTTGTAATGCTGAGGCAAATTTTGGTTCAGGTTGAGTCAATGTCCTTTATTTTAGTCAAGGTGAATAAGAAAAGTTGATACCAACTACATAACAACTATTTATTGTTTTTAAGTAATTCTGAATGTGTATTCAGGTTGGGGTCACATGATATGCTAATGGGTTGAAAATTATAAATGATCCTTATTATTATATTACCTGGTTGGTTGGGTTCATCCTTCCAGCAACTAACCTCTTTATCTTTTGACAAGAAGAACACAAAAAAAAAAGACAGAGAGAGAAGAAAATAAACCCGAAAGATACCTTTTTTTTGCCATGCTAACACATCTATATATTTTTCACTATCTTAGGGCTGTCTTTCACAAGTGCAAAAAATAAAAAAAATAAAATAATAATATTTTGAGATGGAAAACACGATGAACATCTTAGATCAACTATTTGGAAATCAAAATTTGGTCTTTTTTGCTTGAAATGTTAATGTGTACATTAGCAAGACTTGTCGAGTATGTTAGATCAACTATTTTGACTGGTTTCATATGATTGGGGCATATTGTACGTTAAAACTTAGCTGACAGTATGAAATGCTTTTCATTCTCTTAATGGTTTTGTCATGTAGAGTGCTTCTTTTCATTTTATTGTATTTTATTGATTTGTCTTGATAGTTTTCTCTATTAGGATTTACTTTGTTTTCCTCAACACTTTTGTTCTGGAAGAAACTTTATTTTAAATGTGAATGTGTAAGGAGATTTGCGTCAATTTAACAAATTGCTATGTTATTATAGACCCTGTCAGGTTTTTTTATTCCGTATGTAGACAGAAGTTCGCACATATTTGAATTTCTTTCTGAGGATTATTTATTGTTTGGAATTACAAATAAAACTTCTCTTATGATCTATTCAATAGTATCCAAACTAATCCTTTAATTTGCCATTGCATTCAGTATTAACATGAGGTAGGAACTAGTTAAGGATATATTTGTACAAATTTGAAAAAAAAACAAAGAAAGTTCTAACATGTGTTTCATCTCCAAGCTTGTTGTACATGAATTCGTTCTTTTCCCCCCCTCTTTCCTGGTTTATACATATGTTTGACTTATTGCGGTGGTGGTTGTGGTACACTTGTTATTGCAGGCCCATTTTTCTAATTGCTCCTTTTTTTTCTTTCTTTTTCGGCGAGTGGCCTTTATATTTGCTGGAAGGAGACGTACGTGCTGTGGGCTTTGTAATTTTTTATTATTTATTTATTATTTTCTTTTATATATTTTTAATCCATGCACTTTTACCGGGGATGGAACATGATGCAGTTGGAGTGGACATGTTTTCATGCCTCCTGGAACATTGTTTTTGTTAGTTGGAACTGAATGCAGTCTGATGGAGAATGATGTGTCCGCACTCAAACTGTACTGCATATTCTGGGTAGACTGAAACACCAACATGATACTAATAATTAATGAAGGAAAGCACATTAGCGGTTGTTGTAACTGAATGACGGGTCATTAGTGTTTTAAAAAAAACACGGCGTGTCTGAACACGGTACGGAGGTGGTACGATACGGTAAAATACGGACACGGGACGGTACGAGAACTTAAGCATGCCGTGTTTTTAGACGTGTCGTGTCCAACTTTGATGGAATAGACACGACACGGCACGAGATATGGCACGACACAACCCAAGAGACATAACAAGTTTATAATTAGGATAAAAAATAGTAAATATTACGAAATAATAAGAAAATCCTTATATTATCTATTTTTAAAGGATAATTTTATAGTTTGAATGTCTAGTTCACCCATAAGCATAAGTATATAATTATATTTTATAAAATTCAATCGTGTTCAAACACGACACGGTACGACACGTTTAAAGAAGACACGACACGAGGACACGAGGCGTGCCGTATCCTTAGGCATGTCGTGTCCATTTTTCAGAATTTAGACACGGCACGACACGACACGTGAAATACTTAGACACGACACGACACGACACGGCACGACAAATGATCGGACACGGTCGTATTTGATACGACACGATACGACACGTATTTAGAACACTACGGATCATACATAATTATATATTCCGGGCTTGCATGGAGAGAGAACTAATGGCAATACCATGCCTGCTTATTGGTGCACTCTTGATATATGAACCCAATTTCTGTATCAGGTGGACTAGAATTTTCCTTTTTAAATTGCCTTGTTGTCTGTTGTTATGAATGGTTGTGAGTGTGTTTAAGGTTCTGGCGTGGACTACGTTCAAACCGGGACTCTGTTCCAGGGTCAGAAGTCGGAACACATAGTCCGCCAATTCAAATTGGACCAACTATTTGGATTAGCTAGCATTTGCAAATCTACCACATGTTACTCAAATGCATTGGTCCGGTATTGCAAGGACCCGAATCCGGTGTAGCGCGGGACACCATGTAGCGCGCGTACGAGCCGTCTGATTTTGATCGGACGGTTTATTTTTTACGGGCCTATCAATCAAGGTTACATGCACGGAGCTCCCTTATTCATTGGATCTTGATCAGACGGCTCTGATGCCGCGCTATACGGTGTGCCGCGCGGCACCAGATCTGAATTCGTATTGCAACACTGGCTTCTAATCTGACGTCGCGCCCTTGGTCGCCCAGAAAAAAGACATGATTCCATGCAACATTCAAATTTATTAATTTACGAGATTATGGCTCCGTTTGGATGGTTTCTTCCCGGAATAAGAAATAAGGAATAACTACTTTTTACCAATAATTTTTTTTCTAATCATCCAAACTCTTCACAAAAGTTACACACTTCCCAATAAATTTACTCATTCCCAATAAATTTCTTCCCTTCTTCCTTCTTCCTACCTTATTCTCAACGCATCCAAACGGAGCCTATAATATCTTTCAACATACCACTCTATGTGAAGGCCTAGCAATGACCTTTGTAGAATTGTAGCTCATTTTAAGCAGCTATTTATAATTTTGAGGAATTATACGCAAATTTGAAATCACATATCACAAGAAATTAATTGTTATCTCAAATATGATTTTAAGATTAAATGAACAATATATTTATTAAAATTCTAGAAAGCTGCTTTCCTTTTGGGCCTACAAAATTGTGCATATCAGCGTATGCATTAATTTATGTTTTGGATACTTTCAGTCTCTATTAATAGGGGTGCATAACATGGAAAACGACCACGAAAGTGGTCATTTTCATTAACCGTTGCATTGATGTACGAAATTATGATTGTTGCATTTGTTTAACACATGTTGCGTTGATTGTTCCGTTGATGGGAACGATCAAAACAGTTATAACCGTCTTTGACTACCTAACTGTTTTGCATTTTATTAAGATGTAAGAAAATAAACTATTCTGCATTTTGTATGAAACAGAGATAGAGAAATGACAGGCTAGGTCACGCGGAAAAGGGGGAGAAGGTACTATAATCACCTCTTGCTCTCGACGGCGATTGTACTCGGTGGTGCAGAGGCGAGAGAGATAGATGTGATTGTGTTCGGCGGAGAAATGACGGAGCGACGCTGCAAAAATCTAATTTTACTCATTTCTCCCTCGATCTCTCTGCTGAGGTCCTCTGCAATCTAATAATAAAACCATAAAAAAAATTTTAGACGAAATGCGCGAAATAAACGACCACGAAACGTACCAGTTTCACTAATTGTTCCGTTCTAAGACGAAACAATATTTCTATTTGCGTTGGTTGTTTCGTTCCTTAAACGAAACTGAAATCTTTATCCGTTATCGTTCAGTTTCGGACGAAACGAAACGAAAGAACGGCTAAAACGGCTACCGTTTTCAGCCCTATCTATTAACGTTTCAACAATATTATTCTACTAAGCCGTTTCTACAAACCTGAGACGTCCCACCCACACTCTATAAAAAATTAATACTAACGTTACTGTTCACACGAATTTCGATAACTATTAAAATTCAAAATTAAAAAATAACATCTCTGGATCGTCATCCGGATTGACGAAATGCAAAACCCTTGGATCGTCATCCGGGATGACGAACCAAGGTTGGATCATCATCCGGGATGACGAACCAAGGTTGGATCGTCATTTCAATTGACGATCGAACCTTCGTCAATTCGGATGACGATCCATCGATATTATTTTTAAAATTTCGAATTTTTAACTGTTATTATCGAAATTCGAGTGAACAGTAACGTTAGTTTTAATTTTTTCGGCCCACTCTCACTGTAATACTGTATCAGTCCATTGCGAGAGAGATATTCATTATTCAGAAATACTGAGACGATGGTAACCAGAAGTCCAGTCTAGTCCGTGTAATTCCAGGCAGAACACCTTAGCCTCTCTACACCCCAACAGAATCCTGACGTTAGGCCGGGTTACCATTTGTCAATTTAGGCCCATTAAGACCGAGAATTGACCACTGCCCACTGGTAGGCTGGTAGCTGAATTTATTATCATTACGAGTATGATGTAGTAGACAGTAGTCTAGACCACCGAATTTATTTAGTCATGACAAAGGTTGAAATCAGTCATAACTTTAAATAAGTTATGAATGTTGATATAAATTGTAATAAATTTTCTAAACAGCAACAACAGAATTTATGCTCTGTTTATTATTTTTAATCAACTTAGAGTTTTTTTATGAGAAATCAACTTAGAGTTAGTGATCGTCATGACTATATGCACATCAAAGCATGTGCTAGTTCTGAACAAGTACACGTAAATTTTAAGCGCACATGATGCAACCGAAGAGCAATTATTTTTGCTTGCAAATTAGGGAAGCACTCTTTAAAAGTTTAAATAAATATTGAAATTAAAATCAAATATCAACTTCGGACAGCTTTTATATTCATTTTTCATTATAATTTTAAAAAACAATAATTTAATGCTGCACGAGGGTAAAATATTTCAGTAAATCTGTAATTTTGAAACGACGGCACATAAAACATAACATTATTTAGAGGAGATTCAATCCCTGAATTGAACGACTGTTGTAAAATTTGATAAGCGCTTGGTTAATAGTGAGGGCACCGTCAAGCAATTAACGATTACCTGGTCGATTGAATAGTTATTTGCAAAATTGACAACCATTTTAGTATTACATACAGAAATGCTTATAATTAAAATAAAAATAAATTACTTACCTACTCGAGAGTAGATTATGTACCATAGTTATATGAGCACGGCCAATATCAAAATTAACAGTATTTTTTGTATTTTGAGGATAAATATGCACGTAGTTATTTATTGAGCAATAAAGTCCAGTGCATTAAATAGGGAGGGTTTGCCCAATGTATCTGTTCTTAATTTTTAAGGTTCAAACGACTAATTTAAACTGTTCAATATAATCTTCATATCAAAATCTAATACAAAACTAAATTTTATATTTTTGTATTCACTCTGGCTCCGTTTGGATAGGTGTGGGAAGAAGGTAAGAAGGGAAAAAGTGAGAAGAAGTATTAGGAAGTGTGTAACTTTGTGAAAAGTTTGGATTGTTTATAATTTTTTTTCTTCTTCTTTCTTCCAACGATCCAAACGCACCCTCTAATAGAATAAAAAGAAAGAAGAATTATTATCTGATTAGAGTGGACAAAACGAAAAAAAAAATTAGCGGCCAACAAATCAGATTTGCTGGTCGAGTAATCGAGTTATAGCGGACTTATAAATTTAGAGGTAAATTAATTAGTATCGATGCGGATTCACACTGAGCAAGAATCTGGAATCACAAAGACGCTTCTTGAAACCTCCACACTTGTTTTAATCAAGTCAAAAGACAATTAAAGTACATGAAAAGTGGGAGACGGCAAAAGATTTTGGGCAATTTAAATGGCAGTTTATTGGGCCCTTTCGGCTTTGCTTTTGCTTTAAAGCATGCTGGCGTGGACTCATTGCAACCCGCCTTTACTCTAATTAACGAGGGTGTGTTTGGATGAGTCGGAAATAGAGAATATGAATAAAGAATTTTGATTTGCGTGTTTATTTTTATTCTTTTGCAATCCAAACAACACAAGAATAAGAAATTTGGGCTCTTATTCCTATACTAACAAAATCATGATATAAAAATAAGGAATATGGATAAGCACGCAAATCAAAATTCCTTATTCCTATTTCCTATTCACGGCTTATTCCGTTGTGATTTTGTTCAATAACTCCAACTTCATGACTCACACAGTCACACTGCAGCTCCGGTAGTAATTTTTTTTTTTTTGGAAAAAGCAGGCGGCCTTTATTAATTTTTTTTTCTTCTAGTGATAAAAATTGTCGTTTTCCTAGTTGGGAGAATATTTGATGATAAGGAAGGTTATTTACAGGACTATTCAAGCAGATGATATTATGGTAAAAAGAATACTAGAGTCCAATACATGTAATATGCACCATTAGAAGTTAACGTATCATACGAAAGTTAACGCCTAAATTCAAGTTCTGAAATTTGAAGATAATAAAAATCAATAATACAATGCTTTTATAATTGCAGATCAAATAATTCTCATTGGTAAAATACAAACAAATGCCGTCTCCACTATCTACAAACGCATGCAAAAATAATAACAAAAAAATGTATGAACGAAAGCGCTAGTATTTATGTTAAGAAAAGCAGCATTATCAATTAAAATACATGTTTATCACATGCTAACGATACCTAAAATCTTATTTAATATTTAATTTTATTACCCTATAAAAATTAAAGTAACCACCATGATGACAGTTTGCTTTCACCATTTAAGAAAATTAAGGATATCATTTGAGACATGAGGGGTTATCTTCATTTTTGTCGTTTTTGTAGGGGCCACATTTGCTTTTCTCAACAAGTACTACAAGAGTGAACTTAAAAAATGAAAAAAATTTAAATATAATAACTTTCAAAGTTATGCCATCCAATCTATGCCTCGTTTGGATTATATGGGAATAAGAGAAATAATTTTTTTCTGGACATAAATTTATTATAAACAATCTAAATTATTCACAAAGCTACACACTTTCTAATACTTTTCGCCTAGGAATAAGCTATAACTCTTATTCCTAAGCAATCCAAACGGAGCCTATATGAATTTGAATGGACAATTTATGCAGTATCGAAGACAAAAAGGATCATATGCCCTCGCATTACTAAGACGATGAACAACCAAAAAATCCTCACCCTATTTAATTGTATCAAGTGGTCAAATTCGACCTCTTTCTCACTCCATGAATTTAGTTTCTCTTGACGTGCATTATTAAAAAAACCATTTTGATATTGTATCGAAATGAAATGTGAACATATATTATATGAAAATCGAAATTGTTTTCCGTCATTCTCCTCTTCTATCATCCCCATCATCACTCTACAGACGCGTTAATCCTTTTCATTTTTAGAAAACGCGAAAGTTCAGAGAATGATATAGAAGAGGGAGGATGACAGAAGTCTAGAGGATGATAGAAGAGGGAGGATGACGCATAGAGAAATAGAGAAGGAGAGGATGAGCGCTGGGGATGAGGGAGAGGGGAGAGGTGGGAGGGAGCAAAACAGTTATATATATTAACTGTTCTAATTAATTAATATATATATATATATATATTCTAGTTAATATCGTAACCAGAACAATTATATATTCAACTAGAACATTTATGTATTTTAACCAGAACTGTTATACCTTAACTAGAACAGTTATACGTTTTAACTAGAATAGAAGATAGAGAATCAGAAAGGGAGAGTGGCAGAAGGGGAGGGGAAGTGAGTGAAACAGAAAGGGAGAGAACGGATGAGCGCTGGGAGAGAAGGGATGAGCGTTGGGAGAGAGAGAGAGGATGAGCGTTGGGAGAGATATTTTTGAAAATAGAAATTACGCATTTTTTAAAAATAAAAAATGCATTTTGAGGATGATGAAGATGATAGAAATCGGAAATGATCCTTATCAGCCCCGCATGAAAATCATTAAGAACCGCCATAATTAATAATTAATTTCAATACCTCAACGTTTATGCAACGACCAAATTCATACCTCAAATTGTAGATATTTAAATTAAAAATAAGTTAATTCTATTTTTATCTCAAAAGAAAAGAAGAAGACTTATTTTATATTACCTAATAGTCAACATATGGGTTAACGTGTGTCATATGACATATCATCATCATCTATTATTGTTGCATCGAGACAACAGATTTTTTTAGGAGCCATCTTAGACTAAAGGCACCCAATAAAAAAATGGAATGGATCAAATAAGAAATATTCAGTGTTTAAGGTTGAATTTTTGTCAAAAAAAAAAAAGAAAATAAGATTTTCTGTTGTTATGAAGATTTTTTTTTAAAGATAATATGGAGGTCAAACCTTTCACTTATTTCGAAAATAAAATGTCACAATGGACTTATGAAGAAAAGTTGACATCAATTTTAAAAAAACCACACAGTGTACTGTGCTGCCTGTTGTTGTGCTTCGTTATCATTACTCGGAAATCAGAATCATGTTTTTCTAGCTTTTGTTAATATTGGATATCTTTTACTTCGCCTCTCAATTTTCTCCACCATCTATGTTTCGTGGGTCCACTATGATGTAGGAAAATTGAGGGACAAAATATAAAAGGCACCGAATCCAATAGCTTATTGCTTACCTAAGTTACCTTTCTAGTTAGTTAATTGTGTTGGAATATTTAATGTGGCCTATGATAATTAATGTGTGAGCCAAGTTCATCTAAGATAATTAACTTTAATTTGATGGAAATTCTGATGGATCAGATTTATTGTACTTGATCCCTTTAGTTGCATCAGAATTAAATACTCTATAATCTGAAATTTTAAGGCACCCTTTTCCATAATTCTGCCATTAAGAAATTTCAGTAAAGAAAAGAGAAAAACGCCATTGTTGACCGTCATTATGGCTGAGGAAAACTCAAAGAAGATCAATACTAACGCTTCCGCCTAATGACTAACGATTTCTGCTTTTCAATTTGGATACGGAGCAGATGTGATAGAAGAGGAGTCGTGCATGGCTTGCGGGTTTCAACTTCATCCACTCAACACTCGATTTCGATTAGCGATGGCACGAGGTATTTTACGATTCCTGGTTAATTCCGCATTCTAGAATCGTTGTTGCTCTTACAAATTGATCAAGCTCAAATGATTGGGTCCATATCCTTGTAGCATAATTGTTCAAGTTTAATAGGTGTATTAGCTTACCTCTCTGCACCAACCGTTGAAACTTGAAAGGATGAACCTTGACCGCCGACGCCTATTAGTAGCTCGGTATAATTTGCCCAAAATGTTCTTATAAATAACAGAAGTTTTTCCAACAACTAAATATAAAAAAGGAACACGACATACTCTTTTCAATTTACTCAGATTGAATTATTTTGAACATCCAGAATTGACACTTTATTAAAAACAAATTAACAATCCGAAAAACATTGCTTATTTATATATTGTACTGAATCAAAATAGAGATCTCCGTTTCGGCGTTTTCAGATATTTTGCAAGTTGCTAGTGGTCTGCACGAGGGGATGCAAAGTATGAAAGTACTACTAAAGGTGTATAGCTTACTATGAGAGGTCGACTGATTGCAACCTATTGTGATTTTGAAAGGATACTCTACGGACTGAATTTATTGTGATTTTGAAAATGGGAATAATAAAGAGAGCAGATAACAGTCTCCAACTTTTTGTTCCCACAAAAAAAAGGGGTAAAAATCCTTAAGGGTTGATTGCTTATATATGGGGCTGTTTGGATTCCCCAAGTAATTTGGAGAATTTCATTTTTCTACTATAAATTTATTATAAACAATCCAAATTCTTCACAAAGTTACACACTTCTCAATAAATTTATTCTTAAAAATTGCAACTTCTCCAAATTCCCCAAATTTCTAAGCGATCCAAACGGCCCTATAGTTTTTTTCGAGATCTGCTTCTGTCAAGTTAGACTGCTTATATATAGTTCCTGTGGTGTACGACGACAATTCTACTGTCTGGTCAAGTCGCATATGGGATTCTGCCGATTATTTATATATACACTAGCAGCAGTGCCCGCTCAATGTGCGGGCATTTTTTTATATATTTAAAAAAATTAAGACTTCTGCTATGTATTTTTTTTATGTGAACTTTTAACATGTTGTTCATTGTGTTAACATGTGGTATATTTAATATGCGAAATTATATTATTTGATAAGAATAAGTTGTTAATTTTCAATATTTAAGGACAACATTGTCTTGATTGGCGCTGAAGATAGCAACATTATTTGCCGATTTATACAAATAGAATCAATAAAAATAGACATGTGAACGGCTAAAAAATAATTTGATGAAAATAAATACATTTCTCAATAATAAAAAATAATTTGAAGAAAGTAGACATGACAAATTAACAATTGTTTCTCATCCATTAATTTTGTCTCAGCAGAATTAACAATTGTTTATGAATCTGCATTTATTATAAAAAATATCTAATTCCAATATTATCCACTATTTTTATATCAATCAGCGTCGGAAGCATTTCCATTATGATTAGAAGAGTTTTTTTTTCTAATTTTAATCTTGAGTACAAGGAAATTATCAGTCCGTATGTAGATGGCTTTCAATTTAAATCTAAACTAAAAGAAAAAACAAATTTCAGGGGAATCTTAGAAGTGTTGTTGGGCCAAGTTTGGTAACAGACTGGTAATTATGGCCTTTGTTAGGGTACAAGGGCTCCATGTCTGCTGCACCTTTGTATGTGGACAATCCATTCAAAATCAGATAGCACATACCAGAAAAGAACCTAAAAATCAAAGTTTGTATGCCTATCTCATATTTTCATATTTAAGCTAAGGTTCCTGTTCTTTGAAGAAGAGAATAATTGCAAATTGACCTATACAAAATAAATCATAAGATAAAAGATCTAACATAGATATCTAGCCAATCATTTCTCTCCTATTGACAATTGAAGCTCATAATCAGGTGGAGCAGGAGCAGTTTCATCATTTTTTGGTTCTTCGAACGCTCCTCAGTCTAGTTCCAATGATAACAGTGAGGCCTCAAAGTAAAAATCACTTACCCATAATAATCACATTAAAAGTAGAAATATAAATATAAACTACTTAATTAATTGAAAAAATATTACCACTGTCTCAACTCCCAACAGTTGATTGAATTATTTTAGTTTTGAAACTAACAAATTTAAGTACTTACAATAAGGTACTTGCTTACACTGAGCTGAGCTGTTCAGTTTGAACTCCTAGTCGCTCAAGGTTGGGTCCACAACCTTACCCCTTTTTGCTACATTGTCCTGCCTAAGATTTCATTGAATGAGAAGAAAGGCTAATAAATAGCTCCAAGGTTGCTAGACAGAAAAGGCACTGAACTTAGTTAAAATGAGACCTGAATGCGTGTCTTGATGCGCAATAAAGCTTCCCTCTTTGTATTTTGCTGGAACCAACAAACAAAATTATTAAAATTAATTGCTTAATTAAATTAAATTAGTTCAATACAGATTGAATAACGTACCAAAGAAGGATGTACATCTATTTTTGAGAAAGGGAAAAAGTGACAATACCCAAAATTATGGCCATGAGGGAGCAAAAAATGTGCATCTATTTTTGTCTACTGTAGCCTCCCTTCTTTCCTTATATATGCACCCTAGCAAAAAATAGATGTGCAAAGTTTTCCTTATATATTGCTTCAAACTTGCACAAAATATTAGCAATTAGTTTTTGTATCTGAATAAGATGTATTACATGCATATCAAGTAATACAAGTTCTACCATCGTGTCCTCGTGTTACTAATTAGTTATATCATTGTGTCCTAAACCACCATCTAAGTGAAGATTGAATTTTAAGACGAGAGTATAGCTTGTTTATGTACACAAGTCTGTTGTCAAAACAGTATAGTACTAAACCTTACAAATTGTAACAAAACAGATAGTACTAAACTGAAACTCCAATGCATAAAAAAATTTTACATCTCAGAAACCGGTACAAGAGAATTGATATCAAGTACCCAATTACCAAACAATTCTAATCAATAATTGAATTGTACGAGCAGAAAATTCTCAGCAACGGAACAAGAAACAACTAAACAAGGATTTTGTATCCTAAATTAAATTAACCTGAAAGAAACCCCAATCTCTACAAGCCACCTCCACCTGGGAAAGAAGAGCAGCCGGAATAGTATTTCCTGCGCTGTCAGAGAAAAGAGGCGAGAGGTCAATGAGAATATTTGACTTTGTATTGCAAACTAAAGAGTTGCTGGTATCATACCACATGGGTCAGATCAGTACGGTTCAAAGTATAAATAGACATGCTTAATTATTTAAAAAAATATAAAAAAATGAAGCAAAATTAGAGACTACAAGAAGGAAACTAAGATAAACAAATCACCTAGATATGGGTATGAATTAGCGATCAGACAGAAATCAAATAAATCTTAGATCTTAGAGAGAGGGGAAAAAATACATAAAAATCAGCTTGAAAATCGAGAACAAACCTTAGCAATCGGTGGTTTATATAGGTGAAATCCGCTCCAAATTTTAAAATTCACCCTAGTCAATTGAGATTAGCTTTTGAACTGTAGCATATCTGCAAATAAATAAAAGCCGCTAGAATTTTCTTTTCATATTCAGATTTAAGAGAGACGTGAAAGATATAATAAATAATATTAACAGTTTTTGATATTTGCTAACATGAAATCAACAAAAACCGGCGCTACTAATCTCCATCTGATCGGAAACGGACAAATTGAAATTCCAGTGAATGTTCATACCCTCAATCTCTTTCTTAAACACCCATGTTCTCAACAAATTACAAAGGTTTTTATCTCTGCTGCAACAAACAAAGTAATTAAAAAAAAATACATATCCCTCTTTTAGAAATTAGGAATGATAATCATCCACATTTTGACTCTCTAATGCCTCCACATGAATAATTAATATGAAAGATCTCTCTATCTAAGTCCAAGTGACCTAGAGTCTAGAGATACATTTCCCTATAATATTATATTTTGAACCTTTTTCGGTCATCCAATGGCACTCCTGTGCGATCATCAGAGCACCTAATACTGACACAGAATCTTACCCCTGCTGTCAACATCCAATTTTTTTCTTTTTCAAAAAGTTATTATTAGATAATAATCAAATCCAACCAAGGTGAAGAAATATATTACCTCAAAGGCCTCTTTGAGACACTCAAGCTCCTTGTCAGGGTCATCTATTATATGATAAGGACAACAACAAATGACTATTTGTCTGAATCTAAAAACAATAAAATATATTTTCTTAAAAAAGCTAAAAAAAAGTTCCAAAATTTGATTATGTAAACATGGATGCTTTCTTGAATTTTTTTCAATATTAGTAAGGCCTACTAAAAGCAATGAGCAAATTCACCTCAGTAATGTCGGTCACGAGACTCGTAATTCGATTCTTCACAGGTCATCTCCAGTAAGGTTCCTACATGAACAATGATATTCAGTACTATTTGAGACCCTTACTATGTATTTCATCTCCAGTAAGGTTACTACTGAACAATGATATTCAGTACTATATTCAGTCCATATGGTCATGTTACTGTGTTCAACAATCTGTGGAGGTAACAATACATGTTCTGGTACAATCAATGCATATACCAGTAACTTTTTTTAATTTTTATTTATAGGCCGCTTCCATTAATTGTATTTGCCATCTAGTATTTACGATATTTTGTACCTGGCACAATGGATTCTGGTAGAATTTGCCAGACTGGAGATAAGGCCAGGCTGTATACCTCAGGTTGCAATTGTATTGCTCCCTGAAATAATCCACGACAGAGATCATTGTGCCCTCCTCATCAACTGGGAACCTGAACAACACAAAATAAATTCAGTACATGTATAGAAGGATTAAAGACGTATTTATTTGAGGAAATAAAATAAAGAAAAATACATTAGGCCCATTTGGATAAGATTACCAATGTTCAATGAGAGTCCCATTTGGATACAGAAAATATTCAGTACTTCCACTACACTGGACAAGAGTACTTACCATGTAGCCATCCAGTATTATGATATCTCACATCTCAATGCAAATTCAATGCTTTAGTTAATAAAGATATTATAATTTCATATTAGTCCTAGCGAATTAAATATTCATGTCATTACTCACATTATCATCATTTTGCTCCTCGTTAGCATCCTCCCCTCCATTTTCTGCATTGTTATCTTCCTCCACTGCCTTCTCATATTCTGCATTCAGTTGTGCTACCCTCTTTAACTAAATGTGAGATCGGGTTACCAGGTAGCTCTCATACTTAACTAAATGTGTAGGTGATAATGCAAATCTATAATGAAACAAGTCAATTAAAGTAGCAAAATTGTTATGGTTGTCATGTATTGATGCGTACTCATATTGGCTTGCTGGTATTATGTGATAATTTGACAATGACATTGTAACGCACGTCAAGTTAGAAATCCTAAAAATATGGAATCGAAAAAAGACTAAAAGCATTGGTATTGATCAAGATGTGTTACCACTGGGATTGACCAGCATGTTCTAGCACTCATATTAGTATTAGCAATAAGATAAATTTGCTTCTATGTACTATACGGTATACCAGAATTTTGTACGATTCTCAGCCGGTACATGGTACATGCTCCGAGCCAAAACACCACTAAAAAACACAACAAAGAGTCATTGTGTATAATGCTATGTAGAATGTTAAATTATTAGTTGAAGATCTTGTACGAGGAGTGGAATATTCTAACTAAAAGTTATCCCCAAAAACATCATAATGATAACTGTGTCTATAGATGTTATCATTAGCATGAAAGATTTACCAAATGCATTGACAAAGATGATGAGTTTTGCCAAATTCATGAGCAATTTGTTCGATTTTCTCTAAATTGGCTAATTTGATTTGTCAAGGCCATAAATCACAAGTTAACGTTTTGTCCCTTTTGTTCTAAAACTTGCCACAAAATCTGTGAAAGAATTCAATAAAATGTACTCCCTAAGTGAGGCTTGGAAGCCAAATTAACAAGAATTGGAAAAAAGAATAATATATTACCTTTAAAAAGTCGGTGAAGTACCTAATTGCAACAATATGCTAGGAAGACCTGCACTGCAACTAATGCAAGTAATTAGTTGGGAGAACATTTGAAGAAAGAAAATTTCATGAGGAAAAAAAACGAAAAGAATAGAGAACCTATGCGGTCAACCCAATCAGAATTCGTCCTTGAGTCAAGAAATCCCAAATAAACACAATAACTATCATTAAGAAAAAAGTGACTCGCAAGGTGTTTGTACAAATGCCCAATAACACAATAAACACTAACAATGAGAACTGCAGGGTTAATTAATCATTGCCACTAACCTTAAAGTGCGTGTGGGGGTCACCAAGGTGCGAAGCAGCCTCCAAATCCGGCCAAGATCGAAGCCTTCGCCGATTCGCTCGTAGTTCTTCAGCTATCGTTGAACTTTTGGGTGAAGGAGATAAAACCCTAGCAGCAAAATAAGAATTGTGCAAGGAGATGGACTGGAGGCGCTGAGCTTCCTTTTTTAATCAGAAGGGTAGCTTGCTCAAGGGGTAGGGATGGAGGCGTTGAGTTTCCTTCTTAGCCATCCCAAATATCTGCTTCACTATACAATCAGATCATAAGATGAGAATTAAAGAGAAGAAAAAAGAAGAGAAAGACAAAAAGAAAGAATTAGATTAGCGTGTTTTTTATCCATGCTGGGGGCAGCCGCCATTTCTAAAAGAAAGAATTGGATTGACTTGAACTCGAAAGCAAGAGAGACACAAAGAGAATGGAAGATGTTCGCTCTCTATGCACGGTACTGACGACCGAGCACTTTACGAATTCAAACAAGGAGGAGGCGGAGACTCAGAGAGAAAAAAAAAGGAGATGGAGGCGGAGGGAGCGGCGCAGTGTTTTGAACGGAAAAGAAAAGGTTATATCTAGAGAAAATATGTTACCATATCAGATCGATGGAGTGTGGAGAGGAGATATGATCGCTGGAAAAAACCTAGAGCGGAGCGGAGATGAGGGTACAGACGACGCTGATGAACTGTGGACCGAACGATAGTTTTCATAAAAAAAATGCCGAAAAATAAAAATAAGGAACGAAGAATCGAACCCTGCGTAGCGCTGATTTAAGCGAGCGCACTACCGCTCCGCCAGCGAAAGTTAACATGTCTATGTGAAAGATTTAAACCTCTTAACTCGTTATTCAATCCAGACCACTGATTTGATTAGATCATAATCAATCTATGGTCTATATTGCATTGGGTAAACAATTGTTTGCACCTTTGAACTCAAATTTGGATAGACCTTTAGACTGGTGCTTTTATAAGTAGTAAAGATGTGTTCGTACAATAATACTGTGCGAATATGCAGCTACATATTGAAAGCTAGCTTTTTATCCAGTCCGTTGATCTATTTATAGTTGCTATGCATCTTAGTTAACAACTGGGGTAATTATTTGCTTTAAAAAATTTTAGAATGCATATCTGGGGATCCAAATCAACGCCCCAAACGAATTATAGAAATAAAATATAAGACAAGTTTAACGATAATACAGATATATTTTTGTTAAAAAGTAACATAAAGAGTCGTTTTTTTTTAACTATTCTTTTTGGAATTTTTTAAAGAGTTTATTTTAATACAAACAATTTTTACATTTCATTATTTTAAATTCATCTTTCAAAAATGTGAAAATTAGAAAAAATATGTCAAAATATACAACGCTTTTTTAGTTTAAGTATTTTTATGAACATAATTACTTGCATATTTTAATTAACTTAATATGAATTATTTCATATTACAGAATAATAATGATACATTATACAATCAAAGCCAACAGATAAATTTGAGGAGGAACAACCTACAGCATTTTCTGATGACTTGTATATAATAATAAAATAAAGATCTTTGAGATATTAAATGAGTTTAGAAAGCTATTATACAGTTATAATTAAAAAAAAATTTATAAATAACTTTAAAACAAAATGGAAAGAATATATGCATGTTTGCAATACCTCAACTAGTAAGTTCCTAAGAAAACAACCTATACTATTCCAGTCTAAATCTAATAGCAACAATAGATTTTCTAGATGGTTGGTATACACACTATACAGTATAAAATATTTTTGGTTGGTTGAGAAGATAAGACAAGATAGCAATGTCGATTTCAAAAAAGATCACAGCCTCTCATCCATAGATGGATCTACTATATATGGTCAAATGATGTCAATGTCTTTCAACTTTTTTTTATTTATAAAAACATATACAAATTTTTTAGTGTTATATATATGATTTTGTTAAGAAAATTTACATTCAATCTCCACAAATACAAAAACTAATTTCATTATTAATCTCTACTCTTATTACTATGATTTTGATATGTTCAACGTTTGTTATAGTTCTTGATCGTCATTTAAAATTTTCAAGCTCTCCATAAAATATAAAAAGTAATCTATCAATCTCTACTTTTATCACTATGATTTTTATATGATAATTATTTTAATTTCATTGCTAGATATGGTTCTTGATATTCATTTAGAAAATCTCAAGTTCCATTCATCTTATCCTCAAAGAAAAATCAATTTATAAATCGTAATAATTCAAACAAAGGCATTTTCCGTATGAATAAAAAAAAATAAAAATATCTTCAACATCGAATGCCTTCAAAATTTAATTTTTAATAGCATAATACTAAATGTATAATGGTCTCTTTCAAGGAATGACATGGGGTATTGCAGGAGACAACACACATGCAGTCTAGCTATCTCGAGTCTTAAGAGCTGGGGTTTGGGGCTTTGCTAACTTTTTTGGCGGCTTGTTAAGCTCCAACTAATACCACACTGTACTATGCTTCTTAAATTATTGCCAAAAGCTAACCTATTTGCTTCTCCACAAACCATCCTTTCCCTGCTTAATATTTACCACTAAGCCACGGTGCCTTCATGAGCAGTGGGTTTGTTCTTAGCCGTGCAAGTTAGAGCAAATATTTAGCAATTTGTACCGAAAATTTTTGGAAATTATACGTGTCATGGAGAACTTATAATATTGGCTTTAAAATTGCAAAAAATTATATAAAATTAACTTTTTTTTGTTAAAAAAAATATCTATATTTTAGCGTCTTCTTTTTTTTTTTCCCTTGAAACTAGTGGAGGATCTCTCCGCCTCTTTTCATTGGCTCCGTTTGGATTCTATTTGGAAAGAAGGGAAAAATGGAATAAGAAAATAAATTTATTATAAACAATCCAAACTCTTCACAAAGTTACACACTTCCCAATTAAGAAAAGCAACCCACAGTTTACAAACAATCAATCTCAGAAAAAAGGAACAGAACAGCACAAATCCCATCAGCATGCTTAGTAATAGTGAAACCTCAACACTCTTCAACTATAGTCTATTTAATTATATGGTGTGAATCAAGTCATATTAATTAGGAACAAAACATTCGAGACTTGTCGTATGAAAATGTTGAATTAGTCGCAGTATGTGTTGAAATTCATCTCCATGTTTTAGATGTGTTGTCAAAAAAAATTTACCAAATGATGATGCTAAGTTAAACTAATTCCAAACTTATTCAATCCTTACACCCACTGTATGCACTTGTTAGGTGCAACTGTGCAAGTGTGATACATAAATAATCAATTTTTTTAAATAATAAGGTTTGTAAATACAACTTGTACATTGTAATCGGCATTTTAAGAGTTTAGAATATCGGATATTTTTTTGTTTGTCATTTCTCTATTTCTTTTCTGGAACCAATTTGCCCTTTCTCTATTTTTTTTAAAATTAAGAAAAAAATAAAGTCCACAGACTTTATTTTAGACGAAAAAGGCTGTCGACGACTTTTTTGTCATTTTACGTTACCATTAATATTCTTTTTAGTCTTTCAATTCGACTTTTCGTTTGAAAAAGCAGTCAATTGTCCGATTATAAAAATTATTATAATATTCGGAGAGCTAATATATATAAATTTACAAATTACAAGATACAATATGTAGATTAAGCACGTAGAAAGTTCAAGTTCTATGCATGTTAACTTTCACTTGAATAAAAATTAATCTTTGATCATCCCCAGAAAAGTATATTATATTAAAAAAGTTTTAATATATTTATATGCCTATAACAGAGTGCAGATAAAAAATTTTCTAGCTTTGCTCTTATTGTTTTCCTTTTTTGTCTTAGAAAAATCGAGTGGACAGAAATAAACTTTCTGTTCCAATTCAATAACAACGATTGATTAGTACTCTTGCAGAATAATACAGATGTTTATCGTGAAATAGATTGATGTTCAATGTTAGCCTCTTCCTCTTCATGTGAACACAATTATGCAACATATACATATCCCTTACAGAACCCAAAACATCACGTGTGCCAATTAAAAGTATATTCGTATTAATACATCACTTTTTTATTCAATAGCTCTTTGTTGGCTATTTATTATTTTAGTTTACGCATTCAGTGAAATAATATATTTAAATAAACAAAAATAAAATAATTCAGTTTGAATTTTAAACCTATCCATCTTCTCAAATTTATTTATTATTAAAATTAAAATTAAAATCAAACGGTTTGAATTGTATGATTGTATTAATTCACACTTCTGAATTACTTCAGAGGATACGGTATGGCATGAAGTTTCTACTTCAGAGGATACGGTACGCCATTTCTACATTTACATTTGTATCATGATGAAAATGGTACGGAGTGTAAATTACTACAATTCAGTGCCGTTTTGAACAACCAAGCATATCCAGCGGTGTGGCGAGCTTTACGTGGGCCCCACTTGTGTGGGACCAGACCATAATGGAGACGGCGATTTTTCTGCGGAGGAGAGTGGCGCTGTCGAGTAAAGTTGTGAATCGTCGCTTTTCAAACGAACAGGACACCTCCGTTTTTGAGCTTAGTCGATCTTTAATTAAACTTTTTAATCACATTACTAGTGTTAGCAAATTTCTCAACTCACTGATAATAAAAAATAAACTATATTTTCGATGGTTTTATTTTTTTATGTTGCTTCCTTGTCGACTGCTAATATCTTTTGTTTTTACTAAAACTTTAAAAAGTCTGCACTGTTATGCATAATAAGTATAATTTATTGATGTTCCAGCAATCTCAATTTTTGATGCTCAAACAATTGATTCAAAAAATTCAAATTGATTTACATAGTTGATGTTCAAAATAATTTACATGTAAAAAAAGTTTTTATAGGAAAAATCATTATTTCTTAAAATTCCAAATATTCTTTATTTGTTGAAGTATTTGTTATCAAAGAATTAAACTATACATCACATGAATTAATATGTAAGATATTTTGAGAAGTGTAAGATAATTCAATTGTAAAGCGTGCAGCGTGCTCAATACCGTGCCTCAAATGGTCGGCCCACTCATGACTCAGCACTTGTTATTTGGTTTTTTATTTTTAAACCAGTGAGATTTTTACAGCAAATAGTGGGGTCTAAGATTAATTTTTGCTCGAGTTCGCACGTACCAAACAAAAGCATTCCCACCTTTGGCACAAGAAGTGCACATGCATAACCAAAAAAAAAAAAAAATCAAATTGGACATCGTTGCATTTAATTTACATCGCTAATGATTTATGCTAGTAAATTTGGCGCACATGATAAAATGTTCAATTTATTTTTATTGGGATCTAACATGATAAAATTTCAATTCATGTGATCAGGAGATGAAGGAAAAAAAATTAATTCACCCAAAATTTATGCTTTTTTTTTATGAAAGGAAAAAAAAAAGCAGAAAAGAGATGAAGGAAAAAAAGCAGAAAAGAGATGAAGGAAAAAAAATTATTCACCCAAAATTTAGAGGTGAAAGAACTTACCACTCTTCTCCATTCTTCTTGTTCTTCTTATTTTATTTTTTTGAAAATTTTATGTTTAGAACGAGTTAAAAGTCTAATATGGGTTCGGTATGAAGTCCCGCGTCATAATCCATATAAGACAAAATTATGGGAAAAAAAATCCAGTCAAACCCAATTAAATTTTTCTCACATAGGTACGCTAATATATTTTAAGGTTATCGTTTGAAGGTTATCATTTGAACCGAGGATAACTATATTATGTTGCCACCTGCATATTAATTACAAAACTAGTTTGATCTTATATGGGGTGCGTTTGGATCGTTGGAAGAAAGAAGAAGAAGAAGGAAGAAGAAGAAAAAAAATTATAAACAATTCAAATTCTTCACAAAGTTACACACTTTCGAATACTTCTTCCCACTTCTTCCCTTCTTCCCTTCTTCCCACACCTTTCCAAACGCACCCATGAAGATGTGAGAACGGAATATATGGATCATGTAATAAGATGCAGTACACTATGTGCCGATATATAATGATAATAATATTTTTCTGTTGATTTCTATTAATTTGCTCGATCTTTTCAGATAACTATTAACATTTATACCGTTTTATGTAACTCTTAAATTTAATTTCATTAGTCAACACCAGCTTTTTAGTTTTATTACAATCATATTGATGTACCATAATTTTAGTTTCCATTTATTATAAAACAATATGGGAAACAAGTAACAATTATTTTCACATTACGGTTGAGTAGTTATTTCTGCACATTTTTATAACAAAATAAATTAGTATTGTATCGCTCCAAAAATTAATCATGATTATTGAATATTGTATTCACTTTTACGAGATTAATTTTATATTTCAAATCAAGATTTTAAAATGTGATTTGAGTGGCATAACAAATCAGAGGTTGATTTAGTTTTTTTAAAATTATTTCGGTGATAAAATAGTCGACAAAATTATATTATGCCATTTTTTATAAAATGCTTCTCATAAAATCAGACATATTTGATAGAATTTAATCATAAATTCATATTAATCTGATATTAAATTGAGATTTCATGATTAATTAAATATGTTTTGCACAACAATAATTTTTGATAAAGCTACATTTTTACAAAATAACTTAATATATGATCGCAAAGCGAAAAATTTGTAATATTTGTATGTCTGAACAATTTTTAAATCAACAATCGTTTATTTTAAAATTGTTTTCACTCCTGAAAATACTGATAATTCCATTTTTTTCGTTGAAACAATTTCATCGGTGAAATATAAGAAAATTATCGACAATAATATGGTTTTACTGCGAGCTAAATTTTTTTGAAAAAGATGTGATTCCATCATGCGTTTTTCTTCAAATATGATAAAATACCGTATTTTATAACCTTTGCTTCAAATATTTATTTAATTTTAATTATATTAGTAATTATTAACATGAAAATTATATAAATCCTAACTTTTCGCAATAAAAAATAGATTTTCGCAACATAGTTCCCCAGTACAATTGACACAACTGAATCATTTTAGCACACCTCCATAACCACCTGTCCATCTCAATATAGTGAATTTTAGAATTCCATAACAACCGGACACGCCTTAATAATCTAAAATTTATTTTCCCCTCCATATCGATGCTGCAATAGTGTATTATCAAAAAAATAAAGCTTCCTTTGCTTGGACACATTAGTGTATCTAAAAAAAAATTAAAAGCTTACTTTGTAGGACAAGCCAGTGCATATAAAAAACTAAATGCCTACGGGCTTTCATAAAAAAAAAGAAAAAGGTATCTAAAATACTAAGGGCCCGTTTGGATGAATCCTTATCTGCTCCCGCGCGGGATCGTTCAGTGCAGCCTACGAACCGTCCGATCTGATCTGGACGGTTCGGGCCTACCAATCAGGTTACATGCACGGAGCTCCCTTTGCCATTGAGACTAAATCACACGGCTCACAGCAGTGCACTGGACAGTCCCGCGCGGGACGAGATTTCATTTCCGTTTGGATGGGGTAGGAATTTGGAGAATTTGTAATTTCTAGAAATAAATTTATTGGGAAGTGTGTAATTTTGTGAAGAGTTTGGATTATTTATAATAAATTTGATATATAAAATGCCCGGAATTGCAAATTTCTGCCCATCCAAATTTAACCCTACTAGTATACCTAAAATATTTGGGTGTGTTTGGATGAGCCAAGAATAAGGAATTTCGGTATGCGTGCTTGTTCAAATTCCTTATTATTGTATCATGGTTTTGTTAGTATAGAATAAGGCTATAAGGGCCCAAATTCCTTATTTTTGTGTTGTTTGGGTTGCACAAGAATAAGAATAAACACGTATACCGAAATTTTTTATTCTTTATTTCTTATTCAAGGCTCATCCAAATACACCTGCGTATCAGAAACGCTTACGGTGGATTTTTGACCTCCTCATTGATTCTTGATTCCGTCACGTATCACTTTTTAACCATAATTTAATCTTTGCCTAAGTCGTAGAATATATTCCGCATGAAAAATATACTGTTTGTTTAATTTGCCGCGCTAATGGATACATCCAGTTTTTTCACTCCTGGAGAGGAACAGTCGGTGTGAATCACCTTGGATTCGTTAATTTTAACAATTAATCAACCGTTGTAGGATCAGTAATCCTAATCTTACTTAGACATCACAATCAATGAATGCATTTACCAAATTAATTAAAACCCATCTCAATTTCCAATTCCCAACTCCCTCCAATTCCTTTAATTTTTCCCATTAATACCTTCCTCTCTCTTTCTGCACTTTTATTTCCCATCCCGAAAATTGAATCGTATTTAATTTTCTGAAAAAGAAAATAATAATTTCCATCAGTTGTATCTCTAACTCACACAAACTCTGTTTCTTCTCGTGAGGTGCATTTGTTCTACTCATCTCGTATCTCCACCTATCAACCACACCTCAATTTATTATATTTGATTTATCTTGTGACTTGTTCAAATCGATAAAGCCTCTTTGATCTTCTCTTGTTGGTGGATCGGTTCTGTTTATAGGCGAATCTACTGTTTATCTCTTGATTTAAGAGGTGCAATTCGAGGTAATGTACTTGAATCTGTGTAAATTTCATTTTTTTTCTTACAATTGCTTTACTTTTTTGGCGATTTAGTTGCTTCAGCTATAGTTCACTGATCTTTCTTAGTAGCAAATTTTAATTCTTTTCTCTTTTTTTCGCTTTGATTGAAGTTGAAATGTGAATCTCAGTTTTGCATTCTTGTATTGAGTTGTTTTGCTACTTGCATTGGGGAACAAATCGAGGCACCTTACTTTCAATTTCGAGAGATCAATGGCATTACTAGAAATTGCAATTTTCAAAGTATATTTGGTTTGTAGAGAGCGAGACATTATAGAAATTCATGAATTTTCGACAGCTGTTGATGAGGTTATTACAGGAAGTGTCAGATGCTGGCAAACTTAGGCTGCTAATTAGGAAGATCATGAGTTCTCGATTTTTTTATTATTGTTTTCCTAATAAATCGGTCTCCGGTCTACTGTTCTAGATGCAAAATATTTTTTTATATTCAAAGCTCTTGTTTAATTTTCCTGGATGCAATAGATTTGCTTCTTCGATATACAATGTTGGCAACCTTTGCCAACCATTTCAGAAAAGAGAGGATCTTAAATCTTGCGTTATAAAGAGGCAATCTTCTAACTATGGTCCCTTTCAAACAGGAATTTCTTCTATAAAGTGAGGACGGAGGGAACATTTTGTGATTTTAGGACAAGCTGGGATCTAGTTTGCAGATTACTAAAAAGGCATAAAGCAGGTTTGTAGTATTTTATAAACTTCATTTACATTTTGAGATTTCTAGTGTTAGCCCTAAATATAGTAACAAATTTGTAAATTTTGTATCAGGCGACAAACGAATGCCGTATTTGCTGAGTGGTTTTAAGGCATGAGATGATATGAACATACTTCCTCATGGATATGGAAGCTTCTTGTAGCACTTCTGAAATTGTCGAATCTAACGAGTTTGAAGGATGCTCGCCCCTGTCAGATGGGCCACACCGCACGCGTCGAATCAACATCAACCCTGATGAAATTGACGAACTGGACCAGCTGCTGAAGGCAATAGACATGAGGATCTCTAGGGGACTTACAGGTCCTGATCCGCTAAGCCGTTTTGACAAGGTGGCCAGAGCGCGAATGCCATCTCAGTCACCCAAAGCCAGCTCATCGGAATCTGCGAATATTAAGCAGGCTTTGAGGCGTCTCTGCATTTCCCAGGCTTCGGAGATGGCAGCCCAAAAACGGGCCACAAAAAAGTCAGATGGATCAGGAGGAGGTGTCTCAGAACCTGTATCTGGCACTATTCGCCGGCTTTATGCCTCTCTGGTGGTTCGATCGGATGAATCCGAAGAGAAGATGAATCTCGTACCAGAGAAAGATACTGGCAATCCAGTACATGCTGAAAAGAAGGGAAAAATGCTCTCAAAAAATTGTATGGGTTGTATAACAAATAAAATTGAACCTGAACCATCTTCTGATACAAGCTGTAGTAACCTAATGCAGCCTGAGAATTCCAACCTAGAGATTACACAACCTGAACCGGAAATTAAACCTGAACCGTGTAGTTCATCAACAGAACCGGCAGAAAAGGAAAAGGGGGAATGTTCGCACAGCTCTAAAAGCAGCAATTGCGAATATTACACCACCAGCACGAGTATTAGTGGGGAGAGTCCGTGTGGGAGTTCATGTGGTGCAGGCACCAGTGCTGGCACTGGTAGGCCCCACATGTCCAAGGATATCAGATGGCCGTCAATCCGCCATATGGCAGCACAGCAAGGTGGCACGTTGACACTAGACAATTTTAAGCTGATAAAGAGGCTTGGGTGTGGTGACATAGGTACTGATAATCACCAATTTTCTCAACCTTGCGTCCAAAGTGATAGAGAAGGATGAATTTATTGTTTGATTTGTTACGGCTAGTCAAAGAAAAGGCATTTAATTTCAATATGTTTCGGGTCCTAATTTGGTTACCTGTTTAGCCTTTTATTTACACTTCCAGAACTAGGCAGAGATAGGTATATATGTAAGATTTTATACGTAAAGAGCAAGTGCATACTTGTAGAGAATTTTGCAAATATAATTTCCATAAATAAAAAGGGAACTTATCCAATTCTGTCAAAATTAGGTGAGTTTGTCTTGAAAGAATTTTGATACATGACTAATCGATATATAGTTCTGATAGGTTTGAACTTGAAAGAATATCATGCACCATATGTTGTGGACCAGCTGTACTTGAGTTTGTCTTCAATTTAAATCATTAATTATTTTCTTTTTTGTATTCATGACAGGTACTGTGTACTTAGCAGAGCTTAACGATTCAGATTGTTTGTTTGCACTGAAGGTGATGGATGTGGAGTATTTGGTGAATAGGAAAAAGATGATGCGGGCCCAGACAGAAAGGGAGATATTAGAGATGCTCGATCATCCTTTTCTACCCACACTATATGCAAGTTTTACCAGTGATAATTTGTCATGCTTGGTCATTGAGTTCTGTCCTGGAGGAGATCTGCATGTTCTAAGGCAAAAGCAGCCGGGCAGGTGCTTCTCTGAACCAGCTGCAAGGTATGTGCCAGTATTTCAGGCTAAAAGTATAATTGCAGTTGTCACAGAAATGACAATGACAGATATAAATATCAGCCAGAAGTTTAGTTTGGCTTGGTATTAGGGAGCAGTGCCAAACTGGTAATGAGTAACCAAAATTGTTATGAAAATTTGGTTATCTCATATTTCATCCTGAATTGTTATGAGAAATGCATCTATTGGAATTCTAAGCGTGATGTTGTGAAATCTAAACTTCAAGAGCCTTGATGTTTATCTAGTGCTGAAAATTACTATTGCAAACTAGCTAGTAAGATGTATATCCCTGCATCGTGTTTTCCCTTCTTTCTTTAAGTTTTCTTCAACTAAATGAGAGACCATGCCCGTAGTAAAAGTTAGTACCAGTTGAAGGGGCAAAAATAATGGGTTCTTAAACACCTCTGGAGGAAGAAATTTTCTGAGTGGGCTCCATTAAGCTGTTTGTATGGGTTCTTAATGAAAAAATACCATTTAATTTTGTATAATTAGTAGGTAATTTTGTAAATTTAGTGGGTTAGGTAACCTATATCCATCCACATGGCCCTGCCACTGCCTATATCAAAGCAGTTCATTTAAAATTATGCATCATGCTTGTAACATGTTGCTAACTTTCCCATGTCTGCACACTTAGCAGTTGCTGCTGATGATATCAAAAAAAAATAATAACTTTCTCATGTCTGTGCTTTTTCCTCAATCCAGATTTTATGTGGCAGAAGTTTTGCTGGCGCTAGAATACCTTCACATGCTAGGCGTGATATACAGAGACCTAAAGCCTGAAAATATACTGGTACGAGAAGATGGCCACATAATGCTATCCGATTTCGACCTCTCTCTGCGCTGCTCTGTAAACCCCACCCTCCAATCTTCGTCAAGTCGAAGCAAATATGGTAACACGTCCAAGCGCCTTACTGGACCTTGTCCTGAGAAACCATGCATTGACCCATTTTGTCTCCCCCCTGCCTCTTGTTTTGCTCCTCGTCCATCGTGTTACCCTTCTAAAGACTCACCCAGTAAGGGGCAAAAATTGAGGATTGATACAGGTCTTCAACTCGTGGCAGAACCTACGGAAGCCCGATCCAATTCCTTTGTTGGGACACATGAGTACCTTGCACCAGAGATCATAAAAGGAGATGGGCATGGAAGTGCAGTTGACTGGTGGACATTTGGAGTATTCCTTTACGAATTATTGTATGGTAAGACACCATTTAAAGGGGCTGATAATGAAGAAACTCTTGCAAATGTGGTTTGTCAGAATCTCCGGTTTCCTGAAAATTCAAATGTGAGTTGCCATGCCCGGGATTTGATCCGACGGCTGTTAGTGAAAGAACCTGAGCATCGATTGGGGTATGCAAAAGGAGCTGCAGAGATAAAGAGCCACCCATTTTTTGAGGGGTTGAACTGGGCCCTCATACGCTCTGCTGCCCCACCAGAGGCAGATGGGACATGCTATTTGGGGTCAATGTTTGTTGTGCGTAAGAAAAAAGAAGGGAGGTGTCTGAACTTCATGGGGAATGGAGAAGATGTGGAGTTTGGAGTATTTTAGGCATTCTTTCGTAGAATTTTCTTTCTGAATAGATTCCACAACTCGTGGTATGATACATGGTAATGTAAATGTAGATACTTGCACCGCAGTTAAAAAGGTGTTTCCCTTGTTGATAATAAATTATGAATATGATTTAAACAAAAAAAAAAAAACTGGATTCCCAAGGGTCAGATGCACTATTTATTATTGTGATTAAGAGGGGAATGTAGCATAGAAAGCCAGGAAATTTAATTTGTAGATAATACAATGACATCTTCCAAGGCAAAGTTTTGTTAATCTCTCTCTCCTTCGGGTGACAGTTGAAAGCGGGAACTAGTACTAGGGTACCAGAATGAAGATGCTAATTTGAAGAAAAACCGATTTATAATTGAATGGATTGTCTTGTTTAGAAAAGAGTAGAAGACAAACAACAATACATAGGTGTTTAGAAAAAAAATTTGTTAATCATTCTCTTCATGGTCGAACAACAGTGTTTAGAAAAGAATCGATTTTATTTTACGCGCTGCAGCCATCCTCAGAATTAACCATTCACAAAAACCCTTTCAAATTACGTGTTGATGAGAAGGCAATACTGTCAGACTGGTTTGGCACTAGAAATGCATACACAAACAAACAAAACTTCTAAAAACAATAATGAAAAAACCATACTTTCTCACTAATAAATAAATAATAAGTAAATTAAAAAATCACCTAAATCATGGAATACGAGATGCACCGTATAAAATAGAATCTCAAAAGGAAGTCCACAAGCACAACATCAGAAACATCCTTACCAAGTACACTACAGCAACAGAAAAGTCATTACATTACATCACATCACATCAATTAAGCATAATACAACTCAGGTCTTCTATAATGAACAAGACAACATAATTTCAGTAACACAGGAGTCACAAGACTCACTACCATAAACTAGCAGCAGATGACCAACAGTCGCGCAGATAACTTAAGAAGACTAAATGTAGATGTACTCTGCTTGTTCCCCTTAATTGTAATTTGCCAAAGATTACCAAAATTTTACCATATTTGCAAATAACACCCAAGAAAATTTGTAATACAGCATACAGTTAAAGATCATTTGGATAGTTTGCAACAAGTCACAAAAATTGGCTAAGGTACCTGTAAATATTTTTAAGTTTACTAAACCATGTCTGCAAATGTATGCCAAGTTTGAGATGTTACTTAAATTTTGCTTAATTCTATATCCCTTATATCAATTTGGGCTTAGGAATAAACATTACATGACCAATTTCTCAAGCAATCCATGGAATTACCTCTATTGGTTTCGTATCTTTTGAAATTATCACAAAATGTTATGCGTTATAAGAATAGTTGGGTGTTATTTCCAAATAAGATGATAAAATAGTTTGGTGCTTTCGCAACAACCATGCAAAATGTGCAGTTTCAAAAATTAACTCGCAATTCAAAACAGGCTGGCAAATTAATTTGTATTATTTTGCAATCAGGGAAATAGCAGGATATGTAACCGATTTTAAGCCGCTGCTTCCTTGCCGTTGACCACGGCTTTGATCACCTTCTTGCTTCTAATGGTATCTCTTCCAGCTAGGTAAGTCTTTTTTGTATCGGAGTCCAGCTTTTCCAAATCATCTATTCCAGCCATATAACCATACAGCACATCTTCGATTTCGTTTTGTATTGCCTTTTTGTCAGAACTGATGCTAGCACCAGATTTAAGCAAGCATTCCAAGTGATCCTTGCCATGGTCGGCTTGATAGAAGTGATTGTGAAGCTTTTCAGCTTGTTCAAAGCCAGAGAGCATTGGAGAGAACTTCACCAGTATTATACTTTGGTTAGATGGTTTACCATAAGTCACTTTTGCTTTCCCTTCCCACATTCCGATTTCTGTCCAAAAAAAAAAAATTATGAAAAAGTGGGTAGATGACATAAACTGCCATTGGTATTGAAAAGAAAACAAATCTGAATAGAATTGGGAAAAACCGAACTACAAGGTATAGTGATTTTACTGACACAGATATAATGCAATGGTTCTTGTACCAAGTTGGTGGTGCCAGTCACTATATATACCTAAATGGTTTGACTTTGAGCAGATAGATTTGGTTACGTCGCTTTACGATCAGTTACATACCTAAATTTCCCTCTTTTTGTTGTTATTTCATGACTGCTGATGTTTCTGAGCTTCTCCTAGTTTTTCTAGGCATATACAAGAGGAGCAGGTTTTTTATGAAAAAACCAAAGAAGGTATACCAACCTTTAAGCATGTTTTCGATCATCCCAATACTGACGGTCTTGGATTCAGAGGTGTTGTTATCAATAGAGCTGTTACATATAACAACAATTGGCGGCCAGAGGATGAGGTCTTGCTTCAACATCTTGGCTTCATGAGGTAGGCCCACCTGGTATTGTTTGGACTCATCAGGAGTTTTAAGCCAGTTCCACCCCATAAGTAGGCAAAGGGCCTTGTGGAGACCAAGGTGAGCCGTCCGCAGTCCTAGTTTTCTTGTACGAAAAGTGTGAACCACCAGATTGTGAGTCTCTGCAAATTCGTTCGACTGCCTATTAAAAAGAAAAAAAAAAATGAAACAACAGTTAAGAAATAGTACTTACATACGCCTATCTCAGAAAATGGCGAACTGACTTTAGTAAGAAACCATATGAATTGCTAAGGGAAGTTTAATCTGTGTCCCTATAAAACCTCAAATGTAGTACTTATTGCAACAAAATTATGGTATAATAATGGATTCCTTCAGCATCACTATTTCCTTTTAAGAAAATTTATTAAGAAACATAAACTACAAGTCAGTTTACTCAACTCGACATTTCATGCAGATCTTAGAAAATATCAAGGAGAAAGACCAGAAAGTACATGAAGCTTGAAGGCCAAGAGCCGAGAAAAAGGAAATCTCATGTTTTGTAGGCATAACTGACATCTTAAAATCTGTCGTTATGCATAATAAAGGGTATTGACTGAGGTTTTGAAAATGTAAACATGCAACTGATAAACATAGAAACTAGAAAATATTGGGAAATTATAAATCAAAAGTTTTTTTTTTTCCTTCCATTCTACAGTGGTATATAGACGTAGATCACAAGCTACTAATCCTAGGAAGTGGGAAGTATTATACGGGAACGATTAAGGTCTCGTCAAGCTTGTTGCATCATCAAATACAATTATGTTAACTTTGTTTTGGGCTTTTGGCTTTATAATGGTTAACCAGCCAAACTTCCTAATATAGGTTTTCCTTCTTGTATCCTGAGACTCAGATAGGCACTTGATATACCAAAAGTAAGACTCATTGTGCTCAACACTTCTTTCCCCAGCAATGCAATACCAACAATGAAACTGTATTAGTGTCCAATCCTTCTCAATCATCCATTCAGGCATCCAAGTTACAAATCACTTGACACGGACCTTTGCACCCATTGTGGAACAATATTGTGACAAAAACTCCAATGGATCATAGCAAATAAAATGAAGACTCGAAATGATATATCATTGTGTCATGCCATGTGACTTTATTTCAAGAGGTATATAAATTGAAACTCCCAAAGAGACTAAGAAAGGATACAAACGAAACAATGGACTCTGACAGGTGGGGATTAATATTCCCCAGAGCCTACAACCTACCGCACAATATAATCTGGAAATGGTTATTCTAGCTGCATATCTAGCTCAACTTAAATGATTTCAACAATACAAATATACAGCACATGGCATGAGATTTGTAGGAGAAAAAAAATTGAGGGGAAATAATGGATTAGAGAGTGCCAAAATTCCTAAAGGGTCATGTACCTAAACAATGCAGAAATTAGTTTTTACCAGAATATATATCGTGTACTATATACAGATTGCAGATAGCATGGATAAGCATAGCTTCAGATCTAACCTAAAAGCTTAATGTGACTAGCACTACACCAGGTATGTACCAACATAATTCCCACTTTTATACCTCTACTATGACAGGGGTGAGGCAATAACAGAACCAAACACTGCACACAAAAGCGCCCTCAGACCAAATAGCCAAAAAAGGACCCAACGATCAACCATGTGCGCCTTTACAGTGAGTCAGGTTTGGTTTGGAGCTCAAGATCAACATCTCAAGAACCAGTTCATGTAGAAAACAATGGCCACTATCCATAACCACTAAACAGTTACCTTGCTCGTCCATCTTTTTACTCCAGAAGCCTATAAGGACTTACATAGTCCTTAATTACAAACCCCAAGGATTTCTTTTATGCCTTTTAGGTATCACATTCAGTGAAGGGAGAAAAACACAGACCTGCCACAGACACAGCAAACAAGGCTCCCTTTTCCAGGCTGAAGGAATTTCTTCTTCTCCTTAGAGTTCGCATTTATAATCCTAGTGTACTTGATAAATGCCTTTTCAACTTGCTTGTTGAACTCCTCAGATCCCTCCGGCGGATCCTCTATTATGGGAGAGGCCCTATTGGCGGCATCCTCGTCAGAACCCTTTTCATACTCATAGTTCAACTTTCTTGTGTTAGGCTTATCCTCCATTGCCCTCCTTTGCATTTTGTGGGCCCGGAAATTCTCCTTCCTAAAGTCCAAGGGTGCCAAATGCAGCCTCTTCTTAATACTACTATTAGTTCGCATGGTAGCAGGTACTGACATTGTCTGGTAGTGCTTGTGTTTCCCATGCATGACAACTGGTCTTCTAGAGGGGACCGCACGTCTTACTATTGGGCGATCAACATCAGCGATCTGTTGAGACGACAGACTCAATCGATCCTTTACTGTTATCCTTTGGTTCAATACCTGACCATATCCATCACCATTATCATCATTGTCTACATCATCGTCGTTATCATCAAATATACTATCATCATAAATTACATGGTCACTATCACGATCATTGTCATGGTCATGGTCATAGATATGGTGCAACTGTTGCTCCCTTGCCATCAACCTTTCATGCGATGGTTCATATCTCAGATCATCTGCATACCCATTATACGATGGGCTATAAGTTGCGTGGTGCAAGCCCTTGGTATGGTCAGGAAAGATGGCTCTTTCTGATGTCTCTCTCTCGGTTGCACAAGCAACTTCACTATGGAACTCATGCCTTCCCTCAAAAGGGAAGGGGGGCTCACGCCTGTGCAAGGGTCTTGCCTCACACGCTTGCTCAAATCCATGGTAAACTGGTCGCACATCCTTATGTGTAGAATCATGTGGAAGACCGCTGAAGACTCCTTCCCTCACACTTCTAGCAGAATAAGCCACGTCATCAGCCCTAGAATAACCAAGAGTTGGATATGACATCTTTCCATAAACGTCATCAAGTACAACATTATCGTAATGGTCACTGACCCGGTCCCTTGAATCCCTCCGATCATCTGGTAACCGACTGCCAACAACCCTAGAAATATCTTCTAGTGCCAGAAGATCATGTTCTTGGCGTAACCTTCCATGCCCATAAGAAGATTGGCCACCATCAATTGGCCCCAAATGAGTAGTAGTTACCGTGACAGGGCGAGGAACTTCTCTCTGGTAAAGACCTTTCCCTGTTTCTCTGAGTCTGTCTTTGTCTCTGTCTCTGTCCCTGTCCCTCTCCCTGTCTCTACCTCCTTCACTGTCTCTGTCTCTCTCTCTGTCTCCAACATACAAATCTAGTGCGTGACTACGGTGGTGAATCAAGTCGCTGTCATGAACCCCGCGAGTCATCATACCATCCATGAAGCTATCCTGTTTCAAGGTTGCCGAGTAGGATCTGCCGATCCCATCATCCGTGAACACAGTTTTGTGACCTGGCAAGGGTTGAGGGTCCAACCCAAGATGTTGGTGTTTAATCTCATGGCTCAGATCGGCCGGGTAATCTGGGTGCATGTAGCTTGGTACTGGTACATGAACATCACGGTGGTAATTTCTGGCTCTTGCTCTTGGTGAGTGGCTCCGTGGGCGGTGGGGAGATGGGTATTCTCGGCGCACGACCTTGTGGTGGTCTGACGGCCGCTGCATGAGATCTCTCCTATGACTACGAGGAGGAGATCTTCTATGCTTGTCTGGCGAAGGACGCAGTGCGACCAGTCTTTGAGGAGAATGCGGCTTATGGCGTCGAGGGGCATCAACGCGGCTATCCAGGTGGTCCGGGCGGCGGTTGCGGTCATGGTACTTGGGCAAAAAATCTCGGTTGCCTCTTTGATCTCTCATCCTCACACCTTTTTTGCCTCACTAAATAGGTGCGATTCGCGTGAAATTGTGGGTTATAGCAACGGATTGAATTCAAACGTGACCGATCAGATCGAATTGCAACTCGATCAAGAAAAAGAAACGGCTGGTGGGTCTGGAAGAGAAGGCAAAAGAAAATCGGATTCAGATCCTCACCTTGGAAGGAGATCTTGTAAACGGATTCTTCTTCCCGTTTGAAGAAATTATAGCCATGGCTTGGAGATGTGATTAAACCTGATTTTGTTTTCTTTAGACCAGATTATGTTTGAAGTTTGATTCTCGACGTAGCTCTCTATCTCTTGAATCGCTTGTTTGGTGGGTAGAAGGATAAACGAACTTGTAAACCTAATTGAAAGAAGAAGAAAGGGACGACGAAAGGTTTCTTTTTGGTTTTTTTATTTAATTTATTTTTATCTTTTTGTTTGAATACTCAAAGCTACTTGTAGGTTCGGACTTCGGATTTAAGCAAACTGAGATCCATTTAATTGTTAGGCTAAACTTCACATAAGCCCCTGAAAAATACTAAAATGTTATAGTCAGTCCATTTTGAAATATATTGCGTTTACCAGGTTCTGTTTGTGCTTCCCTATTAAGAATAACGTGTGTTTTTGATTCTGGAACTATCATGAAAAGTTTATGGTGAATCTTTGAATTCTGGACGAATTGAATAACGCCAGCGTATTAAGAATTAAATTGGCAGTATTTAATATATTTTAAATGCAAGAGTGTTATGAAAGTAAATGATCAGTACAATAATGAAAAAGACACGTCATTTTTTTTCTTAAAAAATGGGAATAAATGTGCATTTAGTATAAGCGGTTTCCGTTCAAATTCTTTTCGTATGCAATTAGTACTTTGTAAAACGATCTATTATCGAGTGTATGATGAAGTGGAATGCATTTTTGATGTGTTTGTTATGCTTAAGTTGTTATGAAGGAAAGCTGAATAGGAGGGGAAAAAAAGGTTTTTTTTTTAAGAGAAATAAAAAGGTTTATGAACGCCTATTTAAATCTTGCCAGATTGATATATATATGATACATATGCAATACTACCTGCTATTTAAAGGCACGTTCAGGTATTAAATTTTGTCATGGAAGAAAATAAACGACGTCAAATATGTATGATTTTTAAAATAAAATTATTTTTATAAATTGAATAAGATGTTAAATTCAAGGAATGTAATACTACCTGCTACCATACGACTTTAAATAGCGCGCATAGGACAACGTTACACAAAATTAGAACAATATTGAACAAATAATTCGTAAAAATCGCACAAATTAAAGCAATACCATAATGCGGCTACACAATTGTTCATAAATTTAATTATATACACGATATATGTTAGAAAGTGCTCGATTTTAATTTTTCATGTCAATTACACTTAATTAATTAAAAAACACAACGGATCTTATTAAGCAATCAACACACAAGAGAATGAGTAGAAGAAATTGTATCTCTCGCAGAATCGTATCCGCGAGGCTCGACCAAGGTATGGAAATCGATGGCGTGTCTTCTCCACCACTTCCAACACGTCTAGTAGCCGCCCTCGAGTCCACCAAGTAGGATTAATCACGTTCTACAAGGTACGTGCTAGCATACCCAAAGAACAAATCTAATCTTTATGGTTTTCTCTCTTTCATCAATCAACAACCTTGATTTAGTAGAAAAAAAATAGCTCAACACATGAGCAAATGAGAGGGAGAGAGGAGGAAGGTGACGGCCTAGAATGGGAGGAAGAGAGGAGAGCTTAAAGTCTAGGTGGAGGCTCTCATAAGTGGTCTTTAAATAGAGCACAAAACCTAATTGACTTCTTACATAATTACAACTATGTCATCCCACCTACCACCATTGTATGGTTGCCACAAAATGGATTTTATGGGCCACTTATCATTTATTTGCTCTTTAATTGGACTATCTATTTACTATTAAATAACAGCCTAATTAATTAATATAATCATTTATATTAATATTGTGTTGAACTAAATTAATTATTAACTCATTAATAATTATTTTATGATTAGTTAATGCATTAATTTATTTCTATATGATCCATTGACTTAATTAATTATAACGATTCGCAACGGTATATAATTAATTAATCAATCTTATCATATTTCCACAGAACTTACTGCTGTGAATAAATAAATAATGCACTATGTTATTAATGTCCTATTTGTGTGACCCTTTGAGGATTTATGCTATATTGGTCATTGAATTAAATCGCTATTTATTTCCAATAATCATAAGCGGTATCTAGCATCACGTTATGATTCCTAATTCGCATAAATAATGTACTGCTACAATATCTCAATCCTGCATAGGAAATAAAAGTATTTCCTTGTCTGATTCTTATGCCACATGATAGCAATGTATTGTCCAAGATAGGAATGTGTCATTCTTGCAGAATATACATTTCTTGATCTAAAGTTGATTGTACAAATTGGTCAAACAATTCAACTCCATCAAGGAACCCAAACAGATATCATCACTCACTAGGTATACTGATGAAGGACATACGATTTTCTTGATGAACAATATTTCCCCGCACAATTCAAGAGAACATAAATAACGCCTGTATAATAGTCCTTATCGGGAATCATCGGTATACGCTATTTATAGAATCTATCCTCATGTGGAAATATTGAACCATATCAAACTTAGAATTAAACTCATATGAAATAAACAATGACACATAACACAATCCATATGTTTATTTTATTAGGTCAAATCCTGTGCTATGTTAAAATAACATACACATATGCAATTAAGTTGGTAACTCTTTACCTATGATTTGTAGAACTTAATCATCACTTAATTTGCATACTAATCTTATATGATAATTAATATTTCTTGTTAATTATCAAAATTATGGACAGTTTAGATTTATTATTGTCATTCTAAAAAATGATTTATAGAAATCCACAATTCAGATCCTCAACCTGAATTATCTGTCAATAATAAATCTAGGAACAAATGATAAAATTATTATTCATAACATAAACTAATATTTAAGTCATTAAATTATTGACTTTTAAAACATAACTCCAACAATATAAACAGGCTAAGCAGGCATGGAATCTAATAAAATGGTACAAATTTATAGGCCTTCCAATTGAAATGCTGGTCGACGTCTCGACGATGTTTAAAAAATAATTCTGGATATATATATTTTTTGCGTGTCTAAATCTAGATCATTAATTCATTCAGAATGATGGATGAGTACTGTGATTTGACTAGAGTTTAAATAAAGGATAGATTTGAGCCCATATATCCATGACAGAATTATCCGTCTAAAAATATAATTTGTTACATAGAATCTACAAATTGAATCGTTACATTTAATCTTCACCGACATTGCAACAAAAGTGAAGGAGAGGAATGTGGAGATGAAAAATATATAGGGCTTGTTTGGATGCGTTGGAAATTTGAGAATTTTTCAATTTCTAGTCATAAATTTATTATAAACAATCCAAACTCTTTACAGAGTTACACACTTCCCAATAAATTTATATCTAAAAATAGAAAATTCCCCAAATTCCTAAGCGATCCAAATGGCCCCATAGTGTGTTTGGTTTAACCGTGAACAAGGACGAACAAGGGATGAATAAGGCCCACGAACAACTTCCAGTTCGTGAAAATCGGGGAACCACGAACAAACTAAGAAGTTCGTGAACAATCTAGTTCGTGAGGTGTTTGGTTCACGAACGACAACTGAAATAATTTTAATATATGAAGTTAACACAAATTGCAATAATTTATAAGAAATGCTAGAGTCCAATATATTGGACGGATGAGGTCCGTCCAATACGATCATTTTCATATTTTTTAAATTATAAACGACCTATCTTAACCGTTCAATATGTTTTTCATATTGAAAACTTAAAAAAAAACTATTTTTATATTTTTTTCAAATTATTTTACTATTTTTTTTGTATTTAAAAAAATCGTTATTATTGGAAGATCCAAAACTTTTATATCATGAATTTTTCAAACTACCAAAAAATAAGTAAAAAAATTTAAAAAATATATAAAACTTGGTTTATTATAAGTTTTCAATATGAAGAACATATTGAACGGTTCAGATCGGTCTTTTATAATTTAAAATTGTGAAAACAATCGTATTTGATTGAACACTAGCATTTCTCATAATTTATTATATATTTTTTATTTTAAAATTTACTTATGTATTTTTTTTAATTTTTAATAAAAAATTAAAATAAATATTTTGACACGCGCATGTTTGACACTATACGACATGACTTGACATGTTTACAATACTTGTGAGGGAGAGAGCGGAGGATTTGAGAGAAGGAGAGCGAAAAAGGAAGCTCCCAAAAGGAATCTGTACAAAATAAAAAAAAATGATTTTTCAAGTAATTAAGTTTTATTACTTTCTTCGCAAAAATAAGCAAAATTAACGATTCTGATTCATCATTTAAATTTTAAATATTTAAAACAATAATATTATTATTTATAATATTTTATGACACAAAAAATTTATAACATCGAAATCATATTTATATATGTCTTGATACATATACATGACGGAATATTACAACAAATGTACAAAATGCTACATTTCATGTGGGCACATGCCGGTCGCTTCAGTCCTAAAAAAAGAAAAACACTAATTTCGTTAGTGAAGATTATGCAACTTCCTAGCTATTTCAAGTCTTCGCATTTTTTTTTCTATGATAAGAATTGAATCATTTTATTTTTCTATATATATAGATACATATATGTATTTTCTCGATCGGTTGTCATTATATATAGCAAGAATAAAAAGTTAAAACATCGATCTTTAAAGTGTGTTGGAGAGAAAAAATAATGTGTAAGAAGAGAGAAATTGATTGGCGCGATCTTCTTCCTGAACTGGTTGTTGTCATCTCCAAAAAAATTTCACACCTTATTTTTGTTATTGTCTCCATTCACTTTTTGTGTAGAAACACTTTGTGGGACTAACCAAGCTCCATAAACCGGATGAATTTCACACCTTATTTTTGTTATTGTCTCCATTTCATATGGCAATAGAGGTGTCTAATTGCTAAAAATTTAATTTAGCTTTTAAATTATATGAGGATCTGTACAAATTCATTTGGATATAAAATTATACATTCATTATCACGAAAATTATAATAGATTTAATGATGAAAAAGTTTACAATTATTGACTTATAAAATTATTAAATAATTTTTTGAACTCATACTTTAAGAAATTTCTCAACGGTCAACGTGTTGATATTAGTGTTTATGTCATTTATTTTTGTAAACTCCAAGTTTATGTCATTTATTTGTGTAAATTTAAACCTTAGCTTAATGAAATTATATTGTACACATTATTTTATAATATAATATAATTATAGATTAATAAAATATTCAAATAATATATATATATATCGCCGTACTCGTACTAGAAAATTTTTAAAATTTTCGTACCGCCGTACCCGAATCGTACCGGGTACGGTACTCGAACCCGTACCCATGCAACATAGAGCGTTGTGCAACGTTGTGTACCGTTACACAACATCAATACGGAAATGTTGTGCGATGTTACTCAGTGTTGCATAACGTTTTGATAAAAAGAGTAAATGAGAGCACCAGGTTCTCTCTGGTGATACAACGTTGCACAATGCTACTGACCGTTGTGTGACGTTGTCTCAAACTTGTCAGAGATTTTGCAATTTCTTATCGAATTAACTCTGCGTTGTGTAACGTCACATGACGTTGTATGACGCTGGACAGAAACACTGAGCATTTTACCAACAAATTGATTGAGATTAGTTTAGAGTTAAAATATACATAAACTAATGACTCTAGATATGAAGTCTCTTGATGCTCCAAAACTTGTGCCACGCTTGCTTCAAGCGATTCTTCAAGTAAATCCACTAAAATCCACTAAATGAAGTGTTAGTCGAGAGGTTTGGTGTTGTTTTGCAAATCGACAAATCAAAAGTTAATTGTTTAAACCAACATCTCTCTCAGCGTGGATCTTGGCGAGGTCGACAGCTTCCTGACGGGGTCGCTTGGATGGTGGCTGAGGTTGATTTCTGCAAACTTCCTTCCAATTCTCTGTATAATCTGACATGAACCTTTTGGTGGCCTTTAGCATGTTTAAATAATCTCTCTAGTAGGTTTCCATGCATGGAGAACATGTCTGGTTGGTCTGAAAATAGAGCATACGTTTCTCCAAAAATATCTCTCCAAATCTGGTCTGGCGGTTTGGTTTAGGCGGGGTCGTCGCCAGAACAGATGTCTTGTCTGGTTTGGATCTGTTCCTTTGCTCCATCCGCTTGGATCTTGAATTTCTCCTCTTGAACACTGTTCAGGGTCCAAAATTGCACCAAATTTTCAATGAACCTGAAAATAAACAGTTGGGCAATAGTAGTATCTTGTTTCTAACCTAAAATGCAATAAAATTTAACTAAAACACAAGCATTTAATTGAAATTAAGACCTAAAAGAGTTAAATATTTTAATATAAAACCCGTCTATCAGAAATGCACGACACAATAAAAATATTAACTCGTGTCATCGTGTCATGACACGAGCTTTAACATGCATATATTTGACGCTACACGGCAGGACTTACATGTTTACAATACCGTGAGGGGGAGAGAGCGAAGAATTTGAGACAGGGAGAGAGAAAGCGAAAGTTATCAAAAGGAATCTGTACAAAATAAAAAAAAATTTTTAAGTAATTAAGTTTTATTACTTTCTTCGTAAAATAAGCAAAATTAACGATTCTGATTCATCATTTAAATTTTAAATATTTAAAACAATAACATTTTTATTTATAATATTTTATGACACAAAAAATTTATAACATCGAAATCATATTTATATATGTCTTGATACATATACATGATGGAATATTACAACAAACGTACCAAATGCTACATTTCATGTGGGCACATGCCGGTCGCTTCAGTCCTAAAAAAAGAAAAGCACTAATTCCGTTAGTGGAGATTATGCTACTTCCTAGCTATTTTAAGTCTTTGTAATTTTTTTTTCCTATGATAAGAAATGAATCATTTTATTTTTCTATATATATAGATACATATATTATTTTCTCGATCGGCTGTCATCATATATAGCAAGAATAAAAAGTTAAAACATCGATCTTTAATATTTGTTGGAGAGAAAAAAATAATGTGTAAGAAGAGAGAAATTGATTGGTGTGATCTTCTTCCTGAACTGGTTGTTGTCATCTCCAAAAAAATTCCAGGACTATGTGATTTCATCCGATTTCGGGCTACCTGCAAAAGGTGGCGCTCCTTGGTCCCTCTGTCCGACGCTCCCTCACAACTACCATGGCTTATGGAGGTAAATGGGGACGCTTGTGCTATAGCAACCAATTTACAAGCAGAACACCGTTTTTATTCTGCCTTCACTGGTGAAACTGGCACAATCTTTGTAAAACCATCATGTCAAGGAAAGAGCTTCAGAGGACCAAGTCCTGGTCATCTTCTTCTCTCGAGTGGAGAATTTACCAATCTTCGAAAAGTACGTTTAATTAACTCCAATTTTGCTCTTTCTTTACTTACCATGCTTGCTTGCACTAATATTTTATTTATTATTATTATTTTTTGCTTTTTTAAGTTCTCCTATTAGAATATGTTAAGAAGATTAAGATCACTCTTGAGAATAAAATTAGACGTAGTTATTGCGAATAAAAAAAATAATTTTAGATGATTGATAATAATTTTTTTGGATTGATTAAGAGTGATATTTCTAAGTAGTCTGGATCTAAACTATTTTTTTTTTGAAGGTAGGGAGACGATAGTCTCGTCCTACAAATTCATTGAACCAAAAAGTTTCGGTACAAGCAATAATAAAAAGTAAAGAAAGAATTAATGTACAACCATATACAAGGCACCTTTATATGAACCAAGTAAATACTAACAATACAGAATGGTAAAGATGAAAATTTTTAATTTATGTTTAAAAATTAATTAGTTGACCCAAATAAAAAATGATTCAAATACACTCAGAATAAACATTTATTTCGAAGTCAAGATTACTTGAAAATAACACTCTTAGCTTAAAAAACCTTATTAATTCTTTTACTATAATATTTTTTTTTATTCCGAATAACTACTCTGCTTTTATTCTGAAGCGAACCAAATGCACCATTATATATAGACTGAAGTACCGAACTAACTAGGTTGCATGCATGTTTTTGCTACTTTGAATCAATAGGTGACATTCTTAATAATGCATTGAAAATATTTTTGAGTAAGGATTAATTAATTAATTGAATTTTTTATTCCTGACCTCAGAGTTGTCACTTATTCAATCCGCTGACGGAGGAAGAAGTGTGGTTGCCCCCTCTAACCTGTTCCTTGGGTTGGCCAGTTTTCAGTAGTGGGTTCGAGTCATGGGCATTCTTTGATCCATATACCCTGGAGTGGTCTGCAACAGCGAGGAGGGCTGATTCTCAACATTGTTGTAATTTAAAAACATTGATAGTTTCATCAGGAGTTGGAGTCACCACAGAATTTTTTGGCGAGTCCACCAGAATAAAATGGGACGAGATACCACCTCCCATTGAGGAAACTCAGTTAGATACTCGGTGTGTCAGCAGTCACATAATGGACACAGGTAGAGACCTTCTAAGAGTGTCTTTGTACTCCCGGTGCTGCAAGAATACCGAGCATTGTGCTTACTTTCGTATCTACAAACTCGGGTTTGAGGAAAATAACTGTGTCTGGGAGGAGATAAGCAGCATTGACGACCGAGTGCTCTTCTTGGACGTTGTTGATGCCTTCTCCATCAGTGCCGAACCATTTCCTGCTGCTCTTGGTGGTTTTGTCATACCTAATTCCATCTACTTCTTGTCTCCCGACGACTGCAAACCTTATCGGTATGACATACAGCGGGGTTTTGTTCAAAGATTGCCATGCCCATTCCAAAAATGTATTTGGTTTCTTCCCACTCTACGTATCATAGGCCCATAGCTGTGAGCTATCCATATACCTGCACAATATATTAGAAAGTTTCCAGCGCCACAACAGTAGAGTGCCATTAAATATCACAACTTTACCTTTCATCAATATTTAAAAATTTTAAAATTAAATTTATTTGTTTAATAAGTTTTATAAAATTTGAAGTTAATTTGATATGCATATTATATATAATCATATGAGGAAGATTGCATATTCAACTTTTTTATTAAACTTATTTGTTTGTATGTGTTCATTTATATGTTTATATTGTTGGTTCTATGTGTTCATTTTGTTCAATTAATGACAAAACTCGTGATGACAGTAATCAATTTCCTTCAAAATCAGCACATTGGGGCTCTTATTTGCATCTTGTTTAAATTAGATTTCTTTCTAAATGATAATATATATACCTTTTTTTGAGTTGTTATGCGATCGAATTTTGTATACGCTCGGCCACATAAAATCTCCACAGATAAAATCTGAGAGAGAAAAAAAATTGACGCTTGAAATTGCAGATATGAAAGAACGATTAGCTCAAATTTTAACTATATTTTTCATATTTAAAAAAAATATTGCTATTTTTGAAGGATTCAAAACTAATTAAATTAGAGATTTAAAAAATTATAAAAATTTTAAAATATATAAATTTGGTCTGCAAGTTGATTTTAATATGGAAATAATATTGAACGATTTGAATAACTCATTTGAACTTTCAAAATTGAGATCTAACATTATTTTAATCTGGACTCAAGTCAAATGAATTTGATTGAATCCATTTCCATTGCAATAATCATTTTATAATAAGTACCATAATAATAAATCATATTTTCAATAATAATAATAATTAATATGATAATTTATAATGTAATAATATAATATTTGATATATTTTTTTCTCTCCTCTCTCTTCTCTCCTTATTCTTTACGAAAACGTGCTTCCGAGTAACTTGTCACACAATTTGAACTTGTTTGGCAGCAAAAAGAATTGGCTATTCTGAAATTGCTTATTTGCAAGTATGCCAACATACCCCAAATGACCAATCCAAATAATTAAAAATTTCAACGCAATGTTCTCTATTATGTGGCCATATAATTAACTTTAATAAAATTTATATAACATTCTTCAAATATATTTGTTCCCTTTTATCTAATTGGGACAATGATGTTTTATCAGTAGTTCCATACATGTTAAAAAGTCCATCTAATTAATATAGTTGTGTGAGACAAAATAACCAGTGAACCAAGACAAATTAAAAATATAAATTTGTATATTGTTTATAAAAATCTTAGCACAATAGTAATTTAATAAAATAATAGGGGCCGTTTGGATCGCTTAGGAATAAGAGGAATAGTCTATTTCTAGGCGGAAAATATTGGGAAGTGTGTAATTTTATGAAGAGTTTGGATGGTTAGGAATAAATTTTCGCTCGAAATTTGCTATTCTTGCTTATTCCTTACCCATCCAAACAGCCCCAATAAGAATAAATATATTGTGAACCATAGTTCATATAAGTTTTCATGCACCATGACCATTTTGGTCGGTGGTTTCACAAATTGCCAAACCTAATTTAACCAACCCAATCTATATATTGAAATCTCATAGCAAACAAAATTTTACAATTTTTTAAATTTTTTTACTATATTTTTTGAATTTTTTAAAGCTTTCCATTTTTTTTGCTATAAATACACTAATTTATAAGCAAAAAATGACAAGCTTTAAAAAATTCAAAAAAGTAGTAAAAAAAATTAAAAAATTGTAAAATTTTGTTTGCTATGAGATTTTAATATATAGATTGGATTAGTTAATTTAGATTTGTCAATTTGCAAAAATCACCGATCAAACGATTGTGGTGCACGGAGCGCTCTATGCATCATGGTTTACAATAGATTTACTTATAATAATTAATCATTAATTAATTGAGCGAAAATGCAAAAACTTGTTTAAATTATTCCTTTTTATCGCATTCTTAAACTTTTAAAATCTAACAAATTATATGAAAAATACTCTATTTATCTAAACTTGTTTGTGAAATTTATAATTTTTTTGTTTATAAAAGTATCAATATTTTGATATCATTTGCATTTTAAGAAATAAGTTTTATTTGATATATACGTACGTCCGAACTATAAATTTAGGAAAACGAACAATTATTTCCAGAATTACAAAATTGTACTGCAATTATGCGCCATTTTAACGAGAATAACAAGAATGCATTAATAAATGAAGATAATTTTTATTATTAGTAATTCGGCCAGTGATTATTATAAAAAATAAAACAAACAAAACGGCATCGCACTGTGGGGCTCAGACCGTTAATACATTCATGTAATTAAATCCTCAACTTTTGGGCCTAAAGTACTAAACCGGTCCGGTCGACTTTCTCACTAGGAGCATCTGCATCTCATCAAATTTCGGAGCAAGTTTCCAGTTTCCTGATTCCTGAGGGTTTTGGTTTTAGAGAAGATCAAACATCTACCCTACGAAGATCGGCAAGGCCAAGTCGTCCACCTATAAGATATTTAGGTTTGCACGACGTTCTCGTTATGGAGAACGATGAGCCTTTGACCATTGATGACATGGGAAAGAAACCCGACTCCAAGGAATGGCTAAAAGCCATAAAATTCGAAATGCAATCCATGTATGACAACAAGGTATGGACCTTGGTTGAGCTTCCCAACGGAGTAAAACCCGTTGAGAACAAATGGATCTTTAAGAGAAAGGTCGACATGGATGACAACTTGACCATTTACAAAGCACGACTTGTAGCGAAGGGTTAGAAGCAAATTTATGGTATTGACTATGAAGAAACCTTCTCGCCCGTCGTCATGTTCAAGTCAATTAGGATCATGTTAGCAATTGCCGCATTCTATGATTATGAGATTTGGCAAATGGATGTCAAAACCGCCTTCCTAAATGGAAATTTAGAAGAGAATGTGTACATGACACAACCCGAGTGTTTTGTGGATCCAAAGAATGCTAACAAAATATGCAAACTTCAACGATCTATTTATGGATTGAAGCAAGCATCAAGGAGTTAGAACAAGCGCTTTGATGAAGAAGTCAAGAAATTGAACTTCTCTCAAAGTGAAAAGGAACCTTGTGTCTACAAGAGGTTTAGTGGGAGCGTGGTTGTGTTTCTTGTTCTATATGTTGACGATATACTCTTGATCGGGAATGATATTCCCGAATTGAATGCAGTCAAGGATTCATTGAAGAAAGTGTTCTCAATGAAAGACTTGGGCGAAGCCGCCTACATCCTAGGAATCAAGATTTATAGAGATAGATCAAAGAGGATGTTAGGTTTGAGCCAAGATGCATATATTGACAAGGTGTTGCAAAAACACAACATGTCGAATTCCAAGAAGGGATTCTTGCCTATGTCACATGGCATTTACTTGAGCAAGACTCAAGGTCCGACAACGGAGACAGATCGGGAATACATGAAGCGATTCAAGTATTCATCTGTAGTCGGATCGATTATGTATGCCATGCTATGCACTCGCCCCGATGTGGCGCATCCGATTAGCGTGACTAGTCGATACCAAGCCAATCTCGGCATGCCACACTGGACCGCAGTCAAGAATATCCTCAAGTATCTCAAGAGAACCAAGGAGAGCATTCTCGTATACGGTGGAGACCAAGAGCTCGTTGTAACTGGTTACACCGATGCTAGTTTCCAAACCGATCGAGATGACTCCAAATCCCAGTCCGGCTTTGTATTTCTGCTCAATGGTGGTGCCGTAAGTTGGAAGAGTTCCAAGCAAGATACTACGGCCGATTCCGTCACCGAAGCGGAATACTTAGCGGCTGGCGAAGCAGCAAAAGAAGCCGTATGGATCAAGGAGTTCTTGACCGAGCTAGAGGTGGTTCCAAGCATCTCAGGTCCAGTGGATATCTACTGCGACAACACGGGAGCCATAGCTCAGTCTAAGGAGCCTAGGTCTCACCAGAAGACTAGGCACATTCTACGACGATTCCATCTCATCCGTCAGTTGGTCAATGACGGTTGGGTCAAGTTCAAGAAGGTGGACGGTGCTGCGAACACAGCGGACCCTCTAACAAAGCCTTTGTCTCGAGCCGCGCATGAGTTACATGTTGCATCCATGGGGATTAGGCGTATGCCTGATTGGCTTTGAGTTGTATCTTTTTATTTAGGCGTTATTATGAGACATGTATATTTAGATATTACATTAAGTACTATACACGGGCTAGAAGTCACTATCGATTGACTCTAGGCCAAGTGGGAGATTGTTAGAGATATGTCCTAGAAGCCAATCTTTTTGGCTACTTCTATGGTTTTATGTCATTGATGATTTCATATCATTTGTTCCTTGATTTATGTGTTGACAATTCATTCAGGTTGAGGATCTGAATTATAGATCGCTGTGTTTCATTTAGTAGTAAATGACAATAATAAATCTAAAACGTCCATAATCTTGATAATTAACAAGGAACATTAATTATCAATAAGATTAGTATGCAAGTTAAGTGATGATTAAGTTCTATAAATCATGGGTTAAGAGTAACCAACTTAATTGCATATGTTTATGTTAATTGAACATAGTACAGGACATGACCCAACGAAATAAATATATGGATTGTGTTATGTGTCATTATTTATTTCGTTATGATTTTGATTCTAAGTTTGGGATGTTTATCTTTTCCACATGAGGATAGGTTCAATAAATATCGTCTACCGCTGATTCCCGATAAGGGCTGCTATACGGACGTTATTTATGTTCACTTGAATTGTGCGGGGAAAAGCTAAATTATCAAGAAAACCGTATGTCCCTCATTAATTCATTTAGTGAGTGACGATATCTGTTTGGGCCCCTTGATGGAGATAGATTGTTTGCTAGCAACTGATACAATTATCTCTAGATCAAGAAACGTATAATCTGCAAGAATGACACATTCCTATCTTGGATTATACGGTGATATCGTGTGACATAAGAATCAAAATAGAGAAATACTTTTATTCTCTTATGCAGGATTGAAATATTGTAGCAGTACACTATTTATGCGAATTGGGAATCATAACGTGTTGCTAGATACCGCTTATGATTATTGGAATTAAATAGCGATTTAACTCCATGTCCAACGTAGCATAAATCCTCAAAGGGTCACACAAAATTGGTGTTTTAACCATGCGTGCATTATTTATTTATTTACAATAATTGGTATTTAATTAATTAAATAGCGTTATAGACCGTTATAATTAATTAAATCAAAGGGATCATATAGAAATAAATTAATGAATTTTCTAATCCCTAAATAATTATTATTAAGTTAATAATTATTTATTCAACACATATGCATATTAAAAGGCTTTAATTAAATAGTTAATTAAAAGCCCAATAGGAAACCAAATTGGGAGCAACAAAAAAGGGCCATTTAATGATTGATTAAGTTGACCCAAAATACACATCACAAGGCCCATAGAAGCCCTTATTGTGGCCGGCCATGATAGGTGGTAGGTGGGTGGCAAACTTGTAATTAGATGGTGTGAGGTAGGTAGGATTAGCACACTATATAAAGGGTTGTATGGTTGCAAATCCCTCTCTCTCTCACACACACAAACCCTAGCCGCCCCCTAGTCCCCTAGGCCGGCGCCTCCTCCCTCTTCCTCCTATCCCTATTGCTCATGTGTTGAGCCCCCTTTCTTCCTCAAATTGATTTGTTAATTTGCTAGAAGAACGGGTTACCTAGGGATTAGTCATATCCTCCAAAGCTACTAGCATAGCTCTTGTTGAGGATTTGGTTAATACCAAGTGGACTCGAGGAGTATCGACAAGAAGGCCAAAGGAGCGAGCACCACCTTCAATCGAGCCGTGGTTCAAGCCTCTTGATTACGATATCAAGAGAGGTATAGCTTTGAATCCTTTCTCTTGTGTGAATGGCTTAGTACTAGTTCCTTTGTTTGTGCATGATTAATTGTGGATAATTAAGAATAATTAACCATAAAAATTAAAATTATGCACTTCATTAATAGTTTTTGGATAATATCTTGGTGGACTTGAGGCCGATATGGAGGAGGCGAAGGAGAGCACGCCATCGGCTCCAATGCCATGGTCGAGCCCCGCAAATTCTCCTATCATTTCTCATTTGTTTGTGTGTTGATTGCTTGGCAAAATTCTTGTGTTTGATGTTTAATTAAGATTAATTAAGTGTAATTGATTTGAAAAATTAAAATTGAACACTTCTTTACAAATAATAAATCATATTTTCAATAATAATAATAATAATAATAATAATAATAATAATAATTATAATAATTAACAAGAATTATAAGTGCTATCGGCAAATATGCCATCCCAGTCATCGCTAAATACAAAGTGAACATATACAACAAATAAAATGACCATATAGACAATCTAAGTGAACACTTATAAACAAATAAGTGTTGTCATCACTTATTCAGAAGTTTACATGCATATTCTACTTATTTTCATTGAACTTATTTGTTTGTACGTGTTCACTTAGGTCGTCTATATGTTCACTTTGTTTGCTGTATATGTTCACTTTATATAAGCGATGACATGGATGGCAAAGATGCAGATGGCAATAATCAATTTCTAATAATTAATATGATAATTTATTATGTAATAATATAATATTTTATATATTTTTTTCTCTCCTCTCTCTTCTCTCCTTATTCTTTACGAAAACGTGCTTCCCAGTAACTCGTCACACAATTTGAACTTGTTTGGCAGCAAAAAGAATTGGCTATTCTGAAATTGCTAATTCGCAAGCATGCCAACATAACCCAAATGACCAATCCAAATAATTAAAAATTTCAACGCAATGTTCTCTATTATGTGGCCATATAATTAACTTTAATAAAATTTATATAACATTCTTCAAATATATTTGTTCCCTTTTTCTAATTGGGACAATGATGTTTTATCAGTAGTTCCATACATGCATGTTAAAAAGTCCATCTAATTAATATAGTTGTATGAGACAAAATAACCAGTAAACCAAGACAAATAAAAAAATATATATATATTTGTATATTTTTTTATAAAAATCTTAGCACAATTGTAATTTAATAAAATAATAATAATTGATCATTAATTAATTGAGCGAAAAAGCAAAAACTAGTTTAAATTATTCCTTTTCATCTCATTCTTAAACTTTAAAAATCTAACAAATTATACGAAAAATATTCTATTTATCTAAACTTGTCATTTGCCAAAATGGCCATTTTAAGGGTTTTGAATTTCATATGTTTTATGTTTTAAGGTGTGGGCATGAAATGTGTTACCAAAATATTCTTTGTATTTTTATGAACATTTTGACATTTTATTTTCATTTTCCTGACATTCCTGTTATTTTTAATGTATTTTTGAATTTTTAAGTCTGTTGGAAAATTCTGATTGGCCGGAGGCTTGCTGTTTGCTGTTGTGGGATGCAGTGACCCGCTACACAACAGCCTTCACAGAGGATCAAGTCATGGCGCTGAGGTTTTGATTTTGCATCGGATTTAAGTCCAATTTGTATGATCCACTTTCAGCGGCGCTGCTTTGGTGCACCAGGCACACCTGATTTTTCTTTTGAGTCCGTTGGAAACGGAATCCATCCGTTCCTGGGGCGTCAGGATTCGTGCCCAGGGACGCTCTTTTTTTCCCTCTCTCTTTCCTTCCTCCTTCCTCCGCTCATCTGTCGAGAGCTGAGGTTTCGTCGGAAGGATAATTGCGGCGACTGTCAACGCCATCGTTCAAATTGGGAGCATTTCTTGGCTTGTGGTGAGCTTCTCTTTCTTTCCCTCCACTCCATTTTACCAATTCTGAATTTCTCTTCCTCCTCTTTTGTTGGGTCCTACGGAGTTCTGGTGTTTTGCAGAGGTTACTGGAGGCTTCAACTGCACGGGTAACATTCTTCTTTACTTTAATTTTGACTTTGTTTTGTGTGGACTGGTTGTATTTGGTAACCTAGCCTTTGTTAGGTTTCAAGCTTAATTGAGCTGCACTTGAGGTTTAGTTCAGGTTCAACACTGATAACGTTCAGTTGTCTTGATTTACTTGAATTTAATTTGTTTCAATTTCATCATTTGGCTTGGGACTGGTTTGAGTTATTTCAATGTCACCATCTTAAGGGTTCAATTCTCTTAAGTGTATGAACTGTTTTGGGTTCACACAGGCCTGTAAAAACCTTCTCATGAGCCAAGCTTCGAGATAAACACACCCCTTTGATTTTCTTTTGTGTTTATCTTTGTTTTCATGTCTCTTTCCTTTTTATATTTGTGATTTTTGTTTCTATTCAAAATTTGAGTTTGGAACTGAATTTGCAAAGAGTTTTGGAAAGTTTTACACTAGACTAACTTGACTTTTATGCAAATTTAAATCAATTTGAGTCAAAAAGAGGGCATGCACATGCCAAGTGATGAAATACAGTCCCTGGACTGGGACTTACTAACTCTGATGCAGATGCAAATTATGCAGACTTTGTTCTAAACCTATGTTACACTCACGCGCACAATGCACAGCAAAAGCATTCAACAACTTTCCAATTCCGCATTAATATTCATACTATATATATACTATCCCTATTGAGTATCCATGCTCCTTGTGGGACTAAACTTTCTTTCAAAACCGGACAAACAATATTGTTGGGCCAGGGTTGTTATCTCTACTACTTATAAAGCAACCATAGAAAAGACATAAACTTCCGAATAAAAATGAGTTACACCCCTCTAATATAAAAAATAGAGCATTGATTTTGTGGTTCAGATTTAATTATCAGATAAAAGGTCGACCTTTTTATCAGAAACTATCTAGGGCTGTGTTAGTAAAGTCTATTGCTTCGTTCACTGACGCGCGACAGTTCAATTCCGTCAGCCGCGCACTTTTCCTTTTTTTTTTTTGGTTTCTTTCTCAGAGTAACCCTTCTCATCCGAAATATTAATTCATTTCAATTTTCCTTCGCTTCTTACCTCTCTGAACTCCGATCTCTGCCGATATTCTTCTAAATTGGACAAAGTGCAAAAACGGATCTCTTTCTTTTTTTACAACTGGCCCCGCTCCTAGTTACGTTTTATTTGTGAATATATACAATCCATGCCAACTACTGGGAAATGAAATGGTATTAGTCTCAGCTGGTTCTATATATGTGAGTAATAAATAGGACTTGAGGGGCTTCTTTATAGATAGAACTTATTCTTGTTGTTTTTCATTTTCCCTGATTTAGGAGTTAAAACAGCAACAAAAGAAAATACAAGTTATTTTAATAAAATTCTAAGGATTTGTGATTTCAGAAAGTAGGTTCTTTCCTTAACTCTGAGTGACATAGAAGTATATGAATGTTTTTTATCTTTTGGATTTTGAGGTATATTTTTTTAATATTTCTAGAGCTCTTTTAAGATGGCCGGAAGATTATAAGTAGCATATATAATAACAGTTCAAAAGAAAATTTTTTAAGGCAAATCTTATGAGGAATTGTTGTATAGATTCAACCAGGATGCAAAAAAAAAAAATTACAAAATATGAAGAGAACCCATTTGTCAGTAAAGGAATGTCAATGACCTCAACTTCTATTGGCACATATTGCAGTCGGTGGAGATGCATAAGAGGTATGGGCTTTTGTATGGCACTGGAGACAATAAATAAGTGTCTATGTGATGTTATTTGTACCATGGCATGCGGTAGGCTCGACAACAACAACCAAGCTACAAACCAGTCTTGTTCGTTCTAGAGATGATGTTTTGGAGGCGTCTAGAAACTATATATCCCCAAGCCAGGTCTGATGTTTATTTAGTTGCTTGCGTAGTTGGTTGATTGCTTTGACTGATGTTTTGCTTCTCTTCAGATTGCCATGGTTACGATATTTCCATTTAAATCTAATTTTAGTTTTTTCTTCATCTGTTTCATATCCAGTGTAATTCTTATTTGATGAGTTATGAAGAACATTTTCTGAAATATTCCTCACGTAATTTGATTTTTAAGTAGTGTAGCCATGGTCTACAACCGTTAAAATCCTGAAATCTCTCTCTCTCTCTCTCTCTCTTGCTTTAATCGCTATTGAAATGAAATTCTGAAACAAAATAAGGTTAATATTAATCACCATCTCTCTGCCCTTTGCATGTTGTTACTTGATCATTTTTGGCTAATTCTTTCTTTGGTGATTGATTCCTCAATAAGAAAATATCAATCTGACTATTTCATTCTTATTTTTTTGCATCCATGCAGATTATTATAAAGATTGTCGCTGTGAATGGAGTGGGGAAGTCCTTGTTGGGAGGTAAGTAATGTAAATAAATATGAGTTTAACAAATATGATAAGACCTGCTTGATTCGGTGCCGTGAAAATGTTGATGCATTTTTATGTTTCTGTGTGTAATTTTTTTTTTTTTTGGGGGGGGGGGTTTGGAGGGTGTTTGTACAAAAATCTCATAGTTGGACACAACACTTTATCGGCTTCAACTTGTTTTTTTTCCTCATCAGGGATGGCATATTATCAAATCCTATTGTCTGTTATCCACAAAAGAAAGGTTCAACTTTACCTCTATTGTATTTGAATTTATTATTCATTGAGTAGCTTTATATACACCCTACACAGAACATGATAATATCATGTTTAACCTTGTAAGACGAGCTGCTCACTTGATCCTCTGAGGAGAGAACTAAACATTACACATACTTTTATCTTTCCTAATTTTTTTGAAAAGTGTGTCATTACCTCTTTCTAAATAATCATCTATGTATGTCAGAAAGGGGAAGTGCCTTTCTCAAATAAATGGTAAATGAAGGGTATATTTATTATTATTTCCAGTTTAAGGGTATATTATGATATTAGCATTTACAGGGCCATGCATGTTTCCGGTACTTCTTGTTTTCGCTCTTGTCATACTCTTGTCATCATCTTCGTCATTGCTATTATGTTTTATGAAAATTTTTAGGCAAATGGTGGCTTCATTATGAGCGCAAGCCACAATCCTGGTGGTCCCTATTATGACTGACCACTTGGTAAGGATTGAGGAAGAAATTGGTTCAAAGATTCCTTGAGAAGAGAAAGGATCGGTGAGTATTCATCTACAATTTATTATCGACAATAAGACATCTGATATTGTATATTATATGTAGGAACTGATTGGTAAAAAAAATTTTGTTCTTTTTCCAAGCTGAATGCTAAGGCCCCTTACCTGCAAGTGTGTGCTGACAAAAAAAGAAATTGTTGCTCTAAAAGAAAGAAGATATTGAAGAGTCATGGCTTGGTTTGGGTCAAAAAGTGTGAAAACTCCTAACTATACCTTTTTACCAGTATTTTTCGGATGATTCTTTCAAATTTTGAAAAATTAGTAAAATTACTGTTAGAAGCTATACTTTGGCTTCTGGAAAATTCTTTGGAATCAATTTCGTGATTAGATCTGTTAATAATTTTTCTTATTTGCGATTTCTGATTAAGAAATATTGTTTCTTTTCTATTTTTATTTTGTTTGGAATTTCAAGGATCAGCTGGTACAGTAAAGCATAAAAGGACTAATTCCACATATCGTTTCTTTTATATTTGTTTGGAATTTGGAATTTCTGTTTAGTAAATATCTAGATCTGGCACAGTGAAGCCCAGTACCCTGGTGCGGCACTGGTGTTTATTTACTGGTTCTACACTTTGATATCTCATCAAACTGGTCAGATTTTGTTATGAAGCAATTTCGTATTGATGATAAATATTACCAGGTTTTGTTATGTTACAATTTTTTTTACGAAGCTGGTCAGATTCGCTGGGTACATGGATACATGGCAACCCTGTACCTCTGAGGTTAAGGATTAGGCTGTAAAATAATATGGTTTTGTCAGAATGGTTGGAACTTTTATATCTGTTGTACCAACATATGTTGTTAATTAATGATTACTAATATTTGGTTTTTATTTAATTTGTTGCAGTGAGACCTGCCACTTTGATCTTTTTATTGCTACCTGGTATGTATTTCTTTTAGGGGACATTATTAACGTAGTTAACTTTATGTTTCTTGATTCATTTCTTACAGGAACATAAGTGTAGTTCGTAATCATTTTCCTATGGTATAATGAATGAAACTATGAAAGTTTATTTCAACTTTTCAAGGACCCTGTGGCATTCAAAGCCATAAAATTACTATTTGCACAAATGGAAATCTCATATAAACTGCGCACAATAAACCATCAGATTTCTTAGCCTCCTTTTTTTTTTTTCTTCTAAACCTAATAGAGAGGACCCAAACTGGAAGCCAAATCTGTGGTTGCAATTAAGGAACAAAGATACATGGTCAGAGCCCATCGTTCATAAGGTCACGAAACAATGACCAAAAAAGCAACCATACACAGAACTGACATGCACACCCTACCAATATTGTTCTTTATTATTTACTAGACCATGTAAAAAATCTATTCCCCAGTGGTACATTGACCCAGTCAAAGTCTCTGATTATATTGCAAGTCACCCGCTAATATGGTCAGCAAGCTTGCTTAACTGGGGTATGCTTGTTGGTTTTCTGGTAATCTGGGAATAGACCTGTGAAAAATCATCTTTCCAAACTTTATGAGAAACCACCTCTGTATCCCTCAGCCAACACATTGTTCCTTTGTCCGTGTTCCTGCCTCTTAGCAAAAATATTTTTTTTTTGTTGTTTCCAACTAACAATCTTCTCCTCTGAACTTATTTTTATTGGAGGTGTTGAATATAAATACACTATATGGTGCCTGCATCCAACCATGTTCGACGCACGTAAGCTGTAAGGGACACAATAATTCCGTGCTTTTTCTGGTAAATACAATTTGATATTTTTATTTAAAATAAAACCAATCATCAATTCTACCATGCTCTAATATCTCATAAATATCAGTCTCTTATTGTTGTTTATTATTCAACTATATTTATTATTTGTGGTTATCTAGGTTCAACCAATTCACCAATTCCACACCATTAATCTAACAAATGGTCAAGGAACTCAGCCTTTACATATCAATGGAGCCGGAATGGTTCAACATGCACCACCAAGGTATGTATTGCAAAAACAAAGAAAAGCTATTTTGTTTTGGTCTAAATGATAAGAATATTTCAATTTTTGAGGGAATAATGCAATTGTCAACACAATTGACTGTAATATCATGATGTTTTATGAGGTTATGCAGTTGTGGACAGCAATTAGTAATATTATAAAAATCAGACACTTTAATTTGAGGAAATAGTTATATCAGTGTTAGGTCAAAATGTATCATAACATGCTCAAGTTGAATTTAAAAGCATTATGATCTGATGTGTAAATGGTTTCATATGTACAGTAGCTATAATCTAATTTTCTCTTTTTTCTTTTTTTTTTTTATGGATGTTCATTATTTTGTAATTGCTTGAATTTCAGTCAAAATGGAACAGGAGGGTCTCAGCCTATACAATCGAATGGTACTGCAATGCTAATTAATCTGTAAGTCTAAAAATTTTGAAAAATTTACATAAGATGAGTTTGGTCGTATAGGTACTGCAATGCTAATTTAAAAATCATACAAAAAGAAGTACTGAATCCTTCCATTGCTTGACCATGAGATTGACAGTAGAGTACTTCAAGCGCACACCATCAGACCCTGATGGGTTCTATCTGGAAAAGTTTGATATGCCAAAAATACTATTTTCTTAACATGTGCTTGCCGCATCTGTTTCAATTAATTCAACAGTGATGAGCTCTGAGGTATGCAAATAGAAAAAAGGAAAACTGCCAAATTTCAGTGTTAATTTTCTATTTTAGAATTCATGAAGTGTAACTATTGTTATTTGCAAATGGCACCCAATTCTTGTTGTACTAGCCGATATCTCCTTGAATTTTGATACATTTCAACTGCTAGATTAGCTTGACAAAGAAGATTTGTTCCAGTATTTGCTCCTGAATTCCTTAATATTGCGGGCAATTGATGCGGGGGTTAATGCGGCCACATTTGTGTCGAGTCAGGGTAAGAGAATCAAGGTACCCTTTTTGTGTTTTCTTTCAATTGATCTGAATTACTGTAATAGTTTGAGCAATTTGTGAGTTCAGTTGGTGTTTGAAACTTTTGAATTTGTTGGATAAAATGAGTTGATTTTACTGGCATTTTCAGAAATCGGCTTCTCTTTGTTGTTTGCTCCTGTGGTAGTCTAAAATCTAAGGTATTGCCGCCTGAGTACATAAGCACTCCTGGTATATGCAGTCATATTGGTATGAATATTGAGTCCATTTTCTTTTTTTCTTTAAGAATTTATTTTCCAAGTAATCAATCCTTTGTTCTATTATGGAAATGAGATTCAGGTACTGGCATTAATTATGTATTTCAATGGATTGCAACTAGAGCTGTGAGTAATAGTGGGGTTCAGAATTGTGTGTTCTATACTGACTGCTCCAACTTATGTCGAGCAATTAATGATTCTTTGCGAGCAGATGGCCTTGAGTGGAGAGTTTACCGTGATTTGTTGGATGTGATACATAGCTTCAAGACCAACCCTGGGTATAAATGTGTGCATGTTTCAAGAGATCAGGTGGCTGTTGATGAATTAGCTAATTTTGCTAGGCTAAATTCTGTTTCATATGTAGGCAATACTTTTCTTTTTTTTTTGCCTCCTGATATATAATATTTATTGAGAGTAATGCAAATCTTTACCTACGGGTTCTAATATAATAATAAAAAAGAGAAAATAATTTTGCATTACTTGTTTTTATTCACGAAATTGTTTCCATGAACTGTTTCTGTATATGCTTATTCAAAAACCGTATTTCTATTGTTTCCTATCATGTATGAATATGAATATGTGTTCTATCCGTTTACATATTTGTACTGTTTCCATATACTGTTTCTGATAATTTATTTGTTGAGTAAATGCGTATAAGACAACCTCACTGGTTCACTCGGCGACCCGCTAGAGTTAAGACAGATTCAACTTTTAATTAATTTAGAAGTCGCTTTGTGTAGGAATTTGTGTTAAGGTTGAACTGTTGAAGGGCTACAGATCAAACTTTCGTTTTAGGTCTGGCTATCAGTCAACTTACTCAAAAATCCTCGAATAGAATCTAAATTTCAACTATTGTTTCTTGGTCTAGTTTCTACAAGTTTATATCTTTCTAACCTATGAAATTCTTGAGCTTTCGTTCTTGAAAAGGACTTAACTTTCGTTAATTAATTCTGATTTAACCTTTTAGTTTGAAACCTTCAAGTTGGTACAATTGAGTCAAATAATTTAGGTTTGATTTGGACTTAACCACCTAACAATCAAGCAATGCCTATACTTGAGGATGCATGCAAACTAACCTAAGCAATTCAAGCTCAATTAGATTAAGAAAATAAATCAAGGCATAAAACATAACATGCAATAAAGAAATTAACTAAAAAGTATATTATCTAATCATAAACAAAAGGTTCACTACCATGACCCCTAAATAAGTACCTACTCACGAATAGACATCGTACAAAACAAACATGTATCTAGGATAAAAGGAAATTAACATAAATAAGAAATCAAGTTACAACAGAAAAGCAACTCAATCTTCAATCTTTTTGTCTTCTGCTACTCGTCGGTGGCTTGCTAGTGATCCTGGCGACCCGTTGGAAACTTGTGGCTCTGCCTCACTTCAGCTATAATCTCTCTCTAATTGCCAACCCCTCTGGCATCAAGACTCCTCGTTTAAATAGTATGTTATGTCGGTTCTTTAAGAGTGGAGGTCGTGCAAATAGAGGCTCAAAATGTGGCTCAGAACGAGGTAGAGAAGGTGCATAACTGGTTGTGCTAAGTTTGGTAGTTGGTTTCTCATCTTCCAGGGGCCCGCTGTGGTCTTCTATGTCGCCAGTCGGCATCTGCTACACGCTGGTACTCTAGGTGGGTCGCCAGTCATGTAAAAAACAATAGAGTCGCCATGTCAAGTAGCCACATCGTGTAGATCCTGTACAAAATGAAGAAACCATGGCAGTACCTAACTTCTAACCTAAATTAATAATTAAACGTCAGAAATAACATATAAAATTATGAAATTAAGATCTATAAATGATTGAAATAGTAGGTATGAAAACCATTTATCATTACGAAATTTCCATCTAAAAAAATTTTGTGTCAATTTTTTGGAATGGTTTTTATATAAAAAAAAAAGTTACAAAAGTTGCTGATATCTGTAACGATTGTAAAAATCGTTACAGATTAAAAAGTTACAATAAGTAATAGTTTTTATTTAAAAACCGTTAGAGAATTGTCTGTTATATTTTAGGGTTCGACCCTTCTCCTCTCTCTCCTTTGCAGCCGCAACCCACCTTTCTTCAAGCTAAACTTTTCCATTAAAATTGTATATCATTTCACTAAAAAAAATGGCTAAAAATTTCTAAAAAATCTGAAAAATAAGAATTAGAAAGAGAAGGAAAATGAGAGCATACTTAAGATAAAAAAAATTAAATCTGATTAATATTACATATTTTTTTCTATTTTTTATTTATTTCAGTTTTTATTTTAAATTATGGTTAAATCAATGATTTTTTTTTTTGATATTATTTCAGATCTCAATCAAGCGGAGAAGAATTACATTAGATTGTTGTTCTGTACAGGAATGAGGGTGGGAGATTATTTCGAATCAGCAAAAAATAGTGCTAGGTTCAGTAGTTGTTTTGCTGCCAGATAGCACTCAGGGTGATCTGTTTTTGCTGTCGAAAAAAGTGCTATTGTTGTTGTTATGCTTTTGTATAGTGATGGTGTTCAGTTTATTGTTGTTTTTTCCATTCTTAAAAAAAAAGAATAAGCCTGTTATTTATTGCCCGATAAAAAAACTGTTATTTTTTAATAGTATACTTTGTGTCCTGCCTTATAATAATTGCTGTTACTTTCCTGTGCTGTTTCTATGGCCCCTTTTTTATTTGGAATGTTGGCCAACTCATCTAACTTCTTGCCTTGCTCCATGGACTCTTTGGAAAGGCGGCTGAGATGCATACCATATTCGTCTTGTCGCTTGATTGCCTTCTTGGTGAGCTTAGTGAGCTTTTTGACCATCGTAGTCAATTTCTTTGCCCATGCCGGTGTGCGGGAGGACTCGCCATGATGCCTTGGCAGCGGCGAGAGAGAGCGGGCCGGTGCATCAACCGCCATCGGTTGCGGGCTACTCCTTGGTGCCTCGCTAATGCTATGCCTCCTAACAATTGGATGAGAATAATCTTATGGAATGATCAATTGATGGAGTTGAGAAAGAGATACCTTGTGTGGGCACGAAAGATAAAAATTGGTTCCTTGCTCTCAGAGCCATAAGTATCTTTCTCCCTCCGTTGTTTGCTTGATCTCAATGAAGTGAGCCCCTCGAAACCAGAAGGCATCATAGAGTGAAAATCCGCTGCAGGAGGTGGTTTCGGGTAGTGGAAATCGTATCCTTTCGACTAGGAGAGTGACAAAGCCACCTATAGTGATGCTCCCCTTAGGCACTTGGTCTCTTTGGTAGATCCAGAATTCTACGATGAGCTTAATGACATTCACCTTCACCGGATTTGTCAAGAACTAGAGGAAGAAGGATTGATTGGAGAATAATAATTGGGTTTAGAAGTTGGTTGATATATAAGAGAGGAGAAGAGATGAAGAAAAATAGCCATATTGGGCTAAAGGCACTGAGGATACATTCTGTAATATACAATTGTTGTAATTCATTTGCATAACTGTTGAAGTTGTATACATAATTGTTTTAGTTGCTGGGACAGTCGTTGACAGGCCAAGGCCCAATAGACTTAATGGAGAGATTATGCAGTCTGAACTGGAGAAGATGCATGCGCATTATTTGATGGAAGTTGTGCAGCAGCTGATCTTAACTCACGTTGGAGAGAAGCTCAGAATATCCAAGCAATTAAGATAACAAGGGGTAGTATTGTAATTTGACTAGGTCTGTTTGTAACAGCTTATAAAAGGGGATCTGGAGAGAAAGAATTATGGATCGATGTCTTGAATCTTGAAAACACTCATTTCATAGCTTATTTCTTATTCTCTCCATTTTATTCTAGATTTTCTTTAGATCTCAATTGTATATTTAATTCAGTTGAATTATTACCGATTTATATCTCAATTTCATGGTTTAGCTATTCTCTTATCAAATCTACCTCCAATTTCTCTCAATTGCTGTTCTTTTAGCTCAATTTGGCACAAAACCTAGCTGTTCTTCGGCTGAGCTTGTATCAGTTCCGAATTTCCTGTTACGATTCTGATTCAGCGATCAAGATCGTAACAGGGTTGACTTGGAGAGTTTGCCACATCAAACCAAACTCTTTGTCATTCGTTATATTCGCCGTCTCGCCTCGGCAAAAGATTTGAGAAACATATGCCCACATGAGAATGCGAAGCGCATGATGCTGCACGAGACGGGATCTCTTATTGCAGTTGTGACCTGCCAAATAGATCCATACCATTCCGGGCTTGAGGTCGCGGGTCCATGGAGAGGTCTTAATCGGACAATTCCTTCGAGCCCGAATACTTTGCCGAGATCTTACAATCTTGCTTTATAGCTCGTGTTGTCTAAGCGGAAGACAATGATGTCCTCCCCTTCTTCCTTCATGAGTTTAAGAGATTCAAGAATTCTATTGTCATCTTGTGGTAAGCTAGACCCCGGTGGTTCCAAAAGACATGAGTGATTCCTATCTTTGAAGTGAGCTCAATAAACTCTTCCGCTACCCTAAATTTCTCCAAGGTCTCTAGGTCAATCCACCTTGTAGGCTCGAATGCCCGGTTCTGCAGCTTGGCTAGATTGAGAAATTGGAATTTCCATGGTATATTGAACCCGAAAGTTTGTTCATATTGAGCTGCCTCGGGATGTCTCTTGAAGTCCGGTGGTTTGATATAGGATGAGGTGGGTCATTAGGGTTGAGTCGGGTGGAGGTGGTCTAGAAGAGGTCCCAGCAACGCTGCGAGTACTAGCACGGGTCTGACGGCGACTGGATTCGGCCATAGGTACAGGCAGAGAAGGGATGAGATAGGAGGTGGTGGATTTCTAGAAATGGTATGTGTTGACCCTAAAAATTAAACTCTGAAAACCAAGTTCAAAATCCGAAAACCAAAAGTCAAACAGCAAAAATCAAATTTTCAAATTGCCAAAAATCAAAATCAAATTGCGAAAAATACCAAACAAATCCAAAAATCTAAAAAATTTACCCAAAAATCCCCTAACAATTATGATGAATTATCATAATTTTTAAATCCCAAAAATACCCACACAAATTCCAAAATTTACAAAGAAATCCAAAAACTCCATAAAATTACCAAAATAAATCTATGAGGAATTTACCAAATCTATTTGAACCATTAAATTCCTAATATTTTTTCAAGATTACCCATGAAATTTCACCCAAAAATACCCAACGGAAGACCTTTAAACAATTTATTTCGGATTGATATCAAAGAATACATGGAAAATCAATGGAAATTAAAAGAAATTCACAGAAAAATCAAAGAAAATGTCGGTTGCATCCATTGGAGGGGATCCAGGGGTGGCCAGGTGTGTCGCTGCCCCCAGGGTAAATTATCAACTCCCTTCAACTCTTGCGTGCTCCTATTTCATGCACTGGAAGTTACACCTCCTTGCTGGTTCCATTGGTTTACGAAAGACCAAGTCCGTCTATCTCTTACACCCTCACTAAATCCGACAGGCGGGGCCCAGACGCAGAGTCGCCTCCTTCATCAGGTAAAAAAGAGAGAGGAGTTTAAACCCCGACTTCTTACCGCGGAAGCCAGGTAAAGCGAAGGAGAGAGGCGACGTGGCCTCCTCTCTGGCCACAAACGCAAAACCACCATCTCCCGCACATGGTTTTGCAAAACCCATGCCCTAGCGTAGCCGAATGCAAGCCGCTGGATCGAAATCTGACGGTGGAGATGCTCACTGCTCAAGGAAGCGAAACCCTAACCTCAGCCTATTTAAACCCCCAAATCAGAAAGGGGAAAATAAAAGAGAAGAGGCTGCCAGCTTAAGTTAGGTTTAGATAATCAATTAGGCTAGGGAGAGATCAAATTAGAGAGAGGCATTTCGTCGAGCATTTGAGAAAGAGAGAAAGAAGGTGAAATTGAGTGAAACAAGCTTGTAATTCTCTGTGTGAAGGTCAAATAAATCAATTTGAAGTGTCAATCCATAGTTTTGCTGTTTTGTTTCTTCTCTTTCTCTAGCTCAGCCACCAAAACACTGGTGTGCTCGAGCCATGTAAATACAGCTCCTTTGGTCTGAAGCGTAGCATCAGTCATGGCCATTGGATGAATAAAAAAAAGATGCTTCATGAGGGTTTAGAGCCTAGCTCTTCGTTTCATGAAGTATTCTCATGCCAAATGTAAAGGCAGCCATGGCCATCACTTGAGGGTTTGTAGCACAGCTCAACTCTCTTGTGAAGGCTTTAACTTGACATGGTGTTGTGTCAGAGCACTGGCTCTGGCCTGGCCATGCTCAAGATGTTAACAGTCCAAAAGTGTCATTAAAAATGATGAAATGGCATGTTGCCCTCAACCAGCCCCTTTATTTATGAAAATTGCTTAAAGTTCTAGGTTTAAAATGAATAATACAGCTTAAATTCCCCATGTTCTAGGTTATCACCCCATGGTTGAAGCTAAAAACATATAAACATATAAATATGAGAAATGTGGACAGAAATGGAATAAATGAAAATATAGGATTTTATTTGCATAAAAATATAAAAATGCATATAAACATCAAGAATAGGACCTTATGGATTACAGGGAACAAGATTTTCTATTTTTGCAAATTTCTGTGATTTTATATCAATTTCCAAAGGCAGTAAGGCATTTCCTTCAAATTAAAAAAAACTTTGGACCTTCTTGCAAAGTCATTTATCTAGAAAATTTATAAGTATGTTCAGAGACATTCTTGCAAACTCCCATCATTTTTGAATAAATATAAAACTGTTTTCTTATTTCTTTCCAGAAAGATGAAAATTGCATAATTGAGTGATTTACAAAACAAAAAATAGAATATACATGTCAAAGCTGCCTTCAATAACTTCAAATGCTTCATTATGTCTAGCGCAACTAAAATTCCTACACCTTGAGCAACTCAAACTCAAACTTCTTCAAAACAGCTCCAATTGATTGAGAATAAACTGAAAATTAGAGATTATACTAAATCATTTACTTTCATTTCCTGTGTTGATTTGAACACATACAACAAACTCAAAATGATCAAAATTGGATGTTAAATCAAATTGTTTTGCTGTAAAATGAATTACAAGCAACTGAAATGGAATAAAGTGAGCATCTTCTGCCTCAATACTCTTCGCATCCAACTGTGGCATTTCAAGTTGTAAGAAAGATCCGAACAAGCTAAAATCAACCCCCTGAAGCTGCCTAAGCAATCTATGGTACAAGAAAACCTCTCTGTGGGCCCCATAACAAAGTCTCAGATTTGTTCAAATCCAAATCGAAATACCTCAGTCCAGAATACCTCGTTTTAGACCTCTCCAAGAGAAATTAACTTCACAATCGTCTTTGACACAGACTCACGGATGAAAAGAACCTCCTTCTGGCAGAGAATGGTAATCAAGAAGCTTCAAGCGCCATTAATGGCTACTCGAAGATCCTCAGGTCCCACAAGATCGTACAAGGCCTCGGAGCTTCAATTAATCGCACCAACGTGCTCTCCTCAGTTCCACGACTTCAATGCATCAAGTCTCAACCACAATGGTGATATGAAACACTGCAATTCCGCCGAAGAAAATCCAAGGACAAAACTTCAAAAGAACCAACCCCTGTTGGAGAAGACGGATTCAAATCCACATTCTTTTTTATCTTCCGTGACCAAATCGTTTGTGGCGGGTCACTGACACGAAATCAACCCATTACACCGAACACTCAGATTTTAAAATAAACTTGCCACGTCAACAAACCCTCTCAGTGCCAGGACAAGCCAAATCAGCGCCACCTCAGCCTCTTCTGTCGACACGGCCCAATGAGAAAATTCCAAATCAGTAGAAACTTCAAAAATTCATTAAAAATAGAAAAAAACTCAAAAAAATTCAAATAAAATATCCAAAAATTCCTAAAAATCCAAATAAACCAAATTTACTGATATTTTAATATAAAAATCTGTCAAATTATTGAACTTTTCTATTTTTGAAGTATTTTCAATATAAAATAAATTTTATAAATGATATTAAATAGATTTTGTAAAATTCCAAAAATGATTAAACTTTTGTAACAAATCTTCAAAAATAAATATTGAGATTTCAAAGGAAATATATTGAATGTCAAGTATTTTAAAAAATAAACATGATTAGAAATATAAAAAGGAATTTCAAAAGTCTAATAAAATGAAAACTAGAAATTGGTAAAACCCAAAGAGAAACTTAAGAAATTAAAAGTCGAAACACGAAACCCAAAGTTAAAATCGAAACCTCTCCATTTCAAGAACGAAAACTCTTCAGCAGATCGAAATGTTTTCAATTGGGTCCCGTCAACTAGGTCTGGTACACCAATCGAGTCCGGTTTAAAAACCAAAAGAAATAAACCCAAAATCAATGATTTTCCTAGCCTTTGCATATAATTTTTTAGATCCCTTAATCAGAAGTTCTCGTGAGCAATCACGAGATAATTAACAATAGGGGCTTGCGCTTTCTGGAAAGAAAGGACCCACAAAATCAACAAACCTCTTTAAGAAGCGACTCTTGTGCTAGTCCTCTTGTCATAAAGAGAGACTCGGTATGGAGACCGAACCTTAAGAGGGGTGAATCTAAGGCTATGTTCCCGTTTCTCGAGAAACCCATTCATTCTTCGAGGAATGACGAAAAAGCCGCCACAGTATGGTCTCAGTTCGGACCGAACAGGGAGGGTTCGGACCGAAGGGAAGGGTTTTGGCTGAAGTTCGAACCCAGCAAGAGGCGTTCGGATCGAACTGAGGCTGGGTTTCTGGCAAGAGCTGCTGGTTATGTTGGTATTGGCCTTGGTTGCTGGTAAATCACTGGTACATAGGTTTTCTTGCTAGTACAGGGCCTTGTAAACACTCACAAACCCAATTAAAACCACAGAGAGCTATTTCAAAGAAAGAGAGAGATTGAGGGACCTTGCACAACGCTTAATGGAGTTAGGGGCCTCGGCCAGAGATGGGGCGGCAGTGAACTATAGTTCTTGAGGTCACAGAGGGCCTTGGTGAGTGAGGAAGAGGAGTGTAGGACCACCGGAGAGCAGAAGCAAGAAAGGAAGTCCCTTGTCGATGGGTTAGAGGAGGAATGGTCCCCACAGTGAAAAAAGGGTCCCAAGGTGTCGAAGAAACCCTATGGAGAGTGAGGAGAGGTTCTTTGAGTGTTCCAAATCGATGGAGAGGCAGGCCGTCGAGATACGTCGTTATCTCCGAAAAACATGCCCTGAAAAATACGACCAAAACAACGGCCTAATGTCAGATCAGAGAAAGGACTTGAAAAGAGTGTTAAAAGGAGAACAAAATGCACCTTTGATCTCTAAAAATGGTGAAGAAACAAAGAAACTAGGGTTTTGGATTTTGACTTCAGTTTGAGTTTGAAAAAACATGAAAATGGGAGGGGGGGAGAGAAGGCGTCGGATCGAGTGGGAAAGAAAGAGAAAGAGAAACCGGTTATGGGTTATTGGATCGGGTTTTAATCGTAATGGGTTTGGTCTGGTTAGTCTTAGAGGCCCACAAGACAATTAAATTAAATAAAGTGAATTGGGCCTTTGTCCCATTAGAATTTTGACCCAATTGGACCCATCCATTGCATATTATCTTCCATCCATCATTCGTTCGGACTAGATATCTCCCATCATCGGACCGAGAAGGTACACTTCAGGTCGAATCCCAGGTGTTCGGGTCGAAGGAGGGCCTTTTAAGTCGAAAAAAAATCAGAATACAGAGAGTGGTACTGATGCTCGACCGTGGTACGCTGACTTGGCCAACTACCTCTCCAGCGGTGTTCTGACTTGGCAAGACAAAAAGAAGCTGAAATCAGACGCTAAGTATTACTTTTGGGAGGAGCCCTATCTCTTCAAGCTCGAGATCGATGACATTTATAGAAGATGTGTACAAAAGCTTGCAATTCATAAACAAGTTCACGCAATGAAAAGTTGTGAGAATTAACTGAAGAGTGGCAGCTAGTTAGGATGGGTCGAACATCCTCGTAAGGTACACATCTTCTATAAATGTACCTGATGATAGCTTCATGGTGATCTTTAAAGAATAAACAAATTATAACAGTGTACGATACTCTATAACAATATAATTTGACCATAATTTGATATTTTTATAATTTTGGGTTAGTACATCTTGATGACATATGTCAAGCTGTGGCTGTTTAGCTCTCCTTTCCTATTTTATTGCTTGCTATACATTTTGGAAATTTGTTATATCTTTAGAAGTTTGGATATAAGAAATACTTCCATCTCTAATCTGAAGGATTTACTATAATTAAATTAATCGCAACTTACAATTAGTATAAGCATATTTAATAACAAAGGGTAAAATTGGGATTCCTTTGTCAACATATGATGAATTAGTATAAAAAATTGTACAGTTATGTTGTTTATATAACTTTTCTTGATTTAATTGTTAGACTATTAATTTTTTGGGTTGGTTTGTTTCTTTTATAGGATTCTGATAGGAAATTGAAGGTAATGATTAGTTGATGACGGCTCTGAGTCTATTATCTGGCAATGAAGTGATGGAGATGATGCATTGAAAAATAAGTAAGAGCTTATATATGATTTTTTTTTAATGTCTAACCTGTTGGTGTCATTTGGATATGGCAAAGCTATTATTAAATATTTTCCTTAGATATTTGCAATTATACTCCCACCATTGGCGCTTTTTTTTTTGTGCAAGGAATGATGCAATACACTGAGAAAGATAAGAATAGTTTCTGTCACACCCCCGTTTTCTAATCCTCAATTAGAAGGTGAAAGTGCGACGATTTAGCTGAATTTTTTTCCTTTTCAACCAAACCTAAACAAAACAGAACGCCACAGATTCCAAAATCATTGTGTACAAAAATTTCAGATTATATTTCACATTATTATATCTTACAACATAAGCTGGGAATTTGTATCATCCAGCTTCACACACAGATATATTATACATATTATACAAATTATTATTGTTTGTTTGATCTCACCACCAATCAACCCAAAAAGACATCAAACCTCACACCCACAAAACAGTAGCACAGCAATAGCATCAACAACAACATCAACATTACCTAGTCCAACTAGGAATCCTCCCTTTTACGCTTGCGGGGAGGGTTCCTGCTCTGGCACCATGCCATCGCTCGGAGAAGTCGGACCAGGTGACTCAAGATACAAATAAACATAAACCTCGGGCAGCGCCTCGCGGGACAGAAGAAGAGTCTAGACGAAAGTTTGATTCTTTTGCTCGTCTTGGACCTCCTCAATTTTCTGGAGAAGGTGGCTATAAGGTAGCTGAGGAATGGCTAGCTGCTATTAAATCTAGACTGGAAGTAAGTCATGCGCCGCCTGAAAGACACGTAAGTCTTGCGACTTATTATCTTAAAGATGCTGCAAGATTTTGGTGGGAAGGTTTGAAACGAGGATTCGAGGGAAATGTTAATCAAATTCCTTGGATATGGTTTGAAGAGTAGTTTGGACAAAGGTTTTTGAGTATCATGCATAGAAAAGCAATGAGGGCTCAATTTGTCAATTTACGACAACGAGACCGATCGGTAGCCGAGTACAATAGTTTATTCTTGACTTGGGCACAGTATGCGCCTGAAATTTGTAACGATGCTTTTCGGTATCGTCGTCAATATTTGAATGGATTGGACCCGGATATAGCTTTGGTGATTGACAATTCCAGTAACCAAGGAATTCACGCGTTGATGGATGCAGCCGAACAGGCTGAAGGTTATAGGAAAACCAAAGCACAAATTAAAGGAAAACAAATTCAATGAGGTCGTGGAAGAGGTGGAAAGACAAGGAAGTCACCAACCCCAACAACTCGAAATTCGGGTACTCCATATGAGAAAATGTGGTGTAGAAGGTGTCAACTACCACATGCTGAATCACAATGCAGATACCTAAACCAATCATGCTTTAGGTGTGGGAGCCAAGAGCATTGGGCACGAGATTCCTTTAATACGCAAGGGAACGTAGTCCCAAGAGGAACTTTTAATCGAGGAAGACGATCTCCATCTCCGGTTAGAGGACGAGGAAACTCATGTGGCGGAGGAAGATGCAGAAGTGCTCCAGCAGTCCATGCTATTCAAGTAGGGAATAATGAAGTTCAGGATATGGATATGCGAACAGAGGAAGTGTTGGAACCTGAGCCTCCAAAGGAAACAACTAGTCTGATGACAGGTACGTTACTTATTTCTGGTTGTCCTGCTTTTGCACTAGTTGATACTGGATGTAGTCATTCAATAATTTCTAGTGCGTTTGTACAAAGATATGGTTGGGAAATGGAAACATGGGAGGAATTAATGCACGTACAAACTCCGTTGGGACAAGTGACCAGACAAGTAACGCGATGTCAAAATCGGAAAATTCGAATTGCGAATTTGGACATCAATCTTTTGGTAATGGATATAACAATGTACGATATTTTATTGGGTATTGATTGGTTGACTCAACACTCTGCAACAATTAATTGCCCAAAAAGAGAGGTACGATTTCTATTTCCAAACATAACTTCTGGCATTTTAAAATGCATGGAACCAGGAGAATCAATTCCATTGATTTTTGCTGTAAAAACAGCCAATTTGATAACTGCGAGTTGTAAAGCCTTTTTAGTTTGGATACACAGTTTGGATGTGATGAGTTTAGACTTATCCTCGATACCAGTAGTAAAAGATTATCCGGATGTTTTTCCAGAGGAAATTACAGGATTACCCCCACCTCGAGAGATAGAATTCTCCATTGATACAAAACCAGGAACAATGCCAATTTCGAAAACCCCATATAGAATGGCACCGGCTGAATTAAAGGAATTAAAAATTCAACTGGAGGAATTGTTGAATAAGGGATTTATACGACCTAGTACATCACCTTGGGGAGCACCTGTACTATTTGTGAAAAAGAAGGATAAAACTTTATGATTATGTATTGATTATCGGGATTTAAATAAGGTTACTATTAAGAATAAATATCCGTTATCCCGAATTGATGATTTATTTGATCAATTACAAGGATCGTCGGTTTATTCTAAAATTGATTTGAGAACTGGATACCATCAATTAAGAATTAAAACTGGGGATATTGAAAAGACAGCTTTTCGAAGTAGGTATGGACATTATGAATATCTGGTAATGCCATTTGGACCAACTAATGCCCTAGCTGCTTTTATGGATTTAATGAATCGAGTTTTCAGGGATTTGTTGGACACCTGTGTGGTGGTGTTTATAGATGATATATTGGTTTATTCCCGTAACGAGGACGAACATGCCCGTCATTTATGATTGGTTTTGGATAGATTACGACAACCAGGGGCGGATCCACCACCGGGGCGGGTGGGGCTAGAGCCCCATCTACCGCCGTCGAGCCCTTGGAGCCCCTCTTTAGCCCCAGCTAATTTTTTCTGCCATTGAAGCACTCAAAGGTGGGGCTGAAGAAGAAGAACAGAAGATATTCGCGTTTAAGAACAGAAGATTTTCGCACTCAAAGCCATTTAATTGTATGGGCTTTTTGTTCTAGACCTGCAGTAACATTAAATAGCTTATTTGGACTTTTTAAACTCAATTTAACATTAATTTTTTTTTTGATATTAAATAGCCCATAAGGCCATAAGGCCTTAATGCGAATAACTCCTCTGACTTCTCTGTTGCTTCGTGAGTCCCTCTGTCCATGTCCCGTGTCCGTCCTCTCTCGTGCAAGCCGTCAGGCGTGCGGCGATTCAGCTTCAGCGAACAAGTCCCTCCCGGCGACTGGGCCTCTCGTGCACACGCCACTGACGGAAAGGGATAGAGAGACAATCTGCCAGAGTGTCGGTTAATCTGCTAGTTGATCTTTGTAAAACCACAACGGTTCTTTTACTGGTAGGTGTTTTTCAGTTTCAACTCTAATACCTTTATAGTATAAATATAATGTAATTTTTTCATCGCTTTTATTAAAGATCTAATTGCATATTGTTATTAATCAGGAAATCAAAATGTCAAAAAGAACATTGCTCACATATTTTTCAAGTTCAAGCAATATTAGTGGAACTCCAACACCCGAGACTGATGGGGGCATAAATCAACCAAAGAGAACTAGGTTAGAGTTTCGACAATCAGATATTATTGGTGATCCAGGAAACCGTAAACCAATTGAAGATTATCCATATGAAATTAGAGGCTTTGTTGGACGTGTTAGAAGAAGTCAAGAATTTTTATGGATGCACAGAGCTTCCACAAGTTGCTGAAATTATGGTCAAGGTTGGAATGGATAGATCTTATCCATTAGTTTATCGACTTATTGAGATGACATTGATACTTCCAGTGGCAACAGCTTCAGTTGAGAGGTCTTTTCAGCTATGTCTATTATAAAGACAGATTTGCGTAACAAAATGGGTGATGAATGGTTAAATGACTTGATGATTTGTTATGTCGAGAAAGAGATATTTAGGAGCATTAGTAATGAGAAAATCATAAAACGGTTTGAAGAGATGGCAAAACGTCGTATGTTAGTGCCTAAAAAGAATATAGTGGTATGCTTCACTCTCTTCTACTTTAAGTTTTTTTTTAAGTTAATATTTACTTTGACAACTAATTTATTGTGTGCAGATTTCTCCTAATGAAGGTTAAATTGTATGGAATATACTCATAAGAGGGCAACATGTCATTGTCATCTACTTTATTTGGTATGAACAAATTCAAATTGCAATTTTTCTTTTGATGTATTTTGAACGGTTCATCTATTTTTGAGTGTTTCTTTTGATGTATTTTGAGTAGTTCAATATTCTTATAAACTCAGCCCCACCTAAATATTATTCCTAGATCCGCCACTGACGACAACACCGGTTGTATGCTAAGCTATCCAAGTGTGATTTTTGGTTAAAGCAAATTTCTTTTCTGGGGCACATAATATCTCGAGAAGGATTAGCAGTTGACCCAGAGAAAATAAGAGCAATAATAGAACGAAATCCTCCTAAATAGCAAAACCTCTTACTCAATTGTTACAAAAAAATATAAAGTTTAATTGGGGCAAGGAACAAGATCAAAATTTTCAAGTAACTGAAGGAACGGTTGACATCAGCTCTTATATTGGTAAGCAAATTATGGGAAAATAATACACAGTTTATACTGATGCTTCGCTATTTGGATTAGGATGTGTTTTGACTCAAGAAGGTCATGTAATTGCTTATGGATCAAGACAATTACGATCTCACGAGCAAAATTATCCAACCCATGATTTGGAATTAGCAGCAGTGGAATTTGCACTGAAATTGTGGAGACATTATTTGTATGGAGTAAAATGTAAAATCTACACAGATCATAAAAACCTCAAATACATTTTTACTCAGAAAGAATTAAATTTGAGACAACGACGATGGTTGGAATTAATTAAGGATTATGATTTGGATATACAATATTATGCTCGAAAAGCAAATGTGGTGGCAGATGCTTTAAGTAGAAAAAGTCAGGTGAATCTAGCTGCAATTATGACAAGGGAAACCCAATTACTAGAAGAAATGAGAAGGTGGAATTTGGAAGTAAAATTTTCCTCTAATATTATTAGTTCTTTGAAAACTAAGTGCAACGGAGATTGGAAGGAGATTAACTTGGAAATTGGGTTGAATTCAATAGAGATAAAGACGGATTTATCGGTTGAGATTCAACAAGCTCAAGGAAAAGATGAACTCTTCAACAAATATAAAGGATACGCTGATGACAAATCCAATCTTAATTTTACCATAGATGAAATGGGAATTATACGATTTAGGAAAAGAGTATGGGTACCTTCCATACAAGAAGTGAAAGATAAAATATTAATGGAAGCCCATGACTCGGGATATTCCATACATCCAGGTGAAGTAAAGATGTATTAGGACTTAAAAAGGAATTTTTGGTGGCCACGTATGAAGCGTGAGATAAGAGATTTTGTACATCGTTGTTATGTATGTCAACAAGTCAAAGCTGATCGACAAAAACCAGCTGGACTGTTACAATTGATGAAACAACCGGAAAATTTATTGTTGATCGACAAAAACCAGCGTGAGATAAGAGATTTTGAGTCACTTACTATGGATTTTGTTGTTGGATTAACTAATGCCCCCGGAAATTTGATGCTATTTGGGTTATAGTTGATCGACTGACAAAAGTGGCTCGATTTATACCTTTAAGAATGGATTTCTCTGGACCTCAATTAGCAGAATTATTTATGGAATTATTTATGAAATATATATTTAAATATCATGGATGTTCAAGGGAAATTATTTCATACCGTGATACTCGATTTACTTCCTCAGACTCGATTTACTTAAGTTTCAAAAAGCGATGGGATCACGAGTTAAGTTTAGCTCAGCTCATCATCCTCAGACTGACGGACAAACGGAACGAACCAACCAAACTCTGGAGGATATGTTAAGAGCTTGCATAATTAGTTTTGGTGGATCATGGCTTCAATATCTACATTTGGCAGAATTTGCTTATAATAACAGCTACCATACTAGTATTGGAATGTCACCGTATAAAGCTTTGTATGGAGAAAGGTGTAGAACTCCTTTATGGTGGAAACCAAAAGAAATAACTAATCCGACAGGACCACTATTGGTAGCAGAATGTACTAAAAAGACACAAATTATCTTGAAAAGGTTACGAGCAGCTCAAGACCGTTATAAGAAATATGCGGACTCAAAAAGAAGACCCTTGCAATTTAGTCCGGGAGATCAAGTTCTGATTAAAGTATCTCCAATGAAAGGGATTAAACGGTTTGGACAAATAGGAAAACTGAGTCCACGATAAATTTTGCTTGTCCTCAAGCAACGCCCTAAGTTCAGAATTTTGGACTGTACTTAAACCTTAAACATCAAGTTGTATCTCAAACCAAGAAATGTCGTGAAATCAATTGCTATGCCTAAAATTTCTCACACTTTCATCAAATGAGTCAAACAAAAATCAAAATAAAAAATCAAGTTAAGTGTTCACAACTTAATTAATGCAACTTTTGGTCCTAAGTGAAGTCTTTTCCAAAAAATTAGAACTCTAGCTTCCCTTTGATATTTCAAAAGCGATCTCAATTTCAATTATCCGTTCCTTTTCACATTCCACAAAAAATTGTAAAGGCCTTTATCAACTTCAGAAATTTTATAATGAACTTTTCTCAAAAGCAATTTCAATTTTTCACCAATGTTTTTTATTTCATTTTCGTGCAAGTCGAGCCGTGGGGGCTTTACACCCTAGAGGATAATGCGGTATCATTGGCCTTGAGTTTGCTACTAGCACATGTCGCGCTAGGGAGGTTGGACGGGTGTTGCTCGACTATGGCCACGGTACACTTGGGCCATAATACTCAACAACTCCTTTACCAATGCTTTCGCACCGGGTCCGGTATAATTAAGCATGAGTTGTCCAATTATTTCTCGGTTTCTTTGAATTGTAATTCCTAACAATTCATACCTAACCCAATACCCTCCAATTTGTGGCTAAGTTGGTGGAAAAAGGCCTCAGTGCGTCCTCGTTTTCACAGCTATTTTAATTTATTGTCCCATTAATTTTGCTCGTTGGTGATTCAGGCGATTAAAAAGCAACAAGACAAAATTCATTTTACAATTTCCAAAGTCGATAAATTTCTTTTCAAAAGTTTGTCAAATACGAATCAGTTCACTTGGCAAAAACTTGTGAGAATCGACTAAGATTGTCATAACAATTCTAAGCATCCAAGATCAAGTTCAAATTTTAAAGAAAATACTCCAATTCAGTCCATTGGTGCAAGAACAAGTGTGATATCAAAACATTCTAGGGTTCTTTGAGAAAATTTTTGTTTGACTCAAAAACAAGTTTAAGCAGTGTGAGATTTAACGTTTAAAATCCAAATCGAGAGAAAATAGGCAAAACCAACTAATTTCCAAGCCAAAATCAAACCAAATCGTGCAATTTTCATGTTCTGGTCGGATCGACCAGGTGTCTGTTCAAACCGACCAAGGAGAAAGTCAAAAACAGAAGTTGCCAAGGCTTTGGTCGGATCGACCAGATGTCTGTTCGAGCTGACCAGAGAAGCAAAAAGTTCGAAAAAATTGCAAAAATTTACCAAAATCCACCAAAAGTTCGATTTTTCTCCTATTCCCTCCCCCCAAACTTAGATCAAGCATTGTCCTCAATGCATGCAATCGAATAGAAAAGTAAATAGGAGGGAAAAAAGAACTTAGCCAATTTTTTGCTTTCCATGTGTTGATTTGCTTCTAGTTTGTTCTCTCGTTGTCCAAGGCGGCTCTATCAATTTTTCTAGATCTTTTGATGCAATCCGTATGAGGTCGATTGGAGTTAGTTGGCTCACATAACCCATGGTGCTCTAGCACGAATTGCATCTTCCTTCGTTTGTTCCTCAAAATTTTCCTGCAAACAAACAAATATAAACATCAAATTCTATTTTTGATATATTTTTTTTCAAATTTTTATGGATTTTCTATTTTTTTATTTTTTGTATTTTCTATTTTTAATGACAAAATAAATAAAAGAGAAGAGTTGATAAATTCTTGGATTGCCTCCCAAGAAGCGCTTGTTTTAGGTCCCTAGCTTGACCATATTTCACTAGGTCTTGATCGGATCGGATCCGGAGAGCGAGACGGCGAGCGATTTGTCATGACCCTTGTTGGCGGGGTTGGAGCACTTCAAAGCATGATCTATTGAAAATCAGAGTTTCTCCCCTCCCACTCTAACCAAAATCGTCCCATCTCGAGCATCCATCTTCACACCGGCGGTTCTAAGGAAGGGGCGTCCTAAAATTATAGGCACCTCCTTGTCTTCTTCCATGTCCATCACCACGAAATCGCCCGGTATGACAAACTTATCCACTTGAACGGGCACATCTTTAATAACACCCAAGGGCAACCGCATTGAGGAATCGGCGAGCTTCAATGTCATGCATGTGGGTCTCAATTCACCAATTCCAATCTTTTCATAAACCGACTTGGGCATCAAACTAACACTAGCCCCCATATCACACAAGGCTTGCGTGATTGTTGCGTTTCCAATAGTGCAAGGAAGAGCAAACCTACCCGGATCCTCAAGCTTTGGGGGCATCTTGCTTTTCAAAGCCTCGCTACTCTTGTGTGATAGGGCCACTGTTTTGAGCTCTTCCATGGATCTCTTGCCCGTGCATAACTCCTTCAAGAATCTTGCAAAGATCGGCACTTGAGCTATGACATCTGTGAATGGAATGTTGACCTTCAATTCCTTGAGAATCTCCAAAAAATTTCGAAATTGTTCTTCCTCATTCTTCTTCACAAGTCGCTGAGGAAATGGGACATGAGGCCTATAGGTTGACTCAGGTTGTTGTGCCTTCTTTCTGCCTTGCTTTGGACCACTTTTGTGCTCTGGTCGGACCGAACAGGAGCTTGGTCGGACCAACAGATGGTGCGAGTGTCACCTCTTCAGCTTGTTCAGGCTCAGGAATGGTGCCTTGTGTCTGCGATGCCTCATGGAGTGGAGGGAATGACAAAACTTTCTCAAGAATTGGTTGCATCTCCCATGGTTCCTCCTGTTCGGACCGAACAGGACTCTGGTCGGACCGAACAGAGAGGCTGTTTCCTTCGTTTGGTGGCATGGGTGGGTCTTGGCACTCATTGCCGCTTCGTAGAACATGAATGGCTTTGATCTCTGCACTTGGGTTGACTTGTGGTTGGCTTGGAAGCTTGCCAGGTGGTCGGGAGAAGTGTGCTTCCATCATGCGCTCCAAGCGTTGTAAGGTGCTTGCACTTCCCTTAAATTCGTTGACGGTGGACTTCAATTCATCGGTGGTGGCCTTTAATTCATCTAATCCTAAAGGCATAGATTTGTTAAATTTTTCTTGCTCACTCATGAATTCTTGAACAACAATTGGAATCTCTTCCCTATCGAAAAAGGGTTTCGTTTGAAATGATTGGTCTCTATTGTTGTTGTTGAATTGGACATTCCTATACAAATTTGGCGGGTTATTTTGGTACTTTGAACCGAAAGGGGGCCCATTGTGTAGGTAGTTCACTTGGGCCCCTCCGTTACCAATTTTGGCAAGAGGACAATTGATAGATGTATGTCCTTCCTCGCCACACGCTCCGCATTGGTTTGAATGGAGATGTGTCCCTTGAGCCGATTGGTAAGCGGCAAGTTCAGCTTCTAGCTCCTCTATCCTCGCCTCTTTAGTTGAAATTTTGTGCACTTGTTGCCTTGAATTACTCGAGTGGTGGGGAATGAGTAGAGGGTACCATGTGTAATTTCTTGCACAATAATCAAGCAAATCTCGCCCTCGTGCCGTATCAAGTCTTTTGAATGCCCCACCTGAAAGAGAATCAAGATTGATTTTAATATTGTCATAATGTCCAGTGTAGAATGATTTAAGGAGCATCCATTCTTGAATCCCATGATGTGGGCAAGAATTTTCTAAATCCCTAAACCGTTCCCATGCATCCCTCATTGATTCATTTTGGTTTTGAGCAAAATTATTCAATTCACCTCTAATTTTATCCGCTCTATCCGAAGGAAAATACCTATCCAAGAAAGTTTGTGTCATTTCATCCCAAGACCTAATTGACCCTTTTTTCAATGTTTTATACCATTTTTGTGCTCGGTCCTTAAGGGTGAAGTGAAATAACAATAGCCTAATTACTTGTTGAGGAACACCATTAAACTTAATTAATCTAGTGCAATCAATAAAAGTTTGTAAGTGAGCATGGGGATCCTCTTCGTCGTTTCCATAGAACGGATTTTGTTGCACAAGCACGACGTGGTTGGGAGCGATTTGCATGTTGTTAGCGGCGATGCTTGGAATCACCACTGGTCCGCCCACGTTTCTTGCGCTGGGAACTTCAAACTCCATAAGAGTTCTTTCACGATCTTCCTCATCTTCGTTGTCGGAGTTATTGATGCTCCCTTCATCTTCTTGGGTCCATCGGCGACGCTCATTGTCAAAATCCCTCCTTTGACCCGCTAGGAGGGTTCGATCGGCTGTCAGTCGAGCCTCTCTTTGCTCAAGTTGGAGGCGGAGGTCCTCCAATTCTTGTGTGCGCTGGGCAATGGCCTCGGGAGTGAGTTGGTCGGCCATTGCTGTGTTTTCTTCTCTCTGTTCGGGGTGCTGGTCGGATCGTACAGAGCTCTGGTCGGTTCGAACAGGAGTGAAAGAGGAGGATCCGGCTTCTTCGTTTATTCTCCGGAGAAAGTCTCTTACCCTTGAAGGCGGGGACTTCTTCTTTTGAGTGTTACCTGCCAGTCCTGTAATCAAGAGAGAAGAAAACGTACGTGTCAAAAGAAAAGAAAATATCTAGTCTCTTAATACTGAGATAAGGATCCAATATCAACACCGTCCCCGGCAACGGCGCCAATTTGATGAAGGTTTAAAACCTAGGAATCAAATAAATTTATAAACCTAGAGCTAACCTCACTAGTCTTTTAGAGTACAGCTTTAGGGTCGAACCCAAGGGACAATACAATTGATTACTGGACTTATCCTTTTTCAAAAGCTAGACAAGAATATTTTTATGGAATTTTGATGAATTAAATGTAAAGGTGCAAGTAAAGTATATATTTTTGGTTGTTTTTGTCTATTAAAATAATGTAAACAACTAAGTAAAGTTTTTGGGTTTTCAAACAGTATAAAAAGCGTCTTAGGGTTCAGGTTTCACCTTGGTTTGGACTCTAGAACACAGAACTTATCACTTTCGTGCATCGAACGGTGTTTTTCAAGCGTTTACTTCTCTGTTCGGTTCGAACAAGGATCTATCGATCCGAACAGAGGGTGAAAGTGTGTGGTTTTGTCCTTTTATGATATTTTATGCTTTGTGCTAGGGTTTGTTGGCTAAACCTATATTCACTAAACCTCAGTTGTCGCTTGTTGGACTAGAAACTGGTTTAATCACAACCTAACCTAATTAACTTGATTGGTTCACAACTTTTGGTATAGAATTCAATCAACTTAAACTTGTTTGTTGGAGTTCATAAGGATATCTAGAGGTCTTTTGGACTTGTCTAAAAGTTACACTTTTGGTGCCAACTAATCTCCCCTTTCGGATCTACGATTTATCCCAAATACTTTATCTAAATTATCTTGATTAACCTAACTTTAGAACTTAACTAAATGTGGCCATTCATCTAGAAGTTAATTAGACTTAACCAAGCAATTTAAACAAGCAATTATAATAATTCTCAACAAAACAAATCAAAAAAACATACCATAACATAACGAGTCAAATCACAACATCCAAACCTAAGTTACTACCTTATCCCTAAGACTACATAAATTTAGCCTAACATAGTACTAAAACACACAACAAATAATATATAAATAACAAGATACAAGCCCATAAAATCAAATGACAAAGACATAGAAGAATATAACCAAATACTCCTGTATGCTTGCATCTTCGATCTCCAAGGCAGTGAGGTGTTGCAAGATGATCAGCAAACTCGTCTCCTTGCTGCCGTCGCTTCAAAGAACCAAGCTTTGATGATCTCCCATGGTGGAAGAGAGAAAAACACCTATGGAAAGTGGAATTTTGTGGTATAGAAGGTTGAATTCCCTTTCCTTAGGCTTAGGGGAGCTTATATAGCAATTTTCAGGTGCTTGGGAGGTTGCCTGGTCGCCAAGGCAAGAAAATATGCCAAAATACGAGTTTCCATGTTGAAAATACTTCCAAATATGATTTTTCGGCAGTCTGGTCGGATCGAACAGGATTCTGTTCGGTCCGAACAGGGGTCTGTTTGGGTCTGATAGGCTTCTGTTCGGGTCGGACAAGCCTCTGTTCGGTCCGACCAGGGGTCTGTTCGACCTGACCAGAGAGCTAGTATTTCGGCCATAATTCCTCCATCCGGACTCCGATTGAGGCGATTCAAAAACCGTTGGAAAGCTTAGGATGAGCTCTACAATGCTAATGATTCTATTTGACCAATTGCTTCTCTTAATTTCTCATTAGCCCCAAGCATGAGTCATTTGGTCCAAACGGTGGTTTGAAAAGTGCCTTCAAGTGCTAGGAATGAGTCGTCTAGCGTATGCCAAATGCCGGAAATCTTCAAATAGCTCAAATATCACCAGAAAATCATCAAAGTCCTGTAAAATGAGAGAAGAAACGACGGTAGAGCCAATTCCTTGTAAATCATAGCAATTTATTGAATAATTCAATGGTTTGAGTGTTATTTGAGTGCCAAGTACGGTCCAAATGTCTACAAATAGTGACGATATCACACGATATATCGGACCTTTTGTGATTTCAAGTAGAATCGGTGAAGTGGCATATGAATTGGAATTACCAGTGGAGTTGTCTTAAGTACATCCTGTTTTTCATGTGTCTCAATTATGAAAATATGTAAGAGACCCGACTCATAAGTTAAAATTCTCTGACTTGATAGTTGAGCCAGACCTCACTTATCAAGAAAAGCCAATGAGAATTTTGGATCGTAAAATCCAACAACTGCGAACGAAGTCTATTCCGTTAGTACTTGTACAGTGGGGATGACACTCCCAAAAGGAAGCAACTTGGGAACTGGAAAACCGTATCCGTGAGCAATACCCAGAGTTATTCGAGTAAGTATCGTTCAGGGGACTGAACTGTCACACCTCAAACCAAGCCGCAATCTGGGGAGGACAACCCCGCCACGTATGCACAGTCTGCTGCGCACACGTAAGGCTATAAAACAGTGTCACAGATACATAATCACAAATAAATATCACATAATAAAGGCATAGTTTGTTCATACAACAAAAGAGATTGGTAAATATACACATATCAAAATCTCCAGTCATCATACAAACAAAACATAGAATAATGCACATCGGATAATTACTATTCCAGCTCGGCTTGGTCTTCAATCAAAACCTCATCTGCTAAGTCTGCCAAACCTGAACCTACACCACAAACATGTAGGCTGAGTACGCGAATACTCAGTGTGGAAAAAGAGTGGGCCTATAGTCTTGGTTAACTCTATCGAGAACTAAATCATACTTTTAGATCTGCCACTTTTAAGATCCTTAAATGCAATAGCTATGTGTGATTTTATGTGTTACTGCAATCAACTACATCTACATGCATGCAAAAGAAAATAGAAGAATATCTGGAGATATACTAGTAATAGTACAATATAATACGAGATGTATAGAAATCCCATCACTCAACAAAAGAATTATAGTTTTATAAATAATAGTTGTATATTGGAACTTCCAGAGCGATTGCCGTATAAGCTGGAACATCCAGAGCCCATCGCCGGAAATAAGCTGGAAAATTTCTAAATTAAATTGTCCTCGCAATTACCCAAATAATAATAATAACCGTGCCTAAGATAGATCAACCCTAAGAGCAGCTCGACGAAAAACAGCTCCTGACCCCACATCCCCGCTAAAGGATGTGGAACAGAAAACACGGTACCGGTAACTGCAGAGAGGAGATCGAGAGGCAGTCTAGCAAATGATGGCACATATCTAATATCTCAAGTCACACAATTGAAAATATAATAACAACTGAAAATAAAATAAAATAACCATGCGACCGCAAAATCGCCTGAAGGTCGGCCTGCAGAGTGGTCATAAAATATGCCACTCGGTCTCGCTATCCTGAACCACACCATATATTGATAAATGAGCACATTATATCTAGATGCAACCAAACATCTACATGTAGTAATTAAGCTAATCTTCAATTAATGTCATGCATTTAAGAATTATTACAGTGTTTATGATATGCACACATTTAATTATTGATCTAATTCTAAACTAAAGAATAAACAAAAACTAAGGCATCCACAAGTCATAAAAAGACTACCACACATGGAAAAGTCAGAGACTGGGAGACTACTCCTCAGGGTGGTCGGTGAAGTCCTGACCAGCTTCTGTAGTCTCGTGCTCAGGGTAGAAGTCGTCCACCGGTCCAGAGAAGTCTTGCGGTGCACCTGGCGAACGAAACTCACACGTTAAAATCTACTCTAACAATCTATCCCATTCTGGTTACTGTGTGCAAAACCAAACTTAAATCCTAGACATTTACAAAGAAACTTAGGTTCTGACTTAAGGAAAGTTGGACCTAGAATTTTAGAGAAGGGATTCTGTTTTAAAATATATTAATTTAATTAGAGAAATATTTTATAAAATTTTGACAGAGTTTTCTTTAAAAACAGTTTGGGAAGGAATTCGTTTTATACGAGTTCCTACAATCCATTCTATACGTTAAATTCGTGATATATTTAACTAAGTGTTTTAGTTTAGTAATGTTTCTAATAGTGTTTTGCTCAAGTATGAAATTCTTTTATTAAGTTTTTATAACTAATTTTGTTTAAACGAATTTTAGTATCTAAAGTTTATTATTACTTTTATCTTTTTAATTAAGTAATTTTAAGTGTGATAAATATAGTTATAACAGTGAATAAAATTATTATTAAGTAATATTAATATAGTCCTCAATTAGTTTGTCATAATGATAAGGTAAATAATAGGATTGTTATTTTAACGTGTTGGTGTTTTAATGTGTTTGGGATCATACAGCCCGGATGACTGGACTGCTAGTAATCATCTCCCATCTTTAAGTTTACATATTAATCCGATTTTAATTAGTCAACCATTTTATTTAATCTCATTTTTAAATTAATCACTTTTAATTAACTTAGTTAATTTTATTAATCCTGCAATTTCCTTTTCGGACCTGACCCAGTCCAGAAAAGAATTAAAGTTCAACAGAGGAGAAATGGGCTCAGTTTAATGAGCCCACACAAAACAAAGAAAGGCCCAGCCAACCCGGCAGAGCCCACGACACAAAACACCAGGCCTCGTGGGCTAGAAAGTCACGCAAAGCCCAAAAAGAGAGCCCAGGCGACAGGAAACAGGATCCGGGTTCGGGGGTCAAATCCGAACCCAAACAGAGAACAGACCCGACCCAACCACGAGTTAGATCCGACCCGACAAGCCTACAATTTGCATAACAGACCCTGAATCATATTTTTATTTACTTACAAATTACCTAAAGGACCCTAATAACAGATTAAACTACAGAAAGGTCCATTTTTAGTTAAAAAATATTTACACAACAGTCCTAACACTCGGAAAACTTTACAGATCAGTCCCTGGCACGCAACCACAGCGTACCAGTAAGGGAAAGAAGAGGTACCAACCTGGTACCTGGCTTGTACCAGCCTAGGCACCAAGCCAGAAGGCAACTCTTAACACAAACAAAGCCAGAATGGCTACACAAAGCCACATAGACTCAAATGAACTAGTATCAAGCACAAAGTGTTAACCTATAATAGTTGACAGACCAAGCCTTCTGAAGCATTTAACAGCTCAAATTGAACAAACAACAAGCACACTTATCCTAACACAATTCCAAAGACATTCAGTATTTCAATCGAGCCAACACATAAGCAAACAACACAGATCAGATCTAACAGAGGCAAAGCACAATCATCACACTCAATCGATCAGTTCAACAAGCAAAGAAACAATTCCAATTTCGTGCATGCCTCACACAATTACATCACATAGTGAAAGAAAAGAGAGGAAGAGAGGGGTTGCAAACCGAGATAGCTCAACAAATGAGAAGAATGATGAGGAAGGGATTGAGGCTCAGCTACTGTCATCAAGCCACCACCAAGCAACAGCCATCAACCGTCATCGCCATTGTTGGTCAGCACACACAAACACAGAGAGAAGGAGAGACAAATTGATTGAGTGAGAGGAGGTGTTAGAGGCAGTGAGAGAGGGACTTTGTTGTCTGGGTCGAGAGAGGCCTGAAAGTGAGTGAGAGAAAGAGGCAGAGAAGCAGCGAGGGAGAGAGTGACGGCTAGGGTTTCCTCATGGGAGAGAGAAAGAAGTCGGGTGCTTAATAGGCCAGAGAGAGGGAAATGTGGGTTCCATTGGTTGGGGTTGAGTGATTCGACGAAGCCAGCGGCAGAGAAAGGGGGTCCAGTGGAGTTCGAATGGATTGAGGAGAGGAGAAAGGAGTGGGGTCGAGAGGTTGTGATAGGTGAGACAGGAGAGGGGGTCGAGCAGATTGAGGAGGGAAGAGAGAAGTGTGGGGGCCTCTGATGCCATTGGCTAGCGAAGGAGGAGGGAGATGGGGCCTGTGGGTTTCGCCATTGGCGACAGAGAGAGAGAGAGAGAGGCGACGAGCGGATTCGTCGAAGGACGAGGGGTCGAGTGGGGACGACAAGTTCTGTCGGAGAAAGAGAGAGGAGAAGGGAATGAAGGAAGAGGAGATGATCCAACGGCTGAGAAAAATCTTGGATTTTAGACTTTATCAAACGGTCCAGAAGGAAGGAAATCAGTTGAAATTTGTAATCCGATTTATTTGATTAGTGATACTCAGTCTTTAATCTAATTTTAATCCACATAAATTCTATGAATATGATATTTGAATCTTGGTTATTTAAATTTATTTGTTTGTTCGAAGTTTTACTAAATTTCATGATTTGATTACTATTTTGATACTAGATTAATTTATTTATGATTTCTGAGAATTTCTCTGTTAAATTCAAATCAGTCATTAATTTTAATAATTTTAATTATTTCAGAATTTAACTATCAATTTTAAAGTTAAATTTTATTTTATAATTTTACGAGTTTTCACATGAACGATTATTTTAAGGGGGGTGGAATATGATATCCCTGACCATTGATTAGTTACCAAGTCCTATTAATGTTTGAATAATCATGATTAGTATTAAGCATGAATTATATGATCAAGAAATTAAATAAAATTAATTTATAATAGTTTAAATTGTGGGATTTCTGATATAAGAACATATAATTGTTCTATAAATTGATGAAAAAATATTTGTATAATTGCCACGATTATCTGACTTTTGTTCTGATTGAATTAAATTAAATTTGTGAAATAGCTAATCTACAAAATTAAAATTCTGACTAAGCCACACAATTGACCATAGGATTTGGCCATAGAAGATCCGTGGGTCAATTAACAAATAATAAAAAAAGAGAGAGATCGAGACAGACGAGGCTATCTCCTCCTTCTGCCTTGTCTCCCCCTTCTGATCTGGCGATGTTTTCGCCTCTCCCTTTTCTTTATGCCATGATACTCGAGAGCATCACGCTCTCCCCTCTGTGTTGCGATTTGATACTAAGGCTAACTGTTAGGCAAATTGAGGAGATTTGGGTCAGTTTGAGTTTGAATTAGATAAGTATGATACTATTCAGAATTATAGTTGAGAAGGGAGCATCTTAATATTATATAGTAGGAATTGTGATGTCTTTAATGTCAATTTATGCATGTCAATATGGTTAAATGGTTGTAGTATAGTATATGGGCATATAATAAAGTTAGCACATGCATTTCATTCAATATAAGGCCATAGTTACCTACTGAGATGCTAAGTGCAATGATTCTGTTATGGTTTCCTTTAGGACATGACTTGGTAGATTATTTTAGTGATGCATTCAAAACTAATGAACTATCATGTGTTTTCTTTAAAATTTAATGAATATTGAAGTTGTAGATGTGTTGTGTAGGTGCTCAGTACCTATTGTTATGTTATGTGCATTGGCTACATTATTCTGTCAATTGTTGAGGTGTTTTTTATATGGAACTGTGCTTCTGTCATATCAGCATGTAGTATGAGTTTCATACATAGCAGCAGTATGTTACAACAGTGCATAGTAGTAATGGGTTTGAGAATTGTTAAGTGAATTACCTGGTATATTACAGTTAGGAATAACTGGAGCTAATACCATAAAGTAGTAAAAAAATGCACGAGATTGGATCTTTGTTTGACCTGGGTGGAATCTGTTATTCAAGGAATCATGTTAATGTTGGGTTTTATACTGGTTGCATAGTATTAGTATACCTGAATAGAGCATAGCCATACTAGGTCAGTGAAATTAAGAGGTTGAATGTAATTTTGTTGCATATCAATTTCATATGTGCAACTGCATCAAATAACTATGTTGGTCTCATCGGTTTTGAGATAAAATTTGATGTGCATCATGCATTTTAATATAAACAGTGCCTATATAGAGTAATATATGAGTTACTCAAACTTGTTGTGTGCTTAAAATGCATTTTTTGAGAGTTATGTGACAATTTTATGGGTTTATAGCTGAGTTCTGGGATATATCATGCATTTTCGTATAAATAATGCATTTAAGGGGTGAAAATTAAGTTGCTTAAGCTATATTATCTGTCTAAGATGCATGGTAGTGAGTAAAGTAACTAACTTCTTGTCTCGCACTTTTTCAGTCCGACCACGAAAGATCAGATAGTCCTCTATGGGGCGAAGAAAATGCGGATCAGATACCCCTTGAGCCCCCTAGAGTTCGAACACCACTACCCGTTTTACGAACGAAAGATAGCAATGCGACCCTAGGGACCTCAAGAGTTGATTGTTTGTGTGTAGGTCCTTTCCTTCCAGCAGGCGCAAGCCCCTGCTGTTAATTACCTCCGATCCGAGTCCAAGTTGGGAATCAGACAAGAGCACCTCTAGATCGGGAATAATTAAATGATTAGGCATTGAAGGCAATTGGAGTCAGTTTTACTTGATATAATGGCTAGTGCTATGTGGAATGTGGTCATGATGCAGAATGCATATGCATGCTATGCTGACTTAAACTTTAAGCGATATGCAGACTTCGATGCTTTATCTTTTATAATTATAACTTTTATTGCTTCTAAGATTGTTATCATAAGACAGTCAGATCGTTGGATCATAGGTTGGTCTTGGTTATCTTGATATGGACTTGGCTTTCTGTGTAGTGCCAGGATATAGAGCCTTAGGATCTTGTTTGATTTGATTTGGCGTTTGACTTAGTATTGGCCTCTAGGTTTGGACTTGGCTTTTGGATGTTCATTCGAGTTTGGATTTGGAGTTGAATTTTGGGTTTGAGACTTAATTCAGAATCTGGAGCTCTGAGTCTGATTTGAGTCTAGTTGTGGTTTAATATTGGTATTTGGATTTTAGTCTCTTAGTTTAGGATTTAGGGTTTAGGGTTTAGGATTTAGGGTTTGAGACTTGATTCAGAATCTGGAGCTATGGATTTGGTTTGAGTCTGGTTATGGTTCAACATTGGTATTTGGATTTTAGTTTCTTGGTTTCAGGCTTTCGTTCTGAATTTCTGGGTTTGGGTCTGGTTGAGGCTTCGGTATTTAGTTATGGAGTTTGGATTTAGGTTCAGTTCTGAGTCCCAGTTGAGTTTAGATGTCTGGGTTCAATTTCTCGGGAATTGTCTTGAAGTCCTGACTTGGCTTGGGTCTTAAGTTTGAAGTATGGGTTCTGACTTGACTGGCTCTGGAGTGTCCTGGCTCTGAAGAATACCTGTCATCCAAGAATCCCTCCCGTCCTTTAATAACAATATTAGTTTTTTATAATGTTTATGTTTATTATTTATTTTTATGATATTTTTAAAGTTTTATGGACTTTTAAATAAAAGTGACTCTTAAGTTGGTTTTTTGTATATGATATATCAGATAGAAATGTTCTTCATAATTTTCTGGATATTTTGGTATTTTATGAGAATTTTTCTGATTTTCTGGCTATTTTTAATGCATTTTTGAAGTTTTGGTTTGCTGCAAATTCTCTGGTTGGTCCACGTCATCGGCAGGGTTGAGGTGTCAGCTTCTGGGTGGGCCACGTGGGCAAGAAGATGCGGTTTGTGGTATGCAACAGCGCTGGCCACACAGTTTGAGTCGCAGAAGATTGGGCATAGGCGTTGGGTTGAGCTGGTCGAGTCAGTTGGTTCATGCCCGCACCCATGCACCGGGTTGGGTCTGAGTTGGGCTTAGGTCCGATTGGTTCACAGTGCACCAGGTTCATCTAAGTTGGTCTTATCATTTGATGGAGTCTTCTCTTTCTGTGTCTCCTTTGGTGTGTTCTTTTGTACAACGCCTCCATTTCTTCATATATCATGGCTCATATTTGGTGCTTTGTAGATTTGTCGCCACAGAGGATCATCGCAGGCCATCTCTTTTTAACCGTTGTCAACATGATCTGTCCATTGATAGGCGTCAAGATTCGTGCATGGTCAAGGAGTCAACTTCTTCTTCCTTTTTCTTCCATCTCCTTACGATTTCGTCCGTTGCCTTTGACCCGACGGCACAGTGGCTCCTCCGCCGTTGACTCGAGCATTCCGGCCACCATTTTGATTGAGGTTGGGTTCCACAGGATCGTCTCCTCCTCCTCTTTTCTTCTCTACCTTCAATTTCGCCATTGCACACATAATTGACTGGGCCCACTTCGGCTTGCTATTTTCACCATGCTCGGCTGTCTCCGCCAAATTGCGCCTCCTGAGGGGTTTGTTCTCTTCTCAGGCGAGTTGCACCGCACATACTTCTCTTCTTTTGTCGATTTGAGCCGTTGGAGGGTATGCCTTCTCTTCAGTTGTGTCAGGGAGACGAAATCGAGATCTGGCCATGGCTAGAGAGCTTCAAACCTGCTGTCCTTGTGCATCCAGAGGTGCACAAACCCTTTTAAGTCACTTTTATCTTATGTTAGATGCAGATGTGAGATGTTTAGATGCAAGAAAACAAAGAAATTAATCAAAACAGATATATGGCACCAACCACCATGGATTGGTGGCTGGGCTCACTCAAACGCCAATCAAAACATCAATTGAACTCCCAAAACTTCTTTATTGATATATAGAAGAGGTGGTTTACAGATTCAAGCTACCTAGACTCTCTCTTCTCTCTTCTTTTCTTCTATTTCCTATTACAAGCTATCTGCTCGACGAAATTACAGAGCTTTCTCTCTTATATTCTAACCTAACCAAGGATGTAGGCAGAGCTTCAGTGTATATGGTAAGCTTGGGGTTGGTGGAGGCTCTTTTCTTCTTCTGATTTGAGGTCTTTATATAGGCTTGAAGTTAGGGTTTCCATGGAGAGGTCTATGCATATCTCACCATTCATCTTGATCTTGTGGTTGTCATGAAGCCGTGGGGAGCAAGTTCTTTGGCAAAACCGTGGGCTGGTATTGCAAATCTGTGGATGGTTTTCATTGTATGGTGTGGATGAGCCATGGAGTTAGGGTTTTGATCCAAGGGTTTACATATAGCTTCTATGGGTATGTCTTCCTTCAGTTCTCTTCTTTTACTGGCCAATTACATTTCCAATGATGCTTTGACACATGTCAATTGATGTTCACCAAGCATGGGAGGTGGCATGTTGATTTGGACTTGTGTTTCTCACTTATGCCATGTTGGCTATGTGGATTCGATTGCTGCTGCTTCATATGCGTTTTTAATTTCAATTCTTTTGAGTTTAACACCACTGACTTAAGTTTACCAATTTCAGTTTGAGTGCAGTGGCAGTATTTCATTGGTTCAGATGGGCTTGGGGAAGGGGTTCATGGCCATGTAGGCATGGGAGTAGCTGCCATCGATTTCTACTCAATTTCACTTCCTGGCTTGGCGCCAAAATGCTTGGTGAGCTAGGTAAGGCAATAGCTGTCCATATGGTCCTACATCCAGCTGAATTGAAGTGTAGCAAGGGCATGAGAGACATTTCTCAACTGCATTTGGTACCTTGCTGCTGATTTCATGGATGGAGAGGCTCCATGTAGCTGTTTAAACATCCAATTTCCCATTTTGCCCCTGAACGTAATACATGGTTCACACGCTTGATATGCACCAGTGAAACTCACAGCTGTATATTCTTTGTGGGACACAATTTAGATGCTTGATCCATTTTATTAACATATGAATCCTTTTGATCATCATCCGATGGCTATAGGATGCTCCTTGGGGGACAAGTTCCTTCAATTTTGTCTCTTCTGGCGTTGAGAGCACATGTAAGAGGGAGGGGACCAGTGAGATAAGTCTCTCTTCACTTTTTTACTTTTTCTTTTCTTTCACCTTTTCTCACTTGTAACCGACCTCAATCTCCTCTTAATTAAATTTTCAACACTTAAACCACTTACTCCACGTCAGCATATCTTTTAAATACTTAGTTTAACATGTCTTAAGCAATGATCATATTTATAGATGGCTGTTAGACATAATTAAACCAGCACTTAAACCATGCTATGTTACTCAATTGGTGTCCCCATACTCTGAGTCTAAATTGGTCACAATTGGTCACACAGTGTATATTCTGACATCCCCAAGAACGTGTATAAACCGAATGCTTGGCGCTTCATTGATCTCATCCCTTCAATTTTGGGTTCCTCACGCCATCTTGCCCCTCTTTTTTTTTTTTAACATCTCATTCTGTGTAGCTTCAATTGGCGAGTCACAATACTCTTTTCTCTGATCTGAGCATCCTTTACTCCTCCATTTGCATTCTGTGATTCGCCTGAGTGATTCGGGACCCACTCCTCAGGTTAATTTCAAGTCGTGACTTCATTTGACTCTTTCCCCTTCGGAATTCACCTCTGCAGCCATGGTGAATGGTTCCATCATGCTTTCTTCATTAAGATGATATCCAATTACCACTCTCCGTTCTTCTCATACCCCTAGAGAAGCTTCTCAGGTATACTTCTTAATCAATTTTCTTTCTATTTGGTGTAATTTCGTGTGCATTTACATCAGTCGCTCATCCTTTCTTCTTTGAAATCGTTCCATCCCAGGTCTCATTGCTGTTCGAGTTTGGTGTCGTTGAGTTTGTAAATCCATCGCCTACACGAAGGTGCAGACAGTTCGATCGGCGACGGCGTATAGAGGCGGCGAGAGAAATCCCTACGCCGGAGAAGGAGGTTTTCTTTTTCGTACGGTTCCGTTGTCTCCTTTTTTCTTTTTTTTTTTTTAATTTTCTCGGAAATGATGGGGTCCCATGGTCTAAGCCAACCGGGAGGCGCCACGTGTCTTTTGTAGTTAAAAATAAAAATCAACTGGTGGGGTCCGCCTGTCAGTGGAGGTGGCTGAATTTAACTGGAATTGGGCCGGGCCTTCTAGTTTGTTTAATTTGCCTTGAGCCCTTGTTTAATTTGTTTTGTTTTACTTTTGAAGCCCATATACATGTATATTCATATTTCTCCTTTGATGCTATATTCGCAAATAAACATACTGTTCAGCCTGACAGTCTGTTTAACCACTTGCCTTGGATATGGGTATTTGTTCTTGATATGTTGCCATCTTCTCTTTGAGATATGTCAATTTAGGTCCAGTATTTTAATTGATAGGGTCCTAGAATGGTATGGTTCCCAGATGACTGATAGAGCCCGAAATTATGCAATTTCTAGATAATCTTATTTGGGCCCTTTTTTTAGGTAATGCTTGATTGTATTCCCATATTTATCAACTTGTAGCCGAATTTAAAGGCAAACACCATCTAGCCTCCATTTGTCGTGGTATTAGACCTGTCCGTTTATTGTGGTTTTGAGGTTGATTCTACTGCATGGCTGAAAAAAAATACTTTGGTGCCCATCCATAGGTCAGTTTGGCATGAAACTTTGCAGGGTTCCCCATAAGGATGTAAGGGATATGGTTGCTACAAATTTTCCATTTTTAGGACCTTCATGTAATTAATTGTAGGGATATCACAGGCTCATAATGGCATTTCCCATAATTAATTTACCGTCCGTTGTTTAGGAATTTCTGTATTTTCCTTCCATGCTTCACGATCGTTTTGTCAAGGCCATTTTGTTTAATTGTTGGAGTTATGGAGTCTGGTTTCATTTGTGGGATGAGATTTGTTTTATTTATTCTATGGTTTCATGCAGCAAAATTTAGAGGCAAACAAATGCCCCCCACCAGGGTGAACTGTGAGACTATGTTGAACAGTTTGCCCTGGTGTCCCCATTGCCTTTTGATTTTATGGTTAGGTCTTGGCAGTCTTAGGTTCAGGTTTGCCTTGGTGTTCTTTATTGAACTTTTCATTTCATCTTTCATTTCTCATTTAGAGTGCTCAGGGGTTCTGTTTCTCATTATCATGTTCTTTTTCAGAGGCCATGGACCCTGTGGTAGATCCTAGGATGATCCCTGAGTTTCAGTTTAGGAGGACTGGCCCTTTTGGTCCTTCTGACGCCGCCATTCAGTCATACATAGACCGACATTTGGATCCTGAGGGCGCACATCGTTCTGATCACTGGTTCTGGAGGCACCAATTGTTGTCCGGTCGAGATAACTTCCATGGATTGTTTGTTAGACATGATCCTTCTGTTTCACCGCCTCAGTTTCTTCACAAGCGTCCTGCTTTGATGCTTGACCCGCCATCTCATACTGAGGAACGTAGGAGTCAGACTTATGTCGATTTTGCCCCTGTTGGGCATGATAGAGATCATAGAGATGCTGTGAGGGATATACAGGGCCTCTTCTTACATCCATGTGTCCGAACTGGGCCGTCTTCTGATGTTCATTTGTTGAGTACCGAGATGTGTGAGGAGCGTGTCGCACCTTGGGATCCCGACTGTTTGAGCATTACAGGGGATCTAATTTGGGCTCCTGGGCAAGTTGAGTGGACCTGCTATGTTCTGACCCACATGAGGGATATTTTGGAGAGTACAGAGATATTTGGTGGAGTGGCTATGACTCTGTTTAGCTTCCTGAGACATGATATTTTGATAAAGGCAATGGCCACTAATTGGAGTTATGTGTGGAACACCTTTCCGTTAGAGGACCGCGAGGCCACTCTGGACATTCAGCAGATGGTGCATTTGCTTGGGGTTCCTGCTGAGGGTCATATTTATGAGGAGAGGGTACCGCCGGACGAGGAGCTCTCTGGGATTGACCCTTCAGGTTTGGAGTTCCATTCTCCTTCTGCCCGTGTTTTGTTCCAGATTTATTATGAGATTGCAGCTACTCGGGCCTTGAAAGGACAGAGTCGTGATGTTCCATTTCGGGCCTGGATCCGTTATTTTATGGATAGAGTACCAGAGGGCCGCGCTTCCCCTTTTGTGGACCCCCTTGATCCTATGGGTGTTGGTTCTGATCAGATCCACAACCCTCATATTGATAGAGATTTCTCTCGATTGAGCTCGAGGGTTTTGGATCGGGTCACTGTGTTAGCTGCTTATCTATCTTGGTGGTTATGCTACTATGTCCTTCCTTATGATCCGGCTGGCTATATTCGTCCCGGGGTATTCGTCATGGCTGCTACTTTAGCACGAGGTTTCAGAGTTTCATTGGCCGTTCCAGCCTTGGTCAATGTTTATCGTGCTATGAGGGAGCTTACTTCCTCTAGAGATCCTTCATGTGCTCGAGTTGTTATGCCTTCTCATATACTTCTTGGTTGGTTTTACGTTTGTTGGGAGAGGGGTTATTCGCCGGCCATTTCCAGCAAATTGAGAGAGCAACTGCCTGCACTGAGCTTTATAGCTGGAGCTCCATTATGTGATGTTAGGGGCTATGCAGCGCATATGTACTTCATTCATAGTGTGTCATTCATTAGTTGTTATAGGCCTGAGGCGTTCACTAGGGATTGGCCAGGAGATCGGGAGGATCTTACTCGGTTGGTTGATTCAGAGGTTTCAGCCAGGGGAGCACGGCCTTGCTTGTGTTCTCGTCGTTTCAGGCATGCGAGGGACTTTGCCATTGCTACTCGAGCTGGCTTCTTGACTACTCGGATAGGGGACAGGGTCATTGCTGAGGTTTATTCCCCACACAGATGCGCATGGCAGTTTGGATATGATCAGGATATACCTGCCAACATAGTCCCTTCTAGACCGCCAATTGGGACTTTTGAGTCTATTGCTGAGTGGGGTATTTTCGCCTTACGCCTTGGTACTGGGGCGGAGTGGCTTATCCCACCCATATCTCGTATTGGAGTGATGACTTCTCTTTATGATCGATGGCTTAGGCGCTGGATCAAGTTTGCCCATACACTTCCACCAGCTGTGCTAAAGTCAAAGGTTTTCCCCACCCATCGTACTTCTAGGCAACGATCTCGTCTTGGTTCTAGGCAGCTCAGGAGTTATTCTGGTGTTGACACTCGTGTGCCTTCCCTTCACTCTCAGCCTGAGTACCTGGCTCCTCCCAAGCTCTTGGAAGATGGCACTTTTCAAGGTGTGAACGTCTTCTTTTCTAACATTATCATGTATGTTATCATTTCTGTTTCCTTCTTTTATGAATTTGTTTGTCGCTCAGGGTATGGAGTTTATGGGCGTAACCACTTTCGCTTCATTGTCCCTGGTACTCATGACATGGGTGGTGAGGCTTCTCCCGCTCACACAGTGGGTCCAGATGATTTCGAGTATTACGCCACGACACCCAGGGATGGCGAGACTTCTCCTACTCGCACAGTGGGATCAGATGACTTTGAGTATTATGCCGCGACACCAGGTTTCGGCGCTTTCTCTCTTTTTCATTTCTCTTTTTTTTTCCTCTTTTTGTTTTTTTTTTGTTTTTTTTTTTTGTTGTTGTTTTTTGTTTTTTGTTTTTTTTTTTGTTGTCACCTTATAAGCCTATGTGTTACAGGCACTCCTTCATCCCTTCCCTCGCCAGATTATACCATGGAGCTTGCAGAAGAGGAGGCTAGGATCGAGCAAAGGAAGAGACAAAACGAGGATCTTATTCACGCTGAGGAGATGGCTCGTTATGGATCTAGGCGGAGGGTTGACATTGGTCCTCCTAACACTGAGTTTCTTATGGAGCCTTCCCACATTCTTCCTATTCCAGGTGCTTTTCATTCCTTCATCATTCTCCCTTTCACTTTCTTTCCTTTTTTTTTTTGACTTTTAATTCATGGTTTTCTGCGGGTAGTTGTTGCAGTATCTCCTGTGCTTGAGTCTCAGGTGACACCTTCTGTGGAAGTTATCCATGACATAGAGGATGTCAAGACGGTTTTGGAGGAGATTGAGGTAGAGGAAGTTCTGGTGGAGGAGGTTCCCTATGATGAGGTGATTCCAGGTCTTTTTCCAGTGGCAGAGGCTCCCATCACTTCAGATGACACATTAGCCATTATTCCTGTGACTGCACTTGGGTGTGAGGTAGTACCTTTTCCTTGGGTTCCTCGCTCACCCTTAGGTCTAGGTATCACTTCAACTACTCCATTCTTTCCCTTTATATATATATATTTTTTTGCACTCTCATTCACCTTCCCATCCAATTGGATATATATAGGTCGCCTTCTTTTCTCCACCTTTGCCTTTGATGTTGATCTGTCTCCGTTCGGCCATTTGAGTCTGTATTATGGGTCAGGGCTTTCTGCGGGAGACGTAACATTGTTAGCAGATGCTGCACTTGCAGTCTTCATTACTTCTGGTACTTAATCTCCCATCATGTCCTTTCATTCACACTCCCCAAATCACTTATCGTCTTGCTGCTGCAGGTCATGGTGAGATTGATCATTCTGGTATTTCAGCTTCGGCTTCACTTGGGCTAGCAGACTCGGGCATTGGGTGTCAGACCATTGTTTTGTCCCGTGCGATGGAGGTGGCCTATACCTTATCCCCCGACACTGTTTTGGTTGAGCTGTGTGGTTCTGGAGATACTGAGTCATTGACCTCGTCAGATACAGAGTCCGTTAGCAGCTATATGGATGAGGGGCCATCAGAGGTGGTTTTAGCCCTTCCTTGTTGTGCTCTTGATGATGACATGATAGATTCAACCTTTGAGGACAGTGGAGAGACTGATCCTTACTGTGGAGAAGGGAGCGGTATGACAGAGCCTCTTTCCATTGCTAGTGGGATGACAGAGCCCTACTGTGAGGAAGGTGTAGAGGTGGAGTCATCTGTTCGTGCTTTCGAGTAGGGGTTGTGGAGTTTGCATACTCCTTGTATCTTTTTTTTTACTGTTTTTTTTTTTGGGTTTTAGATTGAACTTTAGTTTTAGACTTGGTCTTAATTGATTGTCTTTTCAATGTTGTGGTTGGACCTTTTGGTCATATGATATTTTGGGTCTTTCTTGAGCTTGTATGACTCTTTGGGTTTGATTGTAGTTGGTTTATGGGTATGGATATTATATTTCTTGTTGTCATTGGGTTCATCAATTTTGTTTATTAAAATTCTTGGATCGCGAAGCGATTGTGTTCCTTCATTGCAAACCGCCACGCCTTTTGATTCTTCACCTTTATTAGCAAGCTCGAGAAGGCATACGCTCTCTGATGCCCTAATTCATTTATATATATAAGGCATCATGCGCACGTAACCCGTATCATTTTCTCCTTCCAAATTTTCTTCCTCTATCTCCGTTTTCCATGGCCGGCGTCATAGATCCAAGGAATCCCAAACGTCCGAGGGATGAAGGTAGTTCCTCTGTCCAAGGCGCGCCACCTTCCAAGCCTAACTGGTCATATGACCCAGGCAACCGCTATCCGTTTCGAGACGACGAGGCTTTTGAATGTTATCAAAGTAATATTGGTGAAGGAGGGCGTGAAGTTTCCGCCTGCTTTTTCTTTCATTCTCAAGGGCGTTTCACCACCCCTTATATGAATTTAATAACAGGGTGGCTTAATGCCTGGAGCCTTCACGGCTTGTCAAGACTTGACACTCCTTACCATCCGGATATTACCAAGTTATTTTATGCCAATCTCCGCGTCACCTTTGACCATCATGGTATTCCTTCTGCCTCCTCCTATCTTTTCGGCAGGCTCTTTCACATAGGGGTCGAGGATTTGGCTGACTTGATCGGTACCGCAGATACTTTAAATGGCTTGTCAGTTTATGCCTTTGGGAGTTGGCCTCGCGAGCAAGGGACATACCGGGGCCATTGCGAGTGGTTCAAGATACCCAGATCTGAGGCAGGTTCTGAACTGATCTCTACTACGCATTTGCCCGCGCTTCACCGGTAATTTTGTTATTTATGTGTTTTTTGTTTTGTTTCTTTTCGTTTGCCACCGAAGGGTAGGTTCATGACTATGAAGTTTATATGTTCTTTTCAGGTTATTTTTCTTGGTTATCAACTACATCCTTTTTCCTCAGGGTGAGTTATCAGATTTGACTCGCCCAGGGACTTTGTTCTACCTTCGCTTATTGCTCCTCAAACGCGGGAAAGCTAATCTTCCTAGTCTCATCCTCCAAAACATGCATCATGTCACGAGGTTTCCCAAGGGCCATTTGCCTTATGGGAATTTAATCGAGGCCTTAATGGAGCGGGCTCAGATTCCATTTCCTGAGACGCTGTGGGGGAATCCGATCACTGAGCGGCTTATGCTGTACCCGCGCAACCTGCTCTTGGATCTGACTTCCTTTGGGTGGGTGGAGATGGTCCATGGTACTCTGATCCCTGACCCCAACTACCCGGTGAACAGTCATATCCTTCATAGGTTTGCTGCTGTGAATCAGTATAGTCCGGTGAGAGAGGCTTCTCCCCCTTCTCCAGACGGCTCAGCCATTGAAGAATCTTTTTCACTCCAGGAACACATAGACCAGCGTTTTAAGGAGCTAGACCAGCGACTGGAGAATGTCGAGGCAGTGCTTCAGTCAATTCATAACACCTTGGAGACCTTTGCAGGGGCGATGGCCGCAGCTCAGGCGCCTCCAGTGCCTCCGATATGAAGAAGTCTTGGATGTTTGATCATTTGGTTTTGTTGTTTCATTGCTTTGTTTTGTATGTTCTTTTTTTTGTTTTTGTTCAAACTGTGGTAATTTTGGATGGTTTAGGTTTGGTATTTTGATTTTATGGTTTGATTAGGGCAATTTGGAGACCTAATGACTCTTGGTATGTTGATCTTGGTTTATGGACATTTATTAAGGTTTATTAGTGATTTGGTTTAGATTGTCATAGATAGCGACGTCAGATATCACTAGCGGGACAGATATTTTTGTTATTCTCCCCGCTCTTTGGTTACGACAGCAAGGAACATACCGGTGGGATTTGTCTATTCTACATTGTTACCTCGGTAGCTAGGACCGTTCCGGTGGGACTTGTTTGCTCCATATTACCGCTCCGACATGTAGAATAGACATTCTGGGTATGGCACGCAGTGGGTCTTTGTGCATCATTTTCTGTGAGTTGTTTTGGCATGACGGTGATGAGGGACGTACCGTCGGGACTTGTCTGTTCCATATCACTCTTTTGAGGTGGTGAGATGGGGTTTTCTCCTGGCTCTTTGGGTACGGCAGCTAGGAACGTACCGTAGTCGGTGGTTTAAGGCCCAACACGACCATGGGCCCCTCTGGGTATTAGGATTTATGAGGCCTATTCCTTGACATGGTTGGCGGACATCAGCCGTGGTATTCTCCGTTTTCAGAGGGGCTTTCAGGTTTGGTTTGGTCTTAATTAAAAAATTTTTTTTTTGAGGTTGGTTTCGGCAAGAATTATGTCTTGAGTGGACAGGTTGTCTCCTCAATCTATAACTATTGAGGATGTGATTTTGACTAATCCCATGGTAAGTTTCACCGTTTGTGTCTTAATTTAGAGTTCAAGACACAGAACTTTTGTTCATCCTTTAGTTCGGTGAGATGAACAGGCACCTAGTACATTGTTAAAGAACAAAGCACAAGACTTTGGCCATCTTTTTTGGGTAGGTGTGATGGACAGATCACCGCATTGTGTCTTAATTTAGAGTTCAAGACACGGAACTTTCGTTCATCCTTTAATTCGGTGAGATGAGCAGGCACCTAGTACCTTGTTTAAAGCACAAGGCACAAAACTTTTGTAGTAAGTTTCACCGTTTGTGTCTTAATTTAGAGTTCAAGACACAGAACTTTGTTCATCCTTTAATTCGGTGAGATGGACAGACACCTAGTACTTTGTTTAAAGTACAAAGCACAAGACTTTTTAGGGTCACATCTTGGAATGTAGGCCGTTTGTAAAGGAAATGCTCCATGAATGTCCATAAGGACGGAACACTCCTTTTACCTTGGCCCGGTGGGACAGAATATTTTGTGTAAGTTTTAGAAGTTTTGGATTTTGGACTTTGAAATTTGCCTTTTATTTGGGGGTTTGAGAATATTTAGGGGGATTTGGTTTTAATCTTATACTTTCAGCTTGGTCTAGTTTCTTTTGGTCATATGCTTTTATGCTTTGGAATAAGATAGGTGCGTTATTTTTTATTGGACTTGGATTTTATTTAAGATTTTGACTTAGGGTCGTTTTAGGAAATTTTTGAAGGGTTTATTTTATTAAAGGTTAATTTATTACTTTAGGGTTTTGGCTCAGGAATGCTCCATAGCGTTCAAAAGAACGGAGCACCCTGTCGAGCCTTGACCCGGTGGGACATGGTATATAGAATTTTATTTTTGTTTGGACTTTGATTTTGGTTAGGATTTTAGAGTTGGGTTAAATTCTTCGCTAAAGAGCGCTCCATAAATGTTCCAGATAACAGAACATCCCTTTGGATTTTCATCAAGTAGGACGAGAAATTTTTATTTAGTTTAGTCCCCTTTTATGGGTTATGGTTTAGTTTGGGTTTTGAACTCATGAGTTTTCGGACTTGCTTTGTGGAGTTTGGGGTTTTATCTCGTAGCATTCAGATCCATCCTCCAGGTTTTAGATTTGTTTGATGAGGTTTTGGTGAAGAGGACACCCTTCGAGGTCGTACGGATGGGCTGTCTTCTTGGCTTCTAATCTTCAAGGAATACGGTGTTTATGGAAGACTGGCGCCCTCAGAAAGTTTCATGTGGCGTGGTCCAGGTGTCTCCAATAAAAGTCTTTTTTTTCTTTTCTTTCTTTTTTTTTAGGTGCCAAATTAATTTAGGCTTGCTTGTGATTGATTTTTTGCTTGAGTGAGAAGTAATGCTTGAGCATGAGATACCAATTCGAGGCACGGTGCTGACTGATACCGAAGATCTCAAGATAGAATACCGGACACCAGACACGTTGTCGATCCGATACTAGATGGCTTCTCTCTTTTGGTTGTTTGTTTTTTTTTGTTGGTTTTGTTTATGGACGAGAAAGTACTTGAGGATGAGATACCAATTCGAGGCGCGGTGCCGACTGATACCGAAGATCTCAAGGTGAAATACCAGACACGAGACGCATTGCCGGTCGGGTATTAGAAGGCTTCTCTTTTTGGTTGGTTTTTGTTTAGGGATGAGAAAATATTTGAGGATGAGATATCAATTCGAGGCGCGGTGCTGATTGATACCTAAGATCTCAAGGTGAAATACCAGACACGAGACGCATTGCCGGTCGGGTATAAGAAGGCTTTTCTCTTTTTGGTTGGTTTTGTTTAGGGATGAGAAAATACTTGAGGATGAGATATCAATTCGAGGCGCGGTGCTGAATGATACCGAAGATCTCAAGGTAGAATACCAGACGCGAGACGCATTGTCGGTCGGGTATAGGAAGACTTTTCTCTTTTTGGTTGGTTTTAGTTGTTGGTTTTGTTTAAAGATGAGAAAATACTTGAGGATGAGATATCAATTCGAGGCGCGGTGCTGAATGATACCGAAAATCTCAAGGTGAAATACCAGACACGAGACGCATTGTCGGTCGGGTATAGGAAGGTTTCTCTCTTTGGGTTGGTTTTTGTTGTTGGTTTTGTTTAAAGATGAGAAAATACTTGAGGATGAGATATCAATTCAAGACGCGGTGCTGACTGATATCGAAGATCTCAAGGTGGAATACCAGACACGAGACGCATTGTCGGTCGGATATAGGAAGACTTTTCTCTTTTTGGTTGGTTTTTGTTGTTGGTTTTGTTTAAGGATGAGAAAATACTTGAGGATGAGATATCAATTCAAGACGCGGTGCTGACTGATATCGAAGATCTCAAGGTGGAATACCAGACACGAGACGCATTGCCGGTCGGGTATAGGAAGACTTTTCTCTTTTTGTTTGTTTGTATCAGGCTCTTAATATCAACCACTGTTGACTCAGATCCTGACCATATTTCTTTGGACTTAGATTTTGGTTTGGTTTTGGACTTAGTTTGGATTTAGACTTGGTTTTGATTTTGGTTGTGAGTCTGGATTTGGTTTTGACTGTAGTTTTGGATTTAGTCTTGATTTTGGTTTTGATTGTTGGTTTGGATTTGGTTTTGATTGTATTTTTGGATTTAGACTTGATTTTGGTTTCGGTTTTTTGGTTTCTGCTTCATTTTTTGTACAACTTTGACCTGAGAGCTCTGAGTTTCCCTTGCCCCCAGTTTAGCCTTAGCATTCTCATTTCAGCTTGGACTTAATTCAAGTTCTCGCCCTGAGAAGGCTGTTGAGATTGAGGCCTTTTGAGTATTTTTGCTTCGTCTTTTTGAGCCATCATTTGGGATTTCGTCATTTTCTTCTACATGAGAGATTGCATTGCTGGTAGCGGACCAATACTCTTGCTCCTTATGATCATCATCATTGGTCTCACTTTTGTTTTTGGAAGTTTGAGGAGGTATTAAACTGGCTTTTGTATGAGGCATGGGGTTTTGTTGAGCACCCTTAGGTAGCATGAGCTCACCCTTTTGGATCATTCCTTCCACCACATCCTTGAACACATAGCATTTTTCAATTGGGTGTCCGATGATCCTATGATATAAGCAGAATCTGGGATCATCGGTGTTTTTCATTTCGCCTGGTCTCTTGCTTGGAGGGAGTTCCAGTCTACTTGAGATTTGGTGAAAAAGACTCCTTGTCTCTTCTACTCTAAAAGAGTATGGCTTGCTCATTTGCTCAACCAGGGATGGTCTTCTCGCCTTTGGCAGTGTCTGGTTGATATCACTTTTCCCTTGAGAACGAACATAGTCAGAGGTGTGACCATGTCTGCCCGACGCCTTTGAGTCCTCGACTCTTTGAGTTGGTATAAGACTTTTGGTTGTCCGAGCCATTCCAGCTTTTGCTTTGTTGCTCTGGTGGTATTGAGACCATTCATCTGGATTTATCCCTCCGTCTTTTTGAAAGGAGTGTGGTTTATCCTTTGGTTCACCTAGAGTCAAGCACTGTTGATACTCCTTTAGGCCTTCTGTTTGGTTTGGTTTATCGAACTCATCCCGGAAAGCAATGACCATGTCGCTCCATGTTCTGATGCTATCCTCTTCAAGGGAATCATACCACTCGAATGCAGGTCCAGCAAGGCTTGCTGGGAATTGTCGAAGCATCCAAGCGTCGTTTCCAGCTGTTTGGCCACATAACTCAATGAAATGAGCTAGGTGTTGGCCAACACAATCCTCTTTGATTTGATCCCCAGTGAACATTTCAAAGTCAGGGATCATATATCCTTCTGGATATTGTACATTATTGTACTCAACAGGGTAAGGTTGTTTCATGTGGCCGTCGAAAGAGGCCATCACGCCATTGTTTCTTTTCATTTGTTTTAAGAGCATCCATATCACACCATTTTCTTGTTGGAGTCCAACCATTTTCTGGTAAATTCCAAAATTTTCTTCTTTCAGTGCGGCAATCTCACCACACATTTCTCTATTCTCTTGGTAGAGTGCAGTAATTTCGCGTCGCATTTCACCATTTTCTAGCCGAAGCATTGCAATCTGACCATCGTGCATATCCAGTCGCTTGCTCAGGCCTTCTAAAGTGTCTTGTTTAGGGTGACCGGTCAAGACCGACACTTCTTTAATATTTTCATACGCCTTTGATTCTTTATTTATCCATTGAAAATGGTTTTGGACGACACATGATATAGGTATCGGGTTTTCCTCAATATTGTTGTCTTCCTTTGGCGGATCATCCATCGAGAGTTCATCACATGAAATATGAGAGACCATGTGGGATGAGTAAGACTCCCCCAGCGACTTTCCTTGTATTTTGTTGCTATTGTTTTTCTTAGAGGTCCTTGAACTTCCTGCCATTCCCATATTATTAGAAAGTCGGATCATCCTAGTTTCTGCTTTCTCTGTTTCATTTTTACATTGGTAATGCCAATCCTCTGGTTTTAATCTTTCATAGTTGTCAACCTTGGTTAATAAGCCTTCAATTGTGGTTTCCATTATGAGGAATGGTTTGATTCGTCCATAGATATTCCTTATTATCATTTCTACCAAGTCAGTTTCAGGGACCGGTGGTTTGCACGAAAAGTTCATTTTCCAGATCCGGGTAATAAAATCCCTAACAGATTCCTTTCTCTTTGGTTTCTCATTCGCCAAATCAGCCATTGTAATTTTTCGGGTATGGATTGCGAATCTTCGACAGAAGGCATTTGCCATATCTTCCCAGGTTTGGATACTATTTTCTTCTAGAGAGGCATACCATTCCAAGGCTGGACCTTTTAGGCTTAGAGGGAATTGGCGTAGCAGGTAGACTTCATTTCTTACTGTGTCCCCGCACTTCAGCCTAAACTGGACCAAATGTATTTCGGGGCTCTTTTTGGTTCCCATGCCATCAAACAATCTGAACTTTGGTATCACGTATTCCTCTGGATAGCATACCAGATCATACTCCTTAGGGTATGGGCTCCCAAATCTCTCCTTAGGCTGTATGAGGTGACCTAGCCCGGATTGTTGCAATCGACGATTTAACATCTCATCCATTTCCTTTTCAATCATCTTTTGCACCTCAAGAGACGCCGTTGAGTCATCTCTTGGCTTTTCATTGTCCCTTAGAATTGACTTGCCTTTTGTGTGGTCAGTCTTTCCCTTTAAAGCACGACCTCTCCGTTCCTTAGATTTAGGGCTTACAAAACCGATTTCCCTGGGATGTGCATCCATCTTCCCATGGAGGAAATCTTGCCACAATCCTCTTTCAGTTATAAAATCTTGCATACTTGCACACCATTTTGATAACTGAGTATTCTCTTGCTGAACGGTTGCCAGTTCATGACTACCTTGTTCTAGCATTTGACTACTTTTGGAAACCTTACCATTATCAGAGGATGCCCCCAGCTCAAGGCCCCTTTCTTCACTTTCTGCAGGCTCTTCACGAGACACCCGATCGGATAGAGAATACTCACTTCCTTCTATGTCACAAGTGAAAATTCCTTCCTTGCCATTTTGGGTTTCTATTATATTGCTTTCACCCTTCGGTTGAACTTCATCATTAGAAGCGGTTGTACCATTCATGACGGAGCTTTCACTTTCAGCTTGTTTTGTTTCCCTTTTAATTCCTTCTTTGAAAGGAATCCTATAATCACTTTCAGACCCACTTTCATCTCCTAGAAGACCCAGAATTTGCTCCAATGACAAATCTTCGAAGTATTGGCTTTGATGTGAGACCTGTTGACAGTCATCCTTTTGACTTGGAGTGTGCATAAGAGTTTCTGATATTTCAGACTGGTCATCATACTCTACATCCATTGCACCGGCACTGATAGATTCTGCAGGATCCTCTGCTACACTTATCATATGAGCTGTGGCATTATCCTCTAAACCTTCTGATTGTTCCATGATTTTCTTTCCCCTTTCAAGTTGAAAGAGTGCCATGGTTTCTATTTGAAGTTGGAGATATCGCACCACATCAAGTTCATGGGTTTGCGGAGCGGAGATGCCATGGCAACTCTTTACCCCTATATCTTGACCTTTCGACTTGGTATGCCAGTCATTTGTCCCTTGCATTTGAGATTTAGCCCTTTCTATTTTCTTTCCATTTTCATTCAAGACTCTTCTCTCGTTCTTTACCAATATAGACGGGGTGGTCAGTATTTCAAGAGCAGAAGTGAGAGGCATTTCAATTTGTGCTTTTGGAAAACTGCCCCCTGCATATTGTTCATCAAGTACATGCTCTCCTGTTTTCCGAGAGGATGATGCCAATCCATTTTTGGTAAGTATGGGAGAGGTTTTCATTTGCTTTCTAGGAAAACTGCCCCCAGCGCTTCGCCTTATCTTCACTTGCTCTCCTGTGTTTAGGGAGGGGTGTGCCAATCCCTCTTTAGTAGGTATGGAAAATTTTTTCTTCTGTCCTTCAGGGAAGTTGCCCCCATTATGCAGTTCCTTTGGCACTTGTTTCTCCATTTTCTGGAGGGGACATATCAATCCTTTTTTTGTGAGTATGTGAGGAATTTCCCTTTGCTCCTCCGGGAGGCTGCCCCCGGTGTGTTGCTTAATTGAAGTAGATTTTCCCATTTCCTGGGAGGGAAGGGTAAAGTTTTCGCTTGTTGATGTATCAGGACTCATAGTCTGAGTGTCAGGCGGAATTGGTACATTAGTTATTTCTTTCCTTTGCCTATCTTTTACCATCTCGGAGACTTCATGGCTTGTTTCCCCAGATGAAATTGTCTTTTCCAGTATTCTAGCTTGAGGTTTCCAGATTGCTTTGACTTGGGCGACCGAGGATTTTTTCTTGGCAATCATCAATGGAGTAAAGGAGCTCTCCACCGATGGATTTGGTTTTGGTTCAGGTGTCGAGTTCTTTGTGCTGGTTGGTTTGGGTGTGTCATTGTTTACGACTGCACGATTTGGCCGTGCGCCCATTTTAACCATATGCTTCTGGACCTCAGCATATGCTGCTGTGACCCGAGCGTTCTCCAGCTGGAGTTGCTCGAGTTGCCTTTGTTTTTCCTCCAGCTCCTTGCGAAGCTGGGCCATTTCATCAGATATTTCTATTTCCTCATCAACATCCTCATCAGACGAGTTTTCACGATCCGGATTTGGATCCTCTTCATCACTTGTTGCATTATCACTGGTTTGTTGGACGATTTCCTCCACTACCGGGTTGCGGCTCTTAGGTCGCCCTACCCGTTTGGGAGGTTTGGATGTCGAAGCCTTTCCTTTTTGTCCTTGCGTTTCCACGGGGACACTTTCAGAGTGAGGTGGTTCTTGAGAACCAGTTCTCACCATATGAACTTCTGTTGATACCTCATCATCATCATCATTATTTACGGACACATGACATACCGAGACAGAACTATCATTTCGTCCCTTCCTCATCACATATTTCCTTTTCCTTTTGTCTTTCATCATATGACTCGCCACTTGGCTGGCCAGAGAGGTATCCTTTTCCTTTGGCATCCACCGCTTGGTGCCCCCTGTATGTTGCTTGGGAGCTGGGGTGGGTTCCTGCTGTTTGGGCTTCCAGACCTGCTTTGCCTTTCCCTTGGCTTTCATGGACTTGAGGTTGGGTTGCAGTGGCGGGAAGGTGAGCCGGTCAAAGACTGATGGCAGGTTGGCCACGGTCTTTTTCTCGGAAACACTATGGTCCGCATCTCCCTCAAGGTTGTCTTCACAATGGGGAAAGCGGAGCCTTTGGTGCACCGGGAGCCTTAGTCTATCCTTTACGGACGGATTCTTAGCGTTGGCAGGGACCGTAGTGAAGATCCAACGGGACTTACGAGACTTTTTGATGATTCTGAAGGCCGCATGTATGGCCTCCACTGTCTTATGTTTCTTGTGGGTTATTTCCTTTGTTTCAAAGATCGGGGCATACATGGGAAGCTCCCAATCCTCCCTGAGACGCATCTCCTCTCCTCCCTTCTTGAGCACATGCAGGGGGGTGAAGGTGTTGCGAAGAGGCAGGTCAGTGACGGTGTTTGGTTGTTGGACCAGGTGGAGGGCTTGAATCCTCGAGAGCCTAGTCCTTGTCTCTGTTCCTTTTGATTTAGGAGCAAGAGCCTCTTTCACATGTTGAATTGGCATTTTCCCTTTCTGGTTGCATGGGGTGGTGTTTTCTGAGACAACAGTAGATGTTCCACCAGCGAGCATCGCCATTTGGAGTTGTGTGGTAGCTTGGACGGGCACTTGGGGAATCCCGGCCATGGAGCCACCACCATTCTTGAGATGTTCTCCAGTCACAATTTGGCACCAAGTCACCATTGTTCCTTTCAAAATGAAGAGAACTCGAGATTAGTACGTAACATGAAATTTAATAGACTCCTATATACTTTCATGCTTAATCCTTTAATTATTCCCTGATGAGAGGAGAAGAATGTCCCACCGGGCGTGCCAGAATCTGTCTCGCACTTTTTCAGTCCGACCACGGAAGATCAGATAGTCCTCTATGGGGCGAAGAAAATGCGGATCAGATACCCCTTGAGCCCCCTAGAGTTCGAACACCACTACCCGTTTTACGAACGAAAGATAGCAATGCGACCCTAGGGACCTCAAGAGTTGATTGTTTGTGTGTAGGTCCTTTCCTTCCAGCAGGCGCAAGCCCCTGCTGTTAATTACCTCTGATCCGAGTCCAAGTTGGGAATCAGACAAGAGCACCTCTAGACCGGGAATAATTAAATGATTAGGCATTGAAGGCAATTGGAGTCAGTTTTACTTGATATAATGGCTAGTGCTATGTGGAATGTGGTCATGATGCAGAATGCATATGCATGCTATGCTGACTTAAACTTTAAGCGATATGCAGACTTCGATGCTTTATCTTTTATAATTATAACTTTTATTGCTTCTAAGATTGTTATCATAAGACAGTCAGATCGTTGGATCATAGGTTGGTCTTGGTTATCTTGATATGGACTTGGCTTTCTGTGTAGTGCCAGGATATAGAGCCTTAGGATCTTGTTTGATTTGATTTGGCGTTTGACTTAGTATTGGCCTCTAGGTTTGGACTTGGCTTTTGGATGTTCATTCGAGTTTGGATTTGGAGTTGAATTTTGGGTTTGAGACTTAATTCAGAATCTGGAGCTCTGAGTCTGATTTGAGTCTAGTTGTGGTTTAATATTGGTATTTGGATTTTAGTCTCTTAGTTTAGGATTTAGGGTTTAGGGTTTAGGATTTAGGGTTTGAGACTTGATTCAGAATCTGGAGCTATGGATTTGGTTTGAGTCTGGTTATGGTTCAACATTGGTATTTGGATTTTAGTTTCTTGGTTTCAGGCCTTCGTTCTGAATTTCTGGGTTTGGGTCTGGTTGAGGCTTCGGTATTTAGTTATGGAGTTTGGATTTAGGTTCAGTTCTGAGTCCCAGTTGAGTTTAGATGTCTGGGTTCAATTTCTCGGGAATTGTCTTGAAGTCCTGACTTGGCTTGGGTCTTAAGTTTGAAGTATGGGTTCTGACTTGACTGGCTCTGGAGTGTCCTGGCTCTGAAGAATACCTGTCATCCAAGAATCCCTCCCGTCCTTTAATAACAATATTAGTTTTTTATAATGTTTATGTTTATTATTTATTTTTATGATATTTTTAAAGTTTTATGGACTTTTAAATAAAAGTGACTCTTAAGTTGGTTTTTTGTATATGATATATCAGATAGAAATGTTCTTCATAATTTTCTGGATATTTTGGTATTTTATGAGAATTTTTCTGATTTTCTGGCTATTTTTAATGCATTTTTGAAGTTTTGGTTTGCTGCAAATTCTCTGGTTGGTCCACGTCATCGGCAGGGTTGAGGTGTCAGCTTCTGGGTGGGCCACGTGGGCAAGAAGATGCGGTTTGTGGTATGCAACAGCGCTGGCCACACAGTTTGAGTCGCAGAAGATTGGGCATAGGCGTTGGGTTGAGCTGGTCGAGTCAGTTGGTTCATGCCCGCACCCATGCACCGGGTTGGGTCTGAGTTGGGCTTAGGTCCGATTGGTTCACAGTGCACCAGGTTCATCTAAGTTGGTCTTATCATTTGATGGAGTCTTCTCTTTCTGTGTCTCCTTTGGTGTGTTCTTTTGTACAACGCCTCCATTTCTTCATATATCATGGCTCATATTTGGTGCTTTGTAGATTTGTCGCCACAGAGGATCATCGCAGGCCATCTCTTTTTAACCGTTGTCAACATGATCTGTCCATTGATAGGCGTCAAGATTCGTGCATGGTCAAGGAGTCAACTTCTTCTTCCTTTTTCTTCCATCTCCTTACGATTTCGTCCGTTGCCTTTGACCCGACGGCACAGTGGCTCCTCCGCCGTTGACTCGAGCATTCCGGCCACCATTTTGATTGAGGTTGGGTTCCACAGGATCGTCTCCTCCTCCTCTTTTCTTCTCTACCTTCAATTTCGCCATTGCACACATAATTGACTGGGCCCACTTCGGCTTGCTATTTTCACCATGCTCGGCTGTCTCCGCCAAATTGCGCCTCCTGAGGGGTTTGTTCTCTTCTCAGGCGAGTTGCACCGCACATACTTCTCTTCTTTTGTCGATTTGAGCCGTTGGAGGGTATGCCTTCTCTTCAGTTGTGTCAGGGAGACGAAATCGAGATCTGGCCATGGCTAGAGAGCTTCAAACCTGCTGTCCTTGTGCATCCAGAGGTGCACAAACCCTTTTAAGTCACTTTTATCTTATGTTAGATGCAGATGTGAGATGTTTAGATGCAAGAAAACAAAGAAATTAATCAAAACAGATATATGGCACCAACCACCATGGATTGGTGGCTGGGCTCACTCAAACGCCAATCAAAACAGCAATTGAACTCCCAAAACTTCTTTATTGATATATAGAAGAGGTGGTTTACAGATTCAAGCTACCTAGACTCTCTCTTCTCTCTTCTTTTCTTCTATTTCCTATTACAAGCTATCTGCTCGACGAAATTACAGAGCTTTCTCTCTTATATTCTAACCTAACCAAGGATGTAGGCAGAGCTTCAGTGTATATGGTAAGCTTGGGGTTGGTGGAGGCTCTTTTCTTCTTCTGATTTGAGGTCTTTATATAGGCTTGAAGTTAGGGTTTCCATGGAGAGGTCTATGCATATCTCACCATTCATCTTGATCTTGTGGTTGTCATGAAGCCGTGGGGAGCAAGTTCTTTGGCAAAACCGTGGGCTGGTATTGCAAATCTGTGGATGGTTTTCATTGTATGGTGTGGATGAGCCATGGAGTTAGGGTTTTGATCCAAGGGTTTACATATAGCTTCTATGGGTATGTCTTCCTTCAGTTCTCTTCTTTTACTGGCCAATTACATTTCCAATGATGCTTTGACACATGTCAATTGATGTTCACCAAGCATGGGAGGTGGCATGTTGATTTGGACTTGTGTTTCTCACTTATGCCATGTTGGCTATGTGGATTCGATTGCTGCTGCTTCATATGCGTTTTTAATTTCAATTCTTTTGAGTTTAACACCACTGACTTAAGTTTACCAATTTCAGTTTGAGTGCAGTGGCAGTATTTCATTGGTTCAGATGGGCTTGGGGAAGGGGTTCATGGCCATGTAGGCATGGGAGTAGCTGCCATCGATTTCTACTCAATTTCACTTCCTGGCTTGGCGCCAAAATGCTTGGTGAGCTAGGTAAGGCAATAGCTGTCCATATGGTCCTACATCCAGCTGAATTGAAGTGTAGCAAGGGCATGAGAGACATTTCTCAACTGCATTTGGTACCTTGCTGCTGATTTCATGGATGGAGAGGCTCCATGTAGCTGTTTAAACATCCAATTTCCCATTTTGCCCCTGAACGTAATACATGGTTCACACGCTTGATATGCACCAGTGAAACTCACAGCTGTATATTCTTTGTGGGACACAATTTAGATGCTTGATCCATTTTATTAACATATGAATCCTTTTGATCATCATCCGATGGCTATAGGATGCTCCTTGGGGGACAAGTTCCTTCAATTTTGTCTCTTCTGGCGTTGAGAGCACATGTAAGAGGGAGGGGACCAGTGAGATAAGTCTCTCTTCACTTTTTTACTTTTTCATTTCTTTCACCTTTTCTCACTTGTAACCGACCTCAATCTCCTCTTAATTAAATTTTCAACACTTAAACCACTTACTCCACGTCAGCATATCTTTTAAATACTTAGTTTAACATGTCTTAAGCAATGATCATATTTATAGATGGCTGTTAGACATAATTAAACCAGCACTTAAACCATGCTATGTTACTCAATTGGTGTCCCCATACTCTGAGTCTAAATTGGTCACAATTGGTCACACAGTGTATATTCTGACATCCCCAAGAACGTGTATAAACCGAATGCTTGGCGCTTCATTGATCTCATCCCTTCAATTTTGGGTTCCTCACGCCATCTTGCCCCTCTTTTTTTTTTTAACATCTCATTCTGTGTAGCTTCAATTGGCGAGTCACAATACTCTTTTCTCTGATCTGAGCATCCTTTACTCCTCCATTTGCATTCTGTGATTCGCCTGAGTGATTCGGGACCCACTCCTCAGGTTAATTTCAAGTCGTGACTTCATTTGACTCTTTCCCCTTCGGAATTCACCTCTGCAGCCATGGTGAATGGTTCCATCATGCTTTCTTCATTAAATTGATATCCAATTACCACTCTCCGTTCTTCTCATACCCCTAGAGAAGCTTCTCAGGTATACTTCTTAATCAATTTTCTTTCTATTTGGTGTAATTTCGTGTGCATTTACATCAGTCGCTCATCCTTTCTTCTTTGAAATCGTTCCATCCCAGGTCTCATTGCTGTTCGAGTTTGGTGTCGTTGAGTTTGTAAATCCATCGCCTACATGAAGGTGCAGACAGTTCGATCGGCGACGGCGTATAGAGGCGGCGAGAGAAATCCCTACGCCGGAGAAGGAGGTTTTCTTTTTCGTACGGTTCCGTTGTCTCCTTTTTTCTTTTTTTTTTTTAATTTTCTCGGAAATGATGGGGTCCCATGGTCTAAGCCAACCGGGAGGCGCCACGTGTCTTTTGTAGTTAAAAATAAAAATCAACTGGTGGGGTCCGCCTGTCAGTGGAGGTGGCTGAATTTAACTGGAATTGGGCCGGGCCTTCTAGTTTGTTTAATTTGCCTTGAGCCCTTGTTTAATTTGTTTTGTTTTACTTTTGAAGCCCATATACATGTATATTCATATTTCTCCTTTGATGCTATATTCGCAAATAAACATACTGTTCAGCCTGACAGTCTGTTTAACCACTTGCCTTGGATATGGGTATTTGTTCTTGATATGTTGCCATCTTCTCTTTGAGATATGTCAATTTAGGTCCAGTATTTTAATTGATAGGGTCCTAGAATGGTATGGTTCCCAGATGACTGATAGAGCCCGAAATTATGCAATTTCTAGATAATCTTATTTGGGCCCTTTTTTTAGGTAATGCTTGATTGTATTCCCATATTTATCAACTTGTAGCCGAATTTAAAGGCAAACACCATCTAGCCTCCATTTGTCGTGGTATTAGACCTGTCCGTTTATTGTGGTTTTGAGGTTGATTCTACTGCATGGCTGAAAAAAAATACTTTGGTGCCCATCCATAGGTCAGTTTGGCATGAAACTTTGCAGGGTTCCCCATAAGGATGTAAGGGATATGGTTGCTACAAATTTTCCATTTTTAGGACCTTCATGTAATTAATTGTAGGGATATCACAGGCTCATAATGGCATTTCCCATAATTAATTTACCGTCCGTTGTTTAGGAATTTCTGTATTTTCCTTCCATGCTTCACGATCGTTTTGTCAAGGCCATTTTGTTTAATTGTTGGAGTTATGGAGTCTGGTTTCATTTGTGGGATGAGATTTGTTTTATTTATTCTATGGTTTCATGCAGCAAAATTTAGAGGCAAACACTTCTCTTTTGTACCAGTTTCTGGTACAGGTTCTATGACCCAGGGACGGAATTGTAAAAATAAATTAAGTTCTAGGGACTTAAGTGTAAATTTTCTAAGGGCTTAACTGTGACATATGATGGATTTATAAGTTTGTGTGGGCATTTATGTAAGGAATAAAGGCTTGGAATTTGTTTCTGGGCTTTTATGCAAGAGTGCATGCTGGATATTGGATTCAGATGTGTTGAATGTTATTGAATCAGATTCAGATCCGATTGGATTTGCCGGACCCGTTACGGCTGACTCAGTCAAGTATAGTTGGGCTAGATTTTGTTTTTGGGCCGAACGAAAATAAAATTAAAGTTGGGCCGGAATTTTTCTTTGAGCCTTCTTTGATCTGTTGGGCTTGACTTGTGGGCCGAAAATAATTTAAATTTTGTGGGTTTTATAAATTAGAATTTCGGATTAATATTAGATTCTAATTAGACGTGATTCTGTTGAGCTTGATAAGCGGTAGACTAAAAGACTTAGACCCATTAATATTAGTCTAACCACGATAGTAGGATTTTCGGGATATGATGAGATTAAGTCTACTTTTTGAACAGATACAGTGGCAATAAATTATACAGACTATTCTGATCCCACAAAATTATAAATTAATTATAATTTTCTTGAGTTTAATTAATTATTTCTGAATTTTGATTTATTGTATTATTGCTTGTATTCTGTAAATTCTGTCTATAATGAATGAATAAATTCTGATATTGATTTGGTTGCTAGTATGATTATTATTCTGTTAGAACAAAGAAGCAATTATATGATACAATATTCTGAATTATTTAATGATGATTATGCAAGTAACTAAATTAATAAAGGACTTGGAAAACTATGTCAAATAGTTAGTTAGACGTTTTGTAGATAATCCTACGTTCACTTAAAAGAATTATAGAACCCCATTAACAAATCTTAACGGACCTTTAATCTATGGTTGTGAACATGGACAACTAGCGGAGCTATCTCCAAACCTGGTTCAGAAGGTGTGGATTACACGGAATCTTTATTAGAATTATGGACAGTCGGTAATTTTAAAATTCATGCATAGCATGTTGAGAATTCATTGGAAATTGCATTCTATTGTGCATTTAGTCAATAGAAGTCCCAAAATAAATGAACTACATGTTGTTAAATTCCGATTGTTCAGTTGATAATACTAAGTCTGATTTGGAATATTCATTTGAGTTTTATACTAATGATAATTTAGACTTAGTGATAAAAGATTGGAATGGTTTCAAGAATTTATTCTATCAAAAGATAGACTTGACTTGATTATGAAATCATAATGAACTCTGTTAGCATAACAAAAATTCTGTTATAACTCACTCATCCGGAGATAATCGGTTTGGCTCCCGACCCGGCCAGAGTCTTAGCGCTATTACTACTCTGAAATTCCCTCTGTCTGTTCTGTACCAAATGGTTTGAAATCATTGGTTTGGAAACGGTTCTCTCTGATTCTATAAGGCCTTGAGAACTTGAGTGTATGTTATTTTGCGATAAATATTTGCTATGTTATGTTTGATTCTGTCTGTGCAACTTGCATAATTTGCAGTATGCAAGTCCTAGGCCCTTTTCGCCTAGTGCCTACGGTATGATTCAGTTCAAATTTTTGCATGAAAATTTTCAAAAGAAAATTTTGGATTCATATAAAGAACTGTGTAACTGGAACTAAATATCCACACTGGGAAATGTATTTCTCATCTGTTTGTTTGTTTGTTTTTGCCTTATTAATTTGGGGGTTCCAGGAAACGCGAAGCCATCCTAGGCCCACGATAGCTACGTTTGAGTGTTCTATTCTCAAGTTCAGGATTCGTATCCCTAGCATAGATGCCGATGACACTCTTCTTCTATCCTTCGAGGCGATGCCCGAGGTTTATGTTTATTTGTATCTTGAATCACCTGGTCTGACTTCTCTGAGCGATGGCATGGTGCCAGAGCAGGAACCCTCCCCGCAAGCGTAAAAGGGAGGATTCCTAGTTGGACTGGGTAATGTTGATGTTGTTGTTGATGCTGTTGCTGTGCTACTATTTTGTGGGTGTGAGGTTTGATGTCTTTTTGGGTTGATTGGTGGTGAGATCAAACAAACAATAATAATTTGTATAATATGTATAATATATCTGTGTGTGAAGCTGGTTGATACAAAATTCCAGCTTATGTTGTAAGATATAATAATGTGAAATATAATCTGAAGTTTTTATACACAATGATTTTTGGATCTGTGGCGTTCTGTTTTGTTTAGGTTTAGTTGAAAAGAAAAATAATTTTCAGCTAAACCGTCGCACTTTCACCTTCTAATTGAGGATTAGAAGACGGGGATGTGACAGTGTCATAACTGAACAAAAATATGAATTGTGTGCCAGATTGCCAAATAATACCCCTCCATTCAGTACTATGCCTGTTGAAGGTCCAAGTGCTGGTAAAGTGTTTGTTGTTTACAATGTTGATGATGCCACTTCATTGCTAGGTGTAGATCCGATAGTACAGAATCAATCAAATAATAGTTTAGTTTGGTATTGTCGGTTCCAAAGATTTTGTGATTTTATTTTCTAGAAGTAAGTTTTTTTTTTATTTTACGGGGAATTAGGCAGGTACAAGGCAGCCTTTGTGCTTGGACTTTCTCCTTTACTCTTGAAAAAAGTCGAACTAATTAAAAACCTCTTGCCATCACTGTTACGGCATGGTTGCCTTGCTAATACTGTTTCTGTCACCTGATAGTCAAATTTTTCTCATTTATACTTTCCTGTAGATGCAACAAAAAACAAAGATATAATTGCACATATATTGTACCAAAAAGTTTTCATGCCTACATGACCTGCATTATACTTGCACTAGCCCATATTACTGATTTCTTGATTTTTCATGACTACAAGAACCTATATCTTAATTGGATGATCGTGCATTTTGTCATCAGAAATTCAGGTACCATATTAGAAGTGCCTGCCGTAGTAATCGTCTTGCTCTTGGAGTTCTTTCTTGGCTCCTTTTGTTTTACCATTTGGTTCTCTTCATATTATTATGTAAAAGTTGCTCCCCTCCTCTTCTTTGCAACTTAATTTTCTTCTCTTCTTCAATCCACAGGTCAAGTCAGATTGCGGTTCCTCCTTGATCTGCTATTGTTTTTGTGCAGCTGATGTTGCATGCTAGAGGCAAGGATCCATAATGGTATCGGATTCTACACATTGCCATCAACTTGATTTGGGTTGACTTAATCCTCTTCTATTTTACGATTTCAAAATTTTTCCCAATTTTTCTTCTCTCTTTTCTCCACTGTCGATTTTAAATAGTTTTGTTTTACTGTTTTAGGAGTTTTGAGAAGTAAATGAGAACAATTTAATAGATATCTAAATACTTGAATATAGTATCTTTTGATTTAGTGAAAGGATGAATCAATCTCAATCTGTATTTGTATTTATTTTTAATTTTAATTTTAATTAAGGGTGTGCGTCATTATGTGCAAATCTTAAAAATTAATTTCTACTATTGTTATTTCTCATGCGTTACTTTTGTGTTGTTCTCCATTATTATAATTTTCTATACTGAAACAGCTCAAGTTCCAAAACATTGCCAGTGACACACTTTAAAATATAAACACACACAAAACTGACACCGTCTCTAGTATTATCCTAAAAAATCAAATGAAGCCCGAGCGAAATGCAATAGCTAGTTTATCTTAATTATTTTTTTTTTTTACATCTGGCTCTCTTTTCTTCATAAACGATATTATTTTCTTAGTAAAAATATCTGCTGGATGAATTCAAAAGTACTTCATATTTGCATTTAAAAGATTATTTGGTTATCTGTAAGAGTAGGGATCGTTATAATATTCGAAGGAGAAATAATTGATATTGGCAGCATTTCACGGAACTGATACTGGTGTTGCGCGATACGTTGTGTAGTGCAGAAAATCGAACCGTTCGCTAAATCTAACGGTGGGTAGTTTCTCTCCGCTTCCAACTCAAACAAATAATTTAATTATCGAATTTGTCTTCTTCCCTCCCGTCTTGGATCCGAAACAAGACAGAATAAAGCAGTGTTTTCAATACCGGACCGGATACCGGAAAATTCCGGTTATACCGGCTACCGGATCCTGATCCGGTATGAAAATACTGTAATATCGTTCTCAGACTGTACCGGGAAATACCGGTGAAATACCGGTGAAATACCGAAATTTCGGAAAAACCTTGTTTCGGTTTTTGCTCTCCCCACGCGCAGAACGAGAAACAACGTTCCTCTCTTTAACAAATATCGAGGAGAAATATATATAGCTGCATAGTGGGTCACGTGGGTGAAGTTCTGTGGACTGTGGGTCTAACATTTTTCTATTCGGTCCTTTTTTTTATAAATTGTACCCATTCAGTTTATTTATTTTTTTAAATTTGCTTTGTAATTAAATTAAACAAGAAAAGACAACTTAAATATAAATTATAATTTATAAAAATTATATTGATATGTAGAAAAAAAATTATATTTTATGAGAATATTTATGCTCTATTAATTTATTTATTATCAAAGCGTTTAATCTTTTTTATCTTAAGGTAAAAATAATTGTGATGTTATCCGGTTTTTAAAACCGGTACAACCTGTTAAATCGGAAATACCCTATACCCTTTCTGTCACCGGTTCGATGTCCGGTAGGATATTGAAAACATTGGAATAAAGACGTGAAAACAGACGAATAACTTCGACAGGGATGAATCTGGTCATCGGACCCCAGTTTGCAGTGAAGTAAACGCATAAGGGATGAATCCTATAATGCCTACCAGTAACTCAATTGGGATCTAATCAAGGCCTGAAGGTGGTAATGGCAATCATGTCAATCATGGCCATGTATTAGAGATATATTATTGTTATGGGTGTGCAACCATGCCAACCATGGCCATGACAGTAACGTTAACAAAATCAGTAATTTTCCAGCTCCATTCAGTAATAAGTAAGTGGAGTTCAGATTTCTAATTTTAACAGAACAATTATGTGGCCTTAAACACAACAAAAAACTTTGGGTGGTATAAGCAGAAAATGTACCAAAAGGTCAGACCTTTTAACAAAGAGAAAGATGGAAACTTCGAATTGCATTGGAGCTGGAAAGGTGAACAAGAGTAAGAGAAATACGCGAAACTGGGTCTTGTAGAGAGAAAAGCAAGTCACGTTTTTTTTTTTTAATTTTAAAGAGAAAGGTCTTAGAGATGAGGATAATTCGAGAGTGAGAGTAGTCATGGCTTCCCTTCCTTCGCTAAAATTGGGGTGGAGACAAAAGAGTGTGGTTGAATGAAGTGAAGTAACTAGTGTAGATACTGTAGATGGAAGGAGAGATGTTTACAGTTTCTTTTGATTTGATCGTTGCGCCATGAGCGAGTGGGGTTTGATGGCCAGATTCGTTCCTGGTCAAAGGTATTCATCTCACTGTTTTCGTGTTTTTTATTCTATCTTGTTTCGAATCCGATACGGGATAAATCCGATAAGTTTTTTTGTTTTGAGTTGGGAGCGGAGAGAAAACACACACCGTTGTGAATTAAAGATGGTTATTCTTTTTCTTTTTTAAAAAAGTAATGCATGAACGTATTAGAATTAATCAAACCAGGTTCGTTCATTTGTTGACCACTTAATCAAGTATCAAATCAACTTCAAATTTTATAAAACTTATATGAAAATGCATCGCTAATAAAACTTAACAAGATTAACGATTTGGATTCTCCATTTGAGTTTTAAAATTTAAAAAAATTAAGAAAAATGAAAAGGACTGTTTGGAGCAGTACTTTTTTTTGACCGCTGAGGATGCGGTTTGAGTAGAGATGCCCGTGATGATTCATTCTCCCAGCGTGTTCCCAACACTGTGCTTGGCGAGAGAAAAGAGAGAGAGAGAGAGAGAGAGAGAGATTGAGAGAAGCAGCGAGGGGCTGTGTTTGCCGAGCTTTCCTCGGTGGTTATTGTCACTTTTAACGATCTCCACATCCAAGTCTGTCGCGAAACTTCTCCTGTCATCATCCCTCTCTTTTCATCAGTCGCGGGTGAAACCCTAGCTCTGCTACTGCCCTGCTTCGCCTCCCTCCTCTCTCCACTGTAGCATCGCCTCGATTGATTGCTGCATCATCTCGCTCGATTGATTCGACTGTTCCTCAGGTCCTCCATCTTCGTACAACTAGGTTTCGCCTGTACAAATCAAGAGGGATTCTTATTTTTTTTCTTTATTTTAGATCCTTCGTTTTTCTGATGCTGTGGTTTTTTCTATTTTCAGGTATTTAATGACAAGGTGGTACCAAATCCGAAAGGAATCAGTTGAATTCCGATCCATCAGTCAAGCGCTCATGGTATTTTGGTTATTGACATTGTTTACAGGTATTTTGTGTAAAGTTTGGTGGTTATTTTAATGCAGATTATAAAAGTTTATTTTAATTTGTTCTTTACTGTTTATTTTGTTTTTGCAGTTTTGTGTTATCTTAGTTTGCACAAGAAATTGAGAGAAAAATTAGAAAGCAAGCTGAGTTTTCTGTTCGCCATGGATCCTCCTGATTTGACAGGAATTCGTGTCTAAAAAGTGCTTGTGCAACCAAGCGAGCCCTACAAATCTAGATGGATCGACTGGAGACAGTAGACAGTAGACAGCACATCTATTATCCATCAAAACTAAGCTAAGGAGAACAGATAAGTGGTAAGTGATATCAATAGCTCCCTGTGTCTGATGAGTCTTCTTCTCTGTCTGTTTCTTACATTTTTTTTTTTTTTGCCTGTTAGAAGAACACTGAACCTGTGATGGTCAGAGATTTACCCTTTGGTCTTCTTCTCTGTCTCTCTCTCAAACTATGAAAAGAAATATTACTTGATGCTAATTTCGTTAAAAATAAAATAATAATATGTTGTGTTTAGATTGTAGAATCTCAGATATTGGCGGTGGTGCATAGAGCAGAAATCAGATTGTGTTGCGAAGGCTAGCAGAAATTGATATCTATGAATGCTTCAACCAGGAAGGTAACTCTCCAGTATACGAACTGATGGCACCATTTGTTTCGTTTTGTCCTCCAAAATTAAGGCGCATTTTACTTCCGTAAATCGCTGATTCATTTTATTTTACTTATAGATATCCAATCTCACATTAATTCATTGACTTGGATAGTTTAGTTTTCTGGAATTCAATTCAGGTTTGGAGGTGGACAGAAATTTTTATTATGAAATGATGATAAAAAAATCTGTTTTGAAACACGGATCAGAAAAAAATTATACTTAAAACAAGTAGTTAGATGGAAGTCATTTAGCAAGAATGATCAGGTAGTAACTGATACTGTTAATTTTCTTTTTATTTGATTTCAGAAAAGAACTTGTGCACTCTCTTTCCTTCCTCCCATTGTTTCAGGTAATTTACGGTTTGTCAGAATTTCTGTCTCTCCATGATGTTCTATAAAAAATTTAATACGAATTTAAGAGATATTGGTATGCTTTTCATTCTGATATTAGACTTTTAGTGGCTGGTAACTTGCCCGTTTCATTGCAAACAGGAATTCGGATCAGTTCTGCAAGTCTGTAAAAGTTTGGACAAATCCTGGAAGAAAGAAAATCATACCAAAGTTCTCTTGCAAATTCTATTTCCATTTCTCTGTCTTGCTTTGGTAAGTCTTCATTATTTTTTTCCTTTTTTTGTGTTACGTACTTGAGCTAGCAGTTGACAGATCCAGCAAATATTGTAGGGACAAACCTAACAGTTGATCTGAAACTGCTGACTCACTTGGAGTAAGGCATTTTCAATAATAATTAGGCACATTGTTGTGATTGCATCTATTTGAGGTGCGTGATCATACAATCTGATTGTAAATTTCTGAGATCTAGACAATAACTTTGAAATAATCCTTGCATGACTATAGATGGCAATTGATTTGGGTGAGAACTTTAATTGGTTAGGAATTTTATGTACTTGAGAATATTCGTGAGTTATTTTTTACTTGACAGTTTTATGCAATTTTACATTATTGCTTATCTAAGATAACAACAAATGATTTAGATAATGTTTGGTGTGGAGGAAGGAATTGATATATAGAACAGTATATACTTTCAGTTCGGCAACCTCAATACTATGATTAGTGATCTCCTCATTGTTGTGAGTCTTGTGACCTAAGTATATATAGGTTTTGTTTTGGCCATTCACTTATGATTGTCTGTTCACTGGTGTCTTAGATCATTCATTGAGGGAGCAGTTCTCTCAGAGTATCCATAATGAAAGACTGTTGTCTGCAGGTGACAACTTCTCTGGGTAAAAACTTGCTTGCCATGACTTCTCATTATCAAATTATTTGTTGTTGTGTCAATTTTTTTTTTAAATATTTAACATTAAATTCTACTATCAGATAAAGATATTAGATTAGATAGAGAAGCGGCTTCAAGCACTTATCACCTTAAATTAAAGAGCTTTTAAACCGATTTTGTAGAACACTTAGAAAAAAAATATCTTATGTGCTTTTGCTTTTCTTTTTATTTTCTGTCATCGTTGTTTTATAACAATTTTCTCAAATGTTATACTAAATTACCTTGCATTTTTTTTTCATCCACATGATCATGTTGGATTATTGATTAAAACTTTAGAACATCAAAAGAGATGAAATTTGAGAGCTAAACCGATACTGAGAGATGAATTATCGATATTGAGAGCTAAACCGCACGATAACATTAATTTAATTTAGAAAAATGCGGTCTATCGAATAAACGAGCTTTGCGGCGTTTATTCGTGCAAATAATTCGTTTTAGCGGAGAAAAAACGGAAAAGATGTAAACTGACCCTTAATACCAAACCTCACCATTCTCTATCTTCTTCGCCACAGGCTCCCCCCCATCGTCGCTCTCCTTCTCCTTGGGCTCCGCCCCACCGCCGCTATTCTCCCCCCCCCCAACCATCTCCTCCGTCGATCTTGCCCCATCTCCGCCCCATCGCGGCTCTTGATCCACCGATTTCTCTGCCTTTCCTCTCTGTCGATTGCAACCTGGTGGTTCACTGGTTGGTCACTCCTTTGTCAAGTCCCAAATCCCAATTCATTGCTTTATTTAATGATATTTAGGTTCAATTGTTCAATCGAACTTAATTTTTGAGTTAATTAGTTGTGTAAATTAACGACGGAGGTAAAGTGAATGAAAGACAAGTTCTTTAGACCCTACAGTAAGCTAATATATTAGTTCAATTGTTCAATTGCAACCAAGTATTAGTGAATTAATGTTTTATTTTCTCTTCGTCCCTGTTGATAAACGGCTAGCATCATGTATTTACTGTTATTTTCTTATACATCTAAGTAAGCTTGGCTGCATTTCATCTTGTCCAGTGCATGCTTGTAGTTGCCTTTTTTTTTCCTTTATTTATTCTTCTAAAGAGTAAAAGATTAAGTGGTTGTAGGCTGCATCATTGATTTGAAGTTCAAATGCACACATACCGCCTCCTCTTTCTAATTGATGCTGGCACTATGCCTTAATTTTGCTTGTAGTTTATGCTTTATCTTTGTGTGAAATAGTAAAATGATTTTATTTTATTATTATTATTTTTTTGTGAGCATTAGGCTTGGCATTAGCACACTACTGGCGTGCTTCTACCTTAGTTTAATTTGCTGGTACAATGGTATCATTAGTTCCTTAACTTAGAATAGTTTGTAGAAGAATTGAAGATATGAAAATGAATGTCATTTTTAATTGTTGTCTTTATATGATGTTTCATTTAAATGTGGTTGTTTGTATTTACAACACCGTTAATGTAGTTTAAAATATCATTTTGTTGTGTGGACAGCTGGTTCGAAAGAGTATATATAGTGTATTGATTTCTCAATGTTACCATGAATGCATAATTATTATATTTCGTATAATAATTTGGTACACATATAGTCTTGCTTCAATTTAGTATAAGCTGTCATCAAATGTCTAAGTTTAAAGTGATCGTACAAATATCTAAATTATAAATCATAACACTGATATCTAGATTTACAATTTTATCAATCACGCACACACCGATTTATCACTGTTTTATCACCGATAAAACTCCGCACCGATAATTCAACATCGAACCTCTAAATCGCACAAACCGCATTTTAAAACCTTGTTTCCTGGTATTATTCAATTTCTAAATGATTTATTCTTAAACCATGATGGCTTGGTTATTGCATAATTACATATCGACAAAGAGTTGAGTTTGAACTTGAGCAGTAATCCCAGATCTGCTGCATGCCTATCGTTGTTTCTCTAATTTGATGGAAGCTATTATTGACACTTGCAGGTAGCTTTTGGATTCTCGGATTGATCATGTTGAACAATACCAACCATGTTTCCATGGAGAGGAACAATGAAGAAGTCCACATCACTCTGGTATAGTGCTTGCAGAGGTATTGGCTCAATTCTCTGTTTCTTTTTTATTTTAGAAAAAAAAAACAGAACTTTGTATACAATGCTAATGAGCTGTTGTCTTCATAAAATTAAGAATTATCAGAATTTCTATCATGTTATATTTGAGAGTTGGTGTTGTCTTCTTTTTCCCTCCTGTTAAAATTGCTCTAATAGCTTCTGAATATAAGAATGAACGGGGAATTGAGTTAAGCTTACAAATTTTGGTCATCATGGTGTACCAATTTCTCTCATTAAAATATATATATAACTGGTAGTCTACTTTCTTGCACATGTGAATACATGAGTATCAGAAGGATTTCATTTTTATACTTTATTCGTTACCAATATCTTCAATCACCGCCAAACCATTATTGTACCTGATGATAGCTTCATGGTGCTCTTTAAAGAATATACAAATTGTAACAGTGTACCATACTCTATAACAATATAATTTGACCAGAATTTGATATTTTTATAATTTTGGGTTAGTACATCTTGATGGCATATGTCAGTAGCTGTGGCTGTTTAGCTCTCCTTATTTTATTGCTTGCTATACATTTTGGAAATTTGTTATATCTTTAGAAGCTTGGATATAAGAAATACTTCCATCTCTGATCTGAAGGATTTACTATGATTAAATTAATCGCAACTTACAATTAGTATAAGCATATTTACGAACAAAGGGTAAAATTGGGATTCCTTTGTCAACACATGATGAATTAGTATAAAAAAATTGTATAGTTATGATTGTTTATATAACTTTTCTTGATTTAATTGTTAAACTATTAATTTTTTGGGTTGGTTTGTTTCTTTTATAGGATTCTGATAGGAAATTGAAGGTAATGATTAGTTGATGACGACTCTGAGTCTATTATCTGGCAATGAAGTGATGGAGATGATGCATTGAAAAATAAGTAAGAGCTTATATATGATTCTTTTTTTTAATGTCTAACCTGTTGGTGTCATTTGGATATGGCAAAGCTATTATTGAATATTTTCCTTAGATATTTGCAATTATAATCCCACCATTGGCGTTTTTTTTTTGTGCAAGGAATGATGCAATACATTGAGAAAGATAAGAATAATGTCATAACTGAACAAAAATATGAATTGTGTGCAAGATTGCCAAATGATACCCCTCCATTCAGTACTGTGCCGGTTGAAGGTCCAAGTGCTGGTAAAGTGTTTGTTGTTTACAATGTTGATGATGCCACTTCATTGCTAGGTGTAGATCCAATAGTACAGAATCAATCAAATAATAGTTTAGTTTGGTCATACTGAAATTTAAATTTCTTTGCAATAAGTTTGGTGCAATCAATTGAGTAATAGTATTCTGAACGGTACTTTATTTGTAAATAGCTCGCTTTTGCTTATACTTTGCATGAGGATATCGTGGAATATTTTTACATGACTATACAAGATTTTGGTTAGACTCAAGGCACTATAGCCTATAGGTATGATACTGTTTCAACGTTTTAGATTAATAATTCTTGACGTTGTTTATTCAGCACTAGACTGGAAATTTTACTTTTTCTGTCAAAGTTACTATATATATCTCACAGGATCTGAATTTTGTTTTATTTCCTTAATGTGTCAGATTTAATTTCTATAGGTAGAGGCTTCAGGTTTCCCAGCTTCCTTTTTCGGGATGAACCATGTGGCATAAAAAAAATTATTGCCAACTCCAAATGATTTGTGAAGGTATTGTCGGTTCCAAAGATTTTGTGATTTTATTTTCTAGAAGTAAGTTTTTTTTTTATTTTACGGGGAATTAGGCAGGTACAAGGCAGCCTTTGTGCCTGGACTTTCTCCTTTACTCTTGAAAAAAGTCGAACTAATTAAAAACCTCTTGCCATCACTGTTACGGCATGGTTGCCTTGCTAATACTGTTTCTGTCACCTGATAGTCAAATTTTTCTCATTTATACTTTCCTGTAGATGCAACAAAAACAAAGATATAATTGCACATATATTGTACCAAAAAGTTTTCATGCCTACATGACCTGCATTATACTTGCACTAGCCCAGATTACTGATTTCTTGATTTTTCATGACTACAAGAACCTATATCTTAATTGGATGATCGTGCATTTTGTCATCAGAAATTCAGGTACCATATTAAAAGTGCCTGCCGTAGTAATCGTCTTGCTCTTGGAGTTCTTTCTTGGCTCCTTTTGTTTTACCATTTGGTTCTCTTCATATTATTATGTAAAAGTTGCTCCCCTCCTCTTCTTTGCAACTTAATTTTCTTCTCTTCTTCAATCCACAGGTCAAGTCAGATTGCGGTTCCTCCTTGATCTGCTATTGTTTTTGTGCAGCTGATGTTGCATGCTAGAGGCAAGGATCCATAATGGTATCGGATTCTACACATTGCCATCAACTTGATTTGGGTTGACTTAATCCTCTTCTATTTTACGATTTCAAAATTTTTCCCAATTTTTCTTCTCTTTTCTCCACTGTCGATTTTAAATAGTTTTGTTTTACTGTTTTAGGAGTTTTGAGAAGTAAATGAGAACAATTTAATAGATTTCTAAATACTTGAATATAGTATCTTTTGATTTAGTGAAAGGATGAATCAATCTCAATCTGTATTTGTATTTAATTTTAATTAAGGGTGTGCGTCATTATGTGCAAATCTTAAAAATTAATTTCTACTATTGTTATTTCTCATGTGTTACTTTTGTGTTGTTCTCCATTATTATAATTTTCTATACTGAAACAGCTCAAGTTCCAAAACATTACCAGTGACACACTTTAAAATATAAACACACACAAAACTGACACCGTCTCTAGTATTATCCTAAAAAATCAAATGAAGCCCGAGCGAAATGCAATAGCTAGTTTATCTTAATTATTTTTTTTTACATCTGGCTCTCTTTTCTTCATAAACGATATTATTTTCTTATTAAAAATATCTGCTGGATGAATTCAAAAGTACTTCATATTTGCATTTAAAAGATTATTTGGTTATCTGTAAGAGTAGGGATCGTTATAATATTCGAAGGAGAAATAATTGATATTGGCAGCATTTCACGGAACTGATACTGGTGTTGCGCGATACGTTGTGTAGTGCAGAAAATCGAACCGTTCGCTAAATCTAACGGTGGGTAGTTTCTCTCCGCTTCCAACTCAAACAAATAATTTAATTATCGAATTTGTCTTCTTCCCTCCCGTCTTGGATCCGAAACAAGACAGAATAAAGCAGTGTTTTCAATACCGGACCGGATACCGGAAAATTCCGGTTATACCGGCTACCGGATCCTGATCCGGTATGAAAATACTGTAATATCGTTCTCAGACTGTACCGGGAAATACCGGTGAAATACCGGTGAAATACCGAAATTTCGGAAAAACCTTGTTTCGGTTTTTGCTCTCCCCACGCGCAGAACGAGAAACAACGTTCCTCTCTTTAACAAATATCGAGGAGAAATATATATAGCTGCATAGTGGGTCACGTGGGTGAAGTTCTGTGGACTGTGGGTCTAACATTTTTCTATTCGGTCCTTTTTTTTATAAATTGTACCCATTCAGTTTATTTATTTTTTTAAATTTGCTTTGTAATTAAATTAAACAAGAAAAGACAACTTAAATATAAATTATAATTTATAAAAATTATATTGATATGTAGAAAAAAAATTATATTTTATGAGAATATTTATGCTCTATTAATTTATTTATTATCAAAGCGTTTAATCTTTTTTATCTTAAGGTAAAAATAATTGTGATGTTATCCGGTTTTTAAAACCGGTACAACCTGTTAAATCGGAAATACCCTATACCCTTTCTGTCACCGGTTCGATGTCCGGTAGGATATTGAAAACATTGGAATAAAGACGTGAAAACAGACGAATAACTTCGACAGGGATGAATCTGGTCATCGGACCCCAGTTTGCAGTGAAGTAAACGCATAAGGGATGAATCCTATAATGCCTACCAGTAACTCAATTGGGATCTAATCAAGGCCTGAAGGTGGTAATGGCAATCATGTCAATCATGGCCATGTATTAGAGATATATTATTGTTATGGGTGTGCAACCATGCCAACCATGGCCATGACAGTAACGTTAACAAAATCAGTAATTTTCCAGCTCCATTCAGTAATAAGTAAGTGGAGTTCAGATTTCTAATTTTAACAGAACAATTATGTGGCCTTAAACACAACAAAAAACTTTGGGTGGTATAAGCAGAAAATGTACCAAAAGGTCAGACCTTTTAACAAAGAGAAAGATGGAAACTTCGAATTGCATTGGAGCTGGAAAGGTGAACAAGAGTAAGAGAAATACGCGAAACTGGGTCTTGTAGAGAGAAAAGCAAGTCACGTTTTTTTTTTTTAATTTTAAAGAGAAAGGTCTTAGAGATGAGGATAATTCGAGAGTGAGAGTAGTCATGGCTTCCCTTCCTTCGCTAAAATTGGGGTGGAGACAAAAGAGTGTGGTTGAATGAAGTGAAGTAACTAGTGTAGATACTGTAGATGGAAGGAGAGATGTTTACAGTTTCTTTTGATTTGATCGTTGCGCCATGAGCGAGTGGGGTTTGATGGCCAGATTCGTTCCTGGTCAAAGGTATTCATCTCACTGTTTTCGTGTTTTTTATTCTATCTTGTTTCGAATCCGATACGGGATAAATCCGATAAGTTTTTTTGTTTTGAGTTGGGAGCGGAGAGAAAACACACACCGTTGTGAATTAAAGATGGTTATTCTTTTTCTTTTTTAAAAAAGTAATGCATGAACGTATTAGAATTAATCAAACCAGGTTCGTTCATTTGTTGACCACTTAATCAAGTATCAAATCAACTTCAAATTTTATAAAACTTATATGAAAATGCATCGCTAATAAAACTTAACAAGATTAACGATTTGGATTCTCCGTTTGAGTTTTAAAATTTAAAAAAATTAAGAAAAATGAAAAGGACTGCTTGGAGCAGTACTTTTTTTTGACCGCTGAGGATGCGGTTTGAGTAGAGATGCCCGTGATGATTCATTCTCCCAGCGTGTTCCCAACACTGTGCTTGGCGAGAGAAAAGAGAGAGAGAGAGATTGAGAGAAGCAGCGAGGGGCTGTGTTTGCCGAGCTTTCCTCGGTGGTTATTGTCACTTTTAACGATCTCCACATCCAAGTCTGTCGCGAAACTTCTCCTGTCATCATCCCTCTCTTTTCATCAGTCGCGGGTGAAACCCTAGCTCTGCTACTGCCCTGCTTCGCCTCCCTCCTCTCTCCACTGTAGCATCGCCTCGATTGATTGCTGCATCATCTCGCTCGATTGATTCGACTGTTCCTCAGGTCCTCCATCTTCGTACAACTAGGTTTCGCCTGTACAAATCAAGAGGGATTCTTATTTTTTTTCTTTATTTTAGATCCTTCGTTTTTCTGATGCTGTGGTTTTTTCTATTTTCAGGTATTTAATGACAAGGTGGTACCAAATCCGAAAGGAATCAGTTGAATTCCGATCCATCAGTCAAGCGCTCATGGTATTTTGGTTATTGACATTGTTTACAGGTATTTTGTGTAAAGTTTGGTGGTTATTTTAATGCAGATTATAAAAGTTTATTTTAATTTGTTCTTTACTGTTTATTTTGTTTTTGCAGTTTTGTGTTATCTTAGTTTGCACAAGAAATTGAGAGAAAAATTAGAAAGCAAGCTGAGTTTTCTGTTCGCCATGGATCCTCCTGATTTGACAGGAATTCGTGTCTAAAAAGTGCTTGTGCAACCAAGCGAGCCCTACAAATCTAGATGGATCGACTGGAGACAGTAGACAGTAGACAGCACATCTATTATCCATCAAAACTAAGCTAAGGAGAACAGATAAGTGGTAAGTGATATCAATAGCTCCCTGTGTCTGATGAGTCTTCTTCTCTGTCTGTTTCTTACATTTTTTTTTTTTTTTGCCTGTTAGAAGAACACTGAACCTGTGATGGTCAGAGATTTACCCTTTGGTCTTCTTCTCTGTCTCTCTCTCAAACTATGAAAAGAAATATTACTTGATGCTAATTTCGTTAAAAATAAAATAATAATATGTTGTGTTTAGATTGTAGAATCTCAGATATTGGCGGTGGTGCATAGAGCAGAAATCAGATTGTGTTGCGAAGGCTAGCAGAAATTGATATCTATGAATGCTTCAACCAGGAAGGTAACTCTCCAGTATACGAACTGATGGCACCATTTGTTTCGTTTTGTCCTCCAAAATTAAGGCGCATTTTACTTCCGTAAATCGCTGATTCATTTTATTTTACTTATAGATATCCAATCTCACATTAATTCATTGACTTGGATAGTTTAGTTTTCTGGAATTCAATTCAGGTTTGGAGGTGGACAGAAATTTTTATTATGAAATGATGATAAAAAAATCTGTTTTGAAACACGGATCAGAAAAAAATTATACTTAAAACAAGTAGTTAGATGGAAGTCATTTAGCAAGAATGATCAGGTAGTAACTGATACTGTTAATTTTCTTTTTATTTGATTTCAGAAAAGAACTTGTGCACTCTCTTTCCTTCCTCCCATTGTTTCAGGTAATTTACGGTTTGTCAGAATTTCTGTCTCTCCATGATGTTCTATAAAAAATTTAATACGAATTTAAGAGATATTGGTATGCTTTTCATTCTGATATTAGACTTTTAGTGGCTGGTAACTTGCCCGTTTCATTGCAAACAGGAATTCGGATCAGTTCTGCAAGTCTGTAAAAGTTTGGACAAATCCTGGAAGAAAGAAAATCATACCAAAGTTCTCTTGCAAATTCTATTTCCATTTCTCTGTCTTGCTTTGGTAAGTCTTCATTATTTTTTTCCTTTTTTTGTGTTACGTACTTGAGCTAGCAGTTGACAGATCCAGCAAATATTGTAGGGACAAACCTAACAGTTGATCTGAAACTGCTGACTCACTTGGAGTAAGGCATTGTCAATAATAATTAGGCACATTGTTGTGATTGCATCTATTTGAGGTGCGTGATCATACAATCTGATTGTAAATTTCTGAGATCTAGACAATAACTTTGAAATAATCCTTGCATGACTATAGATGGCAATTGATTTGGGTGAGAACTTTAATTGGTTAGGAATTTTATGTACTTGAGAATATTCGTGAGTTATTTTTTACTTGACAGTTTTATGCAATTTTACATTATTGCTTATCTAAGATAACAACAAATGATTTAGATAATGTTTGGTGTGGAGGAAGGAATTGATATATAGAACAGTATATACTTTCAGTTCGGCAACCTCAATACTATGATTAGTGATCTCCTCATTGTTGTGAGTCTTGTGACCTAAGTATATATAGGTTTTGTTTTGGCCATTCACTTATGATTGTCTGTTCACTGGTGTCTTAGATCATTCATTGAGGGAGCAGTTCTCTCAGAGTATCCATAATGAAAGACTGTTGTCTGCAGGTGACAACTTCTCTGGGTAAAAACTTGCTTGCCATGACTTCTCATTATCAAATTATTTGTTGTTGTGTCAATTTTTTTTTTAAATATTTAACATTAAATTCTACTATCAGATAAAGATATTAGATTAGATAGAGAAGCGGCTTCAAGCACTTATCACCTTAAATTAAAGAGCTTTTAAACCGATTTTGTAGAACACTTAGAAAAAAAATATCTTATGTGCTTTTGCTTTTCTTTTTATTTTCTGTCATCGTTGTTTTATAACAATTTTCTCAAATGTTATACTAAATTACCTTGCATTTTTTTTTCATCCACATGATCATGTTGGATTATTGATTAAAACTTTAGAACATCAAAAGAGATGAAATTTGAGAGCTAAACCGATACTGAGAGATGAATTATCGATATTGAGAGCTAAACCGCACGATAACATTAATTTAATTTAGAAAAATGCGGTCTATCGAATAAACGAGCTTTGCGGCGTTTATTCGTGCAAATAATTCGTTTTAGCGGAGAAAAAACGGAAAAGATGTAAACTGACCCTTAATACCAAACCTCACCATTCTCTATCTTCTTCGCCACAGGCTCCCCCCCATCGTCGCTCTCCTTCTCCTTGGGCTCCGCCCCACCGCCGCTATTCTCCCCCCCCCCAACCATCTCCTCCGTCGATCTTGCCCCATCTCCGCCCCATCGCGGCTCTTGATCCACCGATTTCTCTGCCTTTCCTCTCTGTCGATTGCAACCTGGTGGTTCACTGGTTGGTCACTCCTTTGTCAAGTCCCAAATCCCAATTCATTGCTTTATTTAATGATATTTAGGTTCAATTGTTCAATCGAACTTAATTTTTGAGTTAATTAGTTGTGTAAATTAACGACGGAGGTAAAGTGAATGAAAGACAAGTTCTTTAGACCCTACAGTAAGCTAATATATTAGTTCAATTGTTCAATTGCAACCAAGTATTAGTGAATTAATGTTTTATTTTCTCTTCGTCCCTGTTGATAAACGGCTAGCATCATGTATTTACTGTTATTTTCTTATACATCTAAGTAAGCTTGGCTGCATTTCATCTTGTCCAGTGCATGCTTGTAGTTGCCTTTTTTTTTCCTTTATTTATTCTTCTAAAGAGTAAAAGATTAAGTGGTTGTAGGCTGCATCATTGATTTGAAGTTCAAATGCACACATACCGCCTCCTCTTTCTAATTGATGCTGGCACTATGCCTTAATTTTGCTTGTAGTTTATGCTTTATCTTTGTGTGAAATAGTAAAATGATTTTATTTTATTATTATTATTTTTTTGTGAGCATTAGGCTTGGCATTAGCACACTACTGGCGTGCTTCTACCTTAGTTTAATTTGCTGGTACAATGGTATCATTAGTTCCTTAACTTAGAATAGTTTGTAGAAGAATTGAAGATATGAAAATGAATGTCATTTTTAATTGTTGTCTTTATATGATGTTTCATTTAAATGTGGTTGTTTGTATTTACAACACCGTTAATGTAGTTTAAAATATCATTTTGTTGTGTGGACAGCTGGTTCGAAAGAGTATATATAGTGTATTGATTTCTCAATGTTACCATGAATGCATAATTATTATATTTCGTATAATAATTTGGTACACATATAGTCTTGCTTCAATTTAGTATAAGCTGTCATCAAATGTCTAAGTTTAAAGTGATCGTACAAATATCTAAATTATAAATCATAACACTGATATCTAGATTTACAATTTTATCAATCACGCACACACCGATTTATCACTGTTTTATCACCGATAAAACTCCGCACCGATAATTCAACATCGAACCTCTAAATCGCACAAACCGCATTTTAAAACCTTGTTTCCTGGTATTATTCAATTTCTAAATGATTTATTCTTAAACCATGATGGCTTGGTTATTGCATAATTACATATCGACAAAGAGTTGAGTTTGAACTTGAGCAGTAATCCCAGATCTGCTGCATGCCTATCGTTGTTTCTCTAATTTGATGGAAGCTATTATTGACACTTGCAGGTAGCTTTTGGATTCTCGGATTGATCATGTTGAACAATACCAACCATGTTTCCATGGAGAGGAACAATGAAGAAGTCCACATCACTCTGGTATAGTGCTTGCAGAGGTATTGGCTCAATTCTCTGTTTCTTTTTTATTTTAGAAAAAAAAAACAGAACTTTGTATACAATGCTAATGAGCTGTTGTCTTCATAAAATTAAGAATTATCAGAATTTCTATCATGTTATATTTGAGAGTTGGTGTTGTCTTCTTTTTCCCTCCTGTTAAAATTGCTCTAATAGCTTCTGAATATAAGAATGAACGGGGAATTGAGTTAAGCTTACAAATTTTGGTCATCATGGTGTACCAATTTCTCTCATTAAAATATATATATAACTGGTAGTCTACTTTCTTGCACATGTGAATACATGAGTATCAGAAGGATTTCATTTTTATACTTTATTCGTTACCAATATCTTCAATCACCGCCAAACCATTATTGTACCTGATGATAGCTTCATGGTGCTCTTTAAAGAATATACAAATTGTAACAGTGTACCATACTCTATAACAATATAATTTGACCAGAATTTGATATTTTTATAATTTTGGGTTAGTACATCTTGATGGCATATGTCAGTAGCTGTGGCTGTTTAGCTCTCCTTATTTTATTGCTTGCTATACATTTTGGAAATTTGTTATATCTTTAGAAGCTTGGATATAAGAAATACTTCCATCTCTGATCTGAAGGATTTACTATGATTAAATTAATCGCAACTTACAATTAGTATAAGCATATTTACGAACAAAGGGTAAAATTGGGATTCCTTTGTCAACACATGATGAATTAGTATAAAAAAATTGTATAGTTATGATTGTTTATATAACTTTTCTTGATTTAATTGTTAAACTATTAATTTTTTGGGTTGGTTTGTTTCTTTTATAGGATTCTGATAGGAAATTGAAGGTAATGATTAGTTGATGACGACTCTGAGTCTATTATCTGGCAATGAAGTGATGGAGATGATGCATTGAAAAATAAGTAAGAGCTTATATATGATTCTTTTTTTTAATGTCTAACCTGTTGGTGTCATTTGGATATGGCAAAGCTATTATTGAATATTTTCCTTAGATATTTGCAATTATAATCCCACCATTGGCGTTTTTTTTTTGTGCAAGGAATGATGCAATACATTGAGAAAGATAAGAATAATGTCATAACTGAACAAAAATATGAATTGTGTGCAAGATTGCCAAATGATACCCCTCCATTCAGTACTGTGCCGGTTGAAGGTCCAAGTGCTGGTAAAGTGTTTGTTGTTTACAATGTTGATGATGCCACTTCATTGCTAGGTGTAGATCCAATAGTACAGAATCAATCAAATAATAGTTTAGTTTGGTCATACTGAAATTTAAATTTCTTTGCAATAAGTTTGGTGCAATCAATTGAGTAATAGTATTCTGAACGGTACTTTATTTGTAAATAGCTCGCTTTTGCTTATACTTTGCATGAGGATATCGTGGAATATTTTTACATGACTATACAAGATTTTGGTTAGACTCAAGGCACTATAGCCTATAGGTATGATACTGTTTCAACGTTTTAGATTAATAATTCTTGACGTTGTTTATTCAGCACTAGACTGGAAATTTTACTTTTTCTGTCAAAGTTACTATATATATCTCACAGGATCTGAATTTTGTTTTATTTCCTTAATGTGTCAGATTTAATTTCTATAGGTAGAGGCTTCAGGTTTCCCAGCTTCCTTTTTCGGGATGAACCATGTGGCATAAAAAAAATTATTGCCAACTCCAAATGATTTGTGAAGGTATTGTCGGTTCCAAAGATTTTGTGATTTTATTTTCTAGAAGTAAGTTTTTTTTTTATTTTACGGGGAATTAGGCAGGTACAAGGCAGCCTTTGTGCCTGGACTTTCTCCTTTACTCTTGAAAAAAGTCGAACTAATTAAAAACCTCTTGCCATCACTGTTACGGCATGGTTGCCTTGCTAATACTGTTTCTGTCACCTGATAGTCAAATTTTTCTCATTTATACTTTCCTGTAGATGCAACAAAAACAAAGATATAATTGCACATATATTGTACCAAAAAGTTTTCATGCCTACATGACCTGCATTATACTTGCACTAGCCCAGATTACTGATTTCTTGATTTTTCATGACTACAAGAACCTATATCTTAATTGGATGATCGTGCATTTTGTCATCAGAAATTCAGGTACCATATTAAAAGTGCCTGCCGTAGTAATCGTCTTGCTCTTGGAGTTCTTTCTTGGCTCCTTTTGTTTTACCATTTGGTTCTCTTCATATTATTATGTAAAAGTTGCTCCCCTCCTCTTCTTTGCAACTTAATTTTCTTCTCTTCTTCAATCCACAGGTCAAGTCAGATTGCGGTTCCTCCTTGATCTGCTATTGTTTTTGTGCAGCTGATGTTGCATGCTAGAGGCAAGGATCCATAATGGTATCGGATTCTACACATTGCCATCAACTTGATTTGGGTTGACTTAATCCTCTTCTATTTTACGATTTCAAAATTTTTCCCAATTTTTCTTCTCTTTTCTCCACTGTCGATTTTAAATAGTTTTGTTTTACTGTTTTAGGAGTTTTGAGAAGTAAATGAGAACAATTTAATAGATTTCTAAATACTTGAATATAGTATCTTTTGATTTAGTGAAAGGATGAATCAATCTCAATCTGTATTTGTATTTAATTTTAATTAAGGGTGTGCGTCATTATGTGCAAATCTTAAAAATTAATTTCTACTATTGTTATTTCTCATGTGTTACTTTTGTGTTGTTCTCCATTATTATAATTTTCTATACTGAAACAGCTCAAGTTCCAAAACATTACCAGTGACACACTTTAAAATATAAACACACACAAAACTGACACCGTCTCTAGTATTATCCTAAAAAATCAAATGAAGCCCGAGCGAAATGCAATAGCTAGTTTATCTTAATTATTTTTTTTTACATCTGGCTCTCTTTTCTTCATAAACGATATTATTTTCTTATTAAAAATATCTGCTGGATGAATTCAAAAGTACTTCATATTTGCATTTAAAAGATTATTTGGTTATCTGTAAGAGTAGGGATCGTTATAATATTCGAAGGAGAAATAATTGATATTGGCAGCATTTCACGGAACTGATACTGGTGTTGCGCGATACGTTGTGTAGTGCAGAAAATCGAACCGTTCGCTAAATCTAACGGTGGGTAGTTTCTCTCCGCTTCCAACTCAAACAAATAATTTAATTATCGAATTTGTCTTCTTCCCTCCCGTCTTGGATCCGAAACAAGACAGAATAAAGCAGTGTTTTCAATACCGGACCGGATACCGGAAAATTCCGGTTATACCGGCTACCGGATCCTGATCCGGTATGAAAATACTGTAATATCGTTCTCAGACTGTACCGGGAAATACCGGTGAAATACCGGTGAAATACCGAAATTTCGGAAAAACCTTGTTTCGGTTTTTGCTCTCCCCACGCGCAGAACGAGAAACAACGTTCCTCTCTTTAACAAATATCGAGGAGAAATATATATAGCTGCATAGTGGGTCACGTGGGTGAAGTTCTGTGGACTGTGGGTCTAACATTTTTCTATTCGGTCCTTTTTTTTATAAATTGTACCCATTCAGTTTATTTATTTTTTTAAATTTGCTTTGTAATTAAATTAAACAAGAAAAGACAACTTAAATATAAATTATAATTTATAAAAATTATATTGATATGTAGAAAAAAAATTATATTTTATGAGAATATTTATGCTCTATTAATTTATTTATTATCAAAGCGTTTATTCTTTTTTATCTTAAGGTAAAAATAATTGTGATGTTATCCGGTTTTTAAAACCGGTACAACCTGTTAAATCGGAAATACCCTATACCCTTTCTGTCACCGGTTCGATGTCCGGTAGGATATTGAAAACATTGGAATAAAGACGTGAAAACAGACGAATAACTTCGACAGGGATGAATCTGGTCATCGGACCCCAGTTTGCAGTGAAGTAAACGCATAAGGGATGAATCCTATAATGCCTACCAGTAACTCAATTGGGATCTAATCAAGGCCTGAAGGTGGTAATGGCAATCATGTCAATCATGGCCATGTATTAGAGATATATTATTGTTATGGGTGTGCAACCATGCCAACCATGGCCATGACAGTAACGTTAACAAAATCAGTAATTTTCCAGCTCCATTCAGTAATAAGTAAGTGGAGTTCAGATTTCTAATTTTAACAGAACAATTATGTGGCCTTAAACACAACAAAAAACTTTGGGTGGTATAAGCAGAAAATGTACCAAAAGGTCAGACCTTTTAACAAAGAGAAAGATGGAAACTTCGAATTGCATTGGAGCTGGAAAGGTGAACAAGAGTAAGAGAAATACGCGAAACTGGGTCTTGTAGAGAGAAAAGCAAGTCACGTTTTTTTTTTTAATTTTAAAGAGAAAGGTCTTAGAGATGAGGATAATTCGAGAGTGAGAGTAGTCATGGCTTCCCTTCCTTCGCTAAAATTGGGGTGGAGACAAAAGAGTGTGGTTGAATGAAGTGAAGTAACTAGTGTAGATACTGTAGATGGAAGGAGAGATGTTTACAGTTTCTTTTGATTTGATCGTTGCGCCATGAGCGAGTGGGGTTTGATGGCCAGATTCGTTCCTGGTCAAAGGTATTCATCTCACTGTTTTCGTGTTTTTTATTCTATCTTGTTTCGAATCCGATACGGGATAAATCCGATAAGTTTTTTTGTTTTGAGTTGGGAGCGGAGAGAAAACACACACCGTTGGATTTAGCGAACGGTTTTATTTACTGCGCGTACACAGCATATTGCGCAACACTAGATTCGATTCCGCATTTCAGCGCGATTGTGAATTAAAGATGGTTATTCTTTTTCTTTTTTAAAAAAGTAATGCATAAACAAATTGCATCAGATTATATTAATAGTGCAAGTGTACAGTTGCTATTTTTATTTTTAACAAATTCAAAGAAATCTGTACTACTTATAAAAATATCCCCGTAAAAGATGTAAATTGTTAGATAAAAAGAGTTAAAATTCTCTAGCATATTCATTTCACTTCAGTGTAGAGGTTCGATTCGGCCTTCTGACATTTCCTTTTTCCTTCAGGCTGCGCACACACTTTCTCTCTCTCTCTCTTTTTTTTTTTTCCTTTCTAAATTCATCCAAACCCTCTCCCTAATTTTCTTATTTCCTCTCATCCGAATTTTAACAAAAATGGAAGTACTGAAAAGGGGTTAGTGTGGACCCAATAAATATGTGTTCAGTAATAAGAGAAATTAGTTAATCATTTTTTTGTTAAATTGTCCCTCTATAGAGGTTGGAGTCCGATATTGGTTGGACTCCATCCGTCCAATATATTGCATAGAGTCCAATATTGGACGGATGGAGTCCGTTCAATAAGATCATTTTCACATATTTAAATTTCAAATGACCGATTTGAATTGTTTAATATGTTCTCCATATTAAAAACTCACAAAAAACAATTTTTATATATTTTTCTAAATTTTTTACTATTTTTTTGTATTTTAGAAAATCGTTGTTAATGGACGATCCATAATTTTTATATCATGAATTTTATGAAATACCAAAAAAATAGTAAGAAATTAAAAATATGTAAAAATTTGATTTCTTATAAGTTTTAAATATAGAGAATATATTTTGATCAGTCGTTTGAACTTTGAAACGAGAAAACGAATGTATTGGACGGACCCATCCGCTTAATTATATTGAACACTAACATTCCTCACAACATTAAATATGCACTATGAAATTTACATAGAGTGTTATATAAATAAATAAATAAATATCGATCAACTTACAATCTATATTCGATAAAATATATCCGTATTTGTTTCTGTATCCGACAATATCAGAACTGTATCTAAATATAAACATATCTGTATTCAGGAAAAAAAAATATTGATGCAGATATGATTGGTAGGGCATTGCTAAACGAGAAAAGAAGTTCAGTGGTCTTTCTCGTATCTGAGCCATCGAAATTAGATCGAACGATGATGGATACTCCATAAATAGTATCAAATTGATAGGCGGAAAAAATTTTAGCCGTTGAGATTCAATCAGACGGATCCGATGCGAGGAAGACTACTGGACTCTCGTCGCCGTGTCACTCCCGAATGAGTAAAAACACTTCAATTGCACAGTGAAAAGACTAAAATACACTCAGTTTGAAACACAAATACTAACAAAATGGAGGGTATTTTGGTCTTTTTGACTGTGAAATCGGAATGTTCCGCTTATTTTGGGAGTGCAAAAGCAATTCCCGCTTCTCCTTTCTTTTCATTCCTCACTCCCGATTCTCTCTCCCAATCGCTCCCTTCACTCTTCTCTCTCCCTCGATCTAGATCGATCGATCGATCGCTTCTCTCTCTCTCTTTCTTTCTCAATCGAATCGATCCTCTCTCCTCTAATGGAGCCTGGCGCTGGATCCCATGATTGGAGACTTAAGTTCGATTTAGCTCGAAATGCAGTGTAAGTTTCTGTATTTCTTCATTGAACAATAGATTTCGAAAACTGAAGTGAAAGCACAAAAAGCTCGCTTCTTTCTTTCCTTTTTTGCATTCTTTTCCTTGTATTACCTGGTGACCCAGTCAAATTTGCTTTTTATATAGGCATATAGATGATACTGTGGTAGTAAAGTTGCTAGGCTTTATATCAATTATTAGTGGTAGTAAAATCGCTCTAGGTTTTTTATAAAATTTGCTTTATATCAATTATCTGTTGAAAAAATTCAATTTGAACAACTAAAAGTACAAAAAGATTGCTTCTTTCTTTCTTTCTCGTTTTCTTTTCCTAATATCTACTTGTGAAACAGAGTCCAATTTGTTTTTTTTTATATGAGAATATAGCCTGGTAGTACAAAATTGCTACTATCAATCACTATATTTTGCACTTGCTGATTTCAGTAATTAATTCACTCTTTTGATTAATGTAGGCGGAGTTCACTACTCACTAAGGTTACCGCGGCTGAGCAAAAGATTTTTAGCCAAGCGACCAGTCAGGTAATTACCTTAATTGTTACTAAATATATTATTGTTGTTATTATTTTTCCATACTTTTAAGTTATCTAATTTAAATTTAGTAAATTGTTCTTCACAGGATCACTATAACGCTATGGTTCTTGACATTTATGAGAGTCTAGAACGTTTCCCAAAATCTCCTTTACTGAATTTCAAGAAATATTATTCTGTGGCCAACCCATCTGTAATTGGCCAAGGTATCTTCCTTCTTCTACAGTTCTACTTACTGTTTATTAAGATGTGTTGATGTCTTGGTTATGCTTCGAGTATAAATGATTTCAGTTGAATAGAAATTCTGAGTACAATTGTACAAATTCTAATAGTAGTGTAAAGACACTTATTAAAATTGTGTAGAAATACTAGATGCATCTTATTGCACCTCTTATCATCTCGCAATAGTTGCACAGACACATGTTGTTAACTTAAAAGGGATGATCATCATAAGATTTGCACAGAGTTGGATAAAAAATTTCAGACCTGAGACCTCCTGACCCCAACCCCCCCATTTTAATATCTGGGCTTCGACCCTTGATATGCATATTCTATTTGACATGAAGATAACATGCTTATAATAATACCTTGTTCTGATTTTTTGTGAACTGTTAAAATGAATTATCCAATTAATGTCCATGTAATGCATGCACTTCTATGTATCATCTACGTCAGTTTTGTTTTGGGTGTTACTTTGCTTCTTTTGATTACATAGGCTTAATAATGTCCTGATCAAAGCCCAACAAGCGGCACACTATTATATGAAATGAATTATATATGATTTCTTTCTTTGTTTTATAAACAGTTCCTGGACCTACACAACAAGCAGAAGGCTCCAACTTACCTAGTGGTTCAGCTGGTGTCCCTAGTGGTTCAGCTGGCATCCCTAGTGGGCCCACTTCTGGGACTGGCAGTTATTTTCTTTGTGAACTCAGGGACAAAATCACATCTGACTGGTTGTTTGAGCAGGAAAGGATGCTTGAACAATTGACCGCAGCCTCTATGTGTAAGTTGTTTATACTTTTTCTTTCAGGTATATTTTCATAACATTGTGTTATGTACCTTATAAAGTAAGATGTAAGGTATATGCCTTCTTTTGGTGAAAGAATTAATTTCTTAATAATGTTGATATTTTGCTAAAATTTCAGCTGTTGCAGTGGGGATAATAAAATTTGACTTTATGACCAATGGCCACAGTGATGAGTTTCTCTTTTCACTGGTTTGTGTTATTTTATTATTGTTCAGACTTCAAACTAAATTTCATTGTTGCGCCAATAGTCCCATTTACTTATTAACATTTTGACATTTGCTTCCTAGTGGAAAGATCTTATGAAAGCACATGCCAATGAGCTAATTCAAACATTCAAGGACTTCCAATCAACATATCTTCAGGTTTGTTTTGCTCTTGAGTGCATTTGTTTGAATTTATTAAAAGTGAGACAAATTAAGTTATATCATAAAGTATAAATGAAATGATATTATTCTTTGTGCAGGTTTTCCACCACTGTTACAATAAAGAGGCGTCTTCCTGCAACGGGTTCTACCAAACTGTTAGAAAGATCAACCAGGAATTGAATAACCTCTTGGCTATAATTCAAGTTACCAAGCTAGCCTCTGCTGAACACTGGGCAATGTTGATATCTGATTTTCAGATATCTGCGCCTTTGTTTCTTAGAGAAACCAAGAGACAGGTGGAAGAGATAGACCTGCATGTCAAACAACATTTAAAGCAAGCAAAAGGTAAGCGCAAGGCGATAGAACAATAAAGAATTTGAACATATTGGACCTTTGTTGTTCTAAAAATTCGATGTCTTTGTTATAGTGATTCATTAGGAAATTCTGAAACTAGGCAGTTATTTGCGGATGTGCTAGAAGTTTGCTATATTAGATGTTTCGGTCCCAATACCGTTCTATTTGTTTGAATGCTGAATGCTCTTGTTTTTATTTGCATATTTTGTCTTGATATGGTTATTCGCTTTTATTTTCTAAATAAGCATTTCACTTGCGGATATGTTTACAAATAGATATATTTGTTTGTTATCTAAATAAATAAGCATTTTATTTGGATCAGTCCTTTGCGCACAACCAGCGAGTACTATTTTTTAAGCTCCCTCTCGATTTTTGGACTATGAAAAGAAATACGATATGATTTTTCTTTCATGTGTGTGTGTCTACACTTTCTTCACTCTAATACGGTCATTATAGGAAGCATGCTCTCTTTGACATGGTGCTTGCACCTTTCTAATCACTTGAGTTGAGGTACTTTTGTCCGTTGGATAATTATGCCGCAAAGGTAACATGGGCAACTAGTTTAGGTAGGTTTGTGAAGCTTGTCATTAAGTAGTCCACTCGGATGTATATATATATAAAAGTTCAGTGACATATTTTCATTAACTTTTACGAAATTAATTAACGAAAATATATAGTTAAGGTTTCGGACCTTTGGTATTCCATGCCCTAAAACAAAAAAAAAAACAGAAATTTAGAATTTTTTTTTTTGAAGATGGAAATTTAGATTTTCGCCATTTCAAAATTAGAAACTTAGAAAATTGTGACAATAAACCTGTTTTATTTAGATACATGCCATATATACTGTGTAATGTCTCTCCCTAATACAATTCCTTTTTCATATTAATATATACAGTATAAAATCTCTCCCTAATACAATAGAGAGTGATGGTAGGTATTTATACCTCTCACTATTGTGGGCATGTTTGAGTAATGATCCGGGGTCATTGACTCGCATGCTTAGACAACACATAAAGGGTGACTTTGGACCTAAAAGAACTGGATTTCTTGTCCAATGTCTGTGTCTTGCGCCAATCGAGTCGATTGGGAGGTGATGCACTTAGTATATGAGACAGGATTGGTGGCACTGGTTGTCATCTTTCGGTTATCGTTGCTAGGTCTTGCATCATTTCTTGGATTTATTCAAGAATTATGCGGTGAGACTAATTGTGTAGTGCTAACTTACGTGCAGAGTTACTTGGCATTACAGTATCTCATTTCTGTCTAACTTACGTGTAGTGCTAACTTACGTGCAGACTAATTGTGTAGTGTTTGTCATCATTTCTGTCTCTATGTATGGCATTAGCTTACAATAGTCATCGCTGATTATAAAAGATATTGATGGATGTGTATTACTAGGCATTACAGTATCTCATTATCTTGCAGAGAATCAAGATGGACTTGAGACCATCACATCTAATGAGAAATCCCAAAAGAAATTGTGAAAAGTTTGAAAGATTATTGCATGACTTGTATGATTTATACAGTATCTCTTTGACATGGTGCTTCCACCTTTCAAATCACATCTTGCAGAGAATCATGATGAAATATGAGATAGAGTAAATAAAGAAAGATTATTGCATGACTTGTATGATTTATAACATAGGGAGTACTTCAAGAGCAGTGGCTCCGGTATAGTCCGTTTGAAGTGATACACCAGAATAGAGGAAGTCTAATGTGAGGAAACTCTCTTGTTGGAGATGAATTTGCCTCTAACTATCTCATTCTAAACAATATATATGATTATGTTGAAACTATTATAGACATATATCAGTTTTAGACAAGGATCACTCCGCTGATTGAGTAGTGGAAAACTAAGAGCACAAGAGGTGTAGAATTAGTTGATCCATGTCTGAGATTGCATGCTAAACCAATTGATTAGTTGTCTAAAATATATGTTACATGGTCCAAGAATAAGTTGTCAAATAATCATAGTACATATGGTGCATTATTGGCTTGAAGAATAGATAAATGACTTCTTTATCTTTAGGTGTTGAATCTCCTATGCTTAAATCTAGATAAGTCTAGAAAGAAAGAAAGCAATCTGTATGATAATAGAGTTCACTGAGTACTACTGGATGTTGTGCAATGTGGCACATTGATATTGTATAGTGTGTATGGAGCTGTTCTTAGCGGGTCACTAGTTGGGCTAGCGGGCCGCTGACGAAGAACGACCTGGCTGGTCGCTAGTTAGGCTAGCGGACCGCTTGGATTGGTATCTGAACAGACGGCTGTCTATTTCCGATTGCTCCTTATAAATATCCCTTTCCATAACCATTCTTCTCTTTTCTACCAGAGAATGGTGAGTAGAACTAGGTTTGAAGGGAGGCTATTCCATTGCTTGGAGCAATTGGAAGACACACACATCTAAATTGCACTCCAGGAATAGTATAAATAGTGAAATGAGTTCCTAAGTAAATTGAAGTTTAATGAGAGAAAGTGTTGAATGAAGCTATGCCTTCACAATTCAATGTATCTAACCAGGGGTCAAATATTATTGAAGAATAGGAAGGTCGACTAGCATCAGACTCTCAACTGCATAATCTAAGCGGACCGCTTGCTGGGCTAGTGGGTCGCCTAGACTGAGATGACTTCTAGTACAAGTTCTCTGTCAGTTCTATATGCAGCGGACCGATAGGAAGCCTAGTGGACCGCTGAGAGTTTAAGTGGGTCACTGAACGGATCAGCGGACCGTTGGGACTGAGCCAGACTTGTAAGAAGTTGTAGAAGCTTATATGATTTATTTGTAATGTGTTGATAAACTATTATAATTATCTCCTAGTTGGTTGCATTGAGCAATAGGATCACTCCGCAAGAGATGCTGACTTCGTTTCTATGCATGTGGCAATAGAAAAGAGATATTAGGACTCATGAGCTTCTATATTGAGTTAGAAGCATAGTAGACTAGTAAATGAGGCACATTCTACTTATAACTTTATTGCATATTATAAAGTTAGGTCACTCTAGCGCGGCTATGAGTTTGACATAAGTAATAAGCCAATTCCATCACCTATTTGCAAAAGCATATAGATATTTTGATATATCTGAAAGAAAGTATGACAAATGACATGCCAGGTATTCTTTGAGGATAAAGTTTACATGATAACAATTGTTTCTTCACGAAACAAAATTATTTGCTCTCTCATGTGGGAGATTGAGTAAATGTGATACTCTCTCGTTATGGAGATTGAGTTTGACTCTCTTATGATGGAGATGGAGTCCAATAGCATGTTTTGATTTTCATACAAGCTCGCTCATTTGTGAGATAAAAGCACATTGACATAGCTGATGCTTATGTCAAGAGAGAGTTTGTTTGAGATAGTCCTTGAAACAATTGGTAGTTGTTATGACTTCAGGGAGGTCAATAACAACTCATTGTTTAAGTATAGCTCTAGTAGCTTACTTTGGGATAGTGGACTAAGCCAAATAGATTCAGATATATGGAGACATGATAGCACAGTGGGAGTTGATCTGATATTGAGTGTATTCCTACATGGAACAGTTCATAACATCCTAATGATCTGTTTTAGGATACTCAGAATTCTCTGATAGTTCAGAGAGATGTCAAATGAATTGTTTCATTTGGAGATGGTCTAAATGACAATCATATCCTCATAATTATACGTACTTGAATTTGGATAGTGAACATTGAGTTTATTATTAATCAAGTACATGTTAACACTTATGGTAATGTGTCATTGAACTTTAGATTGTCTCGCTCACACGAGCAATCGCCTCTAATGCCTGGGGCATGTAGAGATGAGACTAGATTGAGCTATGTGAGCTTAGTCAGGGACTAAGAAGCCATCTGAGATGGACGAAACTCATTGTCGCTTCAGTCTGGGACTGAAATGAGGTTTAGGCGATTCGATGTGATTGTGCCACAAACAATCACGTAGTTCAATTTAGCCGAGGTGAGAATCTCCTTAGACCTCAGGGAGTGTCTAAGTGGAGAATCTCAGGATTAGTTGCAATAAGAAGTGGTCTAGACCATAGACACTTGATTTGAAAACTGAATCTAGACTCGTACAATGAATGAGAATACATGTCTGTTTAACAGATATTTCATTGTAACATGTGTACCAAATTTTCTAGGCGACATTTGGAAGTGGGTTGAGTGGTTCCAGGACCAAAACCGTATAACTCTCCATGTGTGAGTTCCATAGAGAAGTACCCTTTGACTTTTGACTATATCATGAAAAATAGGGTCAGGGCTGCTACTTTGGTGTGTACCCTATGGTGATGTATATTCCGCCTGTCGGGGCATTGTTGGGCAAGCAACTAATTTCGTTTTGAGTCTCATGAGTTAAAAGGAAGATTCGACTCATCATGCACAAATGATAGATTTGTTGGTGTTCTGGATCCACCAAACTCGTCATTTGGACTGAGGTTGGGAACATACAACAAACTAAGACTGAGAAGAAAAAGACATGTATCATTGAATGGTCGATAATGTCTAATCTAGTGTGGATTTGAGTGATTCTATGGTACTAGTACACACATTTAAACTATTCTTTTTACAAAAGGGTAGATGCTCCCTCGCTAGCTTTGAATTTATTAAAAGTGGGGCTTTTGAGCTCCCGCATGATAGGTGTATACGCTGGTCGTACGTTCCATTTGCCGTATGAGGTCTGACTCAGTGTTTTGGTATAAACGTCTCCAAGAGGGAGATGTTGGAAAAAGTGTGTGGAGCCATTCTTTGCGGGTAGCAGGCTGGGCCTGCGGACCGCAGATACTGAACGACCCAGCAGGACGCAGGCAGGGCCTATGGGCCGCTGGGACTAAGATCTGAACAGACGTGATCTGTTCAGATCAACTCCTATATATACCCTCGAAACAGAAACGCCTTTATCTATTGTTTTGTAGGTTCCATATAAAAAGAGAGGAGAGTTTCTGAGAGGGAGGATGTCATCCGATTGCTCGAAGCAATCGGATCACATGCACTAGTCGAGACCGGCAAGTGAGAGCGTGAAAGGTAACGCTAAGTCCTAACTTGAGGCTGTAGTGTACCGGTTGCATACGGATGGAGACAAGACGCTACAGAATCGAACTCCGACAAGAGGGTCTAGGTGTTGAATCATTTTCGCTGCGGTATATCTATTACTCTAAGTTATTCTTATAGGTTAGATATGCATATAGGTTTATACCTAATTAAATCTTCATTGGTATCAGAGCCACAAGACTTCTTGTCGAAGTTTTGGGTCTGTTTAAGCCTTAAGACACCATAGTTGCGGTAGATCTAAACTTGGTTGTAACGGTTTTACTCGAACAAACCCTAAATCCAAATTTTACATGTTTTAACGGTAGATCCGATAGGAGTTCGTAGCAAAACACAACAAACCCTAAATCCAAATTTTACATGTTTGAACTGAGTAGTTTCTCCAATAATTGAAAAAACGGTGAAACTCCTCGTATGGAGGGAGTTTGCTCGACCAATTGGCTTGAATGTAGATGTAGAGGTGCCCAAGCTCTAAGCCGAGGAGTTGAGCCAAATGCACCTTGGTTATTTGGATTTGGCAGCCGAGAACATAGAAGTTAGCAACGGGTTGGTTCTCGGTCCAAGTAACGGTGAGATTGGCATAAAAAAGTTTCACAATGTCGGGTTATATTCTTACTTATGGGAAAGAAGGCCCAGCATATTCCAAAAATAAGCCTCTCTTTGAGCCAAGTCCATTCTCGTTGGCGAATGTAGTTGTCGCCAAGTGGGTGCTCAAAGTAGAAGCACTCGGAACATTCCCGATTGGAGTTCCGAAATTGGTCCCACCGCATGAACACGGCCGAGTCCTTGAAGAGAAATGTATTGGTCGAAGAGAGGGTCCAATCCATGGCAAAGGGGGCTAAATCCACAGATACGGCTTGTTCAGTTTGGATGGGTGGTACTTGTTTCGTTGGGTTGGAGGTGGTTGCACCTTTGACGCTCCTTTTGGACCGTTTATGGGTGTAGGTCTTGTCAACCGCTTGTTTTGGCGGTGTCATTGAATTGAGAGAGATATGGATGAGTTCAAACCTTGAAATTGAGTAGCGGGGAGTGAAGAGGAGGCCTAGGAGCTTGAATCTGAAACCGATTGAGGATCCGACGATTGGATTGTTGGAATTAAAGTTGATTGCGGATGCTAGGGTTTCGGTGAAGAGAAGGAAGGAGGAAAAGAGAACTGATTGGAGGGTATGAATGTGTAGAGGAGAGAGATGAGAGGAGAAAGGTCGTCTTGGTTAGAGAGGGGAGTGAGATTTGAGAGAATATTGAGAGAAAGAGTTGAGAGAGTGAGAGAAATGAAAGGTTGCTCTCGAGTAGGAAGTAAAGAGAAAGAAGAAGAAGAAGAAAGGAAGAGGCATGACAGTAAAAAGCACTACCTAGCGTTAAGCAACGCAAAGGATGTTGTACAACGCAAAGTCTAAATCAGCGAAAAATGAGCAGAAAGAGAACTGCTCCATTGTGCAACGCTGAATGGCATTGTGTAACTCAGCCACCCAACGTTGTACAATGTTAAAGGGCGTTGTACAACATTAAAATCAATAGACTCCTCAGAAAAGCAAAACTGAATGACGCTCAATTAAGGAACGTTGTGCAACGATAGAAGGCGTTGTACAACACTACTCAAAAGAGAGCAAAAAAAACAAATTTGAAATAACGTTGTGCAACGATAAATAGCGTTGTACAACTTAGACCTGACAGATATTGAAATTCGTTCAAACACCATTCAACTCTGACTTCAGCGTTGCACAACGCTAGATATCGTTGTGTAATGCTGATGCTAGAAAAATCAGAAAATCCAGAAAACTGAAGCAAATTCAACTCTAAAATTGATTTTTTCAAGAAATTCATTTAAAATAACAACAAAAAATACTGAGATAAGCTCCAATGAACAGAGATAATAACATGATATGCATAAATTTAATCTTTGAGTTCAAGCATACCGAGTTTAAACCTAAATTCAAGATGTTGTTGTGTAGGTAGTGGTTTGGTGAAGATATCGGCAATTTGCTCTTTTGTGTCGATGTAGACCAACTCCACATCACCTTTTTCAACATTATCACGGATAAAATGATGTCGTATCTATGTGCTTGGTTCTAGAGTGCAATACCGAATTTTTGGATATAAAGATTGCACTAGTATTGTCACACAAGATTGGCACCTTTTGGAAATCTAACTCAAAATTCTTGAGGGTTTGCATCATCCAAAATAGTTGTGTACAATAATTACCGGCCACTACATACTTCGCTTCCGCGGTAGAGAGAGCAACTGAAATTTGCTTGCGGCTTGACCAAGAAACTAATGAACCACCAAGATATTTGTGTTAGACATATGTCTTAGAAGCCAATCATATTTGGCTACTTCTATGTTTTATGTCATTGATGATTTTATATCATTTCTTCCTTGATTTATTTGTTGACAGATCATTAAGGTTGAGGATCTGAATTATAGATTTCTGTTTTTCATTTAGTAGTAAATGATAACAATAAATCTAAAACATCCATAATCTTGATAATTAACAAGGAACATTAATTATCAATAAGATTAGTATGCAAGTTAAGTGATGATTAAGTTCAATAAATCATAGGTTAAGAGTAACCAACTTAATTGCATATGTTTATGTTAATTGAACATAGTACAGGACATGACCTAAAGAAATAAATATATGGATTATGTTATGTGTCATTATTTATTTTGTTATGAATTTGATTCTAAGTTTGAGATGTTTATCTTTTCCACATGAGGATAGGTTCAATAAATATCGTCTACCGCTAGTTCCCGATAAGGGCTGCTATACGGACGTTATTTATGTTCTCTTGAATTGTGCGGGAAAAAATTAAATCATCAAGATAACCGTATGTCCCTCATTAATTAACTTGATGAGTGACGATATCTGTTTGGGCTCCTTGATGAAGATAGATTGTCTGCTAGCAACTGATACAATTATCTCTAGATCAAGAAACGTATAATCTGCAAGAATGACACATTCCTATCTTGGATTATACAATGATATCGTTTGACATAACAATCAAAATAAAAAAAATATTTTTATTCTCTTATGCAGGATTTAAAATACTATAGCAGTACACGATTTATGTGAATTGGGAATCATAATGTGTTGCTAGATACCGCTCATGATTATTGGAATTAAATGACGATTTAATTCCATGGCCAACAGAGCATAAATCCTCAAAGTGTCATACAAAATAGGTGTTTAACCATACGTGCATTAATTATTTTTTTGCAACAGTGTGTTTTGCAAAAGTATGATAACTTGACTAATTAATTATGTACCGTCATGAACCGTAATAATTAATTGAGTCAAATGGATCATATTAAAATAATTTAATGCATTGGCTAATTCCATATTAATTATTAATAAGTTAATAATTAATTATAATCAACACATTTATTTATTTGAGCTAATTGGACCTTTAATTAATTAGTTATTTAAATGTCTAATTGGAGGTGCAATTAAATGAGAAGAGTAGTGGGTTTATTTAAAATATGGCTTAGCCCATTAAAATTTCAGCTAGGGCAAATGGCAAGGTTGTAAATAGTTGCAACTTGTCATGAGGAGTGGTTGGCTATAAAAGCGAACCATTTGGAGAGAGAAACCCTAGCCACCTTTGAGCCTCCCCCTTGACCGAAAATTCAAAGAGAGAAGAAATTTTCAGAAATTTCTTTCTCCTTTCTCTTCTCTTTCCCACCTCCTAGCTCATGTGTTGAGCAAGCCTTCCACTTAAATTAATTAGGAGAATTGATTAGAAGAAGAGAAAGCTTAGAAATTAGTCTTGTTCTCCAAATTACTAACATAATTTGTTGAGAACTTGGTTAATACCTTAGTGAACTCGAGGCGGCGGCCATCAACCTTGGTGGAGGCCCAGAGAGCACGCCACTGACTTCTACGCGGTCAAGCCTCTTTGATACGACTCAAGGAGAGGTAAAACCGCTAAACCCTTTCTCTTGTGTTGAATGTCATTTCCTTGCACTAGAACTTATGTGTGCTTATTATTAATGGTTAATTAGTAGTAATTAGCTATAAAAATAAAAATTGCACACTTCCTAACAATTTGCAAGTTCCACTAGTACTTTTGCGGTCCATACGGTCACCGATAAAGTCGGCATCGGTATACCCTACCAAGTCTAGTTCGGTTTGTTTACCATACCAAAGACCTATGTTTTTGGTATCCTTGACATATCTCAAGATCCTTTTTACTTCTTAATGGTGAGACTCCTTAGGATTGGTTTGGTACCTAACACATAGACATACGACATACATAATATCCGGCATACTAGCCATGAGATAGAGTAGAGCTACCGATCATGCCCCGATAGAGAGTTATGTCCATGGACTTGTCATTCGCATCCGCATCGGTATTCGCACTTTTGTCCATGGGTGTCCAAACTCTTGCTATTTTCAATACCAAATTTCTTCACCAACTCCTTGGCATACTTGACTTGACTCACAAAGATACCATCTTTGAGTTGCTTGATTTGAAGTCCCAAGAAGAAGGTGAGTTCTCCCATCATGCTAATCTCAAATTCACTATTCATCAAAGAGAAAAACTCTTGGGGAAGAGTTGCATTAGTAGAGCCAAAAATAATATCATCCACATATATTTGCACAAGTAGCAAACGGTCATCCCTTTTCTTGGTGAAAAGAGTTGTGTCCATTTTGTCCCTACTAAAACTATTGTCTAGTAGAAATGTACAAAGTCTACCATACCAAGTTCTAGGTGCTTGTTTCAAACCATACAAAACTTTTTGAAACTTAAACACATGGTTGGGTTAAAATGGTCAACAAAATTAGAAAATTGTTGGACATAAACTTTTTCATCTATCCAACCATTTAGAAAAGCACTCTTGACATCTATTTGGAATAGGGTAAAATCTTTGTTAGTGGCATATGCCAAGAGCATTCTAATGGATTCAAGACGAGATACCGATGCAAAGGTTACCTCAAAGTCAATACCTTCTTGTTGCTTGAAATCTTGTGCAACCAAGCGGGTTTTGTTTCTAACCACATTACCTTTTTCATCTAACTTGTTCCCATAGACCCATTTGCTACTAATAACTTGCTTACCATTTGGTAAGGGTACAAGTTTCCAAACTTGATTTCTCTCAAATCGGTTCAATTCTTCTTGCATGGCAACAATCTAATTGGTATCAACATTGGCCTCTTTGAAAGTCTTTGGTTCAAATTGAGATACAAAGGCACAATGACCAATAGTTTGGTTCAAACCCAACCTAGCCCTAACACCTTCATTAGGGTCACCTATAACATTAGAAAGAGGATGAGAGGAAACTTTTCTAAGCACTTCGGGAGACTCATAAACCGGTTGAGGTATAAGTAGAGACTCATCATGAGGCATTTCATCTTGAGTTGTGTCAATTGTGTTATCCTCATGATTCTCTCCCCATATCAAATTGTCATCGACCCGGTTCAAGGGCTCCTCAATTATAACCGGTGGTTGCACTTCTTGAGGTTGAAATTCAATTTCTTGAGTTGTTTCCTCCATTTGTGTACCTACAATAGAGTTACCTTCCTCGGCTTTCTCATTAGCATTTTCATCAAATTTAACATTAATAGACTCTATAACTACCTTTGAGTTAGGTAAATAGACTCTATACGCTTTAGTTGTGCTAGAGTAACCAACAAAAATACCGGGTACGGACTTGGCATCATTGTATGTGACTTGTGCGGGAGAAATTTATATGTCGATTATCATTGTACCTCAGTTATTTGAGTTATGATATTACTGGGCCCCTCGGTAAAGGTGAATTATATATATAACTGATGTAGTTATAATTATAATTCACTTAAGAGACCAAGAAAAATGAATATAATGCAAAAATGGCACGATCCTATTTTGCATATTATTCATAATATCATGAGACAAGGATAGACACAAATCAAGTAGATCGAGTACGTAATAAATATGTCGTTTGGGTGACTATAATATAGTGATAGAACCTCTTATAATCTATAATATAAAATATTTTATATTATTATCAAGATGACGTAGATCCTCTATAAGGTCACACCAACTGAAGTGAAACAACAAGTGTTTTACATTTTATATGATGTATGAAAATACATGTGATAAAATGCTAAAATAATATGTCACGAAAAATGACATGTTTAGACCATAAATAAATTTATGAAAGTATATGAATATTATTTGTAAAATGTTAGAGAGCATTATAAGTTGCAAAATAATAATATATTTCATATTATTATTTTATGAATTAATTTATTAAACAAGTTGCAAAATATAACTTTTGTATAAAAAGATGTGTCGCATGAAAATTTTAGAAAATAAGGAAATTTATTTTTATTATTATTTAATTTTCTTGGCTAGCACATCTTATTTATTTCCGATTTTTCTTGTGCATTTTTATTTCACGGTTCTCTTGCGCAAAGGAAAAATGAAAAAGAAAATAAAAGAAAATTGGAAATTTAATTTTCTCTCTCCTCCATTTATTGGCCGACATCTTTATTTAGAGGATTTTGATTGTGCATATAATATATGAATTATTTCTTGCACATGGTTTTTGTGGTTTTCTTTTGTGCGCAAGGAACAAAAGAAAAAGTTCAACTAGTCAAAAAAAAAAAAAAGTTCAAAGAAACGAAAAGAGAAAATTATATTTCATATATATTTTACATGTTTAGTTTAGTCATTTAGAAATTAAATAGCTTGTTGATTGAAGATCAAAGATAGTTGGATCTAAATTTGAAACTCACCATCGATCTATTTAAGTGTTGGTTGAGTTTGTTGTTTAGATTCAAGGTGAACCAAGAGAAGGAAACACGCTGAACGGCAGCGACAAAAACCGAAAATTTACAGAAGACCTAGAGAGAAATCGACTTCTCTCTACCAAGTGATTTGACAATCTCTTTAGGTATAATATTCCTCTTTCACAAATAAAGTTATTTTGATGGTTTTATTATGCACATGGGATGCTTGATTAAATATTTAATTGTTATCTGGCTTGCTATTATCATATAAATAAAGTTCTTTGTGTATCGAGTCCGATAAAAATTTTAAAATTTTGCTTCCTTGACATACACACAAAATCTCAACAATGGTATCAGAGCATAGGTTTATTTTATGACAATAAGACTATTTAATTTCTGTAAAATTAATTACGCAAGTGTTGAGTTAAATATATCTCAAATTTATAATTCATAGATCTGTTGTTTTTTATGTCTTAAATCATTTTATTACTTTGGTATTTTTTTTTAATCGTATTTTTGTAGATTAAAAAATTTCCTACACAAGTTTAAGATGTGTAGAAGGTAGACATATAATAAAATGGGGAGTTTAAACCGTTTATATGCTAAACAAAAATAACAAAAACAGGTACAGTGCTGGATTTTTGGTCAAAAAAATAACTCCTGCTCTGATACCACTTTGTTGTCCCTAATTAAAGGCCTAGAGGGGTGAAAAGACACAATTTTGATTTTCTAAATCGGTCTGGTCAATTTTTTATTCAATTCAAGCTTGATTTAACTCAAACAATTCACAAACAATTAAATAAGGGAAAATTGGATATAACCCCCTCAAATCTTCTTCAATTGGATATAACCCCCTCTAATCTGACTACTTGCGGATAAAACTTCTTTTTGTTTATTTTAAATCATATTATAAGTAAAAGAAAATAATTTTTGTATTCTCTGACCAATATACCCCTCATGCCGATAGTCCTCTTCCTATTTTGGACCTTTCATCTTCTCACGGGCGTTTGTAAATAAAAGGCGATAAAATTTTGATTCATCTTCTTTCCAATCGCTAGATTATTCTCTTCTATATTTTATTTTAATTTATTTTCATTCTCTCTCCTTTGTCTCTTCTCATCTCCCTGTCTCTTCAAACCTTTAACAATAATTAGCTTAATTAATTCTCTTTTTTTTCACGGTTTTCACATTTTTTTCGTTTTCCTATAGTTTCATTTTTTGCAACAAAGGAGTTGCAAAACTTAAGAAAATGAGAGTTTTTCTTGGGTCAGGTTTATGATTGTCATAATGGGTTTGATTTGTTTTATTTTTTTGCTAAATTATCATCTAAAGAATTTCTACAAAATACCATGCTTATGTGCTTCTTGAAGACCTTTCAACAAAAATATTATATTGGTCAGAGCTTCAGAGGCAGTGGGAAACAGGGAAGGTGACAAAAGAGTTGATCGGAATTTTTTCAATTAAAGCTTTTTAATAAACAATAGTATAGAAATGAAAAGTCTAGATGGCAAAACGAAGAGAAGCATGGTCAGAAGGTTATAATGGTCAGAGACGATAGAAATCATTATTTATTAATTAAAATATAATTTAAATTAATTAAAAGGGGTTATATCCATGACTAATCAGATTAGAGGGGGTTATACTCAAATTTAAGGATTTGAGGGGGTTATATCCAATTGAAGAAGATTAGAGGGGGTTATATCTAATTTTTCCATTAAATAAAGAGAAAGGAGAAAAATTTGACACGCAATATGATTACGGAGTTCCGACCCGCTAGTTTAGCCTAGCCTTAGTCGTACGTCTTCGGGAGTTTCGCAACCACGAAAAGGACGTGCTTTGTTCAATCCCACACGAACGGGTCTACAAGTTCGAATCGAACCGCCTCGTCACAAAGACTCGAGGTGGATCAGCGTAACCTCTAACTAATTAACCACAAACACTCAATTGATTTGAGACTCTAACGAAAACACTCAAAAGTATAGAAATTGGAACTATGGGTTTGGTCTAATCACACTAATCTCAATGATTTTGCAAGTTGAATGCTCAAACACAAGAGATAATTGATTCTAGTTGGTTGGAGCTCAAAGAGAAGGATTTTTCAAGGTTTCGAAAGTCTCAAACCAGTCCCAAAATAAGCTAGTATATATATAGAGAGCACGCCAACAACTCCAAACCAATAAAAAATCAACCCTAGCATTGTACAACGCTATATGGTGTTGTACAACGGTTGAAATAGCCGTTGAAAAATCAAACAGTAACTAGACAATTCGGTTGTGAGTGTCAAAGAGTTGTGCAACGTTCCGTGGCGTTGCACAATGTTAGAGCTAACAGCCAAAGGTGAAACTCGACAGTTTCGTTGGAACAAGTTAAAGCGTTGTCCAACGCTAGAGAGCGTTACACAATGTTAGAGCAAATAAGAAGAGGGCAACTCGGACAGACTCAACACATGCAATATATACCATTCACTTTTTGTGTAGAAACACTTTGTGGGACTTACCAAGCTCCATAAACCGGATGAATTTCACACCTTATTTTTGTTATTGTCTCCATTTCATATGGCAATGGAGGTGTCTAATTGCTAAAAATTTAATTTAGCTTTTAAATTATATGAGGATCTGTCCAAACTCATTTGGATATAAAATTATACATTCATTATCACGAAAATTATAATAGATTTAATGATGAAAAAGTTTACAATTATTGACTTATAAAATTATTAAATAATTTTTTGAACTCATACTTTAAGAAATTTCTCAACGGTCAACGTGTTGATATTAGTGTTTATGTCATTTATTTTTGTAAACTCTAAGTTTATGTCATTTATTTGTGTAAATTTAAACCTTAGCTAAATGAAATTATATTGTACACATTATTTTATAATATAATATAATTATAGATTAATAAAATATTCAAATAATATATATATATCGTCGTACTCGTACCAGAAATTTTTTAAAATTTTCGTACCGCCGTACCCGAATCGTACCGGGTACGGTACTCGAACCCGTACCCATGCAACATAGAGCGTTGTGCAACGTTGTGTACCGTTACACAACATCAATACGGAAATGTTGTGCGACGTTACTCAGTGTTGCATAACGTTCTGACAAAAAGAGTAAATGAGAGCACCAGGTTCTCTCTGGTGATACAGCATTGCACAATGCTACTGACCGTTGTGTGACGTTGTCTCAAACTTGTCAGAGATTTTGCAATTTCTTATCGAATTAACTCTGCGTTGTGTAACGTCACATGACGTTGTATGACGCTGGACAGAAAAACTGAGAATTTTACCAACAAAATGATTGAGATTAGTTTAGAGTTAAAATATACCTAAACTAATGACTCTAGCTATGAAGTCTCTTGATGCTCCAAAACTTGTGCCACGCTTGCTTCAAGCGATTCTTCAAGTAAATCCACTAAAATCCACTAAATGAAGTGTTAGTCGAGAGGTTTGGTGTTGTTTTGCAAATCGACAAATCAAAAGTTAATTGTTTAAACCAACATCTCTCTCAGCGTGTATCTTGGCGGGGTCGACAGCTTCCTGACGGGGTCGCTTGGATGGTGGCTGAGGTTGATTTCTGCAAACTTCCTTCCAATTCTCTGTATAATCTGACATTAACCTTTTGGTGGTCTTTAGCATGTTTAAATAATCTCTCTAGTAGGTTTTCATGCATGGAGAACATGTCTGGTTGGTCTGAAAATAGAGCATACGTTTCTCCAAAAATATCTCTCCAAATCTGGTCTGGCGGTTTGGTTCAGGCGGGGTCGTCGCCAGAACAGATGTCTTGTCTGGTTTGGATCTGTTCCTTTGTTCCATTCGCTTGGATCTTGAATTTCTCCGCTTGAACACTGTTCAGGGTCCAAAATTGCACCAAATTTTCAATGAACCTGAAAATAAACAGTTGGGCAATAGTAGTACCTTGTTTCTAACCTAAAATGCAATAAAATTTAACTAAAACACAAGCATTTAATTGAAATTAAGACCTAAAAGGGTTAAATATTTTAATGTAAAACCCGTCTATCAGAAATGCACGACACAATGAAAATATTAACTCGTGTCAACGTGTCATGACACGAGCTTTAACATGCATATATTTGACACTACACGGCAGGACTTACATGTTTACAATACCGTGAGGGGGAGAGAGCGAAGAATTTGAGATAGGGAGAGAGAAAGCGAAAGTTACCAAAAGGAATCTGTACAAAATAAAAAAAATTTAAGTAATTAAGTTTTATTACTTTCTTCGTAAAATAAGCAAAATTAACGATTCTGATTCATCATTTAAATTTTAAATATTTAAAACAATAATATTTTTATTTATAATATTTTATGACACAAAAAATTTATAACATCGAAATCATATTTATATATGTCTTGATACATATACATGATGGAATATTACAACAAACGTACCAAATGCTACATTTCATGTGGGCACATGCCGGTCGCTTCAGTCCTAAAAAAAGAAAAGCACTAATTCCGTTAGTGGAGATTATGCTACTTCCTAGCTATTTTAAGTCTTTGTAATTTTTTTTCCCTATGATAAGAAATGAATCATTTTATTTTTCTATATATATAGATACATATATTATTTTCTCGATCGGCTGTCATCATATATAGCAAGAATAAAAAGTTAAAACATCGATCTTTAAAGTGTGTTGGAGAGAAAAAAATAATGTGTAAGAGGAGAGAAATTGTGTGAGACAAAATAACCAGTGAACCAAGACAAATTAAAAATATAAATTTGTATATTGTTTATAAAAATCTTAGCACAATAGTAATTTAATAAAATAATAGGGGCCGTTTGGATCGCTTAGGAATAAGAGGAATAGTCTATTTCTAGGCGGAAAATATTGGGAAGTGTGTAATTTTATGAAGAGTTTGGATGGTTAGGAATAAATTTTCGCTCGAAATTTGCTATTCTTGCTTATTCCTTACTATAATTTTTTTTATTCCGAATAACTACTCTGCTTTTATTCTGAAGCGAACCAAATGCACCATTATATATATAGACTGAAGTACCGAACTAACTAGGTTGCATGCATGTTTTTGCTACTTTGAATTAATAGATGACTTTCTTAATAATGCATTAAAAATATTTTTGAGTAAGGATTAATTATTTGAATTTTTTGTTCATGACCTCAGAGTTGTCACTTATTCAATCCGCTGACGGAGGAAGAAGTGTGGTTGCCCCCTCTAACCTGTTCCTTGGGTTGGCCAGTTTTCAGTAGTGGGTTCGAGTCATGGGCATTCTTTGATCCATATACCCTGGAGTGGTCTGCAACAGCGAGGAGGGCTGATTCTCAACATTGTTGTAATTTAAAAACATTGATAGTTTCATCAGGAGTTGGAGTCACCACAGAATTTTTTAGCGAGTCCACCAGAATAAAATGGGACGAGATACCACCTCCCATTGAGGAAACTCAGTTAGATACTCGGTGTGTCAGCAGTCACATAATGGACACAGGTAGAGACCTTCTAAGAGTGTCTTTGTACTCCCGGTGCTGCAAGAATACCGAGCATTGTGCTTACTTTCGTATCTACAAACTCGGGTTTGAGGAAAATAACTGTGTCTGGGAGGAGATAAGCAGCATTGACGACCGAGTGCTCTTCTTGGACGTTGTTGATGCCTTCTCCATCAGTGCCGAACCATTTCCTGCTGCTCTTGGTGGTTTTGTCATACCTAATTCCATCTACTTCTTGTCTCCCGACGACTGCAAACCTTATCGGTATGACATACAGCGGGGTTTTGTTCAAAGATTGCCATGCCCATTCCAAAAATGTATTTGGTTTCTTCCCACTCTACGTATCATAGGCCCATAGCTGTGAGCTATCCATATACCTGCACAATATATTAGAAAGTTTCCAGCGCCATAACAGTAGAGTGCCATTAAATATCACAACTTCACCTTTCATCAATATTTAAAAATTTTAAAATTAAATTTATTTGTTTAATAAGTTTTATAAAATTTGAAGTTAATTTGATATGCATATTATATATAATCATATGAGGAAGATTGCATATTCAACTTTTTTATTAAACTTATTTGTTTGTATGTGTTCATTTATATGTTTATATTGTTGGTTCTATGTGTTCATTTTGTTCAATTAATGACAAAACTCGTGATGACAGTAATCAATTTCCTTCAAAATCAGCACATTGGGGCTCTTATTTGCATCTTGTTTAAATTAGATTTCTTTCTAAATGATAATATATATACCTTTTTTTGAGTTGTTATGCGATCGGATTTTGTATACGCTCGGCCACATAAAATCTCCACAGATAAAATCTGAGAGAGAAAAAAATTGACGCTTGAAATTGCAGATATGAAAGAACGATTAGCTCAAATTTTAACTATATTTTTCATATTTAAAAAAAATATTGCTATTTTTGAAGGATTCAAAACTAATTAAATTAGAGATTTAAAAAATTATAAAAATTTTAAAATATATAAATTTGGTCTGCAAGTTGATTTTAATATGGAAATAATATTGAACGATTTGAATAACTCATTTGAACTTTCAAAATTGAGATCTAACATTATTTTAATCTGGACTCAAGTCAAATGAATTTGATTGAATCCATTTCCATTGCAATAATCATTTTATAATAAGTACCATAATAATAAATCATATTTTCAATAATAATAATAATTAATATGATAATTTATAATGTAATAATATAATATTTGATATATTTTTTTCTCTCCTCTCTCTTCTCTCCTTATTCTTTACGAAAACGTGCTTCCGAGTAACTTGTCACACAATTTGAACTTGTTTGGCAGCAAAAAGAATTGGCTATTCTGAAATTGCTTATTTGCAAGCATGCCAACATACCCCAAATGACCAATCCAAATAATTAAAAATTTCAACGCAATGTTCTCTATTATGTGGCCATATAATTAACTTTAATAAAATTTATATAACATTCTTCAAATATATTTGTTCCCTTTTATCTAATTGGGACAATGATGTTTTATCAGTAGTTCCATACATGTTAAAAAGTCCATCTAATTAATATAGTTGTGTGAGACAAAATAACCAGTGAACCAAGACAAATTAAAAATATAAATTTGTATATTGTTTATAAAAATCTTAGCACAATAGTAATTTAATAAAATAATAGGGGCCGTTTGGATCGCTTAGGAATAAGAGGAATAGTCTATTTCTAGGCGGAAAATATTGGGAAGTGTGTAATTTTATGAAGAGTTTGGATGGTTAGGAATAAATTTTCGCTCGAAATTTGCTATTCTTGCTTATTCCTTACCCATCCAAACAGCCCCAATAAGATTAAATATATTGTGAACCATAGTTCATATAAGTTTTCGTGCACCATGACCATTTTGGTCGGTGGTTTCACAAATTGCCAAACCTAATTTAACCAACCCAATCTATATATTGAAATCTCATAGCAAACAAAATTTTACAATTTTTTAAATTTTTTTACTATGTTTTTTGAATTTTTTAAAGCTTTCCATTTTTTTTGCTATAAATACACTAATTTATAAGCAAAAAATGACAAGCTTTAAAAAATTCAAAAAAATAGTAAAAAAAATTAAAAAATTGTAAAATTTTGTTTGCTATGAGATTTTAATATATAGATTGGATTAGTTAATTTAGATTTGTCAATTTGCAAAAATCACCGATCAAACGATTGTGGTGCACGGAGCGCTCTATGCATCATGGTTTACAATAGATTTACTTATAATAATTAATCATTAATTAATTGAGCGAAAATGCAAAAACTTGTTTAAATTATTCCTTTTTATCGCATTCTTAAACTTTTAAAATCTAACAAATTATATGAAAAATACTCTATTTATCTAAACTTGTTTGTGAAATTTATAATTTTTTTGTTTATAAAAGTATCAATATTTTGATATCATTTGCATTTTAAGAAATAAGTTTTATTTGATATATACGTACGTCCGAACTATAAATTTAGGAAAACGAACAATTATTTCCAGAATTACAAAATTGTACTGCAACTTCCAGTTCGTGAAAATCGGGGAACCACGAACAAACTAAGAAGTTCGTGAACAATCTAGTTCGTGAGGTGTTTGGTTCACGAACTACGGCTGAAATAATTTTAATATATGAAGTTAACACAAATTGCAATAATTTATGAGAAATGCTAGAGTCCAATATATTGGACGGATGAGATCCGTCCAATACGATCATTTTCATATTTTTTAAATTATAAACGACCTATCTTAACCGTTCAATATGTTCTTCATATTGAAAACTTTTAAAAAAACTATTTTTATATTTTTTTTCAAATTATTTTACTATTTTTTTTGTATTTAAGAAAATCTTTATTATTGGAAGATCCAAAACTTTTATATCATGAATTTTTCAAAATACCAAAAAATGAGTAAAAAAATTAAAAAAAAATATAAAACTTGGTTTATTATAAGTTTTCAATATGAAGAACATATTGAACGGTTCAGATTGGTCTTTTACAATTTAAAATTGTGAAAACAATCTTATTTGATTGGACACTAGCATTTCTCATAATTTATTATATATTTTCTATTTTAAAATTTACTTATGTATTTTTTATTAATTGTTAATAAAAAATTAAAATAAATATTTTGACACGCGCATGTTTGACACTATACGACATGACTTGACATGTTTACAATACTTGTGAGGGAGAGAGCGGAGGATTTGAGAGAAGGAGAGCGAAAAAGGAAGCTCCCAAAAGGAATCTGTACAAAATAAAAAAAATGATTTTTCAAAGTAATTAAGTTTTATTACTTTCTTCGCAAAAATAAGCAAAATTAACGATTCTGATTCATCATTTAAATTTTAAATATTTAAAACAATAATATTATTATTTATAATATTTTATGACACAAAAAATTTATAACATCGAAATCATATTTATATATGTCTTGATACATATACATGACGGAATATTACAACAAATGTACAAAATGCTACATTTCATGTGGGCACATGCCGGTCGCTTCAGTCCTAAAAAAAGAAAAACACTAATTTCGTTAGTGAAGATTATGCAACTTCCTAGCTATTTCAAGTCTTCGCATTTTTTTTTCTATGATAAGAATTGAATCATTTTATTTTTCTATATATATAGATACATATATGTATTTTCTCGATCGGTTGTCATTATATATAGCAAGAATAAAAAGTTAAAACATCGATCTTTAAAGTGTGTTGGAGAGAAAAAAATAATGTGTAAGAGGAGAGAAATTGATTGGCGCGATCTTCTTCCTGAACTGGTTGTTGTCATCTCCAAAAAAATTCCAGGACTATATGATTTCATCCGATTTCGGGCTACCTGCAAAAGGTGGCGCTCCTTGGTCCCTCTGTCCGACGCTCCCTCACAACTACCATGGCTTATGGAGGTAAATGGGGACGCTTGTGCTATAGCAACCAATTTACAAGCAGAACACCGTTTTTATTCTGCCTTCACTGGTGAAACTGGCACAATCTTTGTAAAACCATCGTGTCAAGGAAAGAGCTTCAGAGGACCAAGTCCTGGTCATCTTCTTCTCTTGAGTGGAGAATTTACCAATCTTCGGAAGGTACGTTTAATTAACTCCTATTTTGCTCTTTCTTTACTTACCATATATGAACCAAGTAAATACTAACAATACAGAATGGTAAGGATAAAATTTTTTTAATTTATGTTTAAAAATTAGTTGACCCAAATAAAAAATGATTCAAATACTGCCGCTGGTATTTCACCAGCCGGTCTTCAAAAAAAAAAAAAAGAAAAAAATGATTCAAATACACTCAGAATAAACATTTATTTCGAAGTCAAGATTACTTGAAAATAACACTCTTTGCTTAAAAAACCTTATTAATTATTTTACTATAATTTTTTTTATTCCGAATAACTACTCTGCTTTTATTCTGAAGCGAACCAAATGCACCATTATATATAGACTGAAGTACCGAACTAATTAGGTTGCATGCATGTTTTTGCTACTTTGAATCAATAGGTGACATTCTTAATAATGCATTAAAAATATTTTTGAGTAAGGATTAATTAATTAATTGAATTTTTTATTCCTGACCTCAGAGTTGTCACTTATTCAATCCGCTGACGGAGGAAGAAGTGTGGTTGCCCCCTCTAACCTGTTCCTTGGGTTGGCCAGTTTTCAGTAGTGGGTTCGAGTCATGGGCATTCTTTGATCCATATACCCTGGAGTGGTCTGCAACAGCGAGGAGGGCTGATTCTCAACATTGTTGTAATTTAAAAACATTGATAGTTTCATCAGGAGTTGGAGTCACCACAGAATTTTTTGGCGAGTCCACCAGAATAAAATGGGACGAGATACCACCTCCCATTGAGGAAACTCAGTTAGATACTCGGTGTGTCAGCAGTCACATAATGGACACAGGTAGAGACCTTCTAAGAGTGTCTTTGTACTCCCGGTGCTGCAAGAATACCGAGCATTGTGCTTACTTTCGTATCTACAAACTCGGGTTTGAGGAAAATAACTGTCTGGGAGGAGATAAGCAGCATTGACGACCGAGTGCTCTTCTTGGACGTTGTTGATGCCTTCTCCATCAGTGCCGAACCATTTCCTGCTGCTCTTGGTGGTTTTGTCATACCTAATTCCATCTACTTCTTGTCTCCCGACGACTGCAAACCTTATCGGTATGACATACAGCGGGGTTTTGTTCAAAGATTGCCATGCCCATTCCAAAAATGTATTTGGTTTCTTCCCACTCTACGTATCATAGGCCCATAGCTGTGAGCTATCCATATACCTGCACAATATATTAGAAAGTTTCCAGCGCCATAACAGTAGAGTGCCATTAAATATCACAACTTCAACTTTCATCAATATTTAAAAATTTTAAAATTAAATTTATTTGTTTAATAAGTTTTATAAAATTTAAAGTTAATTTGATATGCATATTATATATAATCATATGAGGAAGATTGCATATTCAACTTTTTTATTAAACTTATTTGTTTGTATGTGTTCATTTATATGTTTATATTGTTGGTTCTATGTGTTCATTTTGTTCAATTAATGACAAAACTCGTGATGACAGTAATCAATTTCCTTCAAAATCAGCACATTGGAGCTCTTATTTGCATCTTGTTTAAATTAGATTTCTTTCTAAATGATAATATATATACCTTTTTTTGAGTTGTTATGCGATCGGATTTTGTATACGCTCGGCCACATAAAATCTCCACAGATAAAATCTGAGAGAGAAAAAAATTGACGCTTGAAATTGCAGATATGAAAGAACGATTAGCTCAAATTTTAACTATATTTTTCATATTTAAAAAAAATATTGCTATTTTTGAAGGATTCAAAACTAATTAAATTAGAGATTTAAAAAATTATAAAAATTTTAAAATATATAAATTTGGTCTGCAAGTTGATTTTAATATGGAAATAATATTGAACGATTTGAATAACTCATTTGAACTTTCAAAATTGAGATCTAACATTATTTTAATCTGGACTCAAGTCAAATGAATTTGATTGAATCCATTTCCATTGCAATAATCATTTTATAATAAGTACCATAATAATAAATCATATTTTCAATAATAATAATAATTAATATGTTAATTTATAATGTAATAATATAATATTTGATATATTTTTTTCTCTCCTCTCTCTTCTCTCCTTATTCTTTACGAAAACGTGCTTCCGAGTAACTTGTCACACAATTTGAACTTGTTTGGCAGCAAAAAGAATTGGCTATTCTGAAATTGCTTATTTGCAAGCATGCCAACATACCCCAAATGACCAATCCAAATAATTAAAAATTTCAACGCAATGTTCTCTATTATGTGGCCATATAATTAACTTTAATAAAATTTATATAACATTCTTCAAATATATTTGTTCCCTTTTATCTAATTGGGACAATGATGTTTTATCAGTAGTTCCATACATGTTAAAAAGTCCATCTAATTAATATAGTTGTGTGAGACAAAATAACCAGTGAACCAAGACAAATTAAAAATATAAATTTGTATATTGTTTATAAAAATCTTAGCACAATAGTAATTTAATAAAATAATAGGGGCCGTTTGGATCGCTTAGGAATAAGAGGAATAGTCTATTTCTAGGCGGAAAATATTGGGAAGTGTGTAATTTTATGAAGAGTTTGGATGGTTAGGAATAAATTTTCGCTCGAAATTTGCTATTCTTGCTTATTCCTTACCCATCCAAACAGCCCCAATAAGATTAAATATATTGTGAACCATAGTTCATATAAGTTTTCGTGCACCATGACCATTTTGGTCGGTGGTTTCACAAATTGCCAAACCTAATTTAACCAACCCAATCTATATATTGAAATCTCATAGCAAACAAAATTTTACAATTTTTTAAATTTTTTTACTATGTTTTTTGAATTTTTTAAAGCTTTCCATTTTTTTTGCTATAAATACACTAATTTATAAGCAAAAAATGACAAGCTTTAAAAAATTCAAAAAAATAGTAAAAAAAATTAAAAAATTGTAAAATTTTGTTTGCTATGAGATTTTAATATATAGATTGGATTAGTTAATTTAGATTTGTCAATTTGCAAAAATCACCGATCAAACGATTGTGGTGCACGGAGCGCTCTATGCATCATGGTTTACAATAGATTTACTTATAATAATTAATCATTAATTAATTGAGCGAAAATGCAAAAACTTGTTTAAATTATTCCTTTTTATCGCATTCTTAAACTTTTAAAATCTAACAAATTATATGAAAAATACTCTATTTATCTAAACTTGTTTGTGAAATTTATAATTTTTTTGTTTATAAAAGTATCAATATTTTGATATCATTTGCATTTTAAGAAATAAGTTTTATTTGATATATACGTACGTCCGAACTATAAATTTAGGAAAACGAACAATTATTTCCAGAATTACAAAATTGTACTGCAACTTCCAGTTCGTGAAAATCGGGGAACCACGAACAAACTAAGAAGTTCGTGAACAATCTAGTTCGTGAGGTGTTTGGTTCACGAACTACGGCTGAAATAATTTTAATATATGAAGTTAACACAAATTGCAATAATTTATGAGAAATGCTAGAGTCCAATATATTGGACGGATGAGATCCGTCCAATACGATCATTTTCATATTTTTTAAATTATAAACGACCTATCTTAACCGTTCAATATGTTCTTCATATTGAAAACTTTTAAAAAAACTATTTTTATATTTTTTTTCAAATTATTTTACTATTTTTTTTGTATTTAAGAAAATCTTTATTATTGGAAGATCCAAAACTTTTATATCATGAATTTTTCAAAATACCAAAAAATGAGTAAAAAAATTAAAAAAAAATATAAAACTTGGTTTATTATAAGTTTTCAATATGAAGAACATATTGAACGGTTCAGATTGGTCTTTTACAATTTAAAATTGTGAAAACAATCTTATTTGATTGGACACTAGCATTTCTCATAATTTATTATATATTTTCTATTTTAAAATTTACTTATGTATTTTTTATTAATTGTTAATAAAAAATTAAAATAAATATTTTGACACGCGCATGTTTGACACTATACGACATGACTTGACATGTTTACAATACTTGTGAGGGAGAGAGCGGAGGATTTGAGAGAAGGAGAGCGAAAAAGGAAGCTCCCAAAAGGAATCTGTACAAAATAAAAAAAATGATTTTTCAAAGTAATTAAGTTTTATTACTTTCTTCGCAAAAATAAGCAAAATTAACGATTCTGATTCATCATTTAAATTTTAAATATTTAAAACAATAATATTATTATTTATAATATTTTATGACACAAAAAATTTATAACATCGAAATCATATTTATATATGTCTTGATACATATACATGACGGAATATTACAACAAATGTACAAAATGCTACATTTCATGTGGGCACATGCCGGTCGCTTCAGTCCTAAAAAAAGAAAAACACTAATTTCGTTAGTGAAGATTATGCAACTTCCTAGCTATTTCAAGTCTTCGCATTTTTTTTTCTATGATAAGAATTGAATCATTTTATTTTTCTATATATATAGATACATATATGTATTTTCTCGATCGGTTGTCATTATATATAGCAAGAATAAAAAGTTAAAACATCGATCTTTAAAGTGTGTTGGAGAGAAAAAAATAATGTGTAAGAGGAGAGAAATTGATTGGCGCGATCTTCTTCCTGAACTGGTTGTTGTCATCTCCAAAAAAATTCCAGGACTATATGATTTCATCCGATTTCGGGCTACCTGCAAAAGGTGGCGCTCCTTGGTCCCTCTGTCCGACGCTCCCTCACAACTACCATGGCTTATGGAGGTAAATGGGGACGCTTGTGCTATAGCAACCAATTTACAAGCAGAACACCGTTTTTATTCTGCCTTCACTGGTGAAACTGGCACAATCTTTGTAAAACCATCGTGTCAAGGAAAGAGCTTCAGAGGACCAAGTCCTGGTCATCTTCTTCTCTTGAGTGGAGAATTTACCAATCTTCGGAAGGTACGTTTAATTAACTCCTATTTTGCTCTTTCTTTACTTACCATATATGAACCAAGTAAATACTAACAATACAGAATGGTAAGGATAAAATTTTTTTAATTTATGTTTAAAAATTAGTTGACCCAAATAAAAAATGATTCAAATACTGCCGCTGGTATTTCACCAGCCGGTCTTCAAAAAAAAAAAAAGAAAAAAATGATTCAAATACACTCAGAATAAACATTTATTTCGAAGTCAAGATTACTTGAAAATAACACTCTTTGCTTAAAAAACCTTATTAATTATTTTACTATAATTTTTTTTATTCCGAATAACTACTCTGCTTTTATTCTGAAGCGAACCAAATGCACCATTATATATAGACTGAAGTACCGAACTAATTAGGTTGCATGCATGTTTTTGCTACTTTGAATCAATAGGTGACATTCTTAATAATGCATTAAAAATATTTTTGAGTAAGGATTAATTAATTAATTGAATTTTTTATTCCTGACCTCAGAGTTGTCACTTATTCAATCCGCTGACGGAGGAAGAAGTGTGGTTGCCCCCTCTAACCTGTTCCTTGGGTTGGCCAGTTTTCAGTAGTGGGTTCGAGTCATGGGCATTCTTTGATCCATATACCCTGGAGTGGTCTGCAACAGCGAGGAGGGCTGATTCTCAACATTGTTGTAATTTAAAAACATTGATAGTTTCATCAGGAGTTGGAGTCACCACAGAATTTTTTGGCGAGTCCACCAGAATAAAATGGGACGAGATACCACCTCCCATTGAGGAAACTCAGTTAGATACTCGGTGTGTCAGCAGTCACATAATGGACACAGGTAGAGACCTTCTAAGAGTGTCTTTGTACTCCCGGTGCTGCAAGAATACCGAGCATTGTGCTTACTTTCGTATCTACAAACTCGGGTTTGAGGAAAATAACTGTGTCTGGGAGGAGATAAGCAGCATTGACGACCGAGTGCTCTTCTTGGACGTTGTTGATGCCTTCTCCATCAGTGCGGAACCATTTCCTGCTGCTCTTGGTGGTTTTGTCATACCTAATTCCATCTACTTCTTGTCTCCCGACGACTGCAAACCTTATCGGTATGACATACAGCGGGGTTTTGTTCAAAGATTGCCATGCCCATTCCAAAAATGTATTTGGTTTCTTCCCACTCTACGTATCATAGGCCCATAGCTGTGAGCTATCCATATACACTACTACAAATTTTGCCTTCTGCGACTGTTAAAATAATTCCTTTTGCAACCGTACAGATAAGTTGCTAGTCTGGGAGTTGCTAAAGGGATAATAACAGTTGCTAAACTAATGACTGTTATTATCTAAAAACAGTTGTAAAATGCTAGAAATGAACGACTGTTATTTAATTAAAACAGTCATAAAAAAGATGTTCAATGACCGTTATTTGAAAAAAACAGTCACGAAACAATAGTTTTTTTTTCTTTTGCATTATGCTCTCCATACCTATATTTACCTGATTGGTTAATAACAGTCGTTATTCTTTATTTATTTATTTCTATTTATTATTATTTATTATTATTTATTATTTTTTTTTTGCATTATGCTCTCCGTACCTGACAATATTTATTGTCAAAATAGAACCCAGCCTAATTACCATAATTAAAATCATAAACAACGAACACTTGATAGGCCAATTCATCTCAATTATAGATATCAAAAGAATCAAATAGAACAACAGAAGAAAAAAATAGTTAATCCATTAGACATCATAATAGCCGACTAGCAAAAATATAATACCAGTTACAATTCTCCTCCTCCTAACCCCTTTATCCCCTTCCCTTTTTTCCTAAAAAAAAAATTTAAAAACAAAAAGAAAACAACATATTTCTCTATTTCTTCAAACACATCCCGCAGTTAGCACTCCCTATTTGCTTAGAGGACGGCATTTTTGCATTTTTCCCTTCTTCTTTTACCAATTTACCAGATCGATCGATCATTGGCCTTGAACATGACAGAGAGGCGACTTGGCCTAGGTTGGAAATCACCTCTTCTTTTCTCTGCCGGTGCGCGATGGCCTGATCAGCGCACGCTTGTCTCCGACCTCACATCCAGCACTCTCTGTCGTCCTTCCAACACCTATCGATTCCACCGACCGTGACGTCACCACCATCCGATTCCACCGTCCGTGCACTTGTGATCGGCATCACTAGACCACCTGACAGAGCCGATTTTGATTCTGGTGAAGTCATTGTCCATGCTCCGATTTGGCGATGGGTCTTTCTTCTTGATATCGAAATCATATATTGTTGTGCTCAAGCACAATCATCCATAAAAAGAAAATCAACATTACTCAACAATTTCGAGCCTTTTTAGAAAAATAAAAATGAAATCAAAAGTATCCAATAATATAAATCCAGAAGAACTCTATGCCATCTTTTTCACTTGCAAACAAAAATAAAGAAATAGAAGGGCAAAGAGAGAGAATTACCCTTGAAATAAGGAATATGTCGTAACTCAAAAGAATTAGGGGTGGCTGTTAGTACGGGTGCGATTGATGCATGTGACCATCGAAAGTTTGAAAGTTGAAACCGATGGAGGAAGAAGCACTATAGGAGGAATATGGAGGCGGCGAGAGAATGAAAATCTAGACTTAATTAAAGGAAAAGAAGGAGGCGGCAATAAAAACTTGACAGCCCAAAAGTTTTTTTAAAAAAATGGTAAGTTTACTAAAATAATTTTGGGGGCAAATATGATAATGCCTACCAAAAATAGCTCATCAAATCTTTGTAATTATTTTTAGGGCATGTAATCGGTGCACCTACCGAAAATTCTTTCCTTTTTTTTTTGAACAAATCTATTAATTAAGAATCTCATTGCAACATTGTTTGGTAATCACGTTGATTGGTAAATTAGAATCTCATTTCCTTGTTTGTTAAAAGGCCGAGAAAATGGTGCAATCGTTATTAAATATAGACAGTTGCAAAAAATCGGATCCGCTTGTCAGACAATAAGTCGTCCAATCATCAGTTAATTTTGGCAGGATTTACAACAACTGTTATTTTTAGTTAACAGTCATTAAAGGTTTTTGTGACTATTATTTAATATTAACAGTCACAATGTTTCTATGAATTTTTCTTTTTTATTCCTCACGCTTAATTTTAATGACTGTTTTATTTTAAAACAGTGATAAAGGTTTGAACATTATATCACGATAATGCCACAGATTAAGCAAATGACCGTTTTTATAAATAACGGTTGCTAATCTAGAGTTGCAAAAGCCCTTTTGTGTGGTAGTGATACCTGCACAATATATTAGAAAGTTTCCAGCGCCACAACAGTAGAGTGCCATTAAATATCACAACTTCACCTTTCATCAATATTTAAAAATTTTAAAATTAAATTTATTTGTTTAATAAGTTTTATAAAATTTGAAGTTAATTTGATATGCATATTATATATAATCATATGAGGAAGATTGCATATTCAACTTTTTTATTAAACTTATTTGTTTGTATGTGTTCATTTATATGTTTATATTGTTGGTTCTATGTGTTCATTTTGTTCAATTAATGACAAAACTCGTGATGACAGTAATCAATTTCCTTCAAAATCAGCACATTGGGGCTCTTATTTGCATCTTGTTTAAATTAGATTTCTTTCTAAATGATAATATATATACCTTTTTTTGAGTTGTTATGCGATCGGATTTTGTATACGCTCGGCCACATAAAATCTCCACAGATAAAATCTGAGAGAGAAAAAAAATTGACGCTTGAAATTGCAGATATGAAAGAACGATTAGCTCAAATTTTAACTATATTTTTCATATTTAAAAAAAAATATTGCTATTTTTGAAGGATTCAAAACTAATTAAATTAGAGATTTAAAAAATTATAAAAAATTTAAAATATATAAATTTGGTATGCAAGTTGATTTTAATATGGAAATAATATTGAACGATTTGAATAACTCATTTGAACTTTCAAAATTGAGATCTAACATTATTTTAATCTGGACTCAAGTCAAATGAATTTGATTGAATCCATTTCCATTGCAATAATCATTTTATAATAAGTACCATAATAATAAATCATATTTTCAATAATAATAACAATTAATATGATAATTTATAATGTAATAATATAATATTTGATATATTTTTTTCTCTCCTCTCTCTTCTCTCCTTATTCTTTACGAAAACGTGCTTCCGAGTAACTTGTCACACAATTTGAACTTGTTTGGCAGCAAAAAGAATTGGCTATTCTGAAATTGCTTATTTGCAAGCATGCCAACATACCCCAAATGACCAATCCAAATAATTAAAAATTTCAACGCAATGTTCTCTATTATGTGGCCATATAATTAACTTTAATAAAATTTATATAACATTCTTCAAATATATTTGTTCCCTTTTATCTAATTGGGACAATGATGTTTTATCAGTAGTTCCATACATGTTAAAAAGTCCATCTAATTAATATAGTTGTGTGAGACAAAATAACCAGTGAACCAAGACAAATTAAAAATATAAATTTGTATATTGTTTATAAAAATCTTAGCACAATAGTAATTTAATAAAATAATAGGGGCCGTTTGGATCGCTTAGGAATAAGAGGAATAGTCTATTTCTAGGCGGAAAATATTGGGAAGTGTGTAATTTTATGAAGAGTTTGGATGGTTAGGAATAAATTTTCGCTCGAAATTTGCTATTCTTGCTTATTCCTTACTATAATTTTTTTTATTCCGAATAACTACTCTGCTTTTATTCTGAAGCGAACCAAATGCACCATTATATATATAGACTGAAGTACCGAACTAACTAGGTTGCATGCATGTTTTTGCTACTTTGAATTAATAGATGACTTTCTTAATAATGCATTAAAAATATTTTTGAGTAAGGATTAATTATTTGAATTTTTTGTTCAAGACCTCAGAGTTGTCACTTATTCAATCCGCTGACGGAGGAAGAAGTGTGGTTGCCCCCTCTAACCTGTTCCTTGGGTTGGCCAGTTTTCAGTAGTGGGTTCGAGTCATGGGCATTCTTTGATCCATATACCCTGGAGTGGTCTGCAACAGCGAGGAGGGCTGATTCTCAACATTGTTGTAATTTAAAAACATTGATAGTTTCATCAGGAGTTGGAGTCACCACAGAATTTTTTGGCGAGTCCACCAGAATAAAATGGGACGAGATACCACCTCCCATTGAGGAAACTCAGTTAGATACTCGGTGTGTCAGCAGTCACATAATGGACACAGGTAGAGACCTTCTAAGAGTGTCTTTGTACTCCCGGTGCTGCAAGAATACCGAGCATTGTGCTTACTTTCGTATCTACAAACTCGGGTTTGAGGAAAATAACTGTGTCTGGGAGGAGATAAGCAGCATTGACGACCGAGTGCTCTTCTTGGACGTTGTTGATGCCTTCTCCATCAGTGCCGAACCATTTCCTGCTGCTCTTGGTGGTTTTGTCATACCTAATTCCATCTACTTCTTGTCTCCCGACGACTGCAAACCTTATCGGTATGACATACAGCGGGGTTTTGTTCAAAGATTGCCATGCCCATTCCAAAAATGTATTTGGTTTCTTCCCACTCTACGTATCATAGGCCCATAGCTGTGAGCTATCCATATACCTGCACAATATATTAGAAAGGTTCTAGTGCCACGACAGTAGATGGCACAACTTCACCTTTCATCAATATTTAAAAATTTTAAAATTAAACTTATTTGTTTAATAAGTTTTATAAAATTTGAAGTTAATTTGATATGCATATTATATATAATCATATGAGGAAGATTGCATATTCAACTTTCTTATTAAACTTATTTGTTTGTATGTGTTCACTTATATGTTCATATTATTGGTTCTATGTGTTCATTTTGTTCAAGCGATTTTTGTTCAAGCGATGACAAAACCAGTGATGATGACAGAGGGGGCCTGGCCCTTGATAATTAGAAATGTGTTTATCATATGTTAATTTATTAAGATAAATTTATATAGTTAAGTTCATGGGCCTCCTCTAGGTTTAAAATATTATGCTCAATTATTCTTCAATTAAAGAAAGATTAATTTTTGTCGGTATTGTTTCAGATAATTTGTACTTAAACTTGTTAATTTTTTTATTCTCAATTTCATTTAGTCAGATTTAGGTGTCCACCATTTCTCAATCCTGGCTTCGCCACTCACAAAATTCGTGATGACAGTAATCAATTTCCTTCAAAATCAGCACATTGGGGATCTTATTTGCATCTTGTTTAAATTATATTTCTTTCTAAATGATAATATATATACCTTTTTGAGAGTTGTTATGCGATCGGATTTTGTATACGCTCGGCCACATAAAATCTCCACAGATAAAATCTGAGAGAGAAAAAAAAAATTTTAGAGAAACTTGACAGCGGCTACCAAGTAAGAGAGAGAAAAAAAATTGACGCTCGAAATTGCAGATATGAAAGAACGATTAGCTCAAATTTGTAATTATATTTTTCATATTTTAAAAAAAAATGCTATTTTTTAAGGGTTCAAAACTAATTAAATTAGAGATTTAAAAAATTATAAAAAATTTAAAATATATAAATTTGGTCTGCAAGTTGATTTTAATATGGAAATAATATTGAATGATTTGAATAACTCATTTGAACTTTCAAAATTGAGATCTAACAGTATTTTAATCGGGACTCCGGTCAAATGAATTTAATTGAATCCATTTCCATTGCAATAATCATAATTATAATAAGTACCATAATTATAAATCATATTTTCAATAATAATAATAATAATAATTAATATGATAATTTATAATGTAATAATATAATATTTGATATATTTTTTTTTTCTCTCCTCTCTCCTCTCTCCTTATTCTTTACGAAAACGTGCTTCCGAGTAACTTGTCACACAATTTGAACTTGTTTGGCAGCAAAAAGAATTGGCTATTCTGAAACTGCTTATTCGCAAGCATGCCAACATACCCCAAATGACCAATCCAAATAACTAAAAAATTCAACGCAATGTTCTCTATTATGTGGCCATATAATTTAATAAAATTTATATAACATTTTTCAAATATATTTGCTCCCTTTTACCTAATTGGGACAATGATGTTTTATCAGTAGTTCCATATATATATATTAATATAGTTGTATGAGACAAAATAACCAGTGAACCAAGACAAATAAAAAATATATATATTTGTATATTGTTTATAAAAATCTTAGCACAATAGTAATTTAATAAAATAATAATAATTGATCATTAATTAATTGAGCGAAAAATGCAAAAACTAGTAATCTTAAACTTTTAAAATCTAACAAATTATATGAAAAATACTCTATTTATCTAAACTTGTCTGTGAAATTTATAATTTTTTTTTTATAAAAGTATCAATATTTTGATATCATTTGTATTTTAAGAAATAAGTTTTATTTGATATATACGTACGTCTGAACTATAAATTTAGGAAAACGAACAATTATTTCGAGAATTACAAAATTGTACTGCAATTATGCGCCATTTTAACGAGGATAACAAGAATGCATTAATAAATGATGAAGATAATTTTTATTATTAGTAATTCGGCCAGTGATTATTATAAAAAATAAAACAAACAAAACGGCATCGCACTGTTGGGCTCAGGCCGTTAATACATTCATGTAATGAAATCCTCAACTTTTGGGCCTAAAGTACTAAACCGGTCCGGTCGACTTTCTCGCTAAGAGCATCTCATCAAATTTCGGAGCAAGTTTCCAGTTTCCTGATTCCTCAGGGTTTTGGTTTTAGAGAAAGGACGAGGTATTCTCTAGGAAGCATTTATTCATGGATACTTCTCTAGTTTCTCCAGCGAGATCAGCAATCACACAGGTCTGAACCTAGCTTGGTTTGATTTGAATTCCGATCCTATTTACTCGGCATTTCTTGCGTATTCTGTTTCTCAATCTAGTGTTAGTGTTGGTTTTCATCTCCGTCAGAAGTTTTCTTTCCCACTCTTTTCCTCTTAGATTCGATTCTTACCCCTTTCACAAAATCCAAGGTTTCTGTGTTCTTTTCCACGCTTTTCTTCTTTCAAATTTGATAGTTTAGTGGGAAAAATATTGATAAAAGATGAGATATCCAAGAGAAGACAGGAATTTCTCACCTCAGTATGGTCAAAGCGGCCGCGACATTGATTATCCTGGTGGTAACACGAGCCATCACATGACAGTCTCGAGACAGTCCCCAATCAGCTGGAGCCCTCCTCGGTGCAACCGTCGACGCAGCCAATCCCCTGAAAGAGGTGATTTTAGGCCACAGCGACTGGACCGTGGCAGTCAGGTAAACCAGGACTATGTATCTCAGTACCAACCAAGGGGGAGACATTCTCCACCAGCCCGACACTCTCGCCATGATCTCCATGAAAACTACACAGACTTGAACCACCGTACTGAGCTTAACCCAGAGTTAGCTCCTCAACCCATGGTGACCCAAAAGTTTGATTCTTTGGATTATGGGCCGGGCAGATCCCGATCTGCAAAGCAGAACCAGCAGAGTGTGGCAACAAGTGGGACCCACCACTTGGAATTGTACCATCGTCATTTGCAGGACCCATGTGAGGAAGACATAGATCCAAGAGTAAACAGACATATCTCACCTGAGTATGATCGCAGCCGCCACAACAGTGTTATCTTGGCTGAGCACATTCATGTTCCTGGTGATACTGCTAGCCATAAAAGACGATTGCAGAATAGTCTGGGCCCCCCTCCGTGCAACCATCAACACAGACAATCCTCAGAAAGAAGTGATTTTAGGCCACCACGGCTGGACCGTGGTGGCCTAGTAAGCCAGGAATATGTATCACAACACCAATCAAGGCGCAGTCACTCTCCAGTCCGACACTGTCATCATGATCCCCATGCAAACTACACAGAGCTTAATCACCATACTGAGCTAAGCTCAGAGTTAAAACATGAACCTATGGTGACCCAAAAGTTTGATTCCTTGGATCATGGGCTGGGCAGACCTCAATCTGCAAAGCAGAAGCAGCAGAGTGTGGCAACAAGTGGGTCCCACCACTTGGAGTTGTATCGTCATCACTTACAGGGCCAATGTGATGAAGAGAGAAATCAAAGAGAATACAGTAATATCTCACCTAAGTATGATCGCAGCCGCCACAACAATGTTATCTTTGCTGAACACATTGATATTCCTGGTGATACTGTTAGCCATAAAAGACGATTGCAGAATAGTCTGGGCTCCCCTCCGTGCAACCATCAAGGCAGACAATCCTCAGAAAGAAGTGATTTTAGGCCACCGTGACTGAACCGTGGTGGCCCAGTAAGCCAGGAATATGTATCACAACATCAATCAAGGTGTAGTTACTCTCCAGTCCGACACTGTCCCCATGATCCCCATGATCCCCATGCAAACTACACAGAGCTTAATCACCATACTGAGCTAAGTTCAGAGTTAAAACATGAACCTATGGTGACCCAAAAGTTTGATTCCTTGGATCATGGGCTGGGCAGATCCCAATCTGCAAAGCAGAAGCAGCAGAGTGTGGCAACAAGTGGGTCCCACCACTTGGAGTTGTATCGTCATCACTTACAGGGCCAATGTGATGAAGAGAGAAATCAAAGAGAATACAGTAATATCTCACCTAAGTATGATCGCAGCCGCCACAACAATGTTATCTTTGCTGAACACATTGATATTCCTGGTGATACTGTTAGCCATAAAAGACGATTGCATAATAGTCTGGGCTCCCCTCCGTGCAACCATCAAGGCAGACAATCCTCAGAAAGAAGTGATTTTAGGCCACCGCGACTGAACCGTGGTGGCCCAGTAAGCCAGGAATATGTATCACAACATCAATCAAGGTGCAGTTACTCTCCAGTCCGACACTGTCCCCATGATCCCCATGATCCCCATGCAAACTTCACAGAGCTTAATCACCATACTGAGCTAAGTTCAGAGTTAAAACATGAACCTATGGTGACCCAAAAGTTTGATTCCTTGGATCATGGGCTGGGCAGGTCCCAACCTGCAATACAGAAACAGGAAATTTCTCTGACAAGTGGGTCTCACCACATGGGGTTGTACCATCGTCACTTGCAGGATCCATGTGATGAATATATAGGAAGAGCTACAGAAAGGACTACAGTTCTTCGCCAGAGAAAAGTTCCTCATTCTGGCACAACTGAGCCGTCTCATTCGAGGCTTATTGAAGGTGGTTCCTCACCTTATCAGCACAACAGGTTAACCTATAGGGCTCACTGTGTCTCGCAAGATGACAACCTCAGTGTTACTCTCCCTCCGTCACCATATCACCTGTTAAGTGGGAGGCAGTCAAGGTACTGGGTAGATGACCAGTACGCAGACACTGTAGGGGATGATATGTATAAAAAGGTGCCATATCCTAATCCTGACCGTTCCAATGCTGATGGTACCACTTGTTATTTAAGAAGTGCAAGGGAAGGGAAGGTCTCTGCAGAACCACTGAATCATTCTAGACTTGGAGATTTGGGTCATCTGCCAAGATCATTGCATTTGCATAGGCCTTGGGTACAGAAAGATGGATATGAATCTGATACGCATGGTGCTATTTTACATAGAGAGAGAAAAGGAAACTCTATTTTTTCTAACGGTGGAAAGGGCTTATGCAAGGCATATTATAGCCCTTCACGGGATACTAATGTTGATCCCATGGAGTATGAACCATCCGATCTACCAGTGAGAGGAAACAGGTATCATGTGCACCCAGGGTATAACTGCGATGAGATGTCTGATGATGTCCATACTGATTATGATACTCAAAGCATTGATCCTTCTAGTGTAAACTCTGATGCTGAAGATGAAGATTATGAAGATGGTTATAATCAGAGACGAACCACTGTGCACGATCGACTTAGTTTGCCATCTCCACCTATTACTGGTTACAACTCTTATCCTTTCAAATGCAGATTAGGAATGCCATGTGTGATGCACAGTCATTATGCCCCTAATACAATGGTCGATACTGCTACAGTGCTAATGAACAGTGGGAAGAAAAGACAGTATCTATACCCATCTGATTTTGCAAGGAAGAATTCACAGGCTAACAAGTTACAAAAGAATGGTTGTGAAGATTACTTTAAATCTAATGCTAGATATTCAAATCATGGTAGCGCCAAAGGGTCTGATGAGGATGCCACTGATGGGGGTTCTCCTGTAAATGATCCCCATGAGGGTTCAGAGGAATTTAATAGGCAAGTGGAGAGGGTGTTTCTAACTTATTTGAGGGAAATCAATGACAGCGCATGGGAGAAGAAGAAGTTTCTTCAACCCTGGAAAGGAAGCATCCATTGCTATGTATGCGGCAGGTCTGTCATTTTTTCTTACCAAAATTTCCATGGGATAGGTTGTTCAACTGTCACCTTTGTTTGACTTCAAAGTGCAATAAGAGAAAGACATTATTATTCATTAACACTGTGGTTGACAACTTGAGGTAGTGGCAAAGAATTAATCTTTTCTTCGTAGGAGATGTGATCTTGTTGGTTTACTTGCTTTAGATGGTTGAGGAAATGATTTTCAAAATGCTACTTGATGACCTAAATGACGGATCAAATGTCTACACTTGTTTTAATATTAACTTTAACGAAGGTAATCGCTGTTGATAAGTCGGGAACCAACTTAGATGACAGTATATAGGTGCAAGTTGTGAGATTCTCTTGTATTTCTAGCAACTTGGTATATGTAGATAGATCCTTCACCATTTTAATTTCTTTTCTATGTTTATGGCATCTATTATTGAATTATATGGCTATATTTTTCATGATCTTGCTGTATAATTGCTTAAAGATAGAGTAGGTTATATTCTTATCCGGTGATGTTTCTTGTCTTTTTCATTATATTTTGCGTGGAAATTTGAAGCATAATTTCTCAATAATATTTGTTATTGTTTGGGTAAGCCAGGGTTTGATAGGTGGGAACAGAGAATGGATGAAACTTTAGTTGCTAAATCTTTGTTTGATTTTGTCAGAAGCTTAAAAAGAAAGGCCACATAAAATATGGTGCTTAAGTTCTAAACTTCCATTTTGATATGTGCCTACTGTCTGTTATCTGTTATTTGTTATTTGTTCCATTTCGATAGGCAATCGTCAAAGGAATTTGCAGAGACCCATGATTTGGTGATGCACACTTTCTACACTCAAAAGCCAGGATTGAAGGCGTCCCACCGGGGCCTCCATAAGGCACTTTGCCTCAGTTTTGGATGGAATTGGTCTGTGGCACCTGACTTGTCGAAACGATACAAGGTGGGTCCTTCTGATGAAGCTGAGAAGCTGAAAAGAGAACTGATACTGTGGCCTCCAATTGTTGTGATACGTAACATCTCTGTTGAAAGTAAGGCCTCCAAGGTTGTCAGCCTTGGAGACATAGAGTGCATGCTTAAAGGTAATCAATCTTTTTTTTGAATCTTTGATAAAAGTCCTTTCAGGCCTTTCTATTTACATATTTATGGAAAACATGTGCCAGGCTAGTAAACATCCAGTATTGATGAAATTAAATTTAAAATTATTAGAAATTAATAGTTAGAATAAATAAGAAACGAAGACAGAAAAATCAGAAATGCATTTATTTATAAGTTAGCGTCCTGTTCCTGCTTTACCTGTTAAATGGGAGTATGTTGGCTCATCTATTACACTGTACTGTTTGAAAGGTACATCCAGTATTGGATTTTTACTTCCAAAATCTCATCCTTACTGATCCTTATATCTGAACAAGAGCTCTTTGTTGCATCTGACAGCAACAATTATTATATTTAAACGTGATCTTCTTGATCGTTTTCTTTGTTGGCAGAAATAATAGGAGAAGGGAAGGCGAAGTTAAGCTTTGGAAAAGCATCTGACCAAAGCATTATTTTGGTTAAATTACAACCTTTGTACTCAGGTTTTGTATTAGCCGAGAAGCTGCACAACAAGTTTGCCCAGTCCAATCATGGCAAAATTCACCTGGAGTTCTTTTTGAAATTACGCTCAGATACCAAAATGGACAATGAAACCAATGAGATTGAAAATGAAGATGTCTTGTATGGTTACATGGCTGGGATAGAGGACTTTGATAAATTGGATCCTGTCACTAAGAAGATGTACAAGGGCCAAAAAGATATACTCAGAAGCAGGAAAGAGATTGTGGCTACAGCTGCTAGACACAACGAGCATGTAGCATAATTTTGAATATATATCATCTGTCACCCCCCTAATTCAGAAGCCCACTAGTTTTGAATATGTATTAGCTGTATCACCTGTTAGCATGTGAGGTCGTGCTGTCTTGGGTGGCAGATAGTCTATTAGTAGTTATTTTGTTCGATTACTTTTTGGAAGTGGATCATCTGAGGAGATTGTCTAATTGTAGGTACTTTTTGTGGCATTAATTTTCGGTTGAGACTGATATGACTGCTAATGCTTGTAAGAATGCTAGCAACATTTCTTTTATTTAGGATAAATGGCGTCGTTCAGTTTTGTCCTAAGGTATTTTGCCTGTAATTGTTTTTTTGTTTCCAATGTTTTTCAAGGGTAGCAATAATAATGTAGTGATCCTTACCCATGTTGTTCATGCCTCGTAAAATTGCATTGTGTCAAGTCATACTTGACGTGAACAATACTTGGGAAATAACACAAGTTCTATCTGTTTGTGGACAAGAGTAAAAGGTCAACTCAGTTGTCAGTAAAAAGTTTGAAGCAAATATAAAATAAAGTTGAAATCGCTGTTTGACATCGTCCACATGTAATGAGAAAATTCACCTGGCATTGTGCTCATCTTCTTTACGCTACACATCAGCACCTCCGCTTATTAGTGTATGCTAAGAAAAATAGCATAACGTTTGCAATTCTTGGTTGATGAGAGTGGATTTTTATCACTTTAATTGATAGTCGGCAGTTGAAATTTTCTTTTGACAACCTGAATCTTACCCAATAGATACACAAGCAAATGGCTTCATTTCCTACAGATAAAAAAGAGAGTACGCAAGTTATATGAGCTGATCAAGGAAAAGGTTTGGCCCAATAATTCCTTTCAAACCAGAACAGTTCAAGCAATTTGAAATTTTATTCTTAATACTAATTAGTGGTAAGGTTTTCGCTCAATGATTGTATCGAAATCTATTTTCTTCCTAATTAATCTTATTATGATATTCACTTCACATCAGCATAGACAGTTTTTATCCTCCTCCTCTCTCTCTCTCTTAAAAAAATAAATAACGAGGCCCTAACAACTGATTTTAAAAGAGAGAATTAATGTACTATATATTGTACTACATAACTTGGAATTTATCGTGGCCAAGTTTTTATGTTGCCTACTTGGCTACTTAAATTGACAGCCACTGTCAATAATTCTTCTAAATATATATATATATATATATATATATATATATATATATATATAGAGTTTAGCTACGGTGAGTCGCGACTCACGGACCCTCCGGTGAGTCGCGACCAATACTCCTAGATCTAGATCAAAATGACCGATCCAAACCGTCCAATATGATCTCCCTATTGAAATTTCCATGCAAACCAAATTTTTTATTTTTTCGAAATTTTTAAGTATTTTTTTCGGATTTTTAAGAACTGATGTTTTTGAATGGTTCAGAACCAATTAGATTGACGATTTTCAAAAATTTCAAAAAAATACTTAAAAATTTCGAAAAAATGAAAAATTTGGTCTACATGGAGATTTCAATAGGGAGATTATATTGGACGGTTTGGATCGGTCATTTTGATCTAGATCTAGGAGTATTGGTCGCGACTCACCGGAGGGTCCGTGAGTCGCGACTCACCGTAGCTAAACTATATATATATATATATATATATATATATATATATATATGTTGCGCACTATAGGACAAGCTTTGCAAGGGACAAAAGCTCTTTGACAACATTAAAACAAAGTTAAAGTGCGCTAATCCTAATGATGCGCAATACATGGAGATTTATTCAAAAAGAGCGCCTTGACTAACTTAACCATCTCTTTTCCTATTGCATCTTTCACATTTTTTAAGAGAACATGACCGGCAGAAACTTATTTAATTAAAGTTAGTTCAACTGTGTGCCCTCTTTCCAAATTATATGCAGCACACTAAAATTATAAAATGCTAGTCATCATTTTATATATGTGATATCGACTCATCAGCTGCTCTACACAAGAAATATATTGTATTCATGATTTCATCTGCCAGTCTCTTTCCATAAATGTGTTGGTGCAAAATCAAATAAATAAATTTGGATAGCATAATTAAAAATAAAATAAATAATTAAAATAGTTTTTACCCGAATCGCGCTAGGCGCTGTCCTTAAGCGTATTCCGTCTCAACGTGCAAGAGGAACCGCAACCAAGATAAGACGGGTAAGTGTCACTCCTTAGGGCACGACCAGAGAAGTGACTGATGAGAGATCTCCACAATATCCAGCAAATTTAATCGGAATGATATTTAGAATAGTGGAATAATAAACAAAGTAAAGGAGATAGTGGAAAAATTCTGATTGTAATTTTCAGTGTGTTGAGTATCTTCCAAAATGAGTTGTTTATATAGAATATCAATGACTTGTATAGCTATAAGGAAAATGGGCATTAATATTATTTAATGCAATAAAGAACCACGTTCTTAGATAAATGACAATTTCATGAATGTCTTTAATATTATTTGTAACGGAGCAGAAATAAATCAACAGAAATGAAAAGGCAAATGGCCACGTTCACAGGTTTTCAAATTAAATAAATGGACATTAAACAAAGATAATAAAAGTGTGATCGATATTAGCCTATATTGATATCATTTAGGAGTGTGCTAATATATATATCTAATGAGAATTGGACATAGAACAAATAAATGAAATTTGAATTTATTTATATTGATCTAACGGGTTATATTCATTGAATCAAGTTAATTAAAATTTTGAGTTTTCAAATCACATATTCAACAATCCCCCACAAAGCTCAAAATTTTATAATATCAAATATGAAATATGTAAAAGCAAACTAGGGATTTCATTGAAGCAAAATGATCATTGTCGAATATATAAGATATATATAAGCAAATTGGATAAAGTTAGAAATTTGGAACAATCAAAATGGTGAATAACAAATTGCTGGATATTTATATTCGCATCATGAAGTAGTTTTCAAACCTTGAACTTCACTTAGTATAGGTGCATCAAATTTGGAGGAGACAGAGAGAACTTATGTCTTGAACTCGTTCCTTGGACCCAAATTCTACGACACCATACACGTAATACGGAGAAAAATCATCGCGGTGTGCGCATTAATGGCCATACGCATGTACCTTGGATTTTTCATGAGAGTCTTAAGGGCTTACCCATGCCCCGCACCGCGGCCGTATACAGACACTCTCATATAGGTGAGTCCCTACCAAGGATGTGTGTAGATGCACATCCCACGGAAATTACCGTTTTGGTCCTCATTAAGAGCTAATATGCTCAACCTTACATCTACATAGAGCACACTCACCATAGGGATGGGGTTGGAGTCTATGCTCATAAAAAGTGTGTACTCTTCGACCACTTGTCGGATTGTTATTACCCATTGAATCTCTTTCCAGGGGTCTGCCTTTCGGAGATTGGGTTGCCCCCGCAAGTGGCCTTTTAGGGCTAATACCCATCCCCCTCGATGAAATATGAACTTCTCATTAAGTTCATATATATAGAACTTCTCATTAAGTTCATCTCATTTTTATTTTTATTTTTATTTCATTTTCTCATGCCAACTAGTCGCTTCGATACTTGAGCTCAAGTTGTTGCTTTTACCTGTAAACAAACTTTCAAACAAAATTCTCCAAATAATTTTGATTAGTTCGCCTTTAGAAAAATAAAAACTTCACATGAAATCATCAGTCACAAAGATAATGTTCATGCATCATTGATCACTTATTAATCTCATATCTCATCTAACTGGTTTAGTAAATAATGCCCCCACAATTTGCATCATATGCACTAAAATAATAAATGAGCATCACCCACCGATTATAATTAACTTATTCTCTGAAGTGATTTCCATATTCAGTATTTTGTTTATTGCTTTTCTCGATTTTGATTTTTTTTTTATGAATTTGGCATATCATTAACCAAGCTCTTAAATCAATAAATTGTTTATTCAATTTAATGCCATACTAACGATTCTATCAGACCAGGATAGAAGTGAATTAAGAATTAAGATTTGCAACGACAATAAATTTCTATAAATGCAATCATTTATTTTTATTCTATTTAATTATTATTATTACTATTTTAACATTTATGGTAACCAGCGTTTTTCTTCAATGTCATTATCTCGTATCAAAAATTCAAATAAATATAAACCATTGAGTACATTAAAACTAATTTAATGAAATTAATCATAGTTTTCTTCATTTTTTTAATTATTTTATTAATTTTTTTTTATAACAACTATTCCATACATGAAATTAAATTTGACCATCTTCAACGTCTAATACTTTGATAGATTCTTCTTTTGCTACAATCACACTTCCTCCACTTGTGATATGACAAGATTAACCAAGATCGATCAACACATATATGTATATATCTTCAAATTTTTTTTTAAGATAGATTTAAAATTTATATACACTGACCTAAAAGATGACTCAGTTGGGTCATTGTTTATTATGTTCACTTCGGATTTGTTAGAGCCGTGCTTGTTGTAAACAAACTTCTCTCTTTTTCTATAACGACGATCTCTTGCAAAATGGTTGTCTCGGCCACAAACATAGCAAAAACGATCATCATCATACTTCTTCTTCTCATTGTTGGGTCCAGTGAATTCCTTATTATGATTATTGTTTTGATACTTATTATTAAAGTTTCCATTTTTCTTAAAGTTTCTTACGGGTTTGAAATTTTTATTTTTTATATTTAAATTTTTATTATTGCAATTAGTATCATTGTTATTTTTCTCCATTAAGTTAATTTTAGAAGACATTTGATTTTCCTCTATTTGTCTAAGTCTATATTGATCTTCAATTCTAATTGATTGAATTACTGATCGCATTTCAAGTTTTGTTTGTGTTTTTCTTAGCCCTTGTGCAAACTTAGACCATGAAGGTGGCAATTTATCAATAAGACATGTAACTTAATAATTCTCATCTAGTTTTGTTTGTCCTCCTCTGTGGATTTCTTGAATCATATTTTGGAACTTTTGAATTTGATCATTTATTGGTTTATCATCTACCATTTTATAATTATGAAAATCAGAAATTGTAAATCTAATAATTCCTTCATTATCTTTACTATATGCGTTATCTAATGCATCCCATAAATCTTTAGCTTTTTCATATTTTCTATAAGTTTCATAAATCTCATCTGAAAGACAACTTAAAATTCTAAAACGACAATGAAATTTAATTTCTTCCTTACTACGTTTTAAATCCTCTTTAATTTCATAAGGAGAATCTTGTCCTACGGCAGTAATAAGTCCTAATGTAACTAGCCATGCTTGCATTTGTTCTTGCCATCTATTAAATCCTATTCCATTAAATTTTTCTGGTTTGAGTGATTGGACATCATCTAGACCCATTTTTGAGTAAAGAAGAAAATATGACAAAATTAACTGCAATGATTCAATAGCAATATAGTTAATATCTATGATTGATATTGCTATCCAAATAAGAAATACGCTTAAGATTGTTGGTGCAAAATCAAATAAATAAATTTGGATAGCATAATTAAAAATAAAATAAATAATTAAAATAGTTTTTACCCGAATCGCGCTAGGCGCTGTCCTTAAGCGTATTCCGTCTCAACGTGCAAGAGGAACCGCAACCAAGATAAGACGGGTAAGTGTCACTCCTTAGGGCACGACCAGAGAAGTGACTGATGAGAGATCTCCACAATATCCAGCAAATTTAATCGGAATGATATTTAGAATAGTGGAATAATAAACAAAGTAAAGGAGATAGTGGAAAAATTCTGATTGTAATTTTCAGTGTGTTGAATATCTTCCAAAATGAGTTGTTTATATAGAATATCAATGACTTGTATAGCTATAAGGAAAATGGGCATTAATATTATTTAATGCAATAAAGAACCACGTTTTTAGATAAATGACAATTTCATGAATGTCTTTAATATTATTTGTAACGGAGCAGAAATAAATCAACAGAAATGAAAAGGCAAATGGCCACGTTCATAGGTTTTCAAATTAAATAAATGGACAATAAACAAAGATAATAAAAGTGTGATCGATATTAGCCTATATTGATATCATTTAGGAGTGTGCTAATATATATATCTAATGAGAATTGGACATAGAACAAATAAATGAAATTTGAATTTATTTATATTGATCTAACGGGTTATATTCATTGAATCAAGTTAATTAAAATTTTGAGTTTTCAAATCACATATTCAACAAAATGTTCTATTGTTTGATATTATTTAGCGTCGAAATCCAAAATAACCATTTTTTGAAAAAACATAAATATATAGCCTAGTCCGCCGTGATGGCTTCATAATCAGATATCCTAATCCATTGGTGAAGGACCGTGATTTGTTAGGGCTACAAACGTTAAACAACAAAAGATCAAATAGCGTGATGAATTCTCAAAAGAAAAAATGCTATAATATAAAACAATGCCCGATACTTCAACACTTTTCAAATAAAATGTGTATCCGCTCTTTTTTTTTAATTATATTTAGGGAATTTTTTTTATGGATGCAAATTCTAAACGGATTTTGATCACAAACGTTCATTTTCAAAAAAAAAAATTCATAATAAATTATAAACGGATGGTAGTAAAACTCGATATAAAGTTTGTATCCATAAAAGAACTTCCCTATATAATTAATTTATATTAGAGAAATGACATGTAGATGTAGAAGCATGAGAGATGCATCTTCCAATTTGCCGTCCCAGATCTTTGAAGATTCTGTCTCACCAAATAAGAGTCCAACATGGAACCTTCTGGAAGATATGATGGGCGTTTTATTTTTCAGCAATTCCAACAAGTTGTATGGCTAGCGTGCTTCTAAAAACCTTCTAGCATGCTTTATGCATAACTAACATATTTTAAGCTTTAGTTTTCTCGATATATCATGCAAGATCACCAAGGATGTTATTATCATTCACCATTTGAAAAAGCTATTAGATTAAACAAAGAAATCTATTTTGAAATTCTGAAATTAAACATCAGTATGTTTCATACTTTCATTCAAATGAATGTCGACATTACAACACAGGTATTGGCAACAAATAACTAGGATTAAAATTTAACTGCTTTATGTATAAATATAAGAATCAAGAAGAGGGTTCAACTGATCTGTCGCGAGTGTTTCCAAAATACTCCACTAAACTTAAATAGTTAGAAATCTAAAGCTCAAACGTCAAAAAAAAAAAAAGAGAAGCTAATATGTGCTTTATATCACTTTTGCTATGCGCGCATAATAAATTACGACATTTCAAGTTTTCAACTTTATTGTAATCAGGAGCTCTTTAATTATTAATAATCAATTGGAGAGTTCAAGAGAGATTTAGAATTGCAGCTCCAAATTAAATGATATAGATCAAATCCAAATTTAATTTTTTTTAAAAACTAACATTTAAAAGATAGATATATTAATGATATCTAAGCTAATAAAAAAGCAGAGGTTCAAATCTATCTGATACTTTTAATCTGTAATCCATTTAATGCGAAGAGAGAGCAACCCATATAACGCTGTCCATCAACTGCACTAAAACATTCGAATAATTAATTGCCGGCAAAACTCATTCAATCGAATAACCATTGACAGACACTGTTAATCTCATTCTAAAAAAAAAAAGCCTCATTTAAAAGAAAAAAAAAAACATTGACAGACAGTCAGACAATAAACTTCACCTTATGTATTTAACATTATCATTTTCTTTTACAACGCCTATGTTACAATTGTTCAATAAAGAAATCAATTACCAAAGAAACAAAATAGCACTATCAAATGTCGTTGAGACGGATAAAATGAGAGCGAGGGATGAAAAGCTCTGGAGCACTACTCCTATGTGGCCATTAAAAAATCAAATAAATCAGGAATGAAGACAATGGGATAAATCCATGGCCTCATGCATTAAGTTCACCTTTATCTATTCTTATTTCGAACCGGGAGAATAGCATACAACAAAAATTGACATATATGGTAGCAAAGAGACAAAATTAGAAAGGAAAGAAAACTCACTCACAATTAGATTCAAAAATAAAATTTCAGGAGTCGTATGCATGAGGTTAGTTTAACTTCTAGCTTAGTAAACTAATTTGTTAACCTAATGTATAAATTAAAAGCACTAAACTTTAACCCTTTATCTCAAATATTATTTTAATCTATGGTATATATGCATCTTCTCAACTTATTATTTATCTTATTATTTCATTAATGGATACCGTAGAAAGTAAAATCAATGTTTATAAGTTACTAATTTAAATAATTAGACAAGAAAAAGCGAAAAAAAAAACGTAAATTTGTGAAAAATATATGATAAAGAAAATGAATATTGTGCTTTGGAAAGTACCATCCGTGCTTCGATTTTCGAGATTCAAATAGTTTATCTGATCTATTCAATGTGTTCTTAATATTACAATATCGTTGAAAAATAAAAATTTTGCATTAGTTGATTTATTCAAAGTACCAATTATATTACGAGTGAATACATAAAATATTGATGAATATTAATTGAGGTACTAATGTTTATGAAGAAAATTAGTATGCTAAGTAGATCTAGCATACATTTTACCATACTTTTTATACACTTTAATTTAAAATAATAAATTTAAGAATCAATTCTTGGTCTAGTGATAAAGAATAATGCATCTTAAGTAAAATGTCGCACGTTCGAAATCCGGTCAGGGGATCTTTCATAGACATTTAATTTAAAAATAAGTTGGGAGGCTTGACTCTTGATTTATCTTAAAAAAATTTTAAAATAAAAAATTTAAAAATAATTTTAAAATCTGGAGCAATTGCCGTGCGGACTGAAAACAAGATTTAAATTAAATTCGGAGCCGGATTCCGGACTTAGTATAAATCTACCCTACCCGACCCATTATCACCCCCCCCCCCCCCAGGACACTGAGTATACCATACTAGATATCAAACCAGGAGCGCCAGGAAATAACCCAATGAAAAACCATCGCCAATGGCTACCTTCCAATAATTAAAAAGTGAGCAGTACCAATGAATAAATTATAATTATATTAATCATTTAATATTTTAACAACACCAAGTCGCTCCACTTGGAATTTGGTTTGAAGTGTAGAGCAACTGCCAACTAACAACTCACACATATTTTTGTTCCTTGCGTGTCCCTCTCGTAGTCAACTATAGTATTTACATAAGCTGATACGATGCAACTCAGATCTAATATGCAAATAAACTATTATGTATGAAGCGACATCTTATCTGAATTGCACGCGGGTGAGAAGCACGTATATGTTATATTTTTGTATAAAAGTACAATTTGAGATGGTGATTTAGACATGTATTGTACTTTACATGTGCCGGGAGTATCAAGCAAACATTTATTTAGGCATTAAATTAGGTCTTTGGCTGTATATTTGTAAACTTACAAGTCAATGCCCATGGTATTTCGGCTGTATTGACACTAGATGAGTTGCATTTGTATACAATCAACAGCCCATTGTGAGTTCTAAAAAGATTGGGTTCAGGAATAAGCAACCATATTTTTTTTAGAAAGTTATAAACTCAATTATTTTTCAAAAGTACAGGGACGAATTAGATATAAATGAAAGTTAAAAAACAATTAATGTTGGTAATTTAAGGAAAGTTTGAAGACCAAATTTATACATGAATAAAGGTCAAAAAAGTTGTTAGCGTATATCTATAATCCAACAATTCAATCTGATATATGTATGCAGTAGGATGCACGTACTTATCTAAATTCTAAAATTTATCCAATAATTATTGAATCTACATAAAATGATAAAATCTCAAAAAAGGATTCGTCTCATCTATTGGAGTACTTGTATTAGGATCTAGCACGCTAGAAATGGCAATATAAGTACATAAACCATGACCCACCCGTTTCTTCTTTACCTGTCTTATCCGGCCGTCAGCCTTATTATTTTAAATATCTTATTTAAATCATATCATGTATGTATTTATTATTTAATAATATCTTATCTAAGTATGGCAACATCTAAATCGAAATCTACTTATTAGATAAGAAATATTGGATCCACATTTCAATTTTTAAATTTAAAGATTATGAATCTATATGTCAATCCATATTTTGATGAATGCAATTATATGCTACAATCCCATTAATACTTCTAAATATGACCAATGTCAAAAGAAAAAAGAAACCATGCATATGTCTTTACTATTAGTATTAGAAAACCTTTTTTATATGGTTATCAATTTCTAGATTGATGATTTTATTTATAAAAATCTGAAAATAGTAAAAAAAATGGAAACAATTTAAAATGTGGTTCTCGCTAGTTTTTAATATAGAGATCATATTAAATAGTTTGAATTTGAAGCAAAAATTTTGTAAAACAGATCATGCACTAGATCGAAGAGGTTGTCCAACACGGTGAACTTAAAGCCTTGCTCATATGATCTTGTTGATAAGGTTCCTAAAAAGAGAGATACATTTGATGTGTATTTACTCATTTCAAAGAGATACATCTGATATGTTAAGATACCGCAAAATTATAAAAAATACTGTAACTTTTTTGTGGTACTCTTTTTATATGAGTTTTCAAACAACATACCATGATATTCTATTTTACATTTACATGTCTGTAGTCAATTCAGAAAAAAATTTTATTTGTGCCAAATGTAATTTTTTAATAGAAGTTATCTTATCTTAAAATTTTCATAATTTATAGGTAGATATTTTCTTCAAGTTTATTTAAGAAAAATACTAATTGTATAAAGGATAAAAATAAAAACATTTTAATCGTTGTGATCTAGCTGCGCAAGCTTTCCTTACTATATGAATTTAAAGGTTCTGTAAAAATATTTAAAAATTTAAATAATTTCCATTACAACTCGGTTGAAAAGTTTAAACATATTCAAATTACGGTCAGTCTTGATGGATTTTGTAGGAATTTATTTGGAACGGGTTTCCCTTTTGGTCTGTTTTTATTAGATCCGACTGCGGTTGACCTCACCTGTCACCTTATGCCTGATGTGTCGATTCACAATTTCGCCTGTCGGCACCGGCATCACTGGAATTGGAAATGACTAAATGAGAGGTCACCGCTTTGCCACAGATCCTTGACCCAAAATAAAATACTGTCTAAATTGTTAGACGATCGCTAGGTCTAATTAATTAGTTTAGTTTCCTCCAGTCCAACATTTGGACAAGAGAAACTCATTTCGGAAAAAGTTAGAGAAATAATCGTCGAAATTTTATTCAAAGTCTAGAGTATAAAAAATTAAAGAAACAAGTTTTTGACAAAATGTTACTTAAAAATTTGTAAATCATTGCAAAAGTGATTCAAAATAAAATAAAACAAATTAAGCTTTATTGGTGATGGTGAACATATAAATAATATATCCATTAAATATTATGTAATATATGATGCCGTATAATGTACAAAGAATTGTTTAATTTAGTCCTTTGAAAAAAATTAAATTTACATTAATGATGTATTCACGATATTTGTATACCACACAATTATGTATTTGCATGGTTGGGGGGGGGGGGGGCTTTTTTCCTAGTATTTAGTTTTAAGTTGAGGTGAAATTGCAATACTATTTATTCGTTGTACTTATTTTATTTATGATTATGATTTATAATTAAGTTTGTCAAGTCATAAATTTTTTATATACATTAATTCCAAATACCTCATAATTAAAGTATTCAAAGAAAAAAAAACTATTTAGTTTTCTGATAAGTTAGTTTGTTAAGTCAATAAATTAGAGCTAAAGATCATTGAAAATCACTAGTAATGTAGGAACCTTTTGATAATTATCTATTCTCAATATGTAATGTAGGAACAAAACCTTTTGATAATTATCTATTCTCAATACTATTTATTCGTTGTACTTATTTTATTTATGATTATGATTTATAATTAAGTTTGTCAAGTCATAAATTTTTTATATACATTAATTCCAAATACCTCATGATTAAAGTATTCAAAGAAAAAAAAGCTATTTAGTTTTCTGATAAGTTACTTTGTTAAGTCAATAAATTAGAGCTAAAGATCATTGAAAATCACTAGTAATGTAGGAACCTTTTGTATACCACACAATTATGTATTTGCATGGTTGGGGGGGGGGGGCTTTTTTCCTAGTATTTAGTTTTAAGTTGAGGTGAAATTGCAATACTATTTATTCGTTGTACTTATTTTATTTATGATTATGATTTATAATTAAGTTTGTCAAGTCATAAATTTTTTATATACATTAATTCCAAATACCTCATAATTAAAGTATTCAAAGAAAAAAAAACTATTTAGTTTTCTGATAAGTTAGTTTGTTAAGTCAATAAATTAGAGCTAAAGATCATTGAAAATCACTAGTAATGTAGGAAACTTTTGATAATTATCTATTCTCAATATTATTATTTTTTTTTTGAAGATTAAACGGCGAAGAGCCGTCACTATTCTCAAAAATGTTATTTCATAACACAAATTGTATAGCATAAATTTATTATTTCAGAAGAATAGAGAAGATATTTCCTTTTTTTTTTAGAGAATGCGAATAGAGAAGATATTTTCTTTAGTGCTAATTTACTTTTTCTTCCCCATATTGCTAAAGGCACTAAATAAAACTTGAATAGCAAATTTCCATTCACTTTCCCAACTATCATATTTCAAACTATCATGTTGCCGTTGGACTTTTCCAACTGCCATTCTTCTAGCACTATTTCTTCATGCGAAGCAACCTCTAAAGTTTCTCTTAGAAATATAGTAAAAAAGTTACATTTTGTTGTATTAGGAAATGAATAACCTAGTTGATATATCACATTGATCACATATATAAATTACCTTTATTTATAAGACTTAATTATAGAAACATTGCATTATTATTAATAATTATAACATTCCGCTCATTGATTGATGCCTTGGAGTTGGGGTCCAACCTGGTCGATATTTTCTGGAAAATAAATGTGAAATGAACGGACACCTCCAGTTCCCGAAACAGGAGAAGTTAAAGGAAATTCTAGGTACCTTTCCAAAATGGGAGGATAAGGGTCACAGTCATTCACACTCAACTCAACTCAAGCGAGAAATGTCAGCACTGAGCACTCCATAATCCATTAATCCATTACCAAGTATTCTCTACGCCTCTCCGACTGGATCGAATCCAGACCGTCCATTCCAGGCGCGAGATTCATCCGCGCCTCTCCATTTCCTCTCTTTTTCCCTTCCAATCAACATTCATTCAATAAGCAAGCAACTCTCGCTTCCTCTCCTCTCTCTCTCTCTCTCTCTCTCTCAAGAGAGAGACATATAGATAGATAGATTCCATTTGTGATTTATTTACTTGAAGGAAGAAATTAGGTGAAACCATTGAAACCTTCAGTTCGGGTGGGGAGAGATGATATCGCCTGGATTGAATCTAGTGATGACAGTGATCGGATTCGCTGTGAGCACCATGTTTATAGTGTTCGTGTGCACGAGGCTTATCTGCGCGCGAATCCACCTCCGCAACAGTCGTATTGCTTTCGCCACCGCCTCTGGATCCGATCTCAGCCTTGTCAGTTCTCTCTCCTCTCTATATCTTTTACATTCCGTTTGACTTTCGAAGATATAAAGATAATAGTTTTTGAAAATAGGTGGAGAGAGGATTGCATGGGTTAGAACCATCGGTGGTAGCTGGATTCCCGACTCAGAAATTTGGCGATTTTTCCGACTCTGGACAAGACCGACAGTATGTTAATGCTACTCTCTCCGTTTTTATTTATTTATACTTTTCTTTTCTTATTTGGTGTTTTCTACAATTACTAGTAGAGCATGCTTTACATTGTTTTTAATTTTACTTCAATTAAATTGATCAACTTTCTCCTCATAGTACCATTTTCTCACATCCCACGTGATAATTTCAACTCAACAATTTAGCTGATAGTTGGTGTATTGTTGGGTTCCATATTTTTGTTTTTTTTTTGGGTTTTTTTTTTTACTGTTAAGGTCAAACTTAAGTCAAGTTAATTAATCGCTTTTTTTAGTTTTCTGTAACCTTTTTTTTCTAAATACTAATAATTAATAAATGAGCCCCAGCATTATTTTCTGTTTAAAAACAGTAAAAATAAAGGAAAGGAAAACCACAAGCCCCAATTTGTTTGGTACCTGGCAAAGCTCCAAATTTGTTTTGTACTCTTCTAGAACTAGTCTTAGTCATGGTGTCCATAACCCCTTTATCCTAAAGAAAAAGAATGATAACAACCCCAACATAACTGGTTTTTGTTAGATGGTACCACAGAAATATGTTGTTTTGGATAATTCACCCCCTTAATAGGTATTATCTTTTTAACTGAATTTGACCCTTAATACCTTGTTACTGTTCGAAAGAAAATTTTGTTGCCCATAATTAGGTTTACTTACAGGTTAAAATTTTATTACTGTATCAATAGTTCAATACTGACCTATAATTCTCAGCTGTTTAACAATTCCACCTAAGAAAAATGGGACAAAACAGGTTGGATCTAATTACACATAAATCTCAGAATTATTGGACTGCAAAAGCTGTTGAAAATCAATAAAAATTTCAAGGTGGGAAGGAAAAATTCACATTTTAATCAAGTTTTGGGTTTAAACTGTAAAATGTACACTTTAATAAAAAAAAAATCAGTTAGATTGCTGTAGCTTCAAAAGAAAGCTTTATTAATAAGTATTATTTAGTTGCTAATAAGTTGCAAAAATATAAAAATGAAAATTGATGAAAAATAGAAGATATATAAAATAAGTCCAGCATATCAGATTGAGAACAAATTAAAAGAAGGGAAATGGTAGCTACAACAGCAAACAAGAATATACAATAAGAAACGATACTGTGCATTACCATTCACAGGTCACAGCTATTAGAACTGTGTACCAGTACTACAATGACAGATTGACTCTTGGTTCCACAGTTTAGCAAGCATTATAATCTTTAATTTCCAGTTGTATAAGCAATTTCATGGATGTATGCATTACTGAATTTTCCAAAATCTTGATCTCCACCAAGCAAATTAACTGGTATTCTAGAAGATAATAAGATTGTTTGTGATCATATTTATGAGAGTATGTTTCTTTTTTGGCCTGGGTATCCTTTTGTAATAAAACTTTATGTAGTACTTGTATCCCAAGACTTCCCCACTCTGTTTAACTTTGTGTCCCTAAATTGTTTGGTGTTCTTGAATTTCAACCTTCCATTTGGATTACTGTTAGATAAAAGATGATTTGCCATCATCCCAACTAGCTTGGCGATGTAACTAGAGGTGGCAAATCTGATCAGACCCTCCGACCCAATGCAACCCAAGTTGACCTGAGATTTGGATATGATCCAAAGCCGGACACTCTGAGGCTGGACCTGTGACCCGACAATTCTTGGAAGTCGAATCAACCTGACCAGACCTATCCGATGACCACATTAGAGGTGGAAACATCTGGCTTGGACTGAAAAGCCCACCAGATGCAACCAATCTGAAACGACCCGAGCTGAAATCTGTGAAAAGTAAAATTGTCGCAAATCTGTCCCAATTGGTGACCTGAACATGATTGTAAATAAAATGGAGGACCTAAAACCTCTCTGACTCAGCCCGTGACCCAACACTTCTCAAGCGTCAAACTGACACTCTGACCTGACTTGTTCTGACTCTAACCCAACCCTACTAGTCCAATTTCCGCATCTAGTGGTAATTCATGGAGGTACTAATTTTATGTTCTTCCTTGACAGCTCTATATCCCAAAGATCAAAAGCCACACCCATCTTTAATAAGTGGCCCATGTAGATCTTTGACTAAAAAGTGCTGTGTTGCTCTGGTCCTTTTTTTTCCTTTTCTTTTTCCTCTTGCTTAAGAAGCCCAAACGATGTGAGCAATATTTAGTCTTAACAAATAAAATGGAGATTTCTTTTTTTTTTTGCATAGGAAACACTTCTTTTATTTTAAGCACTCCTTTTACCTGGTCAGAGTATTGCTCAGCTATTGATTTTTTTATTGTATATTTCTCATTGTAGGTGCACAATCTGCCTGGCAGATTACCAGGAAAAAGATGTATTGCGACTTTTTCCATATTGTGGTCACTCCTTTCATGTAGCATGCATAGACATCTGGCTGAAACAGAATTTCACATGCCCCATCTGTAGAATTTCTCTGAGGGATTCTTCTGATAAAAAGCGTGCATTTTTACCCTCCTTTCACAGCACGCCGAATAATCAGGAGATCAGACCAGTTCAAATGGGTCAGGTTAGAGGCGAACAATCATTATCGATTGGGGAGAATGAAACAGGATCAAAACACACTGGGAGCTCATGATCTCTTCAAGTTCAGTTCCTTCTTTTGTTTTTTTTTCCTTTCCTTTTTTGGCATTTAGGTGCTAGAATTTTGGTAATTTATCAGCTGCTTTGTAAATATGTCAAGGTCCTTCAGTTATATAAAGCTCCAGTTATTTCCAATTGAACTTAGAAATTTGGTGTTCATCAAGGTTGGTATGCAATTAAGGAAAATTGTTCTGACTGGCGTAACTGTAGCGTTCTTTTTTCTTCTGATCAATTTTCTTTTTCATATATAGTCTGGTCAGTCTGCATAAACAGATTCACGGAAAGAGACACAATCTCCCCGATCGGTATGCGTAATGAGACTGTATCTTTCTTTGAATAATCTGGTCAGTTTTACCATTGCATTGTTGCATTGTAACTTTACATTAAGGAATAGTGTACTTACCTCCACTTCTTAGTGTTCATTCTCTGAACACTCTTCAACTGATTCTGCCCAACTTACAAAAAAAAATAAAAATAAAAATAAAAAGGCATGGAGTAGCTTGTACGCAATGACGCAATGTGTGAATTTTATTTTTTTTATTAAAAAATGAGCTCAAAAGATCAGGCAATTATTATATAGTTGCCAAAAAAAAATTTAACTTGATAAAAAATTTAAAATCACGTAACAACTGAAAATTGCTGTGTTTTTTTAGTGAAGTAGATAAGAGTGAATTTATACCATAGACAAGTGTGTATTAACATATGTCAATATATGTTTAAGGTATATGAAAACTTATAAAAACTCTTTAGGAAATGAGTTTATGATTGTCGTTATCAAGCCCGATGTGTTTATCCCGAATGTAAAGTTGGAATCAAATTGAATTGCCTGGAAAAGAAAAGCAAAAACGGGACGGATATTACTTTTGTTGAAAGTCAATATTTCTGTTGGTTGAATTGGCTAAACTTTTGATTTTCTATCGCTGGATTCATATCGCTTATCATGCGCTACTCACAACATAAGTAAGAACGATGTGAATTACTTTCAAGTTCGTGCAAACTGATTCACTTTAGGTGCATATTTTCTCGTCATACAGAACGCCTGCTCTAAGCTCCTCACACATACATATTGGCCATGCCACACGTTTCATTTAAGAGTTAGATTTACGCAGAGTTATCTTTTTCAACAACTGACAATAATTTCTTTCATACAACTCTAACTTCTATATATGTTAATTTAATTAATATTTTTAAAATACTGTTCAATATAAGAACATTAAATTTATAAATACGGTTTTCATTATTTAAAGTGATATATTTGACCAATTAATTAACGTTTCTTCCATCGAATAATTTAAAATTTTACCATTTGAGTCTTAAACAGGTTTTTTTATGGATAGTTTCAAATGACTCAAATTTATTACATGTCATATCTAAATGATGGGAAAAAAATATATATATCTACAATTTTAAATTTAGTTTTAGTAATAGCTTTTAAAATATCAAATTGATATACCATAAAAGTTAATTTGTTAGAATTACTAAAAATATTAGGTTGATTTTTCTTTTCGAAGAAAAGAGAAAACCGCACAACTTTTGTTCAATCACCATATTACTAATTTATGCTTTCTTCGAATTATTGTGGGTCTCCACATAAAGGAGCAATCAGACCAGCAAAAAAATCTATGCTTGGATGGGGCATCTTTGATAAGCATGTTAAGCAGTGGGATCCAGTAATCGCACGGAGACTATACCAAACGTAAGGCAAAACAAGATGGTCATGTGAGCATGTCCTTTTATGGTTGAAGCAGATCTAAGAATAGGTTGATTAGCCACTTTATTGGAAATTTTCATGATATCTGATGGCCCAATCATAGATGCCTACCAGTTTGATTGGTCGATCATTAACATCATTCTAGATTTGGTGCGGCTGGTGCCAATTGAGGAAGTAAAATTACTATTTATGTATAGTAGTTGTGTTTTGTTGATGGTGAGATTCTTCACTCCAAATGTTGCATCAAAAAGGGTGATACTATCATTACAAACGTTTCGATAGAAATTCGTTTGTGCCACTCAGCAGGCACTTGTACATCCATTTCTAATTAGAATTATGGATAAGATGAACAATGCCACCAGCGCCAGTCCACCACATCAAATTATTTCTTTATATTAAAATATTTTATTTAATAGTTAGCGTGTTCTTTTTTAAGAAAAAGAATTAAATTTCTCATTGTCATTTCTTTTCTTATAGTTGTTATTAGTTAATAATATTTTAATAGTACAACCTTGAAGTTTTATTTTAATAGGACCATGCAACCTCATCAATAGAAGATTATTCTGATCAGTCAAACGTGGGAAACGGGCACGGAACAACCCTGTTCCATTTCGGTAACGAAACTTAAATACTCTTTCGCTTCCGTTTCGTTTCAGTAAACGAAACAGTTTTCTGTTCCACTTGTTCCGCTTCATCATTTTCCATTGAAATCAGCCCATTTCCGAGTTCAGTTCCGTTCCGGTAACGTTGATAAAATTTCTCGCTTCCGTTCCGTTTCTGAAAAAGAAACCATTTTCTCTTCTGTTTCTGTTCCGTTTCGGATGGAACGAAATGAAAACGTGCGAAACGGTGGTAAATTGACAGTCCTAATTCTGATAGCAGTAACTTGTTACACAGAGAATCTCAAAAAAGCTGTCAACTTGTAACTATACTAGTTAGCGAGTGGTACTGGTGTTCCGGCAGGGTAATGTGAAATAGTACTATAATGTCAATATTGATCAAGAGTGACTGAGTGTATCTGTGCAGTGCTCATGCCCCTAGGCATTGGTCCCATAAGAAACTGTACATAGTGGAAGTGCCTTTAAATTGAAGAATCTTACTGCATTTCTAGTTCCAATTCCAACACAAACTTTGCACTTGCTGGTAGTGCTGGTTGTAAAGAAATGGGGGAAGTGAAGCATTTGGTGGTGGCCAAGTTCAAGGAAGGAGTTGCTGTAGAGGAGACACTACAAGGAATGGCCCAACTTGTTTCTACAATGGACATGGTGAAATCTTTTGAATGGTAACAATTAACGCCTAATGAACTGCTTAATTAGCTGATTTTTTTAAAACGTTTTTAACCATCTACTGTTTTTGCGTTTATCTTTTTCCTCATCCCCTAATTTGCGAAGCTATATTAGCGTTTAAGATATTGTTTTTCCCTATTAGAATATTTCGCTAATCTACAAAGCACAAAGTAAAAAAAAATAAATAAAATATTTTGTTGGTCTCAATTTACAATAAATTAATAATTTAGTGGTTAATAATATAGGATAGAAGAAAAAGAATTGAAAAGATACAATGACACTATAAACTTTAAAATCGTTGGAAAACCATAAATACCCCAATTAACCAAATAATAATTATTTTGTTCTCTACTTATGACACTTTATAATTTACACAAGTGGCTTAGTCAATTGAAAGAAAAAGAGTTGAGGAAAGGGGATAATTAAGAAAAGCTGATAATGCATTGGCGCAGGGGCACTGAGATGTTAGGCGAGGAGATGCTCAGACAGGGATTCACTCATGTGTTCATAATGACATTCAACAATGGAGAAGACCTGGCTTCTTATTTGACCCACCCGAGCCACACTAATTTCATCGGTACCTTCCAGTCTGCACTTGAGAATGCACTTGTGTTTGATTTTCCTTCTGTGGTCATCAAGCCACCTGCTTGAATTGTTTTGATCAGTGGCATGTTTGCTGCAACAATCCATCCACTGCATTCAAAACCTATGGTGTTTTTGATCAACTATTTATCTTTATACTGAAATAAGAGAGATGAGCATTTCTAATAAATATTGTGAAAGATGGATTGAGCTGTGGAAATTTCAACTGTGTTATATATTCCTAATTAATGTATTTGCTCTGTACTATTCATGTATGTGTGCGTTAAGGATTGGCTTCAGCTAGTGGTGGAGTGATATTGTTACTATATATATCTATATGGAATTCTCAAATTAAGTGTGCTCGCCGAAAATGCATTTCACAGTCAAATTTTACAATTGTGGGGTAAATAGGGAATGTTCTTTTGGCTCAATATACTGTATATTTTTGGCTGGCATGTTTTTTTTAATAAGTTTGCATTTTTGTCGGCAAGTATATATTGAAGTGAAAGAGAATAGGAACAAATGAATATTTAGTACTGTAGTTTCTTAGCTAGGTCCACCTGGAGTTGGACCAGGGTCATGCACGGGTACAAATGATATTGTCTGGATTTAGCAAGCAACAGTGTGTATCTAATCTAAAATGATGGGGGTTTGATGTAGAAAAATTAGGGTTTGGCAAATAATGCATTTTATATGAAGCTATTTTTGAAGATAGCACATGCAAAACTAATCAATGTATATACCATATAGCAGTACAGTACAATACAATGCTGGGCTTGCGATGCCAGATTATTTTACATGCAAAAGCCCTCTTGTTCCTTTATATTTGCCTATTTTGGATTCCCAAATGTTTGCAAATTTGCTAGGTATGGTGTGCCTCACTGCTTATGACTTAATAGCCACAAGTTTCCAGGAGAAGGAAATTAAGTACATATTTTACATTGGATATTTGAATACAAAAGAGTTCTCCTTATTCTTTCCTATTGAGATTTCGGCCCTGATCAATATATCATTTTTTTTTTAACATGGAATTTCATTTCGTTGGAAATTCGTGATCAAAATGAATAAATTTGGTGTCATTTAATTGAAATTTTTTTATAATTACATCTAACGAAAACCTGTATGAAATCAATTGAATTGAATTGAAATAATTTGTTGTAAAAAAGCATTTTGATCGGGGCCTTATTGTCTTCTTAAAGTCTGAATAAAAAAGAAGGGATAAGTATTATTATTTATTTTCCTTCAACTCCACTTATCTTCCTCTCCCTTCAACCCCACTTAAAAATAGAGCTGTCAATATTACTTTTTTTAATCGTTTATCCTACCCGTATCGTATTCGATAAGACGGATATAGATAAGGTTTTATTTTCGTTAAGTTATCGGATATGGGTATGGATAAAAAAATTTTCGTTATTTATTGAGTAAGGGTATGGGTAAGGCTATTTCGTATTCGTTAATTACCCATACCGTTAATCTTTATAATAACCAAAAAATATAATTGTAAGATTCAATTAATACGTTAATAACAAATGAAAATCCGAAAGATATATTTGTAAGATTCAATTGATATGTTAATAATTAAACTAGGCAATTAAATTATGAGATTTGATTGAAATAATACTACGTTAAATTGGAAAGATATAATGGTAAGACTCAATTGATATGTTAATTATATTTTTTTTCATTCACATGCTACATTAAAAAAATAATAAACTTTTTCAGAAGATCGTTTCTTCTCAGTTGTCATTTGAGAAAATATTGTATAATTAGTAATTAGTTATGTAATTTTTTTTTTGTGACAATTGACATAAGAAGATATAGTATGATTTTATTATATTTAAAGTATTATTCAATGTTACACTTTATTAAGATATTTATCTGATAATATCATAATATTTATTTATCTATATTGTATAATATTTTTTCATTGAGTTATTAACATTATTATCCATTTTCTACCGTTATTCTACTCTTACCGTTAATTCTTAACGTATAAGGATAAGGTACGGATAAAGTTAAATTTTAACGGATAAGAGTAGGGTATAGAAAATTTTAATGGGTACGAATATGAAAAATGTCTCTACCATATCATATCTCTACTTAAAAGGAAACTTCATACCTTTGCCAAATTGGAAGTACAAGAGAATACCCAATTTCGATACATTAGCATCCAATTTTTTGCAATACATTTCTTCTGTAATTCCTTAATATTTGTCAGTGTTGCCGTGATAAATGTAAATACATGCATAATATAGTTTACTTTCCCGGCTACAGAGGTCCTTGTTTTCATTGCTTTTCTCAAGTTTGAATAATATGACCTGAAAATATGGGGAAAAAGGTCCAGCTGGAATAAGCCTCCGGAGCAGGGATCAATAGGCCCATTCAGCAGTGTTATTTACATAGGCTGAATGCAGTGACAAAAAGCCCATTAATATTCATTAACAGAATGTGTGTGACTGTGTGAGAGTTTGTTTATAATTTGACATTTCTGAGCCCAAAGAAATTATCAAAGCAGGTGAACATATCTTACTCTGCTTTTGGGTATCCGAATCAGGTACACGATTATATTGTATAGGATCCACTTAGCCCAAAGGGAGGCTTAGACTGGAGATTGTATATATATAAATATTTTTGGATCAAATCATTAATTGCATTTTATATCTTAAAAATCAGTATATAAAAAGTTTTTTAATGATTTTGATGGGACTGTAGGTCTCTAGCTTGGCTTCCAACTCCCAAGTTGAGTCTTCCAGAAACTGTGTTAACTGTATCAATCATGTGTCAGCATGTTTGCTACTTTTTTTTCTTGGGAAAATTTTCTTTGTACTCCTCAAAATTGAGGAAATACAAAATTTGCCCCCTAAAAATTAAAACTCCTGATTTTATCCTCCGAAAATTCGAACCACTCCTTTATTTGCCCTTTTGACATATTTTATACTATAAATAATATTAAAATAATAAAACTAATAATTTGTGACTCTTTTTACCCTGATCGAATCTAAACCCATTCGATCTATTCGATCCAGACCAACTCTCTCACGCCAGAACCCTTCCTCTCCACTCAATCGCACGAAACAGTCCTTTCTCTCATCTCCTCTCGATCAAACCAGGAGAGAAGAGAAGCTTCAATCGAAGCCTAAACCCTAGTTCTTTCTCCATCAACCCGGAATCCCTCATCTCCACTCAATCGAATCAGAAAGAAAACTCTAGTTCTTCTCTCCTCTCCTCTCGATCAAATCATCAAACCTTAAGTTCTCCTCTCCTCTCCCTAAGTCACGCCGAAACAAGGAGAACACAGAAACCTTCGTCGCCTTTCTCTCCGCTCGTCGCGAAGCTTACTGTTCAACTCATTTGACAGGTATTCATGGGTTTCTTCATTTAGCTTACTGTTCTGAAATTTAGTTCTAAAATTTTGCATGAATTGTTCCGTTGCTTGTTTTTTCTACTCTGCACCTTTAAATAGTTATTAGATAATGCTCACTGGCCAGGTACATCTTTATATGTCACTAGTATTTTCGTTCAATCTGTTTTATATGTCACCGGTTTATATGTCAGTGGCCAAGTACATCTTTCGATAAGAGAAAAGCATACAATCTGTTTTATATGTCACTGGTCAGGTACATCTTTATGCTCTGCACCTTTAAGTAGTTCTTTCCAGTTATTAGATAATGCTCGCTAGCCAAGTACATCTTTAAATAGCTGCAACATTTATCACCAATAACAGAATTTAGCATAGTTCTGAAATTACTGTTTTCACTAATAATTTTCCTTTTCCTTTCTATTCTTTGAGAAGAGGTATTATTTCTTCCTTAAATTTTGCTTTTGATGTCAGAACTTCAATTACTTCAGAAAAAACTGTACCTTGTAATCTGTTAAACTTACGTTTTTAATGCCTTTTTGTACTTTTTTTTTTTGCAGGAATAGACATGCACATACTAATGGTACAACATCAATGGGTTAGATTTGAGAGCAGCAATGTATTTTGATGTTGTTATTTTGAAAACTAGATGAGCTTTTATTAGGGTCTAATTTTGGCTGACGTAATGTATTTTGATGCTTAGATATTATGTCTAATTTGGAGAGAAGCAATCTATTAGGTATTAGGGTCTAATTCGTGAAACTAGATGATCTGTGTATTTTGGAAACTAGTGAAGCAATGTATTTTGAGAGAATTTGTATCTTGTCTTACTGGTACTAAATGTTGTTATTCCATCTCTCGACTCTCTATTAATTGTGGTCATTGTTCTTGTAATTACAGTGCTGTACAAGTCGTGTCGTAATTGTGGTCATTGTTCTTGTATTTATTCTCGACTCTCTATATTGTATTGTATTTATTCTTCTGTATTCTGTTAGATATGTGCAATTTGTTAGACTAGAAATGATTGTCAAATGTTGTACTTGTAATGTTTTAAAATTTTCAAAAAAGATTTTCTAGAAGGGAAAAAAATGATTGTCAAATGTTTAGATTGCATTCATTTTGATATTTAGTATTGAGGATTGTTGTCTTGATATGAACCATGCAGTATATCCCTGGATATGAACCCTTATTCCTGTACCAAACGGTACCATGCAGCACCTGTAACAATCGCTTTCTACCATGTAGTATATCCCTGGATAAGCAACGTATATCAAAGCAACATATATCAAAGAAACGTATATCCTTGGATAAGCAACGTACATCAAAGTATATCAACAGCATTGGTACAATTCGAAAGAAATGAGAAGGTAAAGAGTAAAACACCATCAGTTTAGAATATAAGTAGTACATAATATCAAAGTCTCTCTGGACATAATATAAGCAGTAAAGAAATGAAAACAATATAGGACAAACATGACAATAAGTACAGAATATCAAAGTCTCTCTGGACAAACATGACAATTATCAAATCAAAGCATCTCTAAATCTAGACAAAATAAGCACCATCAGTGCATCAATAAGCACACGAAACCAGTACAGAATAACACCAAACCTGACTTTCCTAACACAAAACCTGACTTTCCTAGCATCTCTAAATCTAGACAAAATATAGCATCCCTAAATAACCCTAATAACTGATAATTTTCCCATACTATTACTACCATTAATATGCATCATTTCTAACTCCTCATGCTCACCAGTTTGACCTGAAAAGCAAACAAAAAAAGTAAGCAATCTATTTAATTCTGGAGATAAGGATATGCTATATGAATTATGTCTATATGCTACATGAAAATATAGAAGTAATGATAGGTGTTTGGAGAAGATGCTTGTAAGAATAAAATTGTATATTGATCTTATTCAAACTTTACAATTGTTGTATCTCTGTATATATAACCCTTGTCTACCTAATCACAATACATCCGTAACTAACTAGCTCTAACCAAATTCTATTACAAAAACTAATTTCCTAAACATCTCGAAGGGTTTGAGAGTGGATACACCAGGTGTATCAGCTACTGGTACGCCTTTTACCAGTAGGCTGATCTTTAACGAATTATGTAGGTTATCAGAAAAACATATAATATTGTTAATTAACAAAAAAATAGTACTAAAACAGTAAGCAAACTCTATAGAAGTGTCTCAAATCTGTACTTAGAAAGACAGGAAAGTGCCTAGGGCACCTTAAAAAAACAAAACAAACTAAAAGAAATTGGTCAAATACAAACCAGGTTCTTGCGAGGGAGACAGACTTCATGCGAGGAAAAGCAGTGATTCGTGTGTGAGAGAAGCTTCGCGACGAGAGGACAGATAGGCGACGAAGGTTTGTGAGTTCGCCTAGTTTTTGCTAAATTTAGGGAGATGAGAGAGGAACTTAGGGTTTCATAGTTTGAACGATAGGAGAGGAGAGAAGAATTTACGGTTTGTGTCTTTTCTGGTTTGAATGAGTGGAGAGAAGAACTTAGGTTTCCATTTGGGAAGTTCTCTCCTGGTTTGATCGAGAGGAGAGGATAGGTGAGAAGAAAGGGTTTATCTGGTCCGGTTTGATCGCGACAGAGAGAGAAGAGGTCCTGGTTCGATCAATTGATCGATTCGAGGATCGAATGGGTTAGATTCGTAAAGGGTAGAATCGTCATATATTTCTTTTTTTTAAATTTAGCAGTATTTTATGATATAAAACATGTCACAAGGGTAAATAGAGGAGTGATTTCAATTTTTGGGGGGCAAATCCAAGAGTTTTAACTTTTGGGGGGTAAATTCTGCATTTCCTCAATTTTGAGGGGTACATAAAAAAATTTTCCCTTTTTTCTTCTGTTTTTTGTTTTTATACTACGTCAGGTGATAATGTCAGCTAAATTTTAAATGTAACGATCCTGTATGAAATTTCGGTTTCAAAAAAATGCGACAGTTTCCATAATAGACGTGGAATCATTAATAATGTCAAACCAACAGGAATATATATGTTCATTTGTCCATGCTTTCTCCTATTTAAAAGTCGGATACAATCCAATAATCCATAGACCAACAGTGACTTTAATATAACTGTAATCATCCTTATGCAACTTTTGTTATTGGTTTCAAATGATTCATACAGGAGGGAGGTTGGCAGGTAGCAACTAGCAAAACTAGTGGTTTAAAAAATTGGTACTGTAATTGTTATGTCTTTCTCAAGCATGCAAAACTAAAGAAGAAAGGCAATTATCTTATCTTTGTGATGTCATGATACATGCAGCGTGACCATCATTGCATACCAGATTATATTTAATATTTGTTTTTGCCTATGCTTATGACTGATGAACTTTGTGTCCAAATTCTCTTTGGCTAGTATAGACAACAAAGCCTGTCATGTTTTATTCAATTGTAACTAGAATTAATATTAGTTCCAAATGAGGGTGAATGGTTACAATCCACCGAAATTGACTACATATGACGTAATTCTTTCTTTGGAAAAGATTAAATTTACATTCCTTATGGATTGAGGGGAACATAAGCAAATGTTACATCGTTTCAATTATTTGTAGTTGAACATTCTGCTTAGCTTTGTGAAAACTTGATATGTATGGTTAGCTCCCAAAATTTCTCTATCTCTGCTTTTCTTTTTATTTTATTTTGTTTTATTTTTGTTTCTTAAGTGTCCATTGGGAAAAGAAACGGTATCAACACCCATGAAAACATAAGCAAGAAAGCTGCGTTAATATACATGCATGAGAAGGTGTTGCCCACACGCCACCCAAATTTCAAAAATTTTAAATTTTATTTCTTAAACAAAAACATGCATGGAAACAAAACAAGCACCAAACATGTCCTTGGATATAGCATTTGAATCTAGTATGATGAAATAATTAAGCCAAAATTATTGAGTTTGTTGACAGCTAGTGCCGTGCCATTGGAAGTGACATATCATAACCGTTACTTAAATGAGCTATGTATTACCCAAAGGTTTGTTGCTTTAATCAAGCACTAGTCTTTCTTTTTTGATACATTGTCACACTAATAATTTTTGTAAACCAGTTAATTTTATCTTTTTATAGAAAAGTTTAGTTAGTATCAGTGCAAAAAGATAAAACAGCCTTGGGTTGTTAGCCTACCAATTTGACTTCAAGTTTTCCTGCACATCATGCAACCGCAACACAATCTTGTTAGGCACAGGTAACACCAAAATATATTAAATGCACCTTGAAGTTAGGAATTTTCCTAACAAACTAAAATTTTAAACGATATTGTTTGCAAATTAACTAACATAACTTCACTGTTATTTAGTTGCAACGACTAGACTCGAGTGTTGATTTATTTTGTTTTTGAAAATGGCCCTATAAGTAGGGAAAAGCAAACCCAAATTTCTTCATTGGGACTTTGGTGATAAGGTGTTTGCCTCTGATTATTATCAATTTATTAATTAATTTGTACTTGAAATAGACCAGCAGGAAAAAAAAATATTTATCCTTTTAATACAATAAAGAACTGTATGACTTGGATTTAGTGAAATAAGGTTAAAAGCTGATGCGAAATACAAGAAAATCAAAACAAACTCTAAACAATCAGCCACAATTGAATTTCAAGTGTCAGTTTCAAGTCATTTATTACTCTTCCTACCAAGTGAGCCATGGTAGACTGCTACTTTGTTTGTTGAATTATTTAGGCCATGAGACATTCAAACTATTTTCTCTCTCTCTCTCCCCCCCCCCCCCCCCTCCATGTCCCCCTTTTTATTTAATGTTTCTGGAAATGAGAAAACAAATTGCACACAACACAGACAGGGGATTAATCTGATATAGAAACGTATTTATCTGTCACAAAAAGGTAGCAGTGAACGAATCAATGGGAAAGAAGAAGTACACAGTCACATGAGGTATCGTTGTCAATCAATCTTTCTCTATCTCTAACTATGAACATCTTAAATAAAGACAGCACAGATTCTAACTCACGAGCTTAACAGATTCTGAGCCAACTCATTGCCGATTTTCCAAGGCAAACTATTACCTTTATAGAACAATTAAATAATTATAAAACAGATTAGTTTTCTAAATGCTTTAAAAAGAAGATTATGCAAATATGCAATAGTATATTAGTACGAGCTCACAGCAAACTAAAAAAGAAAGATGCCAATGCTATTCATGCATTGCAAAATTGCAACTCTCAGCTTAAAATAATACACAATTGAGTGAGTTGATCAATTCAACACTGCACTAAACAAAGCATCACAATCCTGCGCACTCCAACTGCCCAGCATTTCAACAAAAAGAAAAAAAATTAAATTAAAACACTTTCAATTTTTCTAATTCTCTAAACTTATCCACATCAAGAAAAAAAGGAAGAGAAAAAACCCTCATTTTACCTTCCAGTCCTATTTTATTTCTCACCAATTCTATCCTCCTAAGAACAGCCAGTCGATCGATCAATTTCATCAAATAAATTAAAACATGAATTAACAGCCAACACCACCAACAGTAGATATATCCCTCCCTGAAATCAGCAAATAAACGGATCAAGAAGGGGTTCTGAATGACTGAACGAGGAGGGAGAAGGGAGGCGATTGGCAGCGGCCATGCCAGAGGCATTGCTCCTCTTCTAGCCAGAGCCGGCTGTCCAGTGTACTTCTTGCCCGGAAGAGAAAGTTTGCGAACCCGCCGGTAGTTGGGTGCCCGAAGAACCAATCTCGCATGTCCCACATTAGGTCTACAGGTGCACCATCGACAAATATCGTCTGATTTCCTCTGAAATTCCACTTCAGCCTCCTCACCTGCTCACAATCAACAATTTATTTCATTTCAAGTCCCTTTTTGCTTGGACTGGTTTCTTAATCAATAAAGATTGCGATTCCACCTAAGCCTGATATATTCCAGGAGTAGCATTGAATATTTCTAAAATTAAGATGACTGATTGGAAAAAAATAAAATAGAACCAGAAATAATAATGGCCTTTTTGGAGTTTAGAAAAAAATTTATTTCGCTCATGAACATGCCAGAAAATTAGCTGTATCAGAAAATAAATTACAAAAATTATATCTATACTTAAAATGAAAAATGGCATTCTGAGAGTTGTTGAAACATTGGGAATACTTTAATCATCCAATTTTGGCGACCAAAAATAACTTCCAAATTCTAATACCAAGAACATTATTGATCTCAACAATTTAAAACCAACTCCTGTATAAAACATGTAATAATGTCATCTGATCTGCATTGCAAATACCAAATATTCCTAACCTGAACAACCCGCTTGTTGTCGACGCTGACCGACAACACCTCCTCGGGCGGGCCGTCCTCATCATCGTCATCGCATTTCTTGCTGCAGCTAATCATGATCTCATGCTCAGCCCCACCGTCTCTAAACCTGGCTCGAGTGGTGTGGGCCACATGCCCCAAGACCTGCTCCCTCCGACTCGCCAGTTTAAACTCGGCTTTTTTAATAGTGCCTTCCAATTTCTTCACTGTCTCTTCACAGGTATCTCCAATCAACAATGCAAACTCTGAATCCACAACAACTATCACATAGAACCCGCTAACGGGCTCCGGTCCCGACCCAAACTTAGCCGAAGTGTAGTCCCAAAATAGAGCAACTATTGTGTTGTGCCCCGAACTGGTGGCCATGGGGAAGGTGCGTGTCCCCTTCTTCTTACGCAAAATATGAGATGACGTGTCATTACAAGGGACAGGATCGACACCAATCGAGAGAGACGAGCCCGTACCAGCGTTGGAACGGGTCCAGGTGACCCGGATCAGAAGCTCCTTACCACTCGTCAACTTGGAACGGTACGCACAGGCCGCGGAACTCTGGATCGAACGAGAGTGGAGTTGGGAACTGAGAGGAGTTGAACTGGAGTCTCCAGTTGACACACTAGCGTGGCCTGAGCAGGACACGTCAGCAACTCGTACGGCGTGGTCGCTGAAGCAAGAGGCGAAGTCCTTCATTGGAGAAGGGAGGAGAAGGATGTTACTGGAGAAGTGCGACTTCTTCGTCTTTCCCACCATTACTCGACAAATAGTTTCGGTTTATGTTGAGATCTGAGGAATTTGGGTTTTGGGTATCCTACTTTGTAAAGGTTTCGGCCATGGCGTCTCACATGCCAAGTGAGAGAGAGAGAGAGAGAGAGACAGAGAGTGGTTTTTGAAGATTTGATTTGGGGATTGGAAAGGGACCGAATAAATAGCCTTTGATTTTCCCTTTATATTTCCTGTGTAAATTCGTGTAGCGAGTCATTAGCGTGGATCTCCGAAAAGCCTTGTCGTCGCATGAGTGCGTGAAAAGAAAAGTAAACGTGTATTTGGTAACAAAAGGGGGACGCAGAAGACTTGGAAACCCTGGGTAATTAACGAAGTGCCGTTTCGGATTTAATTATGAAGTAGGGAGGTGTACAACAGGGTATGTGAATTAATTAAGAAATAAATAAGAGTTTATTCCCTATAATTGCATGTATTTAGGAGAATGGCAGCAAAACAATTAAAGGCTGAGGTATGGGTATGACGGCTGATGGCGTGTCAGCAGTGAAGTGAAAAAGACTGGACACGTCTAGTTTAGTGTCTTATAGTGGAGAGGGTCAAGTTCCACAAGTAAAATTAAGTGTTTAATTTTTCTACTGATTATCCTAATGTGTCTCTATTATATTATTAAAAATAAGTTTAAAAGGAGTAGGAGACGACTTTTGTTTAGGACATGATTTGGTGCATGTTTAACATCCTCTTTCGTATTTTGTGGGACTTGAACTCATTTCCATAGAAAAATGACATTAAGGAATAATACTATTATCTTAAAATTAATGTCTTAATCTTATTTTCTCTTTTTCCGCGTATGAAAAAGCACCATAAAGTTTGCTTTTTTTTCCCTTTGGTTGAATCATACTAGGCAGATTTATTTCATGACTGTTTTACCTACCATTTACGGAAGACACAATGGATTGGAACACTGATAAATCTTTTGTGTTCAATGTGTTACGAAAAAAAGTTGGTTTTTATTTTTCTAAGCTAGCGCTGAGATTAAATTAAAATTTTCAATTCAATTTGACGGCGTGATAACTACTCTAATTGTCGGTGAAAGTTTCGCTTTGACTTTGGTTTAAAAAAAGATTTGACGCACAACTACCTACTAAATATATATATAATGCAATTAGAAAAGTAACTGTTTAGTTAGATAACTTAGATTACAGCATTTCGTGACACCAATTATAGTTATCTTTCATTATGTTACGACTTGGTTACAACTCCACTATATATTTCATAACACCGATAATACAGTCCGAACGGTGTAAGTTATGATTGAATTGCACAAAATTTCCTATTGTTTTGTTGTAATTTGTTAATTTATATGAGCAAAAAAAAAATGATCTAAATAGTTGATCGATGAATAAATTCTTATCCTTCGTTCATAAAATAATACCAAATATAAAATTGATCTAAATTAAACGGTGTATTTTTATTTTTGTTTTTTTTAGGATTGTCAATAAGAAAAGTTTTTAAATTCTTGCATGCATATTATATCAATATCTTGGATTTCGATAAAAACAATTAAAAATATAGATCATTTTGTATTTTAGCCGATTGCCTCTCTCTCATTCTCCTCCAGACTGAAAGCACATCTCAAAATTCTTTCAGCATGATGTCATTTTTATAAAAAAGAAAAAGAAAAATTGACACGCGGTGTCAATATATCAGAGGCGTTGATATGATACAGAATATCTTACAAATTTATCTCAAAATTGTACTTAATGTTATTGGAGACTTTAACTATTAGATTTATGTATTCTAATTTTCTAAATCAATCTTGCCTGGTAAAGATAGTAATTAACGTTATCTACTAGTTTCTTAGATAATGTAAGAAAAATAATTTAGCATATTAATTTTTGATCGGACGGCACAATTTTTTTTTAAAAAAAAAAGAAGCAAAAAAATATATATCCTAGCTTCAAAATAATAATGAAAACGACAGCTCAACATCAAGCACATGATAGCAGATTTTCTTTTTCAGTTTATCTCAAATTCAATTAAACATTATTAAATACATTATAATTCAAAATAATTATTATAATTATTTCAAGTGCTATCTAGACCATACGTACACGTGGCAATTCTTAAATAAGATGAAGATCTAAATACACGTGTCTATATTTCTCGATATGCCAATCCGACAAGATAATATAGGCATTTAAAAATCACGTATAAGTTTACAATTTTTTTGAGAAAAAGATATATACATATTTGCAATTTATAAAAGTTGGAAGTATATAATAATAAGGTACCCGAGAGGCCGAGAGCGAACAATTCCGATTTGCTGTTGCGTGACAAATAGTGTAGCACACGTACGAGCCGTTTGATCTTGATCGGACGGTTAATTTTTACGGGCCTATCAATCTAGATTACATGCACGGAGTTTTCTTGTTCATTAGATCTTGATCAGACGACCAGCATGCCGCGCTACACCATGTGTCGCGCGGAAGCCGATCTGAATTTGAGAGCGAAGGCTCTAGCGATTACATAGTGAGAATGAGATAGTGAGATGCGTGTAATGATGGAATGTTACATCTTTTAATGTCGTGTTACACTTTTTTTTCAAATATTTTTTTCCCGAATACGATGAGGACCAATGTTACATCATAGTTCCAATGCGTACGGATATCATAACTTTAAAATGTATTAGTGCAATATTTACGGTTTTCGATTAATCACATCACCACAACCAGCAGCCGATGTCATAATTTTTACCAAAAATGTTAGGCACAACATAATTAACAATACATTGCGAATTTTGTCGAACTTGCATAGAATCGTGTGCCTTTTTTATGACTAGGTTGTGGGTTTTAATTATACCATGGAGCCCTCATGCAAAATAATAATAATAATAATAATAATAATAATAATAGGTAATAAATTTTTTTAAAAAAATCGATAACTTAGATGAAACACCATTACACCAAACTACCAAAGGAGCCAAGTCAAGCATTAACTAACCGCAAGTTGTTCGCGTACTTATCTGAAAACGTAACTACTCGACAAACAAAGGGCCGGGGTACTGTTCCAGACGGAGAACTTGACTTGTAAAATAGACTCTCTCGTTCTGTAACTAAATATAAATTATTCAAATATTATGAGGTCTATATAGGACAATGATAAATTACAATAATTTATTAATTTAAATACGGCCAAAATTAGAGCATATATTTATTTATAGAAATATTGTTGAATGAATAGCTCTCGATGGTTTGTCATGATTGTTAAACACATAATTTTTTTTAGAGAAAAAATAATCGTTAAGTGATCATTCGCCGTCAATATAATATCGGGAGTTGGTATATTATATGCATATAAAAAATCAGCATTTTAAACATATGATCAATACTTATATTATATGCATATAAAAATGATTAATTTATTGTGTATTAATTGTTCATTGATTGATTTGAATAATATTTAATTTTGCACGTTTATGTTTCACCAGTTATCATATTCTTGATATCTAATTTCTTAGTGGATTGAATATCAACATTTAATTATAACTTTCAGTTCCAGATTACGGATCCCTTAGCGTGACATAGGTTCTACAATTATATGGACGGTATTTAACATCGAACACGATAGCATATTTTAACATCCTTTTATTGGGATTATGTAACCGACGCTGCCACTGACAGCAACATTTGTAAATTTATTATCTAGTTCGCTATGGTTCCTTCGGCTTAAAAAATGAGTAAGAAAAAAAGAGGCATTAGAACGACCATCATTACAACGAAAAAAAAAATGTCGTGGTTAAACATGTTCTATCCGATATATTTTTGACGAAGAAAAATATAAAAAGTAATGATTGGAAAAAGATAAATTCCCCATACATTAATTGGTTGAAGAAAAATAGAACGGAGCACAATGGGGTAATGAATATACTAAAGAAATGATTAGTGGTTGCAGTTAGGACTCGTGAACTACGATGTCTCGATATTTCATAAATTTTTTTTGTGTTAGGTATTTAAGTTACTCGTAATATAAAAAAGGATAAATTATATATTGAATTATTTTTTATATGACTTAAAACAAAATTGATTTAAACTACAACGTCAAAAAAAGTTATAATTTTCATATTTGATTATTTTAATTCACAATGGACCAAGACATTTCATCTTTAGAATTATTCCAACCCGTCCATTTAGATGAAATGGACCAAGACATTGAAATTAAATGATTTTAAATTTTTATGGCATGGAGAATGGTATATATGTATATTATTTCTAAGACTTTTTCGGGTTTTTGAAAGTAAAAATAAGATAAATCTCAGTTATAATTAAAAGAATCGCAAAAGGATTCGTATCATTTTTTTCCCTTTATGCCATCAGTTTTGACAAACTTTTAATATTCAACATTTGAAAATCCAAACAATAAATGTGAGCCTTTTTTGAACTCCTATTCTCCACGAAGAATGCATCAATGATTCGATGTAAAATTTATATATTTTTTTCTTTTTTATTTAATATTACTAACTTTTAAAAATGAACGGATTGGCATCATAGCTCGACTTGGTTTCAATGAATCAATGGTCATATGGTCGACTACTATTTCCTGATAGCGACAATTATACTATGGTTCTGCATTTTAAAATTCATTTCCCATACTTTAAAGCTATTCTCCCGGATTAAAATATTAGAGTTCGAATCCTCGTCTTATTTCGGGATATTTCCCCTAGTTCTATTTTTAAGAATATTCTTGATATTATTATTCAAATAAATAACTAACTTAACAAACGAAGATAAAAACGTAAGCTAACAATGCAGTGAAAATAACACAAATAATTTCGTAAAATTATTTAGCGCATCATAATTGTTTATAGCTAAGAATCATTTATACCATAAATATTCATGATGCTCATTGCATTCTAAAATACCAAGATCATAATAATTTTTTCCTCAGATTTTTCTATAGCGTATAGAAGCGAGCATTAATCAATTATACACAAGAAAAGTACATATTGTCATAAAATATAAAAACTTAAGCAGAAAATTTAGAGCAAATATGTTTTTCTTCTAATAATCTTTTACAAATCGCATGAATAAAATAAACCATTAATTATTTTTCATCACGTTTCCACATTAAACAATAACACGTGTTGGAAAAAAAAAATTTAACTGGATCAGTATAATTTTGTGGTACTAAAATATTGCGATATTGAAACTCACCACGAAATGAAGTTTTAAATGTTCATAACTACGTTTGACTCCCAGAAGCCTACTTTGTGATTCATGTGTTGACCGCATTTCAATTATAATTGTGGTCCTGTAGCATGCAGTTGAGAATTTGAAAACTATCTAGCAAATTCATTGAATTTGTAATATTTTGCATTCAATTATTATTTTTGAAAGCAATAGATGTAATGAGCTGAACCGCCTCTGTAAAGTTTGAGAGAAATTTTCCTTGCGGTTCTTTCAAATATCGGTATCAAGTTAATTAAAAATTGAACGTATTTCTTTTTAATTGATTAACAAATTTTAATCATAAGGTCTGAAAGGAAGTCATTAGGTACTATTTGCAAACAATAATACGAACTCCGGTCAACGAGCCTAGTTCAGCTTAACTCAAACTCATCTCGTCAATTAACCGAGTTGGTTCAACTTAAGTTATGCCAACTCGAATTCTTTTAGCTCGAATTATAACTAAACTTTCCACGAGTCGAGTTCGAGTAAACTCACGAATTTCAAATTTTTTGCTCACCCGCACAGGATAAACTACTTCTTGTTCTTAGCGAAATAACCAGTAAGCATTTACACCTAGGCCTACAAACCTGCAGGAAATGTTCCCTGCATTCGTGACACAATTTCATCTCTGCTTTTTCCCCAGTCTATGCAATTAAGTATGAAGAAATTAAATGTAAATGTACACATGTTTTTTGAATTTTGAGGGTTGGCAAAGGGGGTAAATCTATACATGTTACAAATTTATATATTGACAACACTTATTCGGTGTTTGTATTAGTTATTTAGAATATTTATTGATTTCGTTGAAAAGTCGAGTTAGTGCTCTAATTTTGCCAAATATATCCATAGGTAAAAAAAAATTAACTGATGGGTAATTTGAAAATAATTATGCTTCGATTGAATATTAATGACCCTCAAATAAAAAAAAAATCAATACATCGGACTGTTTCTCTTCATGAAATAAATACATAATCTTTACTCTTAAAATTATATAGTTTAGCCTTAAAGTGAGGAAATAAAGCCTTCAAAACAATTAATTAGATTTCAAAAGCAATTAGTTGGTTTGAGTCCCGGACTTTTTGAGCCCCACTGACAGTTGCTAATCATGGGCGCTCAAAAAACTATGCTTGTTGCTTCATCTTGCAGTTGAAACTTGGAAATAAGGGGTCCCTCAGGAAAAAAAAAAAAACAGGTAAAAATGGCCCATAATATATTCATTATTGTTATTCTGTGTCAATTATGAAATTGGTATCACTGACGATCTTGGCTATTTACTTTGGTAGAAATTGATAGAAATTTGAAATATTAATTCATTATAAATATTTCTGAAATTACTTAATAAGGATTACGTAATTTATATAAAATTAAATAAATCATAAGTTAGAACTTACAATTTTGTAGAGAAGACATCTTGATGCGGAAATTTGATCTTCTCCAATTTCCCTTAGTCCAAAATGATGGCAGAAAATAATGGCGTTTTTCTGAAATTTTGGTTTTCTTTTGTGTGCGAAAATAATGGGAAAATGTGCCACTCTTAATAAAATTTCAGAATAAAATAACTAAGGTAATTGAAGGGATCATATTTGAATAAATCTAGTCCATTGATTTTCCATCAAAATCAATGCACCCTTTAATTATATTTCATAAATAAACTTGGTTCAAATTAAATTATATAGGCCACTTAATAAATAATTAATATTATTAATTATAACATTCTCCCACTTGGCCTATAAATGTCATAATGAAACACAAATTCAGAATTGGCCAATAAAAACATAAACCTTGTTCAGTTAGAATTACCAAACTAAACTAATATAATCAAAATAACTATTATTGTTATTTGGAGTTTAGCTACGGTGAGTCGCGACTCACGGACCCTCCGGTGAGTCGCGACCAAAACTCCTAGATCTAGATCAAAATGACCGATCCAAACCGTCAAATATGATCTCCCTATTGAAATCTCCATGTAGACCAAATTTTTCATTTTTTCGAAATTTTTAAGTATTTTTTTTGAAATTTTAGAAAATCGTTAATCTAATTGGTTCTGAACCATTCAAAAACATCAGTTTTTAAAAATTCGAAAAAAATACTTAAAATTTTTGAAAAAATAAAAAATTTGGTTTGCACGGAGATTTCAATAGGGAGATCATATTGAACGGTTTGGATCGGTCATTTTGATCTAGATCTAGGAGTTTTGGTCGCGACTCACCGGAGGGTCCGTGAGTCGCGACTCACCGTAGCTAAACTCTTGTTATTTGATCCCTATTAATTATAGAATAGTATTTTTTCTAACATATGGTTAATTAAATTCATTCGATCCACATAAGTATATTTGCTTATATAAATTACATTAATGCGCAAACATAAGAAATAAGCAAACAATATAAATTCAGTCAATACATAAATGACGCTTCAATACGTAACTTAATTAATACATTATTGTTCATTACAACATCACAAGTCACTAACCAAACCCATGCCGGCTACATGCTCCTTGAAAAGAGTAGGTGGTAGTGCTTTTGTTAGAGAATCAGCTAACATAGATCTTGTATTGATGTGTTGTATGACAATAACATTATCCTTAATTTTCTGTCTAACAACAAGATACTTGATGTCAATCCATTTAGTAGCACCACTGGACTTGTTGTTTTTAGAGAAGAAAACAGCAGCCTCATTATCACAAAATAGCGTGAGTGGTCTTGCAATACTTTCAATTACTTGAAGTTCAGGTATGAAATTCTTCAACCAAACTGCTTGACCAGTAGCTTCAAAACACGCCACAAATTCTGCTTGCATGCTTCCAACAACCGAAGCATACTCATTCTTTTCCATTTGCTTACGTTCTGATTCAGTTTTGGGACATTGAGCCTTGCTGAATTTATCACCTTTGAAAATGGGAGCAACACTTGGAGAACAATTTTGCATATTGTAGCGTTTAAGCATTTTCTCGATATATGCCTTTTGTGATAAACCTAAGAGACCACGAGACCGATCATGGTGGATTTCAATGCCTATGACATAAGAGGCTTCACCAAGATCTTTCATTTCAAATTTCTTTGAAAGAAAACGTTTTGTCTCGTACAACATGTCTAAATCACTGCTTGCTAACAAAATGTCATCCACATACAAAACAAGAATAATAAATCTGCTCCCACTAACCTTGAGATATATGCATTGATCAAAAGTGTTTTCTTGAAATCCAAATTCTGTTATGACCTCATCAAACTTGAGATACCACTGCCTTGAAGTTTGCTTTAACCCATAAATTGATCGCTTCAACCGGCAGCCCATATGTTCCTTGCCTTTAACAACAAAACCTTCAGGTTGTTTCATGAAAATTTCTTTATGCAAGTCACCATTAAGGAATGCAGTTTTCACGTCCATTTGATGCAACTCGAGATCATAATGAGATACAAGAGCTAAAACAATTCTTAATGAATCTTTCTTTGAGACATGAGAAAAAATATTATCATAATGTATACATTCTTGTTGCGTAAACTCACGAATTACGAATTTTTTGCTCACCCGTACAGGATAAACTACTTCTTGTTCTTTTAGCGAAATAACCAGTAAGCATTTACACCTAGGCCTACAAACCTGCAGGAAATGTTCCCTGCATTCGTGACACAATTTCACCTCTGCTCTTCCCCAGTCTATGCAATTAAGTATGAAGAAATTAAATGTAAATGTACACATGTTTTTTGAATTTTGAGGGTTGGCAAAGGGGGTAAATCTATACATGTTACAAATTTATATATTGACAACACTTATTCGGTGTTTGTATTAGTTATTTAGAATATTTATTGATTTCGTTGAAAAGTCGAGTTAGTGCTCTAATTTTGCCAAATATATCCATAGGTAAAAAAAATTTAACTGATGGGTAATTTGAAAATAATTATGCTTCGATTGAATATTAATGACCCTCAAATAAAAAAAAAATCAATACATCGGACTATTTCTCTTCATGAAATAAATACATAATCTTTACTCTTAAAATTATATAGTTTAGCCTTAAAGTGAGGAAATAAAGCCTTCAAAACAATTAATTAGATTTCAAAAGCAATTAGTTGGTTTGAGTCCCGGACTTCTTGAGCCCCACTGACAGTTGCTAATCATGAGCGCTCAAAAAACTATGCTTGTTGCTTCATCTTGCAGTTGAAACTTGGAAATAAGGGGTCCCTCAGGAAAAAAAAAGGTAAAAATGGCCCATAATATATTCATTATTGTTCTGTGTCAATTATGAAATTGGTATCACTGACGATCTTGGCTATTTACTTTGGTAGAAATGGATAGAAATTTGAAATATTAATTCATTATAAATATTTCTGAAATTACTTAATAAGGATCACGTAATTCATATAAAATTAAATAAATCATAAGTTAGAACTTACAATTTTGTAGAGAAGACATCTTGATGCGGAAATTTGATCTTCTCCAATTTCCCTTAATCCAAAATGATGGCAGAAAATAATGGCGTTTTTCTGAAATTTTGGTTTTCTTTTGTGTGCGAAAATAATGGGAAAAGGTGCCACTCTTAATAAAATTTCAGAATAAAAAAACTAAGGTAATTGAAGGGATCATATTTGAATAAATCTGGTCCATTGATTTTCCATCAAAATCAATACACCCTTTAATTATATTTTATAAATGAACTTGGTTCAAATTAAATTATATAGGCCACTTAATAAATAATTAATATTATTAATTATAACAGAAATTTCGGTGAAGACTTCAATTAAAGCCTGAATCCTAAATCTAAATCATAAAATACTTTTTCCTCTGAATAACAATAGGTATATAATAGATATAATGGGAGCGTAATTCAAGATAAAAACATATTATATGATTAACTAACTAATGAATCCACCTCCAATTGTAGTTCGCCTAGCGCACAGTGGTTGACAGGTTGTTGTTGAAGAATTTCTTCATGTGGAAAGCTGTTTTGTTTTCTGAGTTTTTTGTTCAATTTGCATGTACCGTACTATTAGTTAAAAAAAATATAGTACACAAAACAAACAATAAATTAATCCGAAGTATGCTAAAGCTGAGGACATTGAACTGCCTGTTTTTTTGTTATTTGACTTATAATCCAGTTGGTAGAATCACAAATTTAAAAATATGAGAAGGTAAAAAAATAAAATAAAATAAAACCTTGAAGGAACACAGAATCGATGCATAAATGTATTCTGAGTATATATACAGTAGTTCTATATAAATATATTGTGCATGAATTTTGTTTTCGGGAATATTCATCGCCAGAGATTTCTTTAAAGAAAAAAAGGTTTATGTCAAATTAGTCGAATTAATTTTTTTTTAGAAAACTTAGCGTTGGCTGCTTAGTGAATAAATTACTCGAATTATGTTTTCTTTTTATCTCGGCATTTTATTGTACTGTATAGTATATAATTTTCTTAATATAATGTACATTGATTATTGAAGCAATATGTCTGCTATATTCTTTTTTTTTTGTTTTTTTAGCTGCTTTAGGCTTGCGCGCGCCAGCACAACTTACGAAAAATTACAAGGACGAGAATGCATAAAAATAAAGATTTATACTCGTATTTAATACATCGATTTTTCAGCATCTTAATTTAATAAATTTAGAATATATATGATCCAGCTGTATATCCGCCATTTTTAATTTTTTTTGCTATATATATAATATCCCAAAATAATTTTAAAATTTATAAAGAATTTAATATACGTACCCTCCAGGGTTCCACTGTACATGTATTTTAGTAGTTGAGGGATCATTACGCAAACTTCTTTACAGTGAAGAACAATCACTCTTCAGGCTCTCAGCACAAAGAAACAATCAGTTGAGACCATATATATCCAACTGTACAACTGTGAGTTCTTATTACTTTCACTGTACAAACAGAGAAATAGTTTTTAAGGCTTGAATCTTTTATTTTCTGTTCAAAATTTTGGGGACCGTTTCTTCACTTCGAAGGGAACAGGTACATGTATGGAAAGAAAAAAAGTGCAGCATTTACAGATTACTACTATTTGTGATAACGATATTCTATATTCAATTCGTTACAAAATTGCATTTGCCAATTTATGCATTCGTCTTCATGGGATGATATATGCAACTATTAGGGGGGGGGGGGGGGAGACTAAGGTGTAGTCGTGTAGAGATAAAATCAATGATTTATACATAAAAAAATGAAATATTTTGGGTAAGAATTAAAACGATAAAAATCAATGAATCTCGGCTCTCTTAAAAGTTTAGCTTTAAACTGATTACTCTTTAAGTTTTCTCAAATACCAACTAACCAAAATTTATTATATATTTTTTAAACATCAGGGATTCACATCAAATGAAATAATTATTCATTGTATTTGTATGACGATATGACTTTGTACCTTCACATACACAATAAGTTTGTGATTATAAAATTTAGCAAAGTTAGCATGATTCTCATATATAATATTGTTTGTGATAAAAAAATAATAAAAATTGTGACAACAAGGAATCAATAAGATGTACATTTTTCTAATGTATTAATTGTTTATAATCCTTTGATGCCTCAAGTTATAAAATCTGAGATTTTGGAGAAAAAATCAATTTTAGGGCTTAGTTTCAAGTAAGAAAGGAAAAATAATACCTCTAACAACCATGATCAAGACCATAATTCCTAATTAGGACCTAATTACCGTAATAGTTCATTGACGAATTATTAACTAATTGACATAGATGAAGAAAAAGAGCTAGGCAACAAGGTCAGAGGGTCAGGCGACGATCGGAGGGGATAATTGAGAGAACGACAAGTATGAACGAAGCACACAACAAAGAGAGAGTTTTAAAATAATATTTTTTTCCTGACAACACAACACTATATATGACTTATGTGTTTATGTGAATGAAACTTATATTTTAATTAATGGTTTGCTAAGTTTAGCTTCTTGTAGGGTACATTAGGATGAGTGATAAAAAAATTTGATAATTCAGATTAGTGACTATTTTCTAATTCAAATCAGCAGTGAAATGTAAAATAACAATCAAAATTGGTGTTATTCCGTTAATTCGTTGAATTTTTTTTTTTTAAAAAAAAATCGGATTAGTAATGTTCTCAAAGTTCTTCATTCAAATGCACCCATATTTAAGTCACACTTATATGTTGAGTATTACGGAGTAAAAATTATTCTTATAATAAAAAAGTAATTATCTACTGAAATATACTAGTCTGGTGAACAATAATGCCGCCTACACTTTTTATGGAATAATAATGACCGTCCTCTTTAATTATTACACGAAGAATTCAAGTTAGGATAAATTAGTAGACAGTATATATCTTGTATGAGAAGATACAGATCTCAAAATTATTGTAATAAGTTGACGTTAATAAAGTAAGAGAAACAGTATGATGTTAATAAATTTTAGATGCATTAAATTACCTCCGAAAAATACTTCCGAAAAAGTCCACGGTGCACGAAATGCTCAATGCACTATGGTGCATATTAAACTTTCTCTTAATATATGATGGTCAAAACAAGCCATATTTATGTTTTATAACTTTGTTGTCCTCAATTTTTTCTTTTAGAAAAACAACTATCCATGCTTTCTACAATTTCAGTGGAAAAATTTTAATCGTGTTACTTTTAATTTCCAAATTGTCCTAATTATAAATTTCTCCGGTTTTTCTTACTCATACGAAAAGTTCTCCGACTATTACAAAAGCGTTGACTACTGTAACCACCCAAAAAAAAGGAACAAGTAGTTGGTACCTGATAGTTTTGTTTTATATATTTGAAGGCTTTTTAAATTAGTACAATTCACATGCTTGGAGCTGGTGATTATTTCCTAAACCTTTTTAAATAAGTACGTACAACTCTAGTTTGGTCCGAATGTCCCATATTTGCCCCTCACGTGGGGTAACAGTGTGCAATTAGGTTGCAGGGAACCATGATTAGTATCATGGTGGAAATTCGGGATGGGAAAAAGCATGGAAGGTGAAGCCATCAAAATGAAGGTGACAATATTTCCCAAAACTTTTTGATGATATTGTTGTCAAAACTTATTATCTATTCACTGATAATGGATCAAATTGATATTTCTAAAGATTTTTTTTTTCAAACAAAATTATCTTTAAACTGAAAAATTTGTAAGTCTATTGTTTACGTTATAGATTGATTATAAATTAAGTTATGCACGTATTATTTCAAATTCTACAAAATTGATATAAAAATTTCATATTCTATTATGTGTGTAAATACAAGAAAAAATGCATCGCTCTTCTAATATTGGTTCTGAATTAATTTATATAAAAAAAATTCTTATATCCATTATAGTAATATTAATATTCGAAATGGTACATAACTTCTATGTAATTCTTTTTGGCGCTATCCATGATTCGCAGTAATATTTTCTCGCAACAATTTTTTAAAATAAATATGGCTCCGTTTGGATGGCTTCTTCCCGGAATAAGGAATAAGGAATAACTACTTTTTACCAATAAATTTATTTCTAACCATCCAAACTCTTCACAAAAGTTAAACACTCCCCAATAAATTTACCCCTTCCCAATAAATTTTTTTCCTTCTTCATTCTTCCTACTTTATTCTCAACGCATCCAAACGGAGCCTATTGGAATGATACTGATACAAGCTGTGAGCACACGGCGCCGCAGGCACTTATCTTGGTGGTGTAACTGTAAGTGCAACAACCGCAAAGCTTTTTACGCGGGCGGCAATTACATTGATTGTCTTTGCCAGAAGATAAGATCCCCACATGCAAAAAGCGTGAGCCTCAAAAGAGCCATCATAAAAAAACAAAATTCAAAGATGGTTCTCAATTGCAATTTGCAAGTCAAACTGCTCCATATATACCTTGATCCCAAAATATTTTAGAGTTCAGAACTGAATACTTCTGTTACAAAAAAGGTCAATGTTATTTATAATATGGGTAGGTACAGGGGATTGGAAAAATAATAATAATAATAAAATATACAAATTTCCATGTGGACCAACAATGTAATAATGGAGCTGTTTGGATGAGTAAGGAACAAGTAAGAATAGCAAATTTCGAGCGGAAATTTATTTCTAACCATTCAAACTCTTCACAAAATTATACAGTTCTCAATATTTTCTGCCTTGAAATAGGCTATTCCTCTTATTCCTAAGTGATCCAAACGGCCCTAAACTCTTTCTTTTAATACAACCAGCCACTTGTATGCTTTTTCTTAGCGGAAACATTGGTAAAAGACAATTCATTATTATTTTATACTGACAATTTCACCAGAAACCGGCACACAATTAGTTATAGAGTATCACGTAACGTTATAAAATCAGAAAAATACTATTTCACAATGCTTAAGAGTGTCGAGCTACATTTAACTAAACGATCCCGACACCCACACATATTTGTTTATAAATTTGATTACGCTCCTTAGATGATGATGATTATGATTATTATTATTATTATTTTACACACAGAATTAATGCCCTTAACGTACTAGTATATTCATACAATTAAATGTGGTCTCAAAGAATTTGAGAATTTTAACTTTCATGTATAGTCATAACTCATAAGGGACCCACCTAATGAGACCAATCTTTTGGGAGTGAATTTCAAAGAGGTTACTAGGGTGCACTCTTTTGTGTTACTTTTGATTGCTTTTTTTTAACCTACACGGACACGGCTACATCTACATCTGTGAAGAGATGGTGGAGTGGTGGGGGAATTTGGGGAGCTTTTCTTACAAGAGATGATACAAAACTGGACCGAAAGGAGCCTTGAGGGGAGCAAATTTAAGTGACTGCAACAACAAGCAGACCCACTTGGTTTTACACTTTTACTACTACAGTCTACAGTGGACACATAAACACCCACACAGTAAAACGGTACCACCTTCTTACCAACCGGACATTTATTTGTTAGGTTGTTTGCCACTTTGTCACAAGTATCTTCCTCATCCGTTTTAGGTTGGTTGGACAGCATGGGCTATTTTTTTGAAGGCTGTTAACGCTGTCAAATAGTTTCCTTTTTTATTTTTTATTTTACTGCACTGCCAATATTAAATATTGGTGTTTGTTATATTTGTCTGCACCTTATTTTGGACACGGATATGCTTTTCGTTGGGGATTGTATACGTCAGAAAATATGTATGACTCCTAGGTTATATTAGCAGCAGAAGTTTAATTGTTTTTTTTTCCCCTTTGAATCACTTACGCAAATTTATTGTAGAAACCATTTTGTTGCTTCCATAAGAAAATGTTTCTAATGTATATCATGTATTTAACTTGGTATATTGAACCCATCTCAAAGTCGTGGAACGTCCGTAAAATTAATATGTATAACATTATAAATTCCAACAAATGTTTCCACAATGATTTTTCTAATTACACTATTATTTATAGTAAACACATCAAATGGATAGGACCGTTCTACGACTTGAATATGGATTTTCAAAGTTTGAATTGTTGGTCCAAACTGCTTTATTTAATTTGTATATGAAAATCTCTTGTGCAAAATTAATTTTTGTATGTTTTTCATATTTTTAAATGCTTTTTGGATTTTTGAAAGATGACATTTCGGGTAATGTTTTTTTTTATTTTTTATTAATTTAGATCAATCTCTGAAATTATGGAAAAATAGTTAAAACTATTTCAAATATATAAAAATATATATTTTTAATAAGATTTTGATACGTAGATTGAACTGAGCAACTGTAATCAACCATCTAAAACTCGGGGGAAAAAAAGTAGAGCGGTAGCATCAGCCTATTATACCTGTAGTATTCTAGCCTAACTAATTTTTCAAAACATGTCTAGAATCTTTAATCAGACCAAAGAAAATGAAATATGAATAAAACTGATTTTTAATAAATACAGATAGAATTAAATTATAACATATATGGCTGTGATCAAAATGCTTTTTACACATGAATTTATTTCATTCCATTTTATTTGAATTGATTTCTCAGGATTTCATTGGATCTAATAATATGAAAATTCCAAATAAATGAACAAAATCTGTTCATTCGGATAAAAAAAAAATTTCTAATGAAATGAAATGAAATTCCATGTTAAAAAAAATTGATCAGGCCATAAAGATATCAAAATATTTACATCCCATTTACATCCCATTTACATCCACATAAATAAAGATATAAAATAAAATATTCCAATAGTGGAAAATTGATGAAACCTTAAAACGATAAAGAGGCAGTACAATTCTGAAAATAACATACTCAAATCACCACAAATCTAAGCATCAATGATCACCCGAGCCAGAAATGATTGAATACGGCTTCAGTAGCCTGAGTGGTAATTAAAATTGGCCTGAAAGCATTTCCACCACAGTGAATCAGTGATTTGATTAGATATCGGATCGGATCAGAAATTCAGATATGATCTGACTTTCCTGTTTCCTCCAGCTTTCTAAAAAGATGACCACTAATACATGCCAGAACAAAGCTTAATTTCTCAACGAGTACTTGAAACCAAAATTATAAAGAAAATTTTCCTACTAATTTACTATTACACAAGAAGGAATACCACCTTGGTTCCCGCATTTAATCATTATTTTTTTGGAAGTAACCAATAACCAATCATCGTATTATTAAAATTATTCTGAGCCAATAATAAACTAATATTAATTTATTCGTAAACAGTTCACCTGTGCTAACAACTGACAAGAAACGGGCTCATGTACCTAAAGATGCTTCCATTCTTTTCATGTTTCAAGCGTTGGTCCTTGCAAAAGCATGTAAGAACCGAAGAAGCAAGTTGCATTGGCCCCCCTTTCCTGATTCTGAAGTTTTTCTAAATTTCTGTTACTTCTGTACTATGTATGTAGTCCATTTTCTTTATGCGCCTGCACCCTTCAATATATTTCTTCTTTTTTGCTGTAAGTTTTTTCTTTTAATACGACGCATGTTGCATTCATGTTATTGATCTGATCATCTCTTCATCACGTTTGAAAAAGTTGTAAATACAAATATATTTTGAGAACAGGAAGATTTAAGTGCTATATTTTAAGTATCTCAAGCATTCACATTTCACTTTTTTTAATTATTTTTAAAATAAAAATTAAACGTCGAATTAAAAAATGCTAATTTAATTTACTTTAACAAGCAATGTGTTTTCATATAAATTTTATAAATTTTAAAATTTATTTGATACTTGATCAAAAGTCAATACATGAACATATTAGAATGAAGCTATTATAGTCAACAAGGTTCTATTATAGTGAGATTGGCTAAAGTATACTCCAGCATACGGATCAAACCCGTATGCTAGAGTCGTCTCTCAAAATCTAAAATTCAAACAGTCGATCCAAACCGTTCAAATTGTTCTTCATGTAAAAATATCCTTCAAGACCAAATTTTATATTTTTTCAATTTTTTTTGCTATATATTATGCTATTTTCAAATTGAAGGGTCAGAAATACTCCTTTACAACTCATTTACAGTGTTTTTTTAAAATAACATAATATATAGCAAAAAAATTTGAAAAAATATAAATTTTGATTTTCTAGGAGATTTCAATATGGAGAACAATTTGAAAGGTTCGGATCGACTATATGCATTTTAGATTTTGAGAAACGACTCTACGGACTATCTATATGTTGGAGTTCTATTATAGTTAACACGGTTCGCTCATTTTTTTTCATCTTCATATTGAGTAAGAAAAAAATTCTAAAATTTATAGAACTCATATGAAAATGCATTACTTGTTAAATTAAACAAAATGAATAGTTTAAAGTTAAAATTTTTAAAAGTAATTAAAGAATAAAATATAAACATTTGGCACCCAAAATGTGGGCACATAACCCTCAGTAAGGTTGACTCTCCGTAATGGAATGTCATGTCCTTTTTTTTCTATATATACTTTTTGGAATGTAATGTCTTGTTTGAATTATCGGCGCCAGCCAATGCCATTAGGCGATTTGTGCCAGCCGGTAATTAAAGAGTTTCAAATTGCATTGCACCAAATATTGGCCCCAAGGAAGGTTGAAATTGACGACTGCTGTCAACAGCTAAATAGAAAAGGTGAATAATTGTAGCGAATACCGAAGTTTTAAGTTACATTCGATATATGACTGAAATTTTAACTTGAAAATTATAACAATTTTCTAATTTTAATCAATGGGTGAATGTTAATAAACATGTTTGGTAAAAGTCGAATGTGTAATAAATTTATTAATGTAGTTCACCACACAAGCTTAACCGTAAAAACAAGCTTAGTAAATTAGTTTAGTAAAATTTAGTAAATTGGTTTTGATGTGAATCCAGCTTGTATTGATGCAGATTCATAACTACAAAAATTGTCAGGACTTCAGATGCTTTGCTTGCATCTCCATTATGCTTCTTTGAAAGTACAAGCCAAGAGAACAAATTATTGAGCATGTTAAAGAACCTAGTTATTCCTTTTCTTTTTCTGTTTAATTTGTCTTACTTTGCAGATATTGACCAAAGAGAAACTTTCCAATTAGTTGGCAACAAGCCCACTTGTTTCAATCAAATATAAACACACGTGGTTTCCTATCAAATACCCAGGGACCATTTGATTTAGACATGAAATTATTAGTCACTACAAATGTTCAATTTTTGCCATAAAAAAAATAAAAAAATTCTTCAATTGCCTCTCAAGCTCAATAATAACTACAGGGAGTTTCATGTGAGAATAAGGTGTATGTAGTATAGATATTAAATCAGTTTACAACATTGGTGTTTATTCCATTGTAATTTAGCTAAAAAAGCACTTTATCAATTAGGGTGCGTTTGGATCGTTGGAAGAAAGAAGAAAAAGAAGGAAGAAGAAGAAAAAAAATTATAAACAATCCAAACTCTTCACAAAGTTACACACTTCCCAATACTTCTTCCCACTTCTTCCCTTCTTCCCTTCTTCCCACACCTATCCAAACGCACCCTTAGTGAATTAGAAACGGAGTTAGAACTCATTACACTCTTACTTCACTTGTCAAACGATGGGTTATTTTGATTGTATCTCTAGTTAGCTTAAAACCTTATTTTTTTTTTTTGAAAAAAGGTGGGAGCGCCACATAGTTTCATTTTGAAAAATGAAACAAATACAGACTCTCAATACTTACACAATCCATCAAACTTCATAATATCAGCAAGCATCCTAACTGAAACTAAAACTCAATTTAAACCTACGTATTAACTAGACTCCAAGTACCCTTCTCCAACTAACGTTTTAATATCCCCAATCAGACATACATCAAAGTAAAAACTCAAAATTACCAAAAAACACAAATCAACACTGGAACACAAAGAATTTTAACACACTGTTATCCACTGCTGAATCTCTTCCCTCCCCCCCTGTTGTTGCTTGTATCATGCAAGGACCTGGGCGCTCTTGTAGGGGTATCTCTTCCCAATTGTTTGGTATCCATTTCCATAACGCCAGAGTTGTTTGAGCATCAAAATTACCTGTCCAAAATTCCAGCAGAGAGCAAACTTTCATAAGAATTTGTCTAGTTGATAGGTTTTGTTTGTTATTAAAAATGGTTTCATTCCTATTGTTCCACACTGTCCAGCACATAGCACTAACCATACACAAGAAAGAGGTACTGTCACTTTTGTTCATCACCAAAGCAGAGTTGAAAATGTCTGTTACACTAGTCCAATAGGTAAACAAATTACTGCAATCACCCATCCAAAACCAAAACCTTCTAACAAATGCACAATTCAAGAACAAGCGGTCAACGGATTCCTCCTGGCTACAAAAATTACAAGTAACATCTCCTACCCAACCCCTTTTTTTGAGATTAACCCTAGTTAAAATTTTGTTGTTACTAAGAAGCCACATAAAAATTTTATTTTTGTGATGTATTTTTAGGTGCCACCAAATAAGCGGATTAGAGATTGATATCCCTCTAAAATTCAGGAACGAGTATAAATCCTGAGTGTTAAAGGTACCTGTGTTGCTCCATCTAAAGAGCATTAGGTCATTAAAATGGGTATAATAGTGAGGAATATGGGAGCTCCTCAACTCAAACCAATCTACTAATAACATATCTGTGAGTTGTTCTTTAAAGTGAATGTTGCCTCCTCTGTGTAAAATCACCTCATTCAAACTTACCTGGGGGTTGGTACATTTGGCAAACAGATGGGGGTATTGAGTTGCTAAGGTACAATCACCATTCCAAATGTCTTTCCAAAAAGAGATATTTTTTCCAGATTCATAACTAAATTTTCTAGAAATTAAACCTAGGTTATCTAGTTCCCTAATAGCACTCCAAAACGGTGAGTAATCCCTAGCTCTATTCCTATATTTCAGTCGTACCAAATCCTTCCAAATCTTATCGTAAGAGCTATCATTATACTTCCACCACCATTTCATAAGTAGAGAAATATTCATACTTTTTAAATCCACTACCCCTAAGCCTCCATTTTTTTTTTAAGAATGAGGAATGTTTTTGCCATTTATTTTTTTTCTGAATTAAAAGTACCCGAAGTGTGACTCGAATTCTTGATCTCTTTGAGGTCAGTCTAATGCTCCTGTCACCAACTCAATGAACCACATGCAAAGGTTGGTTTAATTGGGAAAATAAGATTATGAAAAATTAATTTGTAGCCATTCTATATAGGCCTTTTTTCTTTTAGAAAGTGTAAACGGTGAAATATCTATTTATGAGAAAACTGAAATGGATATATATCTCCTAAATTTTTATGTAAAATAATACACCTGTTTAGCCTACTAAATTCATAAAATTATGAACCGGTGCAAGTCAGCATCAATGTCTTTTTTTGGTTCAAAACTGCACTAGTACTAATTCTTTCAATGCTAGTAACATCGGATGTAAAAATATTTTTTGTTCAAAATTTTATACTCCAATTAAATCTTAGGAAAATTTCCCTGTTTTTTGTTGTCCCTTATTTGTTTGGGTTAAATGTGGCACGCAACACTACAAGGAAAGCTACCCTAGAACAACCGAAACAGTATGGCGTACCAGTGTTTCCAAAACAATTAATTATTCGGCTCCATTACTTTACCAACTAGTATGATAATCAGATTTGTATTATTCTAGCATTAATTAGACTGTTGTAATCAGCACACTGATTAAGTAAAATCATAGTCAGAGGAATGGATATCTCCAGTGGCAGAGACAACCGAGTCAGTCAGAAAAGCTGCAATATAAAATACAAAGAGGTTTCTGTAGATTTGAATGAAATTCTGACACTGTTCATAACTTGAATACTACATTTAACAGTTGTCTTCCAAATTGCCACATGAACATGGAGGCATTAAAAATCATGGACAAGGACTACGTTGTATTATAATTACTCTTTTCTACTATTTGTATTGTTAGTTGCGACAGGGTCTTATAAGATTAATGGGTACATTAAAGAGCAGTAGGTGCAATATGGCCCAAAATAAAGGGCATGCTAACTTTGAATAGTTTAGCTGCCTGACACTAAACTTTCTGCATTAAACCTTTCCTTCATTCAATCTTTGAGAAATTCCATCATAAGCCTAATTATGGTCCAAGTGTAAATACACATAGGTAAGCTGGAAAGAAGCATTCATTGATTACACATGGCTATGATAGCTACAGGAGTTTCTGTTTAATTGACATTTTTTTTAACTGTACTCGTACTCTTGACAGTTGACAAAGAAACAGGCTAACAAACTTATTTTATCTAGGGGCCTCACCACTAATATAAAATGTAACACATAATAGTATTCTGTGCTGTGCAGATCGTGCAACTATTCGTGTGGCCTTATAATCGAACCATTTAACAAAAATTGTACACAGGTTTAACAGATGTATTTCTTGACACTGGTTGCGACTCTCATCTTGTTGCAAGCCGCACTACTTGTTGTTATAGAGGTTGTGCATCGAGTTCAGTTGGTCATCGTCAAACAATACCTGCCGTTTTACTTGATGCTAGAAATTTAATTGTTAAAATAAAATTTAAATTTTCCCATATTTGTGGCTTACATTTTTTGTAAAAGTTGTCGGAAAAGCAAATGAAAATCAAATAACTGGTTCAAAGAAGTTAAATGCGCTGTCACATCCAGGAAGTAAAAGACGGAAGGGGGAAAATGAGTATATACTACATAAATAAACAGGGTTAGTGTACCAGCGTTATGAAGATTACTTATATTTTTCGTCATTTTATCTACACATCTTGACAAAAAAATATACATTTTTTTTTACATAGAATACTTATATACTCAACTTATTTACCTTTAAAAAACACAAAATTAAACCACTAATTAGAGTTGACTGAATGAATAAATTTCAACTCTGTCCACTCCTTAGAACCAAACTATTATATCTAGAATGCTTCATCATCTACAGTTGATCTAGTAATCGGTATAGACCATCTACCTAGGTGTGCAGTGTAATTGGTGCAACGCACGACACCTCTCCCCGCAGGTCCATCGGGGAAGTCTATTACACTAACACTGCCTGGATCCAAATGAAAAGATGGCATCCAGTCCACTGACAAATGGAGGCACTGGCACAGTAAACCTGTTAGTATAGCTGGGTGCCCAACCACTACCAAGATTTTCTCTTCTTCAGATTCACTGGAGAGATCTTCGAGCAATGCTTGCCATGCGCTCACAGACTTGGTCCATAGCTCTTTTAAGGTTGATTGGTTGAAGCAGCTTAACCAGCCTGATTGATATGTTGTTGAGTTCTGACAGGAAAAATAAAGAGGAAGTTATAAATCAATAGAAATTTAGGTCTCAATAAAACTTGATAAATGCAAAAAAAAAACCTTCTAACTGATAGGAAATATGGAACTCAGAAAATGTAAAAACAAATTAAGGAAATGATCTACCTAAGATACACCTGTTTTATTCTTCAGAGCTTATTTAGCTTGAGAAAAAGGTGTAGTGAAAAAAAATTAGCTTAAGACAGTCTTAGTGACTACTTTGGCCCTAAAGAAATCAGGCTTAACCCTGAGGCGAAGAACAGTGGACTTTAATTTATGCTACCCCAACTGCTCATAATCATTAAGTTTGAACCAAAACTCATGAGAGGACTTGAGCTTTGGAAGGCTCAATTTAAGAAATTAGTTTACACAGCCTTTAAGCTCCTATAGACCAAATTTCGTAATAGATTCACCTCCTATTGTATGTAGAACTAAAACAAGGTGCATGAAGTAACCTTTGTGGCTTTTTGGAAGATAGGCTGGACTTCAAGGTCAAATAATTGCTTCCTCTCAACATAACGAGGCACACAATCTGCACCTAAGCAGTCAGCTGCCTCTTGAACCTGTCAATTTTATCCATTTTACTTTTGGAAGGATTAACCTTTAGAACGATTTTTGTGAGTCAAGAGTTGTTATTTATCATTTTTGATGAAAAGTGAAACCCTATCACAAATAAACCTGTACCCCATCTAATTATTTGCAGAAGGGCCCCTTACACTGGTGGAAATTCAAAACAAATTCAGCCCTGAACACAAGTTTCAAAGATACAAATGGGCTGACTGTCTTGTAGTTGATCATAGTATTTCAAAGATATACAGAGACGCAATTAATAGCCGCTAAACAAGGTTCTTTTGACATCATCTCATTGTTGGCCAAAATGTTTCTTCAACTGCAGTAATTCCCAGTAAAGAAGGATATCCCAAATAGTCAAACTGGATAATACTTGGTAAATTTTCATTTATGCAGTAATTTACCCATTAGAGAAAAGACAAAGTTATTACCTCAGAAATAGCAGTGGCAGTATCTATAGCAGGTACGCGTGGACTGGAAACGATGCAATTCACTTTCAAATCAAGGAGAAGCTCTGCCGTTTTCTGGGACTGTTAATGAGACCCACACAAATGACCAAGTTGTCAACTTGTCATGTCCATATCCACTGTTAACTGAAGCAAACCAGCACGGAATGTCTTGACCAATGCTGGATTGTTAACTATTTTCTTTTCTTTTGATAAACAGGGGAAATCCCACCTACTTTAATTTGTAATTAAAGCATACTAGTGGACAAGCACAAAATTACAAAATAAATCATAAAGCATACAAGCATAAATTATGAATTAAACCATTACAGTACTAACCCATGAACTTGTAAAGTTGTAATTGGCACATAAACTGTGCCGGTCCCATACAAAACCACAACTCTACCTATATCAGGTAGCTACAGACCCAACTGTCAAACAAATTAATTACCACCAACTTCCCCAAAGGGTTTTCTGTTTTGTCCCAAATTGTTCTTAAAAAAAAATTAGAACCTATCTGAGCTTAAATTATTTGTAATGAAAAGAGTCAGAAAACTTACTTGAATAACCCCCAGCATGTTTAAGGCCTCGTATCCCATGCCACCTAATCCAAACTGAAAAAGTTAAGTTGTTCAGGAGACCAAGACTGGCAATAAGATTAGAACATTATTACAATTCTAACCTTTATTTATTCAAGCAATCAAGCTGTTTTAGGCATAAAAATGCTCGCAAGCAAGGAAAGAGGTTTACATATAGACCCCACAATTCATCTATTTTGTAATTTAGTCCTTTTTGTCCATTAATTCAGGTAGACCTACTGATAATAGTTACAGAGAGGTTGACAACATGACATTACATACATTCGTAAATCGTAATATCTACAAATCATTTTACAAGCTAAAGAATTACCAAACTATTGACAACTCTGAATAAATCAGTTATCACATTATAAAATCAAGTCTTTTTTGATATTACATAGCAGAGAATCCAGATAAAAAATGGCAGAAGGTACCAATGCACATGGGTGTTCAAGCTGGTAAGGAAAGATGGCTAGTTTTAAATTAGTTCTTCCCCCCCTCAAGTTTTAATCTAAATGGCATAGCTATTCACATCAACAAAACTAAATGTTCCAAATGGACACTCAAGATGGCATTGCTCCCTCAAATTTTGAGTGCCTATTGCATCTATCGAGGGATGTAAGAACTCATATGTTCAAGAAATATAACTTCTGACTAGAACGTGATAGAGGACACCTGAAATAAAATCTGCGTGAGTGTGTGTGTGAGCAAGAAAGAGGTTCAGTACCTCAGAGCCAGGGCTTTGAGTGGCACCATGACAGACTAAAATCATCCTACTTTTTGTTTTCCTTCCACCTGATGTTCCAGAAGCCACAGGAGAATTTGGAGTCTGCTTCAAATTCACTGATTGTTATATTTAACAACAACCACAAAAAGTTTTTCTATCAATGGGAACCCACCCTCCATGGAAAAGCACATAAAAATACAGAATCTTTTTTTTTTTGAGTGAACTGAGACTGGCATTCCCTGATTACCACAATTGTGTTATGACAGCCACATAGTTCCTGAGATCGCAGATAGCATATATAAACTTCTGATTCAGAAGGGAAAATAAATTAGCATTATTTTTCTCTTTATATCTTAAGAGTTTAGTCAGAGAAGAAAGAAAGTGCTTTTTCTTTACTAATTTAGTTACATAGAAACCAAAATTTAAAAAATCTACACATATTTTGCACCTTAAAATTATTAACACTTAAGGAGCAACAAGATCTGAAATTAATTTCCCCACCAGTAAGATAGATCTTATTATCTCCATACAAAAAAAAGACAAGCATCCAAAGCACATATGTTAGCTCTATAGTATTAAATATCATAGAAAGCATGATCCAAATTGAGCACTCATGATCTCAACAAACAATATATGACTCAAATAAACACATACAACAGACATAGAAATGGAAGTGAAAAAGAAAGAGCATTCAATATATAGCACCTGGTTTAAGCGGTTGAGGCATATATTAAAAGTCCCCCCTTGATCTTGTGGAGTAAAGTCCAGCACGCTAACTCCACAATTGCTCTGCAGAAGAATCCTAAAATACTCCGTCCCAAGATCTAAAGAGGACGAGATACAAAATTTTGTTATGTCAATGAGTATATGATGATATCAGTACTTGTGAGGAAGCGATCAAGACCATTCATGACCAACAAGCATTACAGTACCAGACCACAGAATTGTGTAGCACATTCTAAAACTTTTGGCGGGTTTGCCCTTTTTTGGTTCAGTATCACAAGAGCTTAAAGGAGCTGACAATATTACTGCACGAAAAAAAAAATATATATTTTGAAATTTCTATAGAATGTCTACCAATTGTTCTGTGGAGGACAGAAAGAAATGACCCTGCCAACAAGGATGAAACCCAGACCGGCACAAGACAGTTTTACCATTTTTTGCATCCCTATACATATGATCAGAACTGTGTCAACTGGATCTACAAACCTTAATGAAATCGATGAAAAATTGTTTTCCTGAAGAAAAAAGAAGCAGAATTTATACCTAGAGCTGTTGCAACAAGAGCCTGGTTCACCGCATTGTGAGCCACAACAAGTACAGACTTTCCCTCATGAGCCAAGATTCTGTCCCAGCAATTCCTGGCTCTGTCCCACAGTTGCCTTACTGGGTAGTGTCCATCTATTGTAAAATTTGGTGCATCCTTCTGCCACTGACGATACAGACTGCCGTACCTCTCCTTCCCTTCATGCTTCAGTAAACCCTACAATTGAAAAGTTTTCTAATTTGAGTTCATTTTCATTCGTTTTAAAGCACCCAAACTAGACAGGTTATAAAATTTGACAGCTCCTGAATGAAATTAATTCTTTTGTAAAAAAAAAAACATCTAAGTTTGTTCTTCTCATTATTTTATGAAAACAAAGTGAAAAAAAAAACAGGAAACAAATATGTACTAATTTTCTGCTATCAGGGCCTGGTCTCACCTAGATCAACTTTTATGCCACGGTATAATATTGAGTAACATTCCTGATCCGTCAATTTACCATGATTTGTTCAAAGTTCCCATGGTTCCTTGGTAAATATTTCATTTTTTTTATTAGCCAACAAAAACTTAGTAAAATGGACCCATGAAAAATTGAGTTAATAAACACCAACCTGAAACGAGTAGAGGTCAATCTCTCTCAAGTCAGAGTCAGGAAGCATCTCCTCGGGTCGACTGCCCCATATAATCTCAGCCGTCCTCTTAGATCGGATGAGGGGACTGAACCACATATGAAACCCCATATGGAGTCAAATAAAACTGTTCACAGTATAACAAATTTAAAATTACCAGAAATCACCAAAACAAAACACCCCTTTCTGGTCCATCCAAACAGATCAAGCATTGACACAATACATCTTAAAACAAAACAAAAAGGAGGATTAGAATTTACTAATTCAGACCTGGTGAAGCAAACATCAAAGGAGTCAGAGAGGAGCATCTGGCGCGAGGTCTCGGCCTGAGACTCTCCCTTGGAGGTGAGAACGGAGAAGTCGGAGCTGCCCTGGATGCGGCCTTCCTCGTTCCAGGTGCTCTGGCCATGTCGCACCAGCACCACCCTCTTCGCCTCTCGCAGCCTCCGCGCCTTCTCCGCTACGCTCGGGGTTGCCTCCGCCTCCCGCAGGGTCGCGCGGCAGGGGCTCGTTGATCGCCGTCGGACGGAGATCGTCGGAGAACACACTAGTGAGAGCATTTCTATTTCTGTTATTTTTATTTTTCTGGCTTTGTTTTTCTGGTTGCTAGTGAGAGTACATCTCTGTTTAGACGAGAGTAGAGCAGAGACTGAGAGGCTGTGCAGTGGGGTCGGAGCGTGGTTGATCAGTGCTCAGTGTTCACAAATCACAAGTCATGGCTTATGGGCAGATGGGCTTATGGCTTATTGGCTTGTGTAGTTTGGAACTGCATCCTCTGGATGGCCATCCATGGATGGTTTTCGATCTCAGCCGTCTGATTTAATCTCAATGGCTATAAATGCCCCGTGCATGATACCTGAATTGATAGGCTCGAAAAGATCTAACCGTTGAGATTAAATCGGACGACTCGGATCGAAAGACGTCCACTGGATGGTTGAATACTCTCCCTGTGTAGTTTGTGCGTTAAAGGATGATCCACGTGGCACGAGGCTGCGCATTTGGGATTTCTTTCTCAAGGCGTTTTTTTTCCCCCAAATATTAGAAATTAGAAAGGCCTTCCCCACTTCAAAAAAAAAAAAAAAATTCATTGTTATAAATTATAATATCGATATATGCATGATGATGGATGGATGATATCCTCATTCAGATTTTTTAAATAGTTTGATATTAAATTATTAATATAAGTATGCACACACAAATATTGGTAACTAAAGGAAAAAAAACTATTTATGAGTTTAATAATATAATATATTTTCGTTTTTATACTTTATTAAGTTGAGACAGGATTATTATTCTTATTATTGATAATGAAAAATCTGTACAATACACGTCTATATATAGGCAGATATTTACTCTATACTAGATTTCCCTACAGATTGTACACAGATTACATTCTAAACTAAGCAAGCTAAGTATGGAAACATTATTATGGTAATTACAAAACTATATACAGGCAGGATTACAGGGTGACAAACAAGGTAAGAAGGTAACGGCTATGCCAGAGGAAACAGCTCTCAGGATGCGCTGGAGAAGCTACGTAATTGGTTTATTTTCTTCAACACTCCCCCTCAAGTTGGGTTCGTAGATGTCAAAAGAGCCCAACTTGAATAGAATGTTATGATGTTGAGATCGGTTCAAAGATTTTGTAAAGATATCAGCAAGTTGGTTTTAACTGGGGATATAGGGCGTTTCAATTTCTTTTAATATTATCTTCTCTCATATGAAATGGCAATCTATTTCAATATGTTTTGTTCTCTCACGAAAAACTGGGTTGTTTGCGATATGTCTTGCAGCTTGATTATCGCAAAACATAGGAATGGGATAGTCGCATGGTACACCAATGTCGTGCATTAGTTGTTTCAGCCATATCACTTCACTTGTAGTAGATGCCATGGCTCTGTATTCTGCCTCGGCACTCGATCGAGCTACAACTGGTTGCTTTTTGCTTCTCCAAGTTACTAAATTTCCACCAACAAAGGTGCAATATCCAGTGGTGGATCTTCTATCACTGCTCCCTGCCCAATCTGCATCAGAATAGGCTGTGATCTTGACATGCTTGTTCTTTTGCATTCGCACTCCCCTCCCTGGACTTCCTTTGAGATATCTCAAGATCCGAACTACTGCATCCATATGAGTTGTTCTTGGTGCATGCATAAACTGACTCACTACATTGACTGCAAACGTTATGTCAGGACGAGTAACAGTTAAATAAATTAATTTTCCAACTAATCTTTGGTATCGACCAACATCTGTTAAGGGAATACCATCATTAGGCCGCAGTTTTAGATATGGTTCGATTGGTGTATCTATAGGTTTGCACCCAGATTTACCTGTTTCTTGCAGCAAATCTAACACATATTTCCGTTGAGATAAAAACAACCCTTTCTTAGAATAAGCAATTTCTATGCCTAAAAAATATTTTAGTTTACCAAGATCTTTAATGTCAAATTTTCTTTGTAAGAATTGCTTGACCTTACAAATTTCCTCAGTATTGTTTCCTGTAATAATAATATCATCAACATAAATTAAGACAATTGTGGTTGATTGAGTATCGTGTTTAACAAACAGTGAGTGATCACTACTACTTACTTTAAAATTGAAAGAGATTAGGGCAGAACTCAATTTTGCATACCATGCCCTTGGAGACTGCTTTAGACCATATATAGATTTATTTAATTTACAAACTAAAGTTTTGTCATTTTCCTTTGGATGGCCGGGTGGTAAATTCATATAAACTTCCTCTTCAAATGTTCCTTGAAGAAAAGCATTTTTTACATCCATCTGGTACAAATTCCAATCAAGGTTAACAGCAACAGATAATAAAACTCTAATAGTATTTATTTTTGCTACCGGTGCAAAAGTTTCTTTATAATCAACACCGTATGTTTGGGTATAACCCTTAGCAACTAATCTAGCTTTATACCTCTCTATTGAACCATCGCTATTGTACTTAATCTTATATATCCATCTGCACCCAACTGGTTTTTTATTTTGAGGTAATGTAACAACATCCCAAGTTTTGTTTTTCGCCAGTGCTTTAAGTTCCTCTTGCATGGCTTCTTGCCAGTGTGGATTCTTACTTGCTTCTAAAAAGGTTTGGGGTTCTACTTCTTTGGATAGGTTGCTAAGGTAAGCTTTATAATTAGTTGAGACATTGTCATAAGTAATGAAATCTTGTATAGGATACTTAGAAGTGCAGTAGGTAACAAAATCTTGAAGTCTAACAGAGGGTTTTTTTTGTCTTACCGACCTGCGCAGCATTACTGAATCATTACCTACTGCATGCTGCACATTTTCGTCACTTTGATCTTCAGGACTCACAATGTGCTCCAGGCTGTCCCCAGCAATTACAGGCTCGGATCCAATTTGAGGCTGAATTTCATTTGCTTCCTTGTACGGCTCACTTGATGTTTCATTGCACGGTTGAATGCCATGTGATATTGGGTTGACTACATGCTGGTGATAATTGGACACCTCATCATTTGAATTGTTGACACAAAAATATTTAAGCACCTCATCATCTCTTGTTTCAATCACTTGATGCTCCCCTGCATAAAATTCTCAAAAAAGAATTGATGCTCTACAAATTTAACATTTCGAGAGATATATGTTTTATTTAAGACAGGGTCGAAACATTTGTAACCTTTTTTTCTCGTGGAGTAACCAATAAAGACGCATTTTATGGCTCTAGAGTCTAATTTATCACGATTTATATCTTGATTATACACAAAGCACGTGCAACCAAAAGTTCGCAGATGGTTTAAGCTAATTTTTTGATTATTTAAGGTTTCAAGTGGAGATTTATATTTTAGAACTACACTTGGCAGTCTATTGATCAGGTAAGTTGCAGTGAGAATAGCATCATACCAAAACAGTTTGGGAATTTTCGATTGAAACATTAGAGCCCGAGTTACTTCAAGGATATGCCGATTCTTTCGTTCAGAAACACCATTTTGCTCTGGAGTGCCAACACATGTGGTTTGATGAATAATTCCTGAATCATTCAAAAAATCACGAAAATTCTTGTTAACATACTCAGTGCCATTATCGGTTCTAAGAATTTGAACTCGTGTGTTGTACTGAGTTGACACGAGATTCACAAACTCTTTAAAAATCGAGAAAACTTCAGCTTTGGATTTTAAAAGATAGAGCCATGTAGCTCTAGAAAAGTCATCAATAAAAGTCACAAAATATTTAAAATTATCATAAGAGTCTATTGGAGCTGGACCCCAAACATCGGAGTGAATGATTTGAAAATGTTTATCAGATCTACTATTAGATAAAGTAAAAGGCAACTTAGTTTGTTTAGCGAAATTACAAATTTCACAACAACTAGTATTCAAATTTGACAAAGCTACTGTTTTATTTAAAATTCTATCAGAAGGGTGGCCCATACGACAATGCCACAAATTATTCAAACTATCTTTAGAAGAAATAAAAGCATAATTTTGACCTTTAATGATATAAAGGCCTCTTTCTAAACTTCCTTCACCAATCGTCTTCCCTGTCACTATATCCTGAAACACCACAGAAGAAGGTGAGAAAATGACTTTGCAATTTAATTCATGTGTAATTTTAGCAACTGATAACAAATTCATTGGAAAGCTTGGTAAATACAATACATTATCTAAGGATTTGTTAAAAAGTTTGATTTGACCAGAGCCTAAAATTGGCGTAGTTGAACCATCGGCTAGGAACACCTTTTGGACATGTCTTTGGTTTATGATATTAGTTAAACTTGATTTGCAATTTATCATGTGGTCGGTGGCTCCAGAGTCAACAATCCATTCTTGATTTTGAGCATTTTTATTTAAATGGGCAGCCAGACTAACACATACGGGTTGAGTTTTAATATCATCACCCAAACCCAAACCACTTTTGGGATCCGACCCAAACACAGTGATCCGATTTCTACTACCATTGTCTTCTTCCTTCCTTGCATATTTCTTTCCCAAAATCGACAGAAAAGGAAGACTGGAAATTACCTTCTCCCTTACCTGACTGTGAGGCGTGAGTTTGCCCCTCGGATGGCGCACGTTGAGTTGTGTTGGTCCCAAACTGTTGAAGCAGCTGAGTAATCTGCGCCAGGGAGAATTTTGGAGAGTCGGAGGTGGCGCTGGCCGTCACAGTTTGTGCGCTCGGCTGATTTCCTCCACGACGGGGTTTGAGATGCGGGTGAAGCTCCCAGCAGCGATCTCTGGTATGGCCATCTTTGTCGCAATGGTCACAGTAAGCTGCAGGTCGGTTGCCTCGACCAATGGTGCCGCGACCTCTGCCTCTACCGCGACTGCTGGTATGATGTCTACCCCCTTGATTTCTATTTGCTATTAACACTGATTTCTCAACAGTATTGTCAGTAGTTTGGGAATTAAGGCTCAAAATGGTTTTTCGAGTCTCCTCTCTTTGAAGTTTAGACACAACATTTGGTAAATTGGGAAGTTCAGAGGAATTCAGGATCTGACTTCTAGTTTGTTCATAGTCAGGATTTAAAGCATTGAGCAGCAGAAAGACACGGTCATTTTCATACCGTTGTTGAATAGTCTTAAGGTCAGTTGTGATGGGCTCATACATATTCAACTCATCTAATTTACTTTTTATGGAGCCATATAACTGAGTTATTGTTTGAGAACCTTGTTTGGTTTGGTATAGTTCTCTTTTGAGTTGAAAAATTCTATCAAAATTGTTTTGTTGCCCAAACATATCTTGAATGGATTGCCACAGATCAAGGGCAGATTTGGAGTCGACAAATAGTCGAGCAATTGATGGTTCCATAGAGTTTTTTATCCATAGCCTAACAAGTTTATCAGTGGCAATCCATTGCTCATGGATTGTATCAGTTTCAAGAGGGCGAATAACATCAGTTATATAGTTCAATAAATTTCTTGCTCCTAGAGCCAACAACACAGAATCTGACCAAGACAAGTAGTTGTTACCATTAAGTGGTTCTGTTGTGAGTTTCAATGCAGGGTTGGCATCGTAATACGTCGGCAGAACCAACGGTGAGATGCTCTTCTCCCCTCCAGGTGGGATGCTCTTCTCCCCTCTAGGTTGTTTGGGAGGATCGATCTCATTTGGCGTGCCAGTTGACATTGTTCTTGCCGGCAGCGTGATGCAGGACAGAATGCAACAAGGGAAGGATTAGAAGCTAAGATTGGTCTCCCGCTCTGATACCATATTAAGTTGAGACAGGATTATTATTCTTATTATTGATAATGAAAAATATGTACAATACACGTCTATATATAGGCAGATATTTACTCTATACTAGATTTCCCTACAGATTGTACACAGATTACATTCTAAACTAAGCAAGCTAAGTATGGAAACATTATTATGGTAATTACAAAACTATATACAGGCAGGATTACAGGGTGACAAACAAGGTAAGAAGGTAACGGCTATGCCAGAGGAAACAGCTCTCAGGATGCGCTGGAGAAGCTACGTAATTGGTTTATTTTCTTCAACATACTTAAGGACGCAATAGAAAAATTATGAATCGAACGATCTCTTACATATATTTTGCAAGGATAGAAGATTAGGTTTGGTTTGTTTCGGCGTCAGCCCCACAGCGCTAGAGAATAGAAAAACGGATTGAAAATTTAGACATGGATCAATCATAGGCTTGGAAATGCTCGTTTCGAATTTCAAGTCCGAAGAACAAAAAGTTCTAGATTGTATTTCTATTAAGTACAACTTGATCCAGCAAAGAACATATCCAATATATATATATATGGTCCATCAAGACCCTAAAAGATTTTTTTTAAGCAAAAATGGAGGTCATGCCTCCATCTTTTATATTAATATAAAAAATTTTAGCAAGATGCTAAAAGTACAAGGGAGTAAAAGTTTAAAAAATCAAAAGTACAGAGTAAAATCAGAAATAAACAACGATGAAAATCGGAAAGCCTGGACAGCAGAGGTCAGATCTTGCCAGTAGGTAGTGCAGTGGGGAAAGAGATCAGTCCATGAAATGCTTTCCACTCAAATATCGTATTAGAGATTAATTCCTTTGGAACCAGCATTGTGTCTCTAAAAATGCGCGAACATCTTCCCCTCCATACAACAAAGAAGAGTATGGTTAACTGTTCTCTTTGGGTTTTGTTCTTGGAACGGTCAAGTAAGAAGGAAAGGAACACAGGAATTTGTACTGATTTCAGAACATCAGAAACCAATCGAGCTTTTATCAAATTTCTTTGGGAGAAGCAGCAATCGGTGAACATATGAACAGCTGTTTCTTCACTTAATTTGCACATTGAACATCTGTTAGGAAATTGGTATCCTCTCTTTCTGAGATTGTCCAACGTAGTCAATTTATTTTGTAGTAGTTGCCAAGTGAAAATCTTAGTTCTTGATGGAATTTTAAGTTTCCAGATGGATGCCAGTTCTGATTGTTCCTTTGAGTATGCCTTTTGCAATCTATAAAAAGAACTCACAGAGAATATATTTTGTGAGTTTAATCTCCAATTGTATTCATCCTTGCTTCCATCTGTCTCGCACTTTTTCAGTCCAACCACGGAAGATCAGATAGTCCTCTATGGGGCGAAGAAAATGTGGATCAGATACCCCTTGAGTCCCCTAGAATTTGAACATCACTACCCGTTTTACGAACGAAAGATAGCAATGCGACCCTAGGGATCCCAAGAGTTGATTGTTTGTGTGTAGGTCCTTTCCTTCCAGCAGGCGCAAGCCCCTGCTGTTAATTACCTCCGGTCTAGATCCGAGTTGGAAACCAGACAAGAGCACCTCTAGATCGGGAATAGTCAAGTGATTAGGTATTGAAAGCAATTGGAGTCAATTTTATATGACATAATGGCTTAGTGACGTGCGGAATGTGGTTATGATGCAGAATGCATGTGCATGCTATGCTGACTTAAACTTTGAGTGATATGCAGACTTCGATGCTTTATCTTTTATAATTATAACTTTTATTGCTTCTAAGGTTGTTATCATAAGACAGTCAGATCGTTGGGTCATAGGTTGGTCTTAGCTATCTTGGTATGGACTTGGCTTTCTGTGTAGTGCCAGGATATAGAGCCTTAGGATCTCGTTTGATTCGATTTGGCGTTTGACTTAGTATTGGCCTCTAGGTTTGGACTTGGCTTTTGGATGTTCATTTGAGTTTGGATTTGGAGTTGAATTTTGGGTTTGAGACTTGATTCGGAATCTGGGGCCCTGAGTCTGATTTAAGTCTAGTTGTGGTTTAACGTTGGTATTTGGTTTCTTAGTTTAGGATTTAGGGTTTAAGGTTTAGGATTTAGGGTTTGAGACTTGATCTAGGATCTGGAGCTATGGATTTGGTTTGAGTCTGGTTATGGTTTGACATTGGTATTTAGATTTTAGTTCCTTGGTTTCAGGCTTTCGTTCTGAATTTCTGGATTTGGGTCTGATTGAGGCTTCGGTATTTAGTTATGGAGTTTGGATTTAGGTTCAGTTCTGGGTTCTAGTTGAGTTTAAATGTCTGGGTTCAACTTTTCGGGATTTGTCTTAAAGTCCTGACTTGGCTTGGGTCTTAAGTTTGAAGTGTGGGTTCTGACTTGACTGGCTCTGGAGTGTCCTGACCCTGAAGAATACCTGTCATCCGAGAATCCCTGCTGTCCTTTAATAACAATATCAATTTTTAAGAATGTTTATGTTTATTTATTATTGGCTTTTATGATATTTTTAAAGTTTTATGGACTTTTAAATAAAAATGACTCTTAAGTTGTTTTTTTTTATATAATGTGTCAGATAGAAATGTTCTTCATAATTTTATGGATATTTTGGTATTATATGGAATTTTTTCTGATTTTCTGGCTATTTTTAATGTATTTTTGAAGTTTTGGTTTGCTGCAAATTCTCTGGTTGGTCCACGTCATCAGCAGAGTTGAGCTGTCAGGCTCTGGTTGGTCCACGCAGGCAGGGAAGTGTGGTTTGAGCTATGCCGCAGCGCTAGCTACACGGATTGAGTCACAGAAGATCATGCAGAGGCGCTGGGCTTAGTTGGTTGAGTCGACTGGTTTACGCGCGCGACTGTGCACCGGGTGGACTCGAGTTGGATCTGTTTCCGCCTGATAGGTTTGCGCGTTGGCGGTGCACCGAGTTCGCCGAAGCGGATCCTCTGGTTAGGCTTGTTTTGTTCTTTCTGAGTTCACTTCGATATATCCTTCCGTGTAACCCCACTACTCCTTAGTATACTCAGGCTCATATTTGGTATCTCGCAGCTCTATCGTCGCAGGGAATCATCGCAAGATCATTTCTTTTAACCGTTGCTAATGAGATCCATCCATTCGCGAGCGTCAAGATTCGTGCAAGTCAGAGTGGTCTTCTCCTTCTTCCTTCTCTTCCGTCTTTTCTTTGATTTCGTCCGTTGCCTTTGACCATACGGCACAGTGACTCCTCCGCCGTTGACTCGAGCATTCCGACCATCATTTTGATTGAGGTTGGGCTCCGCAGCATCGTCTCCTCCTCTTCTTTTCCTCTCTATTTTCAATTTTGCCCTTGGACTGGTGGTTGATTGGGCCCATCTCAATTTCCGTCAGCCACCACAGCCGCCTTGCTCCGCCAAATTGCACCTCCTCCATGGTCAGTTCTCTTCTCAGTTATGTTGAGCAGCACCCACTTCTCTTCCTTTGTTGATTTGAGCCACTAGAGGACTTGTCTTTCCTTTGGTGGTGTTGATGGGTGAACTCGAGGTCTGGCCATGGCTAGAGAGCATCACACCTGCTGTCCTTGTGCATCCAGAGATGCACAAAACCCTTTTTATTGTCTTGAATCACTTTTATTGTTATTTTAGATGCAAATATGCAAATTGAAGATGAATGCAAAACATGAAATAAATAAGAAACAAAACTATGGCACCAGACCACGATGGCTTGGTGGCTGGGCTATTTCAAACACCAATCAAAACAGCGATTTAATAGGAGAAACTTCTTTATTGATATATGGGGAAGGTGGTTTACAAGCTGTAGCTACCTAAACTTGCTCCTCTCTCTTCCTCTCCCCTATTTTCTAACTGTTCGACAAAATTACAGAACTTCTCTATTGCTATGCTAACCTAACCAAAGATGGAGGCAGAGCTTCAGTATTTCGGGCAAACTTGGGGTAGGTGGAGACTTTTTTCTTCTTCTGATTTGAGGTCTTTATATAGGCTTGAGGTTAGGGTTTCCATGGAGTTGAGCCATGCGCATCTCACCCTTCATCTTGATCCAGTGGTTGATGTAGAGCCGTGGGGAGCAAGTTCCTTTGCAAAACCATGGTTTGGTATTGTGAATCTGTGGATGGTTTTCATTGTGTGGTGAAGATGAGCCATGGAGTTAGGGTTTTGATCCAAGGGTTTACATATAGCTGCCATGGGTAATCTTCCTTCAGTTCTCTTCCTTTACTGGTCAATTGCACTCACCAATAGTGCTTTGACATGTGGCATTTGATGGTTTAGCAAGCATGGAGCAGTAGCAGAAGCAATTGGATGTACTACATTTCACCTATGCCTTGTCAGCCGAGAATATGGGCATTTGGTGACTCTGGCTGTTGTAATTTCACCTTGCGTTTCAATTTTCTTTCTTCTCGATCTTAACAACACTGATTAGCATTACCAATTTCTACTTGAAAGTTTCTCATTGGTCTAGCATGCCTATCGAGTGGGGTCTAGTGCCACCTGGTATTTAAGTTCAAAAGTGTGTATTGATCATAGTCCTTTATATATTCATGCTCCCTGGAAGTTGTTTTGGCGCCAGAAGTGGAGGTATATGCTGGCAATCATCCAACAACTGTAATTGATCTGAAGGTTGGGAATCCATTAGAAGGGAGGCGGCAGCTTAGGGTTTGGAAAGGTTTCTCTCATTTTTGACACATCTCCATCTCCTATTTTTCATCTGATGGTTGTAGTAGATTCTTTGGGGAGCAAGTTTGCTTGATTTGTCTTCATCTAGACGTGGAGGCAGCTGATGGAGGGAGGGGACCAGTGAGATAAGCTTCTCTTCACTTTTTCCCTTTTTTCACTTTTTACTTCTTTCAAGTGCAGCCGATATCAACCTTGTCTCTAGTTTAATTCAGATGTCTCATTAATTGCTATGATACAATCACAGCATCTGGGCACCTTGTTTAACACATATTAAGTGCTAATTGCCTCTGTAAATGATTGTTAGTCTTTGTTGAATCAACACTTAACCGTGCCATGTCACCAAATTGGTGCTCACAGCCACTGGGTTTGGATTGGCCATAATTAATCACATAACCTGCATTATGACATCTCTAAAGACATGTATAAACTAGGTAGTTAACGCTTTGGTGATCTGAGTCCTTCAATTTCGAGTTCCTTGCAATACTCTTCACTGGACACCTCCAATTGGCGGGTCACGGTGTCTTCTTTTCCAACCTGAAGGTCCTCTGCTATTCCGTCTGCATCTCTTAGTTCATTCAAGTGCTTTGGGATTCACCTGCCGGGTCTATTTCCAGTCACACCCCCATTTGACCCTCCTTCTTTCGAAGCTTGTTTTTGCGGTCATGGTGAATGGTGTTACCATCCCCTTTCCACTAAATTGACACCGAGTCTTCATTCCTAATTTCTCTCACAACACTAGAGAAGCTTTTCAGGTATGCCTCTCACTCAATTCATTGTTTATTTTGGTCAATTTTACACGACTTCATCTCGACTGCTGATCATTTCTTCTCTGAAATTTACTCGCCTCAGTCACTGTTGCTGCTCAAGCTTGGTGTCATTGTACTCGTGAGATCGTCGCCTACACAGCGGTACTGTCAGTCGAGGCGGAGACGGCGTGCAGCGGCGGCGAAGGACATCCCTACGCCGGAGAAGAAGGCCTCTTTGTACGGGTCTGTTTCTCCTCTCTTTTTTATTTTTCTTTTTAACAGAAATGGTGGGGCCATTGGTTTAATCCAATCGGGAGGTGCCACGTGGCTTTACGGTTTTAGAAAAATTAAATATCTGGTGGGGCCCACTTGTCAGTGAAGATGATTGAATTTCATCCGAACTGGGCCGGGTCTTTGTATGGGCCTTTGTATTCTGTTTTTTTTTTCTTGGGCCTCCCTCACCTTTGGGCTTTTATTTTAATATTTGGCCCATGTACATGTATATTCATATTTTCCCTTTGATGTTATATTTGCAAATAAGCATACTGTTTTAGTCTGACAATCTGTTTAACCACTTGCTTTGCACATGAGCATTTTCCATTGGTATGTTGCCATTTTCTCTTTAAGACATATTGGTCTAGGTCCGATATTTTAATTGACGGAGTCCCAGAATGGTATGACTTCCAGATGACTGATAGAGCCCAAAATTATGCAATTTCTAGATAATCTTATTTGGGCCCCTTTTTTAGGTATCGTTTGATTGTATTCCCATATTTACCAACTTGTAGCCGAATTTGAAAGCAAACATCATCTAGCCTCTATTTGTTGTGGTATTGGACCTGTCCATTTGTTGTGGTTTTGAGATCGATTTTACTGCATGTCTGAAAAAAAATTTTTGGTGCCCATCCATAGGTCAGTTTGGCATGAAACTTTGCAGGGTTCCCCATAAAGATGTAAGGAATATGGTTGCTACAAATTTTCTATTTTTAGGACTTTCATGTAATTAATTGTAGGGATACCACAGGCTCATAATGACATTTCCCATAATTAATTTACCGTCCGTTGTTTAGGAATTTCTGTATTTTCCTTCCATGCTTCGTGATCGTTTTGTCAAGGCCATTTTGTTTAATTGTTGGAGTTATGGAGTCCGGTTTCATTTGTGGAATGAGATTTGTTTTATTTATTCTATGGTTTCATGCAGCAAAATTTAGAGGCAAACAAATGCCCCCCACCAGGGTGAACTGTGAGACCATGTTGAACAGTTTACCCTGGTGTCCCCATTGCCTTTTGATTTGTATGGTTAGGTTTTGGCAGTCTTAGGTTCAGGTTTTGGGTTCAGGTTATGGCTTGCCCTGGTGTTCTTCGCTGAACCTTTCATTTCATCTTTCATTTCTCTTTTTTAGAGTGCTCAGGGGTTCTGTTTCTCATTATCATGTTCTTTTTTCAGAGGTCATGGACCCTGTGGCAGATCCTAGGATGATCCCTGAGTTTCAGTTTAGGAGGACTGGCCCTTTTGGTCCTTCTGACGCCGCCATTCAGTCATACATAGACCGACATTTGGATCCTGAGGGCGCACATCGTTCTGATCACTGGTTCTGGAGGCACCAATTGTTGTCCGGTCGAGATAACTTCCATGGGTTGTTTGTTAGACATGATCCTTCTGTTTCACAGCCTCAGTCTCTTCACAAGCGTCATGCTTTGATGCTTGACCCGCCATCTCACACTGAGGAACGTAGGAGTCAGACTTATGTTGATTTTGCCCCTGTTGGGCATGATAGAGATCATAGAGATGCTGTGAGGGATATACAGGGTCTCTTCTTACATCCATGTGTCCGAACTGGACCGTCTTCTGATGTTCATTTGTTGAGTACCGAGATGTGTGAGGAGCGTGTCGCACCTTGGGATCCTGACTGTTTGAGCATTACAGGGGATCTAGTTTGGGTTCCTGGGCAAGTTGAGTGGACCTGCTATGTTATGACCCACATGAGGGATATTTTGGAGAGTACAGAGATATTTGGCGGAGTGGCTATGACTCTGTTTAGCTTCCTGAGACATGATATTTTGATAAAGGCAATGGCCACCAATTGGAGTTATGTGTGGAACACCTTTCCGTTAGAGGACCGCGAGGCCACTCTGGACATTCAGCAGATGGTGCACTTGCTTGGGGTTCCTGCTGAGGGCCGTATTTATGAGGAGAGGGTACCGCCGGACGAGGAGCTCTCTGGGCTTGACCCTTCAGGTTTGGAGTTCCATTCTTTTTCTGCTCGTGCTTTGTTCCAGATTTATTATGAGATTGCAGCTACTCGGGCCTTGAAAGGACAGAGTCGTGATGTTCCATTTCGGGCCTGGATCCGTTACTTTATGGATAGAGTACCAGAGGGCCATGCTTCCCCTTTTGTGGACCCTCTTGATCCTATGGGTGTGGGTTCTGATCAGATCCACAATCCTCATATTGATAGAGATTTCTCCTGGTTGAGCTCTAGGGTTTTGGATCGGGTCACTGTGTTAGCTGCTTATCTGTCTTGGTGGTTATGCTACTATGTCCTTCCTTATGATCCGGCTGGCTATATTCGTCCTGGGGTATTCATCATGGCTTCTATTTTAGCACGAGGTTTCAAAGTTTCGTTGGCCGTTCCAGCCTTGGTCAATGTTTACCGTGCTATGAGGGAGCTTACTTCCTCTAGAGATCCTTCATATGCTCAAGTTGTTATGCCTTCTCATATACTTCTTGGTTGGTTTTACGTTTGTTGGGAGAGAGGTTATTCGCCGGCCATTTCCAGCAAATTGAGAGAGCAACTGCATGCGCTGAGCTTTATAGCTGGAGCTCCATTATGTGATGTTAAGGTCTATGCAGCGCATATGTACTTCATTCATAGTGTGTCATTCATTAGTTGTTATAGGCCTGAGGCGTTCACTAGGGATTGGCCAGGAGATCGGGAGGATCTTACTCGGTTGGTTGATTCAGAGGTTTCGGCCAGGGGAGCACGACCTTGCTTGTGTTCTCGTCGTTTCAGGCATGCGAGGGACTTTGCCATTGCTACTCGAGCTGGCTTCTTGACTACTCGGATAGGGGACAGGGTCATTGCTGAGGTTTATTCCCCACACAGATGCGCATGGCAGTTTGGATATGATCAGGATATACCTGCCACCATAGTCCCTTCTAGACCGCCAATTGGGACTCTTGAGTCTATAGCCGAGTGGGGTGTTTTTGCCTTACGCCTTGGTACTGGGGCAGAGTGGCTTATCCCACCCGTATCTCGTATTGGAGTAATGACTTCTCTTTATGACCGATGGCTTAGGCGCTGGATCAAGTTTGCTCATACACTTCCACCAGCTGTGCTAAAGTCAAAGGTTTTCCCCACCCATCGTACTTCTAGGCAACGATCTCGTCTTGGTTCTAGGCAGCTCAGGAGTTATTCTGGTGTTGACACTCGTGTGCCTTCCCTTCACTCTCAGCTTGAGTACCTGGCTCCTCCCAAGCTCTTGGAAGATGGCACTTTTCAAGGTGTGAACGTCTTCTTTTCTAACATTGTCATGTATGTTATCATTTTCGTTTCCTTCTTTTATGAATTTGTTTGTCGCGCAGGGTATGGAGTTTATGGGAGTAACCACTTTCGCTTCATTGTCCCTGGTACTCATGACATGGGCGGTGAGGCTTCTCCCGCTCACACAGTGGGTCCAGATGATTTTGAGTATTACGCCACGACACCCAGGAATGGCGAGACTTCTCCCACTCGCACAGTGGGACCAGATGACTTCGAGTATTATGCTGTGACACCAGGTTTCAACGCTTTCTCTCTTTTTCATTTCTTTTTCCCTCTTTTTTTTTTTGAATGTTGTCATCTTACAAACCTATGTGTTACAGGCACTCCTTCATCCCTTCCCTCGCCAGATTATACCATGGAGCTTGCAGAAGAGGAGGCTAGGATCGAGCAAAGGAAGAGACAAAACGAGGATCTTATTCATGCTGAGGAGATGGCTCGTTATGCATCTAGGCGGAGGGTTGACATTGATCCCCCTGACACTGAGTTTCTTATGGAGCCTTCCCACATTCTTCCCATTCCAGGTGCTTTTCATTCTTTCATCATTCTCCATTTCACTTTCTTTCCTTTTGACTTTTAATTCATGGTTTTCTTTGGGTAGATGTTGCAGTATCCCCTGTGCTTGAGTCTCAGGTGACACCTTCTGTGGAGGTTGTCCAGGACATAGGGGATGTCGAGACGGGAGAGATTATTTTGGAGGAGATTGAGGTAGAGGAGGTTCTGGTGGAGGAGGTTCCCTACGATGAGGTGATTCCAGGTCCTTTCCCAGTGGTAGAGGATCTCATCATCTCAGATGACACATTAGCCATTATTCCTGTGACTGCACTTGGGTGTGAGGTAGTACCTTCTCCTTGGGTTCCTCGCTCGCCCTTAGGTCTAGGTATCGCTTCAACTACTCTATTCTTTCCCTTTATTAACATATATTTTTTGGCATTCTCATTCACTTTTCCATCCAATTGGATATATAGGTCGCCTTCTTTTCTCCACCTTTGCCTTTGATGTTGATCTGCCTCCGTTCGGCCATCTGAGTTTGTATTATGGGTCAGGGCTTTCTGCGGGAGACGTAACACTGTTAGCAGATGCTGCACTTGCAGTCTTCATTACTTCTGGTACTCAGCCTTCCATCATGTCCTTTCATTCGCACTTCCCAGATTACTTATCGTCTTGTTGCTGCAGGTTATGGTGAGATTGATCATTCTGGTATTTCAGCTTCGATTTCACTTGGGCTAGCAGACTCGGGCATAGAGTGTCAGGCCATTGTTTTGTCCCGTGCGATGGAGGTGGCCTATACCTTATCCCCTGATACTGTTCTAGTTGAGATGTGTGGTTCTGGAGATACTGAGTGTTTGCCTCTAAAAAATGCTGTAAGAAAATGCTGAAAAGTGCTCATTAAATATTGCAATCCGATTCTGAAAATATACCATGCCCAAAATAGGACACGGATCCATACGCTAGGTCCGCACCTGTCTGTGAATTATTGAAGCCCATATAATTATCCACAAAAATGAAATATCAGCCTAATTCAGCCCAGCCCAGTCCAATTTCTAAATTCCGATTAAAACAAATAGGGCCCAGTAACTAAATGGGTTTGGGCTTGGTATAATTAAAACAGAAAGGCCCGATTAAAATTGAGAAGGGGTACGGGTCAGACCCTTCCTCTGACGGATCCGAACCAGACAAACTCAATAACCCTAAACCCACTTAGCTAACTCAAATAAAAAAATGGACAGATGGCGCCTGCCTATTGGTCCGTCCTTGTGGGCCCTGTCCTTTCTGTTAACAAAAGAAAGAGACAGTACAAACCCGAAGGAAAAGTGCGATGATCGACTGGAGCTCCGCCTTTCGCCGACGTTGCACGCCGCCGCGACTTCAACAAAGCACGCCGCTGCGTAGAGGACTCCATCACGAACCTATCAACATCAAACACGGGATATGTCGAAAGGCGAATTTAACAATAGACAGGCCTGACAGTGAAATCGGGGAAAATGGAAACGCGAAATTGATGAGTGAAATTACCAATTGAAGTGCCTGAGGCTCTGTAGCAACTTCGTGATGAAGAAATGGTACGCCAATTGAGGTTAATTGCAGGAGAAAGGGGAAGATTGTGCAGAACCCCGACTGACAGAAGTTCTGAGTATGACGGAACTCCCGCCCAGCAATGATACTTACGTCGTAAGAGAAATAAAAGTTTTATGGAGGTGGTGAGTGATGTAAAGGAATTTAAAAAGGAACTAGATACATGCACAAGCTGCCAGGGGTTCAGAATTCCCTCGACTGGAGGAACCCAGTAAAAGAAAGGAGAAAAAGGCGTAGGAGAAGAAGCACTGGAGATCATGGTCCCTTCTCTGCAACCTACGATCTGAAAAAGGAAAGTCTACTACCGCAGAGATTCCTTCAGCAGAAGGGGGGGTAAACTTACCACGCCAATCATAGCCGTTAGATGAAACAAAGTATAGTACATGGTAATGAATGCTTCTTCAGGGAATGTCAGGAGGCATGAAATGAAATGAAGTGCTTGGAATACGTTTGCTAAAGCTAATCTTCATCTCACCACACATCGTGTGTTGGATGGGTGGATGATGCACTAAAAAAATTCCTATCCAGTGCTGGGTGAAATCAAGTTATTGAAGGAAACATGAGTTGCCAAATGCAATGCATAAACTCTCTCTAGTGGGCCCAGGGGCAGATCAGTAACAAACACAAAAGACAAAAAAAAATGTGGCACATAAGCAACAGAAGGAAAAGAAACACAATATCCCAATGTTACCCCTTCAGCATACTATACTGTCTGACAAACTTATAATTAGGCAAAAATTAAATCAAATTAGGGGCATAATTGAAGGTGTAAAGGAGCCTCAATATCCCCCTAACATCCATAAAGGAAACTAAAAGACAATTAAGAGAAATGATGGGTAAGTAGGATAAACCAGTAAAGCCTAAATCCATGATCTGGTCAGAAATGCTTTTCATATGCATTAAACCCATTATCCTTCCCAACCAATGAAAAATCAACAACATTCCCTCAGATCTGACAAAGAGAAATACCTTTTCACTCGAGATGAGACAGGGAACACCAAAGAGTAACCAACTACATGGAGCCAGTTCCACTTTTACCCCTCAAACCTGAAACCAGATGCACATGTGTTGAAGGATATTTGTGGAATTACATGCCAACTAAGAATGACTCCAGTTCAAAATCCATGTGGGTACCCAAACTAAAACAAATTGAGAGAGAAAGAAGAAACTGTTATCTAGACACAGCTATGTGCTTAAAGTTTGATCCCTTCACAAGACCATCTTAACCACTCAATGCCTATGAAAGCATGGATGAATGCCATCTGTACACCCCCATTCTGGCGCCAAGTCACTACCCCCTTCTCCAAGGCATAGGAAGCAACAAGGTGTGATCTTATCCCTTATCAAACAATACAGGGACCCACCTGTCAGAGAAACAAGTAAAAAGAAGTGAAACACCATGCTGATGTCCCATGGGTAATTGATTGATGCCAAGTGTCAAAAGATGATTGAAAGGTAAACAAAATAGTAGAAATCACCAAGTGAAGAAAGGAAACAAGAAGGAAGTCGGTTTGCCATCTGTGCATCCCCACCACCCATCAAACTCCAAATGTCTAAGATGATGCCACATGTCCAGATGATGAAATCACCAAACCCTGGAAATCCTTTATAAAAGAAGCTCCTCTTAAAGAAGAGGAAGAGGCCAATTGTTTTTTTTAGCTAGTCGAAATTCTGTTGTTTTAAGAAGTCAAGTCTGTTTTTCTTACAATCAAGGTAAAGATGTAACCTGTAATGGCCTCCAAAAAAATATATGAATAAAAAAAGGGGTTGTGAATGCATTTATCATGTTTTTTTTTTCTGTCCTTTTTTTTTATCTTCTTGGTCTTGTTCTTGGAGTTCAAACTGATGCTAGTGAGGAGTGTGACATAGATTCCACACTCATGAACATCAGTTATCTCTCCATGAGATCATGCATGTAGGAATCATTTATATTGGCATAAATGTTCTTTTACTTTGTTCATTGTCAGGATATGTGTGGTTAGTAGCTACTGGTATTATGGAGAGTGTGACCTAGACTCCACCTCCATGGGTACCATGCTAGCTTCTGGCTTTAGCTTGTCTCAGTGTTTATGTCGAAATTGATATCATGTCCCAGTTGAAGTTTAGTAGGTACACAGTTCATGGCTCAATTCTAACAACTCATGTTTCTGTCACACTAATAAAATGTTTGGTCTTGAAGTAAAAAAAAAAAAGAATATAATAATAATGGGTAAGTTCAGGGTCAAAAATATAATGTTCCCCCTCAACAGAATGAGGGATAATAGTTCATCTGCATGTCATAAGAGGTTCATCTTTGAAATAAAAGGGATACAGTGATAATAGATAAATTCAGGGTTAAAAATGTAATATTGTCTTTCACCAGCATAAAGAATGTGCATGTAGAGAGCGTACACTTAATGTTGAAGGTTTATGTACAAGAAAATGTTCTAAGAGATGGATTTTGTCTAGAAAATATCTATATATATATATATATGTATATATATATATGCATAAATATTAAAATGAATAGGCCCTGCAAAGGCATAGTCAATTAAGGTGCATATACTGTCTAATTCCAGCATTGTCTGAGGTTTTAAATCAAAATCTAAATAAACTTTGAGAAAACCACTAGTATGAGATGGTGTTCTCTGAGCATTGAGTCCCCAGTCATAAATTGGAATTTAGTAACTCAACTGTCGCATGGGAAGAGGAAATTAACAAATGCAAATCATGTCCTTATAGATTTAAAAATATTATGTCCCAAGGTGTGTTACTATATACAAATAGGTTGAGGGTTTGTGCATAATGCCTGCATCAATCCTCAAGTATCTGAGGAGACTAGATAAAAGGATAGCTCATATAAATGATGAATGAATGTGCATTAAAAGGGAAACTTGAAATAAAAAACATCAAACAGCAACTATGCAAGAACTGAAGAAGTGGCACTTAAAAAGAGCATAAAACAAAATGAATAGGCCTGAAATAAAAAAAAACAAACACATAATGCAACAAAAGCTAAGGTCATGCACCTAAAATCTGTGTCTAATGTGAAAAAGGGGGGGGGGCCTCAATCAGAAACATAACAAAAAGAAAAACAACAAAGAAAAGAAAACTCTCAACATGCTTTAGTAAGAACAAACTTTGTTAGGTTTTAGTAAAAATATACATAGGCACTGCATCTCTATTAAATAGAGTTCTCTTGCGTAAATTTAATTCTAGCTCTTTTGCAAAGAAATAAGAATGTACAGTGGTTGACACTTCTATCATAACTATTTGAAGTTCAATGAGTGCAATTGCAAAAAAAAAAAAAGGAAAAGAGAGAAGTCAAGTACCATCCTATGTAACAACCTGTCAAAATGATAAAAGCCCAGCATGATAATAGGAAGGTCACACGGTTGAGTAATGTAAGGTCAATTACCAAAGATAGACTTCAAAACTTGGATGTTCAATGAGATGTTTCCAGGATCTGAGGCTTACTGTTTATGAAATGTGAACGAATGTAATGGGGGCTGGGGATGAAACATTCACCATGATAGAATTGGTTACATGTACCAAAAGCCAAAGTCAAAACTAAGGCCAAGTAAAAGTGCTAAAAGTCAAAATTGACTAGCAGTGACATACCAGGCCGTCTCAAGTATTGGGTGCCAGCGATAAAAGTACATGCGGAGAGAAATAAACACTATTGGTCAACAACAACTGATAATCGAAAGCTCTTTTTGTGAAAGTTCCAACCAGACCTATGAACCAAATTGAGACTAAAATTGAAATACTCACACCCAAATTGATGCCACTAACAACCGTGTGGAGTCACCCTGGTGCTCGACAAGCAGTCTCCAGTAAAGAATTACCACCATTGTCCCGAATTGCCACCCCGATTCCTCTACGGATGATAAGTGTAATTGGGGAAATACATTCTCAGTAAGAGGATGATGATAAAATTGACAGTAGAACTGAAGGAAGGAGAAAGAGACGATCCCATGAAGCTTGTTTCTGATCGAAATGATGGTCGGAACGCCGGAGTCAACGATGACCGTTGCGGAGGTCAACAAAAATCGGAAAGAACTGGGGGAGAAGGGAGGAGTTTAGAAGAGGGAACTAAATGAACCGGGTGCATGGTCTCGAGCATGAACCAATCGACTAAGCCAGCCCCAGACCTGACCCCTTCATGATCTCCTGTGGCACCCCGCACACAACGGGTCCCTGACAAGCAAACAGCAAACAGCACAACTACAGCCAATCAGAAAATTCCGTGACTTCAAAAATGCATTAAAAATAGCTGGATTATCAGAAAAACTCTCATAAAATATCAAAATGTCAAGAAAAATATGAGGAATATTTTGATGTGTTATGTTAAGCTAAAACACCAAAGCACAAAATATTTTAAAATTAATAGGATTAAGAGATAACCATAAGTAAAAAAAATATATATAATCATGATAATAATAACAATGATAAATGGTTAAACAAAAAAAAAGCAAAGGAAATAAAATAAAAGGAAATCATCTTGAACATTTTATGTTCTGGACAACAGGTACATTTGAACAGATTATGTTCTGGACGACAGGTACATTTGAACATATTATGTTCTGGACAGCAGGAACACTTGACATTCAACAGGTACAGTCAAGCGTTAAGACTTGCAAACAAGATTGAAATAAATAAAGGTCAAAAATAGAAACACAAATTTAAAAGTCCAAACTCGAAATTCCAACCAAACATCGAAAATCTAAAGCTCAAAAGTCACAATTAAAAAGTCCAATTCAAGGTCCAGAATGTCAAAATGCAAAGTCAAGAGTGCTAACTTAGAAGTGCAAAACTTAAAAGCCAAATCTAAAAGCCCAAAATCCTAAAGTGAAAATTAGAAGTCTAAATCTGAAAATGACACAAAGTCCAAAAGTGACACAAAGTCAAAAATGACACAAAGTCCAAAAGTGACACAAAGTCAAAAATGGCACAAAGCCTAAAAGTGACTCAAAAGACACAAAGTCTAAAGTGACATAAAGTCTTAAAAGTCAAAAGTTCGTCCCTTCAAGACTGCATCGCGTTTCGCCTTGAAGGAGACACCCTCTTGATGTTCAGATTAAAAAAAAAAAAAGAAAGAAAAGTCAATTCTGATTTATCGCTGAAGTTCCTATCAAGAGAAGGCATAGCGCATCTGTACTCGCGATTTGAACGAAAATCCCAACAAAATCTCCAAGTTCCCCGAAACGATCGAGAACTGACCTAGAATACCCTATTTTCTAGCGTTGGACTCAAATCTAACAACCCGCTTCTACAAGTTCACAGCATGTTTGATCAGAGGTAGACTGAAACCTGATGCCCAGATGGCCAGAAGAAAAGTCAATCGGTGGCCATCACCCAAGTTCCCGTCAAGAGAAGGCATAGCGCCTCTGCACTCAGGACTTGAACGAAATCTCAAAATCTCTAAACCTCCAAACGATTGAGGATCGATCTAGGATACCAAATTTCCTAATATCGAACTCAAAAATCTCTGTGACGGCACTAAGCCTGACACAGCAAAGTAAAAGCAACCTAAATGTCTTAAAATGTGAAACTAAAGAATTAAACCCCATCGTTCATGTTTGCATGGCTCTGTTAAAATAGCTGCCCTTCTACATTGCTTTTCACCCTGAAATTCCCCATCAAGATACAATCCTTTTATTAAAATGGACTTCATCCACTTATAGCGTTTAAACTTTGATTATCCCGATCTAGAGGTGCTCTTGGCTCAGGTCGTAACTGAGTTCGGAGGTAATTAACAGTAGGGGCTTGCGCCTATTGGAAAAAAAGGACCTACGACAAACAATCAACTCTCGAGGTACTTAGAACCGCATTAGTGCCCTTCGCTCGTTTGGAATGGGCAGTAACGACGGGTCTCAAGATGCTCGAGGGGTATCTGATCCGCATTTTCTTCGCCCCATAGAGGACTATCTGATCTTCCGTGGTCGGACTGGAAAAAGTGCGAGACACTGAGTTACTGACTTCGTCAGATACAGAGTCTGTTAGCAACTATGTGGATTAGGGGCCGTTAGAGGTGGTTTTAGCCCTTCCTTGTTGTGCTCTTGATGATGACATGATAGATTCAACCTTTGAGGACAATGGAGAGACTGATCCTTACTGTGGAGAGGGGAGCGGTATGACAGAGCCTCTTTCCATTGCTAGTGGGATGACAGAGCCCTACTATGAGGAAGGTGTAGAGGTGGAGTCATCTGTTCGTGCTTTCGAGTAGGGGTTGTGGAGTTATGTGGCGCATTGACGCCTTGTATCTTTTATTTATCATATTATGGTTTTAGTTTTGGACTTGGTTTTAGTTGGTTGTTCCTGACTTCGCAGCGATCGGGCTTTTTAGTTATGTTTTGGACCTTTCTTGGGCTCTTGATTGTAGTTGATTTATGGATATGGATATTATATTTCTTGATGTCATTGAGGTCATCAATTTGGTTCATAAAAATCCTTGGATCGCGAAGCGATTGTGCCCCTTTATTGTAAACCGCCACACCTTTCGACTTCTTACCTTTATCGGCAAATTCAAGAAGACATACGTCCTCTGGTGCCCTAATTCATTTATATATAAGGCATCGCGTGCACGTAACCTGTGTCATTTTCTCTTTCCAAATTTTCTTCCTATAACTCCATTTTCCATGGCTGGCGTCATAGATCCAAGGAATCCCAAGCGTCCCAGAGATGAGGGTAGTTCCTCTGTCCAAGGCGCGCCACCTTCCAAGCTTAACTGGTCATATGACCCAGGTAACCGTTATCTGTTTCGAGACGACGAGGCTTTTGAGTGTTATCAAAGTAACATTGGTGAAGGGGAGCGTGAGGTTTCTACTTGCTTTTTCTTTCATCCTCAAGGGCGTTTCACCACTCCCTATATGAATTTAATAACAGGGTGGCTTAATGCCTGGAGCCTCCACGGCTTATCAAGACTTGATACCCCTTACCATCCAGATATCACTAAGTTATTTTATGCCAATCTTCGCGTCACCTTTGATCACCATGGCATTCCTTCTGCCTCTTCCTATCTTTTCGGCAGGCTCTTTCACATAGGAGTTGAGGATTTGGCTGACTTGATTGGTGCCACAGATACTTTAAATGGCTTGTCAGTTTATGCCTTCGGGAGTTGGCCTCGCGAGCAAGGGACATACCGGGGCCACTGCGAGTGGTTCAAGATACCCAGATCTGAGGCGAGTTCTGAACTGATCTCTACTACGCATCTGCCCGCGCTTCACCGGTAATTTTGTTATTTGTGTGTTTCTTGTTTTGTTTGTTCCTTTTGTTTGTCTCTGAAGGACAGGTTCATGACCATGAAGTTTATATGTTCCTTTCAGGTTAGTTTTCTTGACTATCAACTACATCCTCTTTCCTCAGGGTGAGTTATCAGATTTGACTCGCCCAGGGACCTTGTTCTACCTTCGCTTATTGCTCCTCAAACGCGGGAAAGCTAATCTTCCCAGTCTCATCCTCCAAAACATGCATCATGTCACGAGGCTTCCCAAGGGCCATTTGCCTTATGGGAGTTTAATCGAGACCTTGATGGAGCGGGCTCAGATTCCATTGCCTGAAACACTGTGGGGGAATCCGATCACTGAGCGGCTTATCCTGTATCCGCGCAACCTGCTCTTGGACCTGACTTCGTTTGGGTGGGTGGAGATGGTCCATGGTACTCTGGTTCCTGACCCCAACTACCCGGTGAATAGTCATATCCTTCATAGGTTTGCTGCTGTGAATCAGTATAGTCCGGTAAGAGAGGCTTCTCCCCCTTCTCCAGACGGCTCAGCCATTGAAGAATCTTTTCCACTCCAGGAACACATAGACCAGCGTTTTAAGGAGCTAGACCAGCGGCTGGAGAGTGTCGAGGCGGTGCTTCAGTCGATTCATAACACCTTAGAGACCTTTGCAGGGGCGATGGCCGCAGCCCAGGCGCCTCCAGTACCTCCGATGTGAAGAAGTCTCGGATGTTTGATCATTTGGTCTTGTTGTTTTCATTGCTTTATTTCGTGTTGTTTTTTTTTGTTGTTCAAACCGTGGTAATTTTGGATGGTTTATGTTGGTATTTTGATTTTATGGTTTGATTAGGGCAATCTGGAAGCCTCATAACCCTTGGTATGTTGATCTTGGCTTATGGACATCTGTTGAGGTTCATTAGTGATTTGGTTTAGATTATCATAGGTAGCGACATCAGATATCGCTCGTGGGACAGATATTTTTTGTTATTCTCCCTGCTCTTTGGTTACGGCAGCAAGGAACATACCGGTGGGATTTGTCTGTCCTACATTGTTGCCTCGGTAGCTAGGACCATTCCGGTGGGACTTGTTTGCTCCATATTACCGCTCTGACATGCAGAATAGACATTCTGGGTATAGCACGCAGTGGGACTTCGTGCATCATTTTCTGTTGGTTGTTTTGGTACGGTGATAAGAGACGTACCGTCGGGACTTGTCTGTTCCATATCACTCTTTTAACGTGGTGAAATGGGGTTTTCTCCTGGCTCTTTGGGTACGGCAGCTAGGAACATACCGTAGTCGGTGGTTTAAGGCCCAACACGACCATGGGCCCCTCTGGGTATTAGGATTTATGAGACTTATTCCTTGACATGGTTGGCGAACATCAGCCGTGGTATTCTCCGTTTTCAGAGGGGCTTTCAGGTTTGGTTTGGTCTTAATTTTTCTTGAGGTAGGTTTCGGTAAGAATTACATTTTGAGTGGACAGGTTGTCTCCTCAATCTGTAACCATTGAGGACGTGGGTTTTGACTAATCCCTTGGTAAGTTTCACCGTTTGTGTCTTAATTTAGAGTTCAAGACACAGAACTTTTGTTCATCCTTTAGTTCGGTGAGATGAACAGGCACCTAGTACTTTGTTCTAAGGACAAAGCACAAGACTTTATAGGGTCGCATTTGGAATGTAGGCCATTTGTAAAGGAAATGCTCCATGAATGTCCATAAGGACAGAGCACCCCTTTTACCTTGGCCCGGTGGGACAGAACATTTTGTGTATATTTTTAGGAGTTTTGGATTTTGGTCTTTGAAATTTGCCTTTTTATTTAGGGATTTGAGAATATTTAGGGAGGTTTGGTTTTAATCTTTTATTTGAGCTATATATTTTTTTTAGCTTGGTCTAGTTTCTTTTGGTCATATGCTTTTATACTTTGGAATAAGATGTATTTTTTTGTTGGACTTGGATTTTATTTAGGATTTCGACTTAGGGCCATTTTAGGAAGTTTTGAAGGGTTTATTTTATTTAAAGGTTAATTTATTACTTTAGGGTTTTGACTCAGGGATACCCCATAGTGTTCAAAAGAACGGAGTACCTTGTCGAGCCTTGACCCGGCGGGACGTGATATATAGAATTTTATTATTATTTTTTTGTTTGGACTTTGATTTTGGTTGGGATTTTAGAGTTGGATTAAGTTCTTCGCTGAAGAGCGCTCCATAAACGTTCCAGACAGCAGAACATTCCTTTGGGTTTTCATCAAGTAGGACGTGAAATTTTTGTTTAGTTTAGTCCCCTTTTATGCGTTATGGTTTAGTTTGGGTTTTGAGCTCATGAGTTTTCGGACTTGCTTTGTGGAATTTGGGGTTTATCTCGTAGCATTTAGATCCATCCCCCAGGTTTTAGATTTGTTTGATGAGGTTTTGATGAAAAGGACACCCTTCGAGGTCGCACGGATGGGCTGTCTTCTCGGCTTCTAACCTTCAAGGAATACGGTGTTTATGGGGGACTGGCGCCCTCAGAAAGCTTCATGTGGCGTGATCCAGGTGTCTCCAATAAAAGACTTTTTTTTTTTAGGTACCAAATTGATTTAAGCTTGCTTGCGATTGATTTTTTTGCTTGAGTGAGAAGTAATACTTGAGCATGAGATACCAATTCGAGGCACGGTGCTGACTGATACCGAAGATCTCAAGATAGAATACCGGACACGAGACACGTTGTCGATCCAATACTAGATGGCTTCTCTCTTTTGGTTGGTTTTTTTTGTTGGTTTTGTTTATTGACGAGAAAGTACTTGAGTATGAGATACCAATTGAGGCACGGTGCTGAATGATATCGAAGATCTCAAGGTAGAATACCAGACACGAGACACGTTGTCGGTCCGATACTAGATGGCTTCTCTCTTTGGGTTTTTTTTTTGTTTTGTTTTAAGGACGAGAAAGTACTTGAGTATGAGATACCAATTCGAGGCACGGTGCTGAATGATATCGAAGATCTCAAGGTAGAATACCGGACACAAGACACGTTGTCGGTCCGATACTAGATGGCTTCTCTCTTTGGGTTTTTTTTTTGGTTGGTTTTGTTTTGTTGTTGGTTTTGTTTAAGGATGAGAAAATACTTGAGGATGAGATATCAATTCAAGACGCGGTGTCGACTGATACCAAAAGATCTCAAGGTGAAATACCAGACACGAGACGCATTGTCGGTCGGGCATAGGAAGACTTTTCTCCTTTTGGTTGGTTTTGTTTTGTTGTTGGTTTTGTTTAAGGGTGAGAAAATACTTGAGGATGATATATCAATTCAAGGCGCGGTGCTGATTGATACCGAAGATCTCAAGGTAGAATACCAGACACGAGACGCATTGTCGGTCGGGTATAGGAAGGTTTTTCTCTTTTTGGTTTTTTGTTGTTTTTGTTTAAGGACGAGAAAATACTTGAGGATGAGATATCAATTCAAGACGCGGTGTCGACTGATACCAAAAGATCTCAAGGTGAAATACCAGACACGAGACGCATTGCTGGTCGGATATAGGAAGACTTCTCTATCCTTGTTTGTTTGTATCAGGCTCTAAATATCAACCACTGTTGACTCAGATCCTGACCATATTTCTTTGGGCTTGGATTTAGGTTTGGTTTTGGACTTAGTTTGGATTTAGATTTGGTTTTGATTTTGGTTGTAGGTTTGGATTTTGTTTCGACTGTAGTTTTGGATTTAAACTTGGTTTTGGTTTTGATTGTAGGTTTGGATTTGGTTTTGATTGTAGTTTTGGATTTAGACTTGATTTTGGCTTTGATAGTAACTTTGGATTTGGTTTTGATTGTAGTTTTGGATTTGGTTTTGATTGTAGTTTTGGATTTAGACTTGGTTTTGATTTTGGCGTCTGCTTCATTTTGTATAACATTGACTTGAGAGCTCTGAGTTTCCCTTGCCCCCGGTTTAGCCTTAGCATTCTCATTTCAGCTTGGACTCAATTCAAGTTCTCGCCCTGAGGAGGCTGTTGAGATTGAGACCTTTTGAGTGTTGATGCTTCGTCTTTTTGAGCCATCATTTGGAACTTCGTCATTTTCTTCTATATGAGAGATTGCATTGCTGGTAGCGGACCAATATTCTTGCTCCTTATGATCATCATCATTGGTCTCACTTTTGTTTTTGCAAGTTTGACGGGGTATTAAACTGGCTTTTGCATGAGGCATGGGGTTTTGTTGAGCATCCTTAGGTAGCATGAGCTCACCCTTTTGGATCATTCCTTCCACCACATCCTTGAACACATAGCATTTTTCAATTGGGTGTCCGATGATCCGATGATATAAGCAGAATCTAGGATCATCGGTGTTTTTCATTTCGCCTGGTCTCTTACTTGGAGGAAGTTCCAGTCTACTTGAGATTTGGTGAAAAAGACTCCTTGTCTCTTCTACTCTGAAAGAGTATGGCTTGCTCATTTGCTCGGCCAGGGATGGTCTTCTCGCCTTTGGCAGTGTCTGGTTGATATCACTTTTCCCTTGAGAACGAACATAGTCAGAGGTGTGACCATGTCTGCCCGACGCCTTTGAGTCCTCGACTCTTTGAGTTGGTATAAGACTTTTGGTTGTCCGAGCCATTCCAGCTTTTTCTTTGTTGCTTTGGTGGTATTGAGACCATTCATCTGGATTTATCCCTCCATCTTTCTGAAAGGAGTGTGGTTTATCCTTTGGTTCAACTGGAGACAAGCACTGTTGATACTCCTTTAGGCTTTCTGTTAGGTTTGGTTTATCGAACTCATTCCGGAAAGCAATGACCATGTCGCTCCATGTTCTGATACTATCCTCTTCAAGGGAATCATACCACTCGAATGCAGGTCCAGCAAGGCTTGCTGGGAATTGTCGCAGCATCCAAGCGTCGTTTCCAGCTGTTTGGCCACATAACTCAATGAAATGAGCTAGGTGTTGGCCAACACAATCCTCTTTGATTTGATCCCCAGTGAACATTTCAAAGTCAGGGATCATATATCCTTCTGGATATTGTACATTATTGTACTCAGCAGGGTAAGGTTGTTTCATGTGGCCGTCGAAAGAGGCCATCACGCCATTGTTTCCTTTCATTTGTTTTAAGAGCATCCATATCACACCATTTTCTTGTTGGAGTCCAACCATTTTCTGGTACATTCCAAAATTTTCTTCTTTCAGTGCGGCAATCTCACCCCACATTTCTCTATTTTCTTGGTAGAGTGCAGTAATTTCACGTCGCATTTCACCATTTTCTAGCCGAAGCATTGCAATCTGACCATCGTGCATATCCAGTCGCTTGCTCAGGCCTTCTAAAGTGTCTTGTTTAGGGTGACCGGTCAAGGCCGACACTTCTTTAATATTTTCATACGCCTTTGATTCTCCATTTATCCATTGAAACGGATTTTGGACGACGCACGATATAGGTATTGGGTTCTCCTCAATATTGTTGTCTTCATTTGGTGGATCATCCATCGAGAGTTCATCACATGAAATATGAGAGACCATGTGGTACGAGTAAGACTCCCCTAGCGATTTTCCATGTATCTTGTTGCTATTCTTTTTCTTAGAGGTCCTTGAACTTTCTGCCATTCCCATGTTATTAGAAAGTCGGATCATCCTAGTTTCTGCTTTCTCTGTTTCATTTTCACATTGGTAATGCCAATCCTCTGGTTTTAATCTTTCATAGTTGTCAATCTTGGTTAATAAGCCTTCAATTGTGGTTTCCATTATGAGGAATGGTTTGATTCGTCCATAGATATTTCTTATTATCATTTCTACCAAGTCAGTTTCAGGGACCGGTGGTTTGCAAGAAAAGTTCATTTTCCAGATTCGGGTAATAAAATCCCTAACAGATTCCTTTTTCTTTGGTTTCTCATTCGCCAAATCAGCCATTGTAATTTTTCGGGTATGGATTGCAAATCTTCGACAGAAGGCATTGGCCATATCTTCCCAGGTTTGGATACTATTCTCTTCTAGAGAGGCATACCATTCCAAGGCTGGACCCTTTAGGCTTAGAGGGAATTGGCGTAGCAGGTAGACTTCATTTCTCACTGTGTCCCCGCACTTTAGTCTAAACTGGACCAAATGTATTTCGGGGCTCTTTTTGGTTCCCATGCCATCAAACAATCTGAACTTTGGTATCACGTATTCCTCTGGATAGCATACCAGATCATACTCCTTAGGATATGGGCTCCCAAATCTCTCCTTAGGCTGTATGAGGTGACCTAGCCCGGATTGTTGCAATCGACGGTTTAACATCTCATCCATTTCCTTTTCAATCATCTTTTACACCTCAAGAGACACCATTGAGTCATCTCTTGGCTTTTCAATGTCCCTTAGAATTGACTTGCCTTTTGTGTGGTCAGCATTTCCCTTTAAAGCACGACCTCTCCGTTCCTTAGGTTTAGGGCTTACAAAACTGATTTCCCTGGGATGTGCATCCATCTTCTCATGGAGGAAATCTTGCCACAATCCTCTTTCAGTTATAAAATCTTGCATACTTGCGCACCATTTTGATAACCGAGTATTCTCTTGCTGAACGGTCGCCAGTTCATAACTACCTTGCTCTAGCATTTGACTATTTTTGGTTGCCTCATCATTATCAGAGGATGTCCTTAGCTCAAGGCCCCTTTTTGCACTTTCTACAGGCTCTTTACGAGACACCCGATCAGATAGAGAATACTCACTTCCTTCTATGTCATAAGTAAAAATTCCTTCATTGCCATTTTGGATTTCTATTATATTGCTTTCGCCCTTCGGTTGAACCTTATTGGTTGCACCATCCATGACGGAGCTTTCACTTTCAACTTGTTTTGTTTCTCTTTTAATTCCTTCTTTGACAGGAATCCTATAATCACTTTCAGACCCACTTGCATCTCCTAGAAGACCTAGAATTTGCTCCAATGACAAATCTTCGAAGTGTTGGCTTTGCTGTGAGACTTGTTGACAGTCATCTTCTTGACCTGGAGTGTGCATAAGAGTTTCTGATATTTCAGACTGGTCATCATACTCTACATCCACTGTACTGGCACTGATAGATTCTGCAGGATCCTCTGCTACACTTATCATATGAGTTGTGGCATTATCCTCTAAGCCTTCCGATTGTTCCATGATTTTCTTTCTCCTTTCAAGTTGAAAAAGTGCCATGGTTTCTATTTGAAGTTGGAGATATCGCACCACATCAAGTTCATGGGTTTGTGGAGCGGAGATTTCATGGCTACTCTTTTCCCCTATATCTTGACCTTCCGACTTGGTATGCCAGTCAGGCGTCCCTTGCATTTGATATTTAACCCTTTCTACTTTCTTTCTATTTTCATTCAAGACTCTTCCCTCATTCATTACCAATATAGACGAGGTGGCCATTATATCAAGAGCAGAAGTGCCAGGCATTTCGCCTTGTGCTTTTGAAAAACTGCCCCCTGCATATTGTTCATCAAATACATGCTCTCCTGTTTTCCAGGAGGATGATGCCAATCCATTTTTGGTAAGTATGGGAGAGGTTTCCATTTGCTTTCTAGAAAAACTGCTCCCAGCGCTTCGCCTTATCTTCACTTGTTTTCCTGTGTTTAGGGAGGGGTGTACCAATCCCTCTTTAGTAGGTATGGAAGAATTTTTCTTCTGTCCTTCAGGAAAGTTGCCCCCATTATGCGGTTCCTTTGGCACTTGTTTCTCCATTTTCCGGAAGGGACATATCAATTCTTTTTTTGTGAGTATGTGAGGAATTTCCCTTTGCTCCTCCGGGAGGCTGCCCCCAGTGGATTGCTTAATTGGAGTAGGTTTTCCCATTTCCTGGGAGGGAAGGGTGAAGTTTTCGCTTGTTGATGCATCAGGATTCATAATCTGAGTGTCAGGTGGAATCGGTACACTAGTTATATCTTTCCTTTGCTTATCTTTTACCATCTCAGAGGCTTCATGACTTGCTTCCCTAGATGAAATTGTCTTTCCCAGTATTCTAGTTTGAGGTTTCCAGATTGCTTTGACTTGGATGACCGAGGATTTTTTCTTGGCAATCATCAGTGGAGTAAAGGAGCTCTCCACCGACGGATTTGGTTTTGGTTCAGGTGTTGAGTTCTTTGTGCTGGTTGGTTTGGGTGTGTCATTGTTTACGACCGCACGATTTGGCCGTGCGCCCATTCTAACCATATGCTTATGGACCTCGGCACATGCTGCCGTGACCCGAGCATTCTCCAGCTGGAGTTGCTCGAGTTGCCTTTGTTTTTCCTCTAGCTCCTTGCGAAGCTGGGCCACTTCATCAGACATTTCTTCAAGGATTTCTATTTCCTCATCAGACGAATTTCCATGATCCTGGCTCGGATCCTCCTCATCACTTGTTGCATTACCACTGGTTTGTTGGATGATTTCCTCCACTACCGGGCTGCGGTTTTTAGGCCGCCCTGCCCGTTTGGGAGGTTTGGATTCTGAAGCCTTTCCCTTTTGCCCTTGTATTTCCACGGGGACACTTTCAGAGTGGGATAGCTCTTGAGAACCAGTCCCCACCATGTGAACTTCCACTGACTCCTCATCATCATGACATATCGAGACATAATCTACATTCTGTCTCTTGATCACCACATATTTTCTTTTTCTTTTGTCTTTCATCCTCTGACTCGCCACTTGGTTAGCCAGAGAAATATCATTTTCCTTTAGGACCCACCGCCTGGTGCCCCCTGCGTGTTGCTTAGGAGCTGGCATGGGTTCTTGTTGTTTGGGCCTCCAGGCCTGCTTCACTTTCCCTTCGGCCTTCACAGACTTGAGGTTGGGTTGCAGCGGCGGGAAGGTGAGCCGGTCAAAGACTAAAGGCGGGTTGGCCACAGTCTCCTTTTCTGATGTACTATAGTCTGCATCTCCCTCTCGGTTGTCCTCACAATGGGGAAAGCGGAGCCTTTGGTACACCGGGAACCTTAGTCTATCCTTTACGGACGGCTTCTTAGCGTTGGCAGGGACCGTAGTGACGATCCAATGGGACTTACGAGACTTTTTGATGATTCTGAAGGCCGCATGTATGGCCTCCACTGTCTTATGTTTCTTGTGGGTTATTTCCTTCGTCTCAAAGACCGGGGCATACATGGGAAGCTCCCAATCCTCCCTGAGACGCATCTCCTCTCCTTCCTTCTTGAGCACATGTAGGGGGGTGAAGGTGTTGCGAAGAGGCAGGTCAGTGACGGTGTCTGGTTGTTGGACCAGGTGGAGGGCTTGAATCCTCGAGAGCCTAGTCTTTGTCTCTGTTCCTTTTGATTTAGGAGCAAGAGCCTCTTTCACATGTTGAATTGGCATCTTCCCTTTCTGGTTGCATGAGGTGGTGTTTCCTGAGACAACAGTAGATGTTCCACCAGCGAGCCTCACCATTTGGAGTTGTGTGTTAGTTTGGACGGGCACTTGGAGAGTCCCGGCCATGGAGCCACCACCATTCTTAAGATGTTCTCCAGTCACAATTTGGCACCAAATCACCATTGTTCCTTTTAAAATGAAGAGAATTCGAGATTAGTATGTAACATGAAATTTAATAGACTCCTATGTACTTTCATGCTTAATCCTTTAATTATTCCCTGATGAGAGGAGAAGAATGTCCCACCGGGCGTGCCAGAATCTGTCTCGCACTTTTTCAGTCCAACCACGGAAGATCAGATAGTCCTCTATGGGGCGAAGAAAATGTGGATCAGATACCCCTTGAGTCCCCTAGAATTCGAACATCACTACCCGTTTTACGAACGAAAGATAGCAATGCGACCCTAGGGATCCCAAGAGTTGATTGTTTGTGTGTAGGTCCTTTCCTTCCAGCAGGCGCAAGCCCCTGCTGTTAATTACCTCCGGTCTAGATCCGAGTTGGAAACCAGACAAGAGCACCTCTAGATCGGGAATAGTCAAGTGATTAGGTATTGAAAGCAATTGGAGTCAATTTTATATGACATAATGGCTTAGTGACGTGCGGAATGTGGTTATGATGCAGAATGCATGTGCATGCTATGCTGACTTAAACTTTGAGTGATATGCAGACTTCGATGCTTTATCTTTTATAATTATAACTTTTATTGCTTCTAAGATTGTTATCATAAGACAGTCAGATCGTTGGGTCATAGGTTGGTCTTAGCTATCTTGGTATGGACTTGGCTTTCTGTGTAGTGCCAGGATATAGAGCCTTAGGATCTCGTTTGATTCGATTTGGCGTTTGACTTAGTATTGGCCTCTAGGTTTGGACTTGGCTTTTGGATGTTCATTTGAGTTTGGATTTGGAGTTGAATTTTGGGTTTGAGACTTGATTCGGAATCTGCGGCCCTGAGTCTGATTTAAGTCTAGTTGTGGTTTAACGTTGGTATTTGGTTTCTTAGTTTAGGATTTAGGGTTTAAGGTTTAGGATTTAGGGTTTGAGACTTGATCTAGGATCTGGAGCTATGGATTTGGTTTGAGTCTGGTTATGGTTTGACATTGGTATTTAGATTTTAGTTCCTTGGTTTCAGGCTTTCGTTCTGAATTTCTGGATTTGGGTCTGATTGAGGCTTCGGTATTTAGTTATGGAGTTTGGATTTAGGTTCAGTTCTGGGTTCTAGTTGAGTTTAAATGTCTGGGTTCAACTTTTCGGGATTTGTCTTGAAGTCCTGACTTGGCTTGGGTCTTAAGTTTGAAGTGTGGGTTCTGACTTGACTGGCTCTGGAGTGTCCTGACCCTGAAGAATACCTGTCATCCGAGAATCCCTGCTGTCCTTTAATAACAATATCAATTTTTAAGAATGTTTATGTTTATTTATTATTGGCTTTTATGATATTTTTAAAGTTTTATGGACTTTTAAATAAAAATGACTCTTAAGTTGTTTTTTTTATATAATGTGTCAGATAGAAATGTTCTTCATAATTTTCTGGATATTTTGGTATTTTATGGAATTTTTTCTGATTTTCTGGCTATTTTTAATGTATTTTTGAAGTTTTGGTTTGCTGCAAATTCTCTGGTTGGTCCACGTCATCAGCAGAGTTGAGCTGTCAGGCTCTGGTTGGTCCACGCAGGCAGGGAAGTGTGGTTTGAGCTATGCCGCAGCGCTAGCTACACGGATTGAGTCACAGAAGATCATGCAGAGGCGCTGGGCTTAGTTGGTTGAGTCGACTGGTTTACGCGCGCGACTGTGCACCGGGTGGACTCGAGTTGGATCTGTTTCCGCCTGATAGGTTTGCGCGTTGGCGGTGCACCGAGTTCGCCGAAGCGGATCCTCTGGTTAGGCTTGTTTTGTTCTTTCTGAGTTCACTTCGATATATCCTTCCGTGTAACCCCACTACTCCTTAGTATACTCAGGCTCATATTTGGTATCTCGCAGCTCTATCGTCGCAGGGAATCATCGCAAGATCATTTCTTTTAACCGTTGCTAATGAGATCCATCCATTCGCGAGCGTCAAGATTCGTGCAAGTCAGAGTGGTCTTCTCCTTCTTCCTTCTCTTCCGTCTTTTCTTTGATTTCGTCCGTTGCCTTTGACCATACGGCACAGTGACTCCTCCGCCGTTGACTCGAGCATTCCGACCATCATTTTGATTGAGGTTGGGCTCCGCAGCATCGTCTCCTCCTCTTCTTTTCCTCTCTATTTTCAATTTTGCCCTTGGACTGGTGGTTGACTGGGCCCATCTCAATTTCCGTCAGCCACCACAGCCGCCTTGCTCCGCCAAATTGCACCTCCTCCATGGTCAGTTCTCTTCTCAGTTATGTTGAGCAGCACCCACTTCTCTTCCTTTGTTGATTTGAGCCACTAGAGGACTTGTCTTTCCTTTGGTGGTGTTGATGGGTGAACTCGAGGTCTGGCCATGGCTAGAGAGCATCACACCTGCTGTCCTTGTGCATCCAGAGATGCACAAAACCCTTTTTATTGTCTTGAATCACTTTTATTGTTATTTTAGATGCAAATATGCAAATTGAAGATGAATGCAAAACATGAAATAAATAAGAAACAAAACTATGGCACCAGACCACGATGGCTTGGTGGCTGGGCTATTTCAAACACCAATCAAAACAGCGATTTAATAGGAGAAACTTCTTTATTGATATATGGGGAAGGTGGTTTACAAGCTGTAGCTACCTAAACTTGCTCCTCTCTCTTCCTCTCCCCTATTTTCTAACTGCTCGACAAAATTACAGAACTTCTCTATTGCTATGCTAACCTAACCAAAGATGGAGGCAGAGCTTCAGTATTTCGGGCAAACTTGGGGTAGGTGGAGACTTTTTTCTTCTTCTGATTTGAGGTCTTTATATAGGCTTGAGGTTAGGGTTTCCATGGAGTTGAGCCATGCGCATCTCACCCTTCATCTTGATCCAGTGGTTGATGTAGAGCCGTGGGGAGCAAGTTCCTTTGCAAAACCATGGTTTGGTATTGTGAATCTGTTGATGGTTTTCATTGTGTGGTGAAGATGAGCCATGGAGTTAGGGTTTTGATCCAAGGGTTTACATATAGCTGCCATGGGTAATCTTCCTTCAGTTCTCTTCCTTTACTGGTCAATTGCACTCACCAATAGTGCTTTGACATGTGGCATTTGATGGTTTAGCAAGCATGGAGCAGTAGCAGAAGCAATTGGATGTACTACATTTCACCTATGCCTTGTCAGCCGAGAATATGGGCATTTGGTGACTCTGGCTGTTGTAATTTCACCTTGCGTTTCAATTTTCTTTCTTCTCGATCTTAACAACACTGATTAGCATTACCAATTTCTACTTGAAAGTTTCTCATTGGTCTAGCATGCCTATCGAGTGGGGTCTAGTGCCACCTGGTATTTAAGTTCAAAAGTGTGTATTGATCATAGTCCTTTATATATTCATGCTCCCTGGAAGTTGTTTTGGCGCCAGAAGTGGAGGTATATGCTGGCAATCATCCAACAACTGTAATTGATCTGAAGGTTGGGAATCCATTAGAAGGGAGGCGGCAGCTTAGGGTTTGGAAAGGTTTCTCTCATTCTTGACACATCTCCATCTCCTATTTTTCATCTGATGGTTGTAGTAGATTCTTTGGGGAGCAAGTTTGCTTGATTTGTCTTCATCTAGACGTGGAGGCAGCTGATGGAGGGAGGGGACCAGTGAGATAAGCTTCTCTTCACTTTTTCCCTTTTTTCACTTTTTACTTCTTTCAAGTGCAGCCGATATCAACCTTGTCTCTAGTTTAATTCAGATGTCTCATTAATTGCTATGATACAATCACAGCATCTGGGCACCTTGTTTAACACATATTAAGTGCTAATTGCCTCTGTAAATGATTGTTAGTCTTTGTTGAATCAACACTTAACCGTGCCATGTCACCAAATTGGTGCTCACAGCCACTGGGTTTGGATTGGCCATAATTAATCACATAACCTGCATTATGACATCTCTAAAGACATGTATAAACTAGGTAGTTAACGCTTTGGTGATCTGAGTCCTTCAATTTCGAGTTCCTTGCAATAATCTTCACTGGACACCTCCAATTGGCGGGTCACGGTGTCTTCTTTTCCAACCTGAAGGTCCTCTGCTATTCCGTCTGCATCTCTTAGTTCATTCAAGTGCTTTGGGATTCACCTGCCGGGTCTATTTCCAGTCACACCCCCATTTGACCCTCCTTCTTTCGAAGCTTGTTTTTGCGGTCATGGTGAATGGTGTTACCATCCCCTTTCCACCAAATTGACACCGAGTCTTCATTCCTAATTTCTCTCACAACACTAGAGAAGCTTTTCAGGTATGCCTCTCACTCAATTCATTGTTTATTTTGGTCAATTTTACACGACTTCATCTCGACTGCTGATCATTTCTTCTCTGAAATTTACTCGCCTCAGTCACTGTTGCTGCTCAAGCTTGGTGTCATTGTACTCGTGAGATCGTCGCCTACACAGCGGTACTGTCAGTCGAGGCGGAGACGGCGTGCAGCGGCGGCGAAGGACATCCCTACGCCGGAGAAGAAGGCCTCTTTGTACGGGTCTGTTTCTCCTCTCTTTTTTATTTTTCTTTTTAACAGAAATGGTGGGGCCATTGGTTTAATCCAATCGGGAGGTGCCACGTGGCTTTACGGTTTTAGAAAAATTAAATATCTGGTGGGGCCCACTTGTCAGTGAAGATGATTGAATTTCATCCGAACTGGGCCGGGTCTTTGTATGGGCCTTTGTATTCTGTTTTTTTTTCTTGGGCCTCCCTCACCTTTGGGCTTTTATTTTAATATTTGGCCCATGTACATGTATATTCATATTTTCCCTTTGATGTTATATTTGCAAATAAGCATACTGTTTTAGTCTGACAATCTGTTTAACCACTTGCTTTGCACATGAGCATTTTCCATTGGTATGTTGCCATTTTCTCTTTAAGACATATTGGTCTAGGTCCGATATTTTAATTGACGGAGTCCCAGAATGGTATGACTTCCAGATGACTGATAGAGCCCAAAATTATACAATTTCTAGATAATCTTATTTGGGCCCCATTTTTAGGTATCGTTTGATTGTATTCCCATATTTACCAACTTGTAGCCGAATTTGAAAGCAAACATCATCTAGCCTCTATTTGTTGTGGTATTGGACCTGTCCATTTGTTGTGGTTTTGAGATCGATTTTACTGCATGTCTGAAAAAAAAAATTTGGTGCCCATCCATAGGTCAGTTTGGCATGAAACTTTGCAGGGTTCCCCATAAAGATGTAAGGAATATGGTTGCTACAAATTTTCTATTTTTAGGACTTTCATGTAATTAATTGTAGGGATACCACAGGCTCATAATGGCATTTCCCATAATTAATTTACCGTCCGTTGTTTAGGAATTTCTGTATTTTCCTTCCATGCTTCGTGATCGTTTTGTCAAGGCCATTTTGTTTAATTGTTGGAGTTATGGAGTCCGGTTTCATTTGTGGAATGAGATTTGTTTTATTTATTCTATGGTTTCATGCAGCAAAATTTAGAGGCAAACACCATCTAAATTTAAATTCAAGTTTGAGATTTGGAGATTCAAGGCGTTGAGTTGTTCAAGGGCCCAAGAAGAAATGTTAACTGCATCACGGAATAGTAGGACATTCTGATGCCAGTCTTTTATAAATGTAGCCAAGAGGATGTTGTGGTCAAGAGCAAAGCTGTAAAGATTCTCATAAATGTATCTCAGTTCAGGCCCCAGTTTTGTAATTTTGTTGCCAGAAAAGTACCGAGCATCCATTCCTTGGAGAAACTAGTACGGACACATTAAAAAGGGGTTCAATTTCCTGGAAAGCCGATTTCAGCATACTGAATTTAGGAATAACAGAGAAACAGTTGTTTTGTAGAGAATAGACAAGGTCTCTCCAAATGGAGTTGTGGCTTGACACCCATCGCCATAGCCATTTTGCTAACAATGCATTGTTCTTTTTTTTGAAGGTTAACAATGCTAACAATGCATTGTTCATCGCCTTAATGTCCAGAATTCCTAATCCACCTTGATTTTTAGGAGTGCACATCTAGTCCCAAGATACCATCACCATTTTCTTACCACTATCCAGGGTGCCATACCAGTAGAACTTCATTCTAATTTTGTCTATCTCCTTGGCAAGCCTGCTTGGGATTTTGAGGGCAGAGCCGCAGAGATGAAGTACGTAGGATTTTGGCGATGTATCATGTCATCATGTAGTGTTTGGGATGTCTTACTGTTTTAGGCCCAAGTTATCATCTGACAAAATGAAAAGAACAATAATCTTTAAATAAAAGTGCAATTTATAGTAGTGGTGATGACGACTCCGTAATTAATTAGTATTAGCTAACCAAGCAATAAGATTTCGAAGTAATAAAAAGAATATCCTAAATCAAGGGATGATAGACTTCTGTATTCAAAGTGCATTATTCTTATAAGCCAATTATGTATGAAGTTTGAAGTCAAACCAAAGAAAATCAGAACCTTATATTTACTACACAAATATCCACTAGCCATTTCTATTTCAAAAGTCGTTATCAGTACATGCCCATCGACATATATTGCACTGCGCAAGATCACAATAATCAATTCCTCTTTTTATATCAAGATGACGTCCTATATATTTGATTCTAGCATTACTCAATAAACAAAACAATTAGGCAACCAAAAAGAAAAAAAAAGTTTACTATAAAAACAAATTTAAGAAAAAAGAGGAAGAACTTTATCATAGAATCACACAGTACAATATCAGGAAAACAGTACAATTCATGTACACCTCTTTTTTCATTTTGTATCAGAATCCTTATTAGGCTCCGGTTGTTGCTTCGGGGCACTTCCTAACTGAATTATTGACAAGCTGTTTCGTTTCTTATCCCACCACCAGTAACCTCCATAGGCAGCGATACCGGCAAATGTCAGTGTAAAAGTCACCACCACAACTATCACAGCCCGGTGTCCCCGCTTATGCTGGTGTTTCTCTTTATGTACCGCTGGCCCTTGACCATTCGACCTGAGTTTGAAGTACCCACTGTAGGAAGCTCCTGACTTCTCAACTGTCTGTATTGGATAGTCCATGATGTAACAATGTTTTGCTGCATTCGAATATAATGCCCCCCAGCATACACAGCTTTGCTCACATGTTTTCTCGCATTCGTCCAAAGACCCCACTGCTATAGTCTCCATAATATCAATGTATTCAACAGTTACACCACTTTTTCTTATGACTGAGAAGCCAGTATTTTGATTACCACAGAAGTCTCCAGAATCTGACTGGAGGCATCCATCCGTGCCATTGACTAGACATGTACACTGTGTTGGAGATCCAGGAATACAGATTCCGTATGCACCGCATTTGCCAGGAAGGCCGCATGGTTCTGTCTGAGCCGTGTAAACCGAAACCCATGTGTCATTGTTCCAATAGTAAGCGTACAAGTTGCCGTCAGACTCTAAGGTCAGTCGGTGGAAACCCAGTAATCCACGCTCAAATGAGTCAAAAGGAATTCCATCCACAATTTTTCCATCGCTAACAGAAAAAATACCCAAGAAACCGAGAGGGAGCACTAGGGCATAGATATCTTTCAGAGCATTAGCTCTGCGAGCAGTGTGTTTCCAATAATTCATCTCCTGGCTTCCATGGAACTCCATGAACAACGCGAGGTAAGCTATACCGATACGTAAGGTGTACCGTTTGTCCGCGGTTACCAATGTAGCGGTGGATGTAGACGAGAACTTCTGTCCTTGTACAAGTGTGTCAAATGGATAGTCAAAGCTCTGCCAGATAGAAGAATCAGCAGGAGAAGCATATATTTGGAGATTTGAATTATTGCTGAGGGCTAGGTAGTCACCGCCGGCTGATTTAGAGGACCAGATTGTGCTGTCCTGGATGCTTTCGTCGGTCAAGACTATGTTGCCATTGAAAAAGAAGATGGTTGAGTTACCCCAATTGGCCAAATTGAAAGGGTTGGCACGCCATACCTGCTGTGTGGATGGTTGGTGAATAATGGCCAAATCAAGCTTTGCCGAACTAATACGCAAGAATCCAAATGCAAAGACACCAGTGATGTCGGTTAGAAGGGGCTCGAACTGAGCACTGCTGCGACTTGGCGAGGCCTTGAAGCCCTTTATGATTCTTGTGGGAATGTTCGAGTCAGCAGTCGTCCACTGAACTGCTAGCAATGCTAACATGCAACATACAAACAAGCTTGTTGATCTCATTGTATAGATTGACATATAAGCATGTAATTGTGGAGACAGAAGGGAACGTATGAAGTTTGAAGTCTTGTGATGAAACCAAAGAAAATAGAACCTTATTTTTACTACACAAACATCCACTTGCCATTTCTGTTTTGGTTTCAAAAGTCGTTATGATCCAGTTAAGTATATGCCCATCTACATCGCACTACGCAAGATCAAAATAATCAATTCCTATTTTTACATCAGGGGGAAAATCAGTGGTATACCCTCAAATCTTAACTAATTGGAAATATTTAATTTTCATAATTGGAAATATCCACCTCCAATCATAGTGTATATGAATATTTACCCTTTTATTACTTTTTCAATTAAAAAAAATATATTTTAAAATTTCGGACGAAAATACCCCTCAATTCAGACGATTCGTCTTCCCGCGTTTAAGAAAAGTAACAATAGAAAATCTTCTCTTTCCTCTTATAACCACTTCTTTTTCTAAGACCACCGTGATTAGCAAACCCTTATTTCTCCATGAAATTGCTAAGAATACTTCTATAACTCCCTAGAACGAACTCTCTCGGAAGCAATCGTGTCTAGTCGCATCACTAGGTACTATTATTGTTTTATTGTCTTTCTCATCTATTAACTTATTTGATTAGTTTATTGAACTCGTGGCTGTTGGAAATAGTGGTACTAATCTCTTTAATATAACATTAGTTTACACACAAATTGGAAATTCAAAGCGGTGGCTCCACCAAGTAGACTTTAATTTATGATGTTAACGAATGATTGATTTACTATTTATTTCTGATAATTAACAATGATTTAAAACACTTTAAATTTCGTAGGATCATGGAAAAATCGCATTAAGCGTCCAGCGGGAAGGCCACAGAAAAATCGCATTAAGCCCTCAAGCGTCAAGCGTCCAGCGGGAAGGCCACGAAAAAATCGCATTAAGCCCTCGGATGAACTAAAAAAGAAGAAGCGACACAGGTGTACTCGTTGTGGTTTATATGATCATCATAAGAACACATGTACAAATCCTGTTCCATCACAAGAAAGTAGAGGTGCTTCTCAAACAAATCAGATGAAATCTAAAAGGTTAGTTAAGTTTTCATATTTTATTGATCAAGTTGTTTATTAGTTAATTTTCACTAATTTTACAATAATTTTTAGAGGCACAATTGGTTGTAGCAGTAGATCAAAGAAAAGGGCTTGCCCGCCAAGCATATTCAGGATATTGCAACAAGAAGAAGGTTGGAAATAAATATGGTCAGTAGGAGCATACTGACAAGGAGAAGATAAGTAATGCAATGGCAATGAAGTGGGGGCTTATATGAAAAATTAAGGCGCATCATTATAATGTTGTTTTGATGTACTCATTTTGTTTAGCATCAAATGGATACTTTGTCAAAACTAAATAGATTATGCATATTTCATTAAACTATTATTTTGCAAAGATTTTTGCATTGATTAATTTCAGTTATGTCCCTTGTGTCATGATACTGGTAAAAGAAGAGCAATTGTATTGTACCGACTAGTAGAATTAGATGTGACCGATTTAGTATTTGTTCTATGGTGTACGTTTTTCATTTAATTTGTTTTCCAATTCATTTGGCAATGCATAAACTGCCGAGTAACTCTTATGGTACTAAGTTAATTATTTTGGTAACCTTTCTAGTTGCTACGCACCTCTATATATGTTCAGAACAAAGATTATAAAGAGGACATTCAGAATTAATACTTTATATAATAAGTTAGGAACTAAGCTAAATGCTTGAATGTAATTAGAGTAGTGTAAGCTCAAGGGACGTTCTTAATTTAAGTTATCTATGATACTGGTATGCAATACGTTTTCAAGCACAGAAGTTCTGTATATTTCTTTTGTAAAGCTATGCGAATGAAAGAGAAACACAATCGCTGAAAGTATTGTATATTTTTATATTTTTTCCATATCTAATTTCAGAAGATAAATAATTGAAAGAGAGAGGAGAGAGATTTCTTTCCTAGTAAATAGAACGGAAGATGAATCGCCAGGGAGGGGTATTTTCGTCCCAAGTTTAAAAAATCATTTTTTTTTAATTGAAAAAGTGATAAAAGGGTAAATATCTATCGATAGTATGATTGGAGGGGGATATTTCCAATTATGAAAATTACAGGGGGATATTTCCAATTAGCTAAGATTTGAGGGGTATACCACTGATTTTCCCTTTAAATGAGGATGATGTAATAAACAAAACTTAATTAGGCAACCAAAAAGAAAAGAAAAGTTTACTATAAAAACAAATTTTAAGAAAAAAAGAGAAAGAACTTTATCAATAGAATCACACAGTACAATATCAGGAAAACAGTACAATATATGTACACATCTTTTTTCATTTTGTATCCGGATCCTTATTAGGCTCCAATGACGGTTGTTGCTTTGGGGCACTCCCTAACTGAATTATTGGCAAGCTGTTTCGTTTCTTATCCCACCACCAGTAACCTCCATAGGCAGCCATACCAACAAATGTCAGTGTAAAAATCACCACCACAGCTATCACAGCCCGGTGTCCCGGCTTATGCCGGTGTTTCTCTTTATGTGCCACTATCCCCTGACCATTTGACCTGAGTTTGAAGTACCCATTGTAGGAAGCTCCTGACTCCTCGACTGTCTGTATCGGATAGTCCATGATGTAACAACTTTTTGCTGCATTCGAATATAATGTCCCCCAGCAAACACAGCTTTGCTCACATGTTTTCTCGCATTCGTCCAATGACCCCACTGCTATAGTCTCCATAATATCAGTGTATTCGACAGTTACACCACTTTTTCTTATGACTGAGAAGCCAGTATTCTGAATACCACAAAAGTCTCCAGAATCTGACTGGAGGCATCCATCCGTGCCATTGACTAGACATGTACACTGTGTTGGAGATCCAGGAATACAGATTCCGTATGCACCGCATTTGCCAGGAAGGCCGCATGGTTCTGTCTGAGCCGTGTAAACCGAAACCCATGTGTCATTGTTCCAATAGTAAGCGTACAAGTTGCCATCAGACTCTAAGGTCAGTCGGTGGAAACCCAGTAATCCACGCTCAAATGAGTCAAAAGGAATTCGATCGACATAAATTCCATCGCTAACATAATAAATACCCAAGAAACCACGGGGGTCCACTTGGGCATAGATATCTTTCAGAGCATTGGCTTTGATAGCAGTGTGTTTCCAATAATTCATCTCCTGGCTTCCATGGAACTCCATGAACAACGCGAGGTAAGCTATACCAATACGTAAGGTGTACCGTTTGTCGGCGGTTACCAGTGAAGCCGTGGATGCAGACGAGAACTTCTGCCCTTGTACGAGTGTGTCAAATGGATAGTCAAAGCTCTGCCAGATAGAAGAATCAGCAGGAGAAGCATATATTTGGAGATTTGAATTATTGCTGAGGGCTAGGTAGTCACCGCCGACTGATTTAGAGGACCAGATTAGGCTGTCTTGGATGCTTTCGTCAGTTAAGACTATGTTGCCATTGAAAGAGAAGGTGGTTGAGTTACCCCAATTGGCCAAATTGAAAGGGTTGGCACGCCATACCTGCTGTGTGGATGGTTGGTGAATAATGGCCAAATCAAGCTTTGCCGAACTAACATGCAAGAATCCAAATGCAAAGACACCAGTGATGTCGGTTAGAAGGGGCTCGAACTGCGCACTGCCGCGACTTGGCGAGGCCTTGAAGCCCTTTATGATTCTTGTGGGAATGTTCGAGTCAGCAGCTGTCCACTGAACTGCTAGCAATGCTAACATGTAACATACAAACAAGCTTGTTGATCTCATTGTATAGATTGAAAGATAAGCATGTAATTGTGGAGACAGAAAGGTATTTGGAGGAAAGGGAATTGGGAGTAAGCGATGAGGAATTGAAAGAGAAATATAATCGTGGGGGGCTGTTATGAAAGGATAAAAGAAAGTCAAAGCTTGAAACTGATTGGATATTAAGATCTTGTTAACTCTTAATTATATGTTTTATATTGTACTAGTTGAAGGAGCATTAGTGGTACAGCAGTCATTTACATGGTTTCAAGGATTCCCAAATCATGGCTTTTTTGTTTTTTAAGAATTAAAAAAAACATATAGTACTGCTTTGAGATCAGAATTTTTTGTTCTTTGCAAAAATCTAAGCACTGGTTAGGTCGTTTATACTGAGTTAAAAACCAGGCCATTGTCATAGACTGGAAATAGCTTGATGGTCTGATATATTAGAGACAGACGTAATGGGATCTGGTAAGGAGATGCAGTGATGGAGAAAAGCCAATTAAATAGAATGATCCAACTGAAATTGTGAGCGAGTTCGAAATAAAATGATCCAACTTATATATCGTTATAGGTCGGCGAAACACCAACAGCAATTGAATTAATAAGCGAAAAATTTACACATTACAAACATGAATTATAAGTGTCATCGGTAAATATATCATTCCAGCCATCGCTAAATACAAAGTGAACATATACACCAAACAAAGTGAACATATAGACAATCTAAGTGAACACTTACAAACAAATAAGTGTTGTCATCACTTGTTTAGAAGTTTACATGTATATTCAACTTATTTTCATTGAACTTATTTGTTTGTATGTGTTCACTTAGATCGTCTATATGTTCACTTTATATTTAACGATGGCTGGGATGGTATATTTGCCGATGGCAATAATCAATTTCCCATTACAAAAGTTCAACCTCTCTCAACTCTTTATACTTATTAATTATTTGTATAATTTGTGAAACAATAGGCACGTAAATTTTAATGGCTGTTGGGTTCTCCTGTCATCCATCTTGTGGGATTCATCTCTCTTCTTTTTTATTTAAAGAAGATTTCATAGTCCATACTTAGAAATTTTGACTTTTTGAAAAATTTTCATAATAAATAAAGGGTACTGACGTCAATAGTTGTAATAATAATAATGAGGAGGAGATTATTAAGAGCAATGCATCTTAAGTGAGAAGTTGTAGGTTCGAAACCCGACTTGAGGGGTTCTTTTATATACATTTAATTAAACAATTTAATTTAAAAATAAGTTAGGAAACTTGATCCCCAATTTATCTTAAATAATAATAATAATAATAATAATGAGATTATTGTATATAACTATATATATATATATATATATATATATATATATATATATATATATTTCGTTGCTTTAGTCACTAAGAAACGTATTTAGCATATCTCATTTCTTATCTTAAAAAAAAATCTCATTTCTATGAGAGATACATGAAAATTTCAGTCTAATGAAAAATAATTATCAAAAATAAGTTTCGGCCTATTTTTTTTTTTATCATATAGTTGCTTCTGATAGTTTTGAGAGTTGCATCTACGTGCATAGGTTAGGTGAAACTTCCGCCAAATGATATACCAGTTGGCATCTAAATCCAACTCATCCGATTTGATCAAACAATCTGAATCAATTTTTAATGCATCATCCATATTAATTATTAACTATTGCTTCGCATTACAAACGGACTGTTTGATCCAATTGACATGATTAAAGAAAGAATGTTTTAGATTTGCATAACCTGACTGATCTGTGTCAGCATGAAAATATACAAAAGCCATGGGATTCTTAGAAGAACTTTATTTGATTCTAATGATTCATGCAGCTAAATAATAAGGCTTATTGCTAGCTTGTAATTTAAGAGAGAAATGAATCCAGTTTGGCAATTAGGGGTGAAAACGGGGCGGATACGAAGCAGATAGTAGTTATACCATATCTGTATTTATATTTTTTTCGGATACGGATACGGCGCAGATGTTAAACGGATATGAATACGGTTCGGATATTGTCGAATATGGATACGAATGCGGATATATTTTGTCGGATATGGATAATATTTTGTTCAATTTAGTTTATTAAACAAAGTACAATATTCGATTGAAAGAGTGTAATGTTTACTTTTTTATGACTAGTATGGAATGAACTCAAAAAAAAAGAAAGGCAACGATAATAAAAAAAAGTACTTATTCACACATATTGAGACATCAGAGAAAGCAAATTTTAATCAAGTTTATACAGAAATTGACATAATATTGTAGTAAAAAAAAATATATAGTCAAATTTTGATGCTATATAATTGAAATAGCTATATGTCAAATATGATACTATTTCTAAAAAGTGTACCATTACCATATACAAAACGGATACCCGTTCTGTATAGAAATACGGATATGGATAAATATCCATATCCACACTAATATGGCTTTCCATATCCGTATCCATATATGTTTAAAAAAATCCGAATCCGTATCCGTATCCGTTCGGATACAAATAGTATATATTATTCATATTCGCTATTTTGCGGATACCGATGCGGTTCGGAGCGGGAATTATCCGCTACATTTTCACCCCTACTGGCAATGCCTCTAAAGTTTGGTATATGTGTAATTCTGTAGGAACCGCTTTGTTTTCTAATATTTTGCTTTAAAGGGAACTAAGTATTTTACAATTAGTTCACAAATAAATTTACAAAACTCGAGCCTCTTTTATGGAATTTTATATGCGTACTATTGGACATATTAATAACTTATTATTGAATTTTATATAATTTAAAAATATATTCGTAACGCATTAACAACCGTTAAATTTAAATTATTAAAAATTTCTATCTATTTGATATTTAATATAACTAGTGAATGCATCGCATTTCGCACGATGAAAGTTAAACCACAATTCATTTTATAATTGTTCTAAGTATTTAGATTGTTATAAGTAATACAAATAATTTTCAAGTGTCTCAATAAATAAAAATCACAAAAAAATATATTATATTATCATTTAATGCGGTATAAATCTGTATTTTGTAAACAAAGTAGCAACCTAAATCCATAGATAGTAAATTAACCTTATATGACCACCTATGTTACTGAACTCCTTTCTATACACAGATATGAGGAGAGTAATTGCACCCTGAAAATTTTAGCACATCCAACATAAAAGATAATATGATTAGATGTAATTTTCAGAAAATCACTTCAAAATTTGGACAATTGTACATGCAAAGTGTTCACATAAGTGTATAACCTCATAAATGAGAAATGCTTTTGTGCTTGTACAGAATATTGGAAAACTTGTGCACTACCCTCTGAAACATAAAAAATTACCAATGCAGCTCCCTTCTCTGTATATCTAATCTAATTCAGCAATTTGTCCAACCTAGATCTTCTCTACTGTGTACTACAGTGATGCAAGAAAAAGTGCTTTGGGTATTACCAGTACAATGATATTTTAGCATTTTATATGTGGGCCTTCATTGATAAATTAATGTTTCAAATTGATGTACACAGAATATTCTTAAAAAAGGTAACATAGAGGCTAACCTTACAAATTTCTAAAGTTGACATATGAGGAAGGAAATCATTTTCCACAAAGAAGCACATCAACACAAAATCATCCAAAAGTCACTCTAGGTTTAGCTTGAATGGGGGGTTATCATTATGCAAATCATGTTCCAAGTACTATCTTAATACCCATATATTGAGGAACTGCCGCATACACAATATAGGAAAAATTCAGAAAACAGTCGATTTCCAATTAAAAATACCATCAGAGCAATTTTCCATAATGCCAGTAAGGATCTGATTAAATGTATCTTGTAGTATCTCTTAAAGCTTGAGGGATCATAGGATTTATCTTTCCGTTAGATGTAAATATATAGTAACCATTATATCATATATTTAAAGAAAAAAAAGTTGAAACATGCTGGCATTGTGGATTCATAAATCATCAAAAGTCTTTGCATGAGCATTTGGTGTACATATCCTGAAACACAATAGGTGTCAAATTTGAAGAAAAAGAAAATTATGCTTTTGAACTTCTATTCACTCGTTCCTTTGTGCAAGCCAAGCTTCAAGTCCAAGTTGTCAAGCAGTGACAAAACGTGGATCTTGAGCTATTATCCGATTCCGGTCTATCTTTGCATAGGTAAAAAGTTTCTAATCTTACAAAATGTAAATAGAGTAACAACTCAAAAACACCTGATATCGCTTTTTGTAAATAGGAGGTAATTCTGTAGCTTCTCCTTCCTTAGGTTTACCTTGACACTCAGTTGCTAAGTGGCCAAGTTTTCCACAAACAAAACATTTCTCTTGCTGATCCTCATGTGTGGCTAAAGAAAGCACTATAAGATCAGCATTCTGTGTAAGAAATAGTAAGTTACACAATGAAGTCAATAAAATGAACCCAAACTTCAAAAGAAGAAAAAAACTTTCATACTCCTATTTATCTGATATTAGGGACCTACGAAATTCTAAAAATGAACATCCTATTCTGTCAATTGTAACTTGGGTGTCATGTATAGAAATAAGGAGACTGTATCCTCACTCTATTGAAGTAAAAAAATTCAATAGAGCAGGTCATATAAGGTCAAATAAAAAAAATTCAATAGGTACATAAATCATTTTACTGAATAGATCAGGAAAAAATAATCCCTGAAGAAAGATAATCGCTGTCAATGCATGATTATCTATTGGAATTTCAATTAAAACAATTGCGTTTGAAACAACATAAAGAACTATTGAAATTTCGGTGAAATTGAAACATAAAATTTTCTGAACTCAACCTTCAATCATCTAGCAAAATAAAAGTCCGATCCTACAAACTTTTCATGCCACAAATTAACATCAATGAGATATGAACCAATTATTAATACCAAACAGATCAATCACCTATATGTTATAAATAGGAAGGTTCGAACTACATAACAAAAAAACTAAGAACTAATGACAGTTAATATCTAACCACACAATTTGGGATCAACAAAAGAATTATATACAATTAAAAGTTAACTGAAACAAAGCTTACTTTCTGCTTGTGAATATGACGCTATCGATTTATTTTCCAAAGTAGCTGCCATTCATTTATTGGTACCTCAAAGAGCATCCTCATTCAGTCAAAGAAGTATTACTTAAATGAAAAATGCAAGATTTTTTTTTTAAAAAAGAGCATGAATCCATCAGACCTTACATTGAAAGCTCACATAGCATCAGCATTGTATCCTTTTTCTGTATCTAGCGACAAAATGAAAGAACAAAGTTACTTTGCTATGAAGACCAACATCAGTGAGGAAGGCATGGACATTGTCCATCTCACTTAAATTTAACCGTAATTAAATTATCAGAATATAATCGAACACTCACAAAATGTGCTCCTAACTGCTGAGAATGCCTGAGATATAGCAAACCACAAAATGGAGTTAAAAAATTTGAATTCTATACATCTAAATCTAAATCATTATACCAAGGTAAAATTGAAATTAGAGAAAGCAACATTAAAATTTACCTTTTTACCTTTTCTATTTCATCTCAAATATTCAGAGTAAATACCACACATCGTTCTCACCTTTGCTTATACTATTCATAGGTAGCTGAATTTTGCAGCAAGAGCAAGGCTATGGTTGCAATGGAGGCATTCCAATACATGGTTCTTGTTCGCATCATTGAACTATAAAGACCAGAAAGCACAAAAACAAATTTACAAACAATATAATTGAATATCCTTATTGCAAAATTCAGAGCTGAACATAAGAAGTTGTATTGAAAGTAAGTGGATATTCTAAAAAAAAAAAAAACCCAGAGTACATGACCCAAAGAATGCCACTAAAGCTGCTACTAAAAGAGGATAAATAAACCACACAATAGTTTTACCAGCATATCCTATAGAAAAATTTAAAGATCACATATTAGTGCAGCAGTACGTCCATAATAAGGCAAATTCTCAGGATCTGCTGCGCAAAATTGATGTAAATATCTTGTTGGAATTGTGTTCTAAAAGTTATCTTATGGTGATTACTTTTATATGTTATATTTATGAATTGGATGTTATTACATTTTGTTCCATGAGTTTATATTCGTATTTAGAAGTGTTCAAGAAGATGCTCTTGGTCTTGAACCGCAGAACTCTAAATAAAATGAATATATATCTCTAAAATGTTCACAGGTCTTGGATATTAGCAGGAACACTAATACGCCATACAAGACTGTCGTGTTGATTAAAAGTACGTTGTAGTTCTGTAGACGTTGATAAAGGATTATCATTTAATAACACGAGTATATGAAAAGTTTCATATATTGAACATACCTAATTGATAAAAATATTATATGGATTGTGTTTGTGTCATTAATATTTTTATCGTGTCATTAATTCTAAGATTGATATGATATATTTTCACATAAGAAATATGCAACGTGATTATTACTTAAAGCCATTTGAAACTTGTGGTGATAAAAGTAATAGTTCTTTGTATATAACTTGTGTAGGAGGGAAATATATATGTCAATAGCTAATTGCCACTCATGAATTGAGGAATGATATTATAAAGGGCCCCTTGGTAAAGTAAGATTATAAATGGATCCAATATAACTGAACTGCAGTTATAATTATATAATCATACTTATTGGAGACCAAGAAAAGATTATAATACGAAGATGACACATCCCTACTTTGTATAATAATCATAATATCATATGGCAAGGAATAGACACAAGTAATGTTAATAGCATTACTAGAAGGATCGTGTTTCGTAAAAGGATTTGCTAAACATCTATATTATTTGGGTAGCTGTAATGTATGCTAGAGTACCGCTTACAGTTTATGGAATAAAATATTTTATTCCATTGCCAACATAATATGGATCCTCAATATAGGTCACACCAACTGAATGGGAAACAAGAAATATATTTTCTATGTACAAGGTTTTATATTGTATGAAATAAAGTACAAATAGAAATTATATCACATGACGTGATTAACTAGCAAGGGATAAATTTATTGATATGTGAATATTATGAGTATAATATGTGTTTCACATAATATAATAATATATGAATATTATTATAGAGTGCATAAATTTATTTAAAGCCCAAGCCCAAATATTTTAACAAATGAAAAAGAGAAAGAAGGCTTTAAATTCGGGTCAGAATTTGAGTCAACTTTAAACTGACAATTAATATAGCAAATGATAACCAAATTAGACAAATGATATATGAAAATTATAGCTCTGGAAGTGTAGAATCCAATGGTTCAAGTTTCATGTAGTTTGGAATTTTCTACAGAGAGTTATCAATATTTTAGTGCTGCAACGTCAGAAATTAAAGTGTTGTTTTAATTTCTGATTAGTGGCTTTGAATGCTATACGAATTTGAAAGGTTTATTCTGATGTTTTAAAGGTAAAACAGATCAGAAATTGTGGATACAAGTAAGTCTTCATGTGTTGAAGCTTTGGCTTTCTCTTCCTCAAAATATTTGTTAAAATATTCTATCGATTAAGCAATCGATCAAGACACGGGTGGTGGAGCTAGGTGTTGACGGGGAGTTCGCTAGCACGGATTCAACTGTCATTCTTATTTCGGATTCAAGGTGAACCAAGAGGAACAAAGCTTCGTTAGAGACCATAGGTATGGCTCAACAATCCTTCTTATAGGAATATATGTGATTGTGATGCAAATATAATATAGGAAAGTTAGCGATAATAAGAACGATCTTAGATGTTATCGGTTAATAAAAATTTTAAATTACCCGATTCGCATCATGAAATCCTTCATATCTAACATGAGAAGGAAACAAAATAGATAAGGCAACAAAAAAAATTCAAATCGGTTTGCATAAAAAAATCAGTAATTAATATATACCGTATTAGTAATCACTAAGAAGATCATGAACTTGTAAGGAGAGGGCAAGGCATCAACAACTACTAAACATGTACTTTTTTTTTACCTCAGCGCTTCATAATAATTGTCTTTTTCCATATCAACTCATCTCAAACAAAATCTACAATTAGTACCAGTATGCGAAACAGATTATTTTCTCTAGCATGCTAAAAAATTTATGGATGAACTAAGATGATTCTTTTCCTTTTATGTAGATTTCATGTGAATTAAGAGTAAGTGCCTAAAGGTATAGACAGGAATGCAATTTCAAGTCTAGGTTAGGTGCCGGGGAAAGACAGAAATGCAATGGGACGTCATCCAATCTCAATTTCTTCATCTATTGGTATGTATGAGTAGTGAGTTCTTAGCCATGACTTGCCGCATGAATACTTCCCTCACAAGGGTAGGTAAAAGAATTCGTGGTTTACGACTGATGTTCCTAGGGTTTCAGAAAAATTAGGGAAAAAAATTGAACCAAACTAAGTAAAACTAGGCAAATCACAAAACTGCGATTTATGCTTGTAAGAGAGATGTACCAGTATGTGAGACAAACTCGACAAAAAAATTGACCAAAGGTTTTCCCGAGCTGCACCAGGTGAGCAACAATCGGATCGAGACTGATGGAGAAGAAGGGAGCTAAGGAGACGCAAAATGAAGCTCAATTCGAAGAGGAAGACACGATCCTCTCGCTTGAACCATCAACACTGACAACGAGACTTCCCATCCTCTGGATGGCCATCCAGATGGTTTTGATCTCAGCCGTCTGATTAAATCTCAATGGCCATAGATGTCCCGTACATGATACTAAGATTGATAGGCCCGAAAAAATCTAACCGTTTAGATTAAATCAGACGGCTCGGATTAAAAGCGTCAACTGGATGGTTGTATTCAACCATCCAGAGGATACGGGTCCCTGACAACGGAGGCCGGAGGCCTCCAAAATACGGCGACAAAGAAGGAAACTCCAGAAATCGTCATTCTCGCCTCAGGAGCCCCGTGCATGTAACCTAGATTGATAGGTCCGTAAAAAGTGAACCGTCCGATCAAGATCAGACGGCTCGTAGTGCGCTACACCGCGTGTCGCGCAACAGCGAATCCAGATTGGGAGATTTGGCTGTTTCAAACTACCAGCCCTTTATTTTTTTAAATATTTCAAAATTTTAAAATTCAAATATATAATTCAAACCGTTGATCTTGTTCAATTTTACGGACGATGTGTTTTCATATAAATTTTATAAAATTTAGAGTTGATTTGATACTTGATTAAGTGACCAAATTATGAACGTATTAGAATTAATCAGTGATAGTTAACCAGATTCGTTCATTTGTTAACCAATTGATCTAGTATCAAATCAACTCTAAATTTTATAAAACTTATACGAAAACACATCGCCCGTAAAATTGAACAAGATCAACGATTTGGATTCAAAATTTAAATTTTAAAATTTTGAAATATTTAAAAAACAAAGGATTGGCTGTTTGGAACAGCCAAATCCTAGCTGCTGAGGATGCGAATCCTACTGAAAGGAGGTCGGCACCCTATTTTCCAGTGTAGTCATTCGTGCATTTCTCGGCTGTTTCCACGCGAAAACGCAAAAAATAGCAATTGCCAAATCGCAGCATAGAGGAGCAACGAAGCTATAAAGACAGAAAATCTAGAATGTACTGGGTTAGTGGAGCTGAACGCAGAGGATGAAATCCAACGCATGGAGGAAAAAATTGAACGGCTGAGATAATTGAATAGTAGAATCCCGATTGAAATTGAAGTAATTTAGATTTTAGATTTAGATTTAGATTTAGATTAGATATGCATAGATTGCATATATAAAATTTAGGTTGTACGCATAATTTAATGCTACTGATAAAGTATTGTCAGACAAAATAGTCTAATAATTTTGTTATAGTACATAAAGCAGGTCTTTATCGTTGCAATTATAATTAGCTACACCATGTACAAAAAACTAATTATAATTAGCTGACAAATAATAATTATAATTACATACGGCAAACATTAATATAAATAATATAATAATAATTACATAAAACTATAAAATTAAATCATTGTATATTACTATAATTAGTGGTCTAATTATCACTGCAACTCAGACTTAGCAATTTAAGCAGAGATTTGTTAAAAAAAAAATTAAAGCAAATATTTTCTTTTGACAGTAAAAGCAGAGATATCTTACTAACCAAAACAAATTTAAACAGAGACCAGTCTCGACTCCAATCCGAATCCTGTGGCGCGCGATACAGCGTGCAGCGCGTCACACGGATCGTCCGATCAAATCTGGACGGGTTATATTTTTTCGGACCTTACAATCTGTTACATGCACGGGTTTCCTCATCTATTGAGATTTGATCGGACGGCCGGTGGTGACGCCACAGGATTTGGATTTTCTCGACTCCGTACCCTAAAATCCTCTCTTTCATAAAAGGCTCCAAGCCTCAAGTCTCCAACCCTAAAACGACCTCCCACAGTCCCACTGCGCCGCTCTCGTTAAGCGCGGCGTCGAGTACTTGGATTCACGAGAAACCTCTTCGGTTGCGTTCGGTAAATTGTTTCTCTCTCTTTCTTTTGTTCCTGTACTGCACACCTGCACTTGTATCAAAATATTAGTTTAATCATACTTTTTGGTCTAAATTGACTTGTTGGGTATTCATCTTAGTCTAAATCATGCTTTGGTTGCCTACTAAAACTAAGGCCATCAAAACATTAGTCCCGCTTGCTAATTTATTTTGTTCAGTAGCTAAATTGACTGGCTATTTAATGTTGAGATGATTTAACTGTCTGTCTTTTTTATGAGGAGAGTGCATTATTTTTGTTCTATTGTTGAAGTGGCTGTAATTTTAACCTACTTTTGCAATTATTCTGTCAATTCTAGGTTGCAATTGCTTTTACAATTCTCGTTGAATGATATTTTCTTATATTGTCTCTTTACCTTCCTTATATTTGTTCTATTGCATAGGTAAGTTCTTCCAATAGGAGCATGGAGATTTAACAGGTGGTATGCTATGATTCCTATTTCTACATTTGAAAATTCGTAATTCAATGAAGCTTGTAATAATAGGTAAAATGCAGCTGTATAGAGGTACAAATTTCATGACCCATTTGTTCAAGTTGTCAGTTCTAATGCTTTTGTTTCTAGATAATTGAAACTCTACCTGTTGGTCAAATTCGTCTCCACACTCTGCTTGCTTCTTTAGTTTATCCTTGACTCCTTAATAGATAACATGAGCAGGACAGTTGTGCCTTGTCTTTTGCGGCAACTGAAAGAAAACAAAAGGTACTATATCTACCATATATTGCATAACTGCCCTAAATGTACCTTTCTAATTGTAAAATTGTAATATGCATGCCTAGGTGTGGAGCTTTGTGAATTGGGGCTTTGAAATATGAGTATACAGAGGCCTGTCTTGGAATCACGTGTCACTTTGTTTGAACTTTAGAAGGTCACTGTGCGAAGTCGATTAGGTGAATTATCTCTCTGCGTAGGGGTTTGTCAGGTTGCTACATAGAGTTGACTGGCGGTTGGTATTACTCAGCATTTTGGCTTTGCTATGGACGGCGCCAAGCTTAGTGCAGTTGATATCACTTGGCATTTTATCTTTGTGAGGTGATGGTGCAATGACTACTGGCAGTGGTTAATCTTGGCATTTCAGCTTTGCAAAGTGACAATACAAAGGCTACTGGCAGCGGGTATCACTCTACATTTCAACTTTGTTCAATTATATGCTAATTGTACCGGCGGCTAATACTACTCGGCATTTCAGGCTTGTTGGGGTGAAGACTCGAAGCCTTATGGTGGGTGATTATGCAAAGCCCACTCAATGGAGCTTCTGTGCTTTTTGAATTTGTTGGTGATGCAGAACCCACTGAACGAGTGGTGTCTCTGTGCAGTTTGCTTTGCGAGGTGTGGGGGAAAGCCCACTCACCGGTTGGTATCGTTCTGCTTGTGAGTATAAAAGCTCACTCGGCAGTTGGTATCAGTCGTCGATTGAGCTCCTGTCCATGCTTTGTAAGGTGATTGTGCAAAGCTCACTTGGTGAGTGGCATCTCTGCCTTTTGGGCATTGCAAGATAATTTTGCGATGCCCAGAAGTGATGGAAGTCGTCATGGTCTCTGTGCATATTAGCTTTATTGCGAAGTCAATGTGCTAGAGAGTTGATAATCTGCAAATGAAGGTAGTATTTCATTTACTTCTCAGATGCTATATTAATATTCTCTCTTAAATAACACAAATGAGCTGAGACTAAGTATTTAGCATGGCACTGTTCTCAAGACTAATTATTATGGTTTTGTCCTTTCTGCAGGGACACTGTGTGAATCTGAGGGTCACACTTGTCCAGCCTGATGATTCTGTCCCTAATTTGGTTACAATAGTATCCTTTATTAGATTTAAAATTTTATATTTTTTAGATCTACTGAAAGCTTATGCAATTTGCTCATGCTTATACCAGCATTAGATGTTGAAATAGTTGAAATATTTGTTGGTTCTTTTCAAATGTGTTCCATAATAGAATTACTAAGCATTTTTCTCTCTTCTGATTTAGTTTGTTTATGCTTAGTTCTTTTTTCAGCTTGAAAATAGGTTTGCACCATGCAGAAGCCCGATGAGAGGAAATGGGTTGTATTCTACATAAATTCAGTAGTATGACACATATTAAACTCCTCTGGTTAAGCTTTGGCAGTCAGATAAGACTATTTTTGTTGTGTTTGTGCGATGGTAGGGACCTGGAATTTAGTGAACAAATTATAATACTGGCTGTTCCTATATTTTGGTTTAAGGAGAATGGAGGGTTTACTTGTTGGTTCACCTGATTTACTTAGATATTTTTTCTGCTTATGTCATCTCATTTGGTGCAATATGACTAGGTATTTTGGGGGTGGTGTTTACTGAAGTGGAGTGGATGCCTCCAAAAAAATTGGGGCAACATAACATTTACCTTAAAAAAATTAATATGGTTCAATTTAATCTCTTATGATCATTTTTTATTATTCATGCATGGTCGGCTTGCAGTTATTATGGTGGAAGAATTGATTTTCGGTAAAAAAGAAAATTTGGTCATAAGAGCCAAAAAGATGATATAATTACTTTTGATTTTTTTTTTTTGTGTTGTTCTGAAGGTAAACAAGGAGTAAGCGAGATAATTTGACAAAGAAGTCTCGAGGGTAGATGCTTTTCGGTTTTCAAGCTCGTTTACAATTAAAATTTGGAATTTGATAGTGAAACTAAAAAAAATACAAATCATGGATTTTGTTTTCGAGCACAATTGCCCTATCCAATAGTATTTGCAATAGCATATATTGACATTCATATATAGCCTATAGTTTGGGAATTTGGCCGAAAAAGGCACATGAGCTATATAATAGGCAAAACGGTGAAATTAGATGCATTGTTTACACAAGAATATATCATAATAATTACTTTTGGACACATGCAAAGATGATTGTGACATAGATGGACACATGCAAAGATGATTGTGACATAGTCTCATTAGGTGATATCCTCAAAATATTTGAAGATGGATTTTTCAAAGCTCGCTTTGCAAAATATCATAGAAATGACATATTTATATTCCATTGCTTGCTTTCGCATATCCCTCGAGCAATTATTATGATCTATCTTTGTGTAACCAATGTCTCTAATTCCACCATTTGCCTACTATATAGCTCGTGTATCTTTTGGCCTAATTCCCGAACTATCGGCTAGATGAATGTCAATTGCATGTTATTTCGGGTATTTTGCTTTGGCTTGATACTAGATAACAAGCTTCGAGTTATTGGAGACGGTAATTGTGCTTGGAAATAACAATCCACAACTTTGTATTTTGGGTTTCTTTATCAAATTTTATTTGTAAACGAGTTTAACAACCGATCTGTAGTCTTTGCTCGAGGCTTCTTTGTCAAATTATTTTGTTTATCTACTCGTTTACCTTCGCAACATCACAAAAAAAAAATTATCTTTTTGGCTCTTATGACCAAAGCTTTTTATTACCCAAAATTAATTCTTCCACCATAATAACTGCAAGCCGATCATATATGCTTCATCCACTGTCCAAACGAACAATAAAAAATAATCATCAGAGATTAAATTAAACCATATTAACTTTTACGGAAGATAAAATGTTAGACATAGAGTTAGGGTGCATATTTTGCCCCATGTTTAGTTGATTTATCTTTGATCATTAGGTCGGCGGTTCCTTAATAAGCAACCATTACATGAGAACACTGTTGACAGTCTTAATTTGAATTGTATGAAGCATAAATGCATGTGTACCATATATGCAAAATTGCTCTATGTATTCATGCATTCATTTAGCTATCTTTATCATCGTAGCTGTCAATTGAAGATGATCAAGTGTTTTTAGATCATGTATTAGATATTAGATCATGCACCATACTACTAAAATAAATGCCCCTTTCATATTATATACTTTTCTAAATTGCCCTTATTGATTATTGTTCTTTTTTTGACACTTCGATGTACATACCTCGTCTTTTTCTAAGGGGTACTTAATTGAAAAATACCAAAATCATCGCCCAACATGTAGTAGAGATCAATAGCATTGTTGGAAGTAAGGCACAATTTAATGAAGGCATTAACTAAATACTGAGGTTTGAAAGAATAGAGAAAGATGGAGTATATAAAATGGTGGCTTGAATATACACGATGTCATGGTATTTTTTGGTAGAAGCTTTTGCTTCTTGTTTTGAAAAGTTCTTATTTTTAGTTTTTACCATCAACTTTTTAATTCTGTAATTATCATTTTGTTCTCATGCTTTCTAAGAATCAATTTAGAGTTGGGATCATTGACAACATATTGATTTCATTACTTTTGAATTTGTTCTGTAATTTGGAATGTGTATTATATTGCATTTCTAATTTTTATAATTTGATATTGTCTGGTAGATGTTGGTTTTCTATATTATATATAATTTGGATCCTTATCATTTGACATTCTAAGTAATTAACGGTAAGCATAAATCGTTACAAACTTTTAAGTTGCTATCTTATTTAATATATTGTATGTTTATGATATACTTGAAGTGTCGTATTTAAAATGGTAAGGGAAGTTGCTTGCACTGTCATGTTAAGTAATTAACATTACTTTTTCTTGTACAAAGAAAAAAAAAAAGAGTTATGAATATCCGGTGCTTTAGCCACGTCGGTAGCGAGACTGCAATAGTGCAAGTAATTGAACCGGCTATATAACACATAAAAAGAGAAAAAAAATAAAAAGGGGGCACTAGGGTAAAAAGGGAATTTTTTTTTTAATACTGTCAGTCTGTCAGATATGCGCAAGCACGTACTGATATTAACAAGCAACTGATCAGTTTAATATTTCCTCAAGTTGGTTAGTGGCAATCAAGATTGCTATCAAGAGAACTCTTGAGATGAAATGGTAACCAAAGACCAATATATAAAATATATAAACTGTGTGTCTTTCAACTCTATTGATATATACAAGACAAACTTAAGGGGGTTGAGTTAGATAACTAGCTTGTCTGATTGTGGTTGACCAGTAAAATATGTCTGGTGTTATGACACTGACTTAATTTATTATTAAACTAAATAGAGCCTAGTTAAGTAAATTAATTACAATAAATTATCATAACAACTACTATGCTATGACTGTGGTGAAGAGCATAAATTTTACTGTCCGCCACTTTCTATCACCACAACCCATCTCTCAATCTCCAATTGTTTTCCTTGTATGAAACAAAAGGAAACATGCCTCAGTAAGGTCACTCAAATATTATATATACTAAAGTAAGATCAAAACAGATTGAAATCCTAATTAACACGGACTAAAATGTAAAAACAATGGTCCAATTAGTTGCAAAAAAAAAGGGAGAAACAATTGAATACGGCAGAGTAGGTATTGTCCGGTATATGCGGATTCTATGCCTATCCCTTGTGTACTAATTAAGGGAAAGCTGCTGTTTGTCTTCAAGTTCCGCCAATGTCTACTTTAAAAAATCACAAGTAATTTATTAGCTAAGTTAGTCAAATGTTAATAAAGTCAACATGCTGAAATTTCGCTCAATAGGAGTTGACTATCTTCATCATAAAAGAAAAAAAATGTACTAGTTGTGTTAAAGAAAAATTTTGCCCGGTATGTATTTTGGTTTGCACATAATTGACCTCGCTATAGTTAAAGGCTTCCATTTTAATCAAATCTGATTTGGCCCCCAATCCTGTTTATTAAAGGATGTTAATGACCTCACCTGAACTGAAAATGTTTGGCCAGTTTATTAATAAATGGTACGGCAGTTGATAATTAGGACCAGAAGGATTCTTCATTTCACCGAAAAGGAAAATAAATGAAAAGAGATGTATTCATTGGAAATATGCTTTCTAAAGAGGAAAGATTAAGCATTTTTTTTTTCATTACCTATGATCAGGGGATGGGAAAGAAAATGTCTCTCAGTGATATTTGGCATGGTAACTAGATTCAAGTCAAAATTTGTTCTGTTACTTTTCTGGTAATTTGGGTATAATTAACAGGGTATGCAAACTACAAATGTACTCAATTTATGAAATTCTTCAAAAGAAGAGAAAAATAGAATTTTACAGCTACTGTATCATTGACAAATGACAACGCAGCAGAAAAATCTTAAATACGTGACGCCCTCATGATTAATTGTACAAAGATAGTTAGGTCTAAAATTACCACAACAAAAGCAATGAATTGATTAGTCAAGTAATTTCCTATAAATTTATATATTTCAATTCTCTTTCTTTTTCAATGCTTTGAAAAAAATAATTTGCACAAAAATGACTCAGAGAAGGCCTCTCACAAGATATCTGCTGGTATACTATTTCTTAACAATGTAAACATTTCATCAATCAAGTATTCATTGACCTCAGATCCTTGAATGGTGTCTGAGTCATTTCCTGACTCGAACCTGCTAACTGGAGCCGCAACAAGTTGCTTCGTCTCTTGTCCCAGCACCAATACCCCCCATACAAAGCAAAACCCGCAAAAACAAGCGTAAAAATTACTGAAACTGCTGTTGCTGCTCTGTGCCTCTCAGCACTACCACCACCTCCTTGTTGTCTAACTTTGAAGTACCCTTGATGAGTATCTCCAGATGCCTCAACTGTTTGAATTGGATAATCCATCAAGTAACAAACATTTGTAGTTTTCGCATACAATGCCCCCCAACAAGTACAATTGCGCTCGCATATTTTCTCGCATTCTGCCAAAGACTGAACCCGTGCTGACAGCATGAGTTCGTTGTACTCGACAGTGACTCCACTTCTTCTGACAACTGAGAAATCACTATATTCCCTGCTGCAAAAGTCACCCGAATCTGTTTGGAGGCAACCGTCTGTACCGTTAACCAGACAAAAACATGATGGTTTTCCAGGAAGGCATAACCCATAGGCCCCACAAATGCCAGGTAGCCCACACGGCTCTGTAACAGCAGTGTAAACTAGATCCCACTTTTTATTATCCCAAAAGTATGCATGTAAATTACCATCATTCTGTATTGTTACGCGATGAAGACCGAGATAGCCACGGTCGAATGAGTCGAACGGGAGCAGCTCAGCCTTTGAACTGTCGGCATTATAGAAACCAAAGAAACCTAGCGGTTGCACGATGCCATAGATTATTGCCCCCTTGGCTCCAAAGGGACTATGCCTCCAGTAATTGATCTCATGTCTTCCCCCAAACTCCATGAATAAGCCGATATGTATCCCCACAATCCGCAAGGCATATCGTCTGTCTGGGGTGGTCAGTGAAACCATGGATGTGAAATTCTGACCTTGTACTAGTGTGTCAGACGGGTGATCAAAACTTTGCCATACAGCCGAGTTCTCATCAGAAGAGAAGAGGATTTGGAGGTTCGATGTGTTTCGAAGGACGAGAAAGTTCCCACCTGTTGAGTTAGAGGACCACAACACACCATCATGGATGCTTTTGTCGGTTAGAACCAAATTTCCATCAAAGGAGAGAGTCGTCGATCGGCCCCAATTAGCTAGGTTGGATGGGATGGCAGACCAGACCGGCAATGAGGAAGGAAGATGGACAACTGCAAGGTTGAGCTTTGTGGGACCCACACGCATGAACCCAAAGGCGAAAAGGCCAGTCGGGTCGGCCAGAAGGTACTGGAACTCGGAGTTGACATGTCCTGGGGTGGCACTGAAGCCTTTACGGATCTCGGTGGTCTCGATCAATGCACCGGCAGCCAGGTGTATGAATGCTTGTATTGCTAGAGTGTAAAATACAAAGAAGGCATATGATAATTGGGATCCCTTCTTTTCTGTAATTGTCATTTTATAATATATTGGAATCAGTTATGAATAATTGAGGATCATCAGAAAGGAAAAGAGGAAAGGGGAGAGATGACGGCGGATCAAGAGAAAGAAACTAGGTCGGCTGGTTTGTACTTTGTTTACATTAAATGATTGTATAAAAGTCAAAAGATTAGAGCCACTTGAGTGATTGAGTCTTTTTCATGCTAGAATATAATAATAACTTGGAGGGGATTGGAGACCGAGTTCAAATTCAAATCTCCCTCTTGTGCACCACTTTTTAACACAAAGTTGTGCCTCTTGATTATTCTCTGCAATCTGATCTCTTGAGGATGCACCAAATCCACTCCCGATTTTAACGGTGCCGGTTTCATCCATATTTTTTCGTTATAAAATTTTTTGCTGAGGTTGGAAATGAATTAACATTGGTGAAGGCGTCAATTGCCACGGTTTTACACGCTTATTATTAGCTCCGAGCTATGTTACCCAGAATACACGAATTTCGTATCCGACGCGTATCCGACGCGAATTCGCATGCGATTCGCGTGCGATTCGCACCCAAAGCTCCACGTGGCGTATCCTATAAAGTTGAGGCATTTGACTGCAGAATTCGGTACGTGTTCAATTCGTTTGAGATACGAGTCAGACTCGTTTTTCCAATTATTCTGACGCGTGCCCAAACTCAAAAAAAAAAAAAAAAATTTATCGGCCTATAATGGCCCAAACCGACGAACCAACCCTATACCCTAACCTGGATACGCCGCTCACCTCCTCTTTCGCACTCTCTTAGCCTATCTGTCTCTCCGGATCTACGTCAGCGGTCAAGCTAGCAGCTCCATCGCCTATTCGCCTCTCTAGCACTAGCAGCTCCATCGCCTCGCACCTGATCTGATCACCTCTCTTTCTCTTTCTCAATCTCGGTACCACGGTCACCTCTCAGGCTCTCAGCTGGTCAACTCTCCTCTTCTCTCTTAGTCTCACACAGTCAGCGGCTGCAACACTGCATCCGTGCATCGACCTAAGATCTCCTCTCCGCTTTCTGTCTCTCTGCATCGCTCAGCGCCTCAGCCTAACTCAATCAGTGGCTCTGACCAGGTCAGTGAGTTGGTAAATTAAAATTACTAATTTGACTAATTTATTTTTCTCATTTTCTGTGATTCCTAATCTGTATAATACTATAACTGTATTGAATTAGTCTTTACTCTTTCAGTCTTTTGTGATTTTATTTGATTTCAATTGTAATATTGTACTTAATAGATTATTTGAGTTTAATTTTATTTGCCACTTGCCAGTGTCGATTATTGATTTGTCTATGGCTCGATGCATTTGACAATAACAAAAAACTGAAAAAGTGATTGGAATTGAATTGATGCATTCTATTAGTTATTAGTTTATTACTGACTTACTTACTGTTGAGTGTTGTAAACTTGTAATGCTGTATAAATAATCTACATTCAGTGATGCAGTGTGTACTAGTGTAATTTACTTTGGCTATCTAATATCTATCTATTATAGTTTGTCTTTGTGACTTTGTGAGTTTGTGGCTTACTGGCTTTTGTACTTGTAGTGCCTTAGGCAGTGGACGCCAGGAGGGCAGGAGGCAATTCAAGCAATTTCAAGTGTCCTTCATAAGTTGATAACTTGATATATACAATGAGTCAATCAGAAAAAAAAAATCATACATTTTGATATATAATATGATGTTTTTATTATTTTATATATATTGTCGTATCTGTGTTTTTTTAAAAATGCCGAATCCCCGCACCCGCATCGTGTCGGATACGACACCCGCACCCGCATCCGTGCAACATAGGCTCCGAGGCAGAGTCTAGATATAGATTAAGGTAGAATTTTATTATGTTTTATTATATGTATATATGCATGGCAGAATAATTTTTTTATTCTAATGATGAAGTTATGTACCGTATATCAAATGCTGATATTGACATAATATCACATCAAAGCTATTAAAAATATATGTGTCATATTCAATAAATATAAGATCCTTTATTTTCTCTTAGGCTCCGTTTGGATGGTGTGAAAATAAGAGAAATAAGGGAAGTATTGAGAAATGTGTAATTCGTCCATAATTCATCAGTATATATTTACAAATTACAATTATTATCAATAGGATGGACAACAGCTTACAAATGCCTTCGTTCCAAGATGAACAACATATGTTTTATTTATAGCCATTACGTGCGAATCCATCATACAAAATACAAATATAGTTATAACGGTTTGCAAATATGATTCTCAAAACTTGGCATTTGACTTTTCCTTGTCCATATTTTGAAACTTTTGATTCTAAAAAAGCGACACTTGTAGTATATGAAATCTGCTACAACAATAAAAAGAAATTTCATTTTGATCTTTTCGTCTCCGTATTTTGAAGCATTTGATTATCAAATGAAAAGAGCCGCAGCTCTTTGATATAAATTTAATGAAGTATTTAATAGGATACAGAATCTGTTATAACAATTAAAAAAAAATGAACCCTTATTAAGAAAAATAAATTATTGAAATATTCCTAGTATATAGAATCTGATCTGCAATTAGAAAAAAAAAACTGAACTGTTAATTTTTGAAACATTATCGAAATATTCAAAATAATCTTTTATGAATAAATTTAGTAATAGAAAATAGCTACTGAAATTAAAAGTGTTCATCTGGCGAGAAAACTCAATTCTAAGGTGTATTCCTCTCATACGTCAGGATTTTCAAAATCACCCTCAGATATTATTGACTCATGCTTCTCTTTAAAAGGACACTGACAGAATTAACGTATGATTTGTTCAATAATTAGTTTAGTAGCTGCTGGGAATGTAATTCTATACAACAACAGTTATGGTAGCTGTTTTCTTAGAAAAAATAGATAAAAAATGTTGGAGCAGAAGAATGGTTTATATTTTAAAAAAATTTATGATTGTTTCTTTAAAATATCTCAGTCCAAACGCATGAAATCTCAATATGACATGCATGATTGCCAAGACATGTTCCATGCTCGATTCACTACTTTAACTAGTTAGGATAGTATATCCAGCAACATGATTAATGATCACATGTGAAAACTATCAAAAGCGACCCTAAAAAAAAAAGAAAACTATCAAAAGAGATCGACATATGAAAACAATTAATGAAAGAAACTAATTTTGTATTAGATTGCCTGGGCCGTCTCTGCTTTAATTGTTCCAAATTTTCATAACCGTGTCTCTTGGGGATTGGGGAGAGAATATCACAAATTTCTTTTGACATTGGTGAAAGTCAAAATTTTCACTTAAATTGATAAAACGAAGAAGTACATGAAAATTTACGTTATCAAAGTACGTGTAAATTTATGCTTAGCATTACGAAGAAATACATGAAAATTTACGTTATCAAAGTAAATGTAAATTTATGCATAGCATTTTCCGCTGCTTATAGAGTTTTGAGAACATTTAATCATTATTATAAATTGATTGTCTATTCATTACTTTAAAATATAAATATGTATTGATATAACAAGCCTCCAAAAGCACACATGCTCTCTTGTAACATTATTTTTGTTTTTGATGGTAAAATATGTTAAATTGCAAGGTATCTCATTTCAATACATGATTCGATTCTCTTATTTTATTTTATTTTTTTTTACAAATACACGAAATGAGGGGATTTGGACATGGACTCTACACCGGTTAAAAATTATTATTCTATCATGAGAATCCTCTTCAACTTTGCACATTAATTATTATAAATTTCACGAAAGAAAAATGTACGTTGCATGGACACAATAAGATAATTTAAACTTTCTTATTTTCTATGCTGCAAAATAACATATTGTTACTAATTTCCACCTTTCTTTCTAAACCTCTGATGTATTTCTTTTGTTCTTTGGTTTTTATTAACTTTTGTTTGTAGAATTTAGCACTAGCTAAGCTGTAAAAACTTTATTTATTCAATACAAAGATAAGGGCATAACCCTTATTTTTATGTCAAAAACATATTTGTTACTAATTAATTAGAAAAGGGAAAAAAATTTACAGCATAAACAAAAAATAAACCGACTGGTACACCAAATGCTGGTAACTTGCAAAACTTAAGTAGAAAAAAAAGGTGTCAAGGACTCGAGGTTATATATGTTGTGGGCTAAAGCATTCAAAGATCCAAAGAAAACTTTGTCTCACAAACTTGCTAAGCGTGGTCCGCACAACGTCTATGCTAAACCACATTGTACCGGTCCTTACTATTTTATTTTTTTGTGTAAAAGTGAGGGTCAAGCCTCCATCTTTTATTACTTAAAAAGTATATACAAATTTAGCAAGCAGCTAAAAAAAAGAAAAGGATAAAGAGGTTTAAAAGAGGGAAAAATTACACACTTGGAAGAAATAGAAAACAGCATCGTAAAGGAGGAGAAGTTGGGAACTACCAAATAGGTTATATGTTGTGCTGTTTCTTCACCCCATATGTACAACAGTACAAGGTTGAAGGTTGTCAGGAAATCCTTGTACAATAAGCAAAGGTCCATTAACATTGGATCCTTGTAGCAAACTCCATCCTTGGATCCTGTACCAGTCTGTTCCTGTCTTCTGTACCAGTCCCTTTACTCTGTACTTGATTCTGTGCCAGCCTGAGGGGTCCAATGCACAGTTCATTTTAGGTATGGGTACACACAATCCAAGTTTATTAATTGAGCTGTGGCAGTAGCTACACAGTCTGCTGATACGAGTCGCTAAAATGCAACTGTCAAACTTAAGAAGGATTAACCATACGCATAGTCGCATACAAGGATAGTCAAGCCATTAAGAAATAGAGGCATATTTCTTCAAAAAATTCCATGATTAAGGTCATCAGGATTTTAATAAAGATTGTCATTTGGCAGTTCACTCTGCAGTTCAAATGTCAACTATGATGATGAGTGTGACTGTGACAGACTGACAGTGTCCATGTTTGCTGTTTGTTTTCACTTTCAAAACAGAAAAAAAGTTTATAAAATATTTTTGACACCGAAATTATCCATTTGACAATTGACCTGACCAGATGTTAATTGCTTTTATCAAGGTCAAAGTTGAAGTTTTCCATGACAACCTTTGAGAAAAACATAGTAAGCAACTAGACCCTTCCACAGCATAAATACGTTGAAAAGGTTTTGCTCTGAATCTGAACCAATTTAGTTCAGCATACCTACAATTGGACGAAAAACAGGACATGCTAATCCTACCCCTGACAGGAAAAGAACATCTTGCTGATTAAATAAAATAAAAAACAAATTAAAAAATATCAACTAGTAAACAAATGAATGTATAAAGCTGGATTTATATAATAACAGCCGTTTGTACATCATTCTGTAAAACACCAATATATACACATTCAAAATTCTGCATAAGTATTCTGAAGAATCAAATAGATAGTTCTCGATGTTAACATTAATTATTTATTGTTGCGAGAGTGCGGGGCCAATACTGGTTATTCGACGAAGATTCCACATCGCATTTGACTTCAATAAAATTTGCTATGACACTAGAGAGATCTTATTAATTTTGTTAAATTTTATGTGATTTATTATTTTATTCCTCATATTTCAGATCACGCCATGGACATAAGAAAATATTTGATCAGTTGTGATTTTTCTTTTGAAGATTTACTTCCTGTAGAAGAATAGGGAGATCATTGTCGAAATTGGAACTTCTTTTGTTAGTGAAAGTTACAGAGTCTATATATTAAATGCAAGGGAGAAGAAAATAGCAAATACTCCATCAAATTGATTCAATGCAGTGTATACAACTTGAATCGTGTAATAAGACAAGCACTGATCATCCTGATAAAAATTTAATAAAGAGCTAAATACAAGCTAAATAAATGAACATGCATCTACCGAATATGCATGTACAAAAGAGTCCAATGAAGAACCTACCTCAACTTCAATTCTGTAATAACCTCAGAAAAGAGAAAATGCAAAAAAGGGAAAAGAAAAAGAAAAAAACAAAAGAGCAAGCGTATATTAACAATAACAACAACAAATAACAATATGAAAAGAAACTTCAAGAATCGCCTTGTCTGCCTTAACATTACTATATTTGTTTCATGTACATCTATGCCTGCCTTCATGAAGTATTTGGCCGGTACTCAAGTATTAGCCATTGTATGAAGATCCTTATACGGACCTTGTACCATTTCTTGTGTTGGTCCCCCAAGCTGGACTCTCGGCAACCTGTTGCGCCTTCTATCCCAAAAGAAATACCCCCCATATGCAGCCAAAGCCACAAATATTATTGTCAAAGTCACCAACAAACCAATCATCACACCATGCCCCTTTTTGCCTCCACTGTCATCGCTGCTCTTACCACCCGATCCATTCCTAAGTTTGAAATAGCCTTGATAACTATTCTCTGACACCTCAACCGTATGTATTGGGGAATCCATGAGGTAACAATGTTTCGATGTATTGACATATAAAGCCCCCCAGCAACTGCAGTTGCTCTGACATGCCTTCTCGCAGTCATCCAATGATTCCACTGGTATGAACAACATGAGGTCTGTATATTCTATAGTGACTCCTGCTCTTCTTACAAAGGAGAAATCACTGTTACCTTTGCCACAAAAGTCGCCTGAGTCTGTCTGAAGACATCCATCGGTTCCATTGACCAGACATGAACACTTGTGCTGTCCTGGGAAGCACAATCCGTAAGATCCGCAAGTCCCAGGCAGCGCACAAGGCTCTGATATGGCTGTATAATCCAAGACCCACTGTTTGTCATCCCAGTAGTATGCATTTAAATTGCCATCAGTCTGTAATGTCATACGGTGAAGGCCTACAAAGCCACGGTTGAATGAGTTAAATGGGATCTGTTCGGCTTTAGATCCATCAGTGTTGTGAAGATAAAAGAAACCTTGTGGGTCAACTACCCCATATAGTTGTCCATCGGCCTCTACAGCACTGTGTTTCCAATAATTTATCTCTTGGCTTGCACCAAACAACATGTATAAGGCTATATTACCCATGCCAATTCGGAAGGTGTATCGATTGTTGGCTGTGAAGAGTGGAGACAAAGCTGTAAAATTTTGACCTTGAACGAGAGTGTCGAACGGATGATCAAAGCTTTGCCAAACAGGTGATTTATCATTACCAAAGTGATTTATTTCGAGGTTTGATGTGTTGCGAAGGGCAACAAAATCACCCATGGTTACATTAGTCGACCAGATTGGGTCCTTCTGTATAGAGGTGTCAGTTAAGACTAGGTTTCCATCAAATGAGAGTGTGGTTGTGGAGGCCCAATTGACCGGATTGAATGGTACAGCACGCCAGACAGGTTCGGAGGATGGGAGATGGATTACTGCCAGGTCAAGCTTGGTTGACCCCACATGCCAGAACCCGAAAGCGAAAACTCCGGTCGGGTCAGCTAGAAGTGGTTCAAATTCTGCATCATTCTTACCCGGTGTAGCCGTGAAGCCATTGATAAGCTCTGTGGTTGTATTGGATGCACCGGCGGTCCCCTGAACGAGTGAAAGAACTATCACTGTGCAAAACAGAACGAATGGGTCCATGTGGAGACCCTTCTCTATTGATTTCATTGGTAGAATCAATGGATATGATACAGAATGCAACTTAGTATTACCTAATGAGTGATTTACAAGAAAAGAAGAAGGAAAAGGTCGAGAGATGAGAGCAGACCGAGAAAGAGAACATGGTTTGTTGGTATATTTATATGATCTTTAATTCTTTATCAAAGTCAAAGCTTGAGAAAGGAGAATTGGGTCTTTTTTCATGAAAGTAAATTAGTTTGGAGGGGGGATCAGTACTTGTGGTTGTGGGTTATTCTTCTTTCTAAGTCAAACCTGTGGTTTGTTTCAAGGGTGTTTAAAATAGAAAGTCCACTCCATGGAGGGAAGCTCTATTTGGTTAACCTTTTCAGGCATATCATGGCGTTACCATTACCAATGGGCCGGAATCTGGGGTTTGTTTTCTTAAATGTCTCTGGCCTCTTAAAAATCTCAACAAAGAGACTAATGCTAATATTTCTTTTTATAAAAAAATAAAAAGTGTAAAAGGCGGTCAAAAATAGAGGAAAAAAATCACGGCTTTTAATTAATATATACCACACCAATACACCATAGATGATTCTATGCACATTTATTTGTTTATTTATTATGTTATTTCTACAAATCAATAAGCTTTTAGTGGGAAAAAAAAAAAAGAAAACCAAGGGAAGGAATAAAGGTAACCGATGTAAATTAGTTTTTTACCTTTCGGAATGTCAAAAGAAACTATACGCGTACTCCTGGTATGATTGTTCTTATAATGTTGATCGATATTTTCTAGTACAGTTTTGCCTACATACATGTTACCTTATGAATGTTAAATATATTCAATAAATTTAAATTAAAATAAATATATTATAGATGTCTTGCAAATTAATATATATTATACATACATATTCTATAATTGATATATAATATATAGTTCATATATCTAAATATTTGTTTTTATAATTGTCAATTTTGGTTTATTTTGTGAAAATAATAAGCATAGTGTAATCGGAGAATAAATTAAGGATAATATATAATGTTATTAGTTTTATTTACTAGTGACCCTATATTTATTATTATAAAAATATTCAAATTCCATTAAAATAAATGGTAATTATGATTATAAAATAAATATTAATTAGTTATGTATAATATACAAGTATGCATATGCAAATATAATATAAAAGTATATTGCCCGTGTTATACATATTTATACATAGATACTATATATTTTGTATATCATATGGTTTATTTATTGTAAAATTATTATATTTAAAAATTAATGAATCTAGATTATTTTGGAAAAATAATAAGTCTAGGGTCGTTGATGAATAAATTCAATATATTATAAAAAATTATATTGTTTTTATTTGTCGATAGATTGCAAAATAATCCAAACTCAATAAAAATAAATTCTAAAGATGATTATGAAATAAAATAAATTAATTACGAAATATATATAAGCACACATGTTGTAAGGTTGGTTATAGTACATAGATCGTCCATGTACACTCTATGAATTCAAACTGTCAATACGAATCATTCAAGTTGTTTTTTATATTGAAGTCTCCTTGAGACCAAAATTTACATTTTTTTTTTCGAATTTTTTTGCTATATATAATAATATTTCAACAAAAAAAATACTATAATTGAAATATTTCTTGCCCTCCAATTTAAAAAATATCATAATATATGGCAAAAGAATTCGAAAAAAATGTAAAATTTGGTCTCCCATATGATTTCAGTATGGAGAACAACAACTCTAGTGTACGGATACGATCCGTACACCATAGTGTACTATAGCCAACCTCCATATATAATATATTAATATGTATTATGCATATATTATATATATATATATGTATTTATGCACGTAATTAAGCTAAATGGATTCTTATTTTTCGTTTATTTAGCTGAAGATTTCTAATATTCACTCCTTGATTGAATCAAATGGATTGTTGTCCCTAATTTAAAGGCCTAGAGGGGGGTGAATAGACACAAAAACAAAGTTCTAAATCGGTATGGTCAATATTTGGTTCAATTCAAACTTGTTCTAACAAAAACAATCAAAGCACAAGCAATTCACAATTCAAGAAAGGTAAAGAGAGAAGAGAAGAAGTGACACGCGATATATTACGGAGTTCCGACCCGCTAGGAAGTGCTAGCCTTAGTCGTACGTCTCCGGGAGTTCCGCAACCTCGAAATGGGCGCGCTCCGTTCAATTCCACACGAACGGGACTACAAATTCGAACCAAATCACCTTGTTACAATCACTCTCAAGGTGGATTGGCCTAACTCAATTAAATAAGCTCAAACACTCAAAGGATTGAGGCTCTAACCAAATCACTCAACAAATCTAGCAATTAACACTAGTGGATTGGTTTTGCACACTCTAATCTCAATGATTTTGCTAAAATAATGCTCAAACACAAGAGAGAGTAATGTCTAACTGGTTGGAGCTCAAAAGGGAGGAGTTTCAAAGGTTTCAAAAGTGTCTAAACAGTTCAAAGAGGCCCCATATATATAGAGGGCGCCAACAGCTCTAAAAACAAGTCAAAACAGACTCTACCGTTATACAACGCTATATGCCGTTGTACAACGCTGAAATAGCCGTTGAAAAATCAAACGGTCACAGACAATAACGTCGTGAGTTGTCAGAGCGTTGTGTAACGCTGTAGAGCGTTGCACAACGCTTCAGCAAAAGTCCAAAGCAGAAGCTCGACAGTTCCGTTGGAACTTGTCAGAGCGTTGTGTAACGCTTGGTAGCGTTGCACAACGAAGTCAAGAAAAGTAACAAGGCAGAACTGACAAACTCAAACAATATCGTCAGAACGTCATACGACGCTGACTGGCGTCACACAACGTCGCCGTTGCACAACGCTATTCAGCGTTGCACTACGCGTCCAGAGCAATTGAGCGATGTCTGAGCGAAGTTTAGAGCGTTACACAACGCTACGATGCATGGAACATGGCAGCATGCATGCAACATCGATGCTGATCGATGTCTGAGCAATGCAGAGTTGCCTGCTTCATGACTACGTTGTACAACGCTGAATAGCGTTACACAACATAGGAGCGGAAATGTTGTGTAACGTTACTTAGCGTTGCACAACGTTCTGACAAGGGGAATGTGAAAACCCGTAAAATTGTAAAATAAAATTTAACTTTAAAATTGATAAATAATTTCTAAACTAAATGGAATTGATAAAAAATGAATAACTGACTTAAAATTCATAGAAAATTTTAAAAAATTATAATATAAGACAGTCAAAAAAATTGAAATTTAGATAATAATATTTAGAAAACTTCAAGCAAACAAATAAATAAAATTAACCAATAATCTGATATCAAGTTCACAAAATTTATATAGATTAAAACTTAATTTAAAACTATAGTCCACTGATCAATTAAATTAGTAGTCAATTTTCTGTACTTCTGAGTCGTCCGATTTGAGTTTCAAAATCCGGATTTTTCTGGACCTTTGGATCAATTGCCGTTTTGGAAATCCAATCAAGTCCTTGGATTTTGTCAGACAGTATAGTTTCCATTTCAATTTCCCTTTGGTGTCCACCGTCCTTATCCCCTTCTTCTTAAAACTCTCCCTCGAGATTTCCGTCTCTCCCACTCGCACTCAGCTCCTCACCGTAACCCCTCCTTCTTCTCTCTCTCGCTCGCCCTCACCTCAGCCGAGACCTCAACCTTCCGCTCTCCTTTTCCCTCTCGAGCAAACCCCAGCCCTCACCTCTCTCCATCTCCGTAGCCTCACTCCCTCACCCCTCATCTGACTCAACACCAAACCCACCTCACAGCTTCCCTTTCCCTCCGCCATTTCCCTCTCTCACCTCAGCTCCACTCACGGCCAATCACAGACCCCTCCTCTCTTTCCTCTTTCCGAAACCCTAGCCCCACCTACTACCTCACACACACACTTCTACTCTACCTCTTTCTTGTTCTGGTGGCGTCAACACCTGGCAGCGGCGACGACAATAACTGTGGCGACTGATCGGAGATGAGACGACTCAGGTGACGACAGGCAGTGCTTAGGCTGAGCACCTTCCTCTTCCTTTGTTTGCTCATCTCGGTTTGGTTAAACTCTTCTCTCTCTCTCTTTCTCTGTTGTGTTGTGTTTGATTGTTAAGGCATGCACTGGAATTGAGTCGATTGAACTGTGAACTGCTTTGTTTGAACTCTGGATTGAATGACTTGCTTTGAAATCGTGCATAGCCTTTGATCTGTGTTGACACTTGTTGTTGGCTCGTGTGAGCTTTGCTTGCTCTGTGATGAGCTTTGATCTGTGTTTGTTACATGCCATAGAGGCTAAATTGAATTGTGATTGAGATAGTTGAATTGTTCTGTGCTTGAGTTGCTTATCTGAGGCTTGCAATTGAAATGTTAAGTAGAATATGCCTCTATTTGAGTCTGTTTATGTGTTGTGATGTTCTCGGCTTGGTTGTCAGGCTGGTACAGGCCTGGTACCTAGCCGATCCTTCCCTGTGATGCCTGTTATGTGTTAAATGAGGCCTTAAGGGGCTGGTACGAGCATGGTACCAGTTTGGTACGGCTCTGCTATGCTTCTGGTATGCGTTGATGTGCTGCCAGGGACCTCTCTATGAACTTCTCTTGTTTCAGGGACTTATTAGTAAAAATCTTTGAACTGAATTTGGACTAAGTTATAAATAAAATTGTTATTAAGGGTTTAAATGAAATTATAAAATAAATAAAATAGATTTGAGGACTTATTTGCAAAATGGTTGGATTGCGGGTCGGATCTGACAACGGTTTGGGTCGGATTCCATTTTGGTTGTGGGTTCGGATTTGATCCCCGAAACCCACTCACCCGCTGAACCCGATCCATTAGGCATCAAGTTGGGCCCCTTATTTCCCACCTGGGCCGTTACTTCTCTGGCCCGTTCGGCCTGTTGGGCTGTTCCTCTGAATTTCTGTGTGGGCTCTGTTTTGGGCCGAACTGAATTGTTAAGTTTATTCAATTGGACTTTAAACTTAAAATGGGACTGGGCCAGGTCCATAATAAAATCTGGATTAACACTTAAATAAATAAAGTAATTAAAAGAAATGATCAAATTAAAATGGGATTAATTATAAAATTAAATTGTGTTTAATTAAAATGGATTAAAACGTAAACTTAAAGATGGGAGATGATTACCATCAGTACAGTCATCCAAATGCGTATGATCCCATACACATTAAAACACCAATACGTTAAAATAACAATCATACTATTTATATTATCATTATGACAAACTAGTTAAAGATTATATTAACTTTAGTTAATAATGATTTTATTTCACTAGTACAACTATATTTGTTTTCAATATAATATTAATTATGACTACATTTAAAATTACGTAACTAAAAAGATAAAAATATCAAGACATTATAAATTACTAAAATCCATTTAAGAGAAATTAGTTATAAAAATTAATAAAAGAATTTCATACTTGAGCAAAACACTATTAATAATATTACTAAACTAAAACACTTAATTATACTTATCACAAATTTAATGTATAGAATGGACTGTAGGAACTCGTACAAAAACGTATTCCTTCACAGTCACTTTTAAAGGAAACTCTGTCAAAATTTTATAAAATACTTCTCTAACTAAAATAATATATTTTAAAACAGAATCCCTTTCAGAAAACATTAAATACAACTCACTTAACAAAATTAGACTAATTACAATTGAGGGTTAATTAGAGAACGTTAGTGAGCGTTTCTTAGACTTTGTTTTCTAAAGTCTAGTCTTCTGTGTTTGGTTAGGTGACCAGCAGGGCTACTCAGACTTTGCAGAGGACGGATTTGCTGACTTTGAGGGTGGTGTTGCTGAGCAGGACTTTACTGACCCTCCAGCTGAGTAGCAGTTCTACACCCGACTTTCCAGGTGTGTGGAAACTTTAGATTCTCTTTAAACTCTAGTTTAAGGATTAGATCTTTAATTTATGTGTGCATGACATGAAAATAACATTAAGTAAACAGTTAAGAGCATTATCAAAAGATTAGCTGCATTAATAGGTTATGCATCTATAATAAAGTATGTAATCAACTAAAAAGTGCTTAAATCAACACTTGCATTTGGTATGGATCAGGATAGTGAGACCGAGTGAAATAGGAACGTTTTGTTCGCGATCAGGAGCTGCACCCAAGCTGAATGCCGGTGAGTTCAGGACGATTCTCTGATCATGAGCAACACGTCTCCGATTATCACTCTGCAGACCGACTTATAGACGGTTCTGCGGTCACTTAGTAGTTATTTATTATTGTTAGGATTTGTACGTATTCCCACTTGTCTCTATCGGATTCCTTGGGGTTGCTTGCCAGTATTAGACTTCCTCTCGATCTCCCTCTTCAGGAGCACGGTACCGCGACTCGCTGCCTACACCTCGACGGGGGTGCAGGGTTGGAGCTGGCCTTCGGGGCTCATCGAGACTTCCTGCGGGACTCTGGTTGATCTAGGCAGAACCCATGACTTTATGGTTCATATGTGAGATGTGATTTTGGATTCTGTTACATTGATATTTGACTACTGAGTGAGGGTGCTTGATTCTCGTATTATTATTATTATTATATTGGACTTTGTATATTACTATCCGCTTCTCCAGATACTTTTTCTGATTTCTATTTGGCATGACATGTTTGGTATAGTATCATGATTACACTTAAATTACACTTAGCCTTTGCATTATAGGATTTTAAAAGTGTTAAGTATGGTTTAGTTCTAACTTTAGTTTAACCAGAATCTTTAGTTTACCCTGTTATTGCACTGAGTATTCGCGTACTCAGCCCACATGTTATTTGTGGAGCAGGTTCAGGTTTGATAGATTGTGAAGACGGTGTTTTATCTGAAGATCAAACCCAGCTGGACTAGTCACTTACCTCTTTATGTATTTTGTTTACATCTCAGGCTGAACAATTTTGATCTGTAAATTTGTGTAAATATTCTTTCAGCCTTGTTTTGTATGAACAAACCAACTTATTATTTTGGTTATGTGACATTTATTTTTGTGATTGCTTGTGATGATATAACTGTACTTAGCCTTTCGTGTGCACAACTAATGTGTACGCGTGGCGGGGGTTGTCCTCCCTGGAACGGATTTTGGTTCGGGGTGTGACATCCTTTCGGTGGTATCAGAGCATGGTTAAGATCACAAATAATCCAGCAATTGAACCAACTAGTTTTACCAAGTTAACCCAACCTTAGGCCTTAAACTGTGTCCTTTCTAAGAAACTAAGGACTAATTTGCATTCTTTTGTGTTTTAAAAGATTGCAATGAATACTAGAAGAGGTCGTGGACGTGGCAGGCCTCCTATTCCAAGGCAAGGTGAAGAGGCGCCTGCACAAGAACCCGTTCCTCAAGCACAACCTGTACCAGAACTTGATCCTGCCACTCTGGCTCAACAGTTCTGGAATAATGTGGCCCAGATAGCTGGACAAGCAGTACCAAGGGCACAACCAGCTCAAGATCCCTTTACCACCGCTTATCATGAGTTTCTTCGCCATCCTGCACAAAGGTTTGATGGCTGTGGTGGTTTTGAAGTTGCTGAAGAATGGTTAATCTCAGTGCAAAAGACTTTTCGCTTGGCTCGAACCCCAGTTGAGCATAAGACAGAAATTGCAGCCACTCTGTTTGATAAAGAGGCACAACATTGGTGGACCACTCAGGAGCCACAATACAATGGAGAAGGCCCTAATATTCCTTGGGATTGGTTCACTAATGCATTTCGTGCACGTTTTCTGGGAAGGGCGCAAAAGGCAGAATTAAGGCGCCAGTTTGAAACTTTAACTCAGGGTGAGATGACAGCACGTCAGTATGGGGAGACTTTCATTCGTTTGTCTCGTTATGCCCCTGATCTTGTGGCTGATTTGGAAGCCAAACGTGACAGATTTATTGAAGGTTTAGACCCGGCTTTGGGCTGTTTGATGGATACGTATATTGATACTTCCATTGAGTTTCTGATGGACCGAGCTGAATTTCAAGAAAAGAAATTGATGTCACGTATTAAGTCAAGGTATGGTAGGGAGCAATCTGACAATGGCAGTGCTCGAAAGTCTGCATCTCAAGCGGTTAGACAACAAGGAAATGGGACTTCACAGCATTCTTTAAGCAATAATGATATTCAAAAGAAACATATCTATTGCAAGTCTTGTCAGAGGGGTTACCTCGGTCCTTGTGCTCATTACTATGACAGGTGTTACTGGTGTGATTCACCAGATCATCGGGTGGCTGATTGTCCTCTTAAGCATGATCGACCTTCTGGTAATTTAAATTTCAGAGGTAATGGTCCAGCAAATCAGTCATTTGCACAAGGAATAGCTGGTGGAGGTCAAGAAGATCCTAGACGCGTTCAAAGGCGTCAACAACAAGGTGGTCAGACTCGACAAGACACCGCTCGTGTGCATGCAACAGTTGGCCATGAGCACCCTGCGGTCAAGACTTGTTGCCAGGGTACGTGTCAAGTCAACTCCTCAGGTCAGTTTTTCGTTTCGAGGACGAAACGTCTTTTAAGGGGGGTAGGATGTGAAAACCCGTAAAATTGTAAAATAAAATTTAACTTTAAAATTGATAAATAATTTCTAAACTAAATGGAATTGATAAAAAATGAATAACTGACTTAAAATTCATAGAAAATTTTAAAAAATTATAATATAAGACAGTCAAAAAAATTGAAATTTAGATAATAATATTTAGAAAACTTCAAGCAAACAAATAAATAAAATTAACCAATAATCTGATATCAAGTTCACAAAATTTATATAGATTAAAACTTAATTTAAAACTATAGTCCACTGATCAATTAAATTAGTAGTCAATTTTCTGTACTTCTGAGTCGTCCGATTTGAGTTTCAAAATCCGGATTTTTCTGGACCTTTGGATCAGTTGCTGTTTTGGAAATCCAATCAAGTCCTTGGATTTTGTCAGACAGTATAGTTTCCATTTCAATTTCCCTTTGGTGTCCACCGTCCTTATCCCCTTCTTCTTAAAACTCTCCCTCGAGATTTCCGTCTCTCCCACTCGCACTCAGCTCCTCACCGTAACCCCTCCTTCTTCTCTCTCTCGCTCGCCCTCACCTCAGCCGAGACCTCAACCTTCCGCTCTCCTTTTCCCTCTCGAGCAAACCCCAGCCCTCACCTCTCTCCATCTCCGTAGCCTCACTCCCTCACCCCTCATCTGACTCAACACCAAACCCACCTCACAGCTTCCCTTTCCCTCCGCCATTTCCCTCTCTCACCTCAGCTCCACTCACGGCCAATCACAGACCCCTCCTCTCTTTCCTCTTTCCGAAACCCTAGCCCCACCTACTACCTCACACACACACTTCTACTCTACCTCTTTCTTGTTCTGGTGGCGTCAACACCTGGCAGCGGCGACGACAATAACTGTGGCGACTGATCGGAGATGAGACGACTCAGGTGACGACAGGCAGTGCTTAGGCTGAGCACCTTCCTCTTCCTTTGTTTGCTCATCTCGGTTTGGTTAAACTCTTCTCTCTCTCTCTTTCTCTGTTGTGTTGTGTTTGATTGTTAAGGCATGCACTGGAATTGAGTCGATTGAACTGTGAACTGCTTTGTTTGAACTCTGGATTGAATGACTTGCTTTGAAATCGTGCATAGCCTTTGATCTGTGTTGACACTTGTTGTTGGCTCGTGTGAGCTTTGCTTGCTCTGTGATGAGCTTTGATCTGTGTTTGTTACATGCCATAGAGGCTAAATTGAATTGTGATTGAGATAGTTGAATTGTTCTGTGCTTGAGTTGCTTATCTGAGGCTTGCAATTGAAATGTTAAGTAGAATATGCCTCTATTTGAGTCTGTTTATGTGTTGTGATGTTCTCGGCTTGGTTGTCAGGCTGGTACAGGCCTGGTACCTAGCCGATCCTTCCCTGTGATGCCTGTTATGTGTTAAATGAGGCCTTAAGGGGCTGGTACGAGCATGGTACCAGTTTGGTACGGCTCTGCTATGCTTCTGGTATGCGTTGATGTGCTGCCAGGGACCTCTCTATGAACTTCTCTTGTTTCAGGGACTTATTAGTAAAAATCTTTGAACTGAATTTGGACTAAGTTATAAATAAAATTGTTATTAAGGGTTTAAATGAAATTATAAAATAAATAAAATAGATTTGAGGACTTATTTGCAAAATGGTTGGATTGCGGGTCGGATCTGACAACGGTTTGGGTCGGATTCCATTTTGGTTGTGGGTTCGGATTTGATCCCCGAAACCCACTCACCCGCTGAACCCGATCCATTAGGCATCAAGTTGGGCCCCTTATTTCCCACCTGGGCCGTTACTTCTCTGGCCCGTTCGGCCTGTTGGGCTGTTCCTCTGAATTTCTGTGTGGGCTCTGTTTTGGGCCGAACTGAATTGTTAAGTTTATTCAATTGGACTTTAAACTTAAAATGGGACTGGGCCAGGTCCATAATAAAATCTGGATTAACACTTAAATAAATAAAGTAATTAAAAGAAATGATCAAATTAAAATGGGATTAATTATAAAATTAAATTGTGTTTAATTAAAATGGATTAAAACGTAAACTTAAAGATGGGAGATGATTACCATCAGTACAGTCATCCAAATGCGTATGATCCCATACACATTAAAACACCAATACGTTAAAATAACAATCATACTATTTATATTATCATTATGACAAACTAGTTAAAGATTATATTAACTTTAGTTAATAATGATTTTATTTCACTAGTACAACTATATTTGTTTTCAATATAATATTAATTATGACTACATTTAAAATTACGTAACTAAAAAGATAAAAATATCAAGACATTATAAATTACTAAAATCCATTTAAGAGAAATTAGTTATAAAAATTAATAAAAGAATTTCATACTTGAGCAAAACACTATTAATAATATTACTAAACTAAAACACTTAATTATACTTATCACAAATTTAATGTATAGAATGGACTGTAGGAACTCGTACAAAAACGTATTCCTTCACAGTCACTTTTAAAGGAAACTCTGTCAAAATTTTATAAAATACTTCTCTAACTAAAATAATATATTTTAAAACAGAATCCCTTTCAGAAAACATTAAATACAACTCACTTAACAAAATTAGACTAATTACAATTGAGGGTTAATTAGAGAACGTTAGTGAGCGTTTCTTAGACTTTGTTTTCTAAAGTCTAGTCTTCTGTGTTTGGTTAGGTGACCAGCAGGGCTACTCAGACTTTGCAGAGGACGGATTTGCTGACTTTGAGGGTGGTGTTGCTGAGCAGGACTTTACTGACCCTCCAGCTGAGTAGCAGTTCTACACCCGACTTTCCAGGCGTGTGGAAACTTTAGATTCTCTTTAAACTCTAGTTTAAGGATTAGATCTTTAATTTATGTGTGCATGACATGAAAATAACATTAAGTAAACAGTTAAGAGCATTATCAAAAGATTAGCTGCATTAATAGGTTATGCATCTATAATAAAGTATGTAATCAACTAAAAAGTGCTTAAATCAACACTTGCATTTGGTATGGATCAGGATAGTGAGACCGAGTGAAATAGGAACGTTTTGTTCGCGATCAGGAGCTGCACCCAAGCTGAATGCCGGTGAGTTCAGGACGATTCTCTGATCATGAGCAACACGTCTCCGATTATCACTCTGCAGACCGACTTATAGACGGTTCTGCGGTCACTTAGTAGTTATTTATTATTGTTAGGATTTGTACGTATTCCCACTTGTCTCTATCGGATTCCTTGGGGTTGCTTGCCAGTATTAGACTTCCTCTCGATCTCCCTCTTCAGGAGCACGGTACCGCGACTCGCTGCCTACACCTCGACGGGGGTGCAGGGTTGGAGCTGGCCTTCGGGGCTCATCGAGACTTCCTGCGGGACTCTGGTTGATCTAGGCAGAACCCATGACTTTATGGTTCATATGTGAGATGTGATTTTGGATTCTGTTACATTGATATTTGACTACTGAGTGAGGGTGCTTGATTCTCGTATTATTATTATTATTATATTGGACTTTGTATATTACTATCCGCTTCTCCAGATACTTTTTCTGATTTCTATTTGGCATGACATGTTTGGTATAGTATCATGATTACACTTAAATTACACTTAGCCTTTGCATTATAGGATTTTAAAAGTGTTAAGTATGGTTTAGTTCTAACTTTAGTTTAACCAGAATCTTTAGTTTACCCTGTTATTGCACTGAGTATTCGCGTACTCAGCCCACATGTTATTTGTGGAGCAGGTTCAGGTTTGATAGATTGTGAAGACGGTGTTTTATCTGAAGATCAAACCCAGCTGGACTAGTCACTTACCTCTTTATGTATTTTGTTTACATCTCAGGCTGAACAATTTTGATCTGTAAATTTGTGTAAATATTCTTTCAGCCTTGTTTTGTATGAACAAACCAACTTATTATTTTGGTTATGTGACATTTATTTTTGTGATTGCTTGTGATGATATAACTGTACTTAGCCTTTCGTGTGCACAACTAATGTGTACGCGTGGCGGGGGTTGTCCTCCCTAAAACGGATTTTGGTTCGGGGTGTGACAGGGAAATAATGGATTTAACAGGTTTAAAAGCAAATGAACTAACGTTGCACAACGCTACTGAGCGTTGTGTAACGCTGTTCCAACCTTGTCAGAGATTTTGCAATTTAAGAGCGAATTAACGCTGCGTTGTGTAACGGCAACTGGCGTTGTATGACGCTGGACAGAAAAACTGAACATTTTACCAGCAAATTGATTGAGATTAGTTTAGAGTTTAATTAAACCTTAACTACTGAAACTAACTAGACCAAAGCAATCTCTTGAAGCTCCAAACTAAGTGTCACACTTGCTTTAATCCATTCTTCAATAAATCTAGCTATAAAGCACTAAGAAGAGATGTTAGTTTTAAGGGTTTCGGTGTTGTTTTGCAAATCGACAAATCGAGAGAAAATGTTTAACCAACATGGATGAAAATAAATTGTTTATTACAAATAAATAAACAATTGCTTTTTACGTTACCTTTTATTTCTAGGCCTTGGTCTTTTTTTTCTAACTCTAAAAACACATTTATCTATACTATTTGTAAACAAAGAAGAGTAAACTTGTCATATAAAAGGAGTAAACTTGTCAGATAAAAGGGTGTAAATAATTCTTATATCAATTATGGACCATTGATTTGTGTAATTTGATTTGATCAGTGGTCTAGATCAAGGTTTGATTTTTCTTAAAAAAAATTAAGTTACTACCAAATTAACTATTTACTTAAAAGAAAAGACTAAATTATTAGTTTTACCATATCCTTATTGTCTAACATGTAACATTTTATATATAACAAAAAATAATATCAACATTTTAGTTTTTTATTTGCTCAGAATGAGGGCATCTTTTGCTATTACGTAGAAATAAAAGAAAGGAATTAAAGGCGCATATTATATATAATCTGCGCCTAATTTCCATGCAAATTTTAGGCGCACAAGCCCTGTGTGCCTTGGCGTTTTATGTAAATGTTAGTATGCACTAGGTTCTTTGTTGAGGTTTTCTCAGTGACTTGGCTCAATAAGAAAAACGCCCGGAATCTGAGGGAAAAAATAATAATACAACTTGTCAGTAATTAAATTATCAGTATAGAATTAATTATAACAACATGAAGGAAAAACAAATCGATACAATTGAATTTGGTTATAATTTCATTCGACGACATAGTTTATTGAGCAACTACCTTAGAAGACTGGGGCCAAATCTGGTCCCACTTGCTTATCTTACATTATTTTAAAGTAGGTTGTTTATCCAGCTTTTAAATTTTCCTTTTTGAAAATAGACGAAAACCAACAAAAATATTCATTTAACAAAAAAATATTTATAAGCAGTGCCCCAGTGCCACAATTTAGTTTTACGGGCCAGCTTAGTTAAATGCATATATAAATTAAATTTATGCATGAATAATTTCCATTTGTGGATTCAATGGTGTGGGGATCAACTATTTGTTGCTGCTGCTACATCCATACATATATATGCGAGTTGAAAGTTGAAACACATAAAGTTCCATGCATTCGCTAGCTCTACATATATCTTATAAATTATAATATTAGATGATATGAGTACTACATGCAAGAGAAATTCAGATCCGCTGCCGCGCGACACAGCGTGTCGCGCGGTACGCTGGCCGTCTGATTAAGATCCAATGGACAAGGGAGTCCCGTGCATGTAACCTAGATTGATAGGCCCGTAAAAAATGAACCGTCCGATCAAGATCAGACGGCTCGTAGTGCGCTACACGCTGTGTCGCGCAACAGCAGAGTCGGATTGCATGCAAGAGCCTTCAAAAAGAAAACTACATGCAAGGATCGATGTAATTAATTATTATGAGATTTGCAATCACAAGGCCGTATGCATTAGGAGGTATGTACCACCAAATTTATATTGGTTTTCAGGAGCACAAGCTATCATGTATTGTACGGCAAGTTCAAATTGCAACCAATAGGCTAAGAGTTCGTAGATTCTTTCAATTTCCAAATAATTACAATATATTCTTTATTATGAGATGAACTTCAAAGAGCCATATTTAAGATTAAAATTTCTCTAATTGAGGGTATCACATCACATATTTTCTTTATGGCTCCGTTTGGATGCGTTGAGAATAAGGTAGGAAGAAGAAAGAAGGGAAAAAATTTATTGGAAGGGATAAATTTATTGGGAAGTGTGTAACTTTTGTGAAGAGTTTAGATGGTTAGAAATAAATTTATTGGTAAAAAATGGTTATTCCTTATTCCTTATTCCGGGAAGAAGCCATCCAAACAGAGCCTATATTAAATTCAGCCTATATCCAATTGTTTGGTGATGAGCAGATCCATTACGGCTTAAGCACACCATACAGCCGAGCTTAATTTTTTTTTTTTTTTAGAAAAACTTAGCAGCCGCTGCCAAGTTTAGCCGAGCTTGATTGTAGAAGTCTAGAAGAGAAGTAATATTTTAGCGGGTTGGTTGGGTTTGGGTCGGGTGCGAATCCAATTCGCTAAGTTTGAAGATGTGGAACAATATAACTTGATAACGCCTACTTGTGGAAGCAGGGCGAAGGCACATATTGATTGGTGGGTCCAAGGACCCACCTTGGAAAAAAATTTTACTTAGAGTTGGACTTGTATATAAATAAAAAAAATTATATGGACCCATCTAAAAAATTCAGAGGACCCATTTTAGAAAATCAGAAATTAATTTATTTCCTCCTTCTCCGACTTGTATGTGTACCTACTTCTCAAATTATGATTGCTTTTACCGGTGGCAACGGCATCCGTCGAACGAGCATTCTCAACAATGAATCTTATTAAGACAAAACTTAGAAATAGAATGGGAGATAGTTGGATGAATGATTGTCTTATAACATATATAGAAAGAGATGTGTTCAATGAGATTCCTAATGAACCTATTATGCAAAATTATCAGAAAATGAAAACTCGTAGGGAATTGTTGTAATTTTTACTTTATTGATTGTCTTGAATTATTATTTTGGATATTTGATATGTTATTTTTTTTTTTTGTGTTGCTGTTATAGATTTATTCGATTTCTAATGAAAATTTTTTTAGTTACATTATTTTACAATTGTTTGTTTCATTGTTTGAAAAATATTGTTATACTATATCTATATTAGACGTTATAATATATATATATATATATAAGAAAATTATGGACCCTCCTTACATAAAATTCTAGCTACGCCCCTGTGTGGAAGTACGTATTATTACTTTTTTTCTTTTTGAAAATGTGGAACTTGGAAGTACGTTTTTTGAAAAGGATACGAATTATTTATGCTTATTAAACAAACTTGTACATTTGGTGATATCAGGTTCCCGTATCAAATGCGCATAACAAAAAGGTATTAAAAGAAATAAATCGTAAGAGCTGTCTTAACATGTAGAGAATTAACAGTTCGGTACGTGATTCCTGCTTCAGCGGAGGAAATAATTTAATTTCCCTAGATAACTCTATCATAAGTCAACTGAGAATAATCTATATAAAAAATGTTTGACTAAAGACAACCTTTAATTTAACAAATATATAAACCAATTGAGAACCATTAAAAGGCTTCATCTGTGCCTACTAGAGTATAAAGATTCGGCTCGTCAGTTGACCATAAGCAAGATCTAAAATTAAATGTTTGGCGGTTGGATGTCATTTAGCTTCGATGATTTAGCACCGATTTAATTGTACATAAATCATAATACAAGCAATAAGGTTTTCATGTATTTTGACTCCATTAATTTTGATTATAATTAATACCAATTTTGACAAATAATATTATATATCAATCGTTATCACTGTCAAAATGGTATAAGCACGGTATCGAGGAAAATAAAATTAGGACTTTCAATATTTTTTTATGTTTTTAAAAATTATTTTAGATGAAATGAAAGAGACAAACTTAACCAACTCAGACCGAACTAATAATATCCAAGAGGTTGCCTACGGTCAAAGCAATTTGATGGGTCGTTCCGTCAAACTCGATTAATTCTAATATTTCAAAACTCAAATGACTGATCTAAACTTGTTCAATGTCTTTCTCATATTGAAATTTCTTTGTTGACCAAATTTTACAATTTGTCAAATTTTTTAAATATTTTTAAATTTTTTTTAAAATATTGTTATTGAGGGTTCAAATATTTCTTAAAATTTTTTTTAAAAAAGAAGAATATAAAATTTGGTTGATTAGAAGATTTCAATATGATGATACATAGAACGGTTTCAATCTTTCATTTATAATTTCAAATTTGAGATAAAGTCGGAGTGGACGGAACCCTTCATCCGTATCGCTTTGATTTAAGCATTTCTCATAACACAATATTATTTTTCTTTAATAAAAGATGGTACGTCGTACCACTTGTCTCGGCATAAAATGGAGAAGAAAATTATATTGACGCCAAATTAATTGAAAATCGGTGTACACTACTCAATCAAAAGGATATCAATATCAAAAATGTAAATTGTAGATGTATATCATGTATTATATATAGTTTAGAAAGGTTGAGTATCAATTTAATGTAATTTTTAGAATCTTTTGGTGAACCATCAAGCGATTCACTTTTGATTACGGTTGATTGATGGTTAAATAACCATATGTCTATACTATAAAGAATATACAACTGCAACTTCATATTTTTAATTTGTAAAATGATTTTTTTAGAAATCCACCGTTAGGGTTTAAACCAATCACACAACCCCCTTCAACATTATCTATAACCCTTGTGTCAGACTCTGTATGTCATGGCAGAACAATTCAATACTACCGTCCATCTCCTATATACGTACTGTCTCGGAAGCTTCAACTGTTGGCAGTTAATATCACTGATAAAGTATCTATAACAATTTGATAAATAATTCGCATTAAAAATGATGAGCAATTGAATAGTGTTTTTCGTTAATTTACTCACTTTATCAGTGATATTAACTGTCAATGTCTCTAACTGTTGGAAACTGAAACTAGCAATTCCTTTGATCTCAAATGATAGTTTATAATCTCAGATTGAACTGAGCAAAATATCATTATCATTAACACAATTCAATTTATCATATGAGGACCTTGTCCTATAAAATAATCATGTGAGGTCAATATCCACAAAAGCGGTTGATAAAGCCTTAACACCAAACATGTCTAAATTCAAACTACGCAAAACTGAAAGACCCAAGCCCTACCTCTTTCTACGACCTTCCGTACCAGAACCAGATCATGTACCAACAGACCAGAAAGAAGACCCAGCACTCTGAGCACAATCAGAACCTTAGTACATATATGGTACTGTCGTCTCAGTTGTATCAGATATGGTCGATCCACTATGGCCTCACTTTGTAGGTGCACCGAGTGGCTATCGGCGTCTGGTCAAAAGGAAAATATTGCACCAACAGAAACAATTAGAAATTATATATATATATATATATATATATATATATATATATATAGGAGGGTTCCGGTGCCCACATTTTGAATGCCCCCAAATGCCCCAAAATACACTTTTTTACTACTTTTACAAAATATAAAATTCAAACTTCGAATCCAAACCGTTGATCTTATTCGATATAACTAGCGATGCATTTTCATATAAGTTTTATAAATTTTAAAGTTTATTTGATACTTGATCAAAAGACTAAAATATGAACAGATTAGAATTAATCTATCATATTTAACTACATTCGTTCAATTTTCAATCTCTTGATCAAGTATCAAATAAACTTCAAAAATTATAAAACTTATATGAAAATGCATCGCTAGTTATATCGAATAAGATCAACGGTTTGGATTCGAAGTTTGAATTTTATATTTTGTAAAAGAAGTAAAAAATTGTGTTTTGGGGTATTTGGGAGCATCCAAAATGTGAGCACCGGAACCCTCCTCATATATATATATGCATCTCTCTTGCGTCTTCTGAAAAACTCTCTTATTTTATTCCAGCCAAGAGACCCATCCAAAGCTTCAAAAATAACTTGACATACATCCTCAGCTCCATCACTATCACTGCCATCAACTTCCTCACATGCCAATTGCCACCAAATGAACTAATATTTCTGCTACCTTTTGCTTTAGTGAAGAGTTAGATGCACATAACCCCTTTGCATGAAAGCTATATTATTATCAATTTGGAATTTTATAAGCCCGTTATCCATTGTAATAGCAGGGCGGAAAACCAAAAAAATATGGGTTCCTCCTTTTGAACACCAAAGTCACTAATTTAGGTTGATTGCAGACCAAATAAATATAGATAATCTGCATCTATTAACCCAACTACACTACTGACATATTCTTAAAGGAGAACACACAAATTCGTGCACCGTAATGGATTTCAAAAGAATTATTCTGACTATCAGCCAAGAATGTCATTGTTCAATATAATATATATATATATATATATAGAGAATGGCTAACGCGCCATCGATGGCACGTGCCATCAATTTTCTATCGGCTTGTTTTTCGAAATTTAAAAGTCAAACGGTCGATCCAAACCGTTCAAGTTGATCAAAATATTGAAATATCTTTGGAGACCAAATTTTACATTTTTTCGAATTTTTTTGCTATTTATTATGATATTTTCAAATTAGAGGGCCTGAAATACTCTAATCATAATATTTTTAAATATATCATAATAAATAGCAAAAAAATTCGAAAAAATATAAAATTTGGTCTCCAAAGATATTTCAATATGGAGAACAACTTGAACGGTTTGGATTGACCGTTTGAATTTTGGATCTCGAAAAATGACTTGATGGCACGGGACCCTCCGTGCCATCGATGGCACGTTAGCCATTCTCTATATATATATATATATATATAAAATAAATAGTTGTCAAACAATTTAATAATTCTAGTGTTACGAATTTATGCTTGATTGTAAAAGCCTAAAAGGTACTACAATAAAGAAACTGTAACTAGTAAAAGCTTAAAAGGAAGCTTGATTAAGCAATTGTTTCGGTGGATGAAAAGGACCACCTTTTTATTTTTTATTTTTTTGACAAATTTGACAGTGACTGTCAAGAGAAGGAAAGAAAGACATTAATTAGAAAAAAAAAACAATAATCATATCTAAGAACCCAAACTCAGCTACACATGCAAAAATCCACAAAAGGGGGACAAAGAGCAACAGCTATAAATACCTTCTCACTCAATTCGTTGTATTATCTTCCAACTCCGAAATGGTTCCTTTCAAAATTTTGCATATGTTTGGGTTAAGAGAATAAAGGTTTGGATCAGGGGATGAAATCAAAGGATTCAGTGATCGATCGATTTGGCTTTTCGTTGGGTCAGGGAGAATGTCAAGGGTTTCTTTTCACTTTGTTTTTATGTCCCCCCCCCATAATATGCCTTTTGTTTTAAGAAAAATATATATTCTCTGGTGTTGTAAAAATATTGTTCATATTATAATTTGGTGTCATTTTTAGAATTGAATAAAAATGAGTAATCCAGAAATGTCTAGGAAATGTTAGAATGTGTTTGTTCAAGTCTAAATGCAGAAGGTATTTGAACCTGGTTGGCAAATATAAAATCATTATTATGCTTTTATAAAATAATAAAATAAGGCTACTGTAGTTTGTACTTGCTACGCTTCTAGTTTTCTTCAATGAAAAGAGGTGATAAGTTTAAAAACAGCCATAACAACATTTTTTTTTTCCCACTTGGCAGCTGCTGTCAAAGATTTCGAAAAAAACATTTTTTTTTCCTGTTGCAGTCTGCACTAACCAGTAACTGTTTCTAAAATGAGAATTTTTATTTTCATCAAGAGCAGCCTTTTTTATAAATCGTCCAGCAATAAAAATATATGGCATATGCCCCTCAAGCGTCAATTGCATGTATTAATTGTGAATTACTTAATTGTAAATTTCATACTTGATCCACTACCTATTATAAAATAAGTAAGATTGACACATTGTGTGATCATCGCTGAAGTACAGTAGAAGAATTTTCACTAATTATTTAGAATATTCACTGTAAAAGCTCCAACAAGTGGTGCTAATACAATGCTACAATTTATTAAGCAAAGCTACCAAAGAGTATGATGTGTGAATAGCGTAATTATGTCCGTCATCCTAACCAAAAAAATTAAAAAAAATTATTTATTCTATGAATATCAAAATAACTCCAGGCATAACATATACAGCTATATATATACAATAACACTACTTGAATATTTATCTGAACCTTTCAGCTAATTTTTTTAACAATTAAATAAAAAAGTGAGATCTCGCTTAGTTTCCTTTGCTAGATACTCCGGATTAGACAATGCACAAGTTGGTGTTGATGCTAGCTTGGGGTATTTTTAATTGTTTAAGCTCTAGCTACAATATTGCATCAATAACAATTATATAAATATGGTGCTTATTTTTAGCAAACTAAATATGTTGGCTTTACCAGGTTCCTAGAGTATTAAAATAATGCGTATGATGGCATGTATTGCACTTCAAATTACTATTTAAGATTTGGATAGGAACCGAATCTTATCCAAAATATAAATTAGTTAAGGTCCTATAATGTATATGCACGCACACTTTCTGAATTGTTTTATTTATTAAAGTATTTCAGCCAGGCGCACAGACATTTTCAAAAACGACATAAACAATTGCAAGTTTTGGAGGATGTTTTATACCTATTTAGTAGAACGCAGCAATGTTCTATTCTTTTTTTCTTGTTAGGTCATATAAATTGTTATGACGAAAGCGGAAATTTTTTTTAAAAAAAAGATGTGCAATGAATTATTTCTGCAACCTCCTCCTGTACGGCATCTCATGTATTGCCTGAGCTAATGAATTTGAATACCCAGATTTACTAGTTTTATGTTCCTCGCATGAATTTGAATACCCACATTCGTGTACGGCATCTCATGCATCTTCTCCTATGAAATCTGAACTCATTCATTAGCATACCCAGATTTACTAGTTTTATGTTCCTCGCATGAATTTGAATACCCACATTCGTGTACGGCATCTCATGCATCTTCTCCTATGAAATCTGAACTCACGCCTTAAAATGACATCACAACAATTGGCAGTGTTTTATTTTTCAAAATATGGGAAATTAATGTTTGATCACTATGAAATCTGTGAGGCAAAATAATAAAAAACACCTAACGTTTGATGAATATAATTATATCAAAATCATTATATGCTAACGAAAATATGTTAAGACTAGAGAATTGGTTGTGAACTAAAACAAGTGTTGGTGCTTACGAGCATATCAAACGAACAAGATTTTACTTGGACTTGCCAATGGCACCAATTGCAAGCTCGCCAGTGCAAAAACAAATTCACAACGTGAGTTGCGTGAAAATAATTTTGCAGTGTGCTTCGATGAATGCAAATTCTGTAACCTTGGCGTATTTTTTATACTAGAGAAACAATTTCTAAATTTCTTACCTCCAAATCTAAATTTAGCATGTAGGCCCATCAAGGAAAAAACATATAAAATGAATGCTTGATCCATTTAGGATGAATGCTAGATCCATTTAGATCTGGCCCAAAATAATGTCATACCCGAGCTGCATTGAACCCATTTTGCACAATAAACTAATTGCGCCAATTAGCTTCTGAAGATATAAATTAGAACTAAGATACAAAACTAAGCAATGTCAATTAGCACTTGATGCTGCTAAGACCTCATTCTCTTAAGCTTACTTTTAGGTTCTTGTGTGTTTGTTGACATTTGCTTGCTTCTAAATTCTTGGGTCATATTATAGACCTGCAAAATTTCAATTTAAGGCATGGAGTTTATTGCAAGATTCTAAACTTCTTAAAACGTGAACTTTGTGTTTCCAATTGACCCCGAGATACTCCTTTTTTTCCTTTTCTTTTCTTTTGACCGCATTTAGCACTAACTTGTCAGATGGAGGTTCAACACCCATACAAGTTCTATATGATAAATACACCAGTCCAACCAGTTATATCTCCTAAACCATATTCTTGGGTAATGAAAGTTATCAGTTCAACTTGATAAAGAGCCCCAGGTAGTTAATCACAAAGCTAGAAAGTTTATGATAGTTTACTAGTAACGTAAATTTCGGTTATTTCCTTTGGACTGGAAAATAAATATTTGCATACCTTTCTTATGCCAGATGTCAAGCCTGTTGATTCCATAGTACTATCATGGACAAACTTCCATACCACTTGACAGTCTTGCCCTTGGTTCTCCAGCTGGTTCAAACCACCTTTAATAACCATGAAATCACATTAAACTCCAAATATTAAGCCCAATTTTAGCATAATACGACAAGCCAATTTTGTTTGGTTGTTTTCAGTCTTCTTTAGATTTTCAGATTCATTAAGTGTTATATTTGAATTAAAACATGAAAAAAAAAGGAAGAAAAAAATGGAGCTAATGGTTCAAATTCTCACAACCAAAGTAGGATTACAACCTTTAGTAGTCAAAAGCATGAGCTCAACATGCATCCTTAGTCGAATGTGAGAAAATATGTGGAGGTACTCGCCAACCTCCTCTCTACTTACCAAATTAAACTCCTCTCCAAAATCAAGTTTCAAGTTTTTCAAATATTCATCCATCTCTTTTCTCCTTGATTCCATACCAGTTCTTCTTTCTGCAACCAAAACCATAGGAAACTCCCACAAACCTGCGAGCAATCCTTTTTCTGGCCTCTTCACTAAAAGATAGAAATTTTCAGTCACATGCTTCTGATTTTCACATGAGTCATTTTGCACAAGGATAACACAAACAGCCGCAAATTCAAGCCTTTGTTTTGACTTGATAACTTTTGGCGGGAAGTCCGTTACTTTTATGGTAGATGTTTCCAATCTGGATAAAGAAAGTGCCCGACACTGATCAGATACCGGGCAATTGATACAATTAGGGTTTTTTGGCATGCATATTGTTGCACCGAGTTCCATTAATGCTTGATTGAGGTCTCCTGGCCTTGATTTGTCAACTAATTGCCCAGCCAGATCCCTAAAGAACACAACAGAAATATCAATAAGCCACATTATTTGCAAATCCAATAAATACTGGTTGCTATTTGTAAAAGATGGAAAGAACTACTAATGAAATTAAAGCAAAATCAAATGCATTGCTCGATAGAACACATGCTTCGTACTAACCAGATGTGCTTCACTGTGGAAGAATCCTTTGGATTTGAAGAAATTGCATTGAGCCTACTTATCACTCGTACCACATTTCCATCAACTACTGGCACAGCCTTAAAAAGGCAGAATTTACAGTCAAATAAAGCAGCAGTTATATTCTATTATATATATGCCAATTACTATGGGGCATATACGATATTGAACCAATGCAGCACTAACCACAATGCAATCCTGCTTTGTGATTGGTTGATGGTGGTTTGCTTGCACAGTGCATAGTAAGATGAGGTTTGGATAGAAAAGTGAATTACAAGTGCACTTGTGCAGTACCAAATGAGCAGTTTTTGTAAGAATCAGTTGGGTATGGAACTGACAAGTGCCTGCTCGTACAAGGTACAACACAGACAGATTTCAAACATAAGACAAAATTTAAAATATGTCAAAAAATAGGTAATACTTAAGAGATGTTACTTCATTGAAAGCTATGGAAGCAACTGCTCCAGCTGTGTAGTTTCCAATTCCTGGTACGCCACGGAGCTCCGTAGCATTTCTTGGGAATCGTCCCTCTTTAGCGATTGATTTTGCTCCCTGGTTCATTACAAAAATCATATGCGAGCACATAAGTGACTCTGCTGTTAAAATATTTGTGTACATTACGGGCTTCAAAAGTAAATTCAAATTTCTCATGGGAAAAAAGTAATACTGGTTTCCAGAAAATGAGAAAACCCTTTTGAGATTAGTTTTAATAGACACTTCACCTCAAGCAGATATCGAGCCCTTCTGTAGTATCCCAACCCCGACCACATTTCATTCACTTCCTGCACATTCAAAATTATACACGGTTATGGACAAAATTTCCAGTATTGGTACTATCCTACAATGAAACCCAGAATCTAATCCGAATTAAAGCCATTCTAGCTCCAATTAAACTCCTATTATGCAAAAATTTCTTGATCAAACAGTCCCTACCAACAAATCACCATCATTTTTGTGCAATGTTTCTTCAATTAAGCTTCAATTAGTGTCATTTAATCTCATTTTCCTCCACCCATTTGGCAATTAATAAAAACAAAAAGAAGAAACAACACAAACCTCCTGAGAAGCAGTGGCAAGGCAGTGAACAGTAGGCCAGCGCTGCATCCAGCGGTTATAATACGCAACCACAGTAGCAACCCTGGTTTGCTGCAGCATGACTTCACTCACCCAAACCTCATACGCTCTTCTTTCCTTCGCGTCCCCAGCACAGCCACACCCATGCTTCCTTCGCCAAGGAAGCTCTCTCTGGTTAATGTCGTACCACCTGAGAAGAGACGCGCGCACGGAGTCGGCTTCGTCTTGCGAGAAACAGTCTTCGATGTCTCGGGTTTTGTTTTTTGGGACGGGTTGGGAGGAGGGAGTGATAGTGGGGATCCGCTTGGAGGTCAAACGGGTGCTCCGACGAAGTTGGGTCGAGGTTTGTGGGTTTGGTTTGGTATCCATGGAGATGGAAGGAGAGAGAGTTTGGCGCGTGGTTAGAAGTTTAGAATTAGGAAATGAAGGCGGAAACAATGGCGGAATTTCAAGTGTCCCACTTATGCTTACGACAAGAAAAGAAACGAAGGACATCATTAAATAAAATAAATTTTATTTGTTCTCCGGCGATATTTAATTTCATTATAAATTTTTTTATATAATAAACAGATTTTATTTCATTTAATCGAAATTTTTATATTATTAAATCCAATGAAATCTAGAAAAATCAATTGCAATTAAAAAAAATAAAACCACGCGTGAAAATCATTTTGATAAAAGTCGAAATTCTCGGAGTTAAATGATTTTCGGTTCAATTTGATACAAAGGAAGGTTGTACAACGCTTCAGTGCGTTATATAACGTTCTGGCTTGATTTGAGAAAATTGTGTTGCACGATGAGTAAATTGCGTTGTATGATGCAGCTAGTGCGTTACACGATCCTCTGTTGCGTTGTGTAACGCACTGTTTCTGTTAAATTAAGAAACGGAGAAAATCTGCACAATACTGGTGCGTTGTGTAACCCAATATTGCGTTACACAATTCACTGGTGCGTTGTACAATCCGATATTGCGTTACACAACGCACTGGTTTTGAGACAGAAAATTCTGCACAAAAACTGGTGCATTGTACAGCACAATATTGTGTTACACAACTCACTGGTGCGTTGTATAACCCACTGTTGTGTTACACGACACACTGATCCTGAGATTTAGAAAAATATTGAGTTCTTGAGCTTTTCTGCTAAGTAGACCATTTCAAGGATAAAATGACTAAAGTAAACCTTCTATTAAAGTCTAAACTAGTCTATAAGCTCTCTAAAGATTTGATTTTGATCTTGCACATAGTTTTTATCCAAGTCTTCAAACTTTGCACATTCTTCCTATAAAACTCAAAGAAAATTGTTAAATGCTTAATGCTATTGTTTTGTAATCGACAAACCTAAATACGTTTAGTACAACATCATTCTTAATTAAAAAAAAATGGCCACGCAATACGCGAAGCACTACTTTGTCTCTAGAATTATAAGTAATGAGAATATTCATGTAGTATTTTTATATTCTGAATGGGTGGGGGCATCTAAATATCTATTACCTATTAAGCTGTTTTGGAAGATGTTGGGACATAAAAATCCGTCAAAAAATATCCTTAGCGAACGTGCAAGTTCTAGCTATTTAGTTATTAATGTGCATTTGATAGCTGATGAATAGAAAGCTATTTATTTAGAATTGAGATTTTCTTGTTCCACGAAAATATAATAGCAGCAATAATAATAATAATAATAATAACTATGTATGTATTTAAAAGATTACATGAACCATTCGATTGAAATAAAAATAAAAAATCGATCCCATGATTTAGAATTTCCAATTACATCATTATCTATGTAGTACAGATTACAACTATAATTAGCAAAAACTTCCATTAAATCAAGTATTATATATATACGTAAAAATTTTGAATGGTGGTATGAATAACAAGTGAAATTCGTGCCAAGTGATTCAAGTTGTAGTAAATGTATATAACAGAATCACACACGAGCTAAGTTACTCGGTGCGATACACACCGGAACTGTATTATTTTAATCAATTTTGACTGAAAGATGCGGTCAGGATATGGCACAGACGCGCGTGTCGGGTCCAAAGTTACGAAGCTTGTGCCGCTGACGCACCAAATCTTGCGTGCCAGCAAGTACGATAAAATAATTCTCTACGGCGGGTAACGCATTCTGTATATAACTACCACTAGTAACTTGTGTTGCCCCATGTGAGACTAACACCCACTTTCAAAACCGGACAAATTCACTGGGCCTAGGGCCATTAATGGATCGATGACTATACACTATACAGACTAGCAAACACGCCCATCCAATGTTTCATGTGTGGGCATTTATTTTTTTTAAAAATAGTTCATAATGATTAATTTAGAGGTTAAAAAGTTTAGATTATCGCTAACGCTGAGGGAATGTCCTTGATTTACCTTCTTTATAATGCCAATTGTGACTTCAGTTATCCTCAAATTAACTTCAGGATAACTTTTTCTATTTTCTTATTTCTAATTTCTAATTTCTAATTTCCTTTTTTCTAATTTCTAATTTCACTCAGAAGCTCATTTGTTGTTTTCCTTTGCTCAATGTAAAGCCATCTCTAACCATTGCCTAATTTTGCAACAAATTTGGTAATTTATTTTTACTTCATTATTTTTGTTCAATAGCTTAATCGAGTGTTATATTTGGGAGGTAAAATAAATTTTAAAAAAAATAATTAAATAGAACATGTTACAATAAATAATAAATAGATAAGTGGCAGCCTGGCCATATCGACAACAATATATCTTGGTCTTTGATATTGGCTTGTACATCAGTACATATGTACCTTGGACTCTTTTAAGCATGATAACACAAAATATTGCCCATATATGTTTCTTCCTCTTATTGTTTATGCATACTCGACAAACACAAAAAACAAAATAAATTCTTCAAAAAGAACTCAGCACGGTCACCATAATATTTTCTAATAAAATATAATAAAAAGAGCAATGTTGTTTAACATTGGCTTCTACAAGACATTTATCAATACCAAATACTACTATTAGGCTAAAACATGAAGCTCGTCTCCTAACATACAATATTAGGAATTAGAAAAAGTTAATCTTAATCCATATGCAAAATCTTCTTTTCTTTTTGCAAATAACACATCAGTCATTGTTTAAAATGAAGACCCCTTAATATGTGATATTGCCAGTTAAAATCCAACCATTATATTAGTTCTATGTAAAATGTGTAATTCATTAAACCTTAAACGACTTTGCACAAACTCGGGAGTAATTTTCATTTCTGATCCAAAAGTGGCAAATATGTGCTCAAACACAATGAAAATTTCAGTTACAAATTTACAACGAATGAGAATTTGCGTATGTAATTTTTCTTTACCTTTGCATAACAAATCAGCATAACCAAAACAGGTGCATTATTTTTTATAATCCAATGACAAAATTTACCTTAAGGATGAAAATCAATCTAACCCAACCTATGAATTAGCTCCCCAATCAAATCTAACCTAAAAAATAAGATGAAAAAGTAAGATCTTGATTGTAGAGCAATCAAGTGCAAAATTATAGTTAAGAATAAATTAGAACAGCTAGGTTCTTCATATAATTTCTTTTCATGGGGAAAAACTAAGTGGGTACCGTAAAATGACGTTTCCTTCGAAGCTAGATCAAAATGGCAAATTCTTACTTTATTAAATTTTTGTTCTCGTATATGAGATTCTGCAAAAAAATTCAGCAGAAAGGTAAGAGAACCAGTAGGCCATTACATAGTACTGCAGTATATTTACATATAGGATTACAATTTGGCAAATTCCAACGGCTGTGACTAGAGTGTTTGAGGAAATGCTCACCATAGTGATGCTATTCTGGCCATTCTTGCATTTGTTGACATGTTTGACACCCTGTTCAAGGTTCATTAGCTAGTTAATCACAAAAACATCATAATATGGCATCATGTCAGAAAAGCAAATGACGGTTTGCACAATATAACCAAATAGAAAAAACATTTTCAAATTTGGTACCCTGAAATGAACATCCTTTTGCGTCATGAACAAAGTGAAATTTACATACAAGATCTAGCAATTACCTCGAACTTCCATTTTTTACCCCTTCCAGGTCTTACTGCTCCTGAAATGGAGATGACATCCTCTTTCAAGTTAGCTAGCTCTTCAGCAAGAGCAGCACGTCTATTACAAACACAAGAACATACAACATGAACGAGTAGTCAGGAAAAAAAAAGAGATAAAAGAAGGCAACATGTGGAAGTGAAACTTTTTAAGTAAAATACCTGAGCCATATTTCTATATTGAAAATACCAGAGTTTTCATTTCTGTTCAAGGTTGCCATGTAACCATGTACCCAGTGAATCACAATGTATCATGTACCAAGTATCCAATAAATCATGATGTTAGTGAACACATATTATTTGAAAATTATTTGGTTGTTTTTTATAATGTACAATTTAACCGGTGAATGACCATGAACCAAGGAATATTTAGGGGAATTCTTCCAAATTTCAAAATCCATCGAGCTGCAAAAACAAAAAAAATGTTTCCATCGGTTGTGAGCAGCAAATGAATTTTCGAAACTGTTTACAAATCATCTGGCACAGTATACTCAGCCCTCTTACCCCCTTGATAAGGGGTTTTCATACCTAGTAATTCAACCATTTATAGGTCTTAATTTCTTGATTTTATGTCCTTTTTCTAATGTTTAATTGTTAATTTAGGTTAGAAGCTAGGTACTGCCATGGTTGCTTCATTTTGTATAGGATCTACGCGATGTGGCTCCTCGACTCGACATTTGGAGCGATTTCAGACTAGACCTGTGACCCACAGATCTCACCAGCGATCCACAGGGAGGCAGCATGTAGCAGATGTTGACTGGCGATATAGGAGATTTCAGCGGGTCGCTAGACGCAGCAGCGGGCCGCTGGAAGATGTTAACCGACAGACAAAAATAGCCAGCCAGATTTGCTATCTCCTCCATAACTGTCTATGCCAAATTTAGAGCCTCTACTTGCACGACCTCCACCTTTAGAGAACCACCAATGCATATTATATAAGGAGGAAGCGTTGAAGACAGAGGGGTCGGCAAATTAGAGGAGTTATTCTGGACGAAAGGAGAACGATTCTGCACAGATCTAGCGGGTCGCCAGAGACATCTGCGGGCCACTGTCGAGTAGTAGAAGACAGAAAGAAAGGGATCGAGTTGCTTTTCTGTTGTAACTTTATTTCTTTCTTATGTTTTCTTTTCTCTTTGATACTTGGATGTTTTGTTTGATGTCTGATCGTGAGTAGATACCTTTTTAGGGGCCATGGCAGTGAACCTTTAAGTTTATGAATTGATATTGTTATTTAGTTGATTTCTTAGTTGCATGTTGTGTTTTAATTCCTTTCTTCAATTGTTTATCTGATTGAAATTGAATTGCTTAGGTTAGTTTGCTCGTATCCATCAAGTATAGGCCTTGCTTGATTAGTTAGATAGTTAAGTCCAAACTACTCTAAGAATTTAACATCAATTGTGCCAACTTGAAGGTTTATAATCGAAAGATTGAACCAAGACTAATTGACGAGAGTTACAAGTTTTTTCTAATAGCGAAAGCTTAAGAATTCAAGGCTTAGAAAGGTATAAACCCGTAGAAACTAGACCACGAAACGAAAGTTGAAGTTTAGATCCACTTGATAGATTTGAAGTTAGTTGAATTGAACTCCAGACCTAAAACGAGAGTTTCATCTGTAGCACTTCAACAATAACCCAACTATATACACAAAGCAACATTTAAATCAACTAAGTAATAGTCTCAGCTTGACACCAGCGGGCCGCTGAGTGAACCAGCGAGGTGGTCTATGCCCGCCAAGTAGCCAGCGACCAGCTGATCTGTCAAGCGACCTGAGTCCACTTCAGCGGGCCGCTACGAAAGCCAGCGGACCGCTGGGACTGGAATAAACTGAAAGAATTAGCATGCCTTAAGCCCCTAACTTCTAATTAGCCAATTAATCCATTTTTACTGCAATCTGTTTTATTTAATATTGATTTAATCTGGTTGTTAATCTCGACACCAAACTCCATAATTCTGCAAATTTCTAGTTTAGTAGATTAAGTAAAATTAAAATTTGGTTATCAAACATCCGTCCTTGTGGTTCGACCCCTAAATACTTAGACGACTATCGTACGCTTGCGATACAAATTTGAGTAAAATAGGGTATAATTCTAAAGCAAGAAAATCCACATCACCCCTAATTATAATTAAGAATGTTAATTGAATTTAAAATCTACACATCATTATATTAAATTATAACTGGTTTTGAGAGTGTTGAGACTAGTAGCCAACTCCGTACTCCAAAAGCTTAAGCAGATAAATAGGAACTATATTTATTTTGTATTGTTAAACATATTATCCTAATAAACTAACCTCATCAGCACGGTGTACAATTAGAATGATTTGTTACAACTTCAACAGATGTGGTCAAAAATGAAAAAAATAAAGAGGATAAAAAATGACCTGGCACATTCTAAACTGCTATTGTCCTCTAGCATATCTAACACTGTACACCGGCAGTGTGGTGGTTTTTTTTCCCTCTTTTGAGATAATAGAAGTACCAGACCCTTGCTGTAAAAATCATATATTGCAGTAAAAAGGCTCTTAAATTTTGTACTTACCATTATTCGAGAGACCAACAAGTCAGGAACTAACACGGTAGAATCTCTATGACTTATCAACATTTTGTTCACCTATTAAACATAATCCAAAAGCAAAAGTAGCATAGATGTTGCAGTGTCAGCAAAATCTACTAAACAAAATATGCCAAATAAAATAAGAATACAGTCAAGTACCCTTTATAAGAAGAACAAGCATGTCACGATATCTCCTAGTATTCCCTTCCACACTTCAATACATTTGTAATTTTGATCCCTTGTTCAACCACATGAAAAATCCCTATATGCAAAACAAAATACTGATAAGAAAATTCAGTAATTTCAACCAAAATTGAGACCATAACAATTTGTAATTATTAAAGTACCTTTCTCCCGTAGCCGTCTATAAAATTGATTTGATTCTGTTATGTCTCTGAATTGAGGTCGGGTATATCTTTGAAGCCATGCAAGAGCAGCCCTTGTTTAGGATCACCTTTCACCACAATATTCTTTACCAAAACTGGGTTTATCTCTATCAACCTTGATGACCTGTGTCCTATCACAAGGAACTAATAGAATATCTAGCTTATAGCATGCCTTTGACCTAAAATATCCAAATTTTTTTTTACATGATATAAAACATTTGTCTATTGCATGCATATGCACATGACAATATATCCTTATCATTTATATTTTGAACCGTGCGTGCATATTTCAAAAAAAACAATAAACAACTGAATTTCTTTACCAGTAAGAAAAAGGACCTTAATCTTGACTCTATGTTTGACAATGTGCAAAACATAATGTACAAGATAATTTAATAATGAAACCCACAGAGAATTTTTGGCATAGTTATACAGATATCCAATGAAAAATAAGACGTACCACACTTAAATAATTGCAAGCACAATAAAGAGACCAGATAAATTTAGTCAATTGACCGTTAACTTTCTTTCTTTTTTTCACGTTTTAGTTAATTTATCAATCCATCCAATTTCAACAATAAAAAAATTGAAGAAAAAAGGAACCTGATGCAATTGGCAAGGATTTCCTTTGCTGTAGAATCAACTGCCTCCTCATAAAACCACAATTAAAAGCACAAAATTAAACCCAAAACAATCTGTAACAAAAAAAAATCAAATTGAAATTAAACTCGATGGCCAATACCTAGCTATAAAATGGTTGGTCCGGTGATCATATTGGAAACACTTGCTATCAGTAAAAATCAAGCTTCCACCAGGTGTTTGACAGAACTGGTAAAAACTGACTGCCTCATGAGTCTATGCAATGCTAGACGGAGCTGGTACTAAAGCGGTACTGGTTAGATAAATCTAGATAAAATGATAAATGTAGAGTGCTTTCTTCAACCATTTCACAAATCAATCTCGATAAAACAAATTAATTTGATTCAATGGGAAGAGAAGAACATATTTTTTCGTTAAAGTAAGAAAATAGGTGGACAAAGGTAGAAAATCAGCACTCACCTGAGAAGGAGTCCAGAGACAATTCGAATACGGTAGTGAAGAGCGACGTTCTCTCCTATCTCGCCTCGAGAGCGGCTCCGCTTAATAGCGACCGCAAAACGAAGAGGAGAATCGTGAAAAAGGGACCTAACGGCAACCGTGGCTCATCCAGGACAACCACCTTCCGCATCGACTCGTGGCTTCTTCGTAAGATAAGATGCACCAGGAAAGAAATGACATTACAAAGAATAGTGCTGATCGGAGCTCGCCAAGTACAGCCCCCCTTGTCGCTCCGCTCCTTCCCTGGAGCTCGCCAAGCACAGCCCCCCTTATCGTAGTCTCGCAGAGATAGAGAGACGGCTCGTGGCAGTGCTAAGAGAGTAAGAGGCACAAATCGTTTTCCAAGTAGGTGACTTGGTCGGAGAGAAGCGTGGAATTTTATCTCAATTTGGGAGGCGGCTCAATCTTTCAGCTAAACCGAAAATTTCTGAAGAAGGAAAGAAGCGAAGGGGGAGAGAAGAGAAGGCGTTGGACCCCTTGCGCACGAAACAAAAAGAAAAGAAAAATATTAGCGCAGGGGAATCGATCTCACGCACGGGAGCGAACATACTTTACCCACGCAGCGCCTAAACAGTTCCTGATAAAAGGTCGACCTTTTTATCTGATATTTGAATATGAACCGTAGATCATAGTAGATTAACAAAATCAATGATCCATATTTAATATTACAGGGGTGTAACTCCCTTTTATCTCGAAGTTTACGCACTACAGATGCTTTATAAGTAGTGTAGATATATGTGAATTGTGATTTATAAAAAAAACAAACAACAAACTGTTAATTGATTGAGGCATTATAATAGAACAAATTTGTTTAATTCGATAAATGGACCTTTAAATTGTAATGTTTTTTTAATTTAGATAATTGGTTAAAGAATTATAAATTAAAAAGCAAATTGTTGAACGAGCTATTTGCTCAATTTCCAACTATTGAAAAATTAGTGTCATAGTTCAATCTATAAAAAAAATCATATACACCAAATTACAAAATATATAAATTCATATACACCAAATATTATTATTTTAATTATTTTATATATACAGCTATATTCAAGTTTTTTGAAAAATACCGTATCCCCGCACCTGCATCGTATCCGACACGATACCTGCACCCTCACCCAAGTAAAATGGCACACGAGAGAGATACGAAAAAACCTAAATTAAAAAATAAAAGAAGAAAGAGGGGCGTAAATGAAAAACTCCTATAATATATAAATGAAAAGATGGAGCTTCCCAGTAGCCAAACCTATTTTCATTTCTGCAAGTGGCGGCTTTGACTTGCCTCTCTCAAGCTGATCGCCATCACTCCTTCATTCTCTTCCTCGAACTGAAAATGAGGGGCTTTAAGGCAAAAAAAAAAAAACAATAGTGAAATGTTGGTTGGAGAAGTTTCCTTCACCGAAAGCTAGAGAATCAGTTAGGTATCATTTCTCTCACTTGTTAGCTGGGAAGTGCAATCTTCTTTCTCAAGTATTGAACCGTTATTTTCCATTTCCAGGCATCAATCAAAGAGCCTCAGGCAAAAAAGCGACAAGGGCATTTCCTAGAAAAAAATACTGGAGATATTCAAGTTAAATGGAGGGGCTTTTAGCCTGAGGAGGAGCTGTAACTTTGCTCCGGAAATTTAGAAAGCTAGTGTTTCCAACAGATAAGTAACTAAGAACTATTTTTACTTTTAACTTTACAAAATTTATTTATTATTTTTTTAATATTTATTTTTATAAATTTTGTAGAGCGGCTAAGGTTCTTTTTTTATTTTTTTTATTTTTTGTCAAATTTTGTTCAAATTTGTTTAAAAGTAAAAAGAAATAGAAGAAAAAGATTGTACTCACTATATTGTTATTTACAGGAGATGCATCAGGTTTGCATCTTATTTAGGATGTTCCACAAGTGAGCCTTGTAAAGAGGTCATCATCCAATTTGGTTGGGACCTCCCTGTGTTTGGTAGGAGTTGATGTCAAAATTATTTTGGTTTACCATTTGAGCTTTTTGAACTTCTTTAGCTAAGAAATCGGATGGCTTTGTTTTTTGTCTAGGACAATATACATTATTTGAGTGTTGTAATGTAGAGATTCTTGAATTTAGGTAAGATATCATAATCATTTGAGGAAATAATTTGTGTTAAAACTTTACAGTCTGCCAGTATGATATATGGATTATGGCTCTGACTTTCTGTATTTTTTAGGCGTTTGAGAGTCATCATAACTGCCTCTGCTTCAGCATGAAAAGGACAATCGACGAGTAATGTTTTTGTTTCAATCCATTTCAAGAGATCCATTTGGTTGTAACAAACGGCCGCAAGTCTTGTTTTTTTGCAAGTTGTCCATGAAGCATCTTTGTTAAATAAGAATATGGAGAAGAGATGTACAGGAAAAGAGCATAGGGTCGCTTTGATGAGAATTAGTCGTCCCGCATGTGATAGGAGATCTCTTTTCCAGCCTCCAAGTCTATGATGTAATTTTTGTAATATTAGTTTTGAGATATACAAATACATAACCTTGAGTTAGAGGTCGTACAAAAGTTTTGTAAGTCAAGTGGTGGATCTTACATGCATAATAGTTCTCCGGACATGTATAAATAATATCTCTCTAGTACAACAATAGATGACATATTCAACTCATATAGTTGACTTATATAAGAGTTACAGTCATTAGATATGTTGGTAGTATAGCTGAAGAACTTAGTGCAATCATTTGTGTGTATGCCATAGATTGGACTTAGATATCAGTTGTCTTGTTTTGATTATAATGTAATCCTTACCATAATCTAATAGATCTGCAATATTTCTTAGAGAAGCCTCATTTTTAATTTGTACACCATATGTATCAGTGATATTTGTTGCATAAATTATTTAGAAGTTAGTCAATCTACTAACCATGATTATGAAATTAAGAATCAGGCTTTTACTTCGACGGTTAGAATATGATGTAGGATTGGACAAATAAAAAAAAATGAAATGAATCAAATAGAAAACACAATTCTTTTATAGAAAAAATATTTTATGTTTTTAAATTCTAAAAAAAACATTAGGATTTTTTGTTCAAAAATAATTTTTAAATAATAATGATTTGAAGAATGAATCTTCTTTCAATAATTATATATTTCTTAAAACTTCATCAATTAATGAATTTGTTGGATTTTGAATCATAAGAATTATAACAATACATTTTAGTAAAAGAAAAATCAATTTTTTGAAAATTATACCTTTTTGTTGGTCACCATACAAATATGTTAAAATATTGATAATTTTTTTGATTACCCACCAATCTCAACTCTTGTTTGTTTTTCTTTCACTACCAAACACATAAAGAGTATTTGTAAGAAATATATCAATTTTTATTGACCAACTCTTGCAATACTTTACATTCAATTTGCATGATTTGGTCATCATATCGTGACTTACTTCTTGCATGAACTCACGAAAAATTATTTACATAGCTCGAGATTTGGTTCTCGTATGTGTTACTTTTAAATTATTTGAGGACATTTATTAATTTAATTGGCCTTAAAATTTTATATCCCTCATCACAAACATATGAAACACCCAGTAATATAAAACTTTATAATTAAAGAGTTATAAAATATTTTCTTCAAATTTCTAAATTTGATGACTTAATTCTATTATTTTAGAAATATAATTATGTTTTTCATTGTTTTCAAATCTTTTTTGTTGATGTATAAAATTTTATATACATAATTACATAATTATAAAAAAAATATAATGGTACGTACTTTTCAAACTTTTATACTTTCGTAATATTTTACGTAATTCTTTTATTTTTATAAATTTTCAATGTGATTATAAAATGATATTTACTAATAATCAATTTTCAACTCTTATTAAACATGTGATTTATCAATGAGAATTAATAACATTTTGATGGTGTACTTTTATCGGATTAATATACAGACATGTTGCTAGCAATTTAAATGGATGTCGCTTCATTCTTAAAAATACAATTATGGTAATATTGTACTTATCCTTAACTAATGACTTATGAGTGCCCTGAAAATATTGACACCGATCAAGATACCGACCAATTATCTGAGCCACATCATCCAATCAAAGGAGCAGTCAAAAGTTATTAATAAGTTAGTTGGGAGTTATTTTGAGTCTTAATGAGTCAAAATGAGTTAATAATCTGTTGTTGTATTTTGTGTTGTCTTTTGTGGTCTTCTAGGAGGTAATTAAGTGTGTTTTGTATTTTCAAGAGGTTTAACACACGCTCATGGATGAAGCATAAATACATGACAACCGAGACCTCTTCATGCAATTCATTTCTTTCTTATTACACATTAATATAATATCTCAACCACTTTTTCTAATACCAAAACACATTGAATAAACTCTTAGAAGACCACAAAGATAGCACAAATTATCATAACAGACTATTAACTCACTTTTTGACTCATTAATACTCAAAATAACTCCCAACTAACTTATTAATAACTTTTGACTGCTCCTTTGATTGGATGACATGGCTCAGATAATTAGTCGGTATCTTGATCGGTGTCATACGCTTCTGTTGCGCTGAAACTCGTCCTCGAGTTTAGCTTATCTTCTTATTGTGATCTTTGTAAACCTCTTGAAAACAGAACGACCAAATAAGAAAGAAATGAATTGCATGAAGAGGTCTCGGTTGTCATGTATTTATGCCTTCAAAATTAATATATTGGTTCAAGCCACAAGAATTAAAAACCTAAACTTGGCTCACCACATTCCCGATGCAATTTTTTTCAAAAATTCTTCTCCATGTAAGCAACAAGAACATTCGCAACTCACATACGATACACCATAACACATAAGAAACCAGAATCATGTGGTGCAATCCACAAAAAGGTGATCTCGCACATAGCTCTGTTGTTTGATGAAAAACAACACAAAACTGAATATTGCAACCGTTCAAGAATGTAAAATATCTTGCATTTGTTGGCATGAGACTCGATTGCAAGAACGGATCGCTATATTCTGAACTCATGATTTTGTTGTTATTTAAATGCAAAGTTTCCAACTCAAACAATTCAGTCATTGTTACCAAAGAACTACTCTCCAAGTTTGAACTCTTTGCAAAGCCAGTTGGAGAGGTTGACGGCACCGATAAGTCATCAACAACTTCTTCATCAATGAATATTGGACTGTCAAAAAGATTCACTTTTGTCTCAGTTTCATCCATCACAATAAACACATCATCTTCATCATCGGGATACTTATCAAAAATTGGTGGAGAATCAAATGATATACTTTCATGCACAACTCTTTCAGAAATTTGAAAGATATTATCATTTCTCAATTGAATGCTTTTAGCTATGACCCATTGGAAACAAGTGCTCTTTTGGGTGTGGAGTCGATGTTGAGCCGCTTCAACACAAGACATCAATGTTGGCTTGCTGTCGTGGAAGGGGTTGCTCTCTTCATCTTTACCACTATCATCAGGGTCAGCTAAAACACGATTCAATGTATTGTATTTTGTTCCAGAGTCCCGCACATGAACAAAATGGTTGTTTCTTTGCTGGAGGTGAGGTGGTAGAGAAACATTGTCACTGGAGATGAATTGTTGTCGGTGGTGAGAAGAAAAGTCGATATAGCTCGATGAATCGTGCCTCGGTCGGCGATCTCGATTCACACGAGTGTTACTTGTGGAAGAACCGTGCCTCGGTCGGCGATCTCGATTCTCACAAGTTGTGCTTCTCGAAAGGCCATGCCTCATTCGGCGGTCTTGGATTCGATTAGCCTCCAATTGCGCAACACGCTCATGGAGTTGTTGTACAAGCTGTCTCAGCTCTCGCACCTTCGCAATGCATTGATCTTCGCCTCCATGGTGGATGTTGTGCTGTCTACAACGATCAGCCATCAAACCTGAAGAAGCTCTGATACCAAATGACGCCGTTCGGATCGGGAATGTGGTGAGCCAAGTTTAGGTTTTTAATTCTTGTGGCTTGAACCAATATATTAATTTTGAAGGCATAAATACATGACAACCGAGACCTCTTCATGCAATTCATTTCTTTCTTATTTGGTCGTTCTGTTTTCAAGAGATTAATATAACGGTAATCTTCTAGTGATGTATCATTATGCTCTGATACCATATGTCGATGTTGACCCATTGCTGTTTTCAAGAGATTAATATAAGAAGTGCAAGGATAAAATTCACTCAGAGAGGAGTAACACTCAGCTCTCAAGAGAAAGAAAATAGAGATAAAACTCAGAAATTCGTATTCATTTCATAATCTGTCTATTACATCATCATCTTTTGCTTATAAAGCAATCTATTACATTTAAAACTCACTACCCATTAATACATAACCTCAACCACTTTTTCTAATATCAAAACACATTAAATAAAGTCCTAGAAGACCACAAAAGAAAGCACAAAACACAACAACAGAATAATAACTTTTTTTGACTAATTAAAACAAAAGATAACTCTTAACCAACTAATTAATTTTATTGACTGCTTCTTTGACTGAATGACACGGCTGGGATGATTAGTCAGCATCTGACGTGGCTCGAACGGTGTCATTCGCTTCTGCTGCGCTGTAACTCGTCCCTGAGTTCAATTCATTATATCCATGGTTAAGAGACAGATCCTTCACATTAAAAGTAGTGGATACACCGTAGTTTCCTGACAGCTCAACGTTGTATGCATTATCGTTGATGCGTTGCAGAATTTTAAATGGTCCTTTTGAACATTCTTCAATCACTTTGCAAAAGTAATCATCTTTTTTGTACAGCTCCTTAATTTCTTCAAACCCCACAACTTTTGCTTGCAAAGTGATCAGCAAGGAACGCCTAAGACTCAAAGCACCAGCCACCTGATTTAGAACCTCACTTTTGTGCTTGATATGAAAAGTATACTCCTGCAAAAATTCAACCCAGTGTGCATGCCTCGGTTTGAGCTTGTGTTGCCCATTGATGTACTTCAAAGCCTCATGATCAGAGTACAGAACAAACTCCTTCGAAATGAGATAATGTCTCCAATGTGATAGTGCTCGAACTATAGCATAGAATTCTTTGTCATATGTCGAGTAGTTCTTGCGTGAATCTGACAGCTTTTCACTAAAGAAAACAATTGGCCGTTCTTCTTGGCTGAGGACAGCACCAATTCCCACGCCAAATGCATCACATTCAAGATCAAATACCTGCTCAAAGTTCGGCAATACTCGACATAATAGTGGATAAAAGATGAGATAAACTCAACTCACAAGTAAAATTCGTAATAAGTCATGTAGCTGAAGGAATGCCTCTTGTAAGTAACCATCAGGTAAAAACTTCTTGCGCACCTCTTTTTTCATCTTTTCCCAAGTTCGAATTTTTGACTTGCCCTCTCGCCCTCGCTTCATTTTCAACTGCTCCCACCAAATAGAAGCGTGCTTCTTAAGTTTGATGGCAACAACTTTCACCTTTTCTTCTTCAGAAATGTTGTTGTAGTCAAAAACTCTTTCAACTGTATTCAACCAATCAATAAACTCATCAGGATTAATTCGACCTTCATACACAGGAATATCACCTTTCAAATCAAAAGCCCGTCGGAAACCAGTGTTCCTTCGGGGTGGGTGTCGATGTCGAGCCTCTTCATCACTGGACCCATGGTCGTGGAAGGGGTTGGTCTCATCATCTTCACCGCTGGATTGATCGTCATCTGAGCCACGATTCGATGTATCGCGGTCACGCCCAGCGACCTCATATGGCAAGGTATGCGAGGTTGTTATTGATAGCGGGAGTTGTGAAAATGTTGTTTCTAAAACTATGGTTGAAAAGCTGCCTCTAAAACCTGAAAAACACCCTCAACCTTATAAACTTTCTTGGCTACAAAAGGGTAATTCAGTTCGTGTAGAGCAGAGGTGTTTAGTGAATTTTTCCATTGGAGAAAATTATCGTGATGAAGTATGGTGTGATGTGGTTCCTATGGATGCATGCCATTTACTTTTGGGTCGTCCATGGCAGTATGATAGGAAGGCAGTGCATGATGGATTTAGAAACACCTATTCTTTCATGAAAGATGATATCAAGGTGACTTTGGGTCCTTCCAAACATAAAAGTGCATCAAAATCTGCAAGTGGATACAGTAATTTCTTTATCTCAAAATCTGAATTATTTTATGCACTTGTGGTGAAAGAGGTTGCAAATGATGTAACAACAAATCTGGAATTGTTAGAACCTTTACTTGCAGAATTTCAGAATATCAGTCCAGATGAAATTCCAGTAGGGGTTCCTCCTATGCGCAACATACAACATTGCATTGATTTTGTTCCTGGAGCAGTTTTGCTGAATAAAGCGGCATATCGAATGAATCCAATGGAGAATGCCGAATTACAGCGGCAGGTAGATGAGCTTTTAAAAAAAGGTTTGGTGCGAGAAAGCATGAGCCCTTGTGCAGTTCCAGCTCTTTTGGTTCCGAAGAAAGATGGTTCTTTTAGAATGTGTGTCGATAGTAGAGCGGTTAATAAAATCACCATCAAATACCGCTTTCCTATTCCTCGCCTTGATGACATGTTGGACCAGCTTCATGGTGCAAATGTGTTCTCAAAGATTGATCTTCGAAGTGGCTATCATCAGATTCGGATGCGACCTGGTGATGAGTGGAAAACAGCCTTTAAAACTCGTGATGGGCTGTATGAATGGCTTGTAATGCCATTTGGGCTTTCTAATGCTCCTAGCACATTTATGCGACTAATGAACTTTATTTTCAAGTCGTTTATTGGCAGGTTTGTGGTGGTCTATTTTGATGATATTCTTGTATACAGCAAAGGTCCAGATGAACACATCAAGCATCTTCGCAAAATTTTCGAGGTGCTAAATGAGCAGAAGTTGTATGTCAACTTAAAGAAGTGCGAGTTCATGACCAGCAACTTGGTGTTTCTTGGATATGTTGTTTCAAATGGAGGCGTCCATGTTGATCCATCAAAGGTGGAGGCAATTCTCTCTTGGCCAGTTCCAACTTCAATTCATGAAGTTCGCAGCTTTCTCGGGTTGGCGTCTTTCTATCGCCGATTTATTCGAAGTTTCAGCACCATTGCAGCACCAATCACTGAGTGTTTGAAGGGAGGTGTGTTTCGATGGACAAGAGATGCTGAAAACAGTTTTGAACTTCTCAAGTCGAAAATGATGGAGGCTCCTTTACTTGCATTGCCGAACTTTGAGCAGGTATTTGAGCTTGAATGTGATGCATCTGGTGTGGGAATTGGTGCTGTCCTCAGCCAAGAAGGACGGCCAATCGCTTTCTTTAGTGAAAAGCTGTCAGATTCACGCAAGAACTACTCGACATATGACAAAGAATTCTATGCTATAGTTCGAGCACTATCACATTGGAGACATTATCTCATTTCGAAGGAGTTTGTTCTGTACTCTGATCATGAGGCTTTGAAGTACATCAATGGGCAACACAAGCTCAAACCGAGGCATGCACGCTGGGTTGAATTTTTGCAGGAGTATACTTTTCATATCAAGCACAAAAGTGGGGTTCTAAATCAGGTGGCTGGTGCTTTGAGTCTTAGGCGTTCCTTGCTGATCACTTTGCAAGCAAAAGTTGTGGGGTTTGAAGAAATTAAGGAGCTGTACAAAAAAGATGATTACTTTTGCAAAGTGATTGAAGAATGTTCAAAAGGACCATTTAAAATTCTGCAACGCATCAACGATAATGCATACAAGGTTGAGCTGCCAGCAAACTACGGTGTATCCACTACTTTTAATGTGAAGGATCTGTCTCTTAACCATGGATATAATGAATTGAACTCAGGGACGAGTTACCGCGCAGCAGAAGCGAATGACACCGTTCGAGCCACGTCAGATGCTGACTAATCATCCCAGCCATGTCATTCAGTCAAAGAAGCAGTCAATAAAATTAATTAGTTGGTTAAGAGTTATCTTTTGTTTTAATTAGTCAAAAAAAGTCATTATTCTGTTGTTGTGTTTTGTGCTTTCTTTTGTGGTCTTCTAGGACTTTATTTAATGTGTTTTGATATTAGAAAAAGTGGTTGAGGTTATGTATTAATGGGTAGTGAGTTTTAAATGTAATAGATTGCTTTATAAGCAAAAGATGATGATGTAATAGACAGATTATGAAATGAATACGAATTTCTGAGTAATGACGCCGTTCGGATCGGGAGACTTAGAGAAACCAGCAAGCATAACGATACATCACTAGAAGAGGAGTAAGAACTCGACCCAACAGTGGATAAAAGAAGAGATAAACTCAACTCACAAGCAAAATTCGTAATAATTCAATAATGTCCTTATTACATTCTGATTTTCAGCTTAAATAGCAATCTATTACATTTAAAACTCACTACCCATTAATACATAACCTCAACCACTTTTTCTAATACCAAAACACATTAAATAAACTCTTAAAAGACCACAAAGATAGCACAAATTATCATAACAGATTATTAACTCACTTTTGACTAATTAAAACTCAAAATAACTCCCAACTAACTTATTAATAACTTTTGACTGCTCCTTTGATTGGATGACGTGGCTCAGATAATTGGTCGGTATTTTGATCGGTGTCATACGCTTCTGCTGCGCTGAAACTCGTCCTCGAGTTTAGCTTATCTTCTTATTGCGATCTTTGTAAACCTCTTGAAAACAGAACGACTAAATAAGAAACAAATGAGTTGCATGAAGAGGTCTTGGTTGTCATGTTTTTATGCCTTCAAAATTAATATATTGGTTCAAGCCACAAGAATTAAAAACTCAAACTTGGCAACCACATTTCCGCTGCGATTTCTCAAAATTCTTCTCCATGTAAGCAACAAGAACATTCGCCACTCACATATGATACACCATAACACATAAGAAACCAGAATCGTGTGGTGCAATCCACAAAAAGGTAATCTCGCACATAGCTCTGTTGTTTGATGAAAAACAACACAAAACTGAGTATTGCAACCGTTCAAGAATGTAAAATATCTTGCATTTGTTGGCATGAGACTCGATTGCAAGAACGGATCGCTATATTCTGAACTCATGATTTTGTTGTTATTTAAATGCAAAGTTTCCAACTCAAACAATTCAGTCATTGTTACCAAAGAATTACTCTCCAAATTTGAACTCTTTGCAAAGCCAGTAGGAGAGGTTGACGGCACCGATAAGTCATCAATAACTTCTTCATCAATGAATATTGGACTGTCAAAAAGATTCACTTTTGTCTCAATTTCATCCATCACAATAAACACATCATCCTCATCATCGGGATACTTATCAAAAATTGGTGGAGAATCAAATGATATACTTTCATGCACAACTCTTTCAGAAATTTGAAAGATATTATCATTTCTCAATTGAATGCTTTTAGCTATGATCCATTGGAAACAAGTGCTCTTTTGGGTGTAGAGTCGATGTCGAGCCGCTTCAACACAAGACATCAATGTTGGCTTGCTGTCGTGGAAGGGCAACCTCTCTTCATCTTTACCACTATCATCAGGGTCAGCTGAAATACGATTCAATGTATCGTATTTTGTTCCAGAGTCCCGCACATGAACAAAATGGTTGTTTCTCTGCTGGAGGTGAGTTGGAAGAGAAACGTTGTCGCTGGAGATGAATTGTTGTCGGTGGTGAGAAGAAAAGTCGATGTAGCTCGATGAATCGTGCCTCGGTCGGCGATCTCGATTCACACGAGTGTTACTTGTGGAAGAACCGTGCCTCGGTCGGCGATCTCGATTCTCACAAGTTGTGCTTCTCGAAAGGCCATGCCTCATTCGGCGGTCTTGGATTCGATTAGCCTCCAATTGCGCAACACGCTCATGGAGTTGTTGTACAAGCTGTTTCAGCTCTCGCACCTTCGCAATGCATTGATCTTCGCCTCCATGGTGGATGTTGTGCTGTCTACAACGATCAGCCATCAAACCTGAAGAAGCTCTGATACCAAATGAGCCGTTCGGATCGGGAGACTTAGAGAAACCAGCAAGCATAACGATACATCACTAGAAGAGGAGTAAGAACTCGACCCAACAGTGGATAAAAGAAGAGATAAACTCAACTCACAAGCAAAATTCGTAATAATTCAATAATGTCCTTATTACATTCTGATTTTCAGCTTAAATAGCAATCTATTACATTTAAAACTCACTACCCATTAATACATAACCTCAACCACTTTTTCTAATACCAAAACACATTAAATAAACTCTTAAAAGACCACAAAGATAGCACAAATTATCATAACAGATTATTAACTCACTTTTGACTAATTAAAACTCAAAATAACTCCCAACTAACTTATTAATAACTTTTGACTGCTCCTTTGACTTAGAGAAACCAGCAAGCATAACGATACATCACTAGAAGAGGAGTAAGAACTCGACCTAATAGTGGATAAAAGATGAGATAAACTCAACTCACATGTAAAATTCGTAATAAGTCAATAATCTCCTTATTACATCATGATATTCAGCTTATATAGCATTCTACTACATTGAAAACCCACTACACATTAATATAATATCTCAACCACTTTTTCTAATACCAAAACACATTAAATAAACTCTTAGAAGACCACAAAGATAGCACAAATTATCATAACAGACTATTAACTCACTTTTGACTAATTAAAACTCAAAATAACTCCCAACTAACTTATTAATAACTTTTGACTACTCCTTTGATTGGATGACGTGGCTCAGATAATTAGTCGGTATCTTGATCGGTGTCATATGGTATCAGAGCATAACGATACATCACTAGAAGAGTTGAGTGTAACCAGCGAGCATAACTCTTAGAAGACGCCGTTCGGATCGGGAGACTTAGAGAAACCAGCGAGCATAACGGTACATCACTAGAAGAGGAGTAAGAACTCGACCCAACAGTGGATAAAGAGGAGATAAACTCAACTCAAGTAAAATTCGTAATATTTCAATAATCTGTCTATTACATCATGATATTCAGCTTATATAGCATTATACTACATTGAAAACCCACTACACATTAATATAATATCTCAACCACTTTTTCTAATACCAAAACACATTAAATAAACTCTTAGAAGACCACAAAGATAGCACAAATTACCATAACAGACTAGTAACTCACTTTTGACTAATTAAAACTCAAAATAACTCCCAACTAACTTATTAATAACTTTTGACTACTCCTTTGATTGGATGACGTGGCTCAGATAATTAGTCGGTATCTTGATCGGTGTCATACGCTTCTGCTGCGCTGAAACTCGTCCTCGAGTTTAGCTTATCTTCTTATTGCGATCTTTGTAAACCTCTTGAAAATAGAACGACTAAATAAGAAACATATGAATTGCATGAAGAGGTTTTGGTTGTCATGTTTTTATGCCTTCAAAATTTAATATATTGGTTCGAGCCACAAGAATTAAAAACCCAAACTTGGCTCACCACATTTCCGCTGCGATTTCTTAAAATTCTTCTCCATGTAAGCAACAAGAACATTCGCCACTCACATACGATGAACCATAACACATAAGAAACCAGAATCGTGTGGTGCAATCCACAAAAAGGTAATCTCGCACATAGCTCTGTTGTTTGACGAAAAACAACACAAAACTGAGTATTGCAACCGTTCAAGAATGTAAAATATCTTGCATTTGTTGGCATGAGACTCGATTGCAAGAACGGATCGCTATATTCTGAACTCATGATTTTGTTGTTATTTAAATGCAAAGTTTCCAACTCAAACAATTCAGTCATTGTTACCAAAGAATTACTCTCCAAGTTTGAACTCTTTGCAAAGCCAGTAGGAGAGGTTGACGGCACCGATAAGTCATCAACAACTTCTTCATCAATGAATATTGGACTGTCAAAAAGATTCACTTTTGTCTCAGTTTCATCCATCACAATAAACACATCATCCTCATCATCGGGATACTTATCAAAAATTGGTGGAGAATCAAATGGTATACTTCCATGCACAACTTTTTCAGAAATTTGAAAGATATTATCATTTCTCAATTGAATGCTTTTAGCTATGACCCATTGGAAACAAGTGCTCTTTTGGGTTTCGAGTCGATGTCGAGCCGCTTCAACACAAGACATCAATGTTGGCTTGCTGTCGTGGAAGGGGTTGCTCTCTTCATCTTTACCATTATCATCAGGGTCAGCTGAAACACGATTTAATGTATCGTATTTTCTTCCAGAGTCCCGCACATGAACAAAATAGTTGTTTCTCTGCTGGAGGTGAGGTGGAAGAGAAACATTGTCGCTGGAGCTGAATTGTTGTCGGTGGTGAGAAGAAAAGTCGATGTAGCTCGATGAATCGTGCCTCGGTCGGCGATCTCGATTCACACGAGTGTTACTTGTGGAAGAACCGTGCCTCGGTCGGCGATCTCGATTCTCACAAGTTGTGCTTCTCGAAAGGCCATGCCTCATTCGGCGGTCTTGGCTTCGATTAGCCTCCAATTGCGCAACACGCTCATGGAGTTGTTGTACAAGCTGTCTCAGCTCTCGCACCTTCGTAATGCATTGATCTTCGCCTCCTTGGTGGATGTTGTGCTGTCTACAACGATCAGCCATCAAACCTGAAGAAGCTCTTATACCAAATGACGCCGTTCGGACCAGAAGACTTAGAGAAACTAGCAAGCGTAATGATACATCACTAGAAGAGGAGTAAGAACTCCACCCAACAGTGGATAAAAGAGGAGATAAACTCAACTCACAAGTAAAATTCGTAATAATTCAATAATCTCCTTATTACATTCTGATTTTCAGCTTAAATAGCAATCTAACACAATTAAAAGCTACTACCCATTAATATATTATCTCAACCACTTTTTCTAATTCCAAAACACACTTAATTACCTCCTAGAAGACCACAAAAGACAACACAAAATATAACAACAGATTATTAACTCATTTTGACTCATTAAGACTAAAGATAACTCTCAACTAACTAATTAATTATTGTTGACAGTTATTGAATCGATGACTCAGTTCTTTTGCTGATTTTGCATCTGACATGGCATCTTGATCGGTGTCATACGCTTCTGCTGCGCTGAAACTCGTCCTCGAGTTTAGCTTATCTTCTTATTGCGATCTTTGTAAACTTCTTGAAAATAGAAGAGGAGTAACCAGATGTAGCTCGATGACGCCGTTCAAACTTGGAGAGTAATTCTTTGGTAACAATGACTGAATTGTTTGAGTTGGAAACTTTGCATTTAAATAACAACAAAATCATGAGTTCAGAATATAGCGATCCGTTCTTGCAATCGAGTCTCATGCCAACAAATGCAAGATATTTTATATTCTTGAACGGTTGCAATACTCAGTTTTGTGTTGTTTTCATCAAACAACAGAGCTATGTGCGAGATTACCTTTTTGTGGATTGCACCACACGATTCTGGTTTCTTATGTGTTATGGTGTATCATATGTGAGTGGCGAATGTTCTTGTTGCTTACATGGAGAAAAATTTTGAGAAATCGCAGCGGAAATTGAGGTTTACAAAGATCGCAATAAGAAGATAAGCTAAACTCGAGAACGAGTTTCAGCGCAGCAGAAGCGTATGACACCGATCAAGATACCGACCAATTATCTGAGCCACATCATCCAATCAAAGGAGCAGTCAAAAGTTATTAATAAGTTAGTTGGGAGTTATTTTGAGTCTTAATGAGTCAAAATGAGTTAATAATCTGTTGTTGTATTTTGTGTTGTCTTTTGTGGTCTTCTAGGAGGTAATTAAGTGTGTTTTGGGATTAGAAAAAGTGGTTGAGTTGATATATTAATGGGTAGTAGCTTTTAATTGTATTAGATTGCTATTTAAGCTGAAAATCAGAATGTAATAAGGAGATGATTGAATTATTACGAATTTTGCTTGTGAGTTGAGTTTATCACCTCTTTTATCCACTGTTGGGTCGAGTTCTTACTCCTCTTCTAGTGATGTATTGTTAAACTTGCTGGTTTCTCTAAGTCTCCCGATCCGAACGGCGTCATTTGGTATCAGAGCTTCTTCAGGTTTGATGGCTGATCGTTGTAGACAGCACAACATCCACCATGGAGGCGAAGATCAATGCATTACAAAGGTGCGAGAGCTGAGACAGCTTGTACAACAACTCCATGAGCGTGTTGCGCAATTGGAGGCTAATCGAATCCAAGACCGCCGAATGAGGCATGGCCTTTCGAGAAGCACAACTTGTGAGAATCGAGATCGCCGACCGAGGCACGGTTCTTCCACTGGTAGCAATTGTGAGAATCGAGATCGCCGACCGAGGCACGGTTCTTCCACAAGTAACACTCATGTGAATCGAGATCGCCGACCGAGGCACGATTCATCGAGCTACATCGACTTTTTTTCTCACCAACGACAACAATTCATCTCCAGCGACAACGTTTCTCTACCACCTCACCTCCAGCAGAGAAACAACCATTTTGTTCATGTGCGGGACTCTGGAAGAAAATACGATACATTAAATCGTGTTTCAGCTGACCCTGATGATAATGGTAAAGATGAAGAGAGCAACCCCTTCCACGACAGCAAGCCAACATTGATGTCTTGTGTTGAAGCGGCTCGACATCGACTCTACACCCAAAAGAGAACTTGTTTCCAATGGGTCATAGCTAAAAGCATTCAATTGAGAAATGACAATATCTTTCAAATTTCTGAAAGAGTTGTGCATGAAAGTATACCATTTGATTCTCCACCAATTTTTGATAAGTATCCCGATGATGAGGATGATGTGTTTATTGTGATGGATGAAACTGAGACAAAAATGAATCTTTTTGACAGTCCAATATTCATTGATGAAGAAGTTGTTGATGACTTATCGGTGCCGTCAACCTCTCCTACTGGCTTTGCAAAGAGTTCAAACTTGGAGAGTAATTCTTTGGTAACAATGACTGAATTGTTTGAGTTGGAAACTTTGCATTTAAATAACAACAAAATCATGAGTTCAGAATATAGCGATCCGTTCTTGCAATCGAGTCTCATGCCAACAAATGCAAGATATTTTATATTCTTGAACGGTTGCAATACTCAGTTTTGTGTTGTTTTCATCAAACAACAGAGCTATGTGCGAGATTACCTTTTTCATGCAATAGAGATAAAACATTATTGAATTATTACGAATTTTGCTTGTGAGTTGAGTTTATCTCTTCTTTTATCCACTGTTGGGTCGAGTTCTTACTCCTCTTCTAGTGATGTATCGTTATGCTTGCTGGTTTCTCTAAGTCTCCCGATCCGAACGGCGTCATTTGGTATCAGAGCTTCTTCAGGTTTGATGGCTGATCGTTGTAGACAGCACAACATCCACCATAGAGGCGAAGAGCAATACATTACGAAGGTGCGAGAGCTGAGACAGCTTGTACAACAACTCCATGAGCGTGTTGCACAATTGGAGGCTAATCGAAGCCAAGATCGCCGAATGAGGCATGGCCTTTCGAGAAGCACAACTTGTGAGAATCGAGATAGCCGACCGAGGCACGGTTCTTCCACTGGTAGCAATTGCGAGAATCGATATCGCCGACCGAGGCACGGTTGTTCCATAAGTAACACTCGTGTGAATCGAGATCGCCGACCGAGGCACGATTCATCGAGCTACATCGACTTTTCTTTTCACCACCGACAACAATTCATCTCCAGCGACAATGTTTCTCTACCACCTCACCACCAGCAGAGAAACAACCATTTTGTTCATGTGCAGGACTCTGGAACAAAATACGATACATTGAATCGTGTTTCAGCTGACTCGAATTCTAGTGGTATAGATGAAGAGAGCAACCCCTTCCACGACAACAAACCAACTTTTGTGTCTTGTGCTGAAGCGGCTCGACATCAACTCCACACCCAAAAGAGCATTTCTTCCCAATGGGCCACAGTTTGTAAAAGAAAATTTTGTGAGGCGTTTCTTCAAAAAAATTCTCTTACATCCTATTCTTCTCTTTCTTCTTTGAAATCTGATATGAGGGTTAAGGAACCATTTAAAAAGAAACAAACCACCAGCAACAAAAAGCCCTCTTGTCGAAAATTGAGATGTGAGAAAAGGACCAAAATGAATAACAATAATAAACCAGTGGTTAAGCTAGCTGGAAGGCTTCGAAAACAGTCCTTAAAACCTGAGAAATATAAATTGGAACAGCCCCAAACAAAAAACATAATCTGTTTCAAATGTCGTTGCATTGGGCATAACTTGATAAGCTGTCCAGAAAAGAAAATGATTTCTGTTTTTGATGAAGGAAATATTAACTTGAGAAATGATAATGTCTTTGAAATTTCTGAAAGTGATGTGTCATTTGATTCTCCACCAATCTTTGATGAGTATCCCGATAACGAGGATGATGTCTTTAATGTGACGGGTGAACCGGAGAGAAATGTGATGTCTTTTGACAGACCCATAATCTTTGATGAAGAATTTGTTGATGATCTATCGCTGCCTCCAACCTTTCCTATAGTCTTTGCAAAGAGTATAAACTTGGAGAGCAATTTTTTGGTAACAATGAGTGCATTGATTGAGATGGAAACTTTGTATTTAACTCGCATTGAGATCATGAGTTCAGAATATAGCGATCCGTTCTTGCAATCGAGTCTCATGCCAACAAATGCAAGATATTTTACATTCTTGAACGGTTGCAATACTCAGTTTTGTGTTATTTTTCATCAAACAACAGAGCTATGTGCGAGATTACCTTTTTGTGGATTGCACCACACGATTCTGGTTTCTTATGTGTTACGGTGTATCGTATGTGAGTGGCGAATGTTCTCGTTGCTTACATGGAGAAGAATTTTTGAAAAAAAAAATTGAATCGGGAATGTGGTGAGCCAAGTTTGAGTTTTTAATTCTTGTGGCTTGAACCAATATATTAATTTTGAAGGCATAAAAACATGACAACCGAGACCTCTTCATGCAAATCATTTGTTTCTCCATGGAGATTTACAAAGATCACAATAAGAAGATAAGCTAAACTCGAGGACGAGTTTCAGCGCAGCAGAAGCGTATGACACCGATCAAGATACCGACTAATTATCTGAGCCACGTCATCCAATCAAAGGAGCAGTCAAAAGTTATTAATAAGTTAGTTGGGAGTTATTTTGAGTTTTAATTAGTCAAAAATGAGTTAATAATCTGTTATGATATTTTGTGCTATCTTTTGTGTGGTCTTCTAGGACTTTATTTAATGTGTTTTGGTATTAAAAAAAGTGGTTGAGATGATATATTAATGGATAGTAGCTTTTAATTGTGTTAGATTGCTATTTAAGCTGAAAATCAGAATGTAATAAGAGCTCATGAAGGGGGACTCAGCGGACATTTCGGGCGAGATAAAACAGCAGCACTTATTCAAGAATACTACTTCTGGCCAAAGATGGTGAAAGATGTGAATCATTACTTGTTGCGCTGTAAAACCTGCCATCTTGCTAAGTCAACATCCCAAAATGCGGGTCTCTATTCTCCGCTGCCTGTTCCAATTGCACCTTGGGAAGATGTAAGTGTGGATTTTGTAATGGGATTGCCTCGCACACAGCGGAGCAAAGACTCAATCATGGTGGTGGTAGATCGATTCTCTAAAATGGCGCACTTTGTACCTTGCTCCAAAACTATGGATGCAACTAATGTGGCTGATCTTTATTTTAGGGAAATTGTCAAGTTGCAGGGCATTCCGAAGAGTATTACTTCAGATCGAGACCCAAAGTTTGTTGGACATTTTTGGCGTACGTTGTGGCGGAAGTTGGGAACAAGATTGCAATTCAGTTCGGCCTATCATCCTCAAACTGATGGCCAAACTGAGTCAGTGAATCGTAGCTTGGGAAATTTGTTAAGAAGTTTGGTTGGTGAAAACATTCGACAATGGAATAACATTCTTCCTCAAGCAGAATTTGCATACAACCGTTCTTGTAGCCAAACCACTGGAAAAAGCCCGTTTGAAGTTGTGTATGGACACAATCCAACTGGTCCTATTGATTTGGTGCCGCTTCCAATAAACCAACAGTATAGTGGAGATGCAGACGAGCGAGCTAAATACATCAAGGAGTTACATGATCAAGTGAGAAAGCGCATTTTGAAGCAAAACCAGAAGTATGAGAAGCAAGCAAACAAGCATCGCAAAGAAGTGATTTTTAAGGAGGGTGATCTGGTCTGGGTGCATTTGAGCAAGGATCGTTTTCCACCAGGACGACATGGAAAACTCAAGCCACGAGGTGACGGACCATTTAAAATTCTGCAACGCATCAATGATAATGCATACAAGGTTGAGCTGCCAGCAAACTACGGTGTATCCACTACTTTTAATGTGAAGGATCTGTCTCTTTACCATGGAGATAATGAATTGAACTCAGGGACGAGTTACCGCGCAGCAGAAGCGAATGACACCGTTCGAGCCACGACAGATGCTGACTAATCATCCCAGCCATGTCATTCAGTCAAAGAAGCAGTCAATAAAATTAATTAGTTGGTTAAGAGTTATCTTTTGTTTTAATTAGTCAAAAAGAGTTAATATTCTGTTGTTGTGTTTTGAGCTTTCTTTTGTGGTCTTCTAGGACTTTATTTAATGTGTTTTGATATTAGAAAAAGTGGTTGAGTTGATATATTAATGGGTAGTAGCTTTTAATTGTATTAGATTGCTATTTAAGCTGAAAATCAGAATGTAATAAGGAGATGATTGAATTATTACGAATTTTGCTTGTGAGTTGAGTTTATCTCCTCTTTTATCCACTGTTGGGTCGAGTTATTACTCCTCTTCTAGTGATGTACCGTTATGCTTGCTGGTTTCTCTAAGTCTCCCGATCCGAACGGCGTCATTTGGTATCAGAGCTTCTTCAGGTTTGATGGCTGATCGTTGTAGACAGCACAACATCCACCATGGAGGCGAAGATCAATGCATTACAAAGGTGCGAGAGCTGAGACAGCTTGTACAACAACTCCATGAGCGTGTTGCGCAATTGGAGGCTAATCGAATCCAAGACCGCCGAATGAGGCATGGCCTTTCGAGAAGCACAACTTGTGAGAATCGAGATCGCCGACCGAGGCACGGTTCTTCCACAAGTAACACTCATGTGAATCGAGATCGCCGACCGAGGCACGATTCATCGAGCTACATCGACTTTTTTTCTCACCAACGACAACAATTCATCTCCAGCGACAACGTTTCTCTACCACCTCACCTCCAGCAGAGAAACAACCATTTTGTTCATGTGCGGGACTCTGGAAGAAAATACGATACATTAAATCGTGTTTCAGCTGACCCTGATGATAATGGTAAAGATGAAGAGAGCAACCCCTTCCACGACAGCAAGCCAACATTGATGTCTTGTGTTGAAGCGGCTCGACATCGACTCTACACCCAAAAGAGAACTTGTTTCCAATGGGTCATAGCTAAAAGCATTCAATTGAGAAATGACAATATCTTTCAAATTTCTGAAAGAGTTGTGCATGAAAGTATACCATTTGATTCTCCACCAATTTTTGATAAGTATCCCGATGATGAGGATGATGTGTTTATTGTGATGGATGAAACTGAGACAAAAATGAATCTTTTTGACAGTCCAATATTCATTGATGAAGAAGTTGTTGATGACTTATCGGTGCCGTCAACCTCTCCTACTGGCTTTGCAAAGAGTTCAAACTTGGAGAGTAATTCTTTGGTAACAATGACTGAATTGTTTGAGTTGGAAACTTTGCATTTAAATAACAACAAAATCATGAGTTCAGAATATAGCGATCCGTTCTTGCAATCGAGTCTCATGCCAACAAATGCAAGATATTTTATATTCTTGAACGGTTGCAATACTCAGTTTTGTGTTGTTTTCATCAAACAACAGAGCTATGTGCGAGATTACCTTTTTGTGGATTGCACCACACGATTCTGGTTTCTTATGTGTTATGGTGTATCATATGTGAGTGGCGAATGTTCTTGTTGCTTACATGGAGAAAAATTTTGAGAAATCGCAGCGGAAATTGAGGTTTACAAAGATCGCAATAAGAAGATAAGCTAAACTCGAGGACGAGTTTCAGCGCAGCAGAAGCGTATGACACCGATCAAGATACCGACCAATTATCTGAGCCACATCATCCAATCAAAGGAGCAGTCAAAAGTTATTAATAAGTTAGTTGGGAGTTATTTTGAGTCTTAATGAGTCAAAATGAGTTAATAATCTGTTGTTGTATTTTGTGTTGTCTTTTGTGGTCTTCTAGGAGGTAATTAAGTGTGTTTTGGGATTAGAAAAAGTGGTTGAGTTGATATATTAATGGGTAGTAGCTTTTAATTGTATTAGATTGCTATTTAAGCTGAAAATCAGAATGTAATAAGGAGATGATTGAATTATTACGAATTTTGCTTGTGAGTTGAGTTTATCTCCTCTTTTATCCACTGTTGGGTCGAGTTCTTACTCCTCTTCTAGTGATGTACCGTTATGCTTGCTGGTTTCTCTAAGTCTCCCGATCCGAACGGCGTCAAATATGGTCTTAGAATGATTTTTATTTCATGTGGAATTTCATTTGATTAAAATTTTTTTATCAAAATAAATATATTTGGTGTAATTTTATGTTATTAGATCTACTGAAATTATAAAAAACCAATTAAAATGAATCGAAATTGGCATGAAAATCATTTTGATCAATTACGTTAGAGATGCAAGGAATTCAGATCTGGTGCCGCGCGGCACACCGTGTAGCACGGCATCGTAGCCGTTTGATCAAGATCCAATGGACAAGGGAGCTTCGTGCATATAACCTAGATTGATAGGTCCGTAAAAAATGAACCGTCCAATCAAGATCAGACGGCTCGTACGCGCGCTACACGGTGTCCCGCGCTACACCGGATTCGGGTCCAGATGCAAGAGGAATCCTTTCCGTACCACGTGCATCAGCACACTAACCCCCAAAACATTCATTGGCGTGGAAATATCAAAAGAAATCATGAAATTTATCTTATAATAATTTAATAAACAAATAAATGTTTCAATTAGCCAATTAATAATTTTTTTTTTAGACAAACTAGAAACCAATTAATAATTGGAGTGAGATTATCCAACGAATCCTCCAACCAATAGAGATGATAATCCATCCCAAAAAATTATTAATAACAATTCGTCCGCTTCGTATTTCCTAGACCGATGCTGTCGTGCTTGAAACTGACCGGTGGGCCATAACTCCATGTGGACAATTATTTGTAGAAGACTATGAGGCAGGTAAAGAGTTATTGTGAGATCCATAGTCAGGAAACCTAGAACAGAAAATGTTGCATATAACCTGCATCAGAGGATTTGAATTCCTGGAACTCGTACCTTACTATTACTAACTTCCGGATTCTCTGTGAACTTTCTCCTGGTAAAAACCGTGCCACCAGATAGTGATAATCAAGAGCCCAGCAGAAATGGTGACACAATCCTGACATCAGTAGTTTGCTACAGGATTAAAACCAGAGAGATTGCAATAGAGGTTTAAGTTACTTATCAGTCAACAGTATTCACTCTGGAGACCACATTTTCTGTTATTGTCAAGATAAATTCTATCTGTTATCAAAACAGACGTGCTACGTCGGAAAAGCCTTCTATTTATTAATAATCAATTTGGGCCGTTGAAACAAATCAAACGGTCCAGATATGATAACAGAGATCAGTTATTAGGAGTTCAAAACAGATAATTAGCTGAAAAGTCTCTTTTTAGTCTTACAAGTTACAACCCAACCTTTCTCTCCTCCCCAAAACCAATCTCTCTCTCTCTCCCCAAGTTCCAACGTCACTACAAGCACTCCCAATTCCTCTTAGACCTCCGAGAGAAACAAAGTATAGCTACAACTTACAAAGCATGGGGGATTTGAAGAAGCTCTCTGCATCTGAGATTTCACTCCACACATCAAAGGATGATTGTTGGCTACTCATCAATGGCAAGGTACAGATCTGTTGTTTAAGTTCTTTTAGAATTAGTTATTGCTTTCTAATTTATTTTTTTAATTTACTTTATATTTCAGGTTTATGATGTCACCAAATTCTTAGAGGATCACCCAGGAGGGGAGGAAGTTCTACTCCATGCTTCAGGTTTTATTATTATTATTATTATTATTATTATTATTATTATTATTTTTTTTAAAAATTACAGTATTACATAATCTATATTAAGTATGATTTGCTCTTGTGCTTCTCATTCTTTAAGACCCAAAGATTTGTGGTCAGAGAAGCTTAAATTGTTAGGATTGTGATGAAATTTGTACTGTTGAGGTTACATGAGAAATTGTGCATCTCAATTAATCTGCAGTAATTACTATTTGTGGTTTCTAATGTGCAAATTAGCTCATTTAAAAATAATTTTCTACCTAAGTTCCTTAATTTTGAATTAAGTTGTTAGTACTATTAAAACCATAAGCCCAATTTTGGTTACCCAACATAGTGATTCTTGTGGAGTATTACCAAACACAGTGGTTCTTCTGATTGCTTATTCATTATTAATTATATGCCCACTTGGTCTGGCATTTCAGCAATGTACAGCTATTCCTCATCTATTGGTTTACATCATTACGGGTGTGTTTGGATGAGCCGGGAATAGGGAATAGAAATAAAGAATTTCTATTTGCATGCTTATCCTTATTTCTTATTCTTATACCATGATTTTGTTAGTATAGGAATAAGGACCCAAATTCCTTATTCTTGTGTTGTTTGGGTTGCACAAGAATAAAAATAAGCACGCAAACCGAAATTTTTTATTCATATTCGCTATTCACAGCTCATCCAAACACACCCTACATGTATGTGCCTGGCTGGCAAGAACCTGATTTTTGCCCCCTATTTTTGTTTGCACGGTGCATAGAGCTTAAGTTGCCATGGCATTAAATTCTGATTGCAAAATTTGTAAGCAAAAATTTGCAACCTGGAATCAATACAGTGTAGATCCGATGATTCCTGATGTAGCTTATTATGTTAGTACTTTGTAGTTTATACAATTAATTGTTTTGCAAGTAGTTACTATTAATTGCTGTTATTGCTGGTTGGGCACCTGTTTTTTCTTTGAAAAAAATTTCCCATGGATGCATGTATTAACTGTGTATATTTTGCATGGTATGGTGTAACCTTCGATCTACTGAAAAGCCTCTGGAGATGCCACAGACGCATTTGAAAATGTAGGCCACAGCACATCAGCAACGAGCATGATGGAGAACTATCTGATTGGGTCAGTAGAAGGTTATGTGGCCCCCTATGCGGCCACTGGTGAAGCATCCTCAAGGCCCACTTCCTCTGCTCAAGGCAACAAGGGACCGGCCTCCTCTTCTGCTAGCTTCGTTGATTATCTTTTGCCTGTGCTTGTACTGATTTTTGCATTTGTGGCCTGGTATTATCTTACCTTTGTTCACACGGATGAGAAGAAATGAATAGCTCTATTGTATGGTATGTATGTGATGTTAAAAAGTCGAACACTTATTGATTTGGGTCTAAGTTTTTTTCCTTTTTATTTCTCATTTCAAATAATTTTCTTTGTTAAATAGTTTCAAATTGTTGTACTTCAGGGACAATTTTTATAATGAATAACTTTGTGCTTAAGTGAGCATTAAGCAATGCTGATGTGACTTATCAATTCACTAAAACATTTAATACAGTTATTATTTTAAGCAAGTCGATGCATTTTCAGTTGTACTATTTGACCGTCTGCATCCAGTTTATTGTACTTTGAATTCTTTTAGCTAGTTTCTGATAGTCTGGTAAATGTTCTCATGAGGTGGATGTCTGAATCTGCACCAGGGTCTTACCCATTGTCTGTGATGTGTTTTGTTGATATATTTTGTGACGACTATCTGTGTGTACCTGTTAATTTACTTGCTATATTTGTCATAGATACTGAACTTGGGGCCCTCTGTCTAGGATTTGGGTGAATTTCCTGTTCTCTTCAAGTGTGTTGGTCCGAGAAATGTGACATAAAATACAATGTTATATGTGTATGAACTAAATTGCTTATTGGATTCTTAATGTAAGAACCAGAAGTGCTGAAGGTACTGCGACTTTAGAAGGACTATATATATGTTTTTGCTGCTTATTAGTATTATTTTTTTGAAATCAGTAGGGGTGATCCCCACCTCTTTTCATTTTGTTAAAAAACGAAAGCCCAAGTTTATTACAAGACCCTAATCCCTTGAATATAAAGGACCAAACTGACGCACTGGTACCCTGTATTTATGCTGATCATTGCATCTTTTTTTTTTTTTCTTTGATTGAATTATTGCATCTTAGTTCTTATGTAATATAGGGTGATGTACACATGATAGTAAATACTAAATAGTAAATAAATCTGCTAATAGAATAATATAATAGTATACTGGTATGCAATATGTGTTGCATGATATACTTGGACACGTTCTCCTCTCTTTTTATCACTTAAGACTTGAAGATCAGCAGATAGAAAGTTGGGCTCAAAAAAAAATCAAATTAAGACATTATTCCCTTTTTGGGCAAAATTTTTTCTGTGCCCCTCAAAATTGAGGAAATAGAGAATTTGCCTCTCGAAAGTCAAAACTCTTGATTTTACCCTCCAAAAATTGAAATCCCTCCTCTATTTGCCCTTCTGACATTTTTTATGTCATAAAATAATGTTAAATAATAATAAATAAAAAAACAGACTATTATACCCCTGTCCCATTTGTTGAAGGAGAGGGGATCATCGATCAAACCCAGTGACTCTTCAACTTTTCTTCTCTCGCAAAAATCGGAACGAACCCTAGATCGAAGAACATCGATCTCCGTCTCGCACCTAACCAAGCTTTCTCTACCATCTCCGTCCACCTCCTCTACTAAAATCCTAGATCGAATCCTAGATCGAAGGATTTCTCCTCTCCCCCACTCGAGCGATCCTCACTAAAACAGTAGGTAGCATGCATCGGCGATCGATCAGATCAGTATCCGTCTCGCAATCGCCGTCATCGAGCACCCCCCCAAGCAACACTGTCGTCGAGCACCCCCCAAGCAACACCGTCGTCGAGCGTATACAAGGTTTTTCTATTAGTGGATATTGAAATTTATCCCGATATTGCGATCTTGTTTCATGAAAATTTTCTATTCTTCTTCTTGTCCCTTTATGAAATTGGTACTGCTGACCATGTACTACTGTGATTAGTATACGAGGTTTAAATTTAAATGGCATTAATAAGATATTAGCAGAAAAATGGCATTAATAATGTTGAGTATGTGAGGTTTGAATTTAAATTTTGAGTTATAATTTGATTTACATTTGGATTTGAATTTTCTGTTTTTCCAAAAAAATAGGTGTGAATTCTGCTAGTGGGATGACGATTATGTGAGGTTTCTTACAATGCAAATTTTGTTATTCCATCTCGCGACTGTTTTACTGTGAGCTAGTTGCTGCATTGGAAGCTCAATTGGAGAATTTAAATGATGGATTCAAGAAGAAATCTATATTGGATGAGCAGAAAATTAATGCACTAGTTGCATCACTGGTCATTGTTCTTCTTGTAATTATAGTGCTGTACAAGTAGTGTTGTAGTAGATTAGATTATTTGATGGATGACTTATATTAAGATTACTATTTTTGATGTACTAGATATGTATTCCTAGCTTTTCTTTTTTTGATGAAAAATAGGAGCCTATCTACTGTCTTTGTATTCCTAGTTATTAGATTACTGCTTTTCAATCTATGCATTTTGTACTTCGTACTACCTATGGATTAGATTGTTAAACAAAATTATAATTGTTCAGATCCTCAGAAATTATAACTGATATTAAAATTTGCAATTTTTTTTATTTTGTTGGGAATTTTTTTTAATCTTCATTTTCATGTTTAAAATAATTCTAAAGTGTTTTTAAGGAAGGACAAGATGTAATTAAATACATAATTTAGATGTTAAAACTGCTTAGATGGTTTTCTTTTTACGAGGAATTGATCTGGGACAGAGTAAATGAAAGTTAAATGCGTTGGATTTTGTGATTTGCTGTCTCTGCATTAAACTGTAAGTACCGACCAGAGTTCAGGTAATTACAAGCAATCGTCATCACTCCAGCTAATTCCAAAAGACGTTTTATTTATGATTTTTTCTATTTCTCCCTGGAACCTATGAACTATCTAATCATAAATGCCCAAACAGATTGGTACAGAGGAGAAAAACATCAAACAACAATATGATATGATGAGTAACAAATAAAGGTGGGAAGTACATGTATAGCATATTTAGTAGAAAAACAATAATAAGGCCAAGGAAAGATAAAACAAATCATATTTTCTTCCGCACAAAACATATCAAATATTAAGGGGAGGAGACACTGATGTAACAACGCACCCAGCAAGTTTGTACCAATGGTACCATCCACTACATAGAACTAACTATTCCCCAACCCCACTGTCCCAGTTGACTCCTCACCTCCTGTTACTGGTAAAACAAGATCATCTAGTACCAGTAATCTAATCTAGTCCTTTGATGTTGTACCTAATAATCTAATCCTTTGATGTTGTACCATTCTGAGTGGTACCGTTGGTACGTGCATGTCTCTTCCTGCACAAAAAAACAAGTATAAAAGGGTATTATAAACTTAAATTTAACAGATTAAAAACAAGTACCATTGTAAGTTTACCACAAGAAAACCAGGACTCTCCACAAAAAAATACAGTCTAATTCGGTTATGTCAGGTATATCCTTCCTTCCTAGATTTACAGTCTAATTTGGCTCTGTTAGGATTTACAGTAATTGAGATTTACAGTCTAATTGAAGTACCTATCTACACATGACATCCGATGCTCGACGACGGTGTTGCTTGGGGGGGTGCTCGACGACAGCGATTGCGAGACGAATACTGATCTGATCGATCGCCGATGCATGCTACCTATGGTTTTAGTGAGGATCGCTCGAGTGGGGGAGAGGAGAAATCCTTCGATCTAGGATTCGATCTAGGATTTTAGTAGAGGAGGTGGACGGAGATGGTAGAGAAAGCTTGGTTAGGTGCGAGACGGAGATCGATGTTCTTCGATCTAGGGTTCGTTCCGATTTTTGCGAGAGAAGAAAAGTTGAAGAGTCACTGGGTTTGATCGATGATCCCCTCTCCTTCAACAAATGGGACAGGGGTATAATGGTCTGTTTTTTTATTTATTATTATTTAACATTATTTTATGACATAAAAAATGTCAGAAGGGCAAATAGAGGAGGGGTTCCAATTTTTGGGGGGCAAAATTAAGAGTTTTGACTTTCGAGGGACAAATCCTCTATTTCCTCAGTTTTGAGGGGCACAGAAAAATTTTCCCTTATTTTTGTCGTCCTTGTGCGTTTGGCTTTCTTTGCGATTAATGCAAAACTCTGGAATATTATCCTTGTCATCCTTTATCAGGTCACTATTTCGACCTCAAGAAAAGAAAAAAAAAATTAGGTCTATATATTTGAGCATATCTTTCTCAATTAATACAAGAGCATGGTTCTAGTGCCACAAGTTTTTGGTGCCACAAATGCCACAATTTTTCTTTTTCATTAATATTTCAAAATTTTAAAATTTAATTTTCGAATCCAAACCGTTGATCTTGTTCAATTTTACATGTGATACATTTCTATATAATTTTTATAAATTTTGAAGTTTATTTGATATTTAATCAAGAAGCCAAAAAATGAACGAATCTTGTTAATTATAACATATTAATTTTAATACGATCATGTGTTAGCCTCTTGATAGAATATCAAATGAACTCCAAAATTTATAAAAATTATATAGAAATGCATCACTCGTAAAATTGAACAAGATCAACGGTGTGGATTTGAAAATTAAATTTTCAAAATTTTAAATATCAATGAAAAAGAGAAGTTGTGGCATTTATGGCATCAAAAATTTGTTGCACTAGAACCTTACTCTAGTTAAGTACATTGACCAGCAATTAATACCACTAACGATATCCTAATCTTCCGAACCATTCCTGTTATCATCTTCTACATCTCGTAATGAATTGTGTTTTTTTTAGTGGGTATAAAGCTTGAAGATTTTAATCTGACCAAAGGAAATTGTAATGAGGAAGTAATTAACTAATTACTTTGACCATTGAGGGTTGGCTCCACCCTGACCCATTCTATCAATTGGCTTACACCATCTTGTCTCAAGTTGCAAATACTACTTGCTTTATATTAAACGCCAATCATATACAATAGAAAAAAATGAAATAAACTAATTATTTCTTACAAAAATTAGGCCTTCAATGTAAAACAATAAGAAAGTTCTAATGCTTCAAAATGCATTCTATACATTGGTTGTCATGCTATTGGTAACCTTCAGAAGATTCAAAGCATGCAAAACAAAAGGCCATAAGAACAACAAGCAACTAAAAAGAAGTTAAATGTGACCAAATTATTCAGAGTCAGTGACAACGATGACATTGCACATTTGCACTAACCAAAAATATTTTCTGAAGCATGGAGAACTACAACTTTGGGCTAAACAGAATAATACCAAAAGGCCTTCGTCCGCCTTTCCCACAGATCAGATCACCCATAGAATTCCAAATTCGTAATTCACATATGAAGGTCCAAAACGCACCACTTTATGCTTTACACTTTGAGACGTATTTCAGATTGTAAAACTTTTGACCTAACTGGTAATTACACAGAATTGAGAATAGGACAGTGAAGAATTGACTCTGTTTAGCTTAGTGCTAATTGTTCCAAAGAAAATAATAGGAATAATTTAATTTTAGCTTATTAAAACTTATTCGGTGATTTTTTTGTTTGGATTTGTTTTTGAAATAAGTTATGATCTGCTGACTCTTCTCTCTTTTTTTTTTTTTTTTTTTTGAAGGTTGGTTTGAAACCAATGATTTTGTTATAAGAATAAAAAAATTGAAAATAAATTCTCTGTCCGTGAATCGAACCAAACCACCCAGCTTGACTCTTCTCTTTTTAATTTTAGTTTTTTTTTTATTTTCCCATGGAATACAAAACTATAGTAATGCCCTCTTGTTTAGATATTCTTGGTGGAATCTACCAAGGTTACAACTTACAACTCGTAAGAAAATACCAAAACGCACAACCACAACCAGCACGTTCGACATGTCTGTTTCTTTCTTTCTTTCTTCTTGTTCTTATTATTATTATTTTTATTTTTATTGGGACATAAGCATTTAAAAATGACATTGCAATCCTAGTCGACCAAGTGAAATTAAACCAAGCACGAAATTACAACTGTGACATCATCATATTACCTGTCCGCTAGTAAGCCAAAGCTCATTGTCATTTTCAATATAACGTATTCCAATTTTAAAAACAATCCAATACAAACAAAAACAGGACATGAAAACCACTACACCAGAAGAGAACGTTTCAGGTCAAACCATCCAGCGCAGTTAGAATTTATTAATAGAAATATAGATAACAAGAGCAAAAGAAAAATTGTTCCTCAGCTCTACCAGTAAACCCTATGCTCTTTTAGAAATTAATCAACTGTACATCCTCTCAAAATAATCATGTGATTTAATAGGAAATTAATATCCAGTATAAGAAATTAATATCTCGCAAGTTTTGTGGGGAAATGCGTGATTATTTATAATTGCATTAATCAACTATAATTCGTCTCAAAATTAAAAACGTCACAACTTGGAGGAGGATGCATTACTTGTATATTTTTTTATTATTGAGGATTTGCAAGGACACCCAAGAAATAGTCTCAATTTAATAAAAAAAAAAGATCATCACTGCCTTGACCCCTTGACTAAGTTGGAAACAACTCCCTTCTGACCTCCAAAATTTTCATTCTCTCTCTCCCCTTACTTTTGCCTCTCTCTTTCCTTCTTCATATGGATGGGATAATTCCAATGGTGTACAAGGCCGTGAAGAAAAAGAAAAAAATGAAATACTATACCAATCTTTCATCAGGTTCAACGCTCTACAACAATACCGATTCAGATGCCTCTGCAACAACAACCGATAGGTTTTTCACATCACCTCAACCAGAGCACTATAAATCACAAAACGAGACGGTGCAATTCGAACAGAGGTTTTTCTATACTCCACAAAGAGAGAATTTGGGCACAAACCATGACATTGAAAAGCAAATGCAAGGAGACTTACCACCAATTCCACGACCACGAGGACCTGTTTCACCGAGAAAGAAAGACAATGGGTGTAACAAGGATTCATGATCAGAACAGCGCAGCCATATTTGATGCTATATATTCATTAATTGGTCGTTGGTTGTATCTTTTTGCCATATTTGGATTTCTGAGCATGCATGAAATTCATTCCAAGTTGTGTAGGCGCAAGCCATAGTTTGTACTGGTTAGATGCTTACTTTCTTTTCTTCTTCTTGTCTTTATTTTTTTTACTTTTAGTGTGTTTTCAATCTGAAATTGGAAACAACCAAGAGCTATTCTTTGAGTTAATTCAACTTGTTTAGTTGACATTTGTAACAAATTTTATTGGTTCCAGATGCAAGCAGTTAGTTGGCATTACTTCGATAGTTCCATTAAAAATAGCTAATGACAGTTTTTAATTGAATCCTTCACCGAGAATTCCACAACGGTAATAATCCTGTTGGCACGAAACTGCAACTAAGAGAAAATCTGGTTATGAAATGGGTGTAAAAATTTAACAAATTCCAGGGAGAAAGATAAAAAGTGCTAGAGAAATTATAAGCACGTGTATGCTTTTATATATGAAATTTTCGGCCTATTCTTTTTTTTTTGGAGAAAAATAGGGCCAGCCCCTACCTTCTAAATTAATTAAAAAGTAGAAAAAAAATTACAAATTCGCCTTATTAAATTTTTTTTCCAATTCCATCGTATAGATAACAAAACAATATTGGGTATGAAGAATATTTAAAACTAAGAATAAAAAGAAGTGCATAGTTTTCAAATAGAGCACTCCATGTTTTCTAAGTCTTGAAAAAAGCGTTGACCATGTTATGTAATATGCCAGGCGTTTAATACGATACCAAGTATCTATGGGCCAATCAATTAATGGATAGCCGATAGCCCAAAATTTGCCATGAACGATCAACCAAATAAATTAACATTTTTGAACGATCTAGTCTGAAAGCACATGATGACATGATTACTTTAGAAGCACTAACCCAATTTAACAAATTGGAGGGAGTCAATTGTAGCCGTTGTTCCTCGAGCACTCCAAATCGGCGGTAGTGCTTTCAGGAGCTGACGCAGTATATCCGTAGTATATACCATATAAGAAATCAAACATGATACTAATCTAGCAATAAGCTCATAATTTCGAATTAATTAAATAAGAATTCTCACATTACAGAACTGAACATATTGGTACATCCGTAGTATATATATACCATATAGGAAATCAAACGTGATACTAATCTAGCAATGAGCTCATAATTTCGAATTAATTAAATAATAATTCTCACGTTACAGAACTAAACGTATTGAGAACAAGCATTCATACACAGATAGGTCGGTTTAACGTTCCAAACGGCAACGAAATGGACCATTCCGTTTACTGTTCCGTTCCATCAACGGTATGGTCATTTCATTACGTTTTCTAAAAATGAAATGTCATTTCATTTCGTTATTCGTTTCGTTTGGACGGAACGGAATGGAACAACGTTGATTTACACTAAAAACCGTACTATTTGTCGAAACGGAAGCGAAATAAGTCATTTCGTTTATTGTTCCGTTTCGACAACTGTATGTCCTCTCATTCCGCTTATCGAACGTTTCTAGGAACGAAATGGTTTTTGTACTATCACTTGTTCCATTTTGGATTAAGCATCCACAAAAAACGGTAAACGGTATACCGTCGTCACTCCTATACACAGGCCATTGACAGAACGAATAATTCGAAACCTTGATGGTGCTGGCACGGTGGTACCATGTACCGACCTCAAACAACTACAAAACATGCAGATATTCAATTACCTTTGGTCTATAATTAGTAGCAGCAACAGTTAGGCTCATACTTTAGTTTTGCCTAGCAAGTTATAGAGCCCACACGAGTCACGACACAACTAATGAGGTTCGTAACGTTGCTATAGCGAAATCATCACACCATTAATCAGTCCAGTGATTTTATGTAATTAATTCTCAAGAGATATTAACGAATCATATTGAATCAAGTGAGATGATTAACATCATAGTTTTTTATATTTACCGTTTGAGTTCTTACAATAATAAAGTATATAGGGCTGTTTGGATTTCCCAATGAATTTGGAGAATTTCATCTTACTACCATAAATTTCATCTTACTAATTCCCAATAAATTTATTATAAACAATCCAAATTATTCACAAAGTTACACAATTCCCAATAAATTTATTCCTAAAAATTGCAACTTTCCCAAATTTCTCAAATTCCTAAGCGATCCAAACGGCTCCATAGAGGTTTTTGAGCAAATATTGAGGATTTCTATGAAACACTTTAAAAAATATATAATAGGGATATCAAAACAAAACAATGTAATTTGCGTGTGTATCGATATATAGCTGTGGAAACTTACGCAGAAGCCCGCATGTTTATTTGTTATTTTATTTTTTGTTTTTATTTCTACCGTTAAGACTTTAGTAAACTTAGCTGCGAACCTGCGATTTGCTATTGGATATTGGTATTGTAATGACTTGTTTTTCGACTATATATAAGGCCCATGGGCTTCGGTCTCAAAAAAAAAAATTGTTGAATTTTAATTAATCGACTTTTAAAGTACTTTAGGGGCTGTTTGGATGTGTTGGGATTTTGAGGAATTTCAAATTTCTATACCCAAATTTATTATAAACAATTCAAATTCTTCACAAAGTTGCACACTTTCCAATAAATTTATGCCTAGGAATATGAAATTCCTCAAATTCCTAAACGATCCAAATGGCCCCATAGATCTTTTTTGCAGTTTTTATAAAAATAAAACCCTGATAACTATGTGACCCTTGCAGTTTTTATCATCCACTTTTTCACTGCAATTTTTCATCTTATTGATTGATGAATACAGAAGAGAATAAAATTTATAATGACTCGACATTATTAAAAAAAATACATTTCTCAATAATACTTTTTATAGGTACTAATCATTTAAATAAAAATAAAAATTACCTAAAAGATCATCCAAATACAAAAGCTTTATATATGTTTTAACGTTTCTATTTTATTTTCTAAAATGCCATGGAACTCGACATTTGTATGAATTTTCTATATTCCTTTTATAAGTTGTGAATAAAACTGTAACAAATTATATGAATTTTCACATTCCTTGAGTTGCAGTGTTTATAGGATGTTTGTTTACATAAAATTTTGTCAGAATAATAGTAGTTTTGTATCGTCAAATATCATATTACTGATAATACAAGTTGTACTTTACATCAGTATTCAGTATCAGTATTATAAATAAAGATTCGTGGGTGGTCAAAAATTATTTTGTTAAATGGAGGCCGACACAGCGACGATTCCTGTAACAAAGATTTGATACTCTTCGATTTGCGCAATGTAAAACTTTATTATCATTGGTGTGTCGAGTTTTACTCCTTATGGCATTAACCCGATTCACCAATAGAAATTTTTTAACCAGCACATTGTTTTGTTTTTTAATTTTTAATTTTGCGTCCCTTTTCTATATTGATTTCCATTGCTCTTTGTGTGCCGTCGGAGACCACCGTCTGCCTTTCCTTCTCTCCTCCGATAGCATTACCTCTCATCCTCCATACGTTCCCCTTTCACTTCTCCGACTGGTCCCACATCCTCCGTACTTTCCCCTTTCTCTTCTTTGACTGGTCAGTGCAAGCAGAAACCCTGAAACCCTAGATCTATTACTGGCCAAATCCTACGCTTCCTTTTTCTCCGCTTTCTCTTTTGCCACCTTTATTTACCTTCTTACTTTTTGGTTTTACTCTTTCTCTCTTCTTCTCTTGCCTAGAAATTCTGGATTTTTTTACTCCCGCTAGCCGCTATTTTTGTTTCATTTGTCAGTCTGTTCTCCTCACTTATCAGTTCTTTCTCTCTATCGTGACTCAAGCAATTATGAGAGTAGGTGCCATGGAGGCTGCTGTTGATGATATCGTGATTGATTAAGTAAAACCATTTATTTGGGATTTTTTAAGTACTTCTTTATTGGTCTTTTTCCTCTTTTTTTTTTTATGTAATAGGGATTTATTTGAGAGAGAAGCTCATATTAAAGGGATGGTTTATCTGGCGAGCTCACAATGGTATGAATTGGCTCCTTGAAGGACCCATAAATGTGCATGGATCTTGCAAGGTGATGTGCTTTATTTAATTTAGATTAGTAAATAAGCTAAGTGACATGTGTTGATGAAAGTGATAGTTGTTAATTAGCTAGCTTGATGCATTATTTTAAGTGAAGGTCCAATATTTATATTGGTATATTATCTTCCAATTATAAGACATTTCTATTCAATTTGCAAAATCAGTGACAATAGATTTTAAGGATAGATAAGAAACAAGATAGAAGGTGCATTTCAATTTAATTAGGCTGCAACATGATTATTATATGTACTACCACGTTATGGTATATATATCATGAAAACTTCTATTTTTTTAAAATGTAATATACTTCATCTTCGACCTTGAACTATTGCCGCATTTTTCTCAAGTTCATAAATAGTAGAATATAAGTTCTTCCAGTATTGTTCGGCACTATCTTGATAACATATAAATACCAATAAGTATAGATGTTTTCCTCTTAATTTGGTTGGCATAAAAATAACCAATCGTCCAAGTAAAACTTTATTTTCTTCCTATCAGTCCATTTTTTTTTTTTGTATCGGGTTCCTGTCTCATGCGATCTACTTGAAAATTGGTGGAACAAATCATATTGTTCCATGATAGCAAAATTAATTTCAATTAAAAAATTGCTACCTGGCGAAAATCTTATGATCATTATTTAAGAAAATAATTTATTTTTTTTTAAATGTATTTTATCACAGCTGCAGTAATGTATGTACCTTTTTGCCTTTCATGGCATGCACAATCGTTATGGGGCTGCTCAGCTAGCTGGAGCTGGTGGAGGTGGCGGCGGCAGGTGGAGATGGGGTGGAAATGGCATTAATGGCATCGGTGCCAGTGATTGTTATTGATCCCACCACCATCTTGGTCCCAATTATTTGCCATGCCCAAGGTAAGCATTTCTGATTTTTATTTTATTTTTTTTTTTTTTGGGTTACGGAGTTGTTATGTTGATGCATTAAAGTATGCTACTTTCGGTTGCAAATTTATAAATACATGAAGTTCATTTTTCTAGCTGGTAAATTTTAATATTATTTATATCTAAAATATATCAGGTGTGGGAATATAAACTGGGCAAAGTGGATGAAGTGTAATATCTGCAACACCAACAAGCCATGCCACAATGAAGGTGGCTCTAGATAGTGAGCACCACTTCATTTTTTTTTTTTTTTCCCTTTGAATAGAGATCTTAACACTTAAGTTAGAAATAAATGAAATGTTGTGTTTTATACTTTTATTGAATTTGTTTATTTGTAACTTCTTTTCTTTTTAATTTTATCTATTTCACTTTGTGGCGGTCCAGGGTTGGTCGTGGAAGCGATTATAAAGAGCTGTCTGAAGAGGAGATATAAGAAACAGAGCGATGGCACAAGGAGGGTGAATAAGTATGTTTTTGATTATTTTTTGACTAGCATCATTTCTTTTTTCCATTACTGAGAGGATTTTGCTTAAAAGTACATCACCTCCCAACTGAATTCATAGAAGTCTTAGACATCAGTTGTTTATATATTTTTCATAGGTTAGTTTATATCAGTGGTAGAAAATACTGAGACTTTATTTTAAATGGCAACTTTTGGATGTAGGATGATGGAGAGCTGTACCTTGAGTTTGGTACCTGAAAAAGAAATAAGAGCAATCTCATTAGCAATCCATGCCATTTAACACCGCCCATCCTCAAGGTTATTAGTAATTATGTGGCAAGAAGCATTTCTGTACCTTCCAAGTTGTACTTTTACCAGCTTAGTTACTAAATGGTTGTACGTTACTTTTTTCCCCCCTTTTTGAAGGTATCAGTTGTATATTCACTGGTATCAGTGGTATGGTATTTCAGGTGTAATGACTTAAAAAGTGGCTGAAATTTGTTTGAAAAACATTGATTTGGTTGAGTTCCACCTTTAATGACATACTGACATATGAAGTTCTTACTCTGTGCATTGCATACGTGGATTTTTTGTATTTTATTTTATTGCATTGTGACTAAACTTTACAATTTCATTTTGAGTTTAGCACAGAGAAATGGATTTTTATAACGGTAAGATTTTTCTTATGTTTTTTCTCTACTCTTATTGAACTAAATTCAATCTAATATTTAAGAATTTATAACCAGTTTAATTAAAAAAATATATTATTCGTGCACTTCGAAACTCTTTTATTAGTGGTTTTGAAGTTCGGAAAGAAGGTTCTTTATTTTTCAACAATTATAAATATAGTATAATCTGTATCACTAATTTTAATGTTTTAGTGATACAGATTATACTATATTTAGTGATACAGCTAATACTATATTTCTTGAAGCTCGATATGTATCAAGGAGACTATAGTATATTTCTTCACTAAAGAAGATAAAACATTAAAATTAGTATAGTATATTTCTTCACTATAAAGAAGATAAAACTTCTTATTAGTGAAGCTCGATATGTTTTAAGGAGACAGCTTTTCATCCATTACCACATCTTGATATATATGCCGGTGACGAATATTCAACTTCTATTTTATCTTCATCATGGTATTCATATATCGCGCGAAGCGCGATTTGCCCTTCTAGTTATAAGTTATAACTAATAATGTGTTATTGTGCAAGGTGCCTCGGACTCAAATCAAGACACACAAGGTACTGCTTCCTAAGAGCAGCGTGTCTACCAATTTCATCATGGCGGCTTATTATAAATAATAACCCAATTCATAATCAATCGTCAAGATTTCAAAATTCTATTTTAAATAAGAAACCTTAGAATAGATAAAGAAAAAGATTTGTTTCATCTTCGATTGAAATTCTAAATAAAGTAATTTTTACTTAGGAAAAATCTGCTTCTTAATATTTTGAATATATATAAATATTTACCCTTTTTTCGAATTTATCTTATTTTCTGAATCAAGAATGATAAAAATCAAAGAATTTGATTTCTCTTGGGGATTATCGAGTTTCACTCGATATATGATTTTTTTAATTAATTTTTTATTTTTTTATAATTTATTTGTTTTATAATTAAGTTATCTATATAATTTAGTTTGTATAATTCAATTTTATTTATTTGCAATAGATTAAAAAAATTTGTCTAAAGTTGTGGATGGCTGTAAAACATTACCAAAGAAATGATGTTTCAAAAATAATGAGCTAATTTGTGTTGAATAATAATCTTGTAGATTAGAGTAGTATATTCTTAATATGATTTTGATGGGTTTAAAATAATAGTAATTACACAGATAATGTCCAAATAAATACAAATTCTGAGCATCATTTCAGCATTTCAAACAATTACATTCATTCTAAGTCATTTGATCACAATAATCAATATTTAGGCTCCCTATACTGTCAAGAAAATGATTCAGGTCTTACTTATTAAATAAATTGAATTATACATAGTAATTGAGTATATAATATACAAATAAAATTCAAATATTAAATAATAAATCAAATTTGGATTATACATAGTAATTAGGCGTTTAAAATGAAAATAATACTTATTCTAAGTATCATTTGAGCATTTCATCTGTCTCTGAATTCACTCTAAGTTATTTCATCGCAATAATCTATACGGTTTAGAATATCATTCAGATATTATTTATTCAAAAATATTGAAATATACACAGTACTTATGCATATAAAGTGCAAATAGTGGTTATTCTCAGTTTCATTTGAGCATTTCAACTGTTTCTATATTCATTCTAAGTCATTTTATCGCAATAATCTTCATTTAAACTCTCTAGACAATATAGAATACGATTCGGATCTAACTTACTAAAAAAGATAGGATTATACATAGTTATTAGGCCTATAAAGTGAACCAAATAAAGCAATTAAGCATATAAAGTGCAAATAATTCAATTATGAGTGTTATTTGAGCATTTCAATTGTTTTAGGATTCACTCTAAGTCATTTAATCATAATAATCTATAATTAAACTCTTCATGCTCTCTAGAATATGATTCAAATCTTGTTTATTCAAAAAGATTGGATTATACGTGGAAATTACCAATATAAAGTGCAAATAATGCAATTCTGAGTATCATTTGAGCATTTCAATCGTTTCTAGATTCATTCTAAGTCATTTCATCACAATAATCTATATTTTTAAACATTTTATATTGTTTAGAATATGATTCATATCTTGTTTATTCAAAAAGAATGGATTATACGTGGTAATTACCATATAAATTGTAAATAATGCAATTCTGAGTGTTATTTGAGCATTTCAATCATTTTTGGATTCATTTTAATTCATTTTATCACAATAATCTACATTTCAACTCTTCCTACTGTCTATAATATGATTCATATCTTGTCTATTCAAAAAGATAAGATTACACGTGGTAATTACGTATATAAAGTGCAAATAATGCAATTTTAAGTATCATTTGAACATTTCAATCGTTTCTGGATTAATTCTACGTCATTTCATCACAATAATCTATAATAAAACTCTTTATACTGTGTAGAACATGATTCATATCTTGTTTATTATAAAAAAATTGTATTCCAAGTAGTAATTACGCATATAAAATGCAAATAATGCAATTTTGAGTGTTATTTGAGCATTTCAATCATTTCTGAATTTTTTCTAACTCATTTCAACACAGTAATCTAAATTTAAACTCTTTCTGCTCTCTAGAAAATAATGCAATTCTGACTGTCATTTGAGCATTTCAATTGCATCTGATTTCATTCTAAGTCATTTAATCACGATAATCTACATTTAAACTCTTTATGCTCTCTAGAGTATGATTCATATCTTATTTATTCAAAAAATTGGATTATACGTGGTAATTACGCATATAAAGTGCAAATATTGCAATTCTGAGTGTTATTTGAGCATTTCAATTGTTTCTGGATTTATTCTAAGTCATTTCATCAGAATAATCTACATTTAAACTCTTTATATTGTTTTGAATATGATTCATATCTTGTTTTTTCAAAAAGATTGGATTATATGTGTTAATTTTCACATATAAATTGGAAATAATGCAATTTTGAGTGTTATTTGAGCACTTCAATCGTTTCTGCATTCATTCTAAGTCATTTCAGCACAATAATCTACATTTAAACTCTTTATACTGTCTAGAAAATGATGCATATCTTGTTAATTAAAAAAAATGGAATATATGTGGTATTTACGCATAGAAAGTGCAAATAATGCAATTCTGAGTGTTATTTGAGCATTACAATCATTTATGTATTCTTTCTAATTCATTTCATAACAATAATCTACAATTAAACTCTTTATACTATCTAGAATATGATTCATATCTCGTTTATTCAAAAATATTGGACTATACATTCTAGTTATGCATATAAAGTGTAAATAATGCAATTCTGAGTATCATTTGAGAATTTCAACCGTTAAGTCACAATAATCTACGTTTAAACTCTTTATACTATCTAGAATATGATTCATATCTTGTTTATTCTAAAAGATTGGATTATACGTGGCAATTACGCATATAAAGTGCAAATAATGAAATTCTGAGTGTTATTTCAGCATTTCAACCATTTTTGGATTCTTTTAACTCATTTCATCTCAATAATCTACATTTAGAAAGATTGGATTATAAATGGTAAATAAGCATATAAAGTGCAAATAATGCAATTCTGAGTGTTATTTGAGCATTTCAACCTTTTTGGATTCATTCTAAGTCATTTCATCGCAATAATCTATATTTAAATTCTTTATATTATCTAGAATACGATTCATATCTTGTTTATTCAAAAATATTTGATTATAAGTGCTAATTATGCATATAAATTGCAAATAATGCAAATCTGAATATTATTGAGGATTTCAATTATTTATGGATTCATTCTAAGTCATTTTCTACATTAATTTACATTTAAACTCTTTATACAGTTCAGAATATGATTTTATATCTTGTTTATTGAAAAAAATTGAATTATACGTGGTAATTAAGCATTAAAAGTGCAAATAATGCAATTCTGAGTGTTATTTGAGCAATTCAATCATTTCTGGATTTTTTCTAAGTTATTTCATAAAAAATAATCTATATTTAAACTCTTTATACTGTCTAGGATATGATTCATATCTCATTTATTCAAAAAGATTGGATTATAAACGGTAATTAAGCATATAAATTGCAAATATGCAATTCTGACTGTTTTATGAGCATTTCAACCATTTTTCGATTCATTCTAAGTCATTTCATCTTCATAATCTATATTTAAACTCTTTATACTCTCTAGAATACGATTTATATCTCGTTTATTCAAAAATATTGGAATATTTCAGCTAATTTTTTAGATAAAGTATAAAAAAATGCAATTTTGAGTATCATTTGAGCATTTCAACCATTTCTTGATTCATTTTAAGTCACTTCGTCACAATAATCTATATTTAAACTTGGTAATGATTTAGGCACTACAAAAGAAACTTCTCTAAGACTGCCTATAGGGGGAAGAGGTCTCGTTATTGATACGAAATGGATTGAGAAGGACGATTCGAGTGGTATTTTAGAAATGATTTGTGTATATATTTTACAGAAACGTAAAATCAAGGTAGGTGATAAAGTAGCTGGAAGACATGGCAATAAAGGTATCATTTCCAAGATTTTGCCTCGACAAGATATGCCCTATTTGCAAGATGGAACACCTGTTGATATGGTCTTCAATCCTTTAGGAGTACCTTCACGAATGAATGTGGGACAGCTATTTGAATGCTCGCTTGGATTAGCAGGGGATCTGCTAAAGAAACATTATCGAATAGCACCCTTTGATGAAAGATATGAGCAAGAGGCTTCCAGAAAACTAGTCTTTTCTGAATTATATGAAGCCAGTAAACAAACAAAAAATCCATGGGTATTTGAGCCTGAATACCCTGGAAAAAGCAAAATATTTGATGGAAGAACAGGAGATCCTTTTGAACAACCCGTTCTAATAGGAAAGTCCTATATTCTAAAATTAATTCATCAAGTTGATGATAAAATTCATGGGCGTTCTACTGGGCCTTACTCACTTGTTACACAACAACCCGTTAGAGGAAGGGCTAACCAAGGGGGACAGCGAGTAGGAGAAATGGAAGTTTGGGCTCTAGAAGGATTTGGTGTTGCTCATATTTTACAAGAAATGCTTACTTATAAATCTGATCATATTAGAACTCGTAAAGAAATAATAAATACTATGCTTACTGGAGGAAGAACTCCTAACCCCGACGATGATGTGCCAGAATCTTTTCGAGTACTTGTTCGGGAACTACGATGTTTGGCTCTAGAACTGAATTACTTTATATGGTCTAGAATATGATTCATATCGTGTTCATTCAAAAAAATTGTATTATACATGGTAATTACGCATATAAATTGCAAATAATGAAATTCAGAGTGTTATTCGAGCATTTTAATAGTTGTTGGATTCAATTTAAGTCATTTCTTCGCAATAATCTACATTTAAATTCTTTAAACTATCTAGAATATGTTTCATATCTTGTTTATTCAAAGATTGGATTATAAGTTCTAATTACGTATATAAAGTGCGAATAATGCACATCTGAGTATTATTTGTGCATTTCAATCATTTTGGGATTCATTCTAAGCCATTTCTTCACAATAATTTACATTTAAACACTTTATACTGTCCAGAATATAATTCCTATCTTGTTTATTTAAAAAGATTGTATTATATGTGGTAATTACGCATATAAAATGCAAATAATGCAATTCTGAGCGTTATTTGAGCATTTCAATCGTTTCTAGATTCTTTCAAACTCATTTCATGACAATAATCTATATTTAAACTTTTTATACTGTCTAGGATATGATTCGTATCTCGTTTATTCAAAAAGATTAAATTATAAACGGTAATTATGCATATAAATTGCAAAAAATGCAATTTTGACAGTTATATGAGCATTTCAACCATTTTTGGATTCATTCTAAGTCATTTCATCTCCGTAATCTATATTTAAACTCTTTATACTATCGAGAATATGATTCATATCAAGTTTATTAAAAAATATTGGAATAATTCAGCTAATTACGCAGATAAATTGCAATTGTTTCTGGATTCTTTCTAACTCGTTTAGTCACAATAATCTACATTTAAACTCTTTATACTGTCGAGAATATGATTCATATCTCGTTTAATCAAAAAGATTGGATTACACATGCTAATTACGGAAATAAATTACAAATAATGCAATTATGACTATCATTTGAGCATTACAACCGTTTCTGGATTAATTATATGTCATCTCATCACAATAATCAACATATAAACTCTTTATACTGTCTAGAATATGATTCATATCTTGTTTATTCAAAAATACTGGATTATACGTGCTAATTGCGCATATAAAGTGCAATTAATGCAATTCTGAGTATCATTTGAGCATTTCAACCTTATCTTGATTCATTTTAATTCATTTCATCTCAGTAATCTACATTTAAACTCTTTATACGGTCTAGAATATGATTCATATCTTGTTCATTCAAAAATATTGTATTATACATGGTAATTACGCATATAAAGTGCAAATAGTGAATTCAAAGTGTTATTCGAGCATTTTAATCGTTGTCGGATTCAATTTAAGTCATTTCATCACAATAATCTACATTTAAACCCTTTATACTCTCTAGAATATGATTCATATCTTGCTTATTCAAAAATATTGGATTATATGTGGTAATTACGAATGTAAAATGCAAATAATGCAATTCTGAGTTTTATTTGAAGATTTCATTTGTTTATGGATTCTTTCTAACTCGTTTCATCACAATAATCTACATTTAAACTATTTATACTGTCTAGAATATGAATCATATCTTGTTTATTGAAAAAGATTGGATTATACATGCTAATGACGGAAATAAAATGCAAATAATGCAATTCTGAGAATCATTTCAGCATAAAAAACGTTTCTGGATTAATTATATGTCATTTCATCACAATAATCAACATTGAAATTCTTTATAGTTTCTATAATTTGATTTATATCTTGTTTATACAAAAATATTGGATTATAATGCTAATTGCGCATATAAAGTGAAATTAATGCAATTCTCAGCATCATTTGAGCAATTCAATCGTTTCTGGATTCATTCTAATTCATTTAATCACAATAATCTATATTTCAACCTTTTATACCGTTTAGAATATGATTCATATCTTGTTTATTAAAAAAGATTGGATTATACGAGTTAATTATGCATATAAAGTGGATATAATGAAATTTTGAGTGTTATTTGAGCATTTCGATCTTTTCTGTATTTATTCTAAGTCATTTCAGCACAATAATCTACATTTAATCTCTTTAAACTGTCTAGAAAATGATGCATATCTTGTTTATTAAATAAAATAGGATTATATGTGGTAATTACGCATATAAAGTGCAAATAATGCAATTCTGAGTTTTATTTGAGCATTTCAATCGTTTAGGGATTCTTTCTAACTCATTTCATCACAAACATTTACATTCAAACTCTCTATACTGTCTAGAACATGATTCATATCTTGTTTATTAAAAAAGATTGGATTATACATGCTGATTACGCATACAAAGTGCAAATAATGCAATTCTGGGTATCATTTGAGCATTTCAATCATTTCTGCATTCATACTAAGTCATTTCATCGCAATAATCTGCATTCATATCATGTTTATTCAAAAATATTGGATTCTATGTGGTAATTACTCTTAAAAATTGCAAATAATGTAATTTTGAGTGTCATTTGTGAATTTAAATCGTTTCTGGATTCATTCTAAGTCATTTTATAAAAATAATTTACATTTAAGCTCTTTATTCTGTCTAGAATATGATTCGTATCTCGTTTATTCAAAAAAAATTTGATTATACGTGGTAATTACGGATATGAAGTTCAAAAAATTCAATTAGGAATGTTGTTTGAGCATTTCTATCGTTTATGGATATTTTTTAAACTCATTTTCTCAGAATAATGTACATTTAAACTCTTTATATTGTTTAGTATATGATTCATATCTTGTTTATTCAAAATGATTGAATTATACATTGTAGTTATATAAAGTGCAAACAATACAATTCTAGGCATTACTTGAGCTTTTCAACCGTTTCTGGATTAATTCTTAGTCATTTCATCACAATAATCTACATTTAAAATATTTATACGGTCTAGAATATGATTTATATCTTGTTTATTCAGAAATATTGGATTATACGTGACAATTACGCATGTAAATTGCAAAATAATGAAATTCTGAGTGTTATTTGAGCATTTCAGTCGTTTTTGGATTCATTCTAATTAATTTCATCACAATAATTTACATTTAAACTTTTTATACTATCTAGAATATGATTCATATCAAGTTCATACAAAAAGAATGTATTATATGTGTTAATTACGCATATTAAGTGAAAAGAATGCAATTCTGAGTGTTATTTGAGCATTTCAATTGTTTCTGGATTTATTCTAAGTCATTTCATCAGAATAATCTACATTTAAACTCTTTATATTGTTTTGAATATGATTCATATCTTGTTTTTTCAAAAAGATTGGATTATACGTGTTAATTTTCACATATAAATTGGAAATAATGCAATTTTGAGTGTTATTTGAGCACTTCAATCGTTTCTGCATTCATTCTAAGTCATTTCAGCACAATAATCTACATTTAAACTCTTTATACTGTCTAGAAAATGATGCATATCTTGTTAATTAAAAAAAAATGGAATATATGTGGTATTTACGCATAGAAAGTGCAAATAATGCAATTCTGAGTGTTATTTGAGCATTACAATCGTTTATGTATTCTTTCTAATTCATTTCATAACAATAATCTACAATTAAACTCTTTATACTATCTAGAATATGATTCATATCTCGTTTATTCAAAAATATTGGACTATACATTCTAGTTATGCATATAAAGTGTAAATAATGCAATTCTGAGTATCATTTGAGAATTTCAACCGTTAAGTCACAATAATCTACGTTTAAACTCTTTATACTATCTAGAATATGATTCATATCTTGTTTATTCTAAAAGATTGGATTATACGTGGCAATTACGCATATAAAGTGCAAATAATGAAATTCTGAGTGTTATTTCAGCATTTCAACCATTTTTGGATTCTTTTAACTCATTTCATCTCAATAATCTACATTTAGAAAGATTGGATTATAAATGGTAAATAAGCATATAAAGTGCAAATAATGCAATTCTGAGTGTTATTTGAGCATTTCAACCTTTTTGGATTCATTCTAAGTCATTTCATCGCAATAATCTATATTTAAATTCTTTATACTATCTAGAATACGATTCATATCTTGTTTATTCAAAAATATTTGATTATAAGTGCTAATTATGCGTATAAATTGCAAATAATGCAAATCTGAATATTATTGAGGATTTCAATTATTTATGGATTCATTCTAAGTCATTTTCTACATTAATTTACATTTAAACTCTTTATACAGTTCAGAATATGATTTTATATCTTGTTTATTTAAAAAAAATTGAATTATACGTGGTAATTAAGCATTAAAAGTGCAAATAATGCAATTCTGAGTGTTATTTGAGCAATTCAATCGTTTCTGGATTTTTTCTAAGTTATTTCACAAAAAATAATCTATATTTAAACTCTTTATACTGTCTAGGATATGATTCATATCTCGTTTATTCAAAAAGATTGGATTATAAACGGTAATTAAGCATATAAATTGCAAATATGCAATTCTGACTGTTTTATGAGCATTTCAACCATTTTTCGATTCATTCTAAGTCATTTCATCTTCATAATCTATATTTAAACTCTTTATACTCTCTAGAATACGATTTATATCTCGTTTATTCAAAAATATTGGAATATTTCAGCTAATTTTTCAGATAAAGTATAAAAAATGCAATTTTGAGTATCATTTGAGCATTTCAACCATTTCTTGATTCATTTTAAGTCACTTCGTCACAATAATCTATATTTAAACTCTTTATATGGTCTAGAATATGATTCATATCGTGTTCATTCAAAAAAATTGTATTATACATGGTAATTACGCATATAAATTGCAAATAATGAAATTCAGAGTGTTATTCGAGCATTTTAATAGTTGTTGGATTCAATTTAAGTCATTTCTTCGCAATAATCTACATTTAAATTCTTTATACTATCTAGAATATGTTTCATATCTTGTTTATTCAAAGATTGGATTATAAGTTCTAATTACGTATATAAAGTGCGAATAATGCACATCTGAGTATTATTTGTGCATTTCAATCATTTTGGGATTCATTCTAAGCCATTTCTTCACAATAATTTACATTTAAACACTTTATACTGTCCAGAATATAATTCCTATCTTGTTTATTTAAAAAGATTGTATTATATGTGGTAATTACGCATATAAAATGCAAATAATGCAATTCTGAGCGTTATTTGAGCATTTCAATCGTTTCTAGATTCTTTCAAACTCATTTCATCACAATAATCTATATTTAAACTTTTTATACTGTCAAGGATATGATTCGTATCTCGTTTATTCAAAAAGATTAAATTATAAACGGTAATTACGCATATAAATTGCAAAAAATGCAATTTTGACAGTTATATGAGCATTTCAACCATTTTTGGATTCATTCTAAGTCATTTCATCTCCGTAATCTATATTTAAACTCTTTATACTGTCGAGAATATGATTCATATCAAGTTTTTTAAAAAATATTGGAATAATTCAGCTAATTACGCAGATAAATTGCAATTGTTTCTGGATTCTTTCTAACTCGTTTAGTCACAATAATCTTCATTTAAACTCTTTATACTGTCTAGAATATGATTCATATCTCGTTTAATCAAAAAGATTGGATTACACATGCTAATTACGGAAATAAATTACAAATAATGCAATTATGACTATCATTTGAGCATTACAACCGTTTCTGGATTAATTATATGTCATCTCATCACAATAATCAACATATAAACTCTTTATACTGTCTAGAATATGATTCATATCTTGTTTATTCAAAAATACTGGATTATACGTGCTAATTGCGCATATAAAGTGCAATTAATGCAATTCTGAGTATCATTTGAGCATTTCAACCTTATCTTGATTCATTTTAATTCATTTCATCTCAGTAATCTACATTTAAACTCTTTATACGGTCTAGAATATGATTCATATCTTGTTCATTCAAAAATATTGTATTATACATGGTAATTACGCATATAAAGTGCAAATAGTGAATTCAAAGTGTTATTCGAGCATTTTAATCGTTGTCGGATTCAATTTAAGTCATTTCATCACAATAATCTACATTTAAACCCTTTATACTCTCTAGAATATGATTCATATCTTGCTTATTCAAAAATATTGGATTATATGTGGTAATTACGAATGTAAAATGCAAATAATGCAATTCTGAGTTTTATTTGAAGATTTCATTTGTTTATGGATTCTTTCTAACTCGTTTCATCACAATAATCTACATTTAAACTATTTATACTGTCTAGAATATGAATCATATCTTGTTTATTGAAAAAGATTGGATTATACATGCTAATGACGGAAATAAAATGCAAATAATGCAATTCTGAGAATCATTTCAGCATAAAAACCGTTTCTGGATTAATTATATGTCATTTCATCACAATAATCAACATTGAAATTCTTTATAGTTTCTATAATTTGATTTATATCTTGTTTATACAAAAATATTGGATTATAATGCTAATTGCGCATATAAAGTGAAATTAATGCAATTCTCAGCATCATTTGAGCAATTCAATCGTTTCTGGATTCATTCTAATTCATTTAATCACAATAATCTATATTTCAACCTTTTATACCGTTTAGAATATGATTCATATCTTGTTTATTAAAAAAGATTGGATTATACGAGTTAATTATGCATATAAAGTGGATATAATGAAATTTTGAGTGTTATTTGAGCATTTCGATCTTTTCTGTATTTATTCTAAGTCATTTCAGCACAATAATCTACATTTAATCTCTTTAAACTGTCTAGAAAATGATGCATATCTTGTTTATTAAATAAAATTGGATTATATGTGGTAATTACGCATATAAAGTGCAAATAATGCAATTCTGAGTTTTATTTGAGCATTTCAATCGTTTAGGGATTCTTTCTAACTCATTTCATCACAAACATTTACATTCAAACTCTCTATACTGTCTAGAACATGATTCATATCTTGTTTATTAAAAAAGATTGGATTATACATGCTGATTACGCATACAAAGTGCAAATAATGCAATTCTGGGTATCATTTGAGCATTTCAATCATTTCTGCATTCATACTAAGTCATTTCATCGCAATAATCTGCATTCATATCATGTTTATTCAAAAATATTGGATTCTATGTGGTAATTACTCTTAAAAATTGCAAATAATGTAATTTTGAGTGTCATTTGTGAATTTAAATCGTTTCTGGATTCATTCTAAGTCATTTTATAAAAATAATTTACATTTAAGCTCTTTATTCTGTCTAGAATATGATTCGTATCTCGTTTATTCAAAAAAAATTTGATTATACGTGGTAATTACGGATATGAAGTTCAAAAAATTCAATTAGGAATGTTGTTTGAGCATTTCTATCGTTTATGGATATTTTTAAACTCATTTTCTCAGAATAATGTACATTTAAACTCTTTATATTGTTTAGTATATGATTCATATCTTGTTTATTCAAAATGATTGAATTATACATTGTAGTTATATAAAGTGCAAATAATACAATTCTAGGCATTACTTGAGCTTTTCAACCGTTTCTGGATTAATTCTTAGTCATTTCATCACAATAATCTACATTTAAAATATTTATACGGTCTAGAATATGATTTATATCTTGTTTATTCAGAAATATTGGATTATACGTGACAATTACGCATGTAAATTGCAAAATAATGAAATTCTGAGTGTTATTTGAGCATTTCAGTCGTTTTTGGATTCATTCTAATTAATTTCATCACAATAATTTACATTTAAACTTTTTATACTATCTAGAATATGATTCATATCAAGTTCATACAAAAAGAATGTATTATATGTGTTAATTACGCATATTAAGTGAAAAGAATGCAATTCTGAGTGTTATTTGAGCATTTCAATTGTTTCTGGATTTATTCTAAGTCATTTCATCAGAATAATCTACATTTAAACTCTTTATATTGTTTTGAATATGATTCATATCTTGTTTTTTCAAAAAGATTGGATTATACGTGTTAATTTTCACATATAAATTGGAAATAATGCAATTTTGAGTGTTATTTGAGCACTTCAATCGTTTCTGCATTCATTCTAAGTCATTTCAGCACAATAATCTACATTTAAACTCTTTATACTGTCTAGAAAATGATGCATATCTTGTTAATTAAAAAAAAATGGAATATATGTGGTATTTACGCATAGAAAGTGCAAATAATGCAATTCTGAGTGTTATTTGAGCATTACAATCGTTTATGTATTCTTTCTAATTCATTTCATAACAATAATCTACAATTAAACTCTTTATACTATCTAGAATATGATTCATATCTCGTTTATTCAAAAATATTGGACTATACATTCTAGTTATGCATATAAAGTGTAAATAATGCAATTCTGAGTATCATTTGAGAATTTCAACCGTTAAGTCACAATAATCTACGTTTAAACTCTTTATACTATCTAGAATATGATTCATATCTTGTTTATTCTAAAAGATTGGATTATACGTGGCAATTACGCATATAAAGTGCAAATAATGAAATTCTGAGTGTTATTTCAGCATTTCAACCATTTTTGGATTCTTTTAACTCATTTCATCTCAATAATCTACATTTAGAAAGATTGGATTATAAATGGTAAATAAGCATATAAAGTGCAAATAATGCAATTCTGAGTGTTATTTGAGCATTTCAACCTTTTTGGATTCATTCTAAGTCATTTCATCGCAATAATCTATATTTAAATTCTTTATACTATCTAGAATACGATTCATATCTTGTTTATTCAAAAATATTTGATTATAAGTGCTAATTATGCGTATAAATTGCAAATAATGCAAATCTGAATATTATTGAGGATTTCAATTATTTATGGATTCATTCTAAGTCATTTTCTACATTAATTTACATTTAAACTCTTTATACAGTTCAGAATATGATTTTATATCTTGTTTATTTAAAAAAAATTGAATTATACGTGGTAATTAAGCATTAAAAGTGCAAATAATGCAATTCTGAGTGTTATTTGAGCAATTCAATCGTTTCTGGATTTTTTCTAAGTTATTTCACAAAAAATAATCTATATTTAAACTCTTTATACTGTCTAGGATATGATTCATATCTCGTTTATTCAAAAAGATTGGATTATAAACGGTAATTAAGCATATAAATTGCAAATATGCAATTCTGACTGTTTTATGAGCATTTCAACCATTTTTCGATTCATTCTAAGTCATTTCATCTTCATAATCTATATTTAAACTCTTTATACTCTCTAGAATACGATTTATATCTCGTTTATTCAAAAATATTGGAATATTTCAGCTAATTTTTCAGATAAAGTATAAAAAATGCAATTTTGAGTATCATTTGAGCATTTCAACCATTTCTTGATTCATTTTAAGTCACTTCGTCACAATAATCTATATTTAAACTCTTTATATGGTCTAGAATATGATTCATATCGTGTTCATTCAAAAAAATTGTATTATACATGGTAATTACGCATATAAATTGCAAATAATGAAATTCAGAGTGTTATTCGAGCATTTTAATAGTTGTTGGATTCAATTTAAGTCATTTCTTCGCAATAATCTACATTTAAATTCTTTATACTATCTAGAATATGTTTCATATCTTGTTTATTCAAAGATTGGATTATAAGTTCTAATTACGTATATAAAGTGCGAATAATGCACATCTGAGTATTATTTGTGCATTTCAATCATTTTGGGATTCATTCTAAGCCATTTCTTCACAATAATTTACATTTAAACACTTTATACTGTCCAGAATATAATTCCTATCTTGTTTATTTAAAAAGATTGTATTATATGTGGTAATTACGCATATAAAATGCAAATAATGCAATTCTGAGCGTTATTTGAGCATTTCAATCGTTTCTAGATTCTTTCAAACTCATTTCATCACAATAATCTATATTTAAACTTTTTATACTGTCAAGGATATGATTCGTATCTCGTTTATTCAAAAAGATTAAATTATAAACGGTAATTACGCATATAAATTGCAAAAAATGCAATTTTGACAGTTATATGAGCATTTCAACCATTTTTGGATTCATTCTAAGTCATTTCATCTCCGTAATCTATATTTAAACTCTTTATACTGTCGAGAATATGATTCATATCAAGTTTTTTAAAAAATATTGGAATAATTCAGCTAATTACGCAGATAAATTGCAATTGTTTCTGGATTCTTTCTAACTCGTTTAGTCACAATAATCTTCATTTAAACTCTTTATACTGTCTAGAATATGATTCATATCTCGTTTAATCAAAAAGATTGGATTACACATGCTAATTACGGAAATAAATTACAAATAATGCAATTATGACTATCATTTGAGCATTACAACCGTTTCTGGATTAATTATATGTCATCTCATCACAATAATCAACATATAAACTCTTTATACTGTCTAGAATATGATTCATATCTTGTTTATTCAAAAATACTGGATTATACGTGCTAATTGCGCATATAAAGTGCAATTAATGCAATTCTGAGTATCATTTGAGCATTTCAACCTTATCTTGATTCATTTTAATTCATTTCATCTCAGTAATCTACATTTAAACTCTTTATACGGTCTAGAATATGATTCATATCTTGTTCATTCAAAAATATTGTATTATACATGGTAATTACGCATATAAAGTGCAAATAGTGAATTCAAAGTGTTATTCGAGCATTTTAATCGTTGTCGGATTCAATTTAAGTCATTTCATCACAATAATCTACATTTAAACCCTTTATACTCTCTAGAATATGATTCATATCTTGCTTATTCAAAAATATTGGATTATATGTGGTAATTACGAATGTAAAATGCAAATAATGCAATTCTGAGTTTTATTTGAAGATTTCATTTGTTTATGGATTCTTTCTAACTCGTTTCATCACAATAATCTACATTTAAACTATTTATACTGTCTAGAATATGAATCATATCTTGTTTATTGAAAAAGATTGGATTATACATGCTAATGACGGAAATAAAATGCAAATAATGCAATTCTGAGAATCATTTCAGCATAAAAACCGTTTCTGGATTAATTATATGTCATTTCATCACAATAATCAACATTGAAATTCTTTATAGTTTCTATAATTTGATTTATATCTTGTTTATACAAAAATATTGGATTATAATGCTAATTGCGCATATAAAGTGAAATTAATGCAATTCTCAGCATCATTTGAGCAATTCAATCGTTTCTGGATTCATTCTAATTCATTTAATCACAATAATCTATATTTCAACCTTTTATACCGTTTAGAATATGATTCATATCTTGTTTATTAAAAAAGATTGGATTATACGAGTTAATTATGCATATAAAGTGGATATAATGAAATTTTGAGTGTTATTTGAGCATTTCGATCTTTTCTGTATTTATTCTAAGTCATTTCAGCACAATAATCTACATTTAATCTCTTTAAACTGTCTAGAAAATGATGCATATCTTGTTTATTAAATAAAATTGGATTATATGTGGTAATTACGCATATAAAGTGCAAATAATGCAATTCTGAGTTTTATTTGAGCATTTCAATCGTTTAGGGATTCTTTCTAACTCATTTCATCACAAACATTTACATTCAAACTCTCTATACTGTCTAGAACATGATTCATATCTTGTTTATTAAAAAAGATTGGATTATACATGCTGATTACGCATACAAAGTGCAAATAATGCAATTCTGGGTATCATTTGAGCATTTCAATCATTTCTGCATTCATACTAAGTCATTTCATCGCAATAATCTGCATTCATATCATGTTTATTCAAAAATATTGGATTCTATGTGGTAATTACTCTTAAAAATTGCAAATAATGTAATTTTGAGTGTCATTTGTGAATTTAAATCGTTTCTGGATTCATTCTAAGTCATTTTATAAAAATAATTTACATTTAAGCTCTTTATTCTGTCTAGAATATGATTCGTATCTCGTTTATTCAAAAAAAATTTGATTATACGTGGTAATTACGGATATGAAGTTCAAAAAATTCAATTAGGAATGTTGTTTGAGCATTTCTATCGTTTATGGATATTTTTTAAACTCATTTTCTCAGAATAATGTACATTTAAACTCTTTATATTGTTTAGTATATGATTCATATCTTGTTTATTCAAAATGATTGAATTATACATTGTAGTTATATAAAGTGCAAATAATACAATTCTAGGCATTACTTGAGCTTTTCAACCGTTTCTGGATTAATTCTTAGTCATTTCATCACAATAATCTACATTTAAAATATTTATACGGTCTAGAATATGATTTATATCTTGTTTATTCAGAAATATTGGATTATACGTGACAATTACGCATGTAAATTGCAAAATAATGAAATTCTGAGTGTTATTTGAGCATTTCAGTCGTTTTTGGATTCATTCTAATTAATTTCATCACAATAATTTACATTTAAACTTTTTATACTATCTAGAATATGATTCATATCAAGTTCATACAAAAAGAATGTATTATATGTGTTAATTACGCATATTAAGTGAAAAGAATGCAATTCTGAGTGTTATTTGAGCATTTCAATTGTTTCTGGATTTATTCTAAGTCATTTCATCAGAATAATCTACATTTAAACTCTTTATATTGTTTTGAATATGATTCATATCTTGTTTTTTCAAAAAGATTGGATTATACGTGTTAATTTTCACATATAAATTGGAAATAATGCAATTTTGAGTGTTATTTGAGCACTTCAATCGTTTCTGCATTCATTCTAAGTCATTTCAGCACAATAATCTACATTTAAACTCTTTATACTGTCTAGAAAATGATGCATATCTTGTTAATTAAAAAAAATGGAATATATGTGGTATTTACGCATAGAAAGTGCAAATAATGCAATTCTGAGTGTTATTTGAGCATTACAATCGTTTATGTATTCTTTCTAATTCATTTCATAACAATAATCTACAATTAAACTCTTTATACTATCTAGAATATGATTCATATCTCGTTTATTCAAAAATATTGGACTATACATTCTAGTTATGCATATAAAGTGTAAATAATGCAATTCTGAGTATCATTTGAGAATTTCAACCGTTAAGTCACAATAATCTACGTTTAAACTCTTTATACTATCTAGAATATGATTCATATCTTGTTTATTCTAAAAGATTGGATTATACGTGGCAATTACGCATATAAAGTGCAAATAATGAAATTCTGAGTGTTATTTCAGCATTTCAACCATTTTTGGATTCTTTTAACTCATTTCATCTCAATAATCTACATTTAGAAAGATTGGATTATAAATGGTAAATAAGCATATAAAGTGCAAATAATGCAATTCTGAGTGTTATTTGAGCATTTCAACCTTTTTGGATTCATTCTAAGTCATTTCATCGCAATAATCTATATTTAAATTCTTTATACTATCTAGAATACGATTCATATCTTGTTTATTCAAAAATATTTGATTATAAGTGCTAATTATGCGTATAAATTGCAAATAATGCAAATCTGAATATTATTGAGGATTTCAATTATTTATGGATTCATTCTAAGTCATTTTCTACATTAATTTACATTTAAACTCTTTATACAGTTCAGAATATGATTTTATATCTTGTTTATTTAAAAAAAATTGAATTATACGTGGTAATTAAGCATTAAAAGTGCAAATAATGCAATTCTGAGTGTTATTTGAGCAATTCAATCGTTTCTGGATTTTTTCTAAGTTATTTCACAAAAAATAATCTATATTTAAACTCTTTATACTGTCTAGGATATGATTCATATCTCGTTTATTCAAAAAGATTGGATTATAAACGGTAATTAAGCATATAAATTGCAAATATGCAATTCTGACTGTTTTATGAGCATTTCAACCATTTTTCGATTCATTCTAAGTCATTTCATCTTCATAATCTATATTTAAACTCTTTATACTCTCTAGAATACGATTTATATCTCGTTTATTCAAAAATATTGGAATATTTCAGCTAATTTTTCAGATAAAGTATAAAAAATGCAATTTTGAGTATCATTTGAGCATTTCAACCATTTCTTGATTCATTTTAAGTCACTTCGTCACAATAATCTATATTTAAACTCTTTATATGGTCTAGAATATGATTCATATCGTGTTCATTCAAAAAAATTGTATTATACATGGTAATTACGCATATAAATTGCAAATAATGAAATTCAGAGTGTTATTCGAGCATTTTAATAGTTGTTGGATTCAATTTAAGTCATTTCTTCGCAATAATCTACATTTAAATTCTTTATACTATCTAGAATATGTTTCATATCTTGTTTATTCAAAGATTGGATTATAAGTTCTAATTACGTATATAAAGTGCGAATAATGCACATCTGAGTATTATTTGTGCATTTCAATCATTTTGGGATTCATTCTAAGCCATTTCTTCACAATAATTTACATTTAAACACTTTATACTGTCCAGAATATAATTCCTATCTTGTTTATTTAAAAAGATTGTATTATATGTGGTAATTACGCATATAAAATGCAAATAATGCAATTCTGAGCGTTATTTGAGCATTTCAATCGTTTCTAGATTCTTTCAAACTCATTTCATCACAATAATCTATATTTAAACTTTTTATACTGTCAAGGATATGATTCGTATCTCGTTTATTCAAAAAGATTAAATTATAAACGGTAATTACGCATATAAATTGCAAAAAATGCAATTTTGACAGTTATATGAGCATTTCAACCATTTTTGGATTCATTCTAAGTCATTTCATCTCCGTAATCTATATTTAAACTCTTTATACTGTCGAGAATATGATTCATATCAAGTTTTTTAAAAAATATTGGAATAATTCAGCTAATTACGCAGATAAATTGCAATTGTTTCTGGATTCTTTCTAACTCGTTTAGTCACAATAATCTTCATTTAAACTCTTTATACTGTCTAGAATATGATTCATATCTCGTTTAATCAAAAAGATTGGATTACACATGCTAATTACGGAAATAAATTACAAATAATGCAATTATGACTATCATTTGAGCATTACAACCGTTTCTGGATTAATTATATGTCATCTCATCACAATAATCAACATATAAACTCTTTATACTGTCTAGAATATGATTCATATCTTGTTTATTCAAAAATACTGGATTATACGTGCTAATTGCGCATATAAAGTGCAATTAATGCAATTCTGAGTATCATTTGAGCATTTCAACCTTATCTTGATTCATTTTAATTCATTTCATCTCAGTAATCTACATTTAAACTCTTTATACGGTCTAGAATATGATTCATATCTTGTTCATTCAAAAATATTGTATTATACATGGTAATTACGCATATAAAGTGCAAATAGTGAATTCAAAGTGTTATTCGAGCATTTTAATCGTTGTCGGATTCAATTTAAGTCATTTCATCACAATAATCTACATTTAAACCCTTTATACTCTCTAGAATATGATTCATATCTTGCTTATTCAAAAATATTGGATTATATGTGGTAATTACGAATGTAAAATGCAAATAATGCAATTCTGAGTTTTATTTGAAGATTTCATTTGTTTATGGATTCTTTCTAACTCGTTTCATCACAATAATCTACATTTAAACTATTTATACTGTCTAGAATATGAATCATATCTTGTTTATTGAAAAAGATTGGATTATACATGCTAATGACGGAAATAAAATGCAAATAATGCAATTCTGAGAATCATTTCAGCATAAAAACCGTTTCTGGATTAATTATATGTCATTTCATCACAATAATCAACATTGAAATTCTTTATAGTTTCTATAATTTGATTTATATCTTGTTTATACAAAAATATTGGATTATAATGCTAATTGCGCATATAAAGTGAAATTAATGCAATTCTCAGCATCATTTGAGCAATTCAATCGTTTCTGGATTCATTCTAATTCATTTAATCACAATAATCTATATTTCAACCTTTTATACCGTTTAGAATATGATTCATATCTTGTTTATTAAAAAAGATTGGATTATACGAGTTAATTATGCATATAAAGTGGATATAATGAAATTTTGAGTGTTATTTGAGCATTTCGATCTTTTCTGTATTTATTCTAAGTCATTTCAGCACAATAATCTACATTTAATCTCTTTAAACTGTCTAGAAAATGATGCATATCTTGTTTATTAAATAAAATTGGATTATATGTGGTAATTACGCATATAAAGTGCAAATAATGCAATTCTGAGTTTTATTTGAGCATTTCAATCGTTTAGGGATTCTTTCTAACTCATTTCATCACAAACATTTACATTCAAACTCTCTATACTGTCTAGAACATGATTCATATCTTGTTTATTAAAAAAGATTGGATTATACATGCTGATTACGCATACAAAGTGCAAATAATGCAATTCTGGGTATCATTTGAGCATTTCAATCATTTCTGCATTCATACTAAGTCATTTCATCGCAATAATCTGCATTCATATCATGTTTATTCAAAAATATTGGATTCTATGTGGTAATTACTCTTAAAAATTGCAAATAATGTAATTTTGAGTGTCATTTGTGAATTTAAATCGTTTCTGGATTCATTCTAAGTCATTTTATAAAAATAATTTACATTTAAGCTCTTTATTCTGTCTAGAATATGATTCGTATCTCGTTTATTCAAAAAAAATTTGATTATACGTGGTAATTACGGATATGAAGTTCAAAAAATTCAATTAGGAATGTTGTTTGAGCATTTCTATCGTTTATGGATATTTTTTAAACTCATTTTCTCAGAATAATGTACATTTAAACTCTTTATATTGTTTAGTATATGATTCATATCTTGTTTATTCAAAATGATTGAATTATACATTGTAGTTATATAAAGTGCAAATAATACAATTCTAGGCATTACTTGAGCTTTTCAACCGTTTCTGGATTAATTCTTAGTCATTTCATCACAATAATCTACATTTAAAATATTTATACGGTCTAGAATATGATTTATATCTTGTTTATTCAGAAATATTGGATTATACGTGACAATTACGCATGTAAATTGCAAAATAATGAAATTCTGAGTGTTATTTGAGCATTTCAGTCGTTTTTGGATTCATTCTAATTAATTTCATCACAATAATTTACATTTAAACTTTTTATACTATCTAGAATATGATTCATATCAAGTTCATACAAAAAGAATGTATTATATGTGTTAATTACGCATATTAAGTGAAAAGAATGCAATTCTGAGTGTTATTTGAGCATTTCAATTGTTTCTGGATTTATTCTAAGTCATTTCATCAGAATAATCTACATTTAAACTCTTTATATTGTTTTGAATATGATTCATATCTTGTTTTTTCAAAAAGATTGGATTATACGTGTTAATTTTCACATATAAATTGGAAATAATGCAATTTTGAGTGTTATTTGAGCACTTCAATCGTTTCTGCATTCATTCTAAGTCATTTCAGCACAATAATCTACATTTAAACTCTTTATACTGTCTAGAAAATGATGCATATCTTGTTAATTAAAAAAAAATGGAATATATGTGGTATTTACGCATAGAAAGTGCAAATAATGCAATTCTGAGTGTTATTTGAGCATTACAATCGTTTATGTATTCTTTCTAATTCATTTCATAACAATAATCTACAATTAAACTCTTTATACTATCTAGAATATGATTCATATCTCGTTTATTCAAAAATATTGGACTATACATTCTAGTTATGCATATAAAGTGTAAATAATGCAATTCTGAGTATCATTTGAGAATTTCAACCGTTAAGTCACAATAATCTACGTTTAAACTCTTTATACTATCTAGAATATGATTCATATCTTGTTTATTCTAAAAGATTGGATTATACGTGGCAATTACGCATATAAAGTGCAAATAATGAAATTCTGAGTGTTATTTCAGCATTTCAACCATTTTTGGATTCTTTTAACTCATTTCATCTCAATAATCTACATTTAGAAAGATTGGATTATAAATGGTAAATAAGCATATAAAGTGCAAATAATGCAATTCTGAGTGTTATTTGAGCATTTCAACCTTTTTGGATTCATTCTAAGTCATTTCATCGCAATAATCTATATTTAAATTCTTTATACTATCTAGAATACGATTCATATCTTGTTTATTCAAAAATATTTGATTATAAGTGCTAATTATGCGTATAAATTGCAAATAATGCAAATCTGAATATTATTGAGGATTTCAATTATTTATGGATTCATTCTAAGTCATTTTCTACATTAATTTACATTTAAACTCTTTATACAGTTCAGAATATGATTTTATATCTTGTTTATTTAAAAAAAATTGAATTATACGTGGTAATTAAGCATTAAAAGTGCAAATAATGCAATTCTGAGTGTTATTTGAGCAATTCAATCGTTTCTGGATTTTTTCTAAGTTATTTCACAAAAAATAATCTATATTTAAACTCTTTATACTGTCTAGGATATGATTCATATCTCGTTTATTCAAAAAGATTGGATTATAAACGGTAATTAAGCATATAAATTGCAAATATGCAATTCTGACTGTTTTATGAGCATTTCAACCATTTTTCGATTCATTCTAAGTCATTTCATCTTCATAATCTATATTTAAACTCTTTATACTCTCTAGAATACGATTTATATCTCGTTTATTCAAAAATATTGGAATATTTCAGCTAATTTTTCAGATAAAGTATAAAAAATGCAATTTTGAGTATCATTTGAGCATTTCAACCATTTCTTGATTCATTTTAAGTCACTTCGTCACAATAATCTATATTTAAACTCTTTATATGGTCTAGAATATGATTCATATCGTGTTCATTCAAAAAAATTGTATTATACATGGTAATTACGCATATAAATTGCAAATAATGAAATTCAGAGTGTTATTCGAGCATTTTAATAGTTGTTGGATTCAATTTAAGTCATTTCTTCGCAATAATCTACATTTAAATTCTTTATACTATCTAGAATATGTTTCATATCTTGTTTATTCAAAGATTGGATTATAAGTTCTAATTACGTATATAAAGTGCGAATAATGCACATCTGAGTATTATTTGTGCATTTCAATCATTTTGGGATTCATTCTAAGCCATTTCTTCACAATAATTTACATTTAAACACTTTATACTGTCCAGAATATAATTCCTATCTTGTTTATTTAAAAAGATTGTATTATATGTGGTAATTACGCATATAAAATGCAAATAATGCAATTCTGAGCGTTATTTGAGCATTTCAATCGTTTCTAGATTCTTTCAAACTCATTTCATCACAATAATCTATATTTAAACTTTTTATACTGTCAAGGATATGATTCGTATCTCGTTTATTCAAAAAGATTAAATTATAAACGGTAATTACGCATATAAATTGCAAAAAATGCAATTTTGACAGTTATATGAGCATTTCAACCATTTTTGGATTCATTCTAAGTCATTTCATCTCCGTAATCTATATTTAAACTCTTTATACTGTCGAGAATATGATTCATATCAAGTTTATTAAAAAATATTGGAATAATTCAGCTAATTACGCAGATAAATTGCAATTGTTTCTGGATTCTTTCTAACTCGTTTAGTCACAATAATCTTCATTTAAACTCTTTATACTGTCTAGAATATGATTCATATCTCGTTTAATCAAAAAGATTGGATTACACATGCTAATTACGGAAATAAATTACAAATAATGCAATTATGACTATCATTTGAGCATTACAACCGTTTCTGGATTAATTATATGTCATCTCATCACAATAATCAACATATAAACTCTTTATACTGTCTAGAATATGATTCATATCTTGTTTATTCAAAAATACTGGATTATACGTGCTAATTGCGCATATAAAGTGCAATTAATGCAATTCTGAGTATCATTTGAGCATTTCAACCTTATCTTGATTCATTTTAATTCATTTCATCTCAGTAATCTACATTTAAACTCTTTATACGGTCTAGAATATGATTCATATCTTGTTCATTCAAAAATATTGTATTATACATGGTAATTACGCATATAAAGTGCAAATAGTGAATTCAAAGTGTTATTCGAGCATTTTAATCGTTGTCGGATTCAATTTAAGTCATTTCATCACAATAATCTACATTTAAACCCTTTATACTCTCTAGAATATGATTCATATCTTGCTTATTCAAAAATATTGGATTATATGTGGTAATTACGAATGTAAAATGCAAATAATGCAATTCTGAGTTTTATTTGAAGATTTCATTTGTTTATGGATTCTTTCTAACTCGTTTCATCACAATAATCTACATTTAAACTATTTATACTGTCTAGAATATGAATCATATCTTGTTTATTGAAAAAGATTGGATTATACATGCTAATGACGGAAATAAAATGCAAATAATGCAATTCTGAGAATCATTTCAGCATAAAAACTGTTTCTGGATTAATTATATGTCATTTCATCACAATAATCAACATTGAAATTCTTTATAGTTTCTATAATTTGATTTATATCTTGTTTATACAATAATATTGGATTATAATTGACGCCGTTCGGATCGGGAGACTTAGAGAAAACAGCAAGTTTAACAATACATCACTAGAAGAGGAGTAAGAACTCGACCCAACAGTGGATAAAAGAGGAGATAAACTCAACTCACAAGCAAAATTCGTAATAATTCAATAATCTGCTTATTACATCATGATATTCAGCTTATATAGCATTCTACTACATTGAAAACCCACTACACATTAATATAATATCTCAACCACTTTTTCTAATACCAAAACACATTAAATAAACTCTTAGAAGACCACAAAGATAACACAAATTACCATAACAGACTATTAACTCACTTTTGACTAATTAAAACTCAAAATAACTCCCAACTAACTTATTAATAACTTTTGACTACTCCTTTGATTGGATGACGTGGCTCAGATAATTAGTCGGTATCTTGATCGGTGTCATACGCTTCTGCTGCGCTGAAACTCGTCCTCGAGTTTAGCTTATCTTCTTATTGCGATCTTTGTAAACCTCTTGAAAATAGAACGACTAAATAAGAAACATATGAATTGCATGAAGAGGTTTTGGTTGTCATGTTTTTATGCCTTCAAAATTTAATATATTGGTTCGAGCCACAAGAATTAAAAACTCAAACTTGGCTCACCACATTTCCTCTGCGATTTCTTAAAATTCTTCTCCATGTAAGCAACAAGAACATTCGCCACTCACATACGATACACCATAACACATAAGAAACCAGAATCGTGTGGTGCAATCCACAAAAAGGTAATCTCGCACATAGCTCTGTTGTTTGATGAAAAACAACACAAAACTGAGTATTGCAACCGTTCAAGAATGTAAAATATCTTGCATTTGTTGGCATGAGACTCGATTGCAAGAACGGATCGCTATATTCTGAACTCATGATTTTGTTGTTATTTAAATGCAAAGTTTCCAACTCAAACAATTCAGTCATTGTTACCAAAGAACTACTCTCCCAGTTTGAACTCTTTGCAAAGCCAGTAGGAGAGGTTGTCGGCACCGATAAGTCATCAACAACTTCTTCATCAATGAATATTGGACTGTCATTCACTTTTGTCTCAGTTTCATCCATCACAATAAACACATCATCCTCATCATCGGGATACTTATCAAAAATTGGTGGAGAATCAAATGATATACTTTCATGCATAACTCTTTCAGAAATTTGAAAGATATTATCATTTCTCAATTGAATGCTTTTAGCTATGACCCATTGGAAATAAGTGCTCTTTTGGGTGTAGAGTCGATGTCGAGCCGCTTCAACACAAGACATCATTGTTGGCTTGCTGTCGTGGAAGGGGTTGCTCTCTTCATCTTTACCACTATCATCAGGGTCAGCTGAAACACGATTCAATGTATCGTATTTTGTTCCAGAGTCCCGCACATGAACAAAATGGTTGTTTCTCTGCTGGAGGTGAGGTGGTAGAGAAACGTTGTCGCTGGAGATGAATTGTTGTCGGTGGTGAGAAGAAAAGTCGATGTAGCTCGATGAATCGTGCCTCGGTCGGCGATCTCGATTCACACGAGTGTTACTTGTGGAAGAACCGTGCCTCGGTCGGCGATCTCGATTCTCACAAGTTGTGCTTCTCGAAAGGCCATGCCTCATTCGGCGGTCTTGGCTTCGATTAGCCTCCAATTGCGCAACACGCTCATGGAGTTGTTGTACAAGCTGTCTCAGCTCTCGCACCTTCGTAATGCATTGATCTTCGCCTCCATGGTGGATGTTGTGCTGTCTACAACGATCAGCCATCAAACCTGAAGAAGCTCTGATACCAAATGACGCCGTTCGGATCGGGAGACTTAGAGAAAACAGCAAGTTTAACAATACATCACTAGAAGAGGAGTAAGAACTCGACCCAACAGTGGATAAAAGAGGAGATAAACTCAACTCACAAGCAAAATTCGTAATAATTCAATAATCTGCTTATTACATCATGATATTCAGCTTATATAGCATTCTACTACATTGAAAACCCACTACACATTAATATAATATCTCAACCACTTTTTCTAATACCAAAACACATTAAATAAACTCTTAGAAGACCACAAAGATAACACAAATTACCATAACAGACTATTAACTCACTTTTGACTAATTAAAACTCAAAATAACTCCCAACTAACTTATTAATAACTTTTGACTACTCCTTTGATTGGATGACGTGGCTCAGATAATTAGTCGGTATCTTGATCGGTGTCAATAATGCTAATTGCGCATATAAAGTGAAATTAATGCAATTCTCAGCATCATTTGAGCAATTCAATCGTTTCTGGATTCATTCTAATTCATTTAATCACAATAATCTATATTTCAACTTTTTATACTGTTTAGAATATGATTCATATCTTGTTTATTAAAAAAGATTGGATTATACGAGTTAATTATGCATATAAAGTGGATATAATGCAATTTTGAGTGTTATTTGAGCATTTCGATCTTTTCTGTATTTATTCTAAGTCATTTCAGCACAATAATCTACATTTAATCTCTTTAAACTGTCTAGAAAATGATGCATATCTTGTTTATTAAATAAAATTGGATTATATGTGGTAATTACGCATATAAAGTGCAAATAATGCAATTCTGAGTTTTATTTGAGCATTTCAATCGTTTAGGGATTCTTTCTAACTCATTTCATCACAAACATTTACATTCAAACTCTCTATACTGTCTAGAACATGATTCATATCTTGTTTATTAAAAAAGATTGGATTATACATGCTGATTACGCATACAAAGTGCAAATAATGCAATTCTGGGTATCATTTGAGCATTTCAATCATTTCTGCATTCATACTAAGTCATTTCATCGCAATAATCTGCATTCATATCATGTTTATTCAAAAATATTGGATTCTATGTGGTAATTACTCTTAAAAATTGCAAATAATGTAATTTTGAGTGTCATTTGTGAATTTAAATCGTTTCTGGATTCATTCTAAGTCATTTTATAAAAATAATTTACATTTAAGCTCTTTATTCTGTCTAGAATATGATTCGTATCTCGTTTATTCAAAAAAAATTTGATTATACGTGGTAATTACGGATATGAAGTTCAAAAAATTCAATTAGGAATGTTGTTTGAGCATTTCTATCGTTTATGGATATTTTTTAAACTCATTTTCTCAGAATAATGTACATTTAAACTCTTTATATTGTTTAGTATATGATTCATATCTTGTTTATTCAAAATGATTGAATTATACATTGTAGTTATATAAAGTGCAAATAATACAATTCTAGGCATTACTTGAGCTTTTCAACCATTTCTGGATTAATTCTTAGTCATTTCATCACAATAATCTACATTTAAAATATTTATACGGTCTAGAATATGATTTATATCTTGTTTATTCAGAAATATTGGATTATACGTGACAATTACGCATGTAAATTGCAAAATAATGAAATTCTGAGTGTTATTTGAGCATTTCAGTCGTTTTTGGATTCATTCTAATTAATTTCATCACAATAATTTACATTTAAACTTTTTATACTATCTAGAATATGATTCATATCAAGTTCATACAAAAAGAATGTATTATATGTGTTAATTACGCATATTAAGTGAAAAGAATGCAATTCTGAGTGTTATTTGAGCATTTCAATTGTTTCTGGATTTATTCTAAGTCATTTCATCAGAATAATCTACATTTAAACTCTTTATATTGTTTTGAATATGATTCATATCTTGTTTTTTCAAAAAGATTGGATTATACGTGTTAATTTTCACATATAAATTGGAAATAATGCAATTTTGAGTGTTATTTGAGCACTTCAATCGTTTCTGCATTCATTCTAAGTCATTTCAGCACAATAATCTACATTTAAACTCTTTATACTGTCTAGAAAATGATGCATATCTTGTTAATTAAAAAAAAATGGAATATATGTGGTATTTACGCATAGAAAGTGCAAATAATGCAATTCTGAGTGTTATTTGAGCATTACAATCGTTTATGTATTCTTTCTAATTCATTTCATAACAATAATCTACAATTAAACTCTTTATACTATCTAGAATATGATTCATATCTCGTTTATTCAAAAATATTGGACTATACATTCTAGTTATGCATATAAAGTGTAAATAATGCAATTCTGAGTATCATTTGAGAATTTCAACCGTTAAGTCACAATAATCTACGTTTAAACTCTTTATACTATCTAGAATATGATTCATATCTTGTTTATTCTAAAAGATTGGATTATACGTGGCAATTACGCATATAAAGTGCAAATAATGAAATTCTGAGTGTTATTTCAGCATTTCAACCATTTTTGGATTCTTTTAACTCATTTCATCTCAATAATCTACATTTAGAAAGATTGGATTATAAATGGTAAATAAGCATATAAAGTGCAAATAATGCAATTCTGAGTGTTATTTGAGCATTTCAACCTTTTTGGATTCATTCTAAGTCATTTCATCGCAATAATCTATATTTAAATTCTTTATACTATCTAGAATACGATTCATATCTTGTTTATTCAAAAATATTTGATTATAAGTGCTAATTATGCGTATAAATTGCAAATAATGCAAATCTGAATATTATTGAGGATTTCAATTATTTATGGATTCATTCTAAGTCATTTTCTACATTAATTTACATTTAAACTCTTTATACAGTTCAGAATATGATTTTATATCTTGTTTATTTAAAAAAAATTGAATTATACGTGGTAATTAAGCATTAAAAGTGCAAATAATGCAATTCTGAGTGTTATTTGAGCAATTCAATCGTTTCTGGATTTTTTCTAAGTTATTTCACAAAAAATAATCTATATTTAAACTCTTTATACTGTCTAGGATATGATTCATATCTCGTTTATTCAAAAAGATTGGATTATAAACGGTAATTAAGCATATAAATTGCAAATATGCAATTCTGACTGTTTTATGAGCATTTCAACCATTTTTCGATTCATTCTAAGTCATTTCATCTTCATAATCTATATTTAAACTCTTTATACTCTCTAGAATACGATTTATATCTCGTTTATTCAAAAATATTGGAATATTTCAGCTAATTTTTCAGATAAAGTATAAAAAATGCAATTTTGAGTATCATTTGAGCATTTCAACCATTTCTTGATTCATTTTAAGTCACTTCGTCACAATAATCTATATTTAAACTCTTTATATGGTCTAGAATATGATTCATATCGTGTTCATTCAAAAAAATTGTATTATACATGGTAATTACGCATATAAATTGCAAATAATGAAATTCAGAGTGTTATTCGAGCATTTTAATAGTTGTTGGATTCAATTTAAGTCATTTCTTCGCAATAATCTACATTTAAATTCTTTATACTATCTAGAATATGTTTCATATCTTGTTTATTCAAAGATTGGATTATAAGTTCTAATTACGTATATAAAGTGCGAATAATGCACATCTGAGTATTATTTGTGCATTTCAATCATTTTGGGATTCATTCTAAGCCATTTCTTCACAATAATTTACATTTAAACACTTTATACTGTCCAGAATATAATTCCTATCTTGTTTATTTAAAAAGATTGTATTATATGTGGTAATTACGCATATAAAATGCAAATAATGCAATTCTGAGCGTTATTTGAGCATTTCAATCGTTTCTAGATTCTTTCAAACTCATTTCATCACAATAATCTATATTTAAACTTTTTATACTGTCAAGGATATGATTCGTATCTCGTTTATTCAAAAAGATTAAATTATAAACGGTAATTACGCATATAAATTGCAAAAAATGCAATTTTGACAGTTATATGAGCATTTCAACCATTTTTGGATTCATTCTAAGTCATTTCATCTCCGTAATCTATATTTAAACTCTTTATACTGTCGAGAATATGATTCATATCAAGTTTTTTAAAAAATATTGGAATAATTCAGCTAATTACGCAGATAAATTGCAATTGTTTCTGGATTCTTTCTAACTCGTTTAGTCACAATAATCTTCATTTAAACTCTTTATACTGTCTAGAATATGATTCATATCTCGTTTAATCAAAAAGATTGGATTACACATGCTAATTACGGAAATAAATTACAAATAATGCAATTATGACTATCATTTGAGCATTACAACCGTTTCTGGATTAATTATATGTCATCTCATCACAATAATCAACATATAAACTCTTTATACTGTCTAGAATATGATTCATATCTTGTTTATTCAAAAATACTGGATTATACGTGCTAATTGCGCATATAAAGTGCAATTAATGCAATTCTGAGTATCATTTGAGCATTTCAACCTTATCTTGATTCATTTTAATTCATTTCATCTCAGTAATCTACATTTAAACTCTTTATACGGTCTAGAATATGATTCATATCTTGTTCATTCAAAAATATTGTATTATACATGGTAATTACGCATATAAAGTGCAAATAGTGAATTCAAAGTGTTATTCGAGCATTTTAATCGTTGTCGGATTCAATTTAAGTCATTTCATCACAATAATCTACATTTAAACCCTTTATACTCTCTAGAATATGATTCATATCTTGCTTATTCAAAAATATTGGATTATATGTGGTAATTACGAATGTAAAATGCAAATAATGCAATTCTGAGTTTTATTTGAAGATTTCATTTGTTTATGGATTCTTTCTAACTCGTTTCATCACAATAATCTACATTTAAACTATTTATACTGTCTAGAATATGAATCATATCTTGTTTATTGAAAAAGATTGGATTATACATGCTAATGACGGAAATAAAATGCAAATAATGCAATTCTGAGAATCATTTCAGCATAAAAACCGTTTCTGGATTAATTATATGTCATTTCATCACAATAATCAACATTGAAATTCTTTATAGTTTCTATAATTTGATTTATATCTTGTTTATACAAAAATATTGGATTATAATGCTAATTGCGCATATAAAGTGAAATTAATGCAATTCTCAGCATCATTTGAGCAATTCAATCGTTTCTGGATTCATTCTAATTCATTTAATCACAATAATCTATATTTCAACCTTTTATACCGTTTAGAATATGATTCATATCTTGTTTATTAAAAAAGATTGGATTATACGAGTTAATTATGCATATAAAGTGGATATAATGAAATTTTGAGTGTTATTTGAGCATTTCGATCTTTTCTGTATTTATTCTAAGTCATTTCAGCACAATAATCTACATTTAATCTCTTTAAACTGTCTAGAAAATGATGCATATCTTGTTTATTAAATAAAATTGGATTATATGTGGTAATTACGCATATAAAGTGCAAATAATGCAATTCTGAGTTTTATTTGAGCATTTCAATCGTTTAGGGATTCTTTCTAACTCATTTCATCACAAACATTTACATTCAAACTCTCTATACTGTCTAGAACATGATTCATATCTTGTTTATTAAAAAAGATTGGATTATACATGCTGATTACGCATACAAAGTGCAAATAATGCAATTCTGGGTATCATTTGAGCATTTCAATCATTTCTGCATTCATACTAAGTCATTTCATCGCAATAATCTGCATTCATATCATGTTTATTCAAAAATATTGGATTCTATGTGGTAATTACTCTTAAAAATTGCAAATAATGTAATTTTGAGTGTCATTTGTGAATTTAAATCGTTTCTGGATTCATTCTAAGTCATTTTATAAAAATAATTTACATTTAAGCTCTTTATTCTGTCTAGAATATGATTCGTATCTCGTTTATTCAAAAAAAATTTGATTATACGTGGTAATTACGGATATGAAGTTCAAAAAATTCAATTAGGAATGTTGTTTGAGCATTTCTATCGTTTATGGATATTTTTTAAACTCATTTTCTCAGAATAATGTACATTTAAACTCTTTATATTGTTTAGTATATGATTCATATCTTGTTTATTCAAAATGATTGAATTATACATTGTAGTTATATAAAGTGCAAATAATACAATTCTAGGCATTACTTGAGCTTTTCAACCGTTTCTGGATTAATTCTTAGTCATTTCATCACAATAATCTACATTTAAAATATTTATACGGTCTAGAATATGATTTATATCTTGTTTATTCAGAAATATTGGATTATACGTGACAATTACGCATGTAAATTGCAAAATAATGAAATTCTGAGTGTTATTTGAGCATTTCAGTCGTTTTTGGATTCATTCTAATTAATTTCATCACAATAATTTACATTTAAACTTTTTATACTATCTAGAATATGATTCATATCAAGTTCATACAAAAAGAATGTATTATATGTGTTAATTACGCATATTAAGTGAAAAGAATGCAATTCTGAGTGTTATTTGAGCATTTCAATTGTTTCTGGATTTATTCTAAGTCATTTCATCAGAATAATCTACATTTAAACTCTTTATATTGTTTTGAATATGATTCATATCTTGTTTTTTCAAAAAGATTGGATTATACGTGTTAATTTTCACATATAAATTGGAAATAATGCAATTTTGAGTGTTATTTGAGCACTTCAATCGTTTCTGCATTCATTCTAAGTCATTTCAGCACAATAATCTACATTTAAACTCTTTATACTGTCTAGAAAATGATGCATATCTTGTTAATTAAAAAAAAATGGAATATATGTGGTATTTACGCATAGAAAGTGCAAATAATGCAATTCTGAGTGTTATTTGAGCATTACAATCGTTTATGTATTCTTTCTAATTCATTTCATAACAATAATCTACAATTAAACTCTTTATACTATCTAGAATATGATTCATATCTCGTTTATTCAAAAATATTGGACTATACATTCTAGTTATGCATATAAAGTGTAAATAATGCAATTCTGAGTATCATTTGAGAATTTCAACCGTTAAGTCACAATAATCTACGTTTAAACTCTTTATACTATCTAGAATATGATTCATATCTTGTTTATTCTAAAAGATTGGATTATACGTGGCAATTACGCATATAAAGTGCAAATAATGAAATTCTGAGTGTTATTTCAGCATTTCAACCATTTTTGGATTCTTTTAACTCATTTCATCTCAATAATCTACATTTAGAAAGATTGGATTATAAATGGTAAATAAGCATATAAAGTGCAAATAATGCAATTCTGAGTGTTATTTGAGCATTTCAACCTTTTTGGATTCATTCTAAGTCATTTCATCGCAATAATCTATATTTAAATTCTTTATACTATCTAGAATACGATTCATATCTTGTTTATTCAAAAATATTTGATTATAAGTGCTAATTATGCGTATAAATTGCAAATAATGCAAATCTGAATATTATTGAGGATTTCAATTATTTATGGATTCATTCTAAGTCATTTTCTACATTAATTTACATTTAAACTCTTTATACAGTTCAGAATATGATTTTATATCTTGTTTATTTAAAAAAAATTGAATTATACGTGGTAATTAAGCATTAAAAGTGCAAATAATGCAATTCTGAGTGTTATTTGAGCAATTCAATCGTTTCTGGATTTTTTCTAAGTTATTTCACAAAAAATAATCTATATTTAAACTCTTTATACTGTCTAGGATATGATTCATATCTCGTTTATTCAAAAAGATTGGATTATAAACGGTAATTAAGCATATAAATTGCAAATATGCAATTCTGACTGTTTTATGAGCATTTCAACCATTTTTCGATTCATTCTAAGTCATTTCATCTTCATAATCTATATTTAAACTCTTTATACTATCTAGAATACGATTTATATCTCGTTTATTCAAAAATATTGGAATATTTCAGCTAATTTTTCAGATAAAGTATAAAAAATGCAATTTTGAGTATCATTTGAGCATTTCAACCATTTCTTGATTCATTTTAAGTCACTTCGTCACAATAATCTATATTTAAACTCTTTATATGGTCTAGAATATGATTCATATCGTGTTCATTCAAAAAAATTGTATTATACATGGTAATTACGCATATAAATTGCAAATAATGAAATTCAGAGTGTTATTCGAGCATTTTAATAGTTGTTGGATTCAATTTAAGTCATTTCTTCGCAATAATCTACATTTAAATTCTTTATACTATCTAGAATATGTTTCATATCTTGTTTATTCAAAGATTGGATTATAAGTTCTAATTACGTATATAAAGTGCGAATAATGCACATCTGAGTATTATTTGTGCATTTCAATCATTTTGGGATTCATTCTAAGCCATTTCTTCACAATAATTTACATTTAAACACTTTATACTGTCCAGAATATAATTCCTATCTTGTTTATTTAAAAAGATTGTATTATATGTGGTAATTACGCATATAAAATGCAAATAATGCAATTCTGAGCGTTATTTGAGCATTTCAATCGTTTCTAGATTCTTTCAAACTCATTTCATCACAATAATCTATATTTAAACTTTTTATACTGTCAAGGATATGATTCGTATCTCGTTTATTCAAAAAGATTAAATTATAAACGGTAATTACGCATATAAATTGCAAAAAATGCAATTTTGACAGTTATATGAGCATTTCAACCATTTTTGGATTCATTCTCAGTCATTTCATCTCCGTAATCTATATTTAAACTCTTTATACTGTCGAGAATATGATTCATATCAAGTTTATTAAAAAATATTGGAATAATTCAGCTAATTACGCAGATAAATTGCAATTGTTTCTGGATTCTTTCTAACTCGTTTAGTCACAATAATCTTCATTTAAACTCTTTATACTGTCTAGAATATGATTCATATCTCGTTTAATCAAAAAGATTGGATTACACATGCTAATTACGGAAATAAATTACAAATAATGCAATTATGACTATCATTTGAGCATTACAACCGTTTCTGGATTAATTATATGTCATCTCATCACAATAATCAACATATAAACTCTTTATACTGTCTAGAATATGATTCATATCTTGTTTATTCAAAAATACTGGATTATACGTGCTAATTGCGCATATAAAGTGCAATTAATGCAATTCTGAGTATCATTTTAGCATTTCAACCTTATCTTGATTCATTTTAATTCATTTCATCTCAGTAATCTACATTTAAACTCTTTATACGGTCTAGAATATGATTCATATCTTGTTCATTCAAAAATATTGTATTACACATGCTAATTATGCATATAAGTGCAAATAATGAAAATCTGAGTATTATTTGAGCATTTCAATCATTTCTGGATTCATTCTATGTCATTTCATCACAATAATTTACATTTAAACTCTTTATACTTTGCAGAATACCATGTAGATCTTATTTATTTAAAAAGAATAAATTGTACGTGGTAATTAAGCATATAAAGTGCTAATAATGCAATTCTGAGTGTTATTTGAGCATTTCAATCGTTTCTGGATTTTTTTTTCTAAGTCATTTCATCACAATAATCTACATTTAAACTCTTTACTGTCTAGAATTTTATTCATATCTTGTTTATTCAAAAAGATTGGATTATACATGCTGATTACGCATATAAAGTGTAAATAATGCAATTCTAAATATCATTTGAGCATTTCAATCGCATCTTGATTCATACTAATTTATAACAGCAAACTACATTTATACTCTTTATAAAGTCAAAAATACGATTCATATCTTGTTTATTCAAAAATATTGGATTATACATGGTAATTACGCTTAAAAATTGCAAGATAATGCAATTTTGAGTGTCATTTGAGCATAGCTATAGTTTCTGGATTAATTCTAAGTCATTTCAAAACAATAATATACATTTAAGCTCTTTATACCGTCTAGAATATGATTCATATCTTGTTTATTAAAACAAATGGATTATACGTGGTAATTACGCATATAAAGTTCAAAAAATTCAATTATGAATGTTGTTTGAGCATTTCTTTCATTTATGGATTCTTTTTAACTCATTCATCAGAATAATCCATATTTAATTCTTATACTTTCTAGAATTTGATTCATATCTCGTTTATTCAGAAAGATTGGATTATACACACTAATTATGCATATAAAGTGTAAATAATGCAATTATGAGTATCATTTGAGGATTGCAACCATTTCTGGATTCATTTTAAGCCACAATAATCTACATTTAAACTCTTTATAATGTCTAGAATATGATTCATAGTTTTTTTATTAAAAAAAATTGGATTATATGTGGTAATTACGCATACAAAGTGCAAATAATGCAATTCTGAGTGTTATATGAGCATTTCGGTCATTTCCGGATTCTTTCTAACTCATTTTATCACAATAATCTACATTTCAAGTCTTTATACTGTCTAGAATTTGATTCAAATCTCGTTTATTTAAAAAGATTGGATTATAAACGGTAATTAAGCATATAAGTTCCAAATAATGCAATTATGTGTTTTTTTTAGCATTCCAACCAATATTGGATTTATTCTAAGTCATTTTATTACCATTATCTACATTTAAACTATTTATACTGTCTAAAATTTGATGATTCATATCTCGTTTATTAAAAAAGATTAGATTATACATGCTAAGTAAGCATATAAAGTGCAAATAATGCAATTTTGAGTAACATTTGAGCATTCAATCAGTTTCAGGATTCATTCAAAGTCATTTCATCGCAATAATATATATTTAAACTCTTTATACTATCTAGAATATGATTCACATCTTGTTTATTAAAAAAGATTGGATTATAAGTGCTAATTAGGCATATAAAATGGAAATAATGCAATTATGAGTATTATTTGAGCATGTCAATCATTTCTGGATTCATTCTGAGTCAATTCATTGCAATAATATATATTTAAATTCTCTATAATGTCTAGAATATGATTCAAATATTGTTTATTTAAAAATTTGTAATATACATAGTAATTACACATATAAAGTGCAAATAATACAATTCTGAGTATTATTTGAGTATTTCTATCGTTTCTGGAATCTTTTTAACTCATTTCATCATAATAATCTATATTTAACTCTTTATACTATCTAGAATACGATTCATATCTCGTTTATTCAAAAAATTTGGATTATACATGCAAATTACGGAAATAAATTGCAAATATGGCAATTTTGAGTATCATTAGAGCGTTACAACTGTTTCAGGATTAATTTTAAGTCATTTCATCACAATAATCAACATATAAACTCTTTATAATGTCTAGAATATGAGTCTTATCTTGTTTATTTAAAAAGATTGAATTATACATGATAATTACGCATAAAAATTGCAAATATTGCAATTCTAATTGTTAATTGAGCATTTCAATCGTTTATGGATTCTTTCTAACTGATTTCATCACAATAATTTACATTTTAATTTTTTTTATACTGTCTACAATATGATTCCTATATTGTCTATTCAAAAAGATTGGATTATACATGGTAATTACGCATATAAATTGCAAATAATGCAATTCTATGTGTTATTTGAGCATTTGAATCGTTTCTAGATTATTTATAAGTCATTTCATCACAATAATTGACATTTAAACACTTTATATTGTTTCTTATATGATTCATATCTTGTTTATTCAAAATGATTGAATTAGACGTAGTAATTACGTATATAAAGTGAAACTAATGCAATTTTGAGAATTATTTGAGCATTTAAACCGTTTTTGGATTTATTTTTACTCAATTCATCACAATAATTTACATTTAAACTCTTTATACTGTCTAGAATATGATTTATATCTTGTTTATTTAGAAATATTAGATTACACATGACAATTACACATATAAAGTGCAAAATAATGAAATTCTGAGTGTTATTTGAGCATTTCCGTTGTTTATGGATCCATTCCATTTAATTTCATCACAATAATGTACATTTAAATTGTTTATACTATCTAGAATAAGATTCATATCAAGTTTATACAAAAAGATTTGAATATAAGTGTTAATTACGCAAATCAAGTGCAAATAATGCAATTCTGAGTGTTATTTGAGCATTTCAATCATTTTTTTATTCATTCTAAGTCATTTCATCACAGAAATAATGAAATATACATTTAAACTTTTTATACTTTCTAGAATATGTTTCATATCTTGTTTATTCAAAAATATTGGATTATATGTGGTAATTACGAATATAAAGTTCAAATAATGCAATTCTGAGTGTTGTTTGAGCATTTCAATCCTTTCTGGATTTATTTCTAACTTATTTCCTTACAATAATTTACATTTCAACTCTTCATACCGTCTAGAATTTGATTCATATCTCATTTATTCAAAAAGATTGGATTATAAAGGGTAATTACGCATATAAATTGCAAATAATGCAATTCAGAGTGTTATTTGAGCATTTCAACCATTATTGGATTTATTCTAAGTCATTTCATCACCATAATCTATATTTAAACTTTTTATACTGTCTAAAATTTGATTCGTATCTCCTTTATTAAAAAATATTGGATTATACATGGTAATAAAGCATATAAAGTGTAAATAATTCAATTCTGAGTAACATTTGAGAATTTCAACAGTTTCTAGATTCATTCTAAGTCATTTCATCGCAATAATATACATTTAAACTCTTTATACTATCTAGAATATGATTCATATCTTTTTTATTCAGAAAGTTTGGATTTTAAGTGCTAATTACGCATATAAAATGCAAATAATGCAATTCTGAGTATTATTTGAGCATTTAAATCATTTCTGGATTCATTCTAAGTCATTTCATCTCAAATTTACATTTAAACTCTTTATACTGTCTAGAATATGATTCAAATCTTGTTTATTTAAAAATATTGCATTATGTGTGGTAATTATGCATATAAAATTGCAAATAATGCAATTCTGAGTATTATTTGAGCATTTCAATCATTTATGGATTCTTTCTAACTCATTTCATCATAATAATCTATATTTAAACTCTTTATACTGTCTAAAATATAATTCATATCTTACTTATTCAAAAAAAATGGATTATAAAAGGTAATTAGACATATAAATTGCAAATAATGCAATTCTGAGTGTTATTTGAACATTTCAACCTTTTTTGGATTCATTCTTAGTTATTTCATCGCAAGAATATACATTTAAACTCTTTATACTATCCAAAATATGGTCCGTATGTTGTTTATTCACAAATATGGGATTATACATGCTAATTGCGCATATAAAGTGCAAATAATGCAAATCTGAGTTTTATTTGAGCATTTCAATCATTTTTGGATTCATTCTAAGTCATTTCATCACAATAATTTACATTTAAACTTTTTAAACTGTCCAGAATATGATTCCTATCTGGTATATTTAAAACTATAGTATTATAAGTGGTAATTAGTCATATATAATGCAATTCTGAGTGTTATTTGAGCATTTCAATAGTTTACAGAATCTTTTGAACTCATTTCATCACCATAATCTACATTAAAACTATTTATACTTCTAGATGTGATTCATATCTCGTTTACTCAAAAAGATTGGATTATAAATGGTAATTACGCATATAAAGTGCAAATAATGCAATTTTGACTGTTATATGAGCATTTCAACCGTTTCTTGATTCATTCAAAGTCATTTTGTCTCCATAATCTACATTTAAACTCTTTGTACTGTCCAGAATATGATTCATATCTCGTTTATTCAAAATATTGGATTATTTCAGCTAATTACGCAAATAAAGTATAAATAATGGAATTTTGAGTATCATGTGAGCATTTCAACGGTTTCTTGATTCATTCTAAGTCATTTAAACTCTTTTTTATTTAAAAAGATTGAATTATACATCCGAATTACGCATATAAATTGCAAATATTGCAATTCTAAGTATTATTTGAGCATTTCGATCGTTTCCGGATTCATTCTAAGTTATTTCACCACAATAATCTACATTTATACTATTTATATAGTCTAAAATTTTATTCATATCTCGTTTATTAAAAAAAGATTGGATTAGACATGCTAATGAAGCATATAAAGTGTAAATAATGCAATTTTGAGTAACATTTGAGCATTTCAATCATTTCTGTATTATTTTAAAGTCATTTCATCACTATAATCTACTTTTAAACTCTTTATACTGTCTAGAATATGATTCATATCTTCTTTATTCAAAAACATTGGAATATACTTATGCATGTAAAAGTGCAAATAATGCAATTTTGAATATCATTTGAGCATTTCAATCCTTTCTGGATTCATGCTAAGTCATTTCATCACAATAATATACATTTAAACTCTTTATACTTTCTAAAATATGATTCATATCTTGTTTATTCAAAAAAATTGGGTTATATACGGTAATTACGCATATAAAATGCAAATAATTCAGTTCTGAATGTTATTTGAGCATTTCAATTATTTCTGGATTCATTCTAAGTTATTTCATCACAATAATCTACATTTAAACTCTCTATACTGTTTAGAATATGATTAATATCTTGTTTATAAAAAAGATTGGAATATACATGCTAATTACGCATATAAAAGTGCAAATAATGCAATTCTGAATATCATTTGAGCATTTCAATCATTTTTGGATCCATCCTAAGTCATTTCATCGCAATAATCTACATTTAAACTCTTTATACTGTCTAAAATATAATTCATATCTTGTTTATTCAAAATAATTGGGTTATATATGGTTATTATGCATATAAAGTGCAAATAAAGCAATTCTTAGTATCATTTGAGCATTCCAAACATTTATTGATTCTTTCTAAGCCATTTTATCATAATAATCTACATTTAAACTCTTGATATTCTCTAGAATATGATTCATATCTTGTTTATTCAAAAAGGTTGGATTATACGTTGTAATTACGCATATAAATTGCAAATAATTAAATTCTGAGTGTTATTTGAGCATTGCAATCGTATCTGGATTTTTTCTAAGTCATTTCAACACTCATTACAACACTCATTACAACACAATTATTGTTATGAAATGATTTAGAAAGAATCAAGAAACAATTATTGTGATTATTGTTTTGCATAATAATGAGAATCCTAATACATTTCCTAATTCAACATATTAAAACTTGAAAATAAATAATATGGAAATAAATAGAAATATGCTAATGAAAACTTGAAAATAAATAGAAATAAGTTAATTCTTTTGGTTTTTCTTTTTTTGCATCATTCTCCCTCCCTAAGAAAATATTCGTCCTCGAATATGTCACTTCATCCTCTGCTTCAGATAATGCATCACTCAAATCAGATCGGGAGACTATAATCAAGTGGAGTAATCCACAACAGGCAATCTCGCACACAATTCTTCTATTTGATAAAGAATAACACAATACTAAGAATTGCAACCGCTCAAGATTGTAAAAGATCTTGCATTTGCTTTCAAGGGGCTCGGTTGCAAGAATGGGTCGCTAAATTTCTGAACTCATGATCTCGTTGTTAATTAAATACAAAGTTTCCAGCTCAAACATTACACTTGTTATTTTCAAAGAATTACTCTCCAAAATTGAACTCTTTGCAAGAGTATTAGGACGGGTTGGAGACAACGATAAGTTATGAAAATCCTCTTCGCCAAAGATTATGGGACTATAAAAAACACCACATTTGTCTCGATTTCACTCGTCCTAATAAATACATCACCATCGTCATCGTTGGGATACTTATCAAAGATTGGTGGCAAAAATCAAATGATACACCTTCATTCACAACACATCCATAAAAGTTAATGAAGCTCGATGAATCGTGTCTCATTCGACGATATTGACTCACACGAGAGTTACTTGTGGAATAATCGTGCTTCGGTCGACGATCTCGATTCACACAAGATATGCTTCTCGAAGGACCATGCCTCATTCGGCGGTCTTGGTTTCGAATAGCCTCCGATTGTGCAACAACTCCATGAGTAGAGTTGGCACCTGCTTTAGAAGAGTCGAGGGTCTCTGACTCTTCTCCTTCTTCTCCGTTTGTAGAACCCATCCTTATCTCTGCGAGTTGGCGCTCTGACTCTCAAATCCGTCTTTCTATCGCAGCTATCTCTAAATCTCGCTGGTCTCAGCGGCGTGACTTCTTCTTCGAGATCGACTCCATGACCCCTACCTCCTTGGCCACGACCTCTACCACGATCACGATTCTCATCCGCCATCATGGTCTTTGATACCAAATGATGCACGAACAATAGAGAAAAAGATAATGGAAGAACATGAACAAGAGAGATTTGGCTATGAAATCGCACACAGGGACGGATTACAATTTTTTTTAAGCACAGGCACACCAATAAAAGAAGGACGGATCCAAGACAAATTTATTTTTCTGTTTTCCTAATGGAACGATTCAGATGGGGCCAGTCGGCCAGGCAAAAAAAAAGGGAAAGAATTTACAGGCCAAAAGCCCAAGCCCAGGCATATTCAGATTTTTAGCCCAGACAAACAATTAAATTACCAAAAAAAATTAATAGTGACATTACTGTTCATTGTAATTTTGATAATAACAAAAAAAAATTCCAGATTTTAATAGTGACGTTGCTGGATCGTCATTCCAATTGACGAAAGCCCCAAACCCTTGGATCGTCATCCGAAACGACGATCTAAGCTTGGATCGTCATCCCAAACGACGATCAAAACTTGGATCGTCATTCCGGATGACGATCAAAGAATTCCCTCCCCTATATCAAAGCGACAGCGACCCCTCATCATTCCGCACTACTCTTTCGCTCTCTCTCTCTCTCTCTCTCTCTCTCTCGCGAGCCAGAAGCATCTCCATGTATTTTTTTCCCATATTTAATTTTATTTAATTTAATTAGTTTAATTAGGTTAATAATTGAAAAAATAGATTAAATATTGAAAAAATAATGAAAAGATTACTAAAAAATCAGAAAAAATATAAATAATTATAATTTGAAATTTGAAATTTTTTTAGAAATATTTTGTATTTATAATGATGAATAATTTAATTATAAATCACAGAAATTAAATAAAAAGGACATGTGTGGTCTGATAAAGTCTGAGAAGCATAGAGATGCCTACCTAAGCTCAGCAAAAGGACAGGCATGGTCTGATAAAGTCTGAAAAGTATACTGATGACCATCTGACCTATGTAAAAGGACATGCATGGTCTGATAAAGTCTGAAATGGTATCACATTATATTTATTTTTTTTTAATTAATTGTAAGTCTAAAATGGTCTATAAAAAGTATCCTTCATCAACCAAAATATGTCACACCCACTCACATTCACTACCATGGAGAAAGAAAATACCTCAAACACCAACAGTGAAGTGCCGGAATGGCTAGCTACTGGACATGAGTACTGGCCAAATTACGAACATTCCCCTTCCAATCCAAATGAGATCGAAAAAGAAGATTATCATGCAAAATATCATAAATGTTATCGCAATTTCGACTACAATATCTATGCACGAAATGGTGGCGAGTGGCCATTATACACCCACTATCAGTGGCACATTCATGGTGGCCCAAAAAGAGACCGCATGGAGAGATTGCGATATTACCTGACTAAACCTGAGTCGAGCAACTGTGAACGGTATAAAAAGTACTACACAGAACCTAAACCGGTGCCAGAACTTAAACCGTGGAAATCAGATTCTACACCGATGATTGTTTACGAAAGCATATACGAATTTCCGTGGAGACCACACAGTGAGCTGTACAAAGTGTGGTCAGGTTTTCAATTTCAAAGATACCATTTTGCATGGCCACTACGATGAACACAAAAGACAAGAAGAGTGCGATGAAATTCAAAAGAGATTCAGAGTGAAAGAATAATGGTTCGAAAGGAGAAGAATGGAAGAAAATGCTGCCGAAGAGAGCCGAAGGTTGGAACAAGAGAAAATTGGAAAAAAAATTAAGGAGAGCCTAATAAAGATCAAGAAGAGAGATGAACAACGAAAAATTACAGTAGCTAGAATGGCTGAGATAGAGCGGCAAGAAGCCGAGGCAGCTTTCTGGAACGAAGCCGCTCAATTCGCTGACAACCCTGGTGCGAGTAATCAACAAGAACCTGATGAGGCTTTTTGGAACGAAGTCGCTCAACTCGCTGAAAACCATGGTGTCAGTAATGAACAAAAACCTGATGCCGCTTTCTGGAACGAAGTAGCTCAATTCGCCGACAACCATGGTGCCAGTAATCAATATGAAATGAATGCGGAAGAAGATCAACCATGGTGGGATGCAATCCTGCAACATGTAGATCGTCAAGATCTCTGAGTATTTATTACTTTTAAATATTTATGTATTTTTTAGGTACTTTGTTTTTAAGTAGCAACTAAGTTGATTGCTTTTAGGTAGTTTCTTCCTTTTTTTAAATTCAGTGTGCTAATTTATATTATGGTTTTTTTATGTAATTTTTTCTTTTTTTAATTGAGTGTGCTAATTTATATTATGGTTATAAAATTTAGTTCTTCTTCTATTGGTGTGTATTTTTATATTATGAATTTCTTTTGTAAATTAATTGTGAATACAAATCATAAAAAAAATAAAAAAATATGGACAAAATAACATATTTCAATAATATAAGCTCAACATTACAAGTGACGACCGCAACATAAACTTATTTCACAAATACAGATTATAAATAAGATACCGATTACAAAAACATAATAATACTTCATTTAGCGGAGATGGACAACATTTTCAGCTGCGGGATGATTTTCAAAACCAGGTGGAACTGCTGGCTGGTGACTCAACCACGACCCTCCAAGATCAAAACCTCCATTCCTCTCCACCAAATCTGTAAAAAATTTGGGACCCCTAACATGATATTCATTTCATTCTAATATTTTAACTTTAAATTTTTCCCATGATATTGAAACATCAATGCAGACAGTAATCGTCGTTCGCTCGTCCGCTCATCTCCGACCAAAATAACACCGGAAGAGACGCATCTTGGCTTAGGACCCATTTGCTTAAAATCTGAAAATTAACATCTCATTAGCAATTCAAATAAAATAATTTAATAAATAATTGTTGAACCCTAAAATATTCTCATAAATACCGGAGAACGGTAAAACGGAATTTGATATTTTAGACATGGGTCAAATACGGGAGGTGGCCGACAGTCTGAAAATTATCCCGATCAATCGGGAGAGTTTATTCACAGATAAGAGAATAGAGGCATTTTGATATCATGCAACATGTCTTTTCTAAATACAAACCCTGCCTCGAAATGCCGTACGAAAATAATTATATGATTTCATAAATATTTGTGAGATTATATGATTATAAAAATAAAATTAGTGTGGATATCAAAATATATCATGATCCAAGCATATAACTCCATCAAGATCAGTGCATAGGAAGACATCAAGATTCGTGCAACATGGATTAGACAAAGCAACTCTTCTTTTCTGAAACACAGCGGCCCATATGCAAAACCAAAGGCCCATTTCGATCAAAAAAAAAAAAGAAGACGGCAGCCCACAACTCCTCACGGCCCAAATAATTCATCCCTTCCATTTCTCCGTTCCTGCCTGTTACGATCACCATGACGCCAGGAGCTTCCTCTTCTGACGAACGCCATGACGCAGAAGGTGGACCCCTCCCTCTCACGTCTGTTGAAAAAACGAGACCAAGCAATGATGGCAGGAAATGGAATCTCGCTCTCCCCTCCTTCTCGCGCTGTGCATCTGTCTCCTCTCTCGACTGCTGAGACACAATGATAGGCACCTTCTTTTAATCTCGGTTGGCACACAACGCCTCATTGCATTCACTTCTCCGACAGGTACTGACAGAGAAGAGAGAATCTCAATGCCAACGGATAAGATTATCTCCATCTTCTCCAGTGAAGTTGAGATAAATAAGGTTCAATTTCGTGGGACTTATAAATTGACTGTTGCTCAATTGAGGGAAATGAAATGCAATTAATTCCATTTCATGGTCAAGAGATAACCAGGGAACATCATTGAAGGTGTATGAGTGGTCAATTAAAACAATTTGTGAAGCAAAGCCATATATGTTATGGCCAAGCTGCCGATTTAAAATTGAAATGGCCTTCAACAGATTGCTGTTTGTTATGGCATATGATGTGAACATTAAAATTAGGAGGCATCTGAATCATTAATTGGGAGAATTCACAAGTCACGATGGCATGGAACAAACATAGTTGAAGCCAAGTGCCACAATCTTAAGAGGACAATTAATAATCAGAAAATAAGGCAATTGCACAAAATTACTCATTGGGAGCATGCTATTCTTACTGAGAATCAAATGAAGATATGAAGAAAGGAAATAACTAAAGAGGCACTGGATTGATATGGCTCAAGCTAGAATGGGAATTAAGGTCCAGAAGATGAAATGGCAAAGCATTGTTGGAAAGGCAAAGTCAATTAAATTGATATTGTGCTGGACATAACAAGTTCAAAGGAGCATGTATTGAAATAAAATTGAGCCATTTGATATAACATATGAACTGGAGACCATATAACACAAAGAGTTGATGCTGTTTGGAAAAAAGGAGAGGAGTGTCTCACTGAGAAATAAATGAGAGCTCTGTAACAACAGGGGCAAAACTGTCCAATTTCCTCAAAACATTGATCATTGATGCCACCCACAGTACTGTTGGTTCTCCTATAAATAGAGTACCTTAGAGCCATGCAGAAGGACACAACACAAGAGAGGAGATACAACGAGAAGCACACTCACACTCCAGCGATCAAGCTTTGGTCCAGAAATCACACAAGCCATACAACACATACACTTTATATTTTGTGAGAGGGAGAGAGTAGTTCAGTTGAATTAGGATAGCTACACTATAAAAACAAAAAAAAAACAAAAAAAAAAGAGTGAAGTAATAGAAGTAATAGCTTTGTATTTTCAGCAGTAGTAGAAGCTATCTAATCTACATCCTTGTAATCTGTTTGGTGAAGTAAGAAAAGTTCTTTTCTTTCTCCTTGCAACACTCTTCCTATTTCCTTTTCTGGTTTATGCAAACATAATAGAAATGTAAGGAATAACTAATAAAACGTTTCATGTAAATATGTAGATAGGTGTATTTAGTTAATCTAAGCATTTAGTAAACAATGTAGGAAATAATCAAACACTTAGTCAATACTCATGTTTTACATTCTGTACTCATGAAGGCTAAAACAAAATCACATTTGCATTAAGAAGATGTGAAGCTAAAATAAGTTATAATCAAGTATGCACCTTTAAACAAAACATTACATAAAATAAAACTGTGAACAACAGCAAGGACAGCAAAACGAACAATGGACAGCAGGTGTATTAAATGGACAGCAGGTTAGGGAGTCCCATGGAGTAACATATACTTCACCTCATCAATGCATTGGAGGAGACAGCCACACCACTGCCCTCAATCATGCCAAGGTGGAGTTATGCATTGGAGATTCTCTTGGGTTAGTTTAATGGCTTGTTATCTCTCAGATACAAGCCATTATGCTTTCACATGTCTCAACACCTCTTTTTCAAGCTGATACAAAGCTACCCCATCATAACCATCATGGCTAGATCCAGATCGAATAGGAGCATACTGCCATGACTTTATGATGCAATTGAGGGAAGGTTCACATGCATGCCAATATCCCCCTCAATCCCCAATCAATCCTCAACACTGTCAGGATATGATGACAATCAAAGGAAGGCCAGCCAATAGCTTGTCACCATGGCTGAATCAAAATCAGGGAGTAACCCCCAGATGAAGGCACTCGGCTGCCAAATTGATGATGCAAACACCTTCCTGCAGACATCACCAAGCTCATAGATACCTTATTTGACCCCCATCATGGCCAGACGACCACATCAAACAACTCACCGCCATGGAAAATCTCGACTGAGGTGTAGCACTATGCTGGGGAACGTCGGCAACCGAATTGAGAATATACCAAGCCTGTTGGATCCCCCACGACGCTCTCAGGCTCGCCAATTTAGTTCAACACCCACCAGAGACCTTGAACTGCCGTCAAGCCTCATTAAACCCTAGCCGATTAGGGAGGAGACGATTACAGCGAAGAAGGCAGAGATAAACACGATTGGTGGACCCCACGACATCAGGAGAGCCTGACGATTCCTTACGACCTCACATTCATGTCTGACGGCCACTCAGTCGCATCAATCGCGCAGCCATGGCGGTTTCTTCATCGCCAGAACGACGAAAGAAGGGGGGAGAAAATAAGGGAGAAAGGGATTTATTCCCTAATTTGCATAAACATGGCGCAAACAATAACGACCAAAGCCGTATACACTGACAGTGGGACCCACTGGCGAAAACGTTAACAATTCCATGAAGTACCGAGTGTATAGAGGCATGGTTGGATTTTTAACTAAAACAGTCCCAAATATTGCGATACTCTGTGACATTTCCTGTGTAGTGAATCAACTCCGTGTGGCAACCCACTGACATCAAGCATAAACCAACGGCATGCTCCCACGTGAAATCTTCTTGACCAGAAAGGTCACTGCTGACCACTCTCCTCCCCGCTGATGTGGACCAACCAGGATTTGACACGTGGCCCCTCCGCTGATGTGGCATCATTTTATTGCTGGAAGTTTAAAAATTCATAGAAATTTAACCGTAACTCAGAAAAATCCAAATCAAATTTCTACGGATCCAGAAAAATATGGAGAATACAGTCATGCCAAAACCACAACCAAAATCCAAACAGAATATTTTTAATCCATATTCCAAGTTCTGGCCAATCATAGATTGCCACCTCAGCCTTATATTTATTTAAAAATCTGGCAACTTTTAAAAATTCATGAAAAATCACAGGAGGTTCAGAAAAATATGAGGAAAAATCCTGGAAGCTCCGAAAAATAAGGGGAATCTATTTGGCTAATCATCACCACTAAAAACCCTACCAAATATATTCCTACCATTATTCTCTCCTGGATATTATGAAGAAAAGCCGTTTCGGCAAAGGCTCAAAGGCTCATGATCAAATCACTGGAGGCATGGATAATATCACAAAATTCAGAAAGTCATAACGGAATACTAGCACGACCGAGTCTAGTGCTCCGTTTACGACTCTAGATAAAAGCTCATCATAACCCCAAGTGACCAAAACCATCAGACGGTCGTCGTCACGACGGGCATGGATCAAAATGGAGGCACCAAGTACTGTTGCTCACAAACAAGAGTACTGGTGAAATATCAAGCTCAATGATCTGGTTAAATTGAGACTCGCTAGCCTCAAGATGATGGGTAGTGAGATCTATCACGATGTCACGGGACCCTATCAAGAGACCCGAAGTAATATACAAAACAAGTGAAGACCAAATCAACACTCAAGCAAACTGATAAAATTCCAAAGAAAAGGCACATTACACCGCAAGACATTATCGGTGAAGAATATGGATCCAACCACATACAAGCAGAACTCTTCGCAATCTGAGAAAAGCTCACAATGTTGTCCCAAGCCTGCTAAGACGATGAAAGCCACAATTATCAAAGGCACCCGCTCTCTCGAGAAAGGCAGGAGGTCCAATCTTGAGTGTATGCAATCTACCCGCCGGAGATAACATATGCCAACACCGCTGACACAGGCACACGGCATTATGATCCTATCAAAGATATGCAAATATTGTCACCATGGACAAATTCCACATCATCATACCCGTACCTTGGGGAAAGATCATATTTTTATTTCAGGAGTCTACGGTTATCTAAGGCACCCGCTCTCTCGAGAAGGCAGTAGGTCCTAACTTGAGTGTTTGCAATCTAACCGCCAAGGATACATCGAGGCCAACACTGTTGCTGTAAACGACTCCCTCATATTATATTAAAGACCTTATCCCAGACCACACCACTACATCAGATGGATCCATAATCCTTACCCAAATAATACCCTCATTCAGAAACTTTCAACATGTTCCTGGGTCACATTACTTATGCCTCAAACAGCTCAGTAACGTTGACTTGGCCTATCTTTTAAATCAACAACCAGATCTCACACAACAAAATTTACCTCTTTCGGTGCTGGAGGGAAATTACAATGTTCCGGTCGGAAGCCGGACATTACCGGAACGCTCGCAGAGATTGCCGAGTGTCACCCTATTGACTTGCCTTGGCTAAATGCCGAGCATTATGTCGCATTGACGCTTGATCAGGAATCAAGCGAAGCTTCAACAGCTGGTCAGAGACTGAGTGTCAGAGGAACACTCCCATGATCGAGAACCAACTGTTCATGACGTACCGGTCGGCAGCCGGACGTTACTTGAACGCTTAGCGTCATTTGAGTGACTCGTCTTGCCTAGATGTCAAGCATTACGTCACATTGAACGATTGGTCAGAGACTGAGCGTCAGAGGTACGCTCCTATGATCGAGAACCAATCGTCACCCGCACCTAGGAAAGCCAAGGGGCAGCTGACTTAGGTAGCACCCGCGCGCATAAGATTTTTGGACGCCCACAAACCCAAGGGTCTGGCGAAGGATAGTTTCAATGCTTCGGGTGAGAGCCGAACTGTTGAAACCAAGGATATTTCAGGTGGCAGCTGAACTATCCGTTGAACGTTTGAATAGCAATCAGGGTTCCTTGCGAGGTTTCGAGTAACACTTGGACTATCTGCATGATATCTCGGCTGGCTACCAAGTATCATCAGAATATTCTAAGGAGGATCGAACCGTCTGCTCAATACCCGTTTGGCGAACAAACGTCACTTTAACATCTGACTGGCATCCAGATGAAATTCGGACACTTCAGGTGGCAGCTGAACTGTCCATTGAACGGCCGACTAGCAATCAGATTCCTTTTAACATTTCGAATAACAGTCAGACTATTGTTTGATATCTCGGCTGGCTACCAGGTATCACCTCAATACTCTGAGTGAGGATCGAATTGTTACTTATCTGATTGGCGAATGGACGTCACTTCAACGCTTCGAAGAATAATCGAGTCATCTGTCCGATAAGCTGGCTGGCTACCAGATATCACTTCAGAGTCTCAATTATGATCGAATCGGAAGGGAACATCTGACTGGCACCCAGATGTCACTTATAAACGATTCGGATAGCAATCGGACCAATTGTTTGGTACTTTGGCTGGATACCAAGTATCACCTCAATACTCCGGATGATAATCGAATTGGCACTTAACACTTGGCTGGCAACCAAGCGTCTTCGGTTCAGGTGGCAGCTGAATCGATTCATGGATATTTGACTTGCGACCAGATGCACTGTCGACACCTCAAGCAACAATCGGATAACCTGTGGGATATCTTGGCTGGATACCAGGTATCACCTCAGTATCTCGAATGATGATTGAACCGTCTGCTCAATATCTGAATAGCAACCAAATGTCTCCTGAACGCTCTGAACAACAATCGAATTATCTGTTTGATATTCTGGCTGGCTACCAGATATCACCTCAGTACTTCGGATGGAGATCGGAACGTCACTTAACGTCTGATTGGCAACCAGATGTCTTAACGGTTCGAGTGACAGTCGAATCGTTCCCCTGATACCTTGGATGAAAACTAGATACCACTTCAACGCTTCAAATGGTAACTGGATCGTCTACTTGATATCATGGCTGGAAACCATGTGTCAACGCAACGCTTCAAGTGACAAGAGAACCGTTTATTCGATATCTTGGCTGGAAACCGAGTATCACCCCAAGGAAAAGAAACCGAACATTGCCAAATGTCACTTCAACGCTTCGGGAGCAAACCGAACCGTCACTTTGAACATCGCCAAATGTCACTTTTAACGGAAGCCAATCCGTCTATTGAACGTCTTGGTCAGGTACCAGATGTCACTTAACGCTCTATGCCCATCGAACGAGTGTCACCCCGCTTCCCGGGAAAGGTCAAGGGGCAACCGACTCGGGTCGCACCCGCGCGCATAAGATTTTAACGCCCATAAACCCAGGGGTCCGGCGTCTTTAACATCCACAAGCCCAGGGGCCTGATGTTCACTAAAAAAAAAAAGAAGAAGAAAACAACCTCAAGCACCGCATCAACTAAATTTAACGATCTGATCAGGAATCAGACGTCACTTTTAGACAACCTCGACAAAAATCAACATGAAGTCTAAGAAACCCGCTTCGGGAAATCCATGCCTTATAAATACAAAATTCATACCAGAAGGGCCTACACCTTGATTCCTCACATTACAAAGAGAACTCGGAAAACGAGAAGATTACAAGCGTCCAGCAACGGCAGTCAACCGAAACCTCTACAAGCTAAGAACTCCAGAGACTGCTGTCCCCTGCAATCCAAAGTCCACAAAAAAAAAATATAATAATATGATATATTAATATTGCATTATAGTAGTAATATTAATAAAAAACAAAAAAACAAAAAAAAATATAAATGCATGATAGGACCGCTAATTGCATATTTACAATTCCCTAACAGCTCACGACACACAATCCTTTGGTTTTCCCGATCTAGAGGTGCTCCTGACCATGTCGGAGGTAATTAACAGTAGGGGCTTGCGCCTACTGGAAAGAAAGGACCCCCTCAAATAATAAACCTTCGTGAGAGCTCAAGACCGTACAGGTACCGCGCTTCGGGGTGGTATCGGTATCGGCCTCTTGAGGCTCGCGAGGGGTATCTGATCCGCATCTTTTTTTTGCCCCTCAATCCGAGACCGGATTTTCCTCTGTTGATCCGAGGGCCGCGAAAAAGTGCGAGACAGGTTCTGGCACGCCCGGTGGGACATCTTTTTCCTCTCATCAGGCGAAAACCAAAGGATTGTTACCTCTATTGATAGCCACCGTGCGTATCTGTCTCGCAAAAGTGCGAGACAGGTTCTGGCACGCCCGGTGGGACCTCTTTTTCCTCTCATCAGGCGAAAACCAAAGGATTGTTACCTCAATTGATAGCCACCGTGCGTATCTGTCTCGCAAAAGTGCGAGACAGGTTCTGGCACGCCCGGTGGGACCTCTTTTTCCTCTCATCAGGCGAAAATCAAAGGATATAGTGTATGAGTTAGGGAATTGTTAAATATTTAACCCATCACTAACAGTAATTTTAAGTTACTATTTTTGCAGAAAATGGCGTACGCAGACAACAAACAGGATTTGGTCGCTCCAAGCGCATTCATGGTTGGGTCCATCCCGATTATCTCTTCAATGGTGCAGGTGGCCTCATACACTCCTTTCACCATTTATGAAGTCGCGACAACAGACACGAAATACGCCAAAGCCATTTCGACAACTATCTTTGGGGCAAATGAATGCTTCAAGGAATCTCAAGACGAAGGAATCAACGCTGTCACCAAACCAACACTCAAATCCGCGACAGAGGAAGACACTCCCCATGCCAAAGACCTACAAGCATATCAAGACGAATTGGTGATTCAGGGGAACATACCAATGAGAAGCTCTTCTGCTCCACTTGAGATTGTGGAGGAGAAATCGCTTGGGATACAGAACTCACCTCCTCATTGCAAGACGGCATCGGTTCCAGTGCATGCCCAGACAAAGAATATTGCAGCTGCCGAAATCAATCAAAAATCATGCCAAATGATTAATGATAAGAAAAATAAAAAGGCAGCCCACTTAACTACCCCAGTGCCTGCGAGTATTTCAGAAACGAAGAGAAGGCAAATGGGGGCACGAGATCAAGAACTTCATGACCATGAAGGGATGGAGGTGGGAAACCAAAAGAAACACACATCGAAAAACGAAACAATCATGGTCAAAGAAGGAGAGAAAATAATCGAGGAATACATTCCATTGTCCTCAAACGATTCACAAGTTAAGCCGGAGACTATTTACGCATTAAACAAAGGTGCCAAAAGATTTCATCAGTCAATACGGCAAAATGGAGGATGTGGAAACCATGCCATGAAAGTAGGCATGAAATCGAAGGATGTTGCAACTGTTTGTGCAACTAGTGACGAAACATATAATCCTGGAAGGCCCAAGCAAAATTCAGATGAATCTTATACGCATCGAACGGTTGAAGAAACCATCGATGATAATTTTTCATCGATTACCTTTACGAAGAACGATCTCCCCGATGGAGCAACGTATCACAATAAACCATTGTACATCACGGGAGTATCAAATGGAGTTAAGATCAACCGAATACTGGTCGATCCAGGGTCAGCAGTTAATATCCTTCCATTGGAGTCACTGAAATACTTCTCGCTCGACAGTAATACCTTGACTCAAAGTCGATCAAGGATCTATGGGTTCAATTTACATTCTCAGAGAGCACTTGGAGTAGTCACTCTGAAGTTCCGTTTTGAAAAACTCGAAACTCAAGCAAAGCTCTATGTCATGGATGCCAGCGTATCTTATAAGGTGTTATTAGGTCGCCCTTGGTTGCATACATATCAGTTGGTACCTTCCACCTTGCATCGATGCATAAAGTATGTCAAAAATGGAACCCATGGAGTGATAAAAGGGGAAGAGCATCCTTTCTCTATCTATGAAATGAGACTTCCAGATGCAAAGTACTTCACACCCAGGCCACCTCTGGGGGCAAACTCTCAACAAAGACCATTGGATACCAATGACAAATCCCTAAATCGAAAATCGGACCCTACACAAGCCAATGACAATGATAAGGCCGTAAGCGGAGAAATACCTGATACATTTGACAGGCCTCGCTCAAGAGTTTTTGAAGAATATCCTGACAGACGAGAGATAACAATTCAGCCTCCGAAGAAAAGGCAACTAAGAATAGAATCTATTTCCGATAAATTCTTCGGAGAAATTGTAACTGAAGGGATGAACCAAGCTGCTCAGACAGAGGCCTCATTTGCACCAACAGACCGTGCTAACACCAAAATCATGCAAGACAGCCATTTGACACATTCAGAGAACCATGAGTCATGTTGCATGATCCATGTGAGTGATTCTGATGCTGAAGGCGAAGATGATGAAACACAAATTTATGCCTCAAAAGTGATTCGGTCAATCCAAAACGAAAATGATGCAAGTCTCTTGTTCGAAAATTTCGGCACTTCAAATCCACATCTAAATCTCGAGGCAAGAGAAACATCATTTCCGTGCCCTTACCAGGAAATGGGGGCAAATGAAACACCGTACTTTTCAGATCGCTCTAACAAGACAACAAGGTCCGCGTGCGAGATTTCAGATGATAAGGAAGCGGGAGACCATTCCGTCAGAACTCAAGAAGATAGCAACAAGCATGCTGACACAAAAGCACTACAAATTCCGCTCCTAGGCCCACCCCTAGTAAGATTCGTACCAGAGCGAATTATGGATATAAACAAATGCATGCCCGAGAGATGCCATGAGAACTTAGTTGATGCTTCAAGGATAAAGTCGGGCTATTTGAAAGGCTCATCAATGCCAAGATCTTTCGAAAAACTTGAAACCTCTCCCGGTACTTCCCTTGAAACACAAGGACTGGTGAATCAAGAGTTGCAAAGAGTTGGAATGCCTCACTCCATCCAACATTCAAGATGGAACAGAAGACCATATCCCGAGAAATATGATTTGGTACCTTACCCTAAGGGGTATATTAGACCAAAATTCCAATTATTCGACGGGAGAACTAAGAAATGTCCCGAACAACACGTGTTCAAATTTATGATCGCATGTGGTGATACAGAGCACAATGAAGCCTTATTAATGCGACAATTCCCTTTAAGCCTAACAGGAGCAGCATTTGACTGGCACATCTCATTGGAGGAAAATAGTGTTAAAACATGGGATGAAATGACAGATATGTTCTGCTCGAGATTTGCAATATTTTCTCCAAAAATTACAATGGATGATATGGTGAGAGAAAAGCCAGGAAAAGGGGAATCTGTTAGTGACTACATTACTCGGTGGAGGAACATGAGCTTTCGTTGCCAACCCCGAATTCCCGATCATGAGGCGGTAAAAACGATAATAGATAATATATATGGACCGATTAAGCCGTTCCTGGTAACAAGAGATATCACCAGATTTGATTGCCTACTCACTGCAGTATCAAATTATGAGAGCTTAGGTCCAGAATCATGCTCGTATCATCATAAAAGGAAAGGGAAGAAGGAAAAATCCAAGAGGACTCGAGTATCGAGAATACCATCCTCATATGAAGCCGGCAGTAGCTCAAGAGTCTCGAACAACAGGAATATTGGTTGTTCATATGACCGTCCCAATAACAACCCTAAAAGGCTCTTGTCCGTGGCAGAATTATCTAGCAAGCCCTATTCATTCAGAAAAGAAATGGTTCCTAAATTATTTCGGTGGGCCATGGAACATAATCTAGAACTGCCACCAAGCAAGCGTCCACATGAAATGGAACAATTCAATGATCCAAACTTTTGTCCGTATCATAGGGTATTGGGACACAAGATTGAAAATTGTTGGGTGTTCAAAGACTGGGTAGAAGAGCGAGTTAAATCAGGCGAAATATCGTTGTCAAAAGGCGAAAGGCAAGATCCTAAGCCACATAAGCGTTCTAACACCGATTTAGACGAAGAATCCTTCACAGTACATGCAATCGGGATAAACGATGAAGTTAAGGAAGAAATACAAAACCTGAGTGATGAAACTGAATATATTCCACCCGTGATAATGGAATCTGACGAAGATACCTATAAGACAGAGAGAAACCCATTCAGAGAAAGCCCGATAAATACCATTGGGGTGAGCAATGGAATTCAAAGAGAAGAAAACCCGATGTATATCAGCGGGAGAGATAATTATGCCCAGGAAGAAAATGCACAAACTAAGGATAACGAGTCATGCTACATGATCTATATTAACGGCTCTGACTCTGAAGATGAAATACTTTGGGTAGCTCACAGCAAAAGTAATGAAAGTCCGGTACATATCGTCAGGATTAACAATAATGCCCAAGAAGAAAATCTATGGAGTAACAAAACTGAAGAAATCTGCCCAGTAATTGAGGAAGCTACCTTTGAAGAGAAGGAGAATCCATCTCAAGAAAACCCAGCGTATGGGATAGATAACGATATTCAAGAAGAAAATACACAAAATCGGAATAACGATACTAGAGATGTCGTATTCGTGATGAAAGAATTTGAGAAAGTTACTCTTAAAGAGGAGAAAGATCAATCTCAAGAAGACCCGGTATATGGGATAGATAATAAAACTCCAAAAGGGAATGTACAGAGTTGGAACGGTAAGACTAAAGAGATCGCAACCGTAACGATAGGGTCTGAAAGCATCCTCTCCGAAGAAAGCAAAGTGCAAGAAACCCCAATTGCCATCGCATGTGACGAACGACAAACTATGAAGAGTCTTGTTGCGCATTTACTAGAACAAGAACAACAGATCATGATGCTCCACCAAAGGAACACTGAGATATGCCGAGAGATGGACGTACTCTTGAAGAAGAATACTGAGATCCGAAGATTGCTAGAAGATTTGCAGGGGGCAGGTGACTACACCCTAGCCATGTCTAAAAAGCAGTTCGAGAAATTAAATACAAAAAAGGGCAAGAACAAAACGAAGGATGTTCAGATTTTTCAAGAAAAAGAAACATCAACGACAAAGGAGCCCGAAGGTGCTAGAAAATGCGAAGACCGGAAGAAAGGTGTGTCAATAAGAGAACGTAGGAGAAAGCCTTACTCTTTTCGAAAAAATAGAACCGCTGAGGTCTTTGATCTAGCCATGCAACATGATTTACAATTACCTGAGTGTAAACGTCCAGAAGAAGAGCATCAACATTGTGAACCTAACTTTTGTCTGTACCACAGAATCCTCGGACATACAATCGAAGATTGTTACATATTTAAAGATTGGGTAGAAGATAAACTTTTGAAAGGAGAATTACATCTCCCAGAGCACATCTTGCAAAATCCGGCACCCCACAAATGATACAAGGCGGTTTAATCAGGGGGCAAAAAAAAAAAAAAAAAAAAAAAAAAACTTCTACCCCAAGTGAAGGATGCCCATTGAAAATAAGAGAAACACTACAAGGAAGCCTGTGACGGTTATGTGAAGCCGGTAAATCGGCATGGAGAGGGCCAATAACTCTAGGATGACAAAGGGGTCGATGATCCGCCAAGATACACAAACCCTAGCAAATGGCTCAAGATTGATGAGGGCACATACATTCATTTTCCAACATCCCAAGAAGGTAGAAATGAAGATAGCCAGCCATAAAGCATTCTCTGAGACCCATGGTAATATTGCAACGCTCGAAAGTCTCCTCATTTCAAGAAGAATGACAACCATGGGAGCCATGAGACTAACCGGAAGACGCCAGAGCATGTTTGCAGTTTGGTGTAAGAATTGGGAATTGATGAAGGAAAGTGATGAAAAAGTCCTCCATATATATAGGCAAAATAATACATTCAAGCCCCTAGAACATAACCCGGAAAAATCGGGTGTGTCACATGCACATCGAGTATAGTAGCAGACTAAGAGTTGACGGGAGTCTCCCGGATGAATGACATGTCGAATACAAACAAAGACCGACAGAAAGTAATGATGGTTCGGCACAGGGTGGACCAATGCTTAGCAAGGAATTGACTCATAGACAAAAAAGAGTGACCAATGTGAGTAATCCTATTGGGCCAAGATTTCATGGGCCTTTGTCAAGAGAATGTTCCATGAAGAAATCGATATCTCAGAAGAATTTTAAAAGGGCATTCCACGAGGACCACAAAATGTTGACTACATATGCTGTTAAAAATCATGTCTTATATTAAAGGGATGGCTTGCTGCGAGGCAACATGAGATATCTCTTCCATAGCAAAGATTTCCCGAAACTCCAGAAAATTCCACAGCCAAATCTTTACAAAATAAAAAAGGGGCTATTGATAGTGTCGGCCTTAAACCTACTATCACCGGTGAACGTTCATCCTACCGGTTTCGAAAACGATGAACGAGGGTTTTGTCATTTTGTCCCTTAAACAAAATAAATAACAATTTTCCATTTCTTATTTTATTTTGCAGGTACATGGAGCAGCTGGAACTTTATGTCCCTAAAGGAAAATAAGGAGCGTCTTGCATTATAGCGACATAAGACGTTTCCTCCACCAAATATATATCCTAAGCACCACAAAATCTACAAGCCTAAATTCCACTTTCAAAATGGTCAATTGTTGGAGTGAGCCATAATTCAACCAACAACGGTAAGTTCATTATACCGGCATTAAATAATGAACAGGGTTTTATGTATTTTGTCCCTGAAACAAAATAAAGGCACGAAAAAATAACGGGAGATGAACAAATCAACCACCAATCGCGGCATAGCATTCATAAAATTGAAAAATACATGCTACCTACTCCAATCGATTTTATCCCCCGAAAAGTACAAATGGAGGGCTGTTATACCAAGAGCTACAAGAATAGGGAGCCAGAAAAAATAAAAGCAAGAAGGCCGCTTATATTCCGGGAGTTCAGGCGGAGCAGAATTAACACCCCAATTGTAGGAAGGAAGTGGCCTCCAGTAAGCATGAATCTTTTGGTCATATGGGTTTCCCCAGTTATCACCAAGAGCGCGCACGATTTCCGGTGCCGCATCCTCTTCAAGTTCCTCGATCTCCTCCGTGATACGGCCTGGATGGTCGTTAAAATCGTCAGCAGAAGAAGGGAAGCGCTCATCGCCTTGATTAGCCATTTGATAATAATAACAAAGAGGTGGTGGAAAAACAAAGTGAAGAAGTCGGGTTTAAAAAAAAAGAGAGGGGGAGAAACTCAATAAAAAGGGAAAGAAGAAAGAAAGAGACAAGAAAAGAGGGGACCGCAGCTATGGTAAATGCGCACGCATGACCACACTACAACACCACGTTCCCCAGACGAAAAGACATTACATGATATGTTGGCCCACAGTCATAAAGAGACAAATATTGGAATCAGCAAAACACGAGGCGAATAAAGAAACACATATATTACAACATCATAAAAGCCTGCCGTCACAAGTTTTAACGCATATGCTGATATCAATACTTGCAAAGTGTCATACATGTGTCTACACGGCCTAACCCAACACACATACAACAACAGAGTCTCATGATAATACACAGAAAAACCACCATACAAAATGACTATCAGGATGCAACGCAGTTCCGCCACGACAAAGCTGGCCAGATCTAAGATAGAAAAATTGCAAAATCGAGGAGGCTAGCGCCACTTCGAAGCAGCAACATCACCCAGGGCGGAAAATGAGACACTCCTGATTAAAGCAGCATACAAGAGCAAGGGAATGATAGGCGTGTAATTCTTTTCATGAATGACTCCTTTCGCAGTAGAGATTTTGCAAAAGAAGTGCGCCATGAGGAGGATAAGCTCAACGCACCTTCTGAAGAGACCTCAACTTCGACATGTGTCAAAGGAGACCTCAACTTCTACATGTGAAATGTTTGAGCAAAACATATAAGATGTCCTATGACATCTTGTCTCCTACCCCAGACATTAAAGAAGAGATGCTAGAATTAGCGATGTGAAGATATCATGGGTGAAACGGGAGAGTCCCGGAAAGACACAGAGGTTATATAAGGCATCACAAAGCTTTGAAAACTTTAAAGGCCACTTAAAGAAATATCGGGGTATTTTCTTAGGCATTCATGGATTGAGATGGAAGTTATAAGGTGAAAGTTTAATGGAAAAGAGATGGTGACAAAGAAAAAGAGGGCTCTCTTATATAAACACGGATAAGGCCTCACTGTGCGTAACCAAACCAAAAGGGGAATCTATCCGAACCTCTAAGGCCACATGGTAACAGGCAAAGATGTGACACAAAGGCAATGACGCATTGAGAATTGGCGAAAATTGAATACGGGGCTTAGTACGGAATTGCCATCCAACGAGGAAAAGACAACAACTTTACCAGGCATGCGCGTAACCGAGTAGCAGCGTCATACTTATCATCAAAAAGGGGCATCATATTTCAGTTGAGAAGCCATAGAAGACAAATACAGGAATAGTGACTCATGACAAGGCACCAGAGCAGGTCACTCGAAGATAATTCTCCTAACCCGCTCTGGTGGGGGGAATTTGTTGAACCCTAAAATATTCTCATAAATACCGGAGAACGGTAAAACGGAATTTGATATTTTAGACATGGGTCAAATACGGGAGGTGGCCGACAGTCTGAAAATTATCCCGATCAATCGGGAGAGTTTATTCACAGATAAGAGAATAGAGGCATTTTGATATCATGCAACATGTCTTTTCTAAATACAAACCCTGCCTCGAAATGCCGTACGAAAATAATTATATGATTTCATAAATATTTGTGAGATTATATGATTATAAAAATAAAATTAGTGTGGATATCAAAATATATCATGATCCAAGCATATAACTCCATCAAGATCAGTGCATAGGAAGACATCAAGATTCGTGCAACATGGATTAGACAAAGCAACTCTTCTTTTCTGAAACACAGCGGCCCATATGCAAAACCAAAGGCCCATTTCGATCAAAAAAAAAAAAGAAGACGGCAGCCCACAACTCCTCACGGCCCAAATAATTCATCCCTTCCATTTCTCAGTTCCTGCCTGTTACGATCACCATGACGCCAGGAGCTTCCTCTTCTGACGAACGCCATGACGCAGAAGGTGGACCCCTCCCTCTCACGTCTGTTGAAAAAACGAGACCAAGCAATGATGGCAGGAAATGGAATCTCGCTCTCCCCTCCTTCTCGCGCTGTGCATCTGTCTCCTCTCTCGACTGCTGAGACACAATGATAGGCACCTTCTTTTAATCTCGGTTGGCACACAACGCCTCATTGCATTCACTTCTCCGACAGGTACTGACAGAGAAGAGAGAATCTCAATGCCAACGGATAAGATTATCTCCATCTTCTCCAGTGAAGTTGAGATAAATAAGGTTCAATTTCGTGGGACTTATAAATTGACTGTTGCTCAATTGAGGGAAATGAAATGCAATTAATTCCATTTCATGGTCAAGAGATAACCAGGGAACATCATTGAAGGTGTATGAGTGGTCAATTAAAACAATTTGTGAAGCAAAGCCATATATGTTATGGCCAAGCTGCCGATTTAAAATTGAAATGGCCTTCAACAGATTGCTGTTTGTTATGGCATATGATGTGAACATTAAAATTAGGAGGCATCTGAATCATTAATTGGGAGAATTCACAAGTCACGATGGCATGGAACAAACATAGTTGAAGCCAAGTGCCACAATCTTAAGAGGACAATTAATAATCAGAAAATAAGGCAATTGCACAAAATTACTCATTGGGAGCATGCTATTCTTACTGAGAATCAAATGAAGATATGAAGAAAGGAAATAACTAAAGAGGCACTGGATTGATATGGCTCAAGCTAGAATGGGAATTAAGGTCCAGAAGATGAAATGGCAAAGCATTGTTGGAAAGGCAAAGTCAATTAAATTGATATTGTGCTGGACATAACAAGTTCAAAGGAGCATGTATTGAAATAAAATTGAGCCATTTGATATAACATATGAACTGGAGACTGTTTGACCCCAAAATATGGCGATAAATTCACGAAATCAATGGATAATTGCATGACAAATAAATGTGAAGAATTTAAAAAAAATAATAATAATACTAAATGGGCCCCAAAATTTATAGAAAAATATCCAAAAATTCAGGAGACCTTGATAAAAATTATCATGCATAGAAAGTACCCAAAGAATTTACAAAGACTCCATTCAATGTAAAGAAGTCCTCGATTTTGTAGAAAATAAATAAAATGTTAAAATAGGTGATTTTAGGAAAATCTATGAACCACTGGGTTCTACATATTTTTGTGAATGTTGAGACAAAATTTCATGAAAATATTCTAATGTGAAGGCTTTCAAATAATTTTTCTAGGATCAATAGCAAATGAAAATCAATTTAAAGAAGAAATGGAGGCATGCAGCGTGAAGAGAAATGGAGAAGAAGGACAGTCATATAGAATCGTGCACTTGTGCTCCATAAACCGTGCACAGATAGAAGAGAAATGTCTATTGGAGTACGATGGAACGCGTTCAGCCACGACGAAGAGATTAGGCGCTGTTGAATTGTGTCTCATTAAACCTTACATGCGGACCCCACACGAAAGGCTCATCTCCTCCAACAGAATAGAGAGAGAAATGAAGAGGAGAAAGAGAGGAGCGTCACGACAGCTGCTGTAACCGCCTGGGTCAACCTTCCCAGCGATCTCTCGTTGACCGCCCCAAAACAAACACACATTGATAGCCTCTCAGCCCTTAGATCAGGAGTCGATCCGTGTGCTCTGGAACGGATGGTTGAGATCGAACAAAAATTGAAGACATTTGAAGACAGAAGCCAGCCCCATTGCCTATAAATAGGCTGTTGCAAGAAAGAAAAGGGACCCTTTTTTCACACGAGGCTCTCTTCTTCCATTTTTTCTCTTTTACACACAGAGGCTCTGTTCACAACTTCTTCTTCTCCACAGATCAAAAGCTTAGGATTAGAACACACACAATAGGTTAGCATAGAAGCATTTCATCGAATAGCTAGTAGGCATAGCGATAGATTGAAATTAGGAGAAGAGAAGAGCTCAAGTTTGTAATTGACGAAAGGTCAGGTATGAAATCGATGTTCTTTTGATGCTGAAACAACGAATTTGAAGGTTCTTCAATCAAAATGGCTGTATTTGAGTTGAAATCGTGGCTTTCTTGATTCTTTTACTGTGTACATTTAAAAATTCTAATCTTGCATCTTGGATTGATTTGATCTCTGTTTTCTTCTTTCTTAATTCCTTGATAAGATCCGATTGCGCACAGCGCATGAGAATCTGATTCAAGTGTTGCACATCTCTAGTCAATCTTTAGCGATACAGGTGCAATAAAGAGTAAATAGCATGGTCGTAAATTGCTCAATTGTTTCCTTGATTGCGCCCAGCGCATGGGAGGAACAAGAGAGGTTTTGTAGTCACGAAGCTATCTAGAAGTCCCTGGTTAGATAAATTACTAGGATCGTGTTTAGTTGAGTAAGCCTAGATGTGCATTTTCCTTTCTTCTTGATGAACAGATCTGAATCTTGAATTTGATGTCTCAAGTTTGTCCTTTCTACTTTCTTCTGATCTGGAATTGAAATTGAGTTTCAATTGCGCCCAGCGCATGAGAGATCTCAATTAAATCACCAGAATCAGTAATAATTAAGATTAACTGATGCCTCATTTGCAATCAGACTGCGCACAGCGCATGAAGAATGCATTTGGGATGAACTTGTCTAAGAATGTTCCTTAGCACTGGCTTTGGAGCTCTTAGACAGGTAGTGTTGCTTCGATTGAGCACACGATGAGTATGGTCAGTCACGCTCGTGATGTGCTTGGTCAAGTATGCACTAAATTACTTCATACTCCCCTTTAGGACAGGGTGTAAGGTATGTATGGGTGATGGTAGCGAAATAAAGGACCTGTTTGTAAAAGTCGGATCTATACTTGAAGAGATGATGGTACATTGACAGTTTATCGAATGAGTCAGTGAATAAAGTCATAGGGATGCTCTTTGCATAATCTTAGAAATTGTCAAAAAGGAGGGACTTAAGTGTAGTTTCTGGTCATTATTGACTGATACTGGATTTTATTTCTATCGCTTTTAGAACTGCAACTGCTGACCTTATTTTAATATCATTGGTGCTGCCTTGATTAGGTAATGGAAATTGTGATTATAAAAATAAAACTATATGCTAATGATGGGTGATGTCCATAAATGGTTCCAGTTCTTGATATTAATTTGACACTTAACATTGTTTGTAGATGAGATTTTAGAACAGAAGCAAGAGGCATGAACTTGTTTACAAAATAAGTAGGTTACTGGTAAAAAGAAAAGAAGAAGTTGCAGATTTCTCTTCTGTAATTAGTCTATTTGAGCTTGTGCTTGAAGATCAAATAAGTCAACAGCTGCTGTGATGATTTAATCCTCTGAATTTATCCCCTTCTTAACCATGGTTTAATGGAAATAATACAGTCTGTAATCAATAGTTATTGGTTGATGTAAATGCCTAAGACCAGACCATATGAATCATTGAATGGTAAGTACCAAAATGGTGTAATTCTATTTAAGCCATATCATTGTAAATTCCGTGTAGTTTATTCATGGTCCCGTACACTTGGCCACGTATAAGGAAAAGTAACAAAATGTGAGGTAATATAAAGGTTTAGTAAATGTATGTTAGGTAACCCTGTAACCCTTGTCACTTATCTGAATCCAATGAACTTCAATACTAAACTCATTCACTGCCGTACCACTCCCATGGCTCCCCCATCAAATCACAGTAACGTGAGAGAAACCAACGCCACCATCATATTCCCCTCACTCACACGATGCCTTGGAGTCCATTCCGACGAGCCGCGATGGCCGGAGACGTAAGCGGATCCAAACCCGTCTCAGGCGAACCCGCTAACCAGTGAAAGGAAACCTGTCGTTTTCATTTGAACTCAAGCGCCTTTCTACGTCTGATCTTTTGTGGCGGACGCAGCCGTAAGACCTATACGTCTAATTCCTGACAGAAGAGGCAACTTTTAATGGGATAACGCAAGGAAGCCCGGTTGAAGGCAAGGCCCAGATTAGGCCCAAGTGGAGTTCAAACAAAGACCTCTTTCGATAATCCAACGAGCCCAGTCAGCTGCCACATCAGCTTAGTTTGATGACGTGGCCTAATAGGAAAACGACACGTAGACAGGAACTTTGAAAAATCATTGGAAATAATAGGAAACATAGAAAAATACAAGCGACATATCCATAAAATTCTAAAAATCAAAATAAACTGACCTCACTGATACTTTGGTATGGAAATATGTCAAAGTAGCGGCCTTTTGTATTTTTGAAGTATTTTTACTTTAAAAGCGAATTTTAGAAAATTAATAAACTCATTCGCAAAAGACTAAGACTTTTCAAAATCAAGGTTTCAAATATACTATTTTCAAAAGCTAAGTATACTCGATTAGGAATATTTTCAAAATCTAAAGGATTTCGAACACGTTATCTTCTAAAATCAAATATCTTCAAATAAAAATATTTTAAAATAGAAAAACATTTTCAAAAGTCAAAAGTATAAAAGGCCAAAGTGAATAAAATCACCAATATCCCAAGTGAAATCTCAGAAATTAAAAGTCCAAACACGAAACCCAAAGTCAAAACCGAAACCTCTCCGTTTGAGGAAAAGTCCCTCACTAGGGTTGAGATCGACCTTAGATGACTTAGCAATAGAATTCTTACGGGCCCCCTCGTCCAAAGAATTCCATTTTGTTCTCACAAGAAGACCGATCAAGATGGTCCCGAGAACCGACTCTTATTAAGAGGACCGATGAAGATGGTCCCTAGGGTCGTTAAAGAACCAACTCTTATTAAGAAGACCGATCAAGATGGTCCCTAGGGTTGTAAAAGAGCCAACTTTCGTCGAGTAACCATCAAAGAGGACCCGAAGGTTGTAAAACTTCCCTTTTGTTCTCACAAGAAGGCCGACTAAGATGGTCCCGAGAACCGACTCTTATTAAGAAGACCGATGAAGATGGTCCCTAGGGTCATTAAAGAACCAACTCTTATTAAGAAGACCGATGAAGATGGTCCCTAGGGTTGTAAAAGAACCAACTTTCGTCGAGTAGCCATCAAAGAGGACCCGAAGGTTGTAAAACTTCTCTTTTGTTCTCACAAGAAGACCGACTAAGATGGTCCCGAGAACCGACTCTTATTAAGAAGACCGATGAAGATGGTCCCTAGGGTCGTTAAAGAACCAACTCTTATTAAGAAGACCGATGAAGATGGTCCCTAGGGTTGTAAAAGAACCAACTTTCGTCGTTGTCGCCCAAGAGGTCCCGAAGGTTGTAAAACTCCTCTTCACTCTCACAAGAAGGCCAGTCATAGCCCCGAGAGTTCGCCATGAATAACCTCAAGAGAAGCCTTCCCTTTCATCGATCAAAAACCTCTTCTAAACCAAAATCCATTCCCTTCTTTTGGTCAAGTCAGAAGTCTTTTGTCGATCCTTAATTGGGTCCCGTCCATTGAGTTTGGTACCATCAATTAAGTCCTCCGCGATAGCACTCCATAAGTCTATTTCCTTAGCCCATTACGTCAATACCCTTTATGTCCCTTAATCAGAGGTTCTCGTAGGCAACTACGGGGTAATTAACAGTAGGGGCTTGCGCCTACTGGAAAGAAAGGACCCGCTAAATCAAGAAACTTCTTTAAGTAGCGACTCTTTATAGGATTCTCTTGTGTTGAGAGATGTTCGCTAAAGAGATCGAAACCTTAAGGGAGGTGAATCTAGGCTATGTTCCCATTGTTCTTCGAGAAATTCCTTCAAGGAGAATAATGACGGAAAAGCCGCGACAGATTCTCTGGCACGCCCGGTGGGACATCTTTCTCCTCTCATCTTTGAGGCTTAAAGGGTGACGTAAGGGCTAAGGAAATTTAATGAACAATCCTAACGGTAACATTTAGTTGGTGTTATTGCAGGTTGAAATGGCATTCGCACCCATTGATGCTTTCAAGCCGACAGGAGTTCTCCAGATCGGAGGAGTGCCGATATGCTACAACGACGAATTCACAATTGGAGGCATGCCGTTTGGACATTCCTACGTGCCCGTCGTTCAAGTCCGTGATGGTACTTTCCAACTGGCAAAGGTCGTGATGGAGGAACCGCTTGAGGAAGTGATGGAAGTCTCCAACACCGTGGAGGATCCCATGGAGATTGATGTCACCAAAGAAGAAGAATGGTCCATTATTCCTCACAAGCGGGCTCACTCAAGCTCAACCCCTTTTCCTCAAAGACGCCAATCCAACCGTCGCTCTCCTCCCAAGAAGATGGTTGTGAAGAAGGTGTACGCGCCAATCTCCCAAAGTGCAAGAACAATGAGGAAGGTTCAACGGGCCTATAAGAATGAATTGGAGACAAGGCCCAATCTGCCAGTTAGCAACCCGTTCTCCACCCTTCGTTTAGTACGGAAGAACTCGCCCGTGGCCATACTGAAGACTATGGAAGAATTTCCTCCTGAATACCATATGCAGTTTAAGGGAAGAAATCCGCAAAACCGGCAATCGGTGAAGGAGAGATTGGTATGTCCGCGAGTATCGGCCCGCAATCGATTGGGGCCAAAGGGTCAAAAGGAAGGATCATCTTCCGTGCACCAAAGACTGGGGCAAAGGATTAAACCAATGAAGGAGAGATTGGGACCCAAGAAAATATGGGTGCCGAAAGAGAAAGCACAACCTATGGAAGTGGACCTAGAGCCACGCCACAAGAAGAGACATGTGGCACGGGAGGGTAGTCAACTTGTGGTTCATGCTCGAGTTAACATGGTGGAGATAAGCGAAGAACATGAAATGCATGCCTTTGTGAATATGGCTAGTGATGGAGAAATTCCATTCACTAAGAAAAATGGCAAAGATAAGCAAGATCGCGCCTTTTCAAATCATCTTCTAAATGAAGAAAGACCGACAGAAGATGAAGAAAGAGATGTGAATGGAGAAGATCGTTGGAACGAGGGCGAAAGGCCGAAGTTGATGAGTATCATGAAAAGAAATGAAAAGAAGATGGCGGCTATGATGGATGAAAGAGAAAAAGAAAGAAAGATGTTCAAGAGGATGTACAAGCTTCTCGAGAAGAAGAAATTGCTTGAAGATCTTGAAAAGGAGGGTTCGTCTAGTGAAGAAGAAGATGAGTACAAGGGGAAGATACTTAAGGAAAGGAGAAGTAAGAGTAGATATGAGTACTCCGATGAAGGAGAAGAAAGGCCTAAAAAGAGGTTCTCCAAAGAAAGAAGGAATAGGCATAGATATGAATCATCGGAAGAAGAGGAAGAGAAGGGATATCGAAAGTATCCCAAAGGAAGAAGAAATAAAATGAGATACGAATCAAGTGAAGAAGAAGTGCCCGAGCATAGGCACCGGACTGGGGCAAGAAGGCCCGATTCAACCAAGCAAGTCATTCAAGAGATGATTAATCTACAATTGCAAGCCACAGGAGCGGGGCGACTTGTCAACCATCGCAAGAAGTGTGGAAGGCCATATCACAAAAGATATGATCAAATCTTGTACCCCGAAGGTTATGTAATGCCCAAGTTCAACTTGTTTGATGGCACGAGAAAGGGAGATATTACACCTGATCAGCACTTAATCCAATTTCGCCACATGTGTGGGAACACTTCTAATAATGAGGCGCTTCTCTTTAGGCAATTCCCGCTAAGCTTGATGGGTGCTGCATTCAATTGGTACGCTTTCCTTGAAAATGATTCAATGGAAACCTGGGAGGAAATGGAGGAGGCCTTCCGTTCAAAGTTTGCAATGATCACACAAGAGATCACCATGGCCGATATGGCATGTGGAAAACCTAAATTGGGAGAAAATGTCCTCGACTATATCAATCGTTGGATGAATCTCAGCATAAGGTGCACCCATCAGATGCCTGAAAGGGAGGCGGTGGAGGTCTTGATCAGAAATCTAGATGATTGGATGCAAAGATCGCTCTCGGAAAGTGATATTACCTCCTACAAAGATCTAATTACTCGAGTGACAAGGCTGGCACGTATTGGGCCACCTAAAGGGCCAGAAATTTCCACCAATTGTGATGAAGAAGAAAGAGGCAATGGTGCAAGTAGTTATGAAACCTCCACCAGTGGAAACAAGGCCAAGAAAAATGGCAATCAAAGGAGTAATACCATGATACCCATGTTTGAACTATTAAGTAAGCCATATTCTTTCAAGAAGGAGAAAACGGAAGCTATTCTCGAAATGATCCTAAGGGATAGAAGACCAGAATTGCCTCAAAGAAAAGCACCTAGAAATAGAAGAAAAATTGATGTCTCAAAATATTGCGCGTACCATCGAATGGTGGGCCATCTGACTGAGGATTGCTATGTGTTTAAGCATATTATTGAACAAATGATCAAGGATGGAAAGTTGGTGCTTAACCCTAGTTTTGAGCAACAGCCTGCCCCTCATGAGATGATGTCTCAAAGTGGTGAAAGCGAATGCAATGTCATTGAGATTCATAGTGAAGAATCAAGCGATGATGAGAGCTCATACCGATGCATGAGTAAACACATGGTGGGGACATCATATGCCGACCAAATTGCTTCCATTACCTTTACTGATGAAGACTTAGTAATAGGGGCTATGGAACACAATGATCCCCTATACATAACAGGTGAAACAAACGGAGCCAGGCTAAGACACTTGTTGATTGATCCAGGGTCGGCTGTCAACATTATGCCCTTGAAAACTCTCAATCAACTTGCCATACCCACCAAATGCTTAACCCAAGAAAAACTGTTCATACATGGATTTAATGAAACCTCAGAGAAGGCGTTGGGGACGATTACTTTGCAAATGCAATTTGAAGAATTGGAAACATCTATCAAATTCTACGTGATTGATGCTGATACAAGTTATAAAGCTCTTCTGGGTCGACCATGGATCCATGAAAATCACATAGTTCCATCAACCCTACATCAGTGCTTGAAATATCTCAAGGATGGAAAACAAAACGTTATTTGGGGAAATGGGCATAAAGTCAAATTTGAAAAGAAAGAGTGTTATCCAGTGCCGTTACCACAAAGGAGCATAAGTACCATGAGAATGGGCAAGTGTAAGGAAAAAGGAGAAGGGTCTAAATCCATCACTCAACTTCATCCCCTCGATGATAGAACTAAGAAGGGTAAAAAAGTGAAAGAAATATCAACGAAGAAGGATAAAGATGTGAAGAAAACGTCAACCGGGAAGAATGAGAACTGTGAAACACCTACTCATACTAAGAAAGGAGATAAAGGAGATCCACAAGGTCATAACCAAGACCCAAGCAAGACAAAAGATAATTTGGAGGAAAGAATAAACAAACCTTACACTTTTAAGAAAGACAAAACCGTGGTGATCTTTAAAGAAGTCATGAAGGATGGACTGGTAACTTTACCTAGATGCAAACGACCCGAAGAAGTGAAAGAAGAGGGTCACCCAAATTATTGCCTTTACCATAGAATACTGGGGCATAGCGTAGAGGATTGTTACATATTCAAGGATTGGGTTGAAGATGAAATTTGGGAAGGAAAGATTAAAATACCCAATGAATATAGGCAAAGACCTGCACCCCACAAGAAATCTGACAATGGACTACGAAAACTCTTGAATTCATTCAAGAAGACAGTCGATGGCGAGGGAAATCTGCCTGAGACATCAATCAAAGGACCATGTCCCGAAATAACCGATAAGAGAAACAACCCAAAGACACTTCCACCACGTATCACTATAATGGAAAAGAGAAGAAAACCTTATTCATTCAGAAAGGATAAAGTGAAGGAGTTATTTCCTTTGGCCATAATGTGGGGACTTGAGTTGCCAATAAGTAAACGCCACGGTGAAATGGAAGAAGTTGAAAATCCAAGATATTGTGCATATCATAGGTTGGTGGGACACAAAACCGAAGATTGTTGGGTATTCAAAAATTGGATAGAGGAGAAGTATGGAAAAGATGAAATTCAACTCCCCAAACACGTCTTTCAGTGCCCTGCACCTCATAAGTAGATCCAAAGAAAAAAAATAAAAGAAAATAAAAAGGAAAGAATAAAAAAGGAAAAAAATTAAATAAAGAAAGGAAAGGATAAGGAAAATGAAAAAGAAATAAAGACCCGGAATCGAAACTGGGGAACCAAGTTAGAAGTGCAAAAGAGGAAAAGTGGAAAAAGAAGAGAGGAAGAAAGCACAAGAAAGAAAGAAGAAAGAAAAAAGAAAGAAAGAAGAAAGAAGAAATAAGACGAAATAAAAAGAAAGCAAAGCAAAGGAGATAGAAAGAAAAAGAAGAAAGGAAGACCAAATAAGGAAGAAAGCGAAAGACAAAGCATGAAATTTTCAAGATCGCACATTTTGAAAGTGCGCATTAAAATCCAACCCGAAAGTGAAGGAAACATCCAACTTGAAGGTCAAGGAAACATCCAATCCGAAAGTGAAGGAAACATCCAACTTGAAGGTCAAGGAAACATCCAACTTGAAGGTCAAGGAAACATCCAACCTGAAAGTGAAGGAAACATCCAACTTGAAGGTGAAGGAAACAACCAACCTGAAGGTCAAGGAAACATCCAACTTGAAGGTCAAGGGAACATCCAACCCGAAGGTCAAGGAAACATCCAGCTTGAAAGTGAAGGAAGCATCCAACTTGAAGGTGAAGGAAACATCCAACCCGAAAGTGAAGGAAACATCCAACTTGAAGGTCAAGGAAACATCCAACTTGAAAGTGAAGGAAACTCCAGCCTGAAGGTGAAGGACAAAGACCCGCGCGCTTTGTAAAGTGTGCATCGAAACACCAACTTGAAAATGAAAAACAACGCGACAAGCCGTGCTCCATCACGCAAACTCCGCGATAAGCCGTGCTCCATCACGCAACTCCGCGATAAGCCGTGCTCCATCACGCAAACTCCGCGATCAACGCGACAAGCCGTGCTCCATCACGCAAACTCCGCGACCAACGCGACAAGCCGTGCTCCGTCACGCAAACTCCGCGACCAACGCGACAAGCCGTGCTCCATCACGCAAACTCCGCGACCAACGCGATAAGACGTGCTCCATCACGCAACTCCGCGACAAACGCGACAAAGCAGTGCTCCATCACGCAACTTCGCGACTTCAACGCGACAATAAATATACATAAAATTCTCTTGAAATCTCTTAGTGCTAATAATCTCTTCTGAACTGTTGTTCTTTATAAAAAAAAATGATGATGATTTAATAAATTTGATATGTCTCACATGTATTCGAGCAATTTCTTTGAGTCAAACATCACATGTCCAAAAAAGTGACAAAAATAAAATCAAAATAAATAATGCGCAAGCTACAAAATCATCCAAAAATTTTTAAGTGCTAATAATTTCTTCTAATGGAGTTTTATACTTTTATTCTTTATAGAAAAAATTATCTCAATTAAGTTGTCGCCGCATTCGCAGGGGCAATCCTCTGGGGCAGACGCCACACATCCTCAAGCACGGCAAAGACAAAATGGAAAAAGAAATGAATAAGTACTCTCTCAATCGAATTGTCATCATGTCCACTGGAGCAGTTCTTCGGAGCGAATGTCATGGCGACTCAAAATAAAGATCTGATCGACTACAAGTGAATCCAATTGATTTTGTATTTTGCTAACCTCATTCTTTTACTTTCTTTGTTTCAATACATTGGGACAATATTTTGCTCAATTCAAAAGCAAAAATAAAAATAAAAATAACAAAAAAAAAACTTAGAAATTTTATGCATAGGATTGCATCATGACATGTTTATGATCGCATCACGACATGTTTTTGTTTTGTTGCGTAAAAAAAAAGAGAATATTGCATCCTTTAGTTGCATTTAAATCATTTTGTTTACATACAAAAATGTTGAAAATTGATTGTATGGTGTTTGGATTAAAAATTTGACTGAACATTAAAAAAAAATGTCATAATAAAAATGGTAGTCAAGGTTGTTTACAGGGGCAAGTTGACTTTTGGGTTGGTTTGTTGTGCCAATGGACCGAAAGGTTGGAAATTGAAACTAATAGGACTCGAAACTCGGTTGCTTATAATTGTTAGCCGCTGTTAGCCAAAGTCATAACCTTTTGCCGAGTGAACAGATTTGTGCTTTACACGTGGTTTTGTTCAAAGAGAATATCATTAACGTGTGTAAACTTATTTTGAGGCTTGTATGATGTTGCTTTTAAAATGCTTGGTACACCAACGAGCAAACTTAATCGGACTTATCAAATAGTGTGATCATGAGGGTGCTTTTGACACTAAGTGACAATGAGCGGTTCAATCACAAAAATATATTATTTTCTTTTCTCTCGTTATGTTTACTTTATGCAAAAAAAAAAAAAAAAAAAATCAATCCAAAAAAAGGGGAACTACAGCGGTGCCTAGTTGATGGCTAGGCGGGTAGTTATAGGATACTTGTGCCTTGCGGGAGACCCAAGCGTTGCATAATTCTGACTATCCTTTGTCGCAATATTTATGCCCTGCAGCAATATTACTTTTTTTCCGTTGTTATGCTTAATTTATGTTTAATTTATGCAAAAATGGGAGAGCCGCTCATTTGTCTCTTTATGTCTCTTGCGTAAAACCCTAAGGTGAGTAGTCACCCACACTCAACTTGCACAATAAATTGGTGAAAATCTGGTGTTGTTGGAAAGACTCTAAACTAGTTGACATTTTAATGAAATTCTTTACAAAATCGTGGGAAGTATGGAAAAGAACGGGCAAATAAAATTGACTTTGCATGTTGTTTAACAAAGAAAAGCTAGAGTCCCTGAAGTTGAGATTGAAATCCCTAGGACCAAGTGTTACACAGACCCACCTAAAAGACATTTGAGTTCAAATTTAGATATTACCCAAGTGTTCATAATTCTTCATATAATAAGTAAAAAAGAAGACAATTGCATCATTTAGAAGCATTTAATCCTTGTAGTTCGCATATACCTGCATGTTCATACCTGCATGAAGCATTGGTAGAAAGTTTGAACAAATAATTCACATGAAATTTCAAGATGAAAGTGACAGTAAAAAGACGTTGGATTCTAAAACATTTTCTAAACAACAAACAAATTTTAAACGGACTCAGCAAAATAGTGTGAGACGGAGTTGCTTGAGACATTAAGCATGTACTGATGTACTGCTTGAAGTTTCGCGTGAATTTGCTTAGTCTCACACTCAACTTATATAATAAATCGGAAAATAGTGCGAGATGGAGTTGCTTGAGACATTAAACATGTACTGATGTACTGCTTAAAGTTTCGCGTGAATTTGCTTAGTCTCGCACTCAACTTAAACAATAGATTGACGAAAATCATGGTTGACGTTTGACCAGACTAAACAACAAAATTCAAAATCAAAACACATAAAATTGTTTTGTTATAGTCTATCTTGTAGAATTTGGTACTGTGCTGCTTTGACTTTGTTTTGCAGGCACCAAAAAAAAAGAGAGCAAACAACAAGAAGAAGAAAGTAAGAAATAAGAAGAAAGAAGAATTCATTGTCAATCATACTTGGCAACAGAACCAACACACGATCACATTGAGCCAATACTAGAGAAAGCCTGCATCAAAATTTCAAAACCAAGACCAACACCGGGGCAACGAGTCAAACCCGGAATCGATGAATCAAACCCTCAAGCAACTCAACCCATCAATCCAAATTCTAGCCAAAACTCGACAAAACCGTCATGCAGCCAATTTGACTACATGCAAGGGGTCAATGAGTCAGGGGCCACCAGAGCATGTCGTTCTGACCAAGATCCTCACAACATGCTCTGGTGGGGGGCATTTGTTTGACCCCAAAATATGGCGATAAATTCACGAAATCAATGGATAATTGCATGACAAATAAATGTGAAGAATTTAAAAAAAATAATAATAATACTAAATGGGCCCCAAAATTTATAGAAAAATATCCAAAAATTCAGGAGACCTTGATAAAAATTATCATGCATAGAAAGTACCCAAAGAATTTACAAAGACTCCATTCAATGTAAAGAAGTCCTCGATTTTGTAGAAAATAAATAAAATGTTAAAATAGGTGATTTTAGGAAAATCTATGAACCACTGGGTTCTACATATTTTTGTGAATGTTGAGACAAAATTTCATGAAAATATTCTAATGTGAAGGCTTTCAAATAATTTTTCTAGGATCAATAGCAAATGAAAATCAATTTAAAGAAGAAATGGAGGCATGCAGCGTGAAGAGAAATGGAGAAGAAGGACAGTCATATAGAATCGTGCACTTGTGCTCCATAAACCGTGCACAGATAGAAGAGAAATGTCTATTGGAGTACGATGGAACGCGTTCAGCCACGACGAAGAGATTAGGCGCTGTTGAATTGTGTCTCATTAAACCTTACATGCGGACCCCACGCGAAAGGCTCATCTCCTCCAACAGAATAGAGAGAGAAATGAAGAGGAGAAAGAGAGGAGCGTCACGACAGCTGCTGTAACCGCCTGGGTCAACCTTCCCAGCGATCTCTCGTTGACCGCCCCAAAACAAACACACATTGATAGCCTCTCAGCCCTTAGATCAGGAGTCGATCCGTGTGCTCTGGAACGGATGGTTGAGATCGAACAAAAATTGAAGACATTTGAAGACAGAAGCCAGCCCCATTGCCTATAAATAGGCTGTTGCAAGAAAGAAAAGGGACCCTTTTTTCACACGAGGCTCTCTTCTTCCATTTTTTCTCTTTTACACACAGAGGCTCTGTTCACAACTTCTTCTTCTCCACAGATCAAAAGCTTAGGATTAGAACACACACAATAGGTTAGCATAGAAGCATTTCATCGAATAGCTAGTAGGCATAGCGATAGATTGAAATTAGGAGAAGAGAAGAGCTCAAGTTTGTAATTGACGAAAGGTCAGGTATGAAATCGATGTTCTTTTGATGCTGAAACAACGAATTTGAAGGTTCTTCAATCAAAATGGCTGTATTTGAGTTGAAATCGTGGCTTTCTTGATTCTTTTACTGTGTACATTTGAAAATTCTAATCTTGCATCTTGGATTGATTTGATCTCTGTTTTCTTCTTTCTTAATTCCTTGATAAGATCCGATTGCGCACAGCGCATGAGAATCTGATTCAAGTGTTGCACATCTCTAGTCAATCTTTAGCGATACAGGTGCAATAAAGAGTAAATAGCATGGTCGTAAATTGCTCAATTGTTTCCTTGATTGCGCCCAGCGCATGGGAGGAACAAGAGAGGTTTTGTAGTCACGAAGCTATCTAGAAGTCCCTGGTTAGATAAATTACTAGGATCGTGTTTAGTTGAGTAAGCCTAGATGTGCATTTTCCTTTCTTCTTGATGAACAGATCTGAATCTTGAATTTGATGTCTCAAGTTTGTCCTTTCTACTTTCTTCTGATCTGGAATTGAAATTGAGTTTCAATTGCGCCCAGCGCATGAGAGATCTCAATTAAATCACCAGAATCAGTAATAATTAAGATTAACTGATGCCTCATTTGCAATCAGACTGCGCACAGCGCATGAAGAATGCATTTGGGATGAACTTGTCTAAGAATGTTCCTTAGCACTGGCTTTGGAGCTCTTAGACAGGTAGTGTTGCTTCGATTGAGCACACGATGAGTATGGTCAGTCACGCTCGTGATGTGCTTGGTCAAGTATGCACTAAATTACTTCATACTCCCCTTTAGGACAGGGTGTAAGGTATGTATGGGTGATGGTAGCGAAATAAAGGACCTGTTTGTAAAAGTCGGATCTATACTTGAAGAGATGATGGTACATTGACAGTTTATCGAATGAGTCAGTGAATAAAGTCATAGGGATGCTCTTTGCATAATCTTAGAAATTGTCAAAAAGGAGGGACTTAAGTGTAGTTTCTGGTCATTATTGACTGATACTGGATTTTATTTCTATCGCTTTTAGAACTGCAACTGCTGACCTTATTTTAATATCATTGGTGCTGCCTTGATTAGGTAATGGAAATTGTGATTATAAAAATAAAACTATGTGCTAATGATGGGTGATGTCCATAAATGGTTCCAGTTCTTGATATTAATTTGACACTTAACATTGTTTGTAGATGAGATTTTAGAACAGAAGCAAGAGGCATGAACTTGTTTACAAAATAAGTAGGTTACTGGTAAAAAGAAAAGAAGAAGTTGCAGATTTCTCTTCTGTAATTAGTCTATTTGAGCTTGTGCTTGAAGATCAAATAAGTCAACAGCTGCTGTGATGATTTAATCCTCTGAATTTATCCCCTTCTTAACCATGGTTTAATGGAAATAATACAGTCTGTAATCAATAGTTATTGGTTGATGTAAATGCCTAAGACCAGACCATATGAATCATTGAATGGTAAGTACCAAAATGGTGTAATTCTATTTAAGCCATATCATTGTAAATTCCGTGTAGTTTATTCATGGTCCCGTACACTTGGCCACGTATAAGGAAAAGTAACAAAATGTGAGGTAATATAAAGGTTTAGTAAATGTATGTTAGGTAACCCTGTAACCCTTGTCACTTATCTGAATCCAATGAACTTCAATACTAAACTCATTCACTGCCGTACCACTCCCATGGCTCCCCCATCAAATCACAGTAACGTGAGAGAAACCAACGCCACCATCATATTCCCCTCACTCACACGATGCCTTGGAGTCCATTCCGACGAGCCGCGATGGCCGGAGACGTAAGCGGATCCAAACCCGTCTCAGGCGAACCCGCTAACCAGTGAAAGGAAACCTGTCGTTTTCATTTGAACTCAAGCGCCTTTCTACGTCTGATCTTTTGTGGCGGACGCAGCCGTAAGACCTATACGTCTAATTCCTGACAGAAGAGGCAACTTTTAATGGGATAACGCAAGGAAGCCCGGTTGAAGGCAAGGCCCAGATTAGGCCCAAGTGGAGTTCAAACAAAGACCTCTTTCGATAATCCAACGAGCCCAGTCAGCTGCCACATCAGCTTAGTTTGATGACGTGGCCTAATAGGAAAACGACACGTAGACAGGAACTTTGAAAAATCATTGGAAATAATAGGAAACATAGAAAAATACAAGCGACATATCCATAAAATTCTAAAAATCAAAATAAACTGACCTCACTGATACTTTGGTATGGAAATATGTCAAAGTAGCGGCCTTTTGTATTTTTGAAGTATTTTTACTTTAAAAGCGAATTTTAGAAAATTAATAAACTCATTCGCAAAAGACTAAGACTTTTCAAAATCAAGGTTTCAAATATACTATTTTCAAAAGCTAAGTATACTCGATTAGGAATATTTTCAAAATCTAAAGGATTTCGAACACGTTATCTTCTAAAATCAAATATCTTCAAATACAAATATTTTAAAATAGAAAAACATTTTCAAAAGTCAAAAGTATAAAAGGCCAAAGTGAATAAAATCACCAATATCCCAAGTGAAATCTCAGAAATTAAAAGTCCAAACACGAAACCCAAAGTCAAAACCGAAACCTCTCCGTTTGAGGAAAAGTCCCTCACTAGGGTTGAGATCGACCTTAGATGACTTAGCAATAGAATTCTTACGGGCCCCCTCGTCCAAAGAATTCCATTTTGTTCTCACAAGAAGACCGATCAAGATGGTCCCGAGAACCGACTCTTATTAAGAGGACCGATGAAGATGGTCCCTAGGGTCGTTAAAGAACCAACTCTTATTAAGAAGACCGATCAAGATGGTCCCTAGGGTTGTAAAAGAGCCAACTTTCGTCGAGTAACCATCAAAGAGGACCCGAAGGTTGTAAAACTTCCCTTTTGTTCTCACAAGAAGGCCGACTAAGATGGTCCCGAGAACCGACTCTTATTAAGAAGACCGATGAAGATGGTCCCTAGGGTCATTAAAGAACCAACTCTTATTAAGAAGACCGATGAAGATGGTCCCTAGGGTTGTAAAAGAACCAACTTTCGTCGAGTAGCCATCAAAGAGGACCCGAAGGTTGTAAAACTTCTCTTTTGTTCTCACAAGAAGACCGACTAAGATGGTCCCGAGAACCGACTCTTATTAAGAAGACCGATGAAGATGGTCCCTAGGGTCGTTAAAGAACCAACTCTTATTAAGAAGACCGATGAAGATGGTCCCTAGGGTTGTAAAAGAACCAACTTTCGTCGTTGTCGCCCAAGAGGTCCCGAAGGTTGTAAAACTCCTCTTCACTCTCACAAGAAGGCCAGTCATAGCCCCGAGAGTTCGCCATGAATAACCTCAAGAGAAGCCTTCCCTTTCATCGATCAAAAACCTCTTCTAAACCAAAATCCATTCCCTTCTTTTGGTCAAGTCAGAAGTCTTTTGTCGATCCTTAATTGGGTCCCGTCCATTGAGTTTGGTACCATCAATTAAGTCCTCCGCGATAGCACTCCATAAGTCTATTTCCTTAGCCCATTACGTCAATACCCTTTATGTCCCTTAATCAGAGGTTCTCGTAGGCAACTACGGGGTAATTAACAGTAGGGGCTTGCGCCTACTGGAAAGAAAGGACCCGCTAAATCAAGAAACTTCTTTAAGTAGCGACTCTTTATAGGATTCTCTTGTGTTGAGAGATGTTCGCTAAAGAGATCGAAACCTTAAGGGAGGTGAATCTAGGCTATGTTCCCATTGTTCTTCGAGAAATTCCTTCAAGGAGAATAATGACGGAAAAGCCGCGACAGAGACCATATAACACAAAGAGTTGATGCTGTTTGGAAAAAAGGAGAGGAGTGTCTCACTGAGAAATAAATGAGAGCTCTGTAACAACAGGGGCAAAACTGTCCAATTTCCTCAAAACATTGATCATTGATGCCACCCACAGTACTGTTGGTTCTCCTATAAATAGAGTACCTTAGAGCCATGCAGAAGGACACAACACAAGAGAGGAGATACAACGAGAAGCACACTCACACTCCAGCGATCAAGCTTTGGTCCAGAAATCACACAAGCCATACAACACATACACTTTATATTTTGTGAGAGGGAGAGAGTAGTTCAGTTGAATTAGGATAGCTACACTATAAAAACAAAAAAAAAACAAAAAAAAAAGAGTGAAGTAATAGAAGTAATAGCTTTGTATTTTCAGCAGTAGTAGAAGCTATCTAATCTACATCCTTGTAATCTGTTTGGTGAAGTAAGAAAAGTTCTTTTCTTTCTCCTTGCAACACTCTTCCTATTTCCTTTTCTGGTTTATGCAAACATAATAGAAATGTAAGGAATAACTAATAAAACGTTTCATGTAAATATGTAGATAGGTGTATTTAGTTAATCTAAGCATTTAGTAAACAATGTAGGAAATAATCAAACACTTAGTCAATACTCATGTTTTACATTCTGTACTCATGAAGGCTAAAACAAAATCACATTTGCATTAAGAAGATGTGAAGCTAAAATAAGTTATAATCAAGTATGCACCTTTAAACAAAACATTACATAAAATAAAACTGTGAACAACAGCAAGGACAGCAAAACGAACAATGGACAGCAGGTGTATTAAATGGACAGCAGGTTAGGGAGTCCCATGGAGTAACATATACTTCACCTCATCAATGCATTGGAGGAGACAGCCACACCACTGCCCTCAATCATGCCAAGGTGGAGTTATGCATTGGAGATTCTCTTGGGTTAGTTTAATGGCTTGTTATCTCTCAGATACAAGCCATTATGCTTTCACATGTCTCAACACCTCTTTTTCAAGCTGATACAAAGCTACCCCATCATAACCATCATGGCTAGATCCAGATCGAATAGGAGCATACTGCCATGACTTTATGATGCAATTGAGGGAAGGTTCACATGCATGCCAATATCCCCCTCAATCCCCAATCAATCCTCAACACTGTCAGGATATGATGACAATCAAAGGAAGGCCAGCCAATAGCTTGTCACCATGGCTGAATCAAAATCAGGGAGTAACCCCCAGATGAAGGCACTCGGCTGCCAAATTGATGATGCAAACACCTTCCTGCAGACATCACCAAGCTCATAGATACCTTATTTGACCCCCATCATGGCCAGACGACCACATCAAACAACTCACCGCCATGGAAAATCTCGACTGAGGTGTAGCACTATGCTGGGGAACGTCGGCAACCGAATTGAGAATATACCAAGCCTGTTGGATCCCCCACGACGCTCTCAGGCTCGCCAATTTAGTTCAACACCCACCAGAGACCTTGAACTGCCGTCAAGCCTCATTAAACCCTAGCCGATTAGGGAGGAGACGATTACAGCGAAGAAGGCAGAGATAAACACGATTGGTGGACCCCACGACATCAGGAGAGCCTGACGATTCCTTACGACCTCACATTCATGTCTGACGGCCACTCAGTCGCATCAATCGCGCAGCCATGGCGGTTTCTTCATCGCCAGAACGACGAAAGAAGGGGGGAGAAAATAAGGGAGAAAGGGATTTATTCCCTAATTTGCATAAACATGGCGCAAACAATAACGACCAAAGCCGTATACACTGACAGTGGGACCCACTGGCGAAAACGTTAACAATTCCATGAAGTACCGAGTGTATAGAGGCATGGTTGGATTTTTAACTAAAACAGTCCCAAATATTGCGATACTCTGTGACATTTCCTGTGTAGTGAATCAACTCCGTGTGGCAACCCACTGACATCAAGCATAAACCAACGGCATGCTCCCACGTGAAATCTTCTTGACCAGAAAGGTCACTGCTGACCACTCTCCTCCCCGCTGATGTGGACCAACCAGGATTTGACACGTGGCCCCTCCGCTGATGTGGCATCATTTTATTGCTGGAAGTTTAAAAATTCATAGAAATTTAACCGTAACTCAGAAAAATCCAAATCAAATTTCTACGGATCCAGAAAAATATGGAGAATACAGTCATGCCAAAACCACAACCAAAATCCAAACAGAATATTTTTAATCCATATTCCAAGTTCTGGCCAATCATAGATTGCCACCTCAGCCTTATATTTATTTAAAAATCTGGCAACTTTTAAAAATTCATGAAAAATCACAGGAGGTTCAGAAAAATATGAGGAAAAATCCTGGAAGCTCCGAAAAATAAGGGGAATCTATTTGGCTAATCATCACCACTAAAAACCCTACCAAATATATTCCTACCATTATTCTCTCCTGGATATTATGAAGAAAAGCCGTTTCGGCAAAGGCTCAAAGGCTCATGATCAAATCACTGGAGGCATGGATAATATCACAAAATTCAGAAAGTCATAACGGAATACTAGCACGACCGAGTCTAGTGCTCCGTTTACGACTCTAGATAAAAGCTCATCATAACCCCAAGTGACCAAAACCATCAGACGGTCGTCGTCACGACGGGCATGGATCAAAATGGAGGCACCAAGTACTGTTGCTCACAAACAAGAGTACTGGTGAAATATCAAGCTCAATGATCTGGTTAAATTGAGACTCGCTAGCCTCAAGATGATGGGTAGTGAGATCTATCACGATGTCACGGGACCCTATCAAGAGACCCGAAGTAATATACAAAACAAGTGAAGACCAAATCAACACTCAAGCAAACTGATAAAATTCCAAAGAAAAGGCACATTACACCGCAAGACATTATCGGTGAAGAATATGGATCCAACCACATACAAGCAGAACTCTTCGCAATCTGAGAAAAGCTCACAATGTTGTCCCAAGCCTGCTAAGACGATGAAAGCCACAATTATCAAAGGCACCCGCTCTCTCGAGAAAGGCAGGAGGTCCAATCTTGAGTGTATGCAATCTACCCGCCGGAGATAACATATGCCAACACCGCTGACACAGGCACACGGCATTATGATCCTATCAAAGATATGCAAATATTGTCACCATGGACAAATTCCACATCATCATACCCGTACCTTGGGGAAAGATCATATTTTTATTTCAGGAGTCTACGGTTATCTAAGGCACCCGCTCTCTCGAGAAGGCAGTAGGTCCTAACTTGAGTGTTTGCAATCTAACCGCCAAGGATACATCGAGGCCAACACTGTTGCTGTAAACGACTCCCTCATATTATATTAAAGACCTTATCCCAGACCACACCACTACATCAGATGGATCCATAATCCTTACCCAAATAATACCCTCATTCAGAAACTTTCAACATGTTCCTGGGTCACATTACTTATGCCTCAAACAGCTCAGTAACGTTGACTTGGCCTATCTTTTAAATCAACAACCAGATCTCACACAACAAAATTTACCTCTTTCGGTGCTGGAGGGAAATTACAATGTTCCGGTCGGAAGCCGGACATTACCGGAACGCTCGCAGAGATTGCCGAGTGTCACCCTATTGACTTGCCTTGGCTAAATGCCGAGCATTATGTCGCATTGACGCTTGATCAGGAATCAAGCGAAGCTTCAACAGCTGGTCAGAGACTGAGTGTCAGAGGAACACTCCCATGATCGAGAACCAACTGTTCATGACGTACCGGTCGGCAGCCGGACGTTACTTGAACGCTTAGCGTCATTTGAGTGACTCGTCTTGCCTAGATGTCAAGCATTACGTCACATTGAACGATTGGTCAGAGACTGAGCGTCAGAGGTACGCTCCTATGATCGAGAACCAATCGTCACCCGCACCTAGGAAAGCCAAGGGGCAGCTGACTTAGGTAGCACCCGCGCGCATAAGATTTTTGGACGCCCACAAACCCAAGGGTCTGGCGAAGGATAGTTTCAATGCTTCGGGTGAGAGCCGAACTGTTGAAACCAAGGATATTTCAGGTGGCAGCTGAACTATCCGTTGAACGTTTGAATAGCAATCAGGGTTCCTTGCGAGGTTTCGAGTAACACTTGGACTATCTGCATGACATCTCGGCTGGCTACCAAGTATCATCAGAATATTCTAAGGAGGATCGAACCGTCTGCTCAATACCCGTTTGGCGAACAAACGTCACTTTAACATCTGACTGGCATCCAGATGAAATTCGGACACTTCAGGTGGCAGCTGAACTGTCCATTGAACGGCCGACTAGCAATCAGATTCCTTTTAACATTTCGAATAACAGTCAGACTATTGTTTGATATCTCGGCTGGCTACCAGGTATCACCTCAATACTCTGAGTGAGGATCGAATTGTTACTTATCTGATTGGCGAATGGACGTCACTTCAACGCTTCGAAGAATAATCGAGTCATCTGTCCGATAAGCTGGCTGGCTACCAGATATCACTTCAGAGTCTCAATTATGATCGAATCGGAAGGGAACATCTGACTGGCACCCAGATGTCACTTATAAACGATTCGGATAGCAATCGGACCAATTGTTTGGTACTTTGGCTGGATACCAAGTATCACCTCAATACTCCGGATGATAATCGAATTGGCACTTAACACTTGGCTGGCAACCAAGCGTCTTCGGTTCAGGTGGCAGCTGAATCGATTCATGGATATTTGACTTGCGACCAGATGCACTGTCGACACCTCAAGCAACAATCGGATAACCTGTGGGATATCTTGGCTGGATACCAGGTATCACCTCAGTATCTCGAATGATGATTGAACCGTCTGCTCAATATCTGAATAGCAACCAAATGTCTCCTGAACGCTCTGAACAACAATCGAATTATCTGTTTGATATTCTGGCTGGCTACCAGATATCACCTCAGTACTTCGGATGGAGATCGGAACGTCACTTAACGTCTGATTGGCAACCAGATGTCTTAACGGTTCGAGTGACAGTCGAATCGTTCCCCTGATACCTTGGATGAAAACTAGATACCACTTCAACGCTTCAAATGGTAACTGGATCGTCTACTTGATATCATGGCTGGAAACCATGTGTCAACGCAACGCTTCAAGTGACAAGAGAACCGTTTATTCGATATCTTGGCTGGAAACCGAGTATCACCCCAAGGAAAAGAAACCGAACATTGCCAAATGTCACTTCAACGCTTCGGGAGCAAACCGAACCGTCACTTTGAACATCGCCAAATGTCACTTTTAACGGAAGCCAATCCGTCTATTGAACGTCTTGGTCAGGTACCAGATGTCACTTAACGCTCTATGCCCATCGAACGAGTGTCACCCCGCTTCCCGGGAAAGGTCAAGGGGCAACCGACTCGGGTCGCACCCGCGCGCATAAGATTTTAACGCCCATAAACCCAGGGGTCCGGCGTCTTTAACATCCACAAGCCCAGGGGCCTGATGTTCACTAAAAAAAAAAAGAAGAAGAAAACAACCTCAAGCACCGCATCAACTAAATTTAACGATCTGATCAGGAATCAGACGTCACTTTCAGACAACCTCGACAAAAATCAACATGAAGTCTAAGAAACCCGCTTCGGGAAATCCATGCCTTATAAATACAAAATTCATACCAGAAGGGCCTACACCTTGATTCCTCACATTACAAAGAGAACTCGGAAAACGAGAAGATTACAAGCGTCCAGCAACGGCAGTCAACCGAAACCTCTACAAGCTAAGAACTCCAGAGACTGCTGTCCCCTGCAATCCAAAGTCCACAAAAAAAAAATATAATAATATGATATATTAATATTGCATTATAGTAGTAATATTAATAAAAAACAAAAAAACAAAAAAAAATATAAATGCATGATAGGACCGCTAATTGCATATTTACAATTCCCTAACAGCTCACGACACACAATCTTTTGGTTTTCCCGATCTAGAGGTGCTCCTGACCATGTCGGAGGTAATTAACAGTAGGGGCTTGCGCCTACTGGAAAGAAAGGACCCCCTCAAATAATAAACCTTCGTGAGAGCTCAAGACCGTACAGGTACCGCGCTTCGGGGTGGTATCGGTATCGGCCTCTTGAGGCTCGCGAGGGGTATCTGATCCGCATCTTTTTTTTGCCCCTCAATCCGAGACCGGATTTTCCTCTGTTGATCCGAGGGCCGCGAAAAAGTGCGAGACAATAATTTAACATTATTACCTACGAAGAAATGATATTGCCGACATGAATTGATGTGGAGAAAGTGAATCAATTTCAGACTAACGAGAAACAATTAATTTGTAATGAATATAATATGACAAGTGACCTTATATAGAGAAATTTAAAGAATAAGACGACAAAAAATTTATTATTTTCAACCGCACTAACTAGTTAGTGGTATAATAAGTGGTATAATTAGAAAAGAAAATAGTAATTTCAAAAGCAAAAGCAAATTCAACGGCTGAAAAGCATCATAGCATCGATCGTTGTTTGGAATGACGATCCAGCAACGTTACTATTAAAATTTCAATTTTTTTTGTTATTATCAAAATTAATATGAATAGTACCGTCACTATTAATTTTTTCGAATTAAATTAACCTAGTCGGGCCTTATTTTCTAGAGAACAAGTCCAGGCAAGTGCCTGGGCTTGCCTCTACATAGCTCCGTCACTGATCGTACAGATTCTCAAAATTTTGATAAAGTTTAATTCTCCAAAAAACATCTCTGCTTCCCTTACAACCGAATCATCAATATATAGTTACATAATCAAAATCCTAATACATTTCCTAATTCAACATATTAAAACTTGAAAATAAATAATATGGAAATAAATAGAAATATACTAATTAAAACATGGAAATAATAGAAACAAGCTAATTCTGTTGGGTTTTTTTTTTCATCGTAAGCAGTTTAACTAGCTCTGTCTATTAATTGTAAAAAAATGGTCTCACCCAATAACCAACAATGATTAATAATGTAATTGATTTGGGTCTCTTTATGATGCGTTCGCCTGGCAAAATTTTATATGCTTTAAAAGCATAATGGAATCATAGAGTTGATGCAGAAACAACCATATAATCATTTTGATGCCATCGGTAATATGTTTGTTTGTGAGAAAGAGAGAGGGGTTTGTTTAATTAAAATAAATATTTTTTTATTAAAAAAAGGGAAAATAGTTTTGTTATGTGAGATCATAAATTATATTAAGTATATGTCGCCTAGCTACTGCGATCAGAAGGATACACATACCGGTGAATGTTGATTCGACATAGTATTTTTTTTTAATCGAAGAATTTGAATATAATAGAAACCATGTAAATTTAATCAAACAGTGTCTTTACAAATATCTTGTACATTTTTTCTGCATTATTAATAATATTATTAAGAGAGTAATAGGTCAAATAGTAACAATATAAAGGTCCAATTTAGGATCATGATTTGAAAATAACTAGCGAAGGTTATGCGCTTCGCGCAATTAAGTTTTATTTTCTATATTTTCGAAAACTATATAAAGTCTAAAGTCTAAAGTCTAAGCCTTTTATCCCAAACAAGTTGAGGTAGGCTAGAAATGACACTCCGACCCTGGTCATTTCTTGTATATATGGCTGAATTTTTACGCTGGCTCGCCAAGCCTATCGCAAGCATGCGGGCTTGAACCCTGGATCTCTTAAAAGAGAGCCAAGTGCTCTTACCACCTGAGCTACTAGACCACATGCTTTCGAAAACTATATGTAAAGAAAATAAAAATTTAAAAATATATATCTATGGATAACTATTTTTTTAATGGAATTAAAACCATATTAGAAGGTACCATTAATACCATCTCATAAATAGTTTTCTACAATTAGAGGCAAAAATCACCATTCTTACATGACGTTAGTCAAGGATAGGTGCAATACCATAATTGTATTTTTAGAACGAAACAATATCCATTTAAATTGCTAACAATATGTTTAGTTGTTAATCTGATAAAACTATAAATTAATGTTATTAATTCTCATCGATAAATCACATGTTTAAAAAGAGCTGAAATTTGATTATCAGTAAATGTCATTTTATTATAAAAAATTTAAAGAAGTAAAAGAATTATGTCAAATATTGCGAAAGTATAAAATTAAAAAAGTTCATATCATTAGATTTTTTTTAATAATTTTTTAATTATGTATATAAAATTTTATACATCAACAAAATTTAAAAAGGTTCGAAAATAATGAAAATAGAATTATATTTATGAAATTATAGAATTATGTCATCATAGTTAGAAATTTGAAGAAAATATTTTAGAAATGTTTAACTATAAAATTTTATATTACCGGGTATTTCATATTTTTGTGATTAAGGATATAAAAATTTATGGCTAATTGAATTAATAAATGTCCTCAAATAATTTAAAAAGTACCACATATTCCATATTTAATAAAATTGTATGATAAAAAATATCAAATTAAAAAGTTATGTGATATGATTGGATTTGTTATAATTTTCTATTATTTATATAGAATTTTATGCACAAATAACATTATAAATTTCTCTGAATAATTAAAAACATAATTATATTTATGAAATTTTGAAGATTCAATATTTATTAGATTCAGAAAATTATTTTAAAATATTTATAAATCTATAATTTTAAAATTTTGTGTAATTAAATTCTTCATATATTTTGATAGTCAAATGATTTTTTCAAGGTCTCCAAACAATTTTAAAACGAAACCTTTATGCAGATTAAATTTTATGAGATTCAATAAATTATTTTATAACTCTATAAATTAAACATTTTATATTCATGAATTCTTTATATTTTTGTGAGCACACATATAAATTTTCATAGCCAAATAAATTTTTAAAGACACCTAAACAATTTAAAAACTAAACTATATTTAATCTGAAATTATGAAATGAAGGTGTCCATTGTTCTATAGAATGAAGATAATATTGTGCTGATATCACCCTTGCACAGTAGAAAACCTTACAGAATTGAATATGTCTATTATATTTATATGACGAGTGGGTAAATAATAAACAAATTCTGTCATGATGCCCTAACATGCGAGGCATTATTAGATAGATATTTGTTTTAGGCCACATGCATGGTTGGGTATAGATTTACGCAGCAAGAAAACAAAAAATCTTCCTCCATCCGAATATATGTACACATGTCACGCATAAGTTTTTTGTTACTAAGTTCGATTTTAATCATTCCTTGCTTCTGTTGGATGACATAAGAATTTGTTTCTTTATATTTTAACAAGTACAACTTAATGACTTGAGTGTTAAAAAAAATTATATGATAGAGGCGGAGTTGGTACATAAGACACAGAAGGGGCAAATTTTCAAATTGGGACGTAATTTTGTAGTTATTTTATAATAAAGCATAAATTTACAATTAGTTTTAATTACAAGGTATAACTCTACATGTCTATTATTATAAAATTATCTTGGACGGAATGAACAAATGCTCGACCCCTTCACAAGCTATCTCCGTCGCTGATATATAGTAAGCTTATTTTCCTGTGGGTAATCCACTAATATATTATTTTCACTAACATTCCCAAGCAAAAAGAATTCAATTTGATGTATGTCCCAAGCGAAGACCTAAATATTATTAATTTGATGTATGACTGATATTTCATCGCGATTCAATTATTACAATTTCTTTTGTATGCATTTATTATTATTATTATTATTATTATTATTATTATTATTTTGTTTGAGGATGTTGTATGTATTGAAAATATCTGTGGCGAACCAAATATTAATTAATATAATTGTTGTCCCAAATGGAAGCGACTTAACTAAGGTTTAGCGGAAGCGATTAAGGTTTTGGACCGGTTTGGTATGAACTATCCTAACACAATTCAATTGGTACCCAATACAAGCAAGCACACAAGCAATTCAAGTATAGCAATATAATAAAGAGAAAAAGAGAGAGAGAAATTGAACACTCGGTATGATTACGGAGTTCCGACCCGCTAGGAAATGCTAGCCTTAGTCGTACGTCTCCGGGAGTTCCGCAACCTCGAAATGGGCGCGCTCCGTTCAATTCCACAACGAACGGGACTACAACTTCGAACCGAATCACCTCGTCACAAGGACACTCGAGGCGGATCGGCCTAACTCGAATGGCACAACGGCCTCAAAGGAGAAGAGCTCTCAACCTATTCCAACCTACACCTAGCGACAATGTCGGGGCGGTGGTGTTTGAGGCTACTACATCTCTCAAGATGGTCTAACTATGAAAAGCTCAAGTGGGAGAGTATCCCTATGCTCAAAGGCTCAATTCTGGTCCAATTTTTCAAGGCCAAGCTCTCTAACTCGTTTTACTTCTGAGTAGGGAGAGAGAACAAGGGGTGGATATATATAGGGCTCGAAATGAGTAGTTCCCCAGCAAAAACTGGATACAGCGTTGTACAACTCTGAATGGCGTTATACAACGCTGGAATATGACCGTTGTAAATTCTAACGGCTCTTTAAAATAGCCGTTGGTCTGTCAGAGCGTTGTGCAACGCTATTTGCCGTCGCACAACGAAGGAGTGTATAACCAAAGGAAAGCTCCGACAATTCCGTTAGAAATTGTCAGAGCGTTGCTTGCCACTGAATGGCGTTACACAACGCTAAAGGGAGACAAAAGAAACAACTCTGACAGATTCAACAGAGCGTTGTACAACTCTATATACCGTCACACAACGCTAACGTTACCCAACGCTGAAAGACGTTGGCTAACGTCTCCAGAAACTTTGCATGTAAAAACGACTGTTTACATGGGACAGCTAACTTGGGATTTTTGTGGCGTTGTGCAACGCTATATGGCGTTGCACGATGGTACTCAGGAAATTTTCCAAGCTTTTTAACTGCAGCGTTGTACAACACTACTGAGCGTTGTACAACGTTGTGAATCAGCGTTGCCTAACTCTATATAGCGTTGTGCAATGTTGATTCACAAAAGTATGAATTTAGCTGTTCTAGCGTTGTGTGCCACTATCTAGCGTTGTACGACGCTAGGTCACTGAAAACAGGATTTTGCTGGTTTATTGAGCTTTTCGCTATCTAGACCATTTCAAGGATAAACAAGGACTAAAGTATACCTTCTATCCTAGTCTAAACTAGTGATATCTCATTTTTATATCGATATTTTGACCATACTTTACATCGAAATTGTGACTAAAACCATGATTTTATCTTGTTCTTCTGTTTGTTTGTTAGATTTGGCACTGTCGTTGTGTTTTGTTTTATCTTTATAGGAAATCTTGAAAAACGGCAAGGAAACGACAAATTCGATGGCTAGACGACTCATTCCTAGCCTAGATCAAACCTCAACTCAACCCGATGCACCGTCTACACACAAAGCCAATCAATCCACAGTCTACCTCAGCAATCCGGTCCGGGTTAGATGTAATTCGGACTGGATCTTTGTGCAACAACAAACCAGTGGGAACAATCCGGTCCGGATTATCCTCAATCCGGTCCGGATTGCTATATCTGGAAGTTTCTGGTCGGGATTTGAAAGTAATTTCTCTTTTGGAAAGGCACTTTATGGCGTTTTCTCCTTATGGAAAGTGGCCTAGCACATCCAGGCAGGCAGAAAGGAGGTATTTGGGCGTGCTCCAAGTATAGAAGGGAGAGATCTTTCATTCCCAAGGATCTTGCTCTCTCTCCTCAGATCCAGATCTGGTTTTTGCTCTCTCTCTGCCCATGGGCAGAGGGAGAGAGGCTTTTCTCTCTTCTTGGTGCAACTAGGGCAGAGGGGAGCACGTTTTGGAGCTTGGCTTTGCTGTGTCAACGAGTTCTCAAGGTCTTAAGGTGTTCTCTAGCGCAACGGCAGCGGTTGACAACTTAAAAACTTGGATATTTGTTGTTTCTCTCATACTTTCTCTCTAAATTATGTTTTTATGGCTTGTATGTCTTTATCTCTTGCTATTTGCTTGTTGTTTGAAGTTATGTTAGGCTAAACTTTTAATGCTTTAGGGGTAGATGTAGCTTAGGGTTTGGATTGCTTGATTTACTCTTTTGGTTGATGGAAGAAGTCAATTACCTTTGGGAGTTTTATTGATTTGCTTGTGTCTTGTGTTTATTATTACTTGTGTTGCTCTGCTTGTGTACGGCCGCACTTGTTTGAGACATCAACTCATTATAATAACTGAACCTTTCACTAGTATTTCGAGGTAGGTCAATGGCGAAAGTCGACCAGTTAGTAACCAAAAGTAAACACTTCTAATTAGGCGAAAGTCTAAGTTAGATATCTCGCAGAAAACCAATTGTAAACTCGAATAGGTCCACCGGCAAACGAAAGTTGAGGGTGCAATGCATTCGATGAGGGTTAACACTAGGTTCTATACCAAATACCGTACCCAATAAGTGACAGCAAAGGGTTAGGGAGTTTAGGTATTGCTAGATGGACCCTTGACTTGAATAAATCAGCAATTGAGTAAATCACAGCATTCACGCAGTGGAATCCGGACCGGATTGGCCACGATCCGGACCGGATTAGTGAAACAGAGACACGAAAGTGGTATGTTTCGCAACCCTGCGACCAAACCTAAGTGAAATCGAACCCTAAGGCACTTTTAGCATCATATATTAAACTGTTAGAAAACCCCAAAAATATTTACTCGCATTGTTTTGCATTATTTTCATATTTGCAATCGCATTCCTTAATTTCTCTTTTATTCATTCCATTTGTGACTCGAAAACTTTTCTAAACTTTTACTGTCTAGATTTAACGAACCAATAAGAATAGTAATCATACCCATCTCTGTGGGATCGACACCTTTACTTTGCTATAAACGACTAGTCGAGTACAAGGTTAATTTGTTTGACCCTGGTTTACACCTCGATCAAAATGGCGCCGTTGCCGGGGATGGCGTTATGATATTATTTCTTATTGAAGTAGTTAAAGACTAGATTTATTTTTATCTTTTTACTCATTCGTTCGCTTGTTTTTCTCTCTTTTGTGTGTAGGTTAACACTGGCTAGAGGATCTAAAAACACCCAACCCCAGATACCACACGATTATAACCTCAGGGGAAGGGAGACAACTTCCACGAAGCTTCAAGCTCGAGCACGACTCAAGCTGCAGCTCGGAAAGGGAAGAAACAACAGCAGCCGCCTACACTGAATCCGGACCGGATTCCACCCAATCCAGTCCGGATTTCAACTCAACAAATTTCAGAGGGCATAATCCGGACCGGATCGCAGACAATCCGGACCGAATTACCAAGGATTCAGCACATAGGTGAAGGGACAAGTGTACCAATGGCTGAACGAACTGATGAAGCTAGGCAACTTGAGGCTTTACGCCTTGAGTTAGAGGCCACTCAACAAAGAATTCTCCAAGACCGACTCGCGCTCGAGCAAGATCGACTCAACTTCGAGGAAGAGCGCAATGAGAATTTCAATGATGGCGGAAGCATCCATGGAGCGCAAGCTAATCCCGAAGAAGCTCAGGGGCCACACAAAACTCTTCGCGAGCATTCTGCCCCTCGAGTCCAAGACGTGGATGGACCGATCGTGATTAGGGGGATCGCTGCCAACAACATGCAAATCAACCCCGCGCATGTCGCGCTCGTGCAACAAAACCAATTCTATGGGGCTGACCAAGAGGACCCGCATGCACACTTACAAGCTTTTCTTGATTGCACCAAATTGTTGAAATTCAACGGGGTTTCCTCGGATTCAATTAGACTTCTCTTGTTTCATTTTTCTCTTAAGGATAAGGCCAAAAAATGGTATAACACACTGAAAAGAGGGTCAATTGATAATTGGGAAGCCATGGCTAGAATTTTTCTTGAACGATATTTTCCAGCAAAAAGGGCCTTTGAAATCAGGAGAGAAATCACGAATTTCAAACAAAGAGGGGATGAATCTTATAGGGAAGCTTGGGAACGGTTTAGGGATTTAGAGAACTCTTGCCCTAACCATGGAATCCAAGATTGGTTAACTATTCACTCATTCTATAATGGTCTTTATGATGGCATTAAAGTGAATGTTGATGCTCTTTCAGGTGTGAGTTTCACCCAACTCGATGAGGAGCAAGCACGCGAAGCGATTGAAAGGTGTGCCTTGCAATACAATTGGCCAGCACCCAACCCAACAAGGAGCAATCCCACTAGACACGAGGTCAAGGAGATCCAAGACACGCGAGATAGGATTGCTCATTTGGAAGCCGAGCTCGCGAAAATGCAATCAATCAGTGGCACACACCTACTCTCCAATGAATGTGGAGTGTGTGGAGAAGAAGGGCACAAATCTCCTGATTGCCCTCTCCAATATGGCGATGGAGAACCCGAGGAGGTTAAGTCCTTCGAGGATGTTCACAACTGGTACCAAGGCATAACGGGGAATAACGAGGCAGGGGGTAGCCAAGGCAACTACCAAAACCGCGCGTTTGTCCCAAGAAAAATATACACCAACCGCGCTGGTAACCCACCTCAACCCAATCAAAATCGAGGTGTCCCGTTCCACAATGACCGTGGGCAAAATTTTCAAAGAAAGCCCTATATTGCACCAGAAGTTGAGCAGTTCATAGAGACCCAAAAAGCCCTAAATGAGCAAATTCTTGAGGGAATGACCAAACTTCAAAAAGAATCTGGAGCCGCCTCGCGGGTGGAAAAGATGATGGAAGGATTCTTTGCTTCTCAAACTATCCGCCCACAAGGGAAGCTTCCAAGTCAACCCGAACCAAACCCTCGGGCAGAGATGAAGGCGGTACACACGCTCAGGAGCGGCACCCAGTACAAAGACCCGCCTATGCCTGAAGAAACGACACCAAGCAATACACCAGCAGCTGAATTGTCAGAAAATCCAGACCGGATTCTCCCTAATCCGTACCGGACCTTTGTGCAGGAAATTCCAGTGGAAGTAATCCGGTCCAAATCACCTTCAATCCGGACCGGATTAGTAGGCGACAAGCGCATATCTCCTCCGAATCCCTTGTTGAAGGCACCCGAACAACTGGTAAAGGCTCCTTTTCCTCAAAGGTTGGCCAAGACAAAGGTAAACTCTCAGTTTAGGAGTTTCTTAGAGGTAATCAAGGGTTTGCAAATCACTATTCCTTTTACTGATGCGATTACTCAAATTCCTTCCTATGCAAAATTCTTGAAAGATCTCATTACTCATAAATTTCTTTTGGAAGAAATCAAAACTGCAGAATTGATTGAGCAATGCAGCGCGGTGATCCAAAATAAGATGCCTCCCAAGATGGATGATCCGGGCAAATTCACCATACCTTGCACCATTGGCAAGACGACAATCGGAAGGGCTTTGTGTGACAATGGAGAAAGCGTGAGTCTCATGCCTAAGTCCGTCTTCGACCGTATTGGTGTTGGGAGGTTGAAGCCATCAAACATGACTTTGCAACTCGCGGATTCATCGGTTCGGCTCCCTATTGGTGTAATTGAGGACATTCCAGTTAAACTTGGTATATTCTTTATCCCTGGTGATTTTGTGATAATGGATATGGAGGAAGATAAGGACGTTCCCATCATCTTGGGACGTCCCTTCCTTAGAACTGCAGGGATATTGATGGACACGAGAGATGGGACCATTCTGGTGAGAGTTGGTGGCGAACAGTGGGAATATTCAATTAGTCAAGCAATGAAGTGCCCAAACCAACTCAACTCGTGCTACAAAATCGAAGCTAAGGAGACACCGATCGAATAACCGCTTAAGGACCAATACTCGGATGCTCTCAGGAGCTATCATGAGTTTCTTTGTGACGTACAGGAAGCAATCGCGGTAGAGGAACCCATCCAGGAGATCACCGACGAGGCAAGCCCTGAAAGCACCAATAATCCGGACCAGATTCTCCCTGATCCAGACCGGATTCGAGGCTCTGGAATTACAGAAGTTTTCTCATGCGACAATCCAGACCGGATCGACTCCAATCCGGACCGGATTCCAGATCCAGAAAAGCCACCTCAAGTCGAACTTAAACTTCTACCCGCTACATTAAGGGCACATAAGAAGGCAATTGGGTATTCAATAAGCGACTTGAAGGGAATCCACCCCTCGTTCTGCACGCATCGCATATTGATGGAGGATGACCACAAACCTTCCATTGAGGCACAATGGAGGCTCAACCCAAACTTGAAGGAAGTTGTCAAGAAGGAGATACTCAAGCTCCTTGACGCGGGTGTCATCTACCCGATCTCGGACAGCAAATGGGTTAGCCCAGTCCACGTGGTTCCCAAGAAAGGTGGCACAACCGTGGTGAAAAATGAGAAGAATGAGTTGATCCAAACACGCGTGGTGACTGGTTGGCGCATGTGCATCGATTATCGAAAACTCAACGCGGCAACCCGCAAGGATCACTTTCCGTTGCCATTTGTTGATCAACTTCTTGAAAGACTTGCTTCTCATTCTTACTTTTGTTATTTAGATGGTTATTCTGGTTTCTTTCAAATTCCCATTCACCCAGATGACCAAGAAAAGACCACCTTTACATGTCCATATGGTACTTTTGCTTATAGGAGAATGCCTTTTGGGTTATGTAATGCACCAGCAACCTTCCAACGTGCCATGATGGCCATTTTCTCTGATTTGATCGAAAATGTGATGGAAGTATTCATGGACGATTTTTCTGTTTATGGTACTTCATTTGACACTTGTTTGACTAATCTTTCGAAAGTTTTGCAGCGTTGCGAAGAGGTCAACCTTGTCTTGAATTGGGAGAAATGCCACTTCATGGTGCAAACGGGGGTTGTATTGGGACACGTGGTCACGGCTAATGGAATTGAAGTTGATCGAGAGAAAGTGCAAGTGATTGAGAAGTTAGGGATGCCATCAAATGTCAAGGACGTGCGAAGCTTCTTAGGACATGCCGGCTTTTACCGTCGCTTTATCAAAGATTTTTCAAAAATTGCTAAACCTCTCACTAATCTCTTGATTAAGGATATTGACTTTGTTGTTAATGATGATTGCCTTCGTGCTTTTCAGGAATTAAAGAAAGCTCTTGTCACCGCACCAATCTTGCAACCGCCGGACTGGTCCATGCCCTTTGAGCTCATGTGCGATGCGAGCGACTATGCGGTGGGAGCAGTGCTTGGTCAAAGACGAGATAAGAAACCTGTGGCTATTTACTACGCAAGCAAAGTGCTAGACCCAGCTCAAATGAATTACACGACCACGGAGAAGGAGTTGCTTGCCATTGTCTTTGCCCTTGACAAATTTAGATCCTATCTCGTGGGGTCTAAGGTCATAGTGTTCACCGATCATGCGGCGATTCGGTATCTCTTGGCCAAAAAGGATGCTAAACCAAGACTCTTAAGGTGGATTCTACTTCTCCAAGAATTCGACCTTGAAATAAGAGACAAAAAGGGATCCGAAAACTCAGTAGCAGACCATTTGTCAAGGCTACACAATGAAGAAAGTGAAGGGGAAGGATTGCCAATCAATGAATCATTCCCAGATGAGCAACTCATGGCAGTGACACGTAATCCGGACCGGACTCCATCCAATCCAGACCGGATTCAAGCCTCTGGAATCGACGAAGTGCATTGTCATGAAGCAATCCGGTCCGGATCCCAACCTATTCGGTCCAGATTGCAGGCGCCCTGGTACGCAGACTTGGCAAACTACTTGGCAAGCGGTGTATTACCTCCCGAGATGAGTTACCAAGAAAAGAAGAAGCTCAAGTCAGACGCCAAGTACTACTTTTGGGAGGAGCCCTACTTGTTTAAACTTGGCATAGATGATGTCTATCGCCGATGCATCCCTTATGAAGAAGTTCGACTCGTTCTTGCTCATTGCCACTCCTCAGCTTATGGCGGACACGCATCCTTCTCCAAAACGGCCGCTAAGGTATTACAATCTGGTTTTTATTGGCCCACCTTGTTTAAAGATGCTCGTTCTTTTGTTTTGTCTTGTGATCAGTGCCAAAGGACGGGAAACATATCCAAGCGAAGCGAGATGCCCCTCAACCCAATTCTTGAAGTGGAGATCTTTGATGTTTGGGGTGTCGACTTCATGGGCCCATTCCCATCCTCCTATGGGAACGAGTATATCTTGGTGGCGGTTGATTACGTGTCTAAGTGGGTCGAGGCAATCGCATGCAAGGCGGCTGATGCAAATTCGGTAATCAAGCTCTTTTCAAAGATAATATTTCCTCGTTTTGGTGTTCCCAGGGCAGTGATAAGCGATGGAGGCAAGCACTTCATCAACCGCCAATTCGACAACCTCTTGAAGAAGCATGGTGTTACACACAAGGTGGCGACTCCTTACCACCCTCAAACAAGTGGTCAAGTTGAAGTCTCAAACAGAGAGATCAAGAGCATTCTCGAAAAGACGGTGGCTCGCACACGCAAAGACTGGGCCATGAAACTTGATGATGCACTTTGGGCATACAGGACCGCATTCAAGACGCCAATCGGCATGAGCCCCTTCAAATTGGTGTATGGCAAGCCTTGTCACTTACCCGTTGAGATTGAACACAAGGCGCTTTGGGCGATTCGCACACTCAACATGGACTCGCATGCAGCGGGTCAAAAGAGGATTCTTGACTTGCATGAGATGGATGAGGTACGTTTCCATTCCTATGAAAATGCAAAATTATATAAAGAAAAGACGAAATTGTTGCATGATAGGAATATTTCGAGGCGAGAATTCAAAGAAGGCGACTTGGTGTTGCTATTCAACTCGAGGCTCAAGCTCTTTCCAGGGAAACTCAAGTCAAGGTGGTCCGGGCCATTTCGAGTCGTGAAGGTCTATCCCTTTGGAGCGGTGGATATTTGTGACAAGGACTCGGAGCCATTTAAGGTCAATGGACAGCGCCTAAAGCATTACATTGCAAATCATGACATTGGAGAAGTGATGGTTGTTTCGCTTCTTGATCCGCCCGTCGCGACATGAGTGAAATGATGGTCAAGCTAAAGACCTAAAACAAGCGCTTCTTGGGAGGCAACCCAAGAATTCTTCTCTCTATTATTCTATTTGATTTCATTAAAATTTGCTTTATTTTATTTTCTTGTCATTTGTCGTTTAAAAAAAAAATTAAAACAACAAAAACAATTAAAAAAAAAAATTTAGGACTTTAGATTTTTCTTAGAATTTTCAATTTTAGCATTATTTTTCTTGATATGTGTAGGAAAGAGACATGGTTGATTCGTGCTAGAGCACCAAAAGGGACGCAAAAATTGGCATCACGCGCCCGCGCACGACCTCATGCGAATCAATTAAAACGTGCAGTCAAGAAAAGGGCGAGAAGGCCCACACTCCAACGACGAGCCTGCACTACTTCTTCATACCTTGATCCGATAAGTTTCCTTTTTCCTCCTATTTATTTTTCTCTGTGTTGCATTGAGGACAATGCACTGCTCTAAGTTTGGGGGGGAAGGAAAAATGAAACAGACGTGATTTCACTTACAAATTTTTTAACCGTCTGAAAAACTTGTGGAAAACTCGAAAAATCTGAAATTTTTGACTTGTTTTGTCTTCTAGATCTCTAATCCGGACCGGATTTCCTTGAATTCGGACTGGATTCTTCTCTCTGTCCAAAACATTTCTAAACATTCGGTCCGGATTCAAGCCAATCCGGCCCGGATTCTCCTCTGGTGTTTGATATTTTATCACAGTAGTTTTGCGAGGCTTGGAGATTTAATTTAGTGCATTGATCAACTTTTCTCGATAGAATTTCACGCTAAAAACCCTGTGGTTCTTTTCTTTTCACAAAGGTTCATTTGAATTTCAAAAACTCTTGCTTGTTAAGACGTTTTAGGCTAATTTGTATACCAATGGACTGAAGAATTTCGAAATTGTACTTGTCTGGATCTGAAAATTGGTTGCTTAAAATTGTTTAAATACAAGTTAGTCAAAACCGAAACTTTTTGCCGAGTGAACGGATTTGTGAGTAGTAAACTTTTGTTCAAAAAAGAGATTTGTCGACTTTTGAAATTATAAGATGAACTTTTTCTGGTTTGAAATTGCTTTTAATGCTTGAATCATCAACGAGCAAACCTAAATTGACTGAAATCTAAATAGTTGTGAAAACGAGGAGTGTTGAGACCTTTTTCCACCAACTCAACCATAAAATCTGAGGGCGGAGCTAGTTGTGAAATTATGTAAAAACCGGACCGACCTCCCTGGTGCGACATGTACCAGTAGCAAAACTTGGAGGGTGGAACTAGTTGCGAGTTGTCAGGAATCTGTACCTCAAAGCACTCGAGGACGATTGGGTAGCTCCAACTAGTTTCATAGTGGACCGTAACAAAATTGCATAAAAAAACTGGACCAATCTCACTGGTGCGACATGTACCAGTAGCATTTTTCAAGGCCAATGATACGCATCAAATCCTCTAGGGTGTAAAGCCCCACGACTCGACTTGCATAATTCAAATTGGTGAAAATCGGAATTGTTTTCTAGAATGGTTCATTATAAAATTTTTAACTTCGGCAAAATTCTTTTACAAATTTTTGCGAATCATGAAAATGAACGGGCGGATAAACTTGGGTTTGCATTGTGGTTAAATAAAGAAAAGCTAAGATCCATACTTGTCAATCAAAACTTTCTAAGGGCCAAGAGCTGCAAGAATTAGAATGAGACAACCTTAACCCTTGTCTGAGAAATTCAATTGAACAACTATTGAAAAGCGTGAATTGAAATTGATTTGAACTGTGCACTTGATTAAATTCCTAATCCTGTTTTAATTTCGATCTTAAGTCCAGGTCCAGTCTATTCTTCTAAGTTTAGGATTTTGCTTGGGGACAAGCAAATTTTAAGTTTGGGGGGATTTGATATCTCATTTTTATATCGATATTTTGACCATACTTTACATCGAAATTGTGACTAAAACCATGATTTTATCTTGTTCTTCTGTTTGTTTGTTAGATTTGGCACTGTCGTTGTGTTTTGTTTTATCTTTATAGGAAATCTTGAAAAACGGCAAGGAAACGACAAATTCGATGGCTAGACGACTCATTCCTAGCCTAGATCAAACCTCAACTCAACCCGATGCACCGTCTACACACAAAGCCAATCAATCCACAGTCTACCTCAGCAATCCGGTCCGGGTTAGATGTAATTCGGACTGGATCTTTGTGCAACAACAAACCAGTGGGAACAATCCGGTCCGGATTATCCTCAATCCGGTCCGGATTGCTATATCTGGAAGTTTCTGGTCGGGATTTGAAAGTAATTTCTCTTTTGGAAAGGCACTTTATGGCGTTTTCTCCTTATGGAAAGTGGCCTAGCACATCCAGGCAGGCAGAAAGGAGGTATTTGGGCGTGCTCCAAGTATAGAAGGGAGAGATCTTTCATTCCCAAGGATCTTGCTCTCTCTCCTCAGATCCAGATCTGGTTTTTGCTCTCTCTCTGCCCATGGGCAGAGGGAGAGAGGCTTTTCTCTCTTCTTGGTGCAACTAGGGCAGAGGGGAGCACGTTTTGGAGCTTGGCTTTGCTGTGGCAACGAGTTCTCAAGGTCTTAAGGTGTTCTCTAGCGCAACGGCAGCGGTTGACAACTTAAAAACTTGGATATTTGTTGTTTCTCTCATACTTTCTCTCTAAATTATGTTTTTATGGCTTGTATGTCTTTATCTCTTGCTATTTGCTTGTTGTTTGAAGTTATGTTAGGCTAAACTTTTAATGCTTTAGGGGTAGATGTAGCTTAGGGTTTGGATTGCTTGATTTACTCTTTTGGTTGATGGAAGAAGTCAATTATCTTTGGGAGTTTTATTGATTTGCTTGTGTCTTGTGTTTATTATTACTTGTGTTGCTCTGCTTGTGTACGGCCGCACTTGTTTGAGACATCAACTCATTATAATAACTGAACCTTTCACTAGTATTTCGAGGTAGGTCAATGGCGAAAGTCGACCAGTTAGTAACCAAAAGTAAACACTTCTAATTAGGCGAAAGTCTAAGTTAGATATCTCGCAGAAAACCAATTGTAAACTCGAATAGGTCCACCGGCAAACGAAAGTTGAGGGTGCAATGCATTCGATGAGGGTTAACACTAGGTTCTATACCAAATACCGTACCCAATAAGTGACAGCAAAGGGTTAGGGAGTTTAGGTATTGCTAGATGGACCCTTGACTTGAATAAATCAGCAATTGAGTAAATCACAGCATTCACGCAGTGGAATCCGGACCGGATTGGCCACGATCAGGACCGGATTAGTGAAACAGAGACACGAAAGTGGTATGTTTCGCAACCCTGCGACCAAACCTAAGTGAAATCGAACCCTAAGGCACTTTTAGCATCATATATTAAACTGTTAGAAAACCCCAAAAATATTTACTCGCATTGTTTTGCATTATTTTCATATTTGCAATCGCATTCCTTAATTTCTCTTTTATTCATTCCATTTGTGACTCGAAAACTTTTCTAAACTTTTACTGTCTAGATTTAACGAACCAATAAGAATAGTAATCATACCCATCTCTGTGGGATCGACACCTTTACTTTGCTATAAACGACTAGTCGAGTACAAGGTTAATTTGTTTGACCCTGGTTTACACCTCGATCAACTAGCCTACAAGCTCTCTAAAGACTTGATCTTGATCTTTCTTAAAGCTTTTATCCAAGTCCTCATAAATTGTATCTTCTTCCTATAAAACTCAAAGAAGATTGTTAAATGCCAAATGATATTGTTTTGCAATCGACAAACATAAAGACGTTTAGTACAACAATCTCCCCCTTTTGACGATTTGCAAAACAATACCATTAGTAAAGCGATTAAATTTTGGCATTTCACAAGCTTTACTATAATTCTCCCCCTTTTTGTAAATCGACAAAAAAGTGAAAATTGTAGCAAGCTCCCCCTAAATTTATGGCTCCCCCTTAATTTTGGAGAAAAGGAATTGGAGAACCAATTTAGAGCACTACACAAGGTAGTGTGACCAAATTTAACCTCTAAGAAAAATAAGATAGAAAGAAAGAGGCTCCCCCTAAAAATTTGGCTTATAAGACCGGGGGTTAACTTGGTATTTAGGCCACATCGGTTACCATACCACTAGTTGTACCACTAGAGGTACAAGCTTTTGGAACCCACTTACCTTTGGACTCACCATTTGGTTTCCTAAGTTTGCATTCCAACGAGATATGACCATTTTGACAACAATAGTTGCAATATGCATTGGTTGGCTTAAGCATGGTAAAATCCTTGATAAAATGAGAATAGTAGTGGGCTCTAAGGTATTCGACCTTCTTCTTAGGATCATTGGATGAGGCATTAAAATCCTTTTTGCGATCCTTTTGGAAATGTTGGGAAACATTCTTTTTATGCCTATTGGATTGAGCTTTGTGGTTTTGAGAAGAGTGTTGCTCTTTAAATTCATAAAACCATCCATCGGGTCTTCTAAAATAAATTTTATTGGACGCCTTTGGAACAAAAACCTTCTTTTCTTGATTTTGTAAATTCTTTTCGTTTTGCACTCTAGTGTTTCTAGGTTTTCTTTGGTACATATGAGCATGACCACGAGAATTCCTAGGTTTTTGAAATTGTGTGGTTTGTGCAACTTGTTTCCCATTATTGTGTGACAAGTTCCTTTTCTTGGTTTGATAAGGCTTTTGGTAACCAAGACCGGACTTGTCATGAGGCTTTTGACCTTTGAAAAGGTTTTTCAAATCCGTTTTAGGAACTTGGGATAAAACCGGTTTTTCAAGTTGTTTTTCAAGCTCCTTTATTTTAGCCTCATACTCACCCATCTTAGAAGTAAGCTCATCTACCTTGGTTTTTAAGGTTTCTATGGTATCGATTTTCCTAACCAAGGCATCATGAGTAGCATCAAGAATAGAATTCAACCTATCACAATCAACACATTTGGTTGAACAAGTTGGTTCATCACTCTCACTATCACTACTACTAAGAGATTCATTGAGAGGAAGATATACCTTAGGAGAGCATGTCTTTGGCGAAGTTGGTGGAGATGGAGGTGGTGTTGCCTTACGCGCTTGAAGTAGCGGATGAACATATCTTGTCCCTTGATTGAACTCATTGAGGATGTCCTTCACGAAGTCATCTTCCACATCATCCGTTGAGAAAACCACCTCTTCCACATTTGCCACCAAAGCATACACCTCATGAGAATCCGAATCGGATGAGCTTGTTTCGGATTCAACGTCCCACAAGGCATGCATGGCTTGAGCCTTCTTCTTTTCCTTCTTGTGCTTAGGCTTTGGCTTGTCGGTTTGCACTTGAGGGAAAAGCTTGTGACACTTGTGCATGGAATACCCTTCTTTGTTGCACACAAAGCACAACTCCCGTTCATCATTGGCTAATCTCTCATTGTTGAACTTCTTCTCATGCTTGAGCAACCCACGAAACATCTTCTCAATCACCACCTCTTGTTTTGTCTCATCAAGCTCGTAGAGGTTTAATGGTGTTTGATGTGGATATCGGCGATGAGAGGATCGAGATGATGATGTGGAGGCGGGATTGCTTGTGGAGGTCATGGCTAAGGTTCTTGGATGAGGCTCTAGTTTGGCAAGTTGCTTGAGCTTCTCCTCAACACATCGAAGCTCGGTGTACATTTGCTCCGGGGTGTACGCATGGTCCATCCGTATAATGGTCTCAAGCGACGTGATGTGAGCATCCCATTCGTGCCGTCCACTCATAGCCCGCATCATCTTCCCTACAATCTTGCCATTTGTTAGGGACTCACCTCCTTCGGTGAATTCATTTTGGAGTTGTACAAGACGAGTGTACATATCCTCAATGGATTCACCATCCTTTATGTGGAAATTCTCAAATTGAGAGTACAACTCATACAATTTAGAATGCCTAATTTGAGAATTTCCCTCATAACGGGTGAGGAGAGCCATCCACATATCGTGTGCTAGATCAAAACGACTAAGGGTCACACCAATTGATTCATGGACCGAGGCTAATATGTCATTAACCGCACAATCATTGTCCATTCGATTATCACGGGACTTCTTGGTCAATTCTACCGAATTTGGTTTAAGTTCGGGGGTATACCGATTTTCTACCACATGCCAATATCCCAAGATATTGAAGTAGTTCACCATGCATCTCTTCCAAAAAGAGAAATTTCTACAATTTTGGCCTAATTTATCCGGTCTCTCTACAAACCGAGCCGCCATGACCGAAAACCGAGATTAAGAATAGCTTAATCGAGGTTCCCGATCTGATACCACTTTGTTGTCCCTAATGGAGGCGGCTTAACTAAGGTTTAGCGGAAGCGATTAAGGTTTTGGACCGGTTTGGTATGAACTACCCTAACACAATTCAATTGGTACCCAATACAAGCAAGCACACAAGCAATTCAAGTATAGCAAGATAATAAAGAGAAAAAGAGAGAGAGAAATTGAACACTCGGTATGATTACGGAGTTTCGACCCGCTAGGAAATGCTAGCCTTAGTCGTACGTCTCCGGGAGTTCCGCAACCTCGAAATGGGCGCGCTCCGTTCAATTCCACAACGAACGGGACTACAACTTCGAACCTAATCACCTCGTCACAAGGACACTCGAGACGGATCGGCCTAACTCGAATGGCACAACGGCCTCAAAGGAGAAGAGCTCTCAACCTATTCCAACCTACACCTAGCGACAATGTCGGGGCGGTGGTGTTTGAGGCTACTAAATCTCTCAAGATGGTCTAGCTATGAAAAGCTCAAGTGGGAGAGTATCCCTATGCTCAAAGGCTCAATTCTGGTCTAATTTTTCAAGGCCAAGCTCTCTAACTCGTTTTACTTCTGAGTAGGGAGAGAGAACAAGGGGTGGATATATATAGGGCTCGAAATGAGCAGTTCACTAGCAAAAACTGGACACAGCGTTGTACAACTCTGAATGGCGTTATACAACGCTGGAATATGACCGTTGTAAATTTTAACGGCTCTTTAAAATAGCCTTTGGTCTGTCAGAGCGTTGTGCAACGCTATTTGCTGTCGCACAACGAAGGAGTGTATAACCAAAGGAAAGCTCCGACAATTCCGTTAGAAATTGTCAGAGCGTTGCTTGCCACTGAATGGCGTTACACAACGCTAAAGGGAGACAAAAGAAACAACTCTGACAGATTCAACAGAGCGTTGTACAACTCTATATACCGTCACACAACGCTAACGTTACCCAACGCTGAAAGACGTTGGCTAACGTCTCCAGAAACTTTGCATGTAAAAATGACTGTTTACATGGGACAGCTAACTTGGGATTTTTGTGGCGTTGTGCAACGCTATATGGCGTTGCACGATGGTACTCAGGAAATTTTCCAAGTTTTTTAACTGCAGCGTTGTACAACACTACTGAGCGTTGTACAACGTTGTGAATCAGCGTTGCCTAACTCTATATAGCGTTGTGCAACGTTGATTCACAAAAGTATGAATTTAGCTGTTCTAGCGTTGTGTGCCACTATCTAGCGTTGTACGACGCTAGGTCACTGAAAACAGGATTTTGCTGGTTTATTGAGCTTTTCGCTATCTAGACCATTTCAAGGATAAACAAGGACTAAAGTATACCTTCTATCCTAGTCTAAACTAGCCTACAAGCTCTCTAAAGACTTGATCTTGATCTTTCTTAAAGCTTTTATCCAAGTCCTCATAAATTGTATCTTCTTCCTATAAAACTCAAAGAAGATTGTTAAATGCCAAATGATATTGTTTTGCAATCGACAAACCTAAAGACGTTTAGTACAACAATAATCAGTTCGAATGATTTCTTACAATCTAAGTACAAAGTAAATATATTAAGTAGAGAACCAGTTTTTGGTCTAGTGACAAAGATCAATACATCTCAAGTAAGAGGTCGCAGGTTTGAAATCCGACTAAGAAATCTTTTATATACATTTAATTAATTTAAAAATAAACTAGAGCATTGACCCAATTTATCTTCAAAAGAAAGGTACATATATCATTTAGGGGTGTCAAAGGTGGTCAAAAACCACGAAAACACCCCTTACCGTTACCGTTCCACATAAAACGGTACAAAACCAGCCATGTCACTTACCGTTTCGTTTATTAAACGAAACAGATTTCTGTTCCATCAACCATTCCATTTATCATTTTCTATAGAAATAACCAATTTCAGTACTTCATTTATTGATAACGGTATAAACAACTGTGCCACATACCGCTCCATTAAAAGCATTGTACAATTTCTGGTACCATTTACCGTTTCATTTCAATTAAACGAAACGGCATGACAGTAAATGGCGCACCCGTTGACACCCCTAGATATCAAGTAAAGACAAAACAGTTGATTGAACAAAATAAATAGGTGCCGACAGGTCAGCAAATACACACACTCCTCCAAAACAGTGTCAACTGTCTATTAAATATTAATAATACTCATTCCATCTAGTCGACAAAAGAACTAGATTCATGTCACAAATCACCATGAAAGGCATAGTTGGTTGAGAAGTCCGGAGCAGCAGCCATTCACTACACTGCCACGTGGGCTCACAAGAGCACAAGGCCCCATGTCTAGAGGAAAGGGAAGGCACCGCCAAAGTGCATCAACACGTGCCACGTGGTGTGATATCCATAATTGTCGCAGGTCAAATTTGGGTATTCTCTGTTCTACTGCTTCAGGTGCTCCCAGCATGGCGCAGGAGTAGGGAGCCATACCCAATTACCCATGCAGATTTTGTTATATTTATTTATTTGTCTAGTTATTTTATTTTAAGTAAACTCATAAGCACATGATGAAGCTGTGAAGGTGCCGAACCAGATCTGGGAACGTTGTTAAATGTCATCAAGCTTATTTATTTTGGCGGAGGTAATTGATAATTTTACTTTTAAATGAGTTTCCGATTTTTTTTTCATAAAAATAGTAATTGAACAAAGAAAGGGAAATTAAAATGTTATGTTGTACGTAAGGGAAAAAATTGTCAATTATAAATGGTGAAATTAAAATAATAATTTGCACGGGCATATGTGACATTGCATTTTTTGAAAAGGACAAATCATTATGTATTTTAAAGACGTAACTCAATTGATCATAATAAATTATCTACGTGGTCCTATAGACCTATTTGATTCTCTCGTGATCTCCTAATAGAATGAAAATAAAGGGATATTTTGAAAGAAAAAGGCCAAAAGTACCGTGCCAAAGAAAAACAAAATTAAGTAAATAAAATGAGAAAGTTTAATATGCACCATAGTGCATAGGACTTTTTATGCACCGCGAAATTTTTTGAAATATTTTTGTAAATTGATAAATCTAATTAATTAAATCTAATCTACATATTGAAATCTCATAAAAAAACCAAATTTTAATTTTTTAGATTTTGTTACTATTTTTTTCGAATTTTTTAAAACATGTCATTTTTGAAATATTATACTATTTACAATATTTAAAAAATGACATGTTTTAAAAAATTCGAAAAAAATAGTAATAAAATCTAAAAAATTGTAAATTTTGGTTTGCTATGAGATTTCAATATGTAGATTAGATTGGTTAAATTAGATTTGTCAATTTATAAAAATACTCTCGAAAAAGTTCGTGGTGCATAGAAAGTTCTGTGCACTATAGTGCATATTAAACTTTCTCAAATAAAATTGTTGATCTTATTATCTTAATGTACTCTTTTTGTTTGAAGAAAAAAAATGTTTTTTTTTGAAGAAAGATCTTAATGTACTCCTTATCTTGAATTATTTTATTTCGTTCAAAAGTCAGCCTGAATTCCTTTTATTACTGGTGAAATTAAATTTTTAATTTTTAAAGAAGAGATCGCTTTAAAAAGTTATTTGTGACATTGCTTTTATTGAAGAGAATATATACCACTGATGACAAGGTATTAAGTATATATTAAAGAAGTAACCCAATTGATCATAAAAAAATCTGTATGGTCTTTTAAAAGACGTTTCTGATTCCCTCGTTTTTCTTTTCCATAATATAATGAGGGAAAAAAAAGTTTTTCTGAAAGAAAAGTGGCAAAGTGCGGAGCCGAAAAAAAAAGGTGAAATAAAAGAGTTAAAGGTTAAAGATTTTCTTTTTGCAAAAGTTCCAGATTCTTTTGATCTTAGAAGAAAATTATTATACAGCTTCTTTTCTTATATACTCAAGCATTTTATCTCTAATAGTTTTCATTTTTTAAAAAAAGTGAGAGAGGATTTATTCTAGAATTAACTACCTTCTCGATCCGTTCTAGATGAGTTGCACATTACTCAAGAGAGCCTAAGTTTCTTTAGTTTTTTTTTTTTTCATATTCGTACCTGCTTATTTGCCTAGACGATCGATGCAGCTTAAAAAATACATTTAATGATAACTCATTAAATTGTCAAATTAATACGGGTATCCAAATTACCCACATCCGAAATAAAAAAGGGTAAATGCTATTTAAGTTTTTCATTCATAGGATGGTATCAAATTATCAAGTTCTTTATAGGTAATTTTTAAGTTCTAACTTTTTATTTTTTAAATTACCCTCTGCATTTTATACTTTTAATCTATTAAAGACAACAATGATTTAGTACATTTTATTAACAATTATATTATTTCTAAATTTGTATTATATTGTCGGATATCATTTTTTTTCATATGTGTTAAAAACGTCCATTAATTATCTATTTTGCAACCGTATTCGTCATTAATTTTTGCTCCAAAAACGTATTCATTTGAGGTAGATTCAGTTTTGAGTATTTATATCTGCTTAGGCTCTGTTTGGATGCGTTGAGAATAAGGTAGGAAGAAGGAAGAAAGGAAGAAATTTATTGGGAAGGGATAAATTTATTGGGAAGTGTGTAACTTTTGTTAAAAGTTTGGATGGTTAGAAATAAATTTATTGGTAAAAAGTGGTTATTCCTTATTCCTTATTCCGGGAAGAAGCCATCCAAACGGAGCCTTAACGAATTATAGTCTTATAGATACAGATGTGGTGTTAGCATTATCCATCCTGACTCCATTCCTTCGAGTACTCTACACTCCTGCAATTTGATAATTACATGTATTTACATTTAGTAAGGTTGTTTTTCACATTTCGTTGCAGTATATAAACACGTAATACAAAGAAATTTAAAATTTTCAAGTAGACAATTTCAATAAAAATATTTGGCTCAACAAGCTTAGACACACATAAATATATTGTTTAAAATACTAGACATGTATACTTATACAAAAACATAATTAATCAACAGTGCGATGATTTATATAATGGAAGACAGTTAAAATTGCATTGCTTAAAATTAAAACGGATTTATTACATATAAACAACTTTATAAATGAAATTTGAAAATTATAAAAATGGAAGGGACTGATATATAAGAAAGCTGATTTCAAGGACAATCCGTGTAATTTGCTCAATTGATTGTATTATTATGGAGCATGTGTTGCCTAACCGACCTTTGGTCGTCAAAGTACATAATATATGTATATATATATATATATATATATATATATATATATATATATATATATATATATATATATATATATATATATATATATACTAGCAAACAGGCCCACCAATGTGTGGGCAAATCACATAAATAGTCGGTTCCAATATTGTATGTTCCTTTGTTATGACATGTAGAACACAAAATGCAACCTATACCTTTGGAATCTTAGTTTTTGTGATGAGTTTGTTTTGTTTTGATTAATTAATAATATATCCTCAGCCTCTTGGTTAAACACTCTTATTCTTTAATGTTAGCGCATATGTTCAAATAACTTTGTAACCAAATGGAAAGAAATATGATAGACAAAAAAGTAGCCTAATAACTACCACATTTCATTTTTAAAAAACGAATCAACAATTTACAAAGTTTTTTCTCTACTGTAACAAACAAAGTAAATAAAAAAAAAATCCCTCGCATAGGAATGATAATCATCAACATATTTTGACTCCCTAATCCCTCCACATGAATACCGATTCCACACACTGGTACCACTTCCAAGTATATTCTATTAACCCAGAACAAAATATTTTTAGCCACAATAATTTATCATCCTAGTCAGCATCATCTTCAGCAATTTTATATTATCAAAAAAATAGGAGTAAATTTAAGAAACACAACTTCATGGAAATCAACAAAAATTAGAAAAGTTGATATCTTTTTAAATTTTATACTGATGCATTCTCACCGAAACAAAACCAGAGTCATAAATTAAAACAAAAAAAATCTGAAGACATAACAAATAAATTGAAACTCAAACTTGTTGTTCTGGAAAGATAAGAGCTCTTTGAGATAACTGAGAGCTCAGAAATTTGAGGTCGTATTCAAAGGCGAATCTCCAACAATAATATCTTTGAGCACCAGAAGATAAAATCAAAATGAGTTTGCAGCACAGATGGAGGAGAGAGGAAAGGAGACGTACCTGTTCTAGAGTGAACTGCCCGATTCCACCAGCTTCTTTTGTATTTCCTGACCCCTCATCTATTATCTCTTTGTATTTTTCTTCCACTTCCTTTAGAGGATATAAGCATAATTGTCAATAAATACTTTAACCAAATGCTAAAAGTTCAGAAATAAACTTCAAGGAAATTACAAGATAAACCTATGATCCATCTCAAATATGATAGTCATGTTAGGGCACACAAAATCCACATCACAAGAATCACAAAAATACACTATTTAGTAATATAAACCAATAGTAGCAATGTCCACCCAATGTGTGGGCGAACTTGAATAGACGAAAAATATTATTTTCAATGTGAACTAAACAAATCATTTGGAGAAAGCTAGCCATCAGGAGTTTTCCTTGCTCTCGTTATATTGAACAAACATCACCCTAGTATGCATAAAAAACCAAAACCATAAAAAAAGCTAAAATGAGGTGATGTCGTATTTATAACTTTCTTGATCATCTAAAAGAGACTCATGGAACTCAATTACCATACGACGTTATCATTTTATGTTGCTAACCAAGGTGGCAGTCATACACTGCGCACCAAGAGAAAAAGGGTTGTGTCATGAAGCGGATTAATTTTTTCTTTCAAGAAAAAGTTCAGGATCAACATTTTTTTCTTTCTCTGAAAAATGTGGAAAGGGTTTTTACAATGCATAAAGTCTGTCCGACTTAAAAAGAAAAAGAAAAACTTCAAGTGCAGGTTTCATAGTAGTCAATTTATGCACACTACAACCTGAATTCAAAAAGACACAAATATGTATATGGTGCCATAATTCTAACCTCTTATAGGCTGTCAAAGTTTCCCTCCAAGTCATTATTATTAATTGGTAAGTAATCACCTAAACAGCTAAATCTGAAAAAGGATGTCATACCCAATCTAAATGACTGTTCGAGATAACTTTAGTATCAGCTAAACAAAATAAAGAGGAGGGATTAAGGGTGAATATATCCATTATTTACATGAGCATGAGATATTGATTATAATGATAGGGTAAATGGCATTTTTTTATTTTCTACACGGACAAACATTAAAATTCCACTAAAGGGGCTTCTCAATTGTCACAGAGAGTGAGTTCCATATTTGTTGTAAACAAAATAAATTAAATCAATAGGAATCACACACATGAAACTTCACACATTTAAAGTTTTGAAATTTTTTTTAAGGTATAAACATGGAGCACTTTTCTGAAAAAGTCATTCATGTTCTGTACCAAAAGCTGGCGCTTGCCACAAAGTAAAATGTATGTAATGACATCTATGCTCCACATATCCGATTCTGGACCTGACCTGATCTACTCATTCATCAACTCTCGATCAAATGTCTTGCATCTAATTGAGAAGATAACACAACTTAGGCATAAAAAAGAGATAACACTATCTTATTGTACTGACTCACCTTTCCATCTTAATAAACAAGGTAGCCCTTGTGCAAACCGTCACAGTCTTCCTCTGCATCGCCCTCTCTTAATCCTCTTGATTGGCTGCTGTCTTGATCCCAAATTTCACATCATAATTGAAATCCTTTGAACAGAAAAAAAAGAAAGGTACATGCCAGATGACTCAATGAAGAAATATCACGGAAATGGGCAAGAGAGATCAATAATGAAATATAGTTGCAAAGAGCTCTTGTTACAATTTCTGAATTGAATCAAATAATTATTTGCAAGAAGAAAACAAAGAGACGGAGTTATAACCTATCAGAGAGATACCGGCGAAGTACATTATCCCCAACATACTTAATCAAGAACTCCTCAAGTCGGTCATTAGTCCGATAAAAAACGCATCATGTCGGGTCCCTCAGTACAAACACATCGGAGCCATAGCCATGGTTAGTCACGTCGATCCTTCAGCAGAGTTCTGGTTTCTCCTTCGCCACCTTTCACCACGATCGACACACCGATCCAGCGACTATTAGCAGTTCAGCACCTCTTATTGTTTCTTCCTTCTCTTCTCCCTGAGATTGTGTAGTCGTGGCATAGTTGTTTCTTCTTTCTCTTCTCTCTAAGATTGCATTGTCAATGCATAGTCGGGGCAATCTCCAATTTTTAAAGCTAAGCTTTTAAAAAAAATAATAAAAGAGTGATAAATCTTACACAGTTACTTACACCAAATAACTATCTAAAAGATCAACGTCCCAAATAGATAATGCATGAAACAAAACCAATTATTATCAAATGATGAAGCACTAATAGAAATTGGAAATGCTTCTAATATTTTGGATTTCATAATTATTTACCACTAAATATGACTAACAACTTACTGGATTTCTTTTATGCCACTAAATTGGGATTCATACAAGATCAGTATTGACATTGTCTTTCTTTTCACACTTTTGCATCTGAACTGGCTTAGTACCTTATCAACTGACATGGTACAAATCATATTCAATTACTAATTTGAATCAACGAATTTATCGTCTTTTATGAGTATTAGTTAAATACAGATTACTGGTTCCCTATAGATACCGACACAGTGATATGCTATCTCAAGGAACCACACTCTTATTCTCAAATTATGCGGACCGATATTTCCAAGGAAGAGGGACTCAATTAGGTTATGGGCGAGAGACAAAAGATGTGCTTCTAAAAGTTACTTTGTTCTCAATAAAAATTTCGAATGAAAATGAGAGAACATGGAGCAATACCTTTCTCCTCATTGATGCGCACCTTCCTTTAGTCCAGACTTAATCAGTGGGTGTGGCGGCGTGGATCAAACGTCCATGGATGGGCTGATGAAACTTCAAGAGAGGGAGAATAATCGAGGTTGAGGAAGGCAGACTCGTAGTAAGGATAGGAGGTGAGAGGGAGGCATTCTTCTCCATCGGATTCAGTGTCACAAGACTTGATGCAATTGTTCAGACCCATCCCATAGTTTAAACAGGAACATCGCCAAAGGGGTACACTTTAAATATTCTAATTTCAAAATCAAAATTGAAACAATGTCATTTTTGAATTTCAAAATCGAAATTGAAGAGCTTTGGAGCCCGTTTCATCGGGCGGCCTTGAACCCGGTGCATCAGTGGGCTGACCGGTGGGACCCATTATTAGAAGGAGGTAATCGATAGATAACTGGGTTGGGAGCGAAGGTAGTACGCGCATCAGGGCTGAGGTGGCGATCCCTGGGTCGTTGGGTGAGGGGTGGCGATCGGTCGTTGGGTGGGGGACGATTTGTAGTCCATCGTAGGGTTTAGAAGAAAGGGACGGAGATGCAGCTCTTCAGAGGCGTTGAACATTAATGGATCAGATTATATCGCTGAAAAGTTGATGTTGTATGAAAAATAAAAAATTGCTCTCAGAAGAAATCGAACGGAAGCACGTTAATTGGCGATCGTTACTTCCGTGTTGCATTCCGATCAAACGAAGGAATGAATGTCTTTTCCTTCTGCGATATAATCTGGACCGCTGATCAAGTTTCTGTTTTAACAATCAATGGTTCAGATTATGGATTAAAAGTAATTAATGGTGTAGATTGTTCAGATCAAGGTTGTATCCTGAGATGTTACATCCTTCCATTGGTGCTTTTAATATAGTAGAGATAGAGAGAGAGAGAGAGAGGGAGAGAGAATGGCTAACGTGCCATTGATGGCACAGAGGGTCCCGTGCCATCAAGTCATTTTTCGAAATCCAAAATTTAAATGGTCAATCCAAACCGTTCAAGTTGTTCTCCATATTGAAATATCTTTGGAGACCAAATTTTATATTTTTTCGAATTTTTTTGCTATTTATTATAATATTTTTAAAAACATTATGATTAGAGTATTTCAGGCCCTCCAATTTGAAAATATCATAATAAATAGCAAAAAAATTCGAAAAAATGTAAAATTTGGTCTCCAAAGGTATTTCAATATTTTGATCAACTTGAACGGTTTGGATCGACCGTTTGACTTTTGAATTTCGAAAAACGAGTCGATAGAAAATTGATGGCACATGCCATCGATGACGCGTTAGCCATTCTCTCTATATATATATAAAATAGAATTCTGTAATATTATTTTATTATATATGTATTTTTAAAAGCCGCAATATTATAACGGACAAAATGAGGACGTACGGATCCAACTACGTTTGGACAAATAAAAACAGAAAATGGAAAAAAAAAATATTTATACAAGCGATGCACTTTGTTCGTATGCTATGTTAGCAGAGCCAAACTTATCATCGACTCGGTCAAACGGGTTGGATCACTCATTTTCTGGTGAATTTCTGGGTCAATTAATTGAACCGCTGATGTAATATATTTTTTTATGATCTGTTATTCACTATCAAGCCTTTTGAAACATGATCTTATAAATTCTTAACAAAAATACTATTTTGAAAAAAAAACATCAAAATAACTGTTCAAAGGAAAAGCACACAATCATTTGGTTTGATAAATCTAAACGTATGGAATTTATTAATCCCAATATTCCCAATGTTCACTAATTAATTGCATAACAATGATTTAAAAACTTACATATAGTTTAGTCTGATAAGCACAAATATTTGTTAATACCTTTTTACGGAACAATAATGAATTCAAGATTTTCTCCTCAATTCTCACGCTGCTGTTTTTCAGTTTGTTTTATATACAAATCCTTTGAACTTTCCGTTTAGGGTAGTTACAGACGGAAATAAAAAAAAAGGAATTATGGAGCAGCATTATTTGAAAAAATCGGATTTTTAATTGGGTTATTAAATTCACACGTTCGACGTAGTGCCTTCACATTTTCCACCTCATGGGAGCTATGGATGTAAACAAAAACGCAATTATAGAAAATACCGGATTTCTTAGTGTTTCAGTTGACACATTAAACAAAAACCGGCCGGTTCACTAATACGTAGAGCTCTAAATACATGTCGTGCTGTGTCAAATATATTGTGTTTGAATATGTGTAGTGCCGTGACTAAATTTTAATGAATGGACACAATATGTCTCATGTCATGTCATGTTCGGTTACGTTTAATTTTCATAAAATATGATTATATATTTATATTAAAAAATAACTAATATAAGATATCATCACAATTTCATAAAAATTGTACCGTATTTTGTGTCATGTCATACTGTGCCTAGACAATTTCTGTGTTGTGACGTAACATGTCGTGTCTATGCTATAAAAGTCGGATACACACACGTCTAATTGTCTAAAGACACGTTACGTCTGAATTATTGTGCCACGTCAATACGTCATATACATGTCTTACTATGTCGTACTACTGCCTGCCTGCCGTACCTTGTTCTAACTCATCATGTGTGAGTCATAAACTCATACGGGCCATTTGCTTTTGGAATAAACTACTTAGACCGAACCGGACTATGGTTCGTGTCCGGTTTTACTGGTTTGATTGTCCGGTCCGTCCTCCAGTAAGGAAGAAATGGAGACATCCTTTTTCTCTGTTTGAGAAGAAAAGCTGTTTGCTCGTGGGAACAGGAGGTTTACAGTTACTTGAAATATTTGTGGCGTTTCTGACACGTTCAAAGTCAAAAAGTTGAAAACCGCGTGACCCTAACCCGGCGCCAGCCAATCACGATCAGAAAAATCAATCTCCAACACTCACGAAAAAAGTAATTTATTTTAATTTCTCTTTCCGAGCCGAAGCTGTAGGAACTAGGAAAAGTAATTTAATTGCTGGACTTTCGCATCAATACCCATTATTATGTTTCTTTCACAGAAATATCCTTTATTTTCTGTTAAGCACTTAGCTAAAGTTCAATAGTTCTTCCTAAATGCGTATTATTTTTTTAAATATCATTTATATACTTGGTAATATAGTAAAGCAACTTATTTAAAATATAGTAATAATTAAGCTCTTAATTAAGTATACTTGTGTTTCAAGAATGTCAAGAAAGGCCATGTTCAATCATACTAGCTTTGTGACTCTTAATATTATCTTTATATAATTTTTTAGTAACTAATTTTTGTACATGGCACTTGATTTTTTTTTATTAGTTATGATATACGAGGTCCATTACCATCCCATGCTATCACTATGTTCAGCTTTTGGAACATATATATAGAAAATATAAAGAGTAAATCTATTGTAATTTGTAAACCATGCATGGTTCATATAAGCTTTCTTGCACCATGACCATTTTGATCGGTGATTTTATAAATTGTCAAATCTAATTTAACCAACCTAATCTATATATTGAATTCTCAATATCACATAGAAAACAGAATTTTATATTTTTAAATATTTTTTACTCTTTTTTATGAATTTTTGCACTTACCATTTTTGGATACAAATTAGTAGTAACTAGTAAGAATATCCAAAAACAGAAAGTATAAAATAATTCAAAAAAATAGTTAAAAAAATTTATAAAATGTAAAATTTTGATTTCGGTGAGATTCAGAAAAATGTTTAGGATAAATGACACAAACATCAATTTGTTAAACTTGGTTGGTATATTATACCATGGATAATTGATTAACTCCACATTGGTTGTACTACCTATATGACTACATCAGTATCAGTCCATTTGTTAGAAAGTAATGCTCTGATAAGTAAAATTATTATTTTTCAATGGATATTGCATGTACAACTAATTCGGTACAATTTGAAAAACTTTTAAGGACCACAATGATACTTTAATAAAGACTTAAAAAGCAGAATGATAAATTTATTATTGATACTTTAAGGACCATATGCATAACTATTAGCACGTCAACAAATAACACTACTATAAGGGGCAATGCAAAAAGTTCCTAATATATCTGTTTAGAGCTCATCTGTTTATTACTTTATTCTGGCTATTTGATTCATAAATAAACACAATTAAAATATCTAAAGAGCGGCTCCACATCACGAATCAAACTGGAGTGGGTCCCAGAAGTCAGTCACACAACGCTCTCTCTTCCTCTCTTCATTACAATTTACAAGATCCCGCCGCTCTCTCTCCTCCGAAAAGAGCGCATCGCTCCAGCCTTTAAATGCGCACCTCGCACTTCTCTCGTCTCCAGCTCATTTTTTTCCCTTTTTCTCCAAGCAAAGCTTCGGATCTTTACTGAGCTGTGAGTAAGAAAGAGACGATAGGAGCAGATACGATAGATCCACTCTAGTTTTCTCGCATTTTAAGGTAAAATTTTCTCTCTTTTCTCTTTTTTGAGGTTAGAATGATCTTCTATTTCTTTATTTATCTTCTTGTACTGATGGTGCTATCTATTTTTGCAATTGAAATGGTTACAAGTTAAGCTGAGTATGAGTGTGAATTTGATTTGCCCCTTTAATCAGGTCGTACTGTAATCCTTTCAAAAGTTTTTAGAACCGATTGATTTGAATCTTGGTTAGATATGTTTTAGTTTGATTTACTAATTTAGTCATTTATTCTACTTTAATCGAAAATCATTTTAGTCAATTCTTATTTGGAAATCATCTTCTTTTAATATGGTGTGCGCTTCTTTTTCTGTTTCTAAATTTGGTTTGCATTTAGTTTCTAAGTTTAAATATAAATTTAGTTTTTTGGACGAAAACACCCTTTGTGTCCATCTACACCACAAGTCCACAACTGACAAAATGTACATAAATTGGCCAACAACTCATGACTGATTCCAATAAATAGCTCCTAGAAAATACAAGAAATGAGTCAAAGAACTCTCCTGTGTCAATTTTCTTCTAACTAATTCACTTATGTGGTGCAGCTATTATGGAATCTGCATATTTGTTAGTCAAAATAGTACATGAGATCGACATGGCAAATCTTGGTTCGCCGGCTTGGATCACAACTGTTGGATTGTTCACTGCTATTGCAGTAGTTTACACCTTTCTCCAGCTCCAGAAACAAGTTTCTCTCAACTGGGTCAAGATTGCAGCACGAGAAAGAAAACGATTTCAAAAACTATTAAATTGGCCCACCTCTCCGCATTCATGGGTCGAATCACAGCACTCTCACCAACTCACCACCTGCTCTGTTTGTCTGACGGACCTGGTCTCACCCCAATCAGGTAAAAGCAAACACACTAGCTGTATCTCCTTTCAGACTTGTTCTGTATGTGGGGTCTCAGCTCATTCCAGATGTGCACGATTCGTAACCAAGGATTGCAAGTGTGTGGCCCAGGCAGGTGCCCCAAATCTAATTCACCATTGGTCAGAAAAGTGGTCTGATTCAACTGGTACCAGTGATACCAACTCTTGTTGCTACTGTCATGAGTTATGTAATGTGTCATTCCTTGGTGCTTCTCCTATCTGGCGGTGCCTCTGGTGCCAGCGGTTTGTGCATGTCCAGTGCCATGCTAAACTGTTGCGTGAGGTGGGAAACATTTGTGATTTGGGGCAGCATCATAGGATAATACTTTCCCCTCTTTCAGTTAGAGAAATCAGTGAAGGAGAAGTCAATGGTAATTTGTCAGTTAAGAGATGGCACAGAAGGAATAAGCGCAAGAATAGCTGTTTTGTTAATGCAGAGAAGAAGAAGTATGAAATAGTGAACTTGCAAAGTGATGTTAGGCCCCTTCTTGTTTTCATTAACGCCAAGAGTGGAGCACAATATGGGCCTTCTCTGAGGAGAAAATTGAACACACTGCTGAACCCCATTCAGGTTGGTTCAACTTCATTTTTTCAATTAAGCAGCATATTTTCAAATCTAAGGCTACTAATAACTAATAAAAAGGAACTCTAGCACTATTCGACCTATTTAACGTTTAAATAGATCTCATAAAGTAAAAATGGTATGCTGATTGGTGCCACATGATATATACTTGCAATGGGATTTCGATAGAAATTCATGCTCAACTCTTAACATTTCATGTCTGAAACTATGCATCATAAACTAATTAACTACATTATCACCCTTTCTCAGGTTTTTGAGCTGGGTGCTTCTCAAGGGCCTGAAGTTGGACTCGAAATGTTTCGTCATGTTCAGCACTTCAGGGTTCTAGTTTGTGGTGGAGATGGCACAGTCGCTTGGGTGCTTGATGCTATTGAGAGGTTTGAGTTTGAGTCACCTCCTCCAGTGGCGATTCTCCCTCTTGGGACAGGAAATGACCTGGCACGAGTCCTACAGTGGGGTGGTGGCCTCGCCTCTGCCTTAGGGAAAGGTGGTATCAGTGGATTATTAGATGATATAGACCATGGTGCTGTGACTATGCTTGATCGGTGGAGTGTCGCCATAAAGGAAAATGTTGGGGGCCAGCTTCAGGATGTTAAGAAACAGAAGTTCATGATGAATTATCTTGGTTGGTGTCTTGCACTTGAGCTTCTAATTTTCTTAGTTACGTTTCCAGTCATTGACTTGTATGCGTATGTTTTGTGAGTCAGGTGTTGGATGCGATGCAAAAGTGGCTTATGAGTTTCACACCATGAGGGAAGAAAAGCCTGAGCTGTTCTATAATCAGGTATGGCTGTATATTTCCACCTCTGGTTAGACTGTTATTTAAATGTGTAGTTCAGTGGGCCATTTTTGTTCCAAAATTGTGTTTCTAATATGAGGTTGATTAACTGACCTTATTGTTGTTTGGACTTGCAGTTAATGAATAAATTAATCTATGCAAAAGAAGGTGCTAAAGATATGATGGACAGATCATGTGAGCATCTGCCATGGCACATGACCCTAGAAGTGGATGGAGAAACCGTTGAGATACCTGAGGTATCTATTCATTGAGTATTTCACTTTTTTCTGTTGCATCTTGACCTAAATACTTATGTATGATTCCAATTATAAACAGGATGCTGAAGGCGTGCTTGTTTTAAACATAGCCAGCTATATGGGGGGTGTGGATTTATGGCAGAATGAGGATAGCTATGATGCCCAACTTGGCATACAATCAATGGACGATAAAACCTTAGAAGTAGTATGTGTAACAGGCGCTTGGCATCTTGGTAAACTTCAGGTACATACTGAGTCCCTATTTGTAAATAATGTTTACTACTTGTATCAGTAAATGTTAGAGAATTTCAATTTAAATCCAATCAAAAGCTAATTGGTGCTTTGTGCTGATATGATATGAGAGTCATTATAAAGGCTAAACTCTGTTTGTCTTGGTGCATGCTACCAGGTAGGGTTATCACGGGCTCAAAGGCTCGCTCAAGGAAAAGTAATAAGGCTGCACCTACATAGCTCATTCCCTGTGCAGGTGGATGGTGAGCCATTCATCCAACCGCCTGGCTGCTTAGAAATTACTCATCAAGGCCAGGTAATTGTCTTTCCCTCTCTCTCATATCAAGGAAAATGCCTTTGTTGGATTGTCACTATAGGGTTTCAAATGCCTTCTTGATGCCAATCAAAACCAAGTTGCAATTTCATGACTATTTATATGTGCATAGAAAGAAAGTGGCATAACTTACATGTAATACAATGCACGCCTCAAATGAATCGTTAAGTGCACATCAAGCCCAGCCTGGGAAGCTCCCTAAATTATAATTCGTGACAAGTACGCCCAAACATTTAAGTTTGACGATCATCCTCTCAACCTTTGTTTTATTATACGAAAGGTATAGTTTCAAAAATAATTTAAAATTGATATTACTGTTTTATCATAGCAATACGAAATAATAATTACTTATTAAAATTTGATATTGAAAATTTCAATATTGATTGTATGGTAAGGAAATTCATCGAAGTAATTGAATACGGATAAATTTATCAAGGGTACCACAGTCATTTACTTTTTAAAATTAATTTTGTAAGGTTATATTAGCAGTGGGGGTTGAGTTTTATGGGTTAAAGAGTTTGTGAGGGTATATGTTGATATTAAAAGTTTAGGGAGTGCATGAACCAATATTTTGGTTGGGGGGGGGGGGGGGGGTGGCTTCAATTGTATTATTCCTCTTAGATTTTCAGTTATTGATGGTTTAAACTTTAAAATAGGAGTATAGGCATTTGAACCCTCATATTACAAATTTGCAACATTGACTGGTATGGTGCAAGTTTTAGCTTGGTCCAGCTAAATATGCTCACCAATATAGGCTGTATTGCTTACTGTGTATTCCTACAGTAAGATAACAAAAACAGTGAGGAGATTTCCAGAATTTTGTTTTTCCTGTTATGTTCTCTATGAAAAGATAAATGGAATTTGTGCCTAGAAAACTTGTATGGAAAGAAAATTTGAAAATTCAATAATCAAGCCTGTAGCTAAAACAGAATAGGTACTATAACACTTGCTTCATTCTGATGCAATAAATATGGATGCAGGTATTCATGCTAAAGCGAGCATCAGAGAGCAGGTCCAAGGCCCATGCATCGGCTGTCATGACAGAGGTTCTTTTAAATGCTCAATGCAAAGGCATCATTGATGCCTCCCAACAGAAACTCCTTCTCCAAGAAATTGCTCTTCGCCTCTCCTCTTCTCGGCCCCGATAGTCTACTCTAGCTTACAATTCCCTGAATGTCCTTTTCAACACTTCATGCTATTTGAGACATTTCGTTGAACACGTTATGTACAGAAGCCACATCACATATAATCTGTTGTACAGAGTATAATCAAGAGGCCAACCTTTGTTACTTTTGTTGTACAGACTACAAAGTATGATATAGCTGAGTTCCTTATTCCTTTTCTTCCCTATCAGAAGTTTTGGGGTTTTCTCCTTTGCAGTGTAGCTAGGATGTTTATAATATAGTACTATTAGGAAGGCTTAAAGATGTAGGAAACAAGATTTTGCTATATTTAGTAGTTGAGTGGTATGTAAATAGACAGTTTTGGATATGCTTATGTAAAGAGTTAAATGTTCTTGTAATGAAAGAATATTTACAATAGCTAATATGTTCCCTACTTTTTTTAGTCTTCTATTTCGTTTTATATTTGTTTCATCTTCTATATCTAAAATTCAGCATAACTAGATTTCCTGCAAGGCTGCAACTAAATCTACTTATTTTATTGTGCACCTATTTGGGTTCAAATGCCTGAAAGTCGGATTTTCAGCTGGCATTATGGCCGAAATTTAGCAAGAACGAACTCCTTGCAGCTAAGCTTAGCAAAATGTACTGTCCTGTACATCTTTCCATTTAGAAAGCACAATTGTAGGGCACTGTCTTAATCTCAATAACCTAACTTTAAAGTTGGAAGGTTGGAAGATGCTTTGATTTAATAACTATCTAATGTAACTACTGAGCTGTTATCTCCAATCTTGTAATTCTACCTTCCTTGAGGGACCTTTTTGCAATTGCATTCTTCATCATCTGGAGGGAAAGATGCAATAGAATTTTCAGAGAAGTTGCTAACCAACCGGTTGATCTGCTGAAAGAAGTGCTGCTGGAATGGAATTTTGCTAGATAACTTTCTTTTACTTATTCGCCTTTTTCTCTTTTTCTTTTATTTACTTGTATTTGCTAATTTAGCAACTTGCTAAATTTGTACTTGAATTTCTATTTAATATAAGATAGGGGCCTGACCCCTATTTTTCTTCAAAAAAAACTACTGAGCTGTTTGCCTTATATAATACAAGCAAGTAGTTAGCTATTACTTTTTAAGGCTTTGGTTGAGAGGCACTTCATTTTTAAATAGAAATTGTTGCAAGTAGTTAGTTATAACTTTTAAGGCCTTGGTTGAGAGGTACTTCATTTTTACTTAGTAATCTGCAGATTTCTCTCTTTCAGAGTGCTAAAACTTGCTGAGAGATGTACCTGCTACCTGGATTTTGTTTCTTAGGATGGATACCCATTTATTTTGTTTCTTAGCATAGGAGGTAGCAATACACGTAATTCTTGCAATTGCTCAGTAGCAGTGAACCCAATTTTTACAATTCCTCAGAATACCTACCATCTTTTAGCTTTTAGGTCTATTTCTGAGTTAATGATAACGTATCGTGATCTTTAGGATATAGTCTTTTTAAAGTCTTTTTTAAAGTCTAAGCCTTTTTGTCCCAGACAAGTTGGGGTAGGCTAGAAATGACACCCCGACCCTGGTCATTTCTTGTATATATGGCTGAGTTTTTACGCTGGCTCGCCAAGCCTATCGCCAAGCCTATCTTTAGGATATAGTATGGTAAATATATCGCCTTGCAAATTGCAATATGGCAAAACGTTGATTCCAAATCTCAACTAAGAACTGTACAAGTCTGCAATTTTTTTCTTCAACTGGTACTATCTACCTTGAGTCTTCCAAAGTAGCATTTTTTTTTTGTGTGGTTAGCAGATATTTGATTGTAATTTCTCAAATTAAATTACCGAACATTGATTTTAATCACATCTGATAACAGTACAAGTTTTTAATTTTCTTCTTCAACTGGTACTGTCTACTTTAAAACTTCCAAAGTCATTATTTTGTTTCTTTGTGGCTAGTAGATATTTACTTGGAATTTATAAATTAAACTTTGACTGAACATGGTATCAAACTTCAATTAAAAATAATAAGAGTCACTGCCCTGGCTCTGTCCTCACCTATTGATTTTGAAACTATAGATATTCATTTCCTTGGTAATGAGCCGGATGTGGTGGCTTGTTCTGTAAATTGGCTTAGTGATCTTGGTAAGAAGGCAATTATTCCAATACAAAATTTTTTAGTGCATTGTTGATTTGGTACTGGCAGTGATACAGGTACATACAAGCCTGTTGGTGCATCGAATATGTTAATGGCCAAAGAAAATTAAATTACAATAAATAATGTATTAATTTTGGAAACATAAATTAAATAAAAAAACATGGAACCTCATTTATTTCCAAATAGTCGCAAGTGAAAATACACAAGGAAAAATGGTCATTTAAATTACAATAATATAATGGAAGTGGAAAGCAAGGGAAAAAAATAAATAAATAAACTATAGCACCTACAACTAAAATTAAAGCTTCATGATTCAAACAACTGATTTTTGTAAAGCAGCCTCCAGTCCGAATCATCTGAAGCAACTAATTCATCTTCTCCTTCTACAGTAATCGACTCAGCATGCACTGCTGAGCCAAGACCACATTTTACATCATGGTCCATGGAGATTTTACTATTAAACTCAAACGGGTCCTTCATCTTCTTGCCCGTCATCCTCACAATCCGATAACCATATGCAGCAGTCCTTCTCTGCCATTTCATTTATTCGACTAACCAATCCTTCTCGCCATGAAATTCTCTTATCAGATTCTGGTGTTTCTCTATTAGGGTTTGTAAAACCACTCCAATCGACTGAGTTCAAAGGCGTGAAGTCATGCCTGAACTGAAAGCTACCTCTAGGTGGCGGTAAAATACAATTTCCGCCACTACTGGTTTTACAACTCGTAGCCCAATTTATTGACTCAAAAATGCCAGCAGAACTTGCCTCCATGTCTACTATTTGTTGGTTAGAACAAGGTAGCTTCATTACAGAAGATTCTGATGCTCTCTTAACAATTATGGAAAACGGGCTTATACTGCTATTACTACTAGGTGTTTTTTGAACCACGGGTTCACACGTAGAGCCGGAATTTGGAGTCTTTTCAAATGGAGACTCAGATTTTATTGGAGAGAACCGTGAACTAATTCCATTTGATGACTTTTCATGAGGCGAGAGAAACCAATCAACAGAGGCTTCAGCTTGGCATTTTGTCGAAGAGGTTCTGGGCTCTGAATCCCCATTGGTTATTTCAGAAGGGGAAGAAAGCCAATGAATGGAAGCTCCCACAGTTAGTGGTGGCAACAAAGGAGACGAGGTAGAAACCCTAGCATTATCATTACCATCTGAACAGTTACTTACCTCACTTCCATTTCCTATGTTGAGTATACCTCTAGGTCGGCACTTCCTTCGGTCCACCACACCGGTGACCACATGCCCAGCCGCAAAACAGACCGGCGTGGGAGCCACAGAAGATCCGCATGGGATTTCAGGCGAAATTGAGGCCTGAATTGGAGGAGTGGATCCCGGCCTCTCTTCCCTCTTCTTCCCCCTCTCCGGCGTAATGATCACAATCGTACGTTGGGGCTTAACGGGTTCGGATCCTTTCTTTTTCTTCAACACATTTGGGGCTTTTTTGGGCGGGGCCGATTTGGGAACGGGTCGGGTCGGTCTTCGCTGTAAGAAAGAAGAAGAATTGGCGCTGGAATTGGATACGGAGTTGAAATTGGATTTGCAATTGGAAGTAGAAGTGGAAGAGGATTTGGAATTGGAAGTAGGTTTGAGAAAGCGAAAGCACCCGGCCCCGTTAGTGCGATTAAGATCCGTTAAGGGGCTTCTCTGTTTCGGTGTGGGGGTATCTCTGGTTTTCTTGTTAAGCTTACCTGGTTTATTCATGGCGGATCTTACTTTCTTTTTCTTCTGTTGCGCATAGATCCGTTAGAGAGAGAGAGAGGGGTGAGGTTTGAATTGGGAAGGCGAGAAAACCGTTGCGGTTTAACCTCTTTTACTTTTTGACTTTTTTTGCAACCCGACTATGCTGTTGCGCGACACAACGTGTAGCGCACTACGAGCCGTCTGATTAGGAACCCTGCGAGAACTTCTGTTGGGAACCCTGCGAACAATTAAAATGAACAATACCACTTTTGGAGGGGCCTACGAGATATGTTGGGACTAACTATGCTGTGTATGCTAGCCGTTGTCTGATTAGGAAAGATAAAAAAGAAATCGTTACTCTGTTCCGAATCGTTCGGTGGAGCTTTTGTTGCAAGTCACTGACAGAAAAGATCCAGAGCATCAACTATGGCGGTGCTGATTCGACTTTGTGGGACCCTTTGCCAGCTACTTGAAACAGAAAAGTTACAGGAATTCTGAAACAGGGATCAAGCTTTGTATAAGGGGTCATGGTCCTTATTTATAGGATTTAAAATTTAAAATTGGCATGCGTGCTTGTTCGAGAATCGACACTTCAAGCAGGGTGGGCGCAGTATACCGCGAATATACGAAACCGTTCCGTTCCGTCCATGTGAAACGTATAATGGAACAAAATTTCATTCCGTTTCGCAAACGGAACGGAAAACAGAATACAATTCGTGATTCGTTTATGTGAAATACAGTGTAAACTATATCGTTCCGCTACGTTCCGTCCAAACAAAATGAATACGAATCAGTCAGTACATATCGTTTGTTGAAACGGAATACGGAATGCCTCATTCCGTTTCCGTTTAATACGTTGCCCAGGTCTAACTTCAAGCTTCGAGGAACAGTCCGTTTGATTTACTCTCTCCTTCATTTTTCTTTTTTCGTTTTCTTTCCATTAATTAAATGAATAAATAGTGTACAAGATTACTTTGTTTTTTTTAATAAAATTGAAAGCGAAATTGGTTTGAATTGTATTTTAGTTATTGATACTTAATTAAGGAGAAAAAATTTAGTGACTATTTATTTTGACAATATTGATCATTATAAAGACTAAATTTTAAAATCTAAAATTCCAACATTATAGACATGATTTGTATAAAATAAATATCATGTCTATATAAAATGATGAGATTTTTTGTACGTGAAATTAGGTGATTTGAAAAATTCATGATCCAAAATGCAGAACTATATGATATTTAAGCGGCATAAAATTTAATTGGTACTCTTTTTTGTATGCAACAATATTTTTTTTGAAATAATTTTGGTCAAGCTTCCCAACTTATTTTTAAATTAAATGTCTATAAAAGATCTCTCAGTCGGGTTTCGAACCTGCAACCTCTAACTTGACATGCATTACTCTTTGTTATTACACCAAGCGCTAGTTCTCGTAACAATAATTTTATATTTCAACTTTTTAAATTGCTTTGACAATATTTATTATAAAGAATGTCAAATAAAATTATTGTCATACGACACACTGGTCTGTGACTTTGTTGTTTACTTAGGTTGCGTAAGCGTACTATTTCAAGAAAGTAAGAGTTCAACATAGCTGGTTTGTGACCTTCTTGTTTACTTAAAGGTATTAATTCAATTCTATTGCCCAAAGAAGAAAGACAAAGTTTATATTGACTGGACTATGCCTCTCTATATAAATGGCCTTAATTTAATAAAAGAAAAAACTATTTTCAACTTTAAATGAATTTAAGAAATGAACATATTATAACTATTATTCGTATTTGATAAATCAATTCAAACTTCGAAATAATCACTAATTTGAATTAATAATTATTTCTTATACCCATTAAAGCACTTCTAATGAGTAGGCATGTCAAGCGTGAAAAACATCCACGTTAAACGCCTTTTTTTTCTTACATTTAACATTACGTTTAATGTTTCGAGAATTTTCTTATTAGCACACATTATATATTTAGCATTTAATTCATGATTAACGTTCTGTTTAACATTTTATTTAGTAAACGTCAGAATTTTTTGATTCCGTTTAACGTTTCATTCGGCTAATACGGAACGTTAAAACGTTTATACACCTCAATATTTACAGGTCTACTCATGAGTGATTCCAAATTTTCAATGTACACACGAAACTGGAAATATGATCCCTAATTATGGAGGCCCAAAATAGACGGTTTATTAGACTTTAGCTAAGTAGGAGAAATTTAATTTACTCAAGACTATTGGCCTTTCTGTTGGGTCTATTTGAAAGTCCATTATTCTAAAAGAAAAGCCTAGAATAATTTCAAACTTAATGCATGTTCTGTAAGAGTATGTTAGTGTTACACGACTGACATAAAAATGCACATGTATCATGGTTAAAGGTTTCTGTCAAATACTTAGATTAAAAAACAAATGCATCCTTGCTAAGGTGGGAGATTATTTCATTCCGTACTATCTAATTTTAATTGTCTTGATCAATAATTTATTTACATTTCTGTACGTCATGCTTTGTTATTGAAAAGTTCTTGAGCAGAGTATTTTACTTTTACAAGAGCATAATACGTATGCCACTTCATAAGTTTCAAAAATATCAAAATTTGAAGCCATAATTGTTCCTAATACGTCCCATCGGCCAAAAATTTGATGCTGAAAAACCACTCAAATTATTAGGGTTCCTTCTATCAGCTAATGCATGCACAAAATCTTTTCTAGCGACCGAGCTCTGAACTCTTGTGTCTATTGAAAAGGTCAAATATTTGGCTCATGACCATACTATTTAGCAATTAAGTAATCAATTTATTATAACCATAGCCTAATTCGCATAAGAATCAGTTTATGGGGATAACTGTTTCTGTGATTTGGATTATGTACTGATTAATAATTGATACAATCATAAATGACAGGAGTTCCAAGACAATGGAAAGTAAAGTTAGGTTCAGAATAATATTAAATGCAAGAGTAGGAAAGGCTGGAAGGCAATGAGGTGTTACTGTATTTGCTGTTGAAATGATAAGGATGATAAATTAGAGACATTGTTTAAACCCAAAATCACTCTACAAGCAGTGAATCAAGATGATAATATCTCATTCGTGGTGTCTCAATTAAATACTATGGAACTGTATCATTTTATGGGTGTTGACTGTAAAAGTTTATTTATTTGTCATTTTCTTATACCGTAACGTACTAGCAGTAGATGAGGACAAATGGAAAGTTATTTCTCCAATTCTTGCTTGTCATAATTAACAAAGTTTGACACGTCACATTCAACGTTCATCGGACGGTACATGTGTGACAACACAATATACATTCCTTCTTCTTTAAATATTCATTTGGTTGGGAAAATAGGGCATACAGAGGGCGGCGGTCGAAGAGGAAAGACTGAATTATTTGGTATGTTATTCATGGTATTATGCCTTCTCTTTTCAAGTTCCATGAATCCTATAAATTTTACATAAATAGAAGCTTTAGTCTTTGTGCTATGTATTTCCTTTTAGCTTGAACTTTCATCAAGGATAAAGCAGAATTTGAATTTTCAGCAGCATTTCTATTTCCGATAGCAGTAATATGAGGACATATAGTTTGCAGAATCCAACAGACGAAAAGTATTGTTACCAAATCCATGGGATTTCACAAACGAGATCTCATAGATCTACATTGGAATGTGTATTAGCAATTTTATTTTGGTTTTTTAAAAAAATTAATTTCAATTTATGCATTTATGATTTACTAGACATAGGCTATCTAGTTAAAGGAAAGCTTTGATGATTTAATTCTGAATTTTACTCATCATATCATCTATTATAATAATGATTTATGTATTTATGTAGTTTGTAATACAATTGGGAGTTGTCAATTCTTTTTTTTCTGAAGTTTTGTAAGCTCACATTCCAGTTTTACTATCTTCTGCACCATGAATGCTGCATATTCCTCAGTCGCAAGGCCCGCAGACAAGCGTTGCGGAGCTTGCATTCAGCTCGGATGGTCATGCTCACCGTATTGTGTTTTTGCAACATGCTTCCCGCGAAGCCGTCCAAACAAATTTTCAATCATACAACGCGCCTTTGGGACTACACCTATTTGGATTTGGCTCAGTCTCATACCTCCTGGCCACCAACGCATGTATGCTTCTGAGTACCTTGCCTGGGAGGCCAGCTACCGTCTACGTTGGTGGGCTAGAAACCGTGTAGACTACATAAGCCCAGCTGGTCATGGCACAATAATCAATTATAGTATTAGCGAGCCAGAGGTGCGCATGCGACTAGGAGCAGCAACTGATGCAATTATAGTGTCAACTCCATATCTTCACAACAATTTTTCTGGCGAGAGTTCTGGTATGACTATGAATGGGCATTAATTAGATAGTTAAGAAATTAGGAAGGATTGTTACCCTATTGGTTAAGTGTCTTGTTTCTATGTTTTGTTATGTGATGGTGTGTTATTAAAAAAAAATCATTTGTTTTGCTATCTTTGTCGTTTCATTTGCTATGCATTAACTATATAACCAATTGCAGATTTGTATACAGCACCAAACTTTGAGTTGATATTATGTTTCTATTGTTGAATGTGCTGAACTTATAAAAAATTATTATTATTTTGAAGAAGAAAGAATATGAGATATCCATTAGACAAAATCACCCTTGATTGTATATTAGGAAAAGCTTATTTTTCTTAGAATTTCAACAAAAGTAGTAAAAGAAAGGTTTTGCAGCACTTGGTCTTTTGAATGGAACAAAGTCTGCATCAAAGCATCTGGAGAGAGATAAAGATGAACATATCCCTTAAGTGTTCGTATGAAATTTTCATGATAGCTCGAAAGACTTAAGGACAATGGTATAATCTACTTTTTAGCGATAGATATGGAGGGAAAAAAGTATCTAACATACATGCTTAAAAAAATCAGAATTAAACGTTTAATGTATATATTACTTGTTAAGAAAAGAACAAGAAATAGAATCCAATTGTTCGAACCGAGCTAGCCATTAATGCCTTAATGGCTTCAAAATATACTTTCTGTGCATACCGTACGTGATGATCTTCTGGCAGCAAAATCAAGAAAAGTAATTGTTTTTCTTTTACAAATGCATAAAACGAATGCTAGTTCATTAGTTGCAGAAAAATCAAAATTTTTAAGCAAAATTTGTTCCTAATGAGATTATATAATGGTTAATAATTGTCCGCATAAATAGCAAAATTATAGGGATCACTGTTTCTGTAATTTGGATTCTGAGCTAATAATTGATAGGCTATAGATGGAAGGAGTTTACTGACAATGGAAAGGAATGCTAGGCTCAGAATAATCAATTCAATGCAAAGAGAAGGGAGGATAATCAAGGGCTGTTCTGTATTTGTATTTGTTAGAGACATTGATTGTTTTCCACAATCGCCCTCCAAGCAGTGGATCAAGATGATAATATCTTTTTTTTTTGACAATTCAGTATGATGAAATTGCATCGTTTTTAAGGTGCAAACTGTAAAAGTTTATATAATTGTATTTTTATTTTATATTATAGTGTAATAACATTAAATTTATAGGTCTACTCATGAGTGATTCCAAATTTCCAATGTACACACGAAACTGGAAATATGATCCCTAATTATGGAGGCCCAAAATAGACGGTTTATTAGACTTTAGTTAAGTATGAGAAATTTAATTTACTCAGGACTATTGGACTTTTCTGTTGGGTCTGTTTGAAAGTCCATTATTCTAAAAGAAAATCCTAGAATAATTTCAAACTTAGTGCATGTTCTGTAAAAGTATGTTACTGTTACACGACTGACATAAAAATGCACATGTATCATGGTTAAAGGCTTCTGTCAAATACTTAGATTAAAAAATAAATGCATCCTTGCTAAGGTGGGAGATTATTTCATTCCGTACTATCTAATTTTAATTGTCTTGATCAATAATTTATTTACATTTCTGTACGTCATACTTTGTTATTGAAAAGTTCTTGAGCAGAGTATTTTACTTTTACAAGAGCATAATACGTATGCCATTTCATAAGTTTCAGAAATATCAAAATTTGAAGCCATAATTGTTCCTAATACGTCCCATCGGCCAAAAATTTGATGCTGAAAAACCACTCAAATTATTAGGGTTCCTTCTATCAGCTAATGCATGCACAAAATCTTTTCTAGCGACCGAGCTCTGAACTCTTGTGTCTATTGAAAAGGTCAAATATTCGGCTCATGACCATACTATTTAGCAATTAAGTAATCAATTTATTATAACCATAGCCTAATTCGCGTAAGAATCAGTTTATGAGGATAATTGTTTATGTGATTTGGATTCTATACTGATTAATAATTGATACAAGCATAAATGACAGGAGTTCCAAGACAATGGAGAGTAAAGTTAGGTTCAGAATAATATTCAATGCATGAGTGGGAAAAGCTGGAAGGCAATAAGGTGTTTCTATATTTGTTGTTGAAATGATAAGGATGATAAATTAGAGACATTGTTTAAACCCAAAATCACTCTACAAGCAGTGAATCAAGATGATAATATCTCATTCGTGGTGTCTCAATTAAATACTATGGAACTGTATCAATTTATGGGTATTGACTGTAAAAGTTTATTTATTTGTCATTTTCTTATACCGTAACGTACTAGCACTAGATGAGGACAAATGGAAAGTTATTTCTCCAATTCTTGCTTGTCATAATTAACAAAGTTTGACACGTCACATTCAACGTTCATCGGACGGTACATGTGTGACAGCACAATATACATTCCTTCTTATTTAAATATTCATTTGGTTGGGAAAATAGGGCATACAGAGGGCGGCGGTCGAAGAGTAAATACTGAATTATTTGGTATGTTATTCATGGTATTATGCCTTCTCTTTTCAAGTTCCATGAATCCTATAAATTTTACATAAATAGAAGCTTTAGTCTTTGTGCTATGTATTTCCTTTTAGCTTGAACTTTCATCAAGGATAAAGCAGAATTTGAATTTTCAGCAGCATTTCTATTTCCGATAGCAGTAATATGAGGACATATAGTTTGCAGAATCCAACAGACGAAAAGTATTGTTACCAAATCCATGGGATTTCACAAACGAGATCTCATAGATCTACATTGGAATGTGTATTAGCAATTTTATTTTGGTTTTTTAAAAAAATAATTTCAATTTATGCATTTATGATTTACTAGACATAGGCTATCTAGTTAAAGGAAAGCTTTGATGATTTAATTCTGAATTCTCCTCATCATATCTTCTATTATAATAATGATTTATGTATTTATGTAGTTTGTAATACAATTGGGAGCTGTCAATTCTTCTTTTTTCTGAAGTTTTGTAAGCTCACATTCCAGTTTTACTATCTTCTGCACCATGAATGCTGCATATTCCTCAGTCGCAAGGCCCGCAGACAAGCGTTGCGGAGCTTGCATTCAGCTCGGATGGTCATGCTCACCGTATTGTGTTTTTGCAACATGCTTCCCGCGAAGCCGTCCAAACAAATTTTCAATCATACAACGCGCCTTTGGGACTACACCTATTTGGATTTGGCTCAGTCTCATACCTCCTGGCCACCAACGCATGTATGCTTCTGAGTACCTTGCCTGGGAGGCCAGCTACCGTCTACGTTGGTGGGCTAGAAACCGTGTAGACTACATAAGCCCAGCTGGTCATGGCACAATAATCAATTATAGTATTAGCGAGCCAGAGGTGCGCATGCGACTAGGAGCAGCAACTGATGCAATTATAGTGTCAACTCCATATCTTCACAACAATTTTTCTGGCGAGAGTTCTGGTATGACTATGAATGGGCATTAATTAGATAGTTAAGAAATTAGGAAGGATTGTTACCCTATTGGTTAAGTGTCTTGTTTCTATGTTTTGTTATGTGATGGTGTGTTATTAAAAAAAAAAATCATTTGTTTTGCTATCTTTGTCGTTTCATTTGCTATGCATTAACTATATAACCAATTGCAGATTTGTATACAGCACCAAACTTTGAGTTGATATTATGTTTCTATTGTTGAATGTGCTGAACTTATAAAAAATTATTATTTTGAAGAAGAAAGAATATGCCACCAACGCATGCATGCTTCTGGGTACCTTGTGTGACACCCCGTCGAATACTGTAACTAGACAATACACGACGGAGTGCCCGCCGCGAATGCCTGCTGCACCTGCAAGGTTTACTAATACTTAATTTACCAATTTTTATTGATTATACTCAAATAATATACCGATCAAATAAAAGTTTATAATTAATTACTTAAATATAAAGTAAATCCTATAAATGCCTGGTATATTTGGATTACTAACCACAATATCCAATGGTCCGATACTCGTCTTGTTGTCCAGCATTTGATCTGAAACCTGGAACCCACAACCAATTGTGGAAAACAATGCAAAAGCACGGAATGAGATAAATAAAATTTATCTCAGTACGGTATTCAGTTCCAGCCACTTGAGTTTTGATTATCATGCGTTGGAACTGAATACAAAACTGAGTCAAATCAAATTCCATTTCTGTTTATTTCAAATAACATTTAAACTAGACTTTCGATCAAGCAATGCAATTAGACAAATAAACTCAATAATCTTAAAAATCAATTTTCCTTTCTTTGAATTCAAAATATGACAGCTATCATTTCAATTACCTGAACAAATAATTAATAGCATGTAATAACTAACGTGCAAATTAAAAGCAACCCTTACAACTTGTTTGCAATAGAAATAACAAGATCAAATCAATTCAATCAATTCAATATGAAATGTGAGCTCGGCATCAATTCCATAACAATTCAAATTTCAATGTATAGCTAAAGCCGACTCATTTGGTTGGGCAATTATATAATATGCAAGTCTGGTTTATCACAAATCAATCATTTCAGTCATTTCCTTCAGATACCGCGAACCACCTTATAGATGGATGCCAACGGCCAATTCAATTCAGATATAAATTCAGTCAATTAACTCATCAAAATGTACAAGCAAGCTGGGAACACTCACACTCCGGACCATTCTAGACTGGACCTACTGAGTCCCGGTACATAAGCGCTTATTACACGGTGCTTGGTAGGATGGGTCATGACTCCACCTCCAAACATTACGAGTGCCTATCTCAACCACACAAGTTGTACTTACCTCAATCAAATCACATTTCAATCGGATACCATTCAATATGCCACTGGAACAATCATGCATCATTTATGTATACACAAATATTTTCATGAATGATAATCAAGTTATGAATTCAAAATGCATAATGATATTAATAATAATAATAATAATAATAATAATAATAATAATAATAATAACAATCAGAATATATATCACATATAATTAAAACTCAAGTGAAATCCGTACCTTAAATAGTAGCAAAAACCAAAGCAACACCAAGCAATCAACTAATTCTATAGAGCCTCAGTCATGTCAACTGCTCTTGGATTTGGACACATAACCACCCGATTCTAAAACACACAAATTTCCTTCTGAGTTTCAAGTCTCAAATAAAATTCACTTTTACATTTAAAACAGTCCCTAATTTAATAATTATTGCTGTCCAATAATCCTAAGGCATGTAAATATAAACCTTGCTTAACATCAGTATATAATACCAAAAATATATATATATTTTTTATTACGTGCATAGGTATGAACCAGTACCCTTGAGTACTCCTAAGTAGCACTCAATTAATTTTGACGGAAATGATTGACGGATGTCAACAAGATGATAATAGATATATTTAAGACAAGATGGAAACTGATTTGTGCAAAATAAGAGAACTCAATCTATTAAGATATTAATTGTCCCAAAGATTCCAATTTAAAAGCTCAAATATTTGGGGATACTCTTAAAATCATGCTTTGTACGGAATCATGCATTATCTTTATTTTTTTTTATAATTTCATGCACTATACTAACAAAATATAATTCATTCTTCCAAGGATTTCATTTATATGAACATGCAACTCATTACGAAGCTCATTTAACAAATGTAAGAATGTACAACTATTATAAATCATGCTATGCATTACTTAACTGAATGTTATCTTAGAATATTAGGCATTTCTAAGACACCATGCAATGAAATGTATACTAGTGTATGACCTCTGTTTTTTAGAAATCTAAATCAACAACATGCAAACTATTTTATTAAACTTCTTTTATAACCTCAACCATGCATGGCAATAATTCAATATAATTATTCATATTGTTAAATGGTCTTTTAAATCCATATGTTTAAATATCCATGACATGCCATTCGACTCAATTGGTATGACCTAGTACCAAATACGCATCTGACCACACATGCAATGCAATATTAATCTTTATACTTTCTAAGCAATTCCAATAAACATGATTTTATCACTTTTACTAATCCATTATCTAATTTTAAATACACATGCATGAAAATCATCTTCTTCTTTTTTTATTAAAAACCATACAAGATCTAAATCTATTCAATACCATAAGCTTAATAATTCCAATATTTCATAAAATCCCCAAATATCAAGCATTCAACACACAACATTCAATCAACCACATAAATACACATATCAAACACATTCACAGATTACACAGATGATTCAATTTCAAATCCTCAATACAATTGCACATTTAAAACAAGAGATTGGAAAGGCTTACCGAAAACAAAGATGGCTCAATGAGGCAGCTTGCACACTAAGCCATTCCATCAACGGATCAGACGGTTGGACAACAAGGCAGTGACCGAGAAAGATCAAGGAGTGAGTCGAGACCCGTCGGCTGGCCCGCAGCCTAACGAATCGGAATCGGGGTGAGCTTAGGGTTTCGAGGCAGATTTGGAGGTGCAAGCAATATGAGGAAGTAGAGGATGGCTGACTGGGCTAGTCCAATGGAAGAGAGGAGAAACGGAGCTCCTCCAGAGGTTGGGCCGCCAAACCGAGAGGAAAAGAGGAGGGGAGATGTGAGGCCGAGTAAAAAGAAAAGGGAGAAGAGGTGGTGATGTCGGGTTGAGGGTGGTGCCCAACGGCTCAAGGCATGCCGGTGGAGGCCGCAGCAGAGGGAGTTGGCTGGCGGACCTCGCAAGGTGGGAGATGGAGTAAACAAGGGAGGGGATGGAGAGAGATCAGATGAAGTCATGAAAGAGATAAAGGGAGAGGTCTCACGGGTTGGATTCGTATCCTCTGGACAACGCAATAAGATGTCTAGAGTGGACATCTCTCAGCGTGGGCCGTTAGATTTAAGTGAATGGCGTAGATTAGAAGAGAGAGTTAACCGCTGCAGAAAAAAATTAAAATAATCATTTCTTCCGTCCCTTCGTCCCTTTTCTTGTCTTCCCCAATCTCTCTTCTAGGAAAATAGCCATGGATCCTGCTTCTACCTTGGACTCATCCGCCTACGCCTGGAATCAGACTCTCACCTTCACCATCAAGTATCGCGACTTGACCTCTCGATCGCAATTGGCATTCACTGTATTCTATTATGCATTCTGTTTTATTCTATTCTGTACAACACCAACAACAACTCATCTCCCTCTCTTTCAGGTCTGGGATGTCTCCTTTGCCCGCCATCACATTCCCCTCGGTGGCGACACTCTTTTCCTTTTGAACAACAAAAACCAACTCAAGGCCGGCCGACAAAAGTTACGCCTTTGGCTTCACCGACAAGCCGATGGCAACATTCTCACTTCTACCCCTGGCAAGGTCCCCAAGCACGACAGAGAAGTTGAGAGGCTCGAGAGATTTCTCAACAAATATGAGCGAGGACACATACACCGCATCGACTGGCTCGATCGTCTGGCATTTAACGCCATTGATCAAATCAATAAAAACAAAGCAAACAAGCCTGAAAATTCCCATCTCAGTTTTGTTGTTGATTTTTGCAGCTTTGAGCACCCTGTTATTTTTCAGACTACTATTTTTATTACTTTTTATACATTTTCTTACAGCAGAAACAAACAGATTGTCCAAACCAAGTCCTTGCCATCCCAAAATGTAATGTAAGAATTTGGGGCGAATTAAAATAATCATTGGGAAGATGATAAGGGGACGAAGGGAGGGAAGAAATGATTATTTAAATTTTTTTTGGCAGCGATTAACTCTCTCTTTTAATCTGCGCCATTCACTTAAATCCAACGGCCCACGTTGAGAGATGTCCACTCTGGACATCTTATTGCGCTGTCCAGAGGATAGGAATCCCTCACGGGTTGGGACTTTTTAAGTCCTGAAAATCCCATCTCTAAAGTCTAAAGTTTTCACAAATAGTTATTTAGAGAAATGAAATTTCAACTTTAGATACCATCATTTTATATTTATAGTTGTAGTATTTTCTAATTGCAATTTATTAGGAATCAAAGTTATGAGATGCAAAAAAAAAAAAATAGAGGTTCTAAACATTTTTGTATTTCTATTTCAGAATACCGTGGGTACAAAATTTAATTTCACGCAAGAAATTATTCAAAATAAAATCAAGCAAGTGCATTGAATTTTTTATTAAAAATAAATTCAGAAACAATAAAAATTTCAGGTGTCACACCTTGCCTGGGAGGCCACCTACCGTCTACGTTGGTGGGCTAGAAACCGTGTAGACTACATGAGCCCAGCTGGTCTTGGCACAATAATCAATTATAGTATTAGCGAGCCAGAGGTGCGCATTCGACTAGGAGGAGCAACTGATGCAATTATAGTGTCAACTCCATATCTTCACAACAATTTTCCTGGCGAGAGTTCTAGTATGACTATGAATGGGCATTAATTAGATAGTTAAGAAATTAGGAAGGATTGTTACCCTATTGGTTAAGTGTCTTGTTTCTATGTTTTGTTATGTGATGGTGTGTTATTAAAAAAAAATCATTTGTTTTGCTATCTTTGTTGTTTCATTTGCTATGCATGAACTATATAACCAATTGCAGATTTATATACAGCACCATACTTTGAGTTAATATTATGTTTCTATTGTTGAATGTGCTGGACTTATCAGAAATTATTATTATTTTGAAGAAGAAAAAATATGAGATATCCACTGGACAAAATCACCCTTGATTGTATATTAGGAAAAGCTTATTTTTCTTAGAATTTCAACAAAAGTAGTAAAAAAAAGATTTTGCAGCACTTGGTCTTTTGAATGGAACAAAGTATGCATCAAAGCATCTGGAGAGAGATAAAGATGAACATATCCCTCAAGTGTTCGTATGAAATTTTCATGAAAGCTCGAAAGACTTAAGGACAATGGTATAATCTACTTTTTAGCGATAGATATGGAGGGAAAAAAGTATCTAACATACATGCTTAAAAAAATCAGAATTAAACGTTTAATGTATATATTACTTGTTAAGAAAAGAACAAGAAATAGAATCCAATAGTTAGAACCGAGCTAGCCATTAATGCCTTAATGGCTTCAAAATATACTTTCTGTGCATACCGTACGTGATGATCTTCTGGCAACAAAATCAAGAAAAGTAATTGTTTTTCTTTTACAAATGCATAAAACGAATGCTAGTTCATTAGTTGCAGAAAAATCAAAATTTTTAAGCAAAATTTGTTCCTAATGAGATTATATAATGGTTCTTTGAGTCTAACAACTTGCTATAATTATTTGTCTTGAAAAGCACTCAAATTATTAAGATTTTTTTCTAATTAATACATGCAGAAATCTTTTCTTTCAAAAAGCTCCTGGACTCCTTTGTCAATTGGAAAGATCAAAGAATCAGGCCATGACTATACAATAAGCAATTAAGTGATGAATTTTCTTATGATCATAGCCTTGTCCGCATAAATAGCAAAATTATAGGGATCACTGTTTCTGTAATTTGGATTCTGAGCTAATAATTGATAGGCTATAGATGGAAGGAGTTTACTGACAATGGAAAGGAATGCTAGGCTCAGAGTAATCAATTCAATGCAAAGAGAAGGGATGATAATCAAGGGCTGTTCTGTATTTGTATTTGTTAGAGACATTGATTGTTTCCACAATCGCCCTCCATGCAAAGAGATTGACAAGGATGATAAGTTAGAGACATTGATTGTTTCCACAATCGCCCTCCAAGCAGTGGATCAAGATGATAATATTTTTTTTGACAGTTTAGTATAATGAAATTTCATCATTTTTAAGGTGCAAACTGTAAAAGTTTATGTAATTTTACTTTTATTTTATATTATAGTGTAATCTTTACTACTTATAAAAGCATCCTACAAAGGTTGTAAGAAAAATTAGATAAAGATTGTATTATACCTCTAACAATTTATCAACGGTATAGATGTAGCTCAGATAAAAAGCTAGCAATTTATCTGAAACTGGTGAGGCGCTGGAATAGTTCTTGACGAAAATGCTACGCTCCACTTCAGCGGTTCGATCCCTGCCTCTATTTTTTTCTTCGTTGACATTTTTTCATCCCTCCGTTCTCATCGAAGTTGTCAGAAAAGGAAAACCAAGGCGAGAAAAGGGAAGTTTTCGCAACGCTGCAATTTCTCTTTTCTCCATCGACTTTGGCGAAATAAAGTGTTGCTTCGTCTAGGGTTTTGGCCGCCACTCCCCTTTTTGCCTCTTTGATCCAATTTCGGATCATCCATGGTCTCCGCTGCACCTGCTGCACCCTGCCCTCTATGTCGCTCCTCCACCACTGTCAGTGAACCTCTCCTCCTCCGATTAGACACGATGCAGGAGATCGCCTTCTTCTCTCAACCTAAGATTTGTAACTTAGGTAGCTCTCCCCAATCTGCAATTCTAATTTTCGAAATTAACTAGAGAAAACTTGCAGTGTTTGAAATTTTATTTTTAATTTTCATTTTGTCGCTTCTGAATTTTGAATTCCTTATTTAAAACAGCCATGCCCAAACGGAGGAAAAGAAATGACTTTTGTCGCTTCTGAATTTTGAAAAAGCTGTTTTTTTTTCAGCCATTTACAGTTGACATAATCTTGTGCCTATTATTGATTTTTACCCTTTCTAGGTCAGAGTATTCATCATCAAATGACTTTGGTTCGGAGATTCTTCCCTAAGTTGTGACGGAATACAAAGTCCAGGTAACAAACACTATTTAAATTATGATATGCACATAGATTAATTTGAGAAACTGAAAATATATTCGATTTGACAGTCCTACATTTTTTACAACTACTGGGAAGACATAGGGACAATCATATCTTTTTTTTAGGCCAATTTGACACTCACCAGAGAAGTTGGTTAAAAAACAATATTTGTGATTTCTTTGACTAATTTGGCAGCATCCTTTTCCTTATCACGGTAGGAGTTGGAATATTGTGTGACCTTTTTCTTTTCGAATTTTATATCTCAATAAGAAACGTTCTTAAGAAGCAAATTGATTAAATATTGCAAGAGCGAGGATTTTTATGCATTCTTCTTTTTTTTCTTTTTTTTTTTTTGCATCCTTTCCTCTTTATGTAGTTTCTAAAGTTTGAATTTTATATTCAAAGATATCTTTCTTCACGTCACCTCGGTTCCTTCCTCCAAGGTAAATGGATAACTGTCAGGTTTCTTGTATTGTTCTTTCTTTTCTTAATATTAGTAATACAGTAGTACTCTTAGTTACATTGAAGTAGATTTTGTTGTTAATGTAGATGATGCCATTATATGTTTCTGCCTCCAAGTATACTTTTCTAATCCTTGAGGCAGAGAACATTCAGGATAGGTAGCAATACCATTTGCAGAAGTAAGTTTGTAGAAATGGAGTGGCTGGTGCAGGAGGTGCTTCGATAAATTTTAAACCCACTCTATGCTCCGTCGTAGGCCTCACTGGACCTGGTAATTTTGTCTTTTTTTAGTTCAAATTAGTTCCTTGAGTTTGTTTGTGGTTTCAATGTTTCAAGTTGGGGCTTTCTTTGTTGAGAATTGTCATATCTATTTATGTATTGGAGTGTCATCTGTAGGAGCTGATGTCGTCATACCATTTGTGGAATCTGATTTGAGGAAGTCCTCTCTTAGGGTTATTGAAAAAGTCAAGGAACTATGCAACTCATACTATGTATGTATCATTTTTTATTCTACTATGTTCGATATTTTAATGTTAGTTGTGCTTAATGAATTAAAGTTTACTGGTTTATTGGTTCTGACACTATTTGCTTGGTTTCAAGGACAGTGATTTTAGCCATGAATACCACGTTTGTTTATTTCCTTTTCTGTAAGTCTTGAAAAGACATGCATGGTGCCATCACTGCCATGTATTCTTCTTTTAAATGATACCTATATATAATTAAAAGTTTCTTTTCTTCTATTAGAATAAGAGAGGGGGGAGAGTGAAGTTTCAATCAATCTTGATGCCTGTCAGTGAATATGACCATTCTGAGAAAGGAGATGCACTTTATGGTAACATTACTAGCAATTTCATACTGTCTGATGTAAATATACTAGATCGAGATAACGTTTCGCTACGAAATTCTTGCCAAATTTTTATTTTCAATATCAACGTCATTAATTTGAACATCCATACTTCTCTACTATTAATTTTTCAGCAATGGAGCTTAGTCTGGCCCTCGAGAAGTTGACAAATGAGAAGCTCCTTCACCTGCATAAAGTAAGGTTTCTCTTGTGCAGTTTTCGTTTACTGGAAACCCAAAAGGATTTACATTTTTGTTCTCCTGGTCATCATATTTTTTCCAGCCTAAAATGAGTTTTGAGTTAAGTTTTCATTTCAATATTCATGCATGGGGGTTTACTGGAAACTCTAAAATTGATTCACATTTTTATTCTTCTGTGGTTATTATGGTCACAGTTTTCAAGCCTATATGAATTTTGAGTTCAATTTTCATTTCAATTTTCATGCATAGGTGGCAGAGCAATCCAGAAAAGAATACTAATTTCTTTTATGTTTTTTTTTTGTTTTCAGGTGTTTGACATTTTGATCAGGTTTTGCTGCATGGAGATGGAGTTCATGGATAAGCTTTGGTCCCTTGAGCTCTTCATGATATATTTACTGGTGGAATGAGTATTGACTCCCCCCCTCCTTTACTTGGCGAGGACAAGGAATTACAAGAAATGTGCATTTCTGGATAAAAAGTTGGTTGTTGACTTTTAATGGTTTCCATTAAAAAGATGATTTGTAATATAAAAGGTTGTGCTGGTTGTTATAACTGTTTTACTTTTGTTGATGCTATGTTTCTCTTGAGATGCTATGTTTTTGCTATTAAATTATTTTTTTTAAATTCAAATGTTTAATCCAAACCGTTGGTCTTATTTAGTTTAATGAGCGATGTGTTTTCATATAAATTTTGAAAACATAAGTTGGAATTTATTTGATACTCGATCAATAGATAGAAAAACAAACGAACCTTGTTACCTATGATAGATTCATTCTAATATGTTCATGTTTTTTTTTTCTCCTTTTGATCGAGTATTAAATAAATTTCAATGCTACCTATCCTCTCGCTCATATCCTTGATTAACTTTGTGTTTCGCTCATATCCTTTATTATGTGTTTCACCCCTCCCACCTCAAGTTCTAAAAAAAATTTTAAGGTATGATGATGATATGGCGCCTCATCACCAATTCACCATAGAACTCAAGCTTCTAAGTTTTTTTTTTAAAAAAATTTCTAATGTTTATTTGTATGTTTCTTTTTTCAGAATTTTAATTGGTTGTGACACATCATTATATCCAAGGAGTAGCGTATTACAAGCAATACAGATGTGTTGATTTATGTAATTTTCATATCTTATTTTGTTAATATGGGACATCTCTGATTTCATTAGGCTCCTTGCAGTGTGCAAGCACTGGCGCACGAATGTGCATCCCTCTTCAACTATATTGCTTATTAATCCATTCACTGGGTTTCAAGTTATCTTGTCTTGTACTCTTAATAAAGGGTTCCTGTATTTTAAGTTTGGTTTTAGATAGTTTCATTTTCACATATCATATTTTAAAGTCCGTCCGCATATTGAACGGGCACTGTTGCTAGTAACATTAAATGAAGACAGATTGAAAATGAATTCTCCAACTCTTGCTTGTCATAATTAGCAAAGTTTGACACGTGACATTCGACGATTGTCAGATGGTACACTATGTGACAGCACAATATGTATTCCCTTTCTTTCCTCATTTATAAAAATACATTTAACCTTATTGCCTTTCCCTTTATATGAAGCAAAGAGAAAGGGGAATAGGGCATAAAAAAGGCGGCGGTCGAAGAGGAAGGACTGAACCTTTAAGGTATGCAATCCTTTCTATTATGCCTATTCCTCTCATGTTCAATGAACGAAATTAACACTACAAAATAAAATATCTCTACTTTGTGTATTATGAATTAAGTATTAGATTAAATTTTGTCGAATAATAAATTCCAAATTTTAGTAGCAATTCTATTTGTGAGATCAATAATACTGAGAAGATATAGTCTGCAAAATCCAATGGATGGAAAGTTTTTTTTTCCTGTCAAATTCGTTGGGATTTGCTCAAAAGAGATCCGATAAATCTACATCGGGATATATGTTAGCAATTTTCATTTTGGTTCTTGAAATCTAAATTTCAATTTATACATTTCCTTTTTTGCTTTGTGAAATCTTTGAATAAGTCTCAATTATCAATGTCATATCATCTCTTATTATTATAGATTTATTTAATTTGGACTATGGTTAGGACTTAGGAGCTATCAAAACCTTGCTTCTAAAGCTTTTTAAGCTCAAATTTCAGTGTGCTAGCTCTTGCACCATGAATGCTGCAAGTTCCTCAGTCGCAAGGCCCGCAGACAATCGTTGCGGTGCTTGCATTCAACTTGGGTGGCCATGCTCGCCATACTGTGTTTTTGCAACGTGCTTCCCACGAAACCGCCCAAACAAATTCGCAATCATAAAACGCGCCTTTGGGACTGCATTTGTTTGGAACTGGCTCAGCCGCATACCTCCCAACCAACGCATGCATGCATCGGAATACCTTGCTTGGGAAGCCAGCTACCGTCTGCGTTGGTGGGCTAGGAATCGACGGGACTACATACATCCACCTGTTCAAGGCACACTTCTTTATCCACCTGGTCAAGGCACACATATTTATCATAATATTGGAGTGCCAGTGGTGCGGATGCAACCAGGAGCTGTTGCTCATGCAATTTTAGTGCCAACTGTATTTGTTGGCAACTATTTTCCTGGTGAGAGTTCTAGCACGAATGTGAACGTTAACTACTTTCCTGGTGCGAATTCTAATGGGAACTTCTTTACCGGAGCCAATTCTAATGGGAACTACTTTCCTGGCTCAAACGCAAATGTTGAATATTTTCATGGTGAGGGTTCTGGTGCGAATGCGAATGGACATTATTAGATGGACAAGAAATTAGGAAGGAATTGTACCTTGTTTTAACTGTTCTCTCTCTCTGGTTGCTCTATAATGGTGTGTACTTTTAAATATCATCTGTTGTGCTATCTTTATTGTTTTGTTTGCTATGCATGAACTATGAAACAAGTATCAGATTTATAGTACAGCACCAGACTTTGAACTGATATTATATATCTATATTGTAGTGTGAAATTATTATATTTTGGAGCGGAAGATTTTGAGATATTCAAGAAACAAACCTTGGCTTGGTAAGCCGGTTGTATAGAAGGAAAAATCTTATAATATCAATAATAGTAATAAAAGACAGGTTTTTCTCCACATGGCCTATATTAAACCCAACGAGAGGTATAAAGATGGAAATATCACTTCTTAGTTGCAAACCATGGTCTTTGGAAAATCATATTAAGCCTTGGCTTTGTGAAATTTTAAACTCGACAGAACTGAGCAGTAAATTCAGTAATAGAGTGCATACTATAGATGGTATAATTTATCTAATTCTATAATATGTAGGTACAGAAGGGGAAAATAATATAGAGAGCACATACATGTCTTACAAAATCAGTAAGATGTCGAACACACACACACACACACACACACACACACACATATATAGAGGTGGGCTAAAGTGCCATAGATGGCAATGCCATAGACGTCTTTTTTGAGTCATTTTTTTAAGATCCGAAATTCAATCAGTTAATCCAATCCGTTCAAATTGATCAGCATACTGAAATACCATTGAAGACCAAATTTTACATTTTTTTGAATTTTTTTGCTATTTCTTTTGATATGTTCAAATTGGAGGGTCTGAAATACTCCAATTATAACGTCTTTTAAAAATATCATAATAAATAGCAGAAAAATTCGAAAAAATATAAAATTTGGTCTCAAAGGGTATTTTATTATGGTGAACAACTTGAACGGTTCGAATTGAGCATTTGAATTTTGGATCTCGAAAAACGACTCTATGGCACGGAACCCTCTGTGCCATCTATGCCACATTAGCCATTCTCTCTCTCTCTCTCTCTCTCTCTCTATATATATATATATATATATATATAACTTGTTACGAAAGGAGCAATAAACAAATACTAGTCGTTGAAACGGAAAAGCTAGCCGTTAATGCCTTAACGGTAACAAAAGATATATAATCTCTGCACATATTGTGATGTTCGTCTCTCAACAGAAACAAGAAAATATCCAGCACTACAACAATAATCTAATTAAAAGCTAGAATTAATTTTATGGCTTGATGTATGCTGGGAACTACTGTGCAAAATTTATTCATCAGTAGCAATGTTAATCTTGTATTCAATTGGATCCGTGGTTTGATTTTGGAGGTTAAGTTTATAAATATATTAAGGAAAGTGAAATAAAATCCTAATGAGTTCTCATCACTATGGAACTATTTTATTTTCCCAGTTATATCTCAAATTATGATGATTAAATAACTATTGCGCTTATAAGCATATTTTAAGCAATTTCTCAACCACATGTCAGCTGGTTACTGTCAGAACCCAGATTAGCTCAGTTGGAAAGAGATGATGCCAACAATTTTTAGGGTCAAAGGAACTTAATGCAAATGAGTATACTGTCTTTCAACAACGACCGTTAATATCTTGAAAAAGAATTCTATTTCTTTCTAATCAAATGCCCCAAAAGAACGCGACCATCAAAGTCTTATCAGAAAGCAAATTAGTAGAATTCCATGGAGATGGAACATCAGTAATACTCAGCTGAGCATTTAAAGTCCTATTATTATTGAGAATTTGCCAAAAAGGTAAACTAAGGACTCGTTTGGTAGTGCCAAATTTAGCTTGACTTTTAGGTCAACGAGCTAACTTACATGTCTTGCATCGCCAAACAACCTTGGAGTCAACGAGATTAGCACTACCTTCCTAACTTGGCCATATATTTAAGCTTTTCTCAAACACAAAAAAAAAATTATATCGTACATGAAGAGAAAAATCTTGATAAGAAACTTTAAAATTTGAAAATTGAAAAATTTGAAATTTGAAATTTTAAAATTTCAAATTTCAAAATTTCAAAATTTCAAAATTTCAAATTTGAAATTTCAAAAATTCAAATTTCAAAATTTCAAATTTTAAAATTTCAATTTTTCAAAGTTTTAATTTTTAAAATTTCAACTTTGATGTTGCCAAACGACTCCTAAAAGGACAATCAATAGAAATGTGATTGACAGTCTCATCATCTCATGTTGGCCACAAAACACGCAATTTTCATTACCAACCCAACCTCGATTTTGTAAATTGTCCTTAGTAAGCACTTTATTATGGAGAACTAACCAACTAAATAATTTAACTTTAAGAGGCACCTTTATATGCCACACAGAATCACATTTTCTAATTACCATACCCCCTACAGTGAAGAAAGATATATACAGAAGAAAGAGTAAAGCCAAGTTTATTCCAATGCCACTGGGTACTCCCATCACTATTATTTGTAAAATTATAAGATCTAATAAAAAAAGTTAATTTGGCCTTCTCAGTTCTAAAATCTTTAGAAGCACCTCTTTTAAAAGAAACCCTAAGCTGTCCATTTCTCCAAGCATTAGTCTAATTAATGAAATATGAAATTTAGTTGAATGGATTCTAAATAAAAGAAAAGTAGTAAGCAAAACGATTATTCAGTTTTGAATATCTGGATACTTTAATGTACTATACTCTGTCAGTTCAATTTTATATTCTCTTTTTTTTTTTTTCCCCTGAGATCTAATTGAGTTCTCATCACTAGACAAGTTCTGTTACCATGCCTGATATAGATTCTTTTTTCCCACATTTATGCAGTTTTTAAACATTACCAGTTACATCTGTTTCTTTTTTGTTTCAAGGAGAAAGATCCTCTGGTCGTTGGTAGTTTGAATCGGTACTATCATAGTTCAGGAAGACAAAAGGGATTATTGATGAGTTATACAATTTCTTTCATTACAACAATTATTAGTTTAAAATTTCTCTCAGTTACTAAGTTAATACAATTCAAGTTTTACTAAAGTTAGTGCAGTCGTAAAATTTTCCAAATTTAACCAACTCTAAGTCACAAGTTAATTTTATGTATAAAATTTCCTCATTTTATACAACTGACAGGCAAGATCTATCAGTTCTCTCACAATTTTGGAGCAATAGTTTTTAGAACAAAACTAATTGAACCCCACTGTGCACTTCAATGCACAATTATTACTTTTTTTGGGACTAGCGCTGAAAGATTGACAAAAAAAAAAATTGGCTAAATATATATTCATCTCATAACTATTCTAAATTTACAATAAAATCATAACTATAACCTTTATTCTGTGTCATGAAAATCTGTGTACGACCATAATTCATAATTTATCTACTCTCCAGCTAGTTTTTTTTTTTTTTTTTGTAAAGGCCGTTTGGGAAAAAAAAAACAGAAAAATTCACCAATTAAACACAATTTTTATGAAAAGGGTTCTAAGAGAAAAAAAATATTTAATTTTCCAGCTAGTTAATTGTTGAAAAAAATTGCTTGGAAACATTTTTGTTTAAATTTTTTCCCAGCATTCTATTTTTATACCAAAAAACCCAAGTAATACAAACAGCCAAAATAAGCGGCCACAATTTTAAACTAAATTCCAATTATACCCTTGTCGGAGCCAGTGAATCAACTCCGCACAGCCCGGGTCCGCTTCGAGCAAACCGGATCTCTCTCTCTCTCTACTCTCCTTTCCCCGTCGCTGCTTCCATTCATCCAATCGGCGCAGCGCCGATTCTGCTATAAATACCCCCTCTTTCATTTCCCATTTTTTTTCTTCTCTTGAGAATTTCTCCTCTCCGACCATTCTCCGCCCCTTTCGGGCTTCTCTCCTCTCATCTCGACCTTCAAACCCTAACAAAACCTAACCCTAACGATTTCTATTTCTAAAAGCTTCTCGCCATGGCGCAAGAGATGTCGCCTTCCGATCAGAAATCCCAATCCCTCGAGGCCTCCGCCGAACCCGAGCTCAGTCGCACTGGATCCTCCAAGCGGCTCAATGCCAAGGCGCCCGAGTTCGTCCCCCGCGCGCCGGAACGGGTCGTCGTGCCGATCCATCACCATCCCCATCAGATTCATGTTTTTCACCCTGGGTCGCCTGGTACGGCGTACTACGCGGCTGCGCCTTCTCAGTTTGAGTATTATGCCGGATTTGTCGAGCATGAGGTCGTAACGGGTCCTGTTGATCCCGATCCGACTTCTTCTCAGCCTGGCGCTGGGAAGGAAGGGAGAGATGCCATGTCCGATGAGGTTATCCAGAAGATCACCAAACAGGTATGCCTTTCTTAATGGATCGTTGCTTGATTTAATTGAGTTCGCTTACTTGTGATTGTATTAGATATTATGAGGATCCGGTTTTTTGTTATGAGATTTGTGATGTTTAGGATGGATTTTGGGTCTACTATCTGTGTTGGTGTACTGTGTACATGCTTTAGGTTTCCAGCCCTTTTTTCCCTTCTGATTGAATACTCTTTTATTAAGCGGATAAAGTGCTTTCTTATGATAATTTAACATGAGAAATCTAGCTAGAAATTATTATTTAAAGTAGCACCGGTGGTAATTTTCTAGGAAGCACAGATGTAAGCTTTGTGGTTATTTAATAGAATCTGGGGGCATTCTGCTCCGTCTTGAAAAGATATAAAAGAACTACCTCAGAAATATAAGTATACAAGGGTTATCTTAAATGTTTTTAGTTATTGTATCTACTTTCTGGTTTTATTGTCTGTTTAGCAAGTATTACGAGGTTTGAGAAAGTCCGAGGTATGTTGAATGAAGTCTTGGATGATCTTCTTCTTTTAAGTTAAATCATTTCATAATAGGGAGATCATAAGTTTGACTGATTGAGAATCTTTGCAATTGGACATTTTTATACTAAGGAGGTTCTTATTAGCTTGTGATCTGAAATTAGTTTGATTCATATATGAGATATTTTCTTTTCTACACCAGACAAAATGAAAGCAGTGTAATAGATAGCTCAAGCTTTTGAGTCCGCTTCTACGAATTATGTTGATCAAGACAAAATGGGCATAATATGGATCAATACAAAGAAAGATTACATAGTTTGTGTGTATTCATACTGAAAAGTGGGATTACATAATTGAAATGTTATCAAGACAAATATAGACAAAAAATGTCTGAAGTATTGTTACAGATTTCATAATTTGGGTGTCATCATACTCAATTTTTTGTATTTGCAGCCCTAAATTGTTTTTAATTTTCTAAAAAAAATTATTTACAAAATTTATATTTTGTGTCCTGGCTCAAATTTCAATCAATCATAATAAATAAACATAACTTGCTAGAATGTTAACCAAATAAACCTTAAATTTTTTTTCTTGGTTGATTTGGTTGGAAAATGGTTCATAAAAGTTAGTATCTGACTGTCAGTTTATTTGAATTTATATTATAATATTCTATCTATGCCAACTACTTCAGCAACCACTGTGTTTTTATGGCATCATTTAAAGAAAGGCCTATCTGTCTGCAGGTGGAGTATTATTTCAGTGATATAAACCTGGCAACTACTGAGCACTTGATGCGATTTATTAGTAAAGATCCTGAGGGATATGGTAAATGCTTTGCTCCATTGTTTTATTTAAAATTTAAAATAGGACTTCTTAGGTCTTTTCGGGTCATCTTCAACGGTGGAACTGTCAGTTTGTCTTTTTGAAAAGAAGTAATAATGTGCTAATTGCATTCTTATGTAACAATGAAATATAGTCTCTCGTCTATGCTTTGTTTGGCGAGGATGAGAGAGAGCAAGCTTAAGATAAAATGCCTACCCTACAAATCATCCTCAACTGCTGTTATGATGAAGTCTTTGCTGACATCAGTGCAAACATTTTGTTTCCCTGCAGTGCCGATAAACATTATTGCAGCATTTAAGAAAATAAAAGCTCTGATTCAGACAAACTCCCAGCTTGCCACAGCTCTCCGTGCATCTTCAAAGCTGGTATATATTCTAAACTGAATATTGTTAATTTGTTATTCTTTTCTCTTTTATTTCTTATTTGTTAATTGTATTCGCAGTAATTCCATTATTATATGTTTTCAGGTTGTTAGTGATGATGGTAAGAAAGTCAAACGCCTGCAACCTTTTACTGAGGCTGATATGGAAGAACTGCAGGTACTTGATAAGCAGGAAGTCATTGCACTCTACCTGATTGTATTTTGAATGGCTATGACCTTTTATTATATAATCATTAAGCCCTACTAATAATTAAAAATTTAAACTAACTGGGGATTTTCCTAGCAAAGGTCTTCTATTCTAACAGGTACAAGTATATATATATATATTTTTTTTTAATGCTGTCTTACTGCTAATGATTGAATATCTCATTCTTTCTCCAGTCAAGGATAGTGGTGGCTGAGAATCTACCTGAGGATCATTGCTACCAGAATCTCATGAAGGTTTTCTCAGCTGTGGGCAGGTACCTTCTGATTATAACATTTAGAATTGAATGTACTGTAAATCATTACCCAAAAAAAAGGAGGTTTATTTTGGTGCAACTGGTGATGCAGTGTGAAGACAATCCGTACATGCTATCCTCAGACCTCCAATGGCACAACTCCTGCCACTAACCGATCAGCCAAGTTGGATATGCTTTTTGCCAACAAGGTTTTGGTTCTCTTCTTATTTGTGGGATATTTTTCTGCCTAATGGCTAGCTAATGTTTTTGCACAATGGTGTTTCCACTTTGTTTCTGTGATATAAGTTTTAATCTGGCTTCTTTTGTATATATCAAGGTTTTAAAATGTGATTTGTGCGGTTTGATGGTTGGGTTGTAATTTAGCATTTATCTGTGATAAAACGGTAATGCAGTGATAGAACAAATAAAACTGTAGTGCAGTATGAACGAAAACTAAGATAAAACGGCGATAAAGCAAAAAAAAATGGAGTTTTTTAAAAAGCTTGGTATATATATAGTTCTATAAGATATCTTTAGGTGTAATTGTAAATTTTAAAGAATAAATACTTATGCATGTTATATTGGAGATTGAGTACATGATAAAGAATAGATAATGATTATTTTTTTTTGTCATTGATGCAGTTGCATGCATTTGTGGAGTATGAAACTCTTGAGGATGCTGAGAAGGCTGTAAGTACTATGGCTTGTCTGTTATTTTTTTTTCCCCAACATCATTAGTAAAGGAAGAGTACTTGCTGTGCACTATACATGAGTTTCTGATTATGTTTTGATTCACTCTCCTTAAAAATGTAGATTACAGAGCTAAATGATGAGAGGAACTGGAGGAGTGGGTTAAGAGTTCGCCTTTTGCAAGGGTGTATTGTGAGTCTCCTCTTTCATAGCTTTATTTTTGTCTGTATTTGGAACTTGTTTTTCACAATCTTAGCATTATGGAGAAATTATTCCATATCTATCTGTTACCATATATTGTTGGTGTAAGTTCCACAAGTTGCATGGTAGGTGTCTTTTCAAATTTCAAAAGCAAAATTTAAGTTGATATCATTGTTTGGAAAATGTAGAAGTCCGGAGGAATGAAAGGAAAGAAGGATGGAGAAGAGGAGGATGGCTCCACATCATCTAACCCACCATCAAATGAGAAGTCACCAAATCCGCTATTGATTGATGAGTCCTCTCCTACATCTCCTGAGGCATCTCATGACAATGCGGTGAGTCATTATTATCTCATTAGTTAAGACATTTTACACAGGTGGTGATCCTAGACAGCACTGTACATTTGCAATGTGCTGTCAACCCTCTTTTTATTTTTTAAGAGAGAGACAGAGAGGAGAGAGGAGAGGGGGGGGGGGTGATGTTGGGAGAGAAGAGAGGAGAGAGAGATGGGCAACCTGAAGCAAACCCAGATTTCCAATCCATGTGTGGTTCCTGCAATGTTGAGGATTTAAATCTATGATTCATTTGGTGCCTAGGGGGGCCTAATATTGACTATTTTCATTTATGTATAACAGATGGAAGAGGGCTCGAATGAGAAAGACTTGGGGAACGGTGGAAGGAGAGGAAAAGGTGTTCGTGGCCGTGGTGGAAAAAGCTGTCGTGGTCGTGGCCATGGATCTCATACGACCCACCATCACCACCACCACAATAACAATAATAATCATAACCACCGTGCGGGCACTTCCAACAGCCCTGCCAGCCCGCCCTTAACCCAAACGTCGACCCATGCAGAGCAAGCGGTAGGAGCTACGAAACAGCCCCCCGGCCCCCGCATGCCAGACGGCACTAGGGGTTTCACCATGGGACGAGGAAAACCTTTAACACAAGCTGTAAATGCTAGTTAAGGATTCCCAATTTGTCCCCACTTATATATACATATTCAGTAATATGTCTGTTAACAGTTGTTGGTTGACATAACACTTTTATGTGCTTTGTTATTTGTGACGGTTTTATTCGTCGTCTTGAGTGAAATCTGGTAAATGTTTTGTGTCATACTTAGACAGACTAGAGTGGGAGTATGCTAACTTGTCTATGGAGCATTGTTTTATTTGTTTCTGATTGACAAGTTGCTACATGTTGTACTCCTCTTTTAAATTTTCTAATTTTCTTTTGTGCTACAATATACTACGGAAAACTGATAAGGAAAGCGCTTTTTTCTTTGTATTCTTCCTGTACAGTGCATAATTTTAAGATAGTTCTGTTTCAAAGTTACACTTTGTTTACATTTTACTGTGCTGTTGAAAATGCAGTGAAGTTTTAACTAGCTGTTATATTTTGATTGCTTCTTTCTTTTGACAGTTATGTTTTGATTGCTACTGACTATTGTTAATGGTGCCTCCGTACTATGCAGTAATAAGGACATCACTGAATAATGAAATAACAGAATTAATATATCAGTAAGGAGGCACCTTGATTGTTTTGTTTAAAAATCGGGAGGGAAAAATATTGGTACCCGTACCTAGAAGCACTGTCACGGAAACTGTGTATCAATGGTAACCACCTCCGCACTCTTACAGTCCACATTATCCCTTGCTCAGTGTATTTTTTTTTTTTTTGGAGTTTCATTGTTGAATTACTTGTTTTTTGTAGTTGTTGTTATTGTTTAACATAGTATTTCCAATTATTTTTTCTGTTTAAATCTTTTGATTATGTTGTGCTCTACGTTTCATTAAATTCCGCCTATTTACTACTGATCTTACATAAACTTTATACAGCTGGTAAGCATGTCCTCATTTATAAACTGTCCAGCAAAGTGCCAGCCAGTAATACAAATCTATAATTACATCTAAACCGCACATGATGAAACAACAACACAGGGAAGCAAGAAATTTGTGTATATGTAGTGACATTTGTTTTGTCATACGGTTTATTCAGTAGAAACAGATGGGTATATATTCAACTGAAAGTACGGAAGGGAAGCAAAAATTTAAATGGAAATATTTTAATAGATCAAATGTTTATGGAAAAAGTTTAACGGTAATGACCGTACCACTATATTCCAGTCATATAGCGGTAATGTTTAAAATTTTGAAGGGTAATTTTGTCTTTGTTAAAAAAATTTCAATGTTTATTCGTGACATTTGCATCCACAATTCCACATCCTCATTTTAATGTTGTATTTGGACGAGATTGACGTCGATGAGTCGCATTTATTTAGAAAAAATGAGACTGAAGAATATACCTGTCAAACGTGGTAAGTGGCAACGGAACAGGGCGTTCCGTTTGCCGTGCCACTAACGAAACGGCACAATTCCGACGTTTCGTTTGCCGTTTCATTTACCATTTCGTTAAACGACATGTACAAAATACACCATTTCAATAAACGCCATGTGCTATTTCGTTCCACTATCCATTTCGTTTGCCGTTCCATTATCAAAACGGCACGTTTCGCACTGCCACTAACCGTTCCGTTTTTGCTTAACGTCACGGCATAACGCAATAACGTCTGCCGTTGACAGCCCTACTGAAGAATGAAGACTCGCTCATTTTAGGGTCTACGGGCCCTTGGGGGTCCCGCAGCTTTGATTCAGTAATTTAAAAAGTAAAAGATTACATGTAACAATATTTATTTACAACATGTATAAGTGATAACAGAAAAAAATTATGGACATGTTTTTCAAGTATAAGTAGGTCTTTTTTATAAAATTGGTGTAATTTAAAAGGTGGAAGAATATAATAACCATATTTATTTTACAGCCTGTACAAGTGATGACCAACAAAAGATTATTAAAAGAAAGTAATAAAAAAATAGACATGTATTTTATAAGCAATATACACGTAATAAAGTAAGTATAAACGGATACATATTATAATATATTCTTCGATATTGTGTAACCACTATACAAATTTGATTACCAAGTATGAACATGATACAAAATTATTTTGAAGGGTGAATCCTATAATACTTGTTTGACAAGTGTGAACATGATACAAAATTATTTTCAAGGGTGAATCCTATAATACATGTTTGCCAAGTGTAAACTCTGTACAAATGTATTCTGACAAGTGTGAACATGATACAAAATTATTTATACATGTTTGCCAAGTGTAAACTCTATACTGTAGTACTCTGACAAGTGTGAACCCTATAAATGTTAAATTTTAAAAAAAATTCTTAACGTTGCACTAAAAGTGTATTAGATTAACACCAAAATAAAATTTTCATACATTTTATACCTAGATAAAGGTGTATATGATATGCTATATAGAATTTGATATATAGTGTCTAAAAAACATTCCAAAAGAAATCAATAATTATGGCCGCTGCAAACAATGCTCCACTCTCTCTGTTGTTTTATCAGAGTAAACAAAAGTCTAAATTCAAAGTAAACAACATTTACTGTTTCATTACTTCTTCCGGTGTCTTGGATGTGAGTCAGAGAGAAAAATTTATGTTGAAAGGAAAGAATAAGCTGGCAGACAACAGACACAAAGCATCATTTGTTGATCCATTATTAGTGGAATGAGCACTAGACTATTAATTATTATTATTATTATTATTATTATTATTATTATTAAAAAAAATGTGGGAGCGCCCCACAATTTCATTATGAAAATGGAACAAGTACTGTACTTCTTATTATTAATCAATGAAAATCTCAGGCTAGGCACTATGATGTCTAAGGTCTCGCATTATTTTCTAATTGCTAGATGACTATGCCCAAATTATGTAAAAGAATGTTCACACTATTTTATAAGGTCTCAGGCTAGGCACTATTTTATAAATAGAATGTTATATGTACAAAGTTAAAGCCTAGAAGGGCCGGGCTGAGTTTGGAGAGGTCGGATCTTCTAGGGCCTACACAAGGGCCGGGTCAGGTTAGGCTTACGAAGCAAGAATTATAAGTGTCATCCGTAAATATACTATTTCAGTCATCGCTAAATACAAAGTGAACATATACATAAATAAGGTGAACATATAGACGATTTAAGTGAACACTTACAAACAAATAAGTGTTGTCATCACTTGTTCAGAAGTTTACATACATATTCAACTTATTTTCATTGAACTTATTTGTTTGTATGTGTTCACTTAGATCGTCTATATGTTCACTTAGATCGTCTATATGTTCACTTTGTTTGCTGTATATGGTAGAAATGGCAAAACTGCAGATGGCAGTAATCAATTTTCCTTACGAAGGGCTTAAAAAGGATCGTGCTTGAAGGGCCTAAAATATTAAAAATTCGGCTTGATCCTTCTTAAACCTGGCCCTTCTGAGTCCTTAGCCCTTTTAAGCCCTTCAAGTTTTCGAAGGTCGAAATTAAAGGCCTAGTTAGATTTAACAAGAATCGAATCAGACTTTTTTAATAATAATTTAGCATAATCATGTCATCTGGACAACCTAAAAAAATATATTATTAGATATTACAATTATTAATTATATTATATAAAGTATCAATATAAATACAAATATAAATAAATTTCAATTTGATCCTTCTTAAACCCGATTTTTGTAAGCCCTTGGCTTGAAGCCTCCCTGCTATAAAATTTGAGTCTAGTCATTTTTTAGCCCTTGCTCCTTCTTAAGCCTTGTAATTACCGGGCCGGGTTGGACTTTCAGAAGGGTTGGCCTAGACAAGAGGCTTTTATGTAGGGCTGTACAGAAAAATATTAAACCCGCTCGGCCCGTTTGACCCGCCCGACCCGACCCGTTTTTTAACGGGTTTAGACGTTACTGGGTTGGGTTCGGGTTTTACTTTTGATAACCCGTATATACTGGGTTGGGTCTAATAATTATTGTGATAAACCCGCTTTTACTCGACCCGGTTATATACCTAATATTTCTCCCTAATAATTTCCTTCAGCGAAGGATCTAGAAGATTAGAACCAGCGAAACCCTCTTCCCTCTAAGCGGCGCCTCGACTTCCCCCTTCTACGCGACGCCTCGACTCCTTCCTTTCTGATGTCTCGGCTCCTCTGCACACGACCTCGATCTCCTCCTCTCACAGGCCACGCTGCACACTCTCTTAATTTTCCGAGGCCTCGAATGAAGGTACGGATCTGTTTTCAATTTAATCGTTTCAAATTCATTAATCATTATTAATTTATTATGAATATTATCTATTGAGCAGATAGAATGCATTTTTTCGACTCTCTCTCTCTCTCTCAGTATCATTATGTTCTTTACATTTTTATAACTTGGAACTTTTCTATCTGATTGATATCTAGTCATTGTATAAGGGTGGAACTACAAAGTTTCAACTTGTACGAGGTCTCAGGCAAGCTGGAATATCAAGGCAAGAAGACGTAGTCAGGTTTAAGGGCTTTTCTTTTTTTATCTTTCTTTCATTTCTCAAGTTGATTAAGATCTTCAAATACTGATTATGATTTTCATGATGAGATTGAAGATGCAGAAAGTTATGATAAAGGTAAATTATTTGGGATTTCACTATGGTATATTTATATTGTGTGTTATGCTTATTTCTTTTTCTTGTACTTAATTAAGATGTCAAATAAACTTTTTTTTCCTTTCAGAAGTTGCAACAGCGAAGCCATCAAATGGTGGGGTCATCATACGAATTCAAGATTAGAGGTGATTAATTCTAAAATGTTATAACTTTGTTACTTTGACTCTTAGTAGTTTTTGTAAGTCAACTGAATCTTAATTGCTCTGTTGATGAATTGCTTGATGTATGGATTATCGCTTATCAGTAAGTTTATGTTTATCATTATTCTGGTAATAAAGGTGCAAAAACATTTTATTGACACAATGCAATCTATTTTGGCAAACATATGTATAATCTATAAATGTTCCGGGACTTGATTTTGACTTGAAAAATCAAATTTCATTGCTCCTTTTGTTAGCCTAAAAGGTTCAATTACCAACATAATTACATCAGTATAGTTGGATTAAGTCATTTCCTGAACTATGATTTATTTTTCTTCTTGATGATAAGTGATAACTTTTTTAATATTGCAGTTTGTAGGGAAAAGAAGCTAAAAATCAGAACTGGAAATTTAGAGATTTTAAGAGCTGAATTTTTAGTTTTAATTTTATTTATCGTTATGAATTATTTGTTATGTTTTTGAGACTTTTATCATGAATTTTGTAGGTCTCTCGTGGAGATTGCTGGTCTTTTGATTCTGAATTAATATTATGTTCTTATATTTTTGTCAAGAAATATTAGTTGTTAAGTAACTTGAGTCATTTTTATTTAATTAATATTTTTCAAATTTATTTACGTACTATATAAATTATAACCCGTTTAATCCGGAAACCCGTAAAAACCCGTAAAAATCCGTAGATAAAAAATTGTATGGGTTGGGTTGGGTTACGGGTGGGTTAACTAAACAATAATTTTAACCCGGTATTATTGGGTTGGGTTGAAATATTGATGGAAAATTGCAAACCCGTCCGTTGTACACCCCTACTTTTATGTACAGAGCCATAGAAAGGTTCTATGGTAATCAAGTAAAAAAGAAGCAAGGAAAATAAAAGCACAACATAGATTAAAGAAGAATACTATAAATTGTTGGCTTGAAAACACGCACAACATTGCTCGAGTGACTTTTCTATTAAATTCTCAGGTCAAAAAGATTTTATTTCATGAAATTTAAATTTAACGATTTATGTGATGTTTTTAAATACTTCAATTGACCACAGGCCAGTGTTAAATGCTCATATCTAAAATTTCATTCAAATTATTTCACTAAATTGGAAAAAAGGGGGCAAATTTCGGATCTCTAATCCTAAACTTATAAACTAGTTTTTCAATTTGGAATTAATGTGTTTTAATTTGAAAAATATTACTGAGATTATAGAACTAGTATAAATGTTGGAACTCAATATTGCCAATGAAGTTTTGCAATTAGTTGTAATAATTCCAGGGAAAGCCTTCTATAAAGGTGAATTAGAGATTAAGCCCTTGATGCAAGGCTCTGTGTGGTTGGGTCTGGATGCAATGTGATGTGCGAGTGTGTTTGTGTTTGTATTTGTCTGTCTGATAAGTGGTAATTTAACAAGCCAGGTGTGATGAAATCTCAAAAAATAATTACATAAATATTCGGTTCCAACCTAACTCTTGAACTAGCAATTGTACCCTTGATGTGGGGAAGATGGAGTCTGGCATGAGGCGATAAGAGCCACTTTGCATAGCCAAGGTGACTAGCCCATGATACCAAATTTAAGCTCTCAAATATCACCGTTTCTTTTTCTTTTTCATGAAACATGGTCCCAAAAAAATCCATTTTTGAATCACCAAAAAGCCGAATAAAGGACATAGGCAAGTCATCCTTGGCTACCATAGATGGACTCTCATCTCCATGCAAGACCCACTCTTCTCTAACAAAATCGTTGTTAATTTTTTGTGTCTTGTATTTTATTTCCGCAAGTTTGGCTAGTATTTATAACAAAGATATCGGAAATCTTTGATTCTATTTGGCACATAATCTTTAACTTTTTGCAAGATTTTCCAACTTTTACCTTCCTTTTTCACTAAGCTTTTTGTTTTGGCTATTCTGGAGATTCTATAGAATAAAAAGTTCCCTTTTTGATGAATGTTGACCTGCATGAATTTGTGGACTAGGCCTGGTTAGTACCGAATCATGTTCGATTTTGGATTGGGTTCTGGTCAAGATTGACTTTTCGGCTTTTCGCAATATTTGAATAAGGTCAGTTTCAAGTCGGTTCGACAAATTTTTTCAAGGATAGTCAGATTCAGTTTAATACTTTAATTTCCACATCTCATATGTATTGTAATATGATAATGTTACAGAAACTCTTTTTAACATTATTGTGTGTCCCCCGTTACCAATGGGAGATCGATTAAGCACTTCCGAGTTGCACAATATAATCAACTTGCTTTGTATTCTAGAAAGAAATATTCCAATTGACCCTACATATATATGGAAGATAATTTACAGAATATACCAAAAAAACATATACAATACAACAAAGGACCCACCTCAGGTGAAGATATAACGAATATTAAAATTATTTAAGGTCAGAAAAGAGAACACGAGCATCTTGTTTCTTCTTTTCATATTTCAAATTACTTTTGAAGGGAAAAAGAAAGAATGTCAAAGGGGACAGCTTCACAAATAAGAGTGCAATCTGTTTGGTGCAATGTATGAGTAATATGTGGCTGCAACCAATTTTAGAAACAAGGAATATATGCATGATCATGAGTTATGGCCTATTTGCGCACTCTTGGATTCTTCGCCGCAATCGCATATTGGCTCAAAAAGGTTTGCATTGGCACTTAGAAAAAAAATATTCATGTTGATTTGATCATCAACTTGCTGGTTCTGAATAGTGTACAATTACTTGAGTAATTAATATACTAATAAAATGATCATGGGATAAATGAATTTTTAAAAAAAAAAAACGCTGTAGTTTTGATTAATTTAAATGGTTCTCTCAGAAGACTAGATTTTTTTTTTACTTAATTTGCATTTAACTTTGTTTTTGTAATTTATATCTTCTCGCTTAAACTGCTATTTTAATAAAGGGGCTTGACCCTCATTTTTCTAAAAAAAAATGAATTGTCTTTAGTCTTCAGCATGCACACTTGCTATTCTTTGAAAACCCTCCTACAGGAAGCAGTAGTAGGCAACAATTTCTAATAATAATAATAAGACAGATAAAACAAACAGTTCTTGGAAGCACAACAAAAAAAGATATTTCATAAATATCAATCAACATTCGAAGCAATTAAGCAAGAACTTTCCCTCAACACTAAAAAAAATGTGTGAAAAGGTAAAATAGTTTCCGAAGTTCCTCAGCATCTGAACAGCTCTTATTTTTAATTTGAAGTCGGCTTTAACCTACCTAGCACGAAATTTTTAACCTACCTAGCACTAAATTTTTAAGCTAAATAAAATTTCCTACTAGCTTTTACAAGCACAGTATTGTGCTTGGACTAGGATCAAAGGCAACTTGGTGGGGTGATGGTGCCGGAGTTGAACCCACTAGCATTGTCGCAAAAGCTCTTGGCTTGTTGGTTCTGGTAAGTGAGCCTTATATCTTGCAAGGAGATCCCTTGGCATGGGTTGCTTGGGCTGCAGTCAAATTTCATTGCCACTTCTGTGTCTGAGTATCCCCTGATGTTGCTGTAAATCACATTGCTGATTTTGACACCAGAAGTCTGTATCATCAGAAAATGAGGGTCACTATTTATATATTAATGTGCTAATCATTTAGAGATGTTTATCAACTCAAAATAACCTGAAATGTTGGCTTTCACAATATCAATAGTAGTCTGAGGAGTACTATTTATGCTTATTCTGGAGTATTCGATTTCGAGACCAAATTCACATATATACTACTTAATGATTAGTGGTACAAAAGATACCCACAAAAATAAATGGAGTTTTGAAGGGGTAAAATGATGACCAACCTGATTGGGGCAGTTTTTATTGTGGGGACAGTATCTCTGGTCGATGATTATCGGGTTTGACACATTATACATTACAATGTTTTGGAACATGATGAACTGCACATAACCCTGGTAGTGTTTTTCCCATGTCTTGATGCGAACACCATTTGTTGTGTCACGAAACACGACTGAAGAAACAGTCACATTCTGCACCCCCTGCTCGTTTGCAATGCTACCTAGACTGCCAATGCTGCATGCATTGCAATGATAACCAGTTTTTGACTGACCATAGAACTCAAAAAAGAAGCAAAAATTTTCATTTATCTAAAATTTTAAGTACACATCATACTGGAGGTGTGCACTACAAAAATTTGACAATATCTGTTTTCTTCTACATTCTGATAATCTGTTTATTTCTTGTCCTTTGAACTAAATACAAGTTATGAATACTAGAGTGAACAGAACTTTTTGAGTCAGAATTACATAATGACTATATACATGCAAATACATCTACTTTTGTTCAATAAACAGCTCTTTTGAGTTCCTGCAGTAAAATCAAGATTTGGTGGTAACTTGTAAGACGCAGTATAAAATATTGTTACACATGATTTCATATAGAAGGAAAACTTACATGAAACTTTGCATAATAATTAACCTCTTCATGACATAGATTATTTATTTATTTATTTATTTATTTTTAGAAGCTTCGTGGAAGCAACCAAGAGTGTGGTCATGTCCAAGACTCCGAGATTACTTACCTAGACATAATTGGTGTTGTTATTTTGCAAAATAGAAAAATATTATTCATTTCAAATCCAAAGAAAATTTACCTAATGCCATGACCAGGGCCACAGTAGATATCCTTAATCAGCACATTTCTAGTACCAGCACCCATAGAGATGCAATCATCTCCAGTTTTTATGTTAGATCCTTGGATGATAACATGATCTGACAATTGCAAATGAATTCCATCTGTGTTTGGGCTATTTGAAGGAGCTGATATTTGTATATTCTGCATTGTCACACCAGAACTTTGGAAGATCAACATGTGGAACCCCTCGCTGTTCACTGAGGTTAGACCTTGGATTTTCACATCCTTTGACTGAGCAATCGTCAATGACTGCATTTGTTCATCAAATGATAAGATATATATCATATGTGTGTCTAGCTATCTTCATGGATACTATTAATTTTTCTTTGCCTGTGATTGAATATTGCTTTTAATCATTTAATTAATTAGAAGTGAAATAATACATAATTTTAATTTCAAAAAGAAGTGATGGCATATCTGCATTCCGATCCCTAAATTAGTGGAAGTTTGGCATTATACAAAATGACCCAGAAACGTTTGTCTTGTTCGAATGAACCGGGAACCAATATGGATTTGTGGAGGGGGTGCTTGTTAAATGGCATCCATGTTGGTGCACAAGCTCACAATATTTGACTTACATGGAGGAAATGGTAAAGGATTAAAGGAATCATTCGGTAATTTCAAAATTCTTTTTGAACAATTTCTTGACAATTATTAGTTTCTTTTTATGATTATTATAATACATGATATATGAGATCCTTTTTAAATGAAACATATTTTCAAAGGTGCACTATTACCCTCGGATATTATCAGGATCAGTGGCGGAGCCACATACAACAAAGGGGGGTCAATTGACCCCACACTTGTTTGAAAAAATACAACTTTGCACTAAAAAAATATATTTATCACATGAATTTTTATATTGACACACTAATTTGAACCCCATAAATAATCATAAGATATGTTATTGTTGAACCCCATTTTTATTTTTGAAATTTCGACACCATTGTGATTATAAATGTAAATTTAAAATGTCAATATGTATGAATATATTTAAATTTTGTGTGATAATATTGATATTACTAATTTATTGAACCCCATTTGAAAATTTTCTGGCTCCGCCACTGATCAGGATTCAAAATGATTCTCTCTATTTAGAGAGTTCCAAATAGAAAGCTTCCAGTTTCCAACGTATCTAGCAAACGATCGAGATAATTAACAAAATAACAAATGAACGCACACCTTTTCAAGCTCTACTTCCATTTGGCATCAAATCTTAAAATTATTTTTCCCCATTTGACCTAAGACAAATAATCGACAGTAAGTAAAATTGGAGGTTGTTTACAAATGGGGCATATCTTTAAAGTTAATTCTCATTCAATTGGAGGTTGGTTACAAATGAATTAAATTCTCAAACTGTAGTAATTAATATTTTTAGAAGTCTTACAAATTGAGTTCATCAAACATATAAATAAAATAGAATTAAACATTAGTATATAAATTGCTCCCTATTTTTTTATTATCTTTTCTTGATATTATTAAATTTTGTTTCTTTAATGTGCTTGTCATTTCACATGACTCATTCGGTTTTGATGGCCAGGTTAATAATTCAATTTATATGAACTAGATATCAATATGCTATGGGCGGAGTATATCGCAATAACATAAAATATTCAACTAAAAATAACATACCGTAGAAGCCTCCGAACAGTTCGAGCCAGAAGTCCTGCAATTCCACATTGACTGTCCCTGTCCATCAAGTGTACCACCGAAAATCGAAAACCCTTCAATGTACTGAAACAAAATCCATTTCGGGGCACTGGTATAGCCTGATGGTGCAACAATCGTCCCGTTAATGTAAATTTCAACACTGTTTTGCTTGCAAGGACCCATAAAATGTGCCTCGCTAACCAAAAACTTCCCTGGTGGCACGTAAATTGATGCTGATTGGGTGCTGCTGCAAACCTTGGCCCATGCATCAAGGAATGCTTTTTTGTTGTCGCTAACGCCATCTGGTTTTGCGCCAAAATCTATCACATTGTAGGCTCCATTTGACGCTGTGAGGGACAAAGACAGTAGAATGAGGAGAAGGCTCATGGTCTGTGCCATTGGATTATTTGGTTTAAAATAGAGTTATGAAACTTTAAGGTGAAGATTTTTGTTATTTAAAGCCATATGTTATATTAGAAAACATATATTTAAAACATTAATTTCTTCTTTGCGATTTTATCTAATTTAACCCTACAATTTGCATGGAATCAGGCACACTATATTTTGAAAAGTTCTACCAAAATAAACTAGGTATTACTATATATATTAAAAGCTAAGAATCCACAATCTATCACTTCCTTTAGCCACGCATGCTTTTGATGAAAAGTATTTGATTTAATACCATAACTTCCAACCCAAAATGGGAACCGTAGCTAATCCACAACTCCCGTCCTTTGATACGGAAATTGATTAGTGTCATCGTATCATCCGTACCATCGTGCTGCACATCGTATCATCCGCACCATCGTGCTGCACAGCGCCTCAACGAAGGTCCATCACCCAGGGTACTTTTGTCGTATTTAAATTTTCAGTTAGTTGCAACAAAAAAAATATAAATGTTCTGAGCAAAAATATTTATTTTATTAAGTATAAATGTTTAGTTTAGTAAGTACGAATGTTCAGTTGGGTAATATAAATGTTCTGTCAATTGAGTATAAATGTTCAATTAGTTGCAATAAGAAATATAAATGTCATGAGCAAACATGTTTATTTTATTAAATATAAACGTTTTTAGTAAGTATGAATGTTCAGTTTAATAAGTACAAATGTTCTGTTATTTAAATATAAATGTCCAGTTAATTGCAACACGAAATATAATTGTTATAAGAAAAAACCAAGCAAAAGGGTCACGAACCGGAAAAAAAACACATGAAAAAATTAGAAGAGGTCATGTACCGATACGGTTCAAATTAAATTTTTTCCAACTCTACCCCTGCCTCCTAGCGCACCTCTTGACCCACGCACGACTCTGACTCTAGCGTGACTCTAACGCATTTAACTGAACATTTCTTATTATTAAACTTAACACTTCTTATTATTAAACTGAACATTTGTAACATACAACAGCGATGGTAGTGATGGTTTATTTAGTGATGGCAGCTATAACAACTGCTTTGATACTAGGCCTAAGAATTGAACAATCTCTTTAAAGATTGCTAAGCCTACACTCAGCCCAATATTGAAAAAATTGCAATTGAGAATCTTTCATCGGCCTTACAAAACTATTTGACCCATAATTAGTCCCAACTCCCAATGAAGCCAGTTTAAGGTCCTTGGCTCCTCGCTGGACAACTCCATGCAATTTGTTCATAAAAGATATCTAAGTTATTCTGAAATGGAGTGGCCAAGTCAAATACATTTAAATTTCAATCTTTGAGATTACAACGGTCAATCTGAATCGTTTAATTTGTTATCCATATTAAATCTTCACGGAGACTAAATTTCATATTATTTTCAATTTTTTACTATTTTTAGAATTTTACAAAATTCTCAATTTAATTATTTATGAACCTCCAATTTTAAAAATTTGAAAAAAAAATTCAAAATTCAAAATGTATATATATATTAACTTTTGAAGGAGATTAATATAGAGATCACATTGAGGGATTCAGATTGATTGTTTCAAGTTTTAACAGTTGATGTACAAATCGTGAGTTGACGTGAAACATGTTTGATTGAACATTACTCATTTTGGCTCCGTTTGGATAGGTGTGGGAAGAAGGGAAGAAGGGAAGAAGTGAGAAGAAGTGAGAAGAAGTATTGGGAAGTGTGTAATTTTGTGAAAAGTTTGAATTGTTTATAATTTTTTTCTTCCCTTCTTTCTTGTTCCTACTTCTCGACGCATCCAAGCAGATTGAAATACAAAGGCAATACATAAATATTTTGTACCAGAGCATTTGATGAAATGATAGTATTGTACAATTGTTATTATGAGGATTTTAAGATCATTTCTACCTTTTGTTCGCTTTTTCACGAAATATGCGTTCCATGAAATATTTTAATTTTCAGAATTTATTTGATGCTAAAGTTTAGGATTGATTATAAAAGGGGTTATCCGGGGATGCCTATGGTTGGATGAGGTATGGATTGGATGTATATTATTTTAGGATTAATGCAAGAATAAAAATTATAGTACATCAATTACGATTCAAACGTCGACAATATGATTTCTATATTAAAATATTTTTTAAAATTAAATTTACTATTTTTTCAATTTTTTAACTATTTTTTTGAATTTTCAAAATTAGAGGTTTATAACTTTTTTAGATTGAGCATATTAAAAAATTCTTAAAATATAGTAAAAAAATTGAAAAAATATAAAATTTGGTCTCCATGGAGATTTTATACGTAGAACAATTTGAGTAGTTTGGATCGGCCATTCTGATTTTAAAAATCAAAATTTTATCATGTTAGATAAGTGTATGTATCCTATATGTTTGATACTTGCCACTTTTATATGTATGAGTTTTTAAGGCCCATTCGATAGCTACTAACCAATCGCACTCATTCATGATTATGGATGAACGGTGTAGATTTCAGCCAATGTAAAAAAATAAATTCATCAATGGCAGGATTTCCCGTTATTTTATATTATTTTACAAACAGTTGATAGGTGGAGTCGACTTGATTGCTTTATCTGTAAAATTATTTAAAAAATGTTGTATAAAATTTCTGGATAATGAGATATAATATAATATAATATAATATAATAAATAATTATTACAATATTATTTTGATAATTTTGTTAATTACGGACTGGATTTTTAATTGGATTTCAATTTAGGGTGCGTTTGGAGAAAAATGTTAGGAAGGTTAGAGGTGTAATTGGGTGGGTTAGTGCTAGGCTAAGGTTAGTGAATGTTGTTTGGTGTGGTATTTTGAGATTAGTACTTTAAAATTAGTAACTATTAGAGTCATAATTATTATTAATTAATAGTTAATAATAATAATTAATTTTAATAAAAATATAATAAATAATTACTAATTATAAAATAAAGCATAATTAATTATTAATTATTATTATTATTATAAGGATTATTTAAATTTATGTAATTATTATTACAATAACTGTTATTAATTATTAAATTGAATTATTAATTAATGTTGATTATTATTAGTATTCTTAATTACTAATTATTAATTAATATTAATTATTATCAATTACATTTAATTATTAATTATTACAATTATTCCAATAATCATTAATTATTATTACAGTTATTAATATTGATTATTTTAAAATATTATTAATTACTAATTATTATTGATCATTCTTAATTATTAATTATTATTATTTTAAATTTATTATTGATAATTATATTATTAAAAACTATTAGTTATTAATTAATAATTATTATTAGTAATTATCAAATATTGTTAATTTATATTAACTAATTAGTTATTATTAAATATTAATAACTATTATTTATTAATTATTGTTGATTATTAATTATCATTGTCAATACAAGATTAGCACTAACCCCTTCAATAGTGAAATTACTAATCTATCTATGGGGAGAGTTAGAGGGTTAGCACAAAGTTAGTGCTAACCTTAGCTAACCTCAATTCATTTGGTGAGTTGAGATTAGTTGATTGGTTCTACTAATTTCAAATGAGTGCATATTAATTTATCATGTTAATATAAAAAAATTGTATTCGAGTTGCTGGGGGATAAGTGAGCTAGGGGAATTGCTTCATGCACTCCCTGAGTTTGGAGATTCACTCCTTGTTGACAAAAATGCCCCTCACGCTCTCACCTGGATTGTGAATTGAGAAGTGTAAATTAAAGAAATGTAAGGAGTATTTTCATCTATAAAAAAGTGAATCTCTAAGTGAGAGGCATGGAGGACACTCCCCTCGTTGATAAAACACTCCTTTATGACTAAAATACCCTTTGTTAAAACACTCCATGCATTTAATTCATGACGCCGTGAGCTTTCTCTCTCTACTTCATGCTCTCTTACTTGCTTTGTCTATTCTCTTCGGCACCGTAAATTCCGTAATCAGATTCAACAAAGTTTAACTTAAAATATTTTATATGAGTTGACTTAGTCTAACCAATTAATTCTGTCATCATATAGCACATACAGTACGTATAAATTTTGGTGCTATATATCATATCATGCACGGTGGAATAACTGAATACCTACTGGTATATTACATGCTACATACAATAAAAAGACTTTGTATTAAAGATATATAAATAGAGATAAATACATGAATTATATAATTATAAGATATTACACATATATATAACAAGGAAGTTCACAAGTAATAGACATTTCCACATATCTTAAATACACAAATTCTTCTTGAGATCTCAATTGGGAGATATCAATTACTGGTACTAGTCCAAGAATTTAACATTGTAAGTCAAAAGCACAAGACAAATCCATTATATCTAATAACCAACATTTAATTAACTGGCGGTCTTAAATGAGTACTATTAGACAAATAATCTTAAAATAAACTTTCTGAAACATCCAATAACTATCTAATATTTTTTCTAATAACTAAACTTCGGAATTACATATCGTAATTAATCCATTCATAAAAACTATCATATGATGTTGTTGTAGGAACCTCAAATTCTGCAGTCGATGTGTCAGTAGCATGAAGCATTTGAAGAACTAGCCTGCCATCTTGCTTCGGCAATCTCAAATCCTGATGGATCTCGTCTAGTAGAACTCTTTGCATTTTTTCTTTTTGGCAACATGAGATCTGTTTACATCCGATGGAATGGTCGGTTCAAAAAACACATTAGGTTGGTTCATATTCTGTTGAACTTTTTCTTCCACCAAATTTTGTTTATCAAGAGTCCAATTTTCATACTGCATGTATAAATTATCAAGTAAATTTTTAAATCGAGTCTTACGATTGCCACTTAAATTACCATCTAAACTGAATTCTCTTGTGTCGATTCTCCACTGTGAATGTACTTCATCAAGAGATGATGAACCAGTTTTCCAATTTTCCATTTGATGCGCACAAGGCATGCCCATTGTTGCCATAAAGTGACCAGTACAAATGGGCTGCATCATACCAGTTTTTGCCATCTGGTATTGTTTATGTAACTCTTCTAGTGCAAAAAGTGAGATACGAGAGAGGAGATTTTAAAAAAATGGAACATCACAACCATGAGGTACTTGAAGCTTTTCCCTTGCAAGTTTCACACTTATCTCATTAAATTCATTCTCAACTACTAGACATATCTTCTTCCTTATAATCATGAGATCACCTGTCAAAAAAAAGAAAATCATAGAGGCTGTTTGGATGGAAGTTGGAATTTGAGAAATTTGGGGAATTTCTTATTCCTAGGCATAAATTTATTATAAACAATCCAAACTCTTCACAAAGTTACACACTTTCCAATAAATTTATGCCTAGGAATATGAAATTCCCCAAATTTCCCAAATTCCTAAGCGATCCAAACGGTCCCATAAGTAATTTGCAGAAATGACTAGTTCGAACCAAATCAAATTATTAGTTCATATTTTTTATTTTCAGTCAACGTACCAAAAGGAGACTTGTGGACATAGAAAAAAAATTATTATTTTTTATTACATCTTCTAATTGGCTTTGATGAATAGTAAAAAAAATAACTGAAGATTTTCTTGCATACCTGTTGACACTTCAAGATATTGTTTGAGTTTATTGTGCGCTCTTTCTGCTCTAGATGATGCTCGATTGCCCAAATGCAAATGTTTTTTTGTCCCGGCACTGACAAATTTCTCCTTCAAGGTTAACAAAGTATTTTGTATGTACAATAGAGCATCTTTTTTCTCCTTGTACGTTGATTCAAACTCACGCCAGTTATCATTATACTCATCTTCGGTCGATGAGTACACAACCTTTTTCCTTCCAGGTTGTCTTTTCGAATTTTTTGCTTTGCATTGTATATAGTTCTAGATACAATTCTTGTGTCTGGATTTTGTTGGCGGAGAGATGAGAGAATCTGCCTTGGTCGAATTCCACAATTTGTCATGCGCTCTACATCCTTCAGTTGATCATCGGTTATTCGACGGAATGAACAATGACCATAAATATCATTTGAAGGATCATGATTGTGTTCACTATTTTTTATTTCTATTTTCCATGAACCTTCCTGGTGCCTTTATTCATAGAGCTAAAATGGACAATTTATCAAACAAGTAGTTGTTTTCTTTTTCCTTTGATACCTAATTCATACCTAATTCTAATTCTATAGCCAATGTGTCGTTAAATAGGTTTATCGTAATTCTGCTACAGATTTACCAAGGCTAGAGATTTATCCTAATTCTATAGCCCGCTAAATAGGTTTTTTCTAAGTTATATACTTTCATAAACTAAAAGAAATTGAAAAGGTTTCATACCTCTTGTGATAAACTTGTAAAAATCAGGAACGCAATTTTTCTCCGAGTATTTGTGTGTTTGTGTTTTTTTTCTGTATACTATACGGTGGTATTCAATGGCGGCTAGGCAATTTTATCAGTTATGGCAACTTCTTTAATACTATAAATTGTCTAATTGACAGAGGGTATTTTAGTCTTTAAAAAAATTTTGGAGTGTTTTATCAATACTGGGAGTGTCAAAATCACTGCCCGGCGTGGAGGAAACAATTCCCGCGAGCGAGCTAGCCTTGATCCAATCATACCATTTACAAACGGACAAGAATTTTGGACCCCTTCCCAATACATTTATCCTCGACTCATCCCGTGAGCATATATGGATTTATCTATCGGGCCAGATAAAACTTACATATTTAATCAATCATTCGAAATATTTTATAGCAGTGCTCTCTTGCTACCAACCATATAATCAACAAAAAAAAAAATTTTATGATGTCCAATTCGAATCATCTGCTAAAATTAATTTGACCGACTCTTATTATTTTTCTAGATCAATTATGAAAAGGATGCGCACTTTTTTTTTTGTCAATTCCTTTAAAAGAAAAGTGTGCATCCTTTTCATAATTGATGATTCAGAAAAGTAATAACCAATGTTTTAAAACCGGACTGACTTATTCGACCGCGAATCGGACTAAGGTCCGGTCCAATCTGAGCCAATTTTTTTACCGTTAGCAAACCACAACGAATCGACCGGTCCGGTCTGATTTTATACAAAATCAGTGAACCGAACCGGACGGTTCAGGTGTTTTCATCGTTTTTTTTTTATGTAGTAGAAATAATTTTCAAAAAAAATATGGCCAGCATGATTCGTACCTGGGTATTTAAGCATTGAAGAAAAGAACTTAACCACTGGACCATAATGGTTGATGCGTTGAATGATGTTTTTATTATTTAAATATCATATCAATATAATGACATAATCCGGTTCTCTTCAACCAAGAACGTTGTCGGTTCCATGTCTGGTTCGATTTTCAAAACATTGGTAATATGAGTTTAATTGACAGCTCCTGACAATTAATCATGGTAGTAGCATATTTAACACAGGAATGATAACTGTCATCTGCAGTTTTATCATCCCTGCCATCATTAAATATAAAGTGAACATATAATACAAACAAGGTGAACATATAGATGATCTAAGTGAACACTTACAAACAAATAAATTTCCTATTTAACATGCATATTCAACTTATTTTCATTGAACTTATTTGTTTATATGTGTTCACTTAGATCATCTATATATTCACTTTGTTTGCTGTATATGTTCACTTTATATTTAGCGATAGCAGGGATGGCAAAACTACAGATGAGAGTAATCAATTTCCTATTTAACATCCGATCCAATACTAATACATAAGTTATTAAGGCTATAAATGGATAGAACTAGCCTACGGGCTTTATTTCAAAATAAATAAATAAATAAATGGATAGAACTATAATATATGGTAGACATATTTTCATATTCATATCCGTTAATTTTTTAATACTCATAATTTATCTTACTCTTTAAAAATTAACTTTAATCATACCCCGTTCTTAATTGTTAAGAATTTTCAATAATGTAGAATTATGATATATAACAGATAACAGATGATGATGATGATAAATAATAATAATAATAATGTAATGAAAATTTTTTATAATTGGAATTAATAAATATATTAATAAAGTACAATATTGAATTATGCTTTTAATATAACAAAAATCATACAATTTCTCATCATGTCAACTGTCATTTATATATATATATATATAGACTTTAGTTATGGTGAGATTAGTGTTTACCAAAAACCCGCCGGGTCAAACCCGCCCCGCCCCAAACCCGTCCCATGGACCGGACCGTCCCGGACCGTCCATGGACCGTGATGGACCGAAGGGTTAGACCGGGGCGGGTCTACGGCGGGTTTGGGCCTCCCTTTCTAAAAAAATCCGCGTTAACCCGCCCCGTCTTAACCCGTGGACCTGACCGTCCCGCCCCGTCAACCCGTCTTAAACCCGTGCAATGTTATTATTTTATTTTATAACTCCGCCTATGTTATTATTTTATTATAAAATAATTTAATAGCATAGCCACCCGAAAAAAAGAGGAATGTAATTTTATATAATTATATTCAATTTTTTTCATTTAAAAAAATAAAAGAAAAAAGTAAAAGTAAAATATAAAAATAATTTACGAAAAATAAAAAAAAACAGAAAACAATATTGAAAAAAAGAAAAAAGTATTGAAAAACAAACAGAAAAGCGAAAAACAACAAAAAAAAAAAGATTTATAGTGATTATTATAGTATATAATATATATGTAGTTTATATATATACTAACGAAAAATCCAAAAATTATATAGTAATAAAATAAATAAAAACCCACGGACCGGACTGGACCGGACCGTTATAACCCGTGCGGGTTACATGTGGCGGGTTTAAGAAGGGTTAGGGCCAAGATTTTTAGAATGGACCGTCCTAATCCGCCCCGTCTTAACCCGTGGACCGTACTAACCCGTCCCGCCCCAACCCGTGGACCGTCGCGGGTTGGACCGCCCCGCCCCGTTTGGTAAACCCTAGGTGAGATGCATCGCAAAAAATCTTCCATGAGATGCAATCAAAACTCATAAATCTGGTTCAAAACTCATAAATCTTCTAATATGATCTCTCTATTGAAATCTCAATGCAGACCAAATTTTATATTTTTTTCAGAATTTTTAAGTATTTTTTTAAGATTTTTAAAAATGATAGTTTTTGAACGGTTCAGAACTAATTTGATTAACGATTTTCTAAAATTTCAAAAAAATACTTAAAAAATTCGGAAAATATAAAATTTAGTCTGCATGGAGATTTCATTAGAGAAATCATATTAGACTGTTTAGATCAGTCATTTTAAACAAAATTCATGAATTTTGATCGCATCTCACGGAAGATTTTTTGTGATGCATCTCACCATAGCTAAACTCTATATATATAGAGATTGGCTAACGTATACTCTAGCATACAGATAGCCCGTATGCTGGAGTCGTTTCTCACAATCTAAAATGCATACAGTCGATCCGAAGCTTTCAAATTGTTCTCCATATTGAAATCTCCTAGGAAACTAAAATTTATATTTTTTCGAATTTTTTTCCTATATATTATGCTATTTTAAAAAAACATTGTAAAGGAGTTGTAAAGGAGTATTTCTGACCATTCAATTTTAAAATAGCATAATATATAGAAAAAAATTCGAAAAAATGTAAAATTTGGTCTTGAAAGATATTTTTATATGGAGAACAACTTGAACGGTTTGGATCGACTGTTTGAATTTTAGATTTTGAGAAACGACTCCAGCATACGGGTTTAATCCGTATGCTAGAGTATACTTTAGCCAATCTATATATATATATATATAGAGAGAGAGAGAGAGAGGATGTTATGGTGCATCGCGATGTATTAAGGCTTTTGTATATCACGACCATATTTGTCGATAGTTTTACAAGTTGCAAATCTAACTAAACAAATATAGTATATATATTGAAATCTCATTACAAATCAAATTTTATATTTTTTTTAAATTTTTTTACTATTTTGTTCGATTTTTTTAAAACCTACCTGTCACACCCCGCGCCGACACACCGACACACGGGGCGCGACGGTGGGGCGGTATCTTCTGCATCCATCCGACGGCCCGTCAACCTACGTCGCAAGCAGAAAAGGAACAAAACGAATGTCAGCTACAAAGCTCAGTAACCGGTTATTTAACGACGCAGCTTCTCTATATTAGTTAATAAAGCAAATTAAACATGTTTGGATTAATCCTCATAACAAAACATATATTTTACGGATATAATCGGGTCTAGATCAGTCAAATCATATCATAATCAGGAAAAAAAGTTCCTCCCTAGTCACAGGGATCAGAACCGATCATAAAGTTCCTCCCCAGAATCGAGGATCAGAACCAAATCAGGACATAAAGTTCCTCCCCTGTATCGGGGATCAGAACCAAACCCCTCCCCTGGCAGGGGGATCAGGGTGCATGCGTGAACAAATTCAGAGATCCAAGATTCTAAACCCGACATCCTGCAAAACATAACACATACGGGCATACACATGCAAGCAAAATCAAGCGGTAACCAAATCAAGCAATACGAAACTAGATATAGAGAAGTCCGGTTACCTGACTGAGCGATCCAGTGCACAAGCAAATCGGAATGACTATGACTGCGACGTATAACTCGAATTTCAAATGGAAGACTATTCAAAGTCCAGACAGTATTCGAAGTTGCTAGGGAGAGAGAGAAACAGAAATGAAATACGAAATGAAATGAAATGAGGCTGTGGTTTATTTATAGTGGAGGTATGGCTAAAATGGTAAATATTCTAGATTACTTAATGGCTAAGTATGCAGAAAGGAATTACTTAGCTATTATTTCTGAAAATATTAATACTATTTATAAAGATAACCGAGGCTATTTATAAAGATATTAATTGTCAGAAATTATTTATATAAATACTAATTACTTAGCTACTAAAAATGTGGATAAGATCAAAGAGATATTTTCAAAGTGGATAAGCATGAACATTTTTCAAATAGGACCTTAGAATTTGAAGTATTGCAAACAGGTCCTAAAATTTAGGGATGTCACACTACCATTTTTTGGAATTTCTTTATTGTTAATTGGTATTCAAAAAAGGAAGTTTTAGAAAATCGTAAAAAATTAAAAAAAATTAAAATTTGGTTTGTAATGAGATTTCAATATGTAGATTGGATTAGTTTAATTAGGTTTGTCAATTTATACAACGATTAACGGATAATGATCGCAATGTACAAAAATCTTTATACATCGCGATGCACCATAGCTTATCCCTACACACACACACACACACACATAGAGGATGGCTAACGTGCCATCAAGTCATTTTTCGAGATCCAAAATTCAACCGGTCAATCCAAACCGTTCAAGTTGTTCTCCATATTGAAATATCCTTGGAGACAAAATTTTATATTTTTTTCGAATTTTTTTTGCTATTTATTATGATTTTTTTAAAAACATTATCATTAGAGTATTTTAGGCCCTCCAATTTGAAAATTTCATAACAAAAAGCAAAAAAATTTGAAAAAATATAAAATTTGGTCTCCAAGGGTATTTCAATATTGTGATCAATTTGAACGGTTTGGATGGACCATTTGAATTTTGGATCTCTAAAAATGAGTCGATAAAAAATTAATGGCACTTGTCATCGATGGCGCGTTAGCCATTCTCATATAGAGCCATAGAGGAGTGGATGGCTAACGTGCTATACTAATTGTCTAGCAATTAGTATATATATATATAGAGAGAGAGAGAGATAGGCTAAATTAGACTCCAGCCTATAGGAGGTCTGTGTGCTCCAGTCTTTTACTCGTCAGATCTAAAATCGGATGGTTCAGATCGAAGCGCTCAAGTCTCATTTTCTGTCTTCGCTTCTCCGTTATTTCTCCTCCGTTAGTATTATTCGATCCGAAAAAAATAAAAAAGAAAACAAAGAGACTCTTCTCTTCTCTTCGTGTGTGTGTGTGTGTGTCTCTCTCTCACAGAGAAGAAGATAAAACCTAAATCTCATTTTCTCTTCCCGATCGAAATCAAGCCAACAAGATGCTCCACCTTGTCGCTCTCTCTCTCTCTCTCTCCCTCTCTCTCATGCAGAGAACAGAGGAAAAACCTAACTTCATTTCTCATGCCGAAACATCTCACTTCGTCTCTTTCCCGAAGAAGCGAGTCTCTCGTCCGCCGCGCCATCTCTATCGCCCGACCTAAGCGTGTCTCTTTCGACCTCTCCATTGACAAAGTTACCAAATCAGGTGTCAAAGTCACCTCCATTTGATTATTATTTTTTGTTTCTGATTTGGATCATATCTGAAAGCTTTACAACTGAATCCGTATGATTGGAAAATGAAATTGGAAACAAAAATGGCACCTGGACATGCTGGAATTGAAAATTAACTTTAAGAAGTTAGAATTTACATTAATTAACTTACAATTAATTCTGACCTCATGTGTTTGAGTCAGAAAATTCTAATTGCAACCTAAATCTACACTAATTGAATATTTAGAGTACGATTTGTCGAGACACCTACACAAGGCTCTCTCTAGGTAAAACTCTAAATGTTGACATTTGCTGGTACTGAGTGTATTCAGCTTCAATGATGTAAATGTGCTTCTATAGCTTTATTGATGTCTATGTACGTCACTAGCTCAACCATTCTTAAAGACTTACTAGCTCAACCTTACAAGCACAGTAGCTATGTCACAGTTTTTATTTAATATGATAAACAACTTTAATTGTTTGAGATTGTCATAATAGTAGTAGCTATATTGGCGAAAAAATTCATAAATTTCAATAGGTTTTTAATTATTTAAAGGAATATATGATTTTATTTATGCATAAATTTTTATATAAATATTTTTAAAATGATGAAAAATTTATTCATTCCATAGAGCTATTTTTAATATAACCATACAATTTTGTGCAATATAAAATATACGGTACGTTTAAATTTTTTCAGATTAATTATTAATTCAATTGGCTGTAAAAAAATTATATCTTTTATCACAAAAATATAAAATTTAATAATTATAAAGTTCTAAATATTTTTTAAAATTTTTAAATATGATTACTAAATTATATTATTTCATAAAATATAATTCTACTTTTAATTGTTTCCAAACATTTCCAAAATATGTTGATGTATAAAATTTCTATACATCGTAAAAAAAATTATACAAAAATCTAATGATATGAACCATTTAGATTTTATACTTTTTCAATATTTTATATAATTTTTTATTTCTGTAAATTTTCATAATAGTATTTTAAATGTTGGATTGCTGACATATATTTCTAGATTGATTTTTTTTATTAAATTTTACATGTATGCATGAAAAATTATGTTGATCCAATGATGTTGAAAAAAATATTTGACGATTTTACAAATTCTATAGAACTGTATAACTTTTAAAAATATTTGACGATTTTTAAAATTAATAGTAAATATGAGAAATCCAGTGTTGCTATTGAAAATATGAGAAATAGTACGTGTATCAAGTAAATAACTTTTTATGACCCGCATAATATACGTACTGAAAAAAAAGAGAGGTTTAGCCCACATCAGCGCTGCTGCTTTGCATGTGCTTTACTTTTCTTTTTCATTTTACTTTCATATATTATCATTATGGTCCCTTATATCCTGAGAATTATGATTACATTTGAACAGTAGCCTCTCATTTATAGCATATGTTTACTCAAAATGTTCTATATTTTAATTCATTAAGATTTTTCTTATGCATTAACAAATGTACTATTAGAGATATTTGTAGAATTATAATTGATCAAAAATATCATATTTGTAGAATTATAATTGGTCAAAAATATTTTACGGTATTGATGAATTCTTAGAGAAATTATTATAAATTATTTATTTAATTTTTTATAGACTTTAAAAAATAATTTAAATATTTTTGCAAACTTCAGAATATATTACTGTATAATTTAAAATTTATATTAAGTTTATAATTAGTGGTCTCAAGATATATTTCTACATAAAATTTTGTGCGCAGGATAAAAAAAAACTAATCACATCAAATTTTTTTATTTTGAATTTTTAAAATATTATTTTTGATGTCATATTAAAAAAAATGATATTTTACGTATTTAGTTGTTTGAAGTTCTTAAATTTATTTTTCATCAAATAGAGAATTAAATGTTATCAAAATTATTGCTTTTACGCATTTGAAATATATATACTGCTTAAATGTTTTAGAAAATCCACAAAATTGTGTTTTATCTTTTGATTTTTTTTTAGGAATTTCTTACATTTATTTTTGCATGAAATTTTATATGGATGCTCGGATACTATTTTAGAATGATAAATCTAATTTAACAAACTAATTCAAAATTCATTGAAAACTTCTGCAAAATAAAATTTTACATGTTTAACCAACTCATTCAGGATTTAAGTCTTTTATTTAATTCTTTACAAGCTTTTTAAATCATTTTTTATGGATGTTCTTAAAAAATTCTAAAAAAAATAGTGAAATATTTTTATTTTATTTTATAGTTTTTTAAAAAATATGAAAAATAAACTTAATCGCGCAAAGCGCGATATTTTTGCTAGTAGGATTTAATTCCTTAGTTATTTTGATAATTAGAAGGTGCACGTGTAAAATTAGAGACATATACAGCAGAAAAGAAAGAAAAATATTTAAACATTTTTAGATATGTATATATTTGTAGATCCACCAAATAAATATGGGTACAAAATAGCTCTTACATGTTTCCTTACTCGATAAGTTAAACGAAATTATTTTATCCATACCTATGTTCGATAATCTAACCAAAATAAACTATACTGTCTTATTTAATACGGTACAGGTCGGATAACGGCCTAATTAAGGGTTGCAATTGCACTGACGGTCCTAAAGCTTGTTAAATTCTGGATTGACTATCTACAATCATTTTTTTCCTGCAATCAAACAATCATTCCTAATCATTCCTACGTGGTTTCTATCTGTGCTAGTATTTTTTTTTTTTTTGGAAGATATATCTGTGCTAGTATTGTCTCTAATTGTTGTTCTATATCTCTCAAAATATTGTTCTATATCTTCAAAAAAAAAATTGAAATAAAGTGCTATGTGCTTGGTAAAACATTCATTTCGATGCTTACATGCCATAAAGCCGGGTGAAATAACATTTGGTTAGAAGTTTGTGGGAACGACAATTGAAGTTAAAAATGTGCATCAAAATGAATGTTTGATTTTGCTTCAAAAAAAAAAAGAATGCTTGATTGAGCAACATAGCATTTTTTTTTTAGTATATGGACAAGTAGTGTATATACGATTGCGTGATTGCTGAAAAAAATAGTTGCAGTTATCAGTCCCAATTAAATTATTCTGGTTTAACCTATTAGCCAAACATTTTGTATGAAGAAGTGTACTGAGGTACCAAACATTATTTTATTTTATATTATATAATATAAAGAAGTGATTAGAGGTATGAACGTTAAATGATATGATAAGATACGCATTAGTAATGCATTTTCCACAAGTGATTTTCGAAGTCAGCAAATCTTAAAAGACGAAGGCAAGTAATTCCACCGAAAGATCCACTTTAAGCATTTCTTAGTGGGTCAAAAATTCGTTGTTGGTCACATTATGAAAAGTTACAATAGAGAAATTTAGTCCAATTTACCCAAAACGGATCGAGTGCATTAACTCGCACAATTAACTATCTATTAACATTTTTTATACATAAAATTTGTTGTCAGATGGTTCGATATTCTCTACTATATGTCCTTCCTTCTATATATATATAAGATTAATGAATAACAACGGATTAATTTTCTCAGTCAAGTAGAAAAAAATAGTAACAAACGATGAAAAATTACAAAAAACCATTCAAGATTTCAAGTCTGTAAAAGTACCGGATATACACACAAGTACAATTTGAAAGTTTTTGAGATTTTATACAAAAGTATTCAATACAGATTGCTATAAGTTTTTTTCTTTTATTATTGATAAACAGAAAATCTTATTAAAATTTCATATTTCCATGCATACGTCTTGTGAAAAGTATAAAAAATATTTTCCATTGTTGGATTATTAAGTTATAAATTATTTGGAACTGCCAAGATTCTCAAGTTAATATGTAGCCAATGAATTTCCAAGGTCCCAACCATTCAAACTTAAAGGTACATTCAAACTTGTTTATAGACGTGATGTTGCTATTCATTGCAAGAAGGAAGAAAAAGAAAAAAAAAAATTATAAACAATTCAAATTCTTCACAAAGTTACACACTTTCCAATACTTCTTCTCACTTCTTCCCTTCTTCCCTTCTTCCTACACCTATCCAAACGCACCCATTGAAGACGAATCATTTAATACAGAATATTAAAACCCTTTTCGAATTAAAAAGCTATATATCATTTCAACTAATTCCTTAATTCTACCTTAATTCTTATTTTGTAAGAATTAAAAAGCTATATATCATTTCAACTATTTCCTTCATTCTACCTTAATAATTGCTTACAACCTAGTATGGAAAAAAATTACACATGCATGTTTATTACCCAATTTTAACACCAACATATGTATTCTCATTTTGTGAAGATAAAATATTTTCGAAATTATATGTCACAAAGACCCAGCCGATTTCGAACATATATTCTCATTATGAAAGATGATGTTTATTTTATGATCTCTATACTTTTCTCTGCCGTCTTCTGTCGGTTATCCACATATATATTTAATTTTATTCAATTTGTAGTGTTTCTATTATTAATAACAATTTAGATTTGAAGTTTTGCTCTTTTAATTTGAAGTACGTCTTCAAATTATTCAATTGAAAATAAATGTGAATATTGCTTGACAATCCATTAAAGCATTGCCCAACGGTTGTCCATTTTCCTATAAAATTACTAGATATATCCTCTGCGTAAAAAAGAGAACTGAGTCAAAATAATAATAATGACAATGATAATAAACAAAAATCGAACTGGGATGAATAAAAATTCTAATTAAAGAAGAGGTTTCTTCAAACAAATCAAACAAAAAATAATAATAACAAATTAAAATAAAATATTATACGGAGGAATACGACAAAATTCTGTTGTCTCTCTTTCGCGGTTTTAGAAGTGATGAAAATCAAACTGTGATGACCTCTTACATCTCTATGCTTAGTAGTACATATTGTTCTAAATACGTGTTGTGCGGTGTCGTTGTTAGAGATATGTCCTAGAAGCCAATTTATTAGGCTACTTTTATAGTTTATGTTATTGGTGATTTCAGATCATTTGTTCTTTGATTTAATCGTTGACCAGGGACGGAGCCAGCCGAATTTTAAGCCCGGGCACCATCACAAAGTTAATAAATTAAATATTAAAAAAAATTAAATAATAAATTTAATATAAATTATTATTTTATAATATGATTAAGAGTATTATTGCAGAATATATATTTTCTAAAAAATTAATTGCTTTTTATTATATTTATCTCTCATTGTAAGAGCATGAATTGAATAAAATCTGGAAGTCTCATTAAACACTACACAGCTGTTGTGTGCGTAGTGAAGTCTGACTTTTTAAAGCATATAGCACAACCTTTGTCTTTTTCCCTTTCATTGAAACCCACCCAATGGTTTTATTTATAGATGAATATAAAATACGGAAGAGAAAGTGAAATGAAATCAGTCAATTAGTTTGGGAAGTAGAGCATACAGTAGAGAAACTAGACTCATGCCCAGGCACATTTTACATTTTTTTTTAGCCAAACCCAGGCATATATCTGTTTCAACCCCGGGCACTTTCAGGCCTTTTGATATTTTAACAAGCAAAATACCTTGTCAGGCCATATATTTCGGGAAACAAGCCCAGGCACGTGCCTGGGCTTGCCCCTACATAGCTCCGTCACTGTCGTTGACAGTTCATTCAGGTTGAGGATCTGAATTATAGATCACTGTTATTCATTTAGTAGTAAATGACAACGATAAATCTAAAAGTCCATAATCTTGATAATTAACAAAGGACATTAATTATCAATAAGATTAGTATGTAAGTTAAGTGATGATTAAGTTCTATAAATCATAGGTTAAGAGTAACCAACTTAATTGCATATGTATATGTTATAGAACATAGTACAGGACTGGACCCCACGAAATAAATATATGGATTGTGTTACGTGTCATTATTTATTTCGTTATGATTTTGGTTCTAAGTTTAAGATGATTATCTTTTCCACATGAGGATAGATGCTATAAATCATGTCTACTGCTGATTCCTGATAAAGGCTGCTATACGGACTTGATTTAAGTATTCTTGAATTGTGCGGGGAAAAGCTAATTATCAAGAAAACCGTATGTCCCTCATTAATTCACTTAGTGAGTGACGATATCTGTTTGGGCCCCTTGATGGAGATAGATTGTTTGCTAGCAACTGATACAATTATCTCTAGATCAAGAAACGTATAATCTGCAAGAATGACACGTTCCTATCTTGGATTATACGATGATATCGTGTGACATAAGAATCAAAATAGAGAAACATAATTGTTCTCTTACGCAGGATTGAAATTTTGTAGCTATACACTATTTATGCGAATTGGGAATCATAACGTGTTGCTAGATACCGCTTATGATTATTGGAATTAAATAGCGATTTAATTCCATGTCCAACATAGCATAAATCCTCAAAGGGTCACACAAAATTGGTATTTAATCATACGTGTATTATTTATTTATTTGCAATAATGAGTATTGCAAAATATGATAGGTTGATTAATTAATTAAATAGCGTTATGGACCGTTATAATTAATTAAGTCAAATGGATCATATAAAAATAAATTAATGCATTGTCTAATCTCTAAATAATTATTATTAAGTTAATAATTATTTATAAACAACACACTTAATTTAGTTAAGTTATTTGGGCTTTAATTTATTGGTAAATTAAATGTCCAAATTAAATAGCTTTGAGTGGGCCTTTAATTAATAGAATAAAGGGACCAATTGGAGATGGACTATAGGGGCCAAAGAAGCCCACTAGGAGGCCGGCCACAAGGAGGTAGGTGGGAATGGCACACTTGTAAATTGTGTGAACTCCTAGCTAGGGTTAAGAGGCTATATAAGGCACCTTATGGTGGCTCCTTTTGCTCTCTTCTCTCTCCTCTCATCCTAGCCGCCACCTAGCCCCCCTCATAGGGTGCGCCGCCCCCCCCTCATCTCCTCTCCCCTCAAGCTCATGTGTTGAGCATCCCTCTCTCCTACAAATTAGTTTAGTTCTTTGGTTGAAGAAAGGGAATGCTTGGGATTAGACTCGTCCTTCTCTTCGCTAGCACGAATTGAGAAGAACTTGGTTAATACCATAGTGGACTCGAGGCACCGCGAATAGGAGGTGTTTGGAGAGCACGCTACCGACACCAAACCCAAGGATTCGAGCCTCTTGGTTGCTATACCAAGAGAGGTAAAAATCCATCCTTTCTCTTGTGTCAAATCGGCTTTTGTACTAGATCCGTTTTGTGTGTTGTTTTCTTGGCTTAATTAGTTGGTAATTAGCATAAAAATGAAAATTAGCACACTTTCTAACAGCCGTACCGTGTCGTGTCAAACATGGCGTGTCTAGATTATTTCTCGTGTAGTGTCGTGTCTAAATATTTTACGTGCCGTGTCTAAATCCTAAGAGATGGACACGACACATCTAAGAACACGCCACGCCTCGTGTCCTCGTGTCGTTCCGTGTCGTGTCTTCTTTAGACGTGTCGTGTCGTGACGTGTTCAGACAAGTTTAACTTTTTGACATGAATGTAATTTGTTTATGAAATTTAAAAAATAAATTTATTAAATACGTCAAAAATTAAGAAAGTAGACGTGTTGTACCATTGAATTAAAATATAGATTAATTTTTAACAATCGATTAATATTTTGACAACTTCTTATCGGACTTAAGTAATTATTTTACTAAAAATAAATCAAACTCATGAAAAGGTACAAAATTATTTTAAATGACAAAAAATATTTGATTCTTTTTAAGACAAATCACATATAGATTTCTATCTTTAATTTGCGCATGGTCTAGACCCTTTTATTTTATTTGTGATTTAATTATTGAATCATCCTAATTATATTGTAATCTTTTGATTTCCAATTCTAACGATTTACAAGTGTTTTATTCGAAAATAAGTCTATTAATAATCATTGATTTATGATTAAATGTATCTTTGGTAAGATTTATGGAAAAAACATAATAGTATGTACATAATGGAGGAATTCATTGTATTTCTATAACACTATGTGTGTCTCCTTTTCGTGCTTGGCGTGTCTGTAATACGTGTCGTGTCTCTCGTGCCGTGCCGTGTCGTATCTCGTGTCGTGTCCAGACAATTCGCGTGTTGTGTCGTGTCGTGTCTATTTCTTCAAAGTTGGACACGACACGCTTAAGGACACGCCACGCGAAGTTCTCGTATCGTGTTCGTGTCTGTGTCTTACCGTGTCGTACCACCTCTGTGCCGTGTCGTGTCGTGCCGTGTTCGGACACGCCGTGTTTTTTTTAGAACACCAGTACAGGTCCCACTGTCAGCAAGAAGGTGCACATAAGCACATTATATAGTTGGTTACCGCAATAGAAAATCTGATGCCCTTTTATTATTATTTTTTTTTGTAAGTTGTGAATTTGTGTGTCCCACTACTGTCCAAAGTGTGAGAAATGATGGGAATCTTTGACTTCTGACTCCATGTTTAGGAAACATCATTATATCATTAATCAAGGTATAATTATTTGAATAGAGTTCCTTATGAGGTCGTTAGATTCTCCATCGATTATTGACCTACATAAACTAATAGTAGAAGCTTTCTTGTTTCCTACATTTTAATGACCATGCATGGGGAGACTTTGATATAGGCATAGTTCTGTTTATATCTAAAATATGCCTGCTGATATAGACTATTTGATATGGACACAGATACCTTCCCACTATTTTGAAATTTTAACAATAAAATAATAGAATCAGCTTTACAAATGCTATATAATTTTCTTAAATAATAAATACGGAAGCTACATATTTCCCCTCCATAATTGCTGTTTTAGTGTTTAGCTGTTCATTGAAATTTGGCTGGTATTTAACAACTTGCATAAAATAAAAATATGACAAAAATGGATGCAAATATGAGTCTTCAACTATAAAAATACATAAAAAAGAAAGATTTTTCTGAATTATCAGTAAATAGGATTGTGGTCTAATAAATTTTTTTCGTGGCTTTTCTGAATTATCAGTAAATAGGATTGTGGTCTAATAAATTTTTGTCAGCCACGAAAAAAAAAACTATGGGTGTGTTTGGATGGAACGGAATAAGTCGTGAATAGGAAATAGAAATAAGGAATTTCGATTTGCGTGCTTATCCATATTCCTTATTCTTATACCATGTTTTTGTTATTATACCAAATTCCTTATTCTTGTGTTATTTGAGTTGCACAAGAATAAGAATAAGCACGCAAACCGAATTTCTTATTCCTATTCTCTATTTCCGGCTCATCCAAACACACCCTACGTGATTTTAATAAAATCATTATTGTATCTTAGAAAACTTAGGGTGCGTTTGTTTGTGACTTAAAGGGTGCATAACTTAAGTTATGTATCCTTAAGTCACCAAACACCTCTTACATAAGATGCCTTAAGGGTACATAAGTTATGCACCGGTCCCCTTTAATTTTTTTTTCGCAACAATACCCTTTAGAAATAATTAATAATAATCTATAATAATTAATAATAATTAATAAATAATAATATTTAATAAGTAACAATAACTATTAAAAAATCATAATTAGTAATAAATATTAATTATTATAATTAATAAATAATAATATATAACAAGTAATAATAATAATTAATAAACAATATTGATTTATTATTAAATAATTAATAATATTTCATAATAATAAAATGATTTCTTATTATCATTAATAATTAATTTTTATAATAATTAAAAATTAAAATTTAATTAATATTAATTAATAAATAATAATACTTAATAAGTAACAATAATTATTAAAAAAATCATAATTAATAACAAAGATTAATTATTATAATTAATAATATTTAACAAGTAATAGTAATTATTAATAATAATGATTTAAGAATAATAATTAATTGAAGATAATTAATCAATAATAATTTTTATTATAAAATAAATAATAATATTTATAATATTTAATTAAAAGTAATTATTAATATTTCATAATAGTAAAAATAATTTATTAGCATCATTAATAATTAATTTTTATAATAATTAATAATTAACAATAATTAGGTCACAACATATAATACATAATACTAATTCAAATTTAAGGGCATTTTAATCTTTTGACATGAATATATGCATGCATTAAGTTAGTCATCCTTACTACACCACCAAACATCTATTACATAACACTACATAAATACTTAGGCATCCTTAAATTTTTTTTTTTTGAATAAACGCCCGTAGACATCCTTAAGTTATGCAACTCCTTACTACACAAACAAACGTCCCTTACAAAATAATTGAAGCTACACTGGCCGTCTGATTCATGTACATGTGTGTACAACAGTAAGACAGAAGATCTGCAGCTTGGTTTGGTGCTGCATGCACAGAGTCGGAGCGCAGCGATGTACAAATGCTTGCTTGAGCTGGGATGGGAAAAGGAATCTGGTCTCACGCGTCACCCTGACACTCGCATTTATATTAAAGTAGTTAATATCATTGTTGCCACCATTGTAATCAGTGGAGATATTTTTTTTTTTTAAATCAAAGTGGAGTTTGATTTATTCCAGAAACGTATTTGTTGGGTTTTGGGGGGTTTCCATTTTAATTCGCACCCTTCAACAAGTTATGAAGTTACTGCGGGTGGCCTGGAGTCCTAGGATATCGCATTTATACCCACCCAAAGAAGAGACTCTTCTGATCTTCAAAAATTTTGAAATTTATTTTATATTTTAAACATTTGAAAATTTATAGTACAGTTCAACTACAAAATTACTAGTTTTGTCCTTACTTCCAAACTCTTATTATGTAAAGTTCAACTTAAAAATAGTATAGCATAATCCTTCACTTCTATTTACCTCACATTTCATCACTGATTCGCAATAACAAACAAATTTTATGTTATTTTTTTAATAGGATGTAAACATCAATATTTAAACTGCAATATAATAATTACAGATCCAAGCATTTTTAGATAGAGGCAAAACAGAAAAATTAGACACTTTTTCATTACATATTTACTACTATATATATATATATATATATATATATATATAGAGTTTAGCTACGGTGAGTCGCGACCAAAACTCCTAGATCTAGATCAAAATAACCGATCCAAACCGTCCAATATGATCTCCCTATTGAAATCTTCATGTAGACCAGATTTTTCATTTTTTCAAAATTTTTAAGTATTTTTTTGAAATTTTAGAAAATCGTTAATCTAATTGGTTCTGAACCATTCAAAAACATCAGTTTTTAAAAATCCGAAAAAAATACTTAAAAATTTCGAAAAAATAAAAAATTTGGTTTGCATGGAGATTTCAATAGGGAGATCATATTGAACGGTTTGGATCGGTCATTTTGATCTAGATCTAGGAGTTTTGGTCGCGACTCACCGTAGCTAAACTCTATATATATATATGTGTGTGTATAAGTATCGTTGTATAATAAAAAAGCCAAATTCTTTTTTTTTGTGATATAAAAAAAAGACTCTTGCGAATTAACAGGGAAGAGTATAGAATTACAAATTTCAACAAGGAAATAATATTCATTTTCTCAGTTCTTCTACTTATTATGTTACTTTATAATACATATTATAAAGTGTCTCATTTAAAAAATAAATTTTCTTCGATAGAAACTGGTTTTTCAAATGGAAATCCAACCCTAATTTCAGTAATTTCATTTTCTTCTTTTTTTTTTTGCCAAGATATATGCATGATTGAGAAGCTATAACGAAATTAAGACAAATGCGATGATAAAATTAGCGAAGAATATAAAGATTTGTCCACATGAAGGGTGTACAAAAAAAAATCGTGAACCCGTTCAATCAATTCAACCCACCTGATCCAAAATTATTTTTTACCGGATTAGCATGATGTTGGATCGGATACGGGTTCTAATTTTGACAAACCCATTACATCGGGTTGGGCTATGGATTTTGTATTTGATAACCCGTGTATATTTGAATCCACTCGTTTATCACTATTTACTCATCTCCGCCTTATATTTCCTCATGTCCTTACTCAAAGATCTCTTCTCTCATGAAGTTTTGACCTCCATGGCCATGCACGTCCTTTATGCTTCTCACAAACCCTTGAAAGTTGAAAAATATTTCGAATGCGTCTCTAATTTGCCTCGAACTAAACTGTAATAACAAAAAAAAAAAATTTTGTGTGTATTTTATTTGATCGATATTTTAATCCGCTTAACCCATAAAAATCTTTACATAAAAAATTAACGGGTTGGGTTGGGTTACGGATGGGTTAACTAAATTTATTTTCTAACCCGGTATTGTCTATTTGGGTTCAAATTTTGCTAAAATATCATAAACCCACCCGTTGTACACCCCTAGTCTTAGTCCGCAGTGAAAACAAAAAGTTTACAATAATACATATTTTGTGCTTTTTTTGCAGGAATTTCTCTATAAATTATCTTATTCTCAAATTTATTTTTTCTCCGATACATACTGAAGAAATAAGTCCAAGAAATAACATTAGTTTCAATATTTATTTATTTATTTTTTGCATGATATCATGATATTTGGTTTAAAGAAGTTAAAATAATAACAAAACAAATGTGATAATAAACTAAGCAGCACGATGAAGATTGGGTTCACTGTTCACAGGTGATTTTCCTACAAACTTATAAGCACTACTGAATTATCAAAAAATTCATAATTATTCGTTAATTGTTTTTATTTTAAGGTTCTTTGTGGAAAATGTAATCTGAGGAGGAAAAAAAATAAATCGGGGAGGTAACAATTGTTGGTGGGGGAAAAAAAAAAGAGTGTTCAATTTGCGTATTTATAATTTATTTGCTCTTCTCATCTTTCCTGGTTTTTCATTCGAAAGTCATAAGCAGATATTGAACAAGCCAGCCACATCATTACCTTTTTAGAACAACTTTCTTGAGCATGCTCTGACATGGCAGATTGAATATTTGAAATTTGGCATATTTATAATATTGAACACTATAAATTCACAATAAATTTATTCATACAGAAAGAGTTCTAAAAAACAAACAAGTATGTTCGATGCCCCAAAATGTTTCAAATTTTACTCCTTTATTATATATTTTTTAAAATTTAAATTTCAAACTTTGAATCCAAACATTGATCTTGTTCAATTTAACAGGTAATTTATTGATATTCGATCAAAGACCAAAACATAATTTGTTCATGATAAAATTATTTATCATAGTTAACAATATTCTTTCATTTTTTTATGACACGTTTAATTATACAAGATTAGCAGTTCAGATTTGACCTTGAATTTTTAAATTTTGATAAAAATAATTACAAATAAATTTGAGACATTTGGGGCATTGAAACTCTATTCGGTTAAAAATACACATTCACATACCAATTTTTTAAAAAATGTTTTAAAATAACTACCAAAAAAATAATAAAAAAGATTTCAGTGTAATTTAAAACGTAACAAAAAGTATTTTATATGCCTTAAAATTAAACGAGTTTCTAAATACCTCATATTGAAATTATTTAATTTTTGCGTAACACTTTTTGGAAGGATTAACCCGTATGGGGATGTGGATTAATTTCCAGTCTCTTTTTGTTTTCGCCGTTGAAATAGAAATCTCTGTGGAAAAGTATGGTTTGACTGAGAAGTACTGTTGGTCATGGTCATGGTCATGTGGGGTTTTAGCTTTATTTCTCAGAATTTCTTCACAGAAAAGAAAAGAAAACACAGACTTGTCACCATCACCGTTCAATCCTCCCCACGCTGTTAATTATACTCAGACACTCCAATACAGTCATAATCCGTCCATTTTAGATCCAACGGTTTAAAATGCACCTTACAAACTAATAATATTTGAGTTCTCAAAAACTCTAATTAAAGATTTGGAGAGGATCTGTGAGTTAGAGTTTCCTGTTGTGAGTGGAAACAACAAACGCTTTGCTCGAGAGTCTCCTCTCTCTCTCTCTCTCTCTCTCTCTCTATAGACGAGTTCCTATTGAGCTCCGCGTTTTCCGTACTAGTTGGCCACTAGATATGAAGATCTTTCACACTTCGTTTTCTTCTTGTTTTACTAATGGTGAATCCGTGGTGAGAGCTCAGTAAGTCAAGCAAAAGTTGCTTTCTTTGGGGAATTTGGGGCTTTGCCAAATCCTCTGTTTTCCTTATTTAATCAAGTGGGTCTCTCTACTTTTGGGTGTGTCGAGCTTTCTGTAGATTTCTTCGTTTACAAGATGGAGCATTTTAGAGATTGGTTCTCTTCTTTCGCTACATAGCATATTTGTTGCGTTTGATACTTATATTGGGTGGTAAGTAACGCAAACTGGTTTCTATCCTTTTTGGGTTTATGTTTTTGTTGTTAGATCTTCTCTTCTGTTGTTGGAATTGTACAATGTTTTGATATATATATATTTTTTTTTGGTTTTTCTTTTTTTATGAGCCGCTTTTTGAGTAGCTAAAGAACAAACAAAAAACCTTTTTGAACCAACAAAAAAAATTTCACTTTATGGAAAGAATGGTTTGCGATCCTGCTTCCGAGGATTTAGTTAAGTTGGTTTTTAGTTTAAAGAGGAGAACAAGTGCTCTCTATCAAATTTATGAGCTGGTCTTTATATGTTGATTTAGATCTGTGAGATCTATGGCTCTTGAGTGGGCTTTGTGGGTCTACTTTGGTGGGTTCCTGATGTAATTAAATTAAATGAAACCTTTTTGTTGGTTTGTTTATTATTACATTTTAGCTTTAATGAGTGAGTTTTGAATCTTGGTTGGTCAAATTTTTTAAGTACATTTAGTTGTAAATGCTTCAACTTTTTGTGTTGTTACGATTTCTGTATCTACTTTCTATCAGATTTGCCCATTTGAGAATGGTTTGATGTACTTAAACTGAAGTCGGAAAAGAATTCTTTTATTTGATACTAATACTTTGTACCATCTGGGCAGATAATTTCAATGAATCAAGTTAAAAATAGCTGTATTTGAAAAGTCAATTAAAATGTTCAATTAATGCTTTCAATCGGCGCTAGATCCACTAGTAACTGGTACAATGGGTATTCGACCAGCACTGAAAATCTGTAATTGTATTATTTCTTAGTTATGCTGGTCTATAACCAACACTTACCTACAGACTTTAACCTCTCAAAAAAATAAAATAATAATAATAATAATAATAATAATAATTAACCAACATTTAGGTACATTAAGTCTAAATTACTCTGAATGTACAAATAATGTTTTCAACTAGTTAGATACCAACTTATTGCTTATTGCACCGGTATTGATCTGATTCTTGATCTAGCTGGTATGCCAGTACTAGCTAAGAGTGTAATGCTTGCTTATATATGCTGTTACCTATATCATCATCAATTGAACTCAATTTGACATTTGAATGCAGGTCCCTTTTAAATATTTGAACTCCTGATTTCCCTTACTTCTTTCCTAGAACCTCATGGCGCGAATAAGATATTATTGCCTCCTTTTTCTCCACTACCTACTCTTACACAACATGTGCCATGCCACTGTCACTGACATGGTATGCCTGCAAATGCTTAAGGCTTCCATTAATGATCTGAACAACTTTCTTAACTGGAAATTTGACAACAAAAGTGAAGGGTCTATCTGCAAATTTACTGGAGTTGAGTGCTGGCACCAAAATGAGAACCGTGTACTAAACCTTCGACTCTCCAACATGGGCTTAGTAGGCACATTTCCTAAAGGACTCGAGAACTGCTCCAGTTTAACGGGTCTGGACCTTTCCAGCAACAACTTCACAGGTCCCATACCCATTAACATTTCCAAGATAGTCCCTTTTGTCACCTCCCTCGATTTGTCATACAATAATTTCTCAGGTGAAATCCCCAGCAATCTGTCTCAGTGCTCATATCTCAATACACTGAATCTGCAGCACAACAGGTTGAGTGGAGAGATACCCTGGCAACTGACCCATCTGACCCGTTTGAACCAACTTAATGTGGCTGATAATCTGCTATCAGGTCCAATACCAGCATTCAGCTCATCGGTTAAGGCAAGCTATGCAAACAACCCAGGTCTCTGTGGCGGTTCTTTAGGGGAGTGCCACGGTGGGTCGGGGAAAGGACGCATGGCTGTGATAATTGGATCCGCAGTTGCAGGAGTGGTTATTGTAGCAGTAATTGTAGGGGTTATACTCTTCGTCTGCTTGCGGATGGTGCCGGCTAAGAAGAGGAAGAAGGAATTGGAGGAAAATAAATGGGCTAAAAATATTAAAGGTGCCAAAGGAGTAAAGGTATGTTGGTTCCTTGACTTTTTGCTTTTCTAAATTTTGTTCCTTTTGCAGGTCATTTTTAAGGATAACTGATTTGCCCATAATGTTATCCACTGTGGCATCTGGTGAAGCCTTTTCATATTTTAATGCAGTTTAGTTCAGAAACATCAAACAGAGAATAGACAAAACAGAAGGACATACACACCATGGCAGTACAGCACCTTAATTTTTTATATATATGCATAATTCTGGCTTTGTATGGCAGGCACACCATTCCTTTTGGATAGATCTTGATATGTATTTGAACCAGTATGAACTAGCAATCCTTGGTGCATATTGCATGTACCAGAATTTTGTACTAAGCCAGTACTGGTATCTGCAAATAGCAAGGCATCATTAGTTTGCTTAACCATTATTTACAAAATTACTGTGTAGATTTCCATGTTTGAGAAATCAGTTGCGAAAATGAAGCTTAACGACCTTCTCAAGTCAACCAATGACTTCAGCAAGGAGAACATTATTGGTACTGGCCGTACCGGCACAATGTACAAGGCTACCCTGCCTGATGGGTCCTTCCTTGCCATAAAACGGCTCCAAGACTCGCAACACTCTGAATCCCAATTTGCATCTGAAATGGCAACATTAGGCAATGTGAGGCACAAAAACCTAGTGCCTCTATTGGGCTATTGCCTTGCAAAAAAAGAGAGACTTCTGGTGTACAAGCACATGCCAAAAGGAACACTGTTTGATCTGCTACATGTGCAAGAAGCAGAGGAGAAGAAAAGGAGTACTCTTGACTGGCCTGTGAGGTTGAAAATTAGTATAGGAGCTGCCAGGGGTTTTGCTTGGCTCCACCACAGTTGTAACCCACGAATCCTTCACCGAAACATCAGCTCAAAATGCATTTTATTGGATGAAGATTTTGAGTCCAAGATCTCTGATTTCGGGCTGGCTCGACTCATGAATCCCATAGACACCCATTTGAGCACATTTGTCAATGGTGAATTTGGCGACCTTGGGTATGTAGCTCCAGAATACACGAGGACACTTGTTGCGACCCCAAAAGGTGATGTGTACAGTTTTGGCGTTGTTTTACTGGAATTAGTTACTGGTGAGAAGCCCACGCAGGTGACCAATGCCCCTGAAAATTTTAAGGGAAGTTTGGTTGATTGGATTACCTACCTCTCAAATAATTCTCTTTTGCAAGATGCCATTGATAAGTCTTTAATAGGAAAGGATTATGATAGGGAGTTGATGCAATTTTTGAAAGTAGCGTGTAATTGCGTGCTCTCAGCACCCAAAGAGAGGCCGACCATGTATGAGGTATACCAGTTACTGAGGGCTATTGGGGAGAGGTACCACTTTACTACCGAGGATGAGATAATGATACCAGCTAGTGGTACAGAGGATGATGGCATTAACCTTGATGAGCTCATTGTTGCTAAGTAAGGGAAATTGTAAATGGGGATGCCTTAGTTGGGTATTTTTGTATAAAATTTTTTAGTTTGTAGCACTGTTGGAGTATATGCCTTGTTGTCAAAGGGTGCAAATATGACTCTACTATTGTTACGGTGTAGTGTGTTTCTCAAGGCATTTTTGTTAGGCATATGATTGTTTGTAGACTATAATTATGCAGAAAGGGAGGTATTGGCGTATTTCATATCTACCTTTCCTTACTATTTACTACACTTTGATTGCAACATGTAAAAGATCAAGTGACTAATCCCAGTTGAAGAACTCGGAGAAATCCGAATCCAGGAGGATTTGCACTCAATTGAATGAATAAAAACTCAGAAACAACTCAAATTGAAATATGGTGTTGGTTTGTATATCTTATTGAAATATGTAGTCATACTCATACGTACATCTAATACTACTCTCGCGATCCGCTAAACCTCATTTACCTCTCCAGCTTACCCAGATACTAGTAATTTACGCTAGGCCTGTCAAACGTATAAACCGGAAGCTGAAACAGCCATTTCCGTTTTCGTTCTGTTTATCAAAATGGAACGAAATGGTTATTTTATTTCTCTTCCGTTTCGTCAAACGAAATAAAAATTTGTTATGTTTAACGTTTCGTCTCTATTTTCTATTGATTTGAGCCCTATTTTCGTATTCCGTTTCATTTACATTAACAAATTTCAATTCCGTTTCCGTTTCGTTTCTGAAAACGGAATTCATTTCATCTTTCGTTTAACGTTCCGTTTCGACGGAACGAAATGGAACACGGAACGAAACGTTAATATTGCCGGGTCTAATTCACACCATATAAATGTCAAGTCAAAAGTGGCAGTTGACAAAAAAGAAGTGCCAACGCAAGTGCTGACGTTCGACAATCCTCCAGCTTGGAAAGAGAAGAAAGAAAAGTAATAGGATTTCTTTGAAATGTATTCCGGTATCTTAGTCACGAAGCATAGCAAGTTCATAACTCTTATATTAGACACCCACGAAATTCATTCCAGATCATTTATCATCTTAGAAAGAGAGAAAAGGTAAAATGGCTGATATCCAGGTAAGAAGAAACAAGAAGGTAGTGCAGAAATGTTACCTGAGTGGGCCTGTTAAGGAGAGTGACTTGGAGGTGGTAGTATCTGATACCGTCCAGTTGGCGCTCCCTCCTGGATCAACGGCTGTGATTGTTAAGAACCTCTATATTTCTATTGACCCCTGGAATTTTAGCATGAAAAAGGATGCTTCTACCTCACCACTTTCGGTATATGTTTAATTGTGCCATTTTTTCAATTTAATTTTTACAAAAACTGTTTCTTTTACTTCTAAATTAATTCAGAATTAACAATTTTACTTAGGTTAAAAAATACTGCTAAATATTTAATCGCTGAATTTGTTATCTTGATGTATTAAATTCAGGTTATAACAGGATATGGTGTGGCAAAAGTTGTTGTTTCAAGGTATAAAGATTTCAGGGCTGGAGATTTGGTGTTGGGGATAACTGGATGGGAAGAATACAGTCTCATATCAGATCCCAATTCCCTAATCAAGATCAATTATCCGGACCTACCTCTTTCTTACTACACCGGCATTCTTGGTATGATACTTGTACCACCCTTTATTTTATTTCAATATATCTTAGGGACAGCCATTTTCCTATTTATTTCAATTACAATTTATGCTGATAAGTTGTGTTTTTGTAACCAACTTATTGCGCTAGAGCCTATACACATGACATTTAATTTCTTTGGAGTTTTTATCCTTATATGATGCCGTTATGGTGTAAGAGGAAAATTGCAAACTCATACTCGTTGTGTCACACAAACAAGCTGTTAAAGCAGATGAACTTACAGTGTGTCTTAATCTCATGGTACATGTATGACATACTTAATGTAGGGATGCCGGGAATGTTGGAAAGTGTTGAAAATAGTCCATTCGGCCAGGTGTTCGGCCAGGTCCAGCCGAATGGTTGGCAGAACAGACGCGTTTTTCATACAAGGAAAGGTCCAGGCTGCACCAAAGTTGGAAATACGTGTATGGCTCGTCCAGGGGTGTGGTTCTAGTATGTTGGGATAGTTTCTTGTAAATAAAATATCAAATGTAACAAATAAAGAAAGAAATAATGGGGAATTATGGAAAGGGGGTGTGTGCCTCTATAGGATAGTTTTCCTATTTATTATTCATCTTCTCCATGTAATATGTATCTCAGACATTAACAGAAAATAAAAGAAAGAGTGTGCGTGTGTGTGGAGGATGTAGGCACCAAGTTGGTGCTGAACCTCATTAAATTCCCGTGTCCTCTTGTATCTAAATTGTGTGATTGTTGTACTGAGATCCTCGTGCTGACTAGCCCTAAGGGGCACGGTTCTTGTGCAAGTTGCACTTGGATCGTGCCTCCTCGAACCTAAAATCTAACTTCCGCTGCGTAGATGCTCAAATTCTTAACATGATATCAGAGCGTGGTTCAGAGATGGGAGGACAAAACGAAGGCGATGAAAGACGAAGAACGACTCGAAGCAAGTGCAAGGCGGATGTTTCTTCAACCAAAAAGGTGTATGGAGATAGACAACCGTTCGAGTGGCTTTCTACATCGACTTTGGAGCACGAGCAGTGACATAACTGCTAAAAACAGACTATTCGGCTGTGTGTACGGCCGTACAGGACCGAACAGGGTGAACAAACAGAGGAACATGGTCATTCGGCTGGTCATTCGGCCGAACAGGAGACCGAACGGCTCACAGATTGGGCCGAACAGCTAAGGGAATCTGAATTTACTGCTGGATTTGACTCACATGATGGTCTAGATGCAGAGGAAGAAGAAGTAGAGGAAGAAGTGATACAGACTGACCGTCCACAGCCCTTAGCATCTCCAGAGGACACTCCTGAGGTAAGTGGTTCTAACTCTAGATATGTACTTCCACCACGGCACAATCGTGGTAAACCACCAAAGAGGTATGTACCTGAAGATGGAACAAGTAAGGAGGTTGTATACCCGATTGCAAATTTTGTTACCACTAAAGGACTACCAGAACCACTAAGAAAGTTCAGTGATCAAATGTTGAATGTACTTTTACCTAGAAATGTGAATGAAGCTCTTGGTGATTCCAAATGGTTAGAAGCAATGAATGAAGAGATGAAAGCCCTTTATAAGAATGAAACTTGGACTTTAGAAAAATTGCCAAATGGTAAGAAACCAGTAGGATGTAAGTGGGTATTCACAATTAAGTATGGTGTAAATGGTAACATTGAGAGATACAAGGCTAGGTTAGTTGCTAAAGGATATACTCAAACGTATGGGATTGATTATCAGGAGACGTTTTCCCCTGTTGCAAAACTAAACGCAATTCGAGTGTTGTTGTCTCTTGCAGCTAATTTAGACTGGCCACTCCACCAATTTGATGTGAAGAATGCATTCTTACATGGAGATCTGGAAGAAGAAATCTATATGGAGCTACCACCAGGATTTGATGAGCTAAGGGCATTCAACATGAGAAATCAAGACAAAAATGACCTCTGTTCGGCTGACTGTTCGGCCAGGGGCAGGCCGAATGGTAGCCCGAATGGTCCAGAAAATAAGGTGTGCAGATTGAGAAAAGCCCTGTATGGGTTGAAACAGTCTCCACGGGCCTGGTTTGGAAGATTTTGTCAAGCAATGAGGAAATATGGATTTATCCAGGGAGAATCAGATCACACTTTGTTTTACAAAAGGAGATATGAAAAACTAACAGTTTTAATTATCTATGTTGATGATATGATAATTACAGGTGATGATTCAGAGGAAATCTAAAGACTTGAGGAGAAGCTCTCAAAGGAATTTGAAATGAAAAATCTGGGAGGACTGAAATATTTTCTTGGAATTGAGGTGGCACGATCTAGTGGAGGGATAGTTCTATCTCAGAGGAAATACATCCTAGACTTGTTGGCTGAAGTGGGTATGTTAGACTGTCGTCCTGCAGACACACCAGTGGTACAAAATGAGAAGTTGGGAGAGTTTCCTGATCAGGTACCAACCAATAAGGAAAGATATCAAAGATTGGTAGGTAAGCTAATCTACTTGTCTCACACACGACCTGATATAGCCTTTGCTGTAAGTCTGGTAAGCCAGTTCATGCACAACCCAAGTGAAGCTCACATGGAAGCAGTAATGAGAATTATTAGATATTTAAAGGGTACACCATGAAAAGGTATACACTTCAAAAGGAATGGACACCTTGACATCATGGGTTACACAGATGCTGATTGGGCAGGTAGTATCTCTGACAGAAAGTCAACTTCTGGATATTTCGCTTTTGTAGGAGGGAATCTTGTTACATGGCGAAGTAAGAAGCAAGGGGTAGTGGCTCTTTCAAGCGCAGAAGCAGAACTCATTGGTGTTGTGAAGGGTGTGTGTGAATTGCTATGGATAAGGAAACTCATGAGAGAACTCGGGTTCGAGTCAGGGGGAGCTATGACCTTATGCGTGGACAACAAGGCAGCAATTGATATGTCTCACAACCCTGTTCAACATGACAGAACCAAACACATTGGAGTCAATAGGCATTTCCTCAAGCAAAGCATAGACTTGAAGATTATCCAGTTGAAGTTTGTGAAATCAGAAAATCAACTGGCTGACATTTTGACCAAGGGGGTAACAAGCAATGCCTTCAAGAATGTGATTAGCAAGTTAGGTATGACAGATCTGTACATACCAACTTGAGGGGGAGTGTTGGAAAGTGTTGAAAATAGTCCATTCGGCCAGGTGTTCGGCCAGGTCCAGCCGAATGGTTGGCAGAACAGACGCGTTTTTCATACAAGGAAAGGTCCAGGCTGCACCAAAGTTGGAAATACGTGTATGGCACGTCCAGGGGTGTGGTTCTAGTATGTTGGGATAGTTTCTTGTAAATAAAATATCAAATGTAACAAATAAAGAAAGAAATAATGGGGAATTATGGAAAGGGGGTGTGTGCCTCTATAGGATAGTTTTCCTATTTATTATTCATCTTCTCCATGTAATATGTATCTCAGACATTAACAGAAAATAAAAGAAAGAGTGTGCGTGTGTGTGGAGGATGTAGGCACCAAGTTGGTGCTGAACCTCATTAAATTCCCGTGTCCTCTTGTATCTAAATTGTGTGATTGTTGTACTGAGATCCTCGTGCTGACTAGCCCTAAGGGGCACGGTTCTTGTGCAAGTTGCACTTGGATCGTGCCTCCTCGAACCTAAAATCTAACTTCCGCTGCGTAGATGCTCGAATTCTTAACAGGAAATGACAGCATATATAGGATTTTATGAAATATGTGCTCCCAAAAAAGGAGAGTTTGTCTTTGTTTCAGCTGCATCAGGAGCTGTCGGGCAGCTTGTTGGCCAGTTTGCCAAATTGACTGGCTGCTATGTGGTTGGGAGTGCCAGTTCTGATGAAAAGGTTCCTTTTGTTTTTACTGCTTCTCTTATCCTTTAGATTAACTTTATGTGTCTAAGATTATGGCATTAATTGTGTCCTCTTTGCTTTTCTAAACAATATACCCCAGGTTAATCTATTGAAGGAGAAGTTTAGCTTTGACGATGCTTTCAATTACAAGAAAGAACAAGACTTAAATGCAGCACTCAAACGGTTGATCCAGGAAATTTAATTTATTGTATTATCCTTTATCAAAACCTTAAAATTAATTCCTTACTTTCCTATATCCTTACAGGTGCTTCCCTGAAGGCATTGATATCTATTTTGAGAATGTAGGTGGTGCAATGCTTGATGCGGTTCTCCTAAACATGCGACACAGTGGTCGAATTGCAGCATGTGGGATGATATCGCAATATAACCTCGAGAAACACGAAGGGGTACACAACCTCCTGAACATCATAACAAGGAAATTGAGGATGGAGGGAATTTTCGTTTCTGATCATTTCTCAAAATATAGAAAGTTTGAGGAGATGGTTGCGCGGCATCTGAAGTCGGGCAAAATCACTTATGTGGAAGACATAGCTGAAGGGCTCGAGAGTGCGCCAACGGCTTTTTGTTGGTTTGTTCAAGGGTAAAAATGTTGGCAAGAAGCTAGTGGTTATTGCTAGAGAATAATGAAATGCATTAGTTGGTGGTTATGCAGTTTTTTGAGTTGATGGGATTAATCTATAACCTGGCTTGATCGACTTGATTGTTATCTGTAAGAATTACTTGCAGAGCACCATCTATACTTGTGACATTGTGGTCAATTAAGCAAATTGATTTTTAATCAAAGACAAAAATTGATTTTTACTTGAAAGACTCAAAATTTTTTTAATTTGACATTTGATAAGCTTTGCGGGGATTTCAATTTTTAAGTAGGACATCAGCGACTGTAAGGACAAATTACTTCAACTAATTGTTGATAAAAAAAAAACTGCAAGTAGTATCACTGTATCACATATGGAGGTACAGATTTGTGAGTATTTGGACATTATTAGTTTGCCTATTGAGTGCCAATAAGATTGAACAGTTGATATTTCAATTTATTCAATTGTAATCAATTGAATTTCGTACAAAAGAATAACTTTTTTCTTTGTAAATAGAACAGAGAATGGTAGCTTTGATAAAGAATAGTAGGAAAAGGAAGACAGAAAGGGAAATAGTGAGAAGCGACTCTCTTGGAGAAGGTTAAGAGGACTTATGAAATGCGCATAAATATAGAAAAATTAATTACGGAAAGAAAGAGAACTAATTACGTAGGGCTGTCAATGAAACCCTTTGACCCGTTTACCCAATCCAATCCGTACCGTACCGTATAAAACGGGTATGGATAAAGTTTTATTTTCGTTAAGTTAACGGGTATGGGTAAGAAATTTTTTTCGTTAATTTAATGGGTACGGATACAGGTAAAAGCTATTTCGTACCGTTTTCATAACGGGTAATTGCCACAATTAAAAAGATACAATTACATGATATATATGGCATTTTATATTGCATAATTGGTAAAAAAATATTGCTAGATTTTATTTAAGATTTATAATTCTTTCCATTCAGTGTACGAAAAAATAAAAAAGCATAAACTTAAAATATTCGCCACCATTGTTGCACTTTATTAATATACTTATTGATATAATTTATTTATACAGAGTGTACAAATTTTATTATTATTATATTTATTTTTTATCTTTACCGTATCCGTACCGTTAATTCTTAACGGGTACGGGTAAGGTAAGGGTAAAGCTATTTTAACGGGTACGGGTAGGATACGGGTAAAGAAAATTTTAACGGGTACGGTAATGAAAAATACCTTCTACCGTACAGTACATACCCATTGACAGCCCTATAATTACGCATCAAAATAGAAAAGAAATTAATTAGGTAACCATGCTAATAATCCGTGATTGACAATTTGACATCTCTTATTTTAGTTATTATCACCTCCGCTCTCACTTTCTCCCAATTCCCTATCACTCCTCTCATCTCATCTTTTATTTAGATTCTTGCGCTTCTGTCATCATGGCTGAGACTTGAGATTCGCTACCGAGATTTCATTGACAGGATGAACTTAATTATGCAGGGTTATTATTTTTAAATTTTTTTATTTGAACTGGTCTCTTGATCTATCGGTCCTGCCGGTCCATACGATGAATGAAATATGAGCTTTATTTATGTCATTTAAGCAATTTTTTTTTTTTTTGCAAATCAATTTCTAAGTAGGACATCAGCGTCTGTAAGGATTTGTGACTATTTAGAAATTATTTGTTTACCAACTGAGTGCCAATAAGATTGAATAATTGATATTTCAAACCATTTAAAGGTAATCAATTGAATTTCATATTTATAATATTTAATTTGATGTAGACTACATATCTAAGTTTTTATAAATTATTAAATTATAATATTGCTTTGATAAAAAAAAAGACATAATTTTTTTTGGAAAAATTTGTGCGTTGTTCGATTAAAATATAAACAATTTATGTTACACCTTTAATTATAGAGAAAGTTGTTACTGTGATTACATCTAATTAATAATTCTTCACATCTTGTGTATAACTGCCATAAAGTATAAACTTATTCACGCTACACCTTATTTACCCCTCTCGAGCTTAGCTACAAGTTGATTTAACACCCTATAATTCAATCAAAAGTGTTAGGGTACGAAAACTTGTACCACGGAAGTGCTGACGTTGGTGCTTTGCTGACAGATCTACTTAATTAGACAGCAATTTGTTAATTCTTTTTTATTCAAATAAATTAATGAAAAGCCAAGTTCCAAAACACAAAAAATTGACTGGAATAGAATTTCTTTGGAATTTAATTCCAGTATCTTAGTCATTGCTGACGCTTAGTAGCAAGCTCATGAATCCTATATATATAGCCCCTCTTAAACCCATGAAATTCACTCCAGTAGTCCAGATCAATTTATAACATCAACTCAGAAAAAGGAAAAGGAAAAATGGTTGATGCTTAGGTAAGAAGAAACAAGAAGGTGGTGCAGAAATGTTACCTGAGTGGGCCTGTCAAGGAGAGTGACATGGAGGTGGTAATGTCCGACGCCGTCAAGTTGGCGCTGCCTCCCGGATCAACGGCTGTGATTGTTCAGAACCTCTGTATTTCTATTGACCCCTGGAATCTTACCTTGATGGTTAAAAAGGATGATTCTGGCTTGACCACTACACCCCTTTCGGTATGTTTGTAGCATTTTTCAATATAATAGTCACATAAGGCTTACTTTTAATTATATACTGTATAATCGAGCAGATCATGATAAACAATTAAACATGAGGTGTGTAGAGTAAATATCAAAATGCAAAATAGAAATAAAGAATATTTTAAAATAACTGAAATATAATAAAAATTTTCAATTTATTATTTATCTTTTTTAATAGCATAATTTATTTCTATTCCGATTTCTCGCACCATGTAAGCACACCTGGAACTAACCCACCCAAATCCAACAGAGCTATCCAAACAATCTGATCCGAACCAAACCATATTGAACCCATTAATTGGTCCCACTGGACAGTGAAAGTGTGAAACTAATCTGATCCGAACCACTTCTGGAAACTCGAACATCCTAGATAGAGATGAGATAATTCCAACCGTTGAACGCTTTGAGAGAAACACTACGACACTCCAATCTCTGCCGCTTTAGAGTTTGCACAAGCACAACATTCCGAATTTCTTCATACCAACTCTACACAATTGGAAAGTTTAGAAATGGCGGAGGGAGAGGCGAGGCCGAACAAGAAGGTGGTGCTTCGCAACTACGTGGATGGGTTTCTCAAGGAAAATGACATGGAGGTTGTCACTGACACCGTCCGATTGCAAGTGCCTCATGAATCAACGGCTGTGATTGTCAAGAACTTGTACTTGTCTTGTGACCCCTACATGCGCGTGAGGATGTCCAGGCATGATCAGTCTATTGAATTTCCCGGTTTTGTCCTTGGCTCGGTATCAATTATTTTACTATATTTGCAATAATATGATCATAATTAAGCTTAGTCATCACATTTAATTTAATTAATTGAGTGTTAAGTGTTAACCCTCCAAAAGGGGGAAAAAATTAAGGAAAAAATTGGGATATGTATCTATGTATCTCTCTTCTGCTTTTCTTTAATAGAGATATAAGATGTATATATATATGAATTCGTACCTTCGCATTTATGCATGTAAAACATATTGCAAATAGCTATTTATTATAAGTTAGGTGCTGGGTCCTTTTCTTATTAATCAAAACAAAAAGACAAGAAAAACATGGCAAATAATTTCAAAATTGCTAAGTCGTTACTACACACCAATTTGAATGTTCATGGCACACTACCTAAGTTGACACATTAAATGCTAAATATTTTGTTAACAGATGGCTTGATGTTGTCAAAACAGGTTATGACTGGATATGGTGTGGCCAAGGTGGTTGTTTCTGGACATAAAGATTTCAAGGTGGGAGATTTGGTATTGGGAATTACTGGATGGGAAGAATACAGCCTCATCACAGATCCCAATTCCCTGATCAAGATCAATCATCCAGAGCTACCTCTTTCTTATTACACTGGCATCCTTGGTACGTTACTTTACTGTCCATCATTTATTTCAATTTTATCTTAGGGGGCAAGGGCAGCCATTTTTCTATTTATAGCAAGAATTTCAATTACAATTTATGCTGATATGGTGTGCTCTTTTAACCAACCTACTGCACAAGAACCTGTGCTGATAAAAGGTCTTCAGTTTTGTAAAATCTCACAAGATGCCATTGGGTGTAAGAGGAAAATTGAAACTCAAACGTACTACGATTGTCCCACCAAAACAAAAACTACTGTGGTAGATGAACTTGCAATATATCTCATGGTACATGTATGATGTATGAGATTCTTAATGTAGGCATGCCTGGCATGACAGCATATATAGGATTCTACGAAATATGTGCTCCCAAACAAGGAGAGTTTGTCTTTGTTTCAGCCGCATCAGGAGCTGTGGGACAGCTTGTGGGCCAGTTTGCCAAACTGGCAGGATGCTATGTGGTTGGAAGTGCCGGTTCTGATGAAAAGGTTCTTTTATTTTTCTTGCTTCTCTTATCCTTAATTAATTTAATCATTTAAGATTATGGCATTAATTGTCCTCTTTGGTTTTCTACTTAAACATCTCAGGTTACTCTGTTGAAAGAGAAATTTGGCTTTGAAGATGCTTTCAATTACAAGAAAGAACGAGACTTAAATGCGGCACTCAAACGGTTTGTAATTTACTTATCTCATTTATCATTAATCAGAGATGAAATTTAATCTCAGTTATCGTATTTGTCTTCTTCAAAACCTTAAAATTAATTCCTTGCGTCCCTTATTTCTTACAGGTGCTTCCCTGAAGGCATCGACATCTATTTTGAGAATGTAGGTGGTGCAATGCTGGACGCAGTTCTCCTAAACATGCGAAATTGTGGCCGAATAGCAGCATGCGGGATGGTATCACAATATAACCTTGAGAAACCAGAAGGGGTGCACAACCTCATAAACATCGTATCGAAGAGAGTGAGAATGGAGGGGTTTGTCGTCTTAGATCATTTCTCGAAATACAGGAAGTTTGAGGAGATGGTCGTGCAGCATCTAAAGTCGGGCAAGATTACATATGTGGAAGACATAGCTGAAGGGCTCGAGAGTGCGCCTACAGCTCTTGTCGGGTTGTTCAAGGGCAAAAATGTCGGCAAGCAGCTCGTGGTTATTGCTAGAGAATAGTGTTATGCATGAGCTAAAAGCAGGTGGGATATATCTCTATGTTTGTATGTTTTATGAGTGTTTTTTTTTTGTGTGTAAAGTGGTTGTTTCAGTATCATTAGGTACAGGAGAATTAAGTAAACATAAGTGCCAGTTAGCACTCAGGTATGGGAATATAAATGACGAATAATGTTGCATACTGATATTCAATAAACCTGAGTTTGTTTTTGAGGAGAGATGTTATTTGGTAAGTCATCTCGGCACCAATAAAGTATTTGACCTATTAAATTGTGATCATCCTGTAAATGTTCCTTTGAACGATATGACAAACTGTGTAGTGTCATATAGTGTGTACAAAACTTACTTGTTCAATGGGCTATGGGCTTTGGATGGTACAATTTAGTGATTGGCCTTTTCGTGTCAGGGTCACATGGTAAAACTGTTGATGTCTGATCTCAAGTGATCTAATATTAGGGAGTGGCTAGTGTCAAACATATAGAACACAAGTACTTTTCCTATATGATAAAATTTTAATTTTTAAGATTATAATGGCCTATCCAAACCGTTCAAATTGTTATATGTTATAAAATCTCTGTGGAGACCAAATTTTATATTTTTTTCAAATTTTTTTACCATTTTTTGGAATATTTTTATATGTTTAATCTAAAAAGTTCTGAACCTCCAATTTTAAAAATTCATAAAAAATAGTTAGGAAATTCGAAAAAATATAAATTTTGATTTTCAAGGATATTTTGATATAGAGATCATATTGAGCGATTTGGATCGACCGTTTAAAATTTTAATAATTGACTTTTAGATCGTGTTTGACGTCATGTATGTTTGATTCTAGTATTACTTCTAATATTAAGCTAAGACTTGTGAACGGAATCGTCGGGTACTTGAATTCATCTCACAGAAATTTCATCATGTTTTGACTATTTTGAGTTCACTAATATGATGCTTGTTCAATGGCATAAATATTCGCATATTACCCTGATCGGATCCACTTTAGTATTCTATGTGATTTATATTTCCTTAAATCGTACCTTTATTTTACAGATTAAAATCATAAGCAATAGAAGATCATAACAACATGATCCAATAAATGCAAAGAATCTCGCCAAAAAAAAAAAATCCATATACACAAAAGAATTCTATTTTGGCACCTTGGGCTCCCATATTTTCAAAAATTTGAAACAGGACAAGACGTGCATCTTGAATGGAGTATAAATCCTTTGAACAAATTAATTTATTTATAACCTGATAAAAGATAATGTGTAAGAATCAATGAAAAGGTGGGATCTTTCTTCAGCTGTAGAAGAGGGCTAAGACAAGGAGACATTCTCTCAGCTTACTTCTTCATTCTAGCTGCAGAAGGCCTTACTAAAATACTCAATAAAGGAAAAGAAAAAAGGCATTTTGAAGGTCTTGGCCCCACCTTACAGAATGGCAAGATTCTGCACCTGCATGCAGATGACACCCTCCTTTTTCTAAACTTTAACAAAATACAGCTTCAAAAACTGAACTGGGCCCTCAAAACTTTTGAAAGTGTTTTGGGCCTAAAAATTAACTACTCCAAGTCAGAAGTAATACCCCTTAACTTGGACCCTGAAGAGGCAAGTTCAGCTTCTGACATCTTCAAGTGTAGTAGAAGTTGTCTTCCAATCACCTATCTAGGGGTTCCATTACACTGGAAAGGCCCCAGAAAGACAGAATGGGATACTACTATCAATAAAATCAAAAGTAAACTCTCCAGACGGAAAGAAAACATGCTTTCTATGGGATGAAGACTTGTTTTACTCAATTTTGTGCTTACAGCCTCCCCCCTTTACTACTTCTCCCTATACAGCTGTCCAAAATGGGTCATTTCTAAAATAGATTCCATTAGGAGAAATATTCTTTGGGGAAACTATCAAGCTAACAAAAGAAAGTTGAACTTAAGTAGCTGGAGTAACTTAAGTAGAAGAAAAGAGTTTGGGGTTGGGGAATCATTAATCTCCAACAAATGAATATAGCACTTCTAGGAAAATAGATTTGGAAAATTTAGTATAGAGAACATAATTCCATATGGAAGGACCTAATCTTAACTAAGTATAGAGGATCCTTTGTCAGAGAGAATGCCTCTTACATGTGGAAATCTCTAGCAAAAATTCTACCAATCTACAATATAGGAATTCAGAGAGTAGTGGGCAGTGGGAAAACAATTAGATTCTGGAAAGATATTTGGCATGAAAACCTTCCTTTATGCAAAATATATCTAGAAATTTTTGATAAAATTAGAAAGCCACAAGCCACTATCAATCAAATAGTCAATAATGGTCAAATTAAGTTAACTTTAAGTAGAGGCATATCAAGAATTGTAAGATCTCAAAAAGAGGCCATATTGGCCCTTGCCAATAATCTGACCCTAAATAATATGAGTGATTCTACTAGATGGAATTTTGATAGCAGGGGTTTGTTCACTGTCAGTTCTTTTTACTCATTCCTTAACAATGGAGGAGTAAAAACTGACTTGAACAACACTGTTTGGCCAATTAAGGCCCCTTTAAAGGTCAAATTACATCTATGGCTAGTTCTTAATAACAAAAACTTAATTTTTGATAACCTCCAAAAAAAAGGGGTGGCAAAGACCTAACAAATGCGCCTTCTATAGTAACTGTGAAACTGTAGAACATCTCTTCCTAAAGTATTCAATAGCAAAAGGGTTTTGGTCAGGTTTCAACATGTTTAATCAAAAGAATATTTGTCTTGACTGCACAAGCATAGATTCCCTCTGGATAAATATAAATAGATTAAACTCAAACAACAGAACCTTCACCAAAACTCTTTTTGTTGCCTGGTATTGGACCATCTGGAATGAGAGGAATTGCATAACTTTTAGCGATAAAAATCAGGCTTCCTTTTTCATTCTTTACACTAACACTTTAAACTTAATCACTAATTGGACTGGATTGACAACTGAGATGGAAAGTAGCTTCATGGACCTGACAAAGAAACAAGAAGGAGCAAAGAAGAGTGATGGATCCACAGATGGCATGCCTTCTGTCTAGCTGCTCTCTACTTGTTATTAATGTCAGGTTGCTCTTGTTGTTAGCTTGGTTAGGAACTTAGTAGACTTCTGACTACTGGTTGTTGTTGATTCTGTTGTTTTGTTTGGCTGAATTTGGTAGATCTGGAATAATTTCTTAAAGATCTTTCAGTTTTTGTTTATTTGTATGCTAAAAACTTAATTGATAATGAATTTTGGTTCCCTGCTTGAGGAGCTCTTGCTATAAAGGAAGAGAAAAACCACGTAGAAATTTGGAATCCACCCGACTCACGAACCAGTGCAAGTGTGCAACACGTCCTGTTCTAGCAATTCTGCTTACATAAAATTGTTTCATAAGTAGAATATACTGATAATTGGAAATTCAGATCCGCTGCCGCGCGACACAGCGTGTCGCGCGGTACGCTGGCCGTCCGATTAAGATTCAATGGACAAGGGAGCCCCGTGCATGTAACCTAGATTGATAGGCCCGTAAAAAATGAACCGTCCGATCAAGATCAGACGGCTCGTAGTGCGCTACACGCTGTGTCGCGCAACAGCAGAGTCGGATTGGATAATTGGTTGCTGCAACTAGGATTGAAATTATCGTTGTTTTAAACATTAATATAAGCAAGAATTTTCACAGGGTTTTTTTGGCATAACGTCTGACCTCACAAATGCCTATACTACGTCTTTGGTCTTTGCTCTATCCATATTAATTATGTGTCGCTATTTATTCTCTACCATAGATTTTTTTTTTTTTTGGCAGCAGAAATGAATGTAAATCTTTCTTAATCCGTGGCAGGGGCGGATCTACCACCGGGGCGGGTGGGGCTAGAGCCCCACCTCACGCCGTCGAGCCCTTGGAGCCTCCTTTAGCCCCAGCTAATTTTTTCTGCCAGTGAAACACTCAAAAGTGGGGCTGAAGATTTAAACAGAGGTTGTCAGACCCACCTAGATATTTTTTCTAGATCCGCCACTGATCCGTGGTTCTATTCTATCTTCATTAGTAATTGATTGAAGGTTGAATAAAATAAATGCTCAATATTGATTGTATATTTTCATATTCTAAATAGTGAACCAAAAAGGATAGAGGGATAGAGGATGTTAAATTGTTAATTAAAAAAAAAAAAAAGAACAAATCAACACAGAATTGGACAGGAAGAGACTGAGAGAGAGCGCAGTGATGCCCTTGGTATGAAAATCTCAATTAAGATACTTTATTTTAATTACATTCTTTCTTTTTTTATTTAAATAAAAAATATGGTACTGTCTCCATCTATCTATCTATCTATAATAAATACTTCAATCTATGTTACCAGGGTGCGGGTGCGGGTGTCGTGTCCGATTCGATGCGGGTGCGGGGATACGGCATTTTTCAAAAAACTCGAATACGGCTGTATATATAAAATAATATTTTTTATAATTAAAAAAATAATTTATATATGAACTCATTTCCTCGGCCTTGTCCAGTTCAATGAAATCAATAAAAAAATCGGCCATTAGTATAAAAACAATAAAGGCCCAACAAAATAAGCTCAGCCCAATTAATGGGATTGATGACTATCCGGTTTTGAAGCGGGGTTTTAGTCCCACAAGGGATATTTACATCATATATAGGTGGTATATAACTAACAAAAGCTAGAGCGCTGGCGTATGAACTTGGCTGTAGGTGTGCACGTGGGTGCGAGTTTGGCATATGCACATGTGCTCTGCGCCTTTTGTACTAGTACTACTGGTATTAAATTAAATATAATATTAAATACGTTAAGGATACGTACATCAAAACCGTATCTATGGCGTGTCCAGCCGAATCTTGACCGAATTTTCTGGTCAAATGCAATAAAATATTCAGATACGCCACGTGGCGCATCCGGTGCGTATCGCATGCGAATCGCACACGTATCCGCGTCGGATACGTGTCCGATACGGGATATGCAGTGAAAATGTCGTATCCAGGTAACATAGACTTCAATTCTAGGGGTGTTTTCTACAGTACAAGGGTGATATCAGCACAATCTTTTCTCCATTCTATAAGACAATGGACACCTCAATTTCATAATTTCAGATTAAACATAGTTTAGTTTTTAATTGTTTAGGTGTCTTTAAAAATTCATTTGGTTATGAAAATTTATATATATGCTCACAATATTATAAAGAATTCATGAATATAAAATGTTTAATTTATAGAGTTATAAAATAATTTAAATAATTTTCTGAATCTCATAAAATTTAATTTGCATAAAGTTTTCGTTTTAAAATTGTTTGGAGGCCTTGCAAAAATAATTTGACTACCAAAATTTATTTAATTACTCACAGATATATGAAAATTTTAATTATGTAAAATTTTATAATTATAGATTTATAAATATTTTAAATAATTTTCTTAATCTAATAAATATTGAATCTCCACAATTTCATAAATATCATTAGATTTTTAATTATTCAAAGAAATTTATAATTTTATTTGTGCATAAAATTCTATATAAATAATCGCAAAATTATAACAAATCCAATCATGCTACATAACTTTTTTAACATGATCATACAATTTTTAGCAATTTTCATCTTTTTAAAATTTTACAAATTCTATAGAACTGCATAACTTTTAAAATATTTGGCGATTTTTTTAAATTAATTTTTTCATCAAGTTTTATATGAATAGTAATTATGAGAAATCTATTGTTGCTAAGTAATTTAAATTATTTGCAAGATAGTATTTAATTGAGATAATTAGTTTTATGCCACTATGAATTTTGTTAATTAGGAAATTGTCATTCTTAAATTGCTAATTAAATTTATGCCATCATAGAATTGCTAAAATTAGTTTTATACTACTATTTTTCCAAAAACATACTAAATTCTAAAACTGCCATTACCAAATTTGTCATTAATTTTTTTCAATGACCAAATTAACCATCATTAAAAATAAACGACGTTCATATTTACCAAATTAAATTTAATAACAAGTCATTAATGAAGCTCCTTCCTTCATCCCATCATCATCATCATCATCATCCCACGCTTACCTTCTATTTTTTTTGCTATCTTCTGAATTTTAGTAACTGTTTTAGTTAACAATTTTTTTTTTCCAGAACAGTTAGTTATTTTTCCAGAATAGTTAGTAAGATTAACTAGAATAGTTAGTTATTTTTCCAGAAAAATTAATTATTTTCCAGAACATTTAATTATTTTTCTAAAACAGTTAGTAATATTAACCTAAACAGTTAGTGATTTTTTCAGAACATTTAGTTATTTATCGAGAACAATTAGTAACATTAATCATAATAGTTAGTTATTTTTCCGTAACTTTATAAATACTTCAATTTCAAAGCTTAAAATCACGGTAGAAAGAACTCAAATCGCAACGGTTATGTTACTGTTGTCGATTGAATTTGGACCCTTCGTCTCTATCCTTCCGTACCATTCTGCTTTGATTTTTTTTTCTTTGCTTTTCCCAACCTCCAATCTCTCGCGAAACTTCTCTGTTCCTCCCTCTTCTCATCAATCGCCGAAAATAGATAAATAAAAGAAATCATAACAAATTGATCCAATAAAGACCAATCAATGCAAAGGATCTCACCCGAAAATAAATAAATAAAAGAAATCATATACACAAAACAGAATTCCATCTTTGCCACCTTGGGCCTGTTTTCAAAAATTAGAGAAAGGACAAGACATACATTTTGAGTAGCGTATAAATTCTATGAACAAATTAATTTATTGACAGCATGATAAAAAGACATACTTCGAAAAAGGTTGATTTATCTACATGCAAGGAAATACCTGCTACAATTTTAGGCCGCCGGCAAGAATCTACAAAGGAAGGGAAAAACCACGTAGATACTTGGAATCCACCCCTGACTCGCGAACTAGTGCAACACGTCCTGTTCTAGCAACCTGCTTACATATACATTTTTCATAAGTAGGATATACTGATAATTCGTTGTGCAACTAGGATTGAAATAATTGTTGTTTAAACATTGATATTAAGCAAGAATTTTCACAGGATTTTTTTGGCATAAGATCTGACCTCACAAATGCCATACGGCTCCAACATTCTTTGCAAAGCTACCATTTTATTTATATCTCCAGAAAGCTGCAAATAAGAAACACAACAGAAGAAATAAATAACACAGTTCAAGGGCTCTTTTCTTTCTCACGACTAAAATAGGAACTGAGATTCCAATAGAAGCAATTACTTACCTGAAGAGTTACTGTGTGGTCAGATACATCTACAGCTTTTGCTCTAAAGATATCAGCAATGTCTAAGATATCCCTCCTTGCAGTCCTATTAACTGCTACTTTTATAAGCATCAGTTCCCTTTCTGCAAAGGGCAGATGTGTAATGTCTTGGACCTAAAAAATTTTATAGCAATCATAAAACTTCATTCTCATTAATTGCTGTCAAGATTGTCTCTCTGTTTGGTGGGGCACATAATATTGACAAGAATATACAAGGGGTAAAAAGATACATCAATTTGAACATCCATGGACCCGGGGCCCACAACATTTGCTATTTATCAAGGGCAATGATTTGAAAAACCATTATAAATACAAAATGTACCTCATGGACATCAATAAGCTTGTAGAGATGCAAAACTAATTTGCTAATTGAATCATCAGTTCCAGGAACAACAGTTGTAATGCGAGAGGTCCCCTCTCTCTCAGCTGGACCAACAGCAAGGCTCTGAGTAAAAATATGAAATTTTAGTATCAAATATATTACCTTGAAAAACCATAGTCTGGTGGCAAATTTTGGGCTGCAGAACAAATTAGGAAAATTAACATGGTTTCTAACAAAATTCCAAATGACTTCCATTATTGAAACATAATAAATACTGAACTTTTCAAACGCTTCTCTTCAGCTAGCATCCGAGTTGAAATTAACAATGATATATGTGCTGACTTGGATATATAGAATAGAGAAAAAGAGAACCTGAATATTGTAGCCTCTGCGTGAAAAAATCCCAGTTACAATATTGAGGACGCCAGCAGTATCATTTACAAGTATGGATAGTGTATGCGAACAAAAACCACCTGACTAAAAAATACAATAGTTGGTGGTAATAATAGTATGGTTGTACAGTATACTGTTTTTTCTAAATTGATCTGAGAATTTATTCGATAGGAAAAGCTAATGTGGTATGGTTGTACAGTATATTGTAATTTGTATATTGATCTGCGAATTCATTTGATAGGAAAAGCTAATGTGGTATGGTTGCTATTTGCAATGTACAATGGCAAAACGAATAACAAATAAAAACATAAGAACCTACATCGTTTTCAGCAAGAATACCCCAATGAGCATCAAGAACCTGATTAACAGAAAAGCTCTCAAATGGTTCCACTGGGTAAACATCTCCCTACATAGAAAAAAATTCGGAATTTATTTTGAAACCGTAAAATTTATGCGACGGATGATATTTAGGAGGTCATGGGTTTGAATTCCCAAGGATAAGGATTCTGGACTCATTAATTCCCTTTTAAATTTTTTTTAAAATGTTTGTGCAACATGACCAATACAAAACCAGACTGATTTGAGTAAAAAAAAAAACAAAAAACAATTGGTGCCATTAGCATTTTAATGTGAAGGCATGCTGGACCAATACAGTTATTTACAGTACATTAAGAATAGTTTACAGTATCAACCCACCCCAGATGATTCTTCTGAGTTGCCATTTGAAGGTCTAATCGACGAGCTTAGATGTGAATTTGAAGGAACAGTGTTTTCAAGATCAGGGTATGAAGCTGCCGAGAACCTCCAAAATGGTGCATCGGCCCCGATTCTCTCACGCCTCAAGGCAATCTGTAGGAAGAGAAGCTTACTGAGATGATCTAAAGAAGAAATTAAATTGTCTCTCTAAGAATATAGTTTTCCACTACCTAGTATGGTAATATTAGCATATTTACATTTTTATCACGACTGGTACGTAAAAAATGTCAGGTATTTTACAACAGCACAGCCAATTGAACCTGATTTGGACAATAAGAAAGATTAGAGCGCAAAGGAATGGTATAGCTAATAACAGATTGCAAGGCTGATAAAAACAAAAACCAAAAGAGATATAAATAACAAAAAGTGAAAGACTGCTTTGGATGAGCATATACTGTAAGGTATAGGTCACAAACAAAATTGCATACGTTTTTAGTAAGTATAGCAAGCAATTATCCAAAAGTAATATTTCATAAAAAAAAAGAAAAAATAAAAGGAGAAGAAGAAGAAGAAGGATGACCTTCCCAGTCCGAGCAATCTCCTTTATTCCAAATTTGCTTAGATTCCTCTGAACTGCAGCTATTTTTCCTGGGTCCCCAGTAACCTGTTGTTTCATAATTGAGTTATGTTATTATATATGATTAGGAGGAATCACATGTTTGTCTGCTATTTCAAAATTGTAACTCATTTACATATCCAATATCATCAATGAAACAATCCCAGGTCCTGCATAAACTCATTATTATTATTATAATGACCTCTGTTTAGTCTAACAAGTTAAAACTCGAGTTCCTCCTCAATAACTTGGTTTGGTCTTATTTTTGAGCTAAAACTTGGTAGTACAAATGATGCCTCAATTTGTAAGTCAGTTTATTTAATTACACCTCCGTTTATTTATCTAATAAATGTTCAACTTTCAAACTACCATGTACATAAGGTCACAGTAAGTCAGTAATCCTTCATTAGAGAAGACACAAGGAAGAGAAAGTAAAACTAAAAAAAATTCGACTATAGCCCCTAGCATAATAGGTTGAGTTCTTTCCCACAGAATAGAGGCGGGGAGTCAAATTCTCATTGGTAGTAACCTAAGGATCTAGGAATTCTAATTTTATTTGTTTTATTAGTGAAAAAAGTACCTCAATCGTCATAGTATGGTCTGAAAGATCAACTACTTTTGATCTAAAAATATCAACCAATCCCATGACCTGTATATTACAACAGTCGTGAGCATAAGGATACCGTTTCACATATGAGGTGTAAAATTTTATTATAAGAAAAATGATTTAATTGAGGAGGCGCCCTAACTAATGCAGAGAAGTAGTATACATTCATGAAATATTTAATTCAAGGAAACCTGTATGGTGGTCTTGGTTTTTATACAAACCAATCAGTACTTCCACATAGTTGACAGAAGAGGGTATATTTTTTTAACTTTTCAGGCTTTTAACGGGATCAATTAGTTTAACTGAGGCTTATTTGTATGTTACTAGTTGAGGTGGTTAGCAGCACAAATTTGTTGTTCAATATTCATGCCAACTCGTGTTCTGAATCAACATCTCAAAATTAAAAAAGTTGGGAACTACTTCTATTTTATAATTCCATGAACTTCGCACATCTATTTACCTCAGGACGCCTGTCTGGTTCCACATTAAGTTTAACAAGCATCAACTCCCTCTCAACTAGTGGTTGCCTTGACAAATCTTCAACCTATCATTTGTTACACTGAAGGATCAGTGTTTTAAAAAAGAAAAAAATGGTGTACTTGCTACATAGATCGTAGTAAACATTACATAATGTCATATTATAATTGTTATAAGTGATAATCTGTAACTTGTTAGTAAACCAGCACCAGTGCACCTTACTACATATCATGATATTTATCATAGTAAACATTACATAATGTCATATTATAATTGTTATAATCGATAATCTGTAACTAGGTAGTGAACCAGAGCCAGTACACCTTAGGTAAGATAAATTGCTTTGCTTTTATGCTTAATTCAGGTCCATCAGAAAACTTATGATCACATCAATTTAGATTGCAAGCAGAGAAATACGGACCTTAATGACATTAACAAGCTTATTGAGCTGCTCTATGACTTGTTGCAACACCTTTTCAGTTCCAGAAACCACAATTGTGAAGAGTGCCTTATCTTTGTTTAGCCCCACTGCTAGCGACTCAATATTGTATCCCCTTCTTGCAACTACCCCGGCAATTCGGTTTATCATCCCGCTCTCATCTCCAACAAAAACCGATATGGTATGCCGCTTGATCCTAATTTTTTATCATGCCAATTAATTTGATATTGTGAGCATAAGTAAACTCAGAGCAAGCATCTAACTTTGTAATGAGTTAATTTCTGTTTTTGTACCAAGAATTTACTACATAATGAAACTTCAGATCTGATTCAGTCAAATTCTTTTAGTAATTGTAGCAGTTAATAATAATAATATGGTACCGTCACTGGTTTGACTAGAGGTTAACAAAATTCTTTCAGTTTTGATTGCTTTTCAATAACAAAAGAGAAAAACATAAGCAGCAAAGAAAACAAAACTAAGATCTTTCAATTAATTACAAAATTGAACAGAAGATGAGAGAATTACGATTCTCTAGTAGCAGAAGGAACTGATCTATCAGTCCCCTCTAAGGTGCAGAAAGCTTTAATATTTCTTTTGGGCATGGAGATAAACCCACGGTTAGCAGTAGCAACTCTCAGCAGCCCCGAGATGGGACCCACCTGACAGGAGGGCCGCGCAGTTCCCTTAGCTGGTAACTGAGGGGGGCGACAAAGAGAAGTCGCCATGAAAGAGAGAGCGAGAGAAAGAGTCAGAGAGAGAGAGTGGTGGCCGGGTAGAAATGGAGTTGAGGGACGAGTGTACCCCACATTGACCAGTCGCGCCATGTTTTCACGGGAGGGTATCCTCCGGATGGTCGTACGTCTTTCGATCCGAGCCGTCTGATTTAACCTCAACGGTTAGAAGCCTATCAATTTTAGTATCATGTACGGAATATCTATAGCCATTGAGATTAAATCAGACGGCTGAGATTGAAACTATCCACTGGATGGCCATTTAGAAAATGCGAGGTCTGTTGTCACAGGCTCAACAGTTTTCGGATTATTTTGATATTATACCAAAACTAGATTTCTATCAATTTGAATTTTGAAATTGGGACAATACAATCCAGAATTATATCTTTGAAAAATATCATTCTATATTCAATTAAATTATAAAAATTATCACCTATTAACTTTTTTTCCTGTTAGCCAAACTAACCTTCTCAAATTAAAACCTTTTAAATTTTAAGATTTCGAAATTCGAAAATTTAAAATTTTTATTTTAATTCGAAAGTTCAAATTTTCATATTTCAAATTATAGAATTTTAAAATTTCAGAAATTCAAAATTTAGAATTTAAAACTTCAAAAATTTTAAATTCGAGGTTTCAAATTTCTGGTTTGGGACAATTTCTCTCCTCTTCAAAATTTAAGAATTTTGAACTTCAAGAATTTAAAATTTCTGGTTTGGGACAATTCCTCTCTTCTTGTGCGACTTGGGCAGGTGGTGGAGGACGATTCAGAGCTGTTCTTTGCTGCTACAACGAGTTCCAAAGGGTTGAAAGTGTTCTCTAGTGCGACAGCGGCAGTGGACAACCTAAGAAACTTGGGATATTATAAGTAGATAAAACACTAATACAAACCATGGTGTGAAAGGGAAGAAAGGAGAGAACATATCTGGGCTGGATGGATGTGCTATATTAGATGCATCATCGATCGCTACAGGATGGCAAGAATGACACTATTCCGTGATTGTAATTATTCGGAATGCAAAATTTGTAAAACACAAGAACATAATATAATATTGAAAATTAATAAATATATGATATTAGACCCCCACTCTCTTTTTGGTTTCCTCCTTTATCTTAATTATAGCATTTTTCATATTAATTAGTCTTTGCGATAAAACTTGCTATTGTTTTCTTTTTCAATTTATATAATAGAATTTGATCGTTAGAACAAAGAAACAAGAAGATAGCCTATATGAAGCTTACTAAGTCATCTTGAAATAAATTGGAGTTAGAGCAGACAGTTTCATGCTGAACGCCTAAATCAACAAGTACACCTTGCAGAATGATATAACTGATCATGTATCGCGCATTTTTTATTGATTGAAGGATTGGGTGACACCTCATCATTGCTCATAATATGTTAAATAAAATCCTTTTTATGATATCTACCGGTGTAGCTCAACCAAAATAATTAACTACCGTGCATTTCAAGCACCTCCAGATCGTAAGTATATACCTAGATGTACACTGCTTAGGTTCACCGTTCAGTTCAATGAAACGACACAACTTTCTACAGAATAGAACAAACATAATGGGCCATAATATCACAAATAATTTTTTAGTAATTAATAAGCATATTTTATAATTATTTATAGTATTAAATGCATAGTTTGAAATTTAGCTGGCACTTTTTTTTTGGGTAAAAATCCTTAAGAAATTCATTGAATAATCATTCCAAGTACCATTTAAGATATCAAGGGCTGTGTTTGGATGGTGGGAAGTGGGAAGAAGGAATAAGGAATAAGGAGTTTTTTTCAATAAATTTATTCCTAACCATCCAAACTCTTCACAAAAGTTACACACTTTCCAATAAATTTATCCCTTCCCAATAAATTTCTTTCCTTCTTCCTTCTTCCTACCTTATTCTCAACACATCCAAACGGAGCCAAGAAGTGAATAATCATTCCTGTGAACACAATTTTACTGCATACGGATCACAAGTATTTATATTTATTTACATAAGCACAATATGCTTGGAAAAAAGATATCTACTAAATGATAGTAGAATTTGAATATATTGTCTATTGTAGAACAGTTCAGATTTACATTAGTCGGTTCAATTCTTAATACTAAAATATGGCAAGTTTATAGCTACTAATTCGATTAAAGAATCATTATTTCCTTTCGAATTTGTGTCTGGCTTTTCTGTCCAGATTCCATAAAAAGTATATAGAAAGCAATATTAAATGCTACTGACAGGCGGGTCCCATAACGTTTACTACCCTTCAAAGATTTGGAATAGTAAATATCGTCGGGATTTGGCTGTTTCGCATCTCCAGACCATCATCCCAAAATAGCTTCGTTTTGATAGCCACCTTCTCATACTAATGTAGTAATGATCTAGAAATACCGCTTAGTTATCTTTCCTTAATTAAACTCTCGCCTCGTATGAACCGACTCTTAACTATTGAAATTATAATTTCTTCCGTCCCTGATTCATGTAGTTTAGTTTCTCTGTTCTACTTCTTCGATGGAGAGAATTATTGATGATTTGGAGTGGTCCCCGGTTAAGAGGCAGCACTTCTTCAAAGTTTTAATTGGCGAATTTCGACGTCGTCTGGTATCAAATTTGATTCTTTTCTCTAAACCTCTGAATTTTCCGAATTTCACTAGAGAAAATTTGTCATTCGCTTTCTGTTTTCTCTTTACTTTTTTTTTTCCCCCCATTAAAGTGCTCTGAAAATTGGTTCAATCTTTAAACAGTCCAAATAACCAAACAAGAAAATAAACTCTGTGCAAAAGTTCTTTTCATTTGATAAGTAAATATAAGATAAAACATGTACAGGAGATTATACACGAAAATTGTCAAATTGCATATAATTAATATCTTCTTCAATGTTTTGCTTCTGCAGAGAATTCCACCGAAGTTTGTTAAACATATTGATACTGGAAAGGAGGCCGGGGGCGGGCGCAAAACGGCCATGCTCGAGGGCCCCACTGGCAGAACATGGTATGTGACAATAGAGAAAACTACAGATGGCATGTTCTTCACCGATGGTTGGCCTGAGTTCGTACAAGATCACGGGCTGAAGGAGCACGAGTTCTTGGTGTTTCGCTACAATGGAAGCATGCAATTCTCTGTCTTAATATTTGATACAAGCGCTTGTGAAAGAGAAGACTTTGGTGGCTATGTTGGGAAAGATAGCAGGGATTTAAAGAAAGGAAAATTGGATGGTGATAGGGATACAGAGGTGCCATGTACCAAGAAGAGAAAGCAGAAATAAGTTTATTTATGGACATTTGTTTTGTATTAGGGAAATACTATTTTTCTTCCTTTTTTAGAAATTTATTTATTTTTAATGCTAGGTATTTTCTTGTGGGCTAATATATAGTAACATAGCCGAAGCCCGAAGCCCATCTGTCTTGAGGAATACTATAATATTTATACGAGTAATAAGATCCATATTCAATGAAGATAAACATTAATTAGTTCATGCGATATGGAGTAGTGTAAACGTGTAACGATGTTTCAGATTCAATTTCAAATACTGCTGACTTTTACCTGTATTTATATATAACCACACCATTTATAAACCGTAAACCTTATACAATCTGGAAACATAAAAATTGAGAAATTTACAAAATTATGCAAAATTACTAATTAAGTATGGCAATTAAAAGGTCATTTCTCACTACTTGCAAAAAGATATCACAGAATGCATTCAAGTACCCTATATATAAATACCATAACAAAAATTTAACTACATACTATTTACACATGCCAAACAAGTTCAACTAGTCCAACATTTCTGTTCCAAAATATTACCAACTGCAACCGTAACTAGGTAGTTCATATTTCACTGTGCAAAATGGCAAGAAGCCAACAACGCATTCACACATCAAAAATCAACCCATCATAGATGTTATATCAAAGATGGGATCCTATCAGCATTCACCGGCGTCTGGAATGCATAATCCTTGGCCTCGCAATTGTTCACCTTTCCAGCCTCTTTGCATATCTTACCATCTAATAATGCAAGAAAATCCCGTACGACGCCAAATATTCTAAAAGGCTCATTTTCTTCCTTTGCTGAATCCCCATGAAAATACTCGGCCATGTCTCTGACTGAAGAAAGGGCAAGATTCTCTTGATCTTGCATTTTTAATATTTCCTCTTCTGCCCTTTGCAGAAACACAGTCATCATCTCATGAAAATTAAGACCACTTCCATTTCCCAATAGTGGCTGATTTAACTGTATCACATTACGAACTTTTTCGATTCCATTACTAAGATGTGAAACAGTATTTGCAAGTTCGTTTGGGTCTATTGTACTAGCTTTCTTGACATTTGTAAGTTCAGATTCAAGCAAGGCGAAAAATTGCGGGGCTAACTTCTCAGATTTCACCACTTCAAGGATTATAAAATGCAAGAGAGTGGTTTTGCCATCATTACTCTTGAGGTCAGCTAACTTGAGAAGAGTGTCAAGCTTAAAAGCTCTTGCATCTCCTCGGCGTGTACCCATGTTGATGCGGTTGCCGGTTTTTAGAACAGCATCTAGGAGCTTGTGGAACAACCTACTGTTCCTAAGCTCGTCACAAGCTCCCTAAAAGATAGAATAATGTAAGATTTAGATTCAGAAAAGGGGGAGGGGGGGGGGGGGGAATCTGTAACATTCAATAAGAATTTGAATTTAACAAATGGTACAGAAGTTCTCAAAAGATTATAAAAAAACAACTGTATATGCCTAAAGAAACATACCTCCAAAATTCTAAAAGAGCCCTTCAGGTAGCTTAATTCTTGGTCAAAATTAGCAATGAAGAGCATTGTATCTACTCTTTTGAAAGCAAAGGGTACATTTATCACTGCCTTGAGAAATGCTTCTGCACATCCAAGTTTGAATGGAGAACCATCTGTGTATTCTTTCAACTTGCTTTCTTCCTCTTTGGTTGGTGACATCTTCATGAGTGCCTCTAGCATTTCACATCCAATGTTGGTAACGTTTCCTGAATGCAAACAGGCAACAATTTAATTAAAGTTATTTTTACTACAGATAATTAGGACAAGAAGCTTATGCCTATTTTTCCTTGCTCTTGAAAATTTTATTTTCTTTCTTTGTGCTGCTGATTGAGTACAGGACAAATAGCAAACAAACAATCACCAAACTGGCTTCTCAATATTCTTACCACATAAGAGATTACAATACATGACACCACAGCTCTCCGCACAACAATATATGAACATAAAAAAAGTAACCACCTAAACCACAAAAACATTGTACACAACATTACAATGTTAATTAAACATCATGAAAAGTAAATACCTAATAACCATGTGAGAAATAAAAAGTCATATCCATATTATGCACTACACTACAATATTATGCACCTTTGTAAATTTAAATCTAAAACGAGGCAACGTAGCAGAAGTAGCCAACAACTACACTGCATATAATAAAGGAGGATTAGCGTATATACCTTGCAGAAGAGCCTCACAAACTCGTTCCTTCGACATATTAAGAGCCTTCAACAAAATCGCAATATTTTGCGACTTTTTCTGATCTATTATCAGCACATTATCCTCTCCAGTCGAACAAACCCCATTTTTTACATTGAACTGTTTACCAGGTCCGGCACCAGCCGTCTTGCAACCAAATAAAGATTGAATCATCTCCTCATTCAACCTGCAATTTCAGAATATAGTTTTAAAACTATAGACAAAACTGTAACAATAATAAAAACAACAACAGATAATTAATCGTGATGATGATGCTGATACTAATAGTATAACTAATGGAGACAAAATGAGTTATCAGAAAGATAATATCTTAATAATATATCTTACTGGAATGAGCCAGACTTGAGATGATCCCAGGCCATGACTCTACTAGAGCTGGAAGGCACCTTGTCCCAGAACAAAGGCTTCAATCTAGGCTTATCATTTCTCTGCATAGACATATTCAGGTTTGAGTTCTGATTTAGTTGCGGCCTCCGCAACATTGTCGCAGGTGGAGGTGGTATTGGAGGCGGGCGAAGCTCGGCATCTCTACCCACTCCACTCCAACTCTCGGACTCCTTTGAGCTTCGCGAAAACCGGGTTGGGCTCGAACTTGTCGGTAAGGTAGAAGAAACCGATGTGCTTGCCGGATCAGGGTCTGAAACCGAGCTAGGTGCCGAGCCATCAGAGTGGTCCACTAAACCATGGGAGCAGCCGAGTTGTCGTGGCAACGGAGGCAGAGGACGAAGCTCCGGAGACGCAGCACCACCAGAGGCAGCGCCACCGCCACCTGTGTCAGTGGAGGTGGTGGGGTCAAGAGGTTGGCTTGTGCCACGTGGGCTGACGAGTGTACCAAGGTAAAGAAACTCAGTGCTGGGGTTGGAAGTGGAGGGAGGAGGAGGAGGAAACAAGCGGACACTGTCAGAGCGAGCATCTTTGGTGGAGACAGAGCGGCGTTGACGTCGGCGTAGGTGGAGGATAAGGAGAGAAAGCAAAAAAGCGAGGAGAGAAACAGAGAGCAAGGAAATGAGAATGGTTGGTAGACGGCTAGTGGAAGAAGCAGAGTGAGGTGCAGTGGGAAGAACAGAGGAGATGTTGGCAGGGAAGGTTGCAACGGAGGAGACGGAGTTGGGTGGTGTAGGAGGAGGCGGAGGAGCAGGAAGGGAGGGAAAGAAAGGGAAGCTTGAGAAAGGAGTGGAGGTGGAGGGAATGGTGGGTGTGGGGAAAGAGCTGGAAGGGTATTTTGGGAGAGAAGGAGAAGGTGGTTGGGTTGGAGGTAGAGAAGGAGGGATGGAGGTGGGGTTGGGGTTGGTGGCGAGAGGTGGCGAAGGTCGGTGGTGGTGGCCCCGGAGGAGTCTTCGGTGGTGGTGGTGAGAAGAGGGTTTAGGGTTTTGTGGGGTGAAGAGGTAGAGAAGAGGTAAGAGGAGAGAGAGGAGAAGTAGAGAGAGAGTTGTACGGATTGGCATTGTTTGAGCTGAGTGTTGAAATGAGAGTGTTTGTGTTTGGGGTTTTGGGTTTGGGACTTGGGAGAGAGAGGGAAGGAAGAGAGGAGAGAGGGAAGTGGACTGACTCGACTAGTGAGAGAAGAAAGTGTTCTTTTTTTGAAATCTTTAAGGCTCGGGTACAGATTTTCTGTGGAAGGATTTGTGTTGTATAGTATGTCGCTTGTTTGGATTTAATCTTTTGATTTGATTAAAGTAAAATGGAACCAGGTGATGAAGAATGGTTCCTAACTAGAAAACTAAATTAATAAATTATATACTGAGAACAGAATGATTATATATTATCCAGTTATATTTTTTTTAGGCTTCTATGACTATGTTGGTATTAATTGAACCTAAGTTCAATCTTCATCATTAGTATACCCTGAAAATTTGACAAACATTGTTTGTGTTCTGAATGAAGGACATAAAACTAAAATAAAGCATCAATGCCGAAACTTTTCGTAATTTTCTCTCTCACCATTTTTTGTGTGCTCTTTAGTCTTTATTCTTTGATAATTTTATCAAAGATAAAAATATTTATCTATTCCACTTGCCAATTTTAACTAGTGATATCATTGAAACAATTGAATGAAATATTTGTACATCAATAAAATGTTCGTTTCGGAATAATCTTTCCGGTGGAAAACGTTTTGCTATACAGTATGTGGGGGCAGCGGGTATAATTTCGATTTTTTTTAATTTGATAAACGAATTCTTAAATAGATCTACCAGCCATCGAAACATATATTAATCCGGAGTATTTAGATCCGGATCCGACACTGTAGCTAAGCACTGTAGGCCTACAGTCTGGCTGACGGGTGGGGCCCATTGACATTTATCCGATCCGGATCCGGCGTTCTCTCTCCTCAAATCGTGCAGCTGGTCTCCCATGTGAGCTACATGTACGATCTTCTCCTTCTTCTGGAGAGTTCGGAGCCCTCTGTATCTCTCCCTCTTTCTTCTCAATACTCATTTTGTTACGCGCATCTTTCTCCTCTCTATACGGAGCCCTAATCCCCTCTTTCTCCTCTCTATTGTTCTCTCTTCGTTTTGCTCAAGCCAACATCGGAGATAAGGAGGGGAAATAACATCTTTAGTCTTCGCCATTGATTTCGACGATTGCCAACCTCATATGAGAACCAGATCTGCAGCTCCTCCTTCAGATGAGTACAGTCTTTATCTCCTTCTTTCTCTCATAACTTAAATTCCTCTCATTTGCTCTTCGATTTTAAGGCTTAGTGGTCACCTCTGAGGCTTAGGAATTCCAGATCCAGTTTCTTTCTCTTATTCTCCTCTACGCTCTTTCCCCTCTTCCATTTTTTCCTTTGTATTTCCGAGTGAATTTTTTTTTCCGAAACTAAAAGCTAAATTTCTCCTGTGAATTTTTCTGTTCTTTTTATGATATGCCTTCTTAACCCTAGAGAGGTTCTATCTATGTTTTATATTCTTGCTTCAGAAAAAGCCAACTCATCCATTGAAGACGAAAGCCTAGCAGCAACTCGATCATAGCTATAGAATTTTCGACTATGAAAATTTTCACAAGCTCATTGCCTTATACTTTTTTTGCCCTTTCAGCATTTAACATAGAAGATTTGGGATTTTTTTTTTCCTTGGTAATTTTTGAAGCACCAACACTATTAATCAGTTAAGGAGCCCTGACGCATTACATTTCGAGGTAAGCACCTTCACCTGGTTTGCAAGTTTGATTGATTTAGCACGCTACATTTAAATTCTTTAAATTCCCTTAATTTCTGGACATGCTAACAGGTTTCTAGCTAAAATAATTTTGTTGCTTTTCAGCTTATGTAAGAGAAAAAATCACGAAGGGCCATTGATCAATTGAGGATACCATTTGTGTTACAATATGTGGTTATCAAGTGTTTGACAAAATTATCAATAAGTGTTGTGTCCTTTCTTAATTTCTATGTGGTTATCAAGTGTTTGACAAAATTATCAGTAATCGGTTAAGGAGCACTCAACAAGTCTTTTGCAATTTCTAATGACACTAAATTGTGAACTAATTGTGTTATTCTATTCGAAAATTTTCCTTTCATATATACTGACAATTATGCCCCTTGCACAGGAAGTTTTGATCTTACTCAGCCTAAGCTTATGTTGAGCAACTGGTTTCCTGCCATACTGTTTCCCATAAAAGTTACACCACTAGATGCTTTGCTTAAGTTGCCAAGGTAAGAATATGTCATTTCTCTTCATGTTAGGTTACCATTTTGAAAATAATAGTTCTCATTCAGATAGCTATACTAATGTATCTAGAAATCAAGGTTACAATACTGGAATAACAATTAATTATGGTAGACATAAAGTGAATTTAGGTTAACTTTTCCGAAGGATTACATTACAAATTTCTGAACTAACATAGTTTAGGTTGTCCGTTAATCAATTGTCCCTTGCTTAACATAAGGCAATATTCAAGTTGATTTTTGTTTATTTGTATATACTATGAAAACTTTATTTTTTCGACTGCATGATTTGTTGTTTTTTAATAATTTCATAGATCTCTTCGCTCTCAGTCACTCATCTTATTTCGGTACTTTCTGTCGAACTTATTTCATTTTCTATTTTTTTACAGGACAATAAAATAATAGGTTCATTGTTTCAAGTGATTTGGACTACTTGGAAGCAAAGCACCTATAATTTGAGTCTCTTCTCTGTAGTGTGGATGCTTGCTGCTCATAGGGGTAGTTATTTGGAAGTGGTATAATTTTTCTTTCATTATTTTCCTAATTGAAAAGTGCAAGAATGCTATGATCCTGGCAACACATCAGAACTGGTGCCGCTTACAAGTACCTATGGATAGCATTTTGATGTGTTGCTAGATGGTGAATAATTAGGCATTGTTTGTTTAGGTCTGAATGAATATAGGAAGATTTGTCATACTGGAAATAAAATGATGGTATCTGTAATTTCTGGGCACTATACACAATTAATCTTTCTTTTTAGCTGGTCCTTAAAAGTGCTATGTTTTGTAATTTTATCTGATCCTTTAGTCTTTATTATGCTTCATTTTATAGTTTTTATTATATTTATTATGCTTTTGCGCAAAATCTATTACACTGATCCCACAATGCCCATAAATACCACTGTAATTGGAAAATCCAACAAAAATTAAGAAAAAAAAGTAGATCGCGCAACGTGCGAGACCCTGCTAGTTTGATTGGATTTCTGACAAATGATGCAGAACTAAACGACTAAAATGCAATCGACTAAAACAAACCTACATTAAAAAGTGCATTATAATTGCTTGATTTTTGTAAACATGTCAGGTCAATTTAATTCAGTCATCAAAAGTAAAATTTTGTTTAAATTATTGGTGCATCTATGATGATTGATAATAAGACAATTAAAACATCAATTGCAAAACTCTAAATCTCATTTTTAATGTGTTTTTAACTTTTGCTACCAATGATATTTTTTGAACGAGGAAGGTTTAAAAATAAAAAAATCATTCATTTTGCTCACGTATCAATTATTTTTTTAAAACAAAACTTTTCAATAGTCATTCATTTATACTAGAGTTTATTAGATGTGAACTATATCGTTTTAAAAACGCCCATAAAAGATTAATAATTATGGAATGCATTAGTTTCCTGTGAAGCTAGAAATGAAAATTAAATTAAAAAAATAATATCTTAAATACTTCAATTTCAAACCAGAATTTTCTGTTCAATTATCTGGGCCGTCCAATTTTTCTCTCCGGTTGATAGATTTCATCTCTACCGTTCAGCTCCTCTAAACCCAGTTCGTTCTTATTTTATGTGTCTGCAACTTCGAATCCAACATGTTGCTCCTCCTTACTGCATTTTAGTGTGGACACAATAGAGAGATGCACGAAAGACTACATGGAAATAGGGTGTCAGCTTCTTTTCGGTTTAGGTTCCTTCTCTCTCGATCTTTCGAAGAGCTCCATTACTCAGCGCGAGAGGGCGCAGCTCCCAAGGCGAGATTCAGGAATCGCTGCCTCTCTCTGTCGCCGTGTTTTGGAAGCCTTCGGCCTCCATTATCGATTTCGACGGTACAACAGTTTAGATCGTGTCTTCCTCTTTCGATTGAGCTCCGTTTTTTTTTATTTGGCTTTTTTCTTCTCCGTCCTTCTTCGAGGAAGTGATCTTATGATTGTTTCGGAGGGAGGCATCGGCGGGGTTGGAGGCAGGCTGCCAACAGAGCGACAGATCGCCCTTTGGAAACGCTGGAAACTTGGAGACAAAAATCGACCTTCGTATACCAGGTTCCTCCTCTTTCTCTCGCTTTGTGTCAATGGAGAAAAACAAAGTCTCCATCTTTGATCTGGGTTTTATTTTTTGCTGCACTATTTTATTTCTATTTTGTCTTTGCTTGATCGTCTCTATTTGCTTCTCCTCTCAACTGTTGGAAGTTTTTACAGGTTGCTGTCAGCGGGTGCTGCTTCAAAGGAGCTATTCTTTCTTCTGTGCTACTCCTTTCATGGTACCGGCTTCTTCAGGTTGATTCTATGTCATATTCATGTTTTTTCCCCTCTTAGATCATCCAATTCTTTTTGCTAACTATTTTGTTTTGCATATTGTGGTCATGGACTTCTATGTTTGTAGATGGTGGCTCCTTACAATGTGTCGTTTTTTTGCTCGAGTAATTCTTTTTAAGCCTGAACTTTCTTACGCATCTTTTAACATGATTTAGTTGATTGATTTTTTTGAGATATTAATGTGTCTCTATTTTCAATTTGGTTGGCTAATCACTGATTTTTTAGATAAGTATTGATAATCCACTGTAGTTATCAGTTTAGATCTTTTCAATACAATCTTTTTATGTATAAAATTGCGAGGCTTGAAACCTAAAATCTTTTTGGATATGCAAGCAGGTGTATAGTGTACCTAAATTGCCTATTGATTATTTAGTATATGAAATGATTACAACATAAATCATGAGTTCCGATTGGAGTTTAATTGGAGAAGTTAGTGACGACTTAAAAGAACATTTGATTTTTCAGTATTTTCTTTTGAATTAATAGAAATCCAGAGTTTCCATCGAGAAAGAGAGAGACTTAAATTGAGCATGTTGTAGATTTAGCCGATTTGTCCGCTGATAAGAACATGGTTGCTGCTTATTTGAAGGTATGTTTTTTTCATTGATAAACAAAACTACATGTACCAGTCTGCTACTATAGTATTATGGAGGCCAAACAATGTCGGTGTGTCCAATTATATGACAAGTTCCTTACTATAATATTAAATTCTTTTCAATTTTGTTTCCCTCTTGTCTTCTTCTTTGTCAGATCTTTCATGGTTTTCGTATATTCCTTTTCCACTTTTAACTTCTTATTTTCACATCCTCTTTCTGATTTTGCTACAGCTATTATCTCTGTACATTTTGCCTCTTTGTTTATTTAGTTTTTCTAATCTTTAGTTTTAGCTTAACACATCATTCTTTATGAAGCTTTTGTAAGGTGACATGTGTACCAGTCTACTACTGGGTTCGCCATTGATACTGGCATGGAGAGTATGAGCATAGAATAGATTATTAAAAAAAGGGTAAAGGTATTATCTCTTTCAAAGCCCTAAATTAAAAGAAATTATTTTATAAAATATAGCAATTACACAGATCTAGAGATGTTTCAAATTTTTTCATGCCGATTTTGTAAATTTTTTGTCACTTATTTCAATTTTATTGTGTAGTGTTTAAAGTGAGAGATGGTCATCCATGGAGAGGAGGGAGTTAAAATGGAAACCCAAGCAATCTGCTCATCCAGTGGTGAGTGAAAAATTGAAATTGTAATATTATTAAGGGGCAATTTTGTTTGTGCCACCCGAAATCTGTAAAATTGTGTTTTTGCCACTATGGAGGGAATATTCCTTGGTATTTATACTAGAGTCACTCCAATTGTGCACCCAGGTTAATAATTAACAGTCTTAGATTTTAATTTTTGTCAGGTTCTATTAATTTCAGGTTCCTCTCACATCACAGTGTTTTTCCGCGATCTTCATTTATCTAAAAATTACTGTACGGCAGTGTGATTCTTTTGATTCTTCCAAAATTTTAGAATTTTCTAACTTTAAATTAATGCTCTCAGACTTAATTAATTATTGATTATAAGTTTCAAGTTTTGAACCTTCTAAGGATTAGTATAATCTCCCCCTTAAGTGCCTACCTAGAACACACAGAAATTTAGAAAGCCATAAATAGTATTAAGAAACAAACCTTGCTCTGATACCAAATAGGAACAGAAGCGAACTGATCGACTTTGAAACTTCAGATTATAAGTAATGCTGGCTTCAAAGATTTTTATGGAATTGCAAGAGAAAGTTTTTATTACAAGAGAAGAAGTAAGACTTCAGAGTTTTTCTGTGTGTCTTGCAACTTCTGAATGACACTCTTTTATAGAGACTTGAGTCTGGTATCTCAATAATGCATTGGGTACTCATTGGGCCCCATCGTCATGCAATTAATTGGATTACCGCATACTTTTGTCTCCCACTCAAATAAAAAGATGCGCACTGACACACCCAGTGCGATCTGAAAATGGAATAAAGGAAAGCACTACCTCAGTGCTGTCCAAAAGCAAAATAAAGAAAAGCGCACTACTTCAATAATGCGCCTAAAGATGCACCAAGTGGCGCACTAAAACACACCAGTACAATTATTACATACTGGCACCATTATAAAGATGCCTTTTAGAAAAGAAAAGATGCCCACTAACAGGCCAAACAGGTTGGCACCGAAAGTAAGCATATTATGCTCACTACCTAATAATAGATGCTCTGCTGGATTATTCGAAACTTACTGTGAGCTTCAATCAACTTTTCGATATTATCGTTAACAGGTTTGAGGGCATCCCTTGCCCAATTATCCTTGCTAGCATGTTGTTCAAGTCTGACCTTTTGCAAATTGCTCATGACTAGCAATCTTTCAAGCTCCGTAAGGGACTTTTGAATTTGGGCTTGGTGTAATTTCATGAGCCTTGTTCTCATTCCTCCCTCCATATTTAAAGTCGGCCTTGAAAACAATAAATCACAAGTGATTGTCTCATAGTCTTTTATTTCTTCTGTTTGGCCACATGACGCTCCCCAGCGAACAGCGTTGTTAAGCGCTATCCTGGAATCTGGCCTAAGACTATAACGTGGAGATCCTTCATAGCTTCTAAAAATATGGGTTAAATATTCCAGCACCATTTCTACAAAAATATAAACAAACTGAAACTATTAAACAAAAGACAGTTTTCCGTAGATTACTGCCAAAGATCAATGGTTTTCCGTAGATTACCATCAGACCTGAAAAAGAAACAAAAATAATTAAACATTTATTTGTATTTTAAAGGAAAATCAGAGTAAAGAGCTAATTTTTAAGATTAGCTCATTCATCTGCTTGTTTAGGCTATCACTAAATCGGTCTGCTTCTTCGAATGCTTCTTCAAGATGTGCTAAGAATAGCTCTTGTTGTTCTTGTATCTCACTGGTGACAGCCAATTTTGTTGTTAATCGGGAGAGTGCATCTGCTAAGCTATTTAGCTTACCATCTATGTGCTCAAAGTTAATCTGCACTCCTGTCCCTGTTACATAATCAACAAAATTTATCCATCTAACCCTTGATGGTTTATTTTGGGCTGACTTATTGAAAAAGGATATTATTGCTTGATAATCAGTCCTCAGCGTTATCTCCTGCTGATCAAGGTAGTGGATTTTTAGTGCCTTCAATGTTTCCATGCAAGCGTGTATTTCTACATCGATGGTTGACTTGATCACCGGAAATTTGCCGCTAGCATAGGCACAAATCTTTTCTATGGATCTAGGGTCATGTTTCTTTGGTTTCCATTTGCATATGCCACCCCATCCTTCCATACATCCGTCTGTTTCAAGGATGATATAGCTCCCTGTTGGTGGAAGCTCCAAATCTGGCATGTTTTGCACTTTTTCCTTGATTTTTCTGATTAGTTCATAATCAGACGGTTTAAGGCACTTATCTCCATGAGGGCTGGTTTTTGTGTACAAGGGACCTAAAAGAGTCCCAAGTTTTGGAATGTAACTCCTGGCGTAATTGAGTATGCCTAACCATGCTCGGAGTCCGGCCTTTTCTTTCAGTTTCTCCTCATCAAAGGAGACGATCTTCTTTATGACATGGGGTTGGAGTTTCACCTTACTCCTTCCAATGATTGCTCCAAGAAATTCGATTTCTCTAACTGCTATCTTCATCTTTGTTGGAGAGAGTACGAGACCCCATTTTTCACAGATTTCTAGCATTTTTCTAAGATGCTCGGCATGTTGTTGTTCATTCTCAAAAAATACTAGAATATCATCAATATACACCGCTATAAAATCTTCGGTACCAGCAAAACACTGATCCATCTTTCTTTGGAAGATAGCCGGTGCGTTCTTTAGTCCAAATGGCATAACGAGCCATTCATATAGTCCACCAGGCACCACAAAAGCAGTCCATTCAATTGACTCGGGTGCCATTGCCACCTGATGAAATCCACTCTTGAGGTCGAATTTTGAGTATATCTTGCTGTGACCGACCTTTTTAAGGATGGTATTGATGCCAGGGAGGCTATACTGGTCCTTGTGAGTGTTATCGTTGAGGGACCGGTAGTTGAATACCATACGCTCTTTGCCCTTAATTTCTTTATCAGTGACTGGGTCTATAGTAGTTCCGGAATTGAGCATTATAGCCATGGTTCTGTGCCTGCTTTTACTAGGCCTGATTACTCCCAGTTGTAATAACGCCTTTGTATGTTTGTCAAATTGTTCCTTCATTTGAGGCGTCACATGCTTCAGAGGTTTATCCTGAATCTGGAGATCAGGATTTATGATGTCGAGAGAGCACGTCACCTGATTTTTCGACCAGTGTTTCAGAGGGTTTTCTCCAATGAACCCCTGCTCTTTTAGTCTGTTGAGTAGTGGTCTGAACTTTTCTTTAAACTGTTGTGACTCTTGCTCTTGGTGGTATGCTACGGCCTCTCTTACTTCAATGTATTCTAAGCCCGTCAGGTCGAGCTCAGGAATTACGGCTTGTACCACCTCAGCATCCGTTGTGGTTGCAATTGTCGTGATACTTTTGTAAAAAATCACGTTCTGGCCTTCGATTCGTAATCCACCTTGCATGGATCGGATAAAATTGCACCCGATCAGCATCTGAACTCCCTCATTCTTCCCCATCGAAAAAGAATAGGTGAAGGGAATTCTGAACCTATTCGACTCAATCAGCATACTACCATTTTTGAGTTTCAGACTGGCTATCTGAGTCGAGTTTACCCCATTTATTTGTATGGGATAGGCACTTGGTTCCAATGCCTCTTGCGGGACAATTTCTTGGTTGACACAACAGACAGTTGCTCCTGTGTCAAGAATTGCTTGAACCTTGAATGGGTTGACTCCTGGAATTTCAAAGGTTATCTCCATGTTGTAGAGTCTGTTTAGGACTCTTTTGCCCCTTACAGGGTCTTGGACCACTGTATTGAATTGCTCAATTTCCTTAGTAGAGATAGTATTGGCAGAAGCTATTTGAAGAGCTCTTGCTGGATTTTTGGGTTCTATCTCTTTTTCTTCATCTACCTCTTCGTCTTCAAACCGTAGTTTGGTTTTTCCTTTGTCTTTCTTCATTAATTCATCAAACTCGGCTTCAAGGTCCTCTGTTATGGCCTCAAACAGTTGTTGTTTGAGTTTCCCATTTTCTGCCAAGAGGTATTGCACATAAGACATCAGCTCAATGATTAGCTGATCCTTACTATCATAAGGTGCTATTGGCTGCACCTTAGTTCGTATTCGTCTGCCCAGCCTGAATCTTGAACACATAGGACATACTGTTAGGCGGCAGTTTTTTCAGTATGCCCTTGTTGATTCAGTTGTCATTTCCTTACACATGGAGCATTTTTCATGTCCTGTTGGAACTGAATCATTGTCCTGCCAGTCATGGGGACAATCTCTTTGATCTTCAGGCAGTTGTATGTAACTCCGCCAGCTCAATTGTTCTGCCTGCATCATGAGTGATTGCTCGCCAAATGGTAAATCATTGATTACGGCTGAAGCAACATTTCCAACTTCTCCTTCAGATAATGAGCAAATTGTGTCACTATCAGGTTCATCTAGATCAACTGAGAGGACATCCCAGCTATCTGACAGCTCCATATTTTCAATAATGGCTGCCCTGGCAATGTTTCCTGTTTTGCGCTTACAATCTCGCGCGAAATGCCCTTCTTCTCCACAAATGAAACACTTGCATTTGCGGACCTTGTCAGCATGTTTTCTCTTGAACACACGCACATGAGATTCGTGGGGTTTGCCTTTGTAAGTTTTGGACTTGTGAAGTCCATACTTCTTTCTCTTTCCATAGTAGCCTGGTAATGGAATTTTGCTGCAAAAGGAGAGATCTTTCAAGCTCCTTTGGAGTGCAGCTTGTTTGCATCTTTCAGCCAGGTACTGGTATGAGAAATTTATTCTTGGCATAACGCCTATCGCTGCTCCAGGGTATTTATCTAAAAATGCCTTTTCTAGTTCTTGTCCAATTAGAGGTGGCATTTTTCTGAAGAATTTTTCCGAGAGTTCTGAGGAAATGTACATCCTCCCGGATTTTGCTGCAATGATCTTGTAATCATTCATGTAATTGAACAGATCCTTAACGTGGTTGCATGACAAGCGTTCAAGGTCTTGGTAAGCGCGTGTCTGTTCTTCAGTGGACCCTTGGTAGGGGTCCTCTAGCAGTATCATCCTTCGAATGCAGGAGATTACGTTTTGGGGATCATCTACAACTACTATTAATTCTTCATATTCATGGGGATACGCCATTCTCCATTGGATGAACATCTTTTTCTCTACATCCCCTAGGAGATTTTCAATGAAAATCACCTTACTCTTGTTATCTGTCCAGTTGCGGTCATTTACCACATTGAGAGTAATTGATTCCCATCGAGAAATTACATCACTGTATTGCCCGATATCTTCTGGTAATACCAGAATTGCACCTTTATCACTTTGAGCATCTGGAAGGTTGAATCTTCCACTATGTTGCTGTGCATATCCTCCTTTGAGTCTGCCAACATGATCTCTGATTTCATGTATCGTTGGCATCGATGTTTGCCGGGGATGTGCTCGCTAGAGGGTAGTTAACAGGATCCATTACTGGTTCTGTTGGCCTTCTCTGGGTGAGTGAACTCTCAGCTGTTGAAAAAGCTGATTCCATCATTTTTGTGAAAGCCTTCATCTTGGGATATTCTAGTTCTGTTTCTTCTGTCGCATATGCAAAGTGCGACAGTTTGTCTTTATCACCTTCGGAGGCGAAAGGATTGAGCCATTCTTCCTTTGATTCTTCATCTTTATCCCAGATTGGACAATAATCTAGCATCGGTCCTTCTCTAGACAGAGATGCTAGTAGTTGGATTGATTCCAATTCTTTCAAGGTTTCTGGCTCTTCAATTGTAACCATCAGGGCCATTTCTTCATCTAGTTCTTCTTCATCATTAGGCCCGACAACTACTGGTTCTGTTGGTGCAGTTGCTGTATACCCACCAAATCTAATGGCTAGGGAGCCATCAGTTCTTGATCTAACTTGAATTGTCTGTGGGTGTTGCACTTCTGGGATTGATGGTGGCCTGATTATCCATCGTTGGCCTCTCAATTCTTCGGTTGATCTCGGTTGTCCCGGTATAGCCCTTATGCCTCTGCTTGCTAGGTGTTCTGTTACACCTTGGACATTGTGCCGGAAGTTTGTGTGGCTGGTGTTTGATAACCTCCCTATTAAAGATCGAGAGATTAAGAGGTTGCTTTCTCCACCTCGCCATGATTCATACCCATGAGTTTGTACAACCAATTGGATGTGATTGTAAAAATCATGAATACTAACCGTCATGTCAGGAACTGTGTATGCCAGTCGTGTGTCGTCTGTTAAGTCCATTTCCATGGAACTTATCAGTGAGGTATCGTTCCCCCATCTTGTGTCTCTCAAAACAACTAGAACATTTACCCCTGCACTTCTTCTATGCAGAGCGTATAGTCTGACCATTACAACACCTATATGTAAGTGCTGTAATCCTTCTTCCACAAGCCTGTTGTAGCTTTCCTGGGAGATAAAGGGAATTTCCCTTTGATCTCCAACCACCAAAATTCTTTCATCGAAATAATGTTGGTATACCCGATGATTTCTCTCGCTTTATCCGGCTTGGTGTAGTGTTTCTGCCGGAACTTGTTGTGCTCTACGAAACTGTGAAACGCTTAATTCCGCATCAGGACTTAGTTGAGATTCTAAGGTCCTTCGATATTGCCTACGCCTTGGCAATTTTTTTTGTGCCTCATGTCGTAACCGGCTTCCGAGTCTGTAATCTCGAATTTGATCTTCAACGGTTGGTATTTGGTTTTCGTGGCCTGATACAGATGGTCTACCCACTGTTTCTGTTTGAGTACGACTCATTGTATCTTTTTCTTTTCTTCTTCGTATATTTTCTTTGGGTCACGGTATACGAAAAATTTGCCCGTTATGGTTGGTCGTTTGGAAGTTGTTGGCGGTCCGAGACTCAAGTTTTTGAGTTGATTTTGGATTTGTTCAAGGGCCTCGGATGTGTCAGACCCCTCAGGTGCTTTTGTCCTTCTGAGTTCTCTTATTTGGTCCTTGCAATCTTCAAGTTCTTCTTTGATTTTAACAAGCAGTTGAATGATTGTGTTGTTCTGCTTGATAATTGTTGAGGTGCCATTTTGTGTTGCTTCTGATGGTTTAACAAAACCAAGGGCTGGCTCTTCTAATGATTCTGTTGCTCGTAAGGCTTCTCTGTATACTGAACTTTCAGCAGTGAGACGCCAGTCGCTCATAAATAGAAAATAATTTTATAAGTATTTTAATTAATTCAAGATTTATTCTTAATTTCTAAATGACCTTTAATTTCAAAATATTCTAGGCTGGCATTTCGGGTTCAATTATACCATTTTATTTAGTGTTCAATTCAAAATCCTGAATTTTCTTTATTACAACATCTGGTTTCTCTTGGGGACAGTTTTTGGGGTTCCTAAAGCATTTAAAGGTGGATAAAGTGGCAAAATCATAATTTCCTTGTTTTTGGGTGGCAAATAGCTAATTTTTCCTATTATTAATTAGTTGAGTATTTCTTATCCATTCCTTGCATTAACTTTAATCATTGAGAAGGCAAGCGATTTAAGATGAACAAAGTCTAATCAACACATTCGAGCTTCTTCAAGTAAAGACACTCACTGCATGTTCTTTATGCAGGCTTTTATTTGCTTTAGCAATGATGGCAGAATTAAGCACAGATGCTTGGGAAGGCTATCTTTTTTTTTATTTTTTCCCCTTTTTATTTAGAAACTTTTGTTTGTTTTTCATTGTTAGATACATTTGCTGGTTGGACATGTTAAAAGTTTAGTTGGTTGCAATAGAGAATTGCGTTGGAGGGCTATAGTACATCTGTCTTAGCAGAGAGGTATAGTGCTTACCAGAAAGGTATAGAGCTTATTTTTTGTTTCTTTTTTCATTTTTATTTAACTATAAAAATTCTTGCTTCTTTTCTTTATTTTTTCCGGTTGACCTGGGGTTCTACTCTCATGAATATTAAATGCTTTTTGTCGTGTATCAGGAATGGTTTAAGGGTGAATGTGGAACATTGATTTATTCAATATTGAAGAAGAAGATCGCAGGTATGTACTAGATACAAAGTTGGTGCGTATTGGGTACATGAATAAAAAGAACAGAATTAGATAACCAGGTTCTGTTTTTAGGACCGCTTAAATTCAATGTATTTGATTATTTCTAGAGGTTATAAAAAGAGGTCCAGAGAGTTTGTAAGCGTTGTTTGATAATGAATGAAAATTGAATATTGCCATTCAACTAATCTTCGTATGAATAAATGGATAGAATTCCATATGAACACTTTAATTTGTAGTTTTTTTTTCCCATTCTGGACTAATCTTCCTATATCTTAAATAATTGAATTCAGGGGTTTACTGTTCAATTATTTGGGCCCTTCATTTTCTCCCATGCGTGGATTGGTCTCAGCCCCGTTATACCTAACACTGAGGCACACCAGCACAAGCCTGCGCAAAAGGGTTATCTTGATTATACAATCTTCTAACCCTATTTTTATTTTGTTACTCATAATTTAACAAACAGACCGAATTAAATACATATGCCATCCTATAAAAATTGCTCCTCTCATGCAGGAAGCAGCCTGCTCATCAGAAACAACACGATGCACCATCTAGCGCGACTAGGAAGAGACTATTTTCAGAAACAGAAACAGTAAGCCTCAAGAGGTAAACATTCCTCACTGAAAATAGTTTTTATCTTGCATTTTTCATTGCAGAAATATGACTGACAGTACAGTGTCGTTTCTCAGTCAGGCACATGGTCAGGACACAGCTCTGACAATGCATGCACCGCATGATACCGTAAATGATAGCAAAAAAAACTTTCTAAGTTGAGTCTGACAAAGCCACTGCTAAGGAAACTCGATCCAGGTAGTCAATAAAACAACGACATTTCATATCATGGCATAATTTTATGTTATATAGTGCTTTAATACATGACAGTATTGTGTTCATTGCAGTGATAATTCCTTAGGAGGCCACGCATATGAACAAGGTGCCCTATTTTGTCTGTACAGTTTTGTCGTAGCAAATCCATCTAAACCAGTTGGTCATATTTTGCTATTGCCCCTCAATAGATACCTGCTTTTCGTGTCTAATGTTGCGTTAGCTTTTTCTGCTGTCATGTAAAAAAAAAATTGTTGTGGTCCAAACTGGCAGCCTTTTGTTCCTCCTCTTTTAGCGGAGTTATAGCATTTGAACTGGTCAAAATGATGAACTTCCAATCATGTTCTTCATCATTTAGCTGAATAGTTTTCGTCCACTGCTGTCTAAAAAGAAAATTGGGTTCGTATTGGATGATCGCTAAAATACTTGCATCAATGTTGTGTACCCAATAAAACCTTGCATCAATATTAAATCACTAAAAATTTTTGGACTAACATAGCACAAATTAGATAGGCAATAAAAAAGCTTGCATTTCTATTGCATCAATCTTAGATTAATCATACATCGCGCGAAGCGCGTGTTGGAGTTATGTCCTAGAAGTCAATAATTTAATGACTTAAATATTAGTTTATGTTATGGATGATATATTATCATCTGTTCCTAGGTTTATTATTGACAGATTATTCAGGTTGAGGATCTGAATTGTAGATCTCTGTGGATCATTCTTTAGAATGACAATAATAAATCTAAACGGTCCATAATCTTGATAATTAACAAGGAACATTAATTATCATATAAGATTAGTATGCAAGTTAAGTGATGATTATAAATCATAGGTAAAGAGTTACCAATTTAATTGCATATGCGTATGTTATGGAACATAGTACAGGACTTGACCCAATGAAATATACATATGGATTGTGTTATGTGTCATTGTTTATTTCGTTATGATTTTGGTTCTAAGTTTGAGATGATTATCTTTTCCACATGAGGATAGGTTCTATAAATCTTGTCTACCGCTGATTCCCGTTAAGGGCTGCTATACGGACTTGATTTACGTTCTCTTGAATTGTGCGGGGAAAAGCTAATCATCAAGAAAACCGTATGTCCCTCATTAATTCACTTAGTGGGTGACGATATCTATTTGGGCCCCTTGATGGAGTTCGATCGTATGCGCGCAACTAAGCGATCAACTCTAGATCAAGAAACGTATAATCTGCAAGAATGACACATTCCTATCTTGGATTATACGATGATATCGTGAGACATAAGAATCAAAATAGAGAAATACTTTTATTCTCTTATGCAGGATTTAAATACTGTAGCAGTACATTATTTATGCGAATTAAGAATCATAACGTGTTGCTAGATACCGCTTATGATTATTGGAATTAAATAGCGATTTAATCCCATGTCCAACTTAGCATAAATCCTCAAAGGGTCACACAGATCGAAATATAACCAAACAGTGCATTAGTCATTTATTTGCATCAGTGTGCTTTTGCGAAAATAGGATAAGTTGATTAATTGATTATATGTCGATATAATTAATTAATTCAAACGGATCATATCGAAATGATTTAATGCATAAGCTAATCCCATGGTAATTATTAATTAGTTAATAATTATTCAACACAATACAATTTAATATGAATAGTTATATTAAATTAATGGGCCGATATTTATTATTGAATAAATAGTCCAAATGAAGAGCACTAAATAGTGGATTGAATGAGTTGATTTAATAATCAATTTGGAGAGCTTGCAAAGCCCATTTGGGCCCATATATGGCCGGCCACATAGGAGGTGGTAGGTAGGTGGCATGATGGTAAATAAAGGGAACTTATTGCTAGGGTTTGAGCATTATAAAAGGACCCTTGTGGAGGCTCCTTGCTCCTCTCTCTCTCTTCCTCTTTCTAGGCCGCCACCTTCCTTCCCTCTTCCCTCTTTGGCCGCCACTTCTCTCCCCTCTCATCCACCTTAGCTCATGTGTTGAGCACAACCATCTCTCCACTTAATTAAAGAGAATTAAGAAGGCGAGAACGCTTGGAATTAGCCTAGATCTTGTAGCTTCTAGCAAAACTTGTAGGTCTTGGTTAATTTCGTGGTGGACTCGAGGACGAGCTTGGCACGAAGGAGGAGCTAGAAGCGCGCACCACCTACAACCTAGCCAGTTCGAGCCTCTTGATTACTATATCAAGAGAGGTATACCTTTGAACCTTTCTCTTTGTGTGGATGGCTAAGTACTAGATCTTGTTTTGCATGTTTGCTTGTGGCTAATTAGGAGTAATTAACCATAAAAACGAAAATTATGCACTTAACTAACAGCGCGATGCGAAAGCTAGTTACAGTAAAGCTCGTGTTTGCCATAATTGGGCAACACAATTGACAATCCTCAACTTGAGCATCCTCCATACAAATCATACAATCTGACATCGACTCTTTTATCAATACAAATCATACAATCCGGCAACGACTCTTTTATCAATTTAACCCTAAAGCTCTGACAAACTCTATTAGTCATACTAAATAACCCTAATTCAACGGGAGCATCTTCAATTCATGATTCATTAGAATGTGTTCAAATTTATTCACAAAATAAAAAAGTTGAAAAACATTTTGAAAATAACAATTCATTATACTTGTGTGATTCATGGTATCTAACCCCACACCTCTAAAATACAAACTATCATTGATAAATATTAAATAAATAATATTTGGCCCCAATCTCTCTTGATTTTCTCCTCTATCTTAATTATAACATTTTTCATATTAATTAGTCTTCGCAAAAAAAAGACTTATTATTTCTTCTTTTTTCACTTAATAAAATAGAATTTGATCGTTCGGACGAAGTGAATTGAGAAGAAAACATTTATAGAAGCTTGCTACATGGTCATCTTGAAAATAAATTGAAGATGAGCTTGCCGTTTCATGTGGAACAACAAAATCTACAAATTACACCTTGTAGAATAGCATGATTGATCATGTTTCGTGTATTATTCATAGGGGACACCTCACCATTCCTCGCAGTTTGTGAATATCAAATACTTTGATCCACAACTGTAAGTCTGTAACTCTCTATAAATCTGTCGAAGGAAAAGTTTGCTTTGATTATGCTTTTAATTGTCAAAAATGACACGACTCAAATGTTGTGCTAAATTGGTTTGTTCAATTGTTCATCTGATTTCTCTTTTCACGAAGAATTAATTCGAAACTTTAAATAATCAAAGCATGCATACACAGGATTAAATTACGCATACGCACGCCCTGGTATTAAATTTTTTTTTAAAAAAATAGAAACTCTAAAATAATCGGGTTTGGATGGGCTATAATGAAGTATAAGAGGATCCGTAACCGAGAACTGACAAGGAGAGTTCAGATCTGGTGCCGCGCGGCACACCGTGTAGCGCGGCATCGTAGCCGTCTGATCAAGATCCAATGGACAAAAGAGCCCCGTGCATGTAACCTAGATTGATAGGCCCGTAAAAGATGAACCGTCCGATCAAGATCAGACGGCCCGTACGCGCGCTACACGGTGTCCCGCGCTACACGGGATTAGGGTCCTGACAAGGAAACAAGAGTCACGTGAAGGCGTGGAGGTTCAGAAAAATAGTGGCAGCTAGTATGAGAATGAGTACAATGCCAAAAGGTGCCGTACACACGCATACACAGTCACAAAGTAGCCGTTTCACTACCTATCCAAACTCCTTGTACTGCCTTTCCCAGTTTTCCCATGGCTACCGTGTAAACGGACGGACCAACAGGAACGAAACAATGAATGCTCACCTCATGTAAATAGAACACGGCTACAGGACAAGGACAGCCAATTGAGTTCGATTGTTCACGAGTTAGATTTGTTGTGGTAAGTTAAACAGAGTTTGAATTAATTTCCAGAATTTTTTTTTTTGGAAAGGGACAGCCAATTAAATTGATGTAAATTTTATTTTTCAGCAAATAGCTCAAAATTTGTAATGATAATATTTAATATTTAATAATTTTATAAAATGTCAAACACAGCTTTTATTATAATTTTTTATTTGTAAGTAATTTATAACTCAGAAAATATGACTATGAATTTTAATGCAGTTTTTAAATTTAATTTAGGATATCAAAATTTGTAAAATTAATTAGCTGTTAAGTTTTAACAGATACATAATCTCACAAATGCTTCTGTATCAATATATATATATATAGGGTGTGTTTGGATAGGCCGGGAACAGAATAAGAAATTCCGGTTTGCGTGCTTATTTTTATTCTTGTGCAACCCAAACAACATAAGAATAAGGAATAAGGGCCCTTATTCCTATACTAACAAAACCATGGTATAAGAATAAGGAATAAGAATAAGCGCGCAAACCGAAATTCCTTATTCCTATTTTCTATTTCCGGCTTATTCCGTTGCATCCAAACACACCCATATTGAATAAGGAATAAGAATAAGGAATTTCGGTATGCGTGCTTATTCAAATTCCTTATTCTTATACCATGGTTTTGTTAGTATAAGAATAAGGGCCCAAATTTCTTATTCTTGTGTTGTTTGGATTGCACAATAATAAGAATAAGCACGCATACCGAAATTTCTTATTCTTATTCCTTATTCTTGGCTCATCCAAACACACCCATAGAGGATTGCTAAAATACTATGCATAGCACGGATGTCCTTCGTGCTATGGATTCGTTCTTGCATTTCATGCTTCAAACAACCGATCCATACCGTTCATTATCTTCTACATATTGAAATCTTATTAGAAACCAAATTTTAAATTTTATTGAATTTTTTTACTATTTTTCTCAGATTTTTAAAAATACTTAATCTAATAAATTCTAGACCCTTCAATAACAGTAATTTTAAAAAATCTGAGAAAATATTCAAAAAAATATATATATATAAAATTTGGTTTCTAATAAGATTTCAATATGTAGAAGATAATGAACGGTTTGGATCGGTTGTTTAAAATATGAAATACAAGAACGAATCCGTAGCACGAAGACCATCCGTGCTATGCATAACATTTTAGCAATCCTCTATATATATATATATATAGAGTTTTGCTATGGTGAGTTGCAACTCACCAAAGCGTCCATGAGTCGCGCTCAAAATTTCGAAATTAAGTTTAAAACGACCGATCCAAACCGTCTAATACGATCTTCCTATTGAATTCTCCATGCAGACCAAATTTTACATTTTTTTCGAAATTTTTAAGTATTTATTTCAGATTTTTAAAAACTGCTGTTTTTGAATGATTCAGAACTAATTAGATTAATGATTTTCCAAAATTTCAAAAAAAAACTTAAAAATTTCGAAAAAAATATAAAATTTGGTCTGCATGGAGATTTCAATAGGAAGATTGTATTAGACGGTTTGGATCGGTCGTTTTGAACTTAATTTCGGAATTTTGAGTGCGACTCACGGACGCTTTGGTGAGTTGCAACTCGCCATAGCAAAACTATATATATATATATATATATAGAGGTAAAATTTGGTCTCCGAGAGTTTTTCAATACGGAGAATAACTTGAACGGTTCGGATCGACTATTTGATTTTTGGATTTCATAAACGACTCTGGTGTACGGGAGACGATCCATACACCAGAGTGTATTTTATCAATCCACTATATATATATATATATTGAGTATGGTTCTTCACAAATATGTCAACTATGATCCTTCCGCTATTATTTGTTGGAAGAATATGATTGTTAAATTGTTAATATGCTGAAAGGGAAGAGGATTTGAGCATTGGGTAGGCGTATACCGTTGTTATCGATAATAAAAAGATGGAAAGGGAGTGTGATCTTGCTGGGAGCCAAATTTGTTTGTCTCCTCTTCTGGCTGTCAGGTGCTTGCAGTTGCACAGCCTTACACGAACTAAAGAAAGTGTATTCTTTGTACAAATCTGCCTCGTAATTCGCTAAACAACCCATTACAATTGGTTAATAATTAAATATCTAGGCGGAAAGAGCTCGCGGATTTATCTGTTACTAATTAAATATTTTCGGACCATGGCAATAGAGTAAAAATTTTCCACTCCTGAATCCTGTCAGGGTTTGGGGAAGGTAAAAATGTCTTCTAGATTTTGGTGCTGGTTGGCTTACAGCTTAGACAAAGCGGGGAAACAATGTAGCCTTGCTGTAATGTTTTCCATGTAGCGCGTTCACTGTTTGTGTTTTTATATTTGAAGAATGGTTTATTTTTCATTAAGAAATAAAACAAATTTGATGGTATGAAAACTAATAATATACGCCTCACTAATTTTAAAAACATTTAAATTATATGGCATTTTTTCTGTAGCTAATATTTGAGTCGAATTATGAGTGTATGTATTCTTTCTTAACTTTCAAACTCATTGAGTTTGTTAAAATATAAGACTTTTCTGATGATTTCGCATTATAGAAAAATGCTATTAATTTTTATAGGTTTCTTAATATTTATTCTGATTTTTTAAAAATATTACCAGAAATAATAAAGATAGGTAAATGTTATCACGGCTTCTTTTTTTTTAAAAAAATAAAAAATAGTGAAAACGATCTTAAAATGGTGAAATTTTCTTTACAAGATAAGTATGAGTAATATATTTTGTATACCTTAAATTGATCATTAAAACATGAATAAAAAAATATTTTAGTCAAAACTATCAAATGCATAGCTGTCAATTGATCTCGACTTTAAAATAATAGCTCAAGGCAATTATCTCTCATTTTATTAATTTATAATGTACTTTGCCAAATATTATCAAGATTTTTTTCCCACGAAAAATTTATTATTCTCCGTTGAGGTTTCATTCAAAAAAAAAAAAAAAAGGTGGAGTTATGAACATTATCGCGATATATGTCAGCGATAAATTCATTCTTCTTCATAGATGAAGTCATCCTTTCAAAAAGAATCCTCTTAGACTATGAATGCTTCACAACTGAAATGATTTTCGAAGATCCACAAGTGTGAAGTATATCCTTTGTACTGGAATATGCTTTAATTATGAATAACATTAAGTTTGTTTAAACGAAGATGTATGGAATTACTAAATAAATACATTGTTTTTGTTTTAGCGATGGAATCATGGAAGTGTGTTTCAAATATGCGACTTCTCTTTTAAAAGGCATAAAAAGCTCGATATAATATGATGAATCGCAGCTTTTATTGTGGTATATAATGATCCGATATTATTAGACAGCGGATAACGGATAGCTGCTTTAATGATCTCCTATGTTGTTCGTAGAAATCATGTTCCGAGCTTTTCTTTGTAAAATTAGACCAAGCTAGTAAATTTTGACCGTTAATATTTTTTTTTGAAACTCGACCGTTAAATTTGACGAAATTAGACCAACTTAGTAAATTTCTATTACCAACGATTTTAATTTTTAATAATATTTTTTTAACAAGTTCATAAGAAACAAATAACGATTTTATCAGAAAAGAATTATATTGAAAGTTGAAACCACACAAATAATGTTTAAAATTGGAAGTTTGATTTTTATTTTTTTATTTTGAGAATTAGGAAGTTTGGATTAAGTTGCGACAGATCAAATCAAATATGCAAAAATTCAACGATTGCCAAGTCCAAGGTGTTAACCTCTTCAAATATTTTTGGAAACAATGACAGTAATTTCGCAAAAAAAAAAAAAATTGGAAGACTTGACTCTAATTTATCTTTAAAAAAAATTCCACAGAAAGATAAAAGCCGAATGCGAAAGGCCATGTGTTTGGATGAGCATGGAATAAGAAATAAGAATAAGGAATTTCGATATGCGTGCTTATCCAAATTCCTTATTCTTATACCATGGTTTTGTTAGTATAGGAATAAGGACCAAAATTTTTTATTCTTGTGTTGTTTGAGTTGCACAAGAATAAAAATAAACACGCATATCGAAATTTCTTATTATTATAACGTAAGCATATGTCCATTATTTTTAAAAAAAAATGGCCATGCTCGTCTGACAGGACAAATCAGGAACTCTTATCCTCCACATGGACTCGGAAATTAATACTATTTTTCAATTCAACGCTACTATATTCGAACCTAAAAATTCTTTAGGAATGATTCACCTAAGAAATTTTTTTTTTTTAATTTAACCTAAAAAGTTCTCTAGCATGGTTCGCTTCACTATCACCTTGAAATCACTTTTGAGGTTCATTTCATAGCACGGACTAAGTTTACTGTTTACCCTACTATTTGAACAACAATACGTGCACCGGTAATATTTGAAGGAGAAATTATATTTGCATTAAAAATGTCATTTAATTATTTTCATAATTACAATGGAATTAAAACAGGGATTTTTGTCAAATAAGGGTATCACCAGATAACTAGATAATTATTGCTAGCCATGTTATAATATCATTAAGTTGGACAAAACAATGACAATCTTAATTTTCTAAATACCACATCACATAAAACTGTAAAAGATACACATATTCTCTATATAAAATAAATAACTAGATATATATCGTTATACTCTGATTTGTACATGACATGACAATAATATTCTATTTGAAGTACAACAAATTTGGCGCAAGTTTTTAAAAATTCATTATGAAATGTATTTAGGTACATCATAACATGAGAAGTCAAAAAAATTTGAGAAAGTTTAATATGCACTATAGTGTATAGGGTATTTTGTACACCGCGGATTCTTTCAGGAGTATTTTTGTAAATTGACAAATCTAATTTAACCAATCTAATCTACATATTGAAATCTCATAAAAAATCAAATTTTACAATTTTTTAGATTTTATTACTATTTTTTTCGAATTTTTTAAAACATGTGATTTTTTGAAATTGTAAATAGTACAACATTCCAAAAATAACATGTTTTAAAAAATAAAAAAATAGTAATAAAATCTCAAAAATTGTAAATTTTGGTTTGGTATGTGATTTCAATACGTAGATTATATTGATTAAATTAGATTTATCAATTTATAAAAATATTTCCAAAAAATTTTGTGGTGCACGGAATATCCTATGCATTATGGTGCATATTAAATTTTCTCAAAAAACTTTTCCATAAAAGACAATCAATCTTTCATTTTAACTTTTACAATTTTGTCTAATTTTTTTATGATGGCAGCTCACAAAAGAGTGAAATCCGTGAAAAAGAGGGTGCACGACGGGAGCGGGATAGCGGGGTCCCATCTCATGGAACAAAGCAGCATTGAGCCTCGTTATGCGTTCGCGCCGAATCTCAGACCGTACGCAAAGCATGGATTAGTGGGGTCACCGATTGAGGAGACCAACTGTGGCCATGTGGGCCATATGAATTCATTACTTCTGAACGGCTATTTCTTTTGAATTTTTTTCCCTTTCATACAAAAGAAATCAGCCTGCTAACATAAAGGCCTATTTGTATGAATTGATATAAGTTATTCTGGGCCTCACGGGCCGAATTTTTGCACCATTTTGTATGGAGAGAACGGATTTCTTTGCATGCATGATGCATTTATTTTATCAATTTAGAATATATTTTTAATTAAATTTATACAGAAGAAGAAGGTTTAACATTAATTTTTCGGAAGTACAAAAATTTGTGAATTAACAATAGGATTAGCATTAATTGACAACCACTTGTCTGCGGAACCTTAACAATATAGTTACTTAAATCAAGTCAAACACAAATTTTAAAATAGAAAAATATATAAAATGCTGTTAGAAGAATAAATTTTCAAGTTTAATTCGATTTTAATCTCATTAATATTCCAGAAAATGTCATAAAATATAGACCGTGGTAATTTTCACTTGCTTAAACATATGCATAAATTTGTTAACAGCAAATATCTACTGTATGATATGCATACAGTAGACTAGTAGAGATTATATTTGACTATTTACAAAATTATCAAATCAATCTGTTGTCAATGCATTGGCATATTCTAAACTATTCAATATTTAATCCAAAGTACCAATAAATATTGACTAAGATCGTTGCGGATTTCAAATCATATAATAAACCGTAAACATACCTCAATTATCAGTTTTTTTAAGGATTAATTGCATTCAAAATTGGAAATTGATACTTACAACCTTTTTATGCTGATTTTTCAAATAGTCAATGTTTGAAACTTAAATACTTTCATTGGGGACATTCCTCTTGTCAGCTGTCACAAGTCACAACAAACTTATGAAGAAAATTCAACCAACCGACAAATATAAAACATGACTATTACCTGGTCAACTAAAGTTGATCCTTTGTTGGCCCAATGGACCTCAATTCTTATGCCGGGAACAAAGAAATAGTTTAAGCACATCAACTTGCCAATCAGCCAATGTGCATTTATATTACAAATTACAATGCCCATTCTTTACCAACCATATAATATGCTGAAAAGATGGACGGTGTTTTATCATCTTATGTTGGTAGTAATTAAATAAATCTCTCTTTTTAGTGCCAGAACTTGTCATCAGCTTAAACTAACCTGCCACTTGGGATTAATAATTCTGTTAAGAAGTGAAAAGGAAGACTAGCTTTGTCACAAAGTAGTGATGTTCACATTCCTGGTCCCGGAACTGACAATTGATAAGGCAAGTAGGCATGCACTCACATTCAAGTCACTTGCACCCTAACATTCCATTTCAGCAAATACATCTCCTGTTCATACCATGACATTATTATTTATTTAATATTCATTTTAGTTTTGAAAATTTTATAACTACTAGATTTCTGTTTTGCTTATTTATTTTAATTTGATGTTACTTTTTTTCAAGTAGCATTTCTTACACTGGGCTCCGATTGGAAACGAGCAAATTCCTTCCGGAGATATATATAAAATCCAACAAAAAAACATCCAAGCATCCAACAAGTCAGGGAGCCGTAAATGAACTTAAAATTCAGAATTCCGCGTGCTGACGTCAGCAAGATGCGTGATGATGTCAGCAATTTTTTTGACAAATTTCCGAAATTTTTTGTGCTGACATCATCAAATATATTGATTTAAGGGTTGGGTTAAATGTTTTAAGGGATGAACTAAAGTGTGTAAGTATTCAGTTAGATGCATCAATAATTTGAATTTTTTGTTTTTGGGTTCAGTTAAATATCTTATGGGATTATATAAAAGTTTGTATGTGTTCAGTTAGATGCACTAATAATTTGAAATCTTAGTTTTTTGTGTTCAGTTAAATAAGTTAAGGGATGAACTTAAAGTATCTATGTGTTCAGTTAATTGCAGCAAAAATTTGATTTCGTAGTTCTTGTGTTCAGTTAAACTATTTAAGGGATCAATTAATATTGTTTATGTGTTCAGTTAGATACACCTATAATATGACATTTTAATAACCATGCAATAAAGTAAACAATGATCATTTATTAAGAATAATATCCATTGTTTTACAAACTGAACAACTCTTATAATAATAACACAAATTCCAAATAATTTAACCACTACAAACTAAACACACTTCATCAACTCTTCTTTCAAATCCTTCTGCACAACTCTTCTCATCATGTCCTGTAATTCTTACACAAACAAAACAAAATACAATTAAGTTCGATTACTAATAAAGTGCTCTTATAATATTTAATCCTTTCAGGTCATGCGAGTTTTAAAAATATATGTAATGAAACAAAATGATCCCTTAGAAATACTAGTTTAACCATTCGTGAAACAAGATGATCTCTTAGAGAACTGAACAATATAATAATAACAAGATGATCCCTTACAGATACTAACTTAAGCATAATGAAACAAGATGCTCCCTTAAAGAACTGAACAACTAGAGATAGTAAAAATACATAATGAACAATTAGATATTGTGAAGTTTTAAAAAATACATAACGAAATAAAATGATCCCTTAGAGATACTAACTTAACCTATATGATAACTAACTAATCCATTAGGGAAACTACACAATTAATTAGTATATCTAGATCAAATTAAAAAAAAAATAAGAAAATTGAAATTGAACCTGAAATTCACAATTCAATAACCAAAAAAAAAAAAAAATTGAACAACATTTGATTATTTGACAGCAAATTGAACTTATGTGGGGTACTAGATCTATTTGAACATATTTGATATGAGTATCTTCTAGTTGATTGCCAAATGATTGAATTAAGTGATTAGTCATGAAAGTATCTACTAATTTCAATTTTTTGATGCAATGAACAAATAGTAACAATTCAATAATTCTTTTTTTAATGTGTAAACAGAAATTTACTCTACAAATCCCAAAAGAAAATCATTCCTTTAAATTCAATTAAGTCCAATTAGTATCAATAAAACTCAAAACTTAGAATCGAAATAACCTGTGAGACATCTTTGGCGATGAGAAATCTAAGGTTAGACTCAGACCCCCATGGAATGGCACTAATCGGAGAGGAGAAGATTCGATTTGGTTGGAGGTGACTAGGGTTTGATATGGTCGTAGTCGGGTGAGGAGAGGAGACGACGGGTCTGATCTGGTTGGTGGCGATGGAGGAGATCTAATCTGATGCTAGGACTAGGAGGCGATCTAAGGCCAGGCGACAAAGCGGCCGTCGTCGCATCCATGCGCGCATGAGGAGACACGGAGAGAAGGCGCGCAGAGAGCAGTCGAGGCTCGAGAGATCCGAAACCCTATGGCGAGAGGCGTCTGGATCGGAGAAGAGAGAAGAGAGATGAGGAGAGAGATCTGTTCTGGTAGGAGAGGAGAGAAAAGGAGAAATGACGGCTAGGGTTTGGGGTGAGAGGTGAGAGAGAAAGTTTAAATAGACTGAGCCAGTACTGAGCCCATAAGAGCCTGTTTGGAGCCTGTGGATGCTCTAAATGCTAAAAGAGGGGATGCTATGTAACAATTCTCAATTCCTTCTCTCTATTAACTATTTGGTTTATTGATTTCTAGACCATTTTGTTGAAGCAATGGTCAGGTCAGTTATTATTTTACAGTTTGAGAGTATATCTGCTTTTAGTATTTAATTGTTGTGATGAGTACTCTTGTGCCTTTTTGGAGACATACCATCCGTTAATTCCATTTGATGCGATCTATCCGTTTTATATTTGAAAAAAAATGAACGCTTTGTCTGATTAATATTATTAAAATTTAATTAGATAGAAAAGAAAGGACAACAACAAAATTCAGTACCAACGCTTTGTCGGCTCTCCTGTTTTTAGTTAAGCACTTCCTTAATATACATAATGTGGCCATTGTATTTAATTGATCATGTACAAAAATTTATCTCATCATTTTTATTAGTTAATAAGTTAAGGTAGCTGTTCTTGGGTTTGTATTTTGAGCTTCTAATATAAAGTTAGCACATATAAACCTCTGAAATGTTATGAAATATACTGTTTTTACATACGGAATAATTTGCAATTAATTAGCCCCTCTAAATAATGGATTTCCAGCTGTGATTAAATGGAGATAATTTCATAATAAAATTCATTACGAACCTGCAAATCAGCTCTCTCCGGCTGTTTCTGGTAATTAAGTTTGTCAATGAACTTGCAATCGAAATATTCTTTTGTGACATACGTCAAAAGCCATCAGGAAAATAATGTACACAATATATAAATCGTTTTAAGCCACGTTGAGAAATTCGAAATATCAAAGTCATCATCCCCCTCATATTTAATTTGGCGCGTCATATAAATTAATTTCCCTCTAGCAACATATACTATATATATATATACACACTCAGTCTCTGTCCGAAGCCTGACCAGACCTCTTCACTTCTCTCTCTCTCTCTCTCTTTCTCACTCAACAATGGATATTGATTGCAGTTTCACAAAGAGCTCTTGCTCACCCATCAAGTAAGAAGAAATAAATTAATTGATTTATTCATTTTTGCTGATTCTAGATCTTTTTAAATGAGCTCCATATATACCCCCTATGGCACCATGATTTGTTCAAATGTTTCATTTGATCCTCATTAAACATACAAGTCAATATCCTTATATTTGTTTCCCTTCCGTTTCTTAAATTAATTTATTGCTGATTACAGGTCCTGACCTTTTCATTCTTCACAATTTTCCAATCAGGAGTTACTTCGATGAATATGTATGTTCATGAAAACACATTTTTACACTTCTTTAGTTAACAAATTTGCTCATCTCATGTTAAAATGAAGGCAATGGTGGAGTAAGGACACTGTGGCAGTTGTCACTGGCGCGAACAAAGGGATTGGTTATGCCCTAGTGAAGCGATTGGCAGAGCTTGGCCTCACTGTAGTGCTCACTTCTAGGGATATAAACAAAGGAAAAGCAGCGGTTGAATCACTTAAGGAGTTAGGGTTGCATGTCGCATGTCGTCAGTTGGATGTCTCTGATCCCTCATCCATCGCTGCCTTTGCATCGTGGTTGCGTCAAACTTATGGAAGTCTAGACATCCTTGTGAGTACATAATTTTGTTTTTGTTTTCATCTCTTATTATAGGTACCACTAAAAAACTTCGTTTTTGTCAATCATTAACTTAATTTGAACATTATCTATGCTTTTAGTTTTTGTGTAAGCTGCTATTCATATTTGCTTTATAAACATTTTTTTCACATAATATGTAATTTTATTTTTTAAGGGTTGTATTTTTATCATAAGATATATATATCTTCTTACAGAGGGTCTTGTACGTATCAGTTTTGAGCAACTTTTACTCACTTTACATTCTTATTGCAATATTATTCCTCTTAATTAATAATAAGTACCAGGAAAGATTACTTGCACCAGTTTATTAGGATATATTAATCACCATGTTTGTTAATTTGCTTGTATGGTACTTGATTGGGTTAAAAGAATTATTGCTCCATAACGAAGTACCAACATTAATTAACATTGTCTGTCATGCATAGTGCCACACGACGTAACAACCACATAGTATTTAACTTAAGTAACTAATATATTCAAAGTATGTTTACGGATGAATTATAATAGATTGCTAATAGCGCGTCTTTACATGTCAACATCAATTAAACAACAGACCAAATGGCAGTGCAGACTTTACCATGTTTCCATTTGAACCATTTGATGATGGGGTGTCAAGTTGTTATATCTTATTTTGCAGCGCAGAGTTTACCATGTTTCCATTTACACGCAAAGGAACCAACATCAAAAGAAAACAAAAACAAAATCTCTTATTAGCTAACAAATTCTACCAAAATTTGCATCTAACTGAACAATGCAAATGTTACTCAGGTGAACAACGCCGGAGTCACTTTCAACGAGATAGGTGCTAACTCAGTTGTGCATGCAGATACCGTGATTAAAACCAACTTCTATGGGCCTAAAATGTTGACAGAAACACTTCTTCCGATGTTTCGTCAGTCAGCCACAGCTAGTAGGATACTTAACATGAGCTCCCAACTCGGACTTCTCAATGTAAGTAGTAGTCTTATGATAGCTGCGCTAGTTTGGTACCAAAAAGTGCTATTTGAAGAGCAAATTAGAAAAAGTGATAGAGTGGTGCTATTTTTTTTTACTAAAAAATTGTGGTTTTATTTGATTAAAATATGTTAGTTAGAATAGTGCAAATCATGTATTATTAATAGCATTATTCTGTCTGTTCTGCTATTCTCTCTATTTGGTAGAATAGAAAATTAGTCTATTTACCACTTTTGTCTTAAGAAAGTTATCCATATTTGACGCATCATTTCATTTGTAATAGCGCACTATGCTGCTGTTCTGTTTTGAAATCCTGATGTCAAATAAACCTAAATAGAACGCGCAACCCATCATCTTCAGGAAGTTTACACAAAAGGTGTCTGTTTTAGGATTTCAAATTAAATGATTAAAAAATAGCCAGTCCAATGAGTAATACAGCCAACATAGAAGCTTACAAAAGAAGCATGTAGGTGTTAGGTTTAAATAATTGGCACCAGCAGGAAAATTACAAAAGAAACTAGATATGCATTCATATTAATTAAAGTTAATTTTCTTATCTAACTGCTTGCAGAAACTACAAAATCAAGCATGGAAAGAACTACTGATAGATGAACAGAGACTATCTGAAGAGAAAATTGAACAAATGGTGTTACAGTTTCTCACTCAGGTTCAAAATGGAACTTGGCAAGAAGGAGGTTGGCCGAAGCTTTGGACCGACTACTCGGTCTCAAAACTCGCACTAAATGCTTACACTAGACTACTTGCGAACCGATATAGAAGCCGAAATTTGAGAGTGAATTGCTTTTGTCCCGGTTTCACTCGAACTTCCATGACCAGGGGTCAAGGCTGTCACACAGCAGAAGAGGCAGCTGATGTGGCAGCCATGTTCCTGTTGCTTCCTAGTAACGAGTTGCCAACAGGCAAATTCTTCAAGTGTTCTAGTTCAAAACTCAGAAGTAAAATTTAGGAAAGATTGGTTCTTTATCCCATATACAGTTAGCTTATGCATGATTGATTTGACTTGAATAGGTTCTTGTAGGATTATGGATGTTGATTGATATATGATTAGTGGAGGGGGCGGCTCTTTTGTTGCAAATAATAAATGGATGTTTTTTTACGAACACGCGTATCCACGAAAAAATATTAAATTTAATACGAGTTGTTCAAAGTTTGGTAGTACGACCATACTTTGACTTGTAGCACAACTGAAAGGTAGAAACAATAAATAATTTATTTGCATTCTAAATCTTTCCTAAAATAACGTGGCAAGATGATTTCATTTTTTTTGTTTTGTTTTATTGCCTTATTATTATTTTTTTTGAAGACGGGTTTTTGAAATCAACCATTTTTTTGTTATAAAAAATTTGAAAATAAATGCTTGTAGCAAGGTGATTTAATTTTTTGTTTTTATAAGGTTGGTTTTTGAAACTAACCATTTTATTATAAGAAATTTGAGAATAAATCCTCTCCAGTCCCCATGATTCAAACCAAGGACCACGCCATGCATTGGATTGGGTTGTGTAAACGGGCCGCAGAAGGCTTTCTCAGAATAACAGCCTCAAATTAGAATTTTGTCGTGCAATCAAGATACGTGTGTAATTGTGTATCATGCACAAATGATATAGTAGTAGACTAGTAGGTATCAAGCAATAGCAATATACGAGTGTAATTTTGAATCTCGATACACTGAAAAAGAAAGGAAATTAGAGAAGATCTGTAAATTACAATACCAGCACGGTTTGCTCTAGCCCCAGTGCACTAATGCATCCAATAATTATTTCTGTATTTGGAAACATCCAACCCCTAATATTGAACTTAAGCTGTAAGCATCAGGCATCAATTCAAAATCTGTAAAATGAATTAAACCAAAAAATCCTGCTTAGCTCATGGAAAGGGAAGATTTGATCCGGTCGGCTATGTGAGGCAAGACCCTTTTGCTGTCATCAATGGCTTGACTTACGCACAATTCTAACTCATTAATGGCTTCTGTCTTTCTTTATCTTTTGAAGTTTTGCATTTTCAAACCTATCTTGACACACCATCAGAGACCTGTTCATCCTCTCCTGAAAATATTCACAGAAGAATTTAATTTTAATCTCACAAAACTAAAGATGAATATTATTGCAAATAGGACAATCTCCATTTCTGAAAGCAACAAGCATATGATAAAAAAAAGTTCCAAACATAAAAATGCTATACTCAGTTTCTAGACAAAAATAAATAAATAAAATAAATTGCCCACCCTTCCCTTGTTTGTACAGTGAGAAACAGTGTGAAGTGAGAAAAGAGGAACAAGTTATTACTGTCGTGCTTCTGAGGGTGTTTAGATGACCTTCCCTGTTTTCCCTTGGGCATTATTTTTTTTTTCTTTAATATTTTTATTACTGTAATTCCTTTTTGGCAGAGCCATGCAGATGAAATTGTCTCCAACAATTAGAAAAATATATAATAAACTATGTGCTCCAACTAGTAAGATCTATGCAAATAAAAACAACTGGTGTTTTGGAGAGAGAGATATAATGTTCATTTATCCAAATAGGTTATATTAAAAGACGTTGAAAGTTAAATGCTTGCTTTCTCATATTTCAAAGAATAATTTACATAGCTGGGTTTTAGAACGAAGGTAAATTCTTCCCAAATTAAGTTGCACTACCACACCAACAGTTTCAAATTAGCACATAATGCCTTTCAATAATATGAAAACAAAACATCACAACCACTGAGATGGTCGAAGAATTTCTGAAACAATTCAACTGATACCACAAGCATACACCAGTGGACCAACGAAGTAATAATAAATATGTAAATGCAAAAATATTTCGTATCTAGCAGTACCTGAAATTTAGCCATCTCAGACTCCACAAAATTGTTAGCATTAAGAACAGGAACACTGCAATTCTCCACGCAATTACTTATCTCCTGTTTTCTGCTCCGATCAAAACATTCATATGCACATTTGAAGTATGCTTTCTATCAAATAACAAAAAAAAAAAATGCATTCTATTAAACTGAGAGCAAGTCAGACAGTAATCACAGTATTATAATAATTAGTCCTTCATATTTGAGACGTTCCTGTTCTGGCCCAAGAGAACAAAGTTCACTTTTTTGGACATTTCAAAGACACAATTTTAACACAAGGACAAAGTACATTACCTTCAAATTGGGAATTACACAGAGTGCCTCCAAAATATACTATAATTAAGTTATAACAGACCCTATGTATGAAACTACAGATGCATTCTTCAACAAATAATGGACAAGTTAATGCTTTTAGACACAACAATACTATTATTGCTTTCAAGAAAGCAATTAAGAAAAACAATACTGTCATCCGTTTACATTAACATCTGAGCTCTAATTATCCAACCTTTTTATTTCCTATTTCCTAACCTACTAAATACCAAAACAGCAATAGAGACAAATTGAAGGGCCGTAATGTAAAGTCGTGCACAAAAATTGCAAAGAAAGTTTTGGAAAAGGGACCTGAAGCGTGAAATTGACGTGGTCTTGAACGGAGGCGAGCTGCTCCTGCGCCGCCGCATTAACCTCATCAAGCTTCTTTTTGATCCTCTCGGTCACGATCCGCTCCTCCACCGCCGCTAGGTGATCCATGCCCGACCCAATAGAGACCACACCTTGCGCTTCTAGTAAATAGAAATTGAGGGAGAGCAGAGCACGGAAATATTGAATTCGAAAGGCTTGGGGAGGAAGTCGTATAGACGGGTTTTGGTAGGGTTTTGTTTCGGAGCTTCTGTTATTGGCAAAATTGTACTTATTTCCTGTGCAAATCTTGAAATTATTTATTTGCCCCCTTCAAACTTTATATTGTGTATACCAGAAAATGATTGCTCTCTAATTTCTTCGATCTTAGAGAAAAATGTCATCAAACGAGGACAAACAAAGAAATAAAAATATGATGTTCAATCTATCCGCGATAGAGATAGATGCGTTGCTCAATTTGTTTCCTTATTATTATTAAATGGAAAAATCAAATTATATTGTTGTTTTGTCTAGCAATTGATATCCAACCACAGTCAAATCGATCGAATTATATAAACATGTGTTTACATGCTAGGTGCAGCTTGTAACCACTCTTGGTTCCGTGATTTTATAAGTGGAGATAGATATTATTTCAAGATATGTACCATTTATTTTCAGCTAAAGAGTTTAATCATAATCAGAAATAAAAATTGTAAACTCAATGCAGTATTAAACCAGGCTTGAATGTAAAAAGTTCATTTAAAATTATTAATGATAAACTTTTAGTTCAACACAGAATTACCCTAGTTTATTTGATATTTGATCAAGAGATTGAATATTGAACGAATCTAGTTAAATATGATAGATTAATTCTAATCTGTTCATATTTTAGATTAATATGATAGATTAATCAAGTATCAAATAAACTTCAAAATTTATAAAACTTATATGAAGAAGCATTGCTCGTTATATCTAATAAGATTAACGATTTGGATTCGAACTTTAAATTTTATATTTTGAAAAACTAACTAAAAATTGTGTTTTGAGACATTCAATATATGGGCACTAGAACTTAAAAACCTATTTGAAGAAAGTTAAATTTAGGCATATATCTCTATAAAATTTCACTAACCAGGCCTCTTAATATTGTACTTCAAAAACCTATTCGGTTCTATATTTTATTAAAGGCTGGATAAATTTATTACGTCCTTATTACCTCGTATATATTTAAAAAAAGGATGCACCGGCTTGATAATGAAATAGGACCGAATTAAAAAACAAAGATAAAAAAAATAATTATGACGGGTTAGAAACCAAGAAAGTTTACTCGACTGATAGAGAAAAGAAAGCAAAATGGTGACCAACCGATCAAGACTGCTCACGCTCCACCGTTAAGAGCGGGAGGTGTTCGTTTTTTATGCGAATTCCTCCACTTTAGGACCCAGTTGAGTCAGCTACCCAATATAGAACGGGCGATCTGACCGACTCGTCACCGTCTTTGCATGCTGCGACGTTGGAGGAAGTCCCATATAAATGGGTGTAAAGTGTTTTTGAAAATCATTGTGGGACTAAAAAAATCTGAAACCGGATCGATTTTCATCTCTGTGTATACCTGTCAGTGATGAAACGTTTTAACGTTTCCGTTTCTGTTCCGCCGAAACGGAACGTTAAATGAAAGCTGAAATGGGTTCCGTTTTCAGAAACGGAACGGAAACGGAATCAAAATTTGTTAACGTAAATGAAACGGAACACGGAAATGAGTTGAAATCAATAGGAAATGTGAGGCGGAACGTTAAACGGAACAGAAATTTGTTACGTTTCCCGAAACGGAACGGAAATGAAACAGCCATTTCGTTCCGTTACCGAAACGGAACGGAAACGGAAATGGCTGTTCCGTTTCCACCTCTAACGTTTGACAGGTCTATCTCTGTGTGATTAAATGTGAAATTTCTTCCTGCAACCTTCCGTGCGGAGTAGATGCTGAGGTAATGGATTTTCTTCCATTTCCATTTATTGACATGAATTTGGACAATAATTTATCAAATCAAAGCATAGGTAATGGATTTTGTAGCAATATGAAGTAATTACCTTCATTACAATTCGTGCCCATAAGAAAAGTGATCTCCATATATAGTACTTCTTTTTATGAAGAAACAAACAATTTATGAAGAAACAAAAAAAATGATTACTTTTTCTTTTTTATTTGCATATATATATTTTTTTAGCGTTTTAATTGCATATGTTGGTGGAAAATTACTTTTTATGAAGAAATCAAGAAAATGATTACTTTTTCTTTTTTAATTGCATATATTTATTTTTTTAGCGTTTTAATTGCATATGTTGATGGAAAATTAATGATTGTCAACTATAGCTTTGCTTGTGTGTTTTTGTGACGATTGTTGAACAAGGAGGTCCAAAGGGACGGGAAGTTGCTTCCCTTCAAAATTGTAAACAAGGTAAACCTTAGGTTGAGGTCAAAATTAGAGTCTGTGAGCGTCGATCACGGAACACCCTGTTCCATTTGCCTGCCGGTAAGATAAATGGTATGATATTCCATTTCACAAACCGTTCAGTTTTGAAAACGAAATAAAAATCTGTGCCGTTAACTGTTTCACTTAAAAAATTACACATAAAATAGTTTGAAAAGAGGCGAAACGGTTTGAAACGGCACTATTCCTTGCTCCGTTTACCATTTCTTTATAGAAACAAAATGAAAATTTGTGCCATTATTCGTTCCGTTTCGGTTATGCGGAATGACAAAACGTGATAAACGGTGAAATTGACAGCCCTGTGTGCAGTGTGTGATGAACTGATGGTTGAGATACCTCGGTTCACATGGTGGCTGGGGTTCACAGCTATTCTTTGCTTGGTATTTGCATTCATCTTTCCACATTATTTTCCTCTCTGGAGACTGCTTGAATATAATGCTCAGAATCACAAGGAAATTAAAACCTGAAATCACTTCAAACAGCTTTCATTTATTTATTCAATTTCTTTCCCAAGCCTCTTGTAATTATACATATTTCTACTTTTAGGCTCCAGAAAACCTTGGTGTTGGATAGTGTTATTTCCTATTTTAATTTAAAAGTAATCTTTTTTTAGGCTACTAAGCAATGGTCTACAAATTTACATGCTAGATATTGGTCACTGTTTGTTGCTCGGAGTTGCTTGGATTTTACTGATAGTCCATTGGCAATTAATGAACTGGTCGGTTATATATATTGGAATGGTTTGAGAACAACATTTGTTCTAGGTATCAATAAAGTAGTTAAATTGCTAAAGGCCCTAAGTACGGTCAAATCATCATATTTATATAATTACGTAATTGTCAAATATGAATATGTGATGCATAAATTTACCAGCTTACGGAGGTACTTTGCTGGCGTCTAGAGAATTTTGACAGCGACGCGAGATGCTTCTAATCAGTCGTGTCAGAACGTAATGAAACATAATTGTTGTGATTAATTTATACGATCTTGTTTGAAAAACCTCTGCCATGTTGCGTACTATACGCTCTCAAAATACTCATTTTAATTATGGGAAATTATTGAGTGCATTTTTTTTTGGTCTTTTGATAGATGACAGCCCTACTTCATTTGTTGTTGATGTCCGCTTCCTATTGATAAAAGACTCCTTTACTTCACTGGTGGAGTGAGCAGAGTTTTAAGTGTTCCTTATGAATTATAAGTAGACGAACCAATTTATATAAACCAATCAATTACAGTGTACAATAGTCCAGAAAATACAAACCGATTGTTGGACAGAAGGGTTTTGCGAGTACTCCAGACAATTAGGTTTATATACGGTTAGACCTGTCAGTGTTCCAACGTTCTAACGTTTCTATTTCTGTTTCAGTTCTGTCGAAACGGAACATTAAACAAAAAATGAAATGGGTTATGCTTCAGAAACGGAATGGAAACGTAAATGTGTTTCGGAGACGAAATATTAAACGGAACACGGAAATACGAAATTATAGTGAAAAATTAAGAATGGAACGTTAAACAGAACGAAATTTGTTTCGTTTACCGAAACAAAACGAAAACGAAAAAGCAATTCCGTTCCGTTACTGAAATAGAACGTTAAACGAAACAGTTTTTTCTATTCCGTTTGGAACGTTTGACAGGTCTATCACTACTAGAATGTCAATTATTTGCTTCGCAAAAAGGCGTCCCTATTCCGACACGAAAAGCTATCTGCGTCCACCTAAAGACACTACCCAAGCGACTCCGATACTCTAGCCGCTAATAATAAATATCTGTGTCGCGAGGACGCGGATTACTTAACACGTCCCTATATCTGTGTCGGGATAACGACGCATACCATGTTCTCTGATCGCTTAATCAAACAATAAGCGCGTCTCTATTTAGAGGTTACTATGTCGGTATACCGACGCCTTTATTAAGCGACTCAGATAATATATTGTCAGAATTTATTGGGGCCCACAAACTATATTTGTCGGTATACTCACACCTTTGATCAGCGACACAGATAATATATTGTCAGAATTTAGCGAGCCCATAATTTATAATAGTCGGTATATCGACGTCTTTGATCAGCGATCCAAATGATATATTGTCAGATTTAGCATGGTCCACCATGATTTAATTCATATAATTTTAATTATTCACAGCTATTTGGATTTCTCAACCATACACATTATTCACATTGAATTAAACAAAAATCACACAAATATCTATTATCAATTGAATTGCAAATCAACATCCAATAAAAATAACAAACATGCATATGTTTTGATACAAACCAGAATTCAAAAAAAATGAAAATTTAAAAGGAAGTCATCTTAGAAACTGAAAATGAAATGGAGAAGCACTAATACCACTACAACTGTTAAAAGGAATTCCTGCTTTTCTCTTACATTAACTCGATTACAAATCCTTCTCTTACTTGACATGCACTTATTCAATTCACCAATAATTTTTAACCCTAAAAAAGTAGTACATAGTAAGATTGCATGACTTACAAAACTTGCATATTCTAAAATATACCAAAAAGACTTAAAAAAAATAAACCATGCAATTCTAAAAAGAGTATACACTACATTATATTTGACTATTGACCGAACAAGTTTAGTTCTAAAAAAAATTACTTACCCAATATAAAAGTTATTAAGTTCATAACTAGAGATGATAGATATTGACACGGTTCGAGGCATTTCAGATCTTAATAATCAAGCTCGATAGCTTCTGAATCTTTCCTGCTCACGAGATAACAAATCTGAAATGGAAATAGAAAATGCATAATTAAGAAAGAACTACTAGCATATATATAATTTACCTTAAAAAATAGTAATCTTACTCCCTTTCCTGCAATGCAAATAATTTGTTTATATTAAGTGTACCTGACATAAGGATATAATAAAAAACAACGTATTGTAAAATAATTGAAAATATCTCACTTCTCATGAATTTTCTGGTGTTTCTACATCATCAACATCCAAAAGAACCACATCTGCTACCTAAACTAAGAAAAATTCAATTTAATAAGCAATAGAACATGATTTCTAAGTCCTTTTCTAAAGTTGTGAAGACAGAATGCATGGAATTATTACATTGGAAAAAAAATAAAAATTAAAGTTGAATCACCTTTTCTGAGTCAGAATCAAGTGAACATTCAGATATTTTCCTTCTACAATTATAATATTAAAGTATTACAAATAAAATTTCACAAACATATATCAAGTTTTGGTTTTTTCACATAAATCAACAAAATATATATATCATAAGACCATGGAAGTAATACTGACAAAAATTTCAAATATGCATCGGACATTGACTACAAAATTCTAAACTTCATGCTTTTATTTTGGGATAGTTACGCAAGTCATCTGCATACCTTTGAAAAGAAGGAAGGCTTGTTGCGAGGGTTCCTTTCGGGGGTGCGTACCGGCTCGGTAAGAAGCTGTATGGGCTAGCTTTCGTAGCTTCTTTCTTTTTCTTAAAGTTTTTAAATTGCATGGTATATCCTCATGCTGGTGTTATGTTTATATCTTCATGTTCATCAAATTTTATCATACCATTAGATCTTTTGGTATAATGAATTTAAATAGAAAGAAATGTCTAGAGTATAGATACTTTGGATACATAAATTAAGTGGATTAGAAAATAACTTTTCTTTATAAAATTCAGATAATAACCTTTCTTTATTAATCGGAATGCAACAAATCCATGATTGTCATCCTCCCACATGTACACCGGTGAAATTCCCGAAGCAGCTTGCAAGAGCAAATTAATATATGACAAGTTTGCATATGACAAGTCTCTTAACAAACAAAAATAGTGATACTTGATGCATTTGTGATATTTATTTTAGGACTGCCATTATTCAACCAGTTTCTCTTATAACAATGTTCATATATAATAGAAATTGACACTGTTTGTCAAATAGGAAGTACTTAACTTAGCATGCAAACCTCTCTATATCTTTTACGTTGTGCCTGTAGACTTCTCTGTTAACTTTGGATAAAACATTTTCTACGTAAACTAAAAGAAACATACTTATAAACAAGATATTAACATGTAAATAGAACCAATGTGTGGATAGAACTAACAAGCGGATAAAAATAAAAGAAACATACTTTGTTCCTGTAGAGTTTGGCCCTAGAAATAACATGTGGATAAAAAAGTAAAGAGATTAGACAAGTATCAACACACAACATATAATCAATCAAAAATTCAGATTACGGACATAGACATACACAGATCAATCAGATTTCATAAATTTCACAAGTTACACAGAAACTCAGATCATTCAGATCACAAACCCTCAATTAAATTACATCCTCACAAGAGATTAGACAAGACTTACGAAGACAACATGATGGAGATGAGAATGGTCAAGGAGTGAGTTGATACTTGCTGGCTGGCCTGAAGCCTATCGGATCAAATTTTGGAGCGGATTTCAGATTCGGATGAGGTCAGGGTTTAGAGGTGGCTTTTGGAGTTGCAAGCAGTATATGAATGGAGAGGTTGAGGCCACGAAGGTTTAGAGTTACAAGGGAGGTGGACCGATTTGGGGCTGAACCAGTGGAGGAAGGGATTGGCAGAGCTCCCATGGGCCATGGCGAGGGGGCGAGTCAGCCGAGAAGGAAAGAAGAGAGGAAGAGGTGAAGGGGCCGAGTAAAAGAGAAAGAGAGGAGTGAGGTGAAGGGGTGTGGCCGGGTTCGAGGGCGGAGCCGGTGCTCCGGCGCTGTATAGAGGGAGGTGGCCGAGAGAGAGAGAGGGGCGACGGCAACAAGGGGGTAGAGTGGGTACGGAGAGAGAGCAAGATAAGGGGGAGAGGTTTTTAGGTTTAAGTCCCGTAAATCCCTTCTAACTTATCTGTGTCGGCCCACCGACACCGAGGAAAAGCCCTCCCGCCCACTTTTTTCTTTCTGCGTCGCTACTTGATTTAGCGACTCTAATATGTCGGTGGTCCGACACAGATAAACGAAATTCTAGTAGTGTATATACAGTTATACCACATTAAAAGTAAAACTTAAAAAGAAGGAAACATCTACATATATAGATCACAGATGCTATCTACGTCATCACTATGTAACGCCATCGTAATTAAATACCACATCCTTGACACTAAAGTTAGGGGTGAGCAAAAAGCTCGTAACTCGTGAGTTACTCGAACTCGACTCGTGAAAAGCTCGATTATAACTCGAGCTAAAAGAACTCGAGTTGAACCAACTCGGATAATAAACGAGTCGAGTTTGAGTTAGGCTCAACTCGGTTCGTTGACTCGTGACGTAATAAATTTTAATTTTTCGGAGATCATCACCATGATCGATGAGTATTAATTATGAGTTTCAAGACATATTTTGCTTTAAATCAATGGAAAAGAATAAAATTGATAATAAATTTTATTTTTTTATACTATTGTAATACTCATAAATAATTATTTCATCTATTCACTATATTCACGAGTTGAATACCGAGTCACGAGTTGACTCGAGTTACAAAATGATGACTTCGAGTTAGCTCATATAGCTCAGAACTGCCTCCCGAACGAGCCACGAGTTGACTCGAATTGTAACGAGTTCGAGTTGTGCTCAACTCGTTCGAACTCGGCTCATATACAGCCCTAACTATGGTGGACATTTTTTTAACCCTTCTAAATATATATATATATATATATATATATATATATATATATATATATATATATATATATATATATATATATATATATATATGAGTTTAGCTACGGTGAGTCGCGACTCACGGACCCTCCGGTGAGTCGCGACCAAAACTCCTAGATCTAGATCAAAATGACCGATCCAAACCGTCCAATATGATCTCCCTATTGAAATCTCCATGTAGACCGAATTTTTTATTTTTTCGAAATTTTTAAGTATTTTTTTGAAATTTTAGAAAATCGTTAATCTAATTGGTTCTGAACCATTCAAAAACATCAGTTTTTAAAAATCCGGAAAAAATACTTAAAAATTTCGAAAAAATTAAAAATTTGATTTGCACGAAGATTTCAATAGGGAGATCATATTGGACGGTTTGGATCGGTCATTTTGATCTAGATCTAGGAGTTTTGGTCGCGACTCACCGGAGGGTCCGTGAGTCGCGACTCACCGTAGCTAAACTCTCTCTCTCTCTCTCTCTATATATATATAGGATTGCTAAAATGCTATGCATAGTACGGATGGTCTTCGTGCTACGGATTCGTTCTTGCATTTCATGCTTCAAACAACCGATCCAAACTGTTCATTATCTTCTACATATTGAAATCTTATTAGAAACCAAATTTTACATTTTTTTTGAATTTTTTTACTATTTTTTTTTCAGATTTTTGAAAATCACTGTTATTGAAGGATCCAGAATTTATTAGATTAAGTATTTTAAAAAAATCTGAGAAAAACAGTAAAATAATTCAAAAAAATGTAAAATTTGGTTTCTAATGAGATTTCAATATGAAGAAGATAATGAACAGTTTGGATCGGTTGTTTGAAATATGAAATGCAAGAACAAATCCATAGCACGAAGGTCATCCGTGCTATGCATAGCATTTTAGTAATCCTATATATATATATATATAGATAGGCTATTGTCCTTTGGATAGGACTAAGGCTGTGCTCCAGTATAGGAAATAAGGGGATTACGCTGGATGAGGGGAGGTGAAGGTAGCAAGTTATCTGCTCCAGAAGTTATGTGGAGAGAGGTGTGGGATGAGAGGAGGATAATTTTCAATCTCTAAACGTCCAATTATAATCCCCTCGAAACTGGGGAGTAGCCTGAGTAAACTATCAATTTAAGCTTCCCCGTCTCCTCTTATTTAATCTTCCCTTCCCTCAGCTCTTTTATGAAGTTGTGGAGCATAGCCTAAGGCTCCGCTCCAGAAGGGGAGACTCGGAGCGAAGGGAAGGGAGTTCGCTACTCTCCGATTTTGGGAGTAACCGATCTCTCCCTCTGTCTGTCTCTCCGCTCTCCTTAATTTCCGTCCATTCTCTCCTCTGGAGCAGGCTATCCGAACTCTCCTCCCTTCCCTTCTCTCCGACTCTCTCCTTCTGGAGCGGAGCCTAAGGAGTTTTCCTATTCAGTTTTATACCATTGGATGTTGTTAAAATTGATGCACAGATCTAAATCTATGGCTCAGATTCAGGCGCTATGGAGAGGGAATGAGTTAATTTCCTCCGTTAACACTTTAATTTTTCCGTTGACTCCTCCGTCCCTCCGCCGAAATTATTTAATGTAAAAATTCAGACACCAAAAAATTTAATAGAAAGAATTATTTTTTTTAATAAGAAGAAAGTTCCAACGCGTTTATAAACCGCGCATCTCTCTCTCCTCTCGAACGCGTTTTATAAACGCGTTACAAGCCTTAAAACGCGTTTATAAAACGCGCTAAAAGCTGTAGTGATTGCGGCGAAAGTTTCTGACTTTGCGCGTTATTTTCTGATTTTACGCGTTTATAAAACGCGTACGAAGCCTTCTTACCCTTTTATAAAACGCGTTCGAGAGATCTAATTTCCATATAAACACCCAACCTTCTGTCGTCCAAAATCAAAAAAAAAAAGGAAAAAGATCTGAAAAAAAGAAAAAAATGAGAGGAAAAGAAGAGTTAGATGGTGGAATGCAAAATAATATTAGTTGGTGCGAAACTAATAGCCATAAGGGTTGTATGCGGCACACTTATTCACTGATACAGAGTCGCACACAATCCTTATGGCTATTAATATTCCACCAACTTTAAAATAAAAACTTTCCTGTGGAATCTGTTATTACGTGTAGAGGACGGTTTGTTGGGCTGGGTCTACGAGCCATAACACCGCAGCCGACATCCTTGGATGAGAATCTGCATACATGCAGTCATCCTCATCCAAGTCTCAGAAAAAGAGAGGGTCAATATGACAATCAGTCGCCCGACTCTTGTCTATTAGTTGCGGTGATGTTTTCTCTTCCCACCCTTAACAATGGATCTTCTACAATTTTTTTTATGTGGTTCAAAATTTTAATATCATGTATTTTATAATTTTTTTTGTTGTGTATTGTGTGGTTCAAAATTTTAATAAATTGTAATTTTTAATTTGTATTGTGTTTTTTATTATAATGTTCATTGAGTTGTAATGTCTAATATAATTTAAATAAATATTAAGTCTTTTAATATTAATATTTCGAATTTCACAATAAAAATGAAAATGGATAAAATAAAAACTAAAATAAATTAGATAATAAAACTTACAACACATATACTACACGAATTAATACATATACTAAAACACGAATTAATACATATACTAAAACATAAAAGAAAACAGATAATAATAGAACACACAATAATAAAAACATCTAATTATAGAAAACCTAATTATAGAACACACAATAATAAAAACATCTAATTATAGAAAATCTAATAATCAGTCCAAATGATATATGTCATTTCCATTTAACGGGTGATTTTCAAATCCAGGAGGACATGCCTGTTGCAAACGCAACCAAACGATTCCATCTCCACGTCGGACATGATATCCTCCATCCCTCTTAACTACATCCGTCCAATATTTCGGCCCTCTGACTTCAAAAACGTCGCGTTGAAAAACCTTCACGTAAAATTTGTCGGAAGGATAGTGCAAGTAGACGTGCCGAAGAATATCTCGTTTACTTATTCCTCCATCTCCTTGTAGAAGCACACCGGTACAAACATGACGTGGTTTAGTTGACATTATGTTTTCTCGGTTTCTTTTCTCTGCGTAACTTCTCTAAAGTTTTGGTTTTTGATTTCTGAATTTTCGACGTGAATTTGCGGAGAAGCAGGACTATTTATAGACTCAACCCTTCGTACGCGTTTATAAAACGCGTAATAAAGTTTGAGCGCGTTTTATAAACGCGTACGAAGGGCTAAGTTAATGGCTAAGTTAATGGAATTCAATACTTTCGCAGGCTGTCAGTCTGTTTTACTGTTTTACCTGGACACCACCTTCGTACGCGTTTATAAAACGCGTTCGGAGGCCTCCAACGCGTTTTATAAACGCGTACGAAGGTGGTGTCCACTTTTTGAGCAGCGTGATATTGTGTTTGAGCAGCGTTTTATAGCGCGTTTTTTGAGCAGACCCCTATTCTAGCGCGTTTTATAAACGGCTAAATAATTGCCTATATATATCTCAATTCGTTCTCCTATTCCGTATCAAAAAATCACAAAAAAAAAGACGCGTAAAATCAGAAATTTGAGAAATGGAGAAGGATCAAAACAATAATAAGATGGGGGAGTAAACATCCAAGGTGGGAGAGGGAACAGCTAATGTGGGAGCAAAAAGGATCCCATTATACGGCCCTCCGAAGAGAAGGACCGTCTCGGCTGTACGTCGTTTCCCTCCAGGATGTGGCAGGAGCCCTGATTTTAGTATGGGGGTTAAAATAGATGAGAGTTCTAGTGAGAATAAGGAGGAGGAGAAGAATAAAGAGGTTAAGGAAGTGGAGAAAAATTAAAGTTTAATTGTGCTAGAATAATGGAATTTATGTATTTTATTTTCTATGAAATTTATGCTATTGTATGAATTTATGTTATTGTATGAATTTATGTTTTATCTATGTTTTAATATTTATAACTAATTAATATAAAAATTAAGAAAAATTTCTATTACAATAACTCTCATTAATATGAAAACAACGATTTAAATTAATAACAATTTTCATTACAATAATTCTCATTAATATGAAAACAACGATTTGCGGAGACTCATGGACGATTGCCCAATTCTGCGAGAGCCTTCGACAGTCGTCGAGTTCTTCCCTAATTGGGTCGGCAGAACTCTACCGCCCATTACCCATGATCGTAGGCAGCAGAGTGTTGGTCTACCTCAGATGATGATGAAGTTAGCGAGCTGTCCATCTGGGCCGACCTTCGTACATAATAACAGATTCCACCGTAAAATCTCTTATTACAATTTCGCACTTATTAACATTGAGAGGTGAGAATGAGAGATGAGAATGAGAGAGGTGAGAATGAGAGATGAGAATGATATTCAGAGGTGAGAATGAGAGATGCGAGAATTGGGCGTTTTATAAAAAGGTAAAGCCTTTTAACGCGTTTTATAAAATGGTACAAAGCCTTTTAACGCGTTTTATAAAAGGGTACAAAGCCTTTTAACGCGTTTTATAAAAGGGTAAAACCTTTTAGCGCGTTTTATAAAAGGGTAAAGCCTTTTAGCGCATTTTATAAGAGGGTACAAAGCCTCCGAACGCGTTTTATAATAGGGTAAAGCCTTTTAACGCGTTTTATTAAAGGGTAGAAAGCCTTTTAGCGCGTTTTATAAAAGGGTACAAAGCCTTTTAGCGCTACGAGCTAATTAACTGCTTCTCAACGCTAAATAGTTAATTGAATGCTGAGGGTCCCATTATATGAAGAAATTAACTGCTTCTCAACACAAAACAGTTCAAGTGCCTCAGTCTTTGCATGAAGGTCGGATGAACTATAGAGTACAAAGCCTTTTAGGATTAGGGCTTTTTGTAGATAACAAGAATGCATGTCTTCAAGCTAACACTAAACCTTTCAACATTATATTATACGAGTTAATTGTAAAATTCTCTTACAATACATTCCATTACAATATATAAAATTACGACAACACTTAATCTTTAATTATTTCATTTTTTCTTCCTACCGAAAGACAGTACATTGCCAAATTTCCCCCCAAACAATCCTTTTCGTCCTCTCTCCCTTGATGTATTGCCTTGATCTGTTGGAAATCTAGCCGACTCACTTCTCATATTTCCAGATGCGACATCTCTTACCCGTGGATCAATGCTTATAGAATTTCTCTGTGGTTGTACAGATCCTTGGTCCTCCCGATTATTGTTGTTTCGTGGATCAACATGCAATGACATTCGTCCTGGTTGAATGGGTGTTTGACGAGTCCGAACCGTATGTTCAGTACTCGCTGCCCTTCTTGGACTGTTGGCCCTTGTTGGTGGTCTACTGGTGTATCGACCGGATTGCAATGCGTCCATCGGATATGGCGGTTGGGGTGCTGCTTGTCGCGGTTGACTGGTTGAAGCTTCACCTTGATTTTTCTTTTTTGTTTTTCTTGTGGAACCTCCACCTTTCCTTCCTTCCATCCTATCCATCCACATCTCTGCACGAATGATTTTGCGCCTTCCTCGATTAACCAAACTCTTGTCGGGGACAATTATCGGACCTGTATAAACTGGCCACTCTTCCTCATCTTTGTAACAATGAAACCGACCTGCTGACCAAATCATGTGCTGGTTTTGCATGCTATAGTGACCATCCACAAATTGATCTACATTGTAATTTGTCTCCCTGCAAACAGCAATAACATGTGCGCAAGGGATACCTGTCAATTGTGGTTTTTGGCACTCACATGTGGTTCGAGTGAAGGGCAATTGCACATCGGTTTGCTCCATGTCGGGTGGAATTTCAACTGTGTAATGCGAATAATCGTAGCCTACACCATCACGGTGCTCCTCGCGAACTTTCACGCGAAATTCTCCAAGGTCCAATCTTAACACGAATGTGCTCATAAACTCCTCTGAGATTAAAACAAAAAGATGAAGTTAGTTCAAAATGGATTAAAATGAATGAATGAATTAAATTATTTTTCTTTAAGTACTTACGTGATTTTCCATCATGCTTGATCAATTTATTCTTTACTCCTTCCGGCCATCTTTCTCCTAAACTCAACCTTTGAAGTGCTTCTTGTGTTCGCTTGTTCATCCAGTTGGCACATTTATACCACGTGCCTTCTATAAGTGCTGTCACTGGTAATCTTCTCTCTATTCTAAACACATTATTCAGACTCTCCGATCCATTACTTGTCATTATATCCCATCGATGCCCCTTGTCAAAACTCTGAGCCCATTTATATAGTTTTGGCCGCTCGTTGTTGTCATTTTCATTAATTTTACCACAATTTCTTAGATACTGATAAGCCCTCAGGTTGTTTTCCTTCAGTACTCCCCAATTCTCTCTAAAACGTCTAGGGTTTTTCTTGTTAGCAAGTCTACATTTGAAAAAGTTTTTCAAATCAGCATCTTGTGACCCGCCAGCCTCCTTCCATAAGTTTTCTGCAACATGCTGCATGCAGAACCGATGAATCGCTACTGCATGCGCACCTTGTGCCTTCCAACCGTAATCTACGGATGCAAATACCGCTTTTATTGCCTTATGACGGTCAGATATGACACAGTATCTAGTGTTCCGCCCTAAAACTTCCCATCTAACCCAAGACATAAACCATCCCCAAGTATCCTTATCTTCTTTTTCGCCCAATCCGAATGCAACCGGAATTAATCGATTTTCTGGATCATAACCACACACTGAGAACAATCTACCTTTGTATCGGCCCGATAAAAAACTAGCATCAATTGAGATAACAGGTCTGGCATATTTCATCGCTTCTATGCACGGACCAAAAGCCCAGGCTGCCATCTTGAAGACGCCAACGTTAGGATCGTTTGTAGGCCAAGAAATTATTGTGTATTTCGTTCCTGGGGTTGTCGCCTTCATTGCCTCCAGGAGGCGTGGAAGTTTATCGTAGGCCCCTTCCCAAGACCCAAACAATTGCTCCAACGCTCGCTCCCTCTCACGCCATAGTTTATTATAAGTCGGTTCAATACGTGGATATCTAGCCCTTATGAGGCTTCCTATGTCCTGGACACTTTTTCCCAAATTTTTTTTCAATTCATCTCTAACGTGTTCGGCAATGAGACTAGCTGTAAGGTTTGCGTGACCTTTTTGGCCCGGGGGTATCGAACAAATATGCTCATTTGGATTGGTAGAGATCTTCCAATTTGTATTATAACTCTCACGTCTACCATACAATCGCCACTTACAATTCGGTTTTTGCATGCAAACCATTACAATTTTTTGTTTATTGCTAGTTTCCGTTCGAACTTCTCGATTTGTTTTGCATGAAACATCACAGACAGCTAGAATTAGTTGTTTTTTGGAACCGAATCGTTTACCAACAGCAAGTTCGCCTTGTGGCCCTAAACTACGCTCCGGCATACCAGCATACTCAAACATGGAAATATCACACAATTCACTTACAGGATGGTGCAAGTCCGTCCTTCCTGAAACGTATGGCTGGTCGCAGTTTGCATAAAAAGGCACTTCTCTCTCGGAGAAGTCCTCCACATCGGTATATTCTTCTCCGGTAGGAAGGTCGGAGTAAGTCGCCGGACCCTCATCTTCATCACCATCGGCAACCTCGACTTCATCTCCTGATGTGTTATTGTCTTGCGTAGGAATGGACTGTTCGCTAGTGTATTGGTAAGGGGTGGATTGCTGGCCACACATAAGGTTTAAGGAAGTGTTTGGCTCACTGCTACCGGGCTCGTCAAGGGGTGTTAGGTTCAGATTTGGTCCCGTGCCATATACGGGGATGAAATCAACATGCAACTCAATAATCGGTAACCCTCTCGTCTCGAATGTCTCGTGGTAAAAAAGGCGCCATTGATCTTCAGAATTTACAGGAAGAAATAGCGATTCATATCTCCCATTTACAATATCGTTGTAACGACCATGGATATTCAAAGTGTACTGGGTTTCTAAAATCTGTAGCCTGCTGTATAATTCATTTCGAATTTCAGCAAATGTGGTATGCATACTACAACCGATGTGGAAGTAAGAAGCACCAAAAGTTGAACATTGGTTGACATATATTGTAATTGTAGACATTTTTGGATTTGATTGATAGGTTTTTAAATTGTAAGAGATCATCTGTTGTTGACGATTTCAATTCTGCGAGAATGTATAGTCTTATATAACTTCAAATAACGCGGTTATAAATTCACAAACTTATAGACAGAAATGACTAAAGTTCGATCGAAATGACTAAAGTTTGATCGAAGTGATAGAAGTTGGAATGTTGCCCTCCCAGCGCGTTTTATAAACGCGTAACAAGCCTTCTAGCGCGTTTTATAAACGCGTTAATTGCGTTTTAACTATTCCGAAAGTTCAGCCTTCTAGCGCGTTTTATAAACGCGTTTTAAGGCTTGTAACGCGTTTATAAAACGCGTTCGAGAGGAGAGAGAGAGGCGCGGTTTATAAACGCGTTGAAACTTTTTTCTTATTAAAGAAAATAATAAATAATTCTTTGTATTAAAATTTTTGGTGTCTGAATTTTTATATTAAATAATTTCGGGTCCCTCCGTTGTTTCCTGTCTGAGCTCTCTCCGTCTACAAAAGAAATCGCACGACCACTCCAAAGGAAGGTCTCTCTCAAACTCGAAGGACTTCTCACTGAAACTTATCCCTTCGTCTCTGGTAATCAAATCATACCTCTCTCATACTCATAACTTCATCTGCACCTAGAATCGAAAATATTGAAACCCTAGATTAATTAAACATTGCGTGGGGGTTCTATTACATAAGTTGGCTTTTATTTTATTTATTTTTCTGAAAAGCATATATACAATATTTTGAGGCTTCAAAGGGTAAACCAGAAAATGATTGTGATTCTGCCCACCATGTTTATTGTTTCAAGAAAATATTAAGTATATTAAAATTCAACCATGATGGCTGCCGCGCACTTGTTTTTTTCAACCTACTGATAACTTAATTTTCGGAAGCTGCTAATTTCATTACCAAATTGCGGTAGCAAGAAAGGAGGTCGTAATAGTAGAACTTGCCCAGTAGTCCGGTACAGTTAACATTTCTTTTTTTATTTTACATTTCTGTTTTATTTAACATTTATGCTGGATCCATCGAAATTTCTGTTTTACAGTTATGCTTTTAACATTTATGCTGGTTTTAAATTACCATTGTTTCTGTTTTACAATTGTTTTTTTTTCAGCTGAAGAAAACTTAGGGATATGATATGGAACTTACAGGTCCAGTAATATGATTTTAATTACCTCAATCAAGGTACGGTTACTGGTCCAGTAATATGATATGGAAGTTGCGTTTTGTACTATGATATGCCTATTAATTTTGTACAAGCATATACAGTCTCTTACTCTCTTGTATGAGGTACAGATTCATTGTATGAGGTGATAAACTTATTATCCATATTAATTTTCTAATAACACAATGATTAAACACAAAAAAGCAAATCCATTGTATAAATAAGTTAAAAAGCAGCAAGAAAATGATTACATGCAACATCCATTGTGCTCACATTCTAATAACACATCCATTAAGCATTCCAATAACACAACATTAAACACAACACACATTACATTCTAATAACACAATCTAACAGACGTTACATTTTGAGGATCTCTCAGCAAATCCTCATCCTCGTCATTAGTCTGCACTGTGCTGACTTGTCTAAGGTGTTGCTCAGTTCTGATTGTTCACCCGTCCTTGAGTGAAATAAATACAAAGCAAATAAGAAAAATAGATCCAGTTCCCGAGCCACTAGGTTGAAAATACCATTGCTCACATTTAAACCTTCCATGAGGATTAATTGAAGGAGATCTGGACAATGATTGAAAAAGAAAAGGCATAAAGCTGATTATATACCAACTAATAAGTTTACCAGTACCTTTTATCTATCGATATTTGGTACAGCCGGTGTTATATACCCTTGAAACCTTTTATATTTGTGTTAATACCAGTATCCTTGAACCAAAAAAATAGGCAGCAATCAACAATTACAAATAAGTAATCATTAAAGGGAGCAAATATCAAAATGGGCAGCCGATGTTATTATACACAAACAAATAATCAGAAACAGACCTTCACATTAGGTCTGATATGCGTATAAAAGGGAATGAAAATAGATCCGAATTAATTTTAAAATCCAACTTAAATATTTTGTGAAAAAAATTCATGGAGAGTATACGTAATTTACTCCTCAAAGCTCGATGCAAAATGACAACTTAGTTTGGATTCTATACTGGTTTAAACCAAATTAACTAAAATAGCAAAATTAGGAAATAAATTGAACCAAATAAACCATAATAGCAAAAAATTAGCGAACAAATTAACCTTAAAATAAAAAGGACAGCAAAATTACGGCTTATAGTTAAAGAATAAAGGTAGTGATTACTTGGATCGAGCTTCTAGGGTTTACCCGAGGAGGAGAGAGACGTGTGTTAGAGGTGCTGAGGCGGAAGCGTCACGACCAACCACTGAGGGTAGAAGGCGGAGAGAGAGCACGATTTCATGTGAGGCGGCGGAAAGAGAGCAACGACTGAGGTGACTTGAGAAGAGTTGGCCAATCTCTGATTTTCTCTAGACGTTGTTGTACGAGATGAAAGAGAGCAGAGAAGACGATTCGAACGAGGCTCGAATAAGGGCACCAGGCTAGAGGGAAGAGAGTAACGGAGGAGATCGGAAGATAACGGAGGAAATTAACTCGTTTCTTCTTCATAGCGCCTAAATCCGAACCACAGATTTAGATCTGTGCACAAATCTTAACGACATCCAATGGTATAAAACTGAATAGGAAAACTCCTCTGTCCTATCCAAAGAACAATAGCCTATCTCATATATATATATATATATATATATATATATATATATATATATATATATTATGCTTGCCTATTGGGATAGTTATTCCACGGGCTACTCTGAATTGTTATTGTTGGGACTGGTTTTTTGAGTTTTCTTATTTGATATGATTTGAATTGATATGATTTGAAGTTTCTATTATTGCATAAATACCATCTTGGATATCATTGCTTTGCATAAGAGCAATCAACATATTCATAACTGATCAATTGCATAGTGTCCAACGAACTATCTATTATATCATCTATCTATATATATTGTGTTTGGTTGGAGTAGAAATAGGGAATAGGAATAGAGAAAAACTTATTTCTTATTCTTTATCCAAATTTTTTGATTTTGTTAGAATATGGATAAGAGCCGAAATAAGTTCAAAGTCTTTATTCTTTAATTGTTTGTTTTTCACCGGAATAAAGAATAAGGGACAGAGACACACACAACTCATAATTTTTTAAATAATGACGATAGAGATCCGAAATTTCCGTGCCCATTCTTTTTACAACTAATAATTGTGTAAGTGAGTCTTTGGCGGGCTTTTTTCAAAAAAAAAAAAAAATTAGAAGAACCAAGTAGTACGGATTTCACACAGGTGCGTTTGGATCGTTGGAAGAAAGAAGAAGAAGAAGGAAGAAGAAAAAAAAAATTATAAACAATCCAAACTCTTCACAAAGTTACACACTTTCCAATACTTTTTCACACTTCTTTCCTTCTTCCCACACCTATCCAAACGCACCCGTAAAGACAAAAATAAGTATCATATATAGCAAGCACGTGCAGAGCGTTTTCTCTTTTCACAATCTCACGACTAAGGCTGTCAACGGTCAGTTCGTGAATCGTTATGCCATTTTGTTTTTCCAACGGAAAACGGTAAGGAAATTTGTTTCGTTTGCTAACAACAACACGGCAAATTTCACAGGAAATGAAGCTGTTTACCGTATTTGAACGTATTTTTTACATATCTTTTAGCGAAATTATTTTGTTTATTAAGTGGCATGATAAACGGCAGTAAAATATATTTTTGTTTGCTTAACGGAACGACAAACGAAACAATCCATTCTGTACCATTTATCAACGTTAGACAGCCTTATTCACAAATCACGACCATGTTTGTAGTTGATTGAAGAAGGGATCAAGCCATCGCAAACATGCAATATAAATTCACGTCCGGAGAAGAGCTGCAAAAGATATTAGAATCTAAACATTTTTATGGGATTGAGCTAGGGCCTAGGAAGGAAAGTGAAACCTGATCTGCTTTCTTAATTAACTAGCTACAGAATTAAATATTTTTTGAAGTCCTTAGTTAATTAATAATTGGAAATTGGTAATACATTTAATTTCGTTATTTTCCTTCAGTTGGTTAGCATGGTTTCATATCTGTATTTTTTTTTTCTTTTGTGACGGTAGATGGAGTACTTTTGTATTGTGTATTTATTAGGTTTTTGTATGGGTCCCTCTACATTTTTTATTATTCTTTTTAACGGGAGTCATTTTTTTTTCCCTGACTGTTTCGCAGCTCGCAGCCCCTCTTTGTTTCTCTGGATGCTTATTTTAAATAACTAATGATAAAACACTACGAGCACAACGTCTCTTATTTTTTTTTAAAAAAAAAATATGTATTGTTATTTTTCTATGTGGAGATTGGCAGTGATAAATATTTAATTATTCGGCCAGCAAAACTCAAGAAGGTAAAAATAATGTGACTGTGAGTCGATCTGTACTGCTGCAAAAAAGAAAAAAAAAACATGATATATTTTGTTATAACTGGTCATTCATATTTTACGTACATATATAATTTAGTTATTACAATTGTGTATTATAATTGCTAAAATAAAAACTTGTATTGCCATAAAATTTTAAAGACTTCCGACTTCCCAAAATATTCTATTTTAGCTAGTATTTTTAGAAGGCAATTTTTTTTTTCACACAAACTTTGAAGTTCATTCCCATATAATTGGTCTTTCAATCAATGATTTCACGATAGCCGCAATAGCACCGCTATAGCAATATGACTTGGTAGGCCGTTATGCTCCTAAAATAAAAGTGCCGCTATAGCGGTATTCATTAGCATATCACAATACTAATTAAAAAATATTTATTTTTAATTTTTATTTCTTATTGTGTCTAAATGAGTAAAATTTAATAACATATAAATGCATTTAATGGTATTTTAGTGAAATATAAGTATATAACTACTCAATTTCCTATTTGCCGATATATAATTAGTATTACGAATATATCTTTGACATATAATGTCTGCATATATAAATTACATATACGAGCCGTATATACAAACTGCAGATTAAATTAAACAATTAAAATATGTATATAATGTAATAAGATATTTAATTTTTATCTAAAAAAATGTATATAATGTATATGATCTCTATAGCGATCGCTAAATGACCGCTATCCGCTATGACTTGAAGTTGTCCGCTATGAACTCGCTATCCGCTATTTAAATCATTACTTTCAATAAATATTAAATGGAGAAAAAAAAATTGGAAATGCATCTCTCCTTTTTTTTTATTTAGGAATTCAGAAAAAAATTTGGAAATGCGCTCTTTTGAACTCTGAAGCTTTCCTTAGTTTAGAACTGAATTGAACACTCCTCTGAAGCTTTCCTTATGAGTAAATGTCCAGTTGTTTACTACTTAAATAACACTTTCTTCGCCTCCTATGTGTTCTCTCTCTCTACCTAGCTCTGTTCACCTAGCGGAAGTGATTCAGAATTGGGAGATCCTTCCCTTCCTTCTAGCTAGCATCCACACTGCACCGTGGCATTGTAAGGTATGCTCAGATTCTGAACTTGATTCAATTTTACGTGATAGGCTGGCTTAGCACAATTAAGACAACTAATTCAATTTTTCTTCGCCTATTCAAACATTTCAACTTGTTCCAGTACAATCTTATCCAGTACATTAAATTAAGGAAATCGAACCTCACTTTATACTTTTAAGAAAGGCATAAACATACCCCAAGCAGCCACTCCTCACTAGTGGCACTTAATGCCTGCACAAGTCAAAAAGGTAAATTAGCAAAAAAAAGAAAACAAAAAGGCAAACCCTATACGATCATAAAACATTGAACAAAGGCTCCGTTTGGATACGTTGAGAATAAGGTAGGAAGAATGAAGAAGGGAAGAAATTTATTGAGAATGGATAAATTTATTGGGAAGTGTGTAACTTTTGTGAAGAGTTTGGATGGTTAGAAATAAATTTATTGGTAAAAAGTGATTATTCTTTATTCCTTATTCCGGGAAGAAGCCATCCAAACGGAGCCAAAGAGAAACAGCCCTTACAGAGATCCATAATATTGATATGGTTCCGGCATATAGCACATTTGTCCACCACAATATCTACAAACAAGTAAATCGAATTAGTTATCGTATTAATTGCATATTAGAATCATAAAAAAAATAATATATTTTAGAAATTTACATTACACAAAAGGTACTTCAGAATAAACAATAGTCCAATGAAAACATAACAAAACAAAACTCAAGTTTGCGATTCTAAATCTATAGAAGTTCAAATAGATAGATAAAATTAGAACAGACAACAATAATTTCATGACAAGATCATCCATCCTGATAATCATACATCATTTTTTGGAATTAAGTAGGGGAGCGTCCTACCACTCTTCTGTTATTCATAGAAAAGTAAACTCAAATACAAGACCCATTATCTAACATCACAGTTTGTCTCTCAGCAAAAATACACGTTTAGCACATTTATAAAGTGGAAAGAGGGGTGGACGACTTTTAAAGGGCGATTTAGTCATTTGAAGAAATATTAAGTTGCGAGCAACAAAAAGACGTTTGTCAAAAGAAATTACCTCGTACGTCTACCCCTCTTTCCACTTTACGATGGGCTAATTTCTTAACTCCACTTTATATATACATCTTTTCTCTAATTAAATACATTAATTTAATATTTGACAGAAGTATACTGCCATTTCGCCATGATACAATAACAATGCTTCCTGTTGTTTTTAATATTTATTTTTTTAATTTTTTGTTATAAGGACAATTCTCTGAACCTATATAAACTATTATTCTTTTTTTTTTACTCAAAACAGTAAACATTGGATTCATGAAAATGTAGTGACTTCTTACAGAAAGGTCAGTAACAAATGAATTGACGAATTTCTTGATGCAAAATAAAAAAGAAGAATAAGCACAATATTTTTTTTTTTTCAATTGGCATGATTTGGGCATTCATTTCAACTGTTTTGTTTGTTTGGTTGTATTTGCCAATTAAAGATCTTCAGTAGGTCTTTTATTAGTTCACTTTTACTTTTACTAGTGGGAACGTCGCGCGTTGCGCGACCTATTTTTACCACATATAGCTATTGTGAACCTGTCTCTTACAATAAAAGTAAAATTTGTTATATAAGATAATTGTGTCTGAAAAAAAATAAATTTTAGAAATAATATTTTCAGATGAGGCGATAAAACATAAAAAATAGAAAAAAATTCTTAATTTCATAAAATTAGACAGAAAATCATCACATGATAAATGAACAAATTAAATTTAGGAACAAAATTTATTCATTGCAATGATTAAATATTTGAATTAATAAACTAAATAATATTAAGAAAAGCATCGTCTCATAACTTAGGCTTTAACCTAGAATGGCTCGAGTCTCCTGATCAAAAGAGGGGCAATTGATTAACTTATCAATTCAGATTGGCTTGAGTCTCCTGATTGTCCATTATCCATAAGGACAATTTAATCTAAAAAGAAAGAGACTGTCATCCATTGTATGTATTATTCGATTAAGGAATAAAAATAACCAAGCAGTTCAAATAAGAATGAATAACAACTCTAGTAGCTGATGAAGGGAAAGAGCTATAGCTATTTTAGTTGTGATTTGGCCCTAAGGCACATTGACTATTTCTAATTTAATATAATCCTAAATAGTAGTAATATGTTCATCTAGATACAAAATTGGTTTTTGCAAGAAGCCCCGTAACCATCCAACAATATTCGACCAATGACTTTACTTTCTTTATAAATGCGTATTCCTTGTCCCCAAATTGATACATTGCTCCAGTATAAACTAAAAAGATTGAACAGCACAGAAGAAAATAAACTTGGCAAGAGCAAAAATAGATCCATTCATTTGAGAAGATTCGATCATACTCATTTAAAGAACTGAAGAGAAGCAAATCGTTCACAGTAATCAGAATACATATCAGTACTGGCCAATTAATTTGGTCAGACACATACACATCTACTGTGAAGAAGAAAGCCAACCAAATCCATGGTGACAGACCAAAATACAGAAGATAAAAAGGAAAAATAGAAAAAGAACAAAGCAAAGAAAAACCCACCCGCACAGCAAACCAAAGGTCCAAATAGAAGAGAGTTTCAGATCCAAATGCAACCCAGTAAGTCAAGAATTAAACCCCCATTTAAGCCTGCAAATTTTAAATTTTCCCTTCTGGTTTTAAAGAAAAATTTGGTTTTCTTCACTTAAACCCTGAAAAACTTCAGCAATTCACAAACCCACCCCTGTTTCCGTACCATAACCTAAAATCTCGTAAGCAATTCTGATGTAGAATTGTACAATGAGCATAAAGAATCTCATAAGCAATTCTGATGTACAGCTGTTAGAGAACAACTTACTTGTAGATGGTAGCCTAGTTGATATTGCACTATTTCACCATCTACTCTCTTTCAGACCATGAATTAAACATACGACTATCTTATTAAATTTTTTTAAAAGGAAAAGACAATACAATCAGTAAATCAGTCATTGCATGGTGTTTTTTCTCCATAAGAACACCTATCTGTATCACAGCGAGCTAAAACTCAACAAAGCATGAATAATTATTGCTTATCGATATTTAACAAAGCTGCATTAGTGGGGCCTAAACCAACACAACACCAGAATTTTATAGGATGAACTAAAAATTTGAAAAACACACCTCAGAAATAACCGAATTAGAAAAAAAAGAAAGTAGAAGAAATTTACCTTCTTATAGCAGTTATTAAATGTTGTCTTCACTAAAAGGCATGTACCTCTGATGTTCGTAACGTAAACCTGTAGCACAAAAATCAGGGGAAAAAAGAAAAAATCCAAAATACTGTTTGAAACGGTCAAATCCAGAGATTGTTTAGATGAATAGTAAATAAGAAGAAAGAAAAACCTACAAATCATTTTACTTAGCAGTCATGCTAAGATTGTTCTTCTACACACATCACCTGACTCGCTCCCTTGGCAAGATGTCATGCTATGATTGATCTTCTAGACATTTACAGAAATCGGTCAGGGTTTGCTTGTAGTTATATTTCTAGAGAAGATAATGTAGAGACCTATCAGTCGGCTAGTTATGGTAGGATTAATCAAATTTCATGTGCTGAGTTTAAAAAACTCAATCCTGTGTCTCTTCTCTAAGCAGCCAATAGCCATCGATTTTGGAGGCAAACAGAGTACGTGGCGAAACCTCTCCTCCTGTAATTTTGTTTAATTTTGTCTTTTTCTGGGTTTTTTTTTGTGGTTTTAAAAATCTGAGAAGCATATGAATGGGCATACAATTGAGAAATACATATTCGATCATTCATTTGTCTTTTTCCAGGAGCAAAGTCCATTTATTAGTTCACAGAACCAGCTCCATTAAAATATTTTGTTTGTTTGTATCTGTCTAATATCATTCTTATTCTTTTTTTATATTCAGCTATTAATCGAAAGCCATCCATTTGATTATATTAGAAAATCACAATAAATAATGTCATGATATGTTGTGATCTGTTTTGTTTTTAAGTAATAAAGGGATGTAACACTAAACTATTTATACTAACGAATTAGATTGATGCCAGACATTTATAAAGAGAGTAAGGGTAAAATGGTCGAATATAAAGATATGAAATCATTTCTTTTCTATTTTCATATAGTATTCGATCACAAAATTCATTTCTCTTCAATTCTTTTTCTATTTATTCTGATCGCAAGAGTTCATTTCAAAATCATTTCTATTGAACTCTATTCTATTGAAATAAATTGAACTCTTTTAAAAAATCATTCCGATCACACCCAAGGTTGAGAATAAAAAATGGGGAAAAAAATACAAATACGTGTCCATGCGGACCATGCAGTAGTAATAAGTTGAGTATATTCAAACAGCCTCAAGTGTTAGTATTTTTCACGCAAGGTGTATGTCTAGTACAATACACCAATATTTTCTCATTGTTTTGTGACAATCATCAGACAATTAAGATCAAGATATCTTCAACGATTTTTCTATTTGAAATAGTGACGTTCTAAGTTTCCAACGAACACAAAAACAGACTTTTTTTCCCCCTGAATCCTGACCCTACCTTTGTCCTCATCCCCTGCAAATTTGATAAATTTTCAGGCGGCTGATAATTAAAATCAGCAGTCAATTGCAAAGTACCAATTGAGTTCAAGTTTTTAAATCATGTCACACTGTATTTGAAAAATATATCATAGTAAAATTAGCATGGCCAATTATAGAGTTGTTACGGTTGTATGTCATATTATTAAGTTTAAAATCGACTGTAATAATGCAACATACATTTAGAACGTTACTATTTATTTGGAGAAATAATAGCACAAATCAAGTTTCTAACCAAGCTAAAAGCCCAAATAAATCCCCTAGATTTATCACAAAAATATTTCGAGAGATTATAATTCTACAATAAATTTATTATGCATCATGATGCATATAGACTTTTGTGCATCATGGCTTCATCAGTTGATAATTTTGCAAATTGAAAATTTTAATTTAACCAATCTAATATACTTATTGAAGTTTCACGGCAAAAAAAAAAAAGAAGTGTTTTTCGACAAAAAATATAACATTGCAAATTTGTTTCCTATAAAATTTCAATAAGTATATAAAATTAATTAAATTAGATTTACAGTTTTACACAACAGTCTTATGCATCCTCATGCATAACAAATCTACTCATGATTCTATGATCCGTCGCGCATTTTCATGATGAAAATGTTTCCCACGTGAGATTGCGTTGGTTCTAATAACATAGAAATTTTAACCAAATCCGTTCATGTTTGATCGGGTCTTTCGAGATTGTGACACATTTCTTCCCTTCCCTCCTTCCTACTCCAAATAAAAATATAAAATAGCCCAAAAAATGTCAAACAAATACAAAAATAAACCTCACAAAGAAATGACAAATCTCCAATCAAATCAGACCAAATCAATGGAGCCTCTAACCTGCGCCAGCCTTCCCCATTCCCTCTCCGCCTTCGTCGACGCATTCGTCGACTTCTCCGTCGGCGGCCTCTTCCTCCCTCCCTCCGCCTCCTCCGCTACGTCTCCCTCTCTTCCTCCCTCCCGCCTCCCACCCGCCTCCCGCTTGGTCGCAATCGGTGACCTCCATGGCGACTTCCACAAAACCATTCAGTCCCTGTCTCTTGCGGGTCTGGTCGACCCGGCGAGCCTTCGGTGGATTGGTGGGTCTTCTGTGGCTGTCCAGGTGGGAGATGTGCTTGATAGAGGTGGTGATGAGTTGAGGATATTGTATCTCATCAGACGGCTTCAGGCTGAGGCCGAGAGGTCGGGCGGAAGGCTGATGATGTTGAATGGGAATCATGAGACCATGAATGTGGCGAGGAATTTTCGGTATATCACGCCTGCTGGGCTGGAGGAGTTCAAAAACTGGGCAAAATGGTAAGTTGGTTAACCCCAATTTGAGGAACTGCATTGCTTGATGTGGAACTTAGGCAGGTAGTTGTATTGTGTGCACCACTAATTGAAACAGTACATGCAATCAGAAAAATAATTACGCCAACTACAGTCTTTTCTCTTCTGTGTCTATCATGGTTATTAGCAACTAGGAATTATAGACCAGCCCAGATTATATCAAAAGCATAGACCTGATTGACTTTGTTTCGTTGATACAGGCAAACATAACTGATGTGTACGAATTGTTTTGTAATAAGTTTGTGAGTCAGACAGGCTTTTGAGTTTATTTTGAGTCTTAGTGACAGATCAGAAAAGAAAAGATGTACTGGCACTAGTTGGTGTGGTAGTTATTCCCTTTGATTGCAGATCCTATTTGTCTTATAAAACTTGAGTGAACATGCATGGTAGGGCCGATAACTTTTTCATCTTAGTTGAAAGATAAAAAGGAGAAAAGGTTCCAACTTTTATCAGGTCCATATCAGGTATCCTAAACTGTTGACAGCTCCATTTACCCAATTTTAAACTATCTGATCATAATTATGTGATCAACCTAATCATTACATGACAATTCCACATGATCAGACAATCTGGATCGGCACCCTAAATAATAAGTTGGATTCTTATATCAGGAATTCACATGGTCCGATCTAAGCAGCTGATCTGATTGAATGGCTCCTGGCTCCTGCTAATTCTTCCAAGGATAGCAGCAAACTCAGACCCACCTTTACCGCACTTAAACATATAAAACTCAAATATATACTAGATGAAAAACAATGCACTAAATCAGGAGCATCATAGGTACCGTGCCGGACTCGCCATGAAACAACTATGCCCTGATCTGCCTCGTCCAAAAGATCCCTTCAAAGGAGTACCAAAATCCTTTCCAGGGGTCAAACCAGAATATTGGGACGGTTTCCATGCTCGTATAGCTGCATTACAACCGGCCGGCCCAATCACTACCCGTTTCCTATCCGGCAACCACACAATCTTAATAGTTGGCGACTCGGTGTTTGTGCATGGAGGTCTCCTCCGAAAACATGTAGAGTATGGTCTAGACAGAATTAATCGAGATGTGAGAAGTTGGATGGCTGTAAATGAACCTAAACTTCCGATGTTTGTTTTTGACCGGGATGCAGTGGTTTGGTTAAGGGCATTTTCAGATGGTTTCAATTGCGATTGTACACAACTTCAAGAGGTTCTCAGTTTGATACCGGGAGCTAGAAGAATGGTGATGGGGCACACAATACAGACTGAAGGAATTAATGCTGTGTGTGGGGACCAGGCGGTTAGGGTTGATGTGGGTTTGTCTAAGGGGTGTGGGGATGGTGTGCCTGAGGTGTTGGAGATCACCGGAGGAGGCAAGGAGGTTAGAATATTGACAGCTAGCTGGAATAGGGTTTATGAAGGGAGGAAGCAAGCTTGGGAGAGAAAGGAGAACGTGGAGGGTTTGGCTTGGTTGGTTAGAGAGAGTAGTAGAGTAAAAGGGGTTGAAACAAAAGCTTAGGTTAGATTGAAAAGTGGGAAGTTCCAAGTAATTATTTTTAGTGGTTGTAACTTCAAAGGGGTTATGACAATGATTCTTTTGAGCTGTGATTTTTGTATTTCTTAATGAAAAAATATTTAAGTAGATTTTATGAGGTTGTATTGTAACTTGTATAAGTAGATTATGGGTGGTTAGGTTATGATTCTCGAGCATGACAAAATTGCAAATTCATTTATGTTTTGTTTCTAATTGCTAAATGAAGGAAATCTGTTAATTTATCTTTATTCTACGATTTTCTTTTCAGATGGAATTTGATTTATCCGCTCAACACCGTGCTCTAGGAAATATGGGCCAGAAGATAACAGCTCAAGGAATCTATTTGAGCGATCCCTGCGTTATCGAAAATTTGCCAGTGATCCACAATTTTGGTGACCGACTCATAACTTAAGGAAGAAATGAAGAATGATACAGCTGAGCTAGCCAAACCGGGCAATCAAAGTTTTAAGAAAAGCATATCTGTTAATGGCCGTTACTAGATTTCTCACGAACTTCAATAATTAGAAGCAGATTAAGGGCAACAGCAGTAAAACATAAACATACTCTCACTTTACCATAAACAAACAATCCTACCACGGACAATATACTCTTAACCATTTTAAAAATTAAGCACGTAAGAAGTTTTACACAACTAACAAAACTAGCGTGCTCACCCAAGTACAGTAATTGGGCCTCCATTCTATATCTATACCACAAGTTACACATGAACAGCCAATTCCATCGTCACAGCACACTAACCAAAGTACCTGTGATTTGTGAACATCCAAAACCTAGTCTCTAATTTTTGGTTTTTTTATCCTCTCACTCCTCCAAACTCCTGATGTCGCTGCCACCGACCCAATGCTGGGTTTCTTACGTTTCTTCGGCTGCTGCTTCTTCAGAATCTTTTTCGGCTTCCTTCCTCGTCTCTTGCCAGTGAAGCATGGAGTTAGTTTCAGTTCTTTTTGAAGACTGCTGAGACGCACTTCTTTCAGTCCCACTGACAGCCGTGGAGCTGTGCTCTCCTCTTCTGAGGCTGGTGTTGCTTCAGTCTTTACCGAAGAGACATTATGTACTTCTGATTGTAGTACTGTTACCTTCTCGAAATTCTGGTATTGTTCTTCAGCTAGAATTTGGTTGTCTATGAGCACATCTTCAGCATTCTATTTATATATCAAGAGGTATTTCATTAATAGAGCCATGAACATCTTGGACAGCTCAGCAATATAAGAATTGTCTTGTGGGCCTCTAAACACGAGAAATTTTCATACATTATGCAACATAAACTTCTTCAAAAGTTCAATAGTACCCACGTCTAGTCTTCGCCATTGACTAACCAAATGCAGACATAAAGAACAAACACAGAGCAATCTAGAATCTAATGAAATTGGAGTCAAAAGGGTGGTGCAGCCAATATTTGTTATTAGTTAAAAAGGAATATTTCTGATCACTCTAGAGATGTCCCTGATCATTATACAAAATCTACAACCTTTTCTTTCTAATCATAAACTGCAAATAGGAGGGAAGGCGCTTACTTCTTCTTTGCAAAGGTCCGAGATCTGATGTGGGTCTAGAGCCATGTCAGCAGCAGAAAAAGGACACCTGCTGGTGCTCTCAATAATCCCCAAATCAGTAGCATCCCCATAACTTGATACAGCACTTCCAGGCAAGATAGCTTCCGCCATGTCATCATCATCAGACCCATTACTGGGATGGATCAATGATGCAAGGTCTCTGTTCTTACCAGGTGAGCAGCTTGGACTCCGAACTGCATAGTTATTGTCACCAGGTATAATTATGCTAGCCGCGGCAGATGGCTTCTTCGTCTTCTTTGATGAGGCCTTGTTTAGTTGGGATCTGAGGTTAGAAACTTGGGATTCCATAGCTTCAATCTTTATGAGGATTGTTTCTAAAGAGCTTCCTGATTTAGTGCCATAGAGCCAATCTGTATCATCATTGCCTCTCAAGGTCTCATCAGCTAAAAACAATATTATTAATAGTTAGTAATCAGCAAACAACAGAAAATTTAAAAAAATGACAGTAAGCAGCAAATTATTCTAATTAAATCTGATTAACGATACCTTGGTCGCCACAATCATCGTCAACAGAATGGCCGTCTGTTTCACATCGCTTGTTTTCTGCAAAAAAAAAAAAAAAAAAAAAAGTGCCACAAGAGATGAGAAATGTTTTCCCTAAGTTTAGCAGTAGCCATATGAACCTTGAAGCCCCAGGATTTGCATGCACATGCACCTCAAAAACACCATCTGCTAATATCCTCTTCAGAAAGAAAACAATGGTAATCATGTGTATAACTATGTTAAAATTACCGGTCTAAGAACTAGTCAATTTAACACTTGAGAGGATATTAGCAGGGTTTAGGGTATGTGAGAAAACAATGGTAACCTGATCTGATGCCACTACTAATTGTAGGGTATGTGAGTAAACACTTGAAAAAAGATTCAATTGACACCTTAAAAAGAAACAAAACAAGTACCATAATATGAGAATACAATGTGGTCGGAGATGTAAGACATGCCATCCACTCTCTCTTCTTCTTTCTTTCTTTTTCTCCTCTTCATGGCCTTTTTAGTGCGACATCTAGACGAATGAGGCAGAACCCGAGAACAAGAGTTGTCGAGTTCGATCATTTTTGCATGCAAGTCCTTCTCATGCTTCAGCATTGCAAGTTCCTTGTCATATTTTGAAGCCTGGTTTTGAAGCTCTTTGATTCGTAATTCGAGCCACTGACACCGCCACATCAGCGGGCTGATAAACTTCCTCCAGTGTGCAGTCACCTTTTTCTTGCTGTAATTTGAAAATCTTTAGTCCAGAAGGTTTGAAGCGTTTTACGTTTTAATCAGACTAGAGTCCAAGCATCTATCAATAAGTAACACCCCGTATTTCTCATATTAATAACTATTACAATATTATCCATCCATTAAGCAAAAAAAGCCTGCCGCGGTCAATGTTTTGAGTAATGAAGGCAGCAAAAATGGATAATAATATACATATGAAGGTTCACATGGTTTACTTGCTCAATCATACAAAACATTTTTTAAAATGGAAAGATACTAATAACACATTTACAGCCAACATTTCTTAACAGATAGCAAAACATGACTTTCAATTCTTTTTGAGATAAAACACTTAAAAGCCAAAATTTCCCATTTATAATTAATTTCTATTTCAAGTCTGAATCAGATCAGAATTTACATAACTTTTCATGACAGTGACAAACAACATTCTGCCAACCACAAGAACGGCAGCAATTGTATGTTGACAATACTAGATAAAATATTTTAATAGTATGGTTTGTCCAGGTCTAAAAAATATTTCAATTTCAGGATTTCCAGATCACAATGGTGGAAGAAACTTACTTGAATATTTTAGTAACAAAGTCTGAGAAAGTCGCATCCACATTAGGTCGAGCAAAAGGGGATTCAACCTCACTATCACTCATTTCTGGGTTCATTTCACTGCATGAACCTGACAACGTGTCCCCGAAAGAGCTGGAGCACTCAGTGGCATTCAGGTCTTCTTCCTCTTTCACTGGAGTCAGCACCCTGTCTGCTGTGCCATTGAGAATATCCACCACTTGGTCACAGAGAGAATCTGCTGGTTCAGCATTTGTTGCTTGGTCCTTGCGGCTACTAGTGCTCGGTTGCTGGGGTTTATCAGTGGGGGCATCAACCATATGTATAATTACTGGCTCGGATTTAAGCTCTGTGAGCAAGGTTGGTTTTTTTCCTGCCTTTTCAACTTCTTCTAAGGATTGAGTTGGGGCCATAAAATCGAAACCTGAGATTCAATATTGATGATCAGCAATTACTATAGATTATAGAGCTTTCTTCCAGTAAGCAGGAAAAGTATATAGAAAGAATAAATATTTGACAAACAAAAAAATGATTCTTAAAAAAATCGAGAAGAGGAATTCAAAAAATCGATAGCTGAACAGATGAAACTACGAATCATAATCTAATAGTAGCAAGAATAGCTAGTTTTTGCTAATTTCCTCAAGAACTTGAGATCAAAGAACAAAAGAATCCGAAGAGAAAGCGATGATACCAGAGAGATCACCGGAGAAGGGAGAGCGCCTGGCGGCGCGCCTCGAGGAAGGATACCCAAAACCTAACTGATGGCGGCGGCGCGCCTCTTCTCGAAAGCGTGGCGAAAACCTAGCGCTAGTGGCGGCGGCGGCGGCTGGAGTGGAGTGGAGAGAGAGAGAGAGAGAGAGAGAGAGAGAGAGTGCGAGAAAGACAATTAGGGTTTTCGCAAGCGAAGGGCACAGATTGGGTTTCGTTTCTATCTGGGATGATCAAATGATGCCATCTTCGACCGGTGGATTGTGATCGGACGGCTCAGGGATCATCCGCGTCTGGGATGATTTTTTAGCCCCTGTTTTTAGAGAATAATTATAGTGTGAATAATAGAAGAGATAATTGGTGTCTGTTAGTCGGCCCACAGAAATGTTATAAGATTATACATAAGTACCCAAAGAAAATTTAAAATATCCAAATTTAAAAAGTATAATTCTCGAATAGTTGGTAGTCACAACCCCAAGATTAGAATACTTTTTGTCTCAAACTTCGTTCTCGATTAAGTTTCTTTTCCATCCAAATATGGGAAAAAAGAATTAGAACTAAATATATACATAATTTTCGTTATTAACTTTAGTAAAAAAAAAATATTGAGTTCAAAGGAAATTCTAGACAACTCGCGTTCCTACGTCTAGTAAATTATGTTTCATGAATCAGATAATGCACATTCTTTTAACTTTCTTCATACTTAGTGAAAACAAAGTGATTATGTTTCATGAACAGATAATGCACAGTCCATGAATTATCCAGCAATAATAAATAATTTGAAAAGTTGCAGGTTCGAAATTCATTTGGAAGTTTTTCATAGACATTTAATTTAAAAATAAATTGGAAGGCTTGACCCCAATTTATCTTAAAAAAAATTATCTCAATCATAGTTTGTTTTTATGAAAAATTAAGATTAAGTCTCCAAACTTATTCTTAAATAAAATGTCTATAAAAAATTACTGGTTAGATTTCTAACCTGCGAATTTTGTTCATTGTATTTGCTACTAGATCAAATGTTGATTTTTATCTCGATCACACATTATATTTTTTTAACTAATTAGCTGTCCCATAATTTAATGTTTTACCGTAGTGGAGACAGATACCCTCTCAATTTATGAGCACACTAGTTTTTCTTTTTAATAGCCTAAGATGTCCTAAGACGTGAGCAAATAAACAAACAAAATAATGTTAGGTAATAAAAATATATTGCTTAATCTACCAGCGATACAAATAGATATGTTATTTAATTTGTTTCTTTATTCAACGTAAAACTAAAATATATTGTTGTTTCATCTGGCAATTGATATCCAACCACATATCAAATCGATCAAACTGCAGAAACATTTGTTTACATGCTAGATCTAGCGTGTAACACTTTTTCCATCCGTACTTTTATAATAACAGAGATAGAGAATAGAGATAGAGATATATTATGAGCACCATCCAACATAATCAAACCGACTGAACAATCCAATCAATCCAAATTATAAATTAAACTAAATAAAGCTGAATTTTAATGCGATTAATTCCGGGCTAAAAGAATATGTCAAAAATTGAAAATGTTTCCTATGTTATCTCTCCAAGTAAATCAATCTTCAAGCTTTGTCTTGAATGGAGCCCAATAGAGCCGAAATGATTCCTGTCCTTGTAAAAGTTTATCAATATTTAATAATTTAAAAATTCAAACGTTCAATTTAAGTAGTTGATCTTGTTCAATTTAATGAGCAATATATTTTCATACATGTTTTATAAATTTCAGAGTTGATTTGATAGTAGATCAAGTGGTCAACAAAATGAACAAATCTAGTTAACTATCCTGATTAATTCTAATACGTTTATAGTTTTGTCACTTAATTGGATATCAAATCAACTCTAAATTTTATAAAATTTATATGAAAACGCATCGCCTGTAAAATGAAATAAGATCAACGGTTTGGATTCAATATTTGAATTTTAAAATTTTTAAATATTAATAAAATTTTTAAGGACAACACTCGACCGCAGAGGACGCTGGTCCCAACAGCACTTTCAGACATATCTACTACATTTTGGGTGCGTTTGGATAGGTGTGGGAAGAAGGGAAGAAGGGAAGAAGTGGAAAGAAGTATTAGGAAGTGTGTAACTTTGTGAAGAGTTTGAATTGTTTATAATTTTTTTTCTTCTTCTTTCTTCTTCTTCTTCTTTCTTCCAACGATCCAAACACACCCAAAAAATAGTAACTCACAAGTAATTTTATTATATCCAAAATTATGTGTGTGTATAATATGATTATAAATTAAAATTATAAAATGAAAAGGAAGAAAGAAAATCGAGGTCGTTTGGACCAACTGAAGTCCAAGAGGAATTGGACTTGCCCAATTCACTAGCAGCCGAAAGGTTCTTCTTATCTTTTTATTTTATTTTATTTTTATTTTATTTATATATAAATATCTTGAGACACTTGGCACTTGGCAGTGGCAACGCAATTACGCAACTCCAACCCTAAAGTTTCTTAATTCATGCCTGACCTAAATGTGTTGATCTGGAAACACAACTGAACAGACCATTCCATTGGCATCTGCCAATTGCCGTACCTAAATTTTATTCTTACAAATTTCCTAGTCTACAATAATTATTTTAATGCACAATTATGTAAACCATCAGAGTAGAAACTCTTAAAATTGGTAATTTGCGTCCATTTAATTGAGAAAATTAGTCGCATAAAATTCACAAAATTCATGACTTGGGAAAGAATATTCGAATTATCCCAAGACAAAAAGCATGCATTTGTAGGCCAATGCAATTATATATGCACCACCAGAGGGACAAGCATACCTGTAGCTTTCACCACTTTTTGTTACACAAATACTCATGGCGGTTATTAATTAGCAATTAGACTTGAGATGGACAAATCCAGCTATGAGTGGTTTTGGGTTAGATTACATGTTTTTGTTGTTGTTATTATCTTGTCCTTTTTGATCCCTGATTCCCTCTTTGAAGTCTTTAATTCGGCCTTTCTGGGCCAATGTGTGCTCTTTGAGTCCAAGAAAGCAGTAACGTTTGTTTTGGTGTTAATTTTGTTTTTAATGGGGCCATTGCACTTACGCTGATTCCTCTTTACTAGCAATTGATATCGTCTCCATGTCAATATGTCATGTGCTAGGTATGGTCCACTGTTCCCAAAAAGTATCGCCATGCCGAATCGGTACCGCTGCAGTTAAGGCGAAATAGTGTACCGTATCAATTCATCATACCAGCTAAATAATTCAAGAGCTATAGACATCTAAAAAGAAGAAGAAGAAGAAAAGAAAAGAAAAAAAAATCTGATTTAATGACCTCCATTTTCATCCCAAGTTAATTAATTAGACATAATCTTCCTAGAGGCTCCGTTTGGATAGGTGTGGGAAGAAGGGAAGAAAGGAAGAAGTGGGAAGAAGTATTGGGAAGTGTGTAAATTTGTGAAGAGTTTGAATTGTTTATAATAAATTTTTTCTTCTTTCTTCTCATATTCCTTCTTCCTAAGCAATCCAAACGGAGCTAGAGTGATCAAATTTGGTACACTTGAGTAAAATTAAATTGCAATTAAAATTTAGCAGCCTTTGCAACACATTTGTTTAATAATAAGGCTGAAAATTAAGAAAAAAAATGGTATCATCGTTATGGACCAATTTCGGCCCCGTTTCACCTTTCAGCAAATGAAATTTCAATATCAGAGATTCAGCTAAATGGCCAGTGCATGCTAGCACTTTTCATATTGCTATTGCTATACACACATTAAATTAAGGACCCTTGCTATTTGCATGCAAGAGCGTGCAATCTATGATAGTTGAATTATACACTTGGAGCTACCTATATGGATAGGTAAGAACATAGGTTCTAAGGGCATTAATTAATACCATATCATTGATCGACACGTCAGGCCTTTCTGTAACGTTGGAAGAGATTGCTTGTAGCAGGAAACTTTTTTTTAATTTAATTTATTTGAGTTTAATATATGGTAAGTTTATATGGACTGAAGCAAAGCAGAGGTTAATTTATCATTTTTCACTTTTCAGCTCCAAGTCAATATTGATTGTTCTTGACTAATTGCATTATTTTTTAGGGTTATTTGTCTACGTAATAATCAAATCTCTTAAAGTAATCCACATCTCCATCAGATCGAAACATAAAAAAACCTTTAATTAAAAAAAAAAATAGATGGCAAAGATCTCCCTCTTTCTTCAAATTTTTTTTTTAAAAAAAATCTATTTTCCATACAATGATAAGAATTCTTAATTTCTTTTATCTCTTTTTTCCATTTAATTAACTAAAATTTTCGTCAAAATAAAATTTACCAATTTATCCTTCTTTTAACTAGAAGCAAGTAATTTTATTATTTTATCGAACACAATATGCAAGGGGAGAGAGTCAGCCAGCTGATACAAACCAAAATTTCATTCCATCATCTCATAGATTTTAGCATTCCCATCATCTCCATCATCCTCATCCCCTCTTTCTTTTTTCAAAATGCAATTAATGCAGTGTACTCCCCTCTTTCATTCCCTGCATTTTCATTCTTTTATTACCTGTGTTTTCCTTCCCTGCAGGGATGCTTTTTTTTTTCCAGGTGAAAATTTTTTAGTATCCAGAGGGCAACTATAACAGTTAGCTTACCAACTAGAACAATTATATATATTAACTAGAACAGTTACTATATTAAATAGAATAATTATATATATAAACTAGAACAATTATATATATTAACTAAAACAATTATATATATTAACTAAAATAGTTAGATATATCAAATAGAATAATTAGTAATCAAACTAGAACATTTAAGAGGGAGAGAGCGAATTAGAGGGGAGGGAGCGAAACAGAGAGGGAGAGAGGGGATGAGTCCCAACGGATGATGGGGATATAATTGCATTCCGAAAATGTAAATTAGTTAATAATGTAATTTCTGAAAATAAAAACGCGTCTCTTGGAATGATGGATCTTGAGATGATCTTTATCAACCGCAGATCCAAACCCTTTTTGCGGAGCTTGGAATTATTCATAACTTCCCGTCTGCTTGGAATTAAAAATTGAACAAGTCTTCAATTAAAAAAACGAATCATCTTGTTCGATTTTTTTTTAAGACATCACTAATTTTACTAATGTCACGTAGAAGATTATGCTTTCATTGCAAAAATCTTAGAAGGCCAGATGCATATAAAAAGAAAAATGATCAATTTCATTATTACCGAAAAGTTCGTAATAAATTAAAATGAAGAAAGGGGTACGAAAGAATATTTAAAAAGTAATTTGTATACCAACAATTAATAATATTTTTTATTTCTGAAATCGAATGGAAGGTTTACGTAAAGTTCAATGAAGTATATTGTATATAGCCAAAAGAATAAGTAAATAAAGGAAAAAAAAGAACAAGAAGTAGCGTTTCAGAGTGTGTGCTCCAAGATTAATTACTTCATCAAAGAAATGAAGATCGAGAACGTGATGGAAGGTAGTACCAGTGCCCTATCGTTAATTTAATCCTAAACCCTAATTAATTAAACCTCAAAATCGGAGGGCAAGGATTGAGAGCAAGTCCTTCATAAAATTATACTCTCTTCCCTCGTCTCCTCTTCCGTTCCTTCTTCTATAATTGTTGTTGGGCAAGAAAATGAACGGAAAAAAAAAAATTCAGACAGACCCTTTTTTAAATCTTTTCCGTTATACCTTCCATTTCTTTTCCCTTCAAAATCCAATCTTGGAGCACAGCCTTAGAGAGAACTGATATTTAATGTCAACATATTGCACAAAAATGTCTTTTTATATTGTTTCTCAAGACCCAACATACTTTTCTTGAGAAAGAAAATGAAAAACGGAAATCAAATTTCAAAATATATGATTATTTTCTAATTAAGCGGTCATGAATTTGGAAATGAAATTCAAATGATCCCTCTGATTGATTCTAGTGTTCTGTGTATTGGTGTCATGTTCCATGATTTTACAACCACAAAGCATGGGAGGATAATTATTGGAAAAGAGATATAATTAATAACAGTTAGCATGCATTGTGGTCAGATATCTGACAGATGCCCCCATTGACTTTAATTATATTTTTGGTCAACTCTCAGACCAGATTATCTCAATTGATTAAATTCATAATCCCACAATCTTTCTCCTTGCTTAATAAAAGGTTTAAACTTTAAAAGATTATTACATTGAATAAATTCCTTTTCAACCCCGATGTTTCTCCTACTAAGTAATATATAGTGTTGCTCCGAGAAGAAGCATGAACAGGCAAAAAACCTATTATAAATTTAAGAAGACGAGTAAACTTTAGGGTTTGAAATTGAAGAAATCACGATTATCTTTGGGTTGGAAGAGTAACACTTTTATTTAATCATTCACACATTTAATTTATAAATCAAAATGATCAAAAGATATTGGTTGTCAGATCATTACACTTTTAATTAATTCACCAGATTTAACTCAAATCAAACAAAATGATCACGTAATATAATTGGTTCAGGCCATTACTCCTTTCAATCACCAAATTTAACTCGAAATCAAATTTACTTAATTGAATTGATCTCAAAATATCAGTTTTTATATATAGAATTATATAAAATTTCTAACATTCCTATTCATCATAACGCTAACCTCCGTAGGCGATAAACATTTTCTTGCTTGAGTAGATCATATAAATTTGAGTGGAAATTTTCTTCCATGGCATCATTTCTTCCCCACTATATAATGTCATCATGTGTGGCGAATTGTTAAGTAAAATTGTAGCAAAAAGTGTTGAGAAAAAGGAAGGCACTATTCCAAAACAACTCTGCTATGATTAATTCAAAATAAGAAAGCACAAATTATACATAGCACATGTCACCAGGCCGTAGACTGACGTGGTCCTCCAAGTTCCTGCCATGTAGGACACATATATACTTTGCATGTCATTGGAACTTTTTCTCCTTCTGTGGGCTTCACAGAACTAACATAGTGTGGCGAGTCACTAACCACCTTGCCCCATATGCTCACATATAATTTTACAGTAATGGTTTGTATAGCTTTTTTTTATGGCAACACTTGCCACACAGTGTGTCATGTCTGTATCCACTGTAGGGAATCCTTGTTCAAGATTAGGTTGTTCTACCAAACCCACTTTAAGGTTCCTAGTAATAATAACCAACTAATGCCTTTTGAGCAAAGTTAAACCAGTTGTAATTATTAAATTGCTGCAAGGTGCTAGTCACCTTGCCTGTATACTAATTAACTATACCTGTTAAACCTTGAAACGGAACACGGAACATGCCTGTTCCGTTTTCGTTTCGTTCCAATTAACGTAACTGAAATTGATTCCGTTTAATGTTCTGTTTCGTCAAACGTAATAATTTTTCATTTCGTTTAACGTTCCGTCCATCATTTACCATTGATTTCAGCGGAATTCCGTTTTTCGTTTCAGTAACGTTTATAAATTTCAGTTCCGTTTCCGTTCTATTTTCAAAAATGAAACTGAAATCTCTATCGTTTAACGTTCCGTTTAGATGGAACGGAACGAAAAACAGTGGCGAAACGGAATACTCACAGGTCTAATACTAACCCAAATCCCTTCTCATTCAAACAACACTCCATGTGACATCCTCTTTTAAAAGATAGTTTCTTTAAGAACTTTGGTTCAACTCTTGCTTTTGTAAGTCCAAGTTATTCATCAACAGCATATACAAATACAACCAACACATTCTTGTCAGCTAGCAATTATTTACTTCAACTTGCCTTTGAAAATGAGAGATTTCCTATTAGTTGTAAAGATTAATAATATTTTGAAAATCATTCCATGGGTTAACTAAAATTTTCCTCTTTTGATGATATATATTAGGAAAACTTTAAAAAGGAGCCAAAAAAAAAAAAAATCCACTGTCCACTATCATTCATCAGTGGCGCACTTATATTTCATTGATATTATTTTCATATATATAACATATTTTTTTTTTCTGAATTCTGTCATTTTATCAATTGTACCTTAATACAGCAATTAATATTAAATTAACTTTTACATGGAAAACACCTTTTAACTGTGAGTTCTTTTCTATTTCTTTATTAATTTCCCCATAATAACTCTCTACTGATTTTGATTACCAGGTCTCTACAATATTATTTTGAAAATGAGAAGATATAGGATCTTATCTGTCACACGTGACGTATACATATAGCTTTCAATATTAATTATTAAATATTTTTCAAATAGCAAATTACAAGTACTGATTTTATTTTATTTTACGTAAATATTTTCTTATTGAAAATTATAAATTTAATTGAAGTTCACTTTACAAGTGGTGAAAAATAAAAAAATTCTAATATTAATTGCAACTTCTATCGATTTGTTGAACTTTTAATTTTATACATCATGAACCGAACCCTAAGCAAAAATTATGATTTTTAGTGCACATACATTGTTATGATATAGATGATAATTAATAATTTGACATTTTGTATAAAAATATTGTTGCATCTTTCGGTGTTTGTTATAATTGAGTTCCTTAATTGTACTAGTGTTTATTTTTCGTACATACAACGGACATGTATCTAATATGTACATGCTATCACGTGCCAGCCCAATCATGGTATATGGATACACTGTCTCTGTGCCATAGGCATGTGCACCAATAACACCAGCAAGCCCATCTCTCTATGTTCTCAAAGAAAAAAAAAATGGATCTTTAAATTATCTTTCAAACGTATCCCTTTATCTTATATATGTTGCATATACAAGCTTATTGCTTAATTTTATAGCTAGCTTCTGTACTCTTCCATGTCACCATGAGCACGCCAAGCTCTCCTTCTCCTTCTTGTATCACTTCCTGGTAAGGTGGCCTTTCCTCTTCTTTTTCATATTATATTTTCCTTCCATATTTCGATAAAATGTATGCTTGCTTATTACTACCCGAAGGATGTTTAATCTGTTTTAACCCCTTAATTGTAACATTTGTTTGATGAAATCATCTATCTCCGTTAAATTATCTTAAATAATACTCTTGGATTTCTAGGATATATTATTTTGAAATAGTAATTTCCAGGTTAAGAACTTGAATTTTGTATGTTCCTTTGAAGTTTTTAAATATGATGTTTATGCAAAGAGTGCTTTGAAAAGTATTAAAAATCAAGTCATAGCTAGAATCAATTAATCAAACATATACAACTAATGCTGGATGATCTTGTAAATTCACAAAAAAAAAAATTAATTGAATTTCAAATAATTCCTTTTCTGAGCAATATTTTCTTTAGCATAATTTTAGCACACGGATATGAATTAACTTTATAATTATATTACATGCATACCTTTAATGTTCCTACAAATATTTCCATGTTATTCCATTGAATTTGCATTTATTCATCAAAAGGTCGATCAGTGAAGATTCACTGCGGAGATACGTGTCACATGCAAGCGAGAGTTGCATACAGGAGCTCCTGTCAGCCTCAGACTCAAGCCGAGAGATTGGAGATGATGGATGGAAAGTGTTGGCATTTGAGAATGGCGTTGAGATATCAAAAAGGCGATCGGGGCCTCTGCACGCCGTCCGGAGTAGGTGGTTACTTCAGTCTGTCTCACCACAACAATTTATCACAGTAGCCAACGCCATTGATGCCGCCAAGGTACATGTTTTAACTTCAAGAGCTTATTACAATTATATATGTTAAATACTTTTGATTCTGTCATTTGTTATTGGTTGAATTTCAAAATTAGGGTATATGGCACAACATCTTTATGGTATTTTCTGCGACGAGTTATTTTATTATTCGCAATATCACAATTGCAATTAATAATAAAAATTGAAAAGATCCAGATATGTTAATCTTTTTCTTTCTTCTGTAGTAGAGAGTACGTAATTGTTGAGCTATAGGACTAATTATTTGAACATATATAGATTATATTGACAATAATTTATTACTTAAACAATATAGAATATGTAGTAGATTTGCGGGGTAATTTGCAAGTCCGCTAGTCTTTATTCATCATATTACTTTATTCATCATATTACTCAAAAAGAATATGTTTTGTCAGCTTAATTTTGATCATCTTCAATAAAATAATATTCAAGTTGCATCAAATCTGATCTATACAGTTAAATAAATAATTAATTAGAATAGATTTGTTGTTTATTATTTTTTTTAGAATTTGATGACTATTGAGTTGGTCGTTAATGCTGTCAATATATAAATTAGTTGTTTCCATATATCTATCGCTAATTTAATCCTTGGTAAATGTTAATTCACTAAATAGGAATATCTCGAAGACTTGTTTGCATAATAATACTTTTAGGGTATTACAGAAATGTGAAACAAAAAACTATCATTGAGTGTGGGCAAACAGTCCTTTCATGACTTAATTTAGATCTATGAAGCATCCTTTTCAACCATCTCACCGAACTCCTGTTGCATTCTAAATGTAAGCTCACATGCATATTATTGCAAGTGGAATAGGTATTTAATTAGGTCGAAAATTTATGCGCCTTTTAACAGATAGATAGTTTGCGCGCTAAAACTGTTGATAGTCCCATAGATTTGGTATATTTAATTTTTTGAGAAATAAAATATGTTTCATCATAAAGAAGGGATATGTGTTCTTCATTTCATCCGATCCGTCACACAGTCACACAGTTTTGTGGTCTTCCATACAACAAATAAGTCTATCCCTCATAAAAAAATGAGTAATATGGAATTACATTAACAAGGAATAACATATAATAACTTCCCTATTCCGATAAGACTAGATTCTAATAGTATGCATTTTTGTTAAATATTGCGGTATCATTAAATTAAGTACTCTATGGCAAGAGAGGGTTTGATCCAAGATCTTTACTTTTATTGCATCTCATTTCTATGTTTTAACAATTCATGCATCTCATCTCTTAGTTCAGTGTTTTTTCAGTTTTGTAGTTAGGTTGCTATTTTCCAACTAGGTATCCGCTGCCTGGTCTGTCCAAAAAAACCAATTCATGCATATAAAGATTATATTATTGAGATGATTCAGTACATACACGGCAGCCATGCAAGCAATATCAGATATTCGATAAAGATTCCGCATTGCTTAGTTAATAAAAAAGAACAAAAGTTTCTCTGCAATATTAGTAAAAGTTGAGATTTTTTTTCTTATTTTTGTAAAAGGCGCATTGGTGCGAGCAATTTTGTCGCCACATCACAAGTCTGTCCAAGGATTAAAACCCAAAGTACAGATCCAAATTATCATTTAGCCTGTTCACCTCAGAGATGCAAGAAATTATTAATTCCCTTTTGGCACACGAGACAACTGTGGATGCAACTCCACGTGAAATTATCTCATTAACTAAGTTCGTTTGTATATGTGCATGCATGAGAGAACAGGCGTGCAATAAAAAAAAAGTATTAACAGTGGACTTGCATTAGCCCAAATTTAGATGTAGTTAACTGTTTAAGCCACCACGAGTCCCAATTTAGATGCTATACAGAAAAGTACTAAAAAAGTCCATAAGAAATATCTTTGATTATTAATATAAGCTTCCTAAGGTGGGGCCTGGATTTAGGATCCTATGCAAGTACTTTGTATTGAATAATTGGCAGTTCTTTATTATTTTATTTTTATTTTTATTATTAATTTTTCCTTCTGTTTTATCTTTCTTCTTTTTTTTTGGTTTTTTTTTTCCTAAAGTATGACTTAAAAGTTGCAGCCATCTAAAAAGCGGTAATTTTATCAGCTACATGTTCAATTTTATTGGTGAAAATTTTAATGTTATGTGGTGCTTCAACAGTAAAATTTACCTCAATTTTCATGTATGGATAGGGATGAAAACGGATCGGATACGGTTCGGATAGTGGTCATATCATATCCATATCCATATTTTTTTCCGGATTCGAATACGAATACGAATACGGGTACGGGTCAGATGTTAAACGAATACAAATACGAATCGGATATTTCGGGATACGGATACGAATACGAATATATTTTAGATATTAAAACAGATTATATAAATTAAGAAAAAATAAATAATTAATTCTATATTATCATCGTATTATGTTATTATATTGCCAAAATGTTATTTTAAGTCAATCTAACTAGTAAAAATTTAGTTTATTAAATCAAAAGTCTTTTCTATAGGTGCTAGAGGAATAATTAAGTTTATTATCTTGTGTCTTTGATTTAATTAAGGATGAAAACGGTTCGGATAAAGACCAAATACGGATCAGATAACGATTTTTTTGTCGGATACGGATACGGATCGGATAGTAGTCAAACCATATCCGCATCCATATTTTTTTGTCGGATACGAAGACAGATACGGATATATTCGGATTCGGATACGGTTCGGATATTAAGCATATTTTTCGGATTCGAATGCGGTTCGGTGCGGAGTTTATCCGCACCGTTTTCACCCTTACTGTATGGTATATTCCCATTGAGCTAGCTAGGTACACACCTAGGCAATTTCATGCCCTTTTTTCAGCTTCTTGACTTCAATATCCTCTGCTTCCATTGATGAATTTATGGGACCAGTTTTGATCCTGTTTCAGTAAATTAAACCTAAGCATAATATGCATCCAATGTATTCTTGCATTTTGTTTGTTTCCGGAGAAAATTAAAACGTTGATTTCTTCTACTAGATCTGATCAAAGGCTAGAAAATTAGAGAATGAACTGTTCCAGCAGCGTTTCAGGCTTAATACCGCGAAATCTAAACATGCCGATAAAGTTTAAAAAAAATGAGCTGAAACGGTCAAATTTATTCCAGAAACACAGCAAACCTGTAGCAGCATAAAATCATATGATATGTCAGTCACCATATATACATACGAGGAAGTTAAATAGGAACAGCTACAAAACACAGCTAACTGAGCATATGATACAAAGGAGGTTTTGATTTGTTTGCATGCATGTGAGCGCACATGGCAAGCACGTGCCCAACAAAATGTTCACACTTGACACCGAAAGAATTTAATTGTTGGGCCACCGACCGACCTCTGCAGTTTGCACTTGCACATCCCAAGTTAAATTTATACCATTTGTTTTTTGGGTTCTGCTGTTGGTAGATGGTCCTACAATTGTTCATCTAATTTATTTACTATCTGAAATTATAGTACTCTATGTAGTTGTCTTGTTCTGACGCATATTTAATTGAGTGGTGGTCTACACAACTCTTGGAGTTAAATTCTAGTCAAATAAACCAATTATGAGGATTACCATACTGTACCTGTCGGTACCAGTCCCACACCCTGGATATCGACGTAACATTAGTTGGTACCAACAGTGTAGTATCTATTATGAGAATTTATGTCATTCTCAACTGATAACATTTTATCAGAAATGTAAATTCATGATTACATATATATAAACTAATACAAATTATTTATTGCATAATTTTGACAACAGCAATGGGATTCAGATTTGGTGGAAGCCAAGTATATAAAGGACCTAGGTGAAAATTTGAGCATTGTCCACCTTAAATTTGGTGATGCCTCCAAACCCCTATTCAAGAAACGTGAATTCGTTGTTTATGAGCGCCGAGAGACCATGGATGATGGTACCCTGGTAATTACTACACTTAACTCTTTCCATATGCACCTCTAGTTAAAAGTCAAAACTTGAAAAAAAATTAGAAACTGAACCATGATATTATATAAAAAGTGGTATATTAAATATCGCTTTTGCCTGTGTATACATATTTTTTTTTTGGTTAAAAAGGGTTTAAATTTCAATTCTGCTATACCAGTACCGGTAGCCATCAGATAATCCTTTTGTAGCTTTTCTGGTTAGAATATTGTCTTAAATAAAAAAGGAAGAGAAAGATTAGCTAGTCTGTTATGCATGGCACAGAACAAAACCCACATTTAAGGAATTGGTACCATCACTGAATTACACTAGCACGCTGAAGTGGCCCAAATAAACATAATTAAGGAGTGTTTTTCTGTGTATGTAACTGTAGGTAGTAGCAGTGGCATCTCTACCGAAGGAAATAACAGCTGGATTGCTACCAAAGAAAAGCAACTCAATTAGAGGGCTTTTATTACAATCCGGATGGGTAGTTGAGAAACTTCAGGATGATTCCTGCATTGTCACCTATGTTGTTCAGGTACTGATATATTGTTAATAAATATCCCTCAATAAAACTTGTCTGTTTCATCAAAACTGAGAAATGGTGAAGTCACAGTATTTGGGGCCAAGATTTCTCTGAATGGTATCTGTACATAATAAAAATCAGTGTACATATAGGGAGAACTGGTTCAGTACCAGCTTATAATGTACTAATTTTTGGAATTCCTTCTGCTCCATATTATTTAGCTACCAATTTGAGGGATTCATTGCCTCAGTTTAGCATAAAAAGATCAGATTAACACAGTAAGATATCAAGCTCTTTAGATAATCGTTGCTAAATTTTCTGCACAGACACATGACATAAATTCTTATTTTCAAGTTGCTGGTGTAATTTTCGTTTTATGCTGCAGCTAGATCCAGCAGGATGGTTACCGAGATTCTTTGTCAATCGGCACAACACGAAGCTGGTCATGATTATAGAGAATCTGAAAAAACTAGTACAGGGCTGTCCGACCAGTGAAGCAATTTGTGAAGATAATTGAGAAAAGAAAATCGCTATAAGTTTTACCTGTATATGAGTAAATACGCTATATTTAAAGCTTGTTTCAATCTATGCTGGCTAGTTTTTATAGAATAGGGAAAAAAATAGTAGTTTTATTATCTATTCTTTTTAAACCCCCCCCCCCCCAACTACCACCACCACTCTCATTAACTAGAGTTTGGATGTGCTTTCTTTCTGTTAATCGTCTGGCATACTGGATGGCTATAAAACCACAGTTGATCCCTCAGGACCAAATAATTTAGCAAAATTGGAACATCTAAAACCAATAAAAAAATATAGATGAAAAAAAGAGAAAATAAGAACACTCAAAAATAAGGTTCTCAATCTATGGTCAGCACATAGTCATAACTAGACAACAGACCGCAGAATACATATATTTGACAGTCAAAAGCTCCAAATCTCCCAATATAGACAAATCATAAGGCAATACAAGAATAAGAGCAAATCATATTTACATCATTACAATCTGCCAAAATGTCAGGAACCTGATTTAGGAGATGATTATCACTTCGGCTCAATTCTCGGATAAGCTACGTCACCACTATAATCAGAGGGCCCATCACTTTCATACGGGTGTCGAACAGGGGTTCCTGTTGACCCAACAGCATTCGAGGAATTAGATGCTGAACTTGGGTTTACACCTGCTTGTCGCATGATCTTCTCTATCTCATACACCACTGCACTCATTGTTGGCCGTTCAGCACTGCTCTCATCCACACACCTAAGTGCTAAGCTGATGTACTGCTTAAGTCCTCCTACTAAGGTTGTTAACTCAAGTGATGGGTCAAGAAGGTTTTTTAGGTTGTATAGATCCTTCGACCAATCTAAAAGGGATTTCACTTCTCTGACAATGTACCGACCTCGTTCTAGGGGCTTCTTGCCGGTAATTAACTCTAGAAGCAAGACACCAAAGCTATATACATCACTTTTGTCAGTTAATTGTTGTGTCATGTAATATTCTGGGTCTAGGTATCCCTGCACAAATATAAAAAAAAGATCGTCCTGAAATTCTATAAAGAATAATGATCTCTTATTAAAGAAGAAAGCAAGAAGAATTGGGTAGGTTCTTCATACATGCTCCAACAAAACCTCAAATTCTCTTACTTTTCAAAATTGATATAAATTACTTTAGCAACAAGCAATGAGAGGTTATAGGGCCTATGAAATCAACACATCAAACATGCTGGTTGTCAAATTTGATACATGTACAACTTGAAAACAGGTTTGTTTTACATTGGGTGGTTAAAAAAAAAAAAATCAAATTTATTGATAACTAATTAGTAACCAAATTATTCACAAATTACAGAATATTTTGATACAAGATCTATCTAATAATAAAGAATACATCAACAATATTTTTTGTTTTTCAGCTCCGACGAACTTTGGTGTGGATTGCCACATTTGTCAAGTTTTATTTATTGTCAATAATTCAATATAACCCACCCTCCAGGAGGACAATGATGTCTGTAGCTTTGATGTGGAGGAAGCATGAAACATTGTGATGATAAACTAAATAAAACAGAGCAAATAATAATAATAATAATAATAATAATAATAATAATAACAACGAACCATGGTGCCTTTGACTTGCGTTGTGATCTGGCCTCTACTGCCAACTCCAAGTGATTTAGAGAGGCCAAAATCAGAAACCTTAGCATTCAACTTTTCGTCCAAAAGAATATTGCTTGATTTTATGTCTCTGTGAACTATTGGTGGGTCAGCCAACTCGTGCAAATATACAATGCCCTTTGCTGCACCAAGGGCCACATGAAGGCGTCGTTTCCAATCCAAGCGCACACCAGATTTTCCTATACAAACAAAGAAAGAGATAAGGAAATAATTAACTAAAATGTGCGTATAGTGCTGTTGTAATATTTTGTAAACTTAAGTAGCAACATTTGAGAAAATTCGAAATTAACCTTGGAAAGGAAAAGTCAACATTAACCTGATAATGTTGGCACAATTCACTCAAGCCAAAATCTGGTTATATTTGGTTCCCTATATTGTGGAGCTGCAGAGTTTATCCAATAGACATGAAGGATTAAGATGTCAAATAAGGCTAACCTAATAGGCTGTCCTTGAGAGTACCATTCGGTACATACTCATAGATCAGCATCTGTTCACCTTCCTCAAAACAGAAGCCAACAAGACTGACAAGATTTTTGTGATGAACTCTAGAGAGAAGCTCGATCTCTGTTCTGAACTCATGACTACCCTGTGATGATCCCTCTTGTGCCCTCTTCACTGCTACCAACTGCCCATTGCCAAGTGTACCTCTATACACCTGCTAAGATCACAAAGTTAGAAATCAAATATGAAAGTGAAGGCAAACTACGAAATGAAAATAAAGACCAGCTTTCACTACAGGAAATTGTACATCCATAAAAACTTATTTATTTGCCTCCAATTCTCCGAACTTATCAGTTGCATCAGCTAAATTTTTTTTTTTTTGCATCGAAATCAAGTTTCTCAGTATATTGCATCGACCTGAAGTTGTTCAGATAGCTGATGTAAATAACAGGCTAACAACTAACTGTATGGGGAAAGCTGATGGAACTATTTTTTTTTTTTTTGAACATTATAAATTGTGGGTCAAGTCGGTGTGGTACTTGCCACCTGGCCTTCAAAAAAATATATATAAATTGTGGGTCAAGCCTCCTAATTTACTTTTAAATTAAATATCTATGAAAGACCCCCCCCCAAGCGGGGTTCAAACTTATGATCTCTCACTTAAGGTGAATTGCTCTTTATCACTAGATCAAGAACTGATTCTTGATGGAACTATTTTTAGTGATGCATGTGATATAACTAACTACATGGGGAATTTTCCACCAGCTTAAGCCCATTATATCAAGACCTTATCTAGATGCAATTACCTTGCCATAACCTCCACCACCAATTTCATTCATTTCAGTGAAGCTATTGGTACATGTTTTGATCTCTTCAAATGTAAACATTCTTGCTCCTTTCAGCTGCGGGATGCTTCCACTGCTCTTTGGTTCCCACGAGGCTAACAAAAATAATCGAGTTAACTTAATGTATCACAGAATTTATGTTTACTAGAAAAGAAATTCAATTTTACGAGTCAGACTGCTGTCAGTTGAATAGGGTCCTTTTTCTTTGGAAGACTGTATTTGTTAGGGGTTTTACCACAGAACTAGAGTTTTGTTGATGTTATTTACCTGATTATCCTACAACTATGTAAAAACTAAAGAAAGTACCAATACCAAAAGATTGCCTTTCTTCAAGCCGGGTGGATCTTTTTTTTCTTATGATCAAAATGCAAAGGCATATCAATATCAAAAGAAGAACACCAGCTGCTGCTACTGTAATAATTGGCAGATTTTTTGACTTCTTCGACGATGGTGCAACTGCTACAGGACACAAGAATTAAGAAGAATAACATTCTAAATTGATATCTCTCAGTCTAATCTGCATATATTAATCAAAATTTAAATTAATAAAACACAATAGCAAACTAATGTCAAAAAAGTCTACCATTAAAATTAGGATATTGCTGCCCGAGAAAACGATATGGCCCGAAATTAGGTGGAGGCTGGTAGGTATGATTACTCAGAAAAAACCCAATTGTCGTCACTTCTACCTGGCTAAAATATGTCTTATTAAATGGAAAAATTCCCAAACTCATCTCGAGATAATTATACAAATCCACGATAATCTTTTGAATTGAAATCGAATCCACTGGCAGCTCCAACTGTAGAAACTGATCCCTCAGGCCTTGCTCAAGCATTAGGTAGTTTGTGTTGTTGCTGAGGTCTGAGAAGGAAGGCGCCAGAAATAAAAGAGTCCCAGTGTAGGGATAGGCACACTGGCAGTTGGGGCTTAAAACTTGGTCACTTGGGCAGATAGGGGGTAGAGTGGTGCATTTTAGTGATGTGCTGTATGAGGGGGGTGCAGATACGGTCATATTGCAATACAATCGGACGGTGTTTTGGTTGCACACTGGATTCCCTGTGAGTCTGGGGGAAAAAAATCCATAGTTACAACAGAACATTTCTACCAGATAGCATTATTCTTAATGCTGTAGAAAATATGGTGGCAACTTCGTTTAACAGAAAGTCAGGTAGATCAATGATGCATTACCTAGGATTCACTTCATGCGCTCTCTAATTAAACTAATTGCTACCAACTACCTAGTTTCAAAAAAATTAGTGCTTTTCATGGATGTGAACAGTGCATGGTTTTCAGACCAGCATGGAAATTGCTGCTAGCTTGATTGAACATTGAATGAGAATACACATGAGATTTTTCATTAGCGGATTGAGATCATTCCTCCAATTGAGTTATTTTCTATAAATGAAGATCAACAAATAAAATTGAAGGAAATTGTTTACATTAGAGTTCTGTTGTATCCATCACTGATTGTTGTAATTATACTGATGTCATTGTTTGTTAGATCAATTAATTGGAGCTGATTACTGTAGTTTGTGCCAATATCTAGGGTTCCATTGAGTTGATTGTCCCGAAGCTTTCTGATATACAAGAAAGTAAGAAAAAATCCAGGTATGATACCAAATTCAATCTACATCAGATAACAATTTATTTTCACAGATTATTGATTGATACTTTATAAGAGATTGAAAGCAAGGAGAACTGACAGAGTTTGAAGTGAAGAACTGTTGAAAAGGGCCTGCGGCAACTCCCCTTTAATTTTTAGGTACTCAAGATATCTGCAGTTTATTTTTGTTATTCTATATACCTAAAAACATAAACCTGTCTCAAAATAAATGAAAGGATTCATTATTGTGTGTGGGGGGTGGGGGCGGGGGGAGAGAGAGAGAGAGAGAGATACAACGAAGTTAAAGATGGCAATGAAGAGAACCATTGTGGTACATCTGATAAGTCAAAAGAGTTATTGCTCATGTCCCTGCAAAATTGGCATCTATTTAATCAGCCCGATGACCAGAAATCATCAATACTTGGACTATACCACCTTTTACTGGTGTAGAGCAAGCTGGGTTGCAGTTAGTGTTAATTGTAGAGTGCTGAAAACTTGAGAATAATTGTGCATGTGCTTACACAAAACTAAGAGAATCCATTCCCGTCAGATCAGGCAATGTCCCATTTAACTGATTGTGGGCCAAATGACTGTTGTCAAAAATAAACAACAAAAATTCTAAAAATAATGGTAATGACAAACTATTCATCGAAAATAGTTTAAATAATACATGATTATAGGCACAATTGACACTTCGCATATATTTTTTTTTGGGAAAAATTGAGGCTCATTTTCATTACAAAATAAAAACCCTCATGGTTTGCAAGGTGGAAATATAATTCTAAAAAGAAAATCCACACAGAAACTCGCAGCAAGTAGAAAGTAAATAGTATATTTTCTACAAAATTGTACACTTATATACTTGTTTTTTTTTCTTTAATTTGTTTTCTTCTTATGACATTTCCTTTTGGCAGCATCATCAAAATCTATTTCCAGGACTGGGTCATGATATTGCACAATGGAAAGGGGTTACTTTTTAGTACTACAGTAAAATGAAATTCATAAATAGTAAAGCAATGAGCAATGTTCTTATAAACAACACAGAAGAATTCAACTTACAATTCTGAGAGGTTTGTCAGGGAATTCAGGTTAGCAGGAACTGGACCTGTCAATGAGTTTCTATCCAGCCGTCTGTCTCATATGAAAATTACTAACTTAGAATTTATACAAAAAAGCTATATTACTAGCAATGAGAAAATGATTAACAATAAGGAATATCGCAATCCCATCTTGTACCAACTTCTTTTGGAAAGTTTTTTGGAATTTTTTTTTTTTGGGAAATTTTTTTTCTCACAAGCTTACCTTTGAACAACCTATTAAGAACAAAACACCCACCATATAGATTGTATTAGATTTAGTTCATAAAAATGAACTCACTACAATATACAATGAGTATCTTATTGGATAAATCATGTAATCCTTTAGGGATTACCAAAAAAATTTGCTAGTACGTACAGACCTGATGGAGGGATGAAAGTCATGAAACATTAACAGAAGGCACTGAATCCATGCAAATGAATTAATATGAATGTGTGTAAACAGATGATATGATTGCATACTTACAAAACCTCAAGCGACTTGACAAGCCCTAATGTAGAAGGGATGCTTCCATTTAAGCTATTCTTCTCAAACAGCCTAAGGAAAAAAAAAATATCAAATTTGAAAGAAAAATGAAAGAAAACAAACAAATTTCTGATTTACTTATAGGTACTTTTTTTCGGCCCAATCAAGACGTGCAGGTCAATAATCTTAATGTTCCTTTTTTTGGTTGGAAACAAGACCATTTATTTAGAGAGCCATAGCCCACCGTGTGAAATACATTTTGGCAGAATCACTGACCACCAGTAATGGATTTGCACGTTTTAAACTTTTAATGTTCTGGTTGATGACATAATCTGTTTACTACAATGACAATGGAACCATTTTTTTTGCATTATCTTCTTGATCCTAATTCCTTCATAAGATATGCATAGAAAAAATATTGAGTCAAAATAGTGAAGTGTGCGGACAAATAGAGATTAACTATATCAAATTGGTACATGTTTAGTTCAGGTTCAATAAATGCCAACACAGACTGAATTTTCTTACACATGTATAAGCGTCATATTTGGGCTAAAAAGCTTGCTTGGAATGGAACCAGACAACTGATTAACTCCAAAATGGCTGCAATTCAGAAACACCAAACACCAAGTTTAAAAATGGGAATTGTAATACATAAATAATCAGGTGAAAAGAAACTTTTATCTGTCATACAAGTGCTTTGTATTGATTAACAAGTCGAGGCCAGGATTAGCACCATCAGAAACTGGTATTGTACCAGTCAGCTGATTACTTCCCAAGTCAAGCCAGTATAGATCAGAAAGATATCCAATTGTTGGTGGGATGCTTCCAGAAAATTTATTTGAGTTTAATGATCTGCATTCAAAATTAGAAAAAAAAAAATAAAACACATGCAAATACTTTTACAACAAAAATGAGAATTTCATTTGTTCCCTGCAAAATTACAAAGTATCCTGTATGAACCTAAATATGAACCAAAGCTGCCGTAGAAAAACTTGGAAAAATTCACTTATACCATCTCTATATCTTTTTCTGGTTTAGAGAGAAAAGTTGCTAGAAGTAACCATTTTTGTCTCATTAATGCATAGTGAAATCCTGGATGTAGCTCAGGATTTTTTATTTTTTTTATTTTTTTAAGAGAAGCAGGAAATGGAAGTACCTAGCAGAAAGTATTCCTTAAATTAACAGGTGCATGATACTTCCTTTCCTTTCTATTTTTATTTTTTTTATTATTATTTTTTGGTTCGATGTCATTCAAGGTCAGAGAGAAATCCTGGCAATCTTGTGCTTTGTGCTTTGGAGGGAAAGATGTTCTAGAATTTTCAGAGGAACAGAACAACCTGTCAACTTACTGGTACCTAAGACAGAACTCAAAGGATCGCTTCTGTTTTTCCCTTTTGTTTATTGCTAGTTTAGTTTTTCCTTTTATTTTATTTCTTTATTTTCTATTTTAGCCACTGGCTAACATGTTGTAATTAATACTTTATTTTTTAATAGAAAGATGTGGGCTTTGACCCCCATTTTTATTCAAAAAAAAAAGGTCAGAGAGGAATTATTAAGGCCACAAAAAGGTATGCGCAGATCTTACAGAACTTCCAGGTTTGATAGGTTGCCAATCTCTGCAGGTATTGCACCAGTGAAGCTACAACCAGACAAAATCCTGAAAAATCAATCATTTTATTAGCAATTCAGTTGGTAATATACAATCCAACTAATAAAAAAAGATATATATTTGCTGTGGTCATTCCGCACAAAAGATATATGTGTGGCATTTCGTCAAACACTTTGCAGGCACTGAAACTATCGACCAAAAGAGTGTATGTGTAACAAGAGAGGCAGCTACAAACTTACGGGTAGAGCCAGAAAATTAATTGATAGGGACGTTGACGTAGTATATCAAACATAATGTTAATATACATCACCATTTTAAAAATATGCATATATATGATATCACATCAAATCATTAGATTATACTTATATAGGACAGAAATAGAAAGCATTCGACAAATCGAAAGCACGCCTAATGCAATTTCCAACAAAAACCACACTCACAGTAAGACAGTACCGATGGAATGAGAGAGAAAATTGAAGGGAGGTAGAAGAAAGGGAAATTACTACCTACCATTTCTTCACATGTCATTTCGTGCCATCGCGTTTGTATTTGTTCATTTTATTCGTTTATATATTCAGTTTGTTTATCTATACGTTCGTTTTATTCAATTTTTTGAGTTAAATTTTATTTTTTATATTGTCAATTGTTATCCAAATTTTTATATGCATATTCAACTTACTTTTATTAAACTTATGTGTTTGTATGTGTTTACTTTGATTATTTAAATGTTCACTTTGTCTATTTTATATAATTACTTTGCAGGATTATAAGTGTCATCGGCAAATATACCATCCAAACCATCGTTAAATACAAAATGAACATATACATCAAATAAGGTGAACATATAGACGATCTAAGTGATCACTTAGAACAAATAAGTGTTGTCATCACTTGTTAAGAAGTTTACATGTATATTCAACTTATTTTCATTGAACTTATTTGTTCGTATGTGTTCACTTAGATAGTCTATATGTTCACTTTGTTTGCAGTATATGTTCACTTTATATTTAGCGATGACAGAGATGACAAAACTGCAGATGACAGTAATCAATTTCCATTACTTTGTTTAAGTGATAATAAAACGAAAGATTGCACAGTTATCATTCCTGAGAAAATTCAAGCATTAATGGTGGACCCAAAAACTTTTCTCGCAAAATAAATTTTAATCGTTGGCCCATTTAGAATAATTTGGTCCGAACTAATTTGGACCCAAAAACTTACAAGTATTCCAAATGTCTCAAGTTTCCAATTGATGCTGGTAGCGGCCCCGTCAGTCCTGAATTGTAAGACAAATCTCTGCACCGAAATTGTTTTATTTACATGAAGCAATATATGGAAAACATTATATCGTGGAAATAAACGTTTAGTTGTCGATAGCTCACAGTGTTCGTAGCTCTGACAAATTTTGAATATCACCTCCTGATAAAGTGCCTTCAAGACCTATGCTTGACAGTGTTCTGTGAAAAATAAAAAAAATAGAAACATAGCATATTTGTATAAATAAATTTGCAGGTTTGAACAGAAATAAACACTTCCCATATATAAAATGATAAAAAAAAATTAGAGCTTTACATTGAAATAACACGGTTTTTCTTGCAAGTGACGCCGAGCCATTTAGAACCGCATGGGTCAAAATCAACCCAGTTTGATGGGGCATTCTGCCATTGGCTCGCAAGCCCATTCAGTGCAGCGCCTAAATAAAAAGTTTTGAGGAAAAAAATTAGTATTTGATTTATCTAGTTTTTATGTATATATTTTAATTGATTTATGCAAGAAGCATCAGTTGTATCCGCTTGTTCTATCTAAATTAATTTTCATTAAGGAAGAAAAAATTACTAAGTAAACCAGTATACAAGAGCATACCATCAATGGAGTTTCCCTCTCCTTGAGCAAAGCCAATTCTGACCAAAATACTGAGCAAAAATACCCAGATTGATCCTCTAAAGGTCATCTTCCATGATCCCATTTCGATTTTGTTGTGAATATGTCTGTATTTTTCCTTGAATTTGATGAAATTCCTTTATTTCCTCATTGAGATTTCAGCTCTTCTCCTTCCTCATGACTGAAGTCTCACTCCCAGGTTGACCCAGTATGCATGGAGATGATGCATTGAAATGGGAATAAATGCACTGAATGCAACTATTTTAAATTGACAGCTGACCAAGAGAGGAACAATAATCGGATCCCCAAAAATTGCCCCCAGTTATGTCCTTCGTGGGAATATAGAAAATAGTTTAATTCACTAATTATAAAAATCTATCCAACAATTTTTTCTTGGTTTCTACTTTCTACTTCTTATATTATGTTTACTTAGACCCTCATCAAAATATTTTTTACGCGGGATTTCATAAGATTTCGTTAGATCTAATTATATGGGAATTCCATCCAAATTATACTAAATCCGTTCATTTTGTAAGTTTAAGAAATCATGGAGTAACTTAAACCATCTAAAATTAGCGTCTTAACTTAGCCATGGATTAAGTGGGTCTCACATAGTGATTACTTCCTCTACAGATAAAGATAAGAAAAATATACAGATAATTTATGCTTTCAAACCTTAATGATTTATAGATATATTTCAAACCTTGATAATTTCTAGATACAACAGAAAATTTATTGGAACCCTGTAGTTAGACAAAATTGGATTTTATTATTTTTTTTTTGGGGGGGGGATATTAACAGTGTGCCCTTGCTTTCATGAGGTGGCCACTACTATATATAAAATTCAGATTATTAACGTGGATATTTTAGGACAGTACATTTGACAATTTAAAAATAGTGTTACATGAGAACCAGCTCTTGGTCTAGTGACAAAGAACAATGTACCTTGACTCCTTGAGTGAAAGGTCGCAGGTTCGAAACCAGGCTGGGGGTCTTTCATAGACATTTAATTTAAAAATAAGTTGGGTGGTTTAGACCTCCAATTTATCTTAAAAACAAATTAGTGTTACATTGTGACAGTCTTAAAGGTAAAGGTGAAAACGGTGCGGATAAACTCCGCACCGAACCACATTCGAATCCGAAAAATATGCTTGACTCCTTGAGTGAAAGGTCGCAGGTTCGAAACCAGGCTGGGGGTCTTTCATAGACATTTAATTTAAAAATAAGTTGGGTGGTTTAGACCTCCAATTTATCTTAAAAACAAATTAGTGTTACATTGTGACAGTCTTAAAGGTAAAGGTGAAAACGGTGCGGATAAACTCCGCACCGAACCGCATTCGAATCCGAAAAATATGCTTAATATTCGAACCGTATCTGAATCCGAACATATCCGTATCCGTATTCGTATCCGACAAAAAAATATGGATGCGGATATGGTTTGACTACTATCCTAAACTAAATTTTTACTAGTTAGATTGACTTAAAATAACATTTTGGCAATATAATAACATAATACGATGATAATATGGAATTAATTATTTTTTTTCTTAATTTATATATATATGTTTTAATATCTAAAATATATTCGTATTCGTATCCGTAGATCCTGTAATATTCGATTCGAATTCGTATTCGTTTAACATCCGACCCGTATCCGTATCCGAACATATCCGTATTCGCATTCGAATCCGGAAAAAAATATGGATACGGATATGGTATGACGACTATCCGAACCGTATCCGATCCGTTTTCATCCCTACTTAAAGGTGGTACAGTCTGGGAATATAATAATTGACAGTACCTAAATTTTATGGCAGAATTTATTAGGAGCTGTTTTTTTTTTAAAACCAATTAAAAGTTAGTTCATTGACTTAGTCGTTTGTTACACAGTAGATTATATGTATATACTGCATTTTACATCACAAGAATTATGTCATCGACTCACCAAGGTCAGAGGGTGACAACTTTCAACTCTTTTTTACATTTTCTTTCAGTTATCTTGAAGTAGTTAATGACTTAATGTAGAGTGTGTTACTGGGAAGCTTATATCTGATATATACTAAAAATTTCGACGTCAACATTTACTTTTACAATTGCTGCTTTATTGATCAGCATATCCTTCCCTAGATGGCTAGTCGGATAAGTGATATATTTAAGTTGTCAAAGATACTTTTGAAGAACTATTACCTTTAAATTTTTCAAAGGCGTCAATTTAATTAGTTGTGCTGTCGAGTGAATCAAGTTTCAATGAATCCAAATCCATTGTTGCATCTATTGAGAGAATCACGTATTATAAATATTGCAGATACTATCCACCAGCAACAAAAGAGTACCAGTTGATAATAGAACTTGTTGAGACGTACCCGGTACCCCCTTCAGTGACCTGCAACAGCTGTCCTAAAGAATCTGCCACTCGAGATCCTAACAGTAGCAATAGTCCGGAAAGTTTGAATGAATCAACATTCAATAACAATACTTCACTAATCAAATTAAATGTCTCAACAATTAATTAGAATTATTGTTAGACTTAAGTTAAATTAATTGTCTTAAAATTTGCTTAGCATTATGTTTAGGATTTACATGGATTATTGTTATGTGTTAAGATTTAAGTCTAGTAACTACACTAAGGGTTATGGTAAGGGTTTAAGCTATATTAACTGTCCTAATCACTAACTAGTTGCCATAAAAAGTCAAATATGTAGGAGTAGGATGAATAATTTTATTAACTGTTCTGTTCCTCTCACTAACTAGGATTTACGGTCATATCTTGATCTCTCTGCATATGCTTAAAAAAATAGTGTTTTTTTTAGATTTTTGCATGCGTGAGAGAGAAACAATGTTGACCGAAAAAAAATATATATAGGAGGAACGCAAGGTGCCAATAAGACTGGTTCCAAGCTAGCAATGCACCAACAAGATTAGTGTGAGCTTGCAAGGCGCCAATAAGATTAGAGTTTGGGTTTCAGAGTGCATTTGTTCTTTTTGTCGAGGCCATTTCTACAAATATTAAAAGGATCCAGCCGAAAACAAATAATTAATTTGATAACAACAACAACGATAAGCTTTTATATGTTAATTTTACTGTCCAGTTGCAAATGCAAAGGTCAATATATGTTAAATGAAATATTGCAAGTTCGAAATCCGACTTGAGATTTTTTTTTTTCCAAAAGATCTAAAAAAATAGTATATTGCCATTTAATACTGAACCAGTTCTCTCGCTATGAACAAAACAACGTTCCAATCAGCAACATGGTTATCTCGGAACACAGAGTATCGTAGTCTTGAGAAAAACCTATAATTATAAGGGATTTAATTGCCTCAGTTTAGCGTAAAAAGATCAGATCAACACAGTACAGTATCAAGCACTGGAGATTAGTCCTTGCTAAAATGTACTACATACTCCCACTCAATGTAAATCGTTAATTTCTATTTCTATGTGCAGATAGATCCGGACAGATGATCCCCCCCCCCACCCACCCACGCCGCATCCTCTCGATGGCCATCCAGTGGATGGTTTCGATCTCAGCCGTCCGATTTAATCTCAATGGATATGGATGCCCCGTGCATGATACCACCATTGATAGATTCGAAAAAATCTAACCGTTGAGATCAAATCAGACAGCTCGGATTAGAAAACGTCCACTGGATGGTTTAATTAAACCATCCAGAGGATATGAGTCCCCATAAAATAAAATAAAATAAAATAAAACTCCCTCACAACCAAATAATTAAGCAAAATAGAACACAGGAAAGCAAACATTCTTTTGGAAATTAAAAAAAAAAAGCACTAACAATTAAAGGTATCTACTCTAGACTCTAGTCAGAACAGAATAATCATGACTGTACAATAGACTCCACAGTACATGTGTTCAACCGTCTCAAAGATCCAAACCTCCAAATATAGACAAAGGATAAGGCTATATAAGAATAACAACAAATCATATTGTACATCTTTACAATCTCCCAAAACCTTGGGAACTTAACTTAGAGAAAATCTATTATTTCGGCTCAATTCTAGGATATGCTGCATCACCACTATATTCAAAGGACACATCATCTTGATACGGGTGTCGAACAGGAGTTCCTGATGACCCAACAAAACTCAAAGAATTAGATGCAGAACTTGGGTTTACACCTGCTTGTTGCATGATCTTCTCTAGCCAATTAACCACCTCACTCATAGTTGGCCGGTCGGCACTGTTTTCATCAACACACCTCAGTGCTAAGTTAATATATTGGTCAAATCCACCAACCGAAGTTGTCAGATCAAGTGATGGGTCAAGAAGGCTTTTTAAGTTGGATAGATCATTTGACGGGTCTAAAAGCGCTTTGACTTCTCTGACAATGTATCGGCCCCTCTCTAGGGGCTTCTTGCCAGTAATTAACTCTAGAAGCAAGACACCAAAGCTATATACATCACTTTTGTCAGTTAATTGTTGCGTCATGTAATACTCTGGGTCTAAGTATCCCTACAAATATATAAAAAGAATGTTCCTTAAATAAGATTAATACTGAAATAGGCAAGAAGACTTGGATATTCTGCGTGTATATCCACCCTTTTCAAATGTTGCGATGAATAGTGAAGAATAGGGTTACAAAAATCAATTGGAAAAGTGAGGGAAATAAGAGGATGGAATAAACTATTTTCGCAACGAGCATATTTGTCAACTGACGCAAGTCATACAGGGCTTATCAAATTAACACACCAAAATAGGGTAGGCATCAAATTTGGTACAATTTGAGAACAGGGTTGTTTTCCACTGACTTGTTTAGAAAATCAATATTCAGATTTTTTTTAATATTTGACTGGTGACCAAATTATTCTCGAATTATAGCAAATTTGATACAAGATCTATCTAAATAATTTCTAAATAATAAAGAACATCTTCATTTTAGTTTTCAGTTTTGACCAACATTGATGTGGATTGTCAACTTTGCCAATTTTTATCTAGTTTCATTATAATCTCACCCCAAGGACTTCTTCTTGTCTGTTTGGAGGAAACATGAAATGTTGTGATAATAAACTAGTAAAACATTGCTTGATTAGAGAGAAAAATAACAGACCATGGTGCCTTTGACTTGTGTTGTAATCTGGCCTTTGCCATCAGCACCAAGCGATTTAGAGAGGCCAAAATCAGAAACCTTAGCGTTCAAGTTTTCATCCAAAAGAACATTGCTTGATTTTATGTCTCTGTGAACTATTGGTGGGTCTGCCAGCTCATGCAAATATGCAATGCCTTTCGCCGCACCAAGAGCCACACGGAGCCGCCGTCTCCAATCCAAATGCACACCAGACTTTCCTATACAAACAAACAAAAGAATAAAAGATAATTAAAATAAATTGTATCTACATCACTGTTGGTATATATTATAAATATAGATAGCAACATACTAGAAAAATTCAAATATTTATCTTCGAAAGAATTCAACATTAACCTAAAAAGTTGAAACAGTTCAGTCACGCAAAAAATTTGGCTGTATTTCTTTCTGTTAATACTGGAGCTAACATCAGCCAGCACACAGTAACTACAGAATCAAGACTTCACAGAAGGTTTACCTGAGAGACTGTCCTTCAGAGTACCATTCGGCACATATTCATATATCAGCATCTGTTCACCTTTCTCGAAACAGAAGCCAACAAGAGTGACAAGATTTTTGTGATGAACTCTTTGGAGAAGCTCAATCTCTGTTCTGAACTCGTGACTGCCTTGAGACGATCCCTCTTGTGCCCGCTTCACAGCTACCAACTGCCCATTGCCAAGTGTACCTCTATACACCTGCCAGATCACAAGGGAAAATGAAATCAAAGATTAAAGAGATCCTATGAAATTATAATAAAGATTGATTTTTGCACTGGCTTAACCCCTTTATTTATCCCTCATCTTGCTGTAATTCATGCATGTTTTGCAGTACTGGTCATTACCTTGCCATAACCTCCACCGCCAACTTCATTCATTTCAGCAAAGTTGTTGGTGCATTTCTTGATCTCTTCAAATGTAAACATTCTAGCTCCTTTCAGTTGTGGGATACTGCCACTGCTCTTTGGGTCCCACGAGGCTACCAAAAAAATGATTAAGGTTAAATTAAAGTTTTGCATAATGGATCACTACAAAATACTCTTGATCTCTAGTAATGTGTAATTATATATATTCCTTTTTCTTTGGCGGGGCTTTACTTCATAGAATTTATACATCCTAGTGGTTTTAGCACTGACTACAATTCTCACCCGATTAGCCTACACAATATAAAAGCTAAAAGTTATATGAAAATTTAATACCAAAAGATTGGCTTTTTTCTTCAAGCCGCGTGGTTTTTTTCCTTCTTATGATCAAAATGCTAAGGCATATCAATACCAAAAGAACAACTCCACCAGCTGCTGCTCCAATAATAATTGGCAGATTGTTTGACTTCTTCGCTGATGGTGCAGGTGCTACATGGAAGAAAGAATCAAGAAGGATTAACTTTCAAAATTGATTTCATTGTGACAAAGAAATGAACAAGCAACATCCAGAAATATGTTAATGAAATTCTGAACATAATCAAACATGCTTGTGGCTTCTAGTAAATCAGGACAACAGAATATGGGCAAACCATACACAACGAGTAGGCAATATTACTTTGTAAAATCTTTTACAATTGAAGTACTGTAGTCACTAAGTTGAATTTCTGCACAAATGAAGGTAAAACCAGCAAGAATACCACAGAATTAGGAGCAAATAATTCAAATGCAACCATCACATGCAACCTTGTTTTCATTTTTTTTTTTTTTGCATTCCTCTCAGTTTAATATGTATATACTATATTGCAATAAAACTTTAAGATAAGAAAATTATAGCGAACTAATGTTTGAAAAAAATATTACCAATAAAGACAGAATATTCCTGCCCGAGAAAATAGTACGGCCCAAAAGTAGGTGGAGGCTTGTAGGTCTGATTACTTAAAATAAACCCAATTCCTGTAACGTCCACCTGGCTAAAATATGTCTTGTTAGACGGGAAAACTCCCAAGCTCATCTCAAGATTATTTTGTGCATCCACAAAAACATTTTGAAGTGAAATTGAATCCACTGGAAGTTGATATTGTAGAAACTTGTCCTTCAGGCCTTGTTCAATCTGTGTGTAGTATGTGTTGTTGCTGAGGTCTGAGAAGGAAGGCGATCTGAAGAAAAGAGTGCCACTGTAGGGATAGGCGCACTGGCAGTTTGGGCTCAGAGTTTGTCCACTTGGGCAGGTTGGCGGTAGAGTGATGCATTTTTTAGATGTGTTGTATGAGGGGGGTGCAGATACAGTCATTTTGCAATATGATGGGAAGGTATTCCCTTGGTTGCACACTGGGTTCCCTATCAGTCTGATAATTACCAAATCACATAGATTACAACAAGGCATTTTAATCAAATAGACATTATTGTAGAAGATCTGCTATTTTACAAAAAAGGTCAACTAGATCATTGACGCTTTTCTTATTGATTTTTAGGGTTTAGTTAATGTTATCTCTACTGAAACCAATTGCTATCAAGTGATAAATTGGTGCTTGTCAAGCATGTTGATGCTACCATTGCACAGCTACCAGCATCAAAATTGCTGAACTGGCTCGAGTGAATTGGCACCGAATAGTTTAATATTTAGGATAATACACATGTTAGAGGTTTCATTAGTGGATTGACACCATTGCTCCAATGAGTCAGTTTCAAATAATTGAGTCAGACTAATGGATTTGAAATAAATTGCTTACATTAGCTGTTTATTGTATCCACCACCAATTTGTGTAAATGCGTTGATATCGTTGTTTGTTAGATCAATTAATTGCAGCTGATTGCTGTAGTCTGTGCCGATATCTAGGGTTCCATTGAAATGATTATTCCGTAGTCTCCTGCAATACCAGAAAATAAATAATGAGACCAGATTCAGTCTAAATTTTGACTAAAGTTTGTCTTCACAGATAACTAGTAGATACTTTATTAAAGACGAAAACTACAAAATACTGACAGAGTTTGAAGTGGAGAACCGCTGAACAGAGTTTGGGGCAGCACCCCTCCAATATTCAGGTATTCAAGATACCTGCAATTTAAAAAATGTTATTCTGTATATTTATTTAAAGTTCTAAACTATAAACCTGTCTTAAAGTGCATATGGCTTGATAAGTATGAGAGAGAGAGATGCATACAAGGAGGTTAAAGATGGCAATGAAGAGAACCATAGTGGTACAGTTGATGAGTCAAAAGAGTTATTGCTCATGTCCCTGTAAATTAAAAATTATTTTAATCATATTGATGGCCTGAAACCATTAGTATTAGGGCTATACAACCTGTCACTGCTGCAGAACAAGTTGGATTTGAATATTATTATTAGATGAAGAGCATTGGACATTTCAGAAGAATTATGTTCTTAGTTCTTACACAAAACTAAGAGAATCCATTCCCGTCAGATCAGGCAATGTCCCATTCAAATGATTGTTGGCCAGATGTCTGTTGTCAAAAATAAACAAGGAAAAGGTCTAAATATATGGTACAACAAAATATTCATCAAAAAGAGTTGTACTGATAATGTGATTAGCACAATTTATATTTCACATATTTTTTGGAAAAACATTAGCTCCTTTTCATTATAAAGAAAGGACCCTCATTAGTCTGCAAAATGAAATATTTCCAAAATGTTCTCCACACTAAAACTAATTGCAAGTAGAAATAACGGTAATATATTTCCATACAATTGTGAACTCATACACTTGCTTCTTTCTTTTGTTTTTTCTTATCTTTTATTTGAGCAATTTCATCATAGTCCTATTTCAAGGAATGGGATACAATATTGCACAACATGAGGAAAAAATAATAACATAAAAAAATGGAAACCATATAATAGCAAAGCAATTAAACATGTCCTTGTACATCATAGAAGAAAGTAACTCACATTTCAGAAAGGCGTGTAAGGTTGTTGAGGTTGGCTGGAACTGGACCTGTTAATGAGTTTCTATCCAACCGTCTGCCTCGTATAGAATTAAATGTTTTAATAGTCTATAAAAAATGTAATAATACTATCAAGGAGCAAAGATTAACAATGAAATTACTGCAAACCTGCTCCATCCTTCTTTTTTATTTTTTATAAGTTCCTTGGCAACATTAGTATTTGTTGAAAAATTTACCTTCGAATTAGCCTAAATTAACTAATTACAAACAGATAATCAACCAAATAGATTGTATAAGAATCCTTTTACATAAAGGACTTCATTAAGACCAGCTTCCATTATACTAATGGACAAAATTGTATATTATTGGGATTACAAACAAAGTTTTGCTAGTTGCAGACCAGATAGAAGGGATGAAACATTTACAAAAGGCAATAATTTTGTGCAAAGAGAAAACATATACGTATAACAGCTTAAATGAATGCATACTTACAAGACCTCTAGCGTCTTAACAAGGCCTAATGTAGATGGAATGCTTCCATTTAAGTTATTGTTGTCAAAGAGCCTGAGAAAAATATATCAATTTGAAAAAGAAAATGAGATAATTCCTCTACAAAATCACAAATAATTAAAGAAGAAATAGGTAAGCCAAAAAACAGAATTTTTTTTTATCAAATAGAGATTAACTGGATCAGATTGGTACATGTTCAGTCCTGGATCAATAAATACCAACAGAAACCGACTTTACTTACACATGTATAAGCGTCATGTTTGGGCTAAAAAGCTTGCTTGGAATGGAACCAGACAACTGATTAACTCCAAAATGGCTGCAATTCAGAACACAGTCACACACCAAGTTTAAAATGGCAATTTTTTAACATAAGAAAATTAATTGGATGAAAAGAAATTTTTTTAATCTTCATACAAGTGCTTTGTATGGATTAGCAAGTCGAGGCCAGGATTAGTAGCATCAGAGACCGGTATGGTACCAGTAAGCTGGTTACCTGCCAAGTCAAGCCAGTATAGCTGAGAAAGATTTCCAATTGTTGCCGGGATGCTTCCAGAAAATTTATTTGAGTTTAAGGATCTGCATGAAAAATCAGAAATACATTATATAAACACATAATTTTTTCTTCCAAAAAAAAATATGAGACCTTCATTTACAACCTGTCTATCTATTTTAAAGAAAACATACTATAGAAATTTTGGATAACTTCATCAATACAACCTCTCTATCTATTTTTAAGGTTAGTTAGATAAGTTACCAAATTACACCATCTTTGCTTCTCAGTAATTAGAGAGAAAATTCTGGTGGGTAGTTAAGGAATATTTTGAAGACAGGCAGAAATGCAAGTTCACAGGAGAATAGTCCTGACCCTCAAAAAAATTTTGACCCATAGGATTCCTTTACATCATGGGTGCATGATTCTTTATTTATTAATTTATCTTTTGTTTTGAGGTCTTTCAAGGTCAGAAAAGAATTTTGAGGAAAAAAAGAAGAAATATGTACAGGTCTTACAGAAACTTCAGGTTTGATAGTTTGCCAATGGCAGCAGGTATTTCACCACTGAAGCTGCATCCAACCAAAATCCTGAAAAATCAATGAAGTTTAATTAACAATCCAGTGAGTAATATACAAAGCAACTGATTATGTAAGGATTCTGGCTGTGTTTGGTAGAGGAGTAAAAGTGGATTAAAGTTAAGGAGGATTAAGTAGTTAAGCCTCTTTACTCCACACGTTGTAAGTCATGTTTGGTATGAAAAGTTAAGTGAAGAGTAAGTGAGGATATAAAAATATTACATAATTTTTTATTATAAAATGACCAAATTATCCTTCATTTTTTTTTTTGTCAAAGAATGAGGGTATGTAGAGGAAAGAAATAAGTGTGGGACCCACTATTGAGCACTTACTCCATGGATTAAATTTACTCCACCTATCTAGGAGGAGTAATTTACTCCTCTGATTTTGGTCCTTACTCTACTCTACTCCTCCTTTTTTACTCTACGTTTGGGAGATTAAAAGTGGATTAAGAGTCTTACTCCTCATTTAATCCTCAACCAAACACAGCCTAAACACATACGTTTGTTGCTGTCATTGAACACATAAGATACATGTGTGGCATTTCGTCAAACACTTTACAGGCGCTTACTGAACCAACCAACTGAGCCGTATGTGTAACATGTGCAACACACACCATAACATAATATGATAAATAAAACAAAAAAAAGCAATGCCAAATACAACCACACTCACTGCCGATACACTGTTCTCACAATCTCACATATACGGCAACAAGAACAAAACGTTCAAGAACCATCGTGAGAGTAAACTGTAAAAGTGAGGAAACCGAGAGAAAGAAGAGTGAGAAAAGCGTGGTAGAAGAAATTACAAGCCCAAATTCTCATTGGCCCATTTAGGCTGATTTGGGTTTAAAAAGCCCAATATCCTTTGCTAATACAGTAATACTTACAAGTTTAGTAATTGTGCCAAGTTCCCAATTGATGCTGGTAATGGCCCTGTCAGTCCTGGATTGTAAGACAAATCTCTGCCAACAATTTAAATAATTACATGAAACAATATGTTAAATGTATTATCATGGAAACAAATTTTAGTTGTAAATAGCTTACATTGCTTCTAGCTCTGACAAATTTTGAATATCACCTCCTGATAATGTGCCTTTAAGACCTATGCTTGACAGTGTTCTGTGAAAAAGATAGAAACACAACAAAATTGTATCAATTGAAATTTCTGATTCGAAACAAAAACTTCCTATCAAAATGAAAGAGAAAAGTTAAGAGTTTTACATTGAAGTAATGTGGTTTTTGCTGTTGCAACTGATACCGACCCATTTAGCACCGCATGGGTCGAAACCAACCCAGTTTGATGGGGTGTTCTGCCAATTACTCGCAAGTGCATTTAGTGCAGCAGCTAAATAAAAAGTTTCGAGGAAAATAAACACTATTGATTATTGTAAAAAGCAATTGTATTTGTGTGTTTTACCTAAATTTATTTTTTTAAGATGAAACAAACATTTTGTTTAATTTAATAAATGAGGGCTAGACTCCCATTTTTTCATCCCAAAAAAAAAAAGATTTAGGATGACATAAACTTAGGTATGAGGTTAACTCTGGTTAGGTTCAGCAGTTACAGAACAATAAGACAGTACAGATGTGTTCTTTTTTATTTTTCCGTTTTCTATTTCCAAGTAAACACAAACAAAGCAAAAGTTAGATAGAGTGGGCTTATTTGCACATGATTGAACAGGTATTGTACTAATTGCAGATGGGACATCAGCTTTTATTGTAGCTGAACTTTTGAAGATGTAAAAATCATTAAGATAAATGAAAGAAAATGTGACAAATATGTTGATGTATAACTCTAATTCAACTCAAACAACATAAATTATAGAACGTCGAAAAAAAACAAGAAAACATTGATAATGGTAATCATACAAGAAAGCATAAACCGAATTAAAACCAGTAAACAAGAACATACCATCGTTGGAGTTTGTATCTCCTTGAGCAAAGATAAGTCTGAGTAAAATACTGAGCAAAAATACCCAGTGTGATCCTCTAAAGGATCCCTTCGATAATCCCATATCAGCTATGCTATGATATACGTCTATAATATTTCCCAAATTTCATGAAATTCCTTTCTTCCTCTCTGAAGATCAGCTCTTCTCCTTTCAGGTTGACCCAGTATGCATGGAGATGATGTCTTGAAATGGGAATAAATGCACTGAACCCAACTATTTTTAAACGCCAGCTGACTGATAGAGACAGGAAATAATATACGGATCTCCAAATATTATCCCCAGTTTTGTCTACGTGCATAAATAATAAATTAATAAATACTAGCAAACGTATCCATCCAATTGAGTGGATAAATTTCACATGAGAAAATTTTATATATGTGTTCTATTTCTAAAATGAAAAATAATAATTATTTTAATAAAGTTTTTCCATATGTACTGTGCTTTCTTTCCAAACACGGCGTACAATCAATTTAGCAATAATTTTTTTTTCTATTTTGACGAGTGCACAACCAATCCAACAAAAAACTTCTTTCTATTAAAATTAAAGAGCTTGTAAACTTATATCTATCGCTAACATCTAGCCATTGGTTTAAAGTTTAAACGATCAATGACTAAAATTGCATAGAGTAATGTTTACACCCTTCGTCTAATTATTTTAGACCTTGGATACGTGCTTTTATATAAGTAGTAGAGAATAAAAATACTGGATGCTCGACGGCATTTGGATTCCTCAGTGCCTAATTCTTACAGAAAATCTTCTTAAAATTGGCAATTCCTAAATCTGATTGCAGAATATTATAATCTCAGCAATGTGTCAGTTTGGCAGCACCGGAGCTTCCCTGACCGAAGCACCGTATCAGCACTCTTGAGTATTCTTTGAATTCTATGGAGACCCAGTTGATTGACTAATTAAGCTATTTATTGGACAGTACATAAATTTGTACTGCATGTTATAATTTATACGTTACAAGAATTATGTCATCAAAGCCTCAACGTCAGAGTGTTGCTAAAGTTGCACCTCTTTTTACATTGTTTTTTAGTTTATGTCGTCTTATAATTGAGTTTACGAAATAAACACTAAACAAACCAACCTGTTGTTTTTTTAAGTTGCGTACTAGGGGGAAGCTTCTATCTCTGATATAATAAATTTTTCAATGTCAACATTTGCTCTTTAATTTTCCTTTTCCTTGGCACAATTTAGTAATGCTAGTCGGTGAGCTTAAAGCGATATTATTAGTCTGGCCAAGATATTTTTTGAGGAATGTGTCTAAGACGTGAATTTATTTGTGCTCTCTAAGTGAACAAGTTTAAATGAATCCAAATTCTTTGTTGCATGCCATGAGAAAGTCATGTGTTCATGTTACAGATACTGACAAATGTTTCCACCAGCAATTAAAAGAGCATAAGTTGATTGTAAAAGCGTGAAACTTTTCATGAACTACCTTTCAGTGACTTACGACAAAATCTCTTATAAAGAACATTGCCGCATAGGATCAGAACACAATTGGAGTAGTGTACCTAGCTTGAATAAATCAACCATTGACATTTCTAGCTTGTTGATGACCCACCAGCCAAGAACTTATCGCATATATTGGAATCGAATTAATTTGTTGTTATTCACGTTCCGAGCTGTTTGATAAATTTAGTGCATATAATAATAATAATCCACAAAATATGATTGAAGGATATGAAATATAATACCAATCGAAAGACTTTTATTATCCTTTATTCGAAGTGGGCTGGTGCTTGACGATATGTAATAGAAGGGTAGGAAGACGCAAGCGCTTTTTATTTTTCTTTTCACAAGGTAGGAAGAAGAAAGAAGGGAAGAAATTTATTGGCTCCGTTTGGATGCAAGAAGAAGAAGAGGAAGAAGGAAGAAGGGAAGAAAAAAAATTATAAACAATCCAAACTCTTCACAAAGTTACACACTTCCCAATACTTCTTCCCTTCTTCCCTTTTTCCCACACCTATCCAAACGGAATCATTGAAAAGGGGTAAATTTATTGGGAAGTGTGTAATTTTTGTGAAGAGTTTGGATGGTTAGAAATAAATTTATTGGTAAAAAGTGGTTATTCCTTATTCCTTATTCCGGAAAGAAGCCATCCAAACAAAGCCATAACTCATAAAAACACCGATCTTAAACGAAGCTAACATGTCAATTCTAAAAAAAAAAAAAACCAGTTTAGATTAGACTTAGACTGGGCGCCTCTTACATTTTGGTGATGTGTCAAGAGCTTTTCAACGATATGTCAAATTTAGTTAATATATAATATATTGCCCCCTATTGAAATAAAATACATATAGCTCAAATACAAAATTAAGTTCATTGTTTGTTTCGACTAGTTTAATTATGATTTTCTTCTATTAGAACAAATTAGACGAAAAATCACAAATTAAAACATTGCTCAATATGAAAATTTTATCTTATAATTTTTTAAGAAAAAATAATTAATTCTTTATTGTATTTGATACAATCATGTGTTAGAAAAGTACTACTATAAAGTGATGTGATATTATTTTTTATCGTCAATTTTTTTTAGGTTTTTTAGACTTTCAAACTTCAGCTTTTCCTAAGTCGAAATTCTTGCTTCATCCCTGATTTACAATCAATTTGGAACTTTGTTCGTCTTATTTGAATTGTTTGTTAAGGACTTAAAGGGTGGTGTGGTGTTTTCAATAACCAAGCATTTACCAACAAAATTTCGGTAATACTAGGTACCAAAAAAGTGACGGAAACAACAGTATTTGATACTAACTATTAAGAGACGAAATATTAGAAAATTTTGAAAAAATATTGGATTTCGGCCACTCCTGTACGGGTGCCGGTAGGTTATTGAGAACATTGGTTGAGGGTTCATGTACATTTATAACTTTATATTGTCGTTTTTTTGTGATACGTGCATGATACGACTTTATATGCAAAAACAGTATTCAACTAAGACGGTGAAAATTAAAAGAAAAAGGTTTATGATCCCATCTTAATTGTCTCATACAAGATGACAACTATAATGGAACGTGTGCTATCATAATTTTTTCTTCTTCTTCTTCTTCTTAGTTCCGTTTGGATGAAGTGTGAGAATAAGAAAATAAGAAAATAAATTTATTATAAACAATTTAAACTCTTCACAAAGTTACACACTTTCTAATACTTCTTCTCACTTCTTCCCTTATTTATTTATTTATCTATTTTTTTTTTGCCTTATGGCTATAGCTACTCGAACTTTCATAAATTAAAAGGTTAGAATAGAAGATATTTTTTCGGAAAAAAAAAAGAAATGTTTACAAGATAATTACAGATGAAGACAAAATACAAAGTACGAAGCCAGGCTTGTTAATTGCTATCACTATTTTCTAAAACGGTGGATATAGATTCAGTCAATGACTGATTGGTCATGGATAAAATTTCAATAACCGTAAATTAAACCTTATCGAAAGATTGAGATTGGAAGGGGGATTAAAAAAAATTAAATCCCTCCTGGGTACCTAACATCAATTTTATATATATAATTTTTAATTTGTACTTTAGATGAGACGATTAGCTAGTATGAACTAAATCTTAAGGTGTCTCAGCGCCTCCTGAAATATCAAAATTATTTCGAGTGACAAATATGGAAGGACTTGCTTCCATCCAAATCAATTTTCTGTAAGGAAAATTGTGATATTTACTACAAATTTTTAGGAAATAATCCACAAGTCAATTCTCTTTTGACTGCCAATTTATATATAAATTATAAAAGAGAAATGCTAGTGTTCAATATATAGGACGGATGGGTCCGTCCAATATGATCATTTTCACGTCTTTAAATTTCAAATGACAGATCCGAACCTTTCAATATGTTCTCCATATTGAAAACTTACAAAAAACCAATTTTTTATATTTTTTCAAAATTGTTTACATTTTTTTAGTATTTTTTAAAATTCATGGTATAAACATTAAAAAATAGTAAAAAATAATTTGAAAAAATGTAAAAATTGTTTCTTATAAGTTTCCAATGTGGAGAACATATTGAATGGTTCATATCGGTTATTTAAAATTTAAAAACGTGAAAACGATCGTATTGGACGGAGTCCATCCGTCCAATATATTGGACTCTAGCATTTTTCATTATAAAATATAATTTCCAAAGTTACTATAGAAATAAAAATTGAATGATTGAATTTTCCAATAGAGCGAAGCATATATAAGTTAGATTGCCAAAAAAAAAATGGGGATAATCAGCCATATACCCTTGCAATCTTAGTTAATTGAAAATATACCCTCCTAATTATAGAAATTTACCCTTTTGATTATTTGCAATATTATTTTAAATCTAAAAAATTCAATTTTTAGAATAATAGACGAAAATACCCATGCATCTTTGGTGATTCTCTCGCCTGATTTCTTTCCCCCAAATTAAGCAAGATACGACATTCTCTTTTAACCTATTCGCTTGGATCTTCAAATCCTAATTACAATTACTGAAGCAAAAATATTTTTGAATTAAATCACAAGGGCAAGGCTTTTTGTTGTCAGATAGTTCTCAACATATATTAGACACCATCGTCTCCATAAACTTATAACCTAAAGACAAAAATGCCTATAGTAATCTTTATTTTCCGGTAGTTTTATGTTATCTAAGAAAAGTTATATTTTTTATGGTAACAAGAGGAGACATATGAAGTGGTACTGGGACTTCTAGGTATCAAACCTTAGCAAATAAAAGAAACATCGAATTTCAATCGGTTTAAGTTAAGAAATCAAGACAGTGGGAAGGTTAATCGTCAGATATACTTGGGGGCATGTTTGTCCATAACTAAAAGCTTTGATTTTTCAAATTTTAAATAGCATTTAAAATAATCAAACGATAAATTTCTAAAGCAGCTATAATTAGGAGGGGATATTTCCAATTTCAAAAATTACAGGAGATATTTCCAATTAGCTAAGATTACAAGGATATATGGTTGATTTTCCCAAAAAAAAATATGGCATTAAATCATTACTAATCAGCTTCAATTGTTCGCCTTAGATCAAGTCAAAGATGTTGTTTCTTTCATTTTCATTCGTTCCTCAAGAAACGAAAAAAAGAGAACATGTGATGTGGCCATGTGGGCCAAAAGCGAACACGCGCGCAAGACCGCATCCGAGTCAGCTGGCTCCAACGAGGATTTTAATAATTTAATAATTACATCGACTATAATGTTTCCTAATATAAGTGCTGATTTCCAAATGGATACTAATCAGTGATCAACTGATCATATATACAAAACCGGATAGAGTTTGGGCTTCCTTTCGGTCCCTCTCTTTAGGTTGCAATTTCAAATAGCTAGGCTTAAAGACATATTCAAACTGCCTCTATGGTTTTAGTTTTCCTACACCCTTAATTTTCCGAAGTTATCTTCATTTTATTTTTGCAGAAAATTTGCAAAGATTTAATTTTTTTTATAAATTATAATTTATAAAAAAGAAAGTTGATCTATAAACATGTTGTGCAAAATAGCTCTTTGTTTCAGCTTTTGGATCTGGTAAATGGTAACAATGCATGAAATTTATATTTTAAAAGCAGAAATCAAATGGGAAATCCGAGCAAGGGAAAAAGAAAGACAAATGAAATTTAATTTGATACATGTGTCACACAAAGAACGCTGGAAATGCTATTACACCTTTGTATTAAAGATTTATCTGAAGTCAAATGTTGCTAATTAAAAAATATCAAAGTGTTATTATGCCGTACGATATCCATTGCAATTTTTTTTTTAGAAAAAAGGAAAAGGTAGAAAGAGAACCAACTTAGAATCAGTGCTTCAACGCACTAAAAGTCTAAACAGAGATAATGGCCTTCCCTCCATGAATACGGAGTCAATTCCTCTCCAAATTTTGCCAATTTATTTTTAAGTGCTAGAAACGTCATTTCTTTTTGAACAAGATTTATGGTGCTTCTTCTTGATGATTAAATTAAAACTGGTCAAATATACAGCATATAGCTTAAAAGTAAAAACGTGAATGAATCAATGAATGCACGTTCCATCAATTTTGTGGAACAAATCAAATCCATCAAGGAAGGCAATTTCTCACAATAGCAGTAAGATCAAGCCAAAATTTTGACTGAAAGTACATTAACAGGTAAAACAGAGAGCAAGGACGTGTTTCCAGTATTTACAATCAATAAACAGACAACCGGAGAAAAATTCAAACAAGCATGTCCCATTGCAAGACCTCATCAAAGGTTAGTAACTTATTAGTCTAAAAAACTTCCACCGATATTAGAAGCAAGTACATAAAAGAGAAAAATGAAAGTATCTTTTTCTATTGACAATACAAAATACATCAGCTTATGTTTAAAGAAGCCTCCAATAACAAATAATGATTACGAAATATGTTTATTGTGTAAAATCACGTTGGACTTTACAAATTACACATCATCAAGGGGTCTTGATTCTATTTTAAATTTTATCCAGGTACTTTATAGCGAAATAAAGTAAACCCTGCAGCTCCTTTTCCTTCTGTAACATTATTCTGGTTTAAAAGTAGAATTTAGGAACCTCTTGGAGCATCTTGTTGGATTTCAGGCACAGCAGCTTGAAATTCAGGAATTTTCATATATGCTTCATGTAGTCTCGCCAAAGTAGGGAATTTAGACTTCAGGGGAAAAACAAAAAAGGAAAATGAAAAATTGTTCAGGTTCCAAACTTAGTGATAGCTTCAGGATGGGAATTTGATTTACCGAGTTTTAGTAATAGTAAATGGTTTCAACTAATTTCATAGAACTATCAAGTTTCAAAAAACTTTTCCTATTATTGAATGGTTATTTCTTGAATATTTTAGTACATTAATATTTAGTCAAAACTCAAAACTCAAAATCAATTTGATTAAGGTAACAAGTACCATATCAATTTCAAAGCGCGTAATGCCAGCATGGATCTGTGGTTCCAGGAAGACATCTGCCTGCACAATATGATCAAGGAAAAGTTCATTAACTTGGTGCAACATACTACATACATAACATATGTAACATGATTGGACATCAAGGATAATATTATAAGTTCACGCCAAAGCCTTTCTAATGAATTCCAAAGTTTAAAGCACATGTGTGCAAAGATTCATTCAAGCGAATACTTTGAATATTATTCCAGGTGGACATGTTTGTGGTGATCTCAGTTTCACATGCATTTTGAAATCATAAGAATTTCAACATAAAAAGCTAAAAAAAAATTTGAATATTATATAAACTATGCTCTTGGTTTGTATCACAAATAACTTGCGCATATAAAAAGTTTTACAGTTCCTAAAATACATTTTTCTTCTATAAACCTGAAGCATGAAAAAACATAAATTTATCTTTATGATTTTTATACGGGAAATTACTTACAGTTTAAAATTCCCAGTTTGACCTTCAGATGTTTAAATTGTTAATGTGGAACCAGATTGTCACACATATTAGATAAGATATTGCACAAGGAGCATTGAAAAAGATTCTTGTGATGATGTGAACTTTCACAATATAGAAATATTGTCGAAAGAATTGAAGCATGTTTTGCATAAACAAACCATTTGAATTTCATCCCCTGTGGCATATTTTCCAGCGCAATCCTTTATCAACTTCTCCAGTGCTGAAAAACAACATAGAAGATATCAGAACCAAATCAGTATCAGTATTATGTTGCTTGTACCAATTAGTTGCTACAGTAAAACCTGTGAAGCCTTTGTTGAGATAATGCTGGGCCCACAGAAGTTTCTTGTCTAGGTCGAACCGCCCCTCAATGAAATCCTGCGTTAACTTATAACTTACAACGGACTAAAAGGAAATAGTTTCATTCTTCAACAAATATATTAAGGTTGTTCACATACTATCTCGACTGGAAGATTTTGACGGGGTTGAATGGTTGAGGTGACAATGCTTGCAATCTGTAACACAAATAAAAAATAATTAACTTGTATTGGAGTCCCAGAAGTAGTGCAACATACATTTTCGTTATCTAGAAAAGATGTTACTTGTATTTGTTTAAATATAAGGTATATGAATGAAATACATATGTTTCTCAATCTTTGGTTGTCTTTATTAGAACAGAGTTTCGAAAACTAAGATAAAGTTTGAGATATAACAATGAGTGATACGGAATACTTTACCTGAATATTAAGTGCCTTTTTCTTGAGATCTTTTGGCAGGAGAGGATGTTGCGGATACTTCTCCTCTAGATACTATTCAGTTGACAATACAATTTAGAAATACAGAATTCTCTAATGTCTCAAATGAATTAAAGAAAGAGAGGTTTTAAAAGTAAAAAAAATAAAAATAAAAATTGGTTTTTGATACCAAAATGATAGCGAAAGAATCAGCAACAACCACTTCTCCATCAACCAAAGTAGGAACATATTTCACTGGATTTAGCTTCTCGTATTCTGAATTTGAGGAAACATGATACAAGGATGGTTAATTCATGACTCATGAGATTAATGAACCAGAGATACAAATTGTGCCCCAGGTTTGGCCTATAAATCGCATGCAATTTTATCCAACCTAAAATCCTTCAAATTGAAAATAAAAAATTTTATGCTAGAATATCAACCAGCTATCTTAATGAAGCTTTTCATTACATATGAGAATCAAAATACTATGCAACTTATATAACAAATCAATAGATGACGTCACCATTAATTCCAGATAATTCAAGTGCTTGTTGATGCTATGAGTTTTGCTCCAACACAAATGAAGTCAGCTGGTAAGGGCTATAATAGTGTTGTGCACAACATCGTTTGGACTGTGTTACAATATAAAAAGAATCTATATTTTAGAGTTCCAATATATCAAATCCAATATGCTCAATATTATGATCTATGCATCGAAAACTACATATCAAATGTTACTATTTTTGTATAGGTGACAAAATATATTGCTTTTGAAATTTTTGGACAGTAAAAAATGTAAAAATGGAGAATTAGTTCTTGGTCTAGTAGTAAAGAACAATGTCAATGCATTTTAAGTAAAAGATCACATGATCAAAATCTAGTTGGAGTCTTTTATAAAAATTAAATTTAAAAATAAGTTAGGAGGGTTTAACCCAATTTATCTTGAAAGAGCTGAGTGTGTATAGATAGCATATTAAATGGTTTCATCGTTTTTTTTTTTTTTTTACTTTTAAAAATTGAAATGATAACACCAGACGAACAGTGTCGGGGCTCATAATTAATTATGGTACGGATGATGATAAGAAAAACATAGAAAAAGTAATTAAATAATAAAAATAATATTAAGTGAAGTAATATATTACCTGGATCAAATTGCTCGTCCTTGGAGAGATCCACCGCCTTGTACTCGTAATCCAACCCTTTTAATGTAGAAATACTAAGCACCGATTATGTTATATTTTATATGCAGGTGTGTTTTTATATGTCAAACAAGATATATTGTCTCACTGATTGGTTGATTGCTCAAAATTAAGTCAAATTTATCTAGAACTAGTTAGTAGTGTTTAGAGATGTCAAACGTGCAGAAACATAACGGAACATCAGTTCTGTTTTGGTTCCGTTTCTGGTAACGTAACATAAATCAATTCCGTTTTCATTCCGTTTAGTTTTATGTTCCGTTAATTCTCCATTTTTCAGTTTTCGGTAAATGAAACACTAATGTTAAACGGTATTCGTTTTCGTTTCAATTTTGTTTTCAGAAACGAAACACATTTCACTTCCGTTAGCTATTCCGTTTGGATGGAAAGGAGCGGAAACGTATGAAATGGCATTTCGTTGACAGCCCCAGTACTATTGTAAAAACTTAAAACTATTCTTGTAAAATTGCACACCAGACCCCTTCAACCCTACAATTAAACTGCATCTGAAAACAAAATAAAGTAAAATGTCAAAAGAGCTCGAACCTTTGAGGTTGAGAGCTATCCGTACTCGCTGTGAGCAGGAGCTACGCCAATAGTTGTACAGCTTCAACTTCTGAGGTTCCTAAAAACAACAAACGAGTGCAAATCAGTTTGAATTGTTCAAAATGGATGCAAACACTTCTAACCCAATTTTGAAGAAAACATGAGATTTAGTTACAATGGATTCAAGCGCCATTGATGTGAATTGGGCTTAAAAGACTAGCAACCAGAAATATGGAGTCGTTTGCCGTTTGGTAGCTCTTGTGAGATTCAATTATTCATAGATTAGATATTAGGTAGATGGGCAAATAAGACAGGTTGTCAATTTTTGACTTATGTCGTCTGAGTTCGGATTCTCTGTGACAAATTTAAACATCTCTTTCGTATTCTTTTCCCGCTGACAGACAGCTATTATGAACAGTAAAGCTGAGCATAACCGCCAACAAAATACATTCTGCACCGAAAATTTGTTATGAAATTAAATAAATACGTATATTGTTTATCTCCGCATTTCCCACTGTTCATTTATATTTATATTGGTTTTAACTCTCATTTTTAGATATTTAGAACCATTAGCAGAAAATATTTCTACAGCAAAATTTGTTGATTGTCATTTTGATGAATCAATATTCTCAAATTTAGAGAAAAAAATAAAAAATAGATAAAGAAGTGATATGAAATTCATCGTTATCTTATCTTGACTTCCGAAATGGTCAATATGAATTTGAAGTTTAGAAAAAACTAAAACTCCAAAAAAATTAATGAAGTTCCAGAAAAAAACTAAATTACCAAATGATTAATTATGAGATTTCTATAAATTACGTAAAACCTGGTAAATTTTGAATAGATTGGAAACTCATGTGGATGAAATTTTTACGTTCGCTATAGCTAGTGATGTTATAAGTAAAGAGGATTATGTGCCAAAAACCATAGAAGAATGTAAGCACAGAAATGATTAGTAAATAGAAAAATGTCATACAAGCTGAATTAAATTCACTTGACAAACCGATAAGTATTTGGACTATTAGTCTAAACGCCTAAAGATGTGAGATACAAAGCAAGGTTAGTGGCACAAGATTTTACATAAATATATGGAGTAGATCATGAAGAAACGTATTCACCTATAATGGATGGCGACACCTCTCAAATTTTTAATAAGTTTTCCAATCACAAAAAAAAATCTAAAAATGCAACTTATGAATGTTGTCACAATATATTTATATAATTCACTTGATAGTGACATATATATGAAAATTTCTAAAAGATTAAAAATGCGAGAAGCATATAAATCAAATCTAGAGAAATGTACTTTATAAAATTGAAAAAAAAAATGTACTCTATAAAAATGAAAAAAAAATTATATGAACTAAAACAATCAGATCGAATGTGGTACAATCGATTTACTGAGTATTTTTTTAAAAAAAATAAAAAATAATATAATTATTCCATGTATTTTTTTTAAAAAATCAAGTCTAAGTTTTGTAATTATTACAATATATGTTGATGTTAGATGATTCCGGAGTCGAACGACTCCAAAATAATACTGGAATCACAGTGGCTGTAATTCTGTGAACCTCTAAACCATGGCTTTCGACCCCACTTCCACCTTACTCCCACTCCAACCTCAACCCGACCCACCTCTCCCCACCGCCGTTGATTCCATCGATCCTTCCCCATCCGACGCTCACGATGAACCCTTTCCTTCCGACGGAGACCCCTCCCTGCCACGCGTCGGCATGGAGTTCGACTCCCCCGAGACGGCGCGCTCCTTCTACTGCGCGCATGCGGAGCGGGTCGGGTTCCGGGTCAGAAACAGCAAGTCGTTCACTTCCCGAGTCGACGACGCCGTCATCATGCGCCGCTTCGTGTGCTCCCGTCAAGGTCGACCCAGTAAAAAAGACCCTTTTGACCTTACCAAGAAGAGGCGCAACCGTACCTCCTCTCGTGAAGGCTGTCGCGCCATGCTTCAGGTACATTGGCGTATTAGTATGTTATTTGGGTGTTTAATTCGTGCAAGCTTTTCGGTGTGTAGAGAGCTTATTTGATGAATTTAATGGGTTTATCAAATGAAGTTCTTCCATTTCTTTTCTAGGAATGCTCGTACCACCTGTAACTATAATTTGGTTTCTCTCTGTTTAAGTAATGAAAGACTTCTGTTTTAGAAGCTGAGAGAGGAAGAAACCAAGTGTGTTTGTGGCATTGTTGGGAGGTGCATAATACATATTTTTATTTTGCATGTTATTTATGCATGTATTTGAGGAGTAGTATGGACAAATATGATATTTGCCTAATTTAAAAATTCATTACAAGGAGTAAATAATGTTGCCAACTAATTGGCAATCTGAATGTGCTTGAATGTTTAGTTTAACTAATGTATAATGCTCTTATTAGGTGAACCGCCGTGAGAATGGGTGTTGGTGTGTCTCGAGATTTGTGTTAGAACACTGTCACCCTTTGGGCCTCGTCACTGACCTCTCTCCTATGAAGAAGCTCCTAACAAAGCCAGGAGTTCCACTTCTGACGGTCCCTGACCTTGCCCCTCCACGTCAGAACGGGCTGGGTCCAGGAGGAGGGGTTGCACAGAGCCTTCTAGAATACTTCAAGAGGATGCAGTCTGACAACCCGGCTTTCTTTTATGCGATCCACCTGGATCATAATAATTGCATAGGGAATGTGTTCTGGGCAGATAGTAGAGCACGCATGGCATACAATTACTTTGGGGATGCAGTTTCGTTTGATATGACTTGCAAAAGAAGCAAGCGGGCTGTACCATTTGTGGCTTTCACAGGCTTCAATCACCACAGGTATCAGAATTGTGCCAATACATGAGCATTATGATAAATTCAATTTTATGCAACTGTAACCTTTAGTTGAAAATTAAGGTCCATTGTATCCTTTTGATTTATTATATAAACCTCATTTATGTCTCGAAAATCAGCCAATTTACCTTAAATTATCCTAAAATAAGTTTTATGTTTGACTGATTGTGCCTTAAATATCCCACCTAAGCCAAACACTTTATTCCTTATTTGGGGGAACTTTTTGCTTTTGAACTTTTTGTCAATTTTTAGCCTCAGTTTGCTTCAATTCTACAACCAAAAAACCAAGCAATCTATTGTATAACAGGAAAAAAAAATCTAAAAACTAGAAGTTTGATCAAATATGGTTCCATAAGAATATAAGATGACAGTCAGGGTAATCAGTACTATACTAAAAATCTTTCGTTAACCCTGTTTTAATTCCTATTAACTACAGGCAACTGATTAACTTTGGCTGTGCCTTCATGACTGAAGAGAGTGAAGAATCTTTCGCATGGCTTTTTGACACATGGCGCACTCTCATGAGCGACCACAAACCCACTTCCATTACCACCTGTTATAGTGAGTCAGTGGAAACAGCAGTTTCTGGAGTTTTCCCAGATGTCAAGCAGAGGTTCTGCCAAAGAGACATCTTTAGTTGTTTAAAAGAAAGGCTTTCTGATGTCTACTCCTCAAACCCTGGTTTTAAGCCTGAGCTAAAGCATGTTGTTAAAGGGTCCGAAACCCCTAATGAGTTTGAGTCTGGTTGGAGATCCCTCTTGGAAAGGTACAATCTGACTGAGAATTGCTGGTTGGGGTTTTTTTATAATATAAGGCATAAGTGGGTCCCAGCTTTTGTTAGGGATAGTTTCTTTGGGGAGGTTTTCGAGGACATAAAGCCAGAGAATATGCAAAAGTTTTTCCAAAGGAATTCGATAACCACCACCACCTTGCGTGATTTAGTCACTCAATTTGACAAAGCAATGGCCTGTCAATATGAAAAGGAATTACAAGCAGATGTTTTAACTACACAAGCCCGACCCGTTATGAGAACAGCATCACCTATGGAGAAACAAGCTTCTGAATTTTATACAAGAACCATTTTTGAGATTTTTCAGGAGGAACTCGTTGAATCATCAAGCTTCTTCACAGAAAGCTTCGAAGAGCAGGGACCAATTTCCAAATATCGTGTTGTTAGATATGATGATGCTAATAACTTCCATGTGGTTACTTACAACCCCTCTGAAAAAATTTTAAGCTGCAATTGTTTGAAATTTGAATATAAGGGAATACAATGCTGCCATGCGTTGAGGGTTCTGATAGCTTCTGGGGAGCTCTTGTTGCCAGAAGGTTATTTTCTAAAACGGTGGGGTCGGAATGCCAAAGCAAATGAGTTTTATCTGAATCTAGCCAGTGATTGGGTCAATGATTTGTGTAGAGATGCAATTCGGCTTGCCGAGGAGGGAGCCACATGTCAGGCAGTGTATAAGGCTGCCAAGTCAGCATTGTGCAAGGCACTTCAGGATGTTCGATATGCAAAGAACGGGACATTCCGTTTAACAAGGTATATTATACCATTTTTTTCTCTGTTTTTTTAAAAAAAAAAATTTATTTCAGTCCCGGGAAATGAGAGCTATTTAATGTATGGCCTTAGAGCAATTTAATGTGCTGGCACAAAATATGTATTTTCCTCCTACATTACCCTCCAAATTGCTTAATATTCTGAGCATTTTTTTTTTCTTGCCTTTAGTCTGGTATTGTTTGGGTTTCCAGCTACCAGTACACAGCACGTGTAAATATCAACAGTCTCGTACAAATGATAACTGTTTCCTACATTAAAAACTTCAAATTGCTTTCATTCTCCTTAGTATACCTACATTTTTTAGTGGGAAAAGGAATTGTTGGTAGTTTCGAGGGATTGTGACAGGCTAGGGTATGTGTGTCGCTTTTTTTCTTGAAATCTTAGTCACTTCGTTGCCATGATGTATGTTTCTCATAGTTCACTTTTCTTTTCTTTTTTGTTTATCTTTACAATTTATGTTTCTTTATTCTTTTACCTTGCATAGGTAACAGAATGTCAGCTTGATGAGCATAATTATTAAAGATGGAGAGCCATGTTAAGTGAGGAGACATGCAAAGCAGCTGGCAATTATGGGCCTAATCGAACCCAGATAAGGCCGATCCATTAGGCTTGTGGGTTGTATTTGGTCAAGATTGTTGTCCGCAATACTCAGGTTCCTGTTCAGACTGATTAGCATGCGACTAGAAATTATATTAAAAGTTAAAAAAGCCTGAACATCTTACTAACATCCAATAATTTTATCAAGAAATACTTGAAAGAAATAGGACTTCATGAAGTGCCCAAAAATTATTATTGAGAACTTTGCAATGTTAACCCTTTAGGCTAATCAGGCATGCCTTAATTCTGTCTTTTTGGCAAATGTCTACTGACCTCAGCTGAACTTGGCCAAAACCTTACCCATTATTGCCTCTAGTACAAGCTACGATATTTGTTCCATCCTGTGCCTTTTTTTTATTACCCTTTTCTTTTGTTTTGAAAGATGTTATTTGACATTCTTGTGCATTTATGTGGGTTTTATGGTCTGAAATTGTCATTATCTTAGAAGATAAAGAGGATTAAGGAGCAAATTGAATCTATGTGCATTACACATGGTGAAATTGTGCTTGTACTGGCCAAAAAAAAAAAAGTGCTTTTAGCTGCTTAGCAAATAGTATGTAGATTTGTTGTATGATATTTGGATCCAATAATAATCTATGTGCATCACACATGGTGAAATTGTGCTTGTACTGGCAAAAAAAAAAGTGCTTTTAGCTGCTTAGCAAATAGTATGTAGATTTGTTGTATGATATTTGGCTCCCAATTATTGAATCAGAACATTAATTTCCATTGACTTTTTGTTGTTGACTTCTTGATAGTGGAATTCGAGGGTTCTTGTATGTAAAAAATTTTAGATGAATGAGAAAAGTTTGTTCGTGTACATAAAAATAGATAAATGAGAAAAGTAGTTCGATGGGAAATTCAATTGCCTAATTGGAGAGGTGCAATCCTTGTTGACTCGTGCTATAAATTATTACCCATAAATATAATAGCAAGTCGAAATTTTTTAAGGTTTGAGTTTCGAAGTGGTAGTCGTTTTATTTTATTTAATTTTATCTTTTAACTTTTTAAAATGATGATGATAATAGGCAGTGAAACTATTCTGGTTATAAACAAGCAAATAAGTAAATAGACTGTAAATTTTCTTTTAATTCAGTTAGGTTTGAAGTTCCTACTATTTTGTTCACTATAACAAAAATTTCAAAAATTTAGTTGGGAGATGTATAATTTCTGGGTGTTAATAATTTAGACAACTTTGATCTGAAACTTTCTTGGCGGGGTATGAGCGTTAAATAATTAAAATCATCAGGGACTAGATTTGATCCATACAATATAGTTCTCTGTAAGTTTAGTTTATTATGCAGTTTTAAGAGGATTCTAAATTTCTGATACAACAATCATTAGCATTTGTCGGAAAAAGCACGAGTCATAAAAGGCGTCGAGGCTTCGAGTTCTCCAATGGCGGAGACTAAAATTGTGTGGTCTCGCGTGAGGCCATGACTGAAGTGGACCTATTTTCTAAAAAATTGTGGTCTCACGAGAGGACATCGCATCCTCTAGATGGCTATCCAGTGGATGGTTTCGATCACAGCTGTCTGATTTAATCTGGTTTTGATCACATCTGTCTGATTTAATCTCAATGGCTATAGATGTCCCGTGCATAATATCAGAATTGATAGATCCGAAAAACTCTAACCGTTGAGATTAAATCAGACGGCTCGGATCGAAAGAACCTCCCCTCACGAGAGCCCTTAACAGAATTGAATCTATTTTTCTATAACTTGTGCCCGTATCAATACAAAAACGTGTGTCCGACACCATAACACGACAAGATGTTATATGATTGGTACTCTATTTTTCCTTTTTGAATATATATAAAAATATTATGCAATAAATATCCATAAAAAATCTGTGTTGAACTTGTATTAGGTCGTGAACTATTAATGTATTCAATAAAATTTAAATTTCACAAACAAATCACACGATATGAATTAATATATATTATGAGAAAGATTAAAATACAATATGATCTTTCTTCTTAGCCAGTAAGCTTTATTTTGTTTTGTTTTGTTAACATTTAACGGTTGGTTAAATGTCAGACTCTGTAACACTTTCATCTAAATTTAATTATTAAAAAAGATAGAGGCTAGACCTCTATTTTTTGTCCAAAAAAAAATACAATATGACGCCTGGATGGGTCCGACGGTCCGTGGATTGCGTATGACAGATTTTTTAAATTTTCAAGGACCGATTGAAATCATACAATTTGACCTCCGCATGAAGATCTTGTTAAAAATTTTAAAAAAATTCAAAATTTATTATTTTTTTTTAAATCAAATTTTCTAAGATGTGAACTTTTCGGATAATAATCCTAAAAATCTAAAAAGTAGTAAAAAAATTAAAATATGTATAATATAGAGACTCGTATAATATATATTCCAATCGAAATTTCAATTATAGAAATTGCATTGAAGAATTCATACCGATCGTTCAAACCTCCAAAAATGATATTGGATGCAATATATTGGCCCATCAATTTTAAGTTTTTAACCTTATAGTTATGTTATCAACTGTATAGTTTTGAGTCTTCGCAAATAATTTTATACAACATCCCAATTATATGTGTACAATTCTATTCGTGTCTGGTTCGTGTACAAAAACAATGAAAAAGCTAGGATATAATGTTTGTTAATTAAGTGATGCTTTGTCGCCTTTTAACAAAATGGCCTGGACCGCCGCCTGGTGTGTCTTTCTGTGGTAGTTTATTGATGACTAAGGTTCGAGTCAGGCAGTGAATGCGGGTTTAATATTTTTTTTTTGAAGGTTAATGCGGGTTTAATATCATCAATGCATCTGATAAGATATTCTGCGAGTGTCTGATGCTTTCAATATTTTGTTATGCGTGTGTCCTGATTATGACCGTGTCAGAGCAGTGCCACTTATGTGCGAATATGTTATAAATTTGTAATGCACGGTATCCGTGCTACATTATCTTCAAAAAAAAAAAAAATTCCCATTGGTCGCCAAAAATGGCTGACAAATAATACTCCTTTGGTCACCAAAAATGGCTAACGAATAATCATTTAGTTTTCGTAGTTAATTAATTAAGAATATGTTATATTGGGTTTTCAAGTTTTCACTTTCTAAACACCTTTAATTAGTTTTAATCAGCTTTCAGGGAAAATTATGAAGTGTGCATTTTACTAAAACTTAATTCGCACGAGATAATCCCAAAGTTTGCATTTTAAAATAGATTGGCCACTAGCTGGCCCACCCTTTTCTGCCTCTTGGCTAGTTTGGCTCTACACTTGGTGAGGGAGTTTAAAACAACTAATATGCATTTTTTTTTGATACGTAACTAATATGCATTTGATAATAGACAAGTGTGTATTTTGACAATAAGTGTGCGTTTAATTGATTTCAAAATAGCTTTCAACAGTTAATAATTTATTTTTCATATATAATTTGATTAAGAACATTATATTTAGCTTACAAGTTTTTACTTTTTAGATAACTTTAATCTTTCTTGATCAATTTAGAAAAAAAATAAGACTAAGCTTTAAACATTCCCCAATGAAAATTTGAATACTACCATTGCGCGAGGCGCCATTGCACGCCATCATTCTAGCTCGCCAATGCTCTTGGAAGTGAACCCCTTCACTAGTGCTATATCCCTCCCCTTTCTCCCTTTGCCTTCCGCTCTCCCTTCACCGAATGCTATTTCCGTTCCTCCCCTCCCTCTTAGCAAAGCGGTAAGTATCATTTTCTCTCTTTCTTTCCTCTCTTCTGTGTTTTCTCTTATAATTCTAGTGTGTTTTTTTCCTTCTCTCTTCCTCTTTTTTCTCTCCATCATGATCCATCTAGTTTTCTCTATATTTGTCTTTTTTTTCTCAATTGTTATTTTTTTCACTTTATTTTGTTTAGTTTATTTGTCTACGTGCTCACTTTATTTAATTAAGAGTTGATTTTGTATTTTTAATGAACTTATTTGTTGTATGCGTCCATTTTGTTTTTTTAAATGTTCATTTTATCTATCTTTATGTGTTTACTTTTGATGTATGGTTTTCATACTTAATTTTCAACCAGAATAAGCCCTAAATTGTGTTCAAATACTTGTGTTTTTACTTGTTTTCGTTTTAATTCTGCTAATATTAGGTTGTAGAAAAGTTCAGCCGTGGTCCGACGAGTTTTTTTTTATAGGTTCATCGCTTATTTGGCACAAAGAATGAAGAAAATCAACCAAAGTGAAGTGCTCAGCCATCTGGAACGGTCCGCCCCAACATCAGAACGGGCCATTCTAGCCAGAAGAGAAGACCTTCAGACGGACTTAACCAGGCCAGTCTGGAATGGTCCGCCCCAACCTCAGAACGGGTTGTTCCAGCCAAATCTAGATGTCTAAAAATAGGAACCGCCAAATGCTTGCTATTTAAGCTCTTTCATGTCCCCAAGCCAAAGCTAAGTTCGAAATCCTAGTTTTTAGCCAGAAACTAACTCACAAGAGCCAGCCTGCAGAGACAGCCAGCCACCCACCTAAGACGAATCGCCCCACGACCAAGCCGGACCGTCCCAGACAAGACAGAGCACAAAATTACGGAGTTTTCGAGCACAACTTGTCATAATTTGATTTTTCTCTTTTCTATATATTTGTATTTGATGAAACCTGTTTTTTCTTGCATGGATTTGTTAGAGTAGAGTAGTTTAGGGGCTATGGTTTGATAACTTTTTTTTTAGTTGCTTGTTTCATTTGAATGCTTATTTATTAGTTGAGTTAAGTTATGATTCTACTTTCTGTGATTTGATATTGTTAATTGCTTGCTGAATTATGTTATTGATTGAATTGATTGTCGCATTAAACAAAAGCCTAATTTAATTGTTGATTATAAATTGAATTGCAATAATATGTTAGCATTCAGAACTGTTTGGTAGGCGATATCCGAAAGGATTTAACCAAGCTTTAAGTAATTAGAGTTCTATCCAATAAATCAGAAGATTGAAGGTTTACCAAGACCCAGAAAGTAATCTGAAATACCTGAACCAAGAAAGGAAAGTTGAAATTTAGGAGTTTTACAAATTGTTAAACCGAACCATTCAACTTGACCTGAACGGAAGTTAGAGCGCAAGTCTATAAGTTAGGTTTAGTTAAATTCGCATAAAAACACTCAACAGGTAAATAAGTAAGATGACAAAACAACTATCGGCTGATTGGAACAGACTATTCCAGGGTCAGGACGGACCGTCCGGATCCGTTCCAACCTTGACAGATGAGAAAAGTTGGACAACCTGAACCCCTAATCGTTTGTCAATTGATTTATCCCCTTAAGTAATTTAGGTTTTGGCTAATTTGGATTTCTATCTTACAATTCACTTATCATTTTAACCTGTTCGAACCCTGAATTGTTAGGACTTAATCTAATCTGAATAGTTTAACTTAGAAATAGAATAGTCTGTCCCCGAGATTCGACCCTTAAACTAAACTGCAAACTAATTAGTATCGAAATTTAAGAATTTTATTTGACCAGTACCCTCAGCACTGATAAACTTTGCTCAATTATGAGTTGAATTTATTTTTTTTTATTTTGTTAGTTGTTTAGTGTTTCATATCTATATATTTACTTTGCTCATTTATATGTTCATTTTGTCGTTTTTACGTGTTCAACTTATTTTTAATGTATATATTCACTTTGTTACATTATGAGTTCACTTTGTTTAACTTTCTCATTATTTGTTGGGATAGAGGGAAAAAAGACGGAGGGGAGAAAAGAGAAGGAGCGGGGAGGCAGAAAAAGAGTGAAAAGGGGGGTGGAGGGGAGTGTGCCAAGAGAAAGGAAGGGGGAGATAGAGAGTTTAAATGCGTCAACCAAGGAGAGAAGGAGAGCGCACGAAGCAAATTTTCTATTTTTAAGCAGCGATGATTAAATTAGCAATGATAGTTATCATTTTTCAGTTCCCATGCATTAACAATGGACATCGAAAGAGGGAGTTCCAAACACATTTGAGTTATTATATTTGTGTACATGGGTAAAAAAAAAATGTGGTTGCAAATTATCGCCTGTAATTATTTTGGCACATGCACATTTTGAGTTATGTTGGCCACAATTACTCCATTTTTCACTATTGTAGTGCCATTATCGTAGAAAATAATATAATATAATATAATATTTGTTGGTACAAATTTTGTATTAATATATCTTCCTGATAGTTAAGCATTTGTTACTTCAATAATATAAGAATTGATTTTTTTGTTACTAGTTGAAATTTCCACAATTAAATATTCATCTATTTTTTTTTTAGTTTTCTCTGGCTTTCTTATAATAACTTTTTTCTAGATGAGCCTGACTCATCAGTCAGAATGTCGGCGAGCAAAAACATATTTTAAGCGTGGCAAGAATATTGAAATATTTGAAGTATTTATTTTGATCGGAAATCGTCGTTTTGTTTTAGATGGACGACGCAGATTAAAACCAGCCTCCTAATACCATTTATTTAGTCCTCTGTCTGGTACTCAGTTGTCCGTTACAACTGCGAATGGTAAAGGAAAATGCTTATCATCTACGGATAAGGATCATTATTTCTTTACCAATTGAATTGAAATAAAATCCTTTCTTTTTTCTATTTAGGGGGGATGTTTGGTTGCTACATAAGTGAGGAATAATTTATTTCTCATTTATGTAATCAAACATACTTTGCATAATATGGAATAGGTGGAAGAACCTATACCATCAAAAGAGATGTGATAGGCGGGTTTCACATCGAAATATTCAACCCTTTTAGGCCTTAATTTCAATTAAATGTTTGTGTTTTAGTTAGATTTAATGCAATTTAGGTTAGAAATATGGTATTGCTATTTGTCCTTGTCTAATTTCAGGTTCAGTGATGATTTGGAGCAAAATTGGGCCCAAGGTAGAGTTCAAGCGGAGCAAATCAGGGTCCAAGCGACTGAAGCAAAGGAACAGGGTCAAACCAGACAAGTCCCCTGTTCTGGCGACCCGCCAGGATTCCTGTCGACCCGTCAGGAATCCTGTCGACCCGCCAGGATCCTGTCGACCCCGCCAGACATAAACCGACCTGCCCAATTTGGAGAGATATTTCTGGCAGAGCACTTTCTCTATTCTTGGACGAGCCAAACATGATCTCCACCCATGGAAACCGCCTTTGAGAGCTATTTAAACATAGGAAGAGCACCAGAAAATGACAAGTCAGTTTAGAGAGAGAGAAATCGAGAGAAGATAGCAGAATTTCCACCCAGCTGCCTCCTGTCGACCCGCCAGAAGACAGGCTGAGAGTTGTTTGCTGTTGTTTCTTGTTGTAAACTTTCTCTATTTTCTGTCTTTGATGTTTAGTTTGCTGAAACCTTTTATCTTTATGTTTAGTATGACTTTTAGTGAGTAGTTTAGTTTAAGGGCAATTGTAGGGAACCATGACTTGGTAGATTAATGAAGTTTGATTTAGTTTTCTAATTTTTCTAAGTTGCTTTGCTTTACTTGAGTTTATTTGCTGAAATTGTGAATTGAATTGAATTGATTTGAAGGTTTGCTCACTTGGTTAGGCCTGACCTCGTAGATAAGCAAATAGAACCCTAATTTCAAAACAATTTGTGTTCTCAAACCATAGGATAGTTAGTATACCCAAAAGGTGAAACCGGAACTTAGCCGAGAGGTTTATTCCCTCCTAAGATCGAGAGATCTAGGATATCCTACCGAATAGTTAAAGCAAACCCTAAAACTTAAGCCAAGAAACGAGAGTTGAAACTTAGGTTTTTAGGGAGGTTTAGAGGTTAAAACTTAGTGATACCAAATCAAGAACGAGAGTTAGTATTTGGACCAGAGTTTAAGCCAAAAACCTGAACTTAGAGAACTTAGAAACTAATTAAACTGAATTGCCGTACTGTTCTGGCGACCCGCCAGGAATCCTGTCGACCCGCCAGGAACTCTGTCGACCCGCCAGGATAGTGCCTGGAAGTGGAACCCGATCAATTGACCCTAGTTTTAGTCCTTAATTCGAGTTTAAATCTTTACCTTAATTTTTAGAGTAATTTAGAGATTATTTAGAGTTTTAAATTAATTTCTTAGTTTAAATCTATTACTTTTAATTAATTAACCAATTTTTTGACTTATTTACCCCTAGATTAATCGAACTAAATTACTTAAAGTCTATAGTTTAGAATAACCGTCCCTGTGGATTCGATTCTCAAGCTATATTGCATTAGATTAGATTGAGGTTTAATTTGACCTAGGTTTTACCTCCGATCAAGATGGTATAAATTAAGTAAGTGTCCCCACAAATGGAATAAAAAAATAACATAATATTATTTTAAACCCTAATGATAAACAATATTATGATTACTAACACAATATTATTATTTCATCACTCTACTTATTCCACAACCAAACACTGACATAACTTGACATAAAAATTATGCTACATAATTTATTCCTCTGTCTATTCCTCAACCAAACGCCTCCCAAATCTTTTTAGCAAATGTGAAAGTCAAAGAGAATTTGTATCGTAACGGGTTCATATTCCCTAAATCCCTTGATTACCACCTGACAATTATTAGCCGTTTCTTTGCACACTGAGATCCCAACTGCCCGGACTAAAAATTTCAAAAAAAGTAAAAAAGGGTAATTCTAAAAAAAAGAGATTCTCCTTGACGCACAAGAACAACAAAAACGTGTATTTACAGGGGTTTGAACGCAAAAAGACCCGAAACAGAAATCACTCAAAAAGAGAAAAAGAGTGGAGAAAACAAAGAAACCCTTCGTAACTCTCCCTTTCTTCTTCTCCAACTCTCAAGCAACACCTCCTCAGAAGTCAGAACCCTAAACCTAGTTTCTCCTCTCTCTTAGTCTTAGTTCACTGCACACTCCTACTACTCGCTTCTCACTAATTGGCATAAGAAATTGCGAGCATGGACGCCGCAGCGTACAATCCACGCACTCCAGAGGAGGTTTTCAAGGATTTCAGAGCTAGACGCGCTGGAATCATCAAAGCCCTCACTTCTGGTATTGGGTTTTCTCCAATTGGTTTCGATTTCATCCCAATTTGTGTAAAGTATTTGTCTTTTTTTCCAATTCGTTTCAATTGTTTGCTTTTCAGATGTCGAGAAGTTTTATCAGGACTGCGATCCAGGTGAGATTTAGTCTCTTTTATTAGCATTAATTTTATTAATTGCTCCTTCTGCACTTTTTTTTTTTAATTTTTTATTTGGTTTCTTTTTCTTCACTTTACTTTTTGTTTGCTGAGTGCTTAGTTCTCTGAAGTGATGTAATTTAGACGAATTTAATTAGAGCACTTGTATAGCTATTCGAATATTTTACAAATATATTCCTATTAGTCGTGAAATTAATATTGACACCCTTCAAAACTTGTAGTTTAATCCCACAAAGTTCTAATTAAATGCACCTACAACGAAGGCCATGGAATTTCTGAGTTTTTGTCGTTTGTCTTTTTGCTTATCCTAAGCCCCATCACAAACATAAGTTCTCCTGTGGCGCTTCCCGTGTTGTTTTCACAGTTGCTATGCTGAGTAAACAGAAACACAACACTAGATGCAGTATATAGTCACAGAAGATCCTATTTCCCAAACATTTGACCCAAGGCCCCAAGAGTTTATTTTTTTCTTTAGCTGGGCCCCGCATCCCACACAACTACTCCCACCAAGTTAAAAGTAAATAATCTCTGCTATCTTCTCCAATTGCAAACGGTGCAATCAGCCTATTGTTAATTGAGTGCAAATGCAAGCTTATAGTAACTTTCCTCATTAGTTGATGAACACTACAATTAGTAAATGTCTTTGCCTTTATTCCATCTACGTATCTATCATAAGTCAATAACTGTAATGTGGTTGGGAAACGAATGTCATTCTCACATCCAGTGATTCAGAAAGTGTGGTTCTGGTTTACATTATCTGTAAGAGATTTTTTTCCAGAGTTTCAGTGGTATGGGCCCTACGACCAACCAAAGCGGCCCTCAAATAATTACTGCTGTCTGCCGGTGAGGTTGGTTTGTCAGGGACTCTGCAAAGGGAGTATATTCTAAAGGAATGGAACAGATAATCTTGACTCGAATGTATCTGTCGACCTTCTCAGGGACAATGCAGGGTCTTACTTGTCTTTTTTCAAGCTCTTGTTACTGTCAAATCTGGTCAAATATTGATACAAACTGAATATTATGCTAACTGCTGACATGGCATGTTCTTTATGCAGAGAAGGAGAACTTGTGCTTGTATGGACTGCCCAATGAAACCTGGGAAGTGAACTTGCCAGCAGAGGAAGTTCCACCCGAATTGCCGGAACCAGCTCTGGGGATTAATTTTGCAAGAGATGGGATGGATGAAAAGGATTGGCTGGCTCTTGTTGCAGTGCATAGTGATGCATGGCTACTCTCTGTTGCATTTTACTTTGGGGCCCGCTTCGGATTCAGCAAAGAGGACAGGTAATGCATAAACAATATAGCTTTTTTTTTATGCCAACAAACAATGTGTGCTTCATATGCATGCATAAAAGTATTTGGTTCTATGCCTATCCTGACATCAGAATCCCTCTACTTCAAGCCATCTATTCTGTATATATATTTGCAATAACTGCTAGCATAGCAAACTGTGTTAAGAGAGAGTACTTACTCCTGGGACTTGGGGGATCCAGCTCCTCCCAGTCCATGCCTACCAAGTTAGCTAATTGCCCGAGCAAACCTAATTTCACCTTCAAGAGAGTAACTACGTTCACCAAAAGACGGAAGGATGGGTACAAGAAGGAACTATGATAAAGGTCTAGGGAGTGTGCCTTTTCCCTTCCAATAAACAGAAAAGAGAGATGCAAAAGAGAAAGTAGATTCATTCCTGGTGTTTTGGACTTTCAATACAGATGTCTAGTGGATCAATAAGGAGAAGAGATCAAACTGCCATTCTTGTTGTTAATTCTTCAATTATAAAGTGTCATACATCAGTCTCCAGTCGAAGTGAATAGGTTAAGATTCATGTAAATGGGACTACAATGAAAATTATCCAACTTCTCGTGTCTTTAAATAATTATAGAAATGATAGCCACGCTATCAAATAGATGTAATTTGTTGGATCACATTCAGAAAATGTAAAGAGTTCTGTTTCTCAATGCTTTGTATAAGGCTGAGAACATTTATGGCAGGGCAAGTCAGGATAGACATTGTATGCTCTATAAACAAATATGTTTATTTAAAAGAGAGAAAAGTCAAAGTTGAATAATACTTCGGCATGCTGGATTGCAGGAAAAGACTTTTCATGATGATTAATGGCCTTTCCACTATTTATGAGGTTGTGACGGGTGTCGCAAAGAAGCCAACAACCAAAGAGAAAACACCCAAAAGCAACAACAAGAACAATAAATCTGGTGCCAAGGTAATAAACTCTGCATTTTGTAGATATAGAAAGATGTGCTAAACTGCTAATTATACCACCACTAGTTTTTATCTTTGCAACTAATGATAGCCAAGTTTTGATAGTAAGGTTAATTTGAGTTACTATGTTTGCCCTTCACTTTTTCATATTATAACTGAATCAGATGGCACTATAGCTTCATAGCTGCTTATATAGAGTTTACAAAAGCAATATGTACATATGCTTTTTGTGGTTTTGTTACAACTAAACCTATCAAACATATGGCCCTATTATAGTTTGGATTAATTGTAATATTTTAATGGATTGAATTGTTGGTTAAATTTTTTTTTTTTTATTATGCATGTACATGGAAGTTTATTCATATTATTTTATGTAATACATGTGGGCTATACTGGTGGTGAATACAAAGTAATAAAGAACTGGAATGGTGTTCAGATCCTTACAGAAAAAGGTTATTATATGATCACAAGCATAGGCAGACCCAGCAACTCTTTTAATCCTGTTCAAGCAAGTACTGTACCAATTGCTGACATGAACACAATTATTTTATGGATAATATAAATTAGATATGGGGGTTAACAATGGAACTATTCTCACATTATTTTTGATGGGGGGTCAAACGCGACTTTACTTAAGAAAAATGCATCTTAGTACTTAAGCTTAGATCTGTATGACCGGGGGAAAAAAAAGATGAGGAACACTGAATCCTATTTCGTGAATTTATATCTGCCTATGATGTAAACAACTTGATTGAGTGATGTAAACAACTATTCTCCTTTTGTTAGCCGGATACACACCCGAGGGTTGCAAAGACAACTCCACCCCAGCCAAAGGAGGAGAGTGATGAAGGTGAAGAGAATAATGGTGGCGAGGAGGGTGAAGAGAATGAGGAAGAGCATGAGAACACCCTGTGCGGGGCCTGTGGTGACAACTATGCTGGCGACGAGTTCTGGATCTGCTGTGATGCTTGTGAGAAGTGGTTCCATGGCAAGTGCGTCAAAATAACTCCCGCCCGAGCTGAGCATATTAAGCAGTACAAGTGCCCTGGTTGCAGCAACAAGCGTGCTCGGGCTTGATGGTTTGATTATTTAATGCCTCTTTTTAGATACTTCTCTTTTCAAAATGTTATAAGAAAAAAATATAAAAAGATGCAGATATAAGGTAGAGAGAGTCCTTTTTGCAAGCCTTAGACATGACTTTCTTTTCTTGCAGCTGACATTCAATTAATTTTCAGATGGTAGGATGTCTAGACTTGCAAAAATTATATTCTTTCTGCCTTTTTGCATTTTTTTCCCATTTTTCAATGATTATTTTTGAAAAGAGGAGTCCTCATGGACATAATGTTAGTTGTTGGTGATGATGGTAGCTTTTCTGAATCTGGTTTCTTTGGATATTATCTCGGGCAAACTGTGTAGCAAGTTTCTGAATAGAAAGAATATGCTCCAGAGAGTGTTGCAAAGGAATTGGACTCAGTTTGTAGTTTAGATTTGTGTCAATCATGTAGTATTAATGTAAGGATTAGTCGATGTTGTTCTTGTAGCTTAGGTGTTTGTGTATTATGATGTGTAGTAGAGATCTACTTTTGGGGGATGTGTTAATTATGGAGCTTAATTGTTTTCTTTTAAGTGTGTTTATTTAGGTTGTTTAGACTCATGAAGAAATTTGGATATCCTTCTGAATACATTATTTTTAGGATGGCATAATTTTAGCATTTCTTAGTCACTTCAATTTTTGAGGGAGTACATGCATACCGGGCTATTATGATATGTTATCCTGCTTTGTTTGTTGGGTCACTTATATTTTGCTGCTTTGTACGTTCTTACTGGGTCTAATTATATAAATCCGTCGGCTAGTGTTATCATATAATGTCAAACTTAATCCTGCAGTGTTATCATGTTAGTCCAATCCTACTCTTGGTTTTCTTCTTTGATTCATTGATCTCACTAATATTGATGTGTTCAAAACTTACTTTTTTTGCTGTTTAAACTGACTATGTTATTGCCATGCCAATTTGATTACTAGCACTCTTTAACCCGCGTTGGACCCAATTATTTGGAGAAATCTTAATTTCTTTTTCCTCCATTTATTGGGCCAAATCTCTGTTAGCCCTGATTGGCTATACGTTAATGAAATTGTTGATCTTTGACGAATGGATATGAAAAAAGAAAACCTTTATTACATAATCGTGGTCAGACAGTCTGCACCTGACAGATACCACACTAAAGAACTCTTTCATTACATAATTGTGGTCGGATGCAACTCGAATAATTTGATCTTATACTAGTTGGTGTAGAACTATCTGAGACTCTCCAATTGTATAGGACGCAACATGTTCACTTGACGCATGCCAACATCATTGGAGGGAGAAGGAAGTGGGGTTTCTAACATTCCTCTTGCTGTCTTGTATATTCACATGCTATCATGCACTTGTTGAATGAATAAATGCTCTTGAATATTTCAAATAATACATGGCCCCTTAGAGAGAAGGTTCTGGTAACACACCTATACAATTACAGTAAACTGTTAGTGCCTACTTTTGAGTTGCTTATCATCACATTAACAGCTCTTCTAATTAATGATTTTCGATGTTTTCATTGTTTTAGAGAGTATTCTTTTTCCACGTATATAAGTATAATTTCTACTGAAATCTTTCAGTAGGATACCACTAACCAACATTACACACAATGTTTGTATCCATTTATTTTTTTTGGACGAACTTTTGCTGTCACAACATAACGAGTATTTGAGAACCAGCTCTTGGTCTAGTGGCAAAGAGCAATGCACCTTGACTCCTTAAGTGAAAGGTTGCAGGTTCGAAACCCGGCTGGGGGGTCTCATAGATATTTAATTTAAAAATAAGTTGGGTGGCTTAGACCTCCAATTTATCTTCAAAAAAAACATAACGAGTATTTCTGAGAACAACATAATAGTGACTCATGTTTTTTTTTTTTTTAGTGAGTAACTAATGATAGGCAACTACTTTCATCGCAAAAAATTTATGGTAATTAACAAAATTTTTAACTTTCAGCTACATGAACAGCCCTCTTTTTTTAAAAGTGCGAGTCAACATAATAAACGAGTCAGAATAAGTTATGCTCTTGCTGTCGCCATGATTTAATCGATTCGGTACATGAATATTATAGAATGGATATGTTGATTATGATAAAATAATATTTAAAGTAGGTTTCGGGATGGCTTTCTGTGGCTCAAAGCAATTTCCTTAAATAAATTAAATAATATCACATACAGCACATTGAACATGGCATTCAAGACATGACAAAAGTTTCTGGTCAAAGATTTCCCCTGCTGAGCTCCCCATCCTTATCCCAAAACAGAACATAAACTGTGCAAATAGATGGCTATGTATCTATGTTTATTATATTTTTGTTTCTTTTTTCTCCTTGTGCCATATTTGTTACCAATCATTTATGATTTGATCGGTGAGATGGCCGATCGAGTCCCACCAAAATAGTTGGAACTAAGAATGTGTCTGCCCTTTTGGAATGCTGGTGAGAAATTCATGATAATTTGCATTCAATTTTCATGATTTGCAATTATGAAATTGGACTACTAGTGGGAACGTTAAAACGCATTTTTTACCAATAAAGTGTTGCTATCAAACATGGGTTGTTTTCTGACAAACTACGGTTACAACTGCCAATAGAGGAGGTGGGTTCCTGAAATTTTAATGCGATTGTTACAATAAAACTTTTCTCATTCACATCTAGTTTGAAGCAATTAATTATATTCAATTTTATTATTTTTTAAAGATAAATTAGGAATCAAAGCCTCCAATTTATTTTTAAATTAAATATCCATAAGGACCATCAGCCGAATTTTTTAACCAACTTATTAATTTATTTTTTCTAATATTTTCTGTCTTATTTTTTTTCCCTAAAGAAAACGACAACGGATAGGAAGAGAGAAGCTCTTTCATGCTGCCTCAATGCCAGCGTTATGCACCTAATTACAATTAGTTCTAAATTTTTTTAAAAAATTTCTAAATTAATACTGAACTAGACGAGGGGTAGGCGGTTTCGCCGCCATTTGATAAATTTTGATGGCTAAATCTATCAATATATAAAGAAATATATGTTTCTAATATATCTATTTTATATTTACTTTATATATAAAAAACTATCTTAGATGATTGGTACAATTATTTTTAATATATTTAATCAAAAAAATATTTTTAATTAAAAGCCAATGAAATCATGGCTTTTAATTAAGAAGGGTAAACTTCTAGAATATATTCAGATTGATCGATCAACGAAAATTGGAGGGCTCAGATTGCATGTCGTATGAGGGGATAAATTTTTTTTCCTATAGGTTAGACATGAACTACCTTAGACTTCCAAATATATCTACCTTAGATTTCCAAATATATTTAACTTTTAAACTATTTTTAATTTTATATAAATAACAGTGTAAAAAAAATAATAACTCTATTTTGACCGATATTTCAAGTTTAAATATCGGCCACGGTTTTTAATATATATATATATATATATATATATATATATCTTAGATTTCAAATTGGTCAAATTGGTCTTACCTAAGAAGCGATTAAGTCTGTGAAAACGAAAAATATTACAGATTTTGTTTCAACAATTGAAGTCCATGGTTATGCCTTTCGAATCCCTCTAACCAATCATAGGATTATTGCTCAAAATTCTGGTTATCAAAATCAGGTCTTCATATACATCTTTCTCGCTTCATTGGCAGAGCTCTCTACTCGTCCCTTCTCTTCTTCCTTTCCCTCTCCAGCCCCGGGTTGTGCTAATAAATAAAAAAGAAAACGATAAAGTACATTGAAAATGACAAGTTGGTATTATTAGCCTTGATGTGACACATGTTTGTATTAATCACAAAAAATAGATTTATGTCACTTCAAAACTGTAAAATTAGAAAAATGTCACTCAAAATTAAACTTCTGAAAAATGCCACCCAATTCGTAATCAAAATAAATATTGCTAATTGTTTTTTGAGATAAATTTTCTGGGCTCACACCATGATATTAATAACTTATAATTAAAATCTGCACAAACCATTTGTATAGAATATGGACGCAAAATTATACTTTCTGTTTTCTGTTTGGCAAGTAAAACATGTTCTTATTGAAGGATGTCGGAATGAAGTTCTTCCTACCAAGCAAAATTACTTCTCTAAAGGCTCCGTTTGGATAAATGTGGGAAGAAGGAAAAAAGGGAAAAAATGGAAAGAAGTATTGAGAAATGTGTAACTTTGTGAAGAGTTTGGATTGTTTATAATTTTTTTTCTTCCCTTTTTTCTTCTTCCTACTTCTCAACGCATCCAAACGGAGGCTAAATGTCTACCATTATTATGCCTGTGAACTGCAAGATTAATCCTTGTATCAAATAATATGTCAATATATATGGTGGTGCAACATAAATTTGATATGACATATGTTTCTCTCTATCTAGTAGGACCTTCACCTCAAGATTCATATGCTAATGTGGTGAAACCCTACACAAAGCCCTTCTTTGCGGTTGATATGGACCCTCAGCATATTCTTTGAGCAATCATCAACTTGTTCGATTGCTTTATTAATCAACTTTTCTTTTATTATTTCCAGCATCTCTTATATAAATTTGACGATCATATCTTATATAAATTATTAATATGCTAGAGAAGCTTTCATTGAGGATCATCTCTAATATAAATTATTTTCATGTCAGACTTGTCTAGTCTAATTAAGGATAAACTTCCCCAATGTTAGTGAACCACGTTTTAAAAAAAAAAAAACTATACCTAATTTATACGCAAAGTGCACACACGCGGTAGCTCACTATTCATGGATGAAAATCTTAATAAATTTTCTAAACAAAAGTTAGCAAGCTCCAATATACTAAGATTCATTAAAAAAAACTAACGAGGAAAGTTTGAAATTTGAGGGCTCAGACCAATCATCAATGCATATACTGCTATATTTATCATTATGGTTATTGAATATAACAAATTAAATGAAAGACACAGGTAGAAAGAAAAACTAATTTGCTATTAGATTGATTTAATTTATCAAATTACATCATTTTAATTAATTGTAGTATAAAGAATGCCAAACATGTAGAACCAATCCAAAATACAGACAGCATGTTACAATTGACAAGCAAAGTTAAAGAAAAGAAAACAAAAAGAACACCCCGAAAAACAAAAGTCAAATAAAAAAAAGGACAAAACCATACAAACACTCTCTATTCCAAATTGTTAGATTTCTTTTTTCATAAGGAATCGGTAGCAACTCAAAAAATATTAATTGTTGATTTTGTTGAATCAAAGGCACAGATACTTGCTGGCTACATATGATGAATTGCTATAAGCTAGTAGCCTCGAGATTTTCTTCATCAAACTCAACCCAAACTGTGCTTATTGTCGTCTCCAACTTGCCTGGAAACAAGTTAAACGAGTTCTTGCTTTCTCTTATTGGGATCTCCTCTGTTGTTCTTTCGTCTTCCTCTAGTATTTGACTTTGATCCTTACTAGTGAACATATTTTCTACAGATGTTATATGGCTTGGTGTAACAATTTTCACAAATGGATAGTCCAAAGCCTTGCCAACATTAGTTTTCTTGCATTTTTGGTAGAAATCTTGGATTTGGGGTGTTTGGAGGCATGATTTTTTCAGTATCTCGTGTACTAAAGACCTGAAAGGTTTACTTGCCTTATTGAAAGGCGAACGCATGAGGTACTCTAATCCCTCTGCATATCCTTCGTAAACCCGAAAACTTTCCCTTAAAACTAGACCAAATACAGATCGAGCCACAGGACCGTCTGAACTAGAATTTACTAGAAAACAATCCATGACACGATCGAGAAGGGTTTGACACTTGGAGAGTCTAAAACACAGCAACTCAACCATTTCATCATTGTAAGATCGAAATGTTAATTCCATGAAAGGTGGTCTGACTGGCTCAAGATTACCAGATTGACCAAAAGCCCAGGCCATCCTCTCTTCAAGGTATGATGAATACCCATGAACCAATGCATAGGCTTCATCATTATAGTCCATCAACCATGAGGGATCTACTTTTAGGTCTTGAGACGACCAAAGGTTGCGCAAGTCTTGCTCAAAGTAACGGTCACCGCCACGAAGGAGGCGGTGAATTAAAAGAAGGGTTTTCAAGGCTCTTACCGGCTCTCTTGTGCTGTCAAGGTGTGTAGAGATTCTCCTAGAAAGAAAGGTGATCGACCCTGGAGCATTTGAAACTAGAAAAAGTATCTCATGCACGTATCTCTCATCAAAAACTGTGTCATGTAAATCAATGCATCTCTCAATTGCTGTTTCTATGTCGGTCAGGATTGCACGGTCGGCTCCTGAGGGTTTGTTGATCATGGAATGATCCATGAATGAACCTAGAGCTGACCAAATCTTGCTCTTCACCTTCATTACTCACTCTATATATCCTCTTGACATAAAGACATAAACATTGAGTGTGGAATTATCATTATCGGTGCAATTAGTATTCATAGTTTAGGGGAGAATGGCAAGGGAGAGAAAGAAGTGGTCTCATCTATGAAGGAACTTGTAAGTTGAGTTCTTCGAACCAAGGAGACCACAGTTAGCCTTATGACTAGAGAAAAAGGTGAGAAAAAGAGGCTCCACTAGTGGAAAGGCATTTGTATAATTTATATTCCAAAGTCAACTCTTTGTGGCCATATGGTGGGAGAATCGCATGCTAGGGAATTTGGTTCTTTAATTGTGCATCAAAAACTTCCTCTATTGGAAAATCTATTAAGGGTTTGACTCAGAGGCTTCTTTTTTTCCTATTGATCTCCCTATTTGTTCCTGTTGGGATATGATCAGTGGGGTTAAAAAGTCTTAACCCAAAATTTCTAACATCAAATTAAGATTGTTTAGTTTTTCATTTTTTATTTTCTTATTGTACATAAGCGCTTAATTGTTGTTTATCTCATCACTAATTCATTGGTATGAAGGATTATTCATAGAGACTGGGTTGGGTTGGTACCGGGAAAGGGGCCGGTCATGGGAGAGAAGTGGCAGCGACCGGAGGGGGCAGGGTAAGGGAACCCCGCCTCCTCCGCGGCACTCAGTTTTTATATATATCATACTAAGGAATATAAGATCGACAACAATATCATCCTCACCTTGGTAGTAAGGTCATGTTACTCTCGGCTGTTGGCATCCAACTTTTATTGTTTTATAGTGTTATAAAAACAACTATCTAGTTCTTTTGGAATGCATATCTAGAATTTAAAATTTTTCTAGTGGCATAAACCAAATGGTCCTTACCAATAATATCAAATTAATATGTTATAAACTGATATTATTGTTATAAGATATACATATTGAACTTATTAATATCTCATTTTGTATTGTTTTCTAATATGAAAGTATTATGTTGTATATTGTGTTTTCTTAGTGCATATACTTGATGCTTACACTTATTAGAGCTTTGTGCCATGATAGTTGTATATGTTTAGCCATTTGAAGTAGCATATGGAGAATCTCAACTTCAGAAGTACATTACTTTCCCACTGAAAATTCCATTACACATTATTATGAAGATCATTTGGAGTAACAACCGAGGGACAAGCGTGGCAGGGTCGGAGATATTAATCAATTGCTAGCATCAACTATATTGTTCTTTTGACTTTTTGATTTTGCTCAATAACAGGAACTTAAGAGTGATAATGATGTTCTTCTTTAATCCCAAGTTACAACTGATCAGTTCTGTAGAAGCTAGCTATAGCATTCTCTTTTCAAATTCTCTTTTATCCTTTCTTTCTTATTCTTCTTTTTGGAAAAATTGGCGAGGCTACCAATCCATATATTTCAGTATAAATAAGCATGGTCTACATCCCTCTCTTACTTTACTTTTTTCTTTTTTTTTACCCAAAATCTTGACAGCACTTGTCAAATCTCTCTGCTCAAATCCCTCTTTACTTCCTTGTCCTTCTCAAAAGATGCATGAATATAAACAAAGCACCCCACTATGGTATTTCAACGGGTAATATACCCATTTGTCCTTTAAAATAGTTGGATATTGATTATCAACATATAATATTATGTTCTTTGCTATTGGTAGAAGTATATATAAAACATCTTTAAAGATTCTTATAGTTTCCATTTTCCCATGTCCTATCCATAATCCATTATTAAGGCATTAACAGGAGTGATGGACGGATGGATACTTTCCTATACTGATTGACAAAAATCAGAAACCGTAGAAAGGGCAACTCTTTTCTCCTTATCACAACTGATTATGACTGGCAATAACAATTCACATTTTGATAACCTAACACACCATCTTTATTAGTGCAGTAAGATATGGCCAGCAAGCCGATTAGCTGACGGTGGTGGCCACTTATACAGTATTTACAGAGGTTTTTGCAGATTTGAACAATTAATCGACTACCAGTACCTATTAATCGATCCCAAGCTATCAGTCATCGAATTCGATAGTTGGCCACCAAACTGATGACTAATCAAACAAACTGAATAGTATTGCTTGTTCTAAGTTTATGCATATTGAACAAATTTTTTAGAACTATAATTTAGTTCTTAATTCGATCTTTTTTAGAATATTTATTTTTCTGAAATTGGTTAATTTTTCTACATTGGAAAAATAAAAGGATTTTTTTTATGTTTTTGTTCTGTTTAACGAGATAATAAAACTTTAGAAACCCCACGTTTGGTTAAAAAAAGCATAAAATAAAAAATATGTGCAAATTTTTTTATCACGACATGGGAAAATAGTTAATTAAAATGAATAGTTTGGATTCTTGTCCTTGCTCAAATATTAATTTAATAATATTCTATTTTCCAATAGGTAAATATTTCATCTATTTGAATATGTACTAATAAGAACGCTAATTGGAAAGACGATTGGCCTCGTACTATCCTGTAATCCAGAACCATTTTACAACGCATTCTTAAAATAAGTACAATAATATTCCAGATTTAAATGTGGGTTCTAAACAAAAAAAAAAAATCTCCTTAGTTATTAGATTTAACAAATTCAGAATTTCGCTATCTAGTATGTCTAAAAAAACAAATTCAGAATTTCAATCTTAATACAAATTATCTATGTTAAAAAACGTACATTGTGAACAACTTGTGGCGAAATATATCTTGTGCACAAACTATATATTTTTTTTTAGAATATCTTACTATATGAAGAAAGTTTTGAAGAGAAAAGCACACTGGCATTTTTTTTTTTAAAATGAAGATATGTCTTTTTAGTTTTTACCGCCAACAAAGAAAGGTGCTTCCCATCTACTTGCCGTACAATTCTCGTTGACAATAGTGCATTAGTGCTCTTAGTTTGGTAAATATTCGAACTATATTATATATGCATATTATAACGAATAGGTTGCTAAAAATATAAAAACAGTATAACATACATCCGCCATGGTACTGTGTTGCAAATTTTTCTATACGTCAAAATCCGTCCATATATTTTCTCTCTTTTTTTTATATACCTGCAGTCCATATATAAGTTCAGTTTTCAGTTCATCAAAACTCTTTTTTATTTATTTTTCTTCGTGTTTCTTATAAGAAATTTTGACGGACAATTACAATAATGCCTCAAAAATCTCTTCACTATTTATTTTTTTTGTTTGAGATGGATTGGCCAATGGAATTTCGATAAGTGTAAACTAAGCAGACAAAGGGATCACCTTTTTGTAGGTTTAAAGTAATCCGATTTGTAAGGCGAGTTTACTTGATAAAGGTCTTGTGTGAAAAGGTTGATGATGGATTCTTTCTATTTGGAAAAAAATATGTAAAAGATTTGATGCTAAAGTGGTTAGTAAGAATAATCCACAAACAATTTAATACCAAAAAGGAAAATGCAAAGGCTTCCATTAATTAATTCACGTATCTATCTTCAAAGGAAATAAGTACCCATTATGTTAATGTTAGAAGCTAAAAACGCATGCACCATATATGTTGCACTAAATTATATTCAGAATATTTTACTCAAAACATATAAATATAAATAATTATTATTTTACTTCAATTTTTAATAGCTCCCCACTTACCCCGACATGTTTTGACAAAAACGTATCTAAATCACTCTCAAAAGGTAGCTAAAACCCATCAACAATTAAAAAATCAAACGGGATGTCATGTTATATTACTCTCTAATTTCTCATCACCTATATACCCAACTACTTTTCACCAACTTTTAAAAGAGGAAAAGAAATGACTCAATCACGTATACGTTCTGCAATAACTCAATTTGGATTCTGTAATGTTCAAGTGGGAGAGTGTGCATTTGAAAGTTTATAAAGATGAGTTTAATTTTTTTTTTTTTGAAGATAAGAGGGGTAAAGCCCTCCAATCTATTTCGAAATTAAATATCACGAAGGGCCTCTTGCCATATTTCAAACCCGCAACCTCGGTTAAAGAAGCATTATTCTTTACCACTAGAGCTGGATTTCATGAGTTCAAAATTTAATTAATACCAGCTGCCAAAATATGTGACAACAATCAAGATTTATATTTAATTGAAACAAGCAAGCGTTCATCAAACAATGCACGAACGCACATTGGACAATAGATCTGTATGCATTCTTTGATCTTTGAAAAAAAAAACATATTGAAAGTATTCTAGGTGAATATATCAGAGGTAATACAAACTGATCTTGAGCTAGTTCTATCCAAACAATATAATATACATTTTTTAGAGTCATATAGTTTTTTTTATTATTTTTTTGTTTTGAAGATAAGTAGAGTCATATTGTTATCAGTTGACATTCGGTTAATTAATTAGTCAAGGGAATTATTAGTATGTACAATTTATTCTTTTTGTTATCAATTTGGTGCCTAAATATTTGTTATTCGTTATTAAACCAGCACCTTGGATTACTACGCTGGTGTCCCTGTTTATGTGACGGCGAATCCAACATGTCAAATTGTCAATAAATTTAATCTACTGGAACTTCAGTATTCTCCGATAGTATTACTGTATAATATTGCATAATGGCAAATCCACTAAGTAACAAAGGAATAATAATTTTCTAACTTCCAAGAGATTGAATCAGATGCTTCGGTCAAGTGGCATAACCACTTGTAGCTGTATCACACCAGCCTGTTAAAATAATTCCTCTCTCTGTTAAGACTTTGAAATTGCATTTTTTTTTCCCTTTATTTTCACTAAAAGAATTTGTGTAATGACTATGTCCACCTATGTAGGTTCCATCTTAAACATTTTAAATAGTACCATTCATATCTACTGTAGCTGAGATCACTTGAGAAATCTTAATGCAAAATGCTCTCTTATACATGTCTAGTAAAGTGTCAAATAGGTAAGGTTTGAGTTAATGTATAGAGGCTGTGTTTGGATGAGCCTAGGAACAAGAGAATAGCTTCTTCCTATTCCAAATTTATTATAAACAATCCAAACTCTTCACAAAGTTACACGCTTCCCAATACTTTTTCCCTTATTCCTTTTATTCCCACACCATCCAAACGGAGCCAAAGTGAAGATAATAGAGTGTGCTTCTAAAATAAAGCAATTTTGATTCAAGTTGACATATTCAAACTTAGTGTACTAAAGCGATTAAAAAGATGAGATTGGATCACCCACACAACAACAAAAACAGTTCATTATAAATGAATACTAAATAAATAAATTCAATTGGAATGTTCCAACAAGAATATAGGAGTTAGTTTTTCCTTTCTTATTCTTGCGCTGTCAGATCAGAAGATCCAGTAACAGTTCTCCTTCTGATATGCCAGATCATGTCTCCACGCCAATGCTCAGTTACTAAGCATCCGCATCCTCGACAGTCTTTTAAAAGGACTGTGCCGTGCTGTCAAATGACTCCATCCGTCCGATGGAGATCCAAGGGCGCAGACGAAAATCCATCAATTTCGTCTCTCTCACCAGCAGCCCTCCCTGCCCGTCCCCAGTCATGTGAAATAAACCAGCGATTTTGGCTGTCCAAACCAGTCAAATTCCCACCAAAAAGCAGCGATCTCGACTGTCGCATCAAGTCTGCCTCTCAATCTCCTCCTCTCTCGAACGGAAGGTACATCCTGGAGTGTCACCTCTCAATCACCATCTTTCTGCATACTACCTAAATTGCTTGACATTCATTCTCAATTCTCTGTATAATTCATTTGGTTTGCATAAAGACACTTTTAACATTTAACCTCATTTGAATTTGTCTCAAGTTAACACAAATATGAAATAGCTTCAAATGGATGAATAATGCTCCAACAATTGAGATTGCACTTATGCACAAGACTGTAACCAACAGAGTGTTTGATTGGTATTGGTTTGCAATTATTGTACTTTCGAATACTGTTTGATCAGAGCTCCTCAATTAAAGCATTCACCAGTACCCGATCTTCAAACCCCCTTGATTTTCATATTTTTTCTAAGGCTATAGCATAATCTGTTCTTAAGTTGATGGGAGGGGCTTGCAATGGAGGGCCAACTCAGCTTGACAGTCAGATGGAAGTGATGGGGGGCTTCATGCCTGACAGGTGGGCCCATGCTGGGAGAGCTCCATTGACAGGGAACGTGTGATTTGGCAGTACAATAGGCTTTTAAATGAAGTGGGGCAGACAATTCCTTGGCCTTGTTTTCTATTAATTTTCAATATTTCATTTGTTAAGGGTTTGTTTTGTAAAAATGGGAGGAGAGATTTTTGAGCCACGAGGAGGTTAGTTCTTTGAAGTCTTCAATAATTAGAGGCTCAGATGTCAATGCTGAGGCACCTACTTGGTGATTCACTGTGTTTTTAGGGGCTGATTTGCATTTGTGTGAGGTGGTTTTTAGCTGATGAATCTTTTACTGGAGTTTTAGTTTAATCAGGGCTCAGTATTGTAGCGTTGAGTTCTGTACTCAATTCTCTTTTTTTCATGTCTTTTTAGTAGTTGGACTTTGTATGAATGCTTTTCTGTTAAAAAGGAAAAGTGGTAGGGCGCTCCTCTACTTATTTTAAAAAAAAAAGTTGATTTATTCAACTGTGTGCCTTTTTCAACCCCCATCTGAGCTCCTGCGTGTGCTTACTGTCTTTTTTTCTTACTCTTCTCTTTATTCTCTCTTATTTTGATGGGTTTATGTGCAATTTCTTTGCTGTTGAATTAGCAACTTTAATGGGTTTATGTGCAATTTTATTGTTGAATACTTGAATTAGCTACTTTGAAGCGCTAGCGGGTCGGATCTTTTAAAGGGGAATGATTGTATCAGTTACAAGTGCTAACCAGGTACAAGAACTTTACTGGGAACTTTCTTGGACAACATTTCTGGATAATTTATGCAGTATGATTATGTGTATTGTTAGTATATTAGCACTATTTTCATCTGCTGAGCTGTTTATCCTACAGCTTGTTGTGCTTAGTTTTTACTAGGATATTGTAAATTCTGGTGTAATTTCATTTGTAAAGTAGTTTTGACTACCTTGTTAACTGGTGTGTGTATTTCAATCTTGTTGTGTCCGTAATTTCATTTTCTTTCACCTTGTTAATTGGTGTGTGTATTTCAATCAGATGCAAGGATTATGTGACTCAGTTTATACTGAGAACTCTAATGTCCAAATGGTCTTTAGATGAGGAACTTTTCGATTGTGCTCCAAAATAGACAGCAGATAGAGCCTACAATTTGAACTAAAATATGTAGACAGCAAAGCAAATAGAGAAGCTACATATCTGAAGCTACATATCTGAATCTACATATCCAAAATAAGATAGTAGCACATGCAATTACGAATTAATTAAAGTACATTAAAACGTGCTGCCTAATTAATCTATCCATACACTAACATATATATATCATTAGTTGGGACATACTGCCTAAATCCTAATTACAAATATTAAAATCCCAATAAACATTACAAATAACACAATCATAACATTAATAGCTTGATTAATCTTCTTAATCAATATATTATTTGTCTTCTCTATTTCTTCTAATTGTTTCTTGGTTGCTTCCAATTGTTGCCTCAACTCTTCGAATTCTCGATTTATAGGCCTAAAGCTCAACTTATCACACCATCCTACAAAGAAATCATGTTTATCACATAAGTAATAACATCGACCCTTATTAGGGTCCATGACGGTAGTTCTGACAATAGGTTGTATGTTATCGTATCTTATGCAATAAGGAGTTCCTCCACTAGTGTTGCTTTGCTGATGTACTCATTTAATATCCTACTATATAAAAAAAAACTTTAGTTCAAAATTTGCTTCGCTGTCACGGTGAAGAGAAAGGAATGGAGTGAAGACTCAACTCAATTCCAGTAGTACTAAACCATTCACGCCAAATGAAGGTCCAAATCCATATGCACTAACCAATTTCTACAAATTGTTAGCTAATTTTGCAATTATTTATTAGAATGTTGCTGAACACATATTTTTAAATAATTCAAATTAGTCACAGTAATGCTTAAAGGCAACCAGGGACAGGGATTGCTAATTTGACAAACTACATATCTGAATCACTAAGGTGTTACTAGTTGCTTCTTCAATGATTCATCAGATATGCAAACAGGAATCTAAAAGATTTAAAAAAATATTAACATGGAAAACTAAAGATGTTACTAGTTTCTGGGAATATCTCATGCGATGAAAATCCAGTACAATCATATTCAACAATACATTCATAATTTTATCAATTCATTTTGACATTAAATATTGCTGTCATGTACTGTCCGCAACCAATATCTATGACGGTTGAAGGTTGAAGCATCAGAAATTTCCAAACTTTAATAGATCGGAGCTAGTCTAGTTCTGTAGGAAAAAGAGTGAGAAGAGAGACCTACCTTGACCAAAGCTTCTCGTTCAACGATTCTCTAGGAAAAAGAGACGAGAGATAGAGAGACCTACCTTTACCAGAGATTCTGTTGCGCCTCACCGATTCTCCTTCAACGATTCTACTACGCATCATTACATCGTTGATTCTGGAGCAGACCCTCACTCGCTTCTCCTCTGTCGCTCGATTTAGGGTTTTCGCTTCTCGTGAGGCGGAGGAATCGAAGAAGACGAAGACTAAAAGGAGACGAAGATCTAGGCTTCGAACTGCAGCAAGTGAGACTCGGACCCGTATCCTCTGGATGGTTTTATTCAACCATCCAGTGGACGTCTTGCAATCCGAGCCGTCTGATTTAATCTAAACGGTTAGGTTTTTTCGGGCCTATCAATCTTAGTATCATGCACGGGGCATCTATGGCCATTGAGATTTAATCAGACGGCTGAGATCCAAACCATCCACTGGATGGCCATCCAGAGGATGCGATGTGAGTGAGACTCGGGCAGGGAGGGCAGAATGAGAGAGAGCGTTATTTTCGTTCGTACTCTACGCGCCATTGGATCAGATCGGACGGACGCCGTTAAACGACAGCTCGGTACAGTCCTTTTAAAGGACTGTCGAGGATGCGGATGCCAGTTACTAACTAGTAACTAGTTAACTACAGGGGGTCTGGGGGCGGTCCTGATATGGGACATCCCACAGATTTGACATCCCCGACATCCCATAGACCCATGTGAGATTAACAGGTTGGCCCAACATGATCTTCATAAGCTGGACGACGCTGATGTCATCTAAATACTGAGAGTATTTAATATGATGTAGGGGAGTATATAAATGCGTTTTTTATAAAATAAAATAAAATTTAACAAATTTAATAATGTTTATAATGAATCAAATTTCATCATTTGACTTTATCCGAGTATAACATAAGGGAGTATATATTTTTACATAAGGAATTAAATTATTCATATTGATGGAGTACTTATTTTTTCAACAATTTGTCTTGAAGAAATGATTAAATATTTATTAGATAGTACAAATATAAACTAAGGGAGCATATGCTTCATCACAAGGAATTCAAATAAGCACGCATAATGTAAAAAAAATTGAACTTATTTTTTTAAACGATTAGTCTTCAAAAAGTATTGACAGAAGGGATTATATATTTCTACAGACGGAATTACAATATCCATAATAATAGAGTACTTATTTTTATAAGAATTAAACTCAAATTCATAATAAATATACACAGTTACACACACAGCATTAAAATCAAATTCAAGTAACAATTTATTCAGAGTGAACATCAAAATGTCATTCATAGGATATGTCAACAAACGAAACGCGACCACAAGCTCGTCATCACAAATATCAATCTGGACAAAAAAAAGAACAAATTATTAATTTGCAATAAATACTCATTTAACATATAAAGTTACTCCATTAAACAAATATAACTACACTACATGAAAAAATGACAAAGGAAACTAAATACCTATTCTTCTTTATTATGTACTCAATTTCCCAATATATTTACTCCCTTATGGTACAATAATTACACTTCTAACTTACGGATAATATACTGAAAATATGCAATGAAGGTCCAGTTGACAGATTATATAATTAAACAATTCCCTATATACAAATAAATGAATACATATTAAAAACTAAGTGAATGATATGCTGCATATCAACTAAATGCCAAACATCAGAATAGAATAGACATTTAAATACTCCCTTTTATGTAAATAAATGAACACATATATAAATAAATACTCCCTCATATGTAAATAAAAGAAAAAATTAACCTGATAATGCCATATCAACTAAAAAAATGCAATACACCTGCAAGATAAAAAAAATAATTGTCAAAAATATAAATTAATCACACTTATCGATAAAACTATACTACTGGTATTTGAAATGAGTATCATATGATCAACATTAATTCAACATAAAAAATATAAATGATTTCAAACCTTAACTGCTAATATATACTCCCTTTGTATTTTATATTTACTCTCTTATATTTAAATATATAATCTCTTCTTTTAAATATATACTTCCTTATAGTTTAATTTTTCATGCTTTAATAGATACTCCCTTATATAAAAATACATACATCCTTATGTAAAAGTATGTACTCAGGTAGATGGTCTAGACATACCAAAATTCAAAGGTTACCATCCATCCCCTATAGTTAAACATTTCATGCTTTAATATATACTCCCTTATGTAAAAGTATATACTCATTCATGGTAAACATATATTCCTATGTATTTCAATATATACTCCCTTATAGTTCTAAATATACTCCTTATAGTTAAACTATATAATCCCTTCTTTTAAATATATACTCTCTTATAATAATTTTTTCATGCTTTAATAGATACTCCTTTATATAAAAATACATACATCCTTATATAAAAGTATATGCTCAGGTGGTCTAGACCTACCAAATTCAGAGGTTACCACCCATCCCCTATAATTAAACATTTCATGTTTTGATATATACTCCCTGATGTAAAAGTAGATACTCATTCATGGTAAACATATATTCCTATGTGTTTCAATATATACTCTCTTATAGTTCTAATATACTCCTTATAGTTAAACTATATAATCCTTTCTTTTACATATATACTCTCTTATAGTTAATGTTTTCATGCTTTAATAGATACTCCTTTATATAAAAATACATACATCCTTATATAAAAGTATATGCTCAGGTAGATAGTCTAGACCTACCAAATTCAGAGATTACCATCCATCTCCTATAGTTAAACATTTCATGCTTTAATATATACTCCCTTATATAAAAGTATATATTCATTCATGGTAAACATATATTCCTATGTGTTTCAATATATACTCTCTTATAGTTCTAAATATACTCCTTATAGTTCAAATATATAATCCCTTCTTTTAAATATATACTATCTTATAGTTAATTTTTTCATGCATTAATAGATACTCCTTTATATAAAAATACATACATCCTTATATAAAAGTATATGCTCAGGTAGGTGGTCTAGACCTACCAAATTCAGAGGTTACCATCCATCCCCTATAGTTAAACATTTCATGCTTTGATATATAGATACTCCCTCATCCATATTTATTTAGTCCCTTAAATTAATTAGATACACACGGTTAAAAATATATCTACTCCCTTATTCTAAAGTAATTACACTTGTAACAAATAGATACAAAGTTAACTAACTCCTAATTTATCATCCTAATATTCATTTTCTGTAACATGAATTTTAACTTTTACTACCTTATTTCTTACTCCCTTAATCTAAAATATATACTCCCTTATGTATAAAACGGGACTCACAATGTAACATGTGATTTTACTCCTAGTACATTAATAGTTAATCCCTAGATACAAATTATATACTCCCATATATCAGATATAAAAATATATCTACTCCCTTATTCTTAGGTGATTATATTGTAACAAACAAATAAAAAATAACTAATAATTAAGGATGAAATTTACATTTTCTGTGACATGAATTTAAATTTTTTTACTACCTTAATTCTTACTCCCCTAATATAAAATATATACTCCCTTATTCTATGGTAATTACACTTGTAACAAATAGATACAAAAATAACTAATAATTAAAAAATGAAACTTACATTTTTTGTAACATGAGTTCAAACTGTTGCTACCTTAGTTCTTACTCACTTAATCTAAAATATATACTCTCTTATGTGAATAATTGAACCCACAATGTAACATCTTATTCAACTTCTAGTATAGTTAATCCATGTATACAAATTATATACTCTCTCGTGTCAAATAATATGTTTTAATAGATACCTCCTTGTATAAATGTATCTACTCACTTGCGCTAAAATATATATTCCTATGTGTTTCAATATATACTTTTAATATATATACTCCCTTATATTTAACTATATAATCAGTTGTTTTAAATATATATTCCCTTATAGTTAAAATTTTCATGTTTTAATAGATACTTCCTTATATTTAACTATATAATCCCTTGTTCTAAATATATACTTCCTTATAATTAAACTTTTCATGCTTAAAAAGATACTCTCTTATATAAAGTATATAGTCACTTACACTAAATATATACTACTATGTGTTTCAATATATATTTTTAATAACATATTTAACTATATAATCTCTTACTACCTTAGTTCTTACTCCCTTAATCTAAAATATTATTCTCTTATATAAATAATTGAACCCATAATTTAACATGTGATTCAACTTTTTAGTACATTAATAATTCGACATTGTTCTATTTTATCACTTCTCATTGATATTAAAATAAAGCTATTGAAATTGTCTGATTAAAATTTGAAGGACATAAGAAAATAGCACATTGACTAAATTTATACCCTTTTACTGCCACGAGGCACCTATTCTCAGAAAATAGTCGTCCAAATGACGCTTTTATTGATTCAGATCGAACAATGAACTGCAAAATAATTTATTATGCCGAGTCAAAATAAGTCAATACAAAATTTCAATTATTGGAAGAATGGGTTAAAATGTGAACCAGAGTTTGCTAGGAGATAAAATTGAATATCCCTGACGTGTCCTAATGACTCAACATTAATCAAACAATGAATTTTTACTTCATTCCTTATTGAGCTGCATTCGAATTTAACACAAAGATAAGGATAAAATTTGTATAGTTATCCAAAAGATTACAAACTTACCATCTTGTAATGGTCAGTATTGAAGCTGGGAATAAGATCCCACCTGATGCAATGCACCACATGTTCAATCTCATTTTCTTCATTTTCTCTCCACTGTTAACTCTTCTAGCTGTTGCTACTGCACATTTCTACCATGTGTACATTGTACGAAGGCTGAAAGCTACATCAAAATAATATAATAAATACAACTAATTAATTTAATTAAAATCCCTTCAAACTACACAAAAATCGTAATAAAAATGACATAGTTACTTTAAAGCACCTCAAATGGCGTAAAAATTGTAGCATTAGATACACTTAACTACACTTTTAAGGGGACTGAAACAACGAGGGTTTATTAATTTCAAAAGAGAGGAGAAGTGAAATACCGATTAGCTTCGACAGTCCGTCTCGACAGTATGGACGGACGAGCAGCCATCATCGTCGCCGGTGGTAAGACTACTACCTTGATTGAACTGTAGCCTAGCGCAATGTAAGAGCGATAGTCGAGAGAATCGTGTTCGATCGCATCCTCGAAGGAGAGATTGGAGATCTTGCTGTTAATGACGATCTAGTATGCGCCGAGCGTCGAGGTAGAAATTATTTTGGAGGTTGAAGGGAAGGTCCGGCGCTGCCATGGCGATGCAAAGAGGAGAGAGAAATTAGATCTGGAAGGAGAAATGAAAATGAAGAGGGAGGTTTGATCTCAGTTTAGTCGAATTGAATGGAGAGGATACGACTCACTCTTGTTGTGGTTGTCGAGTTTGGGCCCATTTAAAAACATTTGTAATTAAACTCCGGCCTGCTGGGATGACAGGATGTCCCGAGAATAAGATGGCAATTAGGATTTCCGGTCTGGGGGCACAAATGATTAGGTTTTACTGTTTTAGCACAGCCCAGTGGGCCCAGTTTAAGGTATGGGCCAGGTTAGATATCAGTGGAGCGTGGAGCGTAAAGTTCAACATGAATATATAGTTAGTGAGTCCGTTGTATTTTTATGGTAAACATATATATAAAAGAAGTCTAACTGGAAACGAAATTGTCCCTAAAAATTAGTATTATTCCTCTGAAATTAAGAAACAAGTAAATATGGCACATAGACTTTTTTCACTAAAATGAACTGATTTTGTTATAGCATGCAACAATAAGTTGGGCAGCATGGGGACCATGCTCCCGTCCCATAATTTTATATATATCAGGCACTAGAATGGAACTAATTAAACTACTTGTGAGGTCCTGCATTGGGAATATGTTGTATGTTGTTTTAATTTTATATCTGGCACCAGGAAAGAACTAAACTACTTGTGACCCTGCATTGGGAATATGTTGTATGTTGTATTAATTTATATCTGGCAGTAGAAAGGAAAACTACTTGTGAGGTCCAGCATTGGAAATATGTTGTACTAATTAGAGTATCCGTACAATAACATCTTTCGGATAGGCTATTCGTGAACAGCCCTAGTTCGCGCGAACCAAACACATCACGAACTAGGCTGTTCACGAACATCTTCCCTTGTCCCTAATCCCCCAATTTTCAAGAACTAGGCATGAACTAGGCGCGAACTAGATATTGTTCGTGGCTCCCTAGTTCATGCGCGAACCAAACACACCTCAGTGTTCACATTTTGATATTTTCTTCTCGAAGGCAGGTGCCATTGCCATGTTATGTGTTTTTCTTAAAAAAAATGTATTTTCACGGATTCATTTAAAAACAAAAATTTAATTGAGAACATGTCAATTTAATTTCTAGAGAATTCGGGCTAGCCAATTTTTAACTCGATGCATGACTGTTGGTATGAATGTTGGGATTCTTTTACCAAAGGAGCCCTTCGCTACAATAAAAATTAAATTGATAATAGTTTATGGTCTGTTTCTTTGGATAAGCAAGATGGAAGATGGGTGAGTGAAAAATGGGAATTGACCATCCCATCATCTTCTTTTATTTTTAAAAAACACATTTTTTATTTTCGGAAGTCCGGAGATGAGAGGGGATGAGCATCAGGAAAGAGAGAGCGAATCAGAGGGAGAGCGAATCAGAGAGGAGAGCGAAAGAACAGTTATGTTCTAGTTATAGTAATAATTCTAGTTAATACATATAAAGGTTATAGTTAACACAATAAAAGTTCTAGCTAAAATATATAAAGGTTCGAGTTAATATATATTATGATTCTAGAATTTCTAGTTAATATATATAAAGATTCTAGTTAATGCAGTGAAGGTTCGAGTTAATATACATAAAGATTATAGTTAAAGCATATAAAGTTCTAGTTAATGCAGTAAAGGTTCTTGTTAATATATATAGGGCCCGTTTGGATTCGTCCGGAATTTGTAGGAAGTTGCGAAATTCCGAAATTTCGTAATTCCAGGCGGAAAAAGCGATCCAAACGGGTAAGACATATTCCGGAATTTCCGCACATGGTGCGCTTTTCTTCTTCCTTTTGGAGATGCTTGGTTAGTAAAAAATAAATATCCTCCGTCCTTTCTCCTACGATAAAAAAATATATCCTCCTTCGCTCCTGAGTTATTGCGAGCCCCAATAATTGCTCTCCCAACGGATCTAATTACTGTTTGGTCTGTGATCTCCACTTTCCTCTTTCCTCTTCGCATTGCCTTCATATGTCGGCAGAGGCGATTGTGTTGCGACGCAGGCATACAAAACTAGGGTTTCGCTCAGCTCCATTCCCTCTTCCCACCTGTAGATTGGGTCGATTTTGGCTTATCGTACGTTCCGCTGTCAGTCCCTCTTTACTTTCTTTCGTTCATTTCTCCTGTTGATTAGATCTAATTTATTTTTTTATTGTTCATATGTAATTATTGCTTTGTGTCGGTTTTTTTTTTACCTTTCAACTTCAATTGCGTCGATCTGTACTGGTGCGTTCTTATTTTGCACAAATAATAACCGATTTGGTCCCCAGTAGCTAATCCATGGCTTCACTGTTTCTGTACTTTCATCACAGATCGCAAGTGTTGAGTCAAGTGTTGGCATCAGGAGCAGGAGTAGAAGTCAGCAACTTCGTTTCAGATCTCGTTTGCTGTAAATCCTCTTTCCTTTTTTTTCACTATGTTCTATTTGTAATCCATGAAAGCAAAGCACATTATTTACCAGTTGTAACGCACCAATCTAATACAATCTAATAGCAATAATTTATTTCTATTAAAATAATTAATACCATCTCCTGTTGATTTCCTTTTCTAGCAGTTTCATGGAATTGCTTCCCTGATATTAAAAATTGCTTAACTTTGCTTAACTGTGCAATTGCATAATTGTTGACAGTGAGTAGGTATGATGTCTTATATAGCAAATCTTTGTTACAAAACACTATTATCAATATGGAATTGCTCCACTGTGGTGACAAACTGGGCTTCATTATTATATGCTGATAAAATATACTAGTAAAACTAGTGTTTACCAAAAACCCGCCGGGTCGAACCCGCCCCGTCCCAAACCCGCCCCATGGACCGGACCGCCCCGGACCGTCTATGGACCGCGATGGACCGAAGGGTTAGAACGGGGCGGGTCTTCGACGGGTTTGGGCCGTCATTTCTAAAAATACCCGTGTTAACCCGTCCCGTCTTAACCCGTGGACCGAACCGCCCCGCCCCGTCAACCCGTCCAAAACCCGTATTAATCCCGAAAAAAAGGAGGGTAACTTTATATAATTATATTCAAATTTTTTCATCTAATAAAAAAATTACAAATTAAATATAAGAAAAAAAACAGAAAAGATAAGTAAAAAAATAAAAGAAAAACGTAAAAGTAAAAAATAAAAGTAATTAACGAAAAATAAAAAACAGAAAAAAATATTGAAAAAACAAAAAAGTATTTAAAAAATAACACACAAAAAAAAACAGCAAAATAAAATACGTTATAGTGATTATATATGTAGTTTAATACAAACGAAAAATTAAAAAAAATAGTAATAAAATAAATAAAAATCCGCGGACCGGACCGGACCGTCATAACCCGTGCGGATTACATGGGGCGGGTTTAAAAAGGGTTAGGGCCAAGATTTCTAAGATGGACCGTCCTAACCCGCCCCGTCTTAACCCGTGGACCGTCCTAACCCGCCCCGCCCTAACCCGTGGACCGCCGCGGGTTGGACCGCCCCGCCCCGCCCCGCCCCGTTTGGTAAACACTAAGTAAAACAGACAGCAATTCCTGTAGGCTTACATAATGAATCATGTAATACATTCTTCATTATTAGGCATTCTGTTATATAAGGCTTATATAAGACATTCTGTTATACAAGACATTTTATCAGTAATGAAGAAATTTTACCAGCAATTTTACCAGTAAATAAGATGTTATCAAGTACACCTTAAATGATACCAGTATCGTACTTCTTACTTTCCTGATAAAAACCACAAGACATACATGTATTAGGCATTTTGTGTAAGTATTCAACACCATCAAATTTCTGAGCCATTGATTTAGGCATTGTAACATAAATCAAATTAAACAATGTATCATTACTAGGACCGCATAGATGCAGATTGAAGATAGAGTGCGTTTCGTACGTATCCACTTAAATCAAATCTAAGTAAATGTGTTAGATTACCATTGAACTCTTGATTAATGCTTGTTTCCCTAGAAAAATGAACCCATCTTCACACAAGTCCCCCAAAAAGAAAGGAAGAGCAAGTGGTAGCGGGACTCGTGACAAAAGACCAAGGGTGGACAATTGGTCCCGTCAAGAAACCACCGTCCTTCTTGATGTTCTTGGAGACCTTAAACTCCAACTTGGTATGAACAATATCAACTTCAAAGACTACACCGATATACATGCATTGTTCAAGGAAAGGCTCCCCCAATCGAGGATGACCGTGGAAAATTGTAAAACTAGGGTGAAACATTTGAAGGGACAATATAATGCCGCAAGAAGTTGCACACGCCTTACTGGTGGTTACACTTGGGATTACACCAACCACAAGTTGATTGCACCATATGAAGCGATTGAAGAAATAATCCAGGTATTGTGCCTAACTTATCATCTGATTACACATTTTCAGCAAAACAAGTAAATTTTATAAAAATGATTCAAGGCATCTGTACAAAAGTGTTGATTACTAAGCAAATATATGCCTCCCATACCTGCCCCACTAAGCATCTTGCTGGGTTCCTTCACTTGCAGGGAAATCCAAAGAGGTATAATTTCTTGAGGCGACCCTTCGTGTGGTATGAGAAATTTGAGATGTTGTGTGGTGGCAATCAAGCTGAAGGTGCTGATGTGGAAGTAATGGCCCAAAGAACTGATCCAGACGGGCTTAGTACTGACGAAGGCAATGGAAGTTCCGATACACCGGATGTCGGCGGTACACATGGGGGTGGTATGAATGTCCCTGAGCCTGCCGACCCATACAGTTTTGAACCCTTCGTTGACTTCACCCATGAGCCTGATTATTATGGTAACATCCCTTGTGATAATATCAATGATGCTGTCAGCCAGGAAGCATCCGGCAACACCGTGCATACAAGTCGTACCACCGGTTCCGGCAAGCGAAAAAACAGTGCTAGTGATGGGTCTGGACCCTCCATCTCGAGGGGGAAGAGGATTCAACAGACTTTCAATCGTAGGTGTGCGATAGTTGAAAGTGTCAAAGAGAACGATGAAGAAACTTTTCGTTTAAACCGTGCCTTAGTAGGGGTATTTAAGCATCAGTTGCGTGTGGCAGAGGAAAAAGCAACTAAAGTCGACATTGAAAAAGACCGTTGCACAGCCAGGATCAACCAAATGGAAGATATAGATGACGAACTAAGGGTTGTCATTTTTCAGAGGCTATCGAATGAAGATGTTAGAAACATTTGGCTACGTAGCACAGATGCTCAAATAAAACTTTGGATAAGAATGAATTTTCCCGACCAATGGAGCCGTCTGGAGCAGCAACGCGCTAGTCAAGTGTTTCCTAACCAACAAGCGTTCCCTAATGAACCCTCACCTACTCAACATTTTGCTAGCCAACAAACCAATCCCTTATTTCCTTATAGTGATCCTAACTTTATCAATTATCTGAACCAATATCGCCCACCGCCTCCCATGTGATTTTCAATTGACTGTGTCATGTACAACGAGCATGGATTTGTGTAATATGTTGTATTGTGGCATTTCTATTCACTAGGATGTCTTTAATGAATTAATTTGTTAGGTTGTCTAAGTTCTATTCATTGCTTAGGAATTTTAAGTAAATTGCTTAGAGGAATTTTAAGTTCATTGTTTAGGATGTTTTCAATTGGATTTCCTAGGGATTTAAAATTTGTACTATTTAATCGACTTGTATGCTTATGACTGATTATTCCTCTGTACTTGTATGATGTGCATTAGTTGCTTATTCCTATTTTTTAGTGCTCTATGAATGCTTATTTCATTGTAAATGCCTTTCAGATTCTGATTCTGATGGATTCCAATTCTGATGACGAAATCCTACAACAACAAATTGATTAGATAAAATTCCACTTCTGATGAATGCTTTTTTTAGTCGTTGTCCCGTAGGGGCTGTTTGGATTTAAAATTCCGATTCTGATGACGAAATCCTACAACAACAAATTGATTAGATAAAATTCCACTTCCGATTCCGATTCTGATGAATGCTTTTTTTAGTCGTTGTCCCACTTCCAAAATTTGCACGTAGTGTTCTGTTGGGAAAATAAATAAATAGATTAGATAAAATTCCACGTAGTGCTCTATCTTTTCAGGTTGCAAGACCAGCAGAAATTGATTTCCAATTTCACATTATAGACATTAATTAGGAATCGTCTTGTTGTACAATATAGGAAAAAATGTAAGCTGCAGAAAGTGCATCTATTAAATTTGGACTTAATCATGTCTTAACCATGCTGCCATGTGACTTGGTTGTAAAATTCATATAAAAAAGGATGAGGCAAATTAGAGTAAAGCTCCCTCATGTCTTAACCATGCTGCCATGTGCCCTGTGCTTGTTTTTTCTTGTTTTTGTTTGCCTCAGCCTTTCTGATTTTGGTACAGTTATGAGTTACAAGCAGGGTACCTTTATACAAAACCTATGATCGGCATGAATGAGTGTTGGTCTGGCACTAATTATGGACAACAGCCAATTTGATGCCAGAAATTTCTGGAGGAATGGTATGTCAAGCAAGGTTCAGAACCCAATTTTACAGAGACTGATACATACTCAGTACCAAACAAAAATCACAATTCTCTAAACAGAAAGCATGGGCGCACAATTTCATTAAGGACTTTAGTCACATATTACTCAATTAATGCCCAATTGGTTCTTCTCTTCAGCCATCTCCATGTAAACAAAAGCAATTAATTTTGCATTTCCAGTTAGCACATTGATTAGGCACGAATAAAAACTTTTTTTTTATAGGCCAACACAGCCAAAATATAAGTTTCCTAAATAGAAAAAATTTCAATAAACATTGGATTTCAGGGGCAATACGGAAAAGGAAAGAACAAAAAAAACCTAAATTTTACCGGGTTTATGCATTTGTAAAAATCTCGTTCGGGATTCCTCTTTGTTCCACTGACAAACTTCTTCACTGTTAAACCACACTGAGGGCAAGGCAAGAGAGGCAAAACATCAACGCCACCAGCCGCTGAACTCAACAAGGACGACACTGAAGCTGTCGCTGATTGTGTGTCTCCGTATGGGCGATGCATCGCAACAGATTGTTCGGGGGTTACAACCACCAGGATGGGAGCCGATTGATAATGGGAGGACAAGTACTGGCCAGTGGAGAGGAGAGGAGGTGAATTTAGCTTGAGAGTTGAGAGAGGAATAACAGATCTGTGTTTCGCTAGGGTTAGCCTCGAGTTTGTCGGAGGAGAGTTTGTTGGGATGAAGTCACACAGGGGAGAGAAGATAACACAAACGGGTCACTAATAAAATATGTTAAAAATGTTTATTTTAATCAAACAAATTCATTCCTTATTCCTACTACACCATCCAAACAACATTTCCAATTCCCGGAATATCATCTTCCAACCTATTCCTCAAATTCCACTTTTCCTAACATTTCCGCCCGGAATTTCATCTTCCTACAAATTCCGGACGAATCCAAACGGGCCCATAAAGATTCTAGTTAATGCAGTAAAGGTTCTAATTAATAGACTAAAAGTTCTACTTATTATGTTTGACAGTTTTATATATATGTTTGCCAGTTCTATGTATATGTTAAGTAGAACCTTTATATGTTTGACAGAGGATGAGCGCTAGATTATAGAGGAAACGAAACAGAAGGGAACACGCGTGATTAGAGGGATGATGGGATGATTTTTAAAAATAGAAAACGCGTTACTGTGGGATGATGTATCAGCCCAAGTGAAAAATAACTTTTGATAGAGAATAAAATTTTTATTTTATTCTTCGATATTATTTGGATGATACATTGAGTTTAAAAAGAGAGAGAATTGAATATTTTACTAAATTCATCTACTTATACTTTTGTACCTCCTCTACAGAGAAATTAAAAACAAATAAGCCTATAACAACATTTTACTCTGCTTTGATTAGGTCCAAAACTACGTATACCTTGTACTACCATATTCTATGCTAACTAAACACATCTTATAACTTTAAAATATTCATTTTTAACATAATAATACTAAAATATTTTTTATTCTGTATGAAATCAAAGAGTTTACAAAGAAAAACAAAGGGGGAAATATAAAAAAAAATGGAAGGAGGATTAGTACGTATCACTTTGCTGGCGTGAAGCGATGGTCAGATCCATAGAAACACATCACACTATTTAAATTTATTAATAGTTTAACATTTTTTTGAAAGATATTTAGATTAATTACTATTATCTTCAAATCTAAGATGATAAGGTTGGTTGGTGGCCATGCAATTAAAAATCCCAAAAATTCAAGTTTAATACGCTTTTTGACTAAATGCATGTGAAAAACCAATCAAAGTCATGTGCAACAAATTTCATATATACATGCATAGGTTTTTTTTTTTATTAAAAGAACAAATTTAGTAATTTTGGTGCCTAGTCAAATTAGCATTATCCATCTGTCCCCGTAAGCAATTCCGATTTATATATAATCATTGAAACTCTTTTATTGATTGTAATCAGTATTGAGAAAGTATTATTATTATCAATCACCGGACAACATGATTAAAACTGACAAAAAATATAGTTGAAACAAACTAAGATTACGAAAACTGATTATTAATTGTACCTCTCTTAGCAACTATATATATTGTGTCGGCACTTTGGTCAAACATTACAGTAGATGATTATATTATGTAGGTGCCTGGATCTTAAGTAATTAAGTTGATCGGAAAAACCTTGATACTTGACTATAAATTTTTTTTTATCGATAAGATTGCTGGCAGCTGTCAAGGAATAAAAAATTTTAAATTTTACTGTAGGTTTCGTTTGGATGAGGTGTGGAAAAAAGGAAAGAAGGGAAGAAGTAGAAAGAAATATTGAAAAGTGTGTAACTTTGGCTCCGTTTGAATGAGGTGTGGGAAAAAGAGAAGAAGGGAAGAAGAAAATAAATTTATTATAAACAATTCAAACTCTTCACAAAGTTACACACTTCCTAATATTTTTTTCCCACTTCTTTCCTTCTTCTCACACCTCATCCAAACGGAGCCTTGTGAAGAGTTTGGATTGTTTATAATAATTTTTTTTTCTTCTTTCTTTCTTCCCACACGGTATCCAAACGGAGCCGTAGATGTAGAGTTGTTGATTGTTTTCACTGTAACCTATGATTTTCTAACTTATTTTTAGAAATGATGAATGCTATGTGCATTTTCAAAAGGTCATACCAATGTCAATTAAGTTTTACAATATTCTTAAGCAAGAGTGATAGGTGATTACTGATAACTAAGAGAAAATGATTTTATCATGGAACAAGTTGAATGTGGCATAAATTGATAGCGACCAGTAATTATTTCGGCGGGTGGTCGACAGTGCCATGATTGGTTGAAACGGTCCTGAAATCAGGTGCTTTCATTTTTTCTTTCATTTGTACAAATTTTTATTTAAAAAATATATACTTTCAAATTATTTTTTATGCGATCACACGTTCAGATAATTTAAAGTAACCTAAATGTTATTAAGAAAAGAGTCGATTGCAAAATAGACTCTTTTAGGGTATCTAACATTATTAAGAAAATTTTTTATTATATATTTAGAAAATATTTAAAATTGAAGATTCAAGTTGTTTAACAAGTTTTAAGGTTAGCACGAGTTATTGATGGAGTATAGTACGAATAATATTGGATATCTACTGATACCAACATAATGATTTCAGTAAATTTTTTGGAGTGTAGCCATTGGATTAACTAGAACGTTTTTTTTATATATTTTATGGGAGTAAATATGAATTTATTTAAGAAAAATGCATACACAATGTTAAATTATTGTAATGTATTATAAAAATTAGAATGGAGACCCAGACACCCAGTTATATCAATTGACAATGTTGTTAGTTCAACTCACTTGTGAATTCATCCAATCCAACAAACACCTTTTATACAAGTTAAAAGGTTCATTATTAAATTTTTTTTTCATCATGTACATTGATTGTACAGAGGTTGTTCAATTTTAATTGGAAATATAAATTGGATCCACTTCAAATACATTGATTGTACAGAAGCTTGTGCATGCGGCATTATTTGCAAATTAAATAAACAACCACCTGTCCGTCTGGAAGAGTGAATTAAATTGGTCCTGTTTAAATTCCTGCGTACTGATGGACTTTGGAAACAGGGTTGCTACTCAACCATTTATGCGAGTATCAAATACAAATTTTGATACGAAATATCAATTTTAATAATACGAAATATCAATTTTAATAATACATCAGAAAAATCTGAATTATATTGTGATTTAAATTTGTTTGTAATATATATAGAATTATGAAAAGATGAAACTTATATTGACAACTTAACAATGTCTGAGGTGTGACAACTTTGATTAAACGGCATTGACGGTACTTAATTTCATCTTGATCATTCTGGCTTTGTTTGGATTGCTTAGGGATAAGAGGAATAGCTTATTTCTAGGCGGAAAGTATTGGAAAGTATATAACTTTGTGAAGAGTTTGGATTGTTTATAATAAATTTACGCCTAGGAAGAAAGGTCGTAGGTTCGAAACCCGACTGGGGGGGGTCTTTCATAGACATTTAATTTAAAAATAAGTTGGGTGGCTTAGACCTCCAATTTATCTAAAAAAAAATTACGCCTGGAAAGAAACTATTCTTCTATTCCCATAAGATTCAAACGAGTACTCTAAAGAAATATATACATAAGCTTAAAAATAGTGCTTTAGTTCAAGAGTTTGATTCAACCCAAAAAAAAATAATAAATTAAACTATATAATATTTAAAAGTTAAAACCCGGGGACGTCGTTGATCACAGCAACTCGCCTCATGGGTGGGCAGTTTCTTGCGCCACAGAGAATCAGTCCCTAACAGAAATTGTGCACTGATTCTTCAATCTATTATTAATTAATGGATAATTAAACATGAGACAAGTACAGGGCATCGATATTATAATAGAGTGGCCCATAAACTGTTAAAGGTCGATTTTGAACAAGGGGCCAAGCATGCATGATGCACCTACACTTTTTGACGTCAAAACTGAGACCTATTCACTGTTAGCCTTTTTATCACCTTCTTACGTTTGGGACCTGAGACTGAGACCAAATGATTGAATCTATGCATCACAAATCACGGTGGTTTGGTATGGTAACAGCCTACATGCCTATTTGGTAGATATTGCTTGATCCAAATTTGTTACAGAAATAAATATAATATATTCATTTTCAATTTATTATGTAAAATATTAGGTTTCTTTGAAATTTTATTATAAAATTAATAAATTATTAGAAAGTAGAAAAATATATATATAATTTAAGCATAATTACTATTAATTAATTTGCACCTTAATTATTTAAAATAATAGGACATAACTTAATAAAGCTCAATTTAAGTAACAATTAAATTAAAATTAATATTAGCTCCTTCAAATTCGATTTGTTTTACTGTCCTAACTTATCCCTCTCATTCTCCCTTTTATGTCAAGTGGGTTTCACTGTCTTTATGAAAGTAGGTTGGAAACAATTTAGCATCATTAATTCGACCCGTTAACATCCTATCAATCTGCACTCTAAGTCCTAAAGAGATCCTATAGTTGATTTGAGCGTTAAAGACACACAGGCTGGGTAATTAATTAAGATCCCAAATCAAATTACCACCAAAATTAAAATCTCTGCGGATTTGGGGGGAAACTTTTCCTTTTGCATTTTCGGCTTGTCCCGCTGTCCCTACCATGTGCACAGATCTTATATGTCTATTCTTCTGTGGATCTCTTGGTTCTCATTGACATACAATCCTCGGTAAAAGTTTAGCCACATAAAATCTAGTGACTAGAAAGCAGGGAGGGAGTGGGAGTGTGCAGCGCCAGCTCAAAACCCTAAAAAATCCGTAATTAAAAACTTAAAATAATAATAACTAAAAAATAAACACTAGTGAATCAAATCAAGCCTGACGCTGTTCACTTTCACACAGAAAAAGAAAAACAAAAACAATTTTCTCTCATCTCTGCACACATTCATCTAATCATCTCTCTCTCTCTCTCTCTCTAGTTCATTAACTCACCTCCTCTCTCTCCATTTCCATTTCCATTTCCATTTCAATCACGCACGGATGCATCGAACAATAGCGATTTTGCGTTTCAGGTGATTTCCCTCCCAAACCCAAAAGCTTCCTTTTAAAGATTATTCCGTTTTTGTGCTGTTTCTTAATCTAGTTTTCATCTTTTTGATTTGATCAGGTGAAATGTGCTTGTCAGCGCCATGATTGAAGGCCAAATCAGAGCATATTTTCCTTCAAGTGTCTAGCTTTCACTGGAGATCTCGGTAGCTTTGGTGAGTTGTTCATTCTTCTACCTTCAATCGTCAATGTCAGTATAATTTTGAATTTTTTTTCCTTTTTAAGGTGCATTGTAATCAGTACCTCCTTTTGTTTCGGATAATGAATTTCTTAATTAATGCTTAGTCATGTCTAATCTTGTGTTTAATTTTTGATCTGTTCTAAAACTAAGGTTTGCATTGCTTTCCAATTTGCTTAAATGATTAATTTCTCTTTTTCTGATCCTCTTTTCCCTTTATGTATAGAGCTGTACTTTTGTTTATCTTATTTTTCTATGATATCAGCCTTCAATAAAGAGGGAAATTTTAGATAGTAATTTTTATCTATTCTTATTATAATTCTAGTTGCTTTAGGTAACTTAGTGTTGGCAGATTGACCTTGAAAAAAAGTTAGTATTGACAAATGGACTATTATTATTTATAATTTACCTTGCCAATTTTAACCACACTGTAGAAACACTCAATGTGAGATTTCATTTTTTTTCTTAGATCAGTAGGAGAAATACTTGCATGCTTAGGCCATTGTAAATTTCTTGTCCAAAGCAGGTAAATTGGCTAAGTTCATGGTCAAAATAGTAGTGCAGGAAACTGTAATGCTGGATGTACTGCCGTTTGCACGATCCATCAACCAAGCATTGATATATTTCCATTACTTGACAAGGTTTGTTCTTTCCTTCTTTTATTTTTGTTATTTTTTCTTTTCTTTCTCTATTTTTGGGGGGATGAGTCATTTATGCTGGAGAGCTGAGTTGCCACTCCTAGGGTTTTATTATTTTCATGTTTTTTGTTTCTAAAAGTGGAGAGCTTATACTCCTCATCTTGGCACAGAACTAATAATGACCACATGGTGAAATACTAAGAATTCAACTTAAAAAATGTTGAGTGACCACATGGTTTGTTTACTAAATTTTACATTTTTTACTTTATTTCGAAATTGGTATGTTGATAAACTTAACCAGCATGATTGATTTAGTGTTTTGCCCTCCCTTTACAGACGACACCAAGACCCTAGAGTTGTCCACTAGGTAGCCTTTCTTAACCGAAATTTCAAGAAAATTCTATGATGGTAGAAGGCTACGTAGGCCCCAGTGAGCTCCATTTGAAAAAGGAGCTAACTGTGCTCAGAAAGTCACGATTCCTACGTGACCCTGAGACATGCTCCTCCTATCGCTCTCCACTGAGCTCAAAATCATTTGCTGCCTCTTCAGCTGCTATTCCAAATGGTCATATGAAAACCAACCCAACTCCCAAGAGCTCCATCAATGTGCTTCCTAAAGGCAAAAACAAGCACAAGAAGGTGTATCTGTATAACTGGAGGCACCAGTCAGTCAAGTCCAGTGAGAGTGGGTTCAAGACAGGAGAAGAGGAAGACGAGAGCCTGGCTGAAGAAAGCCTCAGTGAATCAAAGAGCGAGACCTATCATGAGTATAATGTGATGGGTTCAAATGCTGGAACACCAGTCAGAAAAACTGTCAGAAGGGTGAAAAGATATGCAGGTTCACGGAAATGTGCAACTCGATTGGAGACACCAGTCTCAGCTGAACAGTCTGATGACTGCCGACCTGGTGGCTATTTGTCCCGTACCGGCTCTCCCTTTTTCTCGGGGTCATGTGGTAGTTGGTCCAATCCTGCTAAAATATTAAAAAATATGAGAAGGGAAGGCTCATCTCTCTCTTGCACTCCTGTTTCGACCAGTTCTTATTATGGTGCAGGTGCTTCTTTTGATGGTGATGAATTACTAGACCGAAAGGGGTGTGGCATTTTTTCAAGAAAAGCTAATTTTTATTCACAATCACCGTCATTATCTGACACTCTAAGAAAAAAAAGCAGTGGCCTCTTGTGTGGTAGTAACAGTGTTTATAGTAATAGTAATCATAGTAGAAAGAAGTATGCCAGTAACAAAAGGAGACATTTGAAGAGTAATGCTTCCCCTGGGCTGCCTTTGTTGGCTACAGGTGGGGTTGATTCACCGTTCGACTCAGAGTCAGACGAAATTTCAACTAATTTTGGAGAACTTGATTTGGAGGCTGTCAGTCGATTGGATGGAAGGAGATGGTCCACTAGTTGTAAAAGCTATGATGGATTTGAAATCGGGTTGAATGATAAAGCGGGTCTAGATTTGGAACAATCCAACCAGAGAAGCTTAAGTCAGAAGTACCAGCCCAGGGCATTTGAGGAAATAGTTGGTCAAAATATTGTCACACAATCGCTTAGTAATGCGATATTAAGGGGAAAGATAGCCCCTGCTTATCTTTTTCAGGGTCCGCGTGGTACTGGCAAGACATCTACTGCTAGAATTTTCGCTGCTGCACTCAGCTGCATGGGCCCCACGAAAGAGATTAAACCGTGTGGTATGTGTAATGAGTGTATGAATGTTGGAAAGAACTTAATAGAGGTTGATGCTACTAACAAAAGTGAAATAAGCAAAGTGTGGAACTTGGTGAAAAATATGCCAGCAGATGTGCTATCTACTAGGTACACTGTTTTTGTCATAGATGAATGCCACATGGTATCAACCAAGATGTGGTCAGCTTTCATGAAGCTGCTTGAGGAGCCGATGTCACATGTTGTCTTCATATTCATTACTATTGATCCTGATAACATACCACGTGCCATCATTTCACGGTGCCAGAGGTACATTTTTTCAAAAATCAAGGAGGTGGACATGGTTTGTAGGCTAAGAAAAATTTCAGTCCAGGAGAGATTGGATGTGGATTTGGATGCGCTTGATTTGATAGCCCTAAACTCTGATGGGTCATTGAGGGATGCTGAGACCATGTTGGATCAGTTGAGCTTGCTTGGTAAAAAGATAACCACATCTCTAGTAAACGATCTGGTATGGATATAATATTTATTGTACTCTACTTCATTGTGCCCATATGAAACAAATGTCTAGTTTGGATCTCAGAAATGACAAATGTCACAGATATAATGGTCAGATATTTATAATATCATTTTCCAGTTCCTTTGAATATTTACCCAAGCACCATTCCATATTCCCTGAGTTTGATTGTTGAGGAAATTCAAAAGATACTTTTGGCTCATTGGTGGTAAAAAACTTGAGAGAAAGGGGATGATTACCTTTTAGGTCGTAAAGTATTTATCCATTGTAGTGGGTTTTTTCACTAATCAATGTTATGCATGCTATGCTAAATCAAATTGTGATGCACAAATGTATTTCAGGTAGGAGTTGTACCAGATGAGAAGTTGTTTGATCTGTTGGAGTTAGCGATGTCAGCAGACACTGCTGAGACAGTGAAACGATCGAGGGAATTGATGGATTCGGGTGTGGACCCCATGGCTCTCATGTCTCAACTTGCTGGTCTTATTATGGATATAATTGCTGGCACGTATGGGCTGGCGCACTCAAGGAGTAGCGGTACAGCACTAGGAGGACGACGTTGTAAGTCACATATTTGTTCTATTTATATTGTGCAGAAGAAAAGTGAATTTTTATGTACTTTAAGCTGATATGTACTGGGCTAACTGACATGGTATGACGGGCCCATCATTACTGATAGGGATCTATGCTTTTATGACGTTTTGTTATTTGCTTAATGAAACACCACATATATTTAACCTTGGATGGTTTTATTTCTTACCAAAATAGATCTCACAGTGACTTGATGGAATCTAAAGTTTCAAAGTCAATCCTGGGATATGAGATGCAAATCCTGTTCCAAAATAACCTATTTAATCTGCTCTAAATCATTTCACAGCTGTTCTATTTTTTACTTCATTGCCAAAAAGAGCAGGACTCCAAAGTCCAAACTATTATTTCCACATTTATTTATTTTATTTGGATAATTGAGGTTCCTCATATATGTTTAATCATAGTAAGTTTTTTAAACCTATTGAATCAGATAAAATTAGATATATTTTCTTTTGATCTTTAGAAGAATAAAGATACCTTAGCTTCTATTGATGTGTTTTATATTTTTAGAATTTTTGCATTTTGTATAGAATATTTCTCATATGAAAATAAGTTATTATATTTGAGACCTACTGCTCAGCTTATGTTTAAATATGAGCAATTCTTAGCCACTCACCTTGGAACTTTCGACTTTGCATGCATAAAATGCTCTAATATACTGTCAGTTTGAAGGGATTACAACATAGCACAAAAGTACTTGACAGTATCTATCTATTTTAGGAAAGCAATGTGTAGTATCCAGCTTACAAAAGTTTTTTTACTTTCCTAAATGCCCTCCTGTGTGCCTGAACTTCAAACTATGAACACGCTTAAATAGCCACCTCTATTTTGCATTATGCCTTATGATCTTTAACTCTAATAATTCTTTTTTTTTTGTACTTTTATTTAGTTACGCTTTTTAAGATTTCATCTGTGAAATTTCTGTTTACTTGTGTTAATTTTATTTTTCCTCAGTAACTGAAGCTGAGCTGGAGAGGTTACAACAAGCTCTAAAGATTCTCTCTGATGCTGAGAAACAGATTCGCCTCTCCAGTGAACGATCCACATGGTTCACTGCTGCTCTTTTACAACTTGGCTCTAGCTCACTCTCTGACACAAACCAATCCCGTACCAGCTCCAAAAAGAGCGCCAGAACAGGTACAAACTCAAACAAGGAAAAACCCCGGGTTGAGTCGTCAGCAAACACAAGTAATTGTAGTCCCTCTGAGAAAAGAGCATATGTGAAAAGCGAGAGCGAGGAGAAATTGGGAGAGATTTGGAGGCGGTGCATAGAGAAGTGCCATTTGAAGACGCTTAGGCAGTTGCTTTTCGATCATGGGAAGTTAGTTTCAATTAATGAGGATGAAGGTGAGAATTATATCATAGATTGGAGGCATTTTCCATACTGCTGTCGTTTTCAGTGTTTTATAATTTATATTATACAAGTTTGGTCAGGGATACAGGGGCTGCACAATAAATTACTGTGATATTTAATTAACTTTTTTTTCCTTAATTTGAGAGGCCAAACTGCACAAATGAAATTTGATTCATGATGTTATTGGTGTAGGTCACACCAATATTATATATTGTGCAATTGTACTCGATTATGATCACTTAAATGTGCTCTTTTTTAATTAGTTGTACTTGGTATGATCAGTTGTATGCCGTGCTATAAAACAGGTTTAATTTTGCTGGAGGACCCTTCTCTTGACCTTAATACTAATTAAGTATGCTCATCTATTACCAGAATTTGAAAAATAATTAGCTATATTTCAATGCTTTACTGCATTGGTTAATTATAATTTTATCATCATTTCTCATAGATTGTAGATGGAAATCACACTTCTCCCGTATTCAATAAATTTGTATCTTTTCCTTTATTGCAGTATATCCTTCCTATAATCTACTAATTCCTCTCTCTATTTTTTTAATTGTGAAGGTGTGTTAATTGCATGCATAGCATTTGAAGACAGTGAAATAAAATCCCGTGCAGAGAGGTACCTCAGCAGCATAACCAACTCAATTGAAACTGTTCTCAAACGAAATGTGAAGGTTAGAATGGGCGTGATGTCCGACTCAATAACCAGGCTTATGTCCAGATCGGGACCTGGCTCATCTTTTTCGAGAGGTAACCCAAACACCTCTGATGGATCATCCCAAAAGAGGCTAGAGAATGCATGGCTTCAGGCTGGGATGGCTAGTCAGCCGAAACCAGAGAAGAACCAAGTTTTGCCTCAAAATAGCGGGTCCCAGTCGAAGGTGCAATTGGATGAGGAGATTAGCCGTGAGATCAAGGCATTGAATATTGGTGGAGAAATTGTCAAGGAGCAGGGTGAGAATGGGTTTGCAATGTCACCGAGCCTTTTGCATAGCAAAAACTATACGACGAACCTTGACAAGGAAAAGATGTAAGTGGTACAGTGGGTGGTGTACTGTTGTACAGTAAAGCAGTGACAATTCATAAAATATGAAATAAGCAAACAGTATGCACAGATAAAGGTCTAAATACTTTGTCTTGTTTCTTGTTGATGAGAACATCTATGACCCTGTCAAATCGCCAAAAATATCATTTGTCCCTGCAAAGAAAGAATATCACCAATAACTCTACAAAACATACTAATTAAGGTTTAAGTTTAGTAGCTTGCAAAATTCAAAAAGCACAGGAGAAAGTTTCATTCTGGCCCTTCAGATGCACTGTCTACCTATTGCAAATGTATCTATATATAAAAGCAAGACAAAGGGAGGTTGTAAATCAAATTTGATTTGTTGTGGTGTTTTCTATAAACATGTATGTAATTGTTCCTATTGATGCAGTTGCTGATATATAAATGGACTAATGCTTAGTTGTGTATCACTCAACTTATACACTGTTGCTTCAGATGCAAAGAGATATACAAATGAGAATGTAAAATATTGATAGCATTTTTCTGGCCTGTTGGAAATATTTGTACTAATTGGGCTATATATATATATATATATATATATATATATATATTTTTTTTTTTAACAGGGGTTATGAATCTGGGTCTGCACCAGGTTGTAATGGATTGCTTTGCTGGAGAACTCAACGGTCACGAGATCGAAAGGTATCATATCAACGATGACATAATTACTGTGATAATAATTTTGTCTTTATTTAATATATCTGGGAATTGCATCTTACTTTAAATTAAAATAATAATAATAATAATAATAATATATATCGGTCAACTTTAGGTGAGACAAGGAGTTAATGTAAGTCCCAGAAAGAACAGCAGCAGTCTATCACTTTTTGGTCCTTGTGGGAAGTCAAAGCCAATGGAAACTAGGTTGAATGCTTGAAATCTGAAATAATTCAGATTTGAATGGAGCTGTGCCCCCAACTTTTTTTTTCCCCTAGCTGATCTTATGATTTTCGAGGCATTAGAAGGTTTATAGAATCACTTAGTACCCCATTTTTCTGATTCTCTAGACTTGTGCTGCATCTGTAAATGGTTCACCAATTGAAATCTATTGTATTGATGTCAAACATTTATGGAGCTCTTCGTTTCATATTGTGGAACATTTGTGTATGTAAGAAGATATTTTTGGAGTTATGTGGCAACCTAAGAACAAATTTTGAAGGCTGTACCTGAATTTCATTGATGTTGCCATGTTGGCCTTTTGATATAAGTATGCTATTATTAGTTGTACATTTTGAAATGGTTATTGAGAATCAAGATTAATGGGTTTTTGAACTTGCCAAGATTCAGCAAACGATGGATGCCTAATGATCGAGGGTGTGAACCAAGGTCAAACAAATAATCTTTGTACTCGACTAGTCGCTTGCAGTAGAGTAAAGGTGTCGAACCCACAGAGATGGATATGAATATTATTCTTATTATTTCGTTAAAGCTAGACAATAAAAATCGAGAAGAGAATTGAAGTCACGAATAAAACGAATTAAAGGAAAAATAAAATTATGCAATTGCAGGTAACAAGAATATGCAAAACAATTAAGATAGATAATTTTTTGGGTTTTCTAACGGATTAAGATACGATAATAAAAATGCCTTAGGGTTCGATTTCACTTAGAACTGGCCACAGAGTCGCAAGACCTAGCACTGTCGTATTCGGTCTTGCTAATTCCACTGTGTAAATGCTATGGTTTACCTTTTGTTGATTTATTCAAGCCAATGGTCCATCTAGCCAAACCTAACTCCCTAACCCTCCGCTTTCGCCTATCGTGTACGGTATTTGGAATGAGATCTAGTGTTGAATAACCCTCATCGAGTGTATTGCACCCCCAACTTTCGTTGTTCGGTGGACTTACTCGAGTTTACCAATGGTTTTCTACGAATTATCTAGTTAGATTTTCGCCTAACTAAAAACGTTCACTTTTGGTTATTAATTGGTCGACTTTCGCCATTGACCTACCTCGAAATACTTGCACAGGACTCGATTAATATAATGTAAAGAAGTTCCCAACAAATGCGCGCGTACAAAAGTCGAGCGATACAAGTAGTAAACGGTCCAAACACAAGCAATTTCAATTAAAATCCCAAGGTTAATTAGCTTCATCCATCAACAAAACAAGTAAACCAAACAAAACCTAGATCTAAGCTACATCGTTCCCTAAAGCAATAAGTTTTTAGCCTAACATACTGAGAGAAACAATGCAAATAACAAAATATAGGACTAAACAATCCATAAAACCAGAAAATAGAGAAATAGTACTAGAAATACACAAATAAACCAGTTTTTGAGATAAAACCATTGCCAAATGCACACTAGAAGGTAGGGAATCCGTCGGCAGGGACGGAGCTACATAGGGGCAAGCCCAGGCATGTGCCTGGGCTTGTTTGTCGAAATTTGTGGTGCAGTTAAGACTTTTGCACGTTAAAAAACTGAAAGAACTGAGAGTGCCTGGGCTTGGATTATACATGTGCCTTGGCCTTGGTCTAATTTCTCTATCAGGCGCTCTCCTTCCCAAATGAAACGACTAGTTTTTCTTTATTTTTCTTCTGTATTTTATGCTATTCTATTGTTGGGGTTTGCTACATTTAATGCATCATTGATTAAAAAGAAAAACGACAAAATCAGGAGAGACCATTGTTCTTGATTATTTTTTTCCTCCTTCCACAGTTCCACTACGTGCATCAACGTATGTTGCTACATGAGTTGAAACTTCCAACTTTTGTTCAATTCATGCTCAAACAACATGGAAAAAAAATAGAATATAAAAAAATTGTCTTTAAAAATACATGATACTTTTATTTATGCTAAAAAGTAATATTCTTTAATTATTTTATTTTATTATTTAAAATAATTTTTAATATTTAATTTATTAATTTGTGAGGGTGCCCAGCCTTAAATTTTGGCTGGCTCCGTCCCTGTCCGTCGGAGCAGCAAACCACAGCGAAATCTCGAGTCTAACCCCTGTCCCAGCCGCTCAAAACCAAGAGAAAGAGCCCCCAAAAGTGGATCTGGATCTGCTGGAGAGAAAAAGAGAGAGAAAAGGAATGAAGTTGCATTTTGATCGAGGTGTGAACCAAGGTCAAACAAATAATCCTTGTACTCGACTAGTCTCTTGCAGTAGAGTAAAGGTGTCGAACCCACAGAGATGGATATGAATATTATTCTTATTATTTCGTTAAAGCTAGACAATAAAAATCGAGAAGAGAATTGAAGTCACGAATAAAACGAATTAAAGGAAAAATAAAATTATGCAATTGCAGGTAACAAGAATATGCAAAACAATTAAGATAGATAATTTTTGGGGTTTTCTAACGGATTAAGATACGATAATAAAAATGCCTTAGGGTTCGATTTCACTTAGAACTGGCCACAGAGTCGCAAGACCTAGCACTGTCGTATTCGGTCTTGCTAATTCCACTGTATAAATGCTATGGTTTACCTTTTGTTGATTTATTCAAGCCAATGGTCCATCTAGCCAAACCTAACTCCCTAACCCTCCGCTTTCGCCTATCGGGTACGGTATTTGGAATGGGATCTAGTGTTGAATAACCCTCATCGAGTGTATTGCACCCCCAACTTTCGTTGTTCGGTGGACTTACTCGAGTTTACCAATGGTTTTCTACGAAGTATCTAGTTAGATTTTCGCCTAACTAGAAACGTTCACTTTTGGTTATTAATTGGTCGACTTTCGCCATTGACCTACCTCGAAATACTTGCACAGGACTCGATTAATATAATGTAAAGAAGTTCCCAACAAATGCGCGCGTACAAAAGTCGAGCGATACAAGTAGTAAACGGTCCAAACACAAGCAATTTCAATTAAAATCCCAAGGGTAATTAGCTTCATCCATCAACAAAACAAGTAAACCAAACAAAACCTAGATCTAAGCTACATCGTTCCCTAAAGCAATAAGTTTTTAGCCTAACATACTGAGAGAAACAATGCAAATAACAGAATATAGGACTAAACAATCCATAAAACCAGAAAATAGAGAAATAGTACTAGAAATACACAAATAAACCAGTTTTTGAGATAAAACCACTGCCAAATGCACACTAGAAGGTAGGGAATCCGTCGGAGCAGCAAACCACAGCGAAATCTCGAGTCTAACCCCTGTCCCAGCCGCCCAAAACCAAGAGAAAGAGCCCCCAAAAGTGGATCTGGATCTGCTGGAGAGAAAAAGAGAGAGAAAAGGAATGAAGAATGACCCCCCCTATACATGGAAGACGCCTATATCCCCTGCAGCAGCTGTCACATCAATTCTCCTTCAATTTTGGCGGAAATCGAGGCTTCCAAATGGAGAAAACGCCTCCAGAACGCTGCCAGAACACTTTCCATGTATAGCAATTCGGACCGAATTCAGGGGAATTCGGACCGAATTGATGCCACTGGATTTTCAGGAGGGAGGTCTGCGCAGGAATTCGGTCCGAATTCAGGGGAGTTCGGTCCGAATTGAAGGGTCCGGTACGCGAAATGGCTTGATTCGAGCGGGGTCGCTTCATCGGGTTGAGTCGGGGCTTGGTCTAGGCTAGGCATGAGTCATCTAGCACCTGAATTGCTGCTTTCCTTGCTGATTTCCTTGGATTCCTACAAATAAGATCAAAGTGCAAAAGGCAGTGCCAAAACTGGCAAAGAAAGGCAAAAACAGCAATGAATCAAAGCTTTAGTCACGATTTCGATGTAAAGTCTGGTCAAAATAACAATATAAATATGAGATATCACCTAATAATATATATATATATATATATATATATATATATATATATATATATATATATATATCCTAATGTCTATACGATCTGAGAGATTCAATGGTCTGGGTGGGCTAATCATTTTTCTAGATTTAAGAGAAAAAAGAAAGAAAAAGATGTTGAAGTTTGGTAACTTTTAATTTTCAAGAGCTAGATAATATGACAAAAGAAAAGTATCTTTGAATATATTTTTTTCGTTGTATTTAGTGAGATAATATGACAAAAGAGATTTATCTTTCAATATATTTTTTTTTGGGTGATTTAGATTTATGCCATTGGAAATATTTGAAATTATGGATATGCCATCACTAAACTACAAATTATTTGTTTGCCACTATAAAATTATAGAAATTAGTTCTTTGCCATCAAAAAATTATTTGACAATTTTATCCTTTTAAATACGCCACTGTAAAACTTAAAAATTAGTAATAAGCCATCACAAAAGATATAATTGTTAGTTTTATGTCATTATAAATCATTAACAATTTGTTTCATCAACTTAATACAAATTATTGCAACTTATAATTACTGATATATTATTAGCTTTTATGTGAAAGAAACAAATAACATAGTGATGTTTTTTTTTTGTTTATAATTAAAGTAACGCTACATGTGTTCCAATATAAGATAAGAATTATTCTTAGAAATAAATGAGCAAGAAAGGAAATTTCTTACCAAATTAAATTTGGTAAATATGAATGCCGACTGTTTTTTCAGCGTTCCAATTGATAATTAGTTTTTCATGAGGGGTAATTTGGTCATTGGAAAAGAACAATGACAATTTTGGTAATGGCAATTTTAGAATTTAGTATGTTTTTGGAGAAATAGTGGCATATAACTAATTTTAGCTATTCTATAATGACATAAAATTAATTAGCGATTTAAGAATGACATTTTCCTAATTAACAAAATTTATAGTGGCATAAAACTAATTGTCTCTTTTTTTTTTCGTTCTATGCATCTTTCATCATTTACTAACATAATACAATTAGCAACTCTTAATTAGATTCCTTTCGTACTATTTGTGCTATGATATCTGTATGCATTCTTCCATGGATTCCACGATACATGCAGATTCTATCTCCAAAACTTTCCAGTATATGCTAATATGCATTTGAAAAAAAACCTTCCCATTTGTGTTGTAACTTGTAACAAGTAGTAACAAGTACACTTTTCAGCTCGCCTAGGGCTGCATAACGTGAAAAACGATGACGAAAATCATTCCTTGCGTTAACCGTTCCGTGTAATGACGCAAAATTTTAACTTTTTTCGTTTTGCGTTTCGTTATTTAAACGTAACTGAAATTTGTTGCGTCGATCGTTGCGTTATATTTAGACGATCGAAACGGTTAACCCGTTTGAACTTGTGTTCCATATTTTTTTCCTGTTTATAACATCCAACATATTTAAACAAACAATCAATGCAAAAGTTATGTGCTGGTACCATATTTAAACATCCCATATATCTAAAGCAGGATTAGAACTTAGAATAAGTTGGTTTCTAAATAAATACAACTTAGAAGTTAAAGAAAGATTACAAAAACACAACAGAATTATCAAATAATTTAGATCCTAAACAAAACTCAACTCGGTGGATTACAAATGCAAAACACTGCTACATCAGATGTGGCGAGCCAAACTTGCAAACAGATTTGAAATACAGCCACTGGTACGACCCCTGGCGTGCAGCCATGGAAGCAGATAGAGAAAGAAACTGCCCCAACAGAAAATCAGTTGCGTTTCATTCACCTTCAACCAATAAATCAGGAGTAAGTGCAAAAATCCCTTTAACAAAAAAAAAACTTCCCAAAAAGAAAATTGAACAGAGAAAGAAATTTCAGTTGCGTTTTCATTCAACTTCAACTAGTAAATCAGAAGTACAAAAATCCCTTCAATTAAAACTGCCCCAATAGAAAATTGAATAGAGAAATAAATTGACCTCTTTTTTCATTCACCTTCAACCAACCAGCAAAAGAAATTTCAAATTAGCCCAAATTCCTTCAATTAAAATCCTTTCTCAGTGAAAAGAAAATTCAAATTACCAGTAAATCAAAAGTACCAGCAAATCGCCATGGTCACCAAGCGAGGTAGAAGTCGGCCAAACAGACACCAAGCTCCATGGTCACCACCTCCAGTCGCCATTGGGGCTGCTCGTCTTCAACATCTGAGGTGAGGAGGTGAGTTTGGAAGTGAGAAGAGAAGGGAGGTGTATTTAGGGTTAAGGGTGAGAGAGGCAACGGAGAAGGAAAGGACTCGGTTTGAGAGAGAGCGAGCAGTTTAGAGGAAGTAGGAGGTGTGGGTTGCCATGGCTAAGGTCGAGGTAGAAGAGGGGATGTTGAGTGCGAGAGGGAGCAGGGAAAGTTGAGAGAGGGGTTCGGTTTGAGGTTGAGGTGGTGTTCGACTGGGTTGAGAGGAGAAGGAGAGAGATGTACTAGCGGAGGCGGAGAGAAGCAGAATGGTTTAGGAAAGAGAGGTGTGCGAGAGAGACGATGTGAATTCAGCGGCGCAAAAAGAAATCTTATCATCTCCCTAGTTTTCTCCGCCCCTTCATTTCTGCAATCAAATCAATAGCATCCCCGTAGAATTATATAACGAAACAGACGAAATAAACGATCACGAAATAGCTCCGTTTCGTTAACCGTTCCGTTCTGAGACGAAATAACATTTCTATTTGCGTTATCTGTTTCGTTCCTTAAACGAAACCAAAATCCTTGACCGTTACCATTCCGTTTCAGACGAAACGAAACGAAATAACGATCGAAACGGTTACCGTTTTCAGCCTAGCTCGCCAGTGGCCACTTCCAATATAATTTCTTCGCAATGAGATAAAAACCAGCCCAATTTAACCCAATATTCTTTTTTTCTGGACTGAGTAAGAGCAGCCCAGAAACAGATTCAAGAGAGAGGAGCCCAAAAACAGATCTCGTTCGGTCGTGCTATGATAGCACTGCTATCGATAGTCTTCTCTACAGACTACAGCCGACGAATTCGATCGACAAAAGAGAAAAAAAAAAAGAAAAGAAAAAGAAAAATAAAAAGGAACAAAGAAAGAGAGAGAAGAGTGATCGGAAGGAAATCGATCGAGGAATGGCGAAACCACTGGGACCGACAGGAGAGTTCTTCAGGCGGCGCGACGAGTGGAGGAGCCACCCGAAGCTGATAAACAACTTCCGCCACGCCGCACCCGGTCTCGGCATCGCTCTCGTCGCCTTCGGCATCTACCTCGTCGGCGAGGCCGCCTACAACCGCATGTCCCCCTCCAAGGATCACCATGCCGCCGATGCTCACCTCCACTGATCCCATTCTAGGTATCCTTCCCTTTCTCTATCCCAGTCTCAGTCTCTGTCTCTGTCTCAGATCCCCCTTTCTTCATGATTGGGATGATGGGTTCTGACCTCTCAGATATGTGCTCTACTGTTCTCAATTTTGAAATTTGTGGGAAGGTAGACTTTCTTTGATTCCAGGATTTGAGTCAGAAATACCTTTTGGTTGAGTTGGAACTTGGAATGCCGGATTCTTGTTCATCTCTTTGAACTGCTTAATTAAGCATATCTTCTTTTGTTTGTTCTCCAAAATTTATGTCAGTTTTCCTGATCAATCTCGTCTGAGCACACTTCAAATTAAGTCTTGTTTTAAAATTTTAGGCGATGAACATGTCTATTGAACACTTGCACCCATGTTAATTGTTGTTATTAAGAAGGGTTAGACAGTCTTTGATTCCCCCTAGCCTTTTTGTTGACGATTTAAGGGTTATACTATCTAACACTCTCTCAACTGCATATATTGTTTAGACCTGTTTTCTTGTTTTATAGACAATTCCCCCTTCTTCTGTTTAATCAGTGAATTTGCTCATTTTGTAATTTTTTCTATTTTCTGGTTATAACCTTTTGCTATTTCAAAACTGAACAAACATTTAGCTTATCAGAATGGCTGGATACAACCTGCAATCAGAACTCCTGGAGTTTAGAACTATAAATTTTAATGGTTTTGTGCCATACCTTTTGGTGGGTACATTTGCACTGCTGCCTTGCATCTTCATTGACTGCAAGTCTGGTACAATGTTAATTGGTGCCAATCATGTACCCAATTATGTATTTTTGAGTTATCTGGGTTCAGTGAACAAATAAGAGTATACACTAATTGGTTCCCAAAAAGATTGAAAATGTCCCAAAGCGGGCTTGGTACTTAACTACTTAGTTAATTGAGGACCTTCCACCAATGTATAGTGACTACATTTTTCTCAATCGGACAGGTTAGTACCTTCCATGAGTAAATTACAAAATAATCTTTGAAATATTTGTTCCATTATTTTCAGGCGCAGGCGCAGACTGTGCAGCTACCAGAAGAATGCATGCAAGTCTTTTCATTAGTTCTTTTCCTTTTTTTTCTTTTTTTTTTTTTCTGATTTACCTCAATTTGTATGTGGTAATGTGAAAGACCTTCCAATGCGTTTGCTTTGAAACAGCTCTTATAATATTAACCAGAGGACAGTTTTACTGGTTAATGCCTCTGTTTTTGTTAAATAAGTTACGATTTCCTTGTTTCATGAGGTTTCTATAATTTGTTGAATAGTGCTGTACAATATGGAAGATGTGGGGGCAGGTGCTGCACTGCTGCAACCTCAATTTGCATTTTTTTTTTCCTTTCTGCTTGTTTTTACTACTAGCAGGATTCGTTTGAGTCCTCGATGATACTGTGCTAGATTGGTAAAAGCCTGTATTGACATGTAAAAGAACATAAACAATTTGGAGTCTAGATGCTCTTTGTGGGTAGTTCTCCTTGCTGGTTTTAACTGTACATTGTATTAATTTGTGTATCATTTTGTTGGTGCATGTAGAAAGGCAAATACAGTTCAAAGGTTGAATCGATTTATTTCTGGCCTTGAGGTTGATCTCGTTCAATAGGAAGGAAATTTCCCTTTGTTGTCTCTCAAAATTTATTAGGACCAAAACACAGAATTGTAACAAAAAATGGAACTCATTTCTCAACAATTATCATGATTCTTCTTTCTGAGGCCGCAGATCATTTTTATTACATGCGTACTGAAGTGAATATTAACATGAATAACTAACATAGTACAAACGAAATACAATTAATTGATTGAATATAATTAAACCTTATTACAATTTCATGTTCACGTCAATTTCAATCAGTATTTTATCAACCTTTAGCAAAATAATAAGGTGCCCACATTTTTGTCACCTTACAATGATTTCCTAACAAAATAAGAAAGCAACAGAACATCATAAATCACTGATTAGTTCACCAATAAGATCACTCCAAAAAGCTAACCATTTCAAAGAAAATCTCTCCACACCCCAACCATAATCTATATGAAGAGCCCTTCAAACCCGTTAAGCCAGATGAACCTGGCTCCGAAACAGCTTCATCTACCCCCATGGGGACCTCAACACATCAGCCTCCCCATATTCATGACCAAAACCTTTCCAAGTAATTTTAGAATTCTTTTCCTTTTTTGGAGGCATTTTGATCTGGCAACTGATATTATTATTGTCAGAGCTGTTTCCATGGCTGGTGCTGCTACTGTTGTTGGTGTAACTAGCCAGATACTGTTGCACCGCAACTCTGACACCTGTTATGAGAAACCGCTGGTGCTTTGACACATAAGGGGTTGCTGTGTGTATTGCCACATCACAGTTGCGACATAGAAGAGCACGGTCTTCTAAACAGAAAAAATAACCGGCTTTTTCCTACAGAATAAATATGTACCATGAAAATGAAATCCATGTCTCCACTACCAAGTTTAAAAAAAGGACACGGCTGGAAAAATATTGATTCAATTAATAGTATGTCTTATGCTAAAAATTCTTCATTGACAAAAGATAGGCATATTACATGTAAAATTTTCCCTAGCTTTTTCCACCAATATATATATATATATATATATAAATAGAAGTCATGAACTTGGGTCTATATTGTAATGGATTTGCTGAATTGGTTTCAAAAGTATTTCATGTAAAATAATTGCAGTTGACGATAGTCCACAACCAATGCGGTCCCCTCTCTGATTGCCAATATTAAATGTCATATTTCCTTTGTAAACCAACCAAATAATTATATGTAGCATCTTTTTTCTTAGGAATGTATAATATCCGTCAAGAAGTCCAGAAAAATCGTATAGACTAAGTCGTACTGATGCAAACCAAAATGTTAAAAGAATACAAAAAAAAAAATTTGAAGAAATCCTTTATCCTCAGAATTATTAAGAAGACAATATAGAAGACAACAAAATTGAAGGAAACATCACAACCTTGGAAACTTCCATTTCATTAATTCACTATACCTAATATTGAATTGCTACCATATGACTTCTTTTGGACATGATTTGATCTGTTAAATGAATAATCAAATAAGGTAGAGAAATATAATAGCTGGAATCCTTGCATTTCAACTTATTCACTTGCAATTAATCATTAATAACAGCAAAGGTGTTTGGAAAAGAATAGTGAAATTCAGGTCAAGATATGAACATATATATAGGCTCTATTATTACAATATAGTTCTAGCTTACATCCATGTCTATTATTTAATATCTTGAAATTTATTGCCCAAATGAGAAAATTAAAGTTGTGAATATGTTCTTGTTTATGCAAATAAAGTGTCTAATTTGGACCAATTTGAATGCAATTTTTACTGGTTGAGTTTCAATATCCTTTTGGATGACAAGCCAAATTGACTCAAATTTGGTACAGGGTCACCTACACTGTAGAAATAGAAAACATTTATAATCTTATGTAGGCTATAAGTGATTAATTCTGACTGGGATTGAGAGCTTGATTGAGACAGAAGGTAACAAATCAAGCTATATCTAAACAAAGAAAAGTTACCCAAAATCAAAAGCAAGTACCTGACAAATGTCACACAAAGGATCTGAAGAAGAAGAAGGTGGATTGAGGCGAGGGAGGAGTGGGACCCGCTGGTGCTTCCTGGCAAGCATATTGGCTGCATGGACCACTCCATCGCACTGCCAACACAGCGCCGCCTCATCAGCACAGCACAACACCGTTGCCTCTGATCTTTCACACACATCACATAGTATCTTCATACTTTGATCTCTCTCTCACTCTCTAGAAACTACTTCGTCTCAACAAAATGGTAGATGTCTAAAGAAAAAGAGAACAAACAGTTGAAGATTCTAGAAAAATAAGATCTTTCTTGAGTTAAAAGAGTGGCCTTTTGCTTTCACGTGAGTAATTAATGGAGATATTTGTATGAGGTGGTTGAAGCTATTGCATATCTAAAAATACTAATAGGAAATAGGAAATGGGTAGGCCAGAGAAGCAAGAAATGAAATGAGAAGGGATGAGAAGTAGGAATAAGAGAATGGGAAAGAGAGATATTTTGTTTCTGGTTATTTGGTTAACAATTTAACATGCGCGCTAATTAGGTAGGTACCGTACTTATTCACTAATCTGCTCTGAGAGGTCGGCCAGGTAATATTGTTCGGATTTTCTGTGGTGCATAGTACATTACATACCATGTTGCTAATGTGTTACGTTACTTACGTACCGTTAGCTGAATCACTTATTCATGATTGATCATGTGGCCCAATATGAATTTATGCATCCATATTTCTTAATTATAATAATGTAGAGTGCAATATTTTCTATTTGTGAATAAATTTCACCTAGACATGAAACCAAAATATTGGTTATAAGGCCAATCTTTTTCAAGCCACGGAATTGTTAAGCAAGAATTATCAAATCTAATTCCATCATTTTTACTCGTTTAATTATGGTGATTTTTATTCCAAAATGTTATAAAACATAAGACGTTAAATTAGGGTACAAAAACCGTCTCCAAAACAGGGAAGATGTGCTAAGCTGAATATTACTAAAAATTATTGAGCCAAATTGGGCTAGTACATGCATTCGGATACTCAGTACTCAGTAGTCAAAAAAGAATGCTCCAAGCATTCCTTTCTTATTTTTTTAATATTTAAAAATTTTAAAATTTAAATGGAGAATCAAACCGTTGATCTTGTTAAATTTTACTGGCGTTGTATTTTTATATAAATTTTATAAAATTTGAAGTTGATTTGATACTAAATTAAGTGGTCAACAAATGAACGAATCTGGTTAGATTAATTCTAATACGTTCATAATTTGGTCACTTAATCAAGTATCAAATCAACTTTAAATTTTATAAATTTTTTATGAAAATGCATTGCTGGTAAAATTTAACAATATCAACGGTTTGAATTCTGCATTTAAATTTTAAAATTTTAAATATTAAAAAAGTAAGAAAAGACTGCTTGGAGCGGTCACCGCTGAGGATCCGAATGCGCTAGTACATAGGCTGTCTTTTGAGTAGTAAATCGGCTATGAATTTGAAGCAGAAACATCAAAAAGTGATCGATAATTTATTTGAGTTCAACTTCCTTTGTTGAATATCCATATAAATTTGTAATCAAGGAACCAACATTTCTAATTGTCGGCGATACATTCAAATAATTTGTAAAAAATTTTATATCGTAAGAGGTATGGCAGCTTGTATTGGCATCTATTGAACGGGTGAAGCATGCGCTGACTATAATTTTTCAACTTGTCTCCCTTGCTAATAAGAGGCTGATTTGATTTTAACATTGTCTTACTCGGCTTATAATGGCTACCAAAAACAAATAAGTTTAGTCCTATTTTTCAACGTCATGAAAATATGCGCAACCGATACATTAAAAAATATAAAATTTTAATAAGATGGGTCCGCGCTAATGCCACCCAATATCATAATTTTACTTTTTCATTAATATGTGAAAAATTTTAAATCCAAGCTTTGAATCTGAATTGTTGGCCTTGTTCAATATAATGTGTGATATGTTACCATATAATTTTTGCAGTTTTTGAAATTCATTAAATCCTCTTTCAAGAGATTAATAAAAAATATATGAATCGTGTTAACTATGTCATCTTATCACTCCTAATACATTTATATTTTTATATCTACATCGAGTATTAAATGAACTCTAAAATTTATATAATGGTAACGTATTATGCATTAAATTGAATTTGAAATTATGAATATTAATGTAAAAAAATGAAGTTGTGTCATTTCGTGTTATCCAAAAGTTGTGATTAAGAGACTGTTCAACTTTTAATTATGTTTGTTAATAGCGCTTACTAATACATACTTGAATGCACACACACATGATCGTAACAACAAAAACAATAAAATTAGGATTTATTTATCGATACTATACATTAAAAACGTGTAAATCAAGCAGAGAGCTATAAATGCCAAATTAACCAGCATCTTCATCCGCTGTGCCCGATCAGATAAAGCTGGCTAAAAAGGATCTTACAGTAACAATTTCAATAAGGAACACACATTGCACATAACAATTCATGAATTAACAAGCTAGCTAGGCAAGATAAGAATGCAGAATGCTATGAAGGATAATTAACATCCAGGATTAAAATACTTTTTACAATGAGCATCGGTGTACGGCAGCTGGCCTGGCTTGTTCTTTCCTCCTGCTTGCCTATTGGGGCCTAGAGTGGTCCCTACGTCTAGAGATTTTGCATCAGCAAGGATTCGTCTATGCAGCTCAAGGTCAAGCGGCAATACCAGTACCAGTACCAGTACCAGTACTACTACCAGTGGTGAGACGATTGGTGGCTTTTTAGTCGTCCTCATTCTCCTAATTAATTTGGTTACAATTAATATATGTTCTTCTTTATATAGGGAGAGCATTGCGTAAGAGGCCAAGATTGCTTTGCTGTCTTTAATATGGACTGCTCATCTGCTGAACCAATTAATTATCCATCTAACATCAATTATTTTGCTCATGAATGGCCAAGAGCCCAAGACCGTGATTCCCCAATTAAAGGGGCACGACGTACAAAATCCATATATGTTTTAGAGGTTTGCCATTAAGTGCAATATATAATTAATCAGATTCTTTTGAAAACTAAAGGCAGGATATCGATGTGTTAAATTTAATTTATTTTTGTAATTGTTATGGCAATTGTATAATATGTAAGTTTTTTCTTTTTATTAATTAGTCAGAAAGATTTGAGTTTATTAATGTATTTCGATTTTCTAAAAAAAATTATTTAAATGCAGGGGCGGAGCCATAAATTATCCGTAGGGGGACAAATTTGTTAGTTCTAGTTAATTAGGCGGGGCAAATTATCACGGGAGGAGTACTCTACCACTTATTTTGTTATAAGAAAAGGATTGTATTGCATGCATGAAGAAAGAAATGAATGTTATGGTAAGGATATATGTTTGAGATATGACAAGTAGCTGATACTATTAACAATTGTCACGGTGGATTTCTAGTTAACTATTTTTGTGGAGTCGTTTTAAGCGGACTGTTGTCACTGAATTGATCGACGTAGCGGGTTGCTGCCTGGGTCAAGTGGACCGCTGAGATCGAAATCAATGGGTATGGGTGTACAAGTAAAATTATTTTTTGTCCATCAACGACTTTCAATAATTCGTGGTACCAATTGTTTGTTTTCATCAATATCTGCCAAGCACTATCAGTTAGGACACCCATCTGGCATTAGTACGTTGATTTCAGAAGTATCCCAACAAAACTACTTACTAGTTACTATTATGTATGTAGTGATTATTTTTTTTTAGAAAATAAGTGGGACTGTGGGAGCGCACCCGTTCCGTTTCTTTAGTCAAAATGAAACAAATACAGAAACACAAGACATTGCAAACCAACTCCGTACTCTCTTCTGGAGTATACATAAGTAACCGAAAAAACCATTGTTTTTTAAACCGTGCCGGCACTTCTACCGTTCAGGTGGGCGAAATCAGGCATTTTTAGGAATTATCAGGTATTTCCTCTCACAATACCGAATACCACAGTTTCGGTCACTGTTTCTGGTATTACCAGAATTTTCCGGTATCTGGTATTGTTTTGAAAACACTGGAAAAAACCTATTTTATTCTAAATTTTATCTCAATCACACGGCACATTATCCGTACCGGAACCAAATGTATTATGCTCAGCTCAATACTTATTGAAGCTAGCAATCAGTACATTAATTGCAAAACATCCAACATAGCAATAATAGCAATACCTATATGTAGTGATTATGGTGATTGGTGAATACACCCCGAGGGAATATCCCATAAGAGATAGAGAATGTTGACTAACGATACACAAAAACTCACTTTTATTACTAATCAATTACACTAATACAACACACACATGCATATACTAGCCTATCTCTATTTTGGTGCGCACACATACAACATTGGCAACCTCCTATTTATACTTGCCTAATGTCGGTTGGAGAAGTATCATCTAATTTCTAGATTATTCAACCGACTTTACTTATACAACTATATACAATCCACTTAGTTCTAGATAAATCTATTTACAACTTATGTATACTTGATTCTTCTAGAAATTTCAATATCGGTCTTGAAACCAATCTGAATTGGGCTTGGGCTTCATTCGGGCTAATCCAATCGGTGATGATTTCAACACTCCCCCTCAACACCGACTTCGTAATATTATATCTTTTGGAACTCCTCGTCCATCGGGATCGTCGTGCTTCTTGCTATCTTTATGAAATCTTCGAGAATGGCATTGAATTTCTATCGTCGGCCTATCTTCAACTTGCTTCACTACAAATTTCAACTTTGAATGCGGTACCTGTAGTTGTTGTCGTCGAGTTCCTCTGTCGTCTACTCGACAAATTGCGCGACAATTTTCTCTTCGTCGCGAGATCACTTGTTCTTTAGCAGCCTTCTCCATGACTGCTACATCATCACTCTCCTCAGTAATGAATTCCATGCTTGCGTCCTCTCGTGGCTTCTTCTCAACTTCCACCACCGCGCAACTTCCTATTGCAGTCTCCTCCTCGGCTGCCTCTTCGAAGAACCACGGTTCGAAGTCGATCTCCTCTTCAGACTCCGAATCCGTCTTGTCAAATATCGCGACGGTCGCCAAACCGTCCCACTCTTCTTCACTCTTTACATCGAATGGTGCCTTCTCCTTCATGGCCACCACAATGTTTCCTTCTTCATTCTTGAACTGGCACTCTCTCGCATAGTGCCCTTGTCGTCCGCAGCTGTAGCACACCACGCTTCTCCTGCGGGATTCACGATCGGCTCCATTGCCCTCTTGGCCTCTTGGAGCTCCCCCTGAACACGTGCACCTGCAACACTCATGCACAATCTTCTCAGCCTTCTCAACAACTGGTTGCCTTCTATGTTGGCTCCTGTTCGACACTCCACGTCGACCACTATACAGGGCCGTCTCTTCTTCCTCTTTCTTCATTGTCAATCCGACAAGCTGCTTGACAAGTGCCTCTTGACTTGCCAACAAACTCTCTAGATCCAACAAGGATGGTTGCGTCTGCCACCCTTGGATAGCTGTCACGAATGCTCCGAACTCCGGCCGCATTTCGTTTATGATTATCCGCCGCATTCGATCTTCGCCAATCTTCGCATTGGCGTCTAGCTGCTCGATTTCTCTACATAAATTCTTAACTTTCAGAAAATACTCACTTACAGTCATGTTGCCCTGCGAGATGTTCATCAACTCTCTCTCGAAGAGTTGCAACCGACTCGTGTTCTTCTTCGAAAATAATGCGGCGAATGTATCCCACGCTTCTTTCGGCGTCTCGACATCTTCAATATGCGACAACATACTCTTATCAATTGTCGCCTTCAACACGAACAAGGCTCTACCCGCCTTCACCTTCCACTTTTTGTACGCTCGAATCGAGTTTGGCGGCGGCTCCGTCTCATCATCACCGACAACATCCCACAAGTCTTGTCCCTGCAAATAAGACTTGATACACGTACGTCAATCTCTATAATTATAATTATTCAACTTCTCTATTAACCCACTCATTCCACTCAAATCTGACATACCGACTCAACTAACTTCACTCAAGACACGACTCGACAAATACTAACCGGCTCTGATACCAATTGTGGACTAACGATACACAAAAACTCACTTTTATTACTAATCAATTACACTAATACAACACACACATACATATACTAGCCTATCTCGATTTTCATGCGCACACATACAATATTGGCAACCTCCTATTTATACTTGCCTAATGTCGGTTGGAGAAGTATCATCTAATTTCTAGATTATTCAATTGACTTTACTTATACAATTATATACAATCCACTTAGTTCTAGATAAATCTATTTATAACTTATGTATACTTGATTCTTCTAGAAATTTCAATATCGGTCTTGAAACCAATCTGAATTGGGCTTGGCCTTCATTTGGGCTAATCCAATCGGTGATGATTTCAACAGATAACCTCAATCATACTTCAAAATGATTTTTCGGTTATTCTTTTATTTTTTGAAGGCTCCGTGGCAAACATTTTTTTTGGGTTATTCATTCAACTACTTACCACTCGTTTACACATCTTTATGGGAGAAGTAATATCACGATACCATCATTGTTTAATGTTAAATTTGAATATTAAAAAAAAGGTTTGACAATTAATATCGAGATAGGCGTCTTTTATTTTGTTTCATTTAATGATTTGAGCTATGTTGCACATACTTCACAATACACAACACACTGACGCCACTGATTTGCTGATGTGGAGATTGGATGCTCAAAGGGACATTAATTTACACTCTGTTTGTTCTTTTATAACTATTAGAGGGGTAAAATTGGAAGATACTGATAACTGATTTGTCGGAAAATGGAAAATACTTTAATTGTTTTGCTCATTTGAAACTTGAAGAAAAACATGATTTTAATTCAAAACTTACAGAAAAGCATGAGGAAAATATAATTATCAATTTCTAACTTAGTATCATTTTAGGCAGAGAATTTGTCAGAGCAAGAGGAGATATTTGAAGAACTGCTGCCACAAGATTGGGACATGTATGCATGGTTCCCATTCTGAAAATACTATCGAAGATACTGGAATTACCTGGGGATCAGGAAAATGCATATATTCCTACTAGGGCAATTTCAATAGTTGGTTCAGACATTCTAGTCAATTGCAATATCATAATAAGTTCCTATGTTAGTCTTTCCGTGTCTGTTCAATAGTCTAGTTTTGTTGGCATAATTTTTTTATGGTGATCACTAGATAGCCTCTGTCTAGTTTGTCTAAATTTTTTTTTTTTTTTTGATGGTGATATACAGTCTCTCCGAAGGGTTTTTATTTTTATTTTTCTTGCATTTTTGTTGTTTTTCTGGCTTAGTAAAGCCTCAGAAATATTATCTTTGTTTCAATTAAATAAATCAGCGTGGTATACTCACCTTTTATTCAGAAAAAAAATTAAGCTATTTTTTAATCGATAAGAAATAACGCAATTTAAATTAGGTACTATTCTAAACTACTATTCGGAATTTAGATATGTGGATAGGAAAATTTGCATATATTGCAAATCTAAATAATAATTAGGTTAAATATTTAAAATATTCAAGTTTTCATGTTAATCTCATTAATCAAATGTATTATTACTGAATTAATACATGTATTTATTTCGGATTGAATTAGGAAAGAAAAGGGGATAAACCAGCTGACGGGGCTTGGAATTTGAATGGCCCAGACAAGTAAAATTGGGTGCTTATACTCCGCGTTTGTTTAATTACACACCCAGAATTAACCAGAAATGATAACTGCCATCTCCAATTTTGCTATCCTTACCATCGCAAAACACAAAATGAACACATAAAACAGACAAGATAAATATATAGATGATCAAAGTGAACACTTACAAACAAATCAGTATTGTCATCCCTTGTTCAGATTTTTTATATGTACATTCAACTTATTTTTATTGAGTGTATATGTTCACTTTGATCACTATATATGTTCACCTTATCTATTTTATGTGTTCACTTTCTGTTTAGCGATGGCAAGGAATAACAAAATTGCAGATGACATTAATCAATTTCTATAATCAACTTTCTAAGAGGGAGGAATTGCTGATCTGAATATTCAGGATAAGAAAAGAAAGACTTTTCAGTGCTATTACAAGCAAGGGTTACAATGGACCAAATATGAAATACAGTAGCTAGTTTCAAGATTTTTGTTAGGTAGAGTTCAAACCGAGCTTCTCCTCATCCAAGTAACATGCACGGTTAGGACCACAAATCAATTACATAACTTCAACTTTCTAAAAACTAATTTTTTTGAACATTTTTAAGCGATTTCATCTTCATTCCTGAACAATAGCTTTTTTTCTCGTCATGCTCAACATATATTCACACATACCGTCTGTTGTGAAATCTAGAGCATGCATTCTCTGTACAGTTGAATATTATAGAATTTAAACTTGCAAAAAAGACATTCGAATTTAAGGTCGGCTGGCAACCAACATTACATTAAATTAATAAGAAGCTGCACAAGTTACAGAGTGGGAACTCTAAGTCGGAACTAAAGTTACATTAAATTAAATAAAAAGTTCCATAGCATATCAATTTCAAAGTAAAATATTTGACACAACGATCCTCTACATATACCAATTTGCACTTCTCGTATTATTTTAGCAAAAAGAACTCATAAATCATCAAGTTGTCTTGAAGGGCTTATACACCTTCAAATCCGATACAATTCCCACAATAGATCCGATAGCTGCAGCTACAGAAATCACAAGGCATAAGCTGCTGAGCAATTGCAACCAGATCCAGCGTGTACTCCACTTCGGAACTTTCTTTTGCACTATGTACATTTCTATTGGAAAATATACTGTCATTGGCCAGAAACCTATGGCCCCTATCAATCCAACTACATCATCGAAAAACGGCATGAGCATGGAGATGAAGGTGGCAAGCACCACAAACAGAGAGCGCCATGTCAGTCGAAAGAGGTTGATGTTGAGGTTGTATGACTTAGACAAGGACATAGGAATGGTTATTTCATTTGTGATGAATTTGCAATTAGGCCATGTTCCCTTGGCCCAATTTTCGATGAACGCATATAGAGGCTGGCAATAGACCTGTTTTTTAAAGTTATACAGGCAGTCTTAATTAGCTACACTTAATGGACTGAAATCAAAATATTTTGCCTGGTAGTTATTTTTGTTGTTAGCATCATGACAACTAAAATACATTTTTGTTAATCTTTTCATATGGTCTTTTGTAAAATTTATTTTGTCTACTCTATCAAAGATTAACTGTCAAACTACCATAATATAGGAACTCCTTAAATTAAGTTGCAATTATTTTCATTACCTGATAGGCGCCAACAAGGTGAATAACAATAGCAGCATTTGCTATATCCAAGAGCCAGAATGGGTTGTAAAAGCCGAAACCAGTGAGCAAATTTCCTGGTGCAAGATCACCAAAACCGCCATAGCCCATGCAACCACAGAGCAAGTAAAACACTGTAGTCGCTGAAATGCTAATACTCGTTGCCCGTTTCATCACTTTAGCCTCTGATGGAGGCGGTGCTTTGATAGTATCCTATAAAAAATATATATATATATTTTTAAGTTTGGCAATTTGTCTTCTTTTCAAAAAAATATATATATACACAGAAATAGAAGTTAAAAATTCTTAGCGAAACCATTGAAATGCTTACTTGGATTTCGATGAGAATCAACGAGAAAGAGTACGCAAAGGCAATGCTGCCGATTGCTTGGAAAACCAACCAAATCTTGTGGACTGGTGTGACCAATCCAATGCTTATGCCAGTGAGGCTACCTTTGAACCCACCATTTTCTGTACAAAATAGTAAACATTTTTCTTTAGCTAGTTAGCGTTCATATATACTAAATGCTATTTAGTGGATATATGTGTGGTTAATTACCTATGACTTGAACGATGCCGAGGGCAAGACCGATTGTTGAGTAGGTAAATGACATGATGGCGGCAATGATGGAAAGACCAGCAATTTTTTCGAAGTTAGGAAATTGTGAGAAAATTATCTGCACTATTCCAAATATAATCATATATAAATTGCTTGATATTTGACAGGGATCATCTTTTCCATTCTCATGAAAGCAATTGGATCTTTTAATTGCCCTGTTTAAGAAATATAAAAATTTAAACAATCAATTAAGGATACTTATTTTGCCAAAAATAATATTATTAGAAAAAAGTAGGACCAACTAGGTTAATTACTTACACCATGCTAGAAGTTGCAGCAATTGTATATCCAATGGCAGTACCAATGAGGTTGATATATTGAAGAAAACCGCACATCTTGACCTTCGCTCCAGCTACATACATATTTAACAAAAGTTAAGCAGTTTCTTTCTCACCACATAAATGCATGAAAAATGCTAATTGATGAAAAGTTTTATATAATAAGCAGTTGTCATAAAAGGAACATACAAAGGTTAGCTTGGACTGCATCCTTGTACGTATAATTCCGTTTGCCTGTGCTGGGGTCACAGGAGCGGTAGCAATCTGACAATAGTGTCGAGGTATAATACGTCACAAAAGAGAAGAGGATCATGATACCCGGACCTGCAACCCAACCCAACTGCCCGACGGCCCATGCCAGAGATAGCACGCCGGACCCAATAACTGCAGTTATTATGTGTGCGCTTGCTGTCCATACAGTTCCTGAAAAAACAAAAAGAAAATATATTTTTGCATGTCACCAATTGTTAACTAAAAATTAGTACAATTTCCAAATAAAAAAGGACAATGTTTTAGTATAAGTTCAAACGAAAAATGATCAAACCTGTTCTTTTGGGGCGACCGTCGTCATCAAAGCAGTCTGAATTGCATTGTGATTCGCCAGACTCTACATCCGAGGGGGTGCGACTTGTAAACTGGCAGTTATTTGAGGCTCCGTTGCCTTCCATCTTGGATGCACAGAAGACAGACAACCAAGGCGAGATGAACAGATGGAGATCAAAGTTCAGAGCTTGTGAAAATCCTTGATCATCCTTGATCAATGAACACAAACACAATAAACGCAGCGGTGTTTACTTCCTGTTTATATATCTGATTGAAGACCAAAAATATACATAGTCGGTCAAGTAATAGGAGTAAACGCTGGAATTTATTGCTTGAATATGGAAACTGTCAGAAATAGATATCTATGCGAGAAGAATTATTTCCGCTTATTTGGAAAAAGCTTTGTTAGTGCTTGCTAATATCTTGAACTCTTGGTCGTAACATGTTCTAAATATAGAAATTTCTGTTTTCAATACAATAATATTTTAAGTCACAAGTATATTTTTGAGTGTGAAAATATATGGTGACTTGATACTAGTATTGCAGTTTGTAATGCTTTTATAAATTTGGAAATAAATTTTTGTGTTGACATAATTGTCCTACGATTTAGTATTTATGGAGTGCTCTCCTAAAAAAAGGGAAAAAAAGTTAAGGAATCTTCTTGCTATTTTCAAGGACATATTTTAGTACTATGAATCTTTTATATATATGGTTAGTTTCTTGAAATTTACATTAAACCGGTGTACTTAATTAGCAATTAAGCAAAGCTGCTAGCTATTCAAGCACATATTTTGCCTTATCAAAATCAGCAATTCAAATTTGCTGTTTGAGCTTTTCAACAATAATTTATGCTTACCTGCCCAAATTATCTACATTTAATCAGTAATAACTATTTAATCATAATTTAACTACACAAATGAGTTTTATCTACAGAATTATTTTACGCAAGTCCCAAGGTAACTCTTCGAGTCGGATAAAGATATTAATATCCAAGACCCGAAATAAAACTTAAGCTTTTGGGCTGAGCCCATAAAAGGTCAACATGGGCCCAAGAACAGAACCGAAACTGATACGAGACATACTAATTTTTTGACATCCGTGACATCCCAGTTTTGAAGCCCATCTCCAATGCAAGCCCGTAAACCAGCGTCTCCTTCTCTTCCGCTCTCTCCTTCGATCTCTCTTTTGACTCTCGCTCTATCCTCGTTATTTTGCTCTTCTCTTCCGCTCTCATCTCTCCCTGTCATTCTCCCCTTCAACTCCCGCTTCGTTTTTGTTCTCCATATTGCCCTCCCTCAATGCCCTCTCTTCTTATTTCTCTTCTTCTCGATCTTTATTTTTTCTCGTACTCCTTTACATATAACAATTTAATATATCTCTTGATTTATAATAAATAATCCTTTCTGTCAAAATAGATACTTCTTTTAGTCAAAAAATATACTCTTATGTTATAATATAATAAGATACTTCCTTACGTTAATATAATTACTCTCATAAGACAAATTAAATACTCATTAAAAGTAAATTCACAATTGAAAATATATTTGAGACTTCCTTAATGAATCTTACATACTCCCTTAAAAATAATTAGTTACTTCCTAATACAAATTACGCACTTCCATAATAAAAGATAACTGAAAATATTTTTATAACTCCCTTAATGAATGTTACATACTTCCATAAAAATAATTAGTTACTCTTTTAATACAAATTACTTACTTCTATAATAAAAGATAATTAAAAACATTTTTAACACTCCCTCAATGAATATTGCATACTTCCTTAAAAATAATTAGTTACTTCCTTAATATAAATTAAGTACTTCCATAATAAAAGATAATTGAAAATATTTTTAACTCTTCATTAATGAATATAACATACTCCCTTACCTCTATTTAGTTACTCCTTTATCACAAATTAGATACTTCTATAATAAAAGATAAATGAAAACTTCTTCGACACTCTCTTAATAAATTTTACATACTCTCTTAATAAAATTTAGATACTCTCTTACAAAAAATTATGTACTTCCATAATAAAAGATAAATTAAAACATAGTTGATGCTCCCTTAATGCATCTTACATACTTCTTTGTGTATAATATATACTCTTTAATTTTTATTAGGAATGACAATGTTTATATAAAGAGATAAAAGAAGATAAAGAAAAAAAGAGATTGATGGGAGGAGATGAAAGATGAGCGCGAATGGGAGAGGAGAGGTGAAGGAAGGGCGGAGAGGGGAGAGGCGAGGTGAAGGAAGGGTGCGAAGGAGAGATGAGGGATGAAGAGAGAGTGCGAAGGGGAGAAGAGATCAGTGAGAGGAGAGCGTGGCTGCGTGGAGAAGAGAGAATGGAACGGATCGCTGGACCAAATTCACTGGACCTTTGTTGGGATGTCTTACGATGTCATTTTCTTAGGATGACACTTAGGATATCCGTTGTTGTATGTTACAAATGTTCGGTTTAATAATAAGAAGTGTTCAGTTAAATGCGTCAGAGTCGCACCAAAATCAGAGTCACGCGTGAGTCAAGAGGTGCGCTAGGATGCAAGAGTAGAGTCGGAAAAAATTTAATTTGAATCGGATCAGTTCATGACCCTTTTTATTTTTTTCATGTGTTTTTTGTTTGGTTCGTGACCCCTTGGCTTAGTTTTTTTTTATAACAGTTATATTTCCTATTCCAACTAATTGAACATTTACATTTAAATAACTGAACATTTGTACTTATTAAACTGAATGTTCGTACTTACTACACTAAACATTTATACTTAATAAACTAAACATGTTTGCTCGTAACATTTATATTATATGTTGCAACTAACTGAACATTTATACTCAATTAACAGAACATTTGTACTTAACCAACTGAACTTTTCGGCAAAAATAAAAGAAAAAACAAAATGAACATAGCGAACACTTATAAAACAGTGAACAATTCTACTACAAAGTAAACATTTATATTGATGAAGGAATTTATAACCTAGGATATCAAATAAATTTATAACCTAGAGCTAACATCACTAGTCATTTTAGTTAAGCTTTAGGGTCGAACCCAAGGAACGGTACAACTGATTACCAGACTTTACTTCCTCACGAAATCTAGGCAAGATAATTTTTAGATTTTATGATTTTAAAAGACAATTATCTAAAGTGCAATTAAATAAATTATTTTTGGTATTTTCTGGACTCTAAATAAATGCAAATAATGTCCTAGGAATTTGTGTTTAATTAGTTTAGCTCCAAAACACCTTTGTCTACAATTTTCACCGAGTCATAGGCATATTTCGGACCGAAATGTATGGATTTCTGTTTCTGTCCAAAACTTACTTTAGACCTCTTGTTTCAACTTGATATCTTTACACAATGTTATGTGAAGGCTACTGGACGATCAGACCTAAGTCCTAACCTCAGCTGTCGCGATTTCAGTTCTGACTTGACTTGGAACTCGGTTTTTGCTACTTAAACAACTAAACATATACTTTCGTTCTGATTTAGCTATTTAAGTATGTTTAGTTGGATTTCTAGAGGTATTTACAGTCCTGTCGGATCAGTAAAAGTTACACCTTTCGGTCGCGAACTAACCTCCTCTTTCGAGCGATTGGCTTATCTCAAGTGCTTAAATAACTAATTATTTGTTCTATTTTAATGTCCTAATGGTGCTGCAGTTCATCAATAGGTAAACAGTCAAACAAACAATTAAATTAACCAAGCAAGATATAATTCTCAACAAAACATATCACATATCATAATATAAAGCAATCAAGTCATCACAAGATACTAAACTAATCTACTAACTACACCAAAGACATCATTAACTAGCCTAACATGCAAAAAAAATAAGATACAAACTCCATCAAATCAAAATATCAAGAGAAAAGGAACGAATAAACCAAATATCGCTTCTAACTCAAGATATCGATCGTCCGAAGTCGTGGTTGGATCGGTTCTACCGTTGTCGCGTCCAGAATCGCTCCAAAATTGCTGCCATGGACGTGCTCCGCTGGGAGAGGTGGAATCCCACGCCTTTAGGCGTGAGAACGGTGGTGGAAATTATTGTATGGAAGGTTGGATACGTCTCTGGTCGAAATTCGTACTTAAAAACACCTAGGGAAAGACTAGGAGGCGGCTAGGGCAAGAGGGGATCCTTCCTTCTTTGAAAATTAACAAAAATCACTTTCCATAAAAGAAATTTCGGACCGAAATCTGGAAATTTCGGTCCGAAATGTATAAATTTCGGACCAAAATTCCAGAATCGAGCATTGATAGTATTTTGACCATAATTTCTTCATCCGGACTCCGATTGAGGTGATTCAAAGATCGTTGGAAAGTTTAGGATGAGCTCTACAATGCTATGGACTCCTTTCAGTCATTTTCTTCTTCAAAATCCACCTTTTTATGCAATTATTGTGTCCAATCCACCAAGTTCCTACAAAACAAGTCAAATTCCATGGCACTGTCCAATCTTGCAAAATATAATGCAAAAGTGCAGTGAATATCATTGGTTTGGGTAGTATTTTGGTGCCAAATATGATCAAAATATATATATAAATAAGAAATATCATATATCTAATAAAGTGACCACTTATAAAAATGAAATAAACAAAAAATGCGCGCTGGGTGAGTAGAGGGAATAGAGCGCTACTCAGCGAATGCTGACCGTGATGGTAGTAATCAATTTCAAAATTCAGTGCGCTGAAACGTAACAAAAAACTCTTCCATTTTTGTTCCTTTCTGGACGGAACGGAACGAAAACGTGCGAAACGGATGACTATTGATAGCTCTACGTGTAATTTGCATGCTACTCTCAGCTACATTTAGGTGTCAAACATGGTCAAAAACCATGAAAACAACCTATGCCGTTACCGTTCCATATAAAATCGATAAAAACCAACCATGCCACTTACCGTTTCGTTTATTAAACAAAACAGATTTATGTTCCATCAACCGTTCTATTTACCATTTTCTATTAAAATAACCAATTTCAGTGTTTCATTTATTGATAATGGTATAAACAACTGTGCCACACCGTTTCGTTAAAAATATGGTACAATTTCTGATGTCATTTACTCGTTTCATTTCACTTAAATGAAACTGCATAACGGTAAATGACGTACCGTGAGCCTACGTTACGTGTAAAACAGTAAAAGCGAAAGTGCACGACCCACGCGACTGCTCAAGGGACAATTGAAAGTTCCCAGATTCAACACTTTTTCTCCAACCTCGGGGTCCTTGTTTACCATTAATTTCTTTCTTTTTATGTTATTTAAAATGGGTATGTTTTGCGAAGAACCAAGAATGCATGTCCGTGCTGGTGCTACTTGTCCTTTTTGGACATTGTATTCTTTAGTCTCTTTTCAAATTTCATGCATATGATACCACAAAGAACTAATCAAACAAAGTACATATTAGAGGTGTAAAATTGGAAAATACCGATTTGGTGGAAAATGAAAAATTCCTTGTACGATTAAGATTTTCACAAAATAAAATTCTTGCCTAAGTGGTCTTAATAAAAAAAAAAAGGTGGAATGGAAATGACAGTTGCTCATTTTGTTGCAGCAATTTGGTATTGGATTGACTACGTTATTATTGAGCTGGAATAACATTCCTGGCATATATACTAGCTCAGTTTAGATGGATGCAGGAATAAGAGAATAGTTTTTTTCTACTCCCAAATTTATTATAAACAATCCAAACTCTTCACAAAGTTACACGCTTCTCAATACTTCTTCCCTTATTTCTTTTATTCCCAGACCATCCAAACGGAGCCACTGAGATATGACCTTCCAACTGCATAAACACAACATAAATGCTTTATTCATGGTTTTTAATGATTTTTTGGGATCATTTGAAACTTGAAGAAAAACAAGATTTTTAATTCAAAACTTACAGAAAGCATGAGGCAAATATTATTATCAATTTCTAATTTAGTATCATTTTAGGCAGGGAATTTGTCAGAGCAACAGAGAAGATATTTGAAGAACTGCTGCCACAAGATTGGGACATGCATTGTTCCCATTCTGATGCAGTCTGATCGACACTATCGAAGATACTAGTATTACTGGGGAACAGGAAAATGCATAATATTCTGACAAGGGCAATTTCAATAGTTGGTTCAGACATTCTAGTCAATTGCAATATCATAAAAAAAGTTCCTATGTTAGTCTTTCTGTGTCTGTTTAAACGTCTAGTTTTGTTGGTATAATTTTTTTATTGTGATCACTAGATAGCCCTGCTGTCTAGTTTGTCTAAAAAAAATTTTTTTTGATGGTGATATACAGTCTCTCCTAAGTTGTTTTTTTTCTGGCTTAGTAAAGTCTCAGAAATATTATCTTTGTTTCGATTAAATAAATCAGCGTGGTACGTATACCCATCTTTTATTCAGAAAAAAAATTAAGCTATTTTTTAATCGACTAGCAGCAATGCCCACCCAATGTGTGGGCGGACTTAAATGCGTGAAAATATTTTTTCACACAGATATATTGTACATTTTTTATATTTCAGGTTAACATTTGTCTTGATCGGTATTGAAATTAGCATTAGTATTCACCGGTTTAAACAAATAGAAACAATAAAAGTAGACATATGAACAACTCAAAAAAAATAATTAGATGAAACTAAATATGTTTTTCAATTGAAAGTTTCACATTAAAATATATCGTCTAATTGGACCCGGCTCATATTTACAGTTGCAAATTTTATAAATACATCCAATCTCGATCATATTCTTAAAAGACTCTTTTAGCTTCTCCAGAACAATCGCTCCTATTATTTACAAAAGTGTAAGAAATTTATTGCAATATTGTGTAAAATGCAACTTATAGTTGGTACAATGTAAATTTTATTTTGATTTTTAAAGAATGTTAAATTTACTTAAATTTTTATTTTAAAGTTTTTTTAAACTATGAGAATGATGCTGACCACCAATGTATTGATAAAAAAAATAAGCAGCTATTACAAAAGTCCATGTCAAATTTCTAATTAATGTTCGGTAAAGCAAATGTTAAGTAAATGTATTTATCTTATTTTATGCATTTCTAGATCTGATGAAATAATGCCAGGGTCTGAACCCAATAATAGACCATTTAGCAAATAGCGTAAAATAAGGTTGTGATTGTTAACTAAACTAAGACTCAATTGCAAACCACGGATGCGTTGTAACATTAGATACCTATGAATCTATGATATAACTATAAGAGGTATATAGAAGAGTATTCAGCAATTTTTAAGTATTATCGAAATTATTCTCTAAAACCCAACAACGAAGTTTACATGAGAATGGGAACTATGAAATCCCTTCTCACATTGACTTGAAATTTTATCATTTGACCAACCACTTTGTCTCTTTGACCACCTTAGATAAAATAGATCGAAAAAGAAAATTCATCAAACAAAAACTTGACACCTTCCATTCTCCTGTTAGCATTTTTTTTTAATATCTTCTCCTGTTACATCATCAATCTGCAAATCCTAATACGTTATACTAAATGAAACTATACATGAAAGGAACGCAAATTTTCATATACAAAAATTGAAAAGAACGCATGAAGAAATGTTTAAAAAGAAAACAAAATCAAACTGCTACCAACTTTTCTACAATAATTAATATACCAATCACAGTATGCTGCAGTCAATCTTCCCAACCTCAACCAGATTTTATTCATGGGAAATGGAAGTCCCATTGCCACGCCTAATATTAGAGAAACTATATAGGTCAAAAAATAGAACTCACAGTTTTAAGTTGTTCATGAATAAGATCATCGGCTGATGACTCGTCATGCAATCCATATAAACAAAGTATTCAAGAACTTAATTAATTGTAGAAGCATTAAATCTTCGTACCACCATACTTTTACCAAACCTGACTCTATCGCACTGGTATGCAAGAGATGAGAAGCTGTTTAAAAATAAAATGAACAAAGAAAGGAGATGTTACCAGATTCCATCACACGCCAAGATAAGGAATTCATCTTCATCTGTTATGTTTATCTAGCAAAATACATATAATTTAAAAAATCACCAATAAATTTAGTTTGTACAGATCATCTGTTTTAACACAACGCATTTAAACAATAAAAAGAAAGAAAAAACTATAAAATCTGACCATAGTAAAACACAATTTGTCTTCTCCAGTGTGCAAGATATTCTACACTATTAAAAATTTAGATTGTAATGCTTACCACGTTGATATCAGTATTGCATGTCACAATCTGTTTCTCAGCTGACAAGAAACTTGTTATCCTTGAACTCCATGTCACCTGAAACGATATAAAATAATCATTGGCAACATTACCATTATTCAAATATGGAATCATAGCAGCAACCAGTTTAAACCAAAACAAATAGTTCGCATAAGCATTCTGTTGATTGTAATTCCCAGTCATATTTTGTATTAATAGTAACACTTTAAAATTGATTCAATAGGAAGTGGTACAATACATGCAAATAAAGCCCATGCATTGCCTTTCTAATTTGCAACTAACCCCCAAAAAAGTTATAGGGTGCTATTAGCAAATAACCCAAATTCTAGGTGCTTACTGCATAAACAACAATATTTTGGATATAATAATTAGAAAAAGAACCTTCATGCTAATTTTGAGTAATAAAATATTTAACAAAATTATTTTAGACTCCAATGCAACAAAAATCTGAAAGACCTACAAGATGTCCATCTGTAGCATCCACTGTGTTCAATGGATGAAGTGGTTGCAACTAATTAAGCACAAATTAATTAGTAGTTAAGTATTAAACAACAAGAGGCTGGTATATGTAATGATAGTAGGGAATCGATAACATTTTTCAAATATATGAAATGAAATTGGTGTTTACCAAGTAAATTATCGGAGCATCCATGGCGGTTGAAGCTTGCATGTCCCCTAATAACGTTCATGCAATGACTTAGGTTGGATATAAGAAAGAACACTAACATGGAGCTGTTATTATAATCAGAGAATGAGAAAGCATTAAAAATGGACACAACGCAGAAACCATCAAGTGCCATCAAGAAGTGATTTCTATGTCCCAAAATTAAAAGGTTTTTTGCTTAGTTTCATGGAATCTTGTCTACTTGTCTCAGTTTACTGGTGTTTATTTTTACATCTAGTTATCTTTTATATAAAGTCAGTTATATAATTAACAAAAGAGATAGTAGGTAAAGGGTAAAAAAGAAATAATATATCTAGTCAGTTCTCAAAACATCTCATCTATTGTCCGGGAGAATAAACCAATCAAAATAGAGAAAGAATCCAATCTAAATATCTATTGTCCGGGAGAATAAAATAAAACCATAAATGAGTACTTCCCTCCATATTTAAATATGAGACCGTTTATTTTACTGGTTTTGTTTCCTTTATAATGTTATTCAACTAAAACTTTCAGTGAAAGCATCAAAACAGAAATGTTATTAGACCAACATCTATTTAACAAAATAAATCACATGTTTCTGTAACCATGCTTAACTGAGTGAGAGAAGGATTTGACGAAGGGAAATAAACATTCTTGATAAATTGCAAAATGAAATAAGACTTACATATTCAAATGCTAAAAATAGTTTATTAATTATTACTTTGTATCCAACCAAAAAAACATAAATATATGCGATTTTCAAATAAATAAACAAATTCTAACCAGAGATGAGGCCAGAGGCGATCTTTGGCGAGACCAAGCAAAAGCACCAAGAAATGTTCAGTGGAAGGGGCAAAATGGGAATTATGCGACGACTGGAGCCACTTGAAGAAGCGAAGAGCATGGAGAGGGTTCAACGACGCCGCAGAGCGGTGAACGCGCAAGGCGAGGTCTAAGGAGAGGGGAGGAGGCAGAGGCGATTGAGCGTGCAAAATTTTGACATAGTAATGAGTGATTAAAACTTGAAAGTAATAAGTTGGATAAAGGACCTGTACACAATAGCAACTTCCTCTCCAGAACCTTCCTTCAGACTCAGCCTATTCAGGAGAAATTGAAGATAAAAAAAGAAATTAGTAGTAATAAATCAAGGAATTAAGGAATAATAATCGGAGTCACTTTGTTCTGTCAGAAAAATAGACCCATAGATAAATCAACGAAAAAGGAATTAGAAGAATTAAGAGGTATTCCTTGAAAAGTCTATTTTCAAACCAAATTGGCTTCATGTGAAAATTTAGAACAAGATTATAACAACTAACAAACAAACAACCATTAAGGTAATACAGTCCTATTGTACTCAATACTGGCATCCAGGATCAGTCGAAGAAGAGTCAGAAGTGAAGAGAAAACAACAGGAGTAACCTGAGACCAAACAAAAAAAAAAAGAACTTGAATTCTCTTATATGTAAAAGTACCAGTTTTAACAATGCATCAAACTTAGGAAGAACCAACCTGGTAAGAAAATGAAGGAAAAAATTAATGCTGGAGCAACTGTGATTAGCCATAAAGAGGAAGCCATGGCCAGCATGATATGATATGATAAAAGAAAAGTATAATTAAATGTCGGCAACAAAAGGTAGCATAAGAAAAAGCAATATCGTGTTTGTTTGCAAAAGCATAAACAAGAGGGAGACCAGTAATAAAAAGTATAAACAATCTTATAACTTGGTAGTGAATTCTTGGAGTTTCTAACGTGCTCTAGTAGGAATTGTTTATTTTATCTTCGTCTCTTTTCACACAGAGGGCATTACAATTACAAAGTACAATGTTTAAATAGGAATTGAGTTGTATTGTATGGGTGGGATATCAGAGTTCGAATTTCGAAATTGAACTTAAAAGGACGCATACCTATTTCAAATTTCATTGAATTTCAAATTTCAAATCGAAACAGCGGGTGTGCGATCCGTGGTTGTATGCGCATCAGGGCCTCAGGGGCTGAGGTGGTGATCCGTGGTGCGATCCGCAGCGGTATGCGCATCAAGGGGATGAGGTGGCGATCCATGGGCCGTTGGGTAGGGGTGGCAATCCGTGAGTCATTGGTGGAAGGCGGTCGATCTACATCGTAGGGTTACAGATCTGTCGGAGAAAGGGATGGATATGAAAAAAAAAATGCGGCTCCTTTCTCTACCTTCCGATTATAAAAAAAACAGGACAGAGACGCTGAAATTAATTATATTGTATAAAAATATAAAAATAAAAAAAAGGTCTACGGAAGGAATCGAACGGGGGTACGCAGTACAACAAGCGATCGTTCCTTCAGCTTGCGACATGTTCAAGGAATAAATACCTTTTTGTTCTGCGACACAATCTGATCCCCTTATCAAGTTTCTATTTTATTAATCAATGGTGTAGATTATAAATTAAAAACAATCAATGATGCAGATCGTTCAGATCAAGGTTGTATCCTGAGATGTTATATCCTTCTATTGGTGCTTTTAATATAGTAAAAATAAAAATAAAGATAAGAAAATAACTCAATTCAAATTAGGTACTATTGTAAACTACTATTCGGCATTTAGATGTGGATAGGAAACTTTGCATATATTACGATTTACGAATCTAAGTAATAGTTAGATTAGTGAGTAGTGACTATTTTAAATGTTCAAGTTATCATGTTGATCTCATTATTTAATTCATAATTTAAATGTATTATTACTGAATTTATATATATACATATATTTATTTCGGATTGAATTGGGAATGAGAAGAGGATAAACCAGCTGAAGGGGCTTGGAATTTGAATGGGCTTGACAAGTAAAATTGGGCCGGAATTGGGTGCTTAAGTACAGGCTGTACAGCGTTTGTTTAAGTACACTTACACACCCAGGCGGCCAGGCCAGAATTTAACTTTCTAAGAGGGAGGAAATGCTGATCTGAATATTCAGGATAAAAAAAGAAAAAGACTTTTCAGTGCTATTACAAGCAAGGGTTACAATGGACCAAATATGAAATACAGTAGCTAGTTTCAAGATTTTTGTTAGGTAGAGTTCAAACCGAGCTTCTCCTCATCCAAGTAACATGCACGGTTAGGACCACAAATCAATTACATAACTTCAACTTTCTAAAAACTAATTTTTTTGAACATTTTTAAGCGATTTCATCTTCATTCCTGAACAATAGCTTTTTTTCTCGTCATGCTCAACATATATTCACACATACCGTCTGTTGTGAAATCTAGAGCATGCATTCTCTGTACAGTTGAATATTATAGAATTTAAACTTGCAAAAAAGACATTCGAATTTAAGGTCGGCTGGCAACCAACATTACATTAAATTAATAAGAAGCTGCACAAGTTACAGAGTGGGAACTCTAAGTCGGAACTAAAGTTACATTAAATTAAATAAAAAGTTCCATAGCATATCAATTTCAAAGTAAAATATTTGACACAACGATCCTCTACATATACCAATTTGCACTTCTCGTATTATTTTAGCAAAAAGAACTCATAAATCATCAAGTTGTCTTGAAGGGCTTATACACCTTCAAATCCGATACAATTCCCACAATAGATCCGATAGCTGCAGCTACAGAAATCACAAGGCATAAGCTGCTGAGCAATTGCAACCAGATCCAGCGTGTACTCCACTTCGGAACTTTCTTTTGCACTATGTACATTTCTATTGGAAAATATACTGTCATTGGCCAGAAACCTATGGCCCCTATCAATCCAACTACATCATCGAAAAACGGCATGAGCATGGAGATGAAGGTGGCAAGCACCACAAACAGAGAGCGCCATGTCAGTCGAAAGAGGTTGATGTTGAGGTTGTATGACTTAGACAAGGACATAGGAATGGTTATTTCATTTGTGATGAATTTGCAATTAGGCCATGTTCCCTTGGCCCAATTTTCGATGAACGCATATAGAGGCTGGCAATAGACCTGTTTTTTAAAGTTATACAGGCAGTCTTAATTAGCTACACTTAATGGACTGAAATCAAAATATTTTGCCTGGTAGTTATTTTTGTTGTTAGCATCATGACAACTAAAATACATTTTTGTTAATCTTTTCATATGGTCTTTTGTAAAATTTATTTTGTCTACTCTATCAAAGATTAACTGTCAAACTACCATAATATAGGAACTCCTTAAATTAAGTTGCAATTATTTTCATTACCTGATAGGCGCCAACAAGGTGAATAACAATAGCAGCATTTGCTATATCCAAGAGCCAGAATGGGTTGTAAAAGCCGAAACCAGTGAGCAAATTTCCTGGTGCAAGATCACCAAAACCGCCATAGCCCATGCAACCACAGAGCAAGTAAAACACTGTAGTCGCTGAAATGCTAATACTCGTTGCCCGTTTCATCACTTTAGCCTCTGATGGAGGCGGTGCTTTGATAGTATCCTATAAAAAATATATATATATATTTTTAAGTTTGGCAATTTGTCTTCTTTTCAAAAAAATATATATATACACAGAAATAGAAGTTAAAAATTCTTAGCGAAACCATTGAAATGCTTACTTGGATTTCGATGAGAATCAACGAGAAAGAGTACGCAAAGGCAATGCTGCCGATTGCTTGGAAAACCAACCAAATCTTGTGGACTGGTGTGACCAATCCAATGCTTATGCCAGTGAGGCTACCTTTGAACCCACCATTTTCTGTACAAAATAGTAAACATTTTTCTTTAGCTAGTTAGCGTTCATATATACTAAATGCTATTTAGTGGATATATGTGTGGTTAATTACCTATGACTTGAACGATGCCGAGGGCAAGACCGATTGTTGAGTAGGTAAATGACATGATGGCGGCAATGATGGAAAGACCAGCAATTTTTTCGAAGTTAGGAAATTGTGAGAAAATTATCTGCACTATTCCAAATATAATCATATATAAATTGCTTGATATTTGACAGGGATCATCTTTTCCATTCTCATGAAAGCAATTGGATCTTTTAATTGCCCTGTTTAAGAAATATAAAAATTTAAACAATCAATTAAGGATACTTATTTTGCCAAAAATAATATTATTAGAAAAAAGTAGGACCAACTAGGTTAATTACTTACACCATGCTAGAAGTTGCAGCAATTGTATATCCAATGGCAGTACCAATGAGGTTGATATATTGAAGAAAACCGCACATCTTGACCTTCGCTCCAGCTACATACATATTTAACAAAAGTTAAGCAGTTTCTTTCTCACCACATAAATGCATGAAAAATGCTAATTGATGAAAAGTTTTATATAATAAGCAGTTGTCATAAAAGGAACATACAAAGGTTAGCTTGGACTGCATCCTTGTACGTATAATTCCGTTTGCCTGTGCTGGGGTCACAGGAGCGGTAGCAATCTGACAATAGTGTCGAGGTATAATACGTCACAAAAGAGAAGAGGATCATGATACCCGGACCTGCAACCCAACCCAACTGCCCGACGGCCCATGCCAGAGATAGCACGCCGGACCCAATAACTGCAGTTATTATGTGTGCGCTTGCTGTCCATACAGTTCCTGAAAAAACAAAAAGAAAATATATTTTTGCATGTCACCAATTGTTAACTAAAAATTAGTACAATTTCCAAATAAAAAAGGACAATGTTTTAGTATAAGTTCAAACGAAAAATGATCAAACCTGTTCTTTTGGGGCGACCGTCGTCATCAAAGCAGTCTGAATTGCATTGTGATTCGCCAGACTCTACATCCGAGGGGGTGCGACTTGTAAACTGGCAGTTATTTGAGGCTCCGTTGCCTTCCATCTTGGATGCACAGAAGACAGACAACCAAGGCGAGATGAACAGATGGAGATCAAAGTTCAGAGCTTGTGAAAATCCTTGATCAATGAACACAAACACAATAAACGCAGCGGTGTTTACTTCCTGTTTATATATCTGATTTGAAGACCAAAAATATACATAGTCGGTCAAGTAATAGGAGTAAACGCTGGAATTTATTGCTTGAATATGGAAACTGTCAGAAATAGATATCTATGCGAGAAGAATTATTTCCGCTTATTTGGAAAAAGCTTAATTTGTTAGTGCTTGCTAATATCTTGAACTCTTGGTCGTAACATGTTCTAAATATAGAAATTTCTGTTTTTAATACAATAATATTTTAAGTCACAAGTATATTTTTTAGTGTGAAAATATATGGTGACTTGATACTAGTATTGCAGTTTGTAATGCTTTTATAAATTTGGAAATAAATTTTTGTGTTGACATAATTGTCCTACGATTTAGTATTTATGGAGTGTTCTCCTAAAAAAGGGAAAAAAAATTAAGGAATGTTCTTGCTATTTTCAAGGACATATTTTAGTACTATGAATCTTTTATATATATGGTTAGTTTCTTAAAATTTACATTAAACCGTTGTACTTAATTAGCAATTAAGCAAAGCTGCTAGCTATTCAAGCACATATTTTGCCTTATCAAAATCAGCAATTCAAATTTGCTGTTTGAGCTTTTCAACAATAATTTATGCTTACCTGCCCAAATTATCTACATTTAATCAGTAATAACTATTTAATCATAATTTAACTACACAAATGAGTTTTATCTACAGAATTATTTTACGCAAGTCCCAAGGTAACTCTTCGAGTCGGATAAAGATATTAATATCCTAAGACCCGAAATAAAACTTAAGCTTTTGGGCTGAGCCCATAAAAGGTCAACATGGGCCCAAGAACAGAACCGAAACTGATACGAGACATTCTAGTTTTTTGACATCCGTGACATCCCAGTGTTGAAGTCCATCTCTAATGCAAGCCCGTAAACCAGCGCCTCCCTCTCTTCCGCTCTCTCCTTTGATCTCTCTTTTGACTCTCGCTCTATCCTCATTATTTCGCTCTCCTCTTCCGCTCTCATCTCTCCCTGTCATTCTCCCCTTCGACTCCCGCTCCCTTTTTGTTCTCCATATTGCTCTCCCTCACTGCCCTCTCTTCTTACTTCTCTTCTTCTCGATCTTTATTTTTTCTCGTACTCCTTTGCATATAACAATTTAATATATCTCTTGATTTATAATAAATAATCCTTTCTGTCAAAATAGATACTTCTTTTAGTCAAAAAATATACTCTTATGTTATAATATAATAAGATACTTCCTTACGTTAATATAATTACTCTCATAAGACAAATTAAATACTCCTTAAAAGTAAATTCACAATTGAAAATATATTTGAGACTCCTTTAATGAATCTTACATACTCCCTTAAAAATAATTAGTTACTTCCTAATACAAATTACGCACTTCCATAATAAAAGATAACTGAAAATATTTTTATAACTCCCTTAATGAATGTTACATACTTCCATAAAAATAATTAGTCACTCTTTTAATACAAATTACTTACTTCTATAATAAAAGATAATTAAAAACATTTTTAACACTCCCTCAATGAATATTGCATACTTCCTTAAAAATAATTAGTTACTTCCTTAATATAAATTAAGTACTTCCATAATAAAAGATAATTGAAAATATTTTTAACTCTTCCTTAATGAATAAAACATACTCCCTTACCTCTATTTAGTTACTCCTTTATCACAAATTAGATACTTCTATAATAAAAGATAAATGAAAACTTCTTCGACACTCTCTTAATAATATTTAGATACTCTCTTATAAAAAATTATGTACTTCCATAATAAAAGATAAATTAAAACATAGTTGATGCTCCCTTAATGCATCTTACATACTTCTTTGTGTATAATATATACTCTTTAATTTTTATTAGGAATGACAATGTTTATATAAAGAGATAAAAGAAGATAAAGAAAAAAAGAGATTGATGGGAGGAGATGAAAGATGAGCGCGAAGGGGAGAGGAGAGGTGAAGGAAGGGCGGAGAGGGGAGAGGCGAGGTGAAGGAAGGGTGCGAAGGAGAGATGAGGGATGAAGAGAGAGTGCGAAGGGGAGAAGAGATCAGTGAGAGGAGAGCGTGGCCGCGTGGAGAAGAGAGAATGGAACGGATCGCTGGACCAAATTTACTGGACCTTTGTTGGGATGTCTTAGGATGTCATTTCCTTAGGATGACACATAGGATATCCGCTGTTGTATGTTACAAATGTTCAGTTTAATAATAAGAAGTGTTCAGTTAAATGCGTCAGAGTCGCACCAAAATCAGAGTCACGCGTGAGTCAAGAGTTGCGCTAGGGCGCAAGGGTAGAGTCAGAAAAAATTTAATTTGAACCGGATCAGTTCATGACCCTTTTTATCTTTTCATGTGTTTTTTGTTTGGTTCGTGACCCCTTGGCTTAGTTTTTTTTTATAAAAGTTATATTTCCGCTTATTTGGAAAAAGCTTAATTTGTTAGTGCTTGCTAATATCTTGAACTCATGGTCGTAACATGTTCTAAATATAGAAACTTTTGTTTTCAATACAATAATATTTTAAGTCACAAGTATATTTTTGAGTGTGAAAATATATGGTGACCGCTTGATACTTGTAATGCAGTTTCTACTGCTTTTATAAAATTGGAAATACATTTTTGTGTTGACATAATTGTCCTACGATTTAGTATTTATGGAGTGCTCTCTCCTAAAAAATGGAAAAAAAATTAAGGAATGTTCTTTCCTATTTTCAAAGACATATTTTAGTACTATGAATCTTTTATATATATGGTTAGTTTCTTGAAATTTACATTAAATCGGTGTACTTAATTAACAATTAAGCAAAGCTCCTAGCTATTCAAGCACATATTTTGCCTTATCAAAATCAGCAATTCAAATTTGCTGTTTGAGCTTTTCAACAATAATTTATGCTTACCTGCCCAAATTATCTACATTTAATGAGTAATAACTATTTAATCATAATTTAACTACACAAATGACTTTGGTTTATCTACAGAATTATTTAACGCAAGTCCCAAGGTAACTCTTCGAGTCGGATAAAGAAATTAATATCCAAGACACGAAATAAAACTTAAGCTTTTGGGCTGAGCCCATAAAATGTCAACATGGGCCCAAGAACAGAGCAAGACTGAACACCTTTACAAGACAAAAATTCAAAGAAAAAGAACTGTCGCTTATTTTAACGTGTAATTTGCATGCTACTCTCTGCTACATTACATGTAAAAACAGTAAAAGCGAAAGCGCACGACCCACGCAGAGAGCGACTGCTCAAGGGACAATTGAAAATTCCCAGATTCAACACTTTTTCTCCAACCTCGGGATCCTTGTTTACCATTAATTTCTTTCTTTTTTGGTTATTTAAAATGGGTATGTTTTGGGAAGAACCAAGAATGCATGTCCGAGCTGGTGCTACTTGTCCTTTTTGGACATTGTATTCTTTAGTCTCTTTTCAAATTTCATGTATATGATACTACAAAGAACTAACCAAACATAGTACATATTTTCTTATCTATTTTCTTTTTGTCTCCTTTTTCTGGTTGGAAGAGATTGGCACACAGGGTACCACCTAAATTTGTTTTATTATTATTATCCAATATATGTGTTGAATATTATAACCAATGAGATATCTTTGTTCATAACTCGCAAGTAAAAATTCTGAAAGAGAGAGGAAATAATAAAAAAACTGAACATTTGCTATATAACAAATTTTGTAAAATCGAATATCCCACTAAAAGCTGAGTGCATGGCATAGTAGCTTATATACTCGATTGATGTGCCATTAGCAAGTAATTCACGCATTTGTGCATTACACCGTACAAAGCTGTAACAACGCATGATTTCTTAACAGCTCACAAAGTCTATAAGCTAATTATGATAAAAATATGTACGGAAAGTATGCTCTCTGTTTATTTGCTCTATTTCAAAGAAAGTATACTCTGCGCTTTTCACAGCAATACCAACTTAATCATGTAACAGGCTATCAGTGTATTACAAGTATGTTTGTACGCGTACACGTGTATTTAATTATTTCATTGTAACATGTTTATGAATTTATTTTTTTATGAAGCACATATATATGTTCTACGTACATTTACAACTTGTTATATATATATAATCTTTTACTCTATATGGAGATTATACATTAAAGACGCTTTTAATTATATCGAAAAAACATGTTGAAGAATTTTTTTAGCACATGATTCTAGTTTTTTTTTACAAGATCAAACGACTCGGCATGATTTAATAAATGGCTACTATTTCGAATTATATATCTGCAATTACTATTCACCGGATGACCAACGGGAGGAGGATCAGCTTATATAAGGTTTTGCAAGGATAGGTTAATATTTCATTATACAATTGATTTTGATTTATTTTAAGGGTCAAATTGTGAATCAAAGGGATAGTATGTCTTATCTGATCATTCGTCTACAATAGGCTCGAACTTTAGGCGGATGTCATAATTAACGTACTTATATTTGACAGACCGAAATAAGGAGGAAGATTTTTATATTTAATAGGTATGATACTATGATGTATATAATTAACAATGATTTATTCATTTGTTAGTTTCTATACTAAATGATTTATTATAAATAAATTATTAAATTCTATATAATTAATTTTGCCTTAATTAGGTAAAATTAGTTGTGATATATTTTTTCCACTCATATTTGTTCTTTTCTTAAATACTTATGAACCTCTCTAACAATTAATCACCTAAACATGCATTAATTCAAAACAGTAGAGTTGTATGCGAATCCGACCATCTGACAAAGCACCATAAACGGGGCGTAGATCGTATACACAAAGTTAGGTTGAAATGATGTGATTACAGCTAGGAGTGATTATGAGAGAGATAAAAATAGGCAGAAGAGTGGTTTCTTTTCAAGTTTTGGAGATGAAAAGGGTATAAAGATAGTAATAGTAATAAAGGGAGTAAAGTAAATGAATGAACGGAGAGAAAAAGGAAAGGGAAGATTAATATCCAAGAAAACGGTGGAGGCTGCAGCATTTCACGTTCTACAGGATAAATAGTGGGTTCATTGGATGAGTGAGTGAGTGAGTGTGTGTAAGTGGGTAGGAATTATGACTATGCACAGAGCGCTTTTTGCGCATCAAGGATTCTATATATGACAAAATTGCAAGCTAATTTTTGTTCAAGTAATTCTTTGCAAACCAAATTTCACAAATGGTCCCTAAAAATGCTGCAAACTGTTGGCCCTTAAAGTCCAAGATACAGCTTTAAACTTAAATATTGTGAAATCCCACTGTTGTTGAGGGTAAACGGTAAATTACTGAGGCTCCGTTTGGATAGATGTGGGAAAAAGGGAAGAAGGGAAGAAGTGGGAAGAAGTATTGGGAAGTGTGTAACTATGTGAAGAGTTTGGATTGTTTATAATAAATTTTCTTTCCTTCTTTTCTTCTTCCTTCTTTCCATAGGTATCCAAACAGAGCCTGAAGTAAGAAATATTTTGAAATAGCATGTTTAAGCTCCGTTTCTCAATTTTTACATAGCTAGTGATGACCGTAAAACTACATTCTTAAGGGTTTGAAGTCTCAAACAACATAATTTCTGCTATGTAGTTTTTGTATTTTTACTCCCCTGTAGCATGTACCAGGTAATCCAGCAGCAATTACTATTTTAAGAAAATGGAAAAAAAAATATTTTGTATGAGAAATTTTGTCTTAAAATCTTAAGCTCATAGATTATTTCGGCATCAATTAGTTAGAAAATAAGTCCGAAATAAGTTGGGAAATTCTTGGGAGATAAGGGATAAAAAAAATTGGAGGGAATACTGAAATAATAAATCACTCTTGTAAATTCTAAATTAAAGAGTTTTCATTTTGAAGGGATTACAAAGAAAATTTTCACTTATCTTTTTTGTATATTAATTGAAAATCTTTTAGCATAATACATCTTTAGAATTATTTAAAGGTTGAAGGTTTCCTAATTCCTTTTTAATTCGTCCTTAATTATATGAAAAATACACCACACAGTTCATGTTTTGGTGAAAATTTCCTATTATAATTTCTATTCTTCCGACACTGTTGGGAGAAATTATCAAAAGCAGCTGTCTCTGCAATAAGAATAAGTAACATAACTAAAAAGTTATATATCTTGAATTCAAATTGAGTTGGATTTAAATTAATTTAATAAATACTAGGAAAAGATGTCCTCATACGTGGGCAAATAAAAAAAATAAAATAATATTAGACAATAAAGATATGTTACTCAATCTACCATCAATACATGTATACATGTAGATGTATGTTGATCAATTTATTTTTTTATTAGATGAAAACCCAAAACATATTATTGCTTTATCTAGCAATTGATATCCAACTACATATCAAATCGATCAAACGGCACAAACAGATAGATACACGCTAGGTCTAGCATGTAATATCTCTTGAATCTGTATGTTTATAAGAAAAATATAGATAAGTTAGTGTTAACCTGATGTATTTAGGGCCTTGTTTGGATGGGGTTGGAAGAAGGAAGAAGGAAGAAGGCTCAAATTTATTGTAAACAATCCAAATTTTTCACAAAGTTACACATTTTCCGATACTTCTTCCCACTTTTTCCCTTCATCTCTTCTTCCCACATCTATCCAAATGGAGCCTAGATCAAAAACCCATGGGGGAACACAGTGCTTAGTATCAAATGGGTTAATACTTAATAATAAAGAACATGATCTAATTATGGTAATACTTAATCCCTACTCCAAACCAGGAGCATTACTAATGTTAAGCCGCTGTTATGATAACTTAACATATAATCAATCTTGTGGTTTTAATCTTTAATACGGTAGTAAGATAATATAGTGCTGCTTAGAAGGGAGGTTACGGAGAGACCACTAAGCATAACTTTCTGTTCATTTTTAAAATTATAATATATTTAAAATATTTTCTTCTAGAGAAATCTTTTCTTCTCTTCAAGGCTCCTTAATTGTGTCCTTAACTTTTAATTGTTTGAACTCAAAGAGATTTGCCTGATTAGTTTAAAAGAATTAATTATCCCTTACATGAATTGCCTTTTAAATAAAGCTTGTATGTCTTTGAAGGATAATGTACCGTATTAAGCCGGTGATTTGTTATACTCTGATTCGCATTATCGCATAGTGCCGTTCCTATCTGATTCGCATCTCCAAAACATCCGTCTTGGAATGCCTCCAATTAGCAATATGTAAAAACATAATCAGATATGAACAACGTTAGACAAAATGTTTCTAAACATGCATACGGTAAATTCATGACTTTGACTTTCCGCTATATTTCTATTTATTTTAAAAAGTTTGAACACTTTGTTTGGATAGAGTATAATTGAAGAGATGGAAAGAGAAAAGACGTAAAATTAATTTTTTTTTATTTGTTTGGATGAAAGAAAATTAACGGGTGATAAGGATCATCTCAAAAATCATCATCCAATCATTTTCTGAAAAAACACATTTTTTTCTTTTATATTTTCATTCACAATGTGATTAATTAAGTGTTAACTACTTTTGTATTTTTATCGTTCATCCTCTTATTCTTAGATTTCTAGCACATATGTTTCTCTTCCTCTCCCATCTTATTTTTTCGCAAGACAATTAATTTTTTTTCTCATGATAGTTAGTAACACTTTTTTGAACAATTAGTGTTTTTCTAGGACAATTAATATTTTATCCAGAGCGAACATTTTTTCTAGAACAAAATTAGAACAATTAGTTTACAGAATTAGGACAATTAGAAAAATAATATTAACAGTAGTCTAGGACATACAAAATCAAGACATTTAGCTTATAGAACTAGGGCAATTAGATTTTTTTTCTAGGATAATTAGTTTTTTTTTTCATGACAATTAAGTTTTTTTCTCATGTCAAATATTTTTTTACAGGACAATTAGTATTATTTTATAGTACAAAAATGGTAGTTATGAGGATAGATAGCATCATAATATATGACAATTAGCGCTAAGGAGTGAGTAAGCGCCGGATGTGATAAGTAAACAATGGATGGGGATAAGTAAGCACTGGATAGGGTACAGGGTGTGGATTACAGACATAAATGAAAAGGGATGATAAAGATATTGTTGTGTATTTTGAAAATTTGGAAAACAAAAGCGCGTTATTCAAAGATGATGGTTTGACCCCGAGGAGAGGGGATGATCGTAAGTAATTCCGAAAAATTATGAGGAAAAGCTTTTAATTGGGAAAATTATTTCCGTTCAAATATTCCCCTCCTATGCAAATTTATCTCCTTCCCCTTCCGATTTGGAGGAGAATGAATGGAAGGAAAATTTATGTTTATTTTTATGTAGTTTGTTATTGTTTTACCTCTTTTTATTGAGACTATCCAAAGAGACAGAAAAAAGAGGGGATATAATTTTTTTTCCTTTCTTTTTTCATTAATCAACCAAACACAGTGTTCATAGCCACCTATTTCATGGTGAAATTTTTTTTATTCGCAGAATTTTTATTATCTCTGCGTGACGTATGAAACTATGAATACTTCCCTTGGTGGACAAATTATAGGATGTTTTATATAAGTCTGATGCTCTCAAATTTTATGGTCATGGTGTATTCATTAGTGAAAGTTGAAATAAAATAAAGGTTGAAATTGAAATTTCTTTCCATTTTTATATATTGTGATAAGATAAAAATAGGCATATCTGGAGGTGAAATTGAAGATATTTTTATCAAAAATGAAATTGACCAATTTTGTGTGATGCACTCGGGGCTGATAAGGATCATCCCGATCCCATCATTTCCCGTCATCTCTGAAAACGCGTTTCCATTTTTAAAAATTATCGTAACTGTTTTTGGAAACATAGTGCTCATCTCTCATTCTCATCTGTTTCGCTCCCTCTCCATCCGTTCTGTTTCGCTGATCCCTCTTTCCCTCTTCCCTCCCCCCTACTCCTCATCTGATTCTCTCTCTCTCTCTCTCTCTCTCTAATTATAACAATCCTTAACTATTCTAGTTAATACATATAAATATTCTATTTAATATACTATCAGTTCTAGTTAATGCAAATAAATGTTCTGTTTAATATACTAACGGTTCTAGTTAATACATATAAATGTTCTACTTAATATCATATATATTAAGTAGAACATTTATATATATTAAGTAGAACTGTTATGTATATAAGTAGAACCTTTATATATATTAAGTAGAACTGTTATGCATATAAGTAGAACCTTTATATATATATTAAATAGAATTGTTATGTATATTACTAGAACTATTAAATATATTAATTAGAACTGTTACAATTGTATATCCCTTTCCTCTGTGTTCTACTTAATATACTAAGGGTGTGTTTGGATAGGCCGAGAATAGAGAATAGGAATAAGAAATTTCGGTTTGCGTGCTTATTCTTATTCTTGTGCAAAACAAACGGTATAAGAATAAGGAATTTGGACCCTTATTCCTATACTAACAAAACCATGGTATAAGAATAAGGAATAAGAATAAGCACGCAAACCAAAATTTCTTATTCTTATACCCTATTTACGGCTTATTCCGTTGCATCCAAACACACCCTATCTGTTCTACTTAATAACATATTTTATTTAATACTAACAGTTCTAGTTAATACATGTTAACAGTTCTAGTTATATAATAATACTAACAGTTCTCGAACCAGAGGAGATTGGATGAGAATCAGCGACAGAGAAAGGATTAGCGAAGAGGGAATGAGATGGGGTGAGAAGAAGAAAATCAGTTATTAACGCGTTTGAATAAAAATGATGAAAGATGATAAAAAAGGCGGATGACGAAAAGTAATTCCGATCCATATGCAATGCTCAATAGAGATGAAATAAAAGAGAGTAAAAAACTTTTCTTGCCTGAGGCGGCTCCTTCTAGGCACACCATGCCTACATCAAATACGGAGAACTGATTTGTATTATATAGTTCACTTTTCGACACATAAGAATTCATATTAGCGGACGAATCCAACATAAATAAATCTCAAAGTGCATTGACTCATATTTTATTTAATATTATAAGGATTTTTTTTAAAGATAAATTGGAGGACTAAGCCATCCAATTTATTTTTAAATTAAATGTTTATGAAAGACCTCCAGTCGTGTTTCGAACCTGCGACCTTTCACTCAAAGAGTCAAGTGCATTGCTCTTAATATTATAAGGATTATTTCAGCAAAATAATTCTTACAATTCTTTCTTTTATATGGTTTAGATTGCTTAATAAAGATACATCACCCACTCCCAGCCCAAAAACCGCAACCCTCAAAAAACAAAATAAATATTTGTAATTATCAAGAAAATAAAATAACAAAATAGTTGAAGTACAAAATCATAATATTTATTAATAGATTCAAACCCGCTAAGCAATATTTTTACATACCGTACCAATTGTTCGAATCATACAAACTCAACTATAACAAGACTTATATATATCCAGATAGTTAATAATATTGTGTTAGAAATTAGAAGTAATTAAAACCAAGAAAACTAAGTTGCAGTAATGGGTTTATCTTACCGAACCGAATTGAATTGATATGAGGAGGGAAAGAAATTGTGACTAAAATGAAATGAAATTAAATTATTTTGAAAAGCAGATAATCCTATCCTCGATGGTTGGCCCCAGTTTAATTTACACATAAAACACATCAAAACTAAAGAGATTAGGACCTTTAAAAGGAGGGAAAGGAATTCTAACTAAAGAGAATGGGCAGATGGAGATGGATCGAGACAAGTTAACGGATCCGATAATAATCACATAATCCCTTGAGTGCATAGAGATCGCGCTTTGGTCCCGAATTGGCATCCGATTTGTGGTCCCTTGAATCCAATGCCTAAAGAGGAATCACAAAAAAAAAGAAAATTAAAAAAAAAAAGACAGGCAATTACGAACAAATTTCATACCTTGATTTTTTGTGGCTTGGGAGAACGAATGCCACTTGTGGTGGATCAAGAAATATCACCGTCACCTCATGTCAATTTTCATGTAGATAATTAAAAAAATAATTTATTTTTCATTAAATACTTCAAGCTAGGTCAATTTAATTTTTACATGCATTAAAATTATTGCAAAACACTTTAATAAATATCACTAGAAATGAACACCGAAACTTGTCTCTAGTCTCTAAATAGATTTATCTTTGGTTCCGAGTGTCATTTCTTATACGATAACAATAAAATTTAGTAAGTGTAGCCCTTATGATAGTAAAATAATAATAATAGTTTGAATGAAGCATTGATTTATATATATACATATATATTGCGAGTTGTGTAAATAAATATATTAATTTGCGCAACCAAATTTAGTAAGTGTAGCCCTTATAATAGTTTGAATGAAGCGTTGATTTATATATATACATATATATATTGGCGAGTTGTGTAAATAAATATATTAATTTGCGCAACCAAATTTCAACAGACGAATGTAGGTTTCAAGCATATTATAAGATTGTGAAAGGCAACTGTCATTTTCTTGTTGACGATCAATCTTGGATAAAAATTATGGGTGCTAGATATAAGATATCATATCTTTAGTTTTCAAAAACAACCTCGAATAAATTTTTTTAACAGCCTCTGTTGAGTTTCTCTCTAAAAAGGACCTCGAATGTTGTTGTAGATTTACAGAAAGTTTTATTGTCTTTTTGCAATTTCTTTAAAATGATATGGTAAAAAATTGAAAATGTCTTGAAATAACAGACTACACCATTTCAATTCCTTAATAAGTGGCTCGATCTTTTAAATACAAAATAAAAAAAAATTACAAGGAACTAAACTCTAGTTTTGATAAACTTAGTTTGAGAGATACATAGATGGTTTGAGAGAGAATCACATAAACTCTAGTTTTGATAAACTTAGTTTGAGAGATACAAGTTAACGGATCCGATAACAATCACTTCATCGACAATTTAGAAAGTTAGAGGCCCTATATTTTTTTTTAGTTTGTTCCTCATTTTTGTTTTTTAAATTAAGAATATTTTGGTTTTGTTTAAAAAAAAACACTATGATTCTATGAAATAGGTATTCGATTCCCTCGACATCTTCGCATAGACACCAATGCAGTGGCGAGGACAGAAAAGTTTTGAATGGGATTCACTCAAATTGATAAAGATTAAATAAATATTTTTTTATCAATATCTATAGAATTATCATATAAAAAAAATAATTTTGTAATTATGAGGGGTCGCCAATGAAATTATATTTGGTTTTTTATGGGGTTCAAATAATGTTTTTCTTAAGAAAATTGTCCATATAACAATAAAATTATAGGGTGCGTTTGGATCATTGGAAAAAAGAAGAAGAAGAAGAAGGAAGAAGAAGAAAAAAAATTATAAACAATTCAAACTCTTCACAAAATTACACACTTCCCAATACTTCTTCCCACTTATTCCCTTCTTCCCTTCTTCCCACACCTATCCAAACGCACCCATATATAAAAATATTTGATTGGAAAAAAATATGGGTGACATTGCACCCCATTTAATCCATTTGGCCTCGCCTATGCACCAATGTAGATTGTAAATCCTTCTATCCAAGATAATCGACAATCATTTATTGGCTTATTCTAAATGGTAGCTAATACCAAGTTTTCGGAAACAGTAAAAAAAAATTTGCATTTATTGGCTTATAAGTTATAACCTATAAGTTCTAATTGTTTCCGAAAAAAAAAATTGCATTTATTGGCTTATAAGTTATAAGTTATAACCTATAAGTTCTAATTTTGCAACGCTCTAAATGATATTTGTGGAGAAAATAAGAAAAATTTTAGCTATTAACTTGTATTTATTGCTTCAAAGTCCATTATTGATCCGTCCTAACTTGGCTGTCTAAAAAGATTTTTTAGAACTGTGTCAATAATTATTAGATTCTTCTTACCAATTTTTTGGAACTATCATCCTTCAACCCTTACCCGCCGAGAATTGGATCTATCTTCAATTCATATAATTTGGTTTTATCACCCCCCCCCCCCACAAAAACCCACTATTAAGACTCAAAGAGTTAACAAATAATTGGTAAGTACCTATATATGGGTGCGTTTGGATGAGAGAAGAAGAAGAGGAAGAAGGAAGATGGGAAGAAAAAAAATTATAAACAATCCAAACTCTTCACAAAGTTACACACTTTCCAATACTTCTTCCCACTTCTTCCCTTCTTCTCTTCTTCCCACACCTATCCAAACGCACCCTATATGATATTGCTGTAATAATAACATGTTAAGAGTTGGACTTATCATTCTTCAATCCTTATCCTTTAAGAATTGACTTTCTCTTCACTCTCAGATTTTGGTTTTATCCTTCACTATTAACACTCTGTTTGGTTAGGAGGGAGGGCGTGGAAAGGGAGGGAAAAAATAGAGAGGGAAGGGGTGGGAAGGGATGGAAAGGGAAAAGTTTTAATTTTTCCTGTTTGGGTTGTGTTTGAAGGGGAAAGGAAAATTTAATTTACTTTTCTTCTTTTCTCATGTTTGGTTCAAATAATTTAACAGAGGTAAAATAATACGAGTGACTATTTTACCCTTGATACAGACCAATTTATTTTCTTTGTTCGGCACACTAGATATCAATCAAATTTCGTCCATATACATAACTTCTTATACCAGTAAGATATATGTCGTCCATGTACATACTACTATGACTCGTTGCCATGATTTTTTTTTTTGAGAACTGGAACAACGGATTAATTGTTTTCAGAATTTGAACTTTCTCGAGGTGTATATTGTGTACTTGAGTTTAGTCCATTCTTTTCCCTCACCGAAGAAAACAGTGAAGTATAACCCCTGGACTGTCAGAACATAAAAATTGCAGTACAACCCCTGATTTCACTGGAAATAGTACCAGATCCATACTAGTATGGGAAAATTGCCTGTGCCAACTGGTACAAATCCTTCAACATATTGAAAATTTAATTATTTTACGAATTTATGATCTCAATCAAACCTGTATTGAATAAAAAAAAAACTTGGCTTGGTTTTGTACATGTACTAGTACATGTTAGACATACAGAAGCATTGTTTTCTCCAATATCAAAGAATTGCCATTCCAAAAACAAAGATTAGAATACCAGAGAAAAAACTTAAGAAATAATATATCTCATGCAGCACCATACATAGTAGAAATGCATAAATAGTAGAAACAACAAAGACACAATTATCAGAGCATATCGACCAGATCATGCATTCATACCCCAAAAACGAAAACAAAAAAAATCAAATTTTATTATTTGTAAAATAAAATCAATTATTGTAGTCCCTTCACATTGCCGATGCTATGGCGTCTCTCAGTTGCTCTCCTCTAATCCTATCTCGGTTGTCGTCACCTCTAACATCATACTCTTGTCCATTTGTTCTGCTTGCAAGTTCAGCATCTACTTGATCAATCAGCTGCCTATCTGGATCCTTTTCAATTGAAACTTGGATTGAGCCTTTTTTCAGAAAGAGGTACAGTAAATTTCTTCTTCTAAGCTAGGAGCAATTTGACTACCACGAAAAGAAAATTACTGTAGCATTTACTGAACCAATCTGCACTAGATACGTATATTGTTCTATTTTCTGGTAAAGCTGCCCCTCACTAAGAATTGAAAGTCTAAGAGCCATAATCAGGGAAAAAATTCTTACCCATTATTTCTTAATATGTGTGTAATAAGCTAAGCTTAATTTTGCATTCTCAAGTTTTATATGCTCTTCGTCTTGTCGCAAGCTATTATTTCTTTAACATATTAGTTGGCTTCATTAGTTCATTTGATTATGCATGCCTTCAGCGAAATATGTTGTCGAACAGAAACAAAAGTAGAAAAAGACAAAATCAATTATCTAATTTGTGATAGCATAACCCAAAGAGAACAGAATAAATATTCTTTTTCTTAACGGAACCAAATCAAGCCAATTACAACCAAATAGACCGAATATCAATTTTTCCGTTTAATTGAAATTGATTTAATCCATTGAAGTACTGTACCTATTAGAAGAAATGGATGAAATCTGAACTAGGTTTAGTTTTTTGTGAGCCTCCTATATCCTGGATCAAACCAAAAATAACATCAACGATGGAGAGGAGATGCACAACTACAATAAATAAAAAAGAAAGTGGTGTAGAAAGAAAAAAAAATTAGGTTACCTCAGCGATAGAGTAGAGAGGCAGTAGAATCGTTCCTAAATAGGAGGTCGTGTGTAAAGAAGGAAATAACTCCGATGAATACCGCGCACCAAGAAGGAAAATCACGCCAAGAAAGGGGTATGAGCGTCAATCTGCATCTCGATGATTTTCGGCGATTTTTCTTTCCCTCGATTCTCCGCCGATTCGGAGGGTAATCGATTTGTATAGGAAGGTAAATTTGGGAAGGAAACTGGATACCCTCGCGAAAATTTCTCCTCTCCGATTCACTTCGATCCAAACAGCAAATTTTATCGATTTTTCCTTCCGTTGCCGTCCCTTCCCATGCGGTCCCTTCGTACCAAACAGAGTGTAAGAGTTAACAAATAATTGGCAACTGCCAATATATATAATTATATAGGCATAGTCATAATAAATTACATTTAATTAGCGAGTAATGGTAATACAAAAACGATAGTAAGATAAGACCATAATTATTAACGCACTGGAAAAAAATTGTGTATATGGTAAACTAATATTTATTATGTTAATAAATAAAATTTAATGAGCCGACTAATAAACATGTAACACGTTTATAATACCATATAATGAGCAACCTATTGTGCAAGAAAGTAAATGTGGTAACACAATATTTACAGTAAGATATAACAGAAATGTCTAAAGCATATCATTAAATGCATATTGGTTATAAAATTGATAATTGTGTACGGTATTATGTATTATATGAGATCTTATATAAGGCTCCGTTTGGATTGTTTCTTCCTGGAATAAGAAATAATCACTTTTTACCAATAAATTTATTTTTAACCATCCAAACTCTTCACAAAAGTTACACACTTCCCAATAAATTTACCCCTTCCCAATAAATTTCTTTCCTTCTTCCTTCTTCCTACTTTATTCTCAACGCATCCAAACGGAGCCTAAATGAATACAGATGATTTAAATAGTTGGATAAAAGAAATACCAAGGAGTCAAGGACTGTTGTATTCACTAGTCACCGCCTCATCTTTTGAAGTTCGATACCTAAACATATAAACCTCTTGTTTAAAGCTTTTCTTTTTCATTTATATATCCGGCTACAAAAGATATCGTGCAAGGCCCGAAAAAAAAAATTGAATATGCATCATACTAGACAAAGGGAAAGATTGTGCATATATTAAATAGATTGTGTATCAAATTTAATATAAGTTATAAAAGCATTGTCCACGATCACGTATAAATAAAAATAAACCATTAAAATTTCAAACTATTTAATAACCATTGAAGTTAATAGTTTTTTTTCCCAACAAAATCTATCTTATTATTAGAAGATGTTTAGAGAAGACTAGAGAAATATCATGAAACTATCTGTTTTGCATTTAAATATGCAGAAACTTTTATAATAACACACTTAAATTCTTATTTAGCCGGGGTTTAAAAAAATACAACTCTACCAAATTTAAAGAAAATAAACTAATGCATGAATATGCCATTTATGACTAGAGGTTTAAAACTTTAAATGCATAAAATTAAGGGTCGGAGGTGCAGCAAAACATTGTACGGCCTGGGTTAATTAAGGACCACCCATTAGAAGGTACACCTGATTCAGTGGTCCTGGTATTGTTTGTACATGTGTCGGCGCAAATTGGTTACATGCTTGCGAAACTCTTGCTGACACGATTGAAAAAAGTCCGAAACCATTAGCAGGTTAAAGGTTGCATGCGCCTCTGTTTTTCTCTCTTTAAAAATTTATTCGATTAAGTTGGAAGATTTTTTTCCGACTAATTCAACGTAACAATTTATCACATCGACACATAAGACAATATAGGTGTTAGTTTTGCATAAATATAAATTTATAAAAAGCTACACGTTTTTTTTCGATGTTATATAAAAGTTACACTAAATACAACAGAAAATACGTAAGATTGAATCGTCCCGATATCCTGCATTGGAGGGTTGTTTATACATCCTGTTTTAGAAATTGTTTTTGGCAATTTTATTCTTGAAAAGGATAAAAACATCTTTACTTCATGTTATTAATCGACCACTAAATTTAGTTGTAATTTCTTTATAATAAGTTTCATATTTTTTTAAGGGACAATTTGGTTTATGCCACTGTAAAAGTCTAAAATTCGAGATATGCCATTGCAAAACAACTAATTAATTTTATGCCACTATAAAACAATAAAAATTAATTTTATGCCATTGATCAATTAAAATGACCATATTGTCCTTTCAAATATACCATTACAAAACATAAAAATTTGAGATATGCCATCACAAAATAATTAATTAGTTTTATGACTATAATTTATTTTCAAAGTAACAGGCCCTTGTGAATACACCTTTGTTAATGATTAATTGAACATGTTCTAAAGCCTAATATCTAATAGGCGGCTCTGATTAAGTATACACCTCTTCAAATTATGTCTAAATTTTATGCATATTTTTATATTCAAATTAACTAAAACCGATATTTGAGGTTAATAAAAAGGAATCAGTTTACCCAAAAAAAAAAAAAAAACCGACGGAACAAAATCAAAAGAAAAGGGACAAATCAGCAAGGAGGAGACGAGGGTAGGTCATGATAGCAAAATAAGAAATTTCCTCAGTGAATCCACGAGAAGATGAAGGTTACAGCAGGTGGGTGTTGTTGGGCGTTCATTCGAGTTGAAATTTCCTCAGTTTCTGCAGCATATCTGACGCACCACGTCTCTCCTTTCTTGGAGGTGAAGTCCGTCCTGGCCGCGTCGTGCAATGTTGTGCCTCCACCAAAGCAAATGGGAAGAATTGAAGGGAACACAAGGTTTTTCGTTTTTTTAACCAATCCAGATCCAATAAGTTTAACAAGGGCAATGTCGAAATTATAAAAAAAATCTGACATGTAAAAATATTTTTTAATATATATGGTTTTACGATGGCATATATCGAATTAGTCGTTTTTTGATGGCATATTTAGAATTGAGCTGTTTTGGAATGACATAAAATTAATTTTCCCTTTTTTTAATTCTTTACGATATACCAGTTTCTCGTCCTTTCCACACAAAAAGGGGAAAAAAAACAGAGCAGCCAAGTGTGATGTTTAAACAAGATGTTCAAAATTTAAATGATAATTTTTTTGGAAATTACTTACAATCATTCTAATTAGTGTCATCCGTATCGTTCCGTCCTAGCGCCTTCCTCTCCCTCCCTCTCATGTGAATTTGACTCCCTCTCCGTCTTCTCGCCTTAACTCCTTCCAATTCCAATCTCTCCCTCTACCAATTCTCTCTCTCCTACCTCCTTCCCGTTCCGATCTCAAGCATCTTTCTATCTTACCATTCTCTCGAATATCCTCCTCCTCTAGCGATTCGCCCTCCTTCCTGTTCCGATCTCCAACGATTCTCCCTCATTCCCGTTCAGATTTTAATTTTCCCTCTTATAAATGTGCACCTAAATCATCTAAAGGTTCAGTCAGTTGTAATAGAAGAGCATAAATATTTATTTTTTATTAATTATAAATGTTCAGTGTAGTATATATAAAGAGAAAGTTTAATATGCACCATGGTGCATAGGTCATTCTATGCATTGCGGTTTTTTTACAATTTGACAAATCTAATTCAACCAATCTAATCTACGTATTGAAATCTCCTAACAAATCAAATTTTAGAATTTTAAAAATTTTATTACTATTTTTTCGATTTTTTAAAAAATCTGCCGTTTTTGGAAGCAAACTGCTATTTACAATATTCCAAAAATGATAGTTTTAAAAAAATCGAAAAAAAAAATAATAAAATTTTAAAAATTGTCAAATTTTATTTTTAGGGGATTTCAATATGTAGATTAGGTTGGTTAAATTAGATTTGTCAAATTGTAAAAATTTCAATGAAAAAGACCGCAATGCATAGAATGGCCTATGCACCATAGTGCATATTAAACTTTCTCATGTATAAATGTAAAGTTTATTAGGTATAAATGTTTGATTTATTAAATGATATAAGCATAAATGTTCGGTTTTGTAAGTATAAAAGTTCAATTTTACTAAGTATACATGTTCAGTTTATTAAAATATTATTAGCATAAATGTTCAATTTATATTAAATGTTATAAGTATAGATTTTCAGTTTATTCAGTATAAATGTTTAGTCTAGTAAATATAAATATTTAGTTTATGAATTATATAGAGTGGAGACGAGAGTCAAGCAACAGAGAAAGAAAGAGTGAAACACATTAGGAACGGAAAGGTGCTTCCAATGCTGGCGCAAAAAATGAATGTTTAGACAGGATGGATGCACGTGAGACAGAGGAAAGAAAAGGGAGGAAAACAAAAGTTACAAAAAGTTACAATTTTTGAAATTTTTTTACCATTCTTTTTGAATTTTTTAGAACTTGCCATTTTTTTTGCTACAAATTACACTAATTTGTAGCCAAAAATGGCAGTTCTAAAAAATTCAGAAAGAATAGTATAAAGAATTTCAAAAATTGTAAAATTTTGTTTGCTATGAGATTTCAATATATAGATTGGGTTGGTTAAATTAGATTTGACAATTCGTGAAACCATCAACCAAAACGATCATGGTGCACGAAAGCTTATATGAACCATGGTTCACAATAGATTTACTCTCTCTCTCTCTCTCTCTCTCTCTCTCTCTCTCTATGGGTGCGTTTGGATCGTTGGAAGAAAGAAGAAGAAGAAGGAAGAAGAAGAAAAAAAATTATAAACAATCCAAACTCTTCACAAAGTTACACACTTCCCAATACTTCTTCCCTTCTTCCCACACCTATCCAAACGTATGTGTATATATATATATATATATAATAAATTCACATTTTATATCAAAATATATGATTTTTTTTAGTTCAACTACCGCTATAGTGTGTCCAACCCAAAAATATATTCAAAACATACTTAAAAAAAATGAATCCAATGCATATCACTAAATCTATCGGTCAGACACATTCAAATAATATGATTCATCACGTGGAGTATTGGATGAGAATCACATAAGAATCGGTATCGAATACGGGTGCGGCAGTATTTTAGAAGTATCCGTGCAACAAAGATTACATGTATGGTGTCCTTAAATTTAGATGTCGTTATATTATCATAGTGACTCATTTAAGGTCCAAATTTCTAACGTGGTTCTAAAAGTTTGTTTTTTTTGCAAATTCATTATTCATTAGCATTTATTAGGAGAATTAACGAGAATCCCCATTGTCATGCTACTAGCATGATAATTTTTTTTTTTTTGGCAGATTGGAATTATTAAAGATTTATTTTATTTATTTTTTAAATAGGATGAAATTTTATTAATCTAAACTAAAGAATTAGAAATTTAGCGTTCTTAAAGTGGCTAAGCAAAAATTTCAACTTAATAGGAAGAAGAGGGACGGATCCCTTATATTGTAAGTGACCCACCACACCCTTCACAGTTCAGTATCCGCCTCAAATAGATAGTTAGGCACAGATGAGAAAGTTGCACTGCACACTTCGGTGCAGTGAGCAATAGCTTTACATACAAAACTCCTTTTTTCCTTTCGGGTTTCGGCCCAACTTTCAGATCCGATATTCCTTTTGCCGAACAAACATTCTGGCCCACTGTCAGTGACTTATCCTTTTATTTATTTATTTTTTGGTGGCCACTGTAGTGAATTATCTTAAGTGCAGACTCAAATCTCTATTCAAATCAAATATCTTTTCTTTTCTGATCCTTTCTTCAAGTTGCATCCCATTTGACGCAATGCATCTTATAATCCCTTTAGACTAGAAACCAAATTATTGGCACGCATTCACTAGAAACCAAATCCCATATCTTGTTTGTTTGAATTTAATTTATGATGAAAATATTGCAAGGTTGTATTTTTTTTAAAAAATATATCTTGCTAACAAAAGTGTTGTCATAACCATGATAATATATATTCAGATGATTCAGACAAAATAAGGACGTTCGACGGTTAATTAGTTTTTTTCAGTCTGATTTGAATCTTGATCAATTATAATTGTTTATAATTAATTTTAAATGAATTTTTTTTTGGGTCCATCTAAAATAAATTGTATCATATAGAATTTGCTCAAAATAATTCTTCGAAATTATATGGAGATAGTAGGCCCAAAATTCGGCAAAAGGGATGCTGGATAAAATTATTGTGGGATTGGTCGTTATGATTGGCAAGGCAGAGAGTTGTATTGTATACGTTATACTAGTATAGTACTATATATATTGTATAATCTGTAGAGTGTATAGTATTGGTAGAGGAGAGAGAGTGTGTGAGAGTGCAATGTAAGTTGGTTACATAGCGCATTGGGATGCGTGATCAGTGAGTCATCCAAATCAACCCCCTATTTAATTTACTGCTCCTGGACTCTCTGCTCTCCACAATTAAATCCCCACCACATGCTTTTCTATCCTAATTCCTCTCTCTCTCTCTCTCTCTCTCTCTCTACACAGAGAAGAGCACTTGTTTATTAATGGCATTTATTGTGTCAAAGCCAACAAAGCCTTGTGATTTATTGAATGGGTCAGCAGAACTTGGCATTTGCAAAGGGGACAAGTTATATGGGTGGAGAGAGAAACAAGCTTAGACATTTTTTAAGGGATATTTGTGCTGATGGATAATAATAATAATAATAATAATAATAATAATAAACAATAGCAATATCAATAATTTTACGGTGGACAAATTTTACCGGGCTTCAATCTTGATTATTCATCTCTGTTCACCAATTTTAAATGAATGATTGGATTTAAGCTTGGTTACAAAATTTAGTGGACAGAACAATTTGCCTAATAATAAGCACAGAAAGTTGTTATGTACATTTTGTCTTCACATAAATCTAGAATAGTAGTTGTTATTTTTAAGGGACAGAATATGATTTCTAATAGCACGTATATCAAATTGAGTATTTTCGTATACAATTATATCATAATTTTTTTTTATCTCCCAAGCTATGCATATAGTTTAGATTAGTTCTTTCTATCTACTAATAAATTATAAACAGGGAAATTTACTTTTTGTTGTGTAAAATAATAAAAAAAAATATTAAATTACTTCAAGTTTATATTTTAGACAATCAATAAACAAATTTACTTGAGTAACAGTTTACATGTTCTCATTTCTTATCATCAGATAATAGAGCATGAACTTTTCACGCTACACAAAAACAATGAGATTGAAAGCAAACCGTTGAACAATCAGATCACATCAGATTTGAAAGGTAACACATAAAGATCCTCCAAACTGTTGAAATACCATTGAATAATATTTTTAAAATAATTAATAAAACCCATTAATTACATCTGCATACATACCCATGTCTAAATGTCATGACCACCGACCGGTAAAAATTGATTAGACCATCAAATTATTCCACACAGTATCAACCATGAATAATTCAAAGTGACCAGATCATGATGAGGGATAAGATAACAACAAGGTACAAAAAGAGCTTTGAATTGAGGTTAATTTTAGAATAAAGATGCAAGATAATGAAGAATAAAGTGATGTGGATATTAAAGTTGAGTAGAGAAGAAAGGAGAGTATATTTCATTACGAGATGCATAGTTATTGCAGGCAAAAGTAAGTATATTTCCTTTCTCTCATTGTAGTTTACGTATTGATCCACATAATCTATGTATTTGCAAGTGCTCACTCTAACAACTATTTTTATGGACAGTGCACCTAGTTTAGCTATTAGCTGACGATGTGTGATAAATTGAGGGTGCTAATGAAATCTACTTATTCATTTGTTCAAACTGTACCGTCTTTGATAAGTTGATTATGCGCAAGATTTTTTTTTTTTTACGAAAGCTTCTTTGTAACCAGGGTTGATGATATTTTAGTAAAATTTGAATTCAATCCGACAATATCGGGTTAGAAAATAAATTAAGTTAACCCACCCGTAACTCAATCCAACCAGTTAATTTTTTTATGTACGGATTTTTACGGATTAAGTGGGTTAAACAGGTTAGCGGATTTAAATTTGATCAAGAAAAAATACACACAAAAAAAATTTGTATCTATTACAATTTAGTTCAAGGCAAATTAGATATACCTTTAAAATATTTTTCAACTTTCGAGACCTTATGAGAGACATAGAGTGCTTGCATGGCCATGAAGAAGATCGAAACTTCATGAGAGAGGACTTTGAGTAAGGATATGAGGAAATATAAGATGCAGATGAGTAAATAGTCACTGAACGGGTGGGTTAAAGTATACACGGGTTATTAAGTATAAAATTCGTAACCCAACCCGAAGTAACGGGTTTGTCAAAATTAGAATCCGTACCCGATCCAATATCATCCTAATCCGGTAAAAAACAATTTGAATTGGATGGGTTGCACGTATTGAACGGGTTCACGATTTTTTTTACACCCCTACCCATTACATACTCTATGTATGCAATTAATATATACAAAATGAAATGTGATACTTTTAGTTATTGATTTAATTACGTATATAATATGTCGGAATTTGATTTATACATTGTTTCAAATTGTAAACTTTAATTAGTATTTATATTTAAAAAAAATGAGGGCCAATAATATATAATTTTGTATATTTTATAATATTATATATAGAGAGAGATTGGCTAAAGTATACTCCAGCATACAGATGATCTGTATGCTGGAGTTGTTTCCAAAATCTAAAATTCATACATTCGATCCGAACCGTTTAAATTGTTCTCCATATTGAAATCTCCTAGGAAAACAAATTTTAATATTTTTTTGAATTTTTTTTCTATATAGTATACTATTTTCATAAAACACTATAAATGAGTATTTCTGACCCTTCAAATTGAAAATAGCATAATATATAGCAAAAAAAATCAGAAAAAAATATAAAATTTGGTCGAAGGATATTTTGGAGTATACTTTATATACTATGTCCTATAAGGGATGTTTGGAACCTTGGAATAAGTCCTTATTCGAAATTGCTAGTTCTAGGGGCTGCCAAACACATTCTAGAATAAGCCGAATAACTTATTCAGATCCTTATTATTGTTCCAACAAAATATTAGAACTAGTTTGAAACAAGCTAACCATCCAACAACAAATCATTATTTTATATTTTTTTTCTTGTTTTTATTCTTAACTAACCACCCAAACAACATCTTTTAATTTAATAATCGTCTGATCGTAATACGAACAGAAAATATAAATTAATTTTTTTTCTAATTTTCTTTTTCATATAAAGAGTAACAACTATATATAATTATATATATATATATATATATATATAGAGAGAGAGAGAGAGAGAGAGAGAGAGATTAGCTAGGGTGAGATGCATCACAAAAAATCTTCCGTGAGATACGATCAAATCTCATGAATTTGGTTCAAAATAACTGATCCAAACCGTTTATATGATCTCTCTATTGAAATCTCCATGCAGACTAAATTTTACATTTTTTCGAACTTTTTAAGTATTTTTTGAAATTTTAGAAAATCGTTAATCTAATTAGTTATGAACCATTCAAAAATTGTCATTTTTAAAAGTCCCAAAAAAAAAATACTTAAAAATTATGAAAAATATAAAATTTTTGTCTGCAAGAAGATTTCAATAGCGAGATCATATTGAACGATTTGGATCGATCATTTTGAACCAGATTCATAAGTTTTGATCGCATCTCACGGATAGTTTTTTGTGATGCATCTCACCATAGTTAAACTCTCTCTCTCTCTCTCTCTCTCTCTATATATATATATATATAGAGTTTTGCTATGGTGAGTTGCAACTCACCAAAGCTTCCATGAGTCGCACTCAAAATTTTAAAATTTAGTTCAAAATGATCGATCCAAACCGTCTAATACGATTTCCCTATTGAAATCTCCATGAAGACCAAATTTTATATTTTTTCGAAAATTTTAAGTTTTTTTTTTGAAATTTTAGAAAATCATTAATCTAATTAGTTCTGAACCGTTCAAAAACAGCAGTTTTTAAAAATTCGAAATAAATACTTAAAAATTTTGAAAAATATAAAATTTGGTTTGCATGGAGATTTTAATAGGGAGATCGTATTAAACGGTTTGGATCGGTTATTTTGAACTAAATTTCGAAATTTTGAGCGCGACTCATGGGCGCTTTGGTGAGTTGCGACTCACCACAACAAAACTCTCTCTCCCTCTCTCTCTATATATATATAATCGTCTGATCGAAATACGAACATAGTGTTAAAAAATATATAACTTCTCATATTTTTTCAAGCTTTAAACATATATAAGTGTTCAAACCTCCAAGATAATTGAGATTTATACTCGCAATATATGTATTAACAGTACTTCAGAATGTATGCAGTTGTTTGATTTAGATATTTTCTTCCCATTATCTCTTAAAAGCATGAATATTGTTACCATTCTGTATAAAATGAACGGGCAGATAGGAAAAAGACTAATACGTTTTAATAGGGTATATGAATGATCGATATTGCATGTTAGCAAACAATACAACTCTACATCTGTATTAATTAATTATTAACTTGGTACATTCGAACATATTTGAATGGACAGGGAATAGTCACTAATCGGTCATTGATACATTTTTTGTGTCAACATTACTTGGATATGTTGATGACATATTAATATAAACTATCTGTTTCAATAACAAATTTAGTGATATAGGATTATATAATTTGATGCTGATTGAGATGGCAACTTCTAAACTCTATAGAATAAGATGACGCTCTAGGGTCAACTTGTGTTCTGTACTTTATTTGTATAGCTGCACTTACACGTGCCAAAATAAATCTGAAATGATTTAAAATTAATTTAAACATTAGATGCGCATCAAAATTTCGATTTAATTCTGCTGTTGAATAGTCGGAGCATTTCGCAATGCAAAGTCATGATTTAGTTTATTAGTTATCAATAGGAAAGTCTCTATCTGGAAATGTTATTGCAACTGGTACCTTGGAACTTCGATTTTAATTTTTAAATTGTAACTGTGATAGGGAAAAAAAATTCAAACTAAAATATCAATCATCAATTAAAAGATTTGAAATAGAGTGCAAGTCTAAACTGAAAGATATTTATATAGATAAATATGTTTTTTTATAGAATGGAGAGGGCTTTTTCTTTGAGGAAAATTTTCATTTACATCCTATTATAAAAAAATTGCGATGTATTTTTTTTATTATTTCGAATTTTAGGCATTCTCTCTCGGAATAATTATATCCTTATAAATCTTGCTTCAAAAATTCGAAGAACAAAATTTTGAATTGGAAATGATTGAGACAGAATTTAGAATACATTTTTCCACTATATGGAACCTTGCCTTTTAAGCTTTTTTTTTTTTTGCTTTTTATTTTCTTACAATAAGATGTTCTCTAAGTTCAATTTGAGAGAGAACATATTCATGAGATCGAAGAGACAATCCGGATGATAGAAAAGCTACAAGAGTATATTGCATTGCTCCTTTATAAAGGTTCATTCTCTGGACACCTTGTATAGGCTACTTTATTCATCGCAGCAAAAGAGATTAAGACCTTTGCAATAATCCCAAGGACTTCAATTGAGGGATTAGATGGATTTGAAGTTTCGACAGAAATGGAGTTTTAACTTAAAATTGAAAGCTTGAGTAAACACTTGGAATTGACAACTATCTGCTGCACTTGGAAAGAGTAAAATTAGCCGTAGAAAGTGAAGGATCCCTATCCTGTGCCGCGCGGCACTATGCCGCGCACCAATCCGAGGCGTACGATCCGATCTCGACGGTTAGATTTTTTCGGACCTTACAATCAGGTTACATGCACGGGACTCTCTTATCCATTGGATTTAATTTGGACGGTCTGAATTTCTGCGCTGCACGGTGCCGCGCGGCACAGGATTTGGTTCCGAAAGTGAATAGTGCCGAGTTAGGTTGTGTTTCTTTTCATCGGAAAGAACCGATTAAATTACCGCTCGTGAATTTTTTATTGAATTGAATAAAATTCTCACGAAAATTTTATAACGGGAGAAACAACTCTTGGTCTATGACAAAAAACAATGCATTTTAAGTGAAAGATCGTAAATTCGAAATCCGACTGGGATCTTTCATAGACATTTAATTTAAAAATAAATTGGAAGGCTTGATCCCAATTTATCTTGAAAAAAAAAATTTAACGGATTATTTTGGTACTTTTGACCAGATTTTTTTTCAATAAAAAAAGAGAGGAAAATACTAGGCAGGTCTCGACCTTAAATATTACAAAAGAAAAAAAAATGGTCGATTTTATTTTTACTTGCAGTCAAAACTGCAGTGGTCATGCATGTACCTTTTAATTTTTTTTTTAAAGCACGTTAGATTTATGTAATTAATAAAAATCAACAATAGTTTTGACTTTTGAGAAACCTTTTAGTCTAGACAGATATGCACGTGAAAGTTCCTCATTCAATTAATTATAGTTTTTTTATATATTGAATTGTTAATTATAGTTGGGTTGTGTTTGTTGGTTACTTTTTTTTTTAATTCGTCAGACCACAGAACCCCTTTCATCGAATTCCAACCAGAATAAATATTGTATATCTTTCATCGGAATTCAACTGGAATATATTTTATAGTATCATGATTCATGAAATAAAGAAGCTCATCATTTTAAAAGAATAACACTTGAAAAGGACGAGGAATTTCTTTACGTTGGCAACAAAAAAGAAGTTTTCTTCCAAAAGGAGTACCTTCAGCTTGAAATAAATAAAGGATAAAATATCCCAAAATAAGCCAACCTTGCTACCGGCCAGGGCACTGCTTACCATGAAGAAGTTGGAGACGAATATCATTTCCTAATATTATAGTGGATTGTATGTTTTAAATTTATAAACCAACACACACGTGTACGAACTAGGTGGATCTCCTTAAATAATAAGAAAACCCCAAAAGCTCAAGCTAATCTGCTGTCTTAAAACGTGTAGGTGATTAATAAACCCCGGCCTTGCAAAATTTTCTTTTTCATCCGTTATTTATTTATAATACTCATAATTACTTCCTTGACTCGCACCACTATCCCCCGTACTAAGTTGAAAGGTGTTAACTTTTTCTTTTCTATTCAACTGGAATTGTACCATTGGTTAATGGTGCTAACAGTAACAGGAATCATCAGCACATATCACATGGGAAAGTGGTAAGCTTTATTAATTCAAATACTATCTTTTTTTTTGTAACAATTCAAATAGAATCTCAAAAGTTTACACAAATTAAAAAAAACCTTTCAAGTTTAGTGTAGCGACAAGGAGACAAAACTTCGTACCAATTGTATGACTTTTTTATGCATAATTAATTATGCATTACTTTCTAGATTTACTCGAGCATTTTGACCGATGAGAATATTGTTTTTTTAATTAATAATTAGGTATGTTTTGTCAGAAACAATTTATCAGTCTGATTTATATTCCAATTCACATAAAAAAAATTAGTCCACTATAAAATTTGCCTTAAAAAAAAAATCAAGGAATCAGATCACTGTGTTGAATTAATATCATGGTAAATCACAATAATGATTTGATAGAAGTGGTATAATTTCTAAAAATGATGTTGAATATGATTATGTTTTATTTATATTGTTTAATAAATGAGCATTGGATCCATGCAATGAATATTGAATAGATTAAATTGTGCTAACACGTGATCACGTGATTTTTTTTAAAATTAATTTTAGCTTTTTTAATTAGTGGATGGAAGAAACAAATGCATAACGGAGAAAAATTTAATTGATGTACATACATCAATTAAATGCAGGAAACAACCGACTTGCTAGAAATGTAAGTTATTTTTCCAAGCAAGTCCATTTTTTTTAGTTCTAACTTCAACTCTTGAAGATCTCAATTTTTTTTTTTGAAACTTGAAAAGTAGTAAACCCTATCCGGTGGAGCATATAATATGTATGCCACGTCAGCCCCAAACAATTTCTTGGCCTTTTTGTTGAGATATTTCATTATTTTGGAATATATTGGTCAACCAGGAATTAAAAGAGTCTTCTCTCCTCTGAAAGGGAAAAAAAATAACTCAAAAGGTCCTGTCAATTTCGTTATTTAAGAGGGGCATTTAGGAGCTTTTAATTTTTTTTTTCAACACTTTTCATTTTTAAAATTCTGTCTGGCTACTTCTCCTGTGTGTACGTCTTCCTTTCTCTGACACCTCTCCTGTGGTCTCTCTCTCTCTCACTAAACATCTCACATCTATGGCGTAAGCTTGATTCCTGATAGACTGATAGTGCAAGCAAAGCAAACTATCCGGACATCTCAAATTTTTTTAAAAATTTTGTTCTCTCTCCTCCTCTATCTCCTTTTATCTCTTTGTTGTTTTCTTTCTTTTTTCTTACAACACTTCTACTAAACCCTCGACGCTCTCCCTTTCTCTCTCTCTCTTAGAGTACTCTTTGTCCAGTAAAAAGCCTTTAACTTTTTCTCTCTTTCTATTTCCTTCAAGCCTTTGTGCTTCCTTCTCACTGCTCAACACAGCTCTCTTCCTTAGTGCTTCTCTCTCTCTCTAATGGAATGCATGATGGGAGTAGCTACCGAGTGCTTTAGCAGACAAAGTGGCCATGTGAGTTAAATTTCTCCATCTCTCTTCAAATCATATATCCTTTTTTGGTTCTACTTTGTCGCTCTCAAAACAGAAGAACAAATTACAAATATCGCGTCTCTTTTTTTGCTTTTGAAATCAGTTTTTGAGTTGTACAAAAGATTATTATTTAAGAACCTCTTTCTCTTTCTCTCTCTCGTTCCGACGAAAAGGCCGTGTATTTTCTTCTTGATAAGGTTTTCTCTGAAAAACCAGAGCTTCCATTTGTCCTTTTGCCCCTATACTAAAATAATATATTTTAACAGACCCCTAATAATTGTGTTTATAGTCCCAAGAAAAAGCCTCACCCCCGAAAAAGAACAAATACACCATCTCACATTTATTACTACCAATCTTCCCATTTCTTTTTCATTATTGTGTTTTATCAATTCTGTGCTCTTGATTAATTTTCTTCTCTTGACCTCAGGTCACTGCAGCTCAGTGAACCAACAAAATATTAGAGAGAGAGAGAATTACATAGGAGAAGAGAGAGAGAGAACAAAAATGGATCTTTCAGGCCACCAAGGTGAGATACCAATCCCAATGACCACCACATACATTCCCTCTACACATGCTGGCCACACACATGGCCACTCCATCCTCCACCACACTACATCTAACAACAACAGCGGTAGCATCACCCCTCCTGCCACCGCCACCAACAATGGTCCTTCTAACATGGCCACAGAAGATCACAACAGCCCGAGAAGAGACGTTACACCGGCAGCCGCGCCACTATCCATCTCCAAAAAACACACAAACATGGTCACTGTGAAGTACAAAGAATGCCTTAAGAACCATGCAGCCCACATGGGAGGAAATGCAACCGACGGGTGCGGTGAGTTCATGCCGAGCGGGCCCGATGGCACAATTGAGGCGTTGAAGTGCTCGGCATGCGGATGTCACAGGAACTTCCACCGCAAGGAAGCCGAAGGGGATCCTTATGCATGCCACTGTAAGGGAACCCCATATATCTATAGCCCTGCAGGAAGAAGTAGCATTTCAGTTAGGCCAGCATTGCCGGCTCTGACGCATCATCCTCATCACCAGATGGTAATGTCGAAAGGCTTTTGCAGTTTTCTTTATCGTTTAAAAAAATTACTATTTATCTTGTCCGGTTGATAACACTAAATATGAGTAGAGGGAAAAAAACAAACTTGAACTTGACACATTATAAACTCACTTTGAATGCTTTTGAAATTTTGACCAACTTGCCTTTTACCAGGACACAGCAAAAAAAATATTCAATTTCATTTTTCAATAAGAAGGCCAAGTTGATAAAATTTGTAATATATGTATTTAGTTCTATTAATAAGTATAATTAAATCATCTAATGCATATATATATATTAAATTACTGAACTATGAATTATTATGCACCTTAACAATTAATTCATTAGCAAGACGAAAAGATTATGCAACAAAATGTGATAAGAAATTAAGAATTAAGAAATGTCGAACATAAAACAAAAGAATGCAACACAAATTGTTAATTTGTATCATACATTTAATACTTAAACAGACTACATCCTTGCAGGTGATGCCGCTGAGCGCCATGCAGACGTCAGAATCAGACGAAATAGAAGGCATGGGTGGGACCCCTGGTATGTTGGGCTCCAATCCAGGACTTGGCCCCCATACAGTCCCCATGCCTATCTCAGGGATGGGGTCAATGCGTAGCAGCGGCAAGAAACGCTTTAGAACGAAATTCACGTCAGAGCAGAAGGAGAAGATGCTGAATTTTGCTGAGAGGGTTGGGTGGCGGCTTCAACGTCTTGAAGACGGAGTTGTGCAACAATTCTGCCAGGAGATTGGTGTGAAACGACGTGTGCTTAAGGTTTGGATGCATAACAATAAGCACAGCCTGGCCAAGAAGGTCGGCTCTGATCATGAGCAGCAAGAGCAACAGCAACAGCAACAGCCACATCCCCCGCAACTCCAGCTTGAGTAATAGTGTTCAGTTTCTGGGTCTCTCTTCTTTCTCTTAAAGGTTGGTCCTTTCACTTGCTATGTATATATTCATCTTAAACATAAAAACGTTATTTACAGTTACTGGTGTATCTTTAGCTGCACATTTACGTGCTGTAGGCTGTAGCACTGCCGCACTGGCTAATATAAATCATTTGATGCCCTTTGCAAGTTTGCATTGACTGATGCCACATTATTTCATTTTCTTGTCTTTAAATTCAATAATAATTGATCTGTATACTTTCAAGGAGGAGATACTTTTTCAGATTTTGAAAATCAATGAAAGAATGATGAGACTTCATAATTAGATAGGCCCTGATATAATTAGACTAACTAAACCTTTCAAGGAGAACGCATAAAAAATTCAAAATAAAGATGTTGGTTTAGCCCTGTATAAGTTTATTTTGAATTATCCATCTATCCTAAGAAAGAGGCAATAATTTGATACAAGCAAAGCAAACATAACTTGAAACAAGTTGCTTAGTACGTAGTTCTTGAATATATCAGGATAGTTTCAACTTTCAAGCTGTAATCTTAATACTTAGTTATCCACAGCTCCCTTGACGTAATTCTTCAAAAATGTTTCTGAATTTTTACACTATACATTAGGATCATTTTGGATTGAACTGATCTAGTAATACATACTTGTATGTGCACATATTGCTGAGTAGTTCTTATGATGGTTTGGTTATCTGCCTTCCTTCCGAAATGGGAAACAATCAAATTGTTAGACTTTTTGTCCCTTCCTTTTGTATTTTTGTATGGAAGTGGTGAACATATAATTCTATTACTTTATTGCCTCAGCATATGATGAATTAGTTCAATCTTCAATCTTATGAAATAGTATCATTTGATATGATTGGTCTGGACCTTTATTATGTGATATTTCACTATGAATCCATTGATCTCCTACTGAATTTCAAATATGCTGAATATGTTTTAGAAATAAGTCTGTTTATGCTAATTCTCTTTTTAATTTTATAAGGTGGGCAGGTTAGAGTGGTAAGGGATATGACATCTGCGTTTCTAACTTCTAGTCAAGATCAATCTAAAGATATCTGAAGATTACCAACTGAAATTAGGCAACTAGGCTTAATTGTTCTTCTTCTTTTTGTATTTTACCTTTTTTTAATTATTATATTGTGCATGGAGAACTTAGTAGCTTTCCATTTTTTTTCTTTTTTATTTTTCCCTCCTGATTTGTTGTGCCTTATAGTGCAGTGAGGTTTGAGTTGGAATCTGATATTATGAGATGGGATTTTCTTTCCTTTGTAGAAACTTCAACTAGTTATATTACTTTATATTTGTGATAAAGCTTACTGTGTCCTCAGAATTTTGTGGTATCTTAATTATAAATGCAAGCTATGATATATTGTTGTCATATATATGGAAAAATCCATTCTGGTAAACAAAAAACCAAAAATGTTACTTGTGCGCGCGATATACACATAATCACCATATTTTGGCTCGGTTACTTGTATTTATTATACAAATATTGTCTTTCGGGGACTAATTATTGCTGTTTAATATCCAATCATACATTTTTCAATGCACTAATGGTCATTTGAACTTTATATTCAGATAAAAACAGAAAATGAGATACTACGTACCTCAGTCAAAAAGTATAGATGCTCCTTTTCGCATTTAAAGCAACCTGTAAAAATATCTGTTCAGTCTTCAGACTGCTCACATGTACAAGCAAGATATATTTGTGAACTAAGCAAATTATCTGAAAATATATATGAATTGTACTAAAGAAAAACAAAAGATGAAATGGAGGCTCCTGTACCCGCAATAACTATAGTTCTATAGGATTTTTACACTAAAATCTTATTTATAATTGCAAGGGTATTTTTCAGCTTCAAATTAATAAAGTCGCTTGAAAAATGGGAAATTGACAAAATAGCTGACGACGTTTTTGCAGAATTTCAGACACTGAAGCGAAATTTAGGCGAGAAAAAGTGGTCGAAAGTGCATAATAATATGCAAAAATTGGTGGATGGAACGAATGCAATTTTTGTTATTAAGGAGGGTTAATTTGTTGGCTTATGAGAGGGCAGTTATGCAAAATTGTCGTGACTCATTTAAGAGCTGACGAAATGCATGGTACTGTTGTCAGTGTTCTTACATGACAACAGAAGGGCTATTTGAAAATGTGACCATTGATTAGGCTCAGAGCTCATAACTCAATGAAAGCTTAATTAACTAGCATATATATATCAATAAAGAAACATAATGCTTGTCCCAGGCAACCTTTCAGAACTCATATTTCATTTCTATGTAAGTGCAATTGTTCTTAGTGATGTCAACGTACAACCCTTCACAATGAAATCTTTCAACTGCATCTACAATAATGAAAGGATGCAATTTTGATCGTGTTGGTTCAGACATTGCTGTGTTACTTTGATTTATATAAGCATTCTAACGTACAAAACATTAAATTTTTAAAAGGACTTTACAGATTTTGGTTGTCTCGGTTTGTGAGACATTGTGTTGAACCTTATTAAACTGAGTTCTAATAAATGATCAGTACCTAACTTTAGTTTTGTAAACTCAAAAAATATATAAAAAAAAACTTCAAATAAATAAAATGGGTGACCAAATTGTTGGAACGGGTGTAGCTAGACTTAGTGCAGCACTTTGGAGATTATGAGATATTGCAACCTAATTTTGTGGGAAAAAAAATTATTGTTGGAAAATGGGCTTTAAAAATAGTTGGTAGACGAGCATAACTAACCACAAAAAATGAAACTATCACCCTTAAGTTAATAATTAAGATTGAAATAATACTTATATGAGGCAAGAAATATCTAGACTAAAATGATAATAAAGATTGAAATAATACTTATATGAGGCAAGAAATATCTAGACTAAAATGATAATTAAGATTGAAATAATACTTTTACATTAACAATAGATAATAATTAAGATTGAAATAATACTTATATGAGGCAAGAAATATCTAGACTAAAATGATTTGCAAACAAGGGTACCTTTTCCCCTCTAGTACTAAAGAATTTTGTCTTACCGTGACCTATTACGGTTCAAAGAAAAGTTGATGGGACTGTTGATACCAGAGGCAAGCGCAAGATTAAAAGGATGGAGAAATGATAAGGGTCTCCAAGCAATTATTGCGTTTGCAAAGAAAAGTTTCCATCTTTGTCCCTGTGCCTTTCATAGTTCCTGGTGCTGGTTTACAAGGCCTTCATGACTGGTTCTGGTTGTATGGAAACAAACCACCGTAAATGTGGGTTTAGCTTCATGTGGGGTAAAAAGACAAATTTTCTTGTGGCCTTCTTCTTGTTGTACTTTATTTTTTAAGTGTACAATACATATTATTAGATTCGAATTTTGGTATTTTAAAAGGTTTTCAATCCTGTTAGTTAGTGCGAAGCCTATATTTCTTTAGTAATTTAAGCCATATTTATTTTCATATTATAAATATTTTTTTCGTCTTATGTATATAAATAATTGAATGATTAATGTTGAGTTGATTTTGTTAAGTTCACTAGATAGTGACATGCACTACGGGAAAAAGGACCTTCTGTAACGACACTTCTGTAACGGTTTTTGAAATAACCGTTACAGAATAGTGAGGCATTAGGCGGGAAAATTGGCGCCACAAATCTGTAACGGTTATTATTAAACAACCGTAATAACATTTCCGTCATGGTCAGGGAAAAAAATGCATCAACCTTCTGTAACGGTTGTTGGATTAGAACCGTTACAGATTTCTTATATTCTGTAACGGTTATTATCTATCAACCGTTACAGAAAAGAAAAAAGAAATATATTAATATCAACCATCTTCTGTAACGGTTATTAGCAAATAACCGTTACAGTAGGTTAACGTTTTTTTTTTTTAATGATTCTGTAACGGTTATTTTCTAATAACCGTTACATATTTTAGCACGAATTTTATTAATGTTTTTATGATTCTGTAACGGCTTTTTTTTATATTTTTATGATTCTGTAACGGTTATTTTTTAATAATCGTTACAGAATAGTTCTGTATTTAGGTCTTCTCCCCATCCCAACAAACTCACAGCTAGAGCGCCGCATCACTTAACTCTTTTCTGATCTTCTCATTTATTGCGAATTTGTGGTGGTGGCTTCACTCCAAAAAAATAGCCAAAAATTTCTAAAAATTCTGAAAAAATAATAATTAGAAAGAGAATAAGAAGGAGAGCAGATTTAAGGTAAAAAAAAATAAATTTGAACCGTAATTTTTTTTTTTACATTTTTTTCTTATTTATTTCGATTTTTTCATTAATTTAATGGTTATTTTTGTTTTTTTATATATTTCAAGATATCATTGAATAGGAGAAGATCTTACATCGGCTGGATAAGTCGCACGATTCAACGGATCGGAAGGCACACAATTGAAAGTATATTTTCATGAACTTCTCTTTTTTTAAATTATTTGCATTTCGTTAATAATTTGCATATATATATATATAGGCATGAATTTCGTATTGTCATATAGGAACCAAATACCGGAACTCAACTGAATTTAGGTCATTGCCCGTCCGAGATTAATCCATTAGGGATTAATCTCGGATAGTACTCCCGGTCGGGAGTACTGCTCTTTGGATACGATCTGTCTCATTTAGGACAGCGAGTTGTACGTTAGATGCAATGTGTTGTCTGAGAAAAATTCGGCGGCATTTCCCTTGTGTTCCCACGGATACGTACGCACGAGCAATCGTGTGTTGGCGTATTCAGGGAACATAAGGGGAAATGCTGCCGAATTTTTCTCAGATAGCACATTGCATCTAACGTACGCTCGCTAATGAGACAGAATATCCAAAGAGCGGGCTAGGATGGTGACCGGTCCGAAAACCTAATATGACAAATTGGTCCGAAACCCTAATAATTTGCATAAATTTTATTGTTCAGATGGATCGGACGTGGATGTACTCAAGTAATCGATGCTCGTCTACATTTTTTAGAGGACTTGAAGAATTTATGGTTTGTGCTAAAGAGATTTTGAAAATGAAAGAAGATGATAAAATATATTGTCCTTGTCGTGTTTGTCAGAATTTGTTGAAGTGGTCTAATTTTGAAGAAGTGAAGGCTCATTTGATTATAAATGGATTTCAACCGGATTATAGTCGGTGGACACTCCATGGAGAGAATGGGGGGATAGTACTAGCACAAATGTATTGGATTCTGTGTATGAGGAAGAAAATGTATCATTGGATGATGAAATTGATGATGTCAATGTATTTGATGATGAGAATGTAGATGATGATAGAAATGTAGATAACTCAGAATTTAATGCCGATTTAGATGAAATTGTGAACAATGTGGATGAAAATTTTGTTGATAATGTTGAAATTTTTGGTATGTTACGTGAAGAAGATAAAATAGCTTTATATCCTGGTTGTGAATTGTCAAAACTTAATGCTGTTTTCAAACTGTTCAATCTTAAAGCCAAAAATGGATGGAGTGATGCAAGTTTCACATCTTTGCTCAAACTATTACATAAAGAATTTCTTCCAAAAGATAACCAGTTGCCAGATTCAATTTATAAGGCTAAAAAGATGTTATATTCTTTAAAAATTGGAGTTGAGAGAATTCATGCATGTCCAAATGACTGCATATTATTCCGGAATGAGTACGAAGACTTGCATAAATGTCCAAAGTGTAATGCGTCACGGTATAAACCGAGGGACGATCAAATTGAAGATGAAGGTAGTAAGGGACCAGCTGCAAAAGTGGTGTTTTATCTACCAATAATACCAAGATTTCAGCGGCTTTTCTCTAACGCGAAGGATGCCAAATTGTTAAGATGGCACGCAGACTGCAGGAAAAAAGGCGATGGCATGCTCAGACACCCAGTAGACTCTCCAGATTGGATAAATATAGATATGGAATTTGAAGATTTCGGCAGTGAACCTAGAAATTTGAGATTGGATTTATGTACAGACGGGATGAATCCTTACGGCAACATGAGTAGCCGGCAGACTACATGGCCGGTTTTATTGTGTATTTACAATCTTCCTCCCTGGCTATGCATGAAAAGGAGATACATGATGATGCCCTTGTTGATTTCTGGTCCCAAGCAATCAGGTAATGATATAGATGTGTACTTGGCTCCATTAATAGATGACCTTGGTGAATTGTGGCAGAATAGAGTGAAAATATACGATGCACACTCTAGAAGTGAGTTTAACCTCCGTGCCATGATATTTTGCACAATCAATGATTTTCCTGCATACGGAAACCTGTCAGGGTATAGGAATAAAGGAGCGAAAGCGTGTCCTATTTGCATGGAAAACACCCATTCTGTGTACTTGAAAAACTCCAGAAAAAATGTTTACTTGGGACACCGGAGGTTTATTAAGAACCGCAATCACCCTTACCGTCGAGACAAGGAAAGGTTTGACGGTACTGTAGAAAAAGACAAGGCCCCAATACCGTTATCCGGTTCAGGGGTGTATCGACAGGTGAAGGACATTAATGTAAAATTTGGTAAGAAATTTGCAAATGAGATACCCAAGGGGATATGGAAGAAGAAGTCTATATTCTGGAATCTTGAATATTGGCAGAGTTTGGAGATTAGGCATTGCTTAGATGCGATGCACATAATAAAGAACATATGTGAAGTTTTGATTGGTTGCATGTTGGAAATTCAAGAGAAAACTAAAGATGGCGTAAATGCGAGGAAGGACATGGTTGAAATGGGGATCCGGCAAGAACTAGCGGCACAAGATAAGGGAAAAAGTCGAACTTGGCTACCTGCAGCACAATTTAATTTATCAAAGCAAGAGAAAAAAAGCATATTAGAATGCCTGAAATCTATTAAGGTTCCTACTGGTTATTCCTCGAATATATCAAGAAAGGTTTCTATTAAGGACAACAAATTACTTGGTAATTAAATTTTTGTTTAACATTCTAAATTGTAAACTTATTATTTAACATTTTGTTGAACAATATTATTTAACATTTCAAAATTATTATTTGTTGAACTTAAATGTAACAGTCAGTCAAAATCACTTAATTAAATTTTCAAAATCACTTAATTAAATGTAACATTTCAAAATTATTTTTAACATTTTATTATATAAAAACGTTTGGACTTCTGTAATGGTTACTAGCTAATAACCGTTACAGAAGAGGTCTAATCTGTAACGGTTATTAGCTAATAACCGTTACAGAATGTCATATATATAAAAACGTTTGGACTTCTGTAACGGTTACTAGCTAATAACCGTTACAGAAGAGGTCTAATCTGTAACGGTTATTAGCTAATAACCGTTACAGAATGTTATATATATAAAAACGTTTGGACTTCTGTAACGGTTACTAGCTAATAACCGTTACAGAAGAGGTCTAATCTGTAACGGTTATTAGCTAATAACCGTTACAGAATAGTTGAACCTTATTAAAAACTCATCCTGGCTTGCGTCTCTTCGTCATTATCTTCTAAAAATCGATCGAGCGCCTCTTTATTCTTAAGCCCCTCATCTCTCGACAGAAGCAAAACCCTAGCCTCTCATTCTGTCGCTCTCTGACTCCCTCTCTCGACAGCTCTCGCGCCTCTCCCATATATCTCAGGTAATCCCTCTCTCATCTTCCTCTACCTCTCCCTCTCATTCTGTCGCTCTCTCTGACTCCCTCTCTCCCCTTTATAGCTCTCTCTCTCTCGATCGGTCTCTCTATCCGATATCAAGCAACACTACTCGGCTCTCTCCCCTCTCTCTCAGGTAATCCCTCGCTCTTTCTATTATTCACTCGATCTGTCTCTCTCCTCTTCACCCTATTCACTCGATGTGTCTCTCTACTCTCGCAGGCAACTCTATCTCGACTCTCAGGCAATACTCGACTCGGTTCTCAGGTAATCCCACTTTCTTTTCTCTCAAATTTTAATTTTGGCTTGATTGTGGCTGTTTGTGCAAAATGCAAAATTGTGCTGAAATGCAAAATTGTGTGCTGAAATGCAAAATTGTGGTTGATTGTGGATGTTTGTGCTTGATTGAAATATATGCTGAAATGCAAAATTGTGGCTGTTTGTGCTTGATTGAAATGTGCTGAAATGCAAAATTGTGACTGTTTAATTTGGAAAAATGCTTAATTTTAGGGACTGTTTTGCAACAATATGTGCTGTTTTGGGACTGAAATGCTTAATTTGGGGTTTAATATGTGCTGAAATGCAAAGTTATGACTGTTTAATTTGGGAAAATGCTTAATTTTAGGGACTGTTTTGCATAAATATGTGCTGTTTTGGGCTTAAATATGCTTAATTTGGGGTTTAATATGTGCTGTTTTAGGGACTAATATGCTTAATTTTGGGCTTTTTTGGGGCTAACCGTATTCAATTGGAGGTGAAAAATGTATGAATTAATATCCGTGAGTGTAGGTTTTGGATGAATGAACTTTCAGAGGGAGAAAACAACATCACCGTATTAGATCCAGAGATGTTGACTGCTCCTAAAATCAAACAAGAACTAAACCAAGCTGCGGACTACTTGATGAAGTCATTCGCGCAATATTCATCCAATTATATGGTTCTGCCTTATTTACAAGAGTAAGGACAATTATAACTAATAAAATATCAATTATCTCGTTTACATGTTTGTTTCATTTTCATGAAAACAATAATCTCTATTCTTGCAGCTTTCATTGGGTCCTTCTTGTTATTAATGTCGAGAAGCGCACCGTTCAAATAGCAGATTCTATCGAGCGCAAGAATCCAAAGATATTGATTAAGGGATTCATAACCCAGTAAGTTTTCGTTTCTAAATGAAATTTTGATATTGAGATAAGGACTAAGTACGGTTCTATTTAAACTATTAATGATATTGTATGCAGGATATACAAGCGATACCTTATGGAAAATGGAAAATATAATGCAAGGACCCGAACAACATTTGATTGGTACAAAATTCAGGTACGAGACTTAAAAAAATATATTAGCTACCTAGGGTTTCTGAAACTGTGCAAAATCTTAACTATCTTTCTTGTTGGATCTTTAATTAGTGTCCGATACAAAAGGGCAGCACAGAATGTGGATATTTCACAATGCTCGCCATGAAAAACGTATTATCTTATTGGATAGCAATTCAGGAAATACCTCATGTAAGTAACTTATTCTTTTAACTAATAACATTTGATCAAACAATTAGATTTTAGAATTTCATGATCTAACTAATAATATTTTTGACTTGTTTATCATAATATGCAGATGATCGAGCCAGTTGGAGTACCATACAACAAAGAAATGATTGATGGTGTCGTGACAGAAGTTATGGACTTCATGCAAGGGGTATTATTTTGATTAAAATGTGTTATTTGATGACTTGCCATGTTTGATTATACTTGTGATATATGTAAATACTTTGTTTATTGTTTGTGTGATATGCATGATTATATATGTTTGATATATGTGTGCTTTGTGATATATATATATGCTGCATTTGTTAATGTAAATTGGGTACCAATTTGGTACCAATTCGGCTAGCAAATTGGGGCTAGCCAATCAAACAGGCAAAACTCAAAAAAAAAATTAAGACTTTTGTAACAGTTATTAGATAATAACCGTTACAGAATATTATAATTTCATTTTTTTTTAATTATAAATATTATCTGTAACGGTTATTAGATAATAACCGTTACAGAATCAAGTCTTCTGTAACGGTTATTACCTAATAACCGTTACAGAAGTTCTCCAAACACCACACCTGTTCCGTCCACAATACCATAACGGTTATTAGATAATAACCGTTACAGAAGACTGGCTTCTGTAACGGTTATTATCTAATAACCGTTACACATGTTCTACAAAAAACTGTACCAGATTTTTCTTGCATAATACCATAACGGTTATTAGATAATAACCGTTACAGAAGAGGGGGCTACTGTAACGGTTGTTGTCTAATAACCGTTATAGATCTGTAACGGTTATTAGACATTCTGTAACGGGGGCTACAGTAACGTTTCGTGTACCGTTACAGAAGTCTTTTATTAACCGTTACAGAAACCAAAATTTCGCATAGTGATGGACAAGAATTAGTTAAATAAAAGTTTATGTTAACCATATACAAGTTGATCTATCTTAACAAGCTTATATTTATTGTATATATATTTTGTAAAGTAATTTTTAATTATGTAATCTATGTAAATATTAATGTTTATTAGCACTATTTGATGTATTGATGAACTTTAATGTATTTATCAATCTCAATTGATGGATGATTTTTTAAAAATCTTTTTATCCTTTAAATGCATTATTTTGTTATCATCATTACTTTACATGGAAAATTAAGGGAAAAAAAATCTATGCATCTTCTAGTCAACAGAAGTTTAATAATATTCAATTATTCGTCGAACAAAGTGTCTTTATTATGATCAACAAATCACACAGAAAGAATCAAAAGCACCCCGAGTATGATAGTTAATTAAAAACAATAAAGCAATAAATTGAATGCATCCAATTTTATGCTGTTTAATTATTTATGAACGTGATGCACTTGCAATATGACTATTGTATTTGAAATATTTCTCAATAAACTATTATCTTACACAACTCCCAAAAGAGCTGAAAGTGTGTTGACCCGAAACAGAGATTGCTGCACCCCTTGGAGACAAAACAGGAGATTTATTCTTGTAGGTGTTTGCTGCCAAGGCAAGGCACCAGTCCCATGTTCTTGCAGCAGAGACCTGTTTTGTTTGATAGAGATGTGATGCAAAACAGTACAGCACTGATATTACATTTCTACTTTCTTTTTCCCTCCTTTTTTCTAATTTGGTATTTGACCTGTTTCTTTTCTTGGAGCATCATTGGTATATGGGCAATTAATTGCCCAGTGTTTTTTCGTGTATTTTGGGAAGTTGCAAGGTTACTCCACCACTTACAAGTTACAAGTCTAACATGATTGAACCCCTCAAAGCAACCCATGCACACTGTAGTAATTGTAGCTTGTATCTGGTGTATTTGAGCACTTTCTACTTGGGCTATTGTTCAAGGGATTTGGGTCTTTTGGATCCTCTCAGAATTAGTATGACCAAAGAGTTTGTATTTGAAAATAAACAACATATACGGTTATATACGAGTTTGATCGTTCATTAATTAAATCCACTCCAGCATATGCCATTCATTAGTGAGATCTAAATAAATGTAGTTAGGTTCACAGTACAAGTTTCTGCCATAATAAATACATGTAAAGTAATGTCTATTAAAAAACATGTGTACTGAGTCAGCTAAACAAGTTTATACTATCTCATATTTTCAACTGAAAAGTTTCTTTGCAACCAATGGGGCCTCGGTCCCGGTGCCCGGGAGATGAGCGTACGAGAAAACCCATTATTTCACAAGGAGAGAAATAAACACACAAAGAAGGGTACATCCTTTGTATCTATTCTACATTTAATGCCAACGAGTGCGGACAGTATTGATATTAGTTGGTGCAGTGTTAGACTGCCCACGACAGTCTCCTTATCATCGACATTCAAGACCCCCACCCCACACACACACACACACACGATGACACGAGTAATTTGTTCGAGAAATTAAAGATCAGAAGTTCAATTTTAGTCCAACTTTTAACCCTTTTTTCCGTCATTAATGAAAAAATTTCATACTTCAATACATTTATTCTTTGATGACTAGGTCAAAGATAAATTTTGGATTAAGAGCATCGCCTCTCACTCCAATTGTGTAGGTAATCGGCCAATAAATCTAAATTACTCAATTTGATAATTTTACATTCGAGTATATCAAAATGAATAATTGCATCATAGTAGATAAGAGATGATAAAGTTTTAAAATTTGGAGAACAACTCTTGGTCTAGTGACAAAATGTAACGCTTCTTTAGCAGAGATCACGGAAAGTAGATAAGAGATGATGAAATTCTAAATTTTGGAGAATCAGCTCTAATTCTAGTGACCAAAATCAACACTTCTTTAGCAGAGGTTATAGATTCGAAATATAATTAGAGGTCCTTTGTGACATTTAATTTTGAAATAAATTAAAGGCTTCATCCCATCTTATTTAAATAAAAAAATTCTAAACTTTGTTCAGAAAAAAAAAAATGTGACACACCGTATATCATAGTTTTTTAGACCTAGCCTATTTCTCGCTTATGCCGATGCAGAATGTACACGTTCTCCCTTCCTATCATTCCTCATTTTAGAATTCTAACACGGCCTCAGAAAGCAACTACAAATATATAGCAGTAGACAAAATAATATCATTTCCCAGTTAAAAAGAAAGTTTGTTTTCACAATCAGTGTCAGATCTTTTTTTTTTTTACACAAAAATCCCTTAGGAATCGTAGGATTGCCAAGTTTCCTATCCTACGGTCTAACCTCTACGACCAAAAAAACGTCAGGGAAAAACGTGATATGCTTTGTTGTCTTTCCTAATACTTGTTCAGTTGTTCTACGTACGGTTCTAGACCTAGAACTCTTGTGTCGGGATATAGTACAACCGAAAGTTAGTTCAATTTTCACCGAATTTACAATTTCAGGGCATTCTAATTATTAAGGGTGGATGAAAGGTAAAATACAATTATTTAATTAGATATCTCATTTCTCTTCCTTTCAAAGCAATTAGATCAGCATTTTTAAGTAAAGTCTATTTACCTTCAGATTCTTCATAACTTCTCTCATTAATATTGTACAAACCATGAGAAAAAGAACTACATTAGTTCAAAAATTTATAATCGACTGTGATGGCTGTTTTAAGAAATTGAGGATTTAAGGGTGTATTACTTAATTAATCATTTCAAATGTACTTATTATTGAAGCTTGACTTATTATATTTCTTATACAAAAACCTGAATGCCTTTGAGGCCTTACCAAACTACAAACCTCAAACAAGTTTGATAACCTCTCACATAAACTTTACCTCCTTTCTTATAAACTTCAGATATTTTATCTGTAGGTACCCGCTATCTGGATATTATCTAAAATGAAAACTTCAGATATTTTAAGAAACACATTTTGGCTTTTTAGATAGTAAATTATCCGGTATTAATTATTACGCAATGCAGATTTGATTATTGTATAATACATTTTTATGCATTTCTCTTTAGTCGTAACCGTTATGGTCAAAATATATTTTGATGGCTCTCTTCAATTTTCAACCATATTTCAAAACACAAACTTAAAACTATTTACATTATGCAAAAGCTATATAAGTATGTTTGGGGCTGTTTGGATTCCCCAAGGAATTTGGGAAATTTCATCTTCCTACCATAAATTTATTATAAACAATCCAAACTCTTCACAAAGTTACATACTTTTTAATAAATTTATTCCTAAGAATTGCAACTTCCCCAAATTCTCCAAATTCCTAAGCGATCCAAACGGCCCCTTTATGGCGTTTCCCTGAATTCTCATTTCCTGATATTAAATACATCCTAGAATATTTCATGATGCAGTATTGTAGCCTTTTGGATTGGTAGTTGGTAGGGTATGAGCTAGCAACATTTCTCCTCTTTTTTTTTATGAGAATAACATTTCTCCTCTTAAAAAGAAAAGAATATGTCATTGCTGGGCATAAATAAAAGTACAGAAGACATCTATGAAGAGCTCATACTCTACATTTGACCTTTTGAAAAAAATTGTTGCACGTAAGCTGCATGTGAACTCTGTCAATGGAAGGACAAGGCAGTTGAAGATTTGGCCACACAATAAATCAGTAATTAATTACAATCTTCGCTCATCTGAGTTCAAAAATCAAATCAGACTGGTATTTAGTCTACAGAAAAAGTCACAGTGAGATTACTGTGGGGTCCACATGACAGAGAGGCCCAAACTTCTGTGGTCCGAGCCAGCACACTCATTGTCAGTGATTCCCTGATAAGTCAGAGGTTTACAATTGTAAATCTGTGTCTTACTGTAAAATTTGAACAAATTCAATGTAATTTTTAGTAGGAAATCCAAACGTGAAACTTCTAATGTTGGCCAAACATATGGAGCGTAACATATTATCTGTCAAAGTGAACCTAAATATTAACAAAATAGGCTTCGTTGAAGATATATGTTTGTCATATGTGGATACTGAATGTAAGCAACATTACTCGCTACAGGATGTAGTTGTACATGCATGTCACGGAGGATCAAGCTTTCAGAAAATACTATGCACAAGTTATTGAGAAGAAATACTTATTTATCTGTACTCTGTACAAGTATTCTCTACTGATAAACAAACTCAGTGTAGTGTTACCATCAGTGCAGCCTGAGTTGGCTATATACGCACAAACTGAATACAACGCGTATCAGCATACTGATCTGATTGATACAATTAATGAAATGATTTGGACCACAGCTCTGAGCTGGATTAAACTTGTACTCAATAATATTGAGTACTTCCATTGACAATGGTGGTTTCAGAGATTGCAATACCATTCGCCATAGTACGTACCAACCAGCCTGAGTCTGTACTATTGGAGTACTGGTAGTGGTTTGAAACTTGATGCAGTTTTCAAACAGGAAGGTCTAGAAAAAGTTGTAGATAATTACAAAGATATAAAGGCTCTGTTTGTATGCGTTGAGAATAAGGTAGGAAGAAGGAAGAAGGGAAGAAATTTATTGGGAAGGGGTAAATTTATTGGGAAGTGTGTAACTTTTGTGAAGAGTTTGGATGGTTAGGAATAAATTTATTGATAAAAAGTGGTTATTCCTTATTCCTTATTCCGAGAAGAAGCCATCCAAACGGAGCCAAAAAGTTGAACGAAAAATGTGGAGAAGATTCCACTGGTATACATTGTAGCTATAGTGAGTGGTACGGATACAGCCAAAACTTTCTTTTTTGTTTTTCTTTTGGGTCCCCCCCCCCCCCCCCTTTCCTTTTCTGTTAGATTAAGGACAAAGACAACAATGTATAACTGGGTTTAGGTGCATGAATCCTCTCGTTATAATCCATACAATTTTCTTTTAGATTCACACAAAAACAAACGAAAACATTGGCACACGTACCAGATGAGATGAGTATTAGATACCTAGGTGCAATAATTATTCTCTTTTTTAGGAACGTGCTACAATTTTTTCACTAGTTCCATTACCATACTTTGTACTACAAATGTGATGTGACTAGAGAGAGCCTGGTGCAATTGTTACGTCTTAAGAAACAGTGGTGCGTCATCTCATTCCATTTACCTTTGTTCAATGGACAATAACCAAGGTAAAAGTACCTCCAGAAAAAAAATCTTTCTACGAATTAATGATGAAAAAAGTACGCTGTAGGTTCGGTTTGGATGCGTTGAGAATAAGGTAGGAAGAAAGAAGAAGAGAAGAAATTTATTGGGAAAGGATAAATTTATTGGGAAGTGTGTAACTTTTGTGAAGAGTTTGAATGGTTAGAAATAAATTTATTGGTAAAAAGTGGTTATTTCTTATTCCTTATTCCGGAAAGAAGACATCCAAACGGAGCCATAGAACTTTCTCCAAATTAAAGGTAACAATTAATTGGGGTAGAACATATAATTCATCAAAAAGAGTTTGGTTGGAGAATAACTCGTACTAAGTTTTATATATTAGGAGACATTCTTACTTTTGTTTTGTTATACAAATTCAATTGTTCTCTGATTGTTTAGAAGTCATTACATGATCCCTTAAGATCTGGCCATCCATTTTAATCTCATCGATCAAGCAAGCTTCTTTTATACACATATGGTTAGATTTTGATCTGAAGTATGAAATGGATAATCCAAATCTTCCAAGACTGGTCCAGTTGATTCCGCGGAACTTAGATAGAGACCAACTTGTTACTTGGTACACTCAAGCAAACAGAAGTTAGCAAAATTTTATTATGACACCTCTGCAATCCTTTCAGATCCTACAATCACTCCAAAAGAAAAAAAAAAAAATGCACAGTTCAACAGATCCCTCCGTTTCCACAAGTAACGGAGTTGTGCAATATATTCCAATTGGGAGGTAGGGACAACTCAAGTTCTACTTAAATGCATAGGAATAATACCAGATAGAGCACGCCTGGAACTGAGCATGTACAAAAGAAAATACCAAAACCCTTTTTCAGAATTCTTGAAGCCACGCGTTGAATAACGCAAAAGGGGGCAAAAAGGTAACTTTGTACATGTATAAAATTGAAATCAAAGTAAATTCTTAATATTGTTATCATTCAATATTGTTATTTATTTATTTAGCATGTACTTACAATCTTATACTTTTATGGATATTAATACACAATTAATTCTTAATATCTAGTTACTATTACAACTTCCAACATAAACTAGTACATGCTCCCCCTCTACAATCTGGTTACATGTCTTAAGAGGATTCCAAATCTTTTAAAGGAGAAAATCCTGGGAAAAAGGGAGAAAAACTCGGTCAATTTAAAACTATAATAGATATACTAGGTTTTATATGACCAACTTCAGCTCTCTCCATCTAATGGTGCCATTCTACAGTGTAATATGGAACGTCATCATTAAATTAGTTCCTTTTTCGTCCCAACACTACTATTTAAATATTTGCAAAACCGTTGCAAGAATATTTGAGGTTAAGACTCACAATTTAGTAATTTAATTAATTCTAACTCTGGTATCCATTCCTACTAGTTTTATATGGGATTGGTGCCAAACCTGTACCTGCTGTTTATTAGCTTCCAGTTTCTCACCATAAGACACCAGCACCACTCTAAAAAAGGAGGTCTGTGAAAATATATACATATGAAATCTAGATTACATCGTTTTTTAACTACTAAAACAACATTTGCTTTTTGACAAATAAAAGAGAGGCATTACCTAGAATTTGCTTTTCTTGATATCTGCATAATGGAGAGGGTCAACTGCACATGTAAAATGACTGCATCCAATTCTAAAACAGATATTCATCATTTGCAATTTGCACATTTTGTTATCTCGTAATAATTGTACTCATGTTTTTTAGATGCCATCTCCATCATATTTTGTCCATCTCTCAATCACCACATTAAACTTCTCATCTCTCCTCCTTATCTGTACAAAATAATTAGTTTACAATCATCAAATTATAGCACATATCACCTCCCATGATTTCATGCTTCTACCTTTGTATATAATTTTAATAGTGCCAAGCTACAGAATATCTTTGTTCTATGGAAAGGGCACAGTTAGATTAGCCTGATTGATGAAATTTACAGTTATCCAAAGCACATTTCCAACATTAGTAACTGAATATTGATGACAATTAATTTTTTTTTTTTTTGCCAAGGAGAGTTTAACAAAGTCCACGAAATCATTTGTTATTATTAAAATTACCTCAATGAATGGCTTTCTACCATGAAGAAGCATGTCTACACTCTTTTCAGTCTGAAAGAAAAAATAATGTTAACCTAAGAATCTACATTGGAAAAATAACAAATCAAAGCATAAACGCGAAGATCAGCTTCTAAGCATACCCTGTGGGTGACCCAGTAATCCCTCTCTCTCATCTCAATTAAAAAAGGAAAAGTTGGCGGTGCTTTTCTCTCCATGATCGTTTTTTGTGTGCCTCTAGCACGGGCCTCCTCATCACTAAGTGTCACGGTTTCAACTCCGCCGACCTGGATGTTCCAAGTCAAGTAAGATAACCAGGAGCATTTGTTTTTATAGACCATACTATGCAATCAGGGTTTTGCAATGTCAAATCCATGGTAAAGTATGGTACGGTGGTACCAAGTTGCCTAGGGTACTGGTTCATCTTTGTCATTTACTGGGCTGTACTGGAGCAACACGGGTAAGGTTCAAAACTAGTCAGATTGCAGTTTCATCAAATTACAGTTCCGGACTCAAAAAAGTTCATGGATCATTATTCTGAAACTAAGCAGCATGCATGTACAAGCAATTAAATAAATGGGCCTACGGGCTTTATATCACCACAAAAAAGAAAAAAACACAACTAAAATCCTTGATAACAACTACTACTACTAAGCCTTTTGTCCCAAACAAGTTGGGATAGGCCAAAAGTCAGAGCCTTTTATCCCAAATAAGTTAGGGTAGGCTAGAAACTACACCCTGACCCTCATCATTTCTTATATATATATGGTTGAGTTTTTACGCTGGCTCGCCAAGCCTATTGCAAGAATGTGGGCTTGAACCCTAGACCTCTTGAAAGTCAGCCCAATGCTCTTACCACATGAGCTACTAGATTGAAAAATGGTGAAAAATAAACAACGCTAAATTGATCAACCTTATATGCAGAAGAAACAGTATCCAATTCAAAGGCAAAACATTTTGATATTTCAAAAGTAGAAATTACGATAAAAAACAATTAACCATGATCAATATAGTTTTACAACAAAAATAATACAAACAATTAATGGAACTGCTTACCAAATCAGAAAGAGTGGGATTCTTGACGATATTCGCAAGATGCTCCCCATGTGCAGTCCCAATCAGCATTACCCCTCGCTCGGCAATTGATCGACATGCTACGGCCTCTGCCTTGGTGCCAATTTCATCAACAATGATCACCTCAGGCATGTGGTTCTCAACTGCCTCAATCATCACCTTGTGCTGCATGGATGGTTCCGGAACTTGCATTCGCCTTGCGCCGCCGATTGCTGAGTGGGGTACATCCCCATCACCCCCAATCTCATTGCTAGTGTCTACAATCACCTGTCTTGATGTCAGTGCACAGACAGAGCTTGTTAGGGAATGATGAACCATATTGGAAAAAAATTATGATGTTTTGAGGTTTTGAAATTAACGAGTCAGCAAAGTTCGGAGTTTGGACTTTCAAGTTTCAACAATTCAATTTTGCATTTCGATATGATTCTGCCCTTTGCAATCCAAAAGGTACCAGCAGCAATTTTTATGGCAATGGTACCTGGCGAGTGATCCCTGTTTCTTTTGTGTTTCTAATTCTTTTTTGCATAATTTGACCGCTTACTTGGGCATTATTCATTTCTAGTAGCTCAAGTGGTAAGAGCACTAGACTGACTTCTGAGAGGTCCAGGGTTCAAGCCCGTATACTTGCGATAGGCTTGGCGAGCCAGCCTAAAAACTTAGCCTTATATACAAGAAATGACCAGGGTCAGGGGTGCAATTTCTAGCCTACCCCAACTTATTTTGGGATAAAAGGCTCTGAACTGGACTTGGGCATTAATTATTCCCAGATCCATATTAAAATATTGGCTCTCTGGATTTGTCTCTGGGCTTAAGTCTTTTAAATGAATCTAATTTCCACGTATATACTATAGAATAATTGAATACCAGTATGTATAGGCTTAAATTCATCTTAAATAAGTTAGCAAACAAAATTCCTATATGGATAAATTGAATAACAAATACAAGATTAACAGAAGATAGTGATTGATCATACCACTCTCTTGTGAAGCTCATCAGCCATTACGCGTGCTATTTCACGCATGACTGTTGTCTTGCCTACTCCTGGTCTGGGAACAGAAGATAATTGTGTAAGGGTTTCTTCTTAAAGCAAGAAATTGTGTAAAATCAGATCCTTAAAAATAACAAGTTCTTCTTGGGGGAAAAGGAAATAGAAGTTGTTGTGCACATGTATATTTTAGATAAAAATAATCAAGTTAACGGACAGTTAGAAATAGCACGAATAGTTAATGCACTTCTAGTTTGTTACTGGATGGCTAGAAATAATCAAGTTAATGCACTTCTAGTTTTGCAAAAGTAACACTGGATGGCTAGAAAATGCATCAAACTAGAAGTGTTTGAAAGGGATTTAAGGTAAAAACGGTGGTTCAGTAACAAGAATCTTATTTCTTCTCTAAGGAGATACCACAATACCAAGGACAGGAAGAGTCATGTCTTCAGACAATTAAGTAAGGATCTTCCTTTTGCCACAAAATCAAGACCACACAAGATAGTTAGCTAAGATAAAATTTGCTCTATTTGTGTTGGCATAGAATTTCAAGTTATACCAGCTGATGTATGCGGCTACCAGTGGCTGTTTGTTTGGGTGTGGTGTTCTTTATGGTTTGAGACAGTTTTAGATCACTTGCTACGGGATTAATTAAATTTATGAAAACGCAAGCTATAGGTTTTCATAAGTAGCCTTTTTTATGTTTTTATAATGACGGGTATGATTTGTTAAGGTTGTAAACTCAGGTCAATATTTTTCAGCCGGTGCATAACAAGACATTCATTCCTTACCAGAACTCATACAAGTACTGCATTAAGATAACAGCTATTTGAAGCTACTTCTCCATATCTTGGTACTCATGTATTATGAGTCATCACAATAGATAAGAAAAACCACAGAGTAAAACAAATTTAACTTTTTGATTAGATAGTACTTAGTTATTAACCATAACTTTCATGTAGTGAATAACTGAATCCAAATTGGCACTGTCATTTCAACCATAGACATTGTTTCTTCTTCTAATGGTATAGGTTGGTAATAGATAAGTACCTTCCTAAGAAAAGTATGCTTTCTTTATACTCGAGTAAATCTCGAACCATGTCAACATGGCCAGTTACAGCACGGCCAACTCGACAAGTCAAACCAACAATTGTCCCTTTCCTGCTCCTTATTGCAGATATCCTGTGCAGTGTACCTTCGATGCCAGCGCGGTTGTCACCACCAAACTCTCCTAATGCTTTCTCTGCTTCCTGCAACTCCTCTTGTGAAACCTTCACAACAGAATATAGATAATGTGAAGTAAACTGCTATAACTTGAACTTTGGAAAGTGCTTGTCCCCGCAATATCAGTGACATCCCAGCTTAGACTTAAACATCAAAGATGACCAAATCACATATAAAAACATGAATTAAAGAATTTGGTACCTTACCTATGCTTACAACACGTCTGGGGTCCACAATTCATGCAGTTGATTGACTGGCTGGCCATTTAATCTAATTTCTTAGCTACATTACATATCTCAGTACAAGCAATACTATACTAGAAGCTCACGTCCGAAGCAACTTACCAGTTTGAAAAACAAAAAACAAAGAAATAGTATCGAGCGAATATGAAAAAACAAATAGAGGTGGAATAGGAAAGATTTATATACCTCTGCATTTCTTAGATATTGCCCACCAGGTTCGTTTAGAAAGCGTGCTTCAGGCCGCCTTCCCAAATCTAGAACAATCTAATTGAACTAGCAGTAATTCAATACAATGTTTATTTTATTTAAATTTTTGGGTTTCTGAGCTAACAAACTAAAAAATAAATTGACTGAAGATAAACTAAAATTAAATAGACCTCTAGTAGCTCAGCCTTCCTGGGTTCATTCTCCAGATGCTCTCGCAACTCTTTTGGCAAAATCTACATAACATCATGCTCAAAATTATGTTCCAGATGTTCAAAGAGGAAAAAGAGAAAAATGCGCTAATAAGAAAGAATTGGCCTGAGTTTTTATGGAAAGAATGAAGCATGCAGAGACCTGGAGAAGAGCGGGGAGGTCGTCTTCAACGACTAGAAATCCTTCGTGCGTGGATTGTGTGGCGGCGGAGGAGCACCGACAGCAGGATTTGAGTCGGTTCTGAGTACCCAGGTGGAGAGTATTGGGGTTTCGAATTCGAGTGGCGTTGAGTGCTGGGTTGGAAATGGAGCGGGAATAAGAAAAAATTGGTGGAAACGGAAACGGCTGGGGTTGGAGCTGGAGCGAGAGCAAGACCATGGCTCCGGTTACTGATTGGCTCAAGGTTGTACCGACGCAGTTAAAACAACTGACAAGTTCTTACTTTTTAGAAGTTTATTTTTTATAATATGTTTGTTAAAATGTAAAAATAATAATTATTAATCTTCAACTTTCATATGTAGAATTTTGTAAATTTGAAGTGTATATTAACAATTTCAACATTTGATATATGATTTTTTTTTTCCCTTTTTCCAAAAAATTCTCATTCTGCCCATAACTATGCGGCATGTGAATATGCTGACCAGTGATGCACTAAGACATCGTTTGTTTGTGTCTTAAAAAATGCATAACTATAACTTAAGTTATGTATTTTTTTAGTCACTAAATATCTCTTACATAAGATGCCTTAAAAATACATAACTTATGCAATCTATTTCATCACCTCTAAATTTTTTTCTAACAATATGCATCAGAAATAATTAATAATAATAATATTTAATAAGTAACATAACTATTAGAAAATCATAATTAATAATAAATATTAATTATTATAATAATAATAATTATTATTAAATAATTAATAATATTTATAATATTTAATTAAAAATAATGAATAATATTTTATAATAATAAAATGATTTCTTATTATCATTAATAATTAATTCTTATAATTATTAATAATTAATAATTAATTAATATTGATAAATAAATAATAATATTTAATAAGTAACAATAAATATTAAAAAAACATAATTAATAATAAAGATTGATTATTATAATTAGTAATATTTAACAAGTAATATTAATTATTAATATAATGATTTAAGAATAATAATTAATTAAAGATAATTAATCAATAATAATTTTTTATTATAAAATAAATTATAATATTATAATATTTAATTAAAAGTAATTATTAATATTTCATAATAATAAAAATAATTTATTATCATCATTAATAATTAATTTTTATAATAATTAATAATTAACAATAATTAGATCACAACGTATAATACATAATACTAATTCAAATTTAAGGACATTTTAGTCTTTTGACATGAATATACGCATGCATTAACTTAGTCATCCTTACTACATAACCAAACATTTATTACATAATACTACATAAACACTTAGGCATCCTTAACTTATGCAACCCCTTACTACATAAACAAACGCCCCCTAAGATCTAACTGAACGATTTCATGATGCAAATCGGGTAATTTTAAAAATTTTATTAACCGATAACATCTAAGATCGTTCTTATTATCGCTAACTTTCCTATATTATATTTGCATCACAATCACATATATATTCATACAAGAAGGATTGTTGAGCCATACCTATGGTCTCTAACGAATCTTTATTCCTCTTCGGTTCATCTTGAATCCGAAACAAGAATGACAGTTGAATCTGTGCTAGCGAACTCCCCGTCAACACCTAGCTCCGCCACCCGTATCTTGATCGATTGCTTAATCGATAGAATACTTTAACAAATATTTAGAGGATGAGAAAATCAAAGCTTCAACACATGAAGACTGTTGTACTAAACGTCTCTAGGTTTGTCGATTACAAAACAATATCATTTGGCATTTAACAATCTTCTTTGAGTTTTATAGGAAGAAGATGCAAATTATGAAGACTTGGATAAAAACTTTAGGCAAGATCAAGATCAAGTCTTTGAAGAGCTTGTAGGCTAGTTTAGACTAGGATAGAAGGTTTACTTAGTCCTTAATTATCCTTGAAATGGTCTAGATAGCAGAAAAGCTCAATAAACCAGCAAAATCCTGTTTTCAGTGACCTAGCGTCGTACAACGCTAGATAGTGGCACACAACGCTGAGTTTTCAAAACTAGAACAGCTAACTTTTGTGAATCAACGTTGCACAACGCTATATAGAGTTAGGTAACGCTGAGTCACAACGTTGTACAACGCTCAGTAGTGTTGTACAACGCTACAGTTAAAAACTTAGAAATTTTCCTGAGTACCATCGTGCAACGCCATATAGCGTTGCACAACGCCACAAAAATCCCAAGTTAGCTGTGTTGTTCAGACAGCGTTGCATCGATGTTCAGACAGCGTTGTCCCATGTAAAACCCATGTAAACAGTTGTTTTTACATGCAAAGTTGCAGGTAACGTTAGCCAACGTCTCTTAGCGTTGGGTAACGCTAGCGTTGTGTGACGGTATATAGAGTTATACAATGCTCTGTTGAATCTGTCAGAGTTGTTCCCTTTGTCCCCCTTTAACGTTGTGTAACGCCATTCAGTGGCAAGCAACACTCTGACAATTTCCAATGGAATTGTCGGAGCTATCCTTTGCATGTTCACTCCTTCGTTGTGCAACGGCATATAGCGTTGCACAACGCTCTGACAGACCAACGGCTATATTAACTAGCCGTTAGTTTTTACAACGGTCATATTCCAGCGTTGTATAACGCTATTCAGCGTTGTACAACGCTGTGGCCTGTTTTTGCTGGGGAACTGCTCATTTCGAGCCCTATATATATCCACCCCTTGTTCTCTCTCCATTGAACGAGTCAGAGAGCTTTGCCTTGCAAAATTTGACCAGAAAAGAGCCTTTGAGCACAGGGATACTCTCCCACTTGAGCTTTTCATAGCTAGATCATATTGAGAGATTTAGTAGCCTCAAACACCATCGTCCCGACATTGTCGATAGGTGTTGGTTGGAATAGGTTGAGGGTTCTTCTCCTTTGAGGCCGTTGTGCCATTCGAGTTAGGCCGATCCGCCTCGAGTGTCCTTGTGACGAGGTGATTCGGTTCGAAGTTGTAGTCCCGTTCTTATTGGAATTGAACGGAGCGTGCCCTTTCGTGGTAGCGGAACTCCCGGAGACGTACGACTAAGGCTAGCTTTTCCAAGCGGGTAGGAACTCCGTAATCATACCGAGTGTTCAATTTCTTTCTCTCTTTTTCTCTTTATTATCTTGCTATACTTGAATTGCTTGTGTGCTTACTTGTATTGGGTACCAATTGAATTGTGTTAGGATAGTTCAAACTAAATCAGTCCAAAACCTCAATTTCTTCCGCTAAACCTTGGTTAAGCCGCCTCTTTTAGGGACAACAAAGACTTACTTGTGTTCTCAATTTCTGATCTATTTTACCTTCAAAACATCAGTATAAACCTTTCAAATTCGTATAGCAATTAAAGCCACTAATCAGAAATTAAAACAACACTTTAATTTTCTGACATTGCAGTACTAAAATATTGATAATTCTCTGTAGGAAACTCCAAGCGACATGAAACTTGAACCATTGGATTCTACACTTCCAGGGCTACAATTTCATATATCATTTGTCCAATTTGGTTATCATTTGCTATACTAATTGTGAGTTTAAAGTTGACTCAAATTCTGACCCGAATTTAAAGCCTTCTTTCTCTCTTCATTTGTTAAAATAATTAGACTTGGGCTTTAAATAAATTTATATACTCTATAATAATATTAATATATTATTATAGTATGTGAAACACATATTGTACTCATAATATTCATATATCAATAAATTTATTTCTCGCTAGTTAATCACGTCATGTGATATCGTTATTATTTGATGGTATTCGGACCGTACTTAGCACCTAAATTACATTCAAACCATTAGATTATTTGATAAAATGCTATGTTTTTCCAAGAAATGGCTCTGCCGTCGTGTCTCTTCTTATTTTTAGGGTTTTACTTGGTTTTGGTGGATTAACAAGCTCTAGATGATTTCCGGCACAAGACGAATGCTAGACGACTCATTCCTAGCGCGAAAGATGATTTTCAGACTTCAACTCGGACCGAGATGGAGGCAACTCGGACCGAGTTGCTCATGCCTTGACTCACCTCTTTTCAACTCGGTCCGAGTTGACCTCAACTCGGTCCGAGTTGAACACCGACTTATCTCATATGGCAAGTTTTCATGCATAGAAATGATGTTTTTTGGTAATTTTTCTTGCCCTGGCGTCCTAGATCTCTTTCCTTGTGCATGGAACCACTATAAAAAGGCTCTCTCTCTGCCTTAGAAAGGAAAAAAGCCTCGACAATTGCAATTTCTCCTTTAAAAACTTTGTTAGCCACAGAAACCCTAAGGAACCCTAATCTCTAAGCGACGGCAGCGAGAAGAAGGTTCAGAATTCATCTTGCATCACCCCACTGCCCTAGAAGACGGTGTTGAAACATAGAGGGAGTATTCGGTTTATTCTTCCTATGTTTTCTTCTCTATTTTTGATGGGCTTGTATCTTGTTATTTATACTCTTGTTGTTGTTTGTTCTAGCAATATGCTAGGCTAAGTTTGAGTAGTCTTAGGAGTAAGGGAGTAGTTGAAGTTTGGATGGCGATATTTGACTTGTGATGTTTTGTTATGACTTGTGATTTGTTTAATGAGTAGTCTTTAATTGCTTGTTTGAACTGCTTGTGATTTCTTAATTAACTTCTAAATGAATGGCCACGTTTAGTTAAGCCTAAGTTAGGATAAACAAGATTAGTTTAAGTCAAGTACATGGGATAAATCGTAGATCCGAAAGGGGAGATTAATTAACACCAAAAGTGTTATTTTTAGACAGTGCAAAAGACTTCTAAATATCCTTACGAAAACCATTAAACAAGTTCAAGCTAATTGTCTTTCCTATACCAAAAGTTGTGGATTAATTAGTTTGATTAGAAGCGGTTGTTATTAAACCATTCCCTGGCCCAAAAAGCGAACGTTGAGGGTTAGTAAGTCTAGGTTTAGCCAATCAATCCTTGCATGATTCATAACAGACCAAACCAAGTCAAATCGAGCCACCTCAGTTCTCAACTCGGACCGAGATGGACACAACTCGGACCGAGTTGAAATGTTGTTGCCTATAAAACTTAGATTTTTGCATGAAAGTGTTGAACTTTGAGTTTTAGAAGTCCAAACTAAAATGAAACCTGATCCCTAAGACGTTTTTATACTATTTGAAAAACCAAAACAATCATTTAGATTTCTTAATTATTTTAATTCACAAAAACATCCAAAAATATTTATCTTAGTGCATGTTTATTTAATTAGATTGTTTTACAATTAAATCCACTCCTTTTTAATTGTCTAGCTTCATAAAAAGAACAAGTCCGGTAATCAATTAAACCGTCCTTTGGGTTCGACCCTAGAACTAAACTACAAACGATTAGTGAGGTTAGGTCTAGGTATACAAATTTTATTTGGTACTAGGATTTAATTCCTTCATCAAATTGGCGTCGTTGCCGGGGACGGTGTCGATATTGGATACTTGTTTAAGTATTTGGAGACTAAATTTTTATTTTTGTTTACTCACCTTTCTCTCTTCCTATTGTAGGACTGGCAGGGAATAATCAAAGGAAGAAGCCCTCACGATCTGAAGTTAGAGGATTCCTCCAGAGGTTAAACGAAGAGTCCGAGCTAACTCAGCCCCTCTCTTCCACTACAACTCCGACCAAGTTCAGCCCTAGAAGGAGGGAAGAAAACATCGCGATGGCTGATCCACTCACACCCGAAGCCATTGCCCAGCAAACACGCGACTTGGAGGCACTTCGCCTCCAACTTGAGCAAAGGGAGGCTCGAATAACAGCAGATCGGAACGCTCTTGCAGGTCAAAGAAGGGATTTCGAAGACGAGCGCCGCCGATGGATCAACGAGGACGAAGCAAGTGTCCACAACCCCGATGACGATGACGAGGCGGGGCGCGACCGAACCCTCGGCGAATTTGGCACCCCTAGTGCAAGGGACGTAGGCGGACCAGTTGTCATTCCTGAAATTGAAGCTAACAACATGCAGATAGCTCCCAACCACGTCGCGCTTGTCCAACAAAATCCGTTTTACGGAGATGATAAAGAGGATCCTCATGCTCATTTGCAAACTTTTGTCGATTGCACTAGATTAATTAAGTTTAATGGTGTCCCTCCACAAGCGATTAGGCTTTTGTTGTTCCATTTTACCCTCAAGGATAAAGCCCAAAAATGGTATAAAACTTTAAAAAAGGGGTCAATTCGTTCTTGGGAACAAATGGCGCAAACATTCTTGGATAGGTATTTCCCCGCGGACAGATCTGATGCGATTAGAAGGGAATTAAATAATTTTGCTCAAAAAGATGACGAAACAATGAGGGATGCATGGGAATGGTTTAGGGACCTTGAAAATTCTTGCCCACATCATGGAATTCAAGAGTGGATGTTGATTAAAAATTTTTATGCTGGATTGTATGATAATATTAAGATTAATGTTGACACTATTTCAGGTGGGGCATTTAAAAGACTTGACGCTACCCAAGGACGAGACTTGCTTGATTATTGTGCAAGGAACTACACATGGTATCCTATGCCAAATCCACGCCGCCCTAGCAATTCGAGGCAACAGGTCCATGAGATCGCTTCTAGAGATGATAGAATCGCAGAGCTAGAAGCCGAACTTGCCGCTTACCAATCGACTCAAGGGACACATCTCTATTCTAACAAATGCGGAGCATGCGGCGAGGAGGGACATACATCTCTTAATTGTTCTCTTGCTAAAATTGGTAACAGAGGGGCCCAAGTGAACTCCCTAAACAATGGGCCACCTTTCGGTTCAAAGTACCAAAATAACATGCCAAGCTTGTATAAAAATGCCCATTTCAATAACAACAATAGAGACCAATCATTTCAAAAGAAACCCTTTTCCAATAGGGAAGATATTCCAATTGTTGTTCAAAAATTCATGAGTGAACAAGAGAAATTTAATAAATTTGTGGCAATAGGATTGGACGAATTGAAGGCCACCACCGACGAATTGAAAGGTAGTGCGAGCACCTTGCGACGCTTGGAGCGAATGATGGAGGCACATTTTTCCCGACCTCCAGGACAACTTCCGGGGCAGCCACAAGTCAATCCTAATGCAGAGATCAAGGCCTTGCATGTTTTGAGAAGTGGAAGACAATACGAAGACCAACCTATGCCACCCGAAGAAGCAACTCGACCCTCAACTCGGTCCGAGTTGAGCCCCGAGTTGGAGGTTCCGAGTGCAACGGAGCCTGTTCTAGAGCAACTAAGGCCATACCCTCCACTCCAGGAGGTCAAAGAACCACAAAGCACTGCCATTGATCCACTGCAAGGCCATATAGAGACCACACCCAATTCAACTCGGTCCGAGTTGGACCCATCTCGGTCCGAGTTGGACCCATCTCGGTCCGAGTTGAAAGAGAAAAGTGAGAAAATGAAGGCACCGACTGAAGGGAATGAGAAGGGAGTGCAACCTAGGGCAACCTATCAACCTCCAGTGCCTTTTCCTCAACGACTCATGAAAAGAAAGGAAGATTCTCAATTCAAGGCATTTTGGGAGATCTTAAAACAATTGAAAATCACTATCCCATTCACTGATGCTATAGCCCAGGTGCCTATCTATGCAAGGTTTCTAAAAGAGTTATGCTCAGGCAAAAGATTCTTGGAAGAATTGAAGACGGTGGCCCTAACTGCTCGTAGTAGTCAAGCCTTGAAAAGTAAAATGCCACCCAAACTGGAGGATCCAGGTAGGTTTGCTCTCCCTTGTGTCATTGGAAAAGCTATAATCAAACAAGCATTGTGTGACATGGGAGCAAGTGTGAGCCTAATGCCTAAGACAGTCTATGAGAAAATCGGCTTTGGGGAGCTTAGACCCACAAGAATGATGTTAAAACTTGCCGATTCCTCAATGCGGTTGCCCTTGGGTATTTTGGAGGACGTGCCCGTTCAAGTGGGAAAGTTTGTTGTACCGGGAGATTTTGTGGTCATGGATATGGAAGAAGACAATGAGGTGCCTATCATTTTGGGACGCCCCTTCCTTAGAACCGCCGGTGTAATGATGGATGCCCGAGATGGGACAATTTTGGTTAGAGTAGGGGGAGAGCAACTCCATTTTTCAATAGATCATGCTTTAAAGTGCCCCGACCCCATTGACAAGTGTTGTATGGTTCAAGAGGCGCCCGAAATCGAAGAGTCTCTTAGAGAGCAATACCATGACGCCCTTGAAAGCTACCAAGACTCTCTCGATTATTTGCAAGAGTCAATTGGGGTAGAGGAGACCCTACGCGACGTAACTGAGGCTCAAAACAACAAATTTCATCCCAACTCGACCCTCAACTCGGACCGAGTTGAGCCCCGAGTTGAGGAACAAAAGGCCACAAACCTTCTGTTTGGTTCGAATTGTCTTGGATCGATCCAAATTGAGGCCCCCAAAGTCGAATTGAAGTCTCTCCCGACCTCCCTCAGGTATGAATCTCTTGGCTCTAGTCAAACGAACCTCGTTATTGCTGATTCTAAGCTAGATACAGGACAAACGAAGAAGCTTTCTGTTGGAAAAGGAACAATGGGGGTACTCGTTTGATGATCTCTCGACTTGCATGCATGGAACTCCCTTGGAGGACAACACCAACAAGAGTTATGACAAGTCGCTCGCCGTCTCACTCTCCGAGCCCAATCCAATCAAGACTTAGCAAAAGACGGTCAAGCTCGTGACCTAAAACAAGCGCTTCTTGGGAGGCAACCCAAGAATTTCTCAACCCTTCTCTCTTTTGTTTTAATTTTTTGAAAATTTTTTTTTGTCTTTAAAAAAATAAAAAAAAATTAGAAAAACATAAAAACAAAAAAATGAAATAAATTGATTGTTGATATTGTTTGATTAATTGTAGGAATTTTTTAAGGAACAAACGAAGAAAGATGCAATCTGTGCTAGAGCACCATGGGTTACGTGAGCCAACTAACCCCAATCGACCTCATACAGGTTGCATAACAACTCAAGGAAAGAAGTAGAGCCATCTTGGAAATCGAGAGACCAAACTAGGAGCAAATCAGCATGTTGGAAAATAAAAATTGGCTAAGTTTTCTTTTCCCTCCTATTTACTTTTCTCTGTGAATGAATGCCTTGAGGACAATGCATAATTCAAGTTTGGGGGGAGGGATAGAAAAATCGTTGAAAATTTGAAAAAATTGAGAATTTTTCGCAAAATTGGTTATTTGGCTCGGTCCGAGTTGAGTCTAACTCGGTCCGAGTTGAACATTGGATTTTTTTTATTTTTGACTATTTTCAATGGAATTTTGATCGGAAATCAATTGCATGTGCTTAATTACTATCAAATTGAATTTAATCGATGGAACTCACACTTTTGAAGCCATTTTGAAGTCAAATTAAATTTTTCTCAAAGAACCTTAAAATGTTTTGATATCTCAAATTAACTCTTGCACTAATGGACAAAAATTGAAGGAATTTCACAAGGATAGGACTTGATTTTTGGATGCTTAAAACTATTAGATCAATTTTAGTCGATTCTCACAAGTTTTTATCGAGTGAACTGATTCGTGTTTTGACAAACTTTTGAAAAGAAGTTTATCGACTTGGGAAATTATAAAATGAATTTGATCTTGTTGAAATTTTTTTTAATCGCTTGAATCACCAACGAGCAAACTTAACGTGAAATTAAATCAAAATAGCTGTGAAAACGAGGACGCACTGAGGCCTTTTTCCACCAACTTAGCCACAAATTGGAGGGTATTTAGTTAAGTATGAATTGTTAGGAATTACAACTCAAAAAAAAGCGAGAAATAATTGGACAATTCATGCTTAATTCTACCGGACCCGGTGCGAAAGTATTGGTAAAGGAGTTGTTGAGTATTATGGCCCAAGTGTACCGTGGCCATAGTCGAGCAACACCCGTCCAACCTCCCTAGCACGTCATGTGCTAGTAGCAAACTCAAGGCCAATGATACCGCATTATCCTCTAGGGTGTAAAGCCCCACTACTCGACTTGCACAAAAAGAAAAATTGGTGAAAAATTGAAATTGCTTTTAAGAGAAATTCATTATAAGATTTCCGACTTTGATAAACGACTTTACAAATTCTTGTGAAATATGAAAAGGAACGGGTAATTGAAAATGAGATCGCATTTGAAATAATAGAGAGAAGCTAGAGTCCTTGAATTTGAGAAAATCTTTCCATTTAGACCAAGAGTTGCATAATTTAATTTGTAGAACACAAAACTCGGTTCTTGAAATAAAATCTCAGTTTGACTTATTTGATTTAAGTGTGAGAATTTTAACATAAGCAATTGATTTTCTTAGCGAAATTTCATGGTTTGAGAATTGAATTGATTTTAGATTTAGGTACTGTCTGGTTCTTTAAGCTTAGGGCATTGCTTGAGGACAAGCAAAGTTTAAGTTTGGGGGGATTTGATATCGTTATTATTTGATGGTATTCGGACCGTACTTAGCACCTAAATTACATTCAAACCATTAGATTATTTGATAAAATGCTATGTTTTTCCAAGAAATGGCTCTGCCGTCGTGTCTCTTCTTATTTTTAGGGTTTTACTTGGTTTTGGTGGATTAACAAGCTCTAGATGATTTCCGGCACAAGACGAATGCTAGACGACTCATTCCTAGCGCGAAAGATGATTTTCAGACTTCAACTCGGACCGAGATGGAGGCAACTCGGACCGAGTTGCTCATGCCTTGACTCACCTCTTTTCAACTCGGTCCGAGTTGACCTCAACTCGGTCCGAGTTGAACACCGACTTATCTCATATGGCAAGTTTTCATGCATAGAAATGATGTTTTTTGGTAATTTTTCTTGCCCTGGCGTCCTAGATCTCTTTCCTTGTGCATGGAACCACTATAAAAAGGCTCTCTCTCTGCCTTAGAAAGGAAAAAAGCCTCGACAATTGCAATTTCTCCTTTAAAAACTTTGTTAGCCACAGAAACCCTAAGGAACCCTAATCTCTAAGCGACGGCAGCGAGAAGAAGGTTCAGAATTCATCTTGCATCACCCCACTGCCCTAGAAGACGGTGTTGAAACATAGAGGGAGTATTCGGTTTATTCTTCCTATGTTTTCTTCTCTATTTTTGATGGGCTTGTATCTTGTTATTTATACTCTTGTTGTTGTTTGTTCTAGCAATATGCTAGGCTAAGTTTGAGTAGTCTTAGGAGTAAGGGAGTAGTTGAAGTTTGGATGGCGATATTTGACTTGTGATGTTTTGTTATGACTTGTGATTTGTTTAATGAGTAGTCTTTAATTGCTTGTTTGAACTGCTTGTGATTTCTTAATTAACTTCTAAATGAATGGCCACGTTTAGTTAAGCCTAAGTTAGGATAAACAAGATTAGTTTAAGTCAAGTACATGGGATAAATCGTAGATCCGAAAGGGGAGATTAATTAACACCAAAAGTGTTATTTTTAGACAGTGCAAAAGACTTCTAAATATCCTTACGAAAACCATTAAACAAGTTCAAGCTAATTGTCTTTCCTATACCAAAAGTTGTGGATTAATTAGTTTGATTAGAAGCGGTTGTTATTAAACCATTCCCTGGCCCAAAAAGCGAACGTTGAGGGTTAGTAAGTCTAGGTTTAGCCAATCAATCCTTGCATGATTCATAACAGACCAAACCAAGTCAAATCGAGCCACCTCAGTTCTCAACTCGGACCGAGATGGATACAACTCGGACCGAGTTGAAATGTTGTTGCCTATAAAACTTAGATTTTTGCATGAAAGTGTTGAACTTTGAGTTTTAGAAGTCCAAACTAAAATGAAACCTGATCCCTAAGACGTTTTTATACTATTTGAAAAACCAAAACAATCATTTAGATTTCTTAATTATTTTAATTCACAAAAACATCCAAAAATATTTATCTTAGTGCATGTTTATTTAATTAGATTATTTTACAATTAAATCCACTCCTTTTTAATTGTCTAGCTTCATAAAAAGAACAAGTCCGGTAATCAATTAAACCGTCCTTTGGGTTCGACCCTAGAACTAAACTACAAACGATTAGTGAGGTTAGGTCTAGGTATACAAATTTTATTTGGTACTAGGATTTAATTCCTTCATCATCATGTGATATAATTTTCTATTTGTACTTTATTTCATACAACATGAAACCTTGTACATAGAAAATATATTTCTTGTTTCCCATTCAGTTGGTGTGACCTATATTGAGGATCCATATTATCTTGGCAATGGAATAAAATATTTTATTCCATAAACTGTAAGCGGTACTCTAGCATACATTACAACTACCCAAATAATATAGATGTTTAGCAAATCCTTTTACGAAACACGATCCTTCTAGTAATGCTATTAACATTACTTGTTCTATTCCTTGCCATATGATATTATGATTATTATACAAAGTGAGGAGCGTTCCGGTGCCTTAATTTTTCGCTGCCCCCAAATATCACAAAATCTGAACCATCAGATCAAAATTTGATAAACGGCCTAGATCGTGTCTCCTTAAACCATTCAATCTCCCAAAAAAGCAAAGAACGAAAGAGAAAATCAAAATCTCCAACGGCGGAACCCTTCTCATGTAGTTCTTCTCCGTCGATAGCTCGATCCTCCTTGACTCTCCCCTCTGGCTCTCTTCCTTCCCGCCACACAAGCTACTTCTGCTCTCACCTCCGCTTTCCCGACCTGATTCGCTCTTGTTTTGAAAACCCACCTCGTTGTGGTCGTCCAACTGCTATCAAAATTATTTGTCGAGTTGAGGTACCTCTTACCTGCGCTTGGTAGGGGGTCCAACCATAGGCATCAAATTGAATTTGCTTGACATGGGGTTATAAACATGCTGAGCTTCAATTGAATTTGCTTAAAAGTGAAGAGTTCATGAATAAACGAATTTGCTTGACAGTTTACAGTGGAGTCATTCGATTCAAAGTTTTCTTATTTTCTTGTTTAACAGTATCTTGGGCTATCATTAATTCGTTATAGTAGAGTTGTATGTGCTTTGCCTCAACATTGATAATTTAAATAGCCATGGTTTGGCCAAATTGCTTCCGCCCAGGTTTCTAATCACCTCAAGTTCGTATTTGTGCTTCATTTCTTAGTGTTATCTCTGTTTATGATTCCTTAAATGCAATGCTAATTTGTACACAGAATTCGAAATTTAGACTGGTACTGATATAGTCTATTGGTACATACTAACAAATTCTAATTAAGCGTACAAAGTATAACAAAAGTATTATAACTTCACAATAAGTGATCCAAATTTATAATATAATTAATTAAACTTAAATTCAGCTTATATTCAAGTTGAGATATCTACTTTTGTTAAGATATTTACGACTTAGATGTAAGCAGAATGCTAATTTTTTTGTGGTGAACTGGCAAACAGTATAACTAAGATAATAAGCATGCCTAAATAATAAAGAAACATCAACAGAAATATGAAGTCATACAAAGTATCTCTTCAAGTATCTAGCTAATACAAATCTGATATTGTACCAGTGGGCAGTGGTACACCACAAGTACCCCTTGCTATCTCTATGTTCTTTATACAATCACATAAGACAAAACAACTTATTTTACAGAACAGGAAAATATCAGAACTCTTTTGAACAAACTGTTTCCAAGAGAAGGACATTGGCATCAAACTGTACTATGTCAATTCTACTTTTTTTTTTTAATTCACATAGACGTTGAAATAAGAATGAAAGTTCTAATTCCTATCACAACTGCTCCATATACATCAATGCAATTTAAAGACACTTGCATTTGGATTGTGAAATCTGTCAGTCCGAGGTCGACCAATTTTGCATATAAATCATGTTTGCCTCCTTCCACAACCCTGTAAAAAAAATCATCTAGTAAAAATTTACTAAAGGATATGATTGTCAAGATACGGTTTACCAACATCAAGGTTCAGCGCAAGATATGGATTCTGGGCATATATGGCAAGCTACGAATTCAGGGCAGCAATAGTTATTTAGGAATGTTTATTATTAAGTAATTTGTGTTATATTTAGAAAGAGTTGTATTGTATAGGAAATAGTGGTTTATGGTATAGAAGTATGTTTCTATGTTTTTAATGTAAAAGGGATGTATAAAGAGGCACAATTTGTACAGAAGGGCAGATAAAAAGATTATTCAAAAATCCAAAATTGTTGTTCTGATTTTTCTCAATTCTTCAAAGTTTGTCATGGTATCAGAGCACTGTGGTTCTGATTGAAGTTTTTCAACATAATTCTTGGTGCTATTTCTCTATTCTCTCTGATCTCTCTTCAATTTTTCTCATACTCTCTCATGGATTTTGGTTCAAAGAGCGTTGTTATTTCTGTCTGTTTGACTGGACCGAATTATGTTTTGTGGGAATTCAATCTTTGTTGTTTCATTCAAGGCCAGGAATTGTGGGGTTATGTTGATGGCACTGAAAAGAAGCCTGATGTGGTTAAGGATGCCGACGGCAAGGAAGACAAAACTGCTTTGAAAAAGTGGATTAAGGAGAACTCACGTGTCATGAGTTGGATCATTGGTTCTGTAGATCCACAGATTGGGATTAATTTAAGACCTTACTTTACTGCAGCAGATATGTGGAATTATCTCCAGACTCTGTATCTTCATGAGAGTGATGCTAGAAAGTACCAACTTGACCTAGAAATTCATGACTATTCACAGGGCACCAAGAGTATTCAAGAGTACTATTCTGGCTTCATGACACTATGGCTTGATTATAATTCGATTATGTACTCTAAGGTTCCAGCCACGGCTTTAGTTGCTGTTCAGGAGTTGCAAGAAAAAACCATGCGAGATCAATTTCTTATGAAGCTTCGTCCCGAGTTTGAGCCCTTACGACGGCAGTTTATGGCACGATCTCCTGCACCCTCTTTGACTGAATGTTTTCGTGATCTTGTCAGAGAAGAACAGACCATCTCTACACGATCCAGTCTTGAGGCGGTTGTTGACTCCAATAATATGGCTTTTGTGGCTCGTGGTCAAAGTTCTAAGACTGGTCAAGATGTCAAGTGCTATTCTTGCAATGAGTTTGGTCATATTGCTAAAAATTGCAAGAAAAAGTTTTGCAAATATTGTAAGAAGGATGGACATATCATCACAGAGTGTCGACGTCGTCCACAAAATCGTGTCTCTGGTCAGCCAGGAACCACTGTCCAGCATGCCCAACCCGTCAATTTCCCTGGAGCGCCTCTGTCCAGTCAGCAGCATGGTGCGTCCGTATTTCTATCTGCCGCATCGCAAGCCTCTGGATCATCGAGTGTCTCTGGTTAGCAGGCGCGTGCACAGGTCCCCTCTGGATCATCGAGTGTCTCTGCTCTTACTCCTGATGACATACAACAAATGATTCAAACCGGTATACAATCTGCCTTGTCTGCAATGGGCATTTCAGGTATACATTTTTCAAACTGGTATGTTGATTCTGGTGCATCCAACCACATGTCTGGAAACTCAACGAATTTTTTGCATGTTAATCCTTACACCGGTAAAGATAAAATTTCCACAGCTGATGGCACTGATTTACAAATTACTGGGATTGGGAATGCTAAAGTAAAAAATTTGGTGTTACAAGATGTTTTGTTGGTACCAAAATTATCCACTAATCTAATATCGGTAGGACAACTTGTGGATAATAATTATCATGTGCATTTCACACCGTCTGGATGTATGATACAGGATAAGGTCACTGGGAAGATGCTCAAGATGGCGCATAAAGATGGTAGACTTTTTCCGGTTGCAACTACACAAATTCCTGCCTTGGTTGGTTCAGCTCTTGTTGCTTCTTCTACAAATGATTTCTGGACTTTGTGGCATCGTAGATTAGGTCATTTGAATTCTAGTTGTTTGTCTTATATGTTTGAAAAAGGTTTACTATCTCATAGAAATGTTTCTCCTAGTCATTGTTCAACGTGTTCTTTAAGTAAAAGTAAAACTCTTCCTTTTCCTGTTAGTACTACAAAGACTACTAGTCCTTTTCAAATTATCCATTCAGATGTATGGGGTCCTTCACCAATTCTTTCTACTTTAGGTTATAAGTATTATGTGATGTTTATTGATGATTTTACTAGATTCACTTGGATTTATTTGTTACGTAAAAAATCAGAGGTTTTTCAGATATTTAAATTTTTTGTTGCTATGATTGCAAACCAGTTTCAAACGAATATCAAAACTTTTAGGTCTGATTCGGGTGGAGAATACATGTCTAATGAATTTCAACAATTTCTATTAGAAAAAGGAATTTTTCATGAAAAATCTTGTCCAGGCACACCACAACAAAATGGAGTCGCTGAACGTAAAAATAGACATATTCTTGATACTTGTAGATCACTTCTTTTGGAGGCTTCTGTTCCTTCCACTTTTTGGGATGAGGCAGTTCGCACTTCAGTGTATTTAATAAATCGTCAAATTTCAAAGAATTTACAAAATCAATCCTCCTATTTTTTACTGTATGGACAGCACCCCAATTATGACATGTTACATACTTTTGGTTCTCTTTGTTATGTTCTTCTCCCATCTCCTGAACGTAATAAGTTATCTGCTCAATCTATTAAATGTGTTTTTCTAGGTTATGCGGTTGGTCAAAAAGGTTTTTGTTGCTATGATCCTCAATTTAAAAAAATTCGTGTCTCTCGCAATGTACTGTTTCAGGAATCTAGTTTTTATTATCATCACTGTAGTACCTTGTCTCCTATGATCTCTTCCTCTATCTTACCCCTCTTTCAACCATCTATAACACCTTCTCCTCCTCCTGATCGATTTAAGCCAGGGCTTGTGTATGTCAGAACACGGAAAAAGCAGCCTGTCATTATGCCTCAATCTGATATTTCTTCCCAGGATCAAGTTTTGTTGCCATCTTCTGGACATGTTGAATGTGATATTGATATTTCGGGCACTGTACCCGATATGCATGTACCCGATATTCCTGTACCCGATATGCCTGATGCGAGAAATTCCAATACCGATATGTAGGGGTGAGCAAAAAATTCGTAACTCGTGAGTTACTCAAACTCGACTTGAAAAAAGCTCGATGAAAACTCGAGTTAGAAGAACTCGAGTTATAACAACTCGAGTTATGCCAACTCGTTAATTTTACGAGCCGAGTTCGAGTTGGGCCCAACTCGACTCGGCTCAACTCGAGTTAGAATATACTGGCTGCAAAAAAAATAAAATGTTATCTTATTAATATACAGCCCAATAATTTTACTGATTTGCAACATAATAATTCGTTCACTAAGACGACTAGTACCTCAACACCCTCATTACTGCTCCTCTTTTTATATTTTCGAGCAAAATTCTAAGACGACTAGTACCTCAACACCTTCTCACGAGCTCGTTGCCGAGTCACGAGTTGGCTCGAGTTAAAATGAGCCGAGTTCGAGTTAGCTCGAATAGCTCGGAACTGCTTTGCTGTCGAGTCACGAGTTGGCTCGAGTTGTGACGAGTTCGAGTTCGAGTTGAGGCTAACTCGCTCGAACTCAGCTCGTATACAGCCCTACCGATATGTCATCCTTCGATGTGCACATACCTGATGGAGCTCCTGCGGATGCGATTGAGTTCAGCGATACTGCCTTGGGTGATTTTGGTCCGAACGGTACTGATCCAAGAACTGCTCCTCATATCCATTCTGCTCCGAGCAGTATCGATCTTCCTTCCGTTCAGCCTAGACGATCTGTGCGCCAACATCGTCCTCCGCAGCGGTATGGATTTTTCACAACTCTCTCCTCGATTTCTGTTCCTGCCACTTTTAAAGAAGCAATCAAACATGAATGTTGGAAATCTGCCATGAAATCTGAATTAGATGCTTTACTTGTCAATGACACTTGGGATTTGGTTATGTGTCCACAAAATGTGAAACCACTTGGCTGTAAATGGGTCTACACAGTGAAATTGAAATCTGATGGTACTCTTGACCGGTACAAAGCACGGCTTGTTGCTCTCGGCTGTCGTCAGGAATATGGGATTGACTATCTCCAAACTTTTGCACCTGTTGCTAAGATGACAAATGTTCGTGTTGTTCTGGCCTTGGCTGCTGCTCAACAATGGTCTGTCACTCAAATGGATGTAAAAAATGCTTTTCTTCATGGTGAGTTGAATGAGGTTATTTACATGAAGCCTCCTCCTGGTCTGCCTACTAGTAATTCACATGAGGTTTGTCGCTTAAAAAAATCTTTGTATGGGCTGAAACAAGCGCCACGTGAGTGGTTTCGTACTTTTAAAAGTACTGTGGTTACTGCGGGTTTTCAACAGAGTTTGAATGATCCTTCCTTGTTCATTTCTAATTCTTCCAATGGTGTGGCTTTGGCTCTAGTATATGTTGATGATATATTGATTACTGGAAGTGATTTGCAGAGCATTGCCCGTCTTCGCAGTGCCTTGACCACCTCATTTCATATGAAGGATCTTGGAGAAGTAAACTATTTTTTAGGATTGGAGATTTATCGAACTAAACAGGGCATGTTTGTAAATCAGCATAAGTACTTAAATGACATTATTCATAGAGCCAATCTTCAGTTTTCTCATTCAGCAAGCACTCCTATGGAGGTCAATCTCAAACTTCGTAAAGAGGATGGTGACTTACTGGAGGATCCGACTTCGTATAGGAGCTTGGTCGGTAATTTGATTTATCTCACTATTTCAAGACCCGATATCTCTTTTGCGGTGAATGTTGTTAGTCAATTTATGAGTGCTCCTCGTCACTTACATTTGGTGGCTGTTCATCGTATTATACGATATCTCAAAGGGACACCTACACTTGGTTTATTCTTTCCTATACAAAATGATCTTCAGTTGTTTGCTTATGCTGATGCTGATTGGGCTGGTTGTCCAAACACGAGGAAGTCTACCAGTGGTTGGTGTGTGTTTCTGGGGAATGCTCTTATCTCTTGGAAGTGTAAGAAACAAGATCGTGTTTCTAAGTCATCTACAGAGGCTGAATATCGAGCTATGTCTGCTGCTAGTTCAGAAATTGTTTGGCTTCGACGATTACTTGAGGAACTTTCTTTTTCTCAGGCTGGTCCTACATCACTTTATGCTGATAATATAAGTGCTATTCATATCTCAAATGATCATGTTTTTCATGAAAGGACTAAACATATTGGGGTTGATTGTCATTATATTCGAGATGTTGTGGAACAAAATGTGATTGTACTACCTCATGTATCATCTAATCTTCAAACAGCCGATATTTTCACAAAGACACTTTCACTAGCACGACATAATTTTTTGATAAACAAATTGCTGCTGGTTACCTACCATCATCAATTTGAGGGGGGGTGTCAAGATACGGTTTACCAACATCAAGGTTCAGCGCAAGATATGGATTCTGGGCATATATGGCAAGCTACGAATTCAGGGCAGCAATAGTTATTTAGGAAGGTTTATTATTAAGTAATTTGTGTTATATTTAGAAAGAGTTGTATTGTATAGGAAATAGTGGTTTATGGTATAGAAGTTTGTTTCTATGTTTTTAATGTAAAAGGGATGTACAAAGAGGCGCAATTTGTACAGAAGGGCAGATAAAAAGATTATTCAAAAATCCAAAATTGTTGTTCTGATTTTTCTCAATTCCTCAAAGTTTGTCAATGATGAATACACTAAAAGTGTAACAATTTCACAGACATGTTAGACAAATCGATTTTCACAATACAATCATTCACTGAGAACAAACATCTACTTCTAAAACTCAGTTCTCAACCACAGTGCTACATCAATTTTAACCGAGCAAAAAAAAGGAGTATAGCACCTCACGAATTCAATAGAAGACCCAAAGATCTGAATTTTTTCATGCTAAATCCAACAAAATTACATTGAATCTTAGACTCGATCAAATACCATATCTACTAACTCACTTAACATTCGCATGTACCAGCTCAATTAGTTCATGAATAAAGTCCATCCTCATTATAACTTATATTAAGAAAATTAAATTAATAAATATCACAATAAAGTTTGCAAAGGTAAAAAGTAGATTGTCAAAAAGATAGCTTACAGATATCTCACCTCAGAAAAATAATTTTGATAGCATCTCGAAGATCACATGGCACTATGGCAGGATAATCTAGGGTTTTGAGCGAGTGTCATTGGGGTGTGGCGATAGAGACGAAAGCAGGGGTAGCTCGAGTGGTAGAACAAGAGAGCGAGGAGCACATCGAGAGAGGTCGAGCTATCAGCGGAGGAGTCCGACATGAGAAGGAGCAGTCGAAGACTCAAAGGCTTTGATTTTCTCTTTTGTTCTTTGCTTTTCTGGGTGAATTGAATGTTTTAAGAAGATGTGATCCAGACCATTTATCAAATTTTGATATGACGGTTCAGATTTTGTGACATTTGGTGGCAGCGAAAAATGGGGCAGCGGAACGCTCCTCTATACAAAGTAGTGTTGTGTCATATTCGTATTATAATCTTTTCTTGGTCTCTAATAAGTAGGATTATATAATTATAACTGCACTTCAGTTATATTGGATCCATTTATAATCTTACTTTACCAAGGGGCCCTTTATAATATCATTCCTCAATTCATGAGTGGCAATTAGCTATTGACATATATATTTTTTCCTCCTACACAAGTTATATACAAAGAACTATTACTTTTATCACCACAAGCTTCAAATGGCTTCAAATAATAATCACGTTGCATATTCCTTATGTGAAAATATATCATATCAATCTTAGAATTAATGACACGATAAAAATATTAATGACACAAACACAATCCATATAATATTTTTATCAATTAGGTCTGTTCAATATATGGAATTTTTCATATAGTCGTGTTATTAAATGATAATCCTTTATCAACGTTTACAGAACTACAACGTATTTTTAATCAACACGACAGTCTTATATGGCATATTAGTGTTCCTGCTAATATCCAAGACCTGTGAACATTTTAGAGATATATATTCATTTTATTTAGAGTTGTTGTCCCTAAAGGAGGCGGCTTAACCAAGGTTTAGCGGAAGGAATTGAGGTTTTGGACCGGTTTGGTATGAAGTATCCTAACACAATTCAATTTATACCCAATACAAGCAAGCACACAAGCAATTCAAGTAGCAAGATAATAAAGAGAAAAAGAGAGAGAGAAATTGAACACTCGGTATGATTACGGAGTTCCGACCCGCTAGGAAATGCTAGCCTTAGTCGTACGTCTCTGGGAGTTTCGCTACCACACAAGGGCGCGCTCCGTTCAATTCCACAACGAACGGGACTACAACTTCGAACCGAATCACCTCGTCACAAGGACACTCGAGGCGGATCGGCCTAACTCGAATGGCACAACGGCATCAAAGGAGAAGAGCTCTCAACCTATTCCAACCTACACCTAGCGACAATGTCGGGGCAGTGGTGTTTGAGGCTACTAAATCTCTTCAAGATGGTCTAGCTATGAAAAGCTCAAGTGGGAGAGTATCCATGTTCTCAAAGGCTCAATTTTGGTCTAATTTTGCAAAGCAAAGCTCTCTAACTCGTTGGTTGGAGAGAGAACAAGGGGTGGATATATATAGGGTTCAAAATGAGCAGTTCCCAGCAAAAACTGGCCACAGCGTTGTACAACGCTAAATAGCATTATACAACGCTGGAATATGACCGTTGTAAAATCTAACGGCTAGTTAATATAGCCGTTGTTCTGTCAGAGCATTGTGCAACGCTATATGCCGTTGCACAACGAAGGAGTGAACAGCCAAAGGAGAGCTCCGACAATTCCGTTGGAAATTGTCAGACCGTTGCTTGCCACTGAATGGCGTTACACAACGTTAAAGGGAGACAAAAGGAACAACTCTGACAGATTCAACAGAGCGTTGTACAACTCTATATACCGTCACACAACACTAACGTTACCCAACGCTAAGGGACGTTGGCTAACGTTACCCACAACTTTGCATGTAAAAACACTGTTTATATGGGTTTTACATGGGACAACACTGTCTGAACATCGATGCAGCGCTGTCTGAACAACACAGCTAACTTGGGATTTTTGTGGCGTTGTGCAATGCTATATGGCCTTGCACGATGGCACTCAGGAAAATTTCTAAGTTTTTAACTGTAGCGTTGTACAACACTACTGAGCGTTGTACAACGTTGTGACTCGGTGTTGCCTAACTCTATATAGCGTTGTGCAACGTTGATTCACAAAAGTCAGTTGTTCTAGTTTTGAAAACTCAGCGTTGTGTGCCACTATCTAGCGTTGTACGACGCTAGGTCACTGAAAACATGATTTTGCTGGTTTATTGAGCTGTTCGCTATCTAGACCATTTCAAGGATAAACAAGGACTAAAGTAAACCTTCTATCCTAGTCTAAACTAGCCTACAAGCTCTCCAAAGACTTGATCTTGATCTCGCCTAAAGTTTTTATCCAAGTCTTCATAATTTGCATCTTCTTCCTATAAAACTCAAAGAAGATTGTTAAATGCCAAATGATATTGTTTTGTAATCGACAAACCTAGAGATGTTTAGTACAACAAGAGTTATGCGGTTCAATACCAAGAGCATCTTTTTGAACACTTCTAAATATAAATATAAACTCATGGAACAAAATGTAATAACATCCGATTCATAAATATAACATATAAAAGTAATCACCATAAGATAACTTTTAGAACACATTTCCAACACTAACAGTATCAACAAGTTATATCTAAATAATTTTAAAATTTATTAATTAAATCATAAATAAAAAATGACAACCTTTGGCTCTAATAATCACTGGTACTGATTCCTACTATTTGAACATTTTTGTTTCATGTATATCAACTTTTGTTATCTTCTCGTAATCTTGTTTTGTTTATGTTAGTTGACAAGTTGTGTATTTGACCATGCCAATTATTTTGTTTTATTAATTCATTTTTATTGCCATTGTTAGTCTTGTTGTCGTTCTTATAGTAATAGTATCACTCTTATATGTAGTCTTATGTTATTGTAATTATAACTATTCTTATTATTCAAATATTTAAAAAATTAAAATTGAAATTGTCATATATCAGATCTCATCTACAAAGAAGTTCTTTTTAAAAAAAAATTTCGATATATAAAACGAAGATTATAGGAACTATTGATGAATTGCATCTAGAAAGATGGTTTGGCTAGTAAGAAATTTTCTTGAGTAAAATAAAATCTACTTCTGTGTAAATTATCTCTACTCCTTATAAAAGCATCCATAAAAAGTCGAAACAATTTCACTAGGGGTGGAACAATTATTATATCAATTATGGAATATTAATTTATGTGATCTGATATGATATATGGTCTAGATGTTGATTTCAGATAAAAGGTCAGAAAAGAGTCAAGTGGTGTTTAAATAATTTAAATTTCGAAAAGATATCCACTTGTATCGTTGAAAGATTGAACCTTATATTTTTATTATCTAACATTATTTTGTTTCTTTTATTTGTCCATGTATTCATTTTTGCTAGTATTTAAAAAATAAATTAAACGAGTGTGATTTCTATACACGAGTGTCAAGTAAAAACAAGTCATTTCCATTTCTATGAAGAATCGGGAAGATTCAGTTTCCCATATCTTTTCAAATCAAGGGGATATATAATGGGATTTAGAGTAATTTCCATTGAAAAGGATTCTGCAGAGTCTTATTCATTTCGGAGAGATAATAGTTATTTGAAATTTGTTGGAAAAATGTTCTTATTTCTACTACGTGCGCATAAGAAATGATTGAAAATTGTTAATTTCCGCAAAGCAAGATTGCAACCAGCTATTGAACTCTCGATTAAGAAATGCTGAGAATGAGTCCCAAAACATTTCTTGTTTCCGTTTAGTTTTGTAAAATTTGATGGTAAGCGCCTTGAATTATCTCATACTAAAATTCTACTCAAATATGTTGACTAAAATATAAATTTTCACCTTACTCGACATGGATTTTACAGCACTAGTTATTTCTCATTATAGTGTTTTGCTCAAAGGGCAAAATTACATTGGATCCAAACCCAACAAAAGGAAAAAAAAAAAACAGGAATGATAACTGCCATCTGCAGTTTTGTCATCCCTGCCATCGCTAAATATAAAATGAACATATAGACGATCTAAGTGAATACTTACAAACAAATAAGTGTTGTCATCATTTGTTCAGAATTTTACATGCATATTCAACTTATTTTCATTGAACTTATTTGTTTGTATGTGTTCACTTAGATCTTCTATATGTTCATTTTGTTTGTTGTATATGTTCACTTTATATTTAGCGATAGCAGGGATGACAAAACTGCAGATGGCACTGATCAATTTCCATTTCCAATTGATTGTAAATTTGTAATGATATCAGGGCATCTGACATTAAGATGTATACTGGCTGACATTATTGGAGCTGCTATTCAATACCTCAACACTCATGATATGGAAATTTTGCAATTTATTAAAATTCTTGAAAGGTTAGGGGCTTAACATATATACTTCCTACTGGTGTGAAAGCTTAATTTCCTGATACAGTTAGCTTTGCAAGCTAAAATTCTCAATAAATAGCAACTATTTTGAGGATTTCAGTGGAACAAAGAACTCTTAAACGTTCAGTTTTATTTTTTATAAAAATATAATATATTTAATTATGTATTTTCATTCTTCATATAATTGATGTAGAATTCAATTACTTTGATGTGATATATTAATAATTTCAACATTTGATATATATTGTGGTTTTCTTTTCTTTTTTGAGGGCCTGTTGCCAATTGTGGCTTTTCTTTTCAATAAGTTCTGATTCTGCCGTCTATGTGGCATATGATGTGAGTGCTGATCTGTGATGACTGATGCATACTTTGGTGACCAAGTTCATGCTTACAAATTTCCATTGAAATGGATATGCAGGGTCTTACAAATTTCGGAGATGATATACTTATTTGCAACTTTTTGGAAAGATCTCATGAAGAAATGATTGAAAATGATCATTTTTCGCCAAGCAAGTCTTTGTTGTTACTAAGAAAATTAATACAATGTCCGTACTATATACCTATGTTGAAAGTTGAAAGTTGAAACTGCATTGCTTTTAATAAGGGATTAATCATTAACCAGCGAACGAACTCTCGATTATGAAACTTTGACTGTGAGTCTGAAAACTTTTCTTCGTTTCCGTTTAATTCTTTTGATGGTAGGCGCCTTGAATTTTCTTCCGGTATAAAATCATCTCATACTAAAATTCTAATAAACTATATTGACTAAAATACAAATTTTCAACTTACTTGACATGGTCTTTACGGCACTAGTTATTTCTTATTAAGTTATTATAGTGTTTGCGCAACTAATCAGAGCACAACCGACACATTGGATCCAAACCCAACAAGCAAAAAATAAAATAAAATAAAATATATTATAATCCAAACAGTACACGAAGCAAAACTGAAAATCATGTCTAGGAAAATTACAAAATAACGTTTGAATGAACTTCTAGCATTTTCAATCTCTTGTAACTACCACACAAGTGTCTTTTTTTTACAATGTCAATGTCTCTTTTTTTTTTTTTGGTAATTACTTGAGCATTCAACAGGTCTTGCTGTAGAAGTGTGTACTTAGTTCTAGCTAAAAATAAAATTAAAAATTACATGGCTCTGGCTGTTTTTCATGCTTGACGTCTCATGCTTTGAAAAATTAGAAACAAACAAACATTCAATTTTTCTTATCAATTACTTTGTCTAGTTTTTTTCCTGGGGAAAAAACAGGAGTTGATTTCTCTCGCATAATTATTATTTGTTTATCATATATTTATTTAACATCTTTTATATATTATATTATGTCATTCAAAGATTTCAGAGGCAAAATCGGATATAAACCCCTATAATCTTTTCTATTCGGATATGAACCCCTCTGATCTTTATTATCATGCAATTAAAGCATCAATCAGATTTTGATTAATTTGAATGTTTTTTTAGTTTTCATTAAATGATTTAGAATTTTCGGAGGTTCAATGATTATTTGATAGATGGCTAAACAAGTTTCAAATTGAATAAAGCTAATATACGCTTTAAGCAAATAATGAACGGCCATCTATTAGCAAATAATAATTAATATACGCTTTAAGCAAATAACGCTTTAATCCAATATGTGTTTCGTTGAGGCTTCTTCACCATCTCTCCTCTCTTCTATTAAATAAACAACCGAACGTCCAATCCTGTTTGGACAACTTTTTTTTTTTAAATGAAAATACCAATTATTCATTCATAAAATAACAGTAATAATAATAAATGATAGAAGGTATGTTTCATTTTTCAATTTAAAGTTGGAAGGCACGTTTATGTCACGTGCCAATAGGTTCAAAGCAAACACTTTACTATCTGGTCCAGTCCAGCTGCCTTGTATAGACTAAAAACCCCATTTTGTTTTCTTATATCAAAAATCAAAATTCAACGGCGGAAGCTGAGGGGTTTCTTTTTCTTCTCTCAAATCGCAATTTTAAACAAACCTTCAGACTAAGACAAGCAAGACAGCGACACCAAGCAAGAGACTTGGAAAAGGAAGAGAGTATAAGAGAAGAAACACATAGAAGAGAGGAGAGATGGTGAAGAAGCCTCAACGAAAGAAGGAGATGGATGAAGAGAAGGGCTTGCTCTGGAAGCTTCCAGAGGTGAAATCCACCGATCTAGGCAAGCTTGGCCCCGGCTTTGGCTTCGGTGCCGGGTGTGGTGTCGGCGTTGGTGTTGGCCTTTTTGGAGGTTTAATTTTTGTTATAATATTTTAAGTTAGGGTTTTGAGCATGGTTCTTGTGTAAATCCTGTTTCTGTTTGTTTAGATTAACTAGTGGGTTGTTGATGAGATTACAACATTGGCCCAAAAGCCCAATATTCAAAATCTAGAATTTTCTTGTATGCACTACACCGGCCTTTGTTTGCTCAAGTTAATTCTAGAAACAAGTAGTTTAATCTAAGTAGAAATCTAATGTAATTTCTAGACATCTCCATAACCGACTTTGAAGCATATAAATAGGGATGTAGGCCATTGAGTTGTATCATCCAAGTTAAGCAATCCAAATCCACTTGTAAGAAAAGAGTGCTAGTAGTTAGGAGGTGTAGGAATATAGTGAGAAGTAGAGTTGTATTCTTGGAGGTATAATATTCGAGTAGTAGAGGTTGTAACGATAGTTTTAGTGATAATAAAGAAGCAAGTTTTATCATAGCGCCTCGCCTCTACTCAACAATCTGGTATCAGAGCCGGTACGAGCCAGTGCTGTCGGAGGATCGGTCGGGTTTCTCGTGAAGGTCACGCATAGCGTCGGGAGGTTGCGATTCCTAGAAGGGGCTTGCTAGACAACGTGAAGCTAGTTGAAGCTATGGATTTCGCAGGTACGACTAGTGGTCTTAAAAAATTAAATAACACCAATTATACAAATTGGAGAACTTGTATAGAGTCCTACCTACAAGGTCAGGACCTATGGGAGATAGTCGGCGGATCTGAGACTACTCCGCCGGAGGTTGTAGAGACCACGGTACTAGTAGATGACCCAAACCAGACCCCAACCCAGACCGGAAGAAGCACCCAATCCGTAGAGAAATCGAAAGAAACCGAGGCTCTACGGAAATGGAAAATTAAGGCTGGAAAGGCCATGTATGTGCTCAAGACAACCGTAAAAGAAGAGTTGCTTGTGTACATACGAGATGCGGCCACGCCTAAGGTCGCATGGGACACTCTGGCAACGCTATTCTCCAAGAAGAATGATGCCCGCCTCCAACTACTCGAAAGCGAGCTCATGACAATCTCACAAGGGAGCATGACGATCAACCAATACTTCACCAAAGTGAAGTCGTTATGCAACGAGATTGCACAACTCGACCCCGAAGAGAAGATCAGCGAGCAGCGCATGCGGAGGATCATTATCCACGGTCTTAAACCCGAGTATAGCGGGTTTATAGCGGCGATCCGAGGATGGCCAACTCAGCCAACCTTATTGGAGCTCGAGAATATGCTCGCGAACCAAGAGGCTCTAGCGAGGCAAATAGCTGGAGCCTCGCCACGACAAGAAGAAGAGGCGCTATTCAGCAGCCGAAGGAAGGGTCGATCCGACAATGAGTCGAAAGGCAGACCCAGTCACAGGCCAAATCAACAAGGAAGGCCGAAGGGGAGAAGTAACTCTTCAGGGGGAGCTCGCAATCAGAGAAGCAATAACCGCCAGACCGAAGATCAAGATGATAGATGCTACAATTGTGGCAAGAAAGGACACTATGCTCGAGAATGTCGGTCCAAGAAAAAAGTCCAGGGGAACGTGGCAACGTCAAGAGACGGACGACATGACAAGAGTCATGAAAGCAGCAGCGAAGACGACTGGGATGTCGAGGCTGCCTGCGCGGTTGCAACTATTGACTCAAAGGAGGAGCAAGAAGAGAAGCATGAGGTTGCTCTGACTGCGGTGTCCAAGTCAGAGAGAATCAACTATGAGAGTGACTGGATTGTCGACTCTGGTTGCTCAAACCACATGACGGGTGACATCAAGAAACTCGAGGACTTGGAGAAATATAATGGGAGGCAAGTGATCGTGACTGCCAACAACTCCAAGCTACCGATCGCTTACATCGGTAAGACAACGATTTCCTCTCGCTTCAACCCAGAGCAAATTGAGTTGCAACGAGTCTATCACGTTCCCGGTATGAAGAAGAACCTACTGTCAGTTTCACAACTGACCGCACAAGGCAACTATGTGTTGTTCGGACCGCATGAGGTTAAGGTGTACCGCAATATAAAGATGTCAGGCACACCGATCATGGAAGGTCGAAGGATGGAGTCGATCTATGTGATGTCGGCAGAGTCGGCCTACGTAGACAAGACTCGGAAGAATGAAACTTCTGATCTCTGGCACGCACGACTAGGGCACGTGAGCTATCACAAGCTGAAGCTCATGGTTGAGAAGTCGATGGTCAAGGGCTTATCAGACATGGAGGTACGTACCGACATAGTATGTGCGGGTTGTCAGTTTGGTAAGGCACATCAACTTCCTTACCAACAATCAAAGTTTAGAGCTAAGGAGCCCTTAGAGTTGGTTCACTCGGATGTCTTTGGGCCAATCAAGCAAACTTCCATAAACGGCTCAAAGTACATGGTGACATTTATCGACGACTTCTCGAGGTACGTGTGGGTGTACTTTATGAAAGAAAAATCGGAGACACTTTCCAAATTCAAGGAGTTCAAAGAGAAGGTGGAAAGTGAGCTCAACAAAAAGGTACGGTGTCTTCGCACTGATAATGGAAGAGAATATGTATCACATGAGTTTGACACCTACCTAAAGAAACACAAGATACGACGACAGTTAACCTGTCCCAACACCCCACAACAAAATGGCGTAGCAGAAAGGAAGAATCGACATATTGCCGAAACATGTCGAAGCATGATACACGCCAAGAACGTGCCAGGAAGATTTTGGGCCGAGTGCATGAAGACGGCGACACACATCATCAACCGTCTACCTCAAGAGAAGATGGGCTTCATCTCACCATTCCAGAAGCTTTGGAAGATCAAGCCCACAGTAAGTCACTTCAAAGTTTTCGGTTGTGTGTGCTATGTATTCGTGCCTGATCATCTTCGAACCAAGTTCGATAAGAAGGCGGTACGGTGTATCTTCGTCGGCTACGACAATGAAAGAAAGGGCTGGAGGTGTTGTGATCCTACAAACGGGCGCATTTATACTTCAAGGAATGTAGTCTTCGACGAAGCCTCGTCATATTGGCCATCTAAAGATATAATCCAGTCTGAAACGAAAGACGTGGAGACAAAGATAGAAGAAATGGCAAAAGATGTAGCTCGAGATGATCACGAGGTCCAAGATGACGAAGGTAAGACCTCAACTCCTTCAAAGACTAAGAGTCCATGGCAGACAGGAGTGCACAAAGAAATAGAAGATGTGACTCCACAACTGCCGGAAGAAATTGAAGAAATTCCTCCACCACTTCGACGATCGTCTCGAGAAAGACGACCGAACCCGAAATATGCGAATGCTGCAGTCATCGAGGATGATGAGCTAGTTTCTTATGAAGGAGCGGCGAAGAACGACAAGTGGCGAATAGAAATGGATGAGGAGATGGTGGCTTCGAGGCAAAATCAAACAGGAGAGCTAGTGCCTAAGCCAGAAGGAGTAAAGCCAATCTCGTGCAAGTGGGTGTACAAGGTAAAGACCCGAGCTGATGGATCTATAGAGAGATACAAGACTCGACAAGTCACACAAGAATGTGGGAGCACAACTCAAAAGTGTCGACAGATAAGAAGAAGTGCAAGGAGATACGCGAATAACTTGGGATCGTTAGAAGAACGAAAGTCAAAGGGCTCAATGTTGAGGGGGAGTGATGAGATTACAACATTGGCCCAAAAGCCCAATATTCAAAATCTAGAATTTTCTTGTATGCACTACACCGGCCTTTGTTTGCTCAAGTTAATTCTAGAAACAAGTAGTTTAATCTAAGTAGAAATCTAATGTAATTTCTAGACATCTCCATAACCGACTTTGAAGCATATAAATAGGGATGTAGGCCATTGAGTTGTATCATCCAAGTTAAGCAATCCAAATCCACTTGTAAGAAAAGAGTGCTAGTAGTTAGGAGGTGTAGGAATATAGTGAGAAGTAGAGTTGTATTCTTGGAGGTATAATATTCGAGTAGTAGAGGTTGTAACGATAGTTTTAGTGATAATAAAGAAGCAAGTTTTATCATAGCGCCTCGCCTCTACTCAACATTGGGTCTTTGATTTTTGTCAGTTCACAACTCAGTCAGGTCGGGATTTTCAATCAGTGATTAACCAATTGCGAATTTAAATAGTTTAGTCTATGCTATTTTTAGGCGGTCAAATTTTGGTAGGTTTAATGGATTTAACATATTATTCTGATCAATAGATAAAATAAGTTGAAATGGGAACAGAATAAACGAGATAGCAATAGTAATTGAGAAGAAACCAATAACATATTTGCAGAACAAAAAGCATATTTCGGATTCAAATTTTTATAACAAGATACTGCATGGTTTAGGACTATTATAGAGAAAACAGATATTGTATATATATTTGGAAGAAATTAAACTGCAAAGAGGAGAAAAAAAGCACATGCAGGTTCTGTCTGTGTCTTTTACCCAAGTATTATTCGTTCAATAGACATATTACATTTGTCAGGAAGTTAAAAATCCACTCCTTATCTAACCAACTAGCATTTGAAACCGTCTTTATTTGGAGTCTGATTGGGTTGGTCAGGTTGTACACTCCTAAAATTTCCTAACTAGAGATGTAACATTTTAAGGTGAATTATCTGTATAATTGTTATTTATCTTGGTAGTTTTATTTCTTTGAATTGATTTTGCACTGTCACTGTCAACTCTTAACTTTACCAGTTTATTAACATCAATATGGAATATCAACTAGATTCTCTTTTGTGTATACAAAATTTCATATTTACTTATTTGGATTTGCACATAATATATCCCTATTTCTGATTAGAAGTTTATTGAAGTTTTCAAAATTCTTATAATTTGTTGGACATTCATAATATTTTTTCCTTTTTTAGGGTTAGGACTAGGTGCTGGTTTTCCTGGGCTAACAGTCGGGCTGGGAGCTGGTGCTGGTTGTGGTGTGGGGTTGGGCTTTGGCTATGGCATGGGTAAGGGTGTGTCTTATGATGAGAAAGGCAAGCACACAAACATTGGAAAATTGTTTCAGAATGGACAACCCCTCCCTGGCCAGTAAGTATTTATCACATATTTCTTTCTTGTTAACATTTGTTGTTAATTCGGCTTGTTTAAAAAAAAATGCAGTGCAATGCTGCAGTATTCTGATTCAGTTTTACCACAATCAGAATCTAGTGATATTTCTGTTGGAGCAAGATGCCTTTCTTTAGTTTTACCATATTGAAAAATATTATCAATTTCCTCTTTATTTGAAATAGCTGGTTGAGAAAAATATCTTAGTGAGCCAGAGTAAGCTTAAAGTTCACCAAAATAGTTTAACAATGAATGCACCAAATAATCCATTTTTCAAAATCTCATTAACCTTGAAAATGAACTTAAAACATATTTGGGATGTAATCACATGGTTCTTGATTTAAACCATTGTCAACATTTAAAATGTTGTTGTTCAAAAATGATCTGACAACTTTTGAGGTAAAGCTCACTAAATTCTAGGAATTCCACATGCTATTTGATCAAAGTTTTTTATACTATTTTTTTAATATTAAGTATCTAGTTTAGTTTGTCGGTACATGCACATCATTAGGTTATGCATACTAACTGTTAATGTCAAGTGTAGACATCACTCAATTACCTGATAATTCAAGGTTTTTTTGTGATGTTGGGTAATATACCTGTCCCATCTGAAAAAATCTTTTGGGTTCAGGGTAAGGTGTGCAACAGAAACCAAATGAAAGTTATAGCCAACAAGCTAAAGTTTTTTGTACATCAGAGCCTTCTGGTTCATGTTTTTCTTTTATGATGCTTCTTTTCTAAAAACACTCTTAAACAATCTTCATGTTGGTTCTGTAGAACCACAATTTCAGTTCAGGAAAAAGTTCGGTGTTTTATTTAATTTTTATTGGTAAAAGTTATAGCCAACAAGCTAAAGTTTTTTGTACATCACAGCCTTCTGGTTCATGTTTTTCTTTTATGATGCTTCTTTTCTAAAAACACTCTTAAACAATCTTCATGCTGGTTCTGTAGAACCACAATTTCAGTTCAGGAAAAGTTCGGTGTTTTATTTAATTTTTATTGGTAAAAACAATTGTTTTAATGATTGGCTCATCTTTTTTTTTTCTTTTAAGTAAACTGCACTTCTCTAATGCAGTAATACATGCGATTACACACCCTCTATATCCAAGCAGGCAGTCAACTGTTCCAATTTTGTTGTCATTGTTGCGACAAATTTAAAAATTCAACCAGAGTTGAGAAAATAAGCTGGACCATAATGTATTGTATCATATTACTATTTAACCCCTTGAAGGTTCTCGGGCTTAAATTCAACTACAACCTTTAGTGATCCATGATTCATGCAAATCTAGTTTTGCACTTTGGCTGTTTATATACTAGACTTGACCAGTGTTTAAAAAAAAAAATGCAGGGAACAGATTGGTGCATTAGTGGATGAGCTTATTGTGAACACTAAAAAATTGGTCCAAGCTACTAACAAGGAGATAGAGAAATGGCGCTCATGAGCTGCTTTAATTACTTGATTTTATGCAACTTGCTTATTATTAAGCTTAGACCGGTGCCATGTTATATTTCTTTGGATATAGAAAGTGTGTAGATGGAATGTTCAAAGTAGTTTGTTAAGGTGCATATTAATTGTTACTCATTGGTATGGCATGTAGAGGCAGTCTATACATGTCTGTTTGTATTGAAGGTTTAATGCGCAAGTTTATTTGACATAATCTTTCTTGTGACACAAAATCATGCAAGTTTATCCCTATACAGTTGAATAATTGCCGTGTGGCTTTCAAGCTAGTTAGTAGCGACTCTTTCAAATTCGTCCCTAGAGAGCCGTACCAATTACCAACTCTTCCGTCAATAACTAGTAATGTCAAGCAATAATTTGTTGGCTAATTTTGTGCTACAAAATTTCATCGAGTCATGATGAATACTTAGAAAAAGATTCATTTTACAAATATATGTAGCTAGACTAACATATGAAATACGAATTATCGTAGTGTGTGCTAATTAATTTAATAGTTCTTGCTCTTATAAATGTTCAACATGCTTTTATTTTGTAATCATGAAAGAAAATATATTCATAAAATAACAAACCAAACGGCTGAAACAACACAAAACTTCGGTCCTATTTTGTTTCAGTAAGTATACATACAAACATTATTTTATGCATAAGTTTGGCAACATTTTAAATATATTATATATTTATTTATTTCCTTTTGACTTACAAACAGAAATGATAATTGCAATCTACCATTTTGGTGAACAAAGTGAACACATATAAATAAATAAGTTCAATAAAAATAAGTTTGATGACATGGGATACCGGGTGGAGAGATAATTGATAGTAATTTTTTAACAGGAATTATAAGTGCCATCGACAAATATACCATCCCAGCCATCACTAAATACAAAGTGAACATATACGACAAATAAGGTAAACATATAAACGATCTAAGTGAACACTTACAAACAAATAAGTGTTGTCATCACTTGTTCAGAAGTTTACATGCATATTCAACTTATTTTCATTGAACTTATTTGTTTGTATGTGTTCACTTAGATCGTCTATATGTTCATTTTATATTTAGCGATGGCAGGGATGGCAAAACGGCAGAAATTTTAGGATCGATTTCCATTTTTCAATAGTAAATACATATAGGGCTGAAAACGGTAGCCGTTTCAACCGTTCTTTCGTTTCGTTTCGTCCGAAACTGATCGATAACGGATAAGGATTTCAGTTTCGTTTAAGGAACGGAACAACCAACGCAAATAGAAATATTGTTTCGTCTCAGAACGGAACGATTAGTGAAATTGGTACGTTTCGTGGTCGTTTATTTCGCGCATTTCGTCTAAAATTTTTTTATGGTTTTATTATTAGATTGCAGAGGACCTCAGCAGAGAGATCGAGGGAGAAATGAGTAAAATTAGATTTCTGCAGCGTCGCTCCGTCATTTCTCCGCCGAACACAGTTACATCTATCTCTCTCGCCTCTGCACCACCGAGTACAATCGCCGTCGAGAGCAAGAGGTGATTATAGTGCCTCCTCCCCCTTTCCCGCGTGACCTAACCTGTCATTTCTCTATCTCTGTTTCATACAAAATGTAGAATAATTTATTTTCTTATATCTTAATAAAATGCAAAACAGTTAGGTAGTCAAAGACGGTTATAACCGTTTTGATCGTTCCCATCAACGGAACAATCAACGCAACATGCGTTAAACGGATGCAACAATCAACACAATAAGTATAAAAATTTCGTGCATCAATGCAACAGTTAACGAAAATGACCACTTTCGTGGTCGTTTTCCACGTTATGCACCCCTTATACATAACACACAGACACTCTTAAGAGAAGCGGCAAAGGCCTTTAGGATGGATTTCTATTGGGCCGAAATTTTAGGCCTCTTAAGGAGATTTATCGAATTCTCCTATAATACAAAATCATGTTTTTAGTGACGAAAAGCAATAGTGGTGTCGTGCAACTTTTAAAGTATTATGAGAATCATTTGATGGCCGTAGACAGATCTGGGTGTTTTATAGTTCAAAGAAAATGAGTATAAAGTAGTTACACTAAGTCACTAACATATCAATATGAAATGAAGAAACTAGTAGTAGGACCATATAATAAGTTACAAACTTACATACAACTGATCGTGTAGAGAAGAGATTAAATCTATGGATATTATATACACCAAAGGTGAATTAAGTATGGAAGTTAATTGACTGAAACAACAGTGCATTGCATAGTAAATGTTACCATCATTTTATTTTTAATGCAACATCTGTTCAGGATTTTAAAATTGACCTCCGAACTAGTGAACTATTTACATAAAGTTTATTGTTTTATAATTTTAATCTATGTAGTTTTAACATAAAGATGAAAATAATAATTATAAACGTAGTCTATAAACACTCATGTATGAATTTTCATTAAACAGCTTCTGCTCCCATTCTTTTGTCATCCTATTTAATTATCGTTAAAAGGAAAAAAAATGTTCTTTTTAATTGAGTTACTTTATTGGAATATAAATTTAATTGGCTCCAGTGAAGTTAAATTTATTCTATTTTTAAGACTAAATCGAGTAAAATTACTTGTTACTCGCTCACGATTATTTCAATAAAGTTTAGTGGCCTCAAGAAATTTACCCCAGATCTTTGCATATGACTCTGTTGTTTGGTGGTGGTCTATGCAAGCTCACGTCTCTATCCGACCAATACTCCTACCATAGGCCACATATTTTGCCACGTCAGCAGTTATGATCTGCCAATCTATCACAGCAAACCTACCAGATTCCTCAAACAGATTACACCCCAGAACGTCTAACCAATCACATTCCACAAACCCAAATCCCACCTGGGCCCACCACATCCACCATTCATATTTCCAGCCATTTAACATAGACTCTCTGGCCCTTGAAACACAACCTCTCACTCTCTTAACCTCCTTCACTTGGCCATACATTTTGTTCCACATGGCCTCCATTGCTGCCGCAACCGTACCCACCTCGCTCGGCAGATCGGGAAGGACCAGATCTAGTGCATTCAAGGTTTATGCACTTTTTCAAAAGAAGTCAGTTGCACCTCCCAAGGCAAAGCCGGCTGCTGCTGCACCGATAAATGAGGAGTTGGCCAAGTGGTACGGCCCCGACAGAAGGATCTTTTTACCGGAAGGTCTTTTGGATCGCTCTGAAGTGCCTGAGTACCTCACCGGAGAGGTTCCCGGAGAGTAAGTTCCCAACTTTGTCTTTCCCTTGGTGCATGACATTTTGGTAACGTGTATTGTGTTGTGAACTCTGTAGTTCATATCAGTTAGTTTAGTGTGCAGTGTGAGAGAATTGATGCTGAAAGATAAAAATTAATGTGAAAAATCAAAGTTAGCATGATTAACTTGTCATATGGTTACTAGAAATCATAATTAAACCATGCGGTATATTTCCCTGGGTTAACACAATTAAAATTTATATCCACAAAGCAGGAAAAATTATCCATGAGCTAACGTTTAAATTATCTTTCTGGAAACAATTAAAAAAATTTTGGGTTATTCGATATTGGCATTTGCTAAAACTAGTAAATCTTTGAGAACTTAAAAGTCGAAAGATAAATTTCTGAGCATGTAGCAATATCCCTATTTTTTTTCATTTTCCCGTTATGCAGTTATGGCTATGACCCCTTTGGTCTGAGCAAGAAGCCTGAAGACTTCGCCAAGTATGTTCAACAACTTAATTCTGTGTTTTAAATTTAATCTGGGTAGAAATTAAATTTGTACTTTTCTGACTAACTTTCTTACAATCTGTATTCCAGATACCAGGCATACGAACTCATTCATGCAAGGTGGGCCATGCTTGGTGCTGCCGGTTTCATCATCCCCGAAGCATTCAACAAATATGGTGCCAACTGCGGTCCTGAGGCTGTCTGGTTCAAGGTACTAATTGATTTTTCGATTACCAACCCAAATATCTAACTGAAACTGGAATTTCAGTTTTCTATACAATGATTGTACAGTGTTTGGGTGGAAAATTGATACTGAATTTTAAGACCAATACACCTAGAATCGTATATAAACATTCTGTAGCAAAGTACCTTTGAAATTTTCTGCTATGCTTAGAGTATGTTTTAATTTAACTTATTGTCATTTGCTTCAGACTGGTGCACTTCTCCTTGATGGAAACACCTTGAACTACTTTGGAAACAACATCCCAATTAACCTTGTTGTTGCTGTTATTGCCGAAGTTGTGCTCGTTGGTGGAGCGGAGTACTACAGAATAATCAATGGACTAGTAAGTAATAAAACATTAATTAATGAATTACTGTTACTAGCATCATTTGTCATTGACAATAGCCACAATACATAACGACAGTAGCATCAAGATTATCCTTACAGACGCACTATTTTTGGAAGGAGAAATATGCTTTGTTGATGTACTTGTTGCTACTTGCAAGCATTAGTTGCTCAAAATCTAGAACCTGAAAATTTGAACAGAATAACACTAGCAACCAACTAAACAACAACATTAATCCTTGCAGGACTTGGAAGACAAGCTCCACCCAGGTGGTCCATTCGACCCGCTTGGTCTAGCAAGTGACCCCGACCAAGCTGCTCTTCTAAAGGTAAAAGAGATTAAAAACGGCAGATTGGCCATGTTCGCTATGCTTGGATTCTTCATTCAAGCGTACGTCACAGGCGAGGGCCCGGTAGAGAACCTTGCCAAGCACTTGAGCGACCCCTTCGGCAACAACCTTCTTACCGTCATCTCTGGCTCAGCTGAGAGGGTACCAACCCTGTAAATTTTATCTGTTTTGTATTGTACCATTGTAAAGTTACAAGAGACATTCATCGCTGGTCATAGATCGCTGTTTGTAGCAACTTGCCATTGAACTACTCGATGTTTCTTACATGACTTGTTGTAACGGTCTCAAATGATCGTATTTTTTTCCCCCCTTTTCCTTTAGATTTCTCTGGCAATTTGTTATGTGCGCATGATAGCTTGTGCGATGGAGAAGAGTGTCATGCCTAAGAGCTAGATCTCGAAAATATCATATATATATATAGATCTCAGCAAGTGACAATCAATTTTTAACGGTTCAAGAACTAATTAGATTAACGATTTTCTAAAATTAAAAAAAAAACTTAAAAATTTTGTAAAAAAAAAAAATTATAGTTTTGGCGTAAGAGTTTTGATTTCAATAGGGAAAATATATTTAACGGTTTGAATCAATCATCTTAAAGCAAATTCAAGCTTTGATTGCAATTCATGATGCATCTCACCATAGCCAAATAATAATGTATTTATATATATATATATACAAACAACAAAGGAGGATACATTATGTATTTATACAATCGAAGTACAACACGTCTTAGGATCGCATGCTTAGTTCTTTAGCAGCACAAACGACTGGGTGGTACTTGCAGTGGAAATTAGCTTGGCTACTCCTATTTCATGCCCTTCTAGGCCAACATTTACAAAATGCAAAAACAAGTAGAATAAATAACCTACCTAGCGACAACCATTAATGAAGTTAATAAAACCAAACTATCTTAAACAGTACAATAATCTTTCAATATCTGTCTAGCAAGATCTACTGCACCACTTTTTTTGTAAATCAAATGCAAATTATAAGCTGCCTCTCTGCGAAGGTCACAATAATTCGATTTGGGATCTTGCTGATCTGATGGTGGTTTCTCATAGGGAAGTCTAGGTACTGGTTCGTCTTTTTCATGCATTGCTAAAACTTTTTCATAGTATGAAGCTGCAAGCGTGACCAATCCAACATGGTGGTATGCCCTAGCTATGTTGTACAAGGCTTCCTGTAAAAGACGAAGCAAATACTAAATAAAAAAAAGTACAGAAGCAATAGTTCTTCCATGGAATCTTTTGCAACCAAAAACATAAAAAAATTATAAAAATGACAACTAATGTAACTGTCACCATAAAATCCTATAATAACATAATACCTGGCTGTTCTCACAAAGACGTAAATACTTGTAAAGAAACGCAAATCCTTGTATAATGGAATGATGCTTGTCCTTAAGCCGAAAACCAAGAGCTAAATTAATCAAAGAAGTTCCTATAATATTGCAGAAAAAAACATATAAATGAATAAATAGATATCATCACCTTGCATAGACCAAAATTCTGTCTACTTTCTAACAATACTTTTTGGTACCAATATTAAAGAATGTTTATAAAATTACCAACACAAAGGTTAATCAGCGGGTTATCAGGTTGAAGTTTATATGCCTCCAAATAGTCTGCAGTGGCTGCTTGATGCTGGCTAATAGAATTAAATTGGTGGCCGCTAATTATAATAGGTGGTATGCAATCATTCCTTATATTCCTCATGTACCTCACAAACTTATTGTGCTTCGAATATCGGTCCTCTAATCTGACAAACAGAAAAAGAAAAGCAAAGAAAAAGATATCAGATAATAGCAGTCTGACAGCATACACCACCAGGACATAAATTGTTCAAAAATTATTTCATGAATGCCACAAAAATCAATACACATATGTTAAAACCATGCCCAGCACAGTTGGACCAAGGACTTGCTTCTCCATGTGGGAGCTGCAGATTGAAAGCCCAGTGCAAACCACTAACACTGTGTTTGGAAAACGAGCGAATGGAAATGGAAGAGAAATATTGGAGGGGAATGGAATAGAACGGAATGGAAAGAAAACTGTTTTCCTTTTGTCTGTTTCAATGATTAATAAAAGGGAAAGGAAAAAATATTCCCTTCCCTTCTTTTTCCTATTTGGATGATCCAAATTACCAAAGTAAATTTTATAAATTAATACCATTATACCCTTCAACCTATTTCTTTTAACGTCATTTTGTATGACATATCAATAAATTGTTTGTATTATCAAGATTCACTGACTCACTTTTAAAAGTAAAAACCAATGTATTGCGCATTATTTATTTATAAACAAACTATCAGTATCTCACTCCTGATTCTCAACGTACTATGCTTGCGTACAGGTGATATATACTCGACGACTATTTTAACTTCCAAAAAAAAATAAATAAAATAACTTTTAAATGACAATAGCATGTGGTCTAATTAGCTTAAGTGGTAAGAGCACTGGGCTGTTAAAGAGGTCCAGGGTACAAGCCCGCATGCTTGCTTGGGATAAACGGCTCTGATTCTGACTTTTGAGCAAAATCACTTTACCAGTACGCTGGTAAAACTAGTTATAAAATGCTAAAAGGTACCAGTATATCTTAAGATGTATGCATTAAATAAATTACGGCTTATATAGAACTTTCAAGGTAACATATGAAAAGAAAGATCATTCAATTGAAATCACATTATTTAACACATTCTTAATGCATATCCAAAAAATATATTGAAATCAAGCTATAGGATATAAATTAATAAGCATAATACCAAAGCAAAAACTTTGATTATTTGTTAAAGAGGGAATCGTGGACAAATCAAAGCCAGTGCTTCATGATTGACAAGTTTAATTTGTTTTCATTTCTTAAACACACTGCCTAATTTCAAGCCATAGTTATCTTGTGTAAAATCCAACCTATTTCATAGTACTAATCACTCTGAAAAGTTTAAATCATAGCTTTGTATATACTATTACTTTGAATCTCCAAGCCAATTGCTTAGCCAAATCACCAAGTACAAAGAATTCTTATGGTGGAGAATGAACTGCTCTGTAGAAGCAATGTGGGCTGGGATAGAAATAGTGCCAAATCAAAGAGAATTCGGAGAGTAATAGCCCCATATATAAGGGCATCCCGGTCCAGAGAAAAAGCTGTCATATTTTCCTTCCCCTACACTCCAAATCGGGGGTGGAATTTTTTGAACAGAAAGTAAATTTTGGAAGGGAAATGATTTCCCTCGGAGAAAAATTTTCCTTCCGAAAAATACCCATCCAAACACAGTAATTTTCAATTTTCCTTCCCCTCCCATTATTTTACCTCTATTCCCTCTAATCCAAACAGACTGGGTGATTTGAGGTTTTGACCCTTATCTCATGCTAAAAAATACCCCTTCTAAAAGCATGAAAAATATGCAACCACACCCTTCGATCCTAATTTCTCTCATCCTCATTTATGTAGAAACCAAAGGACGAGAGGTATTTCCAGGAATTATTTAACACAAGAGGGGAAGAGAGAAGTAGAAAGCATACTTTTAACAATATTTTGGGGACTATACATGTTATTGCTAGCTTTTCGAGGTACTTTGTAAGAAATTATAATGCAAAATGAGAAGGGTGTTTGAAATGCACCTTGAAACAACTTTGTAGTAGCAGTTCCAAGCAGCATTACTGTAGGGGTGTTGTTGCACTATGTACTTTACATAGTCAAAACCATGCTTTGGATCAGTCGTACCATATGCTATTTCTGCAAACAGAGTCAGAAAAAAAAAAAAGGAAAATTACAATTTCGAGTTCACCAACCCTTTTAGCAAAGCACAGCTTCATTTGTAAACCCTACATAAGTTAAATAGCCTTCTAGTTACAATATACAGGCAATGTCATGCAGAAAACCTACATGGTCTTCATTTCCCCATTTTCTCAGAAACTGTCCAGATATCTTTAACATTTTCAGAACAAGAACGAATGAATTACTTCAGTAGCTTTTGAGAAAGAAAATCTAGAGGTGATGAAGATCTTATATTCCTTTTTTTTCAAAACTCATAAGCACACATAAAAATTTCATCCACTTAATATATTAAGTTGCAGCCCTCTTCTCAATTTTTGCAGGGACGGAGATGAAACATGGATATTATACTGGGAGACGCATGAGATTTACCTTTATGCAAACTAAATAATAAAAATATTTAGACTTACCTGCACCCAAAGATCTAAGCTCCTCCTTTCTTTGACTGGAAAAGATATCATCATGTGCCACTTTTAGAGCTTTGTTAATAATCTCCAATGCTTCCCAGTATCTCTGCAAGGATGCCAATGCCTTGCAAAGCTTTTTATTGAAGCATTCAAAAAAAAAAATGCAAAAAATTATTCTCAAACATGTCAACATTCCACAACAAAAAAAGGAAAATAATAAATGAAATTGATTACAAGTGTCAAGAATAACTTCTCCATGGTTTTATAAGGGTACATTACCAGGTAGATACAAAGTCAAATAGTGTTCAAATTCAAACAAAGGCATTTCCATGTGGCCAGTGCTGGTACAAATAGGTATATGATAGAGCAATATTTTCTTCATCCTAAAGAAAATTAATCCTTGATTTCATAAATACAGGAAGCACATACATCCACTAGTAGTTGATGATTCTCTTGTTTCTGAAGGAATCCTGGCAGTGGAGGCTCTTGCTTTTCTCTCCTCTAAATTCAGAGCAAAAAGGTAAACAAACACAAACTGAGTAGGAAGGCAAACATCCATTGCTCCACAAATTAAATGTTCATATTATAGCTATCAGTACTACATATGCAAACCAATTTTTGGTTCATCTATCAAGGTCTAAACTAAAAGAGGTTTTTCTGTATAAACTACATCCAATATCCACTGATGGTTGCATACATAGATATTTTTTTCTGAATTATTGAAGTTATCAACAACAGCAATAACAACAAAGTTGGGGTTAGTCTGGACTCTGGATTATTGAAGTTATCAAACAAAAAGATTTAAAAAAGGACTGATCTGGCGTTAGCATTACATATTAATTTGGCCATATTGCTTAGTTAGTTTCGTCAAGTTTTTGCTTAGGGGGGATGCACTTGTTGAGTTGCACACAAAATTGTCAAATACTTGATAGAAGATTTCTTTCCATCCAACCAGATTGGCAATACTGAAGTTCTATTTGCATTTTACAAACAGCTCAAAAGAGATTAAATGGCTCAATTATTGTAAATTTTGGTGTTGTTTTATTATAAGAAATGAAAATTGTACTGCACAATAGTTATATCAAATTCAAACCCAATAAAAAACACACCAAAGCTAAAAGAAAACATGCTTCTAAAATATTGGTATAGTTACTCAGTGTGACAATAACAATTGATTACATGTAAAAAATTGAGAAAGAGGCCTTTACCTGGGGCTCTTCATCAGAATCATCAGTGTGCCACTCTAAACCAGAAGCTATAGCAACTGCCCTTTTTTGTTCTTTTAAGGCTGCTCTTTTCTCTAGTAATTTCTTTGCTCTGCTAGCCTTAAGCCTGTACTAGCCACAAATGTAGTTATCATTTCTCCTGAAAATAGGAAATAGTCCAATCTTCCATTTTTTGTAAATAACTTGATATATAAAAGAAGAGAGGCCATAGTTCTACAAGTTCAAAGTGGAAATATGAAAGATATTTTATTTGCTTTTCAAGAGAGATTTAGAATTAAGAAATATGATAGAACTTACCTGGAAAGTAATAGAAAAACTACTAATATCTCTTTAGAAACATCAAGTGTAAAATAAAATAAACAAACATAATTTTATCCAAATACCCAAGCAGATCCCTTCAGTTGCAAGATTATAGAAAGAATGGTGATTTCCTGAAAGCTAAAAATGAATAAACTATGTTACAAACAAAAAGAAAGTGAAATGTACTCACAGCTCAGCTGAAGAAGCAAGAGGTCTGAATCCATGAAAAACGCTGTCAGGTTCTTGTTCAGCTAACAGTTTTGCCCTTTCAATTAAGACGTGTTTTGACAGCTTTTTCACTGGTCGCAACTGTTAAAACCACAAAACCATTACCGGATCACTAAAATGGATATTAGCATAGCATCTTATATTATAATACCAGTGCATAGTCAGCACATTTATGCCTTTTTTAGAGTATGGGTTCGATCTCTATGCAATAGTTTTCTGAGACTTGTTAACAGCTTTGAATTGCATATGCCAAGGGATGATTGAACTTAAATATTTGTCACATTTAAGAATGACCTATTGCAGAAACTCCAAGATATGTTATTGCAAACCACAAAAGCAACTTTTTTGGAAGTCACAAAGTATATTGCTTCTCATACTTTTTTTGGTGCTCTTGCTTTGTACTCCATATAGATGATGGAGTATATGGAACACATAAGCCACTTAAATTTATCAATGTAGTATACCAAGCAGCCTAGTAGAGGCTTTTATCATCATCTAATTATCCAAAAGATACCACTCAGTATGCAGTACTAATTGTTGCATACTAATTGCACTAAAGATCAAACATTAGTATCACTTAATGGAAAGATTCGAGCTTTCCTGAATTCTCTTATGGTAAGGATTTTCATTGCAAGTTTAATTATACAGTACAAACAAAGTTTGTACCTTCTGATTTATGGATTCAATAATTAGTGTATCACGAACTGAAGAATATATTGTGTTCACGAAGCTTTCCAGCATTCCTTTGCTATGGTAGACTTTTGCAAGTTGTATCTTAACTTGACTGTTGAGCCACCAAGATTTTGGTTGTGAATTCTTCTCATTTGAGTCTGAAGGGGAAAGCAAAATGATTGTTTCGTCTTCTTTTCCCTCTTCTAAGATGATGGAGGCTAGAGTCAGCCTAATTTCAACATTCTCCTCCATTTTATTCAGAGCTGGAAAATGACAGGGTGCGTGTATATCAAACCAAGTAGACAGAAAAATGAAACAAAAAAGAAAATTAAACAATTATCAGTTATGGTAAAAAAAAAAAAAAAAGAGCAAGGTTGTAAGAGTTATGACTTTTAAATGTGAGCTCTAATAGGCATGCTTTGCAAAATTGTTATCAGTATTAGGACATTTTGGATTTAAATATACTAACATAGAGATTTGAATAAAATTATATTATTTTCAGCAACTATACTTTTGTATTACTTCCAATTTTCTCAATAAGTTATGAAACATTTGAAATAACTAGATCCCACTGCAAATTTAAATTTAAGATGGCAAAATTTAAAGGAAAAGGATTTGCAAAGAAGAAAACCTTTATAAAAGAAAGGAACAGCTTTACTTCTTTCCTTCAAAGACATGTAACACTGGGCAATTTTCTTATACAAGTCACCCTGCAGATATCAAATTTTAACTGAAAAAATAAACAGAAGAGTACAGAGTACATTTTAAAATTGACAATTGTGGTTGTTGATTTAAATACCATAATAACTTTTGGTTTTTCTTTTCACTCTGGGGTTATGGAAGTACCAATAATAATAATAAAAAAAAAACATTCCTAACAGGGCTGTTTCCTACTATATCTGCTCCTAGGTATCCAGGGTCGCTACCATAACATGCCTAGTATTGATTATAAATAATCTTTTAAGCAAAGAAATTTAATACTATCTTACATTAGGATTGTCAGTAAGAAATTCCAATTTGAAGTAAAACTTTAGGGCATAATCATATTTCCCCATTTCAAAGAACGAATCAGCTACTTCAGCAACAACATCTATGGTTTCTTTGGTAGCCTCCAAAGGTAAATGATGGAGGAAAACCTAAAACAATAAAGCAAAATATATGGTGAGCCATTTATCTGCTTAATCATACTTACAATTTTTTTTCCTTATTTTAAATAGTTTGTTCATCAATAATTTCCAAAAGTTCCATAAAAAGCACTGACATACTACTTGATATGTTTAAACATACAAGAGTTCTGCAAAAACTTCCCTTCTCCATTAGAGTACTCTATCTCAAATTTAACTAGTAGCATGGAAGAATTCAGGGAATTCAAAAATCCTTTAGGAATGTAATGTGTAACTGATATTTTTCATGCTTTTGAATGACAGAAATACAAAATATTTTGCTTTCAGGGGCATAAAACAGCATATGAAGTGGTTCCTTTCTAACTTGAATAGTCTATAAGCAGTTCCTCATATTCATGAGATGTTCGTTTGACTATCTAATCTAATTAATCAAATAAACTAACAAATAATGAACAAACCTCAGCATGACTCATATCACCAAGATGAGCACAGCAAATAGTGGCCTTCGCTTCTAAATGGAATGGAAGCTTCTCTAAGTCAAGGGCAGCATGCCATTTATCAATCTGTTGAAGTGCCTTATTGTGTGCATTATTTGACATGTACAAGTTTATTAGGAGTTCAATCACACTCAGATCAGATTTTTGCTTGCCAGAATTGACGAAATCCTCAAGAATTTGGATCCCTTTTTCAGTTCTGCCACATTTTCTATACATCTGCATCAGTCCATAGAACATTAGCAAAGATCTGGAGGTCATACTCAGCATTTTCCAACATTATAATTTGCAAGCAGCAGCATCAGTTAAACCCAATGCTAAGTCAAGCTAATTATGGTGCCCTATGATGTTATCTATAAACCAAATCTCCTTATAACTAGCCTCTGAACTCAGGATTCTACAACAGTATCTGTTTTTTTCAAGTCATTTACATTAACTTGTACTTTAAAGCACAACTGAGTTATTAAACAGCACGTCAACAATGTAATGCTTCCCATCAAAACACTGCCAACTAGACAGGAAAATGATTTGCAATATCTACATACTGCTTGCCATAAAAACAACAAGATTTTGCCTACTATATGGAAAGGGAAAAAAGTCAAGGAGTGAAAAAAACAAGAAACAATAATTATTACCTTTGCTGCCATTATACAGGCCTGTGCATTTTCAGGACTCAGCCTGAGTATCTGCTCGTACAGCTCAGCAGCTTTCAGAAACTCCCCAGCATTGAAATACAACATTGCCGCATCAAACTTCAATCTAAAATCATCAGGGTCGGCAATCATTGCCTTGGAAAGACAGTGTTTCACCAGCGCCACATCTCCCATTTTGATTGACCAGGAAACAAGTTTTTTCCAGAGAGAGGCATCCTTACGCGAGAAGAAGGCTGCAATCATGTGAAAGTTGAAGGCCTTCTTACGGTCATGTAGGGAGTCATGTACCAGACCAAGCAGATGGTACCCATCTGCAATATTTGGTGCTAGCCTTACCACATCATGTAACAGGGGTATCGCCTGAAGGACATATTTACAGAATTAAATTTAGACTTATTGCCAATATTAGTAATTGACTAATAAAGACAATTACAACATAACAATGTCAAAATTCCAAGGTCATATGCACTTTAATTATAGCTGCAAGAAGTAATGTGTAAATATTTAGTCTTATCAAAATAATGAAAGAATCAATAGTGCAAACTAATCACAATAAGCTGATGATTTCTTAGCTTCTTGATTTTGTTAGACCTAGTATTGTACTTGATTTCTAAGTCTAATATTATTATTCCTATCATCATTAATATTACCATTATTATTAGTAGTAGTACTATCCACCATGATTTTGGTGACTGTGGTCTGGTTGGGTTTTATTTCCAGCCTACCCCAACTTGTTTGGGTAAAGGCTTTTATGTTGTTGATTCTTTCACCATTTGACCTTATGCAACCTCAAGTTAAAATTTCATATAATTTGATGTTATACATTACTTAAAAATAAACAAGTTCTAATTGTTAATGTGATGAATTGTGGCCTGACTGGATACATGGGCATTGGATCCCACCAATTAGTTTTTTTTTCCCATCATTACCAAGGAGAGGGTTTAAGATTTATCGTCAAATAGTAAGATAACCAGTTAAATTAAAGAACTTTTGATTGCCAACACAGGGAACTGATTATACTCTCCATGAAGTACAAGCAACAATTTGACTAATTACAGCATTTGGCTGATGACAGTCCTAATTCAAGAAAAAAATTAAAAATACAATAACCAATACAGATTACAGAAGGATGGAACTAAACAATTAACCCTTACCTAAGGCCTACGAGAGTAGATGATAAAATGTATCAGTAGAGAATACTTGAAAAACAAACCTCATTGTACTCCTTCGATGCATAGTGAATAGTAGCTTGGGCAATTTTTGCGCTTACTATGGGATTTAACTTCTTCCTTGAACCCTTCCTTCTACCTTTCTTGCCACACTGATAGCTCAAAAAACCAAAACAAAAGGTTGCAACAGTCAAACAAATGTAAGCAACATAATAAATATTAGCATTTACAAAAGATTACAAGATACCTACAGCGCAATTTCCATTTTGGTCGTACAGCTCGAAAAGAGTCACTGTTTTGAATCTTAAATACTTAATCCTACTTTGGATTCCGGCCTCTACTATTCAAATAGTGAAAAGGCACAGATTGCTTCCGAGGAAGTGCATATGTAAGATTACAGTTTATACTTTGACTGAAGAAGGATGTTGAGACAAGAGGGTCATAACAAGATTATTAAGGGAGCTAGATAGAAAATGGATGATAAATCAGGCACTATTTATGTAACAAAAATAAAGAATTATCATACGGAACCACGGGACCGCCTTCTGCGAAAGCCGAAATTCATCAGTTCATCAATTTCCTCCATAGTTGCTCCCAGAAATTCATCTTGTCTCGGCTTTTTCGAAGGGCCTTCCCTGCCAAAATAACCACACAACAAACCAATTAGAAAAAACACCGATAAATAAAAGCACTTGAATTTGCGGATATAACATCAGAAGAGTTGAGTTGAAATAACTGCTGGTGTTGAACAGCCTTGCGCTTGCGCTCGCGCTCCTCGATGGCCTCGTTCTCGAGCCGCTCGAAGCGTTGGTACAGCTCGACCCCGTCGGGGGCCTCCTGGACCAGGTCTACTGGATCGGTTCCAATCTCAAACTCGAATTCGCATCTTTCATCCCCTTCCTCCTCCCCCTCCGCCTCCTCCTCGTCCCCTTCCTCTCCAATCTCTCTCTCTCCTCCCTCCTCCCCCTCAGTCGGCTCCGCCGCTTCTCCTACTTCCATCTCTGTGGTTGCGGAGACGGTTTCGTCGCTAGCCTTCTTCTTGTCTTCCATGCCTTCCTCCCTCCAACCGTCTCCGTCTCCGTCTATCCCGTACTGATCGATAGCCTAAAGGCAAAATTTAGATAGGGAAAATTGGATTTTTGCCACCTCAAAATTTATAAATTAGAAGAATGCCACCACAAAATTGAACTTTGAAAAATGCCACTACAAATCAAACTCATTAAGAAAACTGCCACTTGTACCGTATAAATCAACTTATTTCATACTCAATATTTAGTATAGACCAAAATACCCTCCCATCCCATCTCCCTCCTCTCTCCCGTACAGTCCCCCCCCCCACTCGACTCATTGATCTCTCTGTCCCTGATCTTCTTTCATTCAACCTCTCTCCATCACTCTTCTCATTGAGTTCGCCCCACCTCCGAGGAGCCTCGAACCGTCGTGATCTGCCTCTCTGCCCCAAGCTTTGTCGCACCAACGCAGCATATCTCATCCCATGCCAATCAGGCCCTCTACATCCAAGCTATGTTGCTTTTATGTTCGTGCAAATGAAAAGTTGATAATTGTTGATTGTTGAATGTTGATAACTGGTAATCAATTTTGGGTTTTTAATGGAGAAGGAATGGGCACCAGTTAGATCGATAGAACAAGGAACGGGGGCAGTCAAGAAATTAGAGTTGCATCATTTTGATTCGTTTTAGTTTGCTTATTTATAGCAATTTAAGAAAATAACAGTTGATTGGAGCTTCCAATTACCTCCTCTGATTTTCATATATGACCGATTTTTTAGTAAAGAGACACATTTTAGGGAGACATGCGCATGTTCGTGAAATTTAGTATAATTAGGTAAATTTTGACAAATCAGAGTTAGAGATTATATTGGTTTTACCCCAAAATATTTATCAACCGATATTGAGTGAAAGAAGAAGGGCAAAGAAGAGTTGAGTGGGATGAATGGACAGGTGAGACCGTGAGAGGAGGGAGATGAGATGGAAGGGTATTTTGGTCAGTACAAAATATTGGGTATGAAATAGGTTGATTTATACAGTACCAGTGGCATTTTTCCAAGTAAGTTTGATTTAGGGTGGCATTTTTCAAAAGTCTAATTTTGTGGTGGCATTTTGCTAGTTTTGAAATTTTGAGGTGGCAAAAATCTAATTTTCCCAATTAGATATAACCCCTACAAACCAGACTGAAATCCTCAGCTGTCGTTTCCGACGGTAGAGGCCTACGGACTGAAATCCTCTACAGCCGCAAGCCGTCACTAATTTTTCACAATATTTAATAATTTAATTAAAATTCAAATGTTAAATCAAAATCGTTGATTTTCTTCAATTTTAAGGGTGATGTATTTTCATATAAGTTTTATAAATTTTGAAGTTAATTTGATATTTGATTAAGTGATGAAATTATGAACATATTAAAATTAATCAGTGATAATTAATCAGATTCGTTCATTTGTTTATCACTTGGTCTAGTATCAAATCAACTCCAAAATTTATAAAACTTATATAAAAATACATCGCCCATAAAATTAAACAAGATCAATGGTTTGGATTTAACATTCGACTTTTAAAATTAATAAATATTGCAAAAATTGGTGTCGGTTGGAGACCTCTACAGTCATGATTTCAGTCCAGAGGCCTACTGCCCTCACACATTTTTTTATATATAAAATTTTAAAATTCAAATGCTGAATCTAAACTAATGATCTTGTTTAATTTTACGGACGATGAATTTTCATATAATTTTAATAAAATTTGGAGTTGATTTAATACTCAATTAAGTGACCAAATTGTGAACGTATTAGAATTAATCTAACCAAGATTCGTTCATTTGTTGACCACTTGATCTAGTGTAAAATAAATTCTAAAATTTATAAAATTTATATGAAAATGCATCGCTAGTAATGAAGGCAGTAGATGATGGAGATTTTCCTAAATTCTAATATACCTAAATTCAGTCGCAAGCGTACGACAATCGTTTAAGTACTTCGGGGTTGAACCACAGGGACGGAGATGAAATAACTAAGTTTTAACTCGATTTAATTTACTAGACTAAAAGGTTTTGCAAGAAAAGTTGGTTGACACGAAAATAACAGTTAAGTAAAATTGCAATTTAAGTAAATCCTAAATTAACAGGTTACAGATTAAGAGAGATTTAAACAGCTAATTAAAGATTAGGGGCTTAAGGTAAGATAAATCTTCAGTTTACTCCAGTTCCGTAGTGGCCCGCTGATTGAACTCAGGTCGCTTGACTACTTGGCTGGTCGCTGGCTACTTGGCGGGCATAGACCACCTCGCTGGTTCACTCAGCGGCCTGCTAGTGTCAAGGCTGAAATAATTTTTTAGTTAATTTAGAAGTTGCTTTGTGTATGGATTTGATTTTGGGTTGAGGTGTTACAGATCAAACTCTTTTTTTAGGTCTAGTTATCGATTCAACTAACTCTAAATCCATCAAGTAGGATCAAGATTTCAACTTTCGTTTCGTGGTCTAGTTTCTACGGGTTTATACCTTTCTAACCTATGAACTCTTAAAGCTTTCGCTTTCAGAAAAGACTTTAACCTTAGCTAAATAGTCTTGGTTCAATCTTTCGATTAGAAACCTCCAAGTTGGCACAATTGATATCAAATAACTTAGAAAAGTTTGGACTTAACCATCTAACAATCAAACATGGCCTATACTTGACGGATACAAGCAAACTAACCTAAGCAATTCAAGTTCAATCAGATTAAGCAGATAAATCAAGGTATAAAACACAACATGCAACAAAGAAATTAACTAAAATATTATCATCAATTCATAAATTAAAGGTTCGCTACCATGGCCCCTAAAAAAGTATCTACTCGCGATTAGACATCATACAAAATATCCAAGTATCAAAGACAAAAGAAAACATAAGAAAGAAACTAAGTTACAACAGAAAAGCAACTTGATCTCTATCTTTCTGTCTTCTGGTACTCGACAGCAGCCCGCAGGAAAGACTGGCGACCCGCTAGACACCTTCAGCTCCGTTCTCCTTTTGCTGAAAAAATTCATCTAATTTGCTCACCCCTTTGGCATTGATGCTTCTCCCTTATATAATCATCATTGTCGGTTCTTTAAAGGTGGAGGTCGTGCAAATAGAGGCTCTAAATCTGGCGCAATAGCAGTTAAAAAACAGTGCCAAATCTGGCTGTGCTATTTTAGTCTATCGGTTCCCATCTTCCAGCGGTCCTCTGTCGAACCTAGCAGCTCGCTGAAGTCTTCTGCATCGCCAGTCACCATCTGCTACCTGCTGAGCTCCTTGTGGGTCGCAGGTCAAGTCTGTGGGTCGCTGGTCAGGTCAAAGTCAGCACAACTAGTCGTGTCAAGTAGCCAAATTGCGTAGATCCTGTACAAAAGAAGTAACCATGGCAGTACCTAGCTTCTACCCTAAATTAACAATTGAAGGTCAGAAACATCACATAAAATCATGAAATTAAGACCTATAAATGGTTGAAATACTAGGTATGAAAACCATTTATCAGTAGACCTCTACTGTCGGGAATGACAGCAGAGGATTTCAGTCCCTACAAACTTTTGACAATTGGATATAACCTCTATAACCTTTGAAATTGGAAATAATCCCTATAATCTTTAGAGTTAAGGAAATAACTCATCTTAATTAAATTTAATCTTTTTAATTAAAAAGTTTCATTTTTTATAGTATATGAAAAAATATCCTTGCCACTTCCACCGATTCTTTTGTTTTTCTTCTCCTTCCTCCGGCACTATTCTAAGGCTTTGCTCCAGAATTAGGAGGAAGAAGGAAAGAGAAATAATGAGAAAGAAAACAAGAAAAAGACCAATAAACCTCAAATTTGGGGGTGAATCAAGTTTTCTTTTTTTTTTTGCATTCTTTTTACACATAGTGTCTTCCAGTTCTCCCCCGTTCATCTCTATTATTCTTGAAATTTTATTGAGTGGGAGCAAATTAATTTCACTGGATAGAATTTAGTCAGTTTACTCTCCCCATTCCCCTCCTCTACTCTTTTCTGGAGCAAAGGGCTATTAATGAGTTTCAGAAAAAAAAAATAAAAAAATATGTAAAGCAATAATGCCACTGTTTGTGTCAGTGCAATATTATATTCTTACGGTTGAAATGTGAAGCAAAAAGCAATTCAGGATGTTTGTTAATTGATGCTCTCAAAATCATGAGGCAACTTGCGAATATAAATGCTTAGTTGATAGGACAAGTAGCAACATGTTACATGTACCATAAATTTGGTGTGCAAAACATAAACCGGTATAAACTATTTATTAAAGTGAATGAAGAGTAAAAGGAAGAAAGGTACTCTGAAAACCAAAAGATTAGATATAAACTATATAGTTTCTTTATTTGTGGCGATGGGGGAAGAAAGGAAGACAAAAGGACTGGGTAAAAAAGGTCAAGGTATTTATGTCATATTCATATACTATTATAAAACGATTTTCTTTAATTAAAAACAAATTAGATTTAATCAAAAGGAGTTATTTCCTAAACAACAAAGATTATAGGGGGTTATTTCTAATTTCAAAGTTTATAGACGTTATATCTAATTGTCAATGTTTGTACTTTGTAGGGGTTATATCCAATTTTGCCTAGCTTAAAGTTTTAAACCTTGAACCGGGTTTGGATGCAAACTATCGGGTATGGGCTCAGTTATTATCCGATTCGATTATAACTCAAGTCAAGTCTACAACGATGACGCTCGGACCAGGATCCTTTGCGTGCTTTTTTTAAGACGCACTGCTGAAATTTTACCATTATCAACTGTCTGATTTAATTTAACGGATAAATTTTACGAATCTCAACGCCTCTGATATTACTCACAGAGCATTAATTATTGATCAGACGGTCATAGATTAAAAATTTGCACTGCAGAGGATTTCGATTAGATGAGGCTGGGGCTCGAACGAAAACTTTGTACTGAACATGGATCTATAATTTAAAAAACGATAATTTTCCTAAAGTGATTTTTTTTTTCCATGCACCAATCCGAAAATATGTTTACATGAGGTGATTACATAAAAGTGGAGATTCTAGTGCCTCATTTTTTGAAGTAGAAATTATAACTGTAATTTTTAATTTTGTCATCGCTTGTGATCGTTTGAACAAAGTGAATAAATAAATAAAATAATCAAGATCATTATATAAATGATCAAAGTGAACACATACAAACAAACAAGTTTTGTTATCTCTTGTTCAAATTTTTATATGCATATTCAACTTAATTTTATTGAACTTGTTTGTTTGTATGTGTTCACTTTGATCATTTGTATGTTTACATTGTCTTATTTTGTGTGATCACTTTGTTCAAGCGATGGCAAAATTGCAGATGACAATAATCAATTTCCTTTTTAAAGTGCTGCTACAAATACCATATTATTATTTTTTATTTTATTTAAAATGCTAATATTGTTGATCTTGTTCATTCTATAAATTTGAGGGTCGAAGGGAACTTAAAACTGAGAATGGATCTACCGTTGGTGGCCCATTGGTGCAATCGTTATAATTTGAAAAGAAAACTGTAATTTTTGGTCCATATAAAAAAATTTAATCAAACTGGCTATTGTTCATTTTTTTTTTGTTCATTTAATTAGACTGCAAGTGAGGTGCATGAATAGGTAAGGTTTTTCGGCCTTACTTTGTTGATGGATCTAAAATTGCATTGTGGAATAACATTTGGTACTATGAGTGCTCTTTAGCTACAAGTTTCTTTTTTCTTTTATAATTTTTGTTCTAATAATAGGACTTGCAGACTTGGTAAAGTGATTAATACTCGTGAGTTTCAAACTCAGTTAGAGATCTACACATTATTAAACTCAACATATCTTATGGAAACGGAATTCCTATTATAAATTATAATATAATTAAACAACAAGCACGAACAAAAATTTTGTAGAATGATATGTTTAGTGCATAGGACGTAAAAAACGGTTTTTTATCTATCCTTGTATCATAACAAGGACACTCGATCAAAGCTTTAGAATCGGTGACGTGTTCCTTTTTCTTGATCTCACCAAAAGAATTAACCAAATCCTAAGAGTTTGTACTTAGCAAAACTTTACGATGAAGCTAATACTTATTTTCTTCTTCAATTAATCAACAATTAATAAGAAAAAACTATTACTCAACACATGAGTACCTAAATGAACTTGAGAAAGAACAATTACATGGCAGAAAACACACTTTTCTCCTTGTAATTTTCGTTCTCATTGGGAGAGGAAGAGAGGAGGAGAAAGTGAAGAGCCATGTCCCTTTATTTCTCCTTGAGTCCCTTCATATAACCCATCAATGAGTCCTTTCAATTAACCAATGATTAAAAGATAATTTTACCCCTCTAAAGCCAGCCATAAACAAGGCCTAAATGGGCTACATCACATGTATTATTAGTCCATTAATCCATTTGTTAATTGTCTTCTCAAGTTGCTTTCAATTCGGGCTCAATTAAGCTTATTAAATCAAAGGCTATATATATTCAATATAATTTCTATAATTATATTAAATATTGTTGAACTAAATTATCAACTTATTGATAATTATTATTGTATTAGCAAATGCATTAATTAAGTTTTATATGATCACTTTGATTTAATTAATTATAACGGTTTGCAGAGGTATATAATTAATTAATCAACTTATCATATATTGCATTCTCCAATGCAAATAAACTAAATAAAGCACCATTTGGTTAAAGTTTTATTTGTGTGACCCTCGAGAATTTATGTTATGTTGGTCATGAAAATAAATGATTATTTATTTTCAATCATCATAAGCGGTATCTAGCAACACGTTATGATTCCCAATTAACATAAACAAATACATACTATTATAGTATTTCAATCTTGCATAAGAAGTAAAGTATTTTCTCGTTTTGGATCTTATGTCACATGATATCATTGTATAATCCAAGATAGGAAGAGTTTTGCTATGGTGTGTTGCAACCCACCAAAGTGTCCGTGAGTCGAGCTAAAAATTTCAAAATTTAGTTCAAAATAATCGATCCAAACTGTCTAATACGATCTCCCTATTGAAATCTCCATGCAGACCAAATTTTATATTTTTAAAAAAATTTTAAGTATTTATTTTGAATTTTTGAAAACTGCTGTTTTTGAACGGTTCATAACTAATTAGATTAATGATTTTCTAAAATTTCAAAAAATACTTAAAAATTTTGAAAAAATATAAAATTTGGTATGCATGGAGATTTCAATAGGAAGATCGTATTAGATGGTTTGGATTGGTCATTTTGAACTAAATTTCTGAATTTTGAGTGCGACTCACGGACGCTTTGGTGAGTTGCAACTCACCATAGCAAAACTCTATGTGTCATTTTTGCAGATTATACATTTCTTGATATAGAGTTAATCGTCTAGTTTGCGCGTATATGATCCAACTCTATTAAGGGGCACAATAGATATCATCACTCACTAAGTTTGCTAATGAGAGACATACGGTTGTCTTGATGAACAACCTTTTCCCGCACAATTCAAGAGAACGTAAATAAAGTCTGTATAGCAACATTTTTCAGGAATCAGTGTTAGACTATATTTATAGAACCAATCCTCATGTGGAAAAACTGAACCATCTCAAACCTATAATCAAACTTTAATGAAATAAATAATGACACCTAACACAATCCATATATTTATTTCATTGGGTCAAGTCCTATGCGATGTTACGATAACATCCATATATGCAATTAAGTTGGCAACCTTTTACCTATGATTTGTAGAACTTAATCATCACTTAACTTGTACACTAATCTTTCATGACAATCAATTTTTCTTGTTAATTATCAAGATTAGGGACCATTGAGAAAAATTATTGTCATTCTGACGAATGATCTACAGAGGTCTGCAATTCAGATTCTCAACATGAATGATGTGTCAATAACAACTAAAGAAACAAATAATCTAATATTATCATTAACATAAATTAAATCAAGTCATTAAACTATTAACTTATAGGACATAACTCTAACAATTCCATAAATTTTTTTACGACTCACTCAGCCTACTAATTTTTAATCTTCCAAGTCAACGTGCAAAAAAGTCCAGACTATTAAAAAAAATCAAAATTCCTCACCAAATTGGAGCTTTTATGTGGCTTATCAAATTCCTCACTAGCGAATATAAATCGGTAAAACAACAATTATTTAATTGAATCCACAATAAACTCAACAAGTCCACATACATCTTTTATAAAAGAAAAACATGCTTTGTTGCCTATAACAATAAACCCCTAGAGTTCAATTCTATTACCGATATGTTTTGTTACTTTATTTGATTCTTCATAATGAGATGGTTGGAAATCCATTTTTTCCGGTAATTACTATATATCATCCACTGTCTTAACATCCAAAATATCTACCAGCTTTAAACAGACTCTTTATGGGCTGAACACTTGCCTAATCTATTTAAATCTTCTCTCTCATCTCTCACTTCTCATTCCAAACCCTAGCTGTCTCCTCTCTTTCCTCTCATCTCATCTTCAACCAGATCAGATTCCGAACCCTAACTGATTGCCTATCTCCTCCCCTCTCCCTCGACATCACCCTCCTCTTCACATAAGATCTGAGACAACGCGCATGACATGCCAATCTTTGCACGAGGCGACGGGACACGTGATGACGATGGAGTTGAAGACCGACGAACTGTACCGCTGCAGCCTCGTCGAGTAAACTTTTAGCTTGACTTCCTTCTCTTCATTTTTTACTCTCGGTTTTTTTTTTTTAATTGTGGGAAGACTTTCAAAATGGGGACTTATGAAAATAATATCTTTTCTTGGCATAAAGTGCATGGAGTGTTTGGTCGGATAATTTAGTGCTTATTTCACTATTTTGTTGAAATGAAATTGCCAAGTCTACAGTTTACAATAGCCCTTTTTAATTGTAGAAAAATTATTGAAATAAGAGTTCTGAAAAAATATATCTTTTGCATAAATTATTTCTAAGGGATTTGATTTGATTTACAATTTTGTTTCCCGCATGTTGGTTTGGTTTCTCAGCAGCATAATGAGTGCTTCTTTTAGTTTTCATGTAGCTGGATTCAATTGCTTGGAAGAGGAAGAAGGTGGCTCGAACTAAAAAATGTTTTAATTGGTTGCTGATTATTTCTTTTGTATATGTGTTCAGTTTATTGTTGTATATATTCGTTTTGTTGTTGTAAGTGTTTGGTTTGTTTGTTCTATTTGTTTATGTTGCTTTTTTATTTAATTTATATTTGTGTCTCTTTATTGCATGGTTATTAAAACGTCATATTATGAGCGCATCTAACTGAACACATAAACAATTTTAATTGATCTCTTAAATAGTTTAATTGAACACAAAAACTACGAAATCAAATTTCTGCTTCAACTAACTGAATACATAAATACTTTAAGTTCATCCCTTAATGTATTTAACTGAACACAAAAAACTAAAATTTCAAATTATTGGTGCATCTAACTGAACTCATACAACTATTAAATAATACTTTAAGGTGTTTAGCTGAACCCAAAAACTAAAAATTCAAATTATTAGTGCATCTAACTGAACACTTACACATTTTAATTCATCTCTTAAAACATTTAACCGAACCCTTAAATCAGTATATTTGATGACGTCAGCACAAAAAAATTTTGGAAATTTGTCACAAAAAAAATTGATGACGTTAGCACGCGTCTTGCTATTGTCAGCACACAAAAATCTGGATTTTTAAGCCCATTCTGGCTCCCTGGCCTGCTGGATGTTTGGATTTTTTTTGTTGGATGGTGTATATTACACCTGTATTTGTAACTTTCTCAATTTAAAGTACATCAAACTTATTAGTTTGGAATTCAGTTTGAATATCATAAAAAATGTAATTAGCTGTGAAACTATACTTTTGTACAATAAAAAAATATTTTGTTATGTTATCCATGGTATTATTATATTGTTAACCTAATATTGATACCCAAAAGAATAGTCTTGCGAATATACAGACAACCGTATGTTCGCGACGGACATGATTGTCATCCCTGTCCGTGGGGTGTGACACTAAATCTTACATATAATTGAAAAATTAACTACAAGCGATTTTCTTGAGTATTATTGTAACAATAGATAAATGAAAGTTACAAAAATCGATACTAGCATTTTTTTTGTTTTCTATGATTTTCAAATAAAATAAATGATTAATTTATTATTTTTTAATTAATTTTAAATAAATATTAATATACTTGATTAATGAAAAAGATAATATATATTTGTTTTGAACATAGTTGTAACAAAGATAATATATATTATTTATGACTATGATTATTTTTAATTATGTTTTTATTTAAATGAATAGTTTTTCATAATTGATTTCAGGTACTTTGAAGATTTTCTTTTTTTTTCATGTTTAAGTAAAAATAATCATTATCATAAATGATATATATTATCTTTGTTATAAATATGTTCAAAATAAATAAATATTATCATTTTCATTAATCAAATATATTAATATTATTTAAAATTAATTAAAATAATAATAATCATTATTTTAATTGAAAATTTGGTAAAATGCAAAAAATGCTAGTATTGATTTTTTAAAAACCGATATCACAACACCATCGAAACATATATTAATCCAGGCCTATTGGATCCGGATCCGTTACTATTCATAAGCACTGTTGCGTAATAGTAAACGGATCTGGATCGTTCATCCCTTCCCATCGATCCTGGCCGCTGGATTGGTTTCCGCTCTTCCGTTCGATCTCTTATTCTGGAGAGTTCCCCATGTGGCTTCGTACAATGGCGATTGTTTGTTTACTCGGCCATTCTCTCTCCATCAGTCCACATCCCTCTTTCATTCATTTCTGAATTCTTCTCTCTTCTCCGTCTCTCCCAGCACGGCTCCCAAAGAAAGAGAAATGTAGTTGTTCATTACTACTTTTCCTTCTCCGATCATGGCAGCCTCCGAAATCAGCTCACAACACAAGTGCCATGGATGAGTAGATCGGTCCATCCTCTTTCATTTGAGTACCATTTCTGTTCCATTTTTTTTTCTCGCTTTCCTTTTATTTTCTCTTCCTCTTGATGTTTTAATGGTCATTGTTGTTCATTTCTTTCTAAGCTATTGCTGAAGGAGCAACATAAGGAGGTTTATCAAGTCCGGGAATTCTTTATTGTTTTTTTCTATACATTGGTAGCATTTTTATCCTTTCCTCTTCTCCTGGCTCTGTAGTTTCCGTCCTCTTTCCTTCTTTTTTAATTGATATTCCTTTTAGAGTCTTTGCTACGATGATGCTAGCTGGGTTTAGTCAACAGTCTGATCCTTCAAACTTTCAAGCTTCAGGTTTTCATGTTGGTGGCATTCAACAGGTTTCGTTTTTCCGTCCTTTAAAAAATTAGTTTCAAATTCATAATTTTACATTTGCAATGACAGATTGATAAACCCATCTTCTTCTTTTTACTATTAGTGTTCTTTAGTTTTTAATTAATTGATTCTGATTTTGGGAGTCTGATGGGAAATTTTTTTCCCCTTTCAATTTTAATCTTAGATGAAAAGAATGTAGTTGCTTATGCAGCCTTGGACGAATTTCTCATCGCAATTTTCTTATATGATTTATGTTTGTTTTCTATTCAAAATTTTTATTTAGTGCTTTGTGATTTATCTTCATAAGGTATTGACCTCTTCTTTCTACGATGAAATTGCCTCTATCTTATTACTGCTCCTTCCACTGGTTTGTTTGTTGTGCAGATATAGATTAATAGAGAATTCAGGTACATTTTCAAGAAAATTTTGTGGATATGATTTCTTCAGAGCATGGTAAGTAAAATCATTTTGAGATTACATTCAATTTTCCTTTTGTTAGTTTTCTTGAAAAAATAATTCCATTTACATTAAAATTGGATAATGTGATACATGATGATAATGGCTTTAGTTTTTTTTTTTTTAAATATGAGCTTGGTTTCTACGTTCATACCAAATACAATTATTATTATTTTTTCATAAAAAGGTATCAATAGCTAATTATCTGTTGAAGTTCATCTTTCCTAATTCTGATATTAGACCATTGCAAATAAGGTTATATAGAGAGGCCCAATGAAGCAATTTCTGTTGTCATATAAATCCCGCAAGTCTATCTTCATAATTTGCCATTGAATTTTCCATTTCAGTTTGAAATTTTTTCTTACTCAAGAGATTGCTGCGATCCTACGCATTGGATCAAAATTTATAATACAATTGCGTACATTAAATTTTTTTTTTAGGAAACTGCCCATAGGCTCAGATTTCATTAAAAACTAAAAATAGTTCAAATTACAGCATATGAATAAGCATAGAAAGGATTAACTTAGGATGCCTAAAGGCTACTAAATGCCAAGCACCCCCTTGAAAAGCTAACAGAGAAATCTAAGAAAACATATTAGCCCAACTATTGATCTTCCTGGTGAGTCCTTTCTTTAGCCCCTTTTGGTACGAGTTCGTTCAATTTTTGTTGTTTAAGATGATTCCAATGAAATTGGTTTCAATCTGAGCTATTTCGATTCAAAAAACATTGATTATATGCAGGGAGATGAACAATGGACAATCATACCTGTTCTTCATGATGCCGCTGCTGTGGTACATTGTTAATTAGTATTTTCAATTTCCTCTTTCCTTTTTGGTTTTCTTAGTGGTGAATTGTAACATTTTCATGATTGTTTCGTTGTAGGCGAGATCTGGGACCACCCCATGCTAAGTGTTGTCCATGGTTTTAAACTTTTAATACAAGTTTGTTAATATCTAATCTTTGTCTCAGTGCTTTTTTTGTTTGCTTTTGACTTATCTATGTTTGTTTTTTTTCTGCAGTAATACCAGTTCTTCAGGAGCAAGTGAAGGGACGTAAGTGGATGAATTTTTTTATTGGGGTAATAATCGTTTGTTGATTTATTATCTTTACAGCTTCTCATTTATTGAGTAAGATTTGCATTGTACACTTAAGCTTTTTTGGATTTTGCTTGCATGGTTCCATGATTAGGATTTTAGGTTTCCATCTTTTTCTTCCTAATTTTCTTTAGACTGTGCATTCACAGTCGATTTTTATCTCATTTCTCTTTCTTACTTCTCTTCTGCAATAATCCAAGTTTCAGATGTTGAATCATGGCACTGTTCTTACCACTATTGATGGTGAGCATGAAGGAGAACTGACTTTTTGTTGAGTGAAGGCAGAAAACTTATATTCTTCTTCGATTTACCGGCGATGGCACTTGCTGTGGTGGTCCTTAGCTGATTTGGTGAAGATGAGATCCTCAGTTGGTCATGTGCTTAAAACTGTTCCTGTAAATAAATATATCTGGATTTTCTTCTCAGGTTGTGCATGTAACTATAGAGTTTTACTGGGTAAGTTTGATCAATTCAATGATTCTTTTCTTTTGCAACATATTTCTGCTTTCTAATGTTCATATTCTTATCTTGCAGTTAGTTGGTTTACATTATATGGAGTGTTCAAGGGTAATAAGCCTGATTTTCATGTGGCGATGTGACCTCGAGAAAGCCAAACCATTTTATGCTTTGTTGGTTGAGACATTTCAAAAGGCCTACTCAAGTGATGCAGTTAAAGGTAATAGTATTGTTTGAATCTGACACTTGCAATATCGCCTACTTTATTATTATTTTTCCTTTTTTTGGTTTGATACTAGAAATATGTTTTTGCACAAATGGCATTTTTGTTGCAATGATGAAGATGAGTTGAGGCAATGTGTATTATTTAGTGTTTCTTCTCAAAAATTTCACACAATTGTAATTTACTAATGCATTGCTTTTGTAGAGCTTAATTCGGTAAATGAGGACCCTGTTACAATGCAACTTGACTCATGCCATTAGAAGAGTCCTCTGGACCAAGGTGAGTTCGAGTCTTCTCAAAAAGTAATGGGAAATTTTTCTGCCTCTTTACTTCAGGAAGATTTCAGGGATTAGTACTTTTAATGGATGATCCGGTACATGTTAGAATTGTGATTATTTTCGATTTTCGACATTTGGGCTGTTCCTTCTATAGATTTTACTATTTTTTCCACCGTTTTTAATCCATTTATCAAAGAACTTGGGGTGACAGGGCAGTATGCAGCTAAGATTCGGTTATTTTTAATGCTTTCAGGATTGTTAAACCTTAATAATTAAATAACTTATATTTGAGTGGACAAGATTTAAAGGAGGATTAAAAAGCTTTTTTATTTACTTATTTTTTTTTCACCTGGTCATTACAAAAACTGCAAACGTATATACCCAATAGGCAACAGTCATCACAAATCTTAAGGAATCTCTATTATTTCTTATCTATGCCCTTGATCTAATTAGCAGACCTACACCAACCGATCCGAAGTGTTTATCCCATTAATTAGAATTTGATTGACTTTAATTTTGTTTTGTTCTCTGCATTTGGTTTTGATTTATGTTTTTCTATATTTTCAGGTATAATAGATGCTGACATTTGGAGTATACCGATCAATTGCATTTTGTTTGCAGTGGAGAAATGAATCTGAATATACTGATCAATTGTATTTTGTTCGCAGTGGAGAAATGAATCTGGATATAAACCACATAACAATATTTGATCAGTGAATAAAGGAAAGCATCGCAAGAAAAGCAAGACGAAATTCTGATATAAACCAGAGAAGAAAACTCCATTTTCATTCTATGGAGTCTTCTTTGCACAGTACAAATTTAGTTGGTCCTTTTAATTTACTATGAGGCCTCCGCATTCATTTAAAATAACTATAGAGAAATTGGACAATTCCCGATATGAACACCTGCAAATTTAGTTGGTCCTTAAATCAATTATTAGTCTTTTCTTTGTTAGCTGATTAGAGTACCTTTCTACCATTGGATTATGATATATATTAATAAGCTAAGCTTAGGATATGTATATATTGATATGTATTAGTAAGTTGTAGTATGTAGCTTTTCTTCTTTTTTTTTTCCCTTTTCGACGTCATATTCCTAATGGTTAATTATAAGATTGTCAAATGAAAAGTAAAATTAAGAATACACTATGAAAATAGATCGCGCAACGCGCGATATCCCGCTAGTTTATATAATTCTGATTAATTTTTATTATTTTCAAAATTCATTAATATTTTAATGTTATTTTTAATTTTTCCGGTAGAGTTGGGTCCGTGATTACTCTATTGGATTTGCAATTTGGGCTGCGTTGGGTCTCTGATTGAACTTGGGTTAAGATCAGATCCAATCTGAACCCTCTCTAGATTGTTTTTGGACTGTCATCATGCGCGTTGCGCCGTAGCAGATTTCATGCCATTATACAAAGGTTTAGGTGGCTCGGTGGCTCCGTAGCTATCTCACCCTCGAAAACATAAGTGAGCATTAATTAATCAAAGAGATTGAAAAAAAAATTAGAGAATCTCGAGCTAAAAACCCTGCCACATATAATGATATAAATCGGTGCAACAACAATTCAACAACTAATTAATTGAATGAATGCACAATAAACTCCACAGGTTTTATTTAAAAGAATAACATGCTTTCTTTCTTATAAACCGCCTGTACTGTAATTTCTGACTGTATGCCAAATATTTCTGTGTATTGGACTTTGGGATCCTTCAACTCCTTTTTCCCTCTAAATTCGACCAGGATTGCTCTTCAAAAATGTAACAGTAAATATACATGGATCTGCTGTAATCTCACAAGTATACGTACTATTATTTGGAAGGGAGGATATGCAAAATCCAAACCAATAAAATCAATTTAGTATTCAAACCCCTCAAAAATTTATCTCAAGAACAATAATCAGGGGCAGAATGGCACCTCCCCACCCCTGTGACTAGGGATGGTGAAATGCCTTATCCTATTCTCCTGCTCCTTCATGTACCCTTCACACAAAAATGTCCTAGAAAATTTATCCTCGACTTCCCGGTTAACATCATGCACAAAAACTTCCGTCTCGCCTTCTGGCCTTTGCCGGGCCACCATTCCTGCGGTGTAAATTGCCCCCATCCTGCCAGGTGCCTCAGGTATCCACCCGGTCGGTGCATCAACCATTATCAAGTCCCATTGCACTTCATAGAACACACTCGGCAACCCCTTCAGTGCCAATTGACATGAAGAGAACCGTATGTCACCTGCCACATCTTTACAGCCTGGCAATTGGCCAAGCTCTAGCAGACTATCAGCGTCCGTCAACTTCGTGTTATACACCACATGGTATGATTCCAATGAGGGGTGCATTTCTCGAATTGTCGCGATCCATGAACTATCTTCTTCTAGAAAAACAGTACGGCCACCATGGTTCAGGGCGGTCCACATCAAGCTATCGTGGCCCAACCCGAAAACCAAGAAATTGCATGGGGATTTCCTCTCGAGCACCCGAGCCGTGACCGATATCTCTTTAAGGGTTTGTTGGGGAGTGATGTTTGAGGTGGCATAGTGCATGATGGTGCTAGCAAGTGAAGGAGGGAGCTTTGTCCATGATGGTGCTTGAGATGTGACATGGTTCTCTTGTTGAATTGCCCTAATTGGCTGAATTTGTTGGTTTTGTGTTGTAGTATTTGCCGAGGCGTTAGATCTAATTATGAAAAAAACCATGAAAAGGAGAAAGAAGCCTAAGAGGACGAGCTTTATGTTGATATATTTCTGTGTCTTAGCCTTCATGGCTATGAGATGTGCAGCTTTTCTAATATTCATGGGGTTTTGGAAAGTTGAAAGAGATGGAATATAGGGGTGTATATTCAGCTTAAATGCTTGAAAGACTGAAAGGAAGGATATAATTCTTTGTTGTACGGTGTGAGGTGTGGAAGGTGGATTTTGTAAGACTTCAAGAGAAAGTTTATCATTTAGATTTTGTTGATTAAGCTTCCCAATTAATCCTTAAAAAAAAAAAGAAAGGCTCCGCATTCTCTGTTATTTATGTCATTTCCAACATCTGCAATTTTTTACATCCGTTTTCCAAATCTACCTCGGTAAACTTGACTGACGATTACTGTTTTCAAATAAAAATTGAAAAAAATTAGTATTGACTATTGAGTAATGAGTTGGTTTTATGTCAAACAAAAATACTACAGCCATACGTTTGATCACCCTATCTCTAGCCATTGTATCATTTTTTTTTTGAGAAATACTTGTGTCTAATATATAGGACGGATGAGTCCGTCTAATATAATTTTTTTTACATTTTTAAATTTCAGAATGACCGATCCGAACCATTCAATAGGTTCTTCATATTGAAAACTTACAAGAAACCAATTTTTACATTTTTTTCGAAATTTTTTACTATTTTTTTGGTATTTTTAAAAATTCATGATATAAACATTATAGATCGTCCAAAAACTACGATTTTTTAAAATATAAAAAATATAGTTAAAAATTTCGTAAAAAAATGTAAATATTTATTTCTTATAAGTTTTCAATATAGAGAACATATTGAACGATTCAGATCGGTCATTTGAAATTAAAAAACGTGAAATCAATAGTATTGGAAGGAACCCATCCGTCCAATATGTTGGACTCTAACATTTCTCTTTTTTTTCCCCTCTCTTTTTAGGAAAGGCCAGCTATCGTACCTAGATTTGTCCAAATATATTTATTATTTGTCAAACCTAGATTAATTTTCATTAAGCATATATCATTATTATTTTACAAAAATTTTCCAACATGTGGACCCAAATGTATTTTTCATTATAATATTATTTCTTTATATTTAAAATTTTTCTTTAGATAACTTCATCTTTTTATTATTTTGACGGCAAAGAAATATATGTTATGAAGTGAAATTGAGAATATGAAATTTTTTACAATAATATATGTATATGAATTTAAGTCAAACACAAATATAATAAATGATTTTAAATGCATCTTATTTCAAATAACACATTATCAAAATGTAGTTTAGACTCGTTATGTTCTATACTATCATAATTATCAAGGGTTGATATTAACGGAGAATGTGTAACATGACGATATTGACATTTTCATCTTTGAAATAAGTTAAATATTTTGAATGAAAACATAACAAACTTATAACAACTTGTTAGTTTTATGAATTAATTGCGAATCAAATATCATTTGATATTTCATCAAAATTCATTAAACTTAATTGTATTTAATTTCAAGTAGTTTGATAAATATATAACTTTCGTTAATTTAGATTATTTTTAGTGCATAAATCATAATATATAAATAAAGATTATATTTAAAATGTAAAGATTTTAAATTATTTTTTTATAATTATCAAATTATCAAGTTTAAAAAATCCACTCATTTAATAAACCAGCCGATAAATTTTTTACATGAATATACAATATACGACAAAATTGAACCCAGTGATTTTCCAATATTTGCTTCCCTGTTGGGTAAAATAAAATTGCACCTTTTACAGTCGTGGGAAATAACAGAAAATGTTGGAATATGGAAAAACTTTGAGAAGCAGCAAAGAAAATGGCACTACACTGACGAGGACTACAGACCTAAGGTTTGGTGGGGGCAATGCAACTTTATAAAATTTTTCAATAATTACAAAACCACTCCACTTATGTTGAGCTATACTTTTTTTGTCCACCAGCAGGTCTCGATGAATGAAAGCTGCTTTATCATTTGTGCGGACAAAAGTGGGTTTCTCTTTGCTTTTACCGAAGATAGCAATAAGACAATGACATTAATTTCTAGCACTCTTGTTTTTCTTCAGAAAACATTAATTTCTTGTAAGTAAACATGTCTTGCCAGTTAACTACTTAAAAGTAACTTATGTGCTTGTCTATGTCGTTAATTGTGTTAAAAGAAATTTTGATGCATTTTAATTTTAGTTTCTTTGGACTTTTATCTACTATTTTACTTTTTTCCTTCAATTTTAATATTTTTATAATAATTATTATTTTTGTTGTTAGACTTACATAACGAATATTATTGCTGTTACAATAATGACGACCATTTCTGATTTCTCACACAACGAGTTGGACATTAATTGTAAACTTTCTTTATGTCTTTCTCTATTCTTTAATAAGGGTACACGTAAAATTACAAGTCAATGAAGAAAAGTGCTCAAAACAATCACATACGCCCATTTAACATCTCTAAGGGGCGTTTGAATCACTTAGGCTCCGTTTGGATGGTTTTTTTCCGGAATAAGAAATAAGGAATAACCACTTTTTTACCAATAAATTTATTTCTAACCATCCAAACTCTTCACAAAAGTTACACACTTCCCAATAAATTTACCCCTTCCCAATAAATTTCTTCCCTTCTTCCTTCTTCCTACCTTATTCTCAACGCATCCAAACGGAGCCTTAGGAATTTGGAGAATTTGAAGAAGTTGCAATTCTTAGGAATAAATTTATTGGGAAGTGTGTAATTTTGTGAAGAGTTTGGATTGTTTATAATAAATTTATGGTAGGAAGATGAAATTCCCCAAATTCCTTGAGGAATCCAAACAGTACATGAAAATTTCAAAATAGTTGTAATGCGTACGTCAACTATAAAAAATAATAGAAGATATTGATATTAGCTAAAAAAAAAACTCAAAAACCAATTATTTTACTAATAGAAAAATATAAGAAAGCAATATCAGCTAAAAAAAATCAATAACTTATTATTTTACAATGTCTTTCTAGCTATAAACCTATATAATATATATTATAGATGAGATCTAAGGATTAATTACCTAAATCAAAACACTCAAGGTACTTATATTTAAATATTTTTTATAAAATATTTTGCATGCTGTCTTTGAACTTAAACTATCTCGGATGAATTCTGTAAGTAGAGGATTTCACGTACCACACTGCAACACAATTCCATGACATAAAATTAACACTCATTATATATGCCATCCCAACTTAATTTCATGACTTTTGCATCAATTCTGATTACAAAATCGTCGGTTTAAAAAGGTATCACTTGGCACATGACATGTAACTTGTTATTAAAAAATTCAATTACTTTATGAGAACGACAAACCACATAAATACTTATACTCATCGACAGTCGCTGTCAAAAACTTTAAAGCAGACAAACCATATAAAGGAAATAATCCAGTCAATGACAAATCCGTATTAAATATCAAAACCTGTGATAATTTTGATATACCTTTTTTCCTATTTATTTCCTTTTTGTCTTTCCTTTCATTTATATTCACTTGTTACAACGATATATATATACATTGATTGAAGTAACTAAAGTAAAAGAGAGGCCGCTGCCGAGATTTTAAAAAGGGAGGAAATCAGGAAACAGGGTAGAGCGAGGGTTTACGTAGTGCCCTTATTTAAGCAACGAAAAAAGTGTATTAATTTCTTTTTTATCGTGTAAAAAAAGACAAAATAAGAAAACTGTATTGCTCTCATTTAAGCGGTGGTCAACAACAACAGGTCAAGTGGCAAAGCAAGAGATATGAGCTAACGGTGATGGCCAAAATTTTTGATAAATTTACAAATTGTTTTTTAAAATTTTCAGATATTGTGAAGTAGGAATATTCCATTTTAAGTATGGAAAGGGATTATTTGAAAATTATCGATTTTTGGCATTCTTTGTAATTGGTAAAATAAAATTTAAATTTGATCTAATGGTAATTATGTTACATAATACTGACGATATATGTATTATATACATATCATACATATAAAAGTATCTATCTCTACTACTTATAAACACACAGACCGTAGAGGTATTACACGCTAGGTCTAGCATGTAAACAGATGTTTTTACCGTTTGATCAATTTGATCTGTGGTCGGATATTAATCGCCATATGAAATAACAATATATTTTGATTTTCCATCTAATAAAGAAACAAATAAATAACAAATCTATTTGTATCGATGCTAGATTAAGCAATATATTTTTATTATCTAATATTATTTTGTTTCTTTATTTGTCCACATATGAGGGCATAAGTTAGTCTCGTAAGAAGGAATTCATTTCAATTTTCAAATATTGCAAAGTTTGTTAGTTTGATATACTTTCCAAAAGTAAGTTTTCTCATTTATTTGGAAAGAAGTAAATAACAAAGGAAATATTCAGATTTTGGTTAAAACTTTTTTTTTATTTTTAAATAAAGAATCTTCAACCTTTTTTTAAGTTAACTAGTTTAATATTTTTAATTTATTAAAAAAATATATATTAAAGACAAAAAATTAGGAATCAAGTTTGTCCTTTTTAAGTTGAAAGGGTAATTTAACTTTATTTTGAAAGTTGAAAAATGGACTTAGTATAAATACAAGTTTATAAATTAATTCAATTTTCTTGTTAAAAAAAATTCATGTACCAAATATGAAATTTTCCTATAAAGCAAGACAGGACATGTATTAAAGCTTGTAGTTAGGTAACGTGGTTTGATAATTGAGACACCTTGGGGCCGGCGTAGTACATAATACCTAGTACAAGAAAAGATATTAGCCGCTAGCCAATCGATAATATTAATCACGGAAGATTGTTTTAATTGAGAAAAAGCAGATGGTTGTTCACCGATCCCACCTACTCTTGCCACTAGTGATTGTCATAGTATATATTAGAGCTTCGATATTAGTTGGCAGATCGCACTTCCAGAATCATTCATGTATTATATTAGTGGTAGTTACTTGTCAATAAATCAACATGAAATTCAGCTCATTGGCAATTCTTTCTTTCCACCTTTGGTTTCCCAAATCCCAACAACACTCTACCAATTACCATCAACCTAAATTGGGCTCTTGTTAAATGTTTGCAATTGATATGGGTTCTAATTTAGAGTTAATGGGCTTTTAAATAGAAATTGGGCTTGAATAGTAACTCATTTTGGGATTTGAAAAATGGGCCATTAAAGCAGATGAAAGGAAGGAAAAGGAATGAATTCAACAAGGGATGAATTCTTGTTGGAGTCTGGTTGGAGTTAGAAAGACCTAGACTCTTATCTCTCCCTTCATCTCCTCTCGAACTGGTTCGGAGTTGGAGGGATGAATTCTCTCTTCGTCTCCAATCCAACGAGCTGCCACTGTCGTCTCTTCTATCGTTCAATAAAGTATGATTCGTTGTTTCTTTCTTTTCTTACCTTGTTGTTGTTCTCTTTTATTTCTTCGTTTTAGTCCCTGTTGTTATATTTATTTCGGTGAAGGAATGGGAAGGAGGCGAGGAGAGTAAGTTTTCTCGCACTTAGAAGCCCAAGATGCGCCATGGATCTCTCCGTCGGCGGAGATAACTTCCGCTACAGTAAGGACCCTTTTGCTATTTTATTTTTTTTGGTAAATTGTCCTTGAGAAGTTTTAGTTTGTTCCTTTTTTATTGTTGGAATGTTTTAGTGTAGTGGACTATTCTAGTGCTCGAGTTATTGGTACTAGTCAGGAGATTGATTTCGGTCGATAGTTTAGTTGTTGGTACTAATGAATTTGCTTATTATTTGTGCACTTTAGTAAACTCCTGACAAATTGGTAAAATGGGGAATTGTCAAATAGGAAGACAGCAATTTAAGTAATAATAAACCCTATTAACACAAGAATAGTTGTCTAAGTAATACCTTTTAAAAGTAACAAAACTCTTCTCCTTGTGTCATTGTAAAAGGGCAAGTAATGCCACCAACGCCCCTCAAGCCAGTGGAAAAAAAAAACCCTAAGAAATTGCAGTAGGAACCATGCTATTAAAGGGTATGTCACAAAAATAGAAATATTCTGGAATGTTAGCAGAATATTGCTATGACTAAATTTGTTTGCCAAATGTCACTTCTCTATTTTATTTGCAAAAAGACAAGCTAACTATTCTGTATATACAAATATGTATAGGCAGCGTGCTGAAATTTCCACGGATGCATGTCAGAGACCCTTACAAGCTTCTAGGCGTGACACCTGATGCATCAGAAGAAGAAATCCGTGGGGCCCGGAACTTTCTTCTACAGCAATATGCTGGCCATGAGAGGAGTGTTGAGGCTATTGAGTTGGCCTATGAGAAGATAATCATGAAGAGCTTTAAAGAGAGAAAGAAGACCAAGATAAACCTGAAGAGTAAGTTGAGAAACAAAGTGGAGGAGTCGCCTTCTTGGGTTAAAAATTTACTTAGTTTTGTGGAAGTGCCAACCATGGATGTAGTACTGAGACGGCTGTTTCTTTTTGGGTTCATGGCTGTTTGGAGTGTGATGTATTCAGCTCAGAGTGGACCTGCTTTTCAGGTAATATTCACTTTTCTACTTTGTTAATAATTACAATTACTGCTGATATAGATGAAATTTTATACCGTGCCTTTAGTTGATATTACAGTTCAACAGTCTTGTGGTAGAGGGCCAAGTTCCAATTATTACCTTTAAATTAGTGCAGTCTATGAACAATCTTTAATCATTTTGGTTGGAATGGTTTTTTTTTGAAGGATTATCTAACAATTCTTACAAAGTATACGAGATAAGAAAACTAGTCTTATATATATATTTTTTCTTCCAGAACTTGTTTTTAGTATTTAACTTCTCATATGTAAGCTTTACTTAACTAATTCCTCAAGCTTGTTAGGAATATAACATAGTTCGGTCATGAACTCGTGATAGGTTGGGTGAAAGTTAATATTTGATACTCGAGACCTAAGTTTACCATTTGTGTATAGTTTTTAACTTTCTGAATATGTATATAGTGAAATTGTTGAGTCTGCATACAATTTACATCATGGAATATGACATTAGTGAGCTCTGTTATGTGTAGGTTTTTCTTTCGCTTTTGTCTTGCATTTATTTCCTTAATGACAAAATGAAGGATGGTAAAAGAGCCTGCGTTACTGGGTGAGATTTCCACACCTTTTAAATTATTCACCTATTATTGTCTAGATGGAAGATTTGTTGTGTGTGTGCTTTTTTTTTAGATATGAGATCCAGAGATGAAAAATAGAACTCGCTATAAGTTAGTGAATCATACAAGTAGGAGCCTACCTGTAGAATTTACATGGCCATTTTGTTTCCTATTTCTTCTTCTATTTATTCTTCCTTTTTTCTACAAGAACTCTCCTGTACTTAACTTTACAGCCGGTTGTGGTGCTTAGGAAATTTATAAATTATAAGGCATTAGTATGTCTTAAACATACATTGGCCAAAAGCCGAAAAACATAACTCGTAGGCATATCTTTGAAAGTGAATATATTGGGTGAAATTTGTGAAAGAAAAATAAAACATGGGTCTAAGATAGAAGTTCATTCTTAGAATAATGGTTTATTGGTTTTCATCCTTTTTGCAGATTTGGTGCTCTTGTAGTTGGGTGGATAGTAGGTGCAACAACAGTTCCTCTAATTCCGGCATACATCTTCCCTCCCACCTGGTCTCTTGAGCTTCTTACCTCTTTGGTAGCTTATGTCTTCTTATTCTTGGCTTGTGCTTTCCTCAAGTAGATACCTCATTTGCTCCTTTGATTGTGATACAAGTTTGCATAGCTCTATGTAGTTAGATGGGTGGTCACTAGTCTATCATTTTTCCTTACATAAATTAGGATCAGTATTTTGTTCTTGGTCAGCGGCATTTTAATTTTTCATGTATTTTAACAGTACAAGGCTGAATCAATAAGTGTTTTTTAAATGCAAAATCTTGTCAGTGATTCTTTTACTGGAATTGCTTATTTATTTATTGTTTATCAGTAATGTTTCGAGTGAGATTTTTGCTCTAGTTTGTGTGATCTGGGTTATAGGTCATAGGAATTGGGATAGCCGGATATGGTCTTTCAGAAGGTAGGTAGTTCCGAGATAATGCACTCTCATCTTTCAGACAGTCACAATGCCTCCTGAGGTTTTTCGTGTGATGTTCAAGCTCTGTCGCACTTAACGGTATTTACTTCAAAACAGGAAGTTTGCTGTTCTGGATTGCTTTTTGTATTGTTTGTACATGGTCGACTTCATTTGTCAAGACATTTCATTCTTCAAGCTTGCTATAGCTTATGTAAGGGTCTGATAGTGAGGTTGAAGGAATATTAAATTAGCTTGATTTTTGGGGCTTAAGCAAAAAACCAAAAATAATAATAATGTTGGAAATTTAAACGGAAGAATACAGTTTGAATTGTTATCGCATTTGAGCAAGTTTAATATGCACTATAATGTATAGAGTTTTTTATGCACCGCGGACATTTTCGGTCTTATTTTTGTAAATTGACAAATCTAATTTAATTAATCTAATCTACATATTGAAATCTCATAGCAAACCAAATTTTACAATTTTTAAGATTTTATTACTATTTTTTTCGTATTTTTTAAAACATGTCATTTTTAGAATATTGTAAATAGTATAATATTTCAAAAATAACATGTTTTAAAAATTCGAGAAAAATAGCAATAAAATTTTAAAAAATTATAAAATTTGGTTTAATATGAGATTTCAATATGTAAATTAAATTGGTTAAATTAGATTTGTCAATTTACAAAAATACCCCCGAAAAAGTTCGCGGTGCATAGAAAACTCTATGCACTATGTTGCATATTAAACTTTCTCATCGCATTTATCTAGGTTGACTACTTTTCTTTTTCTTTGTTCTTTTAATAAAATATAGGAGACTTATCATCAGTTTTTATAACGAAGAATTTCAACAGAAACAATAAAAATTATTGATGCCATACCTCAGTACGAGTAAGACCAGATACTTAAATAACTATTTCTAACTGGAATTATTTCACGCCATTCATCGAGGAGTCATCAGCGCCGTCACGCCTCTCCCATCCCTCGCTCTTCCTTTTCGGTTATTATTTTTTTCCCTTTTTATTTTTTTCTATCTTCCATCCCCTCCCCTCCCTCTCCCTTTTATATGCTATCTTCCATCCATCTTTCTTCTTTACGCGTGATCTGTTTTCCTTCGTCTGTCTTCTCTATCTTTGCCTCCACCCCTCGCTCCACTCTTCCCTTCTCAACGAGTGACTCCTTTTCACCCTCCTTTCGATTTTTTCCCTCACATTCTCTCCCTTCCGCTTTAACCATTACAAATTGCTATCCCTTCAACACTATCATCTGTAACGATTATTATCTAATAACCGTTACAAATTGTTTATAACTGTAAAGGTTTTTATACAAATTCATTTTTAAATTTATTTTTGGAAAAGGCGGATTTCTCGAAAATGTTTTAAATTCGAAATTTCACAGACTCATACGTCTCTCCTTCTTACTTCTTTATCAAATTTCTTAGTCACGTCTTAGTTACTCATTCACTCTCCATTTTTTTTAAAATCACCAAAATATCCTTTACTTCCATCTTGTTTTTCTAAGACTTTAGACCTTGCGACGATGGAATGGAAAGGGATAGAATAACTGACCAAGTTGTCCAACACCTTTAACCTACTCCAGAATCTATAAAATTGAATGGAATGGAATGGAAACGGATAACTTGTTTATCTTAGAGCTAAAATTTCTATAAGATAAATTTTATTTGTTGCAAGCAAATATATTTTAAAACAACGGAGAGAACAACATTCTCAAAAACATCAAGCATTGTGGAACATAATGCAAATAACAAATCCGGTATTATGGAAAAAAACATCAATTAAAAGTTTAATTTTAAATATTAATCACCCTAATTGAACACTCACAAGACAAAAAACAAAAACGTATGCATGATTTGCTTATACAAACTGTTCATGTTACTCTACTCTCAACATGTTTGATATCAAACGTGATTTGAGTCTCAACTATCGAAATTTCAAACAATCGATCCGAACCACTCAATATGATCTTCATATTGAAATCTATTTGGAGATCAAATTTATATTTTAAAATAATTTTAAGTAATATTTTAGAATTTGTTAAAATTGAAGGGTTCAAAATTAATTAGATTGAGAATTTTCTAAAATTTAATTAAAAAAATTCTCTGAGGAGATTTCATTATGGAGAACAAATTTAATAGTTTGGATTGGCCATTGTAATTTTGAAATTTGAGATTCGATCGCATTTGACGGGCATAAGTGTCAAACGCATATGATTTTAGCATTACTCCAGTAATAATTATGTCTAAAACATTAATTTTGTGATGTATGAATATGGTTATGATGCACGAATCTAATGTAGAAAATATTTAATAAAGAAAGAGATCATAAAACTATATTGCGTTTTTTTTCATTTTTAAGTTGTTTTATTACAAAAAATCGGTTGTTAGATTATGTCTATACATAGTCTGGTCGCTGATTGGAACCTATATGTTTCATGTGTTTATTAATGCTTTTAGATCTCTATGTTTAATTTTTTATCTATACTTAAATTTGAAATGTTAGTTGATCATGCCACAGAAGATCTGAAGAACTCTCAACAATGCTCCCTCATTTTTTTCCCATGTTCAGTTCCCGCTACAAGCCAAATCTGGACCTACCAGTCAGTCAAAGATACGAATAAATATTTTTTTTTTGTTTTTCTATTTTTAATAAACTTACAAATAAAAATTGCTTCTAAATAAAAATTTTTGAAAAAGTATATGATGCTATTGTACATAACGACAAAATGCATTTATTTAAAAAAAAACTTGCAGCATATGTGAAAAGTAAATAATTTCTTAAAATTTTACACATCATTTGAATATTGATTTTATTCCCCAAGTAAAAGTGGTGGGTTCAAGTTGTTTGGTTGATCACGCCACAAAAGATCAGAAGAACTCTTACCAATGCTTCCTCGTTTCTTTCTATCCCACATTCAGTTACCTCTGCAATCCGAATCTGGACCCACCAGTCAGTCAGAAATACGAATAAATTTTTTTCTCACGCCCAAATTTAGACCCATACACCACTATTCCACCCGCCCACCCCCACCCCCCTCTTCTCTAGTCTAGAGTCTACATGGCGGTTATATTGCTAGTTTCTCCCACGTTCAGGCATGATACTATCAGAATAGATGTATTTAAATGGTTCGAGCATGATGCGCAGAACATACGATTGCATTTACTCTCTGCTCAACATAGACAAACGTATTGCGTTCAGAGGTTACTAGTTGTGTCCGATATATTAAATAATTCAGGCTCTAATGTATGTCATAAATCATTCGGCTCTGTGACAACATTTGGGGACTGCCAAAAGATTTAATACAAAAGAAAGAATGTGAACTTTGATTTGACCGAATTGATCTCTAAATAAGAGATAGAAAAGATAAGTACAAAGCTTGCTTGTGGATGAGGAAGGGATTGAAGAGAAAACATGCGAACAATGAAGAAGCAACTAATTGCCTTCATGACAAAAAGTCATGATTTTGATAGAATGTTTTTTTTAAAAAAAATTAAGAATTTTTCCTACTTCGAGGTTCTTCATTGGTCCATATATTTTTAGATGTAAATAATTAAGTTGTGATAGATATTTTAATTATTTTTATTTTGTAATGACAATGATTTGCTCCAATATCTTAAACACTGATTAAATTAAGAATGGAAACATTTATTACAGAAAGTACGACAAATTTTGAAAAATTGCAAATGAAGTCTAGATAAAGTAGCAAGAGGAGTTTACCATGGCACATAAAGGGCGTGCACATCCATGTAAAAGGCCATGATATTCTTCTTTTAAATTGAAAGAAAAAAGACATGACATTCAACACGATGTCTGTGAGGCAAATAATTAATTTGCTATTTTTTTTTATTTAACAACCTTGCGTACTCTCGAGCAAACAAACAATGTTGTTTCTCCGAGTTGCCACAAGAGATGTGACAAAAATTTATGGATTGCGAATATCTCTCTCTTTAAGGGCCGTTTGGACCGCTTAGAAATTTGGAAAATTTTTTATTCCTACGCATAAATTTATTGGGAAGTGTGTAACTTTGTGAAGAATTTGGATTGTTTATAATAAATTTATGCCTAGGAATTGAAAATTTCCCAAATTCTCTAAATTCCCACTTCAATCCAAACGGATCCTAAGAAACGATTATAGTAAAAGATAAAAATTACTTGCTAGATTAAAAAAAAAACAATGCAGATCGAGTCCTGATTGCATGTCCACGTAATTGTACAAAGGATTTGGTAAGGTTTAGCCCGGGGAATGTTCAGACAGTGGCGAAGCTAGAATTTCGTGTCAGCATGGTCCGTAAAATTTTTTTTACCGCAAAATATATGTATGATGTAACGTCTAATATAGACATAATATAATAATAATTTTTAAACAAATAACTCTAAAATAATGTTACATAAAAAAATTCAAGTGAAATCAAATATATATTATAATAACAATAAAATCTAAAATAATATACTTAATATAAAAAATAATAATTCAAAAATCAAGACAATAAAAAATACAATAATTTTATCTGAATTTTTATTTGTCTCTTAATTTTGCATAATAGATTTATTAGAAATCTTATCGAATACTTATTTTTCTATATTATAGATATATAAAGATGGAAGGCATACGAAAAAGTTCGGTCATTATTCAAACCACAAATATTTCTGATCTTTTGTGGCGTTTGGATTTTTTTTTATAGTAATAATATTTAGTAATTTTAGTGGTAGTTTTTATATAATATCCGAATTATATTTTTTTTTATCTTCTATGGTATTTTTTGTTTATATTGTCTTAACAAATCACACAATGTGCGAGATTCGCGTTAGTATAATAATAATTTTTAAAGAAATAATTCTAAAATAATGTTACTATAAAAAAAAATTCCAAACGCCACAAAAAATCAGAAATATTTGTGGTCCAATCACTATCCGAATTAATAGATGTATGACTAATTAATTATACATCTATGGTCCAATCACTATCCGATTTTGATAGCTAAACTTTCAATGTGGTCCAATCACTTTAGTAACAATATTCAGTTTTTCTTAAGGACGCTATTAGTTAGTTGATGGGTCTGTACTAAGTGTTAGTTATCTTTCTTCTTTATTTTTGGATAGGATCATAGGAACTTTCATTAGTCGTCCTTGACATATTGGCAGCAATTTTATCTTTTTTTTTTTTCAAACACATATGATTTCAAGTAGATTCTTTCGTCACGGCTCTGCCAGTCTGACACAACAACATTGTTAACCTGCATTGCTGCTTTATTTATAATTTTTATTTAATGTATATATTGTTTTCATTAAGCAGATTGGCTAATTTTTTTTTTTTTTCCAAAGGGTGGTGGGGGAGTTTGAAGACATCTGCAGATATTTGTTTTATTTATGCATTAGATCGGGAGATGGCCGGTTAAACTCATTTTTTTGCGAATTACCAAAAAAAAAATAGAAAAAAAATGCTTAAATGCCGGTGGACCCAAAACCATATCGAAAAACTTGAGAAAGGGAATCTCACACAGAACAATACGTAACAAATCACATTAACTATAAAAATCGACTTATAGTCAAAGAATTAAATTGGACACATTAAATATTAGATATATAAAATCTTACACAGTAGACACCCAACACAAATAGTCAAGCTCATTAATATGCACTTATTTCAACGTCAAATTTCATCGCATCATTCCCAAACCCAGTCGATTTCCAAGAAATGAAAAAACCTTCCCATAATCATTATGTGTTCAGTACGAAATTGATGATAGTTCTAGTAAGTCACTACTATAGAAAAATCTAAAGGACTAGAATCAGAACAGTTTAAAAAAAATGAATTTTCGTAATAGTGACCTTTTGTTTACACTTTTTAATGTATTTCTGGCAAGAGAATGAACGAAGACCTCTACTTGTGTTGCTTAGGCATATCCGTGTGCATTAATCTTCTGATGCTTCACAAATATGCAGTACCCAGCAACATAGTAGTTGCAAATGAAGGCGCAATTTACCTCATTCTTTCTTAGATCTCGTATGATTATGCCTTAAATTAAGAAGGTTTTGATCGGGTTGACTGTTTTCTTGATGAGCTTAATCTGGTATTTGAAGCATTAAGGTTGTATTTGTCAGTCTCTAAATATTTTCTGTGATATGCTCTGATGAAAGGAATTCTTGTTTAGGAATTATAGAAGAGAAACCGCCTATCCTAGTGAGTTTTATGGACCCACTGGGCCGAAAATAGGAAGCTAGAATGGAAGAATCCCCCTGCACAAGTAATTTCGTTTATGTAATGCAAATGCATGCTTTCATACAAAAGCCTCTTCATTCTTAGTAAGCTTTACCAATCAAGTCATACATACATCAAGTCTTAAAATCCACAACTTTTACATCCAGGACTACAGAAGGTGAACTGGAACATAGTTAAGCCATATATGTTTGTAGCTATTTCTTTTTATACCTGTACCTCGAGGCACAATAAGCAAACACAACTAGATTAAACAAGCTTAAACCCGCAAACAACAAAAAGAAGCGATCTAGGTGTCCCTCATTTAAATTTTCAGGAATCCATCTGGTAACCCCATTAACAACTGTCAAAACAACTGAAGTAACATAGCTACCAAGTGACACTGTAAGAAGAGAGAGCGCCAAACAAAGGCTCCTCATAGAATCTGGTGCTTGGTCATAGAAGAAATCAAGCATGCCAATCTGGTTAAACACTTCCCCAATACCTACTAAGACATATTGCGGTATTTGCCAGAAGACACTCATTGGGACAGCAACATTCTGATGCGTGAGACCTTCATCACTTGCAATTTGTAATCGCTTTGTTTCAACAATTGTTGCGGATAACATAGCAAGAATAGAAAATAGTAAGCCGATCCCGGCACGTTGCAAGTGAGACATGCCTCCCTCAGTTTTAGTAATTCTACAAGCTACTGGCACGATTATCTTGTCATAAATAGGTGCAAACACAACAACAGCAAGCACATTGAAACTTGAAAGCGAAGCAGCTGGAATATTTAAAGAACCAAAATGTCTGTCCATGACCATCCCTTGTTCTACAAAAACTGATGATTCTTGGGAAGAAACCGAGGCAAAAAGAATAAATGTGGCCCAAACAGGAAGCAACCTTAATATAGATTTTAACTCTTCGACTTGCAACATGGTGCACAGCCTCCAAGGGCTGAGAGCATCAGTGCAGGAGAAGTCTGAAGGGGCGACAATGGCCGCTTTATCAAGGAAACTGCGTAAATGTGGGGGGAGGGGTGAATATTAGCACAAAATGAAGTCCATTAAATTTCCATATTCAATCTAAATTGGATATATTATTGAAAGATATATTGGGAGCCCAAATTTATACTTTTGCATGCTTTCTGACACATTTATGATCCAAAGTTATATATAATAAAGAGGATCTATTTTTTCATTTAAAGTGTATAATCATAGTTTGGCAATCACAGCTATCAATTTTACACAACACGTTTTCCATTGTGACATTTTCAAAATTAAGACGAGTAACAAAAATTATGTAATATGTCCCAAATTCCAAAACAAAAGAATCACCTGAATTCAGGGGTACGTTCAGAGCCTTTGTTGTCTTGGACGATTGCTGGTTCTCCCTTTTCCTGATACAAAAGAGAATAGTCTTCCGGCAAATCCAACTTATATTTTCTAGAAGCAGCAACAATTACTTGACATATTCTTGTAAAAGGGCTCCCACTGGGTTTGCAGTACCTATAATGTCTTGAACCTGCCATCAGACCCACACAGGCTATGCCTGATAGCAAGGTTAGTATACTGAATCCTATGGTCCATCCATAGTTATCTTGAATCCATAAAATAACAGTACTCGAGAAAACAAGTCCAATTTTTATTGAGAGATAATACCAACTAAAGAAGGATGCCTTTGCCTTTCTGTCAGCGGTGTCAAATTGATCTGCACCAAAGGCTGAAAGACATGGTTGTATGGAACCGGATCCTAAGGAAATCATGTAAAGGCTGAAAAAGGTGAAGAAAGAAGAGTGCTTCAAGATGGACAACGATGTTGATAGAGTAAAAGTCACCATCCCCTTTTACAAAACGATGAAAATTACAAAAACATTAATATCACATAGAAATTCAATCTCACATTTATATCACATCGAAAATCAAGTTTAATATTTTTTTTCTTTTCTTTTTTTACAAACTTTTTAATAAGAAAAATTCAAAAGTAGCAAATTTAGTAAAAAGTATAAACTTTTGGTGCTATGAGGTTTCAATATGTAAATTTGATTTATTAATTTGTAAAAATATCAACAAATAAGATCATGAAGCACAAAAGAGGCCATATATCAGGATGTGCCATAAACTATCTCAATAAACTATCTGTGTTGTTTAGCAGGGACTCTTTATTCTATGCACAATTTTAAGGATGTAATATTCCCTGTTAGAATTAATTTTGTCTCTTTTTAGCTGAATATACTATGATACAATGCATAGCTTGCTTCTTTATTTAATTATTATATATTAAGTTTTTAGTGAATCCTTGGGGAATTCCCAATAATTTGGACTAATCTTCAGGTTTTGGATTTTTTTTTTTTTTGGTGGGGTGGAGTGGAGGGGAATATTTTAAACTAATCTTCGGATTATGAATTCCCAATTATTTGAACTAATCCATATTTTTTTTTGGGCCTATTTTAAATTTTCAACAATCCTAATCTTTAGCCATGTATCATGCTTCTCCATTGTCATTATATAATGATTCAAGAAAACTAACCAAATTGTAAGGAAGTGAACAAAAAAAGCTGATTACTTACAGCAAAATTAATGACACAGAAACTCATGATAGTTAAATAATTTCCCCAATAAGAATCCGACACATAAGCTCCGATAAGTGGCGCAAGAAAGTAACTGCCCAACCATGTTGAGGCATGTGTTGCTGCTGTAACATTATCTTCAAGTAGCTCTGTTTTCAGATACACCACTAGGTTTTTTAGGATGCCAAAGATGACAATGCACACACATAGCTCAGTAACTGTAATTATTATGAAACATTAGACAATTATATCTTATAAGATTTTAATAAGTTCCTTATCCTAGAATAGATTGCGAAATACCATGTTAGAATTTCTACATCATACTATGTGCTAACGCCTAACATACAAAGGTTGTCCCGGTTGGTAAAGTTGGTATATGAATTTATAATAATGCTAGCTAGTAGCTATAAACCAAATGCATAGGCTTGCTTACTATGGAACTGGCTTATCATAAATCAACAAACTTGAATCATACGTTGAACTTGATTGGAGTTTAGGGAATCATGTGCGGTGTAAAAGGGAGTCTAGTATAATCTAAAGTCGAAAAAGAAGTTTTCATCAGAACTCCTTTCTTTTAAGATGAACTATCGAGCTAAACTAATTTTGAGAGTTGAGACTTAATTAGGTTTAATCAACTAGCTAATTTCAATGTCAAATGCCATAAAAACGCCATAAGGTAAGAAAAATAACTTCTTACACAGAATTAAAGAGGAAGCTTTCCAGCCACCGGTTTGTTGCTTCAAAACTGAGGTGGAGGAGCTAATATTCTACAGCACGGAAACAAAATTGTTCTTAATTCATAATAAAAGAAAGAAAACGTTTAACAATAAATCAGTAAACAGCTCATCAAGCTATCAATGTTTACACAATCGTTCTTTTTTTTTTTGTGTGCTTTGGGTTGGCTGGAATCTCAACCCCTGTTTCTCAAATGGTTGCAAAATTAATAGAAAAAAATAAAATTATGATAAATTTATTTAACAACTAAACAAACCAAAAGCTAGAGTTCAATTGTTGAATTTACAAGTATGTTAAACCAGATGTATGTGTATTCCATGCAAGATACACTAGTTCTACATGGCCAGTTCTATACTGGTAAAAGATTAGCAAATTTTGGTTTATAGGGGCTAATGTTGTAATTTTCCGTACCTCATTTTGGTTTTCTTCGGCTGCTAGCAGACTAATTCTTGCCTCTTCCGCTAAACCCATTTCTTCTCCTCAGAGATAAGATTCTCGTACTGGGTGCAATAGTTTTCCTCTCTTTTTTTCTTTTTTTTTCTTTTTTTTTTTTCTTTTTGCCCTTTTACCTTCCGAGATCTCGTTTCAAGTTATAGAGTGCAATTGTTTATAGGTGTCAACACTCAACACCACAATGGGCGAGACATCAAACATGTACATGTTACATTATATAAAGCTTCTGTTGAATCTACATTAGTTCATACTATATTGAAACGGTACCACAAAAGTCAAAAGGTCACTTTTTCTTGAAAAAATCTGATTACATTAATAGTAAACGACACTATTCTTTGTTGGATCTTATGCGCCTAAGAGAGAACCAGCAACCCGTAGAACATTCGCCTATGTTCTCTTGATGGGTGATCATTGTAAATGAATTAGAGTTTTGACAAATTATTTTTTTTGAAGGTTGTGGTTTGCCAATAAATTTAATTGCTTTATTAACATCAAATATTTATCATATGTATCTTCAGTGAAATTTTGTTTCTCAACTTGCATAGATTTTTAGCAAGGAAACACTTAGCAAATTTTATATCGACAATCTAACAATAATTTTTAAATAAATTCAATAAAAGTGAAAAGTATGCATAATATATTTGAATATATGAGTAGAGTAAAATATATTTCATGCGTTTTAAGTGTTTTTGAGGTATAAGGACTGCTTATTTTAAAAATTTCAAAATTCAAGTTTCTTGATAACTGACAAAACAGATTTAAATGTTGTCTTTTTCATAGCATGAATTTCAAAATTCATGCCTACGCTGTTGGATTTTAAAGATAAAATTATTTTATAAATTTGCTTAAGACTATAACAAAAAGTGATCCATCGTTTTTGAAGATTTTTTTCTATAGTTTTGACTCAGCACGATTCACAAAAAACAACTCAACAGTAATAAAACTTCGACATCAAATGCTACATAATTCTAAGTTTGACACCGGCATAAAAGATTGAGGATATTCCTACTTTAGGCACAACCATCATAAAATTATGATTTTTACAGCAATACTCAAATGAAAATTTTTTATTTTTACTTAAAAGTATATCTTGAAATTGCTCAGAATGGGCCGACACAAGATTCTCCTCCAGAACATATTGTTACAAAAAGATATACTAATTGAAGGAGGCTAACCAACGGGCTTATCACCAATAAAGAAAATTAAAAAATGCGAGCAGATCTTAGGTTCTTTCTGGCTTCAGTGTCTTGTAATAGTGGGTATCTTGAAGCAAGTCACTGACACAACAGGTCCCTAAGTAATGAAAAACAGTGCCAGTTGTTAAGCAGTGATTTTCTGGAGTTGTCTACAGAATGAATGGACAGAGGATCCTTTCTCTTCTTGTTTGTGTGTGGAGGTGGATGGTCCTATTTCTTTTGTGATGGCTGGACACCTTCCCTATAATATCCTTTTTCTGTTCCAAAAAATTTGATAGCGCTGTCAAGGTGTCCTTTTTTTACTATACTTGATGGGAACTTAATCCCTGTTTCGTGAAAAAAAAAATTAGCAGAATCTTTTAAAAAGAAATTTAAGTTCTGAAAATATCTTAGTAAGAACTGAAAGTGACTCTCTATAAATTACAAGTCATGTATATAGGCCTGTCAAACGTTGAAACAGAACACGGAACAGATCTGTTCCGCTTTCGTTTTGTTTCAGTCGACGGAATAGAAATTGATTCCGTTTAACGTTCCGTTTCGTCAAACGTAACAGTTTTCCATTCCGTTTAACGTTTCGTCCTTCATTTACCATTGATTTCAGCGGAATTCCGTTTTCCGTTTCAAAAATGTTTATAAATTTCAGTTCTGTTTCCATTCTGTTTTCATAAACGAAACTGAAATATCTTCCATTTAACGTTCCGTTTGGACGGAACGGAACGGAACACCCATGCGGAACGGAATTTTGACAGGTCTACATGTATACTGTGAAACTTCTTAAAGTTATTAATTTATTATAATTAAAAAAATAAAGAGTAATTTTTTTTGGAGGTCACTAAACTTTGTCTATAATCCATTTTTAGTCACTGCCTTTCAATTTCTTCGACTTTGGTCACTAAACTTTTAATGTTGTCCAATTTTGATCACTTGATTTTGTCTAGTTAACCATAAAATTAGCCTACTAATCAATATATTTGCTCGATATAGAATATATCCTTACTACTTATAAAAGCATCTAGAAAAATGTTAAACATTTCATATAAAAAGAGTAGACCATTGATTTGTGTAATTTGATATGATCAATGGTGTAGACCAAGGTTAGACTTTTTATTAAAAAAGATTAAGTTATTACTAAATTAGCTATTTATTTAAAATGAAAGATTAAATTATTGATTTTACCATATCTTCATTGCCTAACATGTAAAATTCTATATGAAATAAAAAAAATAATATCAATATTTTATTTTCTTATTTGCCCACGTATTAAGTGCATCTTTTGCTATTTAATTCACAAGTTGGATATCACAAAAATCAGATTTAGTGTCAAATTAATTGATTAATTATACAAAATCTTCACATAGTGATCAAATTGGACCACATTGAAAGTTTAGCGATAAAAATCGAACAAAAAAGTTCAGTGACTAAAAATAAATTATAAACAAAATTCGTTGACCTCTGAAAAAATTTACCCAAAAATACACATTTGATAAGAATGAGGTATAGATGTATAATTACTGTTTTACAACATATTCTTTCTCTGACGTTGATAATTCATGAAATAGTTTTGCCAATATGTACAGTCATTATCTTCAACAAATGCCTTCGAAATTCTGATTAGTGGCTGGCGAGGTGTAGGGGAATTCCGAATTCCTCTAATTGGAGAAGTTGGCGTTTTGTATTTCAGTTTTTCTTAAGGTCGCTATTAGTTGATGGGTTCGTAGTTCGTACTGACACTACAGGAAACTGCAGCAATTGCATGGGCATTTTTCAGTTGCATCGGTATTGCAAAATCAGTTGCATCGGCATATATAATTGCATTGGGACCGCCAATGCAAATGATTTTTACCCTGTTGCATGCACAAGACTCATGCAAGTGAATACCAGTTACATCGGCTTAGACTGATGAAAATGAATGTAAATTTCACTTAAGTGAGTCGGTTCTCTATCATTTTGTTGCATAGGTGAAACCGATGTAATTAAATATGAATTGCATGAGTGATGTCAATGCAACTGATATTTTCAATTGCATAGGCATGACTAATGCAATTGAATATGAATTGCATGAGCGGTGCCAATGCAACTGATATTTTCAATTGCATAGGCATGACGAATGCAATTGAATATGAATTGCATGGGTGATGCCAATGCAACTGATATTTTCGATTGCATAGGCATGACCAATGCAATTGAATATGAATTGCATGGGTGATGCCAATGCAACTGATATTTTCAATTGCATAGGCATGACCAATGCAATTGAATATGAATTGTATGGTTGATGTCAATTGAATATGAATTTGTTAAGTAAAGCAATACGAGTATTAGATTTTAGTGATTCATATAAGTTTTTGTCCAATTTTTATGATTAAACAAGTTTTGTGGTAATGTCCTTAATAAGATTTATGTACTTGATTACTGAAAATTAGAATTAACTAAATATTTAATTAAAAACGTATGATAAGAAAAAGTAGCATGAAGAAATTTTAATTGATAATTTTATGAATAACTTTTAATTGATAGTTTTATAAACTGGCATGGTGTAAAAACAATTATAATTTATTTCTATCCATGAATATTAACATATATAAAAATCAATGGAGAAATAATTCTAAAGATTAACGTTTTTAACACAAAAATATTAATCAAAATTTACTCGAGGAATATTCGAAACTTTTGATTAGTTTAATTTACAATTATGCATTTTTCTTTAAGTAAGTAAGTTAATTATCTTATTCTTAACTTGGAGAAAGAATAGAACAATTTGAGAGACTGATAGGCGAACCCACCTGCATGCCAGTCTTCTCTGTTCCTTTTGCGTTGTGATTTTTTCTTCATTGCAAACTCCAGGCCATCCCTTCTTTTCCTCCTTGCGTTATTCCCTTTCAGAGCAGGTCCTTACTCCAACTCCCATGCGTGCTCTACTTAGAAACTTTCTAACTTCTGCTCTCTCTTATTCCCTTCAAAGCAGATCCTTCTCTCTTACTTTTTTAGACTATCTCCGTACAGTACATGATTAATTTGTGCAAAAAAAAAAAAAAAGCTAATTGTACACAAGACGTCCTGTGCAAAAATTAATTAATTTGGAGATTACACTTCAGGCACGTCCTGGTTTGCAAAGAATGTAAGATAATTGTGTACTTAAATAATTGTGCAAAGAAAGTAAGCTGGTACAGTAGTTTGCGCTGTACCGGCTCTATGTTGACCAAAATAATTATGCAAAGAAAATAATTATGCACGTCCTTGTTTTCTCAATACCAATCCATATCTCAAACTTCGAGTTCTTTATTAAATTCTATATTGACAGATCCCTGAACTATGCTCTTTGTCAAAAATCACAGAACTTTAGACTAGACTGGTATACTTAAGTATTATCAAAAAATATATTTAAGGCACCAATTATCTCTCCCGCCAAACTCTTTACCATTCCCCACCGTAACTTTTAGACTTTTAAGGAATGAAATAAATATATTTTGTTCAAACGAAGAGACACCATTGCACGCTGGCATTGATGCGCCAATAAATATAACCCTATCATAAATTCTCTTATTAAACACAATTTCCAAAAAATATCGAGTTGCAAAATGAAAAGTTTAAAGTTCATGGTTTATATGGACAAATTGTATCACCATAGGCCTATCAACAACATAGCAGGGTATATATCAATTTTAACTTACTGTCAAACTTTTAATATATATCAATTTTGAAATCTTTTTACAAATAATAGTAATAGAGATTTTCAAACAAGGTTAATAGATTACCATTTCATTACATATCAACTTACATATCATTGGTAATATAAATATATAATCTTTCAATGAATAGAAACCAAATTACTTGAGCATTTTTTATCAAATTAATTAGTGTTACTTAAATTTTGAAGATATTACAAAAATGATGTTATGCGATACAAAGACGAATTCATCAAATTAATAATTTATGTCATAATAAAAGTACCTTAGCAATTTTTTATCAAATTAATTAGTGTTACTTTAAATTTTCAAGATATTTAAAAAATATCAGTAAATAACATCAATAAAATGCTATGGCTTATATTAATTCAAGTTCCGTTTGTGACCCTATGTCAAACAATACAAGTTACATGACAAATAACAATGCACATATATTTGGACACAAAAAAAAATAATGTTATGCGATACAAAGACGAATTCATCAAATTAATAATTTAAGTTATAATAAAAGTACCTTAACAATTTTAATCAAATTAATTATTTGTAATTAATAATGTTGAATATTTTAATCAAATATAAATATCTGACTAATTTATCATGAAGTTATTAGATTACAATTTGTATTTCCTAAGACTAATTAATAGTTTTCAAGTAAGGTTAATACATTACCATTTCATTACATATCAATTTGAATTTTATTGGTAATTTTAAATATATAATCTTTGAATTAATAGTATAAGTTAATTTGTATTTTAATATTAGCACTTAAAAATCATATATTTTCATTTTCATTACCTACGAGTTCGTTCTAAAAAATTTATGCTTCAAATAAACGATCCAAGCTGCTCAATCTCATCTTCATATTGAAATATTTTAGAAACCAAATTACTTGAGCAATTTTTATAAAATTAATTACTGTTACTTTAAATTTTGAAGATATTATAAAAATATCAGTAAATAACATCAATAAATTGCTATGGCTTATATTAATTTAAGTTTTGATTGTGACCCTATATCTAACAATACAAGTTACATGACAAATAACAATGCACATATATTTGGACACAAAAAAATAATGTTATGGGATACAAAGACGAATTCATCAAATTAATAATTTATGTTATAGTAAAAGTACCCTAACAATTCTAATCAAAATAATTATTTGTAGTTGTACTTAATAATGTTGAAGATTTTAATCAAATATAAATATCTGACAGATTTATCATGAAGTTATTAGATTACCAATTTGTATTTCCTAAGAGTAATTAATAGTTTTCAAGGAGGGTTAATAGATTACTATTTCACTACATATCAATTTACATGTCATTGGTAATGTAAATATATAATCTTTGAATGAATAATATTACATCAAATTTGTATTTTAATATTAGCACTTAGGAATCATATATTTTCATTACCTACGAGTTCGTTCTAAAAAAAATTATGCTTCAAATAAACGATCCAAGCCGCTCAATCTCATCTTCATATTGAAATATTTTAGAAACCAAATTACTTGAGATATTTTTATCAAATTAATTATTGTTACATTAAATTTTGAAGATATTATAAAAATATCAGTAAATAACATCAATAAATTGGAGTTTTGCTATGGTGAGTCGCGACTCACAAGAGGGTCCGTGAGTCGGACTCTAAACTCCTAAATCTTGTTCAAAATGACCGATCCAAACTGTTCAATACGATCTCCTTATCGAAACCTCCATACTGACCAAATTTTACATTTTTTCGAAATTTTTAAGTATTTTTTTCGGATTTTTAAAAATTGCTATTTTTTAACAGTTCAGAACTAATTAGATTAACGATTTTCTAAAATTTCAAAAAAATATACTTAAAAATTTTTAAAAAAATGTAAAATTTTGTCAGCATGGAGGTTTCGATAGGGAGATCGTATTGAACGGTTTGGATCGGTCATTTTGAACAAGATTTAGGAGTTTAGAGTCCGACTCACGGACCCTCTTGTGAGTCGCGACTCACCATAGCAAAACTCCAAAAAATTGCTATGGCTTATATTAATTTAAGTTTTGATTGTGACCCTATATCAAACAATACAAGTTACATGACAAATAATAATGCACATATATTTGGACAAAATAAAAATAATGTTATGAGATACAAAGACGAATTCATCAAATTAATAATTTATGTTATAATAAAAGTACCTTAACAATTTTAAACAAATTAATTATTTGTACTTAAGAATGTTGAAGATTTCAATCAAATATAAATATCTAACGGATTTATCATGAAGTTATTAGATTACCAATGTGTATTTTCCAAGAATAATTAATAGTTTTCAAGCAAGGTTAATAGATTACCATTTAATTCCATATCAATTTACATGTCATCGGTAATGTGTGTGTGTATATATATATATATATATATATATATATAATCTTTGAATGAATAGAATGACTTCAAATTTGTATTTAAATATTAGCACTTAAGAATCATATATTTTCATTACCTGCGAGTTTGTTCTCAAAATTTATACTTCAAATAACCAATTCAAGCCGCTCTATCTCATCTTCATATTGAAATATTTTAAAAACCAAATTACTTAGAGCAATTTATATCAAATTAATTAGTGTTACTTTTAAATATCAAATAAAAGGTACCAATGTATTAAACTTTTAATTACTATGATAAATTGAAATAAATTGTACATACTTAAGTTGGTGGTTGTCTTATTTCAATGAATAGAATAACTTCAAGTTTTTGTATTTTATTATTATCACTTAGGAATTATATATTTTGATTACCTACAAATTCTTTCTCAGTATTCATGCTTCAAATATCCGATCCAAACCACTCAATCTCAACTTCATAGTGAAATCTTTTAAGAAACTAATTTTTATATTTTTTCAACAATTTTTACATTGTTTTAAAAATTTTAGAAATTTGTCCATCTAATTAGTTTTGAGCCCACCAATAATAATTATATATTTATATTTAAAAATTCAATAAAAATAGTAAAAAAAGTACTTGAAAAATTTTATCAAACTAATTTTTTTTGAACGGCTCTCTAAAACCAGGGGCAGATCCAAAATTTTTTTTTAACCTAGGCACAATTATAATATAATAAAATTTTAAAATAAAATAAATATTAAATTTAATAAACAAAGTCATTCTAAACATATATAATTGAAATATTACAAAATACATCATCATTTTCATAAACCTAGTCATTTTTTATGATCTTTACTATATCAATCACCAAAAAAATACAAAAAATAAAAGAAACACATTATTTTTAGACATGTCCAATATTTTCTAAATCTTAGCCCAGAAACTACGATTTTTAAAACCTATGCACCTATCAAATCCTACTATCCGGGTCTTTAATTTTTCAAAAAAGAACCCAGGTAAGTGCTTGGGTTACATAGTATTTAGATCCGCCACTGTCTATATCTAGACTTTTTTAAAGATATATTCATAATTATTATGCTACCAAATAAAATTAAGCGCCAAACCTAAACAATTTTCCCTCCTAAATATTCTAGACTGATTGATCATTTGATTGTAATTGTGTAAAATTCAAATAAATTACAGTCAATATCAATTGAAATATGTAGAACTATATTTTTTCCCTTCCGTACAATTTAAACAACAGATCCATGCAAATTCATTAATACGCATTTAAGTTTCCATCTGTCTAATTAATCACTTGCGCCTCCTATATCTCCGCCATAAGAAAAAACCCTCCTCTCTCATAATTCTAAAAAAAACAAGAATTCTTTTATCTCATTGCTTCTCTCTCTCACCGCTCATCCTAAGAAAAGGTAATTCTTTCTTTTAACCTTTCCTAATAAGAGCTAAACCTGCAATCCAAAATCCATTTATACGGTTTTTCTTTTTATCCAAAACCTGCAATCAGAGAGAAGCAATCTCTGGCGGTTTTTATTTTTCCTTTCTGATTAGTTTCAACTTTTTCTATTTTTTTTTGCCTCTCAACTATAATTTAAATAGTTTAAAAGTGCATCCATTATTTGAAATATTTCTAGTTCAGAAAGAGAGTTTAATTTATTTATACTCTTTGATTAAACATTGATTTTGTTGATTTGTTAGGATGGCAACCAAGAGACGCAACAAAAAACGGACTGCTGCCAAAAATCACCGAAGTCCGACTATAGTTGATGAGGCTATGGTTGAGGAAGCTAAAGTTGGCGAGGATATGGCCATGGAAGCTAGAGTTGAGGAGGCTATTGCCGAGGAGCCTCAAGTCGAGGATGTGGCCGAGGAACATAGAGCCGAGGAGGCTATCTTTGAGGACGCCTTATGTGATGCCGGTTCGAAATCCGACCGACCTAGGTCAAAGCCATTCACTGACGAGCGAAGACTGGAGCAACCTATGGTGAGAAAGCGCAAATACAGGGGTAAGCAACGCTTAGGTAAAAATGTTCCACGAAGAAAACGTCCAAAACTTTTTGTGTTAGGTGACAGGGCTTTCAAGTCAGTTCCTTTCGACAAAAAGGTCGCGAACACAATAACTCAGATTGTGTTTAGTAATGTGGGAGGGCCTTATACGCTATACTCACAATTTAAACCCGGCGAAAAGAAGTTCTTGCGTGCATTCTTGGTAACAAGTTTTATATATTATGAATTTTCATTTTTGTTGAATTTATATTCCAAGAACTATTTTTGTCAGACTAAACCATGCAAGAATGTTCCTATATATTGTCTACAGTCAAATGTCAGGTCAGAATATATATTGGCTTTGTTGCTTGATTTGAGGAAAAATGGATAATGAGGGTCATGTTTACTTTTATTACTTAGTATTAATGAGGGTCAGAATATATATCGTTATTATTGTTATAACTTGGCATTGCAACATGTTATCACTAGTAATGAGGGTCATATTTACTGTCACTTAATTAGCTTAATTGGTATCTATTTTGGGACGATTCTAGTTTGTGTGATTGTCTTAGTAGTACAAGTCTTAAGTGAGAAAGGGCTTATTTTTTTTAATATTTGTAAAATTAGGACATAAGATTGTAAGACAGTTATGATAACAAAAGTAAATTTATAAAAGTAAAAATATTTATAGATGCATGAGACATGGACCAGATGCATGAATTTTTATTGCTTGTTTATTCTTAGGATCACTAAAATGTTTCATTTTCTTTCCTTGTAGCATAAGTATAGATGGGGCAAGAAGAAAGAGTCTATAAACTGCTCAAAAGTTTTTCACCGCATCGCAATTATGCATTATTCAAACACTCTCACTAAGCTAAGGAATAAGTTGGCAAAGAAACTAAAGGCGTGTGCTCATTTACTGATACGGTACCAGGTCTTAGATGCATTCGGTGTAAGCAGAACTTATAATTTGTTTTAATTCAATTTAACCAAGTCACCTTCAACCTCTTGTTTTAATTTGTTTTAATTTAATGTAACTTCCTTAGACATAGGATGTGTACTTTTACAATGTACATTTTTTTAAATAAATAAATAATTATTTATTGACTAGTCACATTTTTATTTGACTTCCTCTCTGTTTCTATTTCAGCCTATTAAGTCACATTCAACATCTTTCGGAAGAAATGGCAGGGGTGTGTTTTATGATGAAGGGGAAGATGAAGATGAAGATTATGATGGAGATGGAGATGGAGATGAAGAAGAAGAAGAAGACGATATCAACAATGTGCAGAATGTTATAACAATTGCTGGAACTATTTTTGATAGGAACAAGTTTGATGCAGATGACTATGATGAGTCCCCTTTTAATTCTGATATTAGTGATGATGAGGATGATGAAGAAGAAGAAGAAGAAGAAGAAGAAGAAGAAGAAGAAGAAGAAGAAGAAGAAGAAGAAGAAGAAGAAGATGATGATATCAATAATGTGTCAGATGTTATAACCATCGCTGGAAATATTTTTGATAGGAATGAGTTTGATGCAGATGACTATGATGAGTCCCCTTTTAATTCTGATATTAGTGATGATGAGTAGCATAGATGGGTGGTTCTTTAGCATTTTTGTTTGGTGGTACAATTGTTGGTTCTTGTGACATTTGGTATAATTTTTAGGTTGGATGATATCTATTTTAGATTGTATTTTATGTATCCATTTTGTGTGGTAATTTTAATGCATTATTTTTAGTTAATTTTATTTAATGTGATATTTGTTAACAATTAATATGAATGAAGATAATATTCAATTATTTTTATTGATAAAATCATGCAATTATATTTGTCAAATCTATTACAAATCACACAAGTCAATTGCATCGGTTAATCTCATGCAAAAATAAGTCAATTATAAGAGATGAATGGATGCAAACAAAGTTAATTGCATCCGCTAAGTTCATACAAAATAGTCAATTACATCGGCGGTACGAATGCAAAATAAGCAAGTTGCATCGACAAAACCCATGCCAAATAAGTTAATTTGATCGTACGAATGGATGCAAAAGAAGTCAATTGCATCCGTTAAGTCCATGCCAATTAAGTTATTTGCAATGCAAGAACGAATGCAAAAAAAATTAATTGCATTGGTAAGTCCATGCAAAAGAAGTCAATTCCATCGGTAGATCGAATGCAAAAGATGCCAGATGCATGGACTAATTTGATGCTAAAGAAGTCAATTGCTTCAACAAAATGAATGCAAAAGAAGTCAATTGCATCAACAACATGAATGCAAAAGAAGTCAATTGCATCAGTCCAACTCATGTTAAACATTTTAAGTGCATCAACCAAGCGAATGCAATGGATGCCAGTTGCATCATCTAATCCCATGCAAGAGAAGTCAATTGTCTCGGCAAAATGGATGCAAAAGCAGTCAAGTGCATCAGTCCAACCCATGCAAAATAACTCAATTGCATCCGACAAACCCCTTGCAAAACACATAAGTTGCATCTGTTTTGCCCATGCAACCTTGCATCGGTTTAGCTGATGCAACTAAATACGCCCATGCAACTGTAAATGCCAATGCAATTGAGCGTTTGCATCAAAGCCTGTTGCATCGGCCTAGTTGCATCGGTATAGCTGATGCAGAACGCATGCTGCATCAGCACTACGGATGCAAAGAGCCCATGCAATTGCTGCAGTTTCCTGTAGTGTGAGTGTTAGTTCTCATTCTTCTTTATTTTTGGATAGGAACTTTCATTAGTCGTGCTTGACATATTGGACGAGTTTTGTCTTCTTTTTTTTTTCAAAAACATATGACTTCAACTAGATTCTTTCGTCACGGCTCTGGCACAACATACTTTGTTAACCTGTATTGTTGTTTTATTTATAATTTTTATTTAATGTAAATATTATTTTCATTAAGCAGAGTCGCTAATTTTTTTTTTTCAAAGGTTGGTGGGGAGTTTGAAGACATCTGCAGATATTTGTTTTGTTTATGCATTAGAAGGAGAGGGTTGAACTCATTTTTTTGCGAATTACGAGAGAAATAGCAAAAAAATTTAAAAATGCTTAAACGCCGGTGGACCCAAAACCACATAGAAAAACTTGAGAAAGGGAATCTCACTAAGAACAATATCTAACAAATCATATTAACTATAAAATCGACTTATAGTCAAAGCATTAAATTGGACACATTCAATTGGGCATATAAAATCTTAGGGGCTGTTTGGATCGCTTAGGAATATGAGGAATTTTCTATTCCTAGACATAAAGTATTGAAAAGTGTGTAATTTTATGAAAAATTTTGATTGTTTATAATAAATTTATGCCTAAAAATAAAAAAATTTCCAAATTCCCACTTGATCCAAACTTCCCGTACAGAGTAGACACCCAACACAAATAGTCAAGCTCATTATATGCACTTATTTCGACATCAAATTTCATCGCATCACTCCCAACTCCCAAACCCCGTCGATTTCCAAGAAGTGAGAAAACCTCCCCATAATCTTCATCTGTTCAGTACGAACCTGATGATAGTTCTAGCAAGTCATTACAATGAAGAATCTAAAGGACAATTTAACGAAATGAATTTTAGTAATAACACTATAAGAAAGATAATTTTTACATATATTTTTGTTGTTAGACTTTTTTATTTATGTTGCACATTGATTTATTGTTAGATTTATTTTTTATTGCTAGATTTAATTGATGTACTAAATCTAGAATTTTTTTTGGCAAGACTCAATATTTTATTAATATATCCTTAAAAATCTAGCAATTTATTTTTGATAGACTTTTCTAATCTTGTAATATCTAGTGTAGCAATATAAAAATGCCTAGCAATTTATTTTTGTTACATTAGATATTCCTAAATTCAAAAAGTATATAAAAAATAAATTGCTAGATTTTTAGTGAGCTATTAATAAAAAATTGAGTCTTGCTAAAAAAATTGTTAGATTTAATGCATCAATTAAATCTAACAATAGAATAATAACCAACATAAATAAATAAAAAAAAAATTTAGTTATGAAGTCTATGTAAAGATCTCTTTCTTGAAGTGTAGTGACCTTTTGTTTATACATTTTTATGTATTTCTGGCAAGAGAATCAACGAAGACCTCTACTTGTGTTGCTTAGGCATATCGTGTCACCGTGTGCATTAATCTTCTGATGCTTCACAAATATGCAGTGTCCTGTGTCCAGCAACATAATAGTTGAAAATGAAAAGGCGCAATTTACCTCATTCTTTCTTAGATCTGGTATAATATGATTATGCGTTAAAGAGGTCTTGACCAAGTTGACGGCTTTATTGATAAGATTAATCTGGTATTAATTTGAGCTTTTGAAGCATGAAGGTTGCATTGTCAGTCTCTAAGGGTCTGCTCCACAATATGCATATTAAAGGAGAGAAAGGTTGTCCAAATTTTGTTACCCTCCAAATCGGGGTGTGTACAAACAGTAGAGTAAACTTTCTCCAAATCACTCTATCTCACACCTCGTCTTCTCTTCCTTTCCATTACTCTCCAACCGATCTGGAGTGAGCAAACCCTTCGGTCAGAGTAACTTCCGTCACTTTCCTTCTTCTCCCTCCGAATTAGTTGTTGTGGAGCAGACCCTAAATATATTTACTGATTTGCTCTGATGAAAGGAATTGTTTAAATCCTAGAAGAGAAATGAAGTACAAGTAATTTTGTTTATGTAATGCAAATGCATGCTTGCATACAAAAGCCTCTTCATTGTTAGTAAGCTTTACCAATCAAGTCCTACATACATCAAGTCTTAAAATCCTTAATTTTTGCATCTAGGACCACAGAAGGTGAACTGGAACATAGTTAAGCCATATATGTTTGTAGCTATTTCTTTTTATACCTGTACCTCGAGGCACAATAAACAAACACAACTAGATTAAACAAGCTTAAACCTGCAAACAAAAAAAAGAAGCGATCTAGGTGCCCCTCGTTTAAATTTTCAGGAATCCATCCGGTAACCCTATTAACAACTGTCAAAATAAATGAAGTAACATAGTTACCAAGTGACACTGTTAGAAGAGCGAGTGCCAGACAAAGACTCCTCATAGAATCTGGTGCTTGGTCATAGAAGAAATCAAGCATGCCAATCTGGTTAAAAACTTCCCCAACACCTACTAAGACATATTGCGGTATTTGCCAGAAGATGGTCATTGGGACCGCAACATTCTGATGCATGAGACCTTCATCTCTTGCAATCTGTAATCGCTTCATTTCTACAAATGCGGCAGATAACATAGCAAGCATAGAAAATAGTAAGCCGATCCCGGCACGTTGCAAGTGGCACAGGCCTCCCTCGGTTTTAGTAATTCTACAAGCTACTGGCACGATTGTCTTGTCATATATTGGTGCAAACACAACAACAGCAATTACATTGAAACTTGAAAGCGAAGCGGCTGGAATGTTTAAAGAACCAAAGTGTCTGTCCATGACCATCCCTTGTTCTACAAAAACTGATGATTCTTGGGAAGAAACCGAGGCAAAAAGAATAAGTGTGGCCCAAATAGGAAGCAACCTTAATATAGATTTTAATTCTTCGACTTGCATCACGGTGCACAGCCTCCAAGGATTGAGAGCACCAGAGCAGGAGAAGTCTGAAGAGGTGATAATGGCCGCTTTGTCTAGGAAACTGCGTTCATAGGAGGTATATGTTAGCACACAATGAACTCCATTACATTTTCATATTCAATCTAAGGTGGATATACTATTGTCTATTGAAAGATAAATAAGGAACCCAATGTATGACAGAAACTGAGTTGTATATTATAAAAAAGATCTAATTTTTCATTTAAAGTATATAATCATAGTAAGCAAAGTAAAGCTTTCATTATTATCACAACACATTTCCTGTTATCACATTTTCAGAATTAAGACATGTAACAAAAATTATGTAATATTAACAAAATTCCAAAACAAAAGAATCACCTGAATTCAGGGGTATGTTCAGAGCCTTCATTTTCCTGGACAATTGCTGATTCTCTCTTTGTGTGATATAAAAGAGAATCGTCTTCCGGAAAATCCAACATATATTTTCTAGAAGCAGCAACAACTACTTGACATAATCTTGTAAAAGGGCTCCCACTGGGTTTGCAGTACCTATAATATCTTGAGCCTGCCTTCAAGCACATAAAGGCTATGCCTGATAGCAAGGTTGGTATACTGAATCCTATGGTCCATCCATAGTTATCTTGAATCCATATAATAACAGTACTCGAAAAAACAAGTCCGATTTTTATTGAGAGATAATACCAACTAAAAAAGGACGCCTTTTCCTTTCTGTCAGTGGTGTCAAATTGATCTGCACCAAACGCTGAAAGACATGGCTGTGTGGAGCCAGATCCTAAAGAAATCATGTAAAGGCCAAGAAAGTTGAAGAAAGGAGATTGCTTCAAGCTGGAGAGCGATGTTAATAGAGTCAAAGTCACCATTCCCTTTAGGAAGAAAATAACCAAAACATTGAGTTATAACAAATAAATAATCTCTGTGTTGGTTCTGAATAGCAGGACTCCTTGTTCTTAGTAAACGTTTATGGATGTAACATTGCTTGTCAGAATTAATTTTTATCTCATTTTAACATAATAATTGTACGTCCTAGTAAGGTGATCAGCTGGTACAATGCATCGTTTGCTTCTAAAATTATTTCTTTTTGAGTGAATCCTTCAGTAAATAGTCCCAAGTATTTTGACTAATCTTCAGATGTTGGCCTTTTTACCCCCAAATACACAACCCCTTTAGATTTTAATAATCCTATCCTTTTAGTTTTAGGCTTTTAGCCATGTATTGTGCCTCTCAGTTATCATTATACACTGATTCAATATAATTTACGAACTGAATGCAAGTAAAACAAGAGCCGATTACTTACAGTGAAATTAATGATACAGAAACCCATGATAGTTGAATAATTTCCCCAATAAGCATCAGACACATACACTCCGATAAGTGGGGCAAGGAAGTAAGAACCCATATATATTGAGGCATTTGTTGCTGCCGAAACATTATCTTCAAGTAGCTCTGTTTTCAGATACACCACTAGGTTCTTTGTGATGCCAAAGATGGCAATGCACTGACATAGCTCGGTAACTGTTATTATTATGAATCAGTAAACATTATATTTCTTAAGATTTTAATTAGTTCCCTTGTCCTAGAATAAATGATATAATCCCATGTTGGAATTTCTACATCAGTGTGTTAACATACAAATTAAGGTGGTCCCCAGTTGGTAAAGTTGGTATATGAATTTATTTTGCTAGAGAAACACACGGGCTTGCTCACTACTGAACTGGCTTAAATCAATAAAACTAGATCATACGTTGAACTTCAATGGAGTTTAGATAATTATATCTGATGTAAAAGGGAATTCTCTTATAATCTCAACCCTCAAGTCGAAAAGGAAATTTCATCAGAATTCCTTTCTTTAAATCTGAGATGACGAGCTACACTAATTTTGAGACTTAATAAGATTTACTCCCATTTTTATTCAAAAAAAAAACAAAAAGATTTAATCCCACTAACTGATTCCATGTCAAATGCAGCCCAAAATCCATATGGTAAGAAAAAAACTTCTAACTTACACAGAATTAAAGAGGAAGCTTTCCAGCCTCCAGTTTGTTGCTTCAAAACTGAGGTGGAGGGACCAATTTCCTACAGCAAGGATGCAAATTGCTCTAAATTTATAATAAAAAAGATAGAAAAAGTGTAACGAGTGTATCAATAAACAGTGCATCATCAAACTAACCATGTATAACAATCTTTTTCCTTTGGTTTGGTTGGAATCCCAGCTCTTGTTTCTCAAAAGGGGTTTGCAAAAATAACAATATTTTAAAAAAAAATTAGGATAAATTTATTAAATTTATTTAACAACTAAACAAATCAATTGCTACAGTCCAGTTATTCAAATTGATAGTATATTAAACAGTTGTATGTGGATTCTATGCAAGATGCAACAATTCTATGCTAGTAATTAACAAATTAGCAATATTTGGTACAGCCGTACAGGAGCACCATATGTTGTAAGGTTTCAGTACCTCATTAAGGTTTTCTTCTGCTACTAGTAGACCAATTCTTGACTCGTCCACTGAACCCATTTCTTCTCCTCCAAATTACAGGAATGCAGTGCCCAAATAAGAGTGTTCAATGGTTCATAGGACACCAGAATGGGAAAGGCATATATATTATATTCTACATATATATAGTTGATGTTGAGCCAAAGTACATTAGTAAGCTACCATACTATATATGTCAATATGTGGCCAGTTGGATCTTATGCGCCAAAGCCCAAGGTGCACTTGATCGGAGATCATTGCAAATAAATTGGAGAAACACAAATTATTGTAGTTTATCTTTATAGAACCAAATAATTTCATACTTACACAGTAATACTTTTAAACTGTTGCGTTTCTTCAGTGAAACTTTGTTTCTCAACTTGCATAATTTCTTAATAATGCTTTTCTTGACACGGTCCCAATAATAATTTTTTAAATTAGTTCAAATAAAGTGAGAAATTTAAAATGTAAAAGTATAGTATATGTGGACATATGAATAAACAAAAAATGAATTCATATGCGATTTTATGTATCTTTTAGATGATAGTATAAAAATCGCTCGTTTTAGACAATTCAAAATTCTATTTTCTTGATAAACTATAAAATATATTATAAACTATTCCCTTTTTCATAGACATGATCTGTGGGATGTATATTTTTATAATAGTTCTTTGAATTAATAAATTTTGATTTGTATAGCATCACTCAAATGCAAATATTCTATGTCATACCCAACAATTTGTTACATTAGTTAAGAGTGGATATAAATTTTGATTTGTATAGCATTTACTCAAATGCAAATATTCTATATCATACCTATTTGTTATGTGCTTACTATTTACTAAGAGTAAATTTAAATATACTTATGGCTAGCTTGAAGTTACATTAGTATATCTTTTGCAAACCTACTCCAATTAAAAATCTACGGATGTAAATTTTAGGTCTCTCTCCAAGCCCACTCTAATTTAAATATACAGTAAATTTTATGCATCTTTTCCAACCCTACTCCAATTAGTATACTTTTTGCAACTCCAATTTCCATTTTTTTTTTTTCGTAATTGCTCAGATCAGTCGACGCAAGGATTTTCTCCCACAGAATATATGGTTACAAATAATATACTAATTGCTCAGATCAGTCCACTGTTCCACAGTCTTATCAATCATTAATAAAGTGAAAAAAAGAAATGCGACGAGAACTATGGTTCTTTCTGGCTTGTTGTAGTGGGCACCTTGAAGCAAGTCACTGGCTTTGCGGGTGCATAAGTTGTTAAATGTGGGTTGTAAAGCAGTAACTTTCTTCAGGGTTTCCCATAGAACAGATGCATAGAAGATCTTTCTTTTGGGGGCAACAAATCTTTTTGTGATGCTCAAGCTCAACTCCTCCCTATATTGTCCTTTCTTAAGAAAATTTAATTGTGCCGTCAAGTTGTCCTTTTTTACAATTCGATGGAAACTGTATGTCTTTTTCTGTGGAAAAAAAATTACAAAATCTTTTAAGGAATTTTAAGCTCTAAAAATATCTTAGTAAGAACTGAAAGTGATTCTATATATTACAAGCCATACAGTAAAATTTATTAACATTTTCCATTACAATAAAAAAATAAAATCTGATAAGAATGAGGTATTGACGCATAATTACTGTTTTACTTTTACCACATAATCTTCCTCTGGATGTTGATAATTCATGATTCGAGAATTGTTTTGTCAATATGTATAGCCATTATCTTCAACAAATGCCTTCGCGATTCCAATTAGTGGTTGATGAGCTGTAGGATTTCCTAAATATTGGATAAGTTGGCGTTTTCTTTGTGACGTTTTGTTTTTCAGTTTTCCTCAAGCTCAAAGACACTTTTAGTTTGTTGATGGGTTTGTAGTTTGTACTCTGTTAGTTCTCTTTCTTCTTTATGTTGGAAAGGAACTTTCATTAGTGTTCCTTGGCATATTGGCATCGTAAAAAATTGAGGTCACATGAGATTTTAATAATATTAAATTTTGTACTATGAAATAATAATCGGTGTAAATTAATTGCCAAATGTTTTTGTTACTTTGTAAAACAAAAGGTTACAACAGAAGCATGACCTCAATTGTAAATGTTTAATATCTTAGTTAGCAATGTTCTAATATGCAGTATAATTTTTTTTAGTATATTTATTATTTAGAAACCTAATTAGATCATTAGCTTCTGGGTTATCGCTTTCGATTGCTAGAAATTATGATGTTTTGAGTGATGAAATTTTGAGTTTTATAAAGCAATCACTTTTTGACTGTTGAAAGGCTGGTTGGCGAATTGCCAGCCTAGCTGAAAATTATTAATAATTACTAAATAAAATAGTATTATCCTTCCCAGAAGTTTGCCAGCCAAGATCTTTTGCCCATTTCTTCCAGCTAAAAGTTTATACAATCACTGTTGGACAACTTTAATTGCCACTTACTAAAATATGACTGACGCTTTACAACTTTAATCCAAACGAGTTGTATAACGGATCAATAAGGAAGACAATTATAACTTGCTACATAAAAAGGTACATACTACGTGTCACAAGAACTCAAAAAATCGCTGGATAAATGAACGATCAGATTTGCTCGTATAATAATGAAGGAACGGTGAGATTTAATTAAACCGGAACATCGGATGGATATGACACGGTTCGCGTTTGTAGCTTTAAAATCCGCGCAAAAAAGTCACAAAAGTCCGCGATGCAGCTAGTTTGTTCCTTCAACACATTCCCATATGCTCCTATGTCCCCGCCTCCCTGGTTTTCTAAAAGATCTATATTTCAAATACTATGCTCAAGAATTCCTAGGGCTTTTTTCTGAAAGAGCCGAACTTTCATTTTAAATATCAAAGAGGGCTTCGTACTTTAGAAAATTTCCAAAAAGGCTCATGACATCTGCTCTGCGGCTTATGTCCTGCCTCCTGGTCTTGGGTTTTATTTTTCGGAATGAAAAAAAATTATTTGAGCTTTAGATCTAGCCGTATATTTTAGATTGCATGTCCTATGTGTCTCCTAAATCCTTATGTTACCACCAGAAATTGAATATTGAATCAAATAGATATCTACCTTGTTATTTTTCTTGAAACATATATTTTGAAAACTGAAAATTTTCATTTAAAATTCAATTTGTGCAATTAAATATTATATTTCATCCCCATCATATCATAATAAATATTTAAACATTGAAACTGTTAACTAGTGAAAAAATTGGATGATTAAAAAGAAAACATTATTCTTTTATGCTCTTTATAAAATCTCTATTTGGCAGAAAGAGATTGTAAGGAAAATATAAAAATTGGATAAAACAAGTTAAATTAATAATCCTATTATCCATTTAGTTTGAAATCTTCCATACATATTAAATCCCAATTATTTTTGAAATATTCCAATATATTATGCCGAATGATGTGGAGGCTTTCATCATGTAAAATAAAAAGCGAAATTTTAGAATTTAGTAGTAAATGAAGTTATACAATAAAAAAAATATTGAATTGTCTTCGTGTATTGTATTAATTATAAAAGTAATGTTTTAATTACAGAAGGGTAAAAATTATTAATTTCTCATAAATAACTTATTTTATTTTTAGGAGTGCTTCAGTTTAATTATTCTATTTTGGTGCATTGAAAATGAAATAAGAACTTATTTATTCTTATTTGCTAGGCGATAAATCTGGCATAGTTCAAAGTATTTGATTACTCTGTGTACAAAGGTTTTGTTGTATGAAGTTGGTCCATATAGTTTGATTTTTTTTTACACGAACTACTTTCATTCCAAAAAATTGCATACATATAATCATGTGAATATATTTTTGCAGATGTAGATAACCTATGGTTGGTAGGAAACTAGGAATTATATATATTATATATTTTTTAAATGCAGTGAGCATAACTGAACAAGCCGCAGATTATGAGCCCTTTTGGAAAAAAATTTATAGTACGGAGCCCCTTTTGATATTTCAAAGAATATTTGCGCCCTTTAAGGAAAAAACCCGAATTCCTATACGGGTGGAGATTTGCATTGCCGAACATCTCAATATATAGCCTGCAGAGCGTTTGACATAATCTGATTGCAACATTCAAAGAATGAAAACATAAGCAAATAAATAAATAAAATCATATCAGTCTGCCGCAACAGTACGTTATCCAGGTTTAAACCTGAGTATGGCCTAAAGAAAGAAATAACTTGAAGCCATGGCCTAGCGTAGTAGGTGGGGATCGACCTCAGAAATCTTCCGGCAGGAATGTTTTGAGACCCACAAGGTGGTTTTAACTGGGTATTAAAATATAAGGAGTTGAGGAACAAAATAGCAAAATATTAACAAAAGCTAAACAAAATAACAAAACTGAACTAAACACTTTTCATACATTGCTTCCAATACCAATATACTTTTTGGAAATATCACAAATTTGAGAGTCCATGCACAAGATTTTTACAATTTTTCTTTTTAAACAGCAGAATCTTCAAGCTTGGCGGTGGACAGGTCATTGATGCGGGGATATACTGCCTTTTCATCCAGCTGGTTTTGAGCCCATATTAACATCTTTAACAAGCTGGGAAGCTTTGGATCTGCAAAAGTACAAGGTTTCAGTGATTAAGAATGTCCAGTCTGCCAAATGTCTACCTCTCATGGTAAATATGTTTTTTTCCAAAAAAGAGGGAATTTATATTTCAAAGAATGTAATTTACAAAAATTGTTGCTTTACCTACCAAAATGGTATTTCTGATCATTGGTGTAACAAATTGCCCAACATTTGATACACAAACAAACAAGGAAAATAATCACAGATGCTGACAGTCCATATCATTTGCTTTAACATGGTACTATATTTATTGTCATATTATATAATCTTCCTAAAGATTCGTTCTACTAAAAAGTTTGAATAAATGCCAATTCACTAGAAACCTTCAGGCAGTTCAGCTGAAAATTTGCATTGGAAGGATCAAAGTATACTAACGCTTGAATGATTCTGGTACCAAATAAAATTAATATACTATATACACACCACTCGTGTAATGTCAAAAAGGCAAAAGCTTTTCTAATTGACTATAGTGGATGGCTTCCATAAATACAAAAATAACATTGCATCTGCAATTCAAATCCTCATGTTTAAAAGTTACTGGTATGATTGACTATATATAAAATACCTTTTTCATGGCTTTGACTGGTGAGAATGGCGGCATTGACCTCACTGGCAGTTTTCATGCGTTGAGACATATCTAGAAGACCTCCATATGGTGAATTCTTCACATCATCAAAAGCCAACAGCGCAACAGTCTTCTCTATTTCCTCCAGAAAGGCCGGCTGCACACAAAAGAAGCTTAAATTCTCAACTACAATCTATCCTGGAAATGCTTTCAGCATTCTAATTGGTTCAACTTCAATCAGCATTATGTAATAAAGTAAATCATCACAAACTCCAATGTCCCCAAGCATCTGATCCATATTATCTGCCAGGATGGCCCCAGTTGGCTGGTTTTAGATAACAAGGTCTAGTTCTTTCTTTAGATTGTTTTTCTTAATGAAAGCACTAATCTACAAAACTTTAGCCACTAACTTCAAATAAACATCAAATAATATTAATGAATAATCAGATTGGACCTGACCAACCAATCAAGATATCCTGACCCAAAACAACGTGCTAAAAAACAGAAGCTTTGATCTGGATGCCTCAGGTTGTGTATTGGCCTCTTGAATCACTAGACCTAGTTGAAACACACATAGAATTGAGGGAGGAAATGTACATTTTCTTCTCCACGAGGTGCAAGCTCATCCTGAGCAAACTCTAAAGCCTCTTCAATTTTACCCGTGCGAATCAACTCTATCAGCTTTTGTTGCTGAAGATGGAAATATAACTCTGGGTTTGTATCCAGTATCTGCATAGATAAAATTTTCCAATATCAGAACATTATAATTATTGAAGAAGAAATTCATTTCTCCTTACTCTTAATAAAGAGTTCGCATCTGAAATGCCTGTACCGACCTAATTTATTATTGCTGTAATGGTAGAAAAAAACAGTTGTTTTAATAATAGGACTATAGGAGTAATCATACCGATACCAGTTAAAAAACTTTTTTATATTATGATAAATGAAAGAAATGGAAAAGAAAACATAAAAAAGCAAAATAACCTCAGGATTCAAATCGTTAATCTTCTCAATAGCATCTTGAACATTGCCAGATTGCACTGCCATTTTTACAGCCATTCGATCCGTTATTGTTGCAAGATCAATATCCGCTAAAAGCCGTTAAGTAATCCTTGAACTCAATTATCATAATTAAAACAGAAAATTACAGTAACACCATTTCCATGTCATATATAAGTACTGTACATGATGGAACGTATCGCCATCGTATAGGATTCTGTCTGTATTTTATATGAGTACTAACCTAGCAATGGCCAGTCAAGAGTTGTGCTAACAGTCTAACAGAAACTGGTCAAATTAGGTATTGGCACACGCTCGTTGAGTTCTCACTTCTCAGCAAGCAATTAGATTAGTGTATCTTGATAGCAGTGAATATTAAAAAACCGCACACTAAATATTAAAAATAACAGACCAACCAGCATGCCCGTGAAAAATGACTATCATTTAATGAGTTCTATTATAAACTGAATGTACCACAATTTGGCCTAACTACTCATCAATACTGAAATTTACGTTTCTATTTTTACTCCCGTTACATGAAAAGGGGATAGTAAGACATTAAGGTACTTCAGCTATCTTATCCAGTAGTTTGAAACGGATAGAGCACATCAGATAATCAGTTTCTACTTTTGCACGCTGTGATCCCTCTTGTTTTTTTAAAAACATAACCCCATTTAATATTTACAGTTTTGCGGAAATGTGCATTTACATATTTTAAAATTTTCAGCAGTAGGTTTGAAATTACCGCCAAAAATAGAAAAAATAATTATTAAAACTTTAACAAAAGAAGAAGAAGAGGATACGCTCAGTGCCAGACTCAAGACGAAACTTCTCAGCTGCATCAACGTAGCCTTCAGTTACGAGAAAGTTCATTATGAGCCGATTCATATCCTCCTTCCTAATCTTCACTTCCTTCAATTTTCGTTCCCACTCATCACGAGCTATAAACTTCCTTGTCGACTGAAAATGAAAATTGCAAGAAAAAATTCAGACTACCTTTTCTTCATGTCCGCTGCTATATTCTCACATAGGCATTCGAAAAAGATTATAGTTTATTTTGATAAAAAAAATATATTTAAGAACTTTCTACATCCAGCACATGACAATAGCTTCAATTATCAAGAGTATACAAGGGAAAGAGGGATTCCGATCTGGATTCTCCCCATTGTCCGATTGACTACTCAAATGCCACTGTCAATCCTCGATCAAACCCTAATCACAATCTGACAGTGGCAATGGCGCAGATACGCCTCGTGTGTTCGTGCGAAAATGGAGAAGAGAAAAACCATAGAGGGATGGAAACCCTAGGTCGTAACGATGGTCAACTGACAACTGCGCAACGGAGATAATAAACAAAAGAGATAAAGAGAGAGAGAGAGAGAGAGGTGAAATTACTGAATGGAGAGATGCCATGTGCCGTGTCGAGAAACGAGTCGAGCGAGATGATCTTCTGGCGACACGGCGGAGCAGCTTGAGCGTCGAGCGAAGCGAAACACGAGAGAAGGAAAGGAAGAGATGAATCGAGTAGTGACTAGTGAGTTCCGATCTTCTGGTTCCTTTGTCTGAGTCTGTTTTTTGTTTGGAGTCCCTGACATGAGAACATAATGCATATGCCGTTTGTCAGAATTGGGAAACATGGTTTGCTGCAGAGGAAGGGAGTAGAGAATCCGAATTGGAAACTGGAAAGGGAAAAGGGGTTTCTTTTACGCGAAGGTAAATGTCCTTCGGAGGCCCAACCAAAATTAAGCCTGGTTGAAAGCTGGACTTATGTGTTTTTTTTGGGCTATTTGGGCTTTGATAAAAGTTGATATCTTGATATCTTCTACTCTTAGCCTGTTCTATAACTTCGGTTCATCCTCCTACGTCCTACTTGGCTACCTATCTGATACGAACAAACCATGTATTAATTAGAAAGGATTTTCACTTTCAAGCTTCAAGTTCAAGGTCTAATATCTGAACTACAGCTAATGAACATAAGAGATCAAAAAGGCAATAATATTTCAGTCATTTTATGTCAAAAAATATAGATGTTATTTGAAGGTTGAATGCAACGATAATTATAATTGTTGACTATTTCTTAGAGTTATTTGTCATTAGACCCTAATGCTGAGTTGTAATGGCATCTTAGAGAAAGTATTAATATGATATCAAAATTTCAATTATTAAAACGCTCCAGCTTAAAACTAAAAAGTTATAGAGGACAGAATCTAACAGTTTTTCAACATGTACAGTATTATAAATATATGACCTTTTTCCTACTAGCATTATCATTTTTTTTTTAGTTTGATAGATGATGTGAGAGTACGAAGAAGCAAGTTAGTGCTCCACACCTTTTAAAGTTGCAGAACGCTTCAACGTGTCCAAACAGGCAATTATAAGTTTTATGCGCTTATACAAATATTGAATTATTAGTTTTGCAGCCACCAAATGAAACTTTACAAGTAACATATATATAAGTATACGCTTTAGGTTTTTACCAAACTTATCCGCTTCTTAAAGTAGGGATGTGATTAACATGTCCAATTTGCTTAAGAGACCCAAATCACAATATAATTAGTTATCTTAGCGGCTATAGTGCTTCCTATCTTCGTTTATTCTATTTTATTTGTTCCCTTGCCTTAAATGCATTAGATTCAAAAAGAGAGGTCCACGTAGAAGTCAGAACCACGTGTTGGCTAAAAAGGAAAAAAATACTAATAAAAAAAATTATCAATCTTCTCAATAAAGTGCATGTATCTATTTAGTTAGAGCTGGATGTCAAGCGTGCATTGCAATGGCTAGCAGTGTTCTAAATATATGTCGTGCCATATCAAATACATCGTGTTCGGATCATTTGTCGTGTCGTATCGAGCAGTGTCTAAATATTTCATGTGACGTGTTGTGCCATATCTAAATTCTAATAGATGGACACGACACATCTCGTGTCCTCGTGTCGTGCCATGCCGTGTTTTTTTTAAACATGTGTCATATCGTGTTGCGTTTAAACACGCTTGAGTTTCATAAAATATAGTTACATACTTATGCTTATGGATGAATTGGACATTCAAATTATGAAATTATTCCCAAAAATAGAAAATATAAGGATTTTTCTTATTTTTCGTAACATTTACTATCTTTAATTCTGATTATAAACTTGTTATGTCTCTTATTAAGTAGCATGTAGAATAATTATTTTAGAATTAGTGGTTATGTAGAATAATTATTTTAGAATTAGTGGTTGAAAAGACTGATATTTCTGAATGATCAAAAAGGATGATATTTCAAAAAAAAATAATAATTAATTATGTATTGAAGGATACACTTGAAAATAAGAAAAAGTTTCCATCCGTAGAAACATGAAAGATTTTCTGTTTCCTAGAGGATGTTTATTATTTTTTTTAATAGATAATCTGTATCTGTATTACTTTTCCATCATTCCGATTTTACGAAAATAAAAAACTTATTATAGTATATGGGCGGTAAAAGTTAAATACCAGACCAATAATACCCTACTAGAGAAGCTGAAGTAGTAGTGCTATCGGTGCGCAAAACACTTTCAGTATTTTTCTTTTCTATTTCTTATTTTTTATGTCTTTTTCCTGAGAAAGATAATGCTCGCACCATATATAGTCACCAGGCCCCACCTAGTTGATTGAGTTGAAACTCTTTCCAGCCGCCCATTAGAAGCTGTGTATATGTATATGTACAGTTAAATAATGTTGATGCATGTATCAATTAAATAAAAGCGCAAGTATATGTTAACCAAGTTGACCATCTTATGATATGTTATTAGCACAAGCAACTGCTGGTTGGCACGTATTGATCCAATTGTTAAAGTTGCAAAGTATCCTCTACAACTGTTAATTAGTAGCAATGTGCTCATCTTAATGATAAAATGCAAAACTTTTGAAGGAAAACACAGAGTTCTCTGTTAAATACTAATTACTTTAACTAAATTTGTTTTGATGTTTTTGTAAATAGTTCTATCAAGGCGTTGATGTGATATGCCCAAATAAATTCATTTGCTTCTAATATAACATATAAATATTATAAACATATTAATGATTTAATTATGAAGGAATTGTATCAAACACACATTTTCCTTTTGCACTTCGATATTCCATATGTTGAGATGTAGCCTAAGATGAATTAAAAGAAACTATTTGCTTCGATATTCCAGCTCTTGGTCTAGTGACAAATAGCAATGCATCTCAATTGAGATGTTGCAAGTTCGAAATCCGACTGGAAGAGTCTTTTATAAACATTTAATTTAAAAATAAGTTGGGAGACTTAATCCAAAAAAAAAAAAACTATTTGCTTGAGAAGATCAAACAAGATTGATTTGTGCGCTATGACACTACTTAGCCGCCCACTTTGCATTGATCAGACTTCCATAAGCAAGGCAGTAAAATAATACATTTATCTTTGCAGTCATAAGTTGAACATCTATATATACTAATAGGAACTACAATTAAGTCCATCCACAAATATTCACTTCTCAAATATTCAGATCACTTCTCAAGTATTCAGAGCAACAAAAAAAATGGGCTCTAACTTGTTATTTGTAGGGTTTTTACTGGTTATGGGTTTTGGTCCAATGACGGCTCGGTCCCAACTTAGCTATGATTATTACTCAAAAAGCTGTCCCAATGTGCTCAACATTGTCAGAAGTCAAGTTCTAAATGCTATTAAGAATGAAACAAGGATGGCAGCTTCCCTCCTCAGGCTTCATTTTCATGATTGCTTTGTTAACGTGCGTTTATATATGTTTAAGTCACCTATACTTATAATTTGTTCCTTCAATTTTATTTCCTTGATCCTTTTTATGAACATGTATACCAGCAGGGGATTATGCACACTCAATCGTCATAAAACAGAGAAATTACTGCATTTTTATTTAGAAGAACTAAATAAAAACTATTTTACGAAGACTTAAAATATGCAGGGTTGCGATGGATCGATACTCCTGGATGGAAGCGATGGTGAAAAATTTGCATTGCCAAATCTGAACTCTGCCAGGGGATTTGAAGTGGTTGATTCCATAAAGACAGCAGTAGAAAGTGCATGCAACGGGACAGTATCTTGTGCCGATATCCTCGCCATTGCTGCTAAGTATGCTGTAGTTTTTGTAAGTATCCTTCCTAGCTACTTATTTCGCACAACTTATTTTCTCTTTGTTGATAAGTAATTTATCTGGTCAACATGTACATAATTTTGACACAATTAATGTTTAGACATTTTAATTATTTATATATGACCCAAAATCTGTTTTAAGAAATTTGTGCTTTACTTGGTTGTCAGAGTGGTGGGCCCAGCTGGAGAGTACTGCTAGGAAGAAGAGATGGATTAGTGGCAAATCAATCAGGAGCTAACAGCGGCCTTCCCGGTCCCTTTAACTCCATCGACACTATAATTTCCAAGTTCAATGCTGTTGGCCTCAACACCACTGATGTGGTCGCCTTATCTGGTAAGCTTTTATACATGTTTCTCATAATCATTATTGTTATGTACTTCATGTAACTAAACTTACAATTTGAATTGCTACCAGTTATTTTAAGTAATCCAATCTACAAAGGTTACTGATTTTTTTTGGTATACTGTTTGATTTTAGTTCAAACAGTATGGCTTTAGAAGTGTACATAATTTGATTTTTTGCAATTCTCTTTGCTTTTAGTTCAATAAGCAGGCAGTGTAGAAAATTTGATTTGCAAATTGCAATCATGCATATGGCTTTAGAAGTGCTACAATCATTTTGGATTTTATTGCATTTGCAATTTATACATATCCTAATAAAACCTTTTGCATGGCGATGTAGGGGGCCACACGATTGGTCGAGCCCGTTGCACATTGTTCAGCAGTCGGTTGTCGAACTTCTCCGCCACAAGCTCAGTCGACCCAACTCTTGATGCCAGCATGGCAGCTGATCTGCAGTCGCTATGCTCTTCAGGTGACGGTAACACCACCACCGCACTGGACCGTAACTCCACTGATGCTTTCGACAACCACTACTTCCAGAACCTTCTAAATCAGAAGGGCCTACTCTCCTCAGACCAAGGGCTCTATTCTAGTGATGAAGGCATTGCCTCCACAAAATCGCTTGTGGAGACTTACAGCAACAGTAGCGAGAGGTTCTTATGTGATTTCGCTAATTCAATGGTTAAGATGGGAAATATAAGCCCGCTCACAGGGTCACAAGGGGAAGTTCGTCAAAATTGCAGGGTTGTTAATTGATAAAATTGTTTGTGTCATCTGTCATGCATGGTAAGCTTACATACATATTAGTGCTTAATAATTACAGGGTAGCCGTTAAGTATTTGTTGTATCTAATCAAATGCACAACTATATGCTAAGATAAAAAAGCAAAAGGATGTAATAGTGTTTGACAATATGCAATGTGGAAAATAATAGTTGCATAATGTGATGAACTAACTATTTTGTCGCGCTTCGCCCGATGAAGTTTGGTCTGCAGTTTGATCTGAAATAGGTCTTTAATCTTCCTTCCGTTTGGATAGGTGTGGGAAGAAGGGAAAAAGGGAAGAAATGGGAAGAACTATTGGGAAGTGTGTAACTTTGTGAAGAGTTTGGATTGTTTATAATTTTTTTTCTTCCCTTCTTCCTTCTTTCTATTTCTTCCCACACCATTCAAACGGAGGCCTTAAGAAGTTTAGTCTGCTAACGATATTTTTATACTAACTGATCCATATTTACATCAAAACTTATAAAAGTCATGAGAAAATTCAGATATACCTGGGCATGTAAGTAGGGTTGAAAACGGATCGGATAAACTCCGATCCAATTCGCATCCATATTCGAAAAATAATGGATTCAGGTATTAATATCTGCATCCGTCCGTATCTGCATCCGGATACGGATTTTTCTAAACGGATACAGAAGCGAATATGAGAATGCATATATATAGGTGCGGATACAGTGCGAATAGAATAAATATCCGAATCTGAAAAAATTTACAAAGCGGATATCCGACTGGCCCACTATCATAGATTCATATACAATACTAGCAAAAGATGCCCTCAATATGTGGACAAATAAAAAATAAAATATTGATATTATTTTTTGTTATATATAAAATGTTACATGTTAGGCAATAAAAATATGGTAAAATCAATAATTTAGTCTTTCTTTTTAAATAAATAGTTAATTTGGTAGTAACTTAATTTTTTTAAGAAAAGTCTAACTTTGATCTAGACCACTGATCAAATCAAATTACACAAATCAATGGTTCATAATTGATATATGAATTATTTATACTTTTTTATCTAATAAGTTTACTCCTTTTATATGACAAGTTTACTCATTTTATATAGATGCTTTATAAGTAGTATAGATATAGATATAGATTTAAATTTAGATTTAGATATAGATATAGATATAGATATATATTATTACTTTTGTTCTAAAAGTCCAAACTCCAGACCTTTCAAAGCATCAACCCATTACGAGAAAAAAATAAAAAATATATATTTTCTTTACTGTCTCCGTCTCTCCTGAATCGTGATCTCGTCTCCAGAGTTCAGACTCCAGTACCCAAATCCCAAACACAATAAAAAAAAGGTGCTCAATTTCCTTTCTCTCTCGCCTCCAGTCTAAACAGTGGCAGAGTCAAAGGGAGGCTGGATGAGGCCTGGCCTCCCATATGATTTGTGTTTTCGTTAAATCATATTAGACTAATTGTTAATTTGAACATAAAAAATGTTCTTTGGTCTCTCCTAAGTTTGTGTAACGAGTCATACGTCTATGATCCTTGATACACTACAGAAAACACAATTATTGTCTCTAAATATCACAATTAAATAAATAAAATAACACAAAAGAATATCACCAAAGACCACTAGAGTTCCACATTAATTTTCACTTGATGTATTCGTGATTAAATATTGAAATACTCTGGATTTTATTTAAATATTACAATGACATCCTTCAAAATGTTTTCAAATATTACAAATAATCAATGAGATGGTTGAGATGTTCTCTAAATTTTTGGGCACGAAAATTTTAATCTTAGTGTAATAAATACTAAAATATTTTTAAAAAATAATTAAATAAGAACTTGACAATTTTTATTTTGCAATAAACTATGTGAAAATCTAGATAATATCTATGGATTTTTTTTTGGAATGATAATAAAAAAATTAATAATAATTTTGTATTATTTAATTTTTTGAAGTTTCTAACTTTCGAACTTCGGCTTCCCCTATATTACAATCATGGCTCTGCCACTGAGTCTAAAGTATAAACCCTAAATTGCAAAATCTATGCAAGGCGGCTCACGATCTTCACTCATATTCTTACTTGTATTCGTTTTAATATCTGATTCTAGTACTCATGACAAATTCTAGTTTGTTTTAATATTCGAAATATATCCGTATTCGTATCCGTATTCGTACTCGTATTCGATAATATCTGACTCATATTCAAATCCGTTTAACATTCAAACCGTATTCATATCCGAACATATCCGTATTCGTATTTGTATCCGAAAAAATACGAATGCAGATGTGATTTGATGTTGCAAGCTTTTATGCGCCATCCTAAGAAAACTCTTTTTTTATCAGCAGCCAGCCCCTGCACCAACATATCAGAAATTAGAATTACATAGGAGCCGATAGAAATAACAGAATCGTTTCTTTATCAAGTACGAACAAAAAGAAATAAACCTCCAAAACACAGATATACAACAAAGCATTGCAGTCGACTAAAAAAAAAACTAAATGCTGTATATTTTTTACCTAAAATTACTACATAGAAAATAGCAAACCTTGAAGAAACTTTTAGATTTTTAATTAGTATGCAAGGCCTCCGTGTATCTAACTCTAGATTTTTAGTCAGTGGTGGAGCCAGCATAGGGGCCACAGACGGCCTGGCCCATGCTCAATTTTGGAAATTCTATTATTAGTAGTTAATGAACTTCTATAATTTGGACCCAGCTATAAAAAAATGGTCCAATATTCTTCTTTTTTCTTCATGGTCACTGGAAATTGAATGAGAACTGAAAAATATGAAAGTTTTAAACAAATTTCAAACTAAATTTATGTTGTTCAAGTCTAATCGGTGGATAAAACAACTCGATGTTTGACCTCGGCCCTCTCATATTCAAATCCTGACTGCACCCTATTTTTAGTATGCAAGCCTTGTAAGCTTGCACACTGAAAAAGAATTTCAATCAACTATCTCACACACGTGTGATGTCAAACTAAAAGAGGATAACAAAAGACATCTCATCAAGTGTATACACAGTATATTTTTTATGGTTGAAACTAAAAGTCAGATCATCAAGTGTATAATTCACACGAGTACTTGATAAATTGCTAATCACTTCTTTTTATCCATGAAGTGAATATTTGTCTATTAATAGAATAGAAAAGAAAATAAGCTATCGTAGATCAAAATATGTTTGTCTTGTAATATTTTCGGCAGGAGAGATTCCTTGCATATTTTAACACAAAAAAGTGAGGAACTACTTGATTTGCAGCAGCTCGAGGAGAAAGCTAACAAAAGAATTGTTCTTCTCACCTTGGCCACATATGGACATACCGGGCTTGTCTCTCCCGATACAACTGATCTAAAACTGATAGCAATAGCATATTAGTCTATGTACATTGTCAGATTTTCAATTATTTTCAATTAAAAGTGTTGAATAAATTTTACAGCGTTCAACCATTCTTAAAATAACAACCACCAAATCAATAAACAAAATGAAACTTTAAAAAAAATAGATATAATGGCTTTGTTGTACAAAATATATGGTACATAACATAAGACATTGAATAAGAATGAATATTAGTACCTGATTTTAATTACTGTTTGCATTTAATTACCTTTTAGAACCAAAATTTTAGTACCAGCTTGAGCTAACTAAGGTCTGCATCCTGAGATCTGAAACAGTGACATAATTACCAAAAAATATCTAATGAAACTATTTTGAAAATAAAAAATAAATAATGAGGTTCTCTCACATAATTTATAGATGCAGTGAAATAAAGACATAATTGTTATCAAGACTAAAGTTGTAATATAAATCAAACACCAACAATATAACTTAATTACAAAGTTCTGCAATGGTATTTTAATTGGAGAAAATACTTTCAGCTGCAAATCAATCAACTGACCAAGCAATTTTAAAGCTCAATATCTACCCTTCCATGTTCCTTACCTTTTACCCAACAAATTTTAGATGAAAAATAAAACAATAAGTCAAAATAGAAAAATGAAAAACATCCAATTAAAAGGCGAAGAAAGAGTTCACCAACACGATGGAGGTGTTGACCACACAATGAAAACAAGAAACATCAGAATGATTGCTGCTTAAATGAAGACAAAAACATTAAAACTCAACTTCCCAACTATTTCTCTTATTAGTTGAAAGTCAAAGAGAGAGAGTCCGAGAGTGAGAACAGCTCTATGCCGTAATCTTTCAAGCTTATTTCCCACTTTGCTGATCTATTCATCATCAAAATTGAGACAAAAAAGAACATGATAATCAAAACAAAAGACACAAATCTAGTGAGTATTTAACAGCCCAAAACCTAAGAAAAAAATTGAAAAATCGAAGTAAAGTAATTGCAATACAGCCAAAATTAAAAATAGAACGCCATGGAAGAGCACATACCAGATCGATCGATTTGGAGAAGTTCGGGTCAGACCAAAAGGGCGACCGAAAGGTTCAAGGAAAACTTCTAACAAAAAAATATTTCATCACAATAATGAACATTTAAACTCTTTGCACGGTCTATAAAATGATACGTATCTTATTTATTGAAAAAAAAATTATAATATACATGATAATTACACATATAAAATGTAAATATGCAATTCTGAGTATCATTTGAGCATTTCAAACGTTTCTAAATTCATTCTAAGTCAATTCATCATAAAAATCTATATTTAAACCCTTTATACTATCCAAAATATGATTCCTATCTTGTTTATCCATAAAGATTGGACTATACATGGTAATTACGCATATAAAACGCAAATAACACAATTTTGAGTATCATCGGAGCATTTCAATTGTTTTTGTATCCATTTTAAGACATTTCATCACAATAATCTACATTTAAACTCTTTATACTATCTAAAATATGATTCTTATCTTGTTTATTCAAAAATATTCGATTATACATGGTAATTACGCATATAAAGTGCAAATAATGCAATTCTGAGCATCGTTTGAGCATTTCAATCGTTTCTGGAATCATCCTAAGTCATTTGATCACAATAATCTACATTTAAACTCTTTATATTGTCTATAATATAATTCATACATTATTTATTCAAAAAAAATGGATTACACATGGCAATTACGCATAGTGCAAATAATGCAATTCTGAGCATCGTTTGAGCATTTCAATTGTTTATGGATTCATTCTGAGTCATTTGATCACAATAATCTACATTTCAACTCTTGAAATTTATGGCGATTTACTATTGCTCAGCTTTTATTTTTGGCTTGTTGGTTTTGGTAGTGTTATCTGATTCTCCTAGTTTGCGTAGGTTTTTTCCCTTTTTGTTTGTTTTGCTTTTCCACTCAACAGCCATTGTTAAGTTCTCTAAAAAAAAAAAACTCTTTAAACTGTCTAGAATATAAGTCATATCTTATTTATTCAAAAGGTTGAATTATACATGGTAATTAGGAATATAAAGTACAAATAATAAATTATGAGCATCGTTTGAGCATTTCAATCGTTTCTGGACTCATTCTAAGTCATTTGATCACAATGATCTACATTTAAACTCTTTATATTATCTTAAGTATGATTCATATGTTATTTATCCCATAAGATTGGATTATGCACGGTAATTACGCATATAAAATGCAAATAATGCAATTCTGAGCATGTTTGGACATTTCAATCGTTTCTGGATTCATTCTAAATCATTTCACCACAATAATCTACGTTTAAACTTTTTATACTGTCTAGAATATGATTCATATGTTATTTATTCAAAAATAATGAATTATACATTGGTAATTATGCATATAAAGTGCATATAATTCAATTCTGAGCATCGATTGAGCAATTAAATCGTTTCTGTATACATTCTAAGTCTTTTCATCACAATAGTCTACATTTAAACTCTTTATACTGTGTTTAATTAGATTCATATGTTATTTATTCAAAAAGATTTTATTATACATGGAAATTACGCATATAAATATAAAATATTGCAATTATGAGCATCGTTTGAGCATTTCAATCATTTATGGAATTATTCTAAGTAATTTGATCACAATAATGTACATTTAAATTCTTTATTCTATTTTACGTATGATTCATATGTTATTTATTCAATATGATTGGATTATACATGGTAATTACGCATATAAAGTACAACTAGTGGAATTCTAAGTATAGTTTAAGCTTTTCAATCATTTCTTGATTCATTCTAAGTCAATTGTACACAATAATCTACATTTAAACTCTTTATGCTGTCTAAAATATGATTCTTATTTTGTTTATTCAAAAAGTTCAGATTATACATGGTAATTATGTATATAAAGTGCAAATATTGCAATTATGAGTATCGTTTGAGTATTTTAATCATTTCTGGATTCATTCTAAGTCATTTGATCACAATAATCTAAATTTCAACTCTTTAAAGTTTCCAGAATATAATTCATATGTTATTTAATCAAAAAGATTAGATTATTCATGGTAATTACGCATTTAAAGTGCAAATAATGCAATTCTGAGCATCGTTTCAGCATTTCAATCGATTATGGATTCATTCTAAGTCATTTGGTCACAATAATCTATATAAACTCTTTACACTGTCTTAAGTATGATTCATATGTTATTTATTCAAAAAGATTGTATTCTGCAAGGACATTACATATATAAATTGCAAATAATGCAATCCTGATCATCTTTTGAGCATTTCAATCATTTCTAAGTAATTTGATCGCAATAATCTATTTTTAACCTCTTTATATTGTCTTAAATATGATTCATATGTTATTTATTCAATAACATTGGATTATACATGGTAATTACACATATAAAGCGCAAATAATGCAATTCAGAGCATAGTTTGAGCATTTCAATCGTTTCTGGGTTCATTCTAAGTCATTTCATCATAATAATCAACATTTACACTTTCACACTGTCTAGAATATGATTCATATATTATTTATTCTAAAAGATTGGATTCTACATGGTAATTACGCAAATAAATTGCAAATAATGCAATTCTTAGCATCAATTGAGCCAATCGTTTCTGTATACATGGTAATTAAGCATACAAAGAGCAAATAATGCAATTCTGAGTATCCTTTGTGCATTTCAATCATTTATGGATTCATTCTAAACCATTTCATCACAATAATTTACATTTCGACTCTATAAACTGCCTATAATATAATTTATATGTTATTTATTAAAAAAATATTGGATTATACATGGTAATTATGCATATAAAGTGCAAATAATGCAATTCTGAGAATCGTTTGAGTATTTCAATCGTTTCTTTATACAATCTGTGTCATTTGATCACAATAATCTACATTTAAATTTTTTATACAGTCTTAAGTATGATTCATATGTTATTAGTACAATAAGATTGAATTATATGTGGTAATTGAGCATATCAAATCCAAATAATAGAATCTTGAGCATCGTTTGGGCATTTCAATCGTTTCTGGATACATTCTAAATCATTTGATCACAATATTCTACATTTAAAATCTCTATACTGTCTAAAATATTATTCATATGTTATTTGTTCTCCAAGATTTGATTATACATGGTAATTACGCATATATATATATATATATATATATATATATATATATATATATATATATATTACAAATATTGCAATTCTGAGAATCGTTTGACCATTTCAATCGTTTTTGTATTCATTCTAAGTCGTTTGATCACAATAATCTATATTTAAACTCTTTATACTGTCTAAAATATGATTCATATGTTATTTATTCAGAAAGATTGGATTATACATGGTAATTACACATATTAAGTGCAAAATAATGCAATTATGAGCATCAATTGAGTATTTCAATCGTTTCTGTATACATTCTAAGTCAATTGATCATAATAATCTACATTTAAACTCTTTATATCGTCTTAAATATGATTCATATGTTATTTATTCATAAATATTGGATTCTAAATCATAATTACGCATATAAATTGCAAATAATGCAATTCTGAACATCGTTTGAGCATTCCAATCGTTTCTGGATTCATTCTAAGTCATTTGATCACAAATATTCTACATTTAAACTTTTTATACTGTCTAGAATATGATTTATTTGTTATTTATACAAAAATATTAAATTATACATGGTAATTACGCACAAAAAGTGCAAAAAAAATGCAATTATAAGCATCGAATGAGCATTTCAATTGTTTCTGTATACATTCTAATTCATTTGTTCACGATAATCTTCATTTAAACCCTTTATACTGTCACAACTATGATTCATATGTTATTTATTCAACAAGATTGGATAATACACAGTAATTGCGCATATCAAGTCCAAACAACGCAATTCAGAGCATCTTTTGAGCATTTCAATCATTATGCATGCTAATTATGCATATAAAGTGCAAATAATGCAATTCTGAGCATTGTTTGAGCATTTCAATCGTTTCTGTATACATTCCAAGTAATTTGATCACAATAATCAACATTTAAGCTCTTTATACTGTCTAGAGTATGATTCATACGCTATTTATTCAAACAGATTTGATTATACATGGTAATTATGCAAATAGATTGCTAATGATGCTATTCTGAGCATCGTTTCTGGATTAATTCTAAGTCATGTGATCACAATAATCTTCGTTTAAACTCTTGCACTGTCTAGAATATGATTCATATGTTCTTCATTCAAAAAGATTGGATTATACATGGTAATTACGAATATAAGGTATAAATAATGCAATTTTGAGCACCGTTTGAGCATTTATATCATTTCTGCATACATTCTAAGTAATTTGATTATAATAATCTACATTTAAACTCTTTATACTGTCTTAAATTTTATTCATATGTTATATTCAAAAAACATTGGATTATACATGTTAATAACACATATAATATGCAAATAATGCAAATATGAGTATCGTTTGAGCATTTCAATCGTTTCTGGATTCATTCTAAGTCATTTGATCACAATAATCGGCATTTCAACTCTTTAAACTCTCTATAATATAAATAATTAGTTATTTATTAAAAAATATTGCATTATACATGGTAATTACGAATATAAAGAGAAAATAATGCAATTCTGTGTATCGGTTGTGCATTTCAATCGTTTCTGGATTCATTATAAGTCATTTGATGACAATAATCTACATTTAATCTCTTTATACTGTATTAAATATGATTCATATGTTATTTATTAGAAAAATGATTGAATTATACATGAAAATTATGCATAGAAATTGCAAATAATGCAATTCAGAGCATCGTTTGATTATTTCAATCGTTTCTGGATTCATTCTAAGTCATTATATCATAATAATGTACATTTATACTCTTTATACGGTCTAAAATATTTTTAATACGATCTTTATTCAAATAGATTGGATTATAGGTGGTAATTAAGCATATAAAGTGAATATAATTTAATTCTTAGTATCGATTGATCACCATAATCAACATTTAAACTCTTTATACTGACTTAAATATGATTCATATGTTATTTAATCAAAATGATTGTATTATAAATGGTATTAACGCATATAAAGTGCAAATAATACAATTCTGAGAATCGTTTGGGCATTTCAATCATTTCTGCAATTATTCTAAGTCATTTGATCACAATAATCTACATTTAAACTCTCTATACTGTCTTAAGTTTAATTCATATATTATGTAGTCAATAAGATTGTATTATACAGGATAATTGCGCATATCAGGTCCAAATAATGCAATTCTTAGCTTCTTTTTGAGCTTTTTAATTTTTTTTGGATTAATAGTAAGTCATTTGATCACAATAATCTACATCTAAACTCTTCATGCTGTCTAAAATGTGATTAACATGTTATTTATTCTAAAATTTTGCATTATACATGGTAATTATGCATATAAAATGCAAATAATGCAATTCTGAGCATCGTTTAAGCATTTCGAATGTTTTTTTATTCATTCCAAGTCAGTTGACCACCATATTCTACATTTAAGTTCTTTATACTGTCTAGAATATGATTGAAACGTTTTTATTCAAAAAGATTAGATTATACATGGTAATTAAGCATATAAATTGCAAATAATGCAATTCTGAGAATCGTTTGGGCATTTCAATCATTTCTGGATTCATTCTATGTCATTTGATCACCATAATCTACATTTAAACTCTTTACACTGTCTAAAATATGATTCATGTCTTATTTATTCAAAAATATTGGATTATATATGGTAATTACGCATATAAATTGCAAATAATCCAATTCTGAGCATCGATTGAGCATTTCAATCGTTTCTGTATACATTCTAAGTCATTAGATCATAATAATCTACATTTAAATCCTTTATGCTGTCTAGAATATGATTCATATGTTATTTATTCAAAAAGATTGGATTATACATGGTAATTGCGCATATCCAGTCGAAATAACACAATTCGGAGCATCTTTTGAGCATTTCAATTGTTTTTGGATTTAAGTCATTTGATCACAATAATCTATATTTAAACACTTTGTGCTGTCTAAAGTATGATTTATATGTTATTTATTAAAAAATATTGGATTATACATGGTTATTACACATATCATGTCCTAATAATGCAATTCTGAGCAACTTTTAAGCATTTCATTCGTTTTTTAATTCATTCTAAGTCATTTCATCGCAATTATCTACATTTAAATTCTTTACAATATCTAGAATATGATTCATATGTTATTTATTCAAAAAGATTGGATTATACATCGTAATTATGCATATGACTTGCGAATAATACAATTCTGAGCATCGTTAGGGCATTTCAATCGTTTCTGGATACATTCTAAATCATTTGATCACGATAATCAACATTAAAAATCTTTATACTGTCTTAAATATTTATCATGAGTTATTAAATCTAAAAGATTGGATTATACATGTTAATTATGCATATAAATTCCAAACAATGCAATTCTGAGAATCGTTTGAGCATTTCAATTGTTTTTATATTCATTCCAAGTCGTTTGATCACAATAATCATTATTTAAACTCTTTATACTGTCTAAAATATGATTCATATGTTATTTATTCTTAAAGATTGGATTACATAGTAATTACGCATATAAATTGCAAATAAGACAATTCTGAGGATCGATTGAGCATTTCAATCGTTTTTGTATACATTCTAAGTCATTAGATCATAAAAATCTACATTTAAACCCTTTACATTGTCTAGAATATGATTCATATGTTATTTATTCAAAAAGATTGGATTATACATGGTAATTGCACATATCCAGACCAAATATCACAATTCGGAGCATCTTTTGAGCATTTCAATTGTTTTTGGATTCATAGTAAGTCATTTGATCACAATAATCTATATTTAAACACTTTGTGCTGTCTAAAGTATGATTTATATGTTTTTTAAATAAAAAAATATTGGATTATACGTGGTAATTACACATATCATGTCCAAATAATGCAATTCTGAGCATTGTTTGAGCATTTCAATCATTTCTGTATACATTCTAAGTCATTTGATCACAATAATCTACATTTAAGCTCTTTATACTGTCTATAGTATGATTCATACGTTATTTATTCAAACACATTTGATTATACATGGTAATTATGCAAATAGATTGCCAATAATGCTATTCTGAGCATTGTTTGAGCATTTCATCGTTTCTGGATTAATTCTAAGTCATTTGATCTAGGGATGAAAACGGATCGGATACGGAGCGGATGTTGGTCTTCCCATATCCGCATCCGCATTTTTTTTCGGATACGAATACGAATACGAATGCATTCGGATACGGATACGGTTTGGATATTAAACGGATACGAATACGGTTCGGATATTATCGGATACGGAGTCGAATACGAATATATTTTGTCGGATACGGATTTCATTTTAATCTTTATTATTTATTTATAATAGTAGTTTCTATAAATATAATGATATTCAATATACTCATGTCTATGTTAGTATTTTGTCAATATTAGAGAAAAAAATTAATTTCAGTATTGTTATCATTTATAATCGTCTCAATTAATAGAAAGTAAAAATAATTTTATGTTACTAGTCCAAATAAAAATATTTATTATAAGAAAATTTATTTAATAAAAATTAAGTATTATCTAATTAAAAGTATTCTCTAATATAGAGAAGTAATTATATTATATTAATCATCTTATGACGTTAAAGATACGGATAAACGGATTAATATTTATCGGATACGGATAATATCCATGTCGGATACAGATAAAGAGCGGATATTGGTCTTCCCATATCCGCATTCATATTTTTTTGACGGATACGGATACGAATACGGATATGTTCGGATACGGATACGGTTCGGATATTACGCGTATTTTTCGGATTCGGATATGGATCGGAGCGGATTTTATCCGCTCCGTTTTCATCCCTAATTTGATCACAATAATCTTCGTTTAAACTCTTTGCACTGTCTAAAATATGATTCATATGTTCTTTATTCGAAAAGATTGCATTATACATGGTAATTACGAATATAAAGTACAAATAATGCAATTTTGAGCACCGTTTGAGCATTTATATCATTTCTGCATGTATTCTAAGTAATTTGATTATAATAATCTACATTTAAACTCTTTATACTGTCTTAAATTTCGTTCATATGTTATATTCAAAAACATTGAATTATACATGTTAATAATGCATATAATATGCAAATAATGCAAATATGAATATCGTTTGAGCATTTCAATCGTTTCTGGATTCATTCTAAGTCTATAATATAATTCATTAGTTATTTATTAAAAAAATATTGCATTATATATGGTAATTACGCATATAAAGTGAAAATAATGCAATTCTGTGTATTGGTTGTGCATTTCAATCGTTTCTGGATTCATTATAAGTCATATGTTATTTATTAAAAAAGATCGTATTATACATGAAAATTACGCATTATACATTTAATCTCTTTATACTGTCTTAAATATGATTCATATGTTATTTATTAAAAAAAAAAAGATTGCATTATACATGAAAATTGTGCATAGAAATTGCAAATAATGCAATTCAGAGCATCGTTTGATTATTTCAATCGTTTCTGGATTCATTCTAAGTCATTATATCATAATAATGTACATTTATATTCTTTATACGGTATAAAATATTTTTAATACGATCTTTATTCAAATAGATTGGATTATAGATGGTAATTAAGCATATAAAGTGCATATAATGCAATTCCTAGTATCGATTGAACACCATAATCAACATTTAAACTCTTTATACTGTTTTAAATATGATTCATATGTTATTTAAATAAAAAATATTGTATTATAAATGGTATTTACGCATATAAAGTGTAAATAATGCAATTCTGAGAATCGTTTGGGCATTTCAATCATTTCTGGATTCATATTCTAAGTCATTTGATCATAATAATTGGCATTTAATACATGGTAATTCTAAGTCATTTGATTAATACGTTATTTATTCTAAAAGTTTGCATTATACATGGTAATTATGCATATAAAATGCAAATAATGCAATTCTGAGCATCGTTTAAGCATTTCGAATGTTTTTGGATTCATTCCAAGTCAGTTGACCACCATATTCTACATTTAAGTTCTTTATACTGTCTAGAATATAAATGAAACGTTTTTATTCAAAAAGATTAGATTTTACATGGTAATTAAGCATATAAATTGCAAATAAAGAAATTCTGAGAATAGTTCGAGCATTTCAATCATTTCTGGATTCATTCTATGTCATTTGATCTCCATAATCTACATTTGAACTCTTTACACTGTCTAAAATATAGTTCATATGTTATTTATTCAAAAAGATTGCATTATATATGGTAATTAGGCATACAAATTGCAAATAATGCAATTCTGAGCATCGTCTTGACATCTCAATAGTTTCTGGATTCATTTTAAGTCATTTGATCACAATAATCTACATTTAAACTCTTTACACTGTCTAAAATATGATCCATATGTTATTTATTTTTAAAGACTAGATTATACGTGGTAAGTACACATATAAAGTGCAAATAATGCTATTATGAGCATCAATTAAGCATTTCAATCTTTTCTGTATACATTCTAAGTCATTTCATCACAATAATCTAAATTTAAAATTTTTATACTGTCTTAAGTCATTATTTTTTTCTAAAATAATGGATTATACATGGTAATTACACATATAAAGCACACATAATGCAAATTCTGAGAATCGTTTGAGCATTTAAATCATTTCTGTATACATTCTAAGTCATTTGATCACAATAATCTTCATGTATGCCCTTTATACTGTCTTAAAGTATGATTTATATGTATTTATTCAATAAGATTGGAATATACTTGGTAATTACGCGTTTAAATTGCAAATATTGCAATTCTAAGCATCGATTGAGCATTTCAATCGTTTTCTGTATACATTCTAAGTCATTGATTCATAGTAATCTACATTTAAACTATTTATTCTTTCTAAAATATGATTCATTTGTTATTTGTTCAAAAAGATCGGATTATACATGGGAATTACACATATAAATTGCAAATAATGGTATTCTGAGCATCATTTGACCATTTCAATCGTTTCTGGATTCATTCTAAGTCATTTGATCACAATAATCTACATTTAAACTTTTTATATTGTCTAAAATTTGATTCATTTGTTATTTATCTAAAAAGATTGTATTATACATGGTAATTACGCATATAAATTGCAAATAATGATTGATGAGCATCGATTTAGCATTTCATCATTTCTGTATATATTCTAAGTCATTTCATCACAATAATCTACATTATACTGTCTAAAATATGATTCATATGTTATTTATTCAAAAAGATTGGATTATGCTTGGTAATTATGCATATATAGTGCAAATACTGCAATTCTGAGCATTGTTTGAGTATTTCAGTCATTTCTGGAATCATGTTAAGTCATTTGATCATAATAATCTACATTTAAACTCTTTATACCCACTAGAATTGATTCATATGTTATTTATTCAAAAAGATTGGATTATACATGGTAATTTCTCATATGAAGTACAAATAATGCAATTCTGAGCATCGTTTGAGCATTTTAATCGTTTCTGGATTTATTCTAAGTCATTTTGTTGACATCTATATTTGAACTCTTCAAATTGTCTAGAATATTATTCTTATGTTATTTATTAAAAAAGAATGAATTATACATGGTAATTACGTATATAAAGTGCAAATAATGCAATTAGGAGCATCGTTTGAGCATGATAATCGTTTCTGGATCCATTCTAAGTCATTTAATCACAATAATTTACATTTAAAATCTTTATACTGTTCAAACTAAGATTTGTATCTTTTTATTCAAAAATATTGATCATACGTGGTAATTACGCGTATAAAATGTAAATAATGCAATTTTGAGTATCATTTGAGCATTTTAATCATTTCTGGATTCATTATAAGTCATTTCATCACAATAATCTATATTTAATCTTTTGAATTGCTTAAAAGTATACTCAGATAAGCATTATGCACTTTATATGTGTAATTGCTATGTATACTGCAATCTTTTTTAATATGTAACATCTGAATCATATTCTTTAAATACAGATTATTGTGTTTAAATGACATAGAATGAATGCAGAAATGATTGAAATGTTCAAATTTTATGTAAGTATTATGCAAACTTTATATGCGCATAATTGCTATGTATAATGCAATCTTTTGGAATATGTAAGATCTGAATCATATTCTAGATCGTATAGAAACGTTTGGAATGCTCAATTGATACTCAAATAAGCATTATGCACGCTTTAAATTTGTAACTGCTATGTATAATGCAATCTTTTTTTAATAAGTAAAATTTGAATCATATTCTAGACCCAATAAAGAGTTTAAATATAAATTTTTGTGTTGAATGACTTAGTATGAATGCTAAAACGATTGAAGTTCTCAGATGATGCTCATATTCTAAACCCTATAAAGAGTTTAAATATAAATTATTGTGTTGAAATGACATAAAATGAATGCACAAATGATTGAAATGCTCAAATGATACTTAGTTAAGTATTATGCAAACTTTATACGCGTAATTGCAATGTATAATGCAATCTTTTTGAATAAGTAAGATCTGAATCATATTCTAGACCGTATTGAAACTTGAAAGCTAAAATTATTCTACTAAAATGACTTTGAATGAATGCATAAACGATTCAAAAGCTCAAATGAAACTAAGATAAAGCATTAGGCAGTTTATGTGAGTAATTTTCCTGTATAATTCAATCTTTTTGAAATAAGTAAGATCTGAATCACATTCTAGACCGCATAGAGAGTTTAAATATAGATTATTGTGTTGATATGACTTAGAATGAAAGCATAATGATTGAAATGCTCAAATGATACTCTGATAAGCATTATGTACACTTTATATGTGTAATTGATATGTATAATGCATTCGTTTTGAATAAGTAAGATCTAAATTGATATCTCGTATTTATATTGATATTTTGACCAGACTTTACATCGAAATTGTGACTAAAACTGTGATTTTATCTTGTTTTCGCTTTTCTTTGCCAGATTCGGCACTGCCATTGTGTTTTATTTTTTATTTTACAGGAACTCAAGGAAAACAGTAAGGAAAGCAACAAATTAGATGGCTAGACGACTCATTCCTAGTCTAGATCAAGCCCCGAATCGACCCGGTGCAGCAGTAACGCGTGAACCGATGCTTATCTCAGCCAGCACCTCTCAATTCAGTCCAGAATACACCCAATTCGGACCGAATTCCTACATGCTCATTCCAGTGGGATCAATTTGGTCTGAATTGACACTAATCCATTCCGAATTGACATATATGGAAGGTACCTGGTTGCATTCTGGAGGCGTTTGCTTTTATGGAAGGGCCTCAATTCCAGCCTAGATGAAGGGGAACGTTGCTGGCACATCCAGGTAGGCAAAGAGAGGTATTAGGAGGCTGCTCCCATCTTTGGAAGGGCATCATTCATTCCACACTCAATTTTCTCTCTCTTCAAAGAGGACAGATCTGGTTTGGGGCTTTCCTCTCTTCCTTGGGCGACTAGGGCAGAAGCTAAGACAAACTAGAGGCTATTCTTGCTGTTTAAACGAGTTCCAAGGTCTCAAGGAGTTTCTAGCGCAACGGCAGTGGTGGATTACTTGAAAAAAAAAAAACTTGGTTATTTGTAAGTTGTTTTGAATTTGTCTACTATTATTTGCTTGTTGTTTGAAGTTATGTTAGGCTAAAAACTTGTTGCTTTAGGGGTAGATGTAGCTTAGGGCTTGGATTGCTTAATTTACTCATTCTGCTGATGAATGAAGCTATTTATTAGTTGGAGTTTTAATTAGTTTGCTTGTGTTTTGAGTCGATTGTTATGCGCTTTACTTGGCATATGTACAGCCGCATGTGTTAGGACTACAATTCGATTTTGTAAACGAGTCTTGCACAAGTATTTGAGATAGGTCAAAAGGCGAAAGTCGACCAGTCATTAACCAAAAGTGAATACTTCTAATTGAACGACGGTTTAATTTAGATATCTCGTAGAAAACCAACTGATAAACTCGAACAGGTCTACCAACAAACGAAAGTTGAGGTACAAAGCATTCGATGAAGGTTAACACTAAGTTTGATACCAAATACCATACCCAATAGGCGATAGTAGAGGGTTAGGGAGTTTGGGTATGGCTAGATGGATCTTTGACTTGTATAAATCAACAATTGAGTAAATTACTGCATTTATGCAGTGGAATCCGGACCGAATTGCAAAGAATTCGGATCAGATTAGCGGAACAGAAACGCGAAAAGCGCTATGTTTCGCAACCCTGTGACCAATCCTAAGTGAAATCGAACCCTAAGGCATTTTTCTCATTATATATTACCAAAAATATTTATTAGAAATGTCTTGCATTATTTTCATAGCAATTGCATTCCTTTATTTCTCTTTTATTTATTCAATTCGTGACTCGAGAACTTTTCTAAACTTTTATTGTCTAGATTTAATGAACAAATAAGAATAGTAATCATATCCATCTCTGTGGGATTGATACATTTACTTTGGTATAAACGACTAGTCGAGTACAAGGTTTATTTGTTTGACCCTGGTTCACAACCTCGATCATAAATCATATTCTAGACCCTATAAAGAGTTTAAATATAAGTTATTGTGTAGAAATGACTTAGAATGAATGCCAAAATGATTGAAATTCTTAAATGATACTTGGTATAAGCATTGTATTATATGTGTAATTAATCTTACATATAATAAAGATGCGTGGATGAACCCAAAAGATGCGAATGAAAAGGTACTTATTTTAACATAGAGACCATACAGTTATTTAAGGATGTCTCACCGAAAAAATGTAATTTAGCGGCTGTTCTAAAGGGTGCGATAAAAAAGGTGCATATCTTGGCATATAGACCACATGGTGCCATTTAAAAATTGTCTTGACAAAGGTGCAATCGAATAGATGTTTTAAAGGCTACAAATGAAAATGTGCATATCTTGACAAAGATATCAAAGGGTGTCATTTAAGGGATGTCTCACTAAGGATGATCCAAAAGATACGAATGAAAAGGTACCTATTTTAACATACATACCATACGGTGTCTTTTAAGGATGTCTCGCCGAAAGATATAATCAAGCGGTTGTTTTAAAGGGTGCGATAAAAAAGGTACAAATCTTGGCATATAAATCATATGGTGTCATTTAAGAAATGTTTTGACAAAGAGTGCAACCGAATGGATGCTTTAAACAGTGCAAATGAAAAGGTGCATATCTTGATAAAGACACCAAAGGTGTCATTTAATAGATGTCTCACTAAAGGGTGTAATTGAATAGATGCTCATTCACCAAAGGATGCCAACAATTTACCTATAAATAGTGCTCCTTATTTCAAATTTTCATCAACCATTTCACTTTTATAAAATGACAAATGTAATAGATATTACATCACTCTCAGATAAAAATCTAGGCGTCATACATGTACAGGTCATGAAAATGTGTATATTTGTAAATATGAAGGTATTAATGGAAGGTATATATTGGCATGAAATTAATTTGATTATGTTGAAAATTAAACCATATATGGAAAGACTTTATTATTTCAGTTTTTGTTTTTTTATTATCATGATTAGATTATCTTATATAGAAAATATACTTTAATAACAAGATAGTTTCTGTTAAAATCATTTATTCAAAATTAGTTTTCGACTTAAAAAAAATTAACGGCACAATTTTTCATATATTGTTTACATTGACATCCAATATCGTCGAGCGAAGCTCGACATACAGATCTAGTATGTATAATGTAATGTTTTTGTATAAGTAAGATATGAATCATATTAGAAACTTGCATGTAGACTATTGTGCTGAAATGACTTAGTATGAATACATAAATGATTGAAATTTTCAAAAAAAATACTCAGATAAGTATTATGCATTTTACATGAGAAATTTGCTAGCTACGATGCAATCTTTTTGAATAAATAAGATATTAATCATATTTTAGACCGTCTAGAGAGTTTAAATATAGATTATTGTTTTGAAATGACTTAGAATGAATGAAGAAATGATTAAAATACTCTAATAATACTCTGATGAGCATTATGCACACTTTATATGCGTAATGGTTATGTATAATGCAATATTTTTGAATAAGTAAGATCTGAATTATATTCTTTACCGTATAGAGAGTTTAAATATATATATATATATTATTGAGTTGAAATAACTTAGAATGAATGTATAAATGATTAAAATGCTCAAATGATACAAAGAATAAGCATTGTGCACATTACATGCGTTCCTGCTATGTATAATTCAATCTTTTTGAATAAGTAAGATCTGAATCTTATTCTAGACCATATGGGAAGTTTAAATGTAGATTATTCTGCTGAAATGATTTAGAATGAATGCATAAACGATTGAAATGCTCAAATGAAAGTCAGATAAGCATTTTGCAGTTTATGTGACTAATTTCCATGTATAATGGATTTTTTTGAATAAGAAAGATCTGAATAATATTCTAGATCGTATAGATAGATTAAATAAAGATTATTGTGTTGAAATGTCTCAGAATGAATGCTAAAACTATTGAAATGCTCAAATGATAATGAAATAAGTATTATGTACACTTCTATATGCGGAATTGCTATGTATAATGCAACCTTTTTTAATAAGTAAGATCTGAATCATATTTGAGACCCTATAGAGAGTTTAAATATAGATTATTGTGTTCAAATGACTTAGAATGAATGCAAAAATGATTGAAATGCTTAAATGATACTCAGAATAAACATTGTGCACTTTATATGCGTGATTGCTGTGTATGATGCAATCTTTCGAATAAGTAAGATCTGAATCATATTCTAGATCGTATTGGAAGCTTAAATGTAGATTATTGTGCCGAAATGACTTATAATGAATGCAAAAATGATTGGAATGCTCAAATGATGCTCAGATAAGCATTATGCAATTTATATGAGTAATTGCTATGTACAATGCATTCTTTTTGAATAAGTAAGATCTGATTCATATTTTAGACTATATAGAGAGTTTAAATATAGATTATTATTTTAAAATAACTTAGAATTAATGTAGAAATAATTGAAATGCTCAAATGATACTCAAATAACCATTATGCACTTTATATGCATAATTGCTATGTATAATGTAAATAAGTAAGATCTGAATCATATTCTAGACCGTATTGGAAGTTTAAATGTATATTATTCTATGAAATGACTTAGAATGAATGCAGAAACGATTGAAATTCTCAAATGAAACTCAGATAAGCATCATGCAGTTTGTGTGAGAAATTACTATGTATAAGGCATTCTTTTCAATAAGTAAGATCTGAATCATATTCTAGACCGTATTGGATACTTAAATGTAGATTAATATGCTGAAAGAAATTAAAATGAATGTATAAATGATTGAAAATGCTCAAATGAAACTCAGATAAGCATTATGCACGTGATGTGAGTAATTTCTATGTATAATGCAATCTTTTTGAATAAGTAAGATCTGAATTATATTCTAGACTCTATAGAGAGTTTAAATATAGATTATTGTGTTGGAATGACTTGGAATGAATGCATAAACGATTGAAATGCTCACATGATACTAAGAATAAGCATTGTGCACTTTATATGCATCATTGCTATGTATAATGCAATCTTTTTGAATAAGTAAGATCTGAATCATATTCTAGACCGTATTGGAAGTATAAATGTATATTATTCTACTGAAATGACTTAGAATGAATGCAGAAACGATTGAAATTTTCTAATGAAACTCAAATAAGCATCATGCAGTTTGTGTGAGAAATTACTATGTATAAGGCATTCTTTTTCCATAAGTAAGATCTGAATCATATTCTAAACCGTATTGGATGCTTAAATGTAGATTAATATGCTGAAATAAATTAAAATGAATGCATAAATGATGGAAAATGCTCAAATGAAACTCAGATAAGCATTATGCACGTGATGTGAGTAATTTTTATGTATAATGCAATCTTTTTTAATAAGTAAGATCTAAATTATATTGTAGACCCTACCGAGAGTTTAAATATAGATTATTGTATTGGAATGACTTGGAATGAATGCATAAACGATTGAAATGCTCACATGATACTAAGAATAAGCATTGTGCACTTTATATCGTCATTGCTATGTATAATGCAATCTTTTTGAATAAGTAAGATCTGAATCATATTCTAGACCATATTGGAAGATTAAATGTAGATTATTCTACTGAAATGACTTCGAATGAATTGAAAAACGATTGAAATTTTCAAATGAAACTCTGATAAGCATTTTGCAGTTTATGTGAGTAATTTTCATGTATAATGCAATCTTTTTAATAAAAAAAGATCTGAATAACATTCTAGATCGTATATAAAGATTAAATAAAGATAATTGTGTTGAAATGACTTAGAATGAATGCTGAAACGATTGAAATGCTCAAATGATACTCAGATAAGCATTATGTACACTTTATATGAGAAAATGTTATGTATAACGCAACCCTTTTGAATAAGTAAGATATGAATCATATTCTAGACCCCATAGAGAATTTAAATATATATTATTGTGTTGAAATGACTTAGAATGAATGCAGAAACTATTGAAATGATCAAATGATACTCAGAATAAGCATTACGCACTTTAAATGCGTAATTGCTATGTGCAATGCAATCTTTTCGAATAAGTAAGTTCTGAATCATATTCTAGACCGTATTGCAAGTTTAAATGTAGATAATCATGCTGAAATGACTTAGAATAAATGCAGAAACAATTGAAATGCTCAAATGATACTCATATAAGTATTATGCAATTTATATGCGTAATTGCTATGCATAATGCAATCTTTTTGAACAAGTAAAATTTGAATCACGTTTTAGATTCTATAGAGAGTTTAAATATATATTATTGTATTGAAATGACTTAGGATGAATGTAGAAACTATTGAAATGCTCAAATGATACTCAGAATAAGCATTACACACTTTAAATGCGTAATTGCTATGTCCAATAATCTTTTCGAATAAGTAAGATCTGAATCATATTCTAGGCCATATTGGAAGTTTAAATGTTGATTATTGTGTTGAAATGACTTAGAATGAATGCAGAAACGATTGAAATGCTCAAACGATACTCAGATAAGCATTATGCACTTTATATGAGTAATCGCTATGTACGATGCAATTTTTTGAATAAGTAAAATTTGAATCATATTTTAGAATATATAGAGAGTTTAAATATAGATTGTTATATTGAAATGACTTAGAAAGAATGCAGAGGCGGTTGAAATGCTCAAATGATACTCAAAATATGCATTATTTGCACTTTATATACGTAATTACTTGGTATAATCTAATCTTTTTGAATAAATGAGATCTAAATCATATTCAATACCGTATATAGAGTTTAAATGTAAATTCTTTGTGTTGAAATGACTTAGAATGAATGTCGAAATAATTGATGCTCAAAATAAGCATTATTTAACGCTAGAAAGAGTAAAATGATGTGCAAAGGAGTAGAATAATGAATAAGATTTATATCTTACTTATTCAAAAAAATTGCATTAGACATAACAATGACGCATTATTAGTTACGAGTAAAATGATGCTCAAAATAAGCTACAATTTCATTAGATCACACCCTGCCTGCTTCACTCTCTTGGTCAAAATCCTAGATTGAGGTAGATTGCTGTGACGAAATGTGGTTTGAAGAACTTTGTCTCCGATATTCTTCGCTCCCTTGTATTTTCGATCTCGGCATGTAATTTGTCTATTTTTGCTGAAATTTGTGCATTTGGCTGTTCAATTTGATTGAATATTATTATTATTATTGTCAAAATGAGAAAACAAGGAACAAGTTCTCTTATATGCCCTCCTTTCTCTTCCCGTTCAATTTAATTAGTCTAGGGTCCTGTATAAGCAGAGCAAGGAGCAAGCGAGCAATGCTTAGGCGGCAAAGAGCAAAGAGATTGAGTTTGAGAATGAAGGGGACGAAGAGATGGACTCGCGTGCAAAATTACAAAATTTTTGGTTTCGTTTCGCGTCTAAAGCGATCAGCGCTTTTAACTTTTTCTGAGATTCTGCCTTTCAGTCAATCTAGTCCCTTTATTTTCATCGAACGGTCTTACTGAAAGTGCAGTTGAGGATACGGATCCGGAAGGGGAATTGTTTCCTACACTTTTAATTTTTGGAGATTCTTTTAGACGAAAATACCCGTTATATTTCCATCTGGATGTGAAGTGAGAGATGTAAAATGAAAGAATTCGAGAGCTACTAGGCATCTCATCGCGCTTCGCGCGATGTAGTTCTTACTGCGATTTATGGTGAAAGATGTCTTTAGGATGGTGGTTGTGATGGTTAGGTGATGACGGATGGAAATATTGTTGCCTGTCTTTTTCTTAAATGTATGGTAACTCTCTGTAAATAAAATTTTCCCTTTTTTTCAGTGAATCATTTGCCAGTAACGGCCTAATGGGTGCATTATTTGGGATAAGCATAGTATAATTTTTCCTGTTTTTAGTAACGGGTGCACTAAAAAAAAACTGACGACCTTAATAACTGACATTGTAAAAGGCCGCAATACTGTAAAAGGCTGCAATATTGTAAAGAGCTGAAACGGAAAAAAAATATACAGAATATAAACAGCGAATATGCACCTTGTTGAGTCCACAAATACCAATTCATTCCATCATTAATTATCAACAATTAGTGAATGTTCTATGCATAACCTGACCAGTTAAAATAACTATTTGTTATATACATGAAGGATTTATGTTGGTCCGATAGACAAATAAAGTTATTTTTGACCTAAGACAATTGACACCATTCAGCTCAATAAAACATCACAAAAGGCTCACATCCATACCACCTAAATTGCCTAAAGAAAAATTTAGAAAATTTAAAACACAACCACCATACCTTTTTATTGTCCCATGAATGCAGTGGAGCCTCAATTTCAGCAGCAACCATGAGTCATAGTTCTGCACAATTATCCAAGCATCTTGCAAACACCTTGAATTCAATCAAACTACCCAAGATATCACAACCATGCGTCACAGTTTTGTCAGTTCTTTTTTGTGTTACCCATTTGTCAGTCTATGTTACCTATTTGTTTTGGCAGCTAGAAGGTTTTCAAGTTCACTTAACTTCATTTCTGTGGATGATTTCATAATCAGTGGATCATGGCACACCTAACATTTTAAAAATGCAATAAGAAATTATAAAATAAAAAGCAAATGTATGTTGCAAACAAATGGGGACAATAGCGGGTACCCTACAGTCTAACATTCATAAAATGGTCAATATACATGCTAGAGCTAGAATGTCATACTATCAGAACATGCCAGTACCACTGTACCAGTTATGTCTGTTTCCAACTAAGTCCGGTACAGTGTCGCCTAATTCATTACCAAATGAATGGATCCTAAGACTAAGACTTGACCAGTCCATTATAATATTAATAAGCAGGAAAGTATATGAGTCATGAACAAACTTGTTGATATTGTTAAAAATTGAATAATAAGGCTTGAATTAATTACGAATAAACTCGGAGCTTGGAAGAGTTACAGTTACCTTTTTGAATGAGTGGAGATGCAGCCATCCGAAAGAGCTACGCTTCATGCTTTTTGGTAATCAGAATTAACTGTAATCTCAACAAAAAAGGAAAGTGCTCCTCCTTTTTTTTTTAGCTCCTGAGGCCGTTGCATTAGTCTGTACATTGAAAAATGGAAAAATCTAAACAGCCGAGCCAATTAACTGACCCAAGAATATAGAGAAACTTGATTGAGCACTAACATGATGCCGTTGCATTAGTCTGTAGACAGCACGCAACACAATTCCATTGTAGGTCTTTACTTTTTCAATAATCGTTTTAAGAACTCGGCATAAATTGTGGCCTTAACATGATGCATGTTTAATTCGAAGTTTCTGGGTTAAAAAAAATAACTTACTTTTACAACTTAGTGTAAATTGTAGTACCTAACACAACATACTTCTCACAAATGCGGCACTAATGTGCTAAATTATTCTACAAAGGCTTAACGTAGTCATACCATGCTGATATAGGATGGTAGAGCCGCAGATTAGATAAAATAAAATGCTATAATGCCCAACAATAGCACCCTTTCACATAAAATAGCATTTAGTACTATACCTCTTTTATCGATCATATCCAGTAATATTATCGCATAATACAGTACCATGTGCATGAATCCCACAATAACCTAGGTGGTCTCCCATGATACAGTCCCAAAAAGCCTAGTGCTTAACCTGAAATATAGAAGATAGAAATCTTTAGATCCACCAAATCTGCATTTTGGCTCAAATAAAAAGATAATTATAATGATAGGCATCAATGAGAATACATTGCATCTATATTCTATACCTCTCATCTTTGATTATAGCCCTAAGCAGAGGTTGAATACTTGAATTTATATATGCTAAGATGGTCGAATTTTGGACCAGCGCCAGAGCATGATCAGAAGAAGCTGAAACCTATTAATACAGACTATTAAAAAGAGAAACTTGATTAGGCATAAAGCCTGAACGCTCCAATTGGAAAAAATTTCTCTTCAACAAAGTCCAAAACACAAAGTATGCAAAACTAAATGAAAGAAAAAGTTAATTAGTAAAGACTAAAAAATGTAAGAATAAACTATATAAATTCGCAAAATGCTCCAACTGAGTGAATTCGAAGAATCATTGGAGCAAATTTGTAGCACTGAAATATTATTTTAAAAATATAACAGTTGCAAAAATCACCAAGCATAGACAACTGCTCCAGGATATTCTATATACCTTGAAAATCCTGATGCAACATATCACAAAATTTAAGTAGTCTTCAGTGACCCTCCAAACACTCTAAAACATCCAGCTTTACACTTGAAAACAGTCAAGCTGAAATATCTCTAAAACCAAAGATTTAATCAGCTAAACCAATCTCAATCGATGCACACGACAATAAATAAATAAATAAATAAATCAGCAGAGAAAAGTTTGTCTCCTAAATTCAAATACCAACTAAATTAACAAATCACTAATTAAAACCATCATGATATTTTCTTCTTGTTTCGATGGCCTTGTGTAAAATGAAAATTCATACTAAAATAGGAGCTGATACCTTCAACAGGAAAAGCAAAAGAGTGTGGAGCCTTGTTTCCAAAAGCACCAAAATTTCGAAAGGCAAACATAAGGAGGAGAAGTTATGGTGGACAACAATATTTTCTCCTACAAACACATGGCAAAAACTATTTTATTTCTATAAAACCAAACATTATTATTATACATCAAACGGAATTGAATAAAGAAAATACTACCTGAAGCAATGAAAATGGAGAATAACACAGTCACCATGGAGGATAGAACAGGAAGCCCAAATCTAAAATCAGGAACCCTACAAAGCAACAAAAAAAAAATTAAGCCAAAATGCTACCGTGACGAAATTTTGCTTAAAAATAAATAAAGGAAACCGCAAAATTATACAAATTGAACGAAATGGAACGACATTAAGCAACAACAAAAGTAATAGACGCTAAATAGGGGAAAAATAGACTGAAAAAGAAGAGAAGTGGCTGATATACTGATCCACAAAACCGATGCTTCAAGTTGAGATCGGAGGCCAGGGCATGGTTCTTCTTCACTTCGTCTCGATGGCCCAACATGAGAGAAGAATAATCCTGAGGGGTAGCAAGAAGCCTCTGCGATCAGCGATCCCCATCTCCCTATCACTCTCTCTCTCTCCTTTTTGGCTTCGTGCAGAGCAAAGAAAATTCGAGAAGTGTCTGTGTCGAAGAGGAGAAGTATTGAGCTCCCTCTCCAACTCGAATCTGGTGTTGCTTCCCTCTCTCCTGGCCTCCTTTTTGGCTTCGTGCAGAAAAGTTAAGGATGGAAGAAGGGTCTAGAAAGACTTGCGTTGAAGAAGGCTTCATTGATCCCTGTTATCATGTAGTCATCCATGTGTCGAAAGAATTTAAAAAGAAAGGCATATAAGGAATTCTGCGCAACACAGAAGCCTACAAAAACAACGCAAGGAAAATCCAAAGCATAGATCGACAACGGAGACGTCCCAGTAGCCGTTCATGTTCCTGCAAGAAGCTAAATAGAAAACCACGTAAGAAACTCTATGCGACACAGGAGGCAACAACAAACAACGACCAGAAAATCCGCAACAAAAAATTAATAGTGGAGACCGACGGGCATGATGAAATCCATCACAAATAGACGGAAATCAGACGGCTTAGATTGGCCAGAAAGTTACTGTAGATTGAGCCACTCAACTATGAATGTTTTATGATTTTCGTCTAAAATGGAGTGGATTTCAAAAACTGAGTGTTGTAGGAAGCAATTCCTATCCGGAAGGAGGTGACGCGATAAGAAGGAAGGGTGAAGCGGGATGAAGGAGGCAATCCGGATCGCTGTTGCACTACACATGATGTAGCGCACGTACGAGCCGTCTGATCTTGATCGGACGGTTCATTTTTTACGGGCCTATCAATTTAAGTTACATGCACGGAACTTCTTTGTCTATTAGATCTTGATCAGACGACCAGGATGGTGTGTGTTTCGCGCCACATGATTTCATTTATGGAGGAGGGGGACGAAGCGGGAAGTGAGACGCGAGAGGAAAGGTGATGCGACAGGAGGATGAGAGAGGCGATTTTTATTTTTGAAAAAAAAAATAATTAACGACAATTTTCATTTTGATTGCTTGACTTGATTGCACTTATTCGGTTCCGTTTTTTAAAAAAAGCCGACTTCGACTGCGAACTGCTTTGGCTTGACCCGAATCAATAAAAAAACCGGTTCAAAGGTCAAACGGTACCTTAGAAATTTCAGGTGGAATCGCCGTTGAAGCGGCCGAAACGGAGGGTCCAGTAGTCAAAAGCAACCTTTCCTCTATTAATTCCTTTTTTTCATATTTCAATTTCAAACTGCGTTGTTTCCACTTTCCTCACCTCTCCGCGCCAATCTCCTCTCCATCGCCATGGCTGCCTCCAACCGAGCTCCAAACCCTAATTCTCACCTTCTAAACCCTAACCCTAACAACTCCTTCCCCGCGGCTTCCTCTCAGCGCTCCACGCCTACTCTCTTCGCTGCCCGTCCTCTCAACCCTAACCCTAATCACACCATTCCCCACGGCATTCTCTATCCCGTCTCCGCTCGCCCCCATCCCGCGGCCGTACAACACTCCGCCGCCGTCGCTGGAGTTAATCCCACTGCATACGCCCGCTCGGTCGCTCCAGCAACGGGTCACGTGCCTCAGCATCAACATCGGTATGTATATGCTGGATCTGATGTGCCACATCATGTGCGGCAGGGCCTGCTGCCTTCTTTTGCTGTGCCCAGAACAGCGGGGCCGTCGGCTCCTCCTCCTCTGAAGGGAGTTCCAATTACAAGCCATGCCAAGGTATAAAGATGTTGTCATAGGAAAGTAAATTAGAAAACATTGATAGAGAAAAGTAACCATAAAATTTATGAAGAAAATGGGTGTATAATGGAACCAGGTGACACCTTGAGCTCTCTAATTCAAATTGTGTTGATATTCCATGCAACTGATGATTGAATAAACAAGCTTTAGATTGTGTATAGTAGTTCAAAAAGATTTACTAGCGCAACAACTTTTATGGAAAATATTTACTCAAGATAAATAAAACTGATTTTCAATAATTAGCTGTTGTGCAAATGTAACCTTTTGTAAACTTAATTGTTTTGATGTCACTAATTTAGTGTTTCTATTATTATGAGATGCTGAATTAACATTCAGACCAGCAATCAAAAATTCTACCACAGCAAGTCAAGTAATTTGTTTGTTTTTTTTGGAGTTAAGAGCATTTTGAATTTTATTTGATGTACTTTTCGGAGTGGTGATTTTTTTTTTTATCATAGTTTGTATAGAGGTTGTGTTGAGATTCTAGAGAATTTGAATTACTTTTATTTACTTTTCTCCACCATTATTCTATATACAAGAGTTTGTACAGAGGTTGTGTTGAGAGTCTACAAAATTTGAATTGCTTTTATTTACTTTTCTCTGCCATTATTTTAATATACGAACCTGACATAAAAAAATAATGGTTTGAAATGAATTGTTTGAAAGAGAGAGAGAAAGAGATAATGCAATTGCAGCCTATTCAATTCAGTTAAATATAATATGAATTTGTTTCCGATGGATTGCACCATTTCTTTCATCTACCCATTAATATCAGCCAAAAGGTTTTTTGAGTACCTTGAAAATTATGGTTTTTTGCTACCCATGTTTTGGCTTGTGTTACTTGGTGCCCAAATACATATTTGTTTTTGTAAGCTGGGTATTGTTTGAACTTGGGAAAACCAAAATTTCTGTGCCCAAAGCTTTGGGAGCAAACACGCCCTTAACAATTTGCAAGTATTATTTGATTCAATGATTTCTTCTTTGCCTTCTTTTGGTATGGCTTTTAATAAATTTTCCTTGAAGCAAATCTAGCAAGGATATAAAATGGAGCAATAGAGCAAATTGAACAAAATGTTATTTTTTTTTCAAAAGCTAACTAATAAAATTTATATGTTACATGGGACTTGATATTACTTAGGCTCAAACACTGTCAAATGTTGCACAGACTCTTGAGTACGCCATGGCTAGAGAGAGGTACCCTCTCTCTCCCCCCATCCATCCCCTTCTCCATTTCTCTTCCTGTAAAACTATATATATACAATTTAAGTCACCTAATTTGAAGTATTGTTATTTTACATTCCAGGGAAAGAAACAGAGATGACGCATTCATAGTGATTAATGACCGAAAGGTAAGATGAGTTTACCAGCTTGTGTGGTTTTAGTATATATGCCAATACTGAAAGTACTGGTGTGGCTTCGTAATGGAGTCTTGTTATTCCTAGATATCCATAAGAAGCCCTTACTGAAAAGCAAGTAGTCCAAAAACAAAACAAGAGACAAGAGTAGCTTTTATCCATAGGCAATTGTTAAGGTTCAAAGTTATCATTTATTTGAAAAGAAAAGGAAAGCACCTCCATTTTTTCTACACCAAGGTGCTATCAAGCTATTGTTAAATTCTATTTTATTCTTTTGGTGGAATTGAAGGTGAGGCTGACGGAAGGCGAGCCATGCTCATTATATTCTCTTTGTCGATCTTGGGTTAGAAATGGTGCTCCCCATGAAATTAAGGTACTTGATACTGTCTTCCTTCTATTGTTAGTTGGATATAAGAGGTCGGTGGGAAGGGTGGTTGAAATTATGTAGAGTAAATGTTAGAGTCATCTCACTTTGTTTCTCCAATATAATTAACTTGAACCTTTCTTTCCCAGTAACATGAAATAGTGCAATATAACCCATGTTTTCAGTAGTTGAGATTTAACCCATGTTTTCTTTACAACTCTGGAATGTGTAGTAAACCTCATTTTACCAAAACCTGACTCGATGAAGACCATGAGTTCTTTTATTTGCCTCAACCCTGGTTTATGTAATTTAGCCTCAAATTAAAGGAAACTTCCTGCAATTAACTCACATAGGTTCAATTTTGCTTCGTTTAACCCTCTATTATGGCTATGTTTGGCACTCTCACGAACAACGAACAGGAGCTAGTTCCTAGTTCGCGCGCAACCAAACAATCTCATGAACAGCAAACAGGAGGAAAATGGGACTAATTCCTAATTCTCCCAATTTTTGGAACTGAGAACAGCGAACAAGGACAGAGACCATGTGCTTGTTCCTTGTTCGGCCCCTGCCCTTCCAAACATAAGCTAGCCTCATTTTAGTGTCAACTAGTGAACTGATTCACATAACCAAGCCTCAATTCAGCCAAAACTTGCTTTAGTTCCTGTAATTGGGGCACAATCAGTTGATGCTCAGTGGTAAATTGACCTCCAATTAGCCAAATATGCATTAACGTACTGTTTGCATTTTACATCATTCAAGCCTCAAATAAAGCATGTTTTTTACTTAGTCGATCCTTAATGGTGCATTTGTGCTTGAGTTTAAAAAAACTTGCTGTCAACTAACATAGTCTGCGATCAGAAATTAAAGTAAATTAAAGTCTCATGGAGATTGAAAGATAGTAACCAGTGTTAGACCCTACTGATTTGGATCTTAGGTGGAGATAATTACTTTTGTTGTCATTTTTCATTTTCATGGCTAACTAATAGTTTATATAAATGATCAGTCAAACTACGGAAATAATGAGAGAATTCTGCCTAGGCCCTTGCCAGCTTCTTTTGCTGATTCAGATGAGGTAAAAAATGATGAAAATGACCTCGAAGAAAATGAAGATGCTGCTAACAGTGAGGTTCATTCTTCTTTCCTTCCTTTTCTTTTTGGATAACCTTGTTTTTTTCTCGCAAATAACAAAATTCTATATTTTTGTAAAAAGAGATATCTCGAGCATCCTTGAAATGATATAATTTCTGTGTATTCTTTAAATACTTAAAAGTTAAAACACTTTGATTTTTTCTTTTTCTTCTTCCTACTATACATTTTGATAACTGGCCAGCATAAGAACTTTTTGTTGTTCTGTCCATGATCTGTATGGTCGTTTCTGTCAGTATATAACTATACATACAAATACAGTATGAACTAGCATTCATGAGAGTAGAGCAAACAGCATTCTAGGACAGCTCCATATTGGAATTATTCTATTTACAAGCCCTAGGTAAAAGCACAAGATTTGAGTTAGACCTAACTGCGTAGCAAAACACATTTGAATGATATAAACAGGGAAGCTTCTCATTTGAATCAACAATATATCTTATCTAGTTGAGAATTTTATTCATTATTATCTAGAAATGCTGAATCATGCTAGTTTGTATTCAGGATAAAGTGGCTGTGGAACCATTTACAACATGTTCTCTACTGGAGGAGCACATAAATCGGGGTAAAAGGATTCGTGCCAGGCAAGTCTCGTTTTGTATTTAATCCACCTTCAAGCACTCACTATTATTATAGAATTATTTGCGGATTTACCCTAGGAACTGCAATAGTTGAACTTTTGTCCGGAGGTTGCGTTGGTATTTTGTCTCAATGTTGGTATTTTTTAACTTAATGCCCTCATACAGGTGCTTATTCCGAATTTGGCTGGAATTGTACTCAATTTTGAAAATTAAGCTCTAAGAATAGAAGAAACTGAAAAAGAAGGCTCAAAATAATTGGTTAAACCAGCACATAGGGTTATATACCCCGGATGTTATATGAAGATTTGCACTGGTGGACTTAACCAGTGTGGTACAAAATCCTTCTGTGGAAAATTCTCATCCTACTAACCAATTATCAGAAGGGAAATATTTTCAGTCTATCCTATTTTGTCACTATAATTGCAGATTTTTATGTTTGATTTTATCATTCAGGCTAACAAAACAAAGGCTATCAAGGATAAAAAGATACAAACAGAGATTAGCTCTTCTCCTTCCATCCACTGATCTTGCCAACAATAACGTCCTTGGAAACTAGAGTAATTAAGTCTTATTTTCTTAATGTATTTTTGTATGCCATTTTTTTCAGTAACTTATACTTGAATTAAGGCATGTATATTGTGTACATTTGTATCCCATACATATTTCAGTTTTCTCATGCCCTACTGCTAGTTAGGTTAGTTAGTGAGTGAGTGTTCAGGAAGGGGGAGATTCAACAGCTATTTGTTCGCTTCTGGTGTCTGCAACTTTACAACTAGCATGGTAGTAAAGGGATGTAAATTCTTATATTTGATGTTCTGATTTTATTTCAGAAAGTACAGATACTTGATAGAGCTTTTCAATGCAATTCTGGTTTTCTTAGAGCCGGACCGGGTTAAGAAAGTGCTGGGCCAGTTTTTTTTTTATTCTTTTGGTGGGCACATCTGTCCTTTGTAAATTCGGCCCTAGAGTGGTGCTAGCAAATTTTTTTTTTTGTGTTTCCACCATATAGTGTTGATTGAATGATCACTATGCGTGAAATATTAGATCAGGTTGGATCGTACTTTTTCTGAGTCCAGTACAGATTGTTAGCGACTCTGTTATTATTCTAGAGGTGACGGGTTCAATTTTCATTAAACACGAAAGAGGGATAAACATGTCTTGAGATGTCTATCCCACCAAATTATGCATACAAAATAAGAGCACTCAATTAATTATCCAATCCAACTGTCGGAACGCCATTAGACGTGTGGTACCCAATCTATCTAGTCTATACTAGATTTATTTAACTCATATTATGAGCTTTCAATTAACATGTACAAAATAATAGGAACAAGTTTCCATATGTTACCAAGAGCAATAAAATAAAGACTTGCAAGTTACAAGTCGCCAGCTCTAATTATTAATATTTTCTTTTATAGCGAACAGGTAATTCGCAAATACCTTCTGTTCACGCGAACCAAACATAAAGTGAAGTTCGTGAACTAAGCAAACATGTGTAATTTTTGGATTCCTAATTTTCGGCGAACTCGACGAACTAAAGGAGCGAACTGTGAAATCATTTTTTAACTAGCGGCGCGTTGCGCGATCTACTTTTCATTCATACCATTTGTTAACAGATCAGTAATACAATATCAACTAAAATGAATTATTATCTTACACTTTATATAAATATATTAGATTGTACACTTTTTCTTTGCTGTAATCTTTATGGATATCATTTATTTTGGGCAAGAAAGAAAGGCAGATCAAGTATGATAAATATGAAATTAGAAAAAAAATATTCATAGAACTGAGAGATGCAGCAAATTATAGATACAGTATTAGAAAGGACACAATCGAGAGAAGAAATATATGAGATATCTTGCGAGCTTCATCGTGAACAGTCATTAAGATCTGTATCAATTATATTGTCTGCATTGATACATTACCTGCACAGAAAAGAAAATTTTGCAACCATTAATTAACCCCTTTTTTTTTTCAAACAACACTAAGCTGCGTCTTGTTTTGTGTTATCAAAGAAGAGGCAAAAATTATTTCTTCAGTGGTTATATAAATGAAATATAATTTACATGGAGGAAAAATTTATAGAAAAATTTAAGAGAGATCAAACCGTTTATTCATAAAAGTGAGATCTTCTGAGATCGAAACATGATATATAGGTAAAAAAATAAATAAAGAGTGAAACAAAATTTTCATGAATATAGACTACTCCATTACCTCAAACTTGATCGTCACATGGCCATGCTGTCCTTGGTTTCACCTATTTCAAATTTTCAATCATGAATCAGGAATCATGTATGCAAAATATATATATATATATATATATATATATATATATATATATATATATCAATAAGAAATATACTAATAATCAGATACAGAGCATGTGAATGGCTTACCTTGATTTTGTGTTCTCTAGCTTTCCCTAGCAACACTTCTAAACAAATGTTCCATATCTGGCACAATCTTAATTAAATAGAAATAGGAATTACAAATTAGAAATTTTGAAATTGAAATAGTGATTGGTCAGATTGCTGAAATCACACTATATATGATAGTGAGGAAAAATCAAATATGCTTACACTGCTGAACGGTAGAGAATTTTCTGGACCTGGAAGTGCCATTAAACCTTAGATACAGCAGGCTCGAACCAACCAATAAAGAATGGATTGACTCATACAACCCATACTGTGAGGAGCTGAGATGGCTCTCATTAACCAATAAAGTGTTAGAAAATGCTCAATTTTTATTTTTAGATTAATTACAATTAATTAATCATCATTAAACACCAAGCAAGTCAAGATCTAGTGCAAAAGCCATTCAACAAAAAGAGAAAGGGTAGGAGAATTGTACATCTCATGGAATTGTATCCGCGAGACTCGACCATGGCATGAGAATCGATGGCGTGCCTTCTCCACCGCCTCCATCAAGTCGAGTAGCCGCCCTCGAGTCCACCAAGGAGGATTAATAATGTTCTGCAAGGTACGTGCTAGCATACCCAAAACAAGCCTAATTTTCATGGTTTTCTCTCTTGCATCAATCAACAATTTTGATTTAGTGGAGAGAAAGAAGCTCAAGTGCTCAACACATGAACAAATGAGAGAGAGAAGAGAGAAGGGTGACGGCCTCAATGGGAGAGAAGAGAGGAGAGAGAAAACTTAGGTGGAGGCTCTCATAAGTGGTCCTTATATAGAGCACAAAACCTAATTTACCTCTTGCATAATTACAATTATGCCATCCTACTTACCACCATATAGGGCAGCCACGAAATGGGCCTTTATGGACCATCTAATCTCTTCGTTTGGACCTTTAATTCATATAATTAAGGTCTCTCAAGTTTGCTCTTTAATTGGACTATCCATTTGCTATTAAATAACGACCCAATTAATTAATATAACTATTTATATTAAAATGTGTTGAACTAAATATATTATTAACTCATTAATAATTATTTTAGGATTAGTTAATGCATTAATTTATTTCTATATGATCCCATTGACTTAATTAATTATAACGGTTCGCAACGATATATAATTAATTAATCAATCTTATTATATTTCCACTGTACTTACTGTGTGAATAAATAAATAATACACCGTGTGATTAAAGTTCTATTTGTGTGACCCTTTGAGGATTTATGCTATGTTGGACATGGAAAATAAATCGCTATTTATTTCCAATAATCATAGGCGATATCTAGCAACACACTATGATTCCCAATTCACATAAATAATGTACTGTTACAATATCTCAATCCTACATAAGCAATATAGTATTTTTCTTGTCTGATTCTTATGCCACATGATATCATTGTATAATCCAAGATAGGAATGCGTCATTCTTGCAGATTATACATTTCTGATCTAGAGTTGATTGTACAAATTGGCCAAACAATCAAACTCCATCAAGGGGCCCAAATAGATATCATCACTCACTAGGTATACTAATGAGGGACATACGATTTTCTTGATGAAAAATTTTTCCTCACACAATTCAAGAGAACATAAATAAAGTTCGTATAGCAACCCTTATCGGAAATCAGCAGTAGACGATATTTATAGAACCTATCCTCACGTGGAAAGATTGAACCATCTCAAACTTAGAATCAAACTCATATGAAATAAACAATGATACATAACACAATCCATATGTTTATTTCATCGGGTCAAGTCATGTGCTATGTTCCAATAACATACACATATGCAATTAAGTTGGTAACTCTTTACCTATGATTTGTAGAACTTAATCATACTTAACTCGTATACTAATCTTATATGATAATTAATGTTCCTTGTTAATTATCAAGATTATGGACAGTTTAGATTTATTATTGTCATTCTAATTAATGATCCACAGAAATCCACAATTCAGATCCTCAACCTAAATGATCTATCAATAATAAATTTTAGGAACAAATGATCAAATATTATCCATACCATAAACTAATATTTAAGTCATTAAATTATTGACTTCTAAGACATAACTCCAACATAAAGAATGATTTTTATCAGAAATCATAGAATTCCATGTGCCAGGTTTTACCTCATTTCGATGCCAATCTGATACTTGATTTCTAGTAGCATTTTCTCTCGGCTTCATATCATGCAATGCATCCTCTGTTAATTCATGCTAAAATTTAATATACATGGATTATAATGATCCTAGTTAGCAGAGGTAATACACAAACTTTGAAAATATCTTTATTCAAAGGAAGCACTTTTCCTTCTTTATCACAGTAGAACTTTCATATAGAAGTTATGCTCATCTTTTCTGGTCCACTATACCATCCTAAACTGTTCAACTTGAGGTGTTTATTGGCAGCTACCAGCCCAATACAGGAATTTCGTAATTACCAGTTACTACCAAATATCAATAACAATATGACAGAAATCAATTCAGCAGCAAAACTAAATAAGAAATAAATCTAATTTTGGATAATCGGCATATCAACAGAGAAAGATACTACAGTAGAACTTTCAATAGCAGCAAATTCTTTGCTATTGATATTTATTATTTACCAGTTACATGCATTGCTCTTTAGAGAAATATATGAAACCTTGTTTATCTGCCAGAGCATGTCAAAGGAGAAAGAAATTAGCAATTAACAAAGCTGTCCTCCAGATTTCACTCGTAGCACTACAATCCTTCTGACCTATCCATATGTGCAATACTTCAAATGAAAGATTTTACAAAATTATTTGCCCACAAAACTAATTATTTTACCAATTTCATTTTTGAGTTCTGGACCAGTTGAAGGCACCAGTACAATCTTTATTATATTTCTATTTTATGCTCTTATTTTTGTAGGAGAAGCTCATAAGCATTCATTTGTATTTAGCTAATTCTTCTGGTTTCAACATTAACATACTAACAGAATATTCACTTGAAAGCAACAACTACTTATACAAAATTAGAGATAAAAAGCATTAACTCATAATGTCTTTACTCTTTAGAAAACCAGCAGTATCCAAAACAGTTAATCTAATATTCATATGGAGCTAAAATCAATTTTCGACCATTTTAGGCGTAGAATTAGTAAACTTATAGATACAAAATTCATCTACTGAACTCTTGTAAGTTATAATCATATACTAACTGTTCTTAAGAGACCGATGCTAAAAATTTCCCTTAAGCCTATAATCAAAATATTATTTATAGCGAAATGAGTTAATATCTCTTGGCTGTTTGGAAACGTCTCCTGGATGGAGGAGCATACTTATATATAGGTAATATTGCAGCATACAAAATGGAATTATCAAATTTTATCATGCTTTAGGAGTACCTTTGATAAGGCTATTGAGGTGGTCTAATTTCGAATTTATAATCTTCGTTGCCAACAACACAAATTAAATGCACAAAATATTGAAAGCGATATATAAATAGCTGCATAGTTTTGAATCAATCTACATGCCGATGCCACAATGCCATTTTCTATTGATTCCATGATACTGATTTCATATGTTAACTATTGAAGTGACCCTCTCTATATATAAGTTCCTTAGTTCAAGTAATTTCTTTGCAGAAGACGCGCATAGGCAATAATCTATAAATCCACAAATTAATTTTGAAAGACCAACTATTTGTAGAGAGAAACTGGATTTTTTATACCTTAGAAGCCCTGGTTATGCATTTTGTTCAAGTTTTAATAAACAAACTTTTATCATTACTGTACTTTAGAAGATCTCTTTCAAGCTTTCTTTTTGTACTACGCACCAAAATTTTTTCAGAAAGTGCTGATCTGGTTATTCCTGAAGAATGACCAAAGCAGAAAAAAGACATACCTTTTTCAGTAGCAAAGCGAAGAAATGAGAGGAACATATGCAGCATCAGTCTAAATATATATTTGAAGATCGTTAATTGTCAGCCACAAACAGCAGCATGGATTACAATCAAGAAATCCTATAATTTTCAAAACAAATTGTTTGCCTCTAAATTCTGCTGCATCAAACGCTGGAATAGATAAAGCAAATTTTTTTCCAGAAATAAACCAAATACATGACATCAACAACCAAGCAAAATAGTCTTGACGAACAGTCGTAAAGCATGAGAGAAAAATACAGAAATTCTTAAACAACGGACAATTTTCGTCTAAGTCCAAATAACGGAAAATTTGTAGCAACCATATTCCTTACATCTTTATGAGAACCCTGCAAAATTTCATGCCAAACTAACCTATGGATAGACACCAAAATAATTTTTCAAAACCATGCAGCAAAATTAACCCTAACCATGATTTGAAATAATCACAAATTGTATTTGTGATTATTTCAAATTAAGCAGATTGTGCATACATGGCGGGGTAAACCTTCAAAAAAGATTTTATATTTTTTCGAAATATTTAAGTATTCTTTTTGAAATTTTAGAAAATCGCTTATCTAATTAGTTCTGAACCGTTAAAAGACAACAGTTTTTTTTAAAAATCAGAAGAATATTTAAAAATTTGAAAAAAAAACATAAAATTTGATTTGCATGGAGATTTCGATAGAGAGATTATATTGGACGGTTTGGATCGATCATTTTAAACTAGACTTAAGAGTTTTAATCGCAACTCACCGATCCTTTGGTAAGTTACAATTCACCATAACAAAACTCTCTCTCTCTCTATATATATATCCAGTAATAAAAGTTTGATGTTGGGGGATCTTTTCGGTTGTATGACCAATACATGCAGGGGGCGTTTGGATGAGAGAAGAAGAATGTGGAAGAAGGAAGAAAGAAGAAAAAAAATTATAAACAATTCAAACTCTTCTCAAAGTTACACACTTCCCAATACTTCTTCCTACTTCTTCCCTTCTTCCCTTCTTCCCACACCTATCCAAACGCACCCGCAGGGAATTACTTAGTGTAATCAACATCTTCTGCAATCACGCAATCAGAGCGCTATTCCTCTCACCCTCACCCTCATCCTGCGCGAATATATTCTATTCCCCACACACCGTCTCAGATCCACTTCCGAATCAAATCTCCACCACCTCATTCGCTCCCCTCTCTTCACGTCGGTCTCGCCTCCGCCTCTCCTCTCCTCCGCCTCGCATCCGCATCTCCTCCGCCTCACCTTCACTCTCCTCTCCTCTGCCTCACATTCGCCTCTCTTCTCCTCCGTCTTGCATCTGTCTCCGCCTCCCTCACTGCTCCCTCTCATATAACGATCAGATCTGGTTGAGGAAGAAAAAAAAAATAAGAAGAAAAAAAAGGTTTAGATCTAGTTCTATTACAATTTGGGAGTAACTAAATTACTATAAGGAATGATATTAATCTTTGTAGGGGAGTATCTAATATGTATAAGGGAGTAATACATTCATATATGATTATGCTGTTCTTTGGGAGTAACTAAATTACTGTAAAGGAGAAAATTGATCAGTATAAGAGAGTAACTAATATATACAACGGAGTAAATAATATGCATATCTGATTCTACTGTTGTTTGGGAGTAACTAAATAGCTATAAGGGAGTAAATAATTAGTATACAAGGAGTATCTAATATGTATGAGGGAGTAAATAATATTCAAAACTGATTCTACTGTAGTTTGGGAGTAACTAAATAACTATAAGAAAGTAAATAAATAGTATTAAGGGAGTATTTAATACAAGTAAGGGAGTAAATAATATTCATATATGATTCTGCTGTTGTTTAGGAGTAACTAAATAGCTATAAGGGAGTAAATAACTAGTATAAAAAGAGTATCTAATATCTATAAGGGAGTAAATAACATTCAGAACCGATTCTACTGTTGCTTGGGAGTAACTAAAAACTATAAGAGAGTAAATAATTAGTAGTAAGGAAGTATTTAATATAAGTGAGAGAATAAATAATATTTAATTTCTGATTCTGATAACGGCAAGACTGCGCGGTAGGACTGGGTGACGGCGACGAGAGGGTTGCGCGACAGTGACGGGAGGGCTGGGCCACGGCGACGGTAGGGCAGGGCTGCGCGCCGGCAACGAGGAAGCGCGGCGGCAGAGGGCGACGACGACGGGATGGCGCGACGACGACGGGCGAGAAAGAAAGTCTGTGGTGTGAGAGCGACAGAGAGATGCGCGTGAGGGGGTGAGGCAGGGTGAGAGCGACGCGGGGTGAGAGGAACTTGTTTTTCTTTTTTAGACAGCGACTTTTTTCTATTTTTGACATATGATTGCTTGATTGCCTGTTTGATTGCAGTTATCAGCTCCGATACATGCATAATTAAGTTAACAAATTCTTCTCAATTAAGGCCCATTGATCCGTTGGAACTGACGTGACGTAGATCATCATCATATATATAAGGAAAGCCTGGACGGCCCATTGGCCTATTGTAAACTTGTAAAAGGAAACGGTCCATTAGATTATCAGTTCTATTGTCCTTCAATAGGTGCACAACGTCTAAAAGGATCACAAAAATAGTTAGTTGCGTTAACCGTTTCATTTTAGATGAAACGATTGAAATCACAAAAATACATATGGACGAAATTGTTTTAAACTTTCGTTAACCGTTTCATTTTTGAAATACAACCAAAATCTTTAATCGTTTCATGAAACGAAATGAAAGAACGATTAAAACAATCATCGTTTTCATTCCTGAATATGACAAAAATGACTATGTTACTATGCACGTCCTAAAGCACAGATCAAGCGATGTTTTAGACATATTTTTTAAGATTCGAAATTTAAATATATAAACTGTATAATATATTTTCAATATTAAAATCTTCTTAGAAGCAAAATTGTACATTTTTTTTTAAAATTTACAATATTTTTTACGTTTTACAAAATCCTTAATGTAGAGCATTATGGGCCTTCCAGTCAGAGCAATTTTGCAAAATCAGAAAAATATAGTAAAAAATTATAGAAAAATTATAAACTTTGTTTATAAGGAGATTTCAATATATATTGGATGGTGTGGGTCAGTTAATTGAATTTCGGATCTTAAAAAACAAGTGTAAGGCACAGCTTGATCCGTGCTTTAGGGTGTACAGTGATTCTCAAATATAATTTAGTGGTACTATATGCTTGTGTGTTGCTTAGGCTTTGCTCCAGAACAAGAAATTCGGAACTAAGGTAACGAACGGAAGAGAAATCAAAGCTAAGGAAATAGAAAAAAATATAGTTCACATGCTCTATGTTATAAAAAACATACATGAGAGTAAATGATAGTAACCTTCTATTAAATAGGTAAAATGATAATATTGTCCTTTGATTTGAATCGGAAGAGTAATGTTGCAATTATAAATTAAGGTTATTATTGAAAAACAAATTTATTGCTGGTGTTTCTTAGTTACACCCCAATTTCGGATAACCAATACTCTCTATATTAGATTTTGAGAAACTCAAATTATCTTCCATTTCCGTCCATTCAACCTGCAGCTCTCGGAGCAAGGAAAAACTATTAAACTTCCTTACCTTTCCGCCGACTTCCTCCTTGTGGAGCAGGGCCTTAGGTTTTTATGACGGTTTTTCTGCTTGTGAGACTAATAGTCAGTCGGTTGTTTGTTTTTCCGGAACCGGAACGCAAGCAAAACCCTAAACCATAAAACATAAGTCATAACGGACGGAGAGGAGAGAGGGTGAGAAGGACGGAATCGAAATGGCGGACGAAAGTGGTAAGCAGAGCGAGAGCGTGAGCGACAGCAACAAGCCCGTTTCTTCTTCCACCCCTCCTATTCCTCCTATTCCTCCTCTTCCTCCCATCGCCCCCATTCCTCCTCCTCCCTCCATCCCCACCCCCACCCCCGCCTCCACCTCTGACGCCGATGACGGACCCAAGTACGTCGTCTCCGAGGCCAGCCGCCAGGCCAAGGAGCGCCACGACAAAGCCGTCCAGGAACTCCTCCTCAAGCGCCGCGCCTTCGCCATTGCCGTCCCCACCAACGACTCTGCCGTCCGCTCCCGCCTGCGCCGCCTCTCCGAGCCCATCACTCTCTTTGGCGAGCGCGAGATGGAGCGCCGCGACCGCCTCCGCTCCATCATGCTCCGCCTCGAGGCCGATGGCAAGCTCGACGTCTTGCTCTCCATTCATGATGCCGAAGGTAAGTAAGGTATTCTCTCTCTCTTTCATTTCCTCAAGGAACAACAACCCACTAACATTTCATCTCTCTCTCTCTCAGAAGCTGATGCGGCAGCTGCCCAACCCGAAGAGGAGCAACAAGTACAATACCCGTTCTTCACTGAGGCTGACTTGCCAGATGATCTCCTCAAGGCCAGGCTGGACATCGCATTCTACTCACTTGCACGTGCACAGAGTCGTGTTCAGAGGGCCAGGAGGAGAAGAGATGATCCAGACGAGGATTTCGACAAGGAAGCCGACCTCGCTGTTCAACAGGCTCAGGCTTTTCTTTTGGATTCCAGTGAAATTGGAGATGCACGGCCTCTCTCTGCTTGTTCCTTCTCTAAAGATGCCAATTATCTAGCAACAAGGTATGCATGCCACTAGTCTGTCTTCTTGTTCTCAGAAAAATAATTGCTCCTGTATGTAACCATGCAAATTGAGTGAGAGATATGGTATATACTTAGCACACAAATGCCTCATCAACCATTCTCATGTTTTCTGTGGGGTGTTGCTCATTTGACAATGTCTTATCTTGCTAATCTTAATAATTTTTTTCTCAATCAATTTAAATATGGTTTGAAATTAAAGATGAATTCGTAGTTATTTTGTTTCATACACAGATAGAGTACAGATCAAATTTCATGCAATTTGACTAGAGTTTGGTCATGCATCTAGAGCTGTTAATTTCAAACTGTTCAAAAAATCACTTTGATGGATGGTAAATACGCACCAAATCTCATCATTTTTTTGTAGGAATCCTATTAGGTCTACCTGCATAGATCATGCCTATAATGTTGAATTTGTTAAAATTGAACTTTTATTTCTTTCAAGGATTGTTAACATTCTAAATAATTAACTGTCAAGTGACTCCCACATGTAAAAATACTAATCTAATATTGCCTAAAATATCAGCATCTTTAGTTTTCACAGTGATGCTACTGAACCATGATTTTAGCCACACCCATTTCACATATAACATTTCTTTGTACAGCTCATGGACTGGTTGCATCAATATATGGAGCATGCCAAATGTGAAACTGGTATCAACAATTCCCGCACATAAAGAACGTGCCACTGATGTGGCATGCTCCCCTACTGAAATGAAGTTGTTGGTAGCATCTGCATCAGCTGATCGGACTGCGAAGCTTTGGGACAACAACGGAAACCTCCTAACCACATTCAAAGGCCACCTCGACCGCCTTGGAAGGATTGCATTCCATCCCTCTGGGAAGTATCTAGGTACTGCTAGCTTCGACAAGACCTGGCGGCTCTGGGATGTCAGCACTGGCAAGGAGCTGTTATTGCAAGAAGGCCATAGCAGGAGTGTGTACAGTATTTGCTTCCATCCTGATGGATCCTTGGCCGCATCATGCGGTCTTGATTCACTTGCACGTGTGTGGGATTTGCGTACAGGGAGGAGCATTCTTGCCTTTGAGGGGCATGTCAAGCCAGTATGTTATAAAATCATTTTATTATCTCTCTTAACCTTTTAGTTAACGCCATGAAGTAATTCCAGTACCGGTGATGTGATAAAAAATGGGGTTTTAAAACTGTTTTACACCCATTTACATGGTATATTCCCTCTGCGGAACAACACCCTGAACCTAAAAATTGCACCCTGAATGCATGGATGGCACACTTCTACTAATTTGGGGCTTGCATGGCACATTTATTGCAATGACCTCAAAGTTTATGAACCTCAAGGACATACCGGAACAGACATTAAGATGTCTTGAGAGGTTTTTACCATAGCATCTATAACTACCAAACTACCAATACTGATTGGTACATTGATATAAATTTATTTATCAGTTTTTATTGGCTGAATAATTTTACTATTTTGTATTGGCATTGGATTTCTCTGTCTTGGGTAGTATTTCAAGTCAACTTTTGAATTCAAATGAGATGGCATTTTCACCATATCATTTACCATTTATACTCACAACTATGGTATACCTGACAGGTTCTTGGGATCAGCTTCTCTCCTAATGGTTATCACTTGGCAACTGGCAGCGAAGATAACTTCTGTCGCATTTGGGATTTGAGAAAAAGGAAGAATATATACTCCATTCCTGCCCATAAGAATCTGATATCTCAAGTCAAATATGAACCACAAGAGGGATACTTCTTGGCAACATCCTCATATGATACCAAAGCAGCTGTATGTTTTTAGAGAACTCTTCATTTTTTTGCCAGTTTAAAAGAAAATATTCTCATTTAGTGGTGTGTAAAACCATAAAGTGGTCTGATAATCTTCTACATTGTAATATCAAGAATTTTAAAATTACCACGTTCATCACCCTGTCTTTCTTCAGCGGAACGAGGTGGTAGATTGTTTTGGGACGAATTTCATTTTATTTTTAAATTTCCTTTTTTTATTGACGAGTGCGGGCTTCAAATAATTCTCACTTTGTAGGGTGCAAATATTTGAGGTTTTTCTAATGTTTATAGATTGATCTGTTCTTATTTAGATGGGCCAGCAAAAAGTTCTTTTTTTTTAAGTCGAATCCCCCAATATTTCAATATTACTTGATCATCTTTTGTATTTATTTTTTCAGTTGTGGTCAGCTAAAGATTTCAAGCCAATCAAAATTCTAGATGGACATGAAGCCAAAGTCACTGGTTTGGATATCACAAGTGGTAAGCTATCGTGATCTCTGTTTGTCTTCAAGTCTTCATCGTAAATTGTAGTTATATGTTGTTCAGTTTGTCACTTTGTTTTATGGAAGTCTGGCAAATTCGGTGCTATACTAACCAGATACCTGTACATAAGGCACTGAATTGAATAGCGGTTGGCTTTATTTGAAACCCTTACGAGAGTGCCTTAGTTTCTTTATTAAATAAGGGTAAAATTTAGTTAATGGGAATGTACCAAAGTAATCCTGCAGATCTTTGCTGTTGGAGAGAAGAGCTTGAATGGGTTGTTGTGTATTGTTATTCTATGTACTTCTTATTTGTCTAGGGTATACTGAGGGTTCCTTGCGGTCGTATAAGATATCTTGTGGTCTTAATATTTTGAAACTTGATCTGTATTCTTATTTTGTTTTCTATTTGCTACACAGATGGTCAGAAGATAGCAACCGTAGCACACGACCGGACAATTAAAATTTGGTCCTCTGCGGGTAGCCCAAAAGAGAATGATATGGAGATTGACTAATGCTACATTTGAAATATATTCCATATGTGCATGAGTTGAATTTTTTTGAGTGGGGATAATCTGTTAATTTACCTTTTGTATTGGCCACCTACTAATTTCAGACAAATTTTGGAAGATTATTTTGTAATTTAACATACAGTTTAGTTTTGCTGACTGCTGTGCTCGTGCAGTACTGGAGGGTAGTTTTGCTGATCAGATGTAAATTTTTAGCCCTTTTTGGATTAATTTTGAGTTTGGGTTTATAAATTTTAACCACATTCCCAATTTTTATGTTTTATTGTGTTACTTTCCTTTCCCACAATTCTAATGCCCCCTTTACTTTCCTTTCCCACAATTATTATGTTAACCACATTCTATATTTTAACCACATTTAAAATTAATATAGTTACCTATTTATTGGTGTCCACTTGGGCCGGAATGAGTCATCCCAAATTAACTCTGTGCAGATTACTGCTAAATATATTCGCTTATTAGTTTATAGCATGGTGCAATCTGAAAACATAAACGATAAAATATAATTTGATTTTATTAATCCGTACCCACTTTGATCCGATCCCCTCCACATTTAATCTCGATTCCCCGGCACAGAACCAAAACTTCTAGAAACGTCTCAACACACATCTCCACATTGGTTTTCTGGAAAAAAAGAAGAAATTGCACAACTTCTGTTATCTTGGGTGACAATACTAAACAAATGCTAGAATTATTAACTGGTCAGGTTCTCTTATCTGGTTTTGAACCAAATGTTTATTTTCAAAATTAGATTCTGAAAGGGTAAGATCACCAAAAAAAAAAACAAAAAGAAAAGAAAACTTCCTTATTTCTAGTTGTTTGTTGTCACAATAAATTCGTTTCAAACACCAGGATCATTATTCTGATGTGGTGACAAATGTCTTGGGCCTTGCTGCGGCAGCTTTCGGAGACAAATATTATTGGTGGATTGACCCTGCTGGGACTATTGTTCTTGCCATCTACACTATCACAAATTGGTCAGGAACTGTTTGGGAAAATGCTGGTAAGCAAATTTCTAAGACCCTTTTTGGCTTAATTATTGATATGCTAAAAAAAGTTCCCTGGTCTGTACTGATTTGGTCTCAAATGTTATGTGTTTCTAGTTGCCTTTAGATGGTACAAATTGAATCATTTTGTATTCAATTTAGGTCTTTTTTAGGAAAAGATCTTAAATATTTATATTTTTACATTTCTCTTATTGTATTCTTGGTTTACTCATCCCTTTTAATCAATACAGTCAGGGGCGGATCCAGTGGTGGGGCGGGTGGGGCTAGAGCCCCACCTACCGCCGTCGTGCCCTAAAGCCCCTCTTTAGCCTCAATGAATTTTTTCAACCGTTGGAGCACTCAAAGGTAGGGCTGAAGAACAAAAGAAGAGAAACCGTTCGATCAAATGATTTATTATAGCACTTAGCCCCACCTAAATATTTTTGCTAGATCCGCCACTGAATACAGTATCACTAGTGGGTCAATCTGCTCTGCCAGAAATGTTACAGAAGTTAACATATCTTCTGTTGAGGCACGACCCCATAATCAAAAGGGTTGATACAGTACGAGCTTACACCTTCGGTGTGTTTTACTTTGTTGAGGTATGTTAATTGGTGCTCAATTTAATGTGCAAAACAAACAAACATTTACTTGATATGAAAAAGGCCTTGAAAGTTCTCTACTAAAAATACACAAGAGTCAATGACAGAGCTATTTCTTGAAACAGTAACTATTTGAGCATTTTGGACTCCAGAACTACAAATTTCTATTTTGATACCTAAACATTGCAATATTTGTACTATTTTGGTTCCTGTCCTAATTTTCCCTTCAAGAGATGGACATCTTATAAACGACTGATGATGTATGATATCTTTCATTTTTCAGTCAAAATGGAATTTACAGACTTAAACCTGAGGCACCAGAATTTTAGGGACAAATTGAAAATGACATTTCAAGGAACAAGTTGTAAATATTGACTGACTAAATTTGTAAATTATTTTCTACCTGATTAAATATTTTTTTTTTCTTGAATGTGATAATAGGTAATATAGAGCTTCCAGAAGAATTGCCATCGAAGGAGGCACATGCTATCGGAGAATCACTGCAAATTAAAATTGAGGAATTGCCTGAAGTCGAACGTGCTTTTGTACATCTCGATTTTGAATGCAGCCATAAGCCTGAACACTCCATTCTTAGCAAAATACCAAATATAGAGACATAGAGTTTGTTGAGAGCCTGTGTTTGGTTTGGTCCCTTCGAGACCTATCAATCCAATTCAAATTGGAATATCAAGTGTAGGCCTCTTGATATCGAGTGTAGACCTATCAATGGGTGTAGACCTCTTGATACTCCAATCTTTGGGTGCGTGAAGTGTTCTGAGAGGAGCTATCGTAGGCTGTTTATGTTTAATAATTTGATTTCTTTTCTTGTGTTCTCCGTTCCCGCGTTGTTAGTTGTTACTGTCATGGTCATGTCATGTCTATCAAATTGAATGCCTCTTTGGGGCAAATCCAAATCCTGTGGCGTGCTACACGTTGTGTCGCGTGCCACAGGTCGTCCGATCAGATTTCAATGGATGAGGGAGCCTCGTGCTTGTAACAGATTGTAAGGCCCGAAAAAATTGAATCCGTCCAGATCTGATCAGACGGTCCGTGTGGCGCGCGACACAGCGTGTAAAACACAGCCCAATAAATACAGGGAAACGACTAATCATACTTCTAATTGATTTTAACTTTAACATTTCCTAATTGTTTCGCAACCACGAAAAGGACACGCTAGATTAGCCTACCAATGAGTACATGCTGCTTCTTATCATGGCCTGACAATACGAGTCAAAATGAAGATTTGAATTAGACCTAACTGCGTAGCAAAACACATTTGAATGATATAAATAGGGAAGCTTCCCATTTGAGTCCACAATATATTTTATCTTGTTGAGAATTTTATTCATTATTATCTAGAAATGCTGAATCATGCCAAGTTTGTATTCAGGATAAAGTTGCTGTGGAACCATTTACAACACGTTCTCTACTGGAAGAGCACATAAATCGGTGTAAAAGGATTCGTGCCAGGCAAGTCTCTTTTTGTATTTAATCCACCTTCAAGCACTCACTATTATTATAGAATTATTTGCGGATTTACCCTAGGAACTGCAATAGTTGAACTTTTGGCTGGAGGTTGCGTTGGTATTTTGTCTCAATGTTCATATTTTTTAACTTAATGCCCTCATACAGGTGCTTATTCCGAATTTGGCTGGAATTGTCCTCAATTTTGAAAATTAAGCTCTAAGAATAGAAGAAACTGAAAAAGAGGGCTCAAAATAATTGGTTAAACCAGCACATAGGGTTATATACCCCGGATGTTATATGAAGATTTGCACTGGTGGACTTGACCAGTGTGGTACAAAATCCTTCTGTGGGAAATTCTCATCCTACTAACCAATTACCAGAAGAGAAATATTTTGAGTCTATCCTGTTTGGTCACTATAATTGCAGATTTTTATGTTTTGTTTTTATCATTCAGGCTAACAAAACAAAGGCTATCGAGGATAGAAAGATACAAACAGAGATTAGCTCTACTCCTTCCATCCACTGATCTTGCCAACAATAATGTCCTTGGAAACTAGAGTAATTAAGTCTTATTTTCTTAATGTATTTTTGTATGCCATTTTTTTCAGTAACTTTTACTTGAGTTAAGGCATGTATATTGTGTACATTTGTATCCCATACATATTTCAGTACACTTTTCTCATGCCCTACTACTAATTAGGTTAGTGAGTGAGTGAGTGTTCAGGAAGGGGGACATTCAACCAGCTATTTGTTTGCCTCTGGTGTCTGTAACTTTACAACTAGCATGGTAGTAAAGGGATGTAAATTTTCATATTTGATGTTCTGATTTTATTTTAGGAAATACAGATGGTAGAGCTTTTCAATGCAATTCTGGTTTTCTCAGAGCTGGACCGGATTGAGAAAGTGCTGGGTCAGTTGTTTGTTTGTTTTTTTTTTTTTTTTTTTTTTTTGTGGGTAGATCTGTCCTTTGTAAACTCGGCCCTAGAGTGGTGGTAGCATTTTTTTTCTTTTTTTATGTTTCCACCATCTAGTGTTGATTGAATGATCACTATGCGTGAAATATTAGATCAGGTCGGATCGTACTTGTCCCTTTGAAATCCGGTCCTTTAAAATACGCCTTGATCAAATCAAGTACGGCGTTTCTCAAGAGACCACCAGTCACGGAGGCTGTTCAATCAAGTGGTAATTCCTTCTGCCCATCTTTGATTGTAGTAGAGTAATTGTCGAGCTAAGTTTTCAAGTTATATTTTATTTGTCGGGAAAAAAAGTTTCAGATATACCTTATTTCAGGTAATTTTAAAAAATAAATTGATATCAGAGTTAGGAAAGGCATATCCGCATATGGGATAGTCATGTTTTTGCTACTGCGCCATAAATCCATAATTCTTGTTTGTCTTGCGAACTCTAGTTAGCGACAGCCAGAGTTGCGAATGAATTGAATTCAGATAGTCTGCTTCTTGAAAATGTGGGAGTCCAGCACATTGTCAGTAACTCCGCTGTTATTTTAGAGATGACATGTTCAATTTTCATTGGACGCGAAAGAAGGATAAGTATGTCTTGAGATATCTATCCCACCAAACTATGCATACAAAATAAGAGCACTCAATTAATGATCCAACCCAATTGTCAGAACGCCAATAGTCGTGTGGTACCCAATCTATCTATTAGTCTATACTAGATTTATTCAACTTATATAATGAGCTCTCAATTAACATGTCCAAAATAATAGGAACAAGTTTTCATATGTTACGAAGAGCAATAAAAAGAGTTACAAGTCGCCAGCTCTAATTATTAATATTTTCTTTTTGGTTCTCTAGAAAGACATAAGAAATTAGATGAATTCCAGCCGAAATATAAAGATATAATAGTCCATTGTCTTTGTCTGCATGACCAATCCGAAAATAATGGCCCCCATCCAATTGCCATATATTAGTATGAAATTCAATATCTCACCACCTCTATGCAATATTTTGAAAACCGGACCGGCCGATTGAAACGATTGAACCGTGAACCCGAGCATTGTCTGTTTCTGGTTTAACCGGAAAAAATCCGGTTCGACAATAATATTATTTCATAAATTAATAACAGATTGTATAACAATGCAATTGGGCAATTAATAATATTATTTCATAAATATTGGCTACAATAATACAATTGAATATTGAATAAAAATGTCAGTTGCATATTTCTTTTAACCCGAGTACGTACGTCATGCCAGCAATTTAGTTTAATTAAGGATAAGCCATTCAAGACTATGATCTACGAAACCATTTCACGTTTGGCACACTAATTCGTTAAAATATTGTTCTCTTCTCCTTTTATTCCAAAATATATTGAAAAATGCACTTTGAGGTAATAGTTTAAAAAAAAAAAACTAATTACCTCACTCTCAATGTAGCGCGCTAAAATAAATAAACTCGGAATAGGCTTGCTATAATTGATTCCAACACAAATATGACTTCTCTTCTTCAAAATTGATGCTCTAGCATTTCCCAAAACTCCCCCCTTTCTCCTAAAAATCATAATTATTGAAGGTTTCAGAATTGTTTAGATTAAAAATTTTGTAAAATATCAAACAAATACTAAAAAAATTCAAAAAAATATTAAATTTTGTGTACAACTAAATTTCAATATGGAGAACATTAAACGGTTCGGATCGACTGTTAGAATCTCGAAAATTGAAATTTGATTGTAGCTAACGGTCTCATCCGTCAGTCGTGATTGATTTTAGTCTATCTCAGGCACCGTTTGGATATAGGAAGAAGGAAGAAGGAAGAAGGCCCAAATTTATTATAAACAATCCAAACTCTTACAAAGTTACACACTTCCCAATACTTCTTCCCACTTCTTCTCTTCTTTCCTTCTTCCCACACCTATCCAAACGGAGCCTCATATAATTGTGCAACTATGTAAATCAAAAGACGCACGTTAATCTTTGAGCTTTTTGACACCAAGTTTTGTGTAGCGCTCTTAATTTCATGGCTGATGATAAATTTTAATTAAAAAACTTGAACCGTACACAAATCACAATTTAAGAATGAGACTTGAAAATTTTCGAAATTGATTTTTACTCGAACCAACGGAAACCAAACAACCAAATTAAGTGAATTCTCTCTCTCAAATCACTCCAACTCAAAAGAGAAGTAGTGCTCTCGCATTCTAAAGATGTCTTTTTTGCATTCGTGGAAGAAAAGGATAAATAGAACAAACAAAATACATAAAACAAGTTAGAAATGCGAAAGCATGTTAAATCGATGAAGTTTTTTTTTTTAGAGATACCGGGTAGAGGCTACCAAGTTAAATCGATGAAGTTGTCCTCTTTAGCGGAGATAAAGGGTGCGTTTGGATAGGTGTGGGAAGAAGGGAAGAAGGGAAGAAGTGGGAAGAAGTATTGGGAAGTGTGTAACTTTGTGAAGAGTTTGGATTGTTTATAATTTTTTTTCTTCTTCTTCCTTCTTCTTCTTCTTTCTTCCAACGATCCAAACGCACTCAAATAGTTGTTCATTCTTGTAAGTTACTACTTCCAAATTTCGAATATGTAAGCCAGATGCATAATAGCAGTTAAAATAACGTTGTTCCACTCATATGTTCAAAAGTCAAATTTCACCATCTTAAATTGCTGGCGGAGGTAAATATCAGTAAACTTTTTTTTTCTTGGTATATAAATAAAAAATTTTCTCTTGCTATTAGACACGGTGATATCCTATTTTTGTTCATCTTTTGATTTATTCAATAGCACCGTTTGAACTTTGAACAAGGAATTCTTCAAGAAAAAAAAAAGGCACTTCGCAGAAAAGAATTATCGAGAATTCAACCAGGATATATAGTATAAGGAACGAAATTGTATATCTATTTTTTTTCTTCAATCATCTCTCATAATTTAAAGGAAATACGCAAAGCTATCCTTTAGAAACAGAGATTCAGAGTGTTAGACCAGTTTTAATTCGCTAATTTAGTGAGTATTATGTACATCTAGGGCTCCGTTTGGATGCGTTGAGAATAAGATAGGAAGAAGGAAAAATGGAAGAAATTTATTGAGAAGGGATAAATTTATTGGGAAGTGTGTAACTTTTGTGAAAAGTTTGGATGGTTAAAAATAAATTTATTGGTAAAAAGTGGTTATTCCTTATTCCTTATTCCGGGAAGAAGCCATCCAAACGGAGCCTAGGTTCCACCGCTCCAATCTACATTTCCTCCATCGATGTTGTCATGTTGAAGATTAAAATAACTCTTATATATTTAATTATAAACTTCTACTTTCTTATAAAAAAAATGATATGTACCGTCTAAAATATTATTTAAATGTAGTAAAAATTTTAAAATTATATTTCTTCTTTTCTGTTTAAGAGATTAAAATGCTATGTTTTTGTTGGAACGTATGGTTACTCGATTACTTCTCTTCATAGGGGCCATTTGAATTGCTTAGGAATTTGGAAAAGTTGCAATTTACAGAAATAAATTTATTGAAAAGTGTGTAACTTTATGAAGAATTTGGATTATTTATAATAAATTTATGGTAAAAAGATGAAATTCTTCAAATTTTTTGGAATCCAAACAATCCGTAATGAGGAATTGGTGGTCCCTGTTCTTCATTGAAAATAGTAGTACTGCGTGGTTTAAGATGTGGGTCCCATTATGGGTTTTCAAAATTGTTCCCTGGACAAGGTGCACATGGACTTGTCTTGATAATTGATTGACCACTTTACCAGTTGTGCTGCTTATGGGTGGTCTAGCCGTCTAGGCTGCAAACTTGAAAGGAAAATGTCAGACCAGATCTCTGATCAAGATCGGAAATTATTGTACCAGACTACCAGGAATATAGCTGATGTAAATTCGTAATAAATAATGCTGATAATTGTTATGTCAGAATTATTTATTTCTATTGTGACATGGTGTAAATTCAGGAGCAATTATACATCAATAAGTCTTGGTAAGGAATCTTCTACCTGACAAGATTTCTAAAAAAAAAAAAACTTCCTTTTTTTTAATTTGTAGTTAATTTTTGCAATCTGATTTTTAAAAAATTTAGTCTGAAAGTTATTTGTGTATGTCAAGCAATCCTCTTCGCCACCTTAGATAAGAGAAAAAAAAATAACAATGGGGCGTTTGGATCGCTTAGGAATTTGGGGCTGTTTTGGATGCTCTAAGAATAGAAGGAAATTTTCTATTCCTAGACATAAATTTATTATAAAAAATCCAAACTCTTCACAAAATTACACACTTCCCAATACTTTATGCCTAGGAATAGGAAATTCCTCCTATTCCTAAGCGATCCAAACCAGCCCTGGGGAATTTCCAATTCCTAGACATAAATTTATTGAGAAGTGTGTAACTTTGTGAAAAATTTGGATCGTTTATGATAAATTTATGTCTAGGAATAAGAAATTTCTCAAATTCCCACTTCAATCCAAACAGCCCTAATAATAATAATAATTAATTAATTAAATGGGAAAAATGCTTTTTAATTTGGTAGGAGTTGAAGTTTACTAATACGCCCGTGAGTTTAACATCCAAAACCATCATGAATTAGTTATTAAGTTTATGCTTTTTAATTCGTGTTGTATAACATTGAAAATATAGAAGACTAAATTATTTCATTAAGGTCATTTTCCAGCAATTTATACAAACACAGAAAATCAGGAAGCTTCTTTAGCGTATCTTTCCTGAGGAACTTTTAAGCTCCCAAATTAAAAGGTCGAATAAAATCAAAGGCTATTAAAAATCATAATGGGGTCGTTTGGATAGTATGGAAATAAAGAAGGAATAAGAATTTTAGGAAGAATAAATATTGAAAAATGTGTAATTTTGGGAAGAGTGGGAAGATGTTATTCCGGGAATAAGAAATATTGTTTGGATAATGAGTTAGGAATAAACAAATTGATATTAATTTAAATAAATTATTATTTTAATATTAAATAAAGTACTAATTAAAAAGCACATAAAATTTCATTTAGTTATTAGTATTTAGCTAATTTTGTTGAAATTATTTATATATAATTGTTGAAAGATGTTATTCCTAGGAAGAAGCTATTCATGGCTCCGTTTGGATAGGTGTGGGAAGAAGGGAAGAAGGGAAGAAGTGGAAATAAGTATTGGGAAGTGTGTAACTTTGTGAAGAGTTTGGATTGTTTATAATTTTTTTTCTTCCCTTCTTCCTTCTTCCTACTTCTTCCCACACCATGGCTCCGTTTGGATGGTTGAGAATAAGGTAGGAAGAAGGAAGAAGGGAAGAAATTTATTGGGAAGGGGTAAATTTATTGGAGAGTGTGTAACTTTTGTGAAGAGTTTGGATGGTTAGAAATAAATTTATTGGTAAAAAATGGTTATTCCTTATTCTTTATTCCGGAAGAAGCCATCCAAACGGAGCCCATAAGAAGAAATTATTTTTCTACTTATTCCTAACTTGTTTGAATGTCTAAAAAAAATATTCCTAGAAAAAAACTATTCCTCTTTTTTTTGCAATCCAAACGATTATATTCAAATTTTAAACCAGCCATGGAAAGATATCATAACAATTTCTTTTCGGATTTCAGGGACATCCGTGAAATATTTGGTCGATCGATTTATATGACAACCGAGTCCCAATGCAAGTTTTATGGTAATCATGATGACATGATAACTATTAGGAAAGATATTACTCGCGGTTTGTTATTAGGAAATCAATGAATTTATTCAATTCTCGGCTAGCTCTAAGCCCGGATTGGCATCCTCAGCCGCCAAGAGTTTGAATGTTTGAAACAGTCAACTCTTCTTCTTTTTTTTTAATATTTCAATATTTTAAAATTTAAATGTTGAATCTAAATTATTGATCTTGTTCAACTTTACGGACGATGCGTTTTCATATAAGTTTTATAAAATTTGGAGTTAATTTGATACTAGATCAAGTGGTGAATAAATGGACGAATCTGGTTAACTATCACTGATTAATTTTAATACGTTTATAATTTGGTCACTTGATCTAATATCAAATTAACTCTAAATTTTATATAAAAACACATCGCCCGTAAAATCGAACAACATCAATGATTTAGATTCAACATTTAAATTTTTAAATGTTGAAATATTAAAAAAAAAGAGAGTTGGCTGTTTGGAACAGCCAAATTCTTAGCTGCTGAGGATGCCAATCCCTCTAAGCCCATCACTAAATTACTAACAAAAATAAAAAAAAATAAAAAAGAGGTAGACTAAAATCAGCCACGATTGACGGATGAACATGTCAGCCGCGATTATATCTTAACTTTTGAGGTTCTAATAGCTAATCTGAACCATTCAATACGTTCTCCATATCGAAATCTCCATGTTGAAATCTCAAATTTAGAGTTATTTTGAGATTTTTAAAAATCATTGCAATTGAAGGATCCAAAATTATTTAGATTAAGAATTTTTTAAAATACCAAAAAATATACTAAAAATTTTTAGAAAAATATAAAATTTGATCTCCAACGATATTTCAATATGGAGAACATATTGAACGGTTCAGATCGACTATAGAATCTCAAAAATTGAGATTTCATCGTAGCTGACGGTTTCATCCATCAGTCGCAGCTGACTTTAGTCTACCTCAAATAAAATATTAAAATATGTTAGAAAGTGTGCTAATTTTCATTTTTATGCTAATTACCAATTAATTAACCAAGCAAACATAGCACACACAAGATCTAGTACACAAGCTATTCAAACACACGAGAAAAAGGGGAAATCGATACCTCCCGCGAAATCGTATTCGCGGGGCTCGACCAAGGCATGGGAATCGATGGCGTGCCTTCTCCACCGTCTCCACCACGTCTCGTAACCGCCCTCGAGTCCACCAAGGAGGATTAATCACGTTCTACAAGGTACGTGCTAGCATACCCAAAGAACAAGCCTAATCCCTATGGTTTTCTCTCTTGCATCAATCAACAACCTTGATTTAGTGGAGAGAAAATAGCTCAACACATGAGCAAATAAAAGGGAGAGAGGAGGAAGGTGGCGGCCTCATGGGAGGGAATGAGAGGAGAGAGAAAGCTAGGTGGAGGCTCTCATAAGTGGTCCTTATATAGAGCACAAAACCTAATTGACCTCTTGCATAATTACAACTATGCCATCCCACCTACCACCATATTGGGCAGCCACGTTTTGGGCCTATTTGGGCCACTTAATCCACTCAATTTAGTCTCTAATTCTATTAATTAAAGCCTCATTTATTTGCTCTTTAATTGGGCTATCTATTTGCTATTTAAATAACGGCCCAATTAATCAATATAACCATTTATATTGATAAGTGTTGAACTAAATTAATTATTAACTCATTAATAATTATTTTAGGATTAGTTAATGCATTAATTTATTTCTATATGATCCATTGACTTAATTAATTATAACGGTTCGCAACGGTATATAATTAATTAATCAATCTTATCATATTTCCACAGAACCTACTGCTGTGAATAAATAAATAATGCACTGTGTGATTAATGTCCTATTTGTGTGACCCTTTGAGGATTTATGCTATGTTGGCCATGGAATTAAATCGTTATTTAATTTCAATAATCATAAGCGGTATCTAGCAACACGTTATGACTCCCAATTCGCATAAATAGTGTACTGCTACAATATTTCAATCCTGCATAAGAGAATAAATATGTTTCTCTATTTTGATTCTTATGTCGCACGATATCATCGTATAATCCAAGATAGGAATGTGTCATTCTTGCAGATTATACGTTTCTTGATCTAGAGATAATTGTATAAAGTTGCATGCAAACAATCTATCTCCATCAAGGGGCCCAAACAGATATCGTCACTCACTAAGTGAATTAATGAGGGACATACGGTTTTCTTGATGATTAACTTTTCCCCGCACAATTCAAGAGAACATAAATAAAGTCCGTATAGCAGCCCTTATCGGGAATCAGCGGTAGACAGTATTTATTGAACCTATCCTCATGTGGAAAAGATAAACATCTCAAACTTAGAACCAAAATCACAACGAAATAAACAATGACACATAACACAATCCATATGTTTATTTCGATGGGTCAAGTCCTGTGCTATGTTCCATAACATACACATATGCAATTAAGTTGGTAACTCTTTACCTATGATTAGTAGAACTTAATCATCACTTAACTTGCATACTAATCTTATAAGATAATTAATGTTCCTTGTTAATTATCAAGATTATGGACCGTTTAGATTTATTATTGTCATTCTAAAGAATGATCCACAGAGATCTACAATTCAGATCCTCAACCTGAATGATCTGTCAATAATAAACCTAGGAACAGATGATAAAAATATCATCCAAAGCATAAACTAATAATTAAGTCATTAAATTATTGACTTCTAGGACATAACTCTAACAATCTCCCACTTGGCCTAGAGTCAATCAGTAGTGACTTCTAGCCAACGAAGAATTGAGAACAATGTCATATATCTACATATATACATGTCTCGGACCTCAAAATAAATAATACGCTTATAGCTAGTTACTCATACGTCCACCACGTATGGATGCATAACTGCATCTCGTATACTGCTCAAGGTAGAGGTCGTGCTAGAGTGTTCGCTGTGTTCGCGAACCTATCCAAAAATTGTTTGACTATATATATATATACACTCCTATATATATTCTTGATCACCATCATATGATATCAAGTGATATCGTTATAGATCATATTTGAATCTCCAATGTAACATTGGGCTCTTTAGGAGTAATTTATGGTTCGAGATGCTTAGAACCATAATAACTCAACTAAGAACTCGATCCGAAATAAACTTCTTTTATTGCTTCACAAGTTGCTATGTATTTTGCTTTGGTGACGGAAACGGTTGTAATATTTCATTTAGAACACCTTCTAAATTTACAACACCACCTTTTAGCAAAATATGTAGTTCAACTGTGATTATATCAATCTTTGGAAAAACTAGCATTAGTGTAATTAATTTACACGAGCTCTCTTTCATCTTAAGAGATGAAACATTATATCACTCTTTCTCATAAGGTACTCGAGGATATCCTTGACTATCGTCCAAATGTGTTTCTCTTGTATCCATTTGACAACTGTTTGTCATACCTTTTGGATACTACACATTGGGGCATATGCATAAATATGGCGTACACAATGAAACTCATAATGAAGGAATGCTTGAACTATTTCATGCACTTTCTTGAATCGAGTTGCAATAGACCGAGTTAAAACACTCAAGTCATGCCATATGACGTATAGTTAGACATCCTTTCTTGGAGTGTAACTTTCGTGTTTCTAGAACACTTCGTTAATATATGCATATTTGCTCAAACCTAACATCCATCATAATCTATCTTTATAGATTTTGTTTCCTAGGATTAGGTGATTTCGCCCAAGTTCTCATTTGAGAAAGCATTCTCCAAAGAGATCTCGACAATATTCATTTTCTTAATGTTAATGTTATTCCCAATTTAATGAATTGTTATCTTGAACAATACAAGTAATACAATTATGCTCCCACTGAATATCTTGTTTATACAAGATACTTTTGACGAAGTTCAACTCCTTGACTTCCTTGTCAAAACTTTTATTCCAATCTCCACAACACTTGCTTTAATCCTTTTATGGATCCTTGAAGCATGCGTATGTTTTTAGCAATACATAAAACCTCGATTTGTGTCAAATGCACAACATCACCCTTCATTCATACGAAGAAGGCGGTTTTATGTGTTTTTCCATATATCAATATATATGAAATACAACTATTGCTAGAATGATCTTTATTGACTTTTACATAGCTACAAGCAAGAGGTTGTGCTTTGTACGTAGTCAACTAGTCATCGACTTAGACATAGCTACAAGCGAGAAGCCGCGCTTTGTACATAGTCGATTTGTTATCCATGTCGATCTTTCCTTTTGAAGATCTAAAACGTTCTTGATGGATTGCTCCTTCATGAACATCAACCAAGGTCTATACCTTGTTGTTATACATGGATTTTATTTAAAGATCATATGAATTCAAACCATATATGTGGAATCGGATCGTTCCATCGTTTTTCTTGTTTATCAACAGATTCTCATATGCTAAGTTTGAGAATGTCGTGAAGTCAATGCACCAAACGGCTTAGGCAATCAACTCTCGTTGATCTTTTGTAGGACTGGTACTTGAGGTTCATGAACTACTTCCACAATGAATTGTTGAACGAGTTCTTGACTCCTCATATATTCCATGAGTTTCTCGAATCATCATCAACTCGTGATATGGTTGAGTCCTCATTGGAAGGAGCGTACTATTAAACTTCTTTTCAAAACAACTTGTGAATGAAGTTCCGCTCAACTCCCACTAAGCACCATGTATGGAGTGACAAGTTTCCCATAAGAGTACTTCTTGTAGTGACGCATAAACTCCTTTAATGCTCACTTTACTCCCACTACTTCTTCTTGAGAATTTCAATTCATCAAGACTACATTATGATTAGCAACAACTACTTTGTTCTTATCATATTCGTGGAAGTAGTGCCTTTTAATATAAAGCATCCTACAAATATATAGTGTCTTATTTGGTTTAAGCTTACAAGTCCACAATACTTGAAATAAGCTTCTCAACACCAAATCTCGAGAAGTATTATACTTAGAGATCAAAATCTCGTAAGAAGCCTTCCTCAATAGACTTTGATGGAACACCATTCAGTGTAAACAATATTGTCCTCAAACATAATTCCCTAATACGAGTCGAATAAGTCAATTTGATTTATTATCGATCGAACTATCCAAAATATTGTTCGATACCTCCATTCTTGGACACATTATTCCATAATGTTCCTCATGGAGTGAGTTATGAAACTATTTTCATACTCTTTAGATAATACTTCAAATCATATGACTTAACTAATTATTTGCCACGATTAATTGTAAGACTTTTCTTTTTCCTTGAACGGTCTTTTAACTTCACACTTGAACTCCTTTGAACTAGTCAAAAGGTTCATACTTATACCTTATCAAATAGATATGTTAATATCTACAATGATCGTTGGTTAAGTAGTAAAGTATCAACAACCTTTCATTGCACAAGTACTTATTGGTCTTTATACATCGATATGTATAAGTCCTAATCAAGTCACTTGTCCTTAAACCTTTGTAGGTTAAAGGCGCTTTTGTCATTTAACAAACATGATTCGCATATCAATCGATTTGAAATCGAATTGAATTTCGAGCTCTACGTTACGTAGACTCTCATAATGCGATTCTCGTTTATGTATGTGACTAAGCGGTTATATATAACATGAAAGTCAAATACTTTATGTCAAGTCTTACGCATCCTATTTGTCATTCATAACTTGTTTATCTATTTCAAGCAAATTCCATCAAGATGCATGAAATCATATAAACAAATTCATAATAAAAGAACTTGTCTTTTATTAAACATAGTTATCCATCATCAAATATGAAATGGAGACGCTATGAGAGGTTTTAGAATTAAGGTATGCAACCTTCAATTCCTAAACAAACTCTTAATAAAGATAACTCTACGTATTCAATGGTAATGACTTAAATGAATAAGTCATCCCTATACGGAGTTTACTTTATATCTCTCGAACATTCTCTTATTCTTCATTGCCAACACATTTCGTTAAATGCGAGCATATGAACTAGTATCAAGTTACTAGTGTAAATTAGAGATAGTGAGATAGTTTGAACGACAAATACACTTTAGGATTAGAATATTTCTAATCGTCACAATCATGGTACTTCGGACAACCTTTCAAATGCCTCCCTATACGGCAAATGAAACATCTCATGTGACACATGGTCATAAATGAGGGTCTCGAAAATTTCAACTCATACCTTAGTGAAGTATTTCTTGAATACTTAACCAATTACCTTTTTGCATCAACAATTGTGCGAAGAAGGTAACATTATATCCTTTATAATTCCAAAGAGATCGTATGACAATATCAACAATCCTTGATATCGGAGATTAATATCTCTAGTCATCAATTAGCTACTTAAATCTTTCGATTTGTAAGCCAATGAAAACGTTCATGTATCCTTTTATAAAAGAAGAATCTCTTGGTCAACTCATACTCTTTATACTCGATCATAAATGATGGAGTTAATATCTACTTTCTCCAAGAACACTTTCTTGAGTAAGCGGATGAGAACGTACGAGTTAATTTTAGTCCATATGAATTCGCTAATTCAAAGGTCTAGAAATTTCAAATGAGGATATTAGCCATACGCTTTATTGAATAACTTTTCGCCAAAAGTCAATCAATCATCGCGTTGCTACGTTCGGGTAGTTTGAGGAAAGTTTTGGGAATTGACATACTCAAATTTCTCTTCACTAAGATCGTGTCTTAGGAATCGGTATTACTTCTTTAAGTGAATACTTTTAGAAACGAGTTTGTTCATTTTCAAAGATTGATCGCAACAAAATTAACAATTTTAACATCTATAACAAAATCAATTTAAGGTCATATAGTTTATGCAATTGTTTTATTTATAACAAATAAAACTCCCACTATATTTATTTAATGTCCCTAATATAGTAGGTTTTCCAAGATCCCTATTTTCGTTGAGATGGTGCTAGCGTCGGCGTGACACCAAAACAACTAGATAAGGTAGGTTCTCCAACCAATCATTCCATATGATTCTTGGTTTGTGAAATATCACATGTATATCCACAAACTTTGCCCCGATGTCCAATCCGATTAGAAAACATCGTTAAGTAACCTTTCTCTATTTGCTCCTAGTAAATCCGATTTACACCCCGACACGGATGATGGAACACGATGTCCCGCGTCGGCGAGAATGCATCAATGAACGATCATACACGTTAGAAGGGGATAGAGAGAAGGAGGGCGATTTAACTTAATCATGTTTTGTTTGGGACAATCAATTAAGTGACACTTGTATGGTGGTCATGTAAGCATACACCCATACCTAGCCTATGACAATTCATAGCAATCACAAGCAATCACATATAAGCATCTCATAGTTGTGGGTTTGTATGGCTCCCGCTTGCATTAGTTTCGCCACATTGTCCATGGAGCAAAACTAATCTAATCCTTGTCCCTCCCACTAAATTCTATAAGGATCTAAATCCTATATAAAATAAAGGTTCAAAATACATGTGAAAACATCCTATTCCCTTCCTATCCTTAGGGGCATGCAAGCCTCACAAGTTACATCAAAAATTAATCAAAAATTAATTAATGGCACCAAAGGCCGCATTACAAGCATTCACACATGCATTCATTTACAACCACAAGGCATTGAGTCTTGAGCCATACTAAACCCACTATCCACCTACAAAACAAAGTTAGCACATACAAGAACTTTGTTTCCAATTAACGATTTTCAAGCATCTTTGCGTATCGTTTGCCATAAGTAAATTCCGTGTACAAATCCTCAATTTTAAACAACAAAACTTGTTTAAATTCATTTAGAAAGTTCTTTCAACATCCCATAACAGAAAGGAGATCAAACAAGGAGTTTTCTAATTAATTTCAACTAGTTTGAATACTTAGAAAAACAGTAATTTACCAAAAAACGTAACTAATGGAATCCAACAAAAACAACAGTTTTCGGTCTCCAAAAATTCTCAAATAAATTAATTAAGCTCCTTATCATAATTGTGATTACCAGTAAAAATTTCAAGAAGAGATCTTAAACCATCTGGGAGAATCAAAAATGACAAATCTCTTACAAGTGCACGAAACACCGTTATGAGATTTTCAGTTTATCCTCTCAACCATTCGGTCTGTTAGACCACCTTCTATCCAGTTTTTATATATACAATATACATAGAAAAACTTGTTTAGACTACAGGCTATCCATTCATGAAAAGAAAACAACCAAGTTCAGTTCAATAATATTAAGTTACAGCCTAAACAATCAACAAATTCTGTACTGGAACAGACTGTCAATCGAAAGGTTTTAACCTAGTTGAAGGTCCAAACATCCACGAAAAATTACGAAATTAATTTTCCTGGAATCCTAACTCAAAATAGAACAACTCCATTTAAACAGAATTTTTAAAGGAGTTCTCAGTTGGTACAGTTTATTAGAACAATCGATTTGCTCAACAAACTGGATCTGACAAGATCTTCCTTTTCATGCTTGAAAACCCACAAATTAATCCGAGTCATGCAACAAATTTTATATGCTCAGAAAGAGCTTCAAGTCCTCTTTATTTCTAGCCATAGAACACTGGTACTTATATTCAAAATATAAATCTTTCAAGCCATTCAAACAGGACAGTGCAAGCAAAAACTGGTTCTGCGCATTGTCGCCATTTTATTCACAGTAAATCCATACTAATTCAGAAAAATGTGAATCTAACGCCAAAAGAATCACCATCCACAGATCTACAACTTTCATGTAGATGGAAAAAACTTCCAGAGAACTTATCAAAGCGAAAAACGCGAAACAACACAGAAAATACCATTTCCAGACAGCAAACAAACGCATCATCTCTACTAATCCGTTAATTAGCCAATTTCTCTTAATTAAGTGTTAAAATAGCTTAAGTACGACCATGTGCTCTGATACCACTGTTAGAAAGTGTGCTAATTTTCATTTTTATGCTAATTACCAATTAATTAACCAAGCAAACATAGCACACACAAGATCTAGTACACAAGCTATTCAAACACACGAGAAAAAGGGGAAATCGATACCTCCCGCGAAATCGTATTCGCGGGGCTCGACCAAGACATGGGAATCGATGGCGTGCCTTCTCCACCGTCTCCACCACGTCTCGTAACCGCCCTCGAGTCCACCAAGGAGGATTAATCACGTTCTACAAGGTACGTGCTAGCATACCCAAAGAACAAGCCTAATCCCTATGGTTTTCTCTCTTGCATCAATCAACAACCTTGATTTAGTGGAGAGAAAATAGCTCAACACATGAGCAAATAAAAGGGAGAGAGGAGGAAGGTGGCGGCCTCATGGGAGGGAATGAGAGGAGAGAGAAAGCTAGGTGGAGGCTCTCATAAGTGGTCCTTATATAGAGCACAAAACCTAATTGACCTCTTGCATAATTACAACTATGCCATCCCACCTACCACCATATTGGGCAGCCACGTTTTGGGCCTATTTGGGCCACTTAATCCACTCAATTTAGTCTCTAATTCTATTAATTAAAGCCTCATTTATTTGCTCTTTAATTGGGCTATCTATTTGCTATTTAAATAACGGCCCAATTAATCAATATAACCATTTATATTGATAAGTGTTGAACTAAATTAATTATTAACTCATTAATAATTATTTTAGGATTAGTTAATGCATTAATTTATTTCTATATGATCCATTGACTTAATTAATTATAACGGTTCGCAACGGTATATAATTAATTAATCAATCTTATCATATTTCCACAGAACCTACTGCTGTGAATAAATAAATAATGCACTGTGTGATTAATGTCCTATTTGTGTGACCCTTTGAGGATTTATGCTATGTTGGCCATGGAATTAAATCGTTATTTAATTTCAATAATCATAAGCGGTATCTAGCAACACGTTATGACTCCCAATTCGCATAAATAGTGTACTGCTACAATATTTCAATCCTGCATAAGAGAATAAATATGTTTCTCTATTTTGATTCTTATGTCGCACGATATCATCGTATAATCCAAGATAGGAATGTGTCATTCTTGCAGATTATACGTTTCTTGATCTAGAGATAATTGTATAAAGTTGCATGCAAACAATCTATCTCCATCAAGGGGCCCAAACAGATATCGTCACTCACTAAGTGAATTAATGAGGGACATACGGTTTTCTTGATGATTAACTTTTCCCCGCACAATTCAAGAGAACATAAATAAAGTCCGTATAGCAGCCCTTATCGGGAATCAGCGGTAGACAGTATTTATTGAACCTATCCTCATGTGGAAAAGATAAACATCTCAAACTTAGAACCAAAATCACAACGAAATAAACAATGACACATAACACAATCCATATGTTTATTTCGATGGGTCAAGTCCTGTGCTATGTTCCATAACATACACATATGCAATTAAGTTGGTAACTCTTTACCTATGATTAGTAGAACTTAATCATCACTTAACTTGCATACTAATCTTATAAGATAATTAATGTTCCTTGTTAATTATCAAGATTATGGACCGTTTAGATTTATTATTGTCATTCTAAAGAATGATCCACAGAGATCTACAATTCAGATCCTCAACCTGAATGATCTGTCAATAATAAACCTAGGAACAGATGATAAAAATATCATCCAAAGCATAAACTAATAATTAAGTCATTAAATTATTGACTTCTAGGACATAACTCTAACAAAATATAAATACATGACGGTTGAAATATTAATACGAAAAGTTTAAACATAAACACATAAACATTAAGAACTAATTTATTTAGAATAGTAAAATTACGAAGACATGATACGACGCCGTATTGAATGATCATGGTCGATTTACATTATGTTCATACAATGCACGCATATTTAATGCCTGGTTGGACTAATTTGATGATTTTATATAAAATAGGTCCTTCCGACTCCGTTTTAGATCCAATGTGGAGATTACACTCGAAAACATTTGAAATATTAACACAGAAAATTGAGACATTAACATTTTGAAATTAACAGTAATCATATTCGATTTAAATATTGCCACTAAGAGAACTGGTAATATTTAAATACTACTAGAAAATTTTAAATACAAACACCTAAAAGGTCTGAAGAACTGATATTGGACACTTAAAGATCAATATTACAAGCTCATATATAATTATATAAACATCTGTGATTGAAAGTTTAAGTCTGATTATACAGAAAGGCAAATGCGGAAGCATGAATGCAAGCTAAACACGTGGCACATAATTGGGCACTATTGTAGTTTTTTTTTTCTTTTAAAATCTATCGGTTTATTTATAAATAATAAAATAATTAGGAAATGTTAAAATCAATTAGAAGTATGATTAGTCGTTCCCTGTATTTATTGGGCTGTGTTTTCCAATAGCCCCAAAGAGGTATTCGATTTGATAGACATGACCATGACAGTAACAACGCGGGAAGGGAGAACACAAGAAAAGAAATCAAATCAAATTATTAAGGGGGCGTTTGTTTGTGTAGTAAGGAGTTGCATAACTTAAGGATGCCTAAGTGTTTATGTAGTGTTATGTAATAGATGTTTGGTTGTGTAGTAAGGATGACTAACTTAATGCATGCATATATTCATGTCAAAAGACTAAAATGCCATTAAATTTGAATTAGTATTATGTATTATATGTTGTGACCTAATTATTGTTAATTATTAATTATTATAAAAATTAATTATTAATGATGATAATAAATCATTTTTAATATTATGAAATATTAATAATTACTTTTAATTAAATATTATAAATATTATTATTTATTTTATAATAAAATTATTATTGATTAATTATCTTCAATTAATTATTATTCTTGAATCATTATTATTAATAATTAATATTACTTGTTAATTATTATTAATTATAATAATTAATCTTTGTTATTAATTATGATTTTTTTAATAATTATTGTTACTTATTAAGTATTATTATTTATTAATTAATATTAATTAATTTTTAATTTTTAATTATTATAAAAATTAATTATTAATGATAATAAGAAATTATTTTATTATTATGAAATATTATTAATTATTTAATAATAAATCAATATTGTTTATTAATTATTATTATTACTTGTTATATATTATTATTTATTAATTATTACTAATTATGATTTTTTAATAGTTATTGTTACTTATTAAATATTATTATTTATTAATTATTATAGATTATTAAATATTATTATTAATTATTTCTAAAGGGTATTGTTGGAAAAAGAATTAAAGGGGACCGGTGCATAACTTATGCAACCTATTTAGATTGCATAACTTATGTACCCTTAAGGCATCTTATGTAAGAGATGTTTGATGACTTAAGAATATATAACTTAAGTTATGCACCCTTTAAGTCACAAACAAACACCCCCTAAAAACATAACAGCCTACGGTAGCTCCTCTAAGAACACTTCACGCACCCAACGATAATGCGGAGACCTACTAATTCTGACGTGGCATAGAATTATTGGTTGAAAATGATATAATCGTGAGATATTCGTATATAATTCGAATGGTATTTACACTTAAGGTTGATCAGGCAAGATTCCGGATTTTGTCAGCAAATTTGTTTACATATTATATTCATTTTTTGAGAAAGATCCGTCAACGAAATTTCTTTCTCTATATCTATCACTAATCTGCCTAGCCGGATTCTGACATCACTATCAGATTTGCGTACATATCCTTCGGGAAAAGTCAATTATTAATAAAATAATTAGCAATTGGCTTTGTCAATTTTTGAAGAATTATTTTTTCCCCACATGAAACTCGAGTTGAATAAAAAAAAAAGAGTTGCTAAAAAATACACATAAATATTGGAGAAAAAACTGAAAAAGATACATTCTCCTATGAATGTACCTTTCCCTGTTAATAACTCCCATTAAACATGCAATTAAATACTTGACATTTTTAAATTCAATAATTAATGAACTTGAGTTGCATTTTTCAATTCATGAACGCGCTTTAAATGTCAGTGACCGAACCGAACCCCCCCAACAAATGCGACTCTTTTAAATGACAGCACTGGTCAGGTTTGTTGAATCACATAACACCCTCCTGCGGTCCGGATTGGCATCCTCTCCAGCCGGTCTCTACAGCCATCCTCTACAGCCAGCAAATTTTTTTAAATTTTTAAAAATTTTAAAGTTCAAATGTTGAATCCAAACCGTTGATCTTGTTCAATTTTACGAGCGCTGCGTTTTCATATAAGTTTTATAAAATTTGGAGTTGATTTGATACTAGATCAAGTGGTCAACAAATGAACGTATTAGAATTAATCAGTGATAGTTAACCATATTCGTTCATTTGTTGACCACTTGATCTAGTATCAAATCAACTCCAAATTTTATAAAACTTATATGAAAACGCAGCGCTCGTAAAATTGAACAAGATCAACGGTTTGGATTCAACATTTGAACTTTAAAATTAAAAAAAAAAAAGAAAAGGCCGGCTGTAGGTGATGGCTGTAGAGGCCGGCTGCTGAGGATGCGTATCCCCTGCGGTCCTGCCTACGGAGTACGGACTATAAATAAAAACATAAAAAAAAAGAATAACACATGATTATCTGACGTGGAGAATTGAAAAATAGAACAGGTCAATACCTCCATCAAACTCAAAATATAAAATTACGAACATTTGAGGGGGGCAAGCGAAGAAGTCGCCAATAAATGGCAATAAGACGAGCGCGCTGAATCAACGAGGCATTCTATTATTTCGTCCGCTCTGTGTGCATCCTCCGTTTCTGTCGCTTTTCCCTCCATTTCCATTGGTTCCATCCCACTCCAATTTACCATTTCCACCAAAAATTTGAAGAGAGATTTCATTTCACTCATTCACTGAAATGGAGGGGAGCAATAAGGAGGATGACGTGAAGGCGCCGCTGCTGACGTGGTGGAGGAACAACTCGGTGAGGAGCATGAGAGGCCAATTCATGGCCCGGCTGCCAGACAAGGTGCGCCGCCTCGTGGACCCGGAGCAGCCGTCCTCCGTCGACCTCTCCCATGCAAAGGACCTCGATGATGGTACGTATATACGTTCCTCTCCGATGCAATCGATCATTCTATTTTATTTATCTATTTTTTTATTTCCGTACATTCATATTGGAGGTTGTCTTTGATCTCATAGATCGTTACTCGTTTCAGTTTTTGCTTTGCTCTGTCTTTTCTTTTTAATTTTTTTTTTGTTTTTGAAACTAATGAGTAATGAGTGTCTCCGTTACCTCCATTAATCACCGTAAATGTCTGACTTTGGAAGTCTAGCTTTGAGATTCGTGTTGAAAACTTTGTGATCGTTCGTATAGCGAGTCTAATCTGAACGACCTCTACATTTACATTTGTACTATGATGGTTTCTGATCAATCGGTTGATTTGGTTCTTTTCTTGCTTTCCTTTTTCTTTATATATATTTTTTTATCAAATTGAGCATACTTCATTCATTCATGTCTGTGGGGACCACTTGCGAGTTCCTGTTGGTCTCTGTTAAATATTTGTGTTTTCAGTTTTTCACTGTGGGGGAATGGGGATGGTCATATAAATTTTTTTTACCGTTGTATTATTGATTTGGTTCTTTTCTTGCTTTCCTTTTTCTTTACCGTTATATTATTCTCTGCAAGTGACATGGTCATATAAAATTTTTTTTCTTTACTTTTATTAGCTATTAATTGTTAGTTATTTACCTGTCTTCCAGAGTGTTTATTTGAAATTTGTTACATTTCAGTTAATTAAATCAAAGGCCGCTTCAGAATATGTTAATGTTTACCGCTTGAATGATGCTAAGCAAAAAAACCCAAAAAAGTAGTCGGTGCAATTTGTTTAATGGCTTTAATGAAATTCTACTCACTCGACCGTGAGAGCTTACCATATAATGTATTTATAACCTTCAATAAAAAAATAAATAAATGAGAAATACAAAATTAAAGAACTAGCTGGGCCAGTCTATTAGGAACAAGTGTCCAAATTGAGAACTACAATGTGAAAGTCAACTCTCATATAAAAATAACAAGTGTTTGGAGTTAAAATGTTCAAATTTAAAGTTTTGAGAGAATTACTTATCTTAATTCATGTTTATTACTAAGAAAAACGGAAATTAGCTACTATGATATATTAGAAGATTTTCATACATACTAGCGATGGATAATTTTATAAACATAATAATAATAGTGCATTGAAAGATCTATAACCCTTCATTGACATCTCAAATTCATCGATAAATGGGACAACGTGAACAGGAAAATCAATTTCTCATGTAGTAACAATTGCATTTTTACAGGGGAGAGAGAATACTATGAGAAACAATTTGCAACTCTACAGTCTTTTGAAGAGGTAGATGCTCTGAACCTGAGCAATGAATTAGATGAGGCACAAGAGTTGGCAGAGCAAGAGCAGAGTGAATTTGCTATGCGTATATCTAACTATGCAAATATTGCGCTCTTGGCATTGAAGGTATGCACCAATTTTTTCTTTTTTCTTTTTTTTTTGTCATACCAAAGAAAGAAAAGAGGTTCAGACTTATGTGGCACATATGAACATTCTTGCATACATGGATATGCAAAAAAAGAGGTACTGCCAAGTTACGACTATGAAGTGTATATACATTTCTCATGTTTTGACGAGACTTCCATTTAAGATATTCTTTTAATTACCTCTGTAACAAATTACAGATTTATGCTACCATAAGAAGTGGTTCAATTGCTATTGCAGCCTCAACACTTGATTCCTTATTGGATTTGATGGCCGGCGGCATCCTTTGGTTCACACACTTGTCAATGAAGAACATTAATGTATATAAGTACCCGATTGGGAAGCTGCGTGTACAGCCTGTTGGTATAATTGTATTTGCTGCTGTCATGGCAACTTTAGGTATGGTATATATATACATTTCTTTTATTCCCCTACATTCAGCGAATAGTTCTTGTGATACATCTCTTAATATTACTACCTACCTACTAGAACATTCAATACCTCAACTAATAGTAATTCCCTATACCTTGTTCTATAGTAGTAAAACACTATTTGAGCTTGGATTAGAGGACATTGCCCCATTTTGGTTTGAATGTTGTGCAGTCCACATGGCAAATACAAAGATTTACCACCAGATTTGAGAATAAATGTCAAGGATACAAAACATTGTACAAGTTTGTGTCCTCAAAAAACAGGTTAATTATAAATTGAATTTCAGCAGAAAATTGAAACCCGATTGTAGCTGTATCGAAACATTCATGTACAACAAGGGTGGTTCGGGTGCCATAACTTCTTGGCTCTAGAAGTTGCCACAGCCTCCATTTGTAAAATTCAACCGCTGAATCCAACCACTTGATCTTATTTTCCTGCACACCAAGGCCTTTTAAGTCAAAACACTTTATTTTGTACAATATTACAAGGCCAAAAATGATGGATCAAGTTATTTGTACTAGATAATTTTTAGTGTGTTTATTTTTATCCTCTTGATCTTTGTACAAAGAGAGCTTAAAAAAAATTTTACTAGCAAGTATCACTTCTCAAAAAGGTCAACAACAAAATTTGGATTTAGATTTGAAATAGTAATGCAAATGGGATCCCTTATCATGTAATTAAGCCTGATTTGACTTTCATTAGAGCACCTTGTATTTCATAGTGGTCTTCGTGCCATAGTTTAATTAAATCCATCCTCAATCCTGTGCCAGAAACAATTAGCACCAAAACCAAACTTCTCTTACATGTTAAATTTCAGAGTTATCCAAATTTCAACGTGTTTCTGGCTACTTCCAGGTTTTCAAGTGCTAGTGCAAGCAGTGGAGAAATTGATAGAAAACGTGGCTCCAGACAGAATGAGTTACATGCAGCTGGTCTGGCTATATTCGATCATGCTTTTTGCAACTGTTGTTAAACTTGCTCTTTGGCTTTACTGCCGCACTTCTGCAAACAAGATTGTTCGTGCTTATGCCAAGGTGAATACACTTCTTTTTTCCTCACTCATTTCCAGTTCAATAGCAAATACATGTGGATTACAAAAGTATGCTTTATTTCCATTTTGGTTCCTGAAGCTTAGTAATCTCTATTTTGGTGCCTGCACATGTTAAAGTGTAAAATGTTGGTCTGAAACATATTTCTTTTTGAAATGACAAAATATAGTTCGTTACCTATTTATTGGTGTCCACTTGGGCCGGAATGAGTCATCCCAAATTAACTCTGTGCAGATTACTGCTTAATATATTCGCTTATTAGTTTATAGCATGGTGCAATATGAAATCATAAACGATAAAATATAATTTGATTCTTATTAATCTGTACCCACTTTGATCCGACCCCCTTCACATTTAATCTCAATTACCCGGCACAGAACCAAAACTTCTAGAAACGTCTCAACACACATCTCCACATTGGTTTTCTGGAAAAAAAGAAGAGCTTGCACAAGTTCTGTTATCTTGGGTGACAATGCTAAACAAATGCTAGAATTATAAACTGGTCAGGTTCTCTTATCTGGGTTTGAACCAAATGTTTATTTTCAAAATTAGATTCTGAAAGGGTAAGATCACCAAAAAAAACAAAAAGAAAAAGAAAACTTCCTTATTTCTAGTTGTTTGTTGACACAATAAATTCGTTGCAAACACCAGGATCATTATTTTGATGTGGTGACAAATGTCTTGGGCCTTGCTGCGGCAGCTTTGGGAGACAAATATTATTGGTGGATTGACCCTGCCGGGGCTATTGTTCTTGCCATTTACACTATCACGAATTGGTCAGGAACTGTTTGGGAAAATGCTGGTAATCAAATTTCTAAGACCCTTTTTGGCTTAATTATTGATATAAAAAAAAGTTCCCTGGTCTGTACTTATTTGGTCTCAAATGTTATGTGTTTCTTGTTGCCTTTAGATGGTACAAATTGAATCATTTTGTATTCAATTTAGGTCTTTTTAGGAAACGATCTTAAATATGTATATTTTGACATTTCTCTTATTGTATTCTTGATTTACTCATCCCTTTTAATCAATACAGTATCACTAGTGGGTCAATCTGCTCCGCCAGAAATGTTACAGAAGTTGACATATCTTGTGTTGAGGCACGACCCCATAATCAAAAGGGTTGATACAGTACGAGCTTACACCTTCGGTGTGCTTTACTTTGTTGAGGTATGCTAATTGGTGCCCAATTTTAATGTGCTAAACAAACAAACAGATACTTAATATGAAAAAGGCCTTGAAAATTCTCTACTAAAAATACAAAAGAGTCGATGACAGATAGCTATTTCTTGGAACTGTAACTATTTGGCATTTTGGACTCCAGAACTACAAATTTCTATTTGATACCTAAACATTCCAAAATTTGTAGTATTCTGGTTCCTGTCGTAATTTTCCCTTCAAGAGATGGAGATCTTATAACAACTGATGCTGTATGAGATATCTTCCATTTTACAGTCAAAATGGAATTTACAGACTTAAACCTGAGGCACCAGAATTTTAGGGACTAAAACTTTAGGGAATTTTCAAGGAACAAGTTGTAAAAATTGACGGACTAAATTTGTAAATTTTTTTCCACCTGATTTAATTATTTTTCCTCTTGAATGTGATAATAGGTAGATATAGAGCTTCCTGAAGAATTGCCATTGAAGGAGGCACATGCTATCGGAGAATCACTGCAAATTAAAATTGAGGAATTGCCTGAAGTCGAACGTGCTTTTGTACATCTCGATTTTGAGTGCAGCCATAAGCCTGAACACTCCATTCTTAGCAAAATACCAAATATAGAGACATAGAGTTTGTTGAGAGCCCGTGTTTGGTTTGGTCCCTTTGAGATCTATCACCCAAATTCAAATTGGAATATCAAGTGTAGCCTTCTTGATATCGAGCATGGTGCTGATGTTCTGTGTTTTTTTATTAGGAAAAAAAAACACACCTTGAGTCATGTTGAGTCTGTAGTAGTTAGTAATAATGGTATTGGAAATTTTCCATGATTGCATTGTAAAGGTCATCATGATTCTACAGGAGAATGTAAGGTAAAGCTGGTATCTGTGACAAGAACAAGTACTGTTATTTGTTTGTGAGACTTCAACAGGATTTGGTTGATGTGGTTGAAGGTGCCCAGTTTAATAGAAGTTTTCAATCTTTGCGCAAAATGCGAGAGAGATTATGAGCTAAAAATAAGTTGTCACTGCACACAATGTAGGGTTACTAATAATTATGAGCTAATCTAATCAGGTGGTGTACTTAATTTTAAATCAAGCAGGCACAGTTTTAATTTAAAAAAAAAAGGTATTAGGAATTTGACTCATCTAAAGAGTTGTTGAACTTTACAAAATCACCAGATTCAGTTGTTTCCACACAATTATTACACACTTGTTCGACGTTTCTAAGGTTTACACTTTATTTTCATTTTTTATCATGCTTTGTATAAGGTTAGGTAATTAAAAAGAGTAAGGTTCCGGTGCCACACTTTTTTTATGTAACAAATGCCACACTTTATGTTTTTATTTTAAATTTCAAAAATTTAAAATATAATCGTCTAATCTAAACAATTGATCTAGTTCATTTTAACGATGGATACATTGTACTAATTTTTTTATAATTTTTAAAGTTTATTTGATACTTGATCAAGATGTTGAAAAATGGACATATCAGAATTAATCTATTTTAGTTATTTTGATTCGTTCATTTTCGATCTTTTGATCAAGCATCAAATAAACTTCAAAAAATTATAAAATTTTATGACAACACATCCGTCGTTAAAATGAACTAGATCAACGGTTTGGATCGGACGAATATATTATATATTTTTTTAAATTTAAAATAAAAAAGCAAAGTGTGGCATTTGTGGCACAAAAAAAGTGTGACACCGATACATTGCTCAATTAAAAATTAATGAATCTCCAACACACTAAAATAATTTATTTTTCAGCATTTTGATCTTGTAAAATGTAAACTAAGAAAAAAAATAAAGCAGTCGGAAAATAATTGGCTCGTGAAATAGATTAATATCATAATTCAAAGCGTCATTTGGAGTCAACTTGATAATGTTTAATTTTTATAATTATAAATTATAAATTTGCATAAATTCTCTCGGTGTCGGTGAGCTCATTTTGGCATTCTTTTTCTTTAGCCAGATTTCATACGTCTGCTTAGATTTATCATGGGCTTCCTCGTTGTGGCGTGGGTATCAAAGGCGTTTCAGGGTTTGTGTAAGACTGTAAGCACATGCGCCACGGAACCGCATCATTCTCCAAACAGCCATTTTCTTTTTATTTAATATTTAAAAATTCGAATTCAATCTTATTCAATTTTACTGCGATGTGTTTTCATATAAATTTTATAAAATTTGAAGTCGATTTGATACTTAATTAAGTGACCAAATTATGAACGTATTAGAATTAATCAGTGATAGTTAACCAAGTTCGTTCATTTCTTGATCACTTAATCTAATATCAAATCAGCTCTAAATTTTATAAAACTTATATTGAAACGCATCGCCTGTAAAATTGAACAAGATCGATGGTTTGAATTCAATATTTGAATTTTAAATTTTTTAAATATTAAAAAAAAAAGAAATGACTGTTTGGAGAAGGACTCATGCGGATCGCCTATTGGGAACAGAACACAAATTCACCTCTTGGGCGCTCCAACAGAAACTAGCGCAAAATCCTACTTGCACGGATCTCGAAGCAAACGAACGGTTCCGATCATAATGAAGTCCAAATGGGTCAAAACAAACACGCTAAAATGTAGTCCAAAGCCGCAGCAGCGTGCGGCGTGCCACCTCGGCTGCTTACCTTGTCGCCTCTCAAAAACCCTAGAGCTAGAGCAAAACCCCTTTCTCGCTTTCCTCCCTCACACACTGCACTCTCCAGCTCCTCTTTGCATTATTATATAGAGTATAGACAAACGAAGGGAAACGGAAACCTAATAGAACTTTAATCCGCTATGATTGTCGGAGGTCAGAGCCTCGTCACCTCCCCGCCTGTTTTCTCTCACGATGGGAAGAAACTACTCGTGTGCACTGGTTGCACCGTTTCGGTTTTCAGCACCACCACTGGAATGCTGGTAATAATCACTGCACCTGCCCATCTTTTATTCTAGCGATACCTTTCCTGTGCTTCTGTTGGTACCTAATTGATTTTGTAGGCTGCTTATTTATTTTTTTTAATACCAAAATCAAGTTATTTACTTAATTATAGAGTTGTTTTATTGCTGGAAGGTATTAAAAAATTGTCCAAGCCCCTGATTACTTTAGCCATATGCAGATTGCACATTGCTACTTCTATTGATTATTAGCTAAGTTTCAATTTAACAACTAAATTGGAAGATACCTTTATCCCTATACCTGATTCTGCATGTTTTCAAATGTGTATTTTAGATGCCAGATTTCTATTAGAGCTAGAATTCCAAGTGTTATACTTAGTATCTAATGTTCATTAAAATTTATTTTGGTGTAACTTTAGATAACTGAATTGGAGGGGCACACTGAACGGCTGACCTCTATTGTTGTGGTACCTGTGGCTGGTACGGTGGGTACCAAATTTTCCAACTATTGTTGGACCGCTTCACTTGATGGGATGATTTTCTACTGGGACTTCTCAACACCAGATTTGTTGAAGAAGATCAATGTTCAGCTTCCTGTTCATTCCTTTGTAAGTGCTGTTTTCTTTCAATTCTTCTGTTTTTCCCCTTCTTATTGTGTCCATACAGGAGAATTTTCATTGATAACCCTAGAAAATGTCATGTTTCGTGCACTGCAATTTTCATAATTTTTTTCAAAGGTGTTAGATAACTTTATTGTCCCCTTGTGTGAAGCAAATAACAAGAAATGAACCTGTTTCCCATTTTGAGAGTGATCAGGAACAGAGAGGGGCATGGATGATATTCTCAAGTTTTAATGGGGAATTTTTTTGTGTTTTGCGGGGCAATATCTTATTTTGCAAAGGTTTGTATCTGGTATATTAAGTCCTCTGTGCTATGGTTTTTAATGGTACGAACATTTTAGTAGAAAGGATAGAGATGGCGGTTTTTTTTGTTTTATTTGTATTTCTGATTCTTAGTGCCTGATGGCCAAGAATAATACAGGTCATACCTAACATACTAAGTGCTTCTCTGGGGAGATCCGACAAGGCATCCCAAAATCTCTATGCATTTATCTCTGTAGAAGATGCTAATAAAGGAGTTGAGAATGGCAAGCATTTACATGGGTCGATTCAGATTTATGACCTCACCAACTCTACCCGTGCTGGTGGTGTCCTTGCCGAGGTATATTCAATGCTCTTTACGGTTACAAGTATCTCTACCTTTTTTTTTAATTAAATTTAAAATTTGAGGAAATCGTACCTAATTGTACCCTCCCTCCCTCCCATCTCTCCATCTTTTTGCTCGTGTGATTGTTTTGATTTCATCAAAAAAATGTAATAATATATAAAATAAAATCCAACAATACATGATGATAAGATTTCTTAGTTTAGACCATTTTAGCAAGACAATATGCTACCTGCAGTTCTTAAAAAAATTTTGTTTATAATTTTGCTGATACCATCCATCTTATACGAAGAATATAACTGTTAATTTCAACCCCCCCCCCTATCCTCCTATCTCTCTCGAAACGTTTTTACGGTCTGTCGAACTGTCCATTGGTTAATTTTTTTTTATCTATCTAAATTTTTAAAAATTAATAGACGCACAAGCCAGAGACACTAGCCGTTAGCAAGTCAGGGGAATTTGTGGGAATAAAGAAGAAGCAGCAGCTCAACATATGGAGAGTACCCAACAAGAACTTGAAATCTGTGAACATGAAAAAATTGAAATTGCACCATACACGAACACTAAGCTGTTTGGCATTTCACCCGACCAAGTGTATTGTGGCTGCTGGTGATGTGTCTGGTCGGATCTTGATATGGAGGGGATTTGGCAAGATGCGACATTCACAAGATGGAGGGGGTAAAATGAAAATTGACATGGGAGACAGGCCTGGAGTGCGTGGTGAGGATGATGCTGACTCATGCTCGACTTGGCACTGGCATTCATCTGAGATCAAATTTCTTATGTTTTCGTCTGATGAGGCTTATCTTTTCTCAGGTAAACTTGAATATAAATTCCCAAATTTATAGGCAGAAAACTGATTGCAGCAATATTAAATGGGTCAGGTTGGGACTTGACCTGTTTACCTGTTCCAATCCAACCCATTATAAGTAAGAAATTAACGAGTAGTGATATCAGATGAACTTATGTGATGTAAATAATGGATTTCACTTTTTGGGAATGCTTACTTTTCATTTATATTAACGTCATGCAGAGGTATAAGAACAAAATGTTCTTATTTTGTTCCTGTTATCTTAAAACCAGATACAGTGCAGTGCTTATGTTATTTACTTTCTTTTTTCTGAATAGAATGTTTTGATTTAAATTATACTACATACCCAGGTATCAATTAGAAGTACCAAAAGTACCTTATTACCATTTAATGGCCAGAACCTGGTCCTTACAACTCAATTTTATCTGTTCATAACTTATATTTGAATCAATAATAGGTGCGAAGGAGGGAGTCATAGTAGTCTGGCAGTTGGATACGGGAAATAAAACTTACAAACCAAACATTGGATCTCCCCTGATGTATTTCACTGATTCTCCTGACCCTTCTCTCTCTTGTGTATGCAATCTAAAACCTTTTTGGGTTCCTCTTTCTTTTCGTGTTGTTTTTTTTTTTTTTTTTTGCAAATATAAAGTGAAATAATATCTGTTGTTTGCAGATGACTCCTTATTTGATACTTTTGCAAGTAGTATGCAACAATTTTAAAGATTTTTAAAATAAGTGAATATGTTTTTTATAACTTTGACCTTCTTTTCTCTGCACAAATTTGGAGTTGGTTACCCAATATAAATGCACTAGTTTGCCAAGATATTTTTGGGAGCTAATATAAAGATGGTTTTGATGAAAACTCATTTGAATTCGATGTTGTCTATTATGTGCTCTGACTGCATCTCATAGGGCGATAGTCTTTGAATATTTGAAATACTCTGTGTTACAAAATGAGCAAACTGTTTGGGTTTACTTGAAAAAAACTGCTGATACAGTAAAGGAATGTTGTTAAGAGTCCACTGATATAGTAAAGGAATGTTGCTAGATTCAATGTCTGAACTCTCTTTCATAGGAAGCAATGATAAATAAAATAAAAAATAAGCCTCTAAGTTTAATATTTGGTCTGCAAAAGAACTCGTAAGGTCAGATAGGCGTGAGAGTTTGTACTGTTTAGATACTAAAGAGCTAACTGCAAGTATTAGGTTCTGTTAGAGTTCCTTGGCTGGTCTCTATACTGACTGATCATCTGTTAACTGAGTTACTTTGCTTGCAGTTTTGAAGCAACTTAGATTAAAAGGGAAATACTTTGCCTGTTTCATTCATTATTATTATTTTTTTTCTTTGGTCTGTTGTTGTAAAAAATTCATGCAGACTAATTAGTTCTTTATGGATACAACACACCACCATTGTTTTTCCTTATTCTTGGTGTGTTTGGATGGTGGAGAATAAGGTTTTGGATAAGAATAAGGATTTAATTCCTTATTCTTGTGCAACCCAAACAACACAAGAATAAGGAATTTGGGCCCTTATTCTTATACTATCAAAACCATGGTATAAGAATAAGGAATTTGGACAAGCACGCATACCGAAATTCCTTATTCAAGGCTCATTTTTTTCCCTTTCTGAATTGTGGACAAAAGTAGATATATTCTCAATTTTTATATTGTAATCAAAAGATTATGTTGACATTTGTAATGCATAATTGTCTCATTAGGTATCCTGTGAAGACAACCAAATCCATCTATTGAGAATGCCATCAATGGATATAATTAAGTCAATTTCCGGAATCAAGGTTCGTGATTCTCTTGTTCTATCGAAATAATCATTTGCAGTTTGAGGCAGCACCGCACCTGACCAGTACGTGGTGGGTATGAATATAATAGAAATGGTAGCTTGAATTAAGTGGTAGATGAAACCTAAACAGAGAATTAGACCCTGTCGGCCAACTGACATGCACGATTAATGAGAAGAAATTGAAATATAATCTATAGAAAAGAATTAAGTTGCCAGTAAAAAATTTGGCTGACATATATGCTCCTGCTGACTGAATATTAGCTGATACATAGTTCCAACTTCCAAGCTACCTATATTACTAAACCTAAAATTGTAGTGAACTGACAAGGTATTCTAATATCTGGTTTATACTTTTAAGGAGTGAACTATGAAAATAAAGTTTTTCTGTCTTTGTGCCTCTTTTTTCTAGCCGCCTCTTATTTTGTCGGAGTTGCAAGGAGATCGGTCCCGTGTTATAATTGGGTGCGACAGGTCAATAGGATTTGTGGCGCTACCTACAAAGGATTATCGTATACAGTTCTTCAGCTTACTTGATGGCACTGATATTTCACATGTGAGCAAATTATAAATGATGACATCCTACTTTGTATATATCTTTTGTGAGACAATGTCTATATTCTTTTATAAGCATGTGGTATTTCCATTTAACTTTTTCCTTTCATTTTTGTATATATTTTTCAGTTGCAAGTTATTGAAAGGAACTATGATCCTGTGGACGAAACCACGGTAAGTTCCCCTATGGTAATTTCTTTTGGTGCAAGTGATCTCTTGCCTACCGCTAAATCTTGAAATTTCGCATATGTTTTTTTCTAAGTTTGATAAGTGAATTAAGGTTTTGCAGTTAAACTATTGCTTGTCGTGGGGCAATATTTTTTAAATGACCTGCAATACTTGTTCCTCTTTAAGTTATTAGTATTTTTTTTATAGGTATTTATATCTCTGGTAGAAGTGTCAGACGATGGGTCTATGATGTCTACTGTTGAGGAGAAGCTTCCAGAAATGGGGATAGGTGGACTCATCAGCCTCAAGTTCTGGATACGTGGATCCCACACTGGACAGTACACCTTATCCACCATCATATACGAGCCTCACAAGTATGGTACTTGATGATGTTTCTGTTTAGTTCATTTTTTTTTATGTTACTTTGTTTGCTTTTTGGGCTCAAAAATTAGGTTCCACAAAACCCATTACATAACAAAAATCAGATGTGATGCTGAAAATTGGGAAGGATTTGAGGGAAACAGGTGTTGAGGGTTGTAAGCCTTGGAAAAATGATGTAGAAAATTGAAGATTTGCAGAGTGATAGGAATCTGCTTACTAACAGGCATCAAATTTACTAAAATTATGGGAGATGAAATTATTTATCAAGGGAGGGATCACCTGACAATTATTTGTCTTGAAAATCATATATACTAAAGTTCAAACTTGAATCCAATATTATGGGCATGATCTATGTGCAAATATCATCTATAAAAAAATGATGATATTAGGTGCATGTTTTACCGTGCATCAAGTGAATTGAACTTTTATCAAATATCACAGATAATACCGTTTTATCGGTATTTGGAGACAAAGTGCATGATAATATTATATATTTTCAGAAAAATGCAGTCTGCTATGAAATCGTTTTAATCCCGATAGTTAATGATAAAACTGTTTTGTCGCTGATAATTCGCCGACAAATAAAATGATTCTTGAGTCAAAAATTGATCGCAAGACATCAAAAAATTGTAAATTTCGTGCTTTGCAACCCTATCTAATATATTTAGGTATTTGTCAAATATGCCTTTTTCAAAAATTTACTTATGTGCAAAATATGTTTTATTAATCATGAAATCTCAATTTAATATCAGTTCAGTATGAATTTATGATCGAGTTACGTTAAATATATTTGAATTTGTGACATACTTATTTTAAATATATGACATAATACAACCATTTTATTGACTGTTTTACCACCGATAAAACTCTAAACCGCGTAATCATCATTTTAAAGCCTTGCTCTTGGTGCATCACCAAATGATATTGAAATAGTATGAATATTATTGGTACTCTCTCTAAATATCCAACAACATATCTATACTTTTTGTTTCAACCTTATTTGGATTGATTTGAGAATATATTGTCATGATTATCAAGTGATCCCTCCCATTCTTTTAATTGGACTTGTACCAGCTGTCTGGTATCCTTTGCTGTTTTGGACAGATGCGATGCTTGCAAATTTAATCTCAATTAACCTTTAATCATCTTGCTGCTGCCCTTTTAAGTGAAAATTTGACAAATGAAGCGAATTTTTTGTTAGATTTTATTGTTATAGTACTGGTACCATGACAATCTATAAATTTATCTTGTGCACACCACTGCCTGTCATGTCTGTTCAATGTTTTTACATAGCACGGGGAGCTGTTTGACCTAACGGAAAAGCATGAGACCTTATAGTGTACATTTAATCATTTTCTTTACTTACCTGAAATGTCTGCGGCTTCTAATTAAGAGCCTTGTTTGCAAATGCAGCAATGCAGGTGTCTCTGACATGGCTTTCTGTCCTGGCAGAAGTATGGCTGTAAGCACTTCCTACTGTGGCAATTTTAAGGTATGTATGATTATGACTGACAGTTTAAGGATCTCTATATAATGGTTGACAGGCTAGGTCAGGTTATAAATAGTAGCACATCTGTTCATTATTATTGGATATATTGAAAAGTCAGATTAGCTTCCCCAAAAACTGCATGATTGTTGAGATATATAATAATGTAATTGATTTTTATTTATTTTGCATCTGTTCGTGAGAAAACACAAAAAAAAAAGAAATTAGTTTTAGTCAAGTTCTTAGTTCAACACTTGAGCGCATGCTCAAGTTTTCAGGACCTGTCATCTTTCAGCTTTTTCTATGATGTGCTGCTGAATTGTGTTTGGCTTAATTTTACTTCATAAATAAAATGTCAATCCATCCCAACCTACTGGCACACTCTTTGCTTTCCTTTCTGCTGTGTGAGTTCAATTGTGTAATTCAGTCTTAATCTTTGCTGTAGGTTTGGGTAAACAACTCGTCTTTTATTCACTCTGGAGACGAAATACAGGAAAAAGGGGGTTGGAGATGCCAATCAGTCAGCTCATACAAGTATGAATGCATAAATAGTTAAATAAGTCGTCTTCAGAATTGACCTTCTAACCCATTATTTCTGATAATAATTGCAACTGGATCAGCAAACTCTTTTGAGATATCATGTTCTTATAAGCAACAAGTTAGTTCCAACTTTGCATTATTTGCATATATATGTAATTATACCTCAATTGAAACTGAAGTTAGCCCGAAGGATTGCTGAATTCCCTTAGTCAACTTTCAAAGGGTATGTTCAGAAGGAACAAAAGCAACAAATGAGGAAAAAGGGGCTAGAATTTCCTCATTTTGTTGTCCTCATAGAGTAATGAAGTATTGTCATGATTGTAACAAAATGAAGAACATGCTTTGAATATCATTAATTAATAAAATGAAAGACCATATTTCATTGGCTTCATAGATTAAAGTTTTTATGGCAACATGAAAATTGTGTTTGAAACTTTCTTAATATCAATATTGTTAGACCTTTAAACGGTTTATTACTATTTTTTTAATTTTTTAATAGGTATTGTTTTTGATGTTCGTATACTATTTGATGTTTGTATAAAGGGAAATACCCATGACAGCTGCAGCATTTAGTGGGGATGGATCAGTTCTAGCAGTTGCGGCTGAGACCAAAATTACCTTGTGGGATCCACTCAACAATGTCCTTGTTGCTATCATTGGAGATTCCCTTGGAGTAAGTATTTGTATTAGAATCATGGGTAATGGCTTGCCCATCAATAGGTGTTTTATTGAAAATGCTATTTGAGAACAGTGGTGATGAGTTGAATCTGTTGGTATTGTTTAAATATTATTCAGATGGTTGTGCCGAAACCTGCCATTGTGTCAAGAGTACTGACCCAAATATGAACCATTGACTGAGCAAGTCTGGTCCAGTTGAAGCAATGTGTTGTGTTGCAAAGTGTTGAATATAGTTTGGCATTGTAACCAATCTAGGACCCCATGGACATGTCCCACATGACTATTCAATTTATTAACCCAATATTCTGGCTATAGTCCTGTTACCTTCTTACCTAGTCTGTTAGGAGGTTGATACTTGCACCAATTTGAGGTCTGTTAGTTCATTTTATGTTTATGTTAAATTCTTGTTATGGGATTGAAGTTTGATCTATTTTACTTGCTATATTATTTGGGAAATTCAGCCAATCAGACGGCTAGCTTTTGTTGGAAGCTCAGAATACATCATGTCGTTCTCATCTGGTACAAAAGCTGATCTAGTTGTGTGGAACATTTCAAACTTATCTACGCACTGGTCTTACAAGCTTTTAGTTGAAGGTACATATTTCTGTTTCATATATATATGCTTTCTGAAGGACGTCCTCTAGTTCAATTTTTTGAATGCTAGGTCCTTGCAACTTGTATATTTCCAGAAAGGATTAACTGTAGTCGTTATTTTTGCTGCATTTCTTTTATCCTTCTGACCAACATTGTTGTTTTGCACTTCTGTATTTTTTTTTTATGTGTACTTAATATTATCTTTTTACAGATATTTGTTGCACGAGGAGTGAAACTCGTGTTGCGGTACTAGCACTTCTTAGTTCTTCGGACAAATCAATATCAACAGGGAAAGATGGCATGGTACTTGTGTTCGATGTTGAAAACCCTATTCCAGTTTCAACTTGGTTTGTTAAAAAGGTCTTTATTTCTTTGTTAATCTGTTCTTCATTTTTTTTTAACTCGAAGCTTAGTCAACTCTTAATTTAGAACCCAAGCGGGCCCTTGAAATTACTTTGAGCAGCTAAACATAGTTCTCTCCATGTTACATAACTTATAATGTATGATCTCATGGTCTCAGGCAAAGGGGGGTCGGCTCAGTTTTATTAACAATAAATTGGGAGAGGCTACAGATGGAAAGCTGTTGTTGGCCTATATAAATGGGGAACACAACTACGTACTTTTTGATCCATCTAATGTCAAAGAACAGGAGGATCTCATCCCTAAATCTGCTAGGAGGCCTCAAAGTTACGCCCATGATGAAAATGGTGAGATCTCATTTCCTTTACACAGCTCCTCTAGTTCTCAACCTCAACAATTATTTATCAATTTGAACCAATTCAGCCTTAAAGCTACGCAATAGTGATGCTCAATTTAACAGCCTTGATCTGTATTATTCCTTTTGCAGTTTCACATGGCTATGCTTCAATCTACGGAGAGTTGCCCTCATTTGATTTGACAAAAGCGAGAAGTTCAGATAGTATCCCTTTTGTGTTGTCTGAAAGACCATGGGAGACCATTTTTAGTGGGTCGTCTCATGCCCTTCCCCCTCTGTCTAAGTTGTGTTCTCCATTCTTGGAATCCTTGCTTCAAAAGGCTGAAAAGCAAACCGTATTAAGCCAATGATTGGTTATTTGCATGAGCTTTTAGATCCTTTATGATACATTCTTGTCAAGTCCTTCCCCCTATCATTTGTGGAAGGTCCGATTTTGTAGTTTTGTAATATTTTTGGTGCTGCTTTTAGTTTATTTTTGTGAAATCACATATGTATGTATTCAGATTGATTCGTATTTATATTTATTATATTATATTAAGTTGGTATCTATTTTTGCATTTACAATTAATTACATTTCGTTCTTGCTCTTTTACCAAAGGTAAGGAAATGGTATTCCAGTTTGCTCTAGTGATTAGTTTAAATTTTAAAGGCCATTGAATACTGCAAACTTTTGACTCTGTTCCAAATGCAAGGTCTTCCGAAGGTCTACTCCAGATAATGGCAATACGTATCTTACTTTATTGAAGTCATGAAATACGTTGTCGCGGCAGTAGACCAGCTTAAGCGAGATACTTGAACTCTAGCTAGTCGAATCAAATCTTATTGAACATGAGACGCTACCGTAACATAAACGTGCTCAATTATTATAATTTTTAATATATATTTCATAATGTTTTTTAAGTAAATTGCAAATTAATTAAAAATATTATTATAATAAGGTTTTATTAAACATTAATATTTATACCTAAGAAATAAATATATTTTGTGTGAAATTGAGTATAAATTATAGAATGAAATTACATATCAAATTCGTTTCGCTATCTTATCGAGTCGAAGACGAGCAAGTCGTGAGGCGCGGGCTTTTCTTGCACCCCTCTTCTCCTGCCATCTAAAATTGGATTGTCCAATCTAACTGGGCGGGACCAATTTATACCATTGGTGTAGTGGTGTCTAATAAGGAGATTTGAATCTGAACCATCCATGAAATTCATCCGGTTAAAAAAATGTAAATTGTTTTTTTTTTTTTTGTATGTTATTTGTTCTATTGCAGTTATGACTATTAGCAGCTGCAAAAGATCCCAGAAAAGTCATGTTACTCCGCTGCAAAAAGTTGGTCCAAAATTAGATGCTTGTTGCGGGGAAATTTTTTATCAATAACAAAAATGTCCCTAACAATTTTAAAAAAGACAAAACAGTCTCTTAAATTTTAAAAAGAGCACAGCTATAGTGGTAATAGCATTGCCGTTATAGCTCAGCCCTATAGCGGTAATGCTATTGCCGCCATAGGGGGCTATAGCGGCATTGCTATTACCGCTATAAGCTTTTTATTTTATTTTTTTGGGGTTGACACCTCTGTGACTTTTTTTTTCTCCTTTTTCGGACTGACAGCTCTGTGAGGTTTTGTTTTTTTGCACTATAGCGGCATTGCTATTGCCGCTATAGTGATTTTTTTTTTTGGCTGACAATGTGTTTTTGTTTTTTTTTTGCGCAACTTTTTTGTTCATAGGTCAACACATTTCTATTCATACCTAATATTATTTACATCTCTTCATATTTTGCGCAAAATATTGTTTACATCTCTCCATATTTTTTATTTACATTATAATATTAGGTTTTTTGTCCATATTCTTTTATTTATTTTTTTTATGATTTGTATTCACAATTAATATGCAAAAGAAATTAATAATATTAAAATACACACCATTAGAAGAAAAACTAAATTTTATAACCATAATATAAATTAGCACACTCAATCTAAAAAAAAAACTACATAAAAAATTATAATATAAATTAGCACACTCAATTAGAAAAAAAGAAAAACTGCATAAAAAAATCATAATATAAATTAGCACACTCAATTTAAAAAAGAAAAAAATACATAAAAAAATCATAATATAAATTAGCACAAAATACCTAAAAACAATCCACTTAGTTGCTACTTAAAAACAAAATACCTAAAAAATATATAAATATTAAAAAGTAATAAATAGTTAGAGATCTTGACTATCTACATGTTGCAAAATTTCATCCCACCATGGTTGGTCTTCTTCCGCATTCATTTCATGTTGATTACTGGAGGCAGGGTTGTCGGCGAATTGAACAGCTTCGTTCCAGAAAGCGGCATCAGGTTCTTGTTCATTACTGGCACTATGGTTTTCAGCGAGTTGAGCGGCTTCGTTCCAAAAAGTCTCATCAGGTTCTTGTTGATCACTCGCACCAGGGTTGTCAGCGAATTGAGCCGCTTCGTTCCATAAAGCTGTCTCGGCTTCTTGTTGCTCTATCTCTGCCATTCTAGCTACTGCAATTTTTCTTTGTTCATCTCTCTTCTTGATCCTTATTAGGCTCTCTCTGATTTTTTTTTCCAATTTTCTGTTGTTCCAACCTTCGCCTCTCTTCGACGGCCTTTTCTTCCATTTTTCTCCTTTCGAACCATTCATTTTTCTCTCTAAATATCTTTTGTTGTTCATCTCTCTCTTCTTGTCTTTTGTGTTCATCGTAATGGCTACGCAAAATGGTCTCTTTGAAATTGAAAACTTGACCACACTTTGTACAGCTCACTGTGTGGTCTTCACGAAAATCGTATATGCTTTCGTAAACAATCATTGGTGTAGGATTTTTTTTCCACGGTTTAAGTTTCGACATCGGTTTAGGTTTTGTGTAATAGTCTTTATACCAGTCACAGTTGCTCGACTCAGGTTTAGTCAGCAAATATCGGAGTCTCTCCCTACGGTCTCTTTCTTCCCCACCATGAATGTGCCACTGATAGTGCATGTATAACCGCCATTCGCCACCATTTCGTGCATAGATATTGTAGTCGAAATTGCGAGAACATTTATGCCATTTTGCATTATAATCTCCTTTTTCAATCTCATTTGGATTGACAGGGGAATGTTCGTAATTTGCCCATTACTCATGTCGAGTAGCTCGCCATTCCGGCACTTCATTGTTGGTGTTTGAGGTATTTCTTTTCTCCATGGTAGTGAATGTTTTAGAAAGAAGGATTGAGTGGGTGTGACATATTCTGGTTGATGAAGGATACTTTTATATACCATTTTAGACTTACAATTAATTAAAATTAATAAATATAATGTGATACCTTTTCAGACTTGACCAGACCACGCATGTCATTTTGTGTAGGTCAGATGGTAAGCAGTATTGTTTTCAGACTTTATCATACCACGCTTGTCCTTTTGCAGAGGTTAGATAGGCATCTGTATACTTCTCAGACTTTATTAGACCACGTCTGTCCTTTTGCAGCTATAAGTTGGGCATCATTATATTTTTCAAACTTTATCAAACCTCGTCTGTCCTTTTGCAGCTATAAGTATACTTTTTCATACTTTATCAGAAAATTTCATATAAAACACTTAATGATTAGGTTATACCAAAAACATGTCTTTAACTGAAAACTATATTATCTTGGCGTTTTGTCAATTTTTTTGCGACCAAATGGTTTATCCAAAAATTTTAAAATTGAACTATGCCAAAATAGGTCCTGCAGTGAGCATTGTATATTTTTTTGAGAATTTTTTGAAGCTTCCTTGAAGGTTTTCTAGCGCAATACTTTTGGTATCCGGAACTGTTTTTTAAACTGAAAGTTGTATTATCTTGGCGTTTTGTCAATTTTTTTGTGACCAAACGGTTTATCCAAAAATTTTAAAATTGGACTATGCCAAAATAAGTCCTGCAATGAGCATTGTGTATTTTTTTAAGAATTTTTTGAAACTTTCTTGAAGGTTTTCTAGAGCAATACTTTTGGTATCCATAAACTCAATCCATAAGTAGTAATGTTAAAACACTCAATCTATAATTATAAATATTAATACAATCAAGGAGATAATTATAAATATTAAAACACTCAATCAATCCATACACTCAATCCATAATTTAAAATATTAAAACACTCAATCAATTCATACACTTAATCTATAAGAGCTATGAAAAAAAATTTTAAAATTTTTTCAGCTTAATTGACTTCTTTTATTATTTTTTTTGTCGGCCGATATCTTTTTTTTTTCTTTATGCCTTTTAGCTTTTACTTTATTCATTTTTTTCCTTTTGACTTATATATGTTTTTCTACTTATAGCGGCAATGGTAATTATTGAATTTACAAAATAAATAAAATAAAATCCTACAATAGACATTTTTAATCAACAATTCTCACCTACTATTTTTCATCAATAATTTTCATTAAATAAATAATCATAACTAAAAAGATAAATATTTATTTCATGAACAACATTTCCTTTCCTTAAAAAAAAATATTCCCATACAAATATTTTTTTCTCATGAACAATTTTCATTCAATATTTACAAAATAAAGTTTGAAAAAAAAAACCTACAATGGCCGGTGCCTCCTCTCCTTTCTCTCCTCCTCCTATGGCCGGCGGCTCCTCCCCTCCTTCAATGGCCGGCGTGCCTCCTCCCCTCTTTCCTCTCCTTCTTCTTTTCTTTTTCTTCTTCTTTTTTTTTCTTTCTCTTTTTCTCTCTTTCTCCTCCCTCTCAGCTGAAAAGGAAGAAAAGGGTGTGTTTAATGCACAGGGCGCAGGGGTGTGTTAAAGTAATCATGTGAATCATATTCAATGCACTCCCATCTACCATCTGTTGCGCAAAAAAAAAAAACAGACGTGTCAGCCCCAAAAAAATAAAAAATAAAAAATCATTATAGCGAAATTGCAATTGCCGCTATATCGCATAAAAACAAAATCACAAAATGTGTCAGCCCCGAAAAAAAATAAAAAATAAAAAGTCTATAGCGGTAATAACAATGCCGCTATAGCCCCCTATAGCGGCAATAGCATTACCGCTATAGGGCTGAGCTATAACGGCAATACTATTACCGCTATAGCTGTGGTCTTTTTAAAATTTTAGAGGCTGTTTTGTCTTTTTTAAAATTGTTAGGGACATTTTTGTTATTGATAAAAATTTTCCTTGTTGCAGCTATTCAAATTCAACAACACGTCTGGTATTAGGCATATTTTTTAGAGAGGAATTTAATGCAAGTCGTCATCGTACGTCTTTTTCCATTAATTTATGAAAGCTCAATATTCAGACTACAAATTCAAATTATTGATCTCGATCTTCGTTGCGAGATTAGAAGTCGCGCATTTTTGTAATTTTTAAAATTTGTTTGCAATTATATACTTTTCTGTCAAAAAGAAATTATGTTTTTTTATAAGGAATAAAGATGAATTTCTTTTTAAAATCAAAAGAAGACCTTGAAAAACAAAACAAATAGCAGCACATTTGAAATTAAAAATTTAAAATGCTTTATTCAATATACACCATAAAGTTAGATCAATAAAAAAATTAAATATAATTAAAAACAACGAATAAATATAACTGAAAATGAAAAGAATTGAAGGATTAAAAAAAATAAGTAACGGCAGAGAGATGAAAAATAAATCTTTTTTTTTAAATCTTTTTTTTTTTAATCCAATCAAGTCAAATCTTAGTACCAAAAAAGAGGAAGGTAGAAATGACGAAATTGATAGGCACTAGGAACATATTTGGATTTGAGCCCAGGTTTGGAAACTCGGCAAGAGTAAACTTCCAAATTCAGAATCGTGGAATAAAAAATGGGCAATCAAAATTGTATAAAATTATATATGTATAGATGTATAAATCATGGAAAGTGTTAAAATTTATGGTTTAAGGAGGGCGTTTGGTAGCGTAGTAAGAAGTTGCATAAGTACTTATATAGTGTTATATAATGAATGTTTGGTTGTGTAGTAAGGAAGAGTAATTTCATGCATACATATATTCATATGAAAAGACTTTCCTTGAATTTGAGTTATTTGATTTAGTAAAGTGCAATGCATATTTGGTGTGATGCAATACACATTTGGACCGTCTATTTCAAATCAGACGATTAAAATCTGATCTAATTATTATTATTTAATATTAGTAATAAAAATAATAAATAAGTAATAATAAGAAGAATATTATAAAAAGTAATTATTATTGTTTAATATTAATAATATGATTAATAAAATAAGTAATAAAAATAAATAATATTATGATATTATAGTGTAATAATAATAATAATAATATATTATTATTTTATTATTATTATTATTATAAAATAATTAATGGTTTTATTATTATAGTTTTTTTTACAATATTCTTATTATAATATAATATTATAACAAAACAAATCATTAGTGCTAGACATTGAGAGCCAGCGAGATTTAATTGAAGGGTACAAATGTCAAATGAAATGAGAAAAATCTAGTGCGTTAAGTTATGTGATCTCTTTAGGTGTAATAAGTTATGCATCCTTATGCAACCTTATGTAGGGATGTTTGGTTGCATAAGTGTTGCATAATATGCAACCACTTAATGCTTGAAATAAACACCCCTAAAATCATTATTTTGTAAACATTAGGGAAAAAAAGATGGCAATTTATGTAAACATTGAAATGCTCCTCTCAGTGATACATTAATTTCCAAAATTCTTTGTACACGTTCTTTTCAGAGAATATGGCACTCATGTCCCAATTTCAAACGGGAAAATTTACTTTGTCCTCGTTTTCGCTGATTCCCTCCGCCTGCTCTGACTCACAAAGAAAATGCCGCCGCCAGAAAACAAATTGTGAGGTATTTTGTCCAATAAGCTGACAACACTAAATATGACAGCATACCAAAATTTGACCCTACATTTTTTCAATGAAAATTGAAAACATTATGGGTGCGTTTGGATAGGTGTGGGAGGAAGGAAAGAAGGGAAGAAGTATTGGAAAGTGTGTAATTTTGTGAAGAGTTTAGATTGTTTATAATTTTTTTTCTTCTTCTTCCTTCTTCTTCTTCTTTCTTCCAACGATCCAAACGCTCACTATAGTATATAGCTTCTGAATAAAAAAGATAGAGCAAATCATTTGTGACAGGTTTATATCAGACCTTTTAGCATGCTTTCCTCATCAGGCAGGAAGGATCATAATAAAAATGTTAACCTAACCTCCTCCTCCACCTTACATTCAACTGGAGAGGTTTACTCCTGAGGAGATGTAGTGAGCTCTGAGTAGGCCTGGTTTTAACTTTTAACGAGACATGCAATAATGCACTGTTCTAGGCCCTTTGGTTTGTGCATTTCTTGGTGGTTTTATGACATTTACATGGAATATATAAATTTGCATTGTCATATATGCCAATGCCAAAAATGTAAGGAGTGTACTTTGGTACTGTACTATACTTGATTGACGGTACTGGCGAGGTTACTACATATTATGAATTCATGATTTCCAGATATGCACAAGCAAATTGGCACGGTGTCTTATCCGAAATTATTTAATATAAAAATTCAGACACCAAAAAATTTAATACAAAGAATTATTTATTTATTTTTTTAATAAGAAGAAAGTTCCAACGCGTTTATAAACCGCGCCTCCCTCTCTCCTCTCGAACGCGTTTTATAAACGCGTTACAGGCCCTAAAACGCGTTCATAAAACGCGCTAGAAGCCTGAAATGTCGGAATAGTTAAAACGCAATTAACGCGTTTATAAAACGCGCTAGAAAGCTTTTTACTCGTTTATAAAACGCGCTAGAAGCCTGATCATTCCAACTTCTATCACTTCGATCAAACTTTAGTCATTTCAATCGAACTTTAGTCATTTCTGTCTATAAGTTTGTGAATTTATAAACGCGTTATTTGAAGTTATATAAGACTATACATTCTCGCAGAATTTAAATCGTCAACAACAGATTATCTCTTACAATTTAAAAACCTATCAATCAAATCCAAAAATGTCTACAATTACAATATATGTCAACCAATGTCCAACTTTTGGTGCTTCCTACTTCCACATCGGTTGTAGTATGCATACCACATTTGCTGAAATTCGAAATGAATTATACAGCAGGCTACAGATTTTAGAAACCCAGTACACTTTGAATATCCATGGTCGTTACAATGAAATTGTAAATGGGAGATATGAATCACTATTTCTTCCTGTAAATTCTGAAGATCAATGGCGCCTTTTTTACCACGAGACATTCGAGACGAGAGGGTTACCGATTATTGAGTTGCATGTTGATTTCATCCCCGTATATGGCACGGGACCAGATCTAAACCTAACACCCCTTGACGAGCCCGGTAGCAGTGAGCCAAACACTTCCTTAAACCTTATGTGTGGCCAGCAATCCACCCCTTACCAATACACTGGCGAACAGTCCGTTCCTACGCAAGACAATAACACACCAGGAGATGAAGTCGAGGTTGCCGATGGTGATGAAGATGAGGGTCCGGCGACTTACTCCGACCTTCCTACCGGAGAAGAATATACCGATGTGGATGACTTCTCCGAGAGAGAAATGCCTTTTTATTCAAACTGCGACCAGCCATACGTTTCAGGAAGGACGGACTTGCACCATCCTGTAAGTGAATTGTGTGATATTTCCATGTTTGAGTATGCTGGTATGCCGGAGCGTAGTTTAGGGCCACAAGGCGAACTTGCTGTTGGTAAACGATTCGGTTCCCAAAAACAATTAATTCTAGCTGTCTGTGATGTTTCATGCAAAACAAATCGAGAAGTTCGAACGGAAACTAGCAATAAACAAAAAATTGTAATGGTTTGCATGCAAAAACCGAATTGTAAGTGGCGATTGTATGGTAGACGTGAGAGTTATAATACAAATTGGAAGATCTCTACCAATCCAAATGAGCATATTTGTTCCAGACCCCCGGGCCAAAAAGGTCACGCAAACCTTACAGCTAGTCTCATTGCCGAACACGTTAGGGATGAATTGAAAAAAAATTTGGGAAAAAGTGTCCAGGACATAGGAAGCCTCATAAGGGCTAGATATCCACGTATTGAACCGACTTATAATAAACTATGGCGTGGGAGGGAGCGAGCGTTGGAGCAATTGTTTGAACCGACTTATTATTGTGTGTTCTATAATTAGGTTTTCTATAATTATATGTTTTTATTATTGTGTGTTCTATTATTATCTGTTTTCTTTTATGTTTTAGTATATGTATTAATTCGTGTAGTATATGTGTTGTAAGTTTTATTATCTAATTTATTTTAGTTTTTATTTTATCCATTTTCATTTTTATTGTGAAATTCGAAATATTAATATTAATAGACTTAATATTTATTTAAATTATATTAGACATTACAACTCAATGAACATTGTAACAAAAAACACAATACAAATTAAAAATTACAATTTATTAAAATTTTGAACCACACAATACACAACAAAAAAAATTACAAAATGCATAATATTAAAATTTTGAACCACATAAAAAAAAATTGTAGAGGATCCATTGCTAAGGGTGGGAAGAGAAAACATCACCGCAACTTATAGAAAAGAGTCGGGCGACTGATTATCACCTTAACCCCCTCTTTTTCTCATCCAAGGATGCCGGCTGCGGTGTTATGGCTCGTAGACCCAGCCCAACAAACCGTCCTCTACACGTAATAACAGATTCCACAGGAAATTTTTTATTTTAAAGTTGGTGGAATATTAATAGCCATAAGGATTGTGTGCGACTCTGTATCAGTGAATAAGTGTGCCGCATACAACCCTTATGGCTATTAGTTTCGCACCAACTAATATTATTTTGCATTCCACCATCTGACTCTTCTTTTCCTCTCATTTTTTTCTTTTTTTCAGATCTTTTCTCTTTTTTTTTTTGATTTTGGACGACAGAAGGATGGGTATTTATATGGAAATTAGATCTCTCGAACGCGTTTTATAAAAGGGTAAGAACTCTTCTTACGCGTTTTATAAACGCGTAAAATCAGAAAATAACGCGCAAACTCAGAAACTTTCGCCGCAATTACTGCAGCTTTTAGCGCGTTTTATAAACGCGTTTTAAGGCTTGTAACGCGTTTATAAAACGCGCTCGAGAGGAGAGAGAGAGGCGCGGTTTATAAACGCGTTGGAACTTTCTTCTTATTAAAAAAAAAAATAAATAATTCTTTGTATTAAATTTTTTTGTGTCTGAATTTTTATATTAAATAATTTCGGGTGTCTTACTCCATGTGAAAAATTAATGCAGTTTCTTACATTGCTTTTCCCACTGTGCTTTGTAGACTGGTAGTTTGTTTCGTGCAATTTCTTTGCAAGTCCTTCCAAATTAAAACCATCTTCAAACGGCCTTCTTTTTTATATTATATGTGTTTTTCTAATTATTAAAGAAAATAATAAAGAGGCTCTGGTTTCTAACCTATTCGATATTATCATTTCGTCTATGCTGTTAATTGTTTTTATTTTGCCTCTCTCCCCTCACTTATTCAAGGACTCTGGTGTATTCCTATAAATTTTTTCATTTAAAAAATACGTGTTTTGTGTACTTAATACAACAAAATTTTAGAGCAATAAAACTCTTTTTGTATTTGCGAAATTATATGAGACTTATCGTAAATTTTTTTATTGTATAAATTTTCAATGTTTTAAAAATGTTTATGTAGTGTTTAAAAAAATGTTTATGTATGTTCAAAATTTGTTGAAAATAAAAGTTTATTCATAGAAGTTGTCTTATTTGAAAACTTTTTCAATTATATAAGTCTTACGGGAATTAAATCTGGAAAAGTATCCTATCCTAATAAATATAAATGAGGGGTTGATAACCATTATCTTCAAGATTCATCATCTCACCATCCCTAATATAAGTTTTATATTTTTAGAATGCATTAATAACTGCTTTTCATTTTCGAAATGCTTTTCCCATCATCCCCTCTCTCCCTCTATGTTTCGCTCCCTCCCCTCCCCCTCTCTCTCTATTTCCATTAATAACTATCATATGCACAACTAGAACCATTAGTTTTTTTTTAGAACATTTAGTAACATTAACTACAACAATTAGCATATTTTTCCAACACAGTTATTTTTTCAGAACAACTAGAACAATTAATAATTTTTTAAGCACGATTATTTTTTTTCCCGAACAATTAATTTACCAACTAGAACAATTAGTTTACCAACTAAAACAATTAGTATTTTTTTCCAGAACAACTAGAATAATTATTTTACCAAATAGAACAATTAGCATTTTTTCCAGCACAATTATTTAAGATTTCAAATAACTGTTATAGTTGGGCTCTAGATGCTGAAAAGTTTTTCGCCTGCAAAAAAAAAACATCTCTGGAAAGAAAGAGGGGATGGGGATTAAGAGCATTCCGAAAAAAGAAAAAGGAGATGAAGATTAATTGCATAAATTGCATTCCGAAAAAGAAAAAAGAAGATGAGGATGATGGGGATGATCCCATCATCGCCTAGACTTCTCTATTAATGAAGACGCATTAATTTAACGAAATAACTTTTCGTCATCCCCTCTTCTATCACCCCCCCATCATCCCCTCTATAGCGTGTTATTTTTTCTCATTTTTAGAAAACACGTTCTCTTCCATTTTCGAAAGTCTAGGGATGAGAGGATGAGCATAGGGTGGTGAGGATAGAGAAAATTAGAGGGGAGGGAGGGGAGGGAAGGGTGGAGGGGAGAGGGGGGAGGGAGCGAAACATGTAGGGATAGAGGAGGATGAGTCACATGGATTTATTAACTAGAACAAATGTGTATATATAACTAGAACATATATGTATTTAACTAGAATATATATATATATAGTTTTGCTATGGTGAGTTGCAACTCACCAAAGCGTCCGTGAGTTGCGCTCAAAATTTCGAAATTAAGTTCAAAACGACCGATCCAAACCGTCTAATACGATCTCCCTATCGAATTCTCCATGCAGACCAAATTTTATATTTTTTCAAAATTTTTAAGTATTTATTTCATATTTTTAAAAACTACTGTTTTTGAACGATTCAGAACTAATTAGATTAATGATTTTCTAAAATCTAAAATAAATACTTAAAAATTTTGAAAAATATAAAATTTGGTCTGCACGGAGAATTCAATAGGGATATCGTATTAGACGGTTTGGATCGGTCGTTTTGAACTTAATTTCGAAATTTTGAGCGCGACTCACGGACGCTTTGGTGAGTTGCAACTCACCATAGCAAAACTCTATATATATATATATATATATATATATATATATATATAGAGAGAGAGAGAGAGAGAGAGAGAGAGAGAGAGATAGAGAGAGATTTTTTTTATGGCGAGTCGCATTCAACAACTCCTAGATCTGGTTCAAAATGATCGATCCAAACCGTACAACATGATTTTCCTATTATAATATCCATGCAAACCAAATTTTATATTTTTTAAAAATTTTTTAAAGTATTTTTTTCGAATTTTTAAAAACTTTTATTTTTGAACGGTTTAGAACTAATTAGATTAACGATTTTCTAAAATAAAAAAAATACTTAAAATTTTTGAAAAAAAATATAAAATTTGGTATGCATGGAGATTTCAATAGGGAGATCGTATTAGACGGTTTGGATCAGTCATTTTGAACTACGTCTAAGAGTTTTGAGCGTGACTCACAGACCCTTGGTGAGTCGCAACTCACCATAGAAAAACTCTCTCTCTCTATATATAGAGTAAATCTATTGCAAACCATAGTTTATATAAGCTTTCGTGCACCATGATCGTTTTAGTCGGTGATTTCACAAATTGTCAAATCTAATTTAACCAATCTAATCTATATATTGAAATCTCATAGCAAACAAAATTTTACAATTTTTGAAATTTTTTTACTATTTTTTCGAATTTTTTAGAACTTGTCATTTTTTGCTTATAAATACACTAATTTGTAGCCAAAAATGACAAGGTTTAAAAAATTCGAAAAAAATAGTATAGTAAAAAATTCAAAAATTGTAAAATTTTGTTTGCTATAAGATTTCAATATATAGATTGGATTGGTTAATTTGGATTTGTCAATTTGCAAAATCACCGATCAAACGGTCATGGTGCATGGAGCCCTCTATGCATCATGGTTCACAATAAATTTACTCTATATATATTAACCATAACAGTTATATATTTAACTAGAACGGTTAAATATATTAACTAGAATAGTTATATATTTTGAATAGAACAGTAATATATTTAACTAGAACAGTTATATATATTAACCAGAACAGTTATATATTTAACTGGAATAGTTAAATATATTAACTAGAACAATTACTATATTAGCTAGAACACTTATATATATTAACTAGAACAATTATATAAATTAACTAGAACAACTACTATATTAACTAAAATATTTAAACCTAGAATAATTAGGGAGGAAGGGGGTGAGACGTGTAAAGAGGAAGAGCGAAACAAAATGGAGGGGAGGGAGCAAAATAGAGGGGAGGAGGGATGAGGGCTGGATGGGAAGATGACCGTTGGATTCCAAAAGCAGAAATGACTGTTACGAAGCGTCCTCGAAGAGGGTGGAAGAAATATTGGACTGCACTAGATTAGATAACTCCAAATAATTCCTTTCTTAATCTCTAATAAAAAATCTCTAAAGTTTTCAGATCTTGCAAAATTGGAATTCCCTCTGCTTAAATTATGATAATGCCAACCATTATTTGTGTTATATTCCTTATTCAGTTTTCAGTTGAACTAATTTAAAATAACAGTACTTATACCTATGCCAATGCTTAAAATATACAAATTTAAATTTTGTTTGTGAGTTGACATCTTATTCGATAGATGGCTCATTACAATTTTTGATTGATACAAAAAATAGCAAATAGCAAATTTTGATTGATTCAGTATAAAATTATAACTTTATATCTTAAAAATGTAACTTGATTATTATTTTTATTTAAAAAAAAAATATTCATGTGTATCACAGTATTTGATTCTATTTATTAATAGGAAGAATCCACATGGAAAAGCGTCATTGGTGGGCAAGTGGACAATTTTTGCTGGTAGTACGCCACTTTCTTTTTGATAAATTGGAAAGAAGAAAAAGGAATGGTTATGGTCTTGTATTCATACAAAAATCATTTGATCAACAAAATTAAGCAATACATGATTGAAAAGTTCCAAGTACGTAGCTGGACCAAAGACATACCCACCTTCAGATAGGCTTTCTACACAATTGTTTTTTCTACAAATTTAATTAAACTATTCATATAAATAATAATTACAATCAAATCCTCAAGTCTCAACTTATTATTTTCCTAAACAATAAATGGACACATCCAGTGCATTCTAAAAACCCAGAGAGGATATCCGGGATTCACGGTAAGTAGACCCCATCAAGCCAATGGGGGACCGCCAAGTGTACCTATCAATAGATATCCTAACAATGTCGTCACATAGACCTCATACCTTACGGCTTCGTCTCATCACCGTTGTTTGACATGCAAGGAAGTAGATACCTATCTGAATCTGATCAGACAGTGGAAAACAGTCGTGCGAGTTTATTTCAGAATTCAGTGAAATCAAATCTACTAGCGGACCAATACTGTGCGGCCCATAACTCGCACGCCATCCAACCTTGCTTCGGCCACACTGCTATGCTTCTCCGCTTTTGTGCACCCAGCTGTGGGTCAAAGAGTGTAATTTCTGATGGCGAAAAAAAAAAACGAGTGTAATTTCAATTTGCCAAAAGAATTTTACGAGTATGTATATTTTTGTATACGTTGAATACCAATAAAGTTTTCTTTTTGAAAGTTTAGGTATATATTTATTCAACAAAGTACTAGATTTTTTTTACGGTACAAGTTATTACATGGGCGCGTTTGGCAACACCATGAGTTAGTGGGATTAGGGATTAAAATTAGTACTTTTGAGATTTAATGTTAATTTGAGATAAAGTTAGTAAACACTAGTTCTAACATGAGCACTAAGTTCATCGACCTCAAACTCGTTTGGCAATTGTAGGTTAACAAGTTAGGTTACTAACCTAAAAGTTAGGCTAATTTCATGCATGTTAAACGCACCTTTATGGTCCAAAGTAGCATTAACTCGGATTTGTATTGAAAAGATATAATTTTTTGTTGTTAATTTAAGAGTTTAAGTGTTGACGTGGGATGCAGATGAATCGAATGTAATTTTTGTATAGATCAATCGTATAACACGCATATGCTAGTTAGTTAAAACAATTTTTTATGTCATACAATACCTATTTGGTGCAAATAAATTTGATGAATGATCAAACATTTGTATCCGAATATATCCGTATTTGAGAAAAAAATAATATGGATACAAATATGGTTTTGAAACTATCCGATCTATATCTGTATCCGACAAAAAAAATATGAATATTATCTGTATCCAATAGATATTAATCCGTTTATTTGTATCTTCAACGATACAAAATGATAATATAATTACTTCTCTAAATTAGAAAAGAATTTTAATTAGATAATATTTAATTTTTATTATATAAATTCTTTTACAATAATATTTTGATTTGCACTAGTAATATAGAACTAATTTTATTTTCTATTGAGATGATTATATATGACAACAACATTAAAGTTAATTATTTCGCTCATCATGATGATTACATATGATTAATATACTAGTTTGATATATGATGAAATTGGGTATAGATATTATATTTTGTTTATTATTTTTATTTCTATTGATTCATTAATTTATAAATATTTATTTTAATATCTTAAATATATCTGCATTCGTATACATATATCCGATAATATCTGTATTTGAACATAAGCATATACGTATTTGAACATAACCGTATCCGATAAAAAAAATATCAATATAGAATTATGGATATAGTTTCACCACTATCCGCCGTATCAGCTCCGTTTTAACCCTAATTTGACGTTAAAGGCATGCTGACAACAGGCACGTGTCACAATACCAACGTATTGCAACATTTCCTTACGAGTTACAGGTTGTCAGGTTCCTGTGATTTCTTTACCCCCGGAGACTCAGGTTTGAATTCGGAGAATATAATATTTCTTGCCTTCAGGAATTCTCTTCTCCGACCTTATTTTTTCTTTTTAGTCATTTGCTCGGATCTTAATTTAATTGTCCATTAAATAATGGCCATATATTTCATTGGGAAAATAAAATTTATTGTTTGGATCTTTTTGTCAGAAAATATCAGATATTTTATGTAAAAAGTTATGTAAGAAGAAAACCAGGATGGCTGAGATAGAAAATTTGAAACTTTAAATAACATTATAAAAGTTTAAAAAATCATTTCATGCTCCTGCGTTGTCTGGCCTCCTTTTACCCTTTCAAGCTTTCTCTTTCCCCTCCAGTTTTCACTCTTCCCTCTTAAAAAACTTTTATTTGAATCACGAAGTATTTTTTTAATTCATGCCGTCCGATTTAAAATTAATGCATTAGATTGCTTTGTTAATGTCGTTAAGTCGAGTTTTGATGACGCTGGCAAACTAATCCAGCGCATGAATGTTACATAGGATGGTTTGAATCGACAATGACAAGAGTTAATTTCAGTCAAAAAAAGATAACACCCTCTTGTTTATTACTTTTAATTAAATAATATAAACGTCCTGAAAGAATATTAAGTCCAAGAACCTTAGTACCTTTTATATAATTAAAATTTTAGCAGTTTAATCTCCTCTGAGTTCTTAATTTCTTTTAATCTCTCTACATCAGTCCACGCTAAAAGTTTATCTAATTAAACTTTACGGTTGCTAAATTGAAAAAGAGAATCCTTTGATGATCCGAATATTTTTTTAAAAAAAAAAGACATCTTATGTGTCTTACCTCTGTCCCTTCAACTCTCTTCTTTTAAAATCTGATTCAGAAATTGATTCTCATAACAGAATTTTCCTTCTTTTAATTCAACTCTAGTAGATATAACACGCTTTTCACCCCTTTACTAATTACTCAATAGTAGTGTTCAGTGGCGGATCTAGAAAAAATATTTAGGTGGGTCTGACAACCTCTGTCTTCAGCTCCACTTTTGAGTGCTCCAATGGCAGAAAAAATTAGCTGGGGCTAAAGGGGGGCTCCAAGGACTCGACGGCGTGAGGTGGGGCTCTAGCCCCACCCGCCCCGGTGGTAGATCCGCCCCTGGTAGTGTTATATATTATAGCAGCTGTCTCCTTTTTTTTAAAAAAAAAAATCATCTCCAACATATCTTCACTTTCCTCGCTCGGTTTTTATTTATGTGCGCTCATATTTTAGCCATAGTTTTTGTTAATTATTACAGCCCTCTTCATTTTTTTTAAATGCACTAAAAAACAATAGTTGAATAGCTTATAAAATTTAATATATTTCTAGAATGCACCGTATGAAACATTTAAGGTGATAAATAATTATCGGTCGTTAAACATAGTTATTTATAACTTATTGGAGATGTGTGAAAAAAAATTAAATGCTATGGAACACGTGATTAATCTAAAAAGAAAAACTAGTTAAACATGCTTTTATTCTTAATTGTAATAGATACGGTATGGAAAAAGAAAATTAAATAAATGGTAACTCAAGCGAATATTTGTACTTATATGGTTATAAATATGTTCCGTAAAAATTGAGTTTAACTAGAATAATTACGCAAATTAAGAATTTAACCGAGCGAAGATATATATCTATATAATGCTGGTCAAGTGAGCAAGTTAAATTATTTTAATTATAATTTCTTTATTATCTCGCTAAAATGCTATCAGTATCGATCATGCTATAGTGTGACTCATGCCAAAAAATTAAGTACTACCTGCAGTAAGTTAAAAAAAAAAAATTATTAAAATTCTAATTCATCCTCACATACTTTTATGGGGTCCTTAATTTCTATATCGTGAACTAATTGTGCTTTCAGGTAAAATAATCATACCCATTATAAACACACGAACTGATTGTACTATGGACAACAACTTTAATGGTATTTTATATCATTATATGTTAGTAGAACTTTTTTGGATGAATTTGGTATAGACGCATAGAATATGGAGATATCATAGGAATGTGCGATACCGGCCAAGCTGATAAAATAGAGGAGTATTTTGCGATGTTGGTGGGGTTTCAACATATGGGGTTTTTAAGTGCATTTAGACCTTCATATATAGATGGAGACGAAACGAGGAATCATATTGTTAAAAAAAGGGGAAAAAAAAGAGGAATCGTATTAATATGATTTTTCCGAGGTTTTATAGGTTGTTTTGCGTGCAAAATAATGACGGACGAAAACCAAAATTTCATGGTTCAGACATGACTATCTTTCAATTTTTGTGCATTAAAGAAACTATACTTTTATTTCTAATTTAAAAGATAGTAAAAAAACTATTGATTGATTCACTTCTAGATTGCTTGCTTGTTTAAATAATACTATAGTATATTTATATAGTTCACAAAAATAAAGAGAATGGAAAAAAGTAAAAAAGTAACCAAATAAGGTAACCAGTATAAGTGGCCTTCTAAAACTCCCATAAACTTAATTCCTCAAGAAACATTCTTAAGGTAGTATGACATATATATAGAGAGTTGCTAAGGTGGCTGTACACGAAAATGCCACCGCTTCAATCAAATAGTATACATAACAGAAGGATTCTAATGTACATATATTATAAATATTGATGCTATGAAGAGTTTTGCTACGGTGAATTACATAACTCATGAGAGGGTCTGTGAGTCGCACTCAAAACTCTTAGATCTAGTTCAAAATGATCGATCCAAATCATTCAATATGATCTCCCTATTGAAATCTCCATGCAGACCAAATTTTACAAAGTTTCAAAATTTTAAGTATTTTTTTGGAATTTTAGAAAATCGCTAATCTAATTAGTTCTGAACTGTTAAAAAACAGCAATTTTTAAAAATCGCTAATCTAATTAGTTCTGAACCGTTCAAAAACAGCAGTTTTTAAAAATCCGAAAAAAAATACTTAAAAAATTTAAAAAATATAAAATTTGGTCTGCATGGAGATTTCGATAGGAAGATCATATTGGACTGTTTGGATCGGTCATTTTGAACTAAATCTAGTAGTTTCGATTGCAACACACGCACCCTTTGATGAGTTGCAACTCACCATAGCAAAACTCTCTATATATATATCTCTCTACATATATTACTATTAGAGAGAAAGAGAGAGAGATGAACAAAAGTTTAAGAAGTTCAAACATTTACATTCTTTAAACAGACTATAAATTATCATATTTATGTCTTTTTAGTTTTATCTCATTTAATAATTATTTAATAATCATAAATAGAATACGGATATTTCTTCTTTTTTTTTAATACATAAATGGGCAGCATTATTCGTAGTGACATATTCACATGTTAAAATTTTATTCCTTTCAACAACTTTGTGCATATTTATTTACTAAATTACTAAATGTTTTTTCATTGTCCAATTTGATCCCTATTAAAAAATTGGAGTGATACTTTATTAATTATTATTGAACTCATTGTTAAATTCGTAGTCATATTTATATAACATATTCTAGGAAATATGACGATAAATTCGATCAATTAATTTTTATACGTTATTGTTTTGCATGGCTAAGATTGAAGCCTTGAAGAAAATTAAAATGGAGCCTTCTTTAGCAGAGTTCTACATGCAACCCTAATTTGATCAAATTCGCATGGCCATCGCTAAAATTTTGGCAAGGAAAAAAAAAGGAAAAAGGAGAAAAGTTGGAAAACCTATCAGCTCGGAGAAAAGGATACGAAAGGAAAGGTTAAAAAGGGCAGCTGTTAAAAAGGCAAAGCCCTAAATAGCGAAATCACAGTTTTTCTAATCATTCAATCCAGTAGGGTCCACTAGTCAGTTAACCACTTCATTTCGTACGTTTACGCCGGTTCCATGTATTTTCCAGCCATGACCGATTCACTAAGGGTGCGTTTGGATCGTTGGAAGAAAGAAGAAGAAAAAAAATTATAAACAATTCAAACTTTTCACAAAGTTACACACTTTCCAATACTTCTTCCCACTTCTTCTCTTCTTTCCTTCTTCTCACACCTATCCAAACGCACCCTAAAAATTCTAATCTAAGGTTTTTGTACTATTTCCGTCTAAACAAGGTAGGCGTCGAAGGTGAAGCATAGTGCGAGAGATTTGCGTACGGCATGCACCAGGACCATTCAGATTTTTCTTCTTAATCCTCTCCATTTCAAGAACCCCCTCACAAATTCTAGTCTTTTTTTACCGACCTTCGGGCCCCATCGTTTAGTGAAGATGAACTCAACTCTCACTGGAGAGCAAGCGGCGCGTAATTACAGAGAGGCAGGTAAAGAAATCTCGACGGCCACAATTAAGTAGACATTGAATAGGGTAGATGATCTGACGACATCTGGGACCCACAATGTCGGTGCTAGATGAATCCTGTGGGCCGAGTCCACGCACATTTGCGTGATTATCTCGCGAATTGATCCAACTCAACCCTACCAGCCCCGTTTCGGTTCGTTTCGCTTCGTTTCTTCTCCTTGTGTGCCAGTAACAAACAACTCAAACTTCATTCATCTCTCTCTTCGCATTCGCTCCATATTAGACGACGCGAGAGGGAAAGAAAGAGAAAGAGAGGGAGAAAACAAAAGCTGTAAAAAGAAAACCGAATATAAATAAATAAATAATAAATTAAATAAATATATAAATAAAAATAAACAACAAAACAAATCTCGTCACACCACCCATAAAAATAAAACAAAACAAGCCTCTCTCTTCTCTTCTTCTCTCATCTTCTCTTCTCTGTTCTTCACACCAGCGATCCGTACGAGGGACCCACTCGCGCGGTTCGAATCCGACGATCGCGCCGCCGCCTTCACGGATGCTCAATCTGATTGATCAGATCCGATTTGGGAAGAAATAGATCGATTTTTCTATTTTTTTTAAGAAGAGTTTTACAAGGAGACGACATGCCCGGCATCTGGTCGAGGCATCGTGACGAGATCACAATCGATCGTCTACAAAAGGTACATGATATCGGATCTTTTCTATTTGGATCCGATTTTTTATAATTTTTCTTTTTTGATCTAATAATCGATATGTTGTTTTGTATAAATTAGATTGGAATTTCTTGTTTTTCTTTGTTGTTTTTGTCACGTTGGGGTTTGTGTTGGAGTCATAAATCTTGTCGTATGTACTTGATTATTTTATTGATAAAACGGCATTGGATGCAGAATTGTCGGTGATAATTTGTTGTCGGTTCCTGGATTAGAATTGGATTATTAGGTTCATGCCTTTCTGATGATAGAGCATGTTATAGCTCTTTAATTGAAAAATTCACGATTAAGATAATTTGTAGGGAACCAATGTTTGTAGCTATGATAGTATATGATAATATGTTGTTAATGGTATATTGAATATGGATTCAGGAGTATGAGAACTACACAGATTAGTCTTGAATTGGACTAATTCATGAAACTATATTTTGTTTATACTTTTTATAAATATTTGTTTTTTTTTATGTTTGGATTGGATATGTCAGAACTACTTGTCTTATCTTTATTCTTGATTGAACAGCTATGTTTATTTGAAGTAGGCAAAGTGCTTTTACTCTGTATACTTTTAGCTGGTAAAGTAAACGAAATATTATATTTGCGTTTCGATTGCAGTGTAGTAATTTCTCCCACTGTAACGGCTGTCAGGCATATCTAGGTTATCTTATGGAACTTTCTTGCTGAAAAAAAGGGTCCGAAATAATTTGTTTGAATAATTGTCATCTGCATTTCTGTCCTCCACTATTTCGTTGCCTGAAGTAGGTTAACTTTCTACAGGCTTGTCAGATATTGATGTCATCCATCGTAATATTTTAATTGGGAGCATAGAGCATGATCTTAATCTGACTTACCTCCTTTTGATATGGCTTATATACTGTCCTTCCATAAATAAAGGACAGCAAATGATGGCTAACCTTTTCTGAATGTATCATCTGTAGTTCTGGGGAGAGTTGCCAACTCAAGCCAGGCGGAGCTTGTTGCGAATTGATAAGCAAGCCCTCTTTGAACAAGCAAGGAAGAACCTATACTGCTCAAGGTGCAATGGACTACTGCTTGAGAGCTTCACCCAGATCGTCATGTATGGCAAGTCTCTGCAACAACACCACGAGGGCAGCGCGGGGAATTCACTTGATCTAGAGGATGAGGAGGCGCAAGACCCTGCTGTGCACCCGTGGGGAGGCCTTGCTGCTACTAAAGATGGCCTGTTAACCCTTCTAGAGTGCTTTATTAATTCTCGGTCTCTTAGGCCTCTCCAGAATGTAAGTTAACCTGTTTAGACCTGTTAGGTTATAACTTATAACATATTATAAGCTTCAACTGATTTCCATGTTTAGTTAAGAATGTTTTGTTAATGGAAAGTTCCTTAAGTTTAATTGAAATAAGAGCTTTTCTGGTTACATGTTATTTATTTGGAATTTTCTTGGAAGCTGAAACACTGCACCCTTTATTTAATTTTTTTTTATACTTAGTACAGTGAGAAAATGATTGGATGTGAATTTGCCTCCTACAATCAAACACTAAATGCAGCAGTAAAAAATAAATAATTAGTTAGTTAATATGTAATCATTTTTACAGGTGTTTGACAGTGCACATGCAAGGGAACGGGAGAGGGAGATGTTGTACCCTGATGCATGTGGAGGGGGGGGCAGGGGTTGGATAAGCCAAGGAAGTGGTGGGAGTATTACTGGTTATGGTCGTGGACATGGGACCCGTGAGACTTGTGCCCTCCACACAGCTAGATTGTCATGTGACACTTTGATGGACTTCTGGTCAGCTCTAGGGGATGAGACTAGAGCTTCTCTATTACAGATGAAAGAGGAGGATTTCATCGAACACCTAATGTATAGGTGACCACTGCTTTATTAATATTAAAATTAAAACTATTTGTTGTGTGTTTTAACATCGGACATATAAGAAACAAAATATGTTATATTTACCCAAGGGATATAGCGTATGCTATTGTAAATAAGGCAACAGATTTGGAAACCTCTGAGAACAAATAAATCAAGGACATGCATCATAAAAATATGAGGTTGCATGGTGATGGAATACATAATAATTTATTCCTACATCAAAGGGAAGGAAAGTTGAAGAAATTGAATAATGCATTGATGGGAAGAAGTGATCCATTTTTTGTCTGTTTGAGGCTATCACCAGTTCTAAAGTTGTTCTTGTCTCAGTGTCTTTCTGCGAATTTTTTCTCATGCTTTCTTTGCATTATCAGGTTTGATAGCAAGAGATTTTGTAGAGATTGCAGAAGAAATGTAATTAGAGAATTTAAAGAGCTTAAGGAGCTAAAGCGAATGCGAAGGGAACCGCGCTGTACCAGCTGGTTTTGCGGTCCTGATACTGCTTTTCATTATGAGGTTTCTTTGTATCCCTCTTAAGTCCTAGTTCTTTTTGATGTTTTATTTAGTTTTCGCAAGTATTGGTCTGTGAGGATTTCAACATGACATATATGGGGTTGGTACAGTATGCCAGTATTGACTCAACAAGAAAGAGCTATTACGAAAAAACTGGGAACTCAACCAAATAATGTAAAACTGTTGTATTGTGTTCAGGTGTCAGATAGCAGCGTGCAGGCAGACTGGCATGAGTTGTTTTCAGAAGGCAAGTACCACCACTTTGATTGGGCTGTGGGTACAGGCGAAGGAAAAGGCGACATATTGGATTACCAGGATGTAGGCATGAACAGGAAGGTCCTGCATACTGGTCTTGATCTGACAAGCATCAGCACATGCTACATATCTTTACGGGCTTGCAGACTGGATGGCCGTATCACTGAGCTGTCCGTCAAGGCGCACGCCTTGAAGGGGCAGTTGTGTGTGCATCGGAGGCTTATTGTTGGGGATGGGTTTGTGAGCATCACCAAAGGAGATAGTATGCGACAGTTTTTTGAACATGCTGAAGAAGATGAGGAAGAAGATGTAAGTCAATTACTACCTATTTTGCAATCCCGGAATGGTTTGTTGATGAAATCCAGTGTCATGGTTTTTGATTTGGTTCATCTTTCTATTTATGTTATGTGTATATTAATTTTCTAGATTTGTCATGAGCTTCTAGTCAAGTTTCAGTGAAACACTGCGATCTAATACAAAATGACATGATTATGTCAAGCTGAGGGTATATCTTTTTCATTTGGAAGGATATTTAAACCCTAGGTGCGTGCAACAACAACATCACCAGTTCACATGCACAATATGGCATGCATTGATGTGATATGATCATGCACAATACAAACCAAATAACATGCATTATAACAGTCACTCAATTCTTTTCTTCATTGACTTCTATGAATTATTGACAGGAAGAGGACGCAATGGAGAGGGATGGGAGTGACATGGATGGGGATGGGTCCCATCCACAGAAGCATGCCAAGAGCCCTGAGCTTGCACGAGAGTTCCTTTTAGATGCTGCTACTGTTATTTTTAAAGAACAGGTTCGGCTTGTATCTTGATTTTTTTCTTAAGTTTGTTTCAACAAAAAACTTGCATATGCAAATAACTTGGTGCCATTCGACGGGGAATGGCTAGGATTTGGTCTTCTTTTCTTTTTCTCTGTAAAAGCATGGTGAAATTTCAAGTTTGACTTACTGTGAAGACCTTGTTAAGGATGTTTTACTCCATCACACATTCTCTCTTGGACAAAGCACTATGACTGTCGTAATTATGATAACCTGATAGCACAACAATTATCTAGCTTAACTTCAAGGCACCTTATAGCTATTTAAATTTCAAGGCATTTTGTAGCACCTACATTTTCTGTATTGTAAGTTAAAGGCATTTTGTTTTCCTCAGGTAGAGAAGGCATTCAGGGAAGGTACAGCCCGCCAAAATGCACATAGTGTTTTTGTCTCTTTGGCTTTGAAGTTGCTTGAAGACTGTGTCCATGTAGCTTGTAAAGAAATCATCACATTAGAGAAGCAGGTATAGCAATGCGTCCTTAATTATACAAATATGGGGTTTCATTCTGCACATCCAAGTATCCCATTTACTTTGTAAATCTTAAGCGACTGCAATGGCCCTTACTTTGGGGAGAATCTTAAGAGTTTAGTCTGTCCATAGTTGCACTTTTACTTTAACCAATTTCTTAACTAGCCTCTAATAGCTACTTCCAAGTGATTCAGTCAACAAAAAAAAATAGTAATATAAAAGAATATAACAATATCTCTAATGAGAAATGGCTTCTCTCCATCACATATAGACAAAACTTCTAGAAGAAGAGGAGAAGGAGAAGCGCGAGGAGGAAGAGCGAAAGGAGAGACGTCGGACCAAAGAGAGAGAAAAGAAATTGAGAAGAAAAGAAAGGCTGAAAGGAAAAGAAAGTCGTGAGAAGGAAACTGAAGGTGAAGCAGAAACAGAGTCAAACCTCCTAGAACCGAGATCTCCTTGTGATGAAGAAGTCTCACCAGAGTCAGAAAAACATTCCCAGTTCCTTGAATTGGCAGAAGAATCTGAATCGCCTCTTGAATGCTCTGAATTTATGCCCCATTTCACTGAGATGCCCACAAGGGAAGAAGGTGAGCCTAGCAGGGAGCACTCTGAGTACCATCAATGTCAAGTGGATGCCAATGAGTCTTTCATTCTAGAACAATCCAAATCAACCCGTAGGAGGCTTAAATACAGCAATGACCCAGGGAACAGAAATCCAGTGACTAAGAAAAGTAACAGGAGCTCTGACTTGCCATACCGTTCAAGGAGTCGTTATGAGTATCACTCTTGTGGTTGTGGGGACCGTGGCCAAGATGGCACATATCATCAACAGTCATACAAGCCGAGGCAGCCGTACTACCGAAGTGTCAAGTTCAGCAATAGTGGGTACACATCTGACAATTTTGCTCTGCAGAAGGTTAGTGGTATTGGTAATGGTGTTACAAGTAAAAAGGATCCAACTCCAAAGCAAGTATGGGAACCAATGGATTCAAGAAAGAAGATTCATACTGCCAGCACTAATAGTAGTACTACAAGCAACAAAGATTTCAAAGTGGATGTATCTGACAAGGCTGATTGTTGTAGTAATGAGGAAAGCATGTGTCATAAGCACAAACAGGGTGAAACTGAAAGGCAATTTGGAGATATGAACCATAGAGAAGGTAGTGATTTGGAACTTCAGGGGAGGCAGGACATGTGTACTGGGTACAATACTTCTAATGGGTCACCTGTTAACCATAGCCGTGATCTGGATAATTGTTCATCATGCCCAAGTGAAGGCGACTCAAGCCTTAGCTCATCAAGTGGACCACACCATGAGTCATCTTCTTCCACATCAGATTCAGAGGATGCAAGCCAACAGTCTGATGGCAGGGATATCTCCACATGTACTAGCGAAAAGAATGCTAGCATTTTTCCAAAAGACATGCCCAAAGAAGTAGAATCAGAATTTCCTTTGACAAAAGATAGTCCCCACACATGTGGTGTTCTTTCGTCTCCTCCAGAGAAAGAAAATGGTGCTGGTTTGCAGGTAAATCAAGTGACTAATGAAGGTGAAAATGAGACCAAGCCTGTACACATGAGAAATGGTGTATTGCCAGTGCATACACAACCTGTTCATGGGGCCGCTTATTATCCATCAGTTGGTTTAGGGTATCATAACCAGCCTGTGCCAAATTCTTGGGCAGGTCCCACAAATGGGTATCCATTCTCTCAGCCAGGTCACTACTCGTATCCTAGTCATCATTTGGGGTATGGTATTACCATGCAATATGCTGCTCCTGTTGTACATCCTTTCCCTACAACAGCACCCTCTTTTGGCTTGAACCAGCAACCGCCGGTGTACAAGCAATATGGACCCAGAGACAACACAATGGCAAGCCATCCGGGGTTGGGCCCTTCAGGTGTAGATCCAATAGGGAATGGGCGGGTTTTGCCGCCTCAAAATCCAAACCTGGAAAGACGAGCTGTTAATCCTTCGTCCCAGGTGCCGATGAGACCAAGCAGCAATTTAATGAAAAATAGTGGAGAGAAGTTGCAAAAGGAGGATACCTCACATTTTTCTCTCTTCCACTTTGGTGGGCCCATGGGATGCCGGGACCAGCTTAAATTGAATGATGGAAAGAATGGGGGCCGCCAGTGTGCGAGAGAGGATAATGATGTGAAGGAATACAACTTATTTTCTTCAAAAGGGTCATTCACTTTTCTCTAAAGGGACATTTACTTTCTTCAAAGGTTAATTCCTGCAACTCACGTGTGGGTGAGTTGCTACGGAAAAGATACAAAGGTTATATGAACAATTGCGAGATTTTAGTACTACGCTTTGATTGGTTGCTGTGTCCATTGGTTTGTGCTTTAAATTGGTTCGGATTGTGTAAAACATAGAGAATGATATAGCTTGTCTTTTTATCTTGTTTTTTTACTCTGAAATAAATTTTCTAAATTTCAGGAAATTTTTAAATCTCTACTTGTGCCAAAAAGTATCAAGTGTGAAAAATGTGTTTTTTTTTTAGCAAACATTGTTAGTCTTTTAGTTTTGTGTCGAATGTAGAGGCCCAACGTTCAAGTATCAGAAATTGGCATCCCTAGCTGGAATTGAAAAATCTCATTGTTGTGATCTAGTTAGCAATTGATATACTTGACGAATATGCAACGTTATTTTTATGAAACGTCCCCCAAGATATATGGCATATTGTAAGCTAGTTATTTTTATGAAATTGATATATGGCATATTGTGATCTAGTTAGCAATTGATATACTTGACGAATATGCAACGTTATTTTTATGAAACGTCCCCCAAGATATATGGCATATTGTAAGCTATACTTTTAGGCGACTAATACTTGAACGTTGGGATGACATGAAAAATGTACAGTTTTTTATTTTGATTAGTGAGATATAATATTGGTTGCATGATTAATCAAATGAAGATATTGGCAAGAAGCTTGCTACTAATATATTAGTTTAAGAAGGAAAGTTAGATGGTAAATGGAGATATTTGTGTATACTGTATAGCATGCTGTTACTTTTGTATCTATTGAAGCAAAGTGTTGATGTTGGACCTTTCTGATATTGAATAAGAATTTATTAAATAATTTTTTTCCTTTGAAATTCTAATAAATATCAACTGAATAACTGCAGTTTCCGTAGATATATTTTTTGAAACTAAGAGCCCCAAGAAGGGGTTCCACATTTAAGTTTTCGTAGATTTATTAAAATAAAATAACACGAATGATGTGAATCATCTCTAATGGGAAAATGAATTTCTCTCAAGTAAAACTTGATGAGCAACTATAATAAATCTAGACTCTTCCAAGTAATATACATTATGGAGTTTGAATTTCCTGATAATATCATTAAAACAGATGGAAAAACAAAACCAAATTTTTAATATAAAGCTCTGCCATCTCAAGTAGATCTAGACTTTCTGTCTGAATTTTTGACCTACCAACTTAACATTGTCTTCCGGTCTACTTGCCATGGTCCATCGTCCATGGTGTTAGTTGGCAAGGCCGGTACACTGGTCCTTAGGATTTCTCTTTATGGGGCCTTAGCAGATCATTGTAATTGGGCTGTCACTGGGATCAGAAATCCACCTTTCAGCCTTTGCATGTAATTGTTCAGTCCAGTAAGTGGCACTTGAAACCGAAAAGTTTAAAACTAATATTAAATTAATATAATATATTAAAAATAGTATCACAAGATCGGAATCCCAGATTCCGACGGCAAGATTCCGATCTTAGCTTTTTATTTTTTTTATATATTATTTATTTATTTATTTAATTTATTAATTAGTTAAATAATTAGAAAAATAGATAATATATTGTAAAAATATTAAAAAAATATGGAAAAAATCAGGAATAATTAAACTAAATTTTATATGTAATTTAGTATTTTTTGGAAAATTTTTTCCTTTTATTAGTTTATTAATTAGTTAATTAATTAGAAAAATAGAAAATATATTCTAAAAATATTGAAAAATTATAAAAAAATCAGGAATAATTAAACAAAATTTTATATGTAATTTAGTATTTTTTTGGAAAATTAAATTTATCTTCCTTTTAATTAATTTATTTAATTAAATATAAATTTAATTAATTTATTTAATTAAAAAATGAATAATTAAGTATAAATTTTTAATTAATTTACATTAAAATTATAAATTTTTAAACAACCATTTGATATGCGCCCCGGATGTCGTCCTATGTATATATTATTTTTATATTATATATTAAACAATCATATCGAGTCTCATGATCAAGGAAGCACTTTCTGGATTGCGTTAGAAAGGAATCACACGAGATTGATGTTTTACTGAGACGGAGAAGAAAGACTAAATTCACTTGATTTACTGCATTTCTCTTTTTAATGATTAATTTATGATTTTAAAAACTTTTTTAGTAGTTTAGAGTGATTTTTAGGTTTGCAAACTTTCAAAGTGGATTTTGGAGGTCCAGAGAGCGTTTTTTGGCTCCGAAAATGGTCGTTACGGGGTTTTACCTCGATAATATGTGTAGATCTCGTCGCCAGCTTTCCGGAATGTGTTCGTTTGCCTCAAACGGACCTTCCTATCAAAAGTTATGCCTGTTTAAAGTTTTAATGTTCAAGTTATGCCTTTGTATCCCTGTAAATGCAGAAAGAATTAATAAAACTTTGAACATTCAAAAAGGAAAGGATTATGCATTTGTATCCCTGCAAATTCTGAAAATTTATAATCCTTTCTAAATGGTACAATTCATTTAATTAAATAAGTTATAAAAATTTATATTTTAATTAAATAAATTAATTAAAATGAAAATAAATTTAATTTCCCCAAAAATACTAAATTACATATAAAATTTAATTTAATTATTCCTGATTTTTTCCATATTTTTTCAATATTTTCACAATATATTATCTATTTTTCTAATTATTTAACTAATTAATAAATTAATTAAATAAATAAATAATATATAAAAAAATTAAGAAGCTAAGATCGGAATCTCGGATTCCGATCTTAGCTAAGCTCGGAATCCAGAAATCCAATCTTGTGTTCGGAATATGGAATTCCGATCTCGTGAAACTATTTAAAAAATCTTATTATATTGATATTGTTTTTAATATATTATATTAATTTAATACTATTTTTGAATTTTTCGGCACTTGAAAGGTCGTTAAGTCATGTGAAAGAGAAGGTATTGAAATCAGTACCAGCTAACCCAAAACTGTACCAGTTCTCTGTTTGTAATTTATGTGCGGAGCGCTGTTAGGTTTTAAGTAACATGGCTCCGATTGGATAGGTGTGAAAAGAAGGGAAGAAGGGAAGAAGTGAAAAGAAGTATTAGGAAGTGTGTAACTTTATGAAGAATTTGGATTGTTTATAATAAATTTTCTTCCCTTCTTCCCTTCTTCCTTCTTCCCACACGTATCCAAACGGAACCATAATTTAGGAATTACGGTACTTTTAATAATTTACGAAGTTAAGTGTTCTGATCTTTTTCTCAAATTTCAGTCATTCAAAATGTAGACATGATTTCACTAATGCGTCAAAGTTCATGCATACCTTTGCCAAAATCTTTCCTGAGCAATAGAAAGTTCTCATGTTATTATTAACTCAAAAGTGGCGGTCCCAAAGTGTTCTTGTTATGTTAGGAAAGACACATAATTGGTCACGAATGTGAAGCTATCGTATTGTGACCTTGGAGGATAACACTATAAGGGTTACAGGAACACATTACAGTATTTGCACAAGCTATATATTGTACAATGATATGGTAAACTGTAAACCCCGAACAAAATGATGAAGAAAAAAATTCCTTTGAAAAAGTTCACAATTGCTAGGAAAAAAAAATTCCTTGTACAATTTGCTCATAGTAAAAGGAACACGCAAAATGAAATTCAACACTCAAATATCACATCTTACTGCAAACAGCAGAATCAAAATGCTATATTCTATTCACATATAAGTTCAAGAATACAAAATAAACCAATTTTAACATAACAAGCTGCAAAACTTGCTAGACTATTATTGAGAAAAAGAAACTTCCCTTTTTGACCCTGCACCCAAAGCATCCTATTCGACCACGTGAACAAAATATAAATCTGATATCATTTGCTCTTAAGATGTATCACGTTCCTAGTTTTAGTTGATGATAAAGAAAGGAGCACAATGTAATGACTGTAACAGTGATTTGAGAAAAAATTGAGAAGAGCGAGTATTCGGGTGCCTTTATTTATACTTTATTTTTGAAGAGTATTGCAAAGCATTACCTCCTTCATTTAACAATACGAAGCACCCTGTTGGGTCTTCAGGTATTGTTAGGACATAACTACAACTCTTTTCTAGGTGAATATATCATTTTGAGGTTTCCTACAAGTTATTTTCCTAACTAAGAATCCTGCAGAGAGGGGCAAAGAAAGGAAAGGAGGAAAATCAAAGTAGCCCTAAGACAGCAACATAGAATGTGGGTTCATCCACAAATTCAATAATCTTGAACCCATTTGTAGCCGCAGCCTTTTCCACTGTTTTCAAATCAGGTAAATCAGAGGTTACCATGTCTGGGAATTGTTGGCGGTGAATCTTAATTGTTCCTCTTCCTTGCTCAACAAAAATCACTACTCTTGATCCTTCAAAAATATCAAAACACAATAATTAATGTAAGTGAGGTAATAAGGTATTGAGCTTTCATCAAATCTATTCAGCAATCAAACTTCATTATTGCAAATTTTGGCATCTGAGCCAAACTGCTTGATCCATTCACCCTACTGGAAGCTCAGAGAAAAACATAAAATGAATTCATTCTTAGGAGGATGCAACATGAAAGACAGCATTATATAAATTGGATATTCATCACAACATATTCAAGGAGAAGATTACTTAAGCCTTGCTCAAATTTCAGTAACATATGGACCAAATTACTGACATGCAAGAGAAGGAAGTCCTATAAATATTGGACAATACTACATTCAGGTATAGAACCTGCCAAATTGATACATTCGATGAGATACTGTTGATATAAGGGCACTTGTATAAACTAGGTTTACCTTTAACTCACAAATTGCTCTTATATTATGGGTACACAACAATCCAATAATTAGCACATTCAATGATTTCCCAAAAATTAAGAACGAATGGAAATGATGTTGGATTATACAACAACACTTTTGGCTACTCACATAATTTATACCCGTCATAATAATTCAAATGCACATGTGACTCCATAGTATGTATTTCTATTCCAAAGGAAAATGAATTTCAATTCATATAGCAACTTAATTGTACCTGAAGAACAAAGAGAAGCATGGGAACGCAACAATTCTCCAACTGAAACCCCCATTCCAGGAAAATAACACACAAAAATGGCATCAAAGGGAGCGAATTTCGCGGGAACAGTTGTGACATCACCTTGGAAGCATCTCACCTCATCACGCGACTCTTTCACATTAGAAAGCATGAGAAGCGACTCGTGGTAGGCCACCACGTGCTGAGGTTCTGCTCCATGGACCGGGTCCAGGAGTTCATCTATGAACCGAGGGGTGGGAAGCGCGACTAGCACTCGGGAGAAGGAAGGCAAGGAGGCTGAATTGATGACCTGGCGGAGTTGCTGACGTGGATGCTCGGAAGGGGGTTCAACGAAGGACCAGTCGCGCTCGTTAAGGTCTTGGTGTGTAACTAGTAACGAAGTGGAGATAGAAGGCGCACAGTGGAGGTGGAGAGAGGTGAGGTGGCGGCGCTTGTAGGAGAGAGACAAGGGTTTTAGGTTTAGGGTTTTGGGTTTGTGGGGAAGAGATGAAAGAGTTGGGAGGAGAGAAACGGGAGAGGAAGAGAGAGAGAGAGATGGAGTAGCCATGGCGAATTGAGAGCAATGGAGACAGACTGTACTGGTGAGGTTTCTTTCTTTGTGTGGATTAATGGATTTATTTAAGCGAATAATTGTAGCGGGTCGGGTTTGGTTATCAGTTGTACTCTGCTTCGAGCACTCCTAATTTTTCTTGGAACAGATCGTGGAATTAAAATTTTATTTTTATAACCAAATTAGTCCTCATCTTAATTTATATTCTTCATCTTTTATTCTTGTCTGAAATAATTATCTTAAAGATGCTCTCGAACAAATAAAAGTAAGGATTCTCTTTTAGAATCTTTGAAAATATTTAAAATAAAATTACAATCTTGCGATGAGGAGGGTTCCGGTGCCATAAGTTTAGACTTTAGGGTGCCACCAAATGCCACAACTTCAATTATTCATCATTTTTTTAATTTTAAAATGTAAATATCCAATCTAAACCATTGATATTCTTTGTTTTAATGAGTGATGCATTTTCATATAAGTTTTATAAAATTTGAAGTTGATTTGATACTTGATCAAGAGGTTAAAAAACGAACGAATCTGGTTAACTATAACAGATTGATTATAATACATTCATGGTTTGACCTATGAATTAAGTATCAAACCAACTCAAAATTTTATAAAGCTTATATGGAAATGCATCGCTTGTTAAAACAAAGTTTAGATTTGAAAATTTACATTTTAAAATTTTAAATTTTAACGAAAAAATAAAATTCTGACATTTGATGGCACTTTAACCTTGTGGCACCGGAATTCGGTACATTTTTTTGGATTTCTAAAAGATCATTTATTTTTTTAGTGTAGGATGGATACAATATACATATAATTGCCAAACATTTCTTTTCATCTTGAAATTTCGAACTTCTTTAAATAGATTAACATTTCACTGCAACAACGTGTTATTATTGTTTTATTTTAACTGCAACAACGTTACAATACTGATAAATATTACTATATCTGTCCACCACTGTATTCGACTCGAAGAGAACATGCGAAATCTATCATTGTTACTTTGTTAGTCTGTCAAACTTTGACATTCCTATTTTGGCGATTATAACCGTGTTCATTGATTTATTTCTGAAATTAACTTGTTGGTGTTGACTGTCTCGGTTCTGTATTTGCTGTTTCCTTTCATCAACTGACCCTGCTGTCTTCATTTCCTCCATTAGATCTAAAACAGAAGGTATATAGAAAAAGTTTTAACTTGAGCTGTCTTGTTGAAAGAAACCAATATGGCAATTGACTTTGAATTATGTTAATATTTTTTTAGAAACGTCAAATTAGTACTATGATAAATTTTTTAGTTCTCAACCATATCCTGTTCTGCTTCTGGCAAATGTCCCAATTATATCCTAATCCGTTAAACATCCTATATATGTACTGTCAGTACATTTGTCTTGTTTGCGTCCATTTTCCTACATTTTTTTATAAAAAAAATAACAAAAGCAGAGATATGGTTGACCGTTGACCCCCATATGATGCTGATGCGAACCTTTTTTTTCACTCCTGTCCACAAAATACTGACAATTTACAAACCAAGATTGATTAGTGGAAAACATCTGGTCCAGCAGTTGCTTTTCTCTTTTTGTTTTGTTTGTCTCTTTTTTTTTTAAGATAAATTGGGGGTCAAGCCTCCAACAAGAAACCCAACTTTTTTTGTTTCTCCTAACTTGAGAAATAGCATTCTTGTTAAATTATCATGATGTTCTCAGATATTAAACCAACCAACTCCAATTATGAATCTAAATAGAAAGCATGACAGGTACTCAGGTAGTATATTGTTGTGCAAGTGCTTATACTTGATACAACAAGAAGCCCAACGATTGATGAATATCTCCAACTAATAACTACACAAATCTCCACCGATTTCATTCCCACATAAAATAAATCTTACATTATATGCGATGTATAAAACTTGGTGTTTTATATTATGCATTATTTTGCACACTGGTATAAAGTCATACTCGACTACATATAGAAGGACAAAAATTGGAGATTTGACGATAAAATTTTCTGAACTTATGAACTAAAGTTCTTTCGGTTATGTACCAGAATTAATATCAGTTAAAAGATACATAGTACATCAAAGCTTGAAACAGTCATACACAAGGACTTGTGCATAAACCATTTTTCATTCCACACTGAAGTACCTGAACTTTATAAACCCCTCTCCATACCCCAAATTTTCAACTGGCACACTCACAAAAGGTAATACTGAATTACAGTGATATAAACAGAAAAAAGAAAAAAATAAATAAATAGCTATGAGATTTTCTTTTAATGTCGGTGCTTCTGTGTGTTGGGACTCGTCTCGCCTGAACTGCTCGACTCAGACATATTAAGGCCATACTCACTGGTTTGACTATACTCATTTGTATATTCAGTGCTGTCGAGTGCAACCTTTCTGAAGCGGTTAACGTTGGTGTATGAGCCTGAGTCGTAGTCTGAGCTCGAGCTAAAAACTACGCTCTGACCTGGTTTGACCCTATCATTTAGGTCTTCTAGTGAGGCATCTCCCTCCAATGCACGAACAACCTAACAAAAAAGTTCGATCAAAGGAAACAATAGACAATGATATAAAATGTCCAATAGGAAATATTGATTTACAAGATTTTAAGATAAGAAAGATCTGAACTTAAAAAAAAATCCCGAAATAACCTTAGTCTGGTTAAATCATGAAATTTTGCATTATTTAATTTCAATGCAAAATTTGTATTTCAACAGATTTTAGTATTAAAGGTGAGTTAATTTTGCAAAAAATAAAATATTCTACAAAATAATTTTCAGTAATGGATAGATTGGCCGGTAAATTGCAACATAATTCTCATACTGTATTTCTGCCTACACACAGATCCACTCATCCCCCCAAGGCCACAACCCCACATTCACATAAGACAATGAAAAACTATACCTGACTCATTTTGGGGCGACGTTTTGCAGAGTGGCGAACACAAGCAGCAGCAGATGCAATCAAGCGTTCCATCTCAACAATGTCGAAGTTGTTTCCCAGCTTGGGGTCCACCAGCTCATCAAACTTCTCTTCTGATATTGCACTCATCATCAAGGGCCTTGCCTGTACATACAAGAATTCAAAAACTAGGTTAATGTCATACAACGTGATTTCGTTCAAAATGTCGATAAAGTATTGTCATATTTGTCAAATTTTGGATACTTCCTTAAAAAACCAATATGCAAAAATATAAAATATGATTTCGTATAAGTATTCAATATATCGATCAAATTAAACGGATCAGATTGATCGTTGCAACTTGAAACACAAGAATGGCCATTTTTAATTCACATGAGTAATTATTAATTTAAAATATAAAAAGAAAAAATGCAGAAAAATAAGATAAAAGAAATCTGACTCCTGCGGACTGTCTGAATTGCTGTACCAAATTTAAAGTTTTGGAATTGGATTGAGCCTATCCATGCAGAGCTAGAAAAATAATAAATCTAATCCTAGAGTTCCTTGATACTAGTAGTATATATGCAGCCACGCACCGACTCTGAGCAACCACAGTTCAATATTGACTAGTAGTAGTAGTAGTATGCCTCGTACAATATACTGCACATAACCAATAACCCCATAGGATACCACATAGATCCTTAAAAAAATAATATAATTTTACCCTACTGTCTTTAGTTCCAGTGTCAACTGGTACATGTGCATTACTTCCAAATTCTAATAAGGTGGCATAATTTAAACAAATAATCTTAAACTAACCCAATCGACCAAGCTGTCTTCCATCATAGAGAGGTCCACTGGTTTACGGCCAGTGATCAACTCAAGCAGCATGACACCAAATGAGAACACATCAGATTTCTCTGTCAGCTTTCCACTCGAAGCATACTCTGGGGCCAAATACCTATAATCCAAAAATAAACCAAAATGACTTTGACCAATGACTAATATAGTAGTAATGGATGTTACAACTTATAACTTACGAAGTTTCCTTAATTATTAGAGGCAAAATAGACCCATATATTTTACATACCCGAAAGTGCCCATGATTCGGGTTGAGACATGGGTGTTGGTATCCTCGGTAAATTTTGCCAAACCAAAATCTGCAACCTGACTCAAATTGTGTATTGGAAGAAATTAGTTAGCTTACAATATACGTGTTGTTAGATACATGGCTAATAAGAGGTATGCTAGCTGTTGGCAATTTCCATTTGTCAAAGTGTACCTAAAGTCTAATTTTCTTTGTTGTTTTAATTTTTGGTCAGCTAACGATTACCAACTGACAAATTAATTTGACAAGCAAAGTCAAATAATAATACACAATTAAGCTTTTCTCATCCCTCAATTTTGCAATTTACTTCAATCCACCATATCTCGTGCACAAACCCAAAATTGAGCTTCTTTATGGGATTGATTACCTTCATTTGTGCATGTAAACTAACATGACAGTACTAGTCAATAAACTACAGAGAAATGTCAAAATCACAGGCACATCTTAGTCAAACTAAGTTCAATATTGCAATAATAACTTCTATAACACTAGTGAATATAGCATACCTTAGCTTCAAAGTTCATTTCCAAGAGAATATTAGCACTTTTAATGTCACGGTGGATAATGCGAGGATAGCCTGACAAAGTTATGAAAAAGAAAATCATAAGTTTTGTAAAATATTATTTGACTTTGAGGAATAAATGTCTTGTTACAACAAAGGAATAAAAAAATAATAATAACAACAATAATATAAAAAAACCGTAAAATTATATTTTTTTAATGAAGCAACTTAAAATGGAAGTCTAACAACTTCATCAGATAATATGATATTTTTTGCGGGCATTATTCCTGTATGTAAATTAGACTGTTCCTGGTGATGCAAATTTAAGTTAGTAAAAATAGTGGAAATATTGTAGAACTTACAATCTTCATGAAGATAAGCAAGTCCTCTAGCAGAGCCTAGTGCAATTTTGAGTCTTGTTGGCCAGTCCATTGTAGGCACATTTTTCCCTGCATATTACAAAGTGTCAAAACTCAATTTATTTCAATACCTCATTAGCTAGAACGCTAGATTGAGCACCGATCAATGATCATGATTCATAGCTGAAACCATTATTATCATTGTTGAGGACTTGAGGTCTATGGACATGATCAATATAAAATTGACCATGTTTACCCTAACGTGCAAATTAGAATCCTTTATATATAAGCCTCTTCTTTTCCCTCGCATGTATTCTAGTAATTTGACTAATTTTAGGATTACACATTTACAGTTTACACATCCCATCAGAAATCTAGAAAACACTAACCATGCAGATGGTACTCCAGAGTCTTGTTAGGCACGAATTCATAAACAAGCATGCGTTGCGCTCCAGCAATGCAGTAACCAACAAGAGATACAAGGTGTCTGTGGTGAACCCGGCTAATGATATCAACCTCAGCTTGGAACTCTCTCTCCCCTTGACCACTTCCTGCCTTCAACTGCTTTATTGCTACTTGCTTCCCGTTTGGCAACACTCCCACATACACATACCTGTGTGTACGTATATTATAGACAACATGTCAACTTATGAAACCTTTTTGTAAGTTGTTCTATAAGTAAGGTATATCAGAAGAATTTATAGTTCTCCAGTAGTCACCAATCGTGTGGGTGCTACGTACTATAGGTTCTGCACACTAAACCATATAATTATATGGTTATTCATGTATAGGAACATACCCGAATCCACCCTGCCCTACGAGGTTGCCTTGAGAGAACCCATTTGTGGCAGCTGACAGCTCTTCAAATGAAAAGGAGCTCTTTGACGCAAAAGGTAGGGCCATAGATGGAGAAGGTGGGGGAAGTGGCGTTCCTTGCGGGCCTGACGAGCTCAGGTCACTACTGATATTCCCAGGTGGTGGTGGATACTGAGGACCCCAGCCTACGCCAGGTGGTGGCGGGAGTGTACCATGCTGTGCGGCATTCATTGGGTCACCGTATCCAGGACTCGGTTGCCATTTTGTTGGAAGGCCTGCCCCATTGTAGTACCCATTGTTGTAGTTGTCCATCTTCTTCTTCTTCTTCTTCCTGCAGCAACAAACCCAAAGAGCCATAGCCAGCAAAATAAGCACCACTCCTGTACCCATTACCGCTGCGATTACAATAGCTGCACTCGTATTATCGCTGGACGCATTGCCATTTGATGTGGAATTTGTGCCACGTGATATTGGTGGGGGAGGTGAACGAGTTATTGTGGATGACCTCCCAGGCGGTGGAGGGGAAGGTGATTGATTTGGAATAGACGGCGATGCAGGCAGTGAATTTGACTGAGTCGGTGGAGGTGGCGATGCTATTGTGGTTGTTGGGGGTGACAATGTAGCTGGTGGTGTGCCGGTGGGAGCAGGAGATGTCGTTGATGTGTTCTGTGGAGGTGGTGAGGAGACAGGAGGAGGAGGTGGAGTTGTAGTGGCTGTTGGTGGCGGAGGAGATGCCGGTGGAGGGGATGCTACTGGTACTGGAGGTGGGGCTGAAACGGGGGGCGGAGGTGTTGCTGAGTTTGCCGGTGGAGGCGCCGACGATGAGTCAGTTGGTGGTGCAATTGCATTACCTGCAACTGGTGTGTTGACAATCGGTGGAGATGCTGCAGTTGCATTTTGCGCACTGGTTGGAGGCGTGGCCATTTCTTAATTTGAGAGAGTGGAGCTCTGAAGGAGAGACTCCACCCCCCTTGTGATTACTTGGTTACCCTCTATGCACCCTACAGACATAATTATAATTAGATAAACATTAGAGGATTATTATTTATTTAAATTGTTTGGCTTCTTATGTAATGAGTCTTTCCCGGTAAGAGATGTATCCATACATTATGCAAATGGAATAATATGAATAAAGACAATTTGCAACGGCACTCTCATGCGAATTGAGAATTGCATGATGCTTGTGGAAAATGATAATGATAAACGCATAAATTCACCATGAGTGAAAAAATTTCTGCCCTACTAGGACATATATCTAATAATTAATTTTCAACATTTATCATTTCATTTTGTATAAGCACATGCTAGGATGAGCCCCACCACCATAAAAAGAGCAACTACATGCATGGAAAGATGATTTTCCAGAAATTATTCAAAATGAAAAAAAATGTATCATTATTAAAGGATTTGAGATAATCTTTTGGATGAATGCATCAAATTTCAGAAATTTTTGGACAAATGAAGCAACCAATTCCGGAACAGATATGGTTATTCATTCAAAAGGGGGAAAAATACATATACATTTACTTCCCCTTAATAGCGTGTTCACAATATTTTTGCCTTTTTTCCCCCCTTCAGTTTTTCTATCATTAAATGTTAATTCTTTTTCATATGAGAGACTCCAAGACTTGCGCTGGTTTTGAACTTGCAATTTTCATATAAAACACAAGATCAGATTTATCATCAACAATTTTCAAAGGGAACATTCTGTGCAACACAATATTTCAACATATATATGATCGAAAAATATCAACTTTGAAGTAAGAAATACAGGCCGATACCACACTTTCTTCTCCATTGAGGGGGAAAAAAAGAAATAATTTGAAATATCTATCCTCTTCAATTCTAAACGAGAAAATGAGCTTAATAAGAAGAGCATATTTGCAAAGAAGAGGAAGAATTGTAATCTAGCCAGAAAATTAACTAGGCTTACCAACCAAGAAACCAAGCTCATGCAACAAAATGGAATCCCGCTCCTTGATCAAAAAGCATGGGAACAAAATGTGCAGAGAGAGAGAGAAAGAGGGAGGAAGAGAGAGAAACTGAGAAAGAGAGGGAAGAGAGAGAAAGACCCTTTTTTTTTCTTCTTCCAGTCTGGGAAATTAACGAGGTTCCAAGGATTAGAGAGATGGCCACAAATCTAGGCATTAAACTTGCGATGCGCTGTTTCTCCAACGAACACTTATTCCTCAATCTGTTATTTTCAAATTTAATTTCTTCCCTCAATAAGAAAAATTAATTTCTGCCTGTGGAATGTTAAGCGTCATGCGTTCCCTTATCAGAGTGCAATCAAAAGCGTCGATGATGTCAGCACAATTTATTCTCATCGAGATAGAAGTTACTATAATTGTCATAGTGTACAGTGTACACTCTTCAAAATCTGATAATCCGTAACAAAATTAACGTTATCATTATTAAGAAGAAGAATATAATTATATAAGTATTGTAATTAGAGGATTGCTAAAATGCTATGCATAGAATGAATGTCCTTCGTACTACGGATTCGTTTTTGAATTTCATGCTTCAAACAACCGATCCAAACCATTCATTATCTTCTTCATATTGAAATCTCATTAGAAACCAAATTTTACATTTTTTTAAATTTTTTACTATTTTTCTTAGAGTTTTTAAAATACTTAATCTAATAAATTCTGGACCCTTCAATAATAGTGATTTTAAAAAATCTGAGAAAAATAGTAAAAAAAAATGTAAAATTTGGTTTCTAATAAGATTTCAATACATAGAAGATAATGAACGGTTTGGATCGGTTGTTTAAAGTATGAAATACAAGAACGAATCCGTAGCACGAAGACCATCCGTGCTATGCATAGCATTTTAGCAATCCTCATTATAATTATGTTATGAAATTAATTGATTTGTGGATTGTTTATCTCCACATTCCCATTATACTCATTTATCTTCATATTCTCCACTATCTATTTTTTGCCATGTTCTTCACTACTCACTTATTATTCATTATGTAAGATGTCATATTGCAGCCTATAAACAGAGACATTGTAAACTTGTGAATATAGATGAATGGATGGAAAGAGATAATCGAAAATTTGAAAGTGAGATTGAGAATATTGTCTTGTTTGTTCTTGATATATTATTCTTTATTTCTTTCTTCCACTTTATTTTACAACAAATTATATTTAATTGATTGGTTGTTCTTAATCCGTGTAAACACACAAGCTAAGTGGAAAGCTTAATGTTTAAATGTTGTTGTATTCCATCTAAAATTTATAACCAACAATCCGATCAGCATTTAAAACCCGTAGGTACTAATGCTAGATTAGAAGGTGCATTGCAACATTTTCTTATTTATTTATTTTTTATTTTACAAAATTACCCTTACAAACTTTAGATTTTCGATATAATAAATAATTTCATTATAAAAATACAAGCTATTTAAATCTAGGTAATTGTTACTTCCTCAGAATCTGCTGGCGGTGGTGGTGGCGGTGCCGCTATCCATGCCCATGTCCATGTTATAGGCCCAACATCACAGGCAGTTCTAGCTGCCTTAGGGTAGTTCCTCGTGGATGAATAGTGGGTTATAGAAAATAATGGTACGCGTTGTTGAATTTGTTCTAGACTTGTGTTCGACTCACTCATCTGATAAATACAATGTCGAACTTCATTTGTATTGTCATGCATCCAGTGGCCGGAGTAGGATTGTAATATAGGGGAGGCCGAAGTTTGAAAGTTAGAAACTTAAAAAAAATTTAAATAATACATAATTATTATTAATTTTTTTATTATCATTCCAAAAAAAAAAATCCATAGATATTATGTAGATTTTCACATAGTTTATTGCAAAATTAAAATTGTCAAGTTCTTATTTAATTATTTTTATAAAAATATTTTAGTATTTATTACACTAAGATTAACATTTTCGTGCCCAAAAATTTAGAGAACATCTCAATCATCTCATTGATTATTTGTAATATTTGAAAATATTTTGAAGGATGTCATTGTAATATTTAAATAAAATCCAGAGTATTTCAATATTTAATCACGAATACATCAAGCGAAAATTAATGTGGAACTCTAGTGGTCTTTGGTGATATTCTTTTGTGTTATTTTATCTATTTAATTGTGATATTTAGGGACTATAATTGTGCTTTTTGTAGTGTATCAAGAATCATAGACGTATGACTCGTTACACAAACTTAGGAGAGACCAAAGAATATTTTTATATTCAAATTAACAATTAGTCCAATATGATTTAACGGAAACACAAATCATAGGAGAGGGCAGGCCTCCTCTTGCCTCCCCTTGGCTCCGCCACTGCATGCACCACGAGTGCTTGCTGACTTGGATGGTGATATCTTGTCTCCTCTTTCTATTTTTTTTAAATTACAACGAATCATATTGAATGAGTTACTTTTTGTTGATCAAATTGTTCAATATTTGTTAAGAGGCTTCATATTTTTTTAAGGCTGTTTTGCTAAGGTACAGCTACATTTGTTTGTTCATGTTGAAAGGCTAATGCGGCAATGTCCAAGTTTAGTTGACATGCATTGTGTTTTCTGCAACATAAATCATGCATGTCCATCTCTATACAGTTGAGTTCCTATAATGATCGCCGTATGATTTTCAGACTAATTAGTAATGACTCTTTCAAATTGAGGTTTTAAAGTTCTATTAGTTAATTAATAATTTAATTTCAATCTGACCTCTTTCCTTATGAACTTCATATATTCTAACAAGCATATTTGACTACTATAGTAAATTTATCTAGTATTTTTATGCATTGAAAATAGTTAATTATTATATAATATATTTTTGTTTCTCTCTTTAGTCATAACCGTTGACAATCAAAATATTTTTATGGTTCTCTTCAATATCTTAGCTGTTTTAGAGTAAATATGTGTTTCTCTTTTTTGCAAATTGACGTGCATTGGTGATAGGTTTTAAATCATGCATATATATATATATATATATATATATATATATATATATATATATATATAGTAAAATTGTGAATCAGGATTCATATAAGCTTTATATAATACGACTTAATCTCTTGTTAAAATTCAAGAAAAAATACAAAGAGCATGAATTGTCACGTCTCTAAAAAACAGAAGTTACAATAGTGTGAACATGTCAACCTCTCGCGAACGATGGTTAAGGTACATGATGTTAGTTTGGATAATCACAATTATTCCAACTAAACACAATAACATCAAGTACACAAGCAATTTAATACTAAGAATACCAATAAAACATTATATATGCAATAAAACTACGTACAAACAGACTCTAATTAAAAACTACTAATCATAAATCAACACAAAATTGTGTCATTAACCAAAGTCATTTAAAAAAAAAATTCCAAATACTTCATTAACGTCAAAGACCTTATGTATTTGTTTAGCAGCTCTTTATTTTAGAATATTATGCTAGCATATTTACATGTTCCATTGGTATATCTTCCTTACATTGTGACTTACATGGGAATGGATATTGTGACTTCTAAAGAACAGATAGTCCGTGCTTCGGCATTAAATCATTAATTTTTTCAGATTCAAATATTCAGTTCATATCATTTAATCTATTTTTAATATTAAAATCTCATTATAAATTATTTTTATTATTTTTTAAATCTTTTACTATTTTTTTATGATTTTAGAACAAATTGCTTGATCAAGGTATTTTAGATCATCCAATAACAACAAATGTAAAAACCTGTTAAATTAGAAAATAAAATTTAATTTCAAAAATAATAGTTAATTTATTAACTAATTAAAATTTTATAAATTGATGATTGATCTTAATTTAATAGAGAAATTTTCAAAAAGCATAACATAATTTAATTTCAAAAGTGACAATTAAAATTTAATACCTAGTAAAACTTCAAGCAAACAAATAAATTTAAATAATGAAGATTCAAATATCTATTTTATAAAATTACTATGAATTTAATTTGTATTAAAGTCCAAGTTTCATTGCTTGTTTAAATCAAAATTCAAAATTCCATCAAACCTTATTCCTTTCTCTTTTCCCAAATTTGTTTCTTTTTCTTCTGAGCGACTTGCTTTATTCCCAGAATCATCTTGATCTGATGCTCCGTCACCTCGCGACTTATGCCGGGAATGAGTCGACCTTCACTTGCGAATATGTCACTGTTTCTGAGCAAGCATGCCTTAACTAGCTCTCTGTCTTCGTTAGGCAATATAGTGCCAATTTTGGTTATTTTACCTTCTCCTAAATAAAATATATAGATTCACAATTTATATCATTGATCTGAATGATTTGTCAATAATAAATTTTAGGAACAAATGATCAAATATCATCAATGACATAAACTAAAATTGAGTCAATAAATATTGACTTCTAGGACATAACTCTAACAGCAAGTCGGTCGGATCCTCCACCAACATCCGTTGGGCCATCCCCATTGTTGGAGTTATATCCTAGGAGTCAATAATTTAATGACTTCAATATTAGTTTATATTATAAATGATATTTAATCATTTGTTCCTAGTTTATTATTGACAGATCATTCAGGTTGAAGATATGAATTGTGGATATCTGTGGATCATTCTTTAGAATGACAATAATAAATCTAAAAAATTGTCCATAATCTTGATAATTAACAAGGAACATTAATTATCATATGAGATTAGTATGCAAGTTAAGTGATGATTAAGTTCTACAAATAATAGGTAAAGAGTTATCAACTCAATTGCATATGTGTATGTTATTAGAACATAGCACAAGACCTGACCCAATGAAATAAACATATGGATTGTGTTATGTGTCATTGTTTATTTCATATGAGTTTGATATGGTTCAACCTTTCCACATGAGGATAGATTCTATAAATATCATATACTGCTGATTCTCGATAAGGGCTGCTATATGGACGTTATTTATGTTCTCTTGAATTGTGCGGGAAAAGGTTGTTCATCAAGAAAACCGTATGTCCCTCATCAGTATACTTAGTGAGTGATGATATCTGTTTAGGCCCCTTGATGGAGTTGGATTATTTGGCCAATTTATACAATCAACTCTAGATCAAGAAATGTATAGTCTGCAAGAATGACACATTCCTATCTCAGATTATACAATGATATCATGTGGCATAAGAATCAGACAAGGAAATACTTTTATTTCTTATGCAGGATTGAGATATTGTAGCAGTACATTATTTATGTGAATTGAGAATCATAACGTGTTGCTAGATATCGCTTATGATTATTGGAAATAAATAACGATTTAATTCCATGGCCAACATAGCATAAATCCTCAAAGGACCACACAAATAGGACATTAATCAAACAGTGCATTATTTATTTATTTACAGCAGTAAGTTCTGTGGAAATATGATATGATTGATTAATTAATTATATACCTTGCGAACCGTTATAATTAATTAAGTCAATGGATCATATAGAAATAAATTAATGCATTAAATAATCCTAAAAATAATTATTAATGAGTTAATGATTAATTTAGTTCAACATAATTTTAATATAAATGGTTATATTAATTAATTGGGTTGTTATTTAATAGTAAATATATAGTCTAATTAAATAGCAAATAAATGAGGTTTAATTAATAGAATTGGAGACTAAATTGAGTGGATTAAGTGGCCCATAAAGTCCATTTTGTGGCAGCCATATAATGGTGGTAGGTGGGATGTCATAGTTGTAATTATGCAAGAGATCAATTAGGTTTTGTGCTCTATATAAGGATCACTTATGAGAGCCTCCACCTAGACTTTTCTCTCTCCTCTCTTTCCTCTCATTGAGGCCGCCACTTTCTCTCCCTCTCTCTCATTTGCTCATGTGTTGAGTTATTTTCTCTCCACTAAATCAATGTTATTGATTAATGCAAGAGAGAAAATCATGAAGATTAGTCTTGTTCTTTGGGTATGCTAGCACGTACCTTGTAGAATGTGATTAATCCTCCTTGGTGGACTCGAGGGCGGTTAATCGACTTGGTGGAGGCGATGGAGAAGGCATGCCATCGATTCTCATGCCTTGGTCGAGTCTTGCGGATATGATTCCGCGAGAGGTACAATTTCTCATACCTATTCTCTGGTGTGTTGATTACTTAGCAAGATCCGTTGTACTTGAGTTTAATTGAAGTTAATTAGTTGTAATTAGCATGAAAATAAAAAATTTAGCACTTTCTAGAAGTAGTATCAGAGCATTAGATCGTTCTTAAGCTAATTAATATGTAATTAAGTGAGAAATGGTTAATTAATGGACTAATAGAGGTGATGCACTTGTTTGCTGTCTGAACGCAGTATTTTCTGTTGTTTTGCATGATTTTCGATTTGTAAAGCATTACGTTGATTTTTTTTTCTTTTATTGACATGGATATAGCAATGAGTTATGAGTATTTTGAATCTAGTTTCACTGGAATCCAATAAAGAATGGAATTTTAATGATTTTTCTCGTGACGGCGCACAGAACTAGTTTCTGCCTGACCAGATCGTAGTATATGGACTAAAATCGATTTTTCTTGTGAACAAGATGCCTGTTTCAGTGATTAGGATTAATCTAGACTTATAGGACTTCCAACCATGTCGATTTGATAATTTGGCTTGAAGTTTTTCTATTTTATTCAAGTGATGAAAATTGTAAACTGTCTGCCCAGCAGAAAGTACCGGCTGGAATGTTTTATAAACTGGTATTGATTGAGACCTCTGAAAAAAGTATTTAAATAGAAAGTTTCTACTCTAAGTCATGATTCAATTAAAATTAATTTCACTTAAATCGGACCAGTTTTGGTACCTCAACCTGATTGTAATACTTTTGTCGACAAGTTGTTTCAGACCTGGGTTCTTAGTTCTAACCACCTAAACTAGATAAATTTGTACATGGTTAGGTGTTATTCTTTCATGACTTGCTAGCCATGGGTTTTTAGTATTTATTGTAAATTTTATTTGCATTAAATATAATTGGAAGATGATCAAATAGCCCAAATGGTTAAGACTAAAACAGAATTTCTCAAAACGGTGTTTTAATACACAACCTGAGATTTGTCTTTTTTAGTTCTTCCAAATGGTAATTGATCTCTCCATGAAACTTGAACAAGTAGCTCATCTTATTGTAAGGAACATGCATGATTTATTTCGGAAGTTTTGGAGACCGAAAAATTTTAGACTTTTCGGGGTCCCGATTGCATAAATGTATTTGTTCTAATTAATCAAATGGTTGACATGTTAGTTAGATTGGTTCTTATTATCCTCCATTAAGGAATTTTGAATGTTGGAAAGTTTTTTAAAAGGTTTAAACAAATTAGTTATTTAAAATTTGAACCTTCTTTACACAAAAATTACAAACAGCAAGCAATGTGCAAAGATACTTTAAAGTTAATTAATTATAAACAACTTACATTTGTAGGAAGTACTTGTGGTAACTTGTTTTTGTAGGAGGATGTGAGTTTGATATGGCTCAAGGTTCCAATGCCTTGTGGTTGTATTTGTGAATGCATGTGAATGTTTGTATGTAAGGCCTTTAGTGCCATGGTTAATTAAATTAATGGTGATTAATTTTGATGTAACTTGTGAGGCTTGCATGCCCCTAAGGTTAGGAGGGATTAGGGATTATTTTCACATGTATTTGTTCCTTTAATTATATAGGTTTAGATCCATATGATTAGTGGGATGGACAAATATGCTCGTATTTAACGAAATGCGTTAGCAATGAAGTAAACTCCATATAGGAAATGACTTGTTCGTCTAAGTCATTACAATTGGATATGTAGAGTTATTTTTATTAAGAGTTTGTTTAGGAATTGAATGTTATATACTTTAACCCTAACCTTTCAAAATATTATCTCCATTTCACATCGATGATGGACGATTATAATTTGAAAAAGGACAAGTATTGTTATTTTATTGTGGATTTGTTTATATGATTTCATGCATCTTGATTGAATTTTCTTTAAATATAGATAAACATGTTTTGAATGACAAATATGATACGTAAGACTTGACTTAAAGTATTTGATTTTTATGTGTAATGACCGCTTAGTCACATACATAAACGAGAATCGCATTACGAGAGTCTCCGTAACGTAGAGCTCGTTATCCAATTCAATTTCAAATCAATTGATATGTGAATCATGTTTGTTAAATGATAAAAGCGCCTTTAACCTACGAAGGTTTAAGGACAAGTGGCTTGATTATGACTTATACATATCGATGTTTATAGACCTATAAGTAGTTGTGCAATGAAAAGTTATTGATACTTTACTACTTGACCAACGATCATTGTAGATATTAATGTATCTATTTCATAAGGTATAAGTATGAATCTTTTGACTAGTTCAAAGGAGTTCAAGAGTGAAGTTGAAAGACCGTTCAAGGATAATGAAAAGTCTTACAATTGATCATGGTAAATAGTTAAGTGCTTAAGTCATATGATTTGAAATATTATCTAAAGAGTATGAAAGTAGTTTCCCAACTCGCTCCATGAGGAATAATATGTCTATGAATGGAGGTATCGAACAATATTTTGTACAGTTCGATCGGTAAAGGACATATTCAACTCGTATTAGGGATTTGTGTTTGAGGACAATATTATTTACACTGAATAATGTTCCATAAAAATCTATTGAGAAAGATATCTTACGAGATTTTGATCTCTAAGTATAATGTTTCTCAAGATTTGGTGTTGATAAGATTAATTCAAGGTTTATTGATTGATAAGCTTGCATCCAAATAGGACACTCAATATTTGTAGGATACCTGATGTCAAAAGGCACTACTTCCCAAATATGATAAGAACAAAATAGTTGTTGATAATCATAATGTAATCTTGAAGAATGAAATTCTCAAGAAGAAGTAGTGGGAGTAAAGTGAGCATTAAAAGAGTTTATGCGTCACTACAAGATGTACTCTTATGGAAAACTTGTCACTCCATACATGGTGCTTAGTGGGAGTTGAGCGGAACTTCCATTGCAAATTGTTGTCAAAGGAAGAAGTTTAATAGTACGCTTCTTTCAATGGGGACTCAACTATCTCACGAGCTGATGATGTTCGAGAAACTCATAGAATATATGAGGAATCAAGAACTTATCCTACAAGTATTGTGGAAGAAGTTCATGAACCTCAAGTGCCAATCCTACAAAAGTCAACGAGAGTTGATTGCCTAAGCCGTTTGGTGCATAGGCTTTACGAAATTCTTGTACTTGGCACATGAGAATTCGTTGATAAACAAGAAAACGATGGAAGGATATGATTCTACATTTATGGTTTGAATCCATGTGATCTTTAAAGTGCAATCCATGTATAACAACAAAGTATAGACCTTGGTTGATGTTTATGAAGGAACAATCCATCAAGAACGTTTAGATTTTTAAAATGAAAAATTGACATGGATAACAAATCGACTATGTACAAAGCACGACTTCTCGCTTAAAGCTATGTCTAAGTCGATGGCAAGTTGATTATGTACAAAGCACAATTTCTCGCTTGTGGCTATGTATAAGTCAACAAATATCATTCTAGAAATAGTTGTATTTCATATATATTGATATATGAAAAGGCATATAAAACCGTTTTCTTCGAATGAATGAAGGAAGAAAGAGAGATGAGAAGGGTACGAATAATGAGACTGTACAAGGTAGAAAGAGATTATAGGAAGGAGATGAGAGAGGATAGAAGACGAGGGAGAAGAGAAGAGGGGCGAAAGCATGGAACGGGGCAGGGAAGGGCGGGGAACGCTCATAGAGGGGCGTGCGGGTGAGAGGGGCGTTGGTGAGAGGGGTGAAAGGGATAGGGCACGCTGGATGGGGGTGAAGATGAGAAAGGTGAGACGCTGGGAGCTCTTTTTATTTTTAGACACTTGATTTTTTCATTTACGGTGCTTGATTATTTAATTGCTTGAAATCTTAATTGCACTTATAAGTTTCGATTTTTTGTCCTCTCATTTTTTATCACGTCTTTAATCTCGAAATTTTATAGGTCCACAGTTACTTTATGTTGTAAAACAATCATCAGAGTCGTTAGCGACCATAAAATTCACTCTCTTAAACACAAAAATGCTCACAATTTGTTTTGTTTCATGAACATTTCTTTTTTGAGAATTCAGAAAAAAATGTTTAATCAATATAGGGTGTTTTTGGATGAAGGTTGGATAAGAAATAAGAATAAAAAATTTCGATATACGTATTTGTCCAAACTTCTTATTCTTATACCATAGTTTTGTTAGTATAAGAATAAAAACCTAAATTTCTTATTCTTATATTGTTAAATTACACAAAACTAAAAAATTTGATTCTTATTCTTATTTAAATCCTATTTTTCTCCATTCAAAAACACCGATGATATATCATAATGATAGGCGAATACGATAAAATATGCATTAACTCTGCAAAAGAATATACACAATTTATTTTTTAAATTGAATGGTTTTTATGAAAGAGAAACTCGTGACAGAGTCTGACTAACTCTGCATTTTACCATTATAGACAAAATGGCCATTAAATTCCTCTGTTGTCGAGGACACGTATGTAAAAGGGGCCAATCAAACGCCTCGTAGAGAGTAGAGAGTAGAGAGAGAAGGGATCCAAAGTCATTTCTCATGACCCGTCATGTTTTGCGTGAATGCCCTTCTAAAAATAACAACAGGGATATACTTGGCATTTTCCAAGGGCATAATAGTAAATTCGTCCTCCTAGACGAGGGCAAGCGAGGAAAACTGGCGCAAACCGATCGCCAAATTATTCACAGATTTACCTAAATACCCAAAAGTCGAAATTAATAGATTAGACCTTGCCGCTTTTCTCTCTTCGCCCCCTCCCTCTCCGTGCACTTTCTCTTGTTTAACCCTAATTCCAGAAAATTCGCAATATTTCCCTGATTTTTCCACAATTCCCGAAAAGATCCAAACCCTTTTTCTCTCGATTTTTTCTCACGAGGCCTAATCTGCAAATTGCGCCGCTCTCGTCGTCTTTCTAGTTTCCGGCCACGGCCGCCGCCGCCTCCGCCACTGCCACCACTCAAGGTCCTCTCCGGCGATCTATCGCTTTCTCCTCTTTTCTCTGTAAGTCCATTATATTTTCTTGGTTTTGCATCAGTGTTCTTTAGTAAAAATCGATTTGTGTTTGATGCTTGGAGGATGCCAACTCCATGGCGAGTTCTTACTTGGTCTTCTCTGATTGAGTTTCTTTTTCTGATTGAGAGAGTATTGAGTATTTTTACCTTTTCTTTTCTTTTCTTTTCTTTCTCCATTTTGTAGTACGCCGCTGTACAGCTCCAGTGATTAATCGATCTTATTCAGGATTAGGTTAGGTCGTTTGTTCTTGTTTAGTCTAGTTTAGTTGTATAAGCTCTTTCCTTACAATGGCGAGTGTAGATATCTCCTCTAATGTCTTTTTAAAATGTCTAAAATACCCCTACTGTTCACCGACAAAGTTAGGAGGTGGGGTGGTTTTTATTTTTTTTTTTCTGAAGGGTGTGGTGCTTGAGAGGATAAGAAAAGACGGGTTTGTAGTAATAATATTTTTTGAAGGAAATTTCAGAGGTGCTTGGAGATAATAATTCTCCTTTTTTAAGGGGAGCATTACATTACATGCATGTCATTTTTTTACATATTCTCCTTTTTTCCCATTCCCAGGGGTTTATTACATATTATCTGGTTTTGCATATTTATACATAACTTAATTCTGAATAATTTAGGAGGTGATTAGGTGAAGGGGCTGGGGGGCTTTCTTCTTTTGTATCCGAACTTCTTCTCGATATCTTTTTCATTGAGGTCAAATAAAAATAAAAATAAAATAAAAATCTATAAAAACTCTTTCAGCCGAATTCATGGTGTGTAATCCTCAGAAGGCCCTGGTAGTAAAATTTGAAAATTTTATGCTTAATCCTGAAAAATTAGATTCATCCGTTTGGACAAACTTTCAGGGTCTGCCTCATGTAATAATCTGGAAATACTATGCATAATCCTGAAAAATTAGATAATTATCACTTGACCTAAAATTTTGACAAATATCACACAGGGCCCCTGGGAACTTGTTCTGTTCATGTTTAATAAAAAATTAAAATAGAGAATTACATAGTAACTCTTTTTTAAACTGCAACACCAAATAAATATCTTGCTTTGCATGTGTAGGTAGCTTTCTGATTACTTTATCCTTTATTTGTTTCTCTATGGAGAAGATCACAATATCTACTGAAATTTCTTCAGTTTGCGATAAAAGAAAAAGTAAAATTAATGGCATTTTTTTAGAAAAATAAAGACTAGAAGGCAGGTAATGTTATATTTTGGTGGACAAATAATGTTTATTGGCTGATAAGTGCCCTTTTTAAAAATGGTACACTGGGTTGTTTAAGTTTTGAAGTGGTACACATGATATAAATATAAATAACTTTTTAGGTAAGAATAGGAACTCGTAAATCAATAATTACTTAATTAAATAAATAGTTATTTCACTTTACCTTTGAAAGCTTGCTCTAATTACTAAGAACTACTTGTAGTAACAAGTTTGCTTTTGCTGCCTTTCCTCAGGTGGTTCCTTTCACAATTTTTTCTTGTGAGTCCACTAAATAGTGAAAATTAAACGATATAGTAAAATTATGTAGCTTATTTTTTGTTCAGATCTTTTATGAACTGCCTTCTTTTTAGAACATCCCTGAACCATAATAGAAATATAAATTGTATATTCCACCATGCAATTCCATGATGGCTGATTAACTTTTTCTTACAAATCTTTGTATTTTTGCTATGAATATTTGCTATGAGTAAATTTTGTTATAAATTGTGAAGTCCATAATCGCTAGATTTAGCTGTACCTCTCTTTCTCATTTGAAGATTCTATACCTATTATGCCAATACCTGGCAAAAATGGAAATGTACCTTTGGCAATCTCCTGTCCTAACTGATTGATGGTATCTAGTAGCATTCTGCAATCATCTCCCTTTGATGTTCTCTGTTTCAACTAGAATCTTTGTATCTTATCAAATGATCCCTCCTCGATTTACAAATTTACAATCAAACTTTGTGAAGGATTTAATTTATTTCCATAACTATTATTTAACTGCATGGTCCCCTTTTATGCTGGTTTAATTGCATTTGTCCAGGTTTTTCTGTCCTTTATCTAGGTCACAGCATAGTCTTCTTTAATTGGAAATTTCCCTTACCTATCAGGCCCTTCAGATATTATCCATTTCAACACATTTTCTTTCTTTTCTTTATCATAGAAAGCTGACTGAATTAGTTTTTCAAGGGTTTATATCTGACTAGCCATCGTACATAGAATTTACATAATTGTGCATGAGTTGTTAATTTTCACAAAAGCCAACATAGTTTGGTTTGAATGTCTGATTTAATTCATCAATCTAGTACACTGCTATTTGCAGATCTACCGTCATTAAATTTGTTTTATGTACAAATTTGGTCAACATAATCAATCATTAGGGTTACCCCTATCGGTGCAGTGGGCAGTTGTCATGAGCTATGTTGCGTTCAACTAATCCTAATGTCAACTGTTTACTGTGTCAGGGCAGCATAGCTCGTGTTATGGGCCCGATTGTCATGACCAAACAAGATAATTTGTATATCATTAATCATTATTTCAACATCCATCAGGGCTTATACTAGTTTGGATTTGTTAACTTTTTGTGATTCTGTACACTGTGCACCAGTTTTTGTTGATACTGGTACCAGCTACCATCATGATTATCTTTATTTCCATATTTAGTGGATAAGGTGGATAGCAGACCTGACTGGTATGACACTGGGTGGCAGTCATTCGATTTTTTATGTTGAAGCTAATTCTTTATATCTCTCTATGCCAGGAAACTTAACCTAAAGAAAAGTTGCCTTGGATTAAAGGAGGAAAAGCAAAATAAAAGAAAAGATGACAGTTGTGGCAATATGCCAGCATGGTGGAGAATTTGTCACGAACCCTGATGGGACCCTTTCCTACTCTGGTGGGGATGCACATGCAATTGAAGTGTCTAGAGAGATGTCAGTGGATGATCTTCATGCGGAGATCAATAACATTTTTGGGATTGACTCCACTGACCTTCCTCTAAAGTATTTCCTCCCCAACAACCGGCGCACTTTGATATCCATCTCCCATGACCGGGATCTCCAACGGATGGTTGACTTCACTACCAATGCAGCTAGTGCTGAGGTCTTTATCCTTAACAAACCTGACAGGTAAATTAATGATTGATGCTTGCATAATTAGCTTAAGCAGAGTGAAATTTTTGTAATTGAGGTTGAAAGATGAGTTAATTGGGCTAAATTTGGAAATTCCATTAGACATGAGCTATACTGCACTGGAAACAATCACATACTAGTATCATATTGGATAAAATATGCATATGGCAATGTGACATTATTCAAAACCCCAATGATGCAGTATGTTAATACTATATATACATATATACTCAATTTGATACATAATGCTTGATATTCTTTGGAACTTAAAAATAGAAGTTCTAGTTTCCAACATACAAGAATATAAAACGGAAGCTAAGTTTAGAAGGAAGGGGTGAATCGGGTTGAAAGTGAAAGTCGCCAAAAATGGGGGAATGCTCTCGAAACCGATTCACTTGAGTGGGTCAGAGGAGAGTGAAATTTCATGTGTAGGGGTGAAATCTGTTGATCTACTAAGGAAGGCCAAAAGCGAAGGCAGCTCTCTGGCTCCCTACTGATGCTGGGGTGCAAAAGCATGGGGAGCGAACAGGATTAGATACCCTGGTAAACGATGAGTGTTCTCCCTTGGTCTATGTGGATCAGGGGCCCAGCTAATGCGTGAAACACTCTGCCTGGGGAGTACGGTCGCAAGACCAAAACTAAAAGGAATTGACGGGGGGCTGCACAAGCAGTGGAGCATGTGGTTTAATTCGATACAATGCGGATTGATGGAAGGAAGGGAACTTCTGATCCCAAAATTGAATATTCTGCTATTTGAAAGCTTTCATTCTTCTTAAGGATTATTAAGGACCACAAGTAATAATATTGAAGTTCATAGGGCAAACAAATATAATTTTTGGGAGCGGTAGGATCTTAAGAAAGTTGAGGGTAAAAAAATAAAACTATGTTTAGTGGAAATTTTTTTTTTGGGGGGTGGGGGGGGGTTAAGAGAGTATGCTTATACATAGGATGGTTTAGTCCCACAATCATGAGGGGAAGTGGTTGGGGGTGGGAGGTCAGTCTCCCTCTCATTTACAGAGCTGTAACCTCTAGGGAATTACTACACTTTGGAAAGTATTGAAACTTTTTTTTGCTGCGCAGGGCCAAGAGCACAGTAGCTCATTCTGGCACATCAATTGCTGCAACCAAGAGAAAGAAGGTGTCTACTCCTGGTTTTCGGTATGTTTAGCTTCTTTTCTTTTATTCCATTTGAACCCGCACCCGTTCTGCTGTTTGAATTGTTCATCTGCATGTGAGCCTGTCCCCTTTTAAACAAGGAAAAAGGTTGTCAAAAAAACTACCTCTCAAGGAAAAAGGCTGTCAAAACTACCTCTAAAGGTTTCTTTTCTCGGGAATAGCATTTCTTCTCAATTGAGTTGATTATTATTCCCATTTTAGGTCATTTTGTAAGTATTTTCTCAATTTATTTCGTAAAGGGCTAATAAAAACACAAGGCTGGGGGAACCACAGCCCAATAATGCCATCCAAAGTGCAATGGATGTGAATGCAAATAATGGAAGACAGAAGAAGCCTTCTAGTTCAGACAATCTTGATGCCAGCAGGTACTTGCTATATTATTCAGTCTATGATCAACATGAACTGGATATCCACATTGTTTAATCATGTCCTGTATTTGATTCTACTAGCTCATATGGTAGTGGTGTTAATTTTTGATTTACTTATTTCTCTAATTTTTTTAGTCTGGTTGAGTTTTAATTTAGGCAGAAATAAAAATTGGGTCAAATGAGGTCAGGTTATTCAGTTAAAAATCTGTTAGAATTAAAGAATTGAAGGTTAACCAAGGCATAAAATATCTGGGACCTAAGTAATCTTTGGCCAAAGCTTCCATATATGCATGTTTTTTATTTGAACTTGTGGTGGGAATTGTTAATCTTTTACAGGGCACTGAGCATTGATTTTGGAACTGACATGATCAGCCCTGCTGGTGGCTCCTCTCTTATTCCTGACATGCAGCAGCAGAAGTTCTCTACTGCAGCTGAGAGGTAAGAATAAACATTTCACACTGACTGCCACTTCAATAAGAAGGCCTCGAGTCAATGAAGAAATTGTGAATTAAAATATAATACAAATGGGAATGCATCGCCTTTGCAACACCTAAATATTTATCCACTTTCAAAATTAAAATTTTTTACATGGCTATACGAGACAAGGAGGTATCGCCAACAACCATCCTTTCTCCTCATTTACCTAGAGAGAACACCAGCTCTGTAATGGTTGATAGGGCTTATCTGCAAACACTAGGGAAGGAAGCAGATTCTGGTGTTACTATGAGTTTCCAGGGATGTGTTTAATGCTTTCCATGTCATGTTGCTGCATGCTTCATATTTCTCATCTTATAGGGTATGCATGGAGCCTGCTGTATGGTGGATGGTTTGTATAAATGATTAGGAACCACTGCTGGTCTCTTTTGCTTGTAAGAAAAGGCCATCAGTTACGCAAGTTATAGCATATGGGAAATATGTACTATGAGCATAATTGCATGCTACATTTTACAGTAACGTATGTACAAAATGATGAAACAATCGATAGAACCTGTTTATTTTGCATACTCCTATGCCCGAAGATATGGGGTACTTGCACAAAAAAAATGCAAGTCATAGAGTTATATTGTTGATGTTACTATGTGATCACCTCTTTTGAATATCTCATGAACTCAAAAATGGCATATTGTCCGGCTTGTTGTAGAAGCATATCACAGAGAAAAGGTCAAAGAACACACTGAAGTGTCGTGCATATGGTAGAATGCATTCTTCAAGGGGTAACAGAAATAGTAATCATGGAGCTTGTAATGTTCACTCCAATTTCTTTTCATTCTTGTTTATAGGATGATGGCTGGGATATTTGACGATGGCTCGATGACACCATTGATGGTGGAGGCAGAGGGGACTCCGGAGCATATGCAGCAACTGCCAGGGGCAACGGGGCTCTTTGACGATGCCATCACTGGTGTTGGCCAGGAGTTTGACAATGTTAAAGACTTCCGTGACCAGCTCTGCAAGTATGCCATTGGCAAGGTGCGTCTCTTTTGTGTTTTCCGTAATTGTCAAGAGCATATATAATCATCCACATCTATAATCTTAAGTGGTTTGAGCAACTGACTGGGAAACAATTTTATTTTGCTTCCAGTAATTTCAAATAATATAAACACATTGGGAATTAACTTAATGCCTAATTGGAAATTTGCCCATTTTGATTGCACCATCAGGGATTTGTATACCGATTTGTTAAGAATGAGACAACGCGGGCAACGGTGCGTTGTGTGCACCAAGGGTGCCCATGGCGGCTGCATGCATCAGAGTCATCACGCAGCAAGAAATTTGTGATAAAGAAGATGAATGATGTGCACACCTGTGGAGGTGGACTTGGTGAAGGCCAACGTAGGGCTACTCGTCAGTGGCTTACTGGCATCATCAAGGACAAGCTCCACGAGAATCCCCTTGTCAAGCCCAAAGATATTGCCAGGGATATCTATGAGGACTATGGTCTCGCTCTTACCTACTCTCAGGTAATTTTTGATACAATAGGTGTGTTAAATTGTTATAAGGGGGTTGAGGGTGTGGGGAATTTAGTGATGATTTTACCAGTACTGATTGTATTTTATGGTGTGAAGAAATGTTAGTAATTTACAATATTGTTGTGGTAACATTCCATTGAGGTGTAGTTCTGTAATCCTGTGGATGCTATTATATTAAACCAAGGTATATTTCTAAGAATAAGATGGAGATCTACCTGATTATCTAAAATGTTTTAGCTAAATAAACCTGCAATTGAGCATACAGAGATACTAATTAAATAATTTTCTTATAATGAAAAAAAGAAAATTGAATATTTAATCGAGAATTTATTTGCTGATAAAACAACTATGTGAGGGGCATACTAAGAACAGAGATATTTACAAAATACACGTAATTACTTTTTCCCCCCTAAGATTCTAATGCAAAAATGGACATTTAGGTGTGGCGGGGCCGAGAAGTAGCTCAAAAGGAGCTATACCATGCCATCAAGGAAACATACAGTCAGCTTCCCTGGTTCTGTGAGCGTATTCTGGAGACCAACCCAGGAAGTGTTGCAATTTTATCCCCCTTGGTTGACTCCAAGTTCCGCCGTTTCTTTGTTGCCTTCCATGCCTCTCTTCACGGCTTCGAGCATGGCTGTCGCCCCCTCATCTTCCTTGATAAGATCCCTCTCAAGACCACCAATGAGTTCCGCCTCCTCGCTGCTGCTGGTGTGGATGGTGATGATGCCACCTTTCCAGTAGCCTTTGCCATTGTTGAGCAGGAGAATTACGACAGCTGGGTCTGGTTCTTGTTGCAATTGAAGTATGCTGTTACCACTTCCCGGACGTTGACTTTCGTCTCTGACCGTCAGAAGGGGCTGGACCTGGCTGTCCCACAGGTGTTTGGGGATAGTCACCATGCATATTGCTTGCATCATTTGATGGAGGAGTTCAAGGGTGAGCTGAACAAGGGCCCATTTAGCTCGCAGGTTAGGGACTCGATCTTGGATGATTTTACTCGCGCTGCGCAGGCTATTAGTATCGAGGATTTTAATGCTTCAATTGATAGTATAAGGAATGTTTCACCTGAGGCAGCTGACTGGGTCATGTCTAGCAAGCCTGAGAACTGGTCTGATGCAATATTTCGTGGGGCACGATTTGACCATTTCTCCTCAAATATAGTCGATGGGTTCAATAACTGGATACCGGCAAAAAAGGAGGGTTCAATTGTGCAACTGGTCGATGCAATCAGAGTCAAGTTGACTGAGGTCATGGAGGTTAGGAGAGAGAACTCAAAATCTTGGGAAGATGGCACATTAACTCCTTTTATGGAGGCAAAGCTTCAAAAGGAGGCTGCCCGATCAAAGAAGTTGAATGTTTTGTGTTCATCTGACACAGTTTTTGAGGTCAGAGGGAACACTATCTTTGTGGTAAATATTGGGACATGGGAGTGCACATGCAGGAGGTGGCAACTGTCAGGTTTGCCATGCACTCATGCTGTAGCAGTTTTCAACAGGGTCGGGCGTCCAGTTTATGAGTTCTGTTCCCGGTACTTTAGGGTTGAGTGCTACAGGTTGACATATGCTGAGTCAATTAATCCAATACCTGATATGGAGCAAATTGATTTTAGTGCTGGGAGTGCGTCATACCCACCCCCAGCTCGCCGACCGGCTGGCCGTCCCAGGAGGAAGCGGTTTAATCCAAATAAAGTCCCCACCGTCGTCAGACTCTGTAGCAGGTGCAAAATGCAAGGGCATAATAAGGCAACTTGTGAGGCAATTCTCTGAGGGGGTTACGTTTTAAGGTTTGTTGCATGTTAGCGGTTTTGGGTTAGTTAGTTTGGGCCTTTGGGGAGAGTACTAGGTGGGTTTTCCTTTGCAAGGTTAGGTATCTGTGGCTTAAGGTTGTATTCCTTTTTTTTTTCCTTGTCTGTGTAAACAGCAGTGAACTTCTTAGGGTAGTATTAGATGGTAATGGGGTTAGTTCCCGTGCTAGATTTATTTGCTGGTGTAATAGTTCATCTAATGTATATTAATTAAAGTTTGTAGAACCTATTTTGGAATTTGAGTTATATCATGTGCTTTATTTGCAGTAGTTGGAAAAGCTGAAAATCTTTGCAAGCATGGCATCTAAAATTCTAAATCTAGAAGACTAGAACTTTTAGGACAAAATGATCGTCTAATCATATAGTATGAATAAGCGAATTATTAGTGAGGTGTCTTTTAGGAAATATGCATTCTCTTCTTGTTTAAACATGTGTTTGATTTGTAAAATGCAATAAAATTCTTGAAGTAAATACAATTATTTTGTATTCATCTACCTATTATTTCCAAATAACTTATTCACGTGTTGAGTATTTAAAAAACAATAAAACATATATATATTTACCTAATATATGTTGAATGTAATTTTTTATTACAATGTCAGCTCCTACGGATCCATTTCGAAGAGGCGTTCCATTTAAAAAAAAAAAATTTAAGTGCAAGAATAATCCTGTTTTTTTCTTTTTTATTTGATGGTTTAGGTGAATTGTTAGAATAAACTCTTTCCAATTAAAAGTTTGAGAAAACGAAATCTCAGAAGCAGAATGTGCTAATGGACCAGAAGGGAATAAAAATCAAACAATAACGAAATAAGAAAAAGTTCCATTGCCGGGATTTGAACCCGGGTCGCCTGGGTGAAAGCCAGGTATCCTAACCAACTAGACTACAATGGATTTCTGATAATAGTCAGATATATAATTATATATAATATAGTTGCAACTCTCCAACACGCACAAAACAAAACTTTTGTGTACTTCACTCTGAGCCGACTAAAAGCTTGCTCTCTTTCGTTCACAAAATGGCGATGGCGTGCCATCGTCTCCCCTCGCTCAGGCGAAGTCTCCATGGCGCTCGAACCTACGCGACCTCACGCTATCTTCATTCCGGTCGTGCTATTGAGTTTGAAAGGCGCCTTTTCCTCTTTCCTCCCCAGTTAAAATTCCCTCGACTTGGCACCATTAGAAATGTATGTAATCTCGTCTATTTTTTCTGCCTCTTTTTTTCATGTATATATTTTATGTTTACTTTTTCTATTCCTACTGACCCAACTGTTTATTAAGAACTGATGGTTAATTGTGACCACGTTATGTTGGATTAAGGCTTAATCAGAATTGATGGTTAATTGATACTTAGACTGAAAACAGGCTTCTTAGTTCTTAATTACTATAGTTCAAATACTAGTAGAATTAGAATGTTTCATTAAACGAAAAACTCAGTAATAAAATGATGTAGAGCTTAAGGAACTCTAATTTACTTAGGGTTATTCAACTGCACTGGATACTGAGCAACCGTGTACTTTCACGAATTCTTCTCAAGAAGAGACTGCACATATTTCGAAGAAAAAAGATCGCTCAGGTCCCACTGAACTGGAACGCTCCAATGGTAGAGTGATGCTCATCGATGGCACCTCCATTATGTATAGAGCTTACTACAAACTTTTAGGTACCCGATTTCAATATCATAGCTGAAACTTTTATTTCCATTTTCTTGAATATTCATTGATATTTCTTATGCTCGTAAATAATTAAAGTTTCGAAATTGATAAACATTACCTGTTATTCCTACATGCCATTACCTTTATTGAGGGATCTGATTTCCCATCCTTCAGTTGTATTAAGTTATTGAGCATGATTAACATGTTTGTATGTGAACCTAACAACTGCACCTGGACCCTTTCAACGTGTCAAATAGGTTATGTTTGCTAGTAGGATAACGTGCAAGGTTAGATGGATAACTCGCATCCAATGTGAGAGTGGTGGATAGAGTTATCCGCTTATCCGTCCACTTCACCCCCTTTCAAAATATACCATAGCGTGTGCCCTGCAAAATGCAGGGACTACAATGCATACCTTTCAAAGCATGAGCATTAATTCTGAATCCTGGTCTCTATTTGCTACATGAGACACTTCCTCTTTTCTTACTAATTCTCTTTGAATCTTGAATAAGAAAAATGGACAATGATTGAGTGTGGCCTGTTTGTAAAGTTTAAGAGATCCCACCTGAACTTACCCGATCTTACCTGATTTTTTTTTTTAAAAAAAAAACTCCACAACTGAATTGCATTCTGATTTAACCCCACCTTCTCATTTTGTAAGCTTAGCTATTGAACCTGACCTCCATGACATGGCATTTTGATCTGTCGAACCAATTTTATAACTGAGAGTTATATAATAATACTCAATCCCAACTCCAAATGACCCAAAGAAAGAATGATTGAAAACTAGAACCTACTTAAGCCCAAACCTAAACAACCTGAGATACAATTTGATCTAAATTGAAAACAATCTGAACCTGAAGTGACCTAGTACAAATGGTCAGGTCCTTAAAATGGCCTATCCCAATACAATTCTACATGTAATTGGAACTTGAATCTACTGTTCCTGATCCTGACTGGATTTCCCATGTGATTATTTTACATGTTCAGTAGGGACTTGGAAATGATATGTTTTTTGTTTTGCATAACACGGATCATAGTTTTCTTTTTAGCAGCATATGTGAAATATTCCTTAAATTTTTTTTGTCCAATATGTATGGATGCCTAGCAAGGCTATCACATGAAGATAGCAACATCAGATATGCTGATGGAAATGGAGATTGGGTTCTTACAATTTTCCGAGCTCTTAATTTAGTAAGCACCCCTTTTTTTTCTCCCTTGTAACTCATTTTCTCTTTTTGATGTATCAAAACTGCTCAACTGTGATACATAACATTATCTCACTTGGACTGTAAAACACTGATAACTTTGCGCTATATAATATTATCTCACTGGCTGATTTCTTGTAGTTATTGGATGTTTTGGAGTTCTTGCCTACGCATGTTGCGGTATGTTATTGTGTCTTTTTTTTCCCAATATTCTCTTCAATTTTAAATTTCGTTGGACTGGTGTATTAATTTAATTTAATCTATTACTTTCAGGTGGTATTTGACCATGATGGTAAGAAATTATTGCACTTTCACTGGTTAGTTTCTTCTGCTGAAAAATTAAAAAAATTGACCTTGTGGATTCCAAAGGTTTTCTAATTTATTTTATATTTTTGCCCTTTTGCATTGTGGCAATTCTATAATTCAGGCTTAAACATGATAAATTGGGCCAAGAGACCCTGGTAGATGCTTGTTGGTGCCTGTATTTGTACCATACCTGCTAGTTGTTTGGACTACGTAGAAAAGAATAATACGTTACTACAAAAGAAATTAGTTGCATGAGATTGGCTTTTTTTTGTGTGCTCATTTTGTTTTCAGGAGTTCCCTATGGTTATGGCAATAATATTACTAGTTCACTGCGCCTAAATCATGCCAAAGGTAAGATGACTCCTTACAACTAGTCTATTCTAACTGTCAGCAATTAATCTTTATTTTCTAAGAGAAGTGAATAAATATACTTTGCAAGTACTTTGGCAAGAATATTTACTTCGAAAAGCTTTATTTTATTGGGAAGGAAAACTGGCAGATAACTCTTTTCGAGAGAAACTTTGTTCTTTGAAAACATTCAATTTCATTAATGCACTTTGTCAACAATTATTTCAGTAAAGTATCTTATATCTATATTGATGCAGAATTAGTTCTACTTTCAATGAAGTGAATGCTATTCTGATGAGTTCAGAACAAACCAATAAGTGATAGTTAAGGATTATACATATTAATAGTTGTGGATTTCCTTCGATACTAATTGTGAATGCTTTGGAACGAAGAATTTATCAGACTTTGAGTTTAATGAGTGGACATCTTTATGGTACGGTACAGACACTAATAGAGATCATCCAAGGGGTTTTTTGGCCATAATTTGATGTTTCTGGCCAACTTAGGTGTTTTTTTGGTTGAATTGGTATAATGCTTGGTGTATGCCTTGCATCTTACAGGTATTACAGCCCTATAGTGTGATTCTTGATGCCTCATAGTGTCAACAAACGTGTTTCTCTATCTTTAACATTTGTCGTTTACTTTTTGATATTAAGGTCTAACATTTCGACACATGCTGTATCCACAATATAAGGCCAACCGCACTCCTACGCCTGACACTGTGGTACAAGCCCTTCAGTACCTGAAAGCTTCTGTTAAGGCATTGTCAATTAAAGTTATTGAGGTAAATCGATTTGTTTCAATGAATGCTTGTACTGGCATTGTTCATATTATAACTTATATTCCCAAATCTTTTGGTTGCGAATTTGAGTTATAAAGCCAAATTCAACCATTTTGAAGAGCTGTACAAGAACATTGCAGTTTCTCGGGCTGTGCTAAATTGTAGCATTTTCACCTTTCATATAGATTTAAGAACTGATTAATAAAAGATGGGATTGTTGCTTTTCAGAAATTAGATAATGCAGAGAAAGTGACAAAGATAGAAAGAAAGGAGGGACTTGGTGCCAAATGGCATTTCTCATCTTCTTATTACTCAATTGGAATTAAAATGTACTATCCATACCATGAAAATAGGCTTTATTCTCCATGACCTTACCCCATAAACCAAAACAAATTACAATCAAAATGAACCATCAGGATTGACTATCTAACATAACAGAAACTTCTGAATTATATACACTTGAACATATTATAAATACTAGACTAGAAACAACCTATGCCTCGATTAATACTCATCAACTTCACTGGACCAAACATATGCAAAATTTTAAACTGCATCAGATTGGACATGTAGTTTGATATTGTACCAGCCTGGTGATAAATAAATCAAACCTATTTTTTTTCATATATTTTCACTTTTGTAGGTTCCAGGAGTTGAAGCAGATGATGTGATTGGTACATTAGCTGTTAATAGCACTTCTGCTGGTTATAAGGTTGGTTTCTTTCCTTGGTCTGTTGCTATTGTGTTACCTTGCTTGGCTGGTATAGTGCATTGTTTCAGTATCCATTATAATTTTATCACACATTGACCTAAGATGAAACAAAAAGGGAATTGAACTTTTGGTCCAATTGGTAAATATGAAAATCATTCTGTATTTTGACTGCTTCAGTTAGTAGCAAGAGGTATGAGAACTTCTCGTATGGTAGATTTTAATTTCACAGACAACAGCTTTCAACAAAGTAGTTTTTTTTTTGTCATTTTATTATACATTGGAAAAATGTCTTGTGTTTCCATTCAGTTTCTTAAATAATACTGTTTAGTCATATTGAAGAATGATTAGTGTGTTTTTAGTTTTTTTTTTCCTTGGGTTGGGGGGGGGGTGCAGTATATGATTTAGATACACGGATTTCATAGGGGTTGAGTATATGATTTAGATACACGGATTTCATATATTTTCATTGCAGGATTATATTAGCTTGAGCAGAGCTTATGCAGGGTTCACGTGACATTTTTCCACAGTATTATTATTGGCATAATTCTATTTTTTGTCAGGTTCGAGTGGTCTCTCCAGATAAAGATTTCTTTCAGATCTTATCACCGTCTCTTCGCCTTCTACGAATTGCTACTCGTGGGTCCCAGTCAGTATCCAAACATATTCTTTCTATTTTGGCTTTTATTGCACTGTACTTGCATAAATTCTCTGCAAAGATAGTTTGTTGTACAACAAATTCTGTGGAATTAAGCACTTAATCTGCACTGTCAATTCTCAACTCAAACCCTCATTTCTTCAATAAACCCTCGGTCAGGCTCAGTATCCATACAAGTGTATATCTTATAGACAGAACTGCAACCGAAACATTTTAATTTGTTTTGTCAATATTAACTATAAATCTCTTAAATTTGGCATTAAGCGTCAATTTTGATACCATGGGATTTGACCAAACATGAAAGATGTGGTTGTGACTGGTTTTGAGTATGTGCATAGGATGGTGTCATTTGGGATGGAAGATTTTCATAAACAGTATGGAAACTTGGAACCGTCCCAGTTTGTAGATGTCATTTCTCTTGTTGGTGATGTCTCTGACAACATACCAGGCACTCTCTCTCTCTCAGCTTTGTTCTTTCTCTTCTCTTATTAGTGGTTGCAGATTTTTTCTGTCAGGAGTGGAAAATTTTAAGCGTTGAGGATCGTGACCATTAGCTGTCAGCTTTCAAATATCAGTCGATTTATACCATTTATATAATCAAACTACATTTTATTGCCTCAGTTGTGTACAAGGGTATAAGTGTATCCAATCCCTGTAATCAAACCTAAAAATGCAATATCTTTTAATTCTCTGCCCAGAAAGGTCCCGGAAATAAGAAATGGCAAACAATTTATTTTTGTCAGTGTCGTGATGTTTTTCAGGGGTTGACGGAATAGGTGCAGTAAAAGCTGTAAATCTCCTATCGAAGTTTGGTATGTTATTTTACTTCATTCTCATTTTATGATGTTGTTCTATTTGAAGTTTACAAAAAGTTTAAAATTAAAAATGAATTCGAGCTTGCCCAAATTTGAGTAAGACGGAGATAATTGGTAACTGAAGTACACTACTTAGATAGAATGTTAGTTTATTACATCTGTTGCAGATATTTAGCTTTGAAAATGGTGGTAAGCTCTGTTCTAACTTTGAAGAATTTCGAACTGTTATGCATTTCCTTGCAAAACAAGCAATACCTTCCTAGTCAGCTGTGTCTAGTATTTTTTATTTTTTTATTTTTAAAAAAAGCAATACTATGCTTGCACTTAAAACATCAAATGTAGACCTTATAAACATAAAATGTCTTCTTTACCCTTCTCCATTTACCTGAGCTTAACTGAGTTTCTTCACCGAAGTGGTAAATTATTGGTATTTCAATATTTGAAAGAACGAGGTTATTTTTTTCTGAAAAGAGAACTAAATTCGACATATGTTCTTTACTGGATGAACAGGTTCATTGGAGAATCTGCTTGATTCTGTGGATCAAGTTGAGGACGAAAAACTTAAACAGGTTTTTTTTCCCTAAACTGGAATTTATCTTAAATTAAAAATTCCTTTAAAAGTTAATACCACTATCATAGCAGGCCCCATGAAAGGAAGTTATTTTCAAAAGGTGGTACATATTGATTATTGCTGTATTTTTTTTTTTGTTGATGGCTTTATCAAAGTAGAGTTGGCTTGTTATAATTTCGGATGGACATGGAAACTAGAAAGTGATATAAAATGACCTCTTTTCATTTAATTATATTTGAATATACAATTTGAAGTTTCTGTTAATGTGAAGTTACAACATTTGGTGGCATTTGATCCCTTCTCTTTCTCACGTGTCTGAAAATTTCCTTCCCATAATTACATGAATTCAATTTACTCTGCCAAATTTCTTGTGCACAAACTTCTCAAATTCTATTTGACCCTAGAACTTCAAAGTTTAGTCAGATATCCTCTTGCACACAATTTTCTTAGATCCGTTTGTTCTCCAACTTAGCACCAATAATGCTGAAGTAAGATAGGCAAATAGGAAACAAGGCTAAGTTTCCAGAAATGTTTTACTTGTAATGCCTTCGTTTGCATGCGTGTCTTCATGCTCTCCTGTCAGTTTTTAGGTCAGTCAGTTAATTTCAATGTGATTTGTTGGATATTTCAGGCACTGATATCAAATGCTGATCAAGCCCGTCTTAGCAAACAATTGGTAAATTTGTGTTTCTGCTCTCATGTGTCAGGCAATTTCAGTTAATAGATTTCATAGATTTGTGTTTCTGATCAAGCCGCTTATTTCTATTCATTCCTTTTTAAAAATTGAAATTCTATTAGGCAACTTTAAGATCATATCTGCCGTCGTACATGGTTCCTTTTAAGACTTCAGATATGTCATTTCACAAGCCCCAGGTAAAAATAAATTGAATTTACAAATATACTTTTGCAATTCGGTCAATGAGTTTGTATGTAATCATATCATTTTATTTTAATTTTGCTAAAATGCTTTTGAGTTGATTTCCCCAGTACATCACTCTTGGTGGTTTTTACAAGGATATTTTATGTCGAAATACTATTTCTTAAGGACAAAAAAAAAAATATGGAAAGGATACTTTTCAACAAGATGTAGAACAGCTTTAAAAGTGCAGGAATAAAAAACTGCTGTATTTGTTTATTTTCTTTTTGGGGTTGGGGGGTTGAGGTTTTTTTTTTCCTCACGTATGTTTTGTTTTCACTTTACATTAATATAAGGTATTTTGTTTTACTTTAATTTTATTTACTGGGGATGTTATTTGTCAGGATAATGGAGAAAAATTCATAACTCTGTTGAAAGCACTGGCAGCATATGCTGAGGGTTTTAACACCAATTCCGTAATTTTGAGGGCTTCTAGGCTTTGGACCAAGCTCAAGTCATGAAGGAAACATACAAAACCGGCAGTCTTTTTGCAAAATTCACAGATGACATGTCACTCGTGTTGTGCTACATTTTGGCATCTCATCTAGGCACTAACATGACAAACCCGTATATGCATTAGTGGAATGGGCAACTCCAGAAAGGGAGCTCTCCAAGGGCGTTCAATTTTTTACTTCTTTTTCCCTGAAAAAGCAGAAATGACTAATTTTATGTCTCGGGGTTTGATATGCGCAGTTTGCAGTCCAAATGAACGCATCATGGGTAAAGAATGTCAATTTTTCCATTTTTAGCTACATATAACAAGTAGGAAAAAAAAATGGTTTTCTAGATTAATGTACTGGTGTTCTGTTTTTCTCTTTTCCTTCTGTGATAGTGAAAAATTTATCTGCGATGAAGCATACCGAAACATTTAGTGATTTATGGCAAATTCTTCGAGCAGTACAAACATCAGCGTAGTGTCCCAAAAATTGTAATCATAGTTCAGTTTCGATAAGAGATGTAAGCCATTAGAGTTCATAATTGCTTTAATATCACATAAATTGTAAGCTGGAAGTAGTTTGGTTTTTGTCCGATATAAAGTATATCTAATAAATATTTCGATGTGATGATTGTTTAGACTCAAATCTTTCAATATTTTTACTAGAAAGTAAAAAGTATTCTCTATTCATATTTCTTCTATCTTTACAACAAAGTAATTTATACACATACACACTAGTATCAAGAATATAGTAGTAAAAAAAAATCGCTATCTGCCCAACCAAAGTAGCGCTATATAGAAAATCGTAGACGCAAACTGTATGACCGACGAATGGGCCCTAGGTTGTTTGGATGGCACAGCATTTGGCGTGTAGCACTGGCTTGTCGGCTGGACGTAACCACTTCCCGGCGAAGATGCTGCAGTCACACACCACCCAGTTGGAGCCTCTCCTTTGTTTGGTTGTGAGGAGCTCTCGTTTCCCTGTAAGGTTTTGAGAAATTGACATTTATTGATATGCTAAATTTCCATCAGATGTATCTAGTTGTTGTACAGTGAATATGACATGACACCTAATTTTATATCCGTAACTACTGCAGTATCTCAATCTATTGTCCTCAGTGTACATTAATTCCATTAAAATGCTCCCTAAATGAGTTCCTGTACCTGTGTTTGATCTGGTGTCGGGGTAAGAGATGTAGGAGTTGTAGCACCCTTTGAAAGGCCGGCATCATAGTTCTGTGTCAAATCAGTCTTATAGAGTCCGAAAGACCGTTCAGAGGTTGGGCCGGACTTGAGATCTTCATCATAAAGTGCAAAGAGATACGTGTCAACTGACTTGCCCGGTACACGTGGCGTGCCGGCCATTGAATTCAAATGGGTTACTAAGTTACCAACATATGCTTGTGCATTCTCCACGGTGGCCCCCACCTCAGTTGCATCCCCCTTGTATGGCCAACCAGTCTCTGCTATGACTATCTCAATATTATTAAAGCCCTTTGCATCCAATGCTGCTCGGATTGCATCGAGTTGGGCATCGAACATGTTCATGTAGGTTAGACCTGAGCCAGAGTTGACCCGACCTGGGTTGGATTGGAAGAGGCAAAAGGCCAGGGTTTCAGGGCGAGGATCGCTGTTATAGGCAAACCAAGGATAAGGGTTGATCATAAATGGTGAACCAGTTTGTTGTAGGAAAGTGAGAATTGGATCAAGGTTTGGAGCTAGGTCGGGGTGAAAGGCTCCTGCTGAAGGCGGGTCAGACTGAGACATCACTGCCATGGTATGAACAGTCGATATTTTTATTGAAGGGTAATTAGCAGAAAGTGCAGAAAGGAGATTTTGCATTGCAGGGAGGAGTTGAGATGGTAAAGAGGCATCTGCCGAGTTGAGAACCTCATTACCGACTGAAATGGCGGAGATCGTAGTGGCGGGCACATAAGGGAGGATGTTGGCAGCGACCCAAGCCGCAGCCGCTGAGGAGGAGGCAGCAAGGGAAGGAATGTCTCCATTTGAGACACCGACTAGGAGGGAGATGCTGGTGCCAGCAAAGGCAGAGATAATGGCTGTGTTGGTACCGTATAGTCTTACCTTGGAAATTGTGGTAGAGCCAAGAAGAGTGACGGATGAAGAGGGAGGGGGGAGGTTATCCGCCAATTCACCATAGTTTACTCCAATAAATGACTGTGATTCTACCATAATTGAGAAAAATTCATTAGGCTTAGAGTGTTGGATTATTAGGAAATGAATCCAACACATAGAGTAGTTGATGAATTATTGTGCCAACACTTCTCACATCACATGGTCTCACATGTTGTTTCTGTACCGTTCCTAAACATTTCTATTTACCTTTGTTTGCCAGAGTTCTCAGCTAAGTATGTTGATACATTAGTAGGAACTCAGTAACAAATTACGGTAATATAAGCAATATAGATTGCCACAATTGTCAGTGTATGGGTGGAAAGGACAGCGATTTTGAGTGTTGAAAATTGTCTCAATGAAATAGTTTGATATTGTTTTATTATAATTTAAATATTGAGAATCACATGGGAATTCGGTCAAACAAAGAAGAAAAACGGTAGTCAAATATTAATAAAGAAGGCATCGAGTTCACAAACTTATTCATCAAAACTCAAAAGTATGGAATATAGAAGCAAATAAAAAAAAAACAAATTGATTAGTTGAATTGAACTGGACAAAACTAGACCAACATAGGTCAAACTTTGAGTTAGAATACATTTGAATTTGAGGGAATCATACTGTGAGGTAGGTCCTAGACAAACTTTTTGTCTGGCTTCTACCAAAATACAGTTTCTATAATTTGTTAACAATAAAGAAATTAGAAATAGCTGATGTGACAGATATTACGCTCAGTGACATATAAGAGTGTTTGTGTGTGTGCGTGTGTGTGTTTTAGTAGGGTTCATATTTGTTCTTGGTCCATTTTCATGATTGTTTTGAATTGGAAAAAAGAAAATCATACTACAATACAATTTTCCATCATTGAGTTGAATAAAATCATCTGCTTATAGATTTAGATTATATTGCAATGAATTTAATATTCTTATCACCAGACCTATTGGAAGTTTCTGATGACTCTGATCAGATTAAATAACTTTTGTAATATGGTCCACTTTTTGTTTATTATCACAAGAACTTATTATATGGTTGACCTAGCGTTGGATTTGTCGTTAACTTTCGGTGGTTGTTTGTTCCACATTTACTGACCTTTCGTTATCTAGTCTATTTGTTTGATTTTGACTCTGTAACTGAAGAATTACTTTTCTTGTACTAAACCCATAAATAAACAAAACAAATCCAACAAGACAATTATCTTATAGCTCTTCGAAAGAAAAATAAAAAAAACAAATCACTATTAATCGTCCCAAATAATTACACTATTATACCAAACCCATAAAAAATAAATAAAAAACACACGAACAGAACAATCTTTGATCTTTCAAGAACCAACAACTTTCATGATGCATTCATGGAGAAATTGATAAAGGTGCTTAATTGATGTATTAACAGCCTCTAGTTTAGAGTGGAGAGAGAGAACTTACTTGAATAAGGTAAGAGGAAGGAGAAAGCTTGAAGAAGCCCCAAAAGCACCAAAACTTGCCACTTCCTCATGGCCTCTGTGTGTGTGTGCGTGAAAAGAGAAAGAGGGGAAGGTGTTAGCTGTTAAGTTGCCGTTTGCACTCAAAGAACAAGTCTCTGTAGCTTCTATTTTGGTGGCTTCTTGTATTCTTGTTCTTGGCCTCTTGGAAGAATATAAAAGTTGTAAATTGGGAGGCAATTATTAAACAAAAGGGACGAGTCATCTATTGGTCTTCTCTCTTCGTCCGTTTTTTGTCACACTTGATGTCAGAGTCAATTTAGATTGACATCCATCTAATCTTAAATTTATGTTTGATATTAGTAACATTTGTCTTCAACTTTTTATGGTTTAAGAAATTCAATACATTAAAATTAAATTTTCTAGGTTTAAATATGTAAACGAGAAAAAATGTATGTATATTTTTTATTTTATGCATATGAATATGTATCTATCTATTTAGATTCGCCATTGGTTCTAACTTTTCCAAATTATAATTTCTCATAAGAAAAAATATTTTTAATGTATGGGGTGAACTAAATCTGAAAATCTGCCTCATCTACTCGAACTAATAAAATAATTAAGATATATATATTTTTTTACTTTTTCTGTTGGCATAATGGAGATAAATAAAAAGTTATGATACAATTTATCCGTTGAATACAGATCTTATGGACATAACTCAATGTGATCTTAGAGGTGTTTTAAAATCTGTACATGATCTTCAATGCACGATTGGGATCTTCCAATAAAATTATCATAAGAAAAAACTATTTTAATGTATGGGTTGAACTAAATTTGAAAATCTGCCTCATCTACTCGAATTAAAAAATGATTAAGATTATTTTCTTTTTACTTTTCCTGTTAGCATAATGGAGATAATTAAAAAATTATGATATATTTTAGCCGTTGAATACAAATCTAATGCACATAACACAATGTGATCTTGGAGGTGTTTTAAAATCCGTACATGATCTTCAATGCACGATTGGGATCTTCCAATAAAAATTATTGCGCGCCTTTTCTTATTATTTCATAGTAAAACTTTTATGGGTACAATTATGGGAGTTTTGGGCCACTTATTGCTGCTATGCTATCCACACAAGTTAATGCACAGAAAAGGGAAAAATTTTGGTATTTTCCTCGTTTGGGAAACAAAGTCTCCCGTTCATGACCGTTTCATTTCATGGCCAATGGGTCATCATATAATCATGCAAGTTACAAAGTCCAGATTTCTTGTTGTGCTCTCCGGTGTGTTGATTTTTGTTGTCATCGTTGGGTGTAAGGTAGAAAAATAATTTCAAGTCACCTTTTTAATTAGTACGGATCTTTTATGTTGAAAGGAAAAAAAAAACTAAACTAAATTTTGAGAACTATTTTGCAAAAAAAAAAAAAAAAAAAGAAGTTAAACTCAAAACTCGGAACTTGAAAGTCTAATCAGAAAATGAATGAAAAAGGCTGGACTTTGAAAATCAGACCAATATAAATTGCAGAATGCAATAAAAAAAGTTCTTTTTTTTTGGTGAATAGCATGGATTCTCCTTACAATTGTACTAGACTTTCGATGTAACACCAGCATTCAATTCTCAACAATATATGGTCTTCCGCGCTTTGACTAAATTTATTTCTTTTGGAAGTGAATGATCATCGGTTGGTATAAGAAACAATATACGCAATGAAGAGCTTGAATTTATTTGGTATATTATTGATAGGTAAAAATTAATTGAGCCTTTCACTTGCATAACAAACAAACTCGAAAAAAAAAAAACGTGTAACTCTTGCCCCTTCAAGTAGATCAAAATCAACAGTTTAAAAATCCAACATCTAAAAATTTCCTTCTGTTGGTATCATATTCCATAATCCATATACCTTCCTGTATATCAATTTCCATATTTTCAGCATAAAAGATTATCCTACACAAATAAATTGAAGACAAATGAATTAAAATAAAAAATAGTGGAAATCTCTCTAGTTGTTAAATCATTCAAGTGGATCACCTTTTTTCGGCTGAAGATGCACGCAAACCTTTATTATGTGCACACTTCCACTTATAATTTTTTTTAAGAAATTCTTGAAAGCGTCTATCAAGTAAATTATGAGTTCTTTTTTCCCCCTAGAAGTAGAACTGAGACTTATTTACAAAAAAAAAAGAATTCCTACGGATCCAATAATCGAAAAATAATCAATTTGTGTTTTGTTGGAAGTTATCTTTAATTATAAATTTGTATAGATGAGGTATTCTTATAGTTACCGATTTATTGTATTTAACTTCTTGTACTCATCATATATATCCGGATTCCCTAGACCTACACACGTGTCAGCAATCTGTGGGTATCGAAAATTTAGAAGAATTTATATATATATATATATATATATATATATGTGTGTGTGTGTGTGTGTGTGTGTGTGTGTATGTGTAACTACGCCTTGTAATAAATTTAACACTGCTGACAAGAGAAATTTCCTTGTGTTGTATAACTCTGTGTATATAACTCAACTAGCAAAAATCAATAAATAAATAAATGCCACAAACACAAAGAGTTCATTCCTGTTCATCATCATTTGCTTGGCATGAAATATTTTCATTCCGTAAATTTTTCAATATTCTAGGGAATTTACATGAATCAAGGAATTCATTTAAAAGAAACTACGCCCAATAATTAAACAGATGATGCAAATGAGAATCCTGAAAGAGAGATATGCCACCTCATAAATGGGATTCTAATCCATGTCTTACTCTTCTTAAAGAAGGAGAGCGACCAATGACGCTGGTTTGGATGTTATATGGCCGGTATTAGGTGTTGAAAATATTATGTTATGAATTTGTGTATAATTAAGTATATCATTGTCAAGGAGTTATCTGGAACAGTCTTCTTTTAAGATAAGATGGAGTTAAAATTATCCCAATTTATTTTGAAATTTAATTATCCATGAAGAATCCTTCATTTGGATTTCGAACTTGGGATTTTATATTTAAAGTGCAATATTTTTGTCACTAGATCAACTACTATTTTTTTTCCTTAGAGAAAAAACCTAGATATATATTGTTGGATAAGTTAAAAAAGTACTAATCAAAGAGATGGGCTAAAATCAGCCACGACTGACAGATGCAACCGTCAGCTACGATCAAATCTCAATTTTCAAGATTCTAACAGTCGATCCGAACCGTTTAATGTGTTCTCCATATTGAAATTTCATTGGAGACCAAATTTTACATTTTTCTGAAACTTTTTAGTATTTGTTTGATATTTTACAAAATTCTTAATCTAAACAATTCTGGACCCTTCAATAACTATGATTTTTAAAAATCTAAAAAAAATAGTAAATAAAATCAGAAAAATGTAAAATTTGGTCTCCAATGAGATTTCAATATGGAGAACATATTGAACGGTTCGGATCGACTGTTAAAATCTCGAAAATTGAGATTTGATCGTAGCTGACGGTTGCATCCGTCAGTCATGGCTGATTTTATCCCATCTCCTAATCAAAATTTATATAATTTGACTATCGTTTAGTGATGCATGTTAGTAAACAAAACTATTTGTTTTTTATAAATATATTATTACTTTAATAAACTGTTTGCATTATATAGTATCAACATTTTTTTAACTATACCATGTTATATCTAAATTATAAATTGTAAATCTCGTCAAATTATTCTCAAATCACAAACTTATTACTATTATCTTAAGTCTTGACTAAGCCACAAAGAATCAAGCCCCAAGGATTAACTTGTGTATTTTGCTCTGATTACCTAGATTACTTGTCCGAAATTTCAGTTTAATTATTGACGGTGGGCCTATAAAAATATATAAAACAAAAAATGTGGCTAAGAGTATGTTGTTGTGGCACACTAAATTCCATTGAATTCTTTCTCAAGTCAAGTGTTTACATCAGTTATTATTAATTAGACGTTTAAAACATTCAGGTGTTTCACGTCATGTTTTCGGTTGAAATCAATGAAGAAATTATATAACAATTTTCTCAATTTGTATATAATTTCGAAGGGTCAAACATTGTGTATTATGCACTGATTTTGATTCTTTTCTATTTGGGGAGTGTGTTGATTTACCAATAACAACTGACAAACCTCAAAAGGCAATTGACTAAGTTGATGCTGGCAGCTTTTGGACAATTTTTTCTACGGACAATTTAGGATCAACCAGTATGACTGTTTCATGATATAAAACAATGGCAGTGATCCCCATATTTTATGCTCTGGACCAAGGTATTAAAATGTGATTTATCCGGTTTTACAGTTGGGTGGTAATTTAATGTTTATCAGTGATAAAAAAACGGTAATAAAATGATTATACAGTGATAAAATGATAATACAACAGATAAAATAGTAGTGGTGTATGAACTAAAACTAAGATAAAACAGTAATAAAACAGAAAAAAGCTTTCTCTGACCTTGTTATATGGGGAAAAAGGATATTTCCAATATATAAGCTAAATAGGTAAGCTATAAAATTTGGACATAAAACGAATTTGTTACTGTTTTCCAATAAATAGGATTATAGGACACATAATCTAAGCGAAGATACCTTTTCCTTTTGTGAGGTATGACCGCATGAGTTCTCACGGCAAATGATGACACCAAAAGGCAGATTAACAATGTAATTACTATACATCATCTTCTTTTTTAGCATCTAGAGCATCATCTGAACTCTTCCATTCGAAATAGGAGTAATTTAGTCCTCTCACCTCTCACCCCAAACCCTAGCCGTCCTCTCTCCTCTCATCTTCTCTACGACCAGACCAGATATCTCTCCTTCTCTCTCTTCTCTTTTTCTCGCGTCGCTTCAGATCGTCTCTCTTCGTGGGTTTCGAATCTCTCGAGCCTCGACTGCTCTCTCGCCTCCGCTTTTCTCCGCCTTCCCCAGCCATCGTTATATCTCTTTCTTTCGTTGCGCGCCTCCTCTCCATCTTCCTCATAAGAGAAAGAAAGGAATGCGCCTCTTTTTTTCTCATGCTAGGCGCACCTATCAACCAACAGTCATCGCCAACGACCTAGGTATGTTAAAACCAACCCCTCTCTTCTATTGTTCCTATTTGTGCTTTAATCTTTCCTTCTAGATTGAAACTTATATATTTTTCCTTTTGGTTATTCTTTCTCTTCTATTCACTTGTGAGATATTATTAGAAATTGTTTCTTGGCTTTTCTGTTATGTCTGAAGACGATTAATTAGTTGAAAGCAAAATTTCAGATTTTCTTAATCCGGATTTGGGTTGTTGCATGTACCTTCTTCAGATACTTTAGTTGGTCAATTATTCCTATAGGATCCTAATTTTGCCTTTTAAGGTTAGTAATACTTTATCAATATAAGCGTGGAATGAGTTCAACACACTTGCATTCTTCTTGTTTCACTTGATCTCTAAAAATGTTTCTTAGATCAGCCAAGAATAAGTAAAAATTTGAGCTTGACTAAAACTTTAAGAAGTAAATAAGTTGTGTCTTGCCTTAACCAGGCGTAACTTGAGCCAATCCACAATCACAAGAGATGTAATAGATATTGCAAATATTAAGTTAAATAATATAAGGAATCATCTTATGTTTCATTGCAAAAAACTGTCTATGCAATTGCACAAAGGATGTATTAGATACTGGAAATGTTAAGTTAAATGATATAAGGGATTATTTTATGTTCTATTATTAGAAACTGTCTATGCAATTGCACAGAGAATGTATTAGATACCGCAAATGTTAAGTTAAATGATACAAGGGATCATCTTATGTTCCATTGAAGTTGCCTGAAATGATTATTTAGTATTAAATTGTATTTGTCAATTGTTCAGTTAGTTACATCATATGTTATATTATATGCATTTAGGGATTAGATTATAATATATGATGTGTAAACAATTTACTTGTGCAAATGTTAACTTACTTTAAAATTTCCAGAAAGGATGTGTTAGATATTGCAAATGTTATATTAAATGACTTAAGGGATCATCTTATGTTCAATAATTAGATACAAGTTTATGCATAAAGTTGTTTGAAAAGATTATTTTAGTATTAAAATGTGATCTATTGTCACATTAAGGAATCATGTTGTTAACATCTTATACCTGTATTTTTATTCATATTATACAGGTTTTGGCTGCTGCTTGATCGAGTCAGTGTCCTTATGTTTATTCGTTCTCCACCGACATTCTGATTTGTTCCAAAGTGAACATGTTTGTTGTAGTTTATAATTTTGATTTGTGCTGGTATTGTCGACTCTTATTGTTGTGTAATGTAAAATTTAGTTTTGAATTGATTTTTGAATGTCTTGTTACTTTTTAAATTATCCCATAACTAGTTTAATTGAATAAAAAAAACTATGAAATCAAATTTCTGCTGCAACTTACTGAACACATAAATGCTTTAAATTCATCCCTTAACATATTTAACTGAGCACAAAACTTAAGACTTCATATTACGACTACATCAAACTGAACACTTGACACAAATTAATCCATCCTTTGACTCATCTAATTGAAAAAAAATTTCGTCCATTTGATGACGTCAGCACGAAATATGTTTTTTCGAAAATTTTTTTGATGACGTCAGCACGAAAGTTGATGACTTCAGTGGTATATTGATGACGTCATCAAGCGAAAAATTAGACACATCCATTATAATGAGGTTGGATGCTTTGAATATTTTAAAATTGGATTCTGTATATCAGCTCCTGATTAACAACTAATGACATAGAGAAAACTTGGATAAGTTATCATTCAAAAACCAATCGACTACAAGAAACACAAACCCGGCCCAATTTGGGATTAGGCCTTCCATCAGGGAGCCGACTTTAATTTCCATTTTGGGCCTGAAATCCCGTAATGACCGGCCCATAATTAGTTAGGTATTCGGAGCCATAATCCAGCGCACGTAATTAGTTACACAGGATCTGCCACGGAGATGTCATCTTGAGTGCGCTGGAGTCCGGATCTCACCTTCCTGGTAACCTGGTTCCTTTTCGTCGGAGGAGAAGGTAACTAACTAGGTAAGGAATAAGGTATCGGAGCGAACCAACTACCAAACCAAAACCCAAAAAGGAACCAAAAGAAAAAAATAGAGAAAAAGGAAAAAAAAAATGAAAGAAAAGGAAATTGAGAAAAAGCGAGAGATTAAGCGAGAGAGACGAGAGTTGATCACACGCGCCAAGATCGTTGAGCTCCTGAGCGAGCGCCACATCCGATCTCAGCACACTCCTGTTCTTCTCGCCTGGTTTTCCCCAAATCCCCATCTCTCCACCCGGTATGCTTTGTTTCTTTTCGCTTTTTTTTTTTTAAGTTATTTGTATTGTGGTTAACTTTTGATTTAGTATTGCAATTGGTTACCTTCCTTGATCTGATCTGAAATATTTACATAAATTAATTCGACTGAGCTCTTGAGCTTGCTAATATTTCGTAGGAACCTCTATAGGGGACGTTCTGGTTTTTTCCTTTTATTGAGATGAAAAGTGCAGTATGTGGATTGAATTAGTCCAGATTTTATTTGGTTTTATATTAAGTGGAATTGTGAAAGTTTGGGACTTTATTTATTCCAAAAGCAAAATAAGGAATCTTAAAATCAGTCGATACTTATTTTTTGCCATTTGTTTTTCTAGTTCCAACTAACAACTGGCGTTTTAGAATTTTGAAATGGATTTCAAATCTGACCACCTGTACTTCAGACAACTCAGAAGGCATTGGAAGTGTTCCATAATTCCATTTCACATTCAAGAGTACCTTTGTTTTAAATTGAAACATATCTGTGCATCTCACTATTACTGTACTTCTAGGTCGATTGTTTGATAAGTGTAAGTTAAGCATTTCACTTCTGGCTGTTATATGCCCGTAGAGGACCTTGTCGCCACAGTAAAGGCTGGTTCATAATAGGAATTGAACAAAACTTTCTTAAAAAGGATACTGTTATCCATGGCTGATATTACTCATACATTCATGCATTAAACTATAATTTTGTATATTTGGTTACTCATCCTTTTGCAGTCTTCGATACCTTCAATGTCCATTAGTTGTGCTGGGTGTATAACAACCAAATATGTGACAAGTTATATTGGAAACAGATTGTTTGACAACTGTCACTCTGACCAGACAATTATCAGAATCTAAAAAGTAAAATGACAAAGTTAATATAGTCTATGTATCAAATTTGGTGCAATTTGGAAACTACTTAAGTTGTCCATTAGGCAGTTTAAATATTAACAATTTAGTTTTATGGGCACTTTGGCTGGTGACCAAATAATTCTCGAATTGCACCAAATTTGATAGGCAGCCTATCTATACTGCACATAATATATATCTACAATTTTTCTTCATGAATTTTGATAATTTTTTGCTCATTGTCATTTTCAAATGTATAGGGTTGTCAATATATCCCTTACCTATTATGAATTTGTGAAAAATTGTTATGTGGATATCTAATTTAGTCTATTTTTTTATACTTGATACAATGTTAATAGCTGTTACATAAGTTAAACATGAGAAGACCAGTAAAGTATTACTCCAAGTATCCCTATTTATAGAAACATGCAAAACTTCCTTATTGTGGTTTTTATAAGTCATTAATTTGCCCTTACTGTAACAACAATAAGAAAGAAAACAACTGCGTTGTTTAAGAAATTCAGAAAATTGAAAAAATATGTACTCTTAATTTTTTTTTTACATAAGTTCTCATTTTATTGATTATTTTTAGTGCAAATTAATCAATATTAAACCATTTGATGAAACTTTGTTCTTAAGTTACTAATTATTTGATGGTCAATCATTTTGTTTAATTACATATTAAATACTGACTGATATTAAAAGTTGTCTGGCTGTTAGGGTCACATTTGACTGGTGTTAAAGGTTAACTAACAGTTGCGGTCACATTTGATTTTGTGCAATAAGTATTGACTGTAGGGATCAACTTGTTTTCTTTTGTTTAACTTATTTGTTCGATTGGTTTTTATCTCTTTGTTGTTCAGTTGGTTCAGTTGAGGTCTGAAATTTAACCATTTGGATATAAGCAGGGCGTTTACCACCCTCCTCAGGCTTCTGCAAATGAATGCCCAGATAGCAGGAGTAAAGGAGGGTATGGGAAATTGATAACATATCCTACAATAACCTATTATAGTTACAGTTCTAGTATGTATTATGCTGGTGTGTGCCTCCGAAAATTATCCTGTGATGGTTGAAAAACTCTGTCAAACAATGAGACTTGGCTTATGCAGTATTTACTTTTGTTTGATTTGCTAATTCTTGTTTTGCATCTTTGTTTTTTTCCCAGGAAGGATGTGTCCGTGGCTCTCTTCTATAGCTTGTTGTTTTGTTTTCTTCTAATGTCGAGCCTACTGACGTTTCGGTACCGGTTTTTCAAAATTTCAGCCCTCCTTTTGTTTTTTGAAATTTTTCTTCCTGTGTGCCTCAAAATTTGTAGGCATAGGAAGCTCAAGAGAAAAAGAGAGAGAAGGTTTTTATTGCCTATATCTATGTGAATATAACATTTTTTTACCTTCACATTTAATTTACATAATAATAGATCTAAAAAGTTGAGTGATAGTGATATTTTTTTTTTCCTTTTGAAATAAGTGGAGAATACTCTCCAGTCTCCACCACTTCTCATTACAGAAAAGTAAGCATAACAAAACATGAATCCATCAAAGATACCCGCTTTGTACAAGCCCCTCGACAAAAAGGAAAACACCTGCACTAGTACCGGCCATCTCTGGTATCAGTGCAGTAGTACTATCTACTTCTTACCATAAATCCAGAATGGACCCACAAATTTACACATACAACTATACATTCTTCAGTGACTGTGTTTAGTTTGATCTCAGATGGTTAATTGCGACAGATTGAAGAATTTTCCTTAAGAGCCTCCCAACTCGGAACTAACAAGTAAAAAAGATGGCTGCACAATTAGCAATATAACTCTTAGGACCCCATGCTTGGTAGGAAATAACTTGTTTTTTGTTGAACTCCAGATGAGGCCGTGGGACTTCGAAACATTGAAAACATGGCTGGGCTGGAAAGTTTCTTTTCCTTAGCACTCACCTTAGACAGTGTTATGAATCCAACGCAAACTGCCTCACTTTTCAGTACGGGTGAAAACGGTCACCGTAACGGTTAAAAGATTTTAGTTGCGTTTCAAAAACGAAACGGTTAACGAAAGCTTGAAATGGTTTCGTCTATGTGTATTTTCGTGGTTTCGACCATTTTGTTTTCGACGAAAAGGTTAACGCAAATGGGTAGTCAATTTCATTTTCAAAACGAAAATGACCATTTTCGTGGTCGTTTTAGACGTTATGCGGCCCTACTTGTCAGTGCATATTTTGTTCAGCATATAAATGCAACTGTTCACGGACGCTTAACAAGTTGCTTATTTGACATTTAAAAGGGCATACGAACAGAAAAAAGTGAGGTAATAAGGATATTTACAAAGTTGGTCCTGCCTGATATATTTCGGATTTCTATTTTTCTTTTCTTTTTTTGGAGAATAGCAATCAAAAGACTAACTGCCTGCTTTCCTTAAAACCCAAGTTTTAGTTACAGCACAAAAGTAATAATAAAATAAAAGCGAAGGTGGTACCAGAATTTAGTCCCACCTATCAATGATTATAATTTCAGATTTCAGGAAGACGTTAATTCTGTGCAAAACCAAATTTTCAGACAAATGTAAATCCTCTGCAAGTTCGAATGTTTGTGGAACAATTATTCTTACATATCAGGTATCACACTTATGACGAGTTTAGTACAATCTTACAAATTTACTACATTGAGAGAATTTCGAAGAATCAGGTATCACACTGATGAGATGCGAGCATTTTCGTCCAGTTAATTATTATTTGTAAAATTTCACCTCTCTGTCTCTGTTCAACTTTCTGTTGGAATGAAGAGTATTTTTATCTTCCTCATGGCCCATTTTTGTCCTCGTCAAAGAGCGAGGTTACAAGGCCTTCTCGTTCGGTGTGTTTAATAAGGATCTAATTAGAAAACAATTGTCTAGGCTGATTACAAGGCCTATATTAGCTGCTAGAATGGTCCCAATAGCTAGCATTTTTAAAAGATGAAAATGAAAAGAATTAAGAAACATAGATAAAACAACGCAAAAAGTAGACCCCATATCATCCTATTGTTTTTTCCAGAATGGAGTAAAACCCATTTAGTTGGACTCATATATTATTCAAGATATTTTGGGAAAACTTGTAATAAAACAATCATGCCTTGCGTACCAATATTTATTACAATCTTGTATGAGACCTTATTGACATCAGTAAGCAAAATGAATTTTTAGAATCATTCAGTATCTTGAACCTAAGAAACAAAAATTAAACAGGCGTGCAATATCAATAGTTTGGGATCAATTGTAACAGAATAAATCAAAACTATCGATGACTGATATATTTTTCTGGGGAAAAAAAAGGTAAAGATCAACTGCTCCCATTCTTTCCATTCCTATCTGCCCCTAACCTGAGTAATTGTATATTTCTCAATGCACAATTAAAATACATGATAAGACTTGGATTTGACTGCATACCAAGCATTCAAATACCAAAAGAGAGGGATTTCCTAATCATAGTTAGGTGGAGTCAAATCCTCTCAATTAGAGCTTGTCAATTGCAGTTGAATAGACTAACTTGATTTGCCAAGCTTTGATTAACATTTTTCTTAAAATAGACAAGAAATCAACTTCATAATTGGGCGAGTAATATATATAGACTATTTATACATTTTTCAGTCATGACATTCGTAAATCACAATAATGCCCAGATTTCAGTTTTAAACATGACTACATCAATCATTTTCTTCAAAATTAAATTCGGTCCTAGATCATGCAAAAAATTGTAACACCTGATAAAAGCCTTTTAGAAATGCATGCAAATGTGGGAGCATGTCATGCGCTTCATAGAACCACTTATATATTTATAATTATCAAAATTATCACTGATAAAGTATGGGTAGGATTAATTGTGTAAGTCTCTATTTCTACACAAATAAGAGCTGACCTGGCATTACTTTACAGTGTATGTGTATCAAAGTACGTTACTTTGCTTCCAAAGTACAATGTTAAAATAAACTTTGTCGGTTCTTTTGCTTCCAAAGTATGTATAATGAAATAGTTAATCCTAAAAGCTGGTATAACCAGAGATCTGCTCGTAGTTGTAAAGTCTTGGATAAATTATTAAGGATTTTCTCCAAAAGTTGTAAAAAAATCTCACCTATAAAAGAATCCTCAACTTCAGTTTTTATGTGACAAGAGGTGAATGCTGTATCAAGATTGATTACAAAGCAATTGGTACGCAGGAACTGGTAAAGAGGTAAAAAGGAAAATATCACTATTTTTTTAAGGATTGTTTGGATGCTCGAAACATTTTATTTTGGCATAGGAATTGGCAAATATATTTAAGCCATGAATTTAGTAATATTATATTAATATTAAAAGTTAAAAATTCAAAATAATAATAATAAACATGTAAAAGTGTCCCAGCGGCTATATAACAGACTGCTAATCCTGTTGGCATCTTAAAAAGTCGTAAGAAAAATATTGCTTGCATATAATTAAAAAAATATATATATAGACATGATTGCTCCCATGCATGTTTCTTTAACAGCAAAGAAATTGAATCATTTCATTATTAAAAAAATTAATCCTTTAACAGCTTAACGTTTTATTGCCTATATATATCGCCGTTTCGCTCTATAAATTGTTGTTTCTCTGTATTCGTACGTATTATTATAAAATTCTTAATTTTTTCCCCCTTAATTCCAATTGAAATGTATACGGTGAAAGAAAAAATGGTGACCGGATTAAAATTTAGTCTTATGGATAAACAACTACAGACTAGAATACAGATCAATAATGTGAGGCAGTTGATGATCATTGAAGGAATTACTTAGACGAGGTGGGGAAGGGGCAATGGAATATTTCGACTTTGTAGACGAATTGTCAGGTGCCCTTTATTATAAAATATATATTGTTTAGCTATTAATACTTAATTGAAGTATGTAGGTGAGTAGCTATAACCAAATTTTGTATTTGAGTCTAGGCATTGGTAGATATCAAAGGTTTTTTTTGTAGCAAATAGATTATTCTTTCAATATATAGATATACGTATTGTATTGTCCTTTCAATAGGAAATAATTTTTTCTGCCATAAAATAATAATAAATTATTCTTTCAATTTTTGTATTGAATCTAGGCGTTTGTATTGTATAAATAGTTCTTGGGGCGCTGAAACAATTGTTATGATTCTAATTATTACGAAGAACTAGTCCACATAATGTGGACTGACGATTAAAAATTTTATACTCGAGGGAGTGTGTAGGAAATTTACGTTGGAAGACGGTAATTTTTATGGAAATTGATTATTGTCACATGTAATTTTATCATTGTATGATATTACTTGAACAAAATAAACACATACAAACAAATAAGTTCAATAAAAATAAGTTAAATATTCATATAAAAATTTGAACAAAGACTGGCAAAATTTATTAATTTTTTTTCTACGTGTTTAATTTGATCATCAGTATGTTCACATTATCTATTTTATTTTTATATGTTCGTTTGTTCAAACGATGGCAAAACTGCAGATCACAGTTATCATTTCTCAATTTTTATCTCTATATATTGTTATATAAGTAATATAAAGTATGAAAATGAATATATTAAATTAAATGTTGATGTTGAGTCTTCAAACCAATATTTTTCGAAGAAAACCAATGCCAAAAGTTTGATTCCCATTTTTGTTACAAACGTGTAAAAGAATTTAAAAAAATTTCCAACCCACTGTTTTCCAAGCTTTCATACAAGCACATCCAAAAATTCACTGTTCCATTTCTCCACCTTCCTCAGACTTTTCTCATGCCAAATATACTTTGATTTTGATTGTTCGTGGCATGATGCACGTTTCATACGGCTATGTATGAAAAAAAGAAAATTAATGCATACTTCCATCATGTTATGGCGTTTGAAAAAAATCACAATTCATGAGATTACCAAATTGAATGTTTTTTAATGAGTAAATTGAATGATCTGTAAAAATTACAAAAACATCGGCGAGAAAGGAAAAAAGCAAAAAAAGGTCCACAAAAAAGGCACCAACGGTTCATTTGCTTATTATTAAAAATCCTTTCATCATCCCCAAAATGCATGCATCTGCTTAGCAAAATATGCCAATATTTTAAGAATTAGCATAGAGTTCACATCTTTCATAAATGGTAAAGAGCCAGTTTGTAATTATTTATTTGATAGTAACTTTGACAGTCGCTAAAGCATTAAGTTTAAATTTAAAATCTTAAAACTGTGAACATGATCTATATATTGTAAATATCAGATCGATCTAAAATATACATATCTGAAAATTTGTCGAAGTAATTTAAATATTTGAATAATTTAAAATTGACTACTCTTGATAGATCATCAGATCTATGTGCCTGGAGTTTTAGATTCTTTCGTACCCGTCCTTATCAGCATCAATTAGATACTAATCATAACAATAAATTGTTAATTGGTGTATAGTCGGTACACTCACCAGTCAATCAACAATAAGTATATTAAATATGCATCTAGCTATTTTGGTTGTGGCCAATAAATTAATAGTTTGACCCCATGACTTTCCTATTTTGAAATCATGTCCAATGATTTCTCAATTTTTTTTAAAGCTATTGCAATTTTGACTGGGCTGAGCTTTCTCCTTTTGATTGTTGACCAGACGAGCACGCTGACGGTGCCAATGATGTCATTTGATCCATTCCCTAGAAATGATTTTCATCTCCTGTAGTACCATATTTTAAAGTCACCTCTTATATAGAAAAAAAAAACGTTCCTATTCGGAATTTATATCGTAACAAGAGTCAATAAATTGTGAATAAAGTTTATTTTCTTTTGCTATTTCCTAACATCTTTCTTGTTGTTTATAACGTTGTTTGAAACTAGTTCAAATACTAATATGAATGAATTTTAACAATATACGGTACAGTTGGAGATATATTGTTTTAGCATGTCGTCATGTTATACTATTAAATATGTTGCTTCGTATCTCTTCGAAACTCAGCATGTTTAACACAACCAATGACATGAACACTAATAAATTAAATATTTAAAATATATTTTATTTTACTTTTAAAGTTGGTTTTAATTGCTACTATTTTTTTAAAATTACATTATCAAAATCAAGTTTTGATAAATTTTTATATATTTGTAAACTATCGAGGACACTACGATATATTTTATTATGGGCAGTGAGGCCGAAAAAAAAACAGAAAAAAGGAACAAATATTAGAAAAACGAAACTAGACCTTGATTGAAAATTGGAAACACAGAGGGATCTAAACGAAAAATAAAGATCTCTGCCATATCTCTTTTCACTGTAGATATAAAGTGGGATAGCTAGGTGCGGACCCCAGGCAATTAATGCGCACAAGACAACAAATCCGGCCGCACGTGTGGGCACGTCAGTGGACCCCACGTGGCATCACGACAGGTAATCATTGGACCTGCCACGTGTTGCCATCCCACTGGCCAAGTAGCCGCACGGGTACCTCCTATTTTGACTGACCTCCTAGTGCTCAGTGCCGAGTCCTGAAACCAAAACCACAAAAAAAAAAAAGTATATATGAAATATAATTTTCGTTTTGTGTATAGATGTTGGGGTCTATGCTCGCTCCGACGGCTGTCATTAATTATTTTGATAGCACCGATGTGAGAGATATTATTCAATTTGGATTAAGTGGAGATTTTGATCTGATCTTGAATTTCCCTATCGAGCCGTGCACTTGACTTTGGGATGTGTTTTCTGCGGTCTTTTTTAGAAATTAAATTCTTATTTATTTCATCGGAAAGGAGCATGTGTTCTGCAACAAATACTGTTGTGGCGTTAATAATGGACAGCGCATTTTTCAACTATTATGACAAATTTGTGTGCATAACAGATGCCAATTCAACTTTTTTTTTTTGCAGCACTTTGTCCAATTATGTTCATATTTGGGGGCCGTTTGAATCACTTAGGAATAGAATGAATTTACTATTAAAGTATTGAAAAATGTGTAATTTTGTGAAAAGTTTAGATTGTTTATAATAAATTTATGTCTAGAAATAAAAAATTTTCCAAATTCCCACTTGATCCAAACAAGCCCTGATTGAATGAGCAATATCTTCTTCTGCATCTATTTCACAGCTCGTTAACTTATCGCTACATAAAAACAAAAAAAAAAAGAAGAATATCAGGTATAAAACTCGATAATGAATTGTTTTAACAAGTAACAACACATTCATCTACAACCAAATGTATAATAAATTATCAAAAAGAGATTTAATTAATTCGCACCATAGTATCTACAATTAATTAATGGAATCATTTCCAAATGTCGATGAACTTCTCTATCTTTTTTCCACAAAAAAAATTCCATCGTTATTTGCAAGATTGATTTTGCAAAGCCTTTCGACTCCGTCCCTAGCTCGGACCTTTCTGATCAACCCAATGATTGAATAAAATTTTCCTCCTCTTTGGTTTAACTAGATTCATTGCATCTTCGATCTTCTTCCTTGTCAATAAATTCAAGTAAAAACACTTCCTCCTTTGTCCATAAAAGGACCATCGACAAGGTGATCATTTATCATCTTGGCTGTTCAATTTGACAATAGATGTTCTCCAAATGCTTATGTTCTATTACCACATCAACTTGTTTTTAAGCCTATCGCTTTTCAATATACTAATGACACTATACTGGTTAGGAAAGTAGATCTATAAGCCCTAAAGGTAGCAGCTAATTAAAGTTCTCCTTAATTTCTCAAAATTGTTAGGATTTCAAATCAACCACTACAAAAGTGTTATTACCCCGATTTCTTTGTCATCGGAGTCTGCTTTTACTGCTTCAACTATTTTTGGTTGCTCGCGGAAGGAAAATTTTTATCAATGAAAAAAATGCCCCTAACAATTTTAAAAAAGACAAAAGAGCCTCTGAAATTTTAAAAAGAGCACAGCTATAGCGGTAATTGGATTGCCGTAATACCTCAGTCCTATAGCGCCATTGCTATTCCCGCTATAGGCCCCTATAGCGGCAATAGCAATGCCGCTATAGGCCTTTTTTTTTTCCTTTTCGGACTGATAGTTCTGTCTTTGCGCAGAGAAAGAAAAGTGCTTTTTTCTGTATTTGACAATAGATGTTCTCCAAATGCTTATGTTCTATTACCACATCAACTTGTTTTTAAGCCTATCGCTTTTCAATATACTAATGACACTATACTGGTTAGGAAAGTAGATCTATAAGCCCTAAAGGTAGCAGCTAATTAAAGTTCTCCTTAATTTCTCAAAATTGTTAGGATTTCAAATCAACCACTACAAAAGTGTTATTACCCCGATTTCTTTGTCATCGGAGTCTGCTTTTACTGCTTCAACTATTTTTGGTTGCTCGCGGAAGGAAAATTTTTATCAATGAAAAAAATGCTCCTAACAATTTTAAAAAAGACAAAAGAGCCTCTGAAATTTTAAAAAGAGCACAGCTATAGCGGTAATTGGATTGCCGTAATACCTCAGTCCTATAGCGCCATTGCTATTCCCGCTATAGGCCCCTATAGCGGCAATAGCAATGCCGCTATAGGCCTTTTTTTTTTCCTTTTCGGACTGATAGTTCTGTCTTTGCGCAGAGAAAGAAAAGTGCTTTTTTCTGTTTTGAATTTTTCCTCTATAGCGGCAAAGGCAATGCCGCTATAGGATTTTTTTTTTTTAGCTGACTTCTATAATTTGTTTTATTGTAGCATGCATTGATAAAAGAATTAAAACGAGCCTGCTACTGGTTTTTTCCAGTGCAAAGCAGCACTACTACGTATTCCTTCGATAAGTAAAGTTAAAAAAAAAGAAGGCAAAAAGAATTAAAAAGTGTACATATGCAAATCACATGAGGTAAGAATTTACAAAAATTGAAAAAAGAGGTTGCATGAACTCAGATGTTTCTATTTCTCTTATAACGATTCTTATTAAGAGCAGGGCTCCATTGAGAACGTATTAATCTTACAATTTTTGACAATTGTGAGAAGTATCTTCATAATTTGAAATATGATGTTGTATTTGTATAATACGCGCATAAAATTTGATGAAATTGCAAATTAGTGCAAATAGAAGAAATGGAGAGAGAGAGAGAGAGAGTAGAGGTGGATACAACGAGGGTTTCGTGGGTGGCAGTGCCGAAGAAATGGGCGAACTTCTCGGACAAGGCGGGTCGTAGCTCCATCTTCAGCGCCGATCGTCGATCCTCTCTGTACGACACCGGCTCCGACTTGAACACCTCGCTTTCGTCTCCTCCTGCTCCGACCATCTCCGCCATCTCTCTTTCTCTCTCTCTATCTCTCTCTTGGCTCACGCTCTACGCAGTAAGTTGGTGTGCAACAGAAATGCAACAGACAACATGACAAAATGCAAGAGAAGGAAAAGTGATATAAATGAATATAGACCTGGTCTGTTGCCAGGTGGTGCTTGCATGAAATAGTGTTTGACAATGGGGCCCACTTTACAGGCGGATTCGTGTATGTGGTTCTAGTAGAATTGGTCCAGAATAACAATTTAGAACGGAGAGGTGCTATTTGAGTTCATTAGTCCTCGTTATAAGAATTTAGTCAGAGCTTCGGCCGATCAAAACAAATTAGAGAAGTCAGCGAAAAAAAAACTCTATAGCGGCATTGCCTTTGCCGCTATAGAGGAAAAATCCAAAACAGAAAAAACACTTTTCTTCTCTGCGTAAAGACAGAACTGTCAGTCCGAAAAGAAAAGAAAAAAGGCCTAAAGCGGCATTGTTATTGCCGCTATAGGGGCCTATAGCGGGAATAGCAATGACGCTATAGGACCGAGGTATTACGGCAGTCCAATTACCGCTATAGTTGTGCTCTTTTTAAAATTTCAGAGGCTCTTTTGTCTTTTTTAAAATTGTTAGGGGCATTTTTGTCATTGATAAAAATTTTCCCTCGCGGAAAGAACACCCAATTACCTATCGTGATCGATCACTTTCAACAAAAAAAATTAAGGAAGGCTGATTTCTTATCTTTGATCCAAGCAGTTCTAAAAAGGTTGGAAGGATATAAAGCACGATTCCTCTTAATTGGAGGAAGGCTAACTTTGATTAATCCAATCATCTTCGTCATGTCTTTGCATTATATATGATATATATAATCATATAGTACATTTATATTAATATAATTTCTATAATTATATTAATTGTGTTGAGATAAAATATTGTCGGACAACTTGATTAATATTTATTGATTAGACATAATATTTTTTTGGTTTCATACGGTCCCTTAAATAATTAATTATAACGACATTTATAATTAATTATTCAACATATCTGTAACACTGTAGAATTAGCAGACTAAGTACAATTAAGTTAATTAGGCTAATTTGAAAAAATATATTAGAACAAATAAAATTTTATAACTAGTAATCTCTAAACAATTAATTAATTAGTAATAATGAAACTCACTCGAAATCTAAATCTTTCAACTGATGTAGTATCTATAAATATTCTTTATGATTCTAGCAAAATCAAAGCTTGAACATACTGAAATTCATAATCAAAATATTTAAAATTTTAATAGAAATAATTAAAAATATTATTTATATGAGTTACAACATCTCTAGTTTCACAAACAACCCTGCCACAGAAAATCCCAGAGAACAGTTTTTAATAAAATATATTCTCCTTCTCTCTCTTCGCTGTTCCCTTCTCCATTCATCCGATCTCATCTTTAACCTCCCCCTCTTCTTCTCCGAAAAATATCGAAAGACCCAAGTTCGAGATCAATGGATCTTGTGCGGCGCAGCAATAAGAAGGGGCCACCTTGGTTAATTTCGCTGGGCCCTTATTATCTCCATCTCCATCCTTATCCTCTATCCTTTCCTTCGAAACCGACCTGACAAGTGGGTCCTACTTGGGCAAGCTCATCCTCTTTATCAGTTTGACTTCGTGGCATCTCAAACTGAAGCCACGTAACCCTTACCTTGCCTATAAATAGGGCAATACCTCTTTCCCCTTATTCTTTTTGTGTAATCTTCCAATTTGTTTCCTTTTCTCCATTTCTCCATTTAATTCGGGTTTTGAGAGTGTTGTGGAGTTGATGATGAAAGGAGAGTGCAGGGAAGAGAAAGAGGGTTAGGTGCCAAGCTAATAGTGGTGGGTTTTGATGATTAAGGTATTTTCTCAAATTTCTCAACTAACATTTAGGATTCCTTCTTTTACCCGATACCATGGATAGATAGGATAAAGACCAGTGGTACCATCATACCTATGATCCTTATTATGATATATTTACATCTTTTGGTAACCATGGGCGGAAGAAAGATGGTTGCAATTCAATTCATGTAGATGTTGTTGGTGTCGAGTGAAATAATCCAAACTTTATAGGTTATATTTGGGTTAATTGGGTTAACAGCTACTAAAAGCTTACAATAGGTCTTTTAACAGTCCAACCTTGATCCAAATCTTGGGTTAATTGAAGTTGAGGTCCGAATGGTTCTTGTACCGTTCTGGTACGATTCTGGTAAGGGCAACAATAGTACAGGGGTTGTTGTGTAAGATATATTTTCGGATCCAGGGGCTTGTCTGTTAATATTCTAGGAACTACTCTATAAATTCCAGGGGTTCGATTTTAAATGCCAGAATAATTTGAAGGGTAGTTTGCAAATATGTTATATGTCATGCTAAAGGAACTAAACTGAAGTACATGACCTTTTAATGAATCGGGTTTTTGGAGTATTTATTGGATCCAAACTTGATATCCTAAATCCATCACCCATCAACTCAAACTCACTTGTCTTCTCTGTTTATTACTCCAACACATGTGTCCTTTGGTCCTTCCCCTCTCTGTAGTAGACTAGTGGTACGTGAAAAAAATGACCATGAGTTTAATCTTTCCACTTTTACTTGGCTAAAGTGCTAAATGTCCAAACATCTTGGCTTATATAAGATTTTATACAAAGTTGTTGAGACCGATATTAAACAGAATTGAATTTGGAAAATAAAATAAAGTCAGATATCCTCAATTTCAAAATATAAATAATCAAGATATGTTGGTTTGCACTTGAATAATCATTTATAAAGATAACGTCTAATGTAAACAATTATGACACCAACTTTTCATAGCTTAATATAATTAGTAGCTTGTTCTTCATATTTCTGACATAAAGATATGGGTAAGTGACATTTAAGTAATTTTTAAGAATAAAGCATATAAACAGATTAATAATAAAAATGGTAAAGTTTCAGTGTTCCAAACTTAGTTAATAATTGTTAGCTATGTATGAAATAATGAAACAATCAAAAAAATAATTAATGGAATAAATGAATAATAAATCAACAAATATTTTATTATTAAATAAACTTTAAAAATAAGTTTAAGATATTTATAAATATAAATATAGAAATTATGTAAATCTCATCATAACCTAATGACTAGAAAGTCAAAACCAATTATCAAGATAGTTAAATAAAATACTTAGTAATATATTTTAAAACAGAACCTCCTCAATCAGGAATCTGAACATAATCATTCAAATCCCAACCAGTCCGGTTAATCTAGACAGTCAGTATGGTAATCCAAGAACCGTCTAGGAAGAGGTTACTTAGGTTACTTTAAGTATTTAATGATTAATAAGAAAATCACCCATTTTATTAGGGAATCGAACTAGAATCAGTGACACGAGACTATCAAGCATAAAAGAACATCAAGCAGGAGAACCCGAGTAGGATGATCGTCAAGCACTCCAATCATCATAGGATATCGAGGAGCTACGTTTAAGCTTGCGATTCAGGTGCGGAATTACGTTGGATTTTTGTTAAAGTTTTAAGTAATTAATAAAATATGTTTTATTCATATGCATATTGTAAATCCGTTTGCTTGCATGACCGTATTCAAGCATTTTTAAATGATAGTGCCCAAATATTGATAAAACTGCATTTTGAGATGCATGTTCTCCACTTTGAGAAATTTGAAAGAAATACAGTCAGATATTTGGATATGCCATTGTGATTGATAAATCCGACTCATCAATGATCTGACTGAAATGGTTTACTGTGATATGTCATGACATGCCTGATATGATTTGTATGTCCCTGGTCAAGAGTTACATCTCTCATGCCGGCCAGGTAAGGGAAAGATCCCTCATGCCACTTGGTCAAGAGATGTAATCTCTCATGCTGGCCAGGTAAATGAAAGATTTTGTATGATTTTGTATCACTCTCCGGAGTCGGTTGGCCCCCGGCTTCGGCCAGTTCGATAGCGCTATGCGGATATGGAATTCCCTCATGCCACCTGGTCAAGGGATAAGTCCCTCATGCCGGCCAGGTAAGGGAAAAGGTCTCCTTATGTGCCCATCCGGATGGGAAAGGGACCTGAGTGATTATGATTGTGCAAATTAGGTGAATGAAATGTGACATGTCCCGACTGATGATATGCTCGGACCCCTGACACGCTCAGTTTCCTATCATATACAGACATGTGTTTTCTGCGATGGGATTCGTGCCACGTGTTCAGTTCCGATATGTGCAAGACTTATGCCTTGTGAGATTTTGTTATCCTGTCCAGTTTTGATTAAAATCATATGCAAGAAATCATGTTTATTTGTGATAACTTTTTAAATAAAAAGTTATAAGTTTTTTTATAAAATTGAAACATGCATGATTTATATTATTTACGGGTAATATTTCTAGAACTTGGATTTTAGCTTAAATCCACGTACTGGAACTAAAACCCGCACTGAGAATTAAATTCTCATTCCGTGCTTTTGCATGTTTCCACAATGGTTGTGGGTTCCAGGTTGCAGAGACGGGCTCGATCAAGTCAAGCGAAGATTAAGCCAAAAACATCTTGCCATGATGACTCAATGAGTCTTAGAAACCTAGCATGGTAAATCATGGTAAGTTGGAATTTAAATCTTGTAACTGACAGGAAAACGCCTTGCGAGTATACATAAATTGTGTATTCGCGGCGGGATTGTCATATCCTATGTGTGGGGATGTGACAGTCTGAAGGTGGTATCAGAGCATGGTATTAAGCCATAACCAGAACAGTAATACGCGAGTGTGGATATTCTACAGGGATAAGCAATAATATGAATTTTTATTTTAAGATATGTAATTTAAAAAGTTATACGTGATACGATAATACTGGCGAGGAGACAAGCAGTTACTTATCGTTAGTTAAATGACTTGGTATAAAATTAGTAGACCTATAATTTACAAGTTGGAATAAATAGTCAGGCATAAATAAGTTATAAATACTTAGTTTATCAATAAGACAATTATACTGCTAGAAAACTTCTCATACAAGCAACATAGTTCTACTTATATTAAAGGTTAGTATATTTTATAAATAGCTAGTTTATTCTCAAAATGATTAATATACCCCCTATATTCAAATATCGTATAGTGAACTAATTTAGTAGTATTTAATGAGATAGCATCGCTTGTGTCTTATATTGAACAAACACGGTAATATGATTTCTACAAACAAATAATTATAGCCTAATTATTTTATAACAAATTTGTTTGAGTTTAAGGTGAAATTATAATTATGTTCAAATTTACCAGACCTTCCTTACATAGATAAATTAATCTTAAATAAAATAGGTAGACGTTATAAATGTTAAGGTATAAATTTCTAGATTTTACATATACTTGCAAATTTTTGAAAATTAAAACATGTATATCTGTTGTTTTGTTAGTAAAACGATTTTCTCTAGATAATTCCGTAATTAATTTTATATAAGATAATTGATTAAAATAAATTTTGTCGAGTAAACCAACATATATTGTTATAACCTAGATATCAGAGTATTATCTTATTAATACTTAAGTTTTAATGTAATTTCCAAACTCTTTTCTTTACGAGGAACGTTAGTATTTAGACAACCGAAGTCTAAATAACGTGACCTAGAAAAACGACTAGATTGTACAAGGAAGATTGGCATTGAAGATGACGACTGTTGAAGAATAAGACAGGAAAGCAGGTCTCATAGTCTGCACAGAATTTTATGGAAATAAAGACAAATGAGTCAAGTATATTCAACACATATTCCAGTTATATTAATCTTAGGTTTAAACCTAAGACAAGTACTTATGTCATATCCCTGTTGGATAGCATATGATCCTTGTTAAATGAGATTATTTGAATAAAGTGACTTGACTCGAAACAAAAAAAAATATATATATATTTCCTAGTGTGATTTGAGCTAATAGAAAGCTCATGACTTGAATACTCCGTGATAACATGATCAACGGATATTCTAAGTTAGAATAAGATCAGTCACGTTAGTGAAACTATGAATTCTTAAAGACGATTTTGACTTATAAAATTATATTGGTTCTTACACAAATAATTGACTTTCATTTTGGAGAGAACTCCAATATTGGAAGTACAAATTAATTAGAGCTGATTGCATGTCTCACTTTAAGTCACAAAGGTGAAGGAACTCCTCGTTTAGAAGAAATCCTTGCACCCGAATTAGAAGTTGTCAACATTAGGTTGATTTATCTAACTTTTTACAACTTATCATGTGTACATTAGAACAGTCAGATAGATAAATCTGATGAGTAAGCCGACTGCTTCCAAATCTCAAAATTCTTGTCCATAAAAATCACCAATCTAAATCCAAATCTGACTTCTATTATAAAAAGACAAACTAAAATGTTTAATTGTTAATTTGAAAGTAAGAAAATAACCTTTATGAATTCAAAAACATAATGATAATAAGAGTATATCTGTGTACAAGGACTGAAATCAATATTGACTAGTCACCAATATTGAGATTGATCTTATGATATTTAGAGTATTACTTTATCTTCTTTGACTGACTACCAAGGAAGTTAAAGTCATACATTAGTATCTTTGTACAAGCAACAAAGAAGCAAAGTAAATTGCTAACAAAGAATTAACGTAAAAAGAAAAGCATGATAGATTAATATTAAATCAAATTAAAACACAGTGAAACTAATTTTAAAATATACTAAATTTAACTCCTCCTTTGAAATTTCGAGGACGAAATTTCTTTTTAAGGGGGGTGGAATGTAACACTGTAGAATTAGCAGACTAAGTACAATTAAGTTAATTAGGCTAATTTGAAAAAATATATTAGAACAAATAAAATTTTATAACTAGTAATCTCTAAACAATTAATTAATTAGTAATAATGAAACTCACTCGAAATCTAAATCTTTCAACTGATGTAGTATCTATAAATATTCTTTATGATTCTAGCAAAATCAAAGCTTGAACATACTGAAATTCATAATCAAAATATTTAAAATTTTAATAGAAATAATTAAAAATATTATTTATATGAGTTACAACATCTCTAGTTTCACAAACAACCCTGCCACAGAAAATCCCAGAGAACAGTTTTTAATAAAATATATTCTCCTTCTCTCTCTTCGCTGTTCCCTTCTCCATTCATCCGATCTCATCTTTAACCTCCCCCTCTTCTTCTCCGAAAAATATCGAAAGACCCAAGTTCGAGATCAATGGATCTTGTGCGGCGCAGCAATAAGAAGGGGCCACCTTGGTTAATTTCGCTGGGCCCTTATTATCTCCATCTCCATCCTTATCCTCTATCCTTTCCTTCGAAACCGACCTGACAAGTGGGTCCTACTTGGGCAAGCTCATCCTCTTTATCAGTTTGACTTCGTGGCATCTCAAACTGAAGCCACGTAACCCTTACCTTGCCTATAAATAGGGCAATACCTCTTTCCCCTTATTCTTTTTGTGTAATCTTCCAATTTGTTTCCTTTTCTCCATTTCTCCATTTAATTCGGGTTTTGAGAGTGTTGTGGAGTTGATGATGAAAGGAGAGTGCAGGGAAGAGAAAGAGGGTTAGGTGCCAAGCTAATAGTGGTGGGTTTTGATGATTAAGGTATTTTCTCAAATTTCTCAACTAACATTTAGGATTCCTTCTTTTACCCGATACCATGGATAGATAGGATAAAGACCAGTGGTACCATCATACCTATGATCCTTATTATGATATATTTACATCTTTTGGTAACCATGGGCGGAAGAAAGATGGTTGCAATTCAATTCATGTAGATGTTGTTGGTGTCGAGTGAAATAATCCAAACTTTATAGGTTATATTTGGGTTAATTGGGTTAACAGCTACTAAAAGCTTACAATAGGTCTTTTAACAGTCCAACCTTGATCCAAATCTTGGGTTAATTGAAGTTGAGGTCCGAATGGTTCTTGTACCGTTCTGGTACGATTCTGGTAAGGGCAACAATAGTACAGGGGTTGTTGTGTAAGATATATTTTCGGATCCAGGGGCTTGTCTGTTAATATTCTAGGAACTACTCTATAAATTCCAGGGGTTCGATTTTAAATGCCAGAATAATTTGAAGGGTAGTTTGCAAATATGTTATATGTCATGCTAAAGGAACTAAACTGAAGTACATGACCTTTTAATGAATCGGGTTTTTGGAGTATTTATTGGATCCAAACTTGATATCCTAAATCCATCACCCATCAACTCAAACTCACTTGTCTTCTCTGTTTATTACTCCAACACATGTGTCCTTTGGTCCTTCCCCTCTCTGTAGTAGACTAGTGGTACGTGAAAAAAATGACCATGAGTTTAATCTTTCCACTTTTACTTGGCTAAAGTGCTAAATGTCCAAACATCTTGGCTTATATAAGATTTTATACAAAGTTGTTGAGACCGATATTAAACAGAATTGAATTTGGAAAATAAAATAAAGTCAGATATCCTCAATTTCAAAATATAAATAATCAAGATATGTTGGTTTGCACTTGAATAATCATTTATAAAGATAACGTCTAATGTAAACAATTATGACACCAACTTTTCATAGCTTAATATAATTAGTAGCTTGTTCTTCATATTTCTGACATAAAGATATGGGTAAGTGACATTTAAGTAATTTTTAAGAATAAAGCATATAAACAGATTAATAATAAAAATGGTAAAGTTTCAGTGTTCCAAACTTAGTTAATAATTGTTAGCTATGTATGAAATAATGAAACAATCAAAAAAATAATTAATGGAATAAATGAATAATAAATCAACAAATATTTTATTATTAAATAAACTTTAAAAATAAGTTTAAGATATTTATAAATATAAATATAGAAATTATGTAAATCTCATCATAACCTAATGACTAGAAAGTCAAAACCAATTATCAAGATAGTTAAATAAAATACTTAGTAATATATTTTAAAACAGAACCTCCTCAATCAGGAATCTGAACATAATCATTCAAATCCCAACCAGTCCGGTTAATCTAGACAGTCAGTATGGTAATCCAAGAACCGTCTAGGAAGAGGTTACTTAGGTTACTTTAAGTATTTAATGATTAATAAGAAAATCACCCATTTTATTAGGGAATCGAACTAGAATCAGTGACACGAGACTATCAAGCATAAAAGAACATCAAGCAGGAGAACCCGAGTAGGATGATCGTCAAGCACTCCAATCATCATAGGATATCGAGGAGCTACGTTTAAGCTTGCGATTCAGGTGCGGAATTACGTTGGATTTTTGTTAAAGTTTTAAGTAATTAATAAAATATGTTTTATTCATATGCATATTGTAAATCCGTTTGCTTGCATGACCGTATTCAAGCATTTTTAAATGATAGTGCCCAAATATTGATAAAACTGCATTTTGAGATGCATGTTCTCCACTTTGAGAAATTTGAAAGAAATACAGTCAGATATTTGGATATGCCATTGTGATTGATAAATCCGACTCATCAATGATCTGACTGAAATGGTTTACTGTGATATGTCATGACATGCCTGATATGATTTGTATGTCCCTGGTCAAGAGTTACATCTCTCATGCCGGCCAGGTAAGGGAAAGATCCCTCATGCCACTTGGTCAAGAGATGTAATCTCTCATGCTGGCCAGGTAAATGAAAGATTTTGTATGATTTTGTATCACTCTCCGGAGTCGGTTGGCCCCCGGCTTCGGCCAGTTCGATAGCGCTATGCGGATATGGAATTCCCTCATGCCACCTGGTCAAGGGATAAGTCCCTCATGCCGGCCAGGTAAGGGAAAAGGTCTCCTTATGTGCCCATCCGGATGGGAAAGGGACCTGAGTGATTATGATTGTGCAAATTAGGTGAATGAAATGTGACATGTCCCGACTGATGATATGCTCGGACCCCTGACACGCTCAGTTTCCTATCATATACAGACATGTGTTTTCTGCGATGGGATTCGTGCCACGTGTTCAGTTCCGATATGTGCAAGACTTATGCCTTGTGAGATTTTGTTATCCTGTCCAGTTTTGATTAAAATCATATGCAAGAAATCATGTTTATTTGTGATAACTTTTTAAATAAAAAGTTATAAGTTTTTTTATAAAATTGAAACATGCATGATTTATATTATTTACGGGTAATATTTCTAGAACTTGGATTTTAGCTTAAATCCACGTACTGGAACTAAAACCCGCACTGAGAATTAAATTCTCATTCCGTGCTTTTGCATGTTTCCACAATGGTTGTGGGTTCCAGGTTGCAGAGACGGGCTCGATCAAGTCAAGCGAAGATTAAGCCAAAAACATCTTGCCATGATGACTCAATGAGTCTTAGAAACCTAGCATGGTAAATCATGGTAAGTTGGAATTTAAATCTTGTAACTGACAGGAAAACGCCTTGCGAGTATACATAAATTGTGTATTCGCGGCGGGATTGTCATATCCTATGTGTGGGGATGTGACAATATCACATATATATTTTTTAATACAATAAACTAAACTTAATGCAGTGTTAATTAAGAGCTTTGTAATGTGTGATCTTTAAAAGATTTATGTTATGTTGGTCATGGAAATAAATTATCGTTTAATTTTAATAATCACAAGCAGTATCTAGCAACATATTGTGATTTTCAATTAATATAAATAAATACTATACAATTTTAGTATTTCAATCTTACATAAGAAATATAAAATTTCTCATTGTTTCATTTATATGTCACATGATATCATTATGTGATCCAAGATAGGATCGTATCATTTATGCATATTACGCATTTCTCGATCTAGAGTTAAATATGTAAAGTTGTTAGCAAACAATCCAACATCATCAAGGGGTCCAATAAATATCATCACTCATTAGGCCTATTATTTTACTAAACGTCTCTGCGTTTGTCGATTACAAAACAATATAATTTGGTTTTTAACGATCTTATTTGATCGTTTAGAGATGTGCTATAATCAGCCACGACTGACGGATGCAACCGTCAGCTACGATCAAATCTCAATTTTCGAGATTCTAACAATCAATCCGAACCGTTCAATGTGTTCTCCATATTAAAATCTCGTTGGAAACAAAATTTTATATGTTTCTGAAATTTTTAAGTATTTGTTTGGTATTTTACAAAATTCTTAATCTAAACAATTCTGGACCCTTCAATAACTATGATTTTTAAAAATCTAAAAAAAATAGTAAATAAAATCAGAAAAATGTAAAATTTGGTCTCCAATGAGATTTCAATATGAAGAACACATTGAACGATTCGGATCGATCGTTAGAATCTCGAAAATTGAGATTTGATCGGAGCTGATGGTTGCATCCGTCAGTTGTGGCTGATTTTAGCCCATCTCTTGAGTTTATATAGGAAGAAGATGAAAATTTGAAGATTTGGATAAAAGTTTCTTGCAAAATTAAGATCAAGCCTTCGGAGATCAAGTCTTTGGAGGCTAAAATCAGCCATGACTAGCGGTTGGACCCGTCAGCTGCGATTATATCTCAACTTTTGAGGTTCTAATGGCTAATCTGAACCATTCAATGTGTTCTCCATATTGAAATCTGATTGGAGACCAAATTTTATATTTTTCTGATTTTATTTACTATTTTTTTGAGATTTTTTAAAATCATAGTTATTGAAGGGTCCAAAATTGTTTAGATTAAGAATTTTGTAAAATACCAAACAAATACTACAAAAATTTAAGAAAAATATAAAATTTTGTCTCCAACGAGATTTCAATATGAAGAACACATTGAGCGGTTCGGATCGATTGTTAGAATTTCAAAAATTAAAATTTGATCGTAGCTGACGGTCTCATCCGTCAGTAGCGACTGATTTTATCCTGTCTCATCTAAAATTGAAGGATAAAAAAAATACAAATTGATATTTTAACCACGTGACCTCCGAAGGTAACATTCAATATGTCACCGTCATCATCAGCTTTTTTTTAAGAAAATGCCAGGGAATTGCAGCTCTCTCCGGACAACATATCTTTTCCCCTCTCCCCACACTTGCAATATTTAAAATTCCACGAAGAAAGAGGCCAAAAAGAAAAGAAAATAAAATTCCAACCAAAGGAAATAATAAAAAAAATTCCTAGCAAAGAAGTGCCTACAGTGTCTCCCCACGTCCTCGCATCAGCATCCTCGGCAGTCAAAAAAAAGGACTGCTCCAAGCAGTCCTTTTAATTTTTTTTATTTTTTTTAAATTTTAAAATTCAAATGGAGAATCCAAACCGTTGATCTTGTTAAGTTTTATCGGCGATGCATTTTCATATAAGTTTTATAAAATTTGAAGTTGATTTGATACTTGATTAAGTGACCAAATTATGAACGTATTAGAATTAATCAAACCAGGTTCGTTCATTTGTTGACCACTTAATCAAGTATCAAATCAACTTCAAATTTTATAAAACTTATATGAAAATGCATCGCCGATAAAACTTAACAAGATCAACGGTTTGGATTCTCCATTTGAGTTTTAAAATTTAAAAAAATTAAGAAAAATAAAAAAGACTGCTTGGAGCAGTCCTTTTCCGACTGCTGAGGATGCGGTTGCCCACGTCCTCCCATCCGTCACTATCAATTTTATCTAAAAAGATGAAAAAAGTGAGAGATATTCCATGCCATGAACTCGACTTAACATAACTCCTCTACTTATTTGTTTCAAAAAACTCCTCTACTTATTATTCTCCGGATCAAAGTGAAAAGATCAAATGCTTTATCTTACACATCAAGCATGGACTTCAAATCATATTATAATCCTCTTGCTTCGTGGAATTTTTCTTTTTTATTTCTCTTGCTTTTTTTCCTTTTGGGAAAAAAATATAAGGTACTGTGGAGAAAGACAGAGAATATTCGATGACGTGACAGAGAAAATTCAAGGCAATCTGTAATTTTTGTCCAATATGTTAGTATTCCGTAGATGAAATCTTTAAGAGAGATTTTTGGGTTGTTTTGTAGTTTTTGTCTTATTGCAATTAAGATGCGAGCCATGTGAATATGTGAAATATTCATTAGTCAAATGGAAGTCCCATATTCTATCCGTCTGTAATTTTCCTTCGTTCAGACTATTTCATTAATTTTTAATTTCATTTAATTATTTTGATAAAATTGCCAACGTATATAATGGAAGTAGGTTGTCAAAATGCAATTATATTCATATATGACAGTGCTGTACAGTTTATAATAACTAAATGTTGACAATTTTAATAGTTGAATTTTTTTACATTACGAGAAAACTACGTATTCTACTTTTATGTGCTTTCAAATACATCCGACCATCACACATTCACAACAGACAAAAATGAAGTAAGAAATTAGTCCCTGATCATCTTTCCAACTCTTATAATAAGAAGATTGTGGAATCAAAACTTGATATAAAATTATTACTGAAAAAAGTACAAGTACACTCAAAACTCAACCAAAATCTGCCTTGACTTGGGGTTTCCGCATATGAATTATTTTCCTCTGCTGTCGTGACACGAATATGGATTAGATCAAATTAATAACGAATGGATTAGATCAAATTAAAAGATTTTGTCTGAAATCACAACTTAATTTGATCCAATCTGTTTGTTAAATCATGGGTCACACATGAAAAAGACCTTTTTATATTGTGTGAATAATAACAGATACAGACTATGCATAGTATTATGATGTAGGATCATAAGCAATTCAAATGCCTTCGGATGTCGGCTAATTAAGGCCACCACCAAATTAATAGAGTTTATTGATTTTTTTTCACATTATTCGAGAGATATTCCGACTATTTCTTATACATGGCTTGGCTGATATTTAATTTGGCATTTGATTGAATATACTCACCAATTTTCACATCGTTCCCGTAAATAAACATTCACAAAGACATAATTTTTTCCAATGATATTTCTTATATTCATGGAATTTTAAAATTTCTTCATGAGATCCAATATTCAAGGAGAAATGTTAGAGTCTAATATATTGGACGGATGGAATCTGTCCAACACGATTGTTTTTACGTTTTTAAATCTCAAATAATTGATCCGAACCGATCAATATGTTCTCCATATTGAAAACTTATACGAAACCAATTTTTACATTTTTTTCGAAATTTATTACTATTTTTTGGTATTTTAGAAAATCGTTATTATTGGACAATCCATAATGTTTACATCATGAATTTTCAAAAATACCAAAAAAATAGTAAAAAAATTCAGAAAAATGTAAAAATTGGTTTCTTAGAAGTTTTCAATATGGAGAACATATTGAACGGTTCGGATCGATCATTTTAAATTTAAAAATGTGAAAACGATCATATTAGACAAATCCATCCATCCTGTATATTGCACACCAGCATTCTCATATTCAAGAAATGGAAGAGCATTCGAATAGGACCAGGCCTTGACGTGTTTCGAATTCTCCGTGTTAAAATTGTAAATGTCAATTAATAAAATAAGCCAACCTTTTTTCCATTCTTGATGAACCAAGCTCTCTTCTCTCACAATTACTTCCAAAAATAATTGTCGTTCTGAAAGTACATTTTTTGTTATTTATCTCAAAAAAAATCCGGCCCTCTTTAATTTGCCCCCTTACATTAAATATATGAAAATAATGAAGCGCTGTCTCAATATGAATGTCTCGTGAACATGGGCACCGTATTTCTGCCGCTGTAAAATCAAATTATGTTACGTAGATAAAATTTTTTATACACAGACATATTATTTTCTTCATGTGCTCCAGTTTTTTTTGTCGAGGAAGAATCGTTGTTAACATTTTTTTATTGGATGAAGTTACAACGCAGTTTTGGAACAAACAGGGGTGCAAAATAAAATGCGATAACTACATAAATATAACATTAATTAGTCAAAGTGACATCCTAGCAATGTATACTTCTTTTTAGCTGGCAGATCTTTTAGAATTATATAATGCGTTATTAAAGGGAATATATATGCATGGACATTCAATATTTAGTGCTATTAAATTTACTCAAAAGGACCTTAATCCCACGCCCATCCCTCCTCTCTCAAAAATTGAATTAAAGATGTAAATGACTTTGTTTGGAAAGAAAATTAGTAAGAAAAAAATTATCACCATATATTAAAGAAATTAATTTTATTTCTACATTATTTATTTATAAGTTATATCTTTACCCGCAAGGCCGCAACAAAATTAGTTTTGAAATTATGGTGGTTACCTAACTAGTCATTTAATTACTACTGGTATTGATAAGCAATGCCATCCATCCTAATACAAATCTCTCTTTATAACAACGAATTCATTGCTACACCCCATGCGCGCCTTCCAATTACAAAATTCTCTGCCTTTAGACATGCTGCGATAGTGGCTATCAAATTTTCTTATCATCGTAATACATGGTTTTTTTCCACTACATCAAAATCACTAACATAAGGACTCAATATAATATGAGCACCCTTTTTCCTAAAGGACCAAAAAAAGGTTAATTATTTTACACTTGTCAACTTGCACCGACCGCATATGCACTCCTTCAAATCAAAATTAATAATACTAGCGGGGTTTCGCACGTTGCGCGATCTATTTTTATTTTTGATATTTCTTTTTACATTTTATTCATGAAAGAAATCATATCAGTTAGTTGCGTTGTGTATAATTTTTAACATGATATATATATATATATATATAATAGTACACAATCTTTTAAGAATACACTTAAATTTCAAATAAAAACACAATAATGAATTTTTTTTGCAACATAATCTGTGTATGATATTTGAAAGCCTGTCATAACATGTGCGATATATTTATTCTCATTGATTGTGTAGATATATAATTTTTTAAAACTTATGAAATAATAAAAAATGGGAAAAAAATTTTAAACCATAGAAATAAAATATGATGATGTTTGGAAGTTATTTAAATTATTTTAAAAAGTATAATTTTTTAATTACATCCATTTATTGCATATATTTGTTTCAGGAGGAATATAAAATTTTGTGGCGGAATGACTTTTTTTATGGGTGCGAAACAATTAAAAAAGCAACGTACATGTTTGTAAAATTGATTAAATGGAGGTGACCGTTTGGAAATAAATGGATAGCAGAACTGAGGAGGTGTTGGTAGATTGTGTCCGGTTTGAGAAGGGACTTTAGTCCCACACGTGAATTTTAAATTGAAATATAGGAATATATAAGCATACATGCTATTATTTCGAAATGAATTTAGGTGGACTACCCATTGCATGTGCTACCTCCCGTGACAGATTGGGCCCCACGTAACGGATCGGGTTGAAATTGAAACATGTTATTATTCCCACCAGCGCTGCCGGAATAGTAAGTGCCTACCTCTCTTTTGGACTCTTGGATTCTAATCTAACGGAGCGCACGTAAATAGTGAAAAAAAATCTCTCAAAGCATAGTGCCCAACTGCCCGATCTCTCTCCCAATTCCTTCGTAAATTAAAAACAATCTCAGATTCCAATCCTTTTTTGCACTCGAATTCCCGCCAAAAAAACATATCTCCGATTCCAATCCTCCTTTTCTCTGCCCTCTCTCTTGTCCTCCTCATCCTTTCTTCTACTGAGGCGGTATAAAATCGTATCAATAGCAAAAGGTAAAAACGAAATAGCAAGCAGAAAATTACAGAAGCTGTTTGATTGAAGTTCTATTACAATTTCAATCATAATTTGCATCTCCTAACATAGCATTGAAGTTAAAATAAATAAAAAAGAAAGACAAACAAAATCTCATTTGCCATTGGGCGGAGGCCAGTGTTGATTTTTGAAAGCTTTCAAACACTCTAAAGAGGATTGCATGCTTCCTGACAAGGCCTTATTAAAATTTGTAAAATCAACCCTTTTTGTTTCCTCAATTGCATTCACACGAAATTTTGACAGGTGCCGGCAAGATTGCTTGCTCAAAGAGTTTATTTGAGGAGAGAGGAAGTTCATAATGTCGAAAGCATTCCATTGAGCATAGCTACTGCAAGGGCTTTTGCTGATTCTAAGAAGATATTTCTTGCTGCAACAGCTAGAACACAAATAAAAACAAAAACCATAAATAATTATTTCACGTGTCACAATTGTCATCTCCGTAGGTCCTGCAGTGTTACCGCAAAGTTTTAAAAGTATCGTTGGTAGCAATTTTTTATTTCACCGTACCAGTCAAATGGGACTCCCACCAAATTAGAGCAACGCAAGACAAACCAAGGGTACCTCCATGCTCTTGTCTCTACCGTGACTTCAACGGATCTAGCCTCACGGATTGCGACGACGGCGATCACCAGAAAAATGTGAAAATAAACTTGTAGGGACTAAAGCGAATAATCGCTTGAAACCGTTAATCTAAGCCGACGCGATTGAAACAAAGACCACAGTCGTTCTCCACTCGCCTCTACGATTCTTTGGACCCTTCTCATAGGAGCTGCGATGGTCAAAATGGTTATCGGAGCCAAACCCGAACGAATCCGCTAACTAGAGAAAAAAAATCCGTCTCCTTCAGAGATGAATCGGAGAAGAGGGCAGTTCGGGCAGGGAAGGATTTCAGAGATTTATCTCTTTCTGCGTGCTTCGTTGGATTAGGATCCAAAGGTCCGAAAGAGAAGTAGGCACTCTGCTCACCTTTTAAAGGTGAGCAGAGGATACGATTCCCAGCGCTGCCAAGTCTTATGCATGCATGTGCAACCACAGTAACGGTTCGGATTGGATTATAGGAATTTTCCGATGTCACCCTCGAGTAGGCCCCATATGTCAGTCATAGCTACAGTGTTCGGATCCGGATCCTATACTCAGGATTAATATATGTATTGATAGGGGATTGTTGTGGGAAAGCAAAATGAAAGGTTCAATAAAAATCCTTTAATAATTGATAAGATGAGTCAAACTCCAATAGGCGTAAATGGAAAATTAGATTCACACAAGTAACCAAAATCACTTATGACCAGTCGGGACCGTTCATTTATTAGGTGCTTAATTATTATTGTTCATGAAATAAAATTAAAGGCATAGTGCAACAAGTAAATTTTCATTTTAGCATGATTAGTGGAATCAAAAGTGCTCTTTGTTAATCCGTATGTGCTTTAGTGGATTTTGCCAAAATAATGTAAAATGCGTGAGAACAAATAGGACAACTTGTGCCCTGCGCCCATACTGTCACAAACACCCAAATCTTCCTTTTCCAATGTTTTTCTTTAAACAAAGTGCGTCTGTTAAAAAGTATTCTCCCAAACTACCTGGTCGTTCCTACGACGGAAGTAACTTAATTTGATACGACTCAGATACTTTGTTGGGTAACTCTTATGTTTCGAATCTAATTCATATCATCAATAATAAAAAAAATGAAATTTGATCATAAATAATCACAAACTCCGAACTATCCCAACCTATAAACTTTTTCAGACCATGGATTTGTACGAGTATCTTAATTAAATACAGAAGTCAATTACAACTACCTTTCTTTATTTATATAAACTGTTCAAATAACATAAATAAATAAAATTTCATTCAAAATTTTCATAAGCAAAAGAGAGTAGTGATATACAATTAATGAAAAATCTATTAGAAAATTGTAAGATATGCCAACTAACATTAACAAACATTAGTACAATAGTAACTCAATGGTAGGCCGACCTCTAAAAAACTTAAAGGTGTGTTTGGATGAGCATGGAATAAAGAATAAGAATAAAAAATTTCGGTATGCGTGCTTATCCAAATTCTTTATTCTTATACCATGGTTTTGTTAGTATAGGAATAAGGGCCCAAATTCCTTATTCTTGTGGTGTTTGTGTTGCACAAGAATAAGAATAAGCACGCATACCGAAATTTTTTATTCTTATTCCTTATTCCATGCTCATCCAAACACACGAATTTAAGCCCCATATACGTTTAATTGTCAAAAATAATTGAATGCTTTTGACATCTAACTTCATTTAAAATAAAACATGAACAAATAGTAGAATAAAAGAAAAGATACGACGTCAGAGATTCCTAAGAAAAAACTCATCAATATTGCAGTAATAATCATAATTTATTTATGGACTTAAATAAATTTCAAGTTTCGATCACTAGATTTAGTTAGGTAAGGCTCCGTTTAGATAGGTGTGGAAAGAAGAGAAGAAGAGAAGAAGTGGGAAGAAGTATTGGGAAGTGCGTAACTTTGTGAAGAGTTTGGATTGTTTATAATTTTTTTTTCTTCCCTTCTTCCTTCTTCCTACTTCTTCTCAACGCATCCAAACGGAGGCTAAGAGACCAATTTGAAATAATATTGGAAATACACATGGATCAGCAATGCTAATTTTGTTATAACCTCTTTCTCACCAATGCTGCTTTTGGACGAAGATTCAAAATAGCAACAATGTTCACTACCAGAAAATGAGGCTTTTGCAACGGAAGGTTAGAAACGGGTTTTACAAATAACCGTTAGAAATCATATAATAGGAGAGAGAAAAATATCAGAGAAAAAAATAGCCACGGGTTTTATATTAAAACCGTGGTCCATTTTTCGGCCCAGAAAAGAAAAACATTATTCGGCCCAAACAGTGACGGGTTTTTTAAAAAACCGTCGTTATTCATTTTTTTCATTTAAAGACGGCTTTTATGATAAAACCGTCTTTATTCAGTTAACTACGGTTTTTTTTTTAAAACCGTGGCAATTTTTGCGATTTAGGTCACACCAGCGCATGTACCCCTCTTTCTTCTGATCCTCATTTCGACCATGCAAGCTCCAGCCGCAACCCTCGGTGCCAAGTCTGAAACCCTCACTCCCTCTCGATCGCTCGCTCTCTCTCTCTCTCTCGAAGCCTCTCTAAAATACCGAAACCCTCGACAATCGCTCAGTCTCTCTACTCGACAACCGCCGATAGCCGATCGGCCACTCACTCTGCCGCTCTCACTGCCTCTCTCTCTCGAAGCCGACAGCCACCTCTCTCTCACGAAGCCAACAACCGCTCTCACTGCCTCACCCTCTACCTCTCTCTCTCTCTCTCTCGAAGCCGACAACTGCAATAAAAAGGTAAAACTCTTCTATTTTGTTCTCATGGATCATGGACATCTCACATTTCTCCCTGGATCTGCTAGTAGTTTGAGGTTCGAAGCGGGTATCAACCCGTTATCCCAATCCACTATCTGCAGAATACAGAAATATGCTGATTTATCATATCCTTCACAAGAAAAATGATGGCCACATAGCAACTCGATTAAATGTTAAAGAAACAATTGAATGTACAATGATAGACTAAGGACTCATAGCAACTCGATTGAATGTATTGGTACTAGAAAGTGCAGATGTTGAGTGTAACATTTCTGCTCAGAAACAATTTACATATATTTAGCTTCTCTCTTTTGATGAAACAAAAAATTTATAGTGCCATATGTTAATTTATATAAAGCCCTGCCACTTGTAAATTTACATGTCATTAGCATATATGATATCCTACTTTTAATTGTTAAAACATTCCCTGAAGTACAGCAAGGTACTTGGTTTAGTGAATAATTATTATAAGTCTATGCATAGTATTAAGAATGTAAAGGGTTCACTTTGGGTAGCTAACAGTGACCATGTCCAGTTGTATAAAAGAATTACCATATTAATTTGAGTTCAAGAAATGTGATAAGACAACCGTTGGGTAGCTTCTCTCTCTCACGAAGCCGACAACCGTTCTCACTGCCTCACCCTTCGCCTCTCTCTCTCGAAGCCAACAGCCGCAATTAAAAGTTAAAACTCATTGGAGACCTGATGTGATGAATAGTGATTACAGAAATTGATAATTTCATCAATTTTTTTGTTTAATACTTGCAGGGAGAAACTGCAACCTATTGCTCAGATCGGCCTGTCCTGACTTCCAATTATAGGTTACTACTTTTATCTATTTTTATTTATACATGATGATATATTAAGACCTTTGTACTTTAATCTTTTTATAGTTATCACTATTTACATCAAATACTGAAAAATTAAGCACTCCCTCCTTTTGCTTAGCATATCATATCAAATGTTGTGGTTGTGGAGTTTAAAGTAATGTCATTGATAACCTTCTCATGTGTGTGAACTACACTATGATTGATTCATTAAATTTCTGTAACATCTAAAACGAATTTCAAGAAAGCTTCACAATAGAAGATATTGCAGGGACATTTTTGTGAGTTCCAAGTGCTAATCTTTCTGGACCGTACCAGCTAGATAAAAGACCAAGGAAATTACCATTCTTGTCAAAAAAAAAAAAGAAGAGATTGTAGACTCCACGAAGCAAAAGTTATTCTAAGTTAGAAGTTTGTATCGATCACTTAGAACATTTTTTTTATTTGGAATATGTACTAATTTTTGTAAATATTTGATACTCTTCAATTTTAATTTGCTATTTTTATGTGTGATTTTGGATAACTTATGTATGTAATGTTGATATATATGTCAATATGTGTGATTGCTAATAATATGTCAATATGTTGATATATGGTACATTGGTGTACCATATGGGTACACACGGCTAGCAATATTGGGCTAGCCACAGAAAACAGGCAAAAATAAATAAATAAATAATATTTTTAGCAACGGTTTTTATGTTGATAACCGTAGCAGATTTTAAATGTGTATTTTAGTGCGGATTTGTTGTATCCAAATAGAGACGGTTTTTATGTTAATAACCGTCTTTATCTATTTGGCCAAAGACGGACCTTTGTTTAAAACTGTCTCTAATTGTTGCGTTTAAAGACGGTTTTTTCAAATTTGCTACAGGGGCTTCTGCAACGGACGGAACCCGTTTCTATTTCAATTTAATAACCGTTGTAGAATCCCAAAAATGCTGCAGTGGTTACTAGTTCTAAAACAATAATTTTTATTTAAATCTTTTTCTAACTATCTAATAGAAATTCCAAAGTGTAGGTTTCGCTAGAGTAATAGGACCCCAATTCGAGTTAGCAGTGAAAATATATATAATAAATGACCGACTGATAATTCAAATAATATTTATTTTTATATAGTCAAATATTAAGCATTGTAATTTTAAATATTATAAAGAATTCTTTAGTCCGATTTTAAACATGCAACATTTATGGAAAATACTTGCTCATAATTGTTAGACCATAATTTATTCTAAACAATACACAAATATTCGTTATTTCAGGCATTTCCATCTTTCCCAATTTGGTTAGAACTAATCATTAGTAATAAGACAACGTATTTATCAAAAAAAAAAAAATCTCTGCTTGAATGTAAATAGAGATAGGCTAAAATCAGCCACGACTGACGGATGAACCCGTCAGCTATGATTATATCTCAATTTTTGAGGTTCTAATGGCTAATGTGAACCGTTCAATGTGTTTTCCATATTAAAATATCATTAGAGACCAAATTTTATATTTTTCTGATTTTATTTACTATTTTTTTAGATTTTTAAAAATCATAGTTATTGAGGGTCCATAATTGTTTAGATTAAGAATTTTGTAAAATACCAAACAAACACTAAAAAATTTCAGAAAAATGTAAAATTTTCTCTCCAACGATATTTCAATATGGAGAATACATTAAACGGTTTAGATCGATTGTTAAAATCTCGAAAATTAAAATTTGATCGTAGCTGACGATCTCATCCGTTAGTCGCGACTGATTTTAGCCTATCTCACGTAAATATATATGTAATACAGTTCATCTCGATAGCGTGCGTAACTGCGTACACCAGGGACATAGGTCCCACACACGCAATATATACAGTAACAACGCAGTATATATATCTTTGTTTTTTTTGAATGACGTATATATATCTTTGTGTACAACGTTTTGCTACATGCAAAATATCGTCATCATAATAATTATTTTTTTGTCAACAGTGAGCGTGCGCGTGTGGTCGGCAAAGGTTAAGGAGCACTGTTGGATAAAGCGATCACACGTGTGCGGTGTGCCCAATGCGTATTGGATTGGATGTCAAAACACGAACTTTTTTTTGTCAAACCTGTTCAAATAGTCCGGATTTTCTGTTTCATGATTCTTTGAATAAAAATGTACGGCGAGATGTATATTACCACATGGTTCTGTTTAGGGGTGCTAATGGACCCGGACTATCCACAGGGCTAACGGACCGGATATCCTAAAAGTAGTAGTGGACCGGACTCTATATGGACCTGGACCTAAAACTCGACTTGGTCCATGGAATCTCAGTCACACCTCGAACTCAGCTATTACAGGGCCCTCGATCTCAACTCGGATATGGCCCTCGGATATGGTCCTCGATCTCACTTCGAACAGAGGTCGAGTAACTCCGATCACACCACACGGTCTCTTCTTCTATCACCTGACCCAATACTCTACCCAATAAGAAACTCTTCTTGGGAGCTGTGTGCGCGAATCAAGGCAAACGGGTGACCCGATCCGCCTCAGATTGTGGATCTTACGAGGGATTCGCCAGAATCGATGGCGGCGTGAGACGGAGACTCGGAGACGATTGTGGAGTTGCGTTCTTCTTTGACAGATCCGAGAACTACAGTCGAGGCGATGGTCCGCGGAGACGGGAATAGTTGGAGATTCGTTTTCTTCAATAGATTTTCATGTCACCTTTGGAGCTCTTCGTATTCGCCATGGCTCTCTCTCTTTTGTATGAGCGCTTTGATTTGAAGGAGAAGCTTCTGACATATGGGTCCACAATTAATAAAAGTGATCCATTCAATTATGATAGTCTGGGATAACAGGTTCGAACGGATTTGGTCCGGACTAGGGCCGGTCTTTGTATGAACCCCAGGTTCACTATCCGAAACTCAGGGCCGAATATATGGTTACAGGGCCGAACTTTGGATTGGATATTTTTTCTTTAATTAAGGGCTGGACTAGGATATCTGGTCCAAATCCGTCCATTAGCAGCCTTAGTTCTGTTATTTCTCTGTACAGAATTTAAGTCTCTGGGATATTAATCGGGGGTGCTAAAAAAGTAGACTTGCTGCATCCCTAGGTTGGCTCAGCTAGGTAAGTAAATATTCTGGACGTAATAAAAGTATAAAAGTAATAGTAAGTAAATCTATATATATATTTAAAGCGCAAAAAGGATAAATTCAGACGTTGGTAATTTTTAAAAAAATTACGGTATATATAGTAACAGTACTTGTGAAAGATTTACTTCCATGTAATAACCGGTAAATTTGAACTTCAGAGCTGTGGGAAGAGCTCGACCTATAAGAAAATTTTCGAGTACAGTAGCTAAGTATAAAGCTCCTTACGTGAAAAATAATATTGATACAAATTTCGATTAGGATATCTCTTATGAATATTTAAAGTCGAAAAATCTATAGACATTGTCATTTAAAAAAAATAAAATAGTAAAGTTCTGCTTTTTAGTTTTGTAACGTAGTAAAATTTATCGCAAAAGTGTTTAACAGATTGTCAGTGTTTAATTTCAAAAGAAAAGTTTTTTTTTAAGATAAATTGGAAGTATAAGTCATCTAACTTATGTTTAAATTAAATGTCTATGAAAGAGCCCCTCAGTCTAATTTTTAACTTGTGACCTTTCACTCAAGAGCTGGTTCTTAATTTCAAGAGGAGGGTTGCAGTGTTATAAGTTTTTTTTTTAACTACAAATGCCATAAATTTTCTATTTTATTAATGCTTCTATATTCTGAAATTCAAATTTTGAATCTAAATCGTTGATTTTGTTCAATTTAACGAGTGATGCTTTTTTTTTATATAATTTTAATTTGTAAATTTTGGTATTCATTTGATACTAGATGAAAAGGTAAAAAATGAAATATTGTTATTAACTATAACATATTAATTCTAATTCGTTCATCTTTTTGATCACTTGATCGAGTATCAAATGAATTTTAAAATTTAAAAAATATATATAATAAACTTATCGGTCGTTAAAGTAAACAAGATAAACAATTTGAATTCAAAACGTAAATTTTAAAATTTGAAATATTAATAAATTAGAGATGTTGTGGTATTTGTTGCACAGAAAACTTATGGTACTACAATGCTACTCTAATTTGAAATACATAGTTTCACTTTTTTAAAAAAAAAAATTGTCCACTATCTCTGTAATAATGATGTTAGTATGTTACTAACGAATGTACCTACCAGAAAAATTGTTTTAACACCTGTTATTAAATTGTGATAGCACCAACGTTGCAAGAATTGCTAACGAATGACGGGATTTCTATTATAGTGACTAATAATCCTTTGATTTTAATTAACACAAACACCTAAATACGAATCACCTCCTAAAGTAGATTTCTCAATCCCTTGTCCTTGAGCTTGATGGCCTTGCCCACGCTCCACAGGGACTAGACCTGTCAAAATTCCGTTCCGCATGTGTGTTCCGTTCCGTTCCGTCCAAACGAAACGTTAAATGGAAGAGATTTCAGTTTCGTTTCTGAAAACGGAACGGAAACGGAACTGAAATTTATAAACGTTTTTACAACGAAAAACGGAATTCCACTGAAATCAATGGTAAATAAAGGACGGAACGTTAAACGGAATGGAAAACTGTTACGTTTGACGAAACGGAACGTTAAACGGAATCAATTTCTATTCCGTCGACTGAAACGGAACAGAAGCGGAACAGGCCTGTTCCGTATTCCGTTTCAACGTTTGACAGGCCTAACAGGACCCTCGAGCTCTATTAAACTGGGGTCGAGTCTTCGATTTCGAACATAAATCGGTCAGAGTTGTCCAGTCGTACTCCGCATCTGTCGATACAAGTGTCCGTCAGGAACCACTCACAGCCTGTCCTTATATTCGACTTAGGGGGGCTAAAACGGACCGTCTTTTGGTTTTGTGTCGAATCCTATCTAGGAGCTAAGCATTTAAATAACTGGGGGAGATGAACTGATGTTGTATTGAATATTTCATCTCATTAAACAAAAGAACTCGACTTTAGTCATCTGCAATAAGTAATATTCTTCAAAAAAATGTTTTAATGAATGAATACTTTTTAAAAAAAAAAGAAAAAGAAAAAATCAGCTTCATGCTCAAAAGAGTAACACGTAGTGCAGGCCCATCTGCCGCTGGGAAAGCAACCAAATATTTCTCCTGTTTATTGAACTTTATTGTGCCGAGCATGGCAACTTGGCGAGCCTAGTATAGATGCCACTTTGTAGGTCAAGATCTCATGCATGATTATATTTACGATGGTAAAATCATATTTTCATAAAAAATTGTTTGCATTGGATTCTACCAGTTTACCTACCACATCTAGATTCATTAACTGTAACTGAATTTAATTTCTAACTGTATTTAGATTTGTCTCATAAAAGCTTGTCAATTTTTAATATTAAAGATATAATTATATAAAGTAAATTTATTTTATCCCAACTATATTTTGTAATTTAGAAATTTGTTGCTTCCCATTTAAATGTTCAATTTTTTTTTCTGAAGCTGTATTATTTTAAACTGATATTTAATGAATAGTAAATTTTTTCCCATACAATTACCAATACTTGCAGTTAGGTTTATCCAAAGCCAGCACATTTAGATTAAACCTTAATTATTACAGTTATTGCGGATAATTATGAAGTGTTAGGTGTCAAAATTGAGTTGCTAGATTTTATATTTCTATTATTTTTTGAAAAAAAATAATTCTACTGGGTTATCAGTTGATGCCTACTTAGGTTTATGGTCCCAAATTCCGAATATGCAAGATACGGATCTTTAATTAATTTTTTGCAGGATTAAGGAATATTAGAAATAGATAGGATGGTGCTTGATTTTTTTGGTGGGGATTTTAATATAGTTAGATTTAGAAATAGAAAATTTTGGAATAGTTATAATTTTAATGATAGTAAAAGATTCAACGCTTTTATTCGTGATTTAAATGATGCTGGTTTAAAAAATTCTAATGCAATTAACATGGTCCAATGTGAGGACTAACGACAGCTCCTTTTTTTTTTGTTAATTTATTAGATAGATTTCTTTGCTTGATATGAAAAAAAAAAATGTTTTCACTTTGTACTACTAATTGTTTATCGACTTTATCTAGAATTCACAATTCGCAACGGCTGCTAAAGAAGGCCAAGTTTTAAATAACAGATAGCATATTCATAACAGACAAGCTCAAGTCATATATAACGGATAGCGAGTAGTGGTCATTAATTTTTTTTTTCGAAGACATGTTGGCTAGCTTCCAACGGCAATTAATTAAATAAATAAAATTTAAGAGTACAAAGTCAAAACATACCAGAGGGTAGCGGTCATTAATTTAGCGACCGCTATGGAATCACATCGGACGTGTACTAGTTTACTTGTTTATTACATCATATGCATATTTTTATTAAAAATTAAATATCTTATTATATCATATGCATGCATGCTTTAATAGTTTAATCTAATCCATACAATTTTACAATCCATCGTTGTAATACACAAATGTCATTGACTTAATTTTGAATTAAGTCCATTGGAGTTTATAAAAAAGATATGTTCATAATATTTATTTTTATATCAGCAAATGACAAATTATGTCGCTATATTTCTCTTAAACACCACTTAATGTGTCTATATATCGGTAGTTTTTACTATTCTAGAAACCATAAGAAATAAAAAAGCTAAAAATAGATGGACTTAATGTGTCTATATATCGGCATTCTATGCACTACGGACTTTTTTGGGAATATTTTTATAGATTGACAAATCTAATTCAACCAATCCAATCTACATATTGAAATCTCATAGAAAAAACCAAATTTTACAATTTTATAGATTTTATTACTATTTTTTTCGAATTTTTTTAAAACTTGTCATTTTTGGAATGTTGTACTATTTACAATTTTCCAAAAATGACATGGTTTAAAAAATTCGAAAAAAATAGTAATAAAATCTCAAAAATTGTAAAATTTGGTTTTCTATGAGATTTCAATATGTATATTAAATTGGTTGAATTAGAGTTATCAATTTACAAAAATACCCCCGAAAAAGACCGCGGTGCACAAAATGCCCTATGCACTATAGTGCATATTAAACTTTCTCTACTTTATTTTATCTTTTATGTAATATTGCAGTATACCATCAACCACTGCTCATATTCTGGCAATGTTGGTTATGAAAAAAGATCATACAATGTACACGGATGCTTCGAAGATGGGATTAGGATGTGTTTTGACTCAAGAAGATCACGTGATAGCTTATGGATTTCATCAGTTGAGACCCTAGGAGAAAAATTATCCCACCCATGATTTAGAGATAGCAGCCATAATTTTTGCTTTAAAGTTGTGGAGACATTATCTTTATAGAAATGTAAAATTTTCATAGATAATAAAAACTTTTAAGTGCATTTTTACCTAGAAAGAGTTAAATCTCAGACAACGTAAATAGTTTGAGCTTATTAAGGAGATTAGGAGCTGGAAATACAATATTATGCCGGTAAGGCTAATGTAGTGGCGGATGCTCATAACTCGGGATTTACCATACACCCTGGATAAGTCAAAATGTATCGAGATTTAAAGAAAAAAATTCTGGTGGCCACGAACGAAGGAAGTAGTTGCATATTATGTACACTGATGTCACATTTGTCAACAAGTAAAAGAAGATCGACAAATATTGGCAAGGTTAATACAATTATCTTAGAGACCTAAACATAAGTTTGATTCAATTATCATGAATTTTATCACAGGATTACCTGAGCACCTGGAATTATGATTCTATTTGGATAATTGTGGATCAAATAACTAAACTAGACAATTTTATTCCTTTACGGATGGACTATACATGACCTAAATTGGTAGAACTATTTTTGAAAATTCCAACTTAAATATCACGGATGCCCAGGAAAAATCATATTAGATAGAGATACCCAATTTACATTCAATTTCTTGACAAATTTCCAAAAGACAATGAGTACTTGTGTTACTTTTAGTTATGCTCTTCGCCCCTAAGCTGATAAACAAACGGAACGGGCTAATCAAACTGTAGAAGATATGCTACAAGATTGCATATTTAGTAACGGTGGATCATGGATACAATACTTAGCTGAATTTGCCTATATATGTAATAAAAACTATCACACTAGTATAGGTATGCCACCATATATGAAGCATTGTATGGGGAAGTGTGTAAGACACTGCTATGGTAGAAATCTCAGGGATTGGTAGTTTCAAATGGGCCACAATTAGTAGCAGAGTACAAAAATAAAATTCAGATGATTTTGAAACGATTGAGATCAACCTAGGAACGGTATAAGAAATACTTAGATTCGAAAATGATAAACATTCAATTTAACAAGGTGATTATGTACCAATGAAGGTATCATCAATGAAAGGAGTGAAACGATTCAGAGTATCTGACAAAAAGTAAGTCCTGGAAATATTGTACCTTTTGCAATAACTAAACAAATAAGAAAAATATGTAAGGATTTTTAATTCAAGCAACGACTCATGTTAAACTTTAACATAAACTAAGCGGAACCGTTACCTGAATTCATCTGGTTATTCTATGATCTTGAATAGGTCTTCTAAGCTCTATAATACCTCAGCAACGTACGTGTGTGCACCATGGTAGGGAGAGAGATCTTCCAGAAGAGCAAGACGTGCCTTAGAGTACCGCGCCTAAACATTGAGCACTCTATTCTCACAAATTCTAATGGAGAGAATCGAGAGAAGGCTAGAAGAGAAAATTGCTATCAACACATGTATGCAATTTCTACTGTCTGTTGTGTGTCTTGTCTCATGGGGACCAACCCCTTATTTATAGTGGAGACAACAGGATGCCATCCAAGTATTACCATAATGGTCCATCAACATATGACAATATTTAATTACAAATCCACCAATATTAGGCATCACAATCTTTTACACAAATCTCCAAGATATTACACTTGATAGCCATATTTATTCTTGGGATATTACCATATTCAACAATCCTTATTCATTAGCAATATATGTCCATAATGATGAAATATTTCTTGCAAGATTTCCTAAATATTCCAACAATCCTTGACTGATGCACGAACTAGAGAAAAATAATGGAAAAAAACACGAACAAGAGAGATTTTAGTTTTGAAATCACACAGATTCTTAGAATTTTGATAAAATGTTAATTCTCAAAACATAACTGAACTGTCATAAGGCACGACGACTGTCTTAATAGACAATATATACAAAAAAACTAGACAGAGAAAAATATATGAAATTACTAAAACAATCCTAAAATTGCTAAAAATTACAAAGAAAGACTCAAAAGTCCATGAAAGAAAGCTCATATCGCAAATCCGAAATGACGATTTGACCAAAACGAAGCTCATATCAAATTTTAGTCCGGTCCGACGGTCAGATTAAAAGTTACACCCATTTTATTGAGGTATGCCCAAGACCATATTGCATCATTGACCATCTTGTATAATTTATACTTAGGGTAACAATTGGGAGATCTAAAGATTCTCAAACCATGCCACTTATATTAATGGTGCATTCAATTTTGATGCCGGACCCATAACTGGTACGGGTACAATTCGCTGTACAGATGTTAACAGTACGGACAATGACTCCAAAATAATTAGGGTAGGTTAGACACATAAACTAGTATTAATGTTTGTTTGGTATGATAGACACGTAACTAAATATATTTGCATTGGTCCTAGGTCAGATTTTATAGATTGAGATGTGCTGGAATTGACGAGTACCACGAGTGCAAGATTAGACGGCTTATGATTTGCCACCTAAATAATGATGGAGATGAAACTTGTTTTAGTTGGAAAAAGAAGTACAAAAAACATACCGTTGTTTAGGTTTGGACCAAACTTGGTCAAATTTGAACAGACCCGCCGATTTTGCTATGGAATTCAGGTAAATTTTACTCATTTATTCCGGTTTCTTTGCTTGTTTCGTCATAAATGAATTATTTTTAAAATGGACAAAAATTGCGGGATGTATTCGAAAAAGTGATTTGAGGCACCATAGGGGTAATAGTCTTCGAGTACGATTAGGCCGGTCAGTATTAATGTTTCACCGTTCCGTTCAAATGGAACGGAAACGAAAGAGGAAATCGATTTCGTTTTCAAAAACAGAACGGAAACGAAAATAAAATTTGTGAAAGTTACTGAAACGAAACACGGAAATTGACGGAAATTAGCTGAAATCAAAAGAAAAATCAAGAACGAAACGTTAAACGGAACAGAAAACTATTTCGTTTGATGAAACAAAACGAAAACGGAATAGATTTATGTTACGTTGGCTGGAACGGAACAAAAAACGAACACGTCTGTTCCGTGAATGTGTTAGACGTTTGACAGGTCGTACGATAGTCTTCACTGTCCAATTATTAATAGATTTAATAGAAAGGAGAAAAGTCGTGCGATTCAAACAGGCTATTAGAATAAAACAAAGAGAATAACATATCAAACCAGCCGCACGACAAGAAGAGAAAAAGGTGAAAAATGAGTGAAGTAAATTAAAAGGCGCGGATGTAAAAGTAAACCCACTGATCAACAAACAAAGGAAACTTTCTATTGTAAACACATAAAATAGTTATATGTTCGAATACAATGAACACATAAAATAGTCGCTTAAATAAAGCGAACACATAAAATAAATAAGGTGAAAATATAAATGATCAAAGTGAATACATACAAACAAAAAAGTTTAATAACAATAAATTGAATATGTATATAAAAATCTCAACAAGGGATGACAAAACTTATTTTTTTTACATGTGTTCACTTCGATTATATACATGCTCATTTTGTCTATCTTATATGTTCATTTTGTTCAAGCGATGACAAAACTACATATGACATTTATCATTTCTCTGTAGTTCCCAATTTTATGATTTTCCCAGAGATTACTTTTTTTAATAAAATATAGTAAAATTTCTTTAGTTTACTTCCGTTTTATTCTAATTTATATTAGGAGCAGACAACTTTTCCTGTCAAAAAAAAAAACAAATAATTATACAGCCAGTAATTTTTAAGCAAGTTTTAATATGTTTTTTTTAAGGTAGACCAAAATCAGTCAAGACTGACGGATCAATTATAAGTCAATTTTTTAGATTCTAATTGCTAATTTGAATCGTCCAATGTGTTCTCCATATTGAAATCTCATTCGAGACGAAATTTTACATTTTTCTAAATTTGTTTACTATTTTTTAAAGTTTTTTAAAAATCGTTGTTTTTTAAGGATCTAGAATTGTTTATATTAAGAATTTTGTAAAATACCAAAAAATACTAAAAAAAATTCAGAAAATATAAAATTTGGTCTCCAACGAGATTTCAATATGGAGAACACATTGAACGGTTTTGATCGACTATTAGGATCTCGAAAATTGAGATTTAATTATAACTGATGGACTCATTCCGTCAATCACGACTGAGTTTAGTCTACCTCATGTTTTTTTTTGTTTGTAGAAGCAACAACAACAACAACTAAGCCTTTTGTCCCAAACAAGTTGGGGTAGGCTAGAAAGAAACCCAACAAGAGAACACATCCAAGAACAAAAAAAAAAAAATACAAAACATAAAAATACTAATAGTAAGACTAGCCATACTAATAATAATACCTCTAATAATAATAGTAATAGTAGAAACCTAGACCTCGACCGTGACCTAATAGAGGGACCTACAAACCTATGGCATCGCTCCTACCCCTAAGTTCCTACGTCATGGCTCCGGTACATGAATTGCTAACTTCCAAGCGCTCCTATCGATCACCAACTCCTTGGAGACGTTCCATTCTTTAAGGTCTCTTTTCACCGCTTCTTCCCATGTCAATCTTGGTCTCCCTCTCCCCCTCCGGGTGTTCTCGAAATGATTAAGAATTCTGATACGTACCGGTGCCTCTGGAGGTCTGCGTTGGATATGTCCAAACCATCTCAAACGATGTTGGATCAACTTCTCCTCTATTGGTGCGACCCCAACCATATCTCGTATGTCATCATTTCTAATCCGATCTTTCCTCGTGTGACCGCAGATCCACCTCAACATACGCATCTCAGCTACACTCATCTTCTGGACATGTCGTCTTTTAGTAGCCCAACATTCTGCGCCATACAACATCGCAGGTCTAATTGCTGTCCTGTAGAACTTGCCTTTTAGCTTCTGCGGGACTTTCTTATCGCATAGGACGCCTGATGCTTGTCGCCATTTCACCCACCCCGCTCTTATCCTGTGACTAACATCTTCATCTATCTCGCCATCGCTCTGCAGCATCGACCCTAAATATCGAAAAGTATCTTTCGTAGGTACTACCAGCCCGTCTAGACAGACATCTCCGTCCACTGGTCGTATCCCACTAAACTCACACCCCATATACTCCGTCTTAGTTCTACTAAGCCTAAACCCTTTGGACTCTAGAGTTCGTCTCCACAATTCCAATTTCCTATCGACCTCCGTCCTACTCTCATCGACTAACACCACATCGTCCGCAAAGAGCATACACCAAGGAATCTCTCCCTGTATATCCTTTGTGATCTCATCCATCACTAAGGCAAAAATATACGGGCTCAAAGCTGATCCCTGATGTAGTCCTATTTTAATAGGAAAGTCACTAGTTACACTATCACATGTCCTGATGCAAGTAACGGCACCATCATACATGTCTTGGATGAGGGTAACATACTTTGTGGGGACTTTCTTCTTTTCTAGTGCCCACCACATAACTTTCCTTGGCACTTTGTCGTATGCTTTCTCCAAATCAATGAAAACCATATGTAGATCCTTCTTTCGCTCCCGATATCTCTCCATCAATTGCCTTTTTAGGAAGATGGCCTCCATGGTTGACCTCCCAGGCATAAACCCAAATTGGTTTTTCGAAACGTTTGTCATCCGTCTCAAGCGATGTTCTATCACTCTCTCCCAAAGCTTCATTGTATGACTCATAAGCTTAATCCCTCTATAGTTTGTACAGCTTTGAGCATCCCCTTTATTCTTGAAGATTGGTACTAGAGTGCTTCTCCTCCACGCATCTGGCATCCTATTTGATCGGAAAATGCTATTGAATAGTTTGGTTAACCAAACTACAGCCACATCTCCGAGGCACCTCCATACTTCGATTGGTATGTTATCAGGTCCTAGAGCCTTACCTACTTTCATTCGTTTTAAGGCTTCTTTCACCTCGGACTCTTGAATTCTCCTAACAAAACGTCTATTGGAGTCATCAAAGGAGTCGTTGAACACAATTCCTAAGTCGTCATCCTCTCCATTGAATAACTTGTTGAAGTAATCCCTCCACCTATTCTTGATCTCGTCGTCCCTCACTAAAAGCCTATCAGTCTCGTCCTTGATGCACTTCACTTGGTTTAAGTCTCTCGTCTTCCTATCTCGAAGCTTGGCTATCTTATACACGTCCTTCTCACCCTCCTTCGTACTCAGCTTCTGGTATAGATCCTCATAAGCCCGACCTCTTGCTTCGCTCACAGCTTTCTTTGCATTCTTCTTGGCCAATTTGTACTTCTGCGCATTGTCGTCGGTCTTGTCATGGTGCAAGCGTTTGTAGCATTCTTTCTTTTCTTTAATAGCTTTCTGCACTTCGTTGTTCCACCACCAAGTATTTTTGGGTTCGCGGTTGCTTCCTCTAGTAACTCCAAGCACTTCCGTAGCTACCTTTTGAATGCTAGCTGACATATCTTCCCACATCTTATTTGCTTCTTCACCTGCTTTCCAAGGACCTTCTTCAATCATTCTGCCCCTAAAAGTATGAGACACGTCTCCTTTGAGCTTCCACCACTTCGTCTTCATAACTCGAGCGCCTCTACCTACTCTAGAAAGCAGCGGAAAGCGAAAATCAGCCACCACAAGTTTGTGTTGTGAGACGACACATTCCCCAGGTATAACCTTGCAATCCATGCAGGCTTGTCTGTCCTCTCTCCTAGCAAGAACAAAATCAATCTGGAAAAAGTGTTGGGCACTGCTAAAGGTAACTAAGTGGGATTGTCTTTTTCTAAAGAAGGTGTTAGCTATCATGAGGTCGTAAGCTATCGCCAAGTTCAAGAAGTCCTCACCTTCTTGGTTCCTATCGCCATACCCAAAACCCCCATGCACCCTCTCAAACCCTCCACAATTAATTAATAAAATAATGCGCAGAAGTTGAGAAATATTAAGGACAATGGAAAGTTTAAATATATCAGCAATGATAATCTAGTGGTCCGGATTTTTCTGCACTAGAAATAAATTATAAAATGGAATAATAGTTAGTATAATGTTAAAAATTGTATCCGAATATTCGCATTTCGTTCCACGGAATCAAATATTATACTAGAGTTGGACATCGAGCTTCGCTCGATACATGAGTTCATTATAAAATTTAATAGTTTTAATAAAAGATATATCTTTATTGTAACGATTTTTGTTTAGACATATTTTTATTAATTTGATATTTTGACTTTTATTTAATTTTTGTGGGCTTATTTTTTTATGTATAATAACATTTATTAATTTGTTAATGATTTACTCTGTGCATCATGGTTCACGATAGATTTTCAAGATTCAAAAATTCAAACGGTCGATTCAAACCGTTCAAGTTGATCACAATATTGAAATATCCTTGGAGACCAAATTTTACATTTTTTCAAATATTTTTGCTATTTATTTTGATATTTTCAAATTAGAGGTCCTGAAATACTCCAATCATAATGTTCTTAAAAGTATCATAATAAATAGCAAAAAATTTTGAAAAAATATAAAATTTTATCTCCAAGGATATTTCAATATGGAGAACAACTTGAACGGTTTGGATTGACCATTTGAACCATTTGAATTTTGAATCTCGAAAAATGACTCGATGGCACGTTAGCAATCCTCTATATATATTTTAGTTTATTTTAATTACATGACATAATGATATGTGCATTTAATTATTATTTTGGGAATAACGTTTTGTATGAAGTATAACGTGTTTGTCGAAAGATACTTTGGATAATTGGATTAATGACATCATGTAATTCGAATAAAGAAATTAATTACGTCTTGTTTTTTCCACATATATAAAAAACGCTAATAATTAAATGTATTGTAGGTATATTATTGGTATGAATAAAGGCACGATGTGATAAATGATATATGTGGGAAACTAATTAGTTATAACATGTCATATATATATATATATTTTTTTGATAAAATTTACATTAATGTATATAAAATTTACTTATAATGTACTAATTATGTAACAACAATCATTACAAATAGTAATTAGTTATAAAAAAATTATATGCCTAACCCTAAGCTTAACGTCAAGCTCGGTTGTTGGTGGAACGGTGATTCTTATTGTTAGTAGCTTATATTAAACAATAAAGACAGCTTAACTACATGCCCCCAATCATGATGAACACAGTAATAAAATCGAGAGAGAACTCCAATTGCGCTTAAATAACATCCAAGATTAAATATTCACTTTTATTTTTTTTAGAAGAAAGAGAAAATTTATATATGAACATGTATTACCAATGTAAAAATGTGAATATGAGTTATCCAGAAGATATCCATACAATTTTGTGAGCACCGCAATGCAAGTCTGCAAGGGTTTGTTTCTTTTTGGGCACCAAAGGAACTTAAAAAATAAAAATAATACTGTGACATCATAACGTATTTAAGAATCAATATTTCTTCTTAAATATAGTTAGATGATAGAGTGAAAATAGAAACGTTGTAGTCTCAGTGTCTCAGACGACTGAGTAATACTTTGTCTTGAACCATAGGATATAGTCGTATGAAAACAGAAGAAATGTTGGACCAATTTTTTCCCTTTTTTGTGGAACCATCCATAAATTATCCCAATCTATCTTTTCCATGAACATTTATTACAAATATAAAAAACGCATCTAAAATCAAAAGAATTCAGTAAAAGACTGTTATCAATCTCACTAAGGGAATCGACTTCCCCAGCTCCCATATCTTCCCAAAATATAAAAAAAAAGTAAACAAAGAGAGAAAATTTTCTTCAAGTTTATTATCAGATCACCCTTCTGTTTATCCTAATTTGATTTATAGCTTTTTCCTTTCTGTCTTTATACTCTTTACAAATCCCTTTGATAAAATCTATTGACTTACCCAAATATCTTCCACATTCAAAAAATTATTTCCCAAACCTCCCGTATCGAAATTGGGCAATCCGAGATTGTTATAACTGTGCATGCTCATAAATGAATATGACCGATAGAATCTGACTAGCTATGGGCAAACTGTGCTTCTTGGGTGCCATAGCTATACTTCTGTTCAATACAGCCATATGTGAAGCATGAATTTGAAATCGGAGGTGATCATAATTGAACTCCAACTGAGTCACTTAGCAAGCCAATCGATGTTGAAATTTCTGATTAATGTTTTCAAACTCATGAATTATTGAATCCACTGTCAGTACTCTAGCATGCGGACCCATTTTAGCAGAGGAGCTGGCATCTGCCTAAATGCGCTCAACAAAGGGAGGTATCCAGAAGTACCGCATGATGTTCTTGAATTGTTAGCTAGTCACATCACACTTGAGTTACTTCGCGTGCTTTTGCACCCAGGTCCTATAATAATTTTATTAGTACTGCCCGGCATTTGTTGTGCAATTTTCAACCAGCTGACAAAATTTAAAATATGACTTTCAGATTCATGTTTTGAAAAAGGTAGTTTTCTTAAATATCTTCAATTCTTCATGTAAATCTTATTTGTAGTACATAGCTAATAATTATGGTGCTAATTAAGTGCGTTGTATTTACCGCTTGCCCCAATGTAAATGGAGTTCCAAGTATGAGGAGTTGCTCTTGTGGGATGATGTTTCCACGGCGATGGTCGGGCTGGAGATATTTAAGCCACCCGAGGCGACAGCTCTCACCAGTACTTTTCAGACCTATATATAAAATAAAAACGAATTTAACTATCAGTTATACATACCTATTATATATAGTACGATAATAGAAAAGCATGTCATCTTAAGTTTGAAAAAATAAAAGAAGATAGTAACTTTGGAGTAAACTTAAAAATGGATGACGTTTACAGCAGAAGCCAGAGACATTTATATAACTATAAAATTAATGAGTGCGAGATTAGTGACAGTTTCACTACCAATTAGGGAAATACAGCTTTGAATCACATTTAATACCAGAAATAAAAACGACAGCATTAAAGCTTCCCTTGATTTGTGCATCTAATAATATCCACTTCCATGATAAATGCAAATTTTTTAAGCTGGTAATAATATCCAACAATATTCTTTATTCTCCCTCTAAAATAAAAAAATTAAAATAACATTGTACAGCTGCTTGTATAATACAATGACCATACAAATAACCACCGCCACAAAAATGTTAGCATAATAAAGTGTAAAATCAGCAAAAATGTTTCCTTCATCTCAACCCTGTTAATGTCGAGATATCTCAGCCCCTGAAAATTTGCCTTTATGTTACAAAAAAATTGTCAAGATTACCTCTTAATTGACAATATGTGTAATTATCAATTAATGACGAAATATAAACACCACTGGTACTGACCATGTTCCTTTGATACACTGATGATGTATGGGTCAGTGAAAAGATACCATATCATCGCCTCGGCCAGTGGCTTTAACCTTGGTTCTAGCAGGGGTGATCGGTCAGGTGCACCGCTCATCCTAGTAGAGTAGTAGTCAATCTCAAGCTCTGGCCACATAATTGTAGTATGATCGAGCTAGAGAAAGAGGAAGAAAAGAGAATGACCTCAACTTACAGAATTACTCGCTTTCAGTTATCAAATTAAACAAATTAAAAGAAAAACACATAAGAAAATGAATTGAATGTTACAAATGGGAGATGAATTGTGAGTTCAAACAAACCAATTTTTCTATGATTCTGATTCAACTTACCATTAAACCCATCCTTTTGTGCGGTTGTAATAGAATCAACCAACCACCCTCTTGTAATTGGCTATGAAAGAAGGGAACTCGACGGCATTGAACCTGACGAAGTTATTGCCGGCACCCAGATCGATGCGACAGGAAGACTCCCTAAGTAGGAGAGAAGGAACGGCCGGGTAGGGAGCAAGAACACGGAGATGAGGAAAGGAAATGTGGTGGGCTTCTTGAGGATGTGCGCAAGGGAGGAGAGAGATGGAGATGGAGGCGGAGGGAAGAAATTGAGTTTGTGATTGGACCCTCTGTCCCTTCTCTGCGAGATTTATTAAGTATAATCGGAAATATCGGATGGAGATGATGCCGTGTCGACGTGTCGCGTAGGTAGCTTTAAAAATCACGCCAAAAAATCACGCAGATTATATTATACTATAGATAGATGGATGTGAATATTTAAAATCTTCTCCACATCAATGCAGGCATAAATTACATAGATGTTTGTATATGTAATCTCCTAAAAAAATATCAAGTTATTTGCATTTATATCTATCATTTATTTGAATGATTTTTCGGGTTTCACGATGTAATATTGCACACATCTATAATTTTTTGGCAATAGTTGGCAGAATGACGATGATGCATATCAAACGAAAGAATAATACAGATAGCTAACGTCTCATTGCAAGAGTTATTAGCAGAATGATAATGATACATATCAAACAAGTCATTTCATGAGAATATTCAAGAAATCATATCAAAATGCAAGAAACGATAAGGAACAATGATAGTGGACTAAAATGTAACTCTAGTGAAGATCGCATGTTGGAAATCTGGTTCTATTATGCACTGTATGATCGCAATCCAGTCGAAGCTCCACTCGAAAAATTATGGCATTTAAATTTTTAGATATAGATAATTATGCATAAATTTCAAATTTTTGAATATCATTACTAGAGAATTAATTTTTTAGTGCTTATTTACATTGAAATGTACAGCATCGCGGAACATATATAATATATAAAATATATAATCCATTTTTTTTTATCTCAAACATACATAAATTAAAATTTACTATTATTAAATAAACTCAACAGCACGAAAAAAATATGACAAAATCATACGTCTAGCATTTTAGATAATAAAAAATGTATGACGTAATGGCAATTGAAGTCATCTTTGAAAGGACATTTTTTCGAGTTTATGTTTTATGTAAAAGATATTGTTTACAAGGGTTAAACAAAACAACATTTATTTTTGTTTTAATAATTTTTAATTTAAATGTTGGAGAAAACTAAGTGAATCATAAATTGAGTTCATTAAATTGCAAATAACCATCATATTCATTATTGGTAGGATGCATAGAAGTCATATTAGTAAGAGAATCTCGATCGTTTGCTGAGAAACGGATAACTCGTGATTCTGAATGAATTGAGGTAATAATTTTGTGATTTTATATTTGATTGCAGTTTATTTCTTAATATTTAGAAATGCGTTTCTTGTTTAGACTGGCTTTTTTTTCAATACAAATAAGTTTTTGATATTTTGAGAGTTACGATCGAGAATAATTTTAAAGAATTAAAATTCCAACTCTCGTGTAATTGTTTGTGACCGTACCAAGTTCATTTACTTATTTTCTAATACTAATAATGTTTGATGTCTGTATTTACTATTTACAAAAAAAAATGCAACTCAGGTGCCAATATACAATACAATAAAATAAAGTTTGGTTAGTTGGAGATTTATCAATTTATTGGATTTTAATTCAAACATTGCAGGGTTACGACATCATGTATGAAATAGATTTTCTATTTTTTTTTCCAAAATCACCAAGTTTATAATTGCCCTTATTGTCATGAGTATTAATTTGTTTCATTTGAGAAAGTGTCCAAGTGTTGTATTAAAAGAAATTCAGCTTTGAGTGATGATTTTGTGTTTGTATATGATGAATTTGATTGTTATTGTGCTGTATCGAGAATCCAATGCAACATGAATTGTTTCAATCTGATATCTGAAAAAAATGTCCGAAACTAAACAATTCAAATCAACCCCGAAATATATTCAAGATGGTCAAAAGTCGGCAATAATTTATAGTCCAATCGACGATAATGACTATAGTACATCTAAAACATGAATCAAGCAATGCTTTGGAGTTATTTTTTAAGATTCGAAATTGAAATGTCTGATCCAAACCGTAAAATATTTTCTTTGTATTGAAATATCCTTAGAAATAAATGTTTACATTTTTTATTTTTTTTATTATTTTTTTTCAGATTTGACAAAATTGTTGTAAATGAAGTGCCCATAATGTTTTTAGATTAATGAATTTGTAAAATCTGAAGAACATACTTATGGTTTAGATCAAACATTTTAATTTTAAATCTTGAAAAACAACTCTAAAACACCGTTTAATCCGTGCTTTAGAATGTACCATAGTCATTCTCTTAATTGACCCTAACAAATAATATGACCCAACATGAAACAATCTAAAAAAAATCTAACAATAATCTAAAGTAAAAATCGATGAAGAACCACCGCATCTCCTATTTCAAAAATCACTTGGCCCCGTTTGGATCGTATGAAAATAGGAGAAATAATTTCTTCCTAGACGTAAATTTATTATAAACAATCCAAACTCTTCACAAAATTACACACTTTTCAATACTTTTTCGCTTAGAAATAGAATATTCCTCTTATTTCTGAACAATCCAAACGGAGGCAAGAAAAGTACGAACAAAATTGAAAAAGGCTATCGTCCTTCGGTTAATTGTGCCAATGTCCTAGGTAAATAAGATATTGAAAAATATATGCTTCGCTCGGCGTGCAGATGGTCAAAAGGGCTCCAGCCCAACAGTGATGGAAGAGTATCAGCATTATTTTCTATTCCTATTTTTTTTAAATGAATATTTGATGCTACATAATATCATTTATTTGGTTTCAATTTTTTTGTCAAAATAAATAAGAGAAAGAGTTTCAGCCTCTAATCCTTTTTCAATAGTTAATAGCATGCAAATGAGAGAACTAGCTTTTTCTCTAATGCTAAAACTTCGCATTTTGGATGAAAAATCGTGTGTTTTCGAAACTCAGTTAAAATCTTGTAAATATTTAAATTTCAATAAATTCAAGGGAGTCGACTCTCATTATCTTCAAAATATAGTGTGCAATTGTCAAATTTGATTATGTCCGAGTACGATTCGTTTCCAAACTGATTAAAAAAATCATTAAATCCGTACCTCTGTATTAAGGGGCCGTTTGGATCGCTTAGGAATAAGAGGAATAGCTTTTTCCTAGGCGAAAATTTATTTCTAACCATCCAAATTCTTCACAAATTTATTTCTTATAGAAATAGACTATTCCTCTTATTCCTAAGCAATCCAAACGGCCCCTAAAAGACTACAAAAACTATCTGTATATTGGACCAAGTTATCGGAATGGGTAATAGCATATTTGTTTACAGTTCCAGTAAATATTGTAACAACGTCTGTAAGAAGTTTTCTATTTACGTATATACTGAATACTGATATACAAGTGAAGCGCATTACAATTAGTCTTATATACAAATTAATATGCACCTACTTGGCTATCTAATTATCTACTCTATGATTACTACCTTGTAATTAATACCCCCATTGAAAAGAGAATAAAGAAGGAAAGAAAGAGGAGGAAATAAAAAAGGCCCACTCCAGCCGCGCACAAATGCAAACATTCCATGCTGAATAAAAGCGGATATAATTTTAATCCCATCTTTTATTTTTTTTTTCTAGGATCTCCCCTGGCCACAGGCCACTAGTACCTAGTGGAAACTTTACAGCTATTTTAAAAGCTACAAGGGGCTTTATGTAACCTTCCCCTCCTATAAATAAAACAAAGGTTCCAATTCTAGCTAGGCACTTTAAATGCCAACCATTGTTGATATCATTCCGTAGGAGCTTGTTAGGTACAATGGTTTCTTCTACCACCACTTCAATGCCTCTTCCTATGGCCAAAGATATTCTTCTCTTTTTCTCTTTGACAATACTTGTATCCATTTTTCTCCTGTATACCCATTTCATGATCAAGTGGAGCAGGGAAAATAAGAAGAGAAGAAAGACGAATCTTCCACCTGGCATGAGCCTAGGTTTGCCTTTTCTGGGTGAGACCTTAGCCTATCTCAAGCCCCATAAAGCCACCTCTATAGGCCATTTTATGGATCATCATATCAAGAGGTGCAGTAAATTATCTTTTCCCTTTCAATAACCAAATATTAATATGTTAGCGAAACTGCAATGTTCCTCACACTCACTGTCCTGGTACTACTCGTGAGTCGTGACCTGATAAGATTAGCCATAATTAATTTGAAGAGCTACCAGGAGATTTGTTTGTGCATGCAATGATGATTATTTTAAGAAGATGTATACAGTGTCCTGGTTTACTAATTTATAATTAAAGCACACTCATTTCATCTAAATTCTAAAGTCTGATCAATTCATCATTAATCCCTTATCTTGCTTTGACTAGTATTTCCACTTTGCACATGGTTTTCCTCTTTTTTCTATACTTGAAATAATAGAAGCTAGTGTGGATTGAGCGCATATGCCATCTTGATCTTTATCAATAATTTCTTTATTTTTTTTCCACCCTTGGCTCAACTTCAAAATACCCAAAAAAATTTTTGGACGTCTTTGAAAACTTGTCTTGGTAGATGAAAGGTCTATGCACTTTTGTGTAAATACACTCCTTCTGTTTTGACACCGTAATTACTAGGAAGGACATAACCAAAGGCAGGTTTCCTTAATTAAATGCCTAACATGGAATTTATGGCTCGTAAAGTTTAAATGTACATGCACATAAACATAAATACATAAATGTGCACATCAAGACATAACAATATTACTGGTACCAATCACAGATATGGAAAGATCTATTCCTCAAACCTGTTTGGGGAGCCCACAATAGTGTCAGCCGATGCCGGTCTAAACCGTTTCGTGCTGCAAAACGAAGGGAGGTGGTTTGAGTGCAGCTACCCGAAAAGCATCGGAGGCATTTTGGGAAAATGGTCGATGCTGGTGCTAGTGGGGGAGATGCATCAGGAGATGCGAATGATTTCCCTCAACTTCCTAAGTGCTGCCCGGCTTAGAACGTCTCTACTCCCGGAAGTAGAGCGGCAGACAAAACTTGTGCTTAGGTCGTGGCCAGTCGAGTCGTCTTTCTCTGCCCAAGAGGAAGCAAAGAAGGTTAGCATTTTGTTTCATGCTTGGGATAGATAGGTTGTTACTACTGAATAACAATGTTGGAGACTTGGATTGGATATATATATGATCAATGTTGTGTATATATACAGAGGATGCTCATAACTTTCTGCTCCAATTAATTTTCTTATTTCTTAAATCTAGAGTTGCTTAGAACTTACAAGAGCAGACATCAAATTATAAAAAAGTCAAAAAAAATAAATTACTAAACAAATAAGCATAGAGGAGTAGAGGACTACTACAAATATGTATTGGGCCTTGGTGTGTAAATGCAAATAGTTTATTTTCTAGGGGGTGGGGGGGATATATGACACTCACCATGGAGTGCTAAAATGAAACCAAAAATTTTTCTTCTATTAACAATTAATTCATTGGACCATATTAGAAGATTCAAAAGTCAAATCCTCAAACTGGCTCAAAAAAATTTCTATATATGTTAATTCAATATCTAAATTCTCAGAGATTATTTTATTATGTAGTTTACTTTCAATCTGATGGCAAAGAATATAATGAGCATGGATCAAGAAGAAGCTGAGACAGAAAAATTGAGGCTAGAGTATATAACCTTCATGAAAGGAGTTGTTTCTGCCCCTCTAAACTTTCCCGGCACTTCGTATCGCAAAGCTCTCAAAGTATGTTTCTACATCATACAAGTTTCCATCATTTGATTCTTACATATCGTATTATTGTACAAGCACTCTTCTTAATTTGTCATTTCTTCATCTATATGATATTACACAATTGCAGTTGGATCTATTAGTCATTTAGTTGTTAATTGAAAAAAAGAGTTTTATCTCTAGATGTAGAAAGATATTAATTGGATGATTGGGACTTCTGTGAAAGTATGTAGTTTGATTCCTAGGGAGGTTATCAAAAAGAATTTCTTGGTTAAGTTGAGTACAGATAAAAGCCTTTGGCCATGTTTGCTTTTGTCAAGTCATGCTCCCATGATTCGTTGCTCCAACCAAGCTCCCGTGATTTTTGCCCAAATATATTATACTAAATTAAAAATTAAGGTGATGACCCACCGAAGCTAAACTCAGATGTACGCGTGAAGAGAGATTCATCATAACTCAAAGCCACAAGCAGCACTATTATGGTTCCAAGTATCATGGTCCATTCTTGTTATGGGCATTAATTATGGGGGTGTTAAATGCCTCCCAAATTGTCTCTTTTGAAATCCCCCAAAGGAACTTGTAGCAGTCAATTTATGGCTATTTGTAGGATATGTTTTTCTTTCCCTCAAGAGGTATGTTGACAATATATATTAGGAACATAACATCTAAATAAACAACAGGGACTGCTTTCTTTTTATTCAAGAATATATTCTAGCGATTGTATAGCTCTTTTAAACTCGGTCCATTTTGGAATTGAGTGTTTCCTAAAACAAAATTATTTGCTGGCCAGGAGTACATTGAATAGGAGGCACTCAATCAAAATTGAACGCCCAAGATTATTATTATTATTATTATTTTGAAATAAGTGGGTAGAACGCCGACCACTTTCCATTTCACTGAAAAGCATACCAGTTACTCGGCACTGGTATCTATCCAAATACCAGTGCCCCCTTTATTATCTCACATTCTCTGACCCTATCAACAGAAACATGTTTAATGCCCAATTATTACAACTATCTGACATAAGAAAAGAAAAACAAACAGAACATTGGGTTTTATGCAACATGTATCATAATTTGCCCCCCTTCGGCTTCACCATCTGTCCTTGTTTCCCCATCCTACAGTTGGTCTGGTACAATGATTTCATCTGGCCAGAAACTCCAAACCTCTTCCTGAGTGTTGTTGTCCACATGCCTGACCAATACATAAGCACTCTTTTTATATCTGAATAACAAACGCCCAAGATTGTTAAATAGAGATTACTCATTCTTGATTCTAGCTGTCTGTCCTGATCCAATGCAAATTGCTGAGGAACCCATAGTATTATCACAAACCTCTACATCCTTTCTGAAGTAGAAGCCCATGTCAATCTGGTGTAATTCATCTAAATTCTTAATGTGACATTTGTAGAAATAATATAATTTTATTTTTCTAAGTAATTTGTACAAAACCATTGCACTGAGACGCCAGGTGTTTGGAAATCTACTCATTAAAGTTTAATTGTTAATACTTTTTTAAAATGTGAAGAAATTAACAAATATATATTGCAGTCACGATCAGCTATACTCAAAGTTATAGAGAGAAAGATGGACGAGAGGCTAAGGAGATCATACTGCAAAGGAATGGAAGAGAGGATAGAGGAAGATGATCTCTTAGGATGGGCACTGAGGCAGTCCAACTTCTCGAAAGAGCAAATCCTCGATCTCTTGTTGAGTTTGCTTTTTGCAGGCCATGAAACTTCGTCCATGGCCTTGTCTCTAGCCATTTTTTTCTTAGAAGGATGCCCTGAAGCTGTTGAAGAGTTACGGGTAAGTTTCTAGGATAAATGATCCCGGGCAACCTGAACTATTATATGAAAATTTGAGTTCCTTGAAAAGAAATCAGAAAACCTGGTTTGTTATCCAATAGAGAATCAATTGCTTTTTACTAATTCCTGTGAGTTCTTTTCTCTATTTTTGCATCCACAGGAGGAGCATCTTAGAATTGCAAGGCAACAGGAGATGAGGGGCCAGTGCCACTTAAGCTGGGAAGACTACAAGCAAATGGAATTCACCCAATGTGTAATCTCTTTTATGTATCTCTTTCTATACAAAATAAGTCCTTTGTTATAAGAAGTACTATTGGCCTCTGAATTATGGTTCATTGGATGGTTCTAAACCAATTGAAACCATTTTAATAAGGTATGTCCAAATTTTTCTTGACACATTTTGCAATAATTAACTCATATTGTTCCTTATTTTATAGGTTATAAACGAGACACTAAGGTTGGGGAATGTAGTTAGGTTCCTTCATCGGAAAGTGATCAAAGACGTGCAGTACAAAGGTACATACTATATATCATTATTTCCATTTTTTTGGGGGTCTCAGATAGCGCGATATACCAGCTAAATTTGTTGATATATCACTCTTTATGCTTTTCTTTAGGATGGAATATTCCAAAATTGTTTCAGTCTATTCCTTTCTCTGTTTTGGTTGATTTTAAGAGGTTAAACTAAAGGAATAACAGGAAGCTGAAAGAAATGTCAATACTCAGAATTATTAGGGCAATGGAACAATGGTGAAAATTGATCATGAAAACTTTTGACTGTGATGTCATCTGCTTATTGTTCTTTATTGTTTTTGCTGTTTTTTTTTCTTTTTTTTCTTTGAAGGAATTGACATTCCCTCTGGTTGGAAAATTCTTCCAGTTTTAGCAGCAGTTCACCTTGATCCATCATTATATGAAGACCCTCAACAATTCAATCCATGGAGATGGCAGGTTAGTCACCATGTATAAACTTAAATTCAAGTGGACAACTCTCATTACATTTGAGTTTTTTTTTTTCCTTAAATAAATGTCATCACAATCATATTACAAATTTGAATTTTATTTCACTTCAATTTTTGGCTTCTGTAATTTCAATCTTTTCCTGTAAACACGTCAACTCAACGCAAAAAAAAATTATTTTGTCGCATGAAATTTTGGTTATGTTTTCCTACATAAGAGCCTCATAAAGTAAATACAAAAGAAAATAACCAACTCGCTAAAACAAGAACTACACAAATATTACAAGTAACAGCGAAATAGAATGGCTAATGATTATGACACGTCTTGTGCTTGGTGTGACTTCTCGTGAAAGACAAAAATTCGAGTTCCACATGCAAGTCAGATAATTCAATCATCCACTAAAGTGAGTAAGAAAACATGAGCAATTCCATCAGATACTAATAAACATGGAATGTCAGTAGATTTTGACATGAAAGTGACTCTGAATGTCCGCCACTGTGTGACTAGTCATCAATTAGGTTAATCCATATAAATACCCATTTTTCTTTTCCTTTTCTTATGAAATAGACTAGCAAAATCATTGTTGCAAACTTTCCCCGTGCAAATTTGAAAAGAGTTTTGTGGGGTACAATAATCTCCATATGATATGATTTGTGCTTATCCTAATGGATGGGTAATTAGTTCTCTGACCTTGCAAAACTACCAAGATGATTTATACAAATAGTTGGGTCAAACTTGTTAGTAGACTTGTGGTTTGGTCTCATTGATGAAAGCAACAATCTAACAACTTCATTCCAAAACAAACTATCTGACAATCATTTGCTCTTTTTCCATGAAGAGTCGGTCGCACCTGGGAGCGACAACACCTAATTTCATGCCATATGGAGGCGGGCCTCGACTATGTGCTGGTTTTGAGCTGGCCAAGTTAGAGATAGCTGTATTTCTTCACCATCTTGTGTTAAGTTACCGATGGGAGCTGGCTGAGCCTGATGAAGCCATTGCATATCCTTTTGTTGATTTTCAAAAAGGATTACCCATAAAGGTTTATAATATTACATGACACTCTTACTGTGTTCATTTTCCCTTTTTTTTGTTTGTATTATTGTTGTTCAGAGAAAGCTAGGAGGCAAAAGAATGAATAGTGAAAATGATTTTGTAAGAGATTGAAATAGGTCTTAGCATGCTTCATTATCTTCGTATTGTAAATATATTACGGTATAATATGATAGTAATTGCAATTAGTATTTTGAAGAATATGTGAGCCATATTGAATATACTTCCCCATATGAGGCGCCGGCGACTCATCCGTTTAGTCTTTTTTTTTGTGGTTTCGTGTATGATAATAATTACAGTTAGTCTTTTGTAACTAGCTAGAGCTGGCATGGATGTGGTATTATTAAGTCCAGAAGCCTAAGGACAACCTATATCCTTAATTTAATAATCTTTGATTAAATAACAACACAACAAGGAGCAATGATGCACAATAATTATAAAAAATAAAGCCAGTCCATTTTTAACTGGTGATTGACTAGCGTCAAAAAATAAAATAAAATAAAGTCCTTGTGAATTGACAACTCATGAGTTTTTTTTTTTCTCTCCTTTTGAGTTACTCATGAGCGTTATTACGTATTACTCGGATACAGAGGAGCCTTTTCGGTTGATCAATTTAATTGGAGCATTTTTGGGCTATGAGCCTACATGATAATTAAATATATCAGCCTGTGAGCCCAATTTATGGACAGTAACAGGTCTCTTTGCGGACAACTTTATATTAGCATGAACAGAAAAAAAGGGGCTATTCTTGAGGATTCTTCTGTTTATGGATGCATAGGCCAGGTCCGACTCAGGTTTACCGTAATGACTCATACCATACTATAGTTATTTGGTGATTGAATGTAATTTTAAGAGAAAAATGGAAATCAATCCTGGAATCTCTAATGAAGTTAGCATGGTTTAGTACCAAATCCGGGTTCTTACCATGGTTTTTTGAATTTTAGGCGCAAGATATATAGCAGTGCAAGGATGGATACTGTTTTATGTATAGTCCTTTGCTCCAAGTCTACTGTGTATAGAAGTGCATTCTGGCTTCTATATTTTAATGGAAGTATACGAAACAATTAGGCCCTGATCAAAATCTTATTTTTTTAACATGTTATTTCATTTCACTGGAAATTCTTGATTAAAATGAACAGATTTAGTATCATTTGGTTAGAATTCCCATGTAATTAGATCCAACAAAATCCCATAAAATCAATTGAAATGAAATGAAATCCCGCGTTAAAAAAAAAGAAAAGCATTTTGATCAGGGACAAGCATTGATATTAATAAATAGCACACTTTATTAGCAATATTGCTTATAGTACCGGTACACATATATGGTCCTGACTGCAGTACTCAGCTTTAAGTCAGCAGCTCCTAACCAACCAACCACCGTACCTAACAAAATTGTGTGTGTGTGAGAGAGAGAGAGAGAGAGTGTGTGAGAGAGAGGGAGGGAGTTTCTGCTAGTTACAAAACTTATTTACTTTTAGCAGGAGTGAAACAGAGAAAAGGAGATACACCTAGCCCTTAATACAACAAAACATATACAAGAAAAAAGAATGCCAATAAAATTTAACTATTGTACATGAATTGATGTAGTTTTATCTCCACATTGACCTTTCCAGATCGACAATACCAGATGCGAGTTGAACCCGCCTGGGAGTTAGTGCTGACGCAGCCAAACTTGTATCCCGTGGTGACCTGTGCTCCTATTAAGATTGATGAAAGAATGGTGAACTGGAGGAAAAAAGTCTAAAAGTTGCTGATTCATAATCAACATTTGAAGGAGAAAAATAACATCTCCAAGTTAATGAAAGTGATCATGGTCCAGCATTAAAAAACTTTATTGCCCTAATTTCTCTTACTCAATATAAAATTTATTGTGCCTATTCAGGTATTGTTTTATCCACTTAGCATCTGAGAGGCAAACAAAAACAAAAGTTGGAAATTCATATCATGTAATACTTGACGTGTAGAAAAGGAAGAACCTATTTTGTTCTTTCATATCTCTACAAAAGCAGAGTAGCCAGACAAATGCCTAAAGAAACAAGGAAGCATCACATACACCTCTACAATGTGTAAAATTTTCATTTTTTAGTCTTTATCATTACTTTATAAAAATGCTATAGTACTGTGCACTTCAATTTCTACTTAGTGACACAGAAAGCGGTCCTTCTCTTGACTGACCTAGTTGCTTTGTGAGGATGCTTTCCTTTTTTGGAAAAAATCAGAGAGGCTTAAGGGAACAGTTTGTATATACCCATGTTTCTTATTATCTTATACTATAAAAGTGTGTTTTTTAACAAAAGTTTCTACTATAGCTATCTTATAGATTAGCAGTAGCCAAATAATTAATAATAAGGGGAAGCATACATACCACGCGGAAAGGGAACTCGTCACCTTCGAGCATGTGCACAACTTGGCCCATTTTGGGACGCTTCTGGGCATCTGAATCGATGCACCTCAGGCACACCAAAAGGACTCTTTTTAAGGCTCTAGGAGGGGGTTGCACCGGCATTGATGGGTCGAGTACCTCTTCTATACGTCTACTTCCAACCATGCCTTTAAACCACTCCACCAAGTTTACCTTCATTAGTGAAAGAGCAAATCAGTAAAAACTTTCTACTGAACGATAACTATTGGTTCTTCATTACTTGCAAGACTAATATACAGAAGCGTATTTCTCGGTATGATACCTGTGACAAAATGAATCATAGCATATTTCTTTTTGCTTTTCTGGTTTTATTTTATTGTTAATTACACAAATGAGGTGCACTTTAAAATTAGACATTGGGGCTGAAGTAAGGAATATAGTTTGTCAAATGTAGCCTAAGCTGATTGAATTGAGCTTCAGTCAAAATGCAGCTTCTTAATGCACAAAATGTCATCTCAAACAGAAATGTACCTTTGTGAAATATAAATTTTTTTGAAAATTACCTCTCCAGGTTGTCGGTTGTAGTCAACTGGACTTCTTCCAGATATAAGTTCCATTAATAGAACCCCAAAACTATAAATGTCACTGCCTTCACTGAGAATACCAGTTGATGCATAATCTGGTGCCACATAACTAAACAAAATAATGATTCAGTATTATCAGAGGAATAAAACGATATTTTATCATATACAAGCTTCAAAATTAGCTAAGAATAATATTGTATTTGTAATTTTGTTTCCTAGATGATTTTTCAGGTTCAATAAGAGTAGTAAAAAGTGAGTTATGCTGATGATATTTCAGACTTAATTACAATTCCACTACTTTTAATTATGTCACTTGTAATAAATTGAGGTTCAATTGACCATACTAAAATTACAAGGTGCTGAGTTGCACAAGTAGGATTTAATCAATGCAAAAATGGATTAATTGAACTAAGTTTGGACTCACTGACTGATTTGGGACATAATTACTGACCTAATGTATTCCTGATACAACCTATGTAAACATTATTTTCACATAAAAAGAAAATGAGCTCATCATTCTTTATAAAAAGTACTTTCCCAAAATAAAATACAGGTAGATGCAAAAAAGATATGAATTACCCAAAAGTGCCCATGACACGAGTGGTGACATAGCTGGAGCCCCCACCCAAGAGCTTGGCCATGCCAAAATCAGAAACTTTGGGGTTCCATTGTTTGTCCAACAGTATGTTGCTTGACTTTATATCCCTATGGACTACTTTCGGCTCCAATCCTTCATGCAAATAAGCTATCCTGTAAACATGGATGAATTAAAATAAGCATATCATGAGCTACATTATCAATCAAGGGAGTTCGTTAAACTGGGATTGTGGTGTAATTTGAACTAAGAGTCTATTTTATGGAAAAAAATTTGTCTATGACTAAGAATTTAGCCTGCTAGCAGACACAAATTTGTTAGTAAAAGCAGTATCAACAGCCTATAAAATCCAGAACTCTACCAGTCAAGTTAAGTAGTTGAACTTGAACTGTAAAGAGAGTAGTAATAATGTACAATCATCATGGTGACCATCTGTAATTTGGTTATTTTATATTGGCCAATGTTTACCTTATATGTTAAGACCTACTAGTTATTGCATCGACAAATGAGAAACAAGTTATGTGTAGAAGCAGCACCGATCTGCCTTGGACATTATGTTGTAACACTTGAATTCATTACTGCTAGGATTAAGGTACTACTACCAGTCTGAACAACCTTTATGGCTCTTCTAATATTTGAAGCTGGTTTGTTTGGTGTGTATAACAGAACAACTGAAATTTGAGGGTGTATGTGAGCTTTAGATAGGGAATTAGTGGAACTTGTGGAACAGATACCAGATATATGTTAGCAATATGGTAATGCACAGGTCAGGTTCACAGAGCCTGAAATTGAAATACTTGCATCAAAGCAAGAAAATAAGGAGCCAACTTCTGAATGGATATTGTGAGCTGTTTAATTTTTGCTTGTCAGGGTTCACAATTTGACATAGAATGTAAGAAGAAATAGAAAAAAATAAATAAATTGTAAATCGAAGCAAACTAACCCTTTAGCTGTCCCAATTGCAATTTTCATTCTTACATCCCAAGTTAGGGGGTTGGCACGGCCCAATTCTCCATGCAACCACTGCTCCAAACTACCATTATCTACATATTCATATACGAGCATCCTGTGTTGGCATGAAAATTACTCAATTCATGGCCAAATCTTAACTAAATGAAAACTATTTTAAAGAACAACTTCAAGTCTACTAAAACCCTGAGTTTCCACCAACCATATATAGAACGAGAAGTACAACACACTCCAACATACAGGAAGTTTCCACTGCACCAGTTTCTCCTTTACACTTTTTAATGCAGTAAAATACCAAAAAAGTTTTTTTGTCAGAAAGAAGGGTTGGGGGGGGGGGGGGGTTATAGATAAAAAGTTGGTATATTTATTAAAGACATGATTAAATTTCCTGTAGTGGAAATGTGATGTTTTTATCCATTTTACAGCATGCGAGAGAGAATTTCAGGTCTTGGTAGGAACAAACATGAACAATTTACTTCCATTAAATGTAATGTCACCTTTTGGGTCCCTCTGCACAATAGCCAATTAGTCCTACTAAATTTTTGTGTCTGACTTTTCCGATGGCTTCCACTTCAACTTTAAATTCCCTCTCTGCTTGGCCCCTACAAGGAAATGAGTGTCAATAGTTCCCCTTTAAAGAAGAAACATTTAGTAATCTGAGTATCTAATTATACCTTGACGAAACCTGGTCACCTAGACACCAATTTAATGGAAGTACTTATTTCAAGCCCATGGGCCAAATTATAGGTCCATTCATATCTAATCAATGTAATGAATTCATGGGATTGTCTGAAACCACATGTTATGTTTTTAGTACTATTATGACAGCACCATGATATTGAAAAGGTACAAAGTGGATAAATTTCATCGATGCATAGAAATGGCAAGATTTTGGAAGTAATGGTTATGATATTTTACACTTGTGATAACTGTCAAATGCCATAAAAAAAATACTAGCGTTGCAAGGTCAATTTGCCAAAGTTTGATTTGATTATCCTGATCCTTGCGACCTTGCATGAGAAATGGTTTTCATTTGAAGAAAAGTAAACAAATGTCTATTTTTGTTTCCAAAAGAGAACAAAAGAAAAGATGAGCACGACAATTACCTTATCTTTCTAGCCTGGATTTCAAAATCATTAATTAAATAGGGTATTAGCTCCTTGGGCTTGAATGGTAAAAAAGGACAAAACAAAAAAAACGAAAAGTTTCAAAATATGGAAGAAGGTTGAAATGAAAAGTTGAAAACAAACGAAGAGGTATGTTTATAATTTTAAAATTTTGAAGGCTATATTTGCAAAGGGAAAAAAACACGATGAAATTGAAAAAGAAAATAAAGCTTTGCTTTTACACACTCACTTATTATCAAGTAAATTCTTCACGGCGACGACTGAGAAATCAGGTAGAACACCTCTATACACAATTCCATATCCACCCTTGCCAATCACACTATTCTCAGAGAAGTCCCCAGTGGCCATTTCGAGCTCCTCGACCGAGTACCACCTCCCCCAGCCCATCTCCTCTCTTTCAACATTCATGTTCGCGCGAGAGGAACTCGAACAAGAGGCCGTGGTCGGTGTCGTGGCAACGGTAGTAGTAGTAGTAATTGTGGTGGCAGTAGAAGGAGGAGCAACAGAGCACCCCTCTTCAATCCTCTTCATCGGCTCCACCTCGGCATGATTGGCAGCCTGGATTGGCGCAATCACATGCCTGGCACGTGCAGCGGCTCGGCTTCGTCGAAGGAGAAGGAAGAGGAGGAGGAGGGAGAGGGAGAGGAGAAGGAAGAAGAGGAGAGAGAAGATGACGAGGAGGTAGGAGAGCCTCAGGCCGAAGAGAGGCTTGGAGAGGAAGACTGAATCGTGGGTTGGTGCAGGTACTGCTCCGGCGTCCATCTCCGGCGATGCCATTTCTTCGCTCTAGTCCTTGCACTTTTTCTCTTTTTGCTTTTTGTTTTGTTTTTGTTTTCTGTTTGTAGGAGTGTTTGGAGAAAAGGACAAAAGGAGAGGCCGTTGGGAGGAGATGAAGATTGAAGAGACGAGTTGAGTTTCTTTTTTTCCCCTTTTGTACTGTGTTTTTAGTAGATATATTATATGGAGGGAAGAGGAGCGTGGTGCTATAAACGTGAAGGAGAGCGGTGGGAGAATTATGAGAGATGGTGTTTCATGCACCGGGGAGTGTAATAATCAATTATCATTATCATTAGTGCACTTCGTAACACGAAGAATTAATACTTGGACCTGCTAATAATGATTAGAGATATTTTATATTAATTAAATTGACACTTGAATATTTCTTTTTTTAAAAAAAAAGAGAGCACTGTAAGTAAGGGAGGGGAAAAAAAATACTCTTGGGTTAGTATTATTTCATCGCCAATATATTCTTCCAAATTGATTTATGTGATACTATAGCAGTAAAAGTGATTTACCAGTTATTTGAAAAAAAAAAATTGTCCGGTGACAATATGGTGTTCTAAAATTTTCAGCATTTTGTGATTTTTATATAATTTATGATGCAGAGCATGTTCTTTAATATTATAATCGCTAAATTTAAAATTTAACTCTAAGACTGTGCTCTAGAACGAAAACAAAGGAGTAAGAGGAGGGACGAGGAGGTATGTGCTCTAGAACGAAAACAAAGGAGTAAGAGGAGGGACGAGGAGGTAAGAGGTGCTCGGAACTTTGAAACTCCAAATTAAATGGGAGCGTATCCTCTGGATGGTTGTTATTCAACCATCCAGTGGACGTCTTTCGATATGAGCCGTCTGATTTGATCTAAACGGTTAGATTTTTTCGGGCCTATCAATCTTAGTATCATGCACGGGACATTTATAGCCATTGAGATTAAATCAGACGGCTGAGATCGAACCATCCACTGGATGGCCATCCAGAGGATGCGAATTCAAATTAAATCGGGGTAAATTGATTGGGGATTATAATTCTTAATGAGATCCCTCTTTCTCAGCTCGTCTCATCCTTCTCAATCCCTTCTTATTTTTGATCTGGAGCAAATAACAGCTTCCGAGCAAGTGAACCGGTAAGACAAAAATATCCTTCAAACAATTTAAGGAAGTTGTAGAAATATCTAACTAAATGGCGTGGATAAAAAAATTGCTGTAGTGTTTGATCAATATTTATTGTTGGACTTAAATTTTATCACTATATAATTATATATGCATGAGCATGTAACTTGTCGAACAGTTCAGAAGCCCATATTTCTATATTAAATATCTTTATTGCCTTGATAAAATTAATTTACAAGAGGTCAAGAGCCCATATGTCCTTGAAAGATTGCAAAAAATAATACAAAAAAATATTTGGAATAATTAATTTGTATTCATGAAAAGAGGGGGTTTTGTGAAAAGGAATGTGAATAATATTTGTTCAAATGGCAAAAAATGTCTACAAAACAGTGCTTAAGATTTGGCGAAGAACTGAAAATTAATATATACCAAAGTAATTGTAGATAAAATTTTACCGAGTAATGCATAGAAAATATTCTCTTTTAAACAAAAGTTTTTCTTATTTTTTCAAAACTTAAATGCGACACAGACAGTAAATAAAAGAAAACGAGTATTATTATGGGATAATAATAATAGAGAGTAATAATAACAACAACAATAAAGTTGGATTTTCATGGTTCTCAATGAAGTTTTTTTTTTTAAGAGATGTCGAGAATGAATAAAATATATACACGTAAAAAGAGATGTGCATGTTCTCAAGTGCTAATTTTTATTATTAAAATTTTACTTCACAAAAAGAAAAAAAAAAGTAGGTATAATCAATGTGGTGTACATCAAATCATGAACCACACGCATACGAAGCAGTCGCTATGCTACTGTGCATAACTACCGGTTTGGCGGTGCTGTTTTGCAAGTCTTGCCTAGCAAGCGTCGCAAAAAAGAAAAAAAGTCCAAAAGCTGACCTATGGCTACACAAGTCTCTTTAATGAAAATATAAATCAACAAATTAATCTCTTTATAAAAGCGTTGAAAAAAAATTAGTAAGAGTTCTCTTTTAATAAGATCAACTAAGCTTTTGCAGAGGGAGCTTTATCTTTCAAGTTTTTTACTACTTCTTTAGTTACGAACATAATAATTATTATTTTTTGGGGAAAAAGTATAGTTAGTTTTACATGGTTGATTCCAGTTATAAACTACAGTATCTGGATTTCGTTGTTTTCTAAAAGGTTTCGCTGAGCTTGTACAGTAATTCAAAAAATATTGACGTTATAATCCACAAAGAAACCAATTAAGATTTGGCGATTTTGGACATACAAAGATAAATAGTTACTTTAAATTAATTTTTAATTTATATTAACATATAATTCAAACGAACTCAGATTAAAAATTTATTTATTGAGATTTACAAATTATTAATTTAGAGATAAAACTTTTAATTCAAACGAGTTATTCTCAATTATTTTAAAAATATATATGTTTGGCTCCGTTTGGATAGGTGTGGGAAGAAGGGAAAAAGGGAAGAAGTGGGAAGAAGTATTGGGAAGTGTGTAACTTTGTGAAGAGTTTGGATTGTTTATAATTTTTTTTCTTCCCATCTTCTTTCTTCCTCTTTTCTTCTCTCATCCAAACACAAGCTTTAATCTTAAATAACTATCTTTAAGGTTTGTGTTGATATCAATGGAAAAATGTCAAACTATTTCACAGTGTGTAGAGGTCTCAAACAAGAGGATCCTATGTCACCACTTCTCTTTAACTTAGTAGCAGATTGTCTAAACCAAATTATTAAAAAGGGTCGGGATAGAGGAATTATCAAAGGATTGGATCCCCCAATAGATAATGGGCAGCCTGTAATTAATTTGCAATATGCTGATGATACTGTGATTTTTTGTGAAGCAAATGGATTGGTTATGCAGGCTGTTAAATGGGCTTTCATTGGATTCAAGGCTCTAGCAAGTATGAGAGTCAATTTCAAAAAATGTGAACTTTACCCAATTAATTTAGATGATAATGAGGTCTCAGTGCTTGCAGATATATTTGGTTGTAAAGTAGATTCTTTTCCTTTGAGATACTTAGGGATTCCTATACAATGGAAAAAATAAAAAAAACGATAGATTGGCAGATTATAATAGAAAAATTTCAACAAAAATTACAAGGTTGGATGGGTAATTTATTATCTTATGGTGGCCGATTGACTTTAATCAATAGCGTACTAAACTCCCTTGCAACTTACATGTTATCCTTTCATGAGATACCAGCTTCAATGCTCAAACAATTAGAAAAAATAAGGTCAAGATTTTTGTGGTATGCGAAAGATAAAGAAAAAATTCTTTTGGTCAATTGGGGGTAGTGTGTAGAACTAAAATTGAGGAAGGGCTAGGCATACTAAATCTTAAAATCCTGAACGATGCTATGTTGAGCAAATGAGTTTGGAGGTACAAGGATCCTTTAAGTAAGGGGTGGTGGAAAGATATTATAAAGATTAAGTATAACAAATTTCGTAATATTCAACATTGGTCCCCAATTTGAAAAAAATTAAAAGATTTGAACAAATAGTTGACCTTAATTGTCATTTCATTTTGGAAGATGGGACAAGTACTCAGTTTTGGATAGACAGATGGTGTGGTGAAATGCCTCTAAAGATACTTTTTCCAACACTTTTTTATATTTGTGCTAATAAAGATGCTACAGTTGCTGATGTTTTAGGAAGGGTGCTAAACTTACATTTCAATAGACAATTATCTATGAATCTTATAGATGATTTGTGTAACCTACAACAGATAGTCTCTTGTTTTACTTTACAACACAACTCTGATTCGATATCGTGGGGAAGTAATGGGGATGGTAAATTTTCAACAAAAAAGATGTATATTTGGCTAGATAATAGAGGCGTTCAAGATGATACATATGCCCCTATTTGAAAAATTAAAGTGTCCCTTAAGATACAAATTCTTATATGGTTATTATGTAAAAAACGATTGCTAACTAAAGATAATCTAGCTGTGAGGGGATGAGAAGGAGATCTAAGTTGTGTTTATTGTCATAAACTAGAATCGATTGACCATTTTTTTTCGGGTGTACCCATCAGATGGTTATATGGACATGGTTATTGGAGAGATTTCAAATAACGATATTTTTTAGTTCGGTTGAGGACTTAGTAGCATGAATTTCAAAATTAGATCATCATCAAAGTAAGATTGCCCGTATTATATGTTGTGGTGCAATGTGATGTGTATGGAAAGATAGAAATGCAAGATGATTTAAAAAAAAAATTCATTCATTTAAATATCTAGCCTCACAGATTTTGACTTCATAAACTATTGGTCAGGGCTATGGTCGGAGGAGATTAAAACTCAAGTTGCAGAGTGGTTGCCTTCGCTTGAGAAAATACCATTGAAGATTGCTAGAGGTGAGCTTACGGACAGCGGAGTTGAGAAGGAGGCGTGGATCCATGCAGTGGTGTGATCACGATGCGAACGAAGGAGAACAACTCGAGAGGCTGTGCTTGTTATCTCTTGGGTTGAGGAGAAACTTATTAACCTATCTTATGGTGTTTTGTTTGTTTTATGAATAAGTTTATCGATGTAATGAATAAAAGGAGATAGCGTTGGAGCACTGGTACTTAACGATTTTGGTACCAATGCGCCAGGTTCTTTTGGAGTGATGATTAAGTGAGTGTTGTAATAATATGTTTTTTTCGTCTTAATGAAAAGAGTGGTGAGCAATTAAGCTCACTTTGTTTTAAAAAAATAATAATAAATAGCTATCTTTAATCTTATTCTTAAACAATTCAATCGTATCCCTGAAAAAATAATTTTTTTTATTCCATTATAAGAAAATATCGAAGTTGTTCAGTTTATATCAGTGAAAATAATTTGAATAAATGGATCGTCCTTATCAAACCGACTGAAAGGACCGTTGTATAAATCCGAATTAGATGGAAGTGAACTAATAATGGCATATTGACGTTGTGCGTGAAATGGTCCACAGATCAAAGGCGAAGCGCCAAGATTTATTATATCAGGTGCCATTGTATGGTATCTCAAATTTTCAATGGAGAAATTCCATTTATACCCTTATAGAATTGTACAAATTAATGTGAAACATTTCCAGCCGATTTTAAAAGTTTGACAGTTGATATTTTTGTTTTTTTTTTATCCAATATGTGGATTCATTAAGTTATATATTTTGAGTAGCAACTTTTGATCTAGGGACAAAGAGCAACACATGTTTACTAAATGTTGCGGGTTTAAAATCCAACTAGGGATATTTAATTTCAAATTAATTAAGTTGGAGCGCTTGACTCCCATCTTATCTTAAAAAAAAATTGTATATTTTATGTATTTTTGTTATTGACGGTTCTAGTTTAAGGCAATATCATGCGGATTTATTCTAAAATATATTTTCAAATTATAGGTTTTATTTTGTGACAAAACTAATACATTGTTGCGTTAATTATCTGAATTCTATTTTTTTATGGCACATGCATCTGGCCTATTTGATATTGTTCTAGTTTATCTATAGTTCTTGCCCGTAATTATATTGTGTTGATACTTGATGAAGGTATTTTAAACCTAGGATATCAAATAAATTTATAACCTAGAGTTAACCTCACTAGTCGTTTTAGTTAAGCTTTAGGGTCGAACTCAAGAAACGGTACAACTGATTACTAGGCTTTACTTCCTCACGAAAGCTAGACAATTAATTTTTGGAGTTTTATGATTTAAAAAGACAATTATCTAAAGTGCAATTAAATAAATTATTTTTGGTATTTTCTGGACTCTAAATAAATGCAAGGATGTCCTAGGATTTCGTGTTCAATTAGTTTAGCTCTAAAGTACATCGGCCTACGACTTTCGTCGAGACAGAGGCATATTTCGGACCGAAATATATAGATTTCGGACCGAAATCCATGTTGTTTCGTTCCTAAACTTGCTTTAGACCTCTTGTTTTGACTTGATATTTTTACACAATGTTATGTGAAGGCTACTAAACAACCAGACCTAAGTCCTAACCTCAGCTATCGCAATTTTGGTTCTAACTTGGTATGGAACTTGGTTTTTACCACGTAAACAACTAAACCTATACTTTCGTTCTGATTTAGCTATTTAAGTATATTTAGTTGGGTTTCTAGAGGTATTTAAAGTCCTGTCGGATCATTAAAAGCTACACCTTTCGGTCGTAAACTAACCTCCTCTTTCGAGCGATTGACTTACCTCATATACTTAACTAATCAATTATTTGTTCTAGTTTAATGTCTTAATGGTGCTGCAGTTCATCAATAGGTAAACAGTCAAACAAATAATTAAATTAACTAAGCAAGATATAATTCTCAACAAAACATATCACATATCATAATATAAAGCTATCAAGTCATCACAAAATACTAAACTAATCTACTAACTACTACTAAGACATCATTAATTATCCTAACATGCAAGAAAAAAAAAGATACAAACTCCATCAAATCAAAATATCAAGAGAAAAGGAACGAATAAACCAAATATCGCTTCTAACTCGAGATATCGATCGTCTGAAGTCGTGGTTGGATCGGTTCTACCGCTGTCGCATCCAGAATCGCTCCAAAGTTGCTGCCATGGACGTGCTCCGCTGCGAGAGGTGGAATCCCACGCCTTTCGGCGTGAGAACGGTGGTGAAAAAGGTGGAAATTATTGTATGAAAGGTGGGATGCGTCTCTGGTCGAAATTCGTACTTAAAAACACCTAAGGAAAGACCAGGAGGCGGCTAGGGCAAGAGGGGATCCTTCCTTTTTTGAAAATTATCAAAAATCACTTTCCATAAAAGAAATTTCAGACCGAAATCTGGAAATTTCGGTCCGAAATGTATAAATTTCGGACCAAAATTCCAGAATTGAGCATTGATAGTATTTTGACCATAATTTCTTCATCCGGACTCCGATTGAGGTGATTCAAAGATCGTTGGAAAGCTTAGGATGAGCTCTACAATGCTATGGACTCCTTTCAATCATTTTATTCTTCAAAATCCACCCTTTTATGCAATTATTGTGTTCAATCCACCAAGTTCCTACAAAACAAGTCAAATTCCACGGCAGTGTCCAATCTTGCAAAATATAATGCAAAAGTGCAGTGAATATCATTGGTTTGGATAGTATTTTGGTGCCAAGTATGTTAAAATATATACATAAATAAGAGATATCAATACTATATTATAAGTTTTAAAAAATATGCGAAACATGTTTAAATTTTTTATGTTTTCTAGATGTATGCAGAGAGTGAAATCACCAGTTTTGTCATTATAACTATAAAATTAATTGTATTGATATAAACAACATTGCATAATGTGTGTGAAAAAAACTGTGATAAGATATCTCTAATTTTTTGCTGTTATATTATGTACTCTTTATATTATATATATATATATATATAGAGAGAGAGAGAGAGAGATTGGCTAAAGGATAGCCCGTATGCTGGAGTCGTTTTTCACAATCTAAAATGCATACAGTCGATCCGAAACATTCAAATTGTTCTCCATATTGAAATCTCGTAGGAAACTAAAATTTATATTTTTTCAAATTTTTTTACTATATATTATGCTATTTTAAAAAAACATTGTAAAGGAGTATTTCTGACCATTCAATTTTAAAATATCATAATATATAGCAAAAAAATTCGACAAAATATAAAATTTGGTCTTGAAAGATATTTTTATATGGAGAACAACTTGAACGGTTTGGATCGACTGTTTGAATTTTAGATTTTGAAAAACGACTCCAGCATACGGGTTTAATCCGTATGCTGGAGTATACTTTAGCCAATCTATATATATAGAGTTTAGCTACGGTGAGTCGCGACTCACGAACCCTCCGGTGAGTCGCGACCAAAACTCCTAGATCTAGATCAAAATGACCGATCCAAACCGTCCAACATGATCTCCCTATTGAAATCTCCGTGCAAACCAAATTTTTTATTTTTCCAAAATTTTTAAGTTTTTTTTTTTTAAAAAAAACTGATGTTTTTGAATGGTTCAGAACCAATTACATTAACGATTTTCTAAAATTTCAAAAAAATACTTAAAAATTTTGAAAAAATGAAAAATTTGGTCTACAAGGAGATTTCAATAGGAAGATCATATTGGACGGTTTGGATCGGTCATTTTAATCTAGATCTAGGAGTTTTTGTCGCGACTCACCGGAGGCTCCGTGAGTCGCGACTCACCGTAGCTAAACTCTCTCTCTCTATATATATATATATAAATAGAGAGACCATCCGTAGCACGAAGACCATCCGTGCTATGCATAGCATTTTACCAATCAAATATATATATATATATAATTATATATATATATATATATATAATTTTGTTATGGTGAGTTGCAACTCACCAAAGCGTCCGTGAGTCGCGTCCAAAATTTCAAAATTTAGTTCAAAATGACCGATCCAAACCATCCAATACGATCTCCCTATTGAAATCTCCATGCAGACCAAATTTTATATTTTTTTTGGAATTTTTAAGTATGTTTTTGAAATTTTAGAAAATCATTAATCTAATTAGTTCTGAACCGTTCAAAAACAGCACTTTTTAAAATTTCGAAATAAATACTTAAAAATTTCAAAAAAAATATAAAATTTGGTCTGTATGGAGATTTCAATAGGGAGATCATATTAGATGGTTTGGATCGATCATTTTGAATCAAATTTCGAAATTTTGAGCGCGACTCACGGACGCTTTTGTGAGTTGCAACTCACCATAGCAAAATTATATATATATATATATATATATATATATATATATATATATGGATATGCTATGGTGCATCGCGATCATTATTCGTCAACCGTTTTATAATTGACAAATATAATTTAACTAATCCAATCTACATATTGAAATCTCATTACAAACCAAATTTTATATATTTTTTTACTATTTTTTTCGATTTTTTTAAAACCTGTTATTTTTAGAATTTCTTTATTATTAATTGGTTTCCAAAACAGAAAAGTTTTAAAAAATTCGAGAAAAATAGTAAAAAAATTTCAAAAAATATAAAATTTGGTTTGTAATGAGATTTCAATATGTAGATTGGATTAGTTTAATTAGATTTGTCAATTTATAAAACGGTTGACGAATAATGACCGCAACGTACAAAAGCCTCAATACATCGCGATGCATCATAGCATACCTCTATATATATATATATATAGAGTTTAGCTATGGTGAGTCGCGACTCACGGGAGCTCACGGACCCTCCGGTGAGTCGCGACAAAAATTCCTAGATCTAGATCAAAATGACCGATCCAAACCGTCCAATATGATTTTCCTATTGAAATCTCCTTGTAGACCAAATTTTTCATTTTTTCGAAATTTTTAAGTATTTTTTTGAAATTTTAGAAAATCGTTAATCTAATTGGTTCTGAACCATTCAAAAACATCAGTTTTTAAAAATCCGAAAAACATACTTAAAAATTTCGAAAAAATAAAAAAATTGGTTTGCACGGAGATTTCAATAGGGAGATCATGTTGGACGATTTTGATCGGTCATTTTGATCTAGATCTAGGAGTTTTGGTCGCGACTCACCGTAGCTAAACTATATATATATATATATATATATATATATATATATATATATATATATATATATGTGTGTGTAAGGTGGTCATCCTCGCCTTTCGAATAATACTTGGAAGTTTTTTTTTTTCTTTTGAAACAATATCCAACAAAATTTGTCACGAGAAAAAGTACGGTGGGACTAGAGTAGATGTAGATTCGTATAGAAGGGAAGAAATCCATGCATACTGTTAGCATGTCGCTTTCAGATCTGAGAGGAATCCGAACCACAAAGAACTGCTCTTCTGTAACAAGCAGATTGCAGAGATTTGTATAGACTACCGACATATATATGATTCCCTTAAACAAACTTTATTAGAATTGGAAACTTTGTTTTAATGAGATAGAGTAATTAGACATGACTTAAAATACGAAATAAGAATGTAGCCTGTGGGTTTGATGCTGTAGTAAAATTGTAAGTAATTTTTTTTATCTCAAGTAAAGGTAAGGCTGTGATATTTTGTATAATATTGATTGACAGATTTTTATGTTTCAAATTTGAATATTTGCAATTCAAATGATAGATTTGAATCATTCAATTCGACTCACGTGTTGAATTCTTATAGAATAAGGAATTTCTACATTTTCTTTTACTATTTATTTGAATAGGAAGAAAATCATTATTGTTGGATTATCTATAATTTTACTCTCCTTTTTTTTACTATTTATTTACCATAGTTTCATTGATTTTATCTCTATTAAAAAATGGTAATTTAAAATATATAAAAAATAAGATTTCTAATAAAATTTTGATATGTGGATCAAGTTAAGTGACTTGAATCGGTCATTTGTCTTAAAAAAAAATTGAAGGCAACACTAGTCGATCAATTTTATGCCTAATGAACATTGCATCACTCTTAAGGTAATATGTTGTTGTATTCTTTACACATGTTTTTATTTGATAAGTGTACTTACCATGAAATATTATATAAGTAGGAGTATTAAATGCGAAAAAATATGTGCAGAAGTTGGCATTATTTTTTTTTTTGTAAAGAAAATATGACATGTAACATGATGTAAAAATAAGAACAATAAATTTCCAAATAAAAAATAAAATTAAATCATCAATAAAGTAACATCCATACCCACAACAGAGTTCTCCAAACTGGCACAATATCATAATAATTACTATAATTACACATAATCACACGAATCAATTACACAAGTAGTTACAACCTATGTGTTACAGAAACTATATACGGACTTGTCAGGAGGCTATTTCATTTGGCATTTAATGAACAATTAATTCAATCCCATGATGATGTTAGATCATTGGGCCACTGGCTTCTCTCCTATAAATGGTACGTTTTACTCTTGAAAGAATCGTTGATCCTCTACATCTTCATTTAATGTCGCACGGCGTGGCAACTATTTTAATTGGTTATTTTCAATTGACTACTCGCCATATGATATAACTTGTCTTTACGTTGCCATAGACTATCTAACCTTTACTATTTTAAGGGACCAAAAGAAAAACGATAGGAAGTTTGGTGAAAAATAAATTGCATATGCTTCATGCGACATGTTATAATAGTAACACGCCTGGCCATTAAGGATAATAGTAACTTGTCAGGCCATTAAACTGTCTTGAGATAGCATGTCCCTTATATTTGGTAAATTCTCTTATACTTGATAATTAAAAAAAAAAAAACAAAGCGAGTACTCAGGCAGATTTAAGAATTTTATGGGACGATATGAGTCGGAATCAAAGACAGGAATATAAGGATCGGATAAATCCAAATTGCAGAGGAAAGGTGACAAAAGTTATTATAAGAATCCGATGTTTGCGATGGTCGGACATGGATTTTTATTATTTTCTAATTAATTTTTACAAGAGGAAAAATTATGCTGATAATTAAAAGAATTTCTTGGACAAGTAGACGAATAAAGTTTAGAAAAATTATGATTGATGTTTAACAGTTTAAGGATTTGTTGGTGAACATACAGGTTATATATTAATAATTATGAGATGGATTGATGGATTTTTTTTCTCAACAATTCACAAACTGCATGTAGTCTAGTAGCTAAATAGTAAGAACATTGGATGATATTAAAGAGGTTAAGAATTCAAAGCTAGCATGCACATTTAATTTCGGAAAAAAAAATATTTGAATGACAAAAGACCTTCTTTATTCAAAACAATCCACACTTGTTCGAATTTTTTTTAATTATTATTATATTATTATTGAAAAATGAAATGCGACACGAAAAATTAGAGACTCTTATGTTTCAGTGTTTCGCTAAACCAAACGAGTTCGTGGAATGAAAAAAGAATAGTGTCAAAAATACTGAATCATACGGGACTGAAATCCTGTACTGGTCTACTACCCAAGTTATTTTATTAATATTTAAAAGTTTTAAAATTTAATTGTTGAATTCAAATCGTTGATCTTGTTCAATTTTACGAGCGATGTATTTTTATATATGTTTTATAAATTTTAGAGTTGATTTGATGCTAGATCAAGTGGTTAATAAATGAACGAATCTGATTAGATTAATTCTAATATGTTCATAATTTGACACTTAATCAAGTAACAAATCGATTTTTCTTTCAATGCTTTTACTTTTTTTCTTTTCTGAGAGTTAATCTTCAAGGAGCTTATTCGAGCTTATCCGGATTATTTTTCTCCTTTTAAATTTTCTTTTTAGTGTTTTTTTTCTGCTTTGTTGAGTTTAGCTTCTCGTTAAACTTTATAAACTCTTATACTTTATTTTATTAATATAAGGCAGGAGCTTGATTTTTGTTTTTTTTTTAAAAAAAATAGCAAATCGATTCTAAAATTTATAAAACTTATATGAAAATGCATCGTTCGTAAAATTGAACAAGATCAACGGTTTGAATTTAACAATTGAATTTAAAATTTTTTAAATATTAATAAAATAGTTTGGGGATAGTACACCTCTACTGTCGGAAACAACAGTAGAGGATTTCAGTCCGAATCATACGTATGAAAAATTTAGAATCATATTCCATCAATAGCTCTATTGGAACCTTGGAGCTTAATACATACCATTGATTATTTCGTTTTTTTTTTCCACAAAACCAATTTCAACAATTATTTCTTAATTAATTTCCTGTCATCTTCATCCACACAATAATCTCTTATTATTTGAAGAGTCAATCGCAAAAGATTAAGAGATAGGCTAAAATCGCCACGACTGACGGATGAACCCGTCAGCTGCGATTATATCTCAACTTTTGAAATTTTAATGGCTAATCTGAACCGTTCAATGTGTTCCCCATATTGAAATCTCATTGGAGACCAAATTTTATATTTTTTCAAGCTTTTAAATTTCATTTTTTTCGGTATGATGGTCAGGAATTGGTTTAACGATGCGGCGTTTTTTCGGTGAAAAAACGGCGAAAAAACGGTGTGTATATGCGAACATCTGTGTCAAACTCATATGTGTTTTTGTGTGTAGTACTACAGTACAAGTTGGAATTCTATATTTTTTTTAATATGCTAATAATCTAATATCTAATTTTTTGAATATGCTAATAATCTATATTTTTTTCAATATGTAATCTTAAGCAAAGAGCACAATCAAATTACTAATCCTAATGTTGTGTAATCTAACAGAAAGAAATTAAGCAAAGAGAATAGCAAAGAAAAATAGAATAACAAACAGTAAGCAGAAAACCTAAAGAAAAAAATTATTCTGTATAATACATTAATACTATAATATATAATATATAATATAAAATTATATTGTATAAAAAGTCTCTCCTGTTTTTTCTCCGCAAAACTGAATTTTTTCGCTGAAATATCGGTGTTATTTCGGAAATGACGCGTTACGCATTTTTCCGATTTGAAACTGTAACGTTGGTGCGTTTTTGTCCGCAAAACCGAAATTTCGAAAATAACGCCGTTATTTCGGCGAAATTTAAAAGCTTGCATTTTTCTGATTTTATTTACTTTTTTTTTGAAATTTTAAAAAATCATAGTTATTGAAGGGTCCAGAATTGTTTAGATTAAAAATTTTGTAAAATACCAAACAAATACTAAAAAATTTCAGAAAAATATAAAATTTTGTCTCCAATGAGATTTCAATATGAAGAACACATTAAACCGTTCGGATCGATTGTTAGAATTTCAAAAATTGAGAGGTGATTCACTTAGACATATTGCTAAATTAGCAATTACTACGTATCATTGCAATTATTTGCGAGCGTCACATTAATATTTTTTATTATAATTGATAAATAGGGTGAAGATTCCCTGAACCTTTATATAGAATGGTGGGGTCAGAATGCCGTCATCGATCTACAACCATTTTTGTTCAAAACCTCTAGAATTATTATGTTCTGGTAAATAGGACCAAGTTCTGTTCCTTGGCGTCGCTTTCGCTGATTGGTGGGACCCATTACTGGCTGTTGCCTCAGTCTACGGGTATTCTGTGCACTGTGCCTAGTTGCTTGTTCTCCCTTGGTTTGCTCTGGCGTATTAAATTATTAATCAACAGTGAACCATTGTATATATGAAAGATAGTTCTCAATAATAAATTATAGTAGTCATTATAAAATACAAAGAGCAAATTATTATGAGTAGTTAGGCACTCCTTATCTATCTCTTAGCGTGCACATTGTCTCCACTACAAGCTACACACTGTAACAGTGTCTACATTTGATTATCTTAATTCCATTAACAGGCCACCACTGGATATTTTATGTCCAAGAAAAATGATTAAATTAGCACCTTGATAATGTGTTATGGACATAAAGAGAGCTAGCTAGGCCCACGTGATCTCAATTAGGTAAGATAAAAATCCAGGCAAATTTAAATCCTTAATTAACATAAATCCCACATAGAGAGTTTTGAATTGATTTAAGCCAATTTAACTTTTCAGATCCAAATCAACTTAATTACAAGTTACAACCAAATATATGATCTAACTGAATCCAATTTAGTGAGATTGGAAATCTAATGTGTCATAAAAACGAGATTTTTTTGTCTTGTTTGTTTGTTTGTTTTTTTTTTTTTTTTTTTTGTCTTTTGAACATCTATTGGCAGGTCAAACATTGAGTTTGACCAGATGTTGATGTCTGGAAAACTCAATTTAACCTTCACATCTTTATATATCTTTCATTAGTAGATTATGTATCTAGACCTGGTGAAATTATCATCTGGGATTGGCCGATATCTTAATTTAAATATAAAGTTTCTCCATATATACGTGTTAAAAAAAAGAAGAAATAACCAGTGAAGAAAAGGAATGAAAAAGATGGTAAGGTGAGATGACAGAGGTGTTGCCTCTTTCTGTGTTGAAACTTACCTTGACATATAATGCAAGTTATTGGCGCAGAAATAGATCAGGCACTTAATGGATTCGGGTCTGCCTTGAAAAAACACATTAGTATTTGACTATTTGTACACCAAACAGTGGCATAATAGCAATTAATTAACTAGGAACTAAGCCCGGATAGGCGCACCATATTATTCAATATTTTTATTCATAACAGCATATTCTATAAGTTTGTATTTATAAATGGTTTACTTTTCTCAGAAAATTACACATAGTTCATACTAGTTCTTACACTTTGCAAAACAGAATTTACAATATAGCAATGTGTATTTCATTTTACAATCATATCAACAAAGGATATAAAACGGAAGGATCAAGTATAAACCTGACTTAGATATCTTAACCAATGTTCTTTCAATTGACAGAGTTAAGAGTTAGAGGGCTTATTTGACAAGAATAGCAAGGACCCATATAATATGCTTATTGATAAGTCACAATTTCTCATCTGGTATGAAATACATTCAAGAAACCCAAGAGATGCAAATAGAGAAACAAAATACATCCTTGCCTGTTTTAATTTTTAAACGGTTAGCACTAATTTATGATGCATAAGTACGATTGAAATAAACATATTAGCTCGTGAGCAATGCACATTTTCTATTTTTTTTGTCAATTATGCACAACAAATCTGAATGTATAAAATATATAAGCATTAAGCAGTGTGAAGGGGCTACTTTCTTGCCACCATCATTAGAACAACGGTCAGAGACTCTGGCAAGCAATGTTGTTGGGAGGTCAATTCTCTTGTCTTTTTTGTTCTCTCCTTGCTTCTAAATCATGTAGTTGGAGATGGGAGTTGGCACCAAGGGTTCTTACTCTTCTTGTCATGTATATATATTAATTCAAAGGTGAGTACTGCATCCGTAAAAGAAACTTTTGGATTTATTAGTATTAATATTATTCTTGTAACTTGAACTTGGGGTATTATTCGGCCGACATAAGCAATAGCGCTATTTTTATTAGGTCAATTAATTATTTATATATGTTTGACAAAAATATTGACACGTTTATAGATACAATATCTCAAATTGTTTGTGGTCATTTGAAAAATCATCCCAAGCAAATGGTCAGGACTGCCCATTTGTAGATACTTTTCCATATCTTGTTTGTTGAACTATTTATAGCTTGAATTTATTATTTTTTTTATGTTAAATGTTCAAAACAGTTTGTCATATTGGGGCAGATATATACTTGAATACTCATGTCCATAAATAAACTTTGATTGTACCAGTTCAATATCTATTCGATATAAAACTTGTTTTTCTTTCTGTTCTTTTTATGTTTTTACAGAATCTAGAAGTCCAACAACTTCTGATGGACAACAGTTCAACGCCTTATCCTCGACATGAGTTACGCATCCAGCCTTATTTTTGTGAAAATTAGATCCAACCACTAAAAAGTATTAATGGTGATGCAATAAGAGTATAAGACTAGACATCTTCAAAATATATATAATAATAATAAAAGACTGATGGGCAAAATAATTTCTTCCTCATCATGAGTTATGACATTCAGGGTGTTTTCGAACACACACGAGAATAGAGAATTGAAAATTAAATTAACTTTGTTGAAGAATATTAGAGCATAGTTGTGAATATGTGATGATGTTTGGGTTTGTGTTGATAAATAGAATCTATTTGCAAATAGATAATATGACATATATATATCATTGGCGAGAGTTAATTCATCCCATTTTCATACGCTATTGTTTACCCAGCAGGTGTCACATAATATGCATGATATACGGAACTGACAATTTTAGTAGGGATCAATTAAATGTTAATTCAATGAGCCAATCATCGTCTTCAGACTTCATTTTTAATAATATAAAATAATAGCATTTATTAAACTAGGTTTAAGACTTAAATGGCCAGCTAGATCAGCATTTATTAATTGCACAGTTCTAGGTTCCCGATCTCTCTCTAGACTTTAGTCCAATAAATTAATAGGGACTTGGGTTAATTGCAGTTATGGGCCATAAATATAAAATTATATTTCAGGCCATTGTCGCATTGACTCTATGCATTGAGAGCTGATTATACATATTTTTGGAATGCATTCTGGCGCCAATTGCAGAGATTTATTTTCTACTTTTTTCTTTCACCTTTAAGTATGTGACAAGTCACACTCTTGTATTAATTAAAAGCAAATTTGCAATACACAGACAAATTAACAAAAATTGACATGTTTGTGATAGATATTTTCTCATCTTTTTATCTCTTATTTATCTATTTTTCGTTACTCCTTTTGTTTCGTAAAAGGCTTCCCTGTTAATGGATGGTGATAGTTCGGCCACTGCTTCTGTTAATAGTTATACTTCACTAAATCTGCCTCTTATTTTTCAATTCTGTTAAAGCCTCTTGGACTTTATGGCAAACTATACTAAAGATTAAAAAAAAATGATGTTGCACGTGTGGGCACAGAAGAAAACCCGACGAAGCAATGTCAGAAAAATAGTGCTGTCCTAGAAAAATGTTTGAAAAAATGGGCATTCTTCGTGGTTTCACTCACCTAAACTTCTATGAAAACAAGTGGACTCATCTGCAATACTAAGGTCCTGATCAAAATCCCATTTTTTTTAACATGGGATTTCATTTCAATGGAAAATTTTTGATTAAAATGAAGAAATTTGATGTCATTTGATAGGAATTCCTTTGTAATTAGATCTAACAATATCCTATGAAATCAATTCAAATGAAATAAAATCCCACGTAAAATTTATTTTGATCAGGTCCAAAAGTTCAGCACCAACATTTTGTTTTACTTTATTTCTCTTTAACTTTGAAGGGCTGTTTTTCTCGTATAAACCTTTATCCAGAAAGATTACGACTTTATTTGCTAATGAAAATAATATGATATGTACTTGTAATGGGCCCATGAAACTTCTTCTACATATTTCGGTCTATTTAGCAGATCTGGTTTTCTCCGAAATTGTTTTCAAAATTTCTATTACAATGGGCCTTCTTTTCTTGGGCTCTGTCATTAATGACATTTCCGTACAGTTATGGAGTTGTAGTATACTTGTATCTAGGGCTGAAAACGGTAGCCGTTTCAATCGTTCTTTCATTTCGTTTCGTCCGAAATAGAACGGTAACGGATAAGGATTTCAGTTTCGTTTAAAGAACAGAACAACTAACGCAAATAGAAATATTGTTTCGTCTCAGACGGAACGATTAGTGAAACTGGTACGTTTCGTGGTCGTTTATTTCGTGCATTTCGTCAAAAAAAATTTCTTGGTTTTATTATTAGATTGCAGAGGACCTCAGCGGAGAGATCGAGGGAGAAAGGAGTAAAATTAGATTTTTGCAGCTCGCTCCGTCATTTCTCCGTCGAACACAGTCACATCTATCTCTCTCGCCTCTGCACCACCCAGTACAATCACCGTTGAGAGCGAGAGGTGATGATGGTGCCTCCTCCCCCTTTCCCGCGTGACCTAACCTATCATTTCTCTATCTCCGTTTCATACAAAATGCAGAATAGTTTATTTTCTTGCATCTTAATAAAAATGCAAAACAATTAGGTAGTCAAAGATGGTTATAACCGTTTTAATCGTTCCCATCAACGAAACGATCAACGCAACATGTGTTAAACGGATGCAACAATCAATGCAATAAATAAAAAAATTTCGTGCATCAATGCAACGGTTAACGAAAATGACCATTTTCGTGGTCGTTTTCCACGTTATGCACCGAGATGGACGTTCTACTATTATAGACCGGATGAAACTTCTTCTATACATATTCTACTATTTTCTGAGACAATGTCAACCTAAAGAAATTAATAGTTACAAGTATAATTCAAACTCTTGTACAAGTTTCTAATATTAATCACGTCACTTGTCCTTATAAAAGAGCTTAGGCTAAATTAATACAGCTGTAAACCAAGAATTTTCCTATTCATATAATGCTCTTGCACACGGAATTCTTTGATAGCAGGAAATTTACCAGAAAATTACTAAGGCAACTACCACTAATTGAGAAACATGATTGTCGATCTCTGATCGGAGAATTTGAGACCGTACATTCTGAATCCAGTAGAGAACTACCATAAAGGTGTTATTCAGATGAAAATCTTGTGTTGTATTGTTGTCGCCGGGTGATTTTATTTTTGTTGGTTGGCAATTTCATTACTGTATACTGGTTGAGCATGAAGTTTGTTGAAATTCAGCACAAGGTAATTTTTCTAGATTTAGTGCACCTAACTGTTTATTGATTTTAAAAGTAGAAGTGCAAAAACCACTACACATATGTATACATAGAGTCATGTTGCCAAAGAACACCCAAATAAGAACATAAATTACTCATGCCATTAAACTTCTGTTACACACTTAGTCAGAAAAAGGGGGGAAAAACGGTATTCTACTAATCTGGCTTCATAAAAAAAATTCAAAAAATGTCCCCAGTAGAAAAAATATGGACATAAACCTTCCTTCATCCTCAATTCCTCATTGTTCTCTAAATGATGGATGAACGGCAAAACCATTTTTGTCAAGTTTACAGCAGTACAAATTTAAATTTTAACCCCAACCTTGTACCGGCCACCTCTTGCCATTGACATCGGGCAGCCACGAAGACCTTTTCTTATTTCTATTTGCACCAATGCCAGAACCAAAATCGGTACCAAAAATAATCCCTTTTAGACGTTTCCAACCTCCAGTACCCGGATTCGTTTCATTTGGCATGATTGAATAAGTTTTAGAGAAGATGGGAGATGAATTATGCGGCAATTTCTCATAACAAGGCAGCAGCTCGAGCTTTGATGAGACCGACTCAACTAAAAGATGATTCGGTTGGCTTTTAGACCTACTGGTACCAGTGAAGCAGGTTAGGCATCCTATTGTTGTTGCTTCTTCCATTGGCATTTGGTGGCTATCTGCTCTTTTTTTATGTTTTGGGCTCTGGGGAGTTTGAGATTGAATGTTTGCGTTGGCACTTTTATAGCTGAAAATTATATAGGGAGACGTGAATTCCATGATTGTATTAGATAGGAACGACTTTTGTTTTATTAGAAAATAATTTATTTGGAAATAGTAATTGTCCCAAACTTTGCTTCATATAACATTTAAATCAGAGAAAAACATAACACCTTACAGAGCTTATATACGCTCGAAAGAGAGCAAAAATGTTTATGAAATATATTCGTATTTTGCATTATTTGGATGAGAAATAAAATTTCCCTAAAATGAACACTAACACTTAAAAATTCTGATATTAGCCAGGAATTCTGTTGACAGAGATGGACGTTCTACTATTATTTACACTGAAAATGTTTATAAATAGTGTTGGTGTTCGCTACATTATGTCCAGGCAACTTACTTATCATAAATAAGAATACAGAAAATTACATTGTAAATTATTTCAGGAAAATATTACAATGCAATCGAAATCATGAGTCATATAGATTTTCCTTTTTCTTTTCCTCCTGATGTTTTTTCGTTCCTAGATATCACGGCTATACTATTCAAGTCTAAACCATCAAGTTTGATCGAATGGTTTGGATCGAATTTGTATGTTTTTTCAAGATAAATGCTCCTCTGATAGTACCACTTTACCATAATCAGGTTTAAATGGACAGTCTGGTTTTAAATAGGATCCTACGTAGGTGTAATTAAATAGCAGAAGAAATAACTCTTAGCGTTCCAAATCGGACATATCTTTTATTTTCATATATTGATGGTCCATCGATCAATTTTTAATTGGCTGCTGATTTTCTGTAATTTTTTATATAAAGGTTGAACTGTCACTTGAAATTATCAATCGAAAATATCCAGATTTTATATATATGTCCGTGTTTTAATATTATTTATATGTATCCACCAACTGTCCCTCAAAAAATAATTATTATTACTTCTAGCTTCTATAAAGGATCAAATGTGCTAGGCGTCCTAGGATATTCGAGATGATTTCCTTTGTTTTTTAATTTAACTTGTAGATTATTTTATCGTCTATTTTACTTGTTGAAAGAAATAAGCCGTATATATTGCTCTACTTATTAATTTATGAGTTGACCTTCCTCTCAAATTATAGTGACAGAGGAGATCATCACTATATAAATTATATGAAAATTTCTTTATACGTTATAGTATGTTATATATACGATCGATCAGTCACTGGCATATTATATGTAGTTATATACGTTGTAGTAATCATGAAGATTGTATTTTGTTCTTTAGTAATAAACTAATCCCTTACATACGGAATTCGAATAGATAGTGGAATCCTCCATATTAATCATATCTGTGATAATTTTTCCATGGTCGTCACTGTATAAGGATTTCAAAGCATAAATTGGAAACATTGTTTTTCATTTTTTTTGTCGATTAAATACACATATAATATTTTTAGAATTATATTTGTAATATTTAAAAATAATATCTATACTCGAGCCTCATGAAAACAAAATTTCCAACTTATTTTCCATTAGCTAGAATTTTTTTTTTTTTGTATGATAGCATCACCATTTAAAAAAAAAAAGAAAATTCTATATGCTTTTCTAACTACACCTATTTATGTCGAGTGTGTGGGAGGCTCAAATCGCTTTTCTAGTAAACTATAAGTTGAGCTGCAGGTTCAATTGCGCGCATTTGAATATGTTGAGGAAATAATTGACGGTGTAAATGGAGAGGAGAAGAGACCTATGCAATTTGCAATTTTGTTCCCTTTTTTCTTGCTTAACATGTCGTAATCGTGCAGCTGGAAAATATGTTATAACCTCTACCTCCAACTATCCAGCTCAGTGCAGAGGCTACCAGACTACCAGTCCGTATAATGTGTTTTACTTAATTCTCAGCTCGAATTACATGTAATTGCAACTGATACTCCAGATATGTAGAGATGAATCAATTCTTGTCGTGACAATTGGAAACTGATCTTTTCACAAAAAAATGGATTCTATACTGCATTCCCTTAATTAGTTGCTTGTTTTTGTCACAGGTTAGAAATTGCTACCAAGTTTTAACTTACAATACATGGGGATTGAAATAAGATTGTTTACTTTTAAGTGTAAATTAACCAAAACTCCTTTGAGTGGCCGGCACTAACAAAGCCCCAGCCTAATATATTCGAGCAAATAAACTCTGTTTACAACTAATAATTAAAAAAGAAAAAGCAAAATAAGGTCATCTTTGATTGCAAATGCAAAGCCTTAAATCAGGTGCTCTAAAGGGTTACAGCTAAGTTGTGTGCGATAAATGCCAGTACTAGTAATAAATGTACATAGTAAACAGAAAACAAGTTACAGCCACTTGACAGGAGAGAAAAATAAGTTACATTATTTACATGGTTGATTATTCTTGAGCCGAGAAACAAGCACTTAAGTCGAAAGAACTCATACAAACTCACCATTATCATACCAGTTCGGCAGGTCTTTACCACATGGATGAAATCAACAGAACAAAAAGAAAATTTCAATCCCGAGTCTGTAGCAGTTAGCTAGGTGTTATTAGAAGGATTAAGATTCTAGTTGCATTTCAAAAGAGCCGTCTCTTAAAACTACGGGCAGTAGACTGGTATGACTGAACCAGGACACCTACTCCTATACCAAGGCCAAGAAATATTCCTAGGCCAATACCCACTCCCACCTTAACGCCAGCGTTGAACCATGAGAGTTCTCCTTCCTCCTCACAATCTGTGAACTCAGCTTTATTGTAACTTCTGTAATCAAACTCTGCATCATCTTCTGGTTTATAGCACCTATAGCCAGATAATGCCTAAAAAAATCGAGATATAAACCAATCAATGAAAATACTAACCAAATTCATCAACATAAGTATAAGCTAGAAGATGCAAACAAGAAATAACCAACAGATTGGCAACCTTCTGGATTGGAGAATCCTGACAGTAACGTTTAATAACTTTTCTGGTACAAAAAGTGTATTTTACAGTAAAGTAGTAGAACCAGTAATGACTGTATCAGAGGTTGCAACAGGGATTGTATCAAGTTATAACCAGAACAGCACTCCTGTATCAATATGAAATTAAATTTCCACAAGCAATGAAGGTTGAAAAACAATACCTGAGTACCAAATGTTGGCATGTTTTTTGCAACACCAAGGTCAAGTGATTCCATCAGAATTACTGGAATGCCCTCGTGGCAACCAGCAATATACAGCTCAGCTGTGGGCAATGCATCATTGGATTCCAACTTTCTAAAACCTGATTCAGCCCGACAAGTCATAACCCATCTGTTACCAGCATCACAAGGGTCCAAGGTGCCAGCAAGAAGCAACTCCTCTCCATTTAGTACTTCAAATTGGATTCCTCCATTTATTCGAATACTATCAGTGCAAATATAAGTGCATTCGTGGGAGGTGTTATCAACCCGGTCCTGCCTGAGGGAACAGGAGACACAGACCAAACCTGATCCAGAGTCAGATTCTGACCTCGAGTTCGCCTTGGTGATGGTGAGCGGGTGGACTGGGATGAGGTTGACCGTCAGACGGTTGAGAGTTGACTGGTGTGATGATTGATAATAATTGGTTAGTCTTAAATAAAAGACCTTCAAGTCAAAGAAAGGAGGTTGTGTTGGTAAACTATGGTTTAATATCGGTCCCATTTCGAAATTGTCATCCGGGCCAACAGAGCCGGTGCTTCCCATGTTGCTGCATTACCCAAACTCTCTCATTTATGTAAAGTTGTAAACATCTTAGAATTCTCCATCTGAAATATTGCTTAAGAGTATTACTAAACAATGTCAAAAATTAAGATTTAAGAATAAATAAATGAATAACAGCATGTTTAATAATAACACGTATATGTAAATTACTGAGTCTATTTTTTGAAAATTACTAAGAGTTCCAAACTCTCTAGATTTGCATTTAAAGGGGTCACTCATTGAGAAATTTTCAATAGTGTGTGATGCAGTCCTCCAAACAGACTTATCAGGCTTTGCCATTGGCCAATCTTTGGCAAACTCCATAGCAAATAGACTTCAATCAAGTTAGGCTGATGTAAGATTGTACAAACTAAACAACTTACTGTCTTGCCAAAAATGAAAGTCTGGTAGTTTACACAATATTGCGCCTGAATCCAATTTAACCAGAACAGTAACAGAATCTGCGACAAACCCAGGTTACATACTGATAGCAATTAAAGCAATCTCAATATGATACAGAGCTTAAAGACTCGTGTTATGACTTCCATTAGTGAACCACATAAGAATGAAAATTAATGAAATTCCTCTCACCTCATAAAACAACAAAGACAATATATTTGAGAATATAGAAGCAAAACATACATACAAAAAAAATGGTAAAACTCGTTGAGGGAAGTGAAAATTTCTTCGTTTCTACTTCAAAAATAAATATTTAAAAATCTTGGTCTATTTATGTGCTGCTTACAAACAGATAAAGAATAAGGCAACACAGAATGAGAAAAATCATACCAATTAGTCAACTCTTCTTTCCTTCTCTCACTTTGTGGAATCAATTAATCGACTTTGCCTCTGGTTGAAGATGATAGCACTTCAAACTGTAGAAGAAATGTTTCCCATTAAGAAAACTGACGTATAGCAAGCTCTTATGGGAAAAATAAGAGCAGCAGCAACAGGAGTTCTGATCTGAAACTGAGGTCCACGTGTCGCAACGCGACAGAGACCATTGCTCCACCGCATGGACCATTCAAAGAATGAAACTTGCATATCCACCCTTTGAAAACAATAAATGTTATTTGCTCTCCTAGGATAAACACGTCTCTTCCTAACTTTTTAACCCATACCACAAGATATATATATATATATATATATATATATAGAGAGAGAGAGAGAGAGAGAGAGAGAATGGATTCAATCAAAGCGCTTTGACCGGAGTCTCGGTTAAACCCCGTCGGTTCTCAATTTTGAAAGTTCAAACGACCGATCCGAACCGTCAAATATGATCTCCATATTGAAATCTCCTTACCGACCAAAATTTTCATTTTTTTGAATTTTTTAAGTATTTTTTTCGGATTTTCAAAAACAGCAATTTTTGTAGGGTTCAGAACAAATTAGATTAACGATTTTTGAAAATCTGAAAAAAATACTTAAAAAATTAAAAAAAATAAAAATTTTGGTCGGCAAGGAGATTTCAATATGGAGATCATATTTGACGGTTCGGATCGGTCGTTTGAACTTTCAAAATTAAGATCTGACGGAGTTTAACTGAGACTCCGGTCAAAGCGCTTTGATTGAAGGCTTTCTCATATATATATATATATATCAAGCTTCTAAATTTCTGCGAAATAACGGCGAAATAACAGAAATAGCGGTATTTTGTGTCAAACCGCATGAACGTTATAGTCTTAATTGAGAAAATGACGTAACGCGTTATTTCAGTTATTTCGGCGATATAACGCGTTATTTCAGTTATTTCGGCGAAATAACAAGCTGTTATTGCTACTATTGTTAAATTGTGTATTCAATATTGAACTATTGTTAAATTGGTACAAGCTGCTATTGCTACTCAATATTGGTACACTGCAGTATATTGAATTTGGTATGGTCGTATGCTATTTGTATGGAGTATTGGAGAAGTATAAACATATAAATTGATAGTTATAGAATTGATATGTGTCAAACTTTGAAAAAACACTACACCGTTATTTTGCCGTTATAACATCGAAATAACACCGAAATAACATGGGGACCTAGACCGTCATACCGAAAAAACCGAAATTTAAAAGCTTGATATATATATATATATATATATATATATATATATATATATATATATATATATATATATATATATATAACATAAAGGCCAAACTGCGCCAGATTAAAGAACGGCCAGAATTCAGCATCCTGCTAGCTATGATCCCGACTATTGACATTTTCAGAGGTTTGAAATTGATACTTCGCGAAAATCAATATTTGGCATGACCAAAATTCCTTTCCTTTTCCTTTATCTGTTTTAGACTTTTAGTTGTCTAGATTATTATAGTAGTAAAAATGGTTAAATAACTATTTTAACTCAATAGTTCACTCCACCTATACTCTGATGATTCTAATATAAACTATTAGAATTGTGAGTTCATGTCTTCTTCATTTTTGTTTTTATTAAGCGATGAAAGTTGGATGGTCTCTTAAGATATATTATTTTTACTTCTTTTTTTTTTCCTTTTGTTCTGATGCAAGTCCTTTGATCTAAAACAGACACACCGAGTTCAACATACGATTTTATTACCGCCATCATTTCTCTAACAACAACTGTAAAGTAAAATCATAATGTTGCGCCAGTTATGATATGGTTATTATTTCTAATTACATAAAATAGTTTAAAATTATTTCATCAAAAATTCCAAATAATACAAAAGTGTACTTTTGAGTAAACCAGGAAAAAAAATTAAAAGAAAGAAAAATAAAGTTGGTTATCAATCGAAAGGGATTAAAACTTGAAACAAAATACAGAAGATCAATTGTAACTTGTAAGTGAAAAAATAACCGCCGAGTTTGTCTAGTATGAAATTGACATGTTCACTTTAAAAGTTGGTCTAGTACAGATAGACCTGTCAAACGTTGAAACGGAACGTAGAACAGGTTTGTTCCGTTTCAGTTAACATAACTGAAATTTATTCTGTTTAACGTTCCGTTTCGTCAAACATAACAGTTTTCCATTCTGTTTAACGTTTCGTCCTTCATTTACCATTGATTTTAGCGGAATTCTGTTTTTCGTTTCAGTAACGTTTATGAATTTCAGTAATGTTTATAAACGAAATTGAAATATCTTCCGTTTAACGTTTCGTTTGAACGGAACGGAACAGAATGATGTAGCGGAACATTAATACTGACAGGCCTAAGTACATAAGTTTCGCATTGTTGTTCTCCAACCTGTCAATTTCTTAAAAACAGGATGGCTATTTCAGAAAGTTACAAAGTTACTTAATTACATGATTATCCACAATCTTAGGGGCATCTAACGTTATCGTATCTAGTGGAAGATGCGCTAGATCATAAACTAGGTTGCCAGTGATTCCCCTTTCTCTGTCAGAAAAGGACATCGGGACGATTTTTATATTACCGAAGATAAAAAATTTTGGTAGCCAAGGAAATCCATTGATAAAAAATTTAAAATTGAGATTTTATTTGTGATCTCCATAACACGAGGGGCCACGTGAAAATAACCACATATTCACCAGTTGCTCCACACCTGCGCGGCTAATAATGTGCTCCCCCTCTTTAGTAATGACATACCTGTTACTGTTAATAATAATAAAAATATAATGGTACCATAATTCACCGAATGGTATGGTTGTCAAAATAAACTAATGACGCAATAACTAACAGGATGGTATGGTCGGTTCAATATTATCTTAAAAAAGTGTGAAAAAGAAAAGTCACTTTTTTTATTTTATAAGTTTGTTATATCTTGTTAGATATTTTTTCCCGCAACTTTTGTGAAATATCTTATCATGTAAGGGTTTATTTATTATTATTTTTTTATGTGGAATCGTATTTAGTCTAGTTCAATATTCTACGGTCGCTGCTTTCCTAGTAGTAGCAATCAACCTATCAGTCATAATATTTAAACATATTTTCAAAAAAAAAATAATATTTAAATAAAATATATTGTAAGATTGGGATTTCGAATCCCTCGAGACAATATCTAATTATTATACTAGGGTCATCAAACAAAAGTGAATATTGGTCCACAGGCTACGGAGAAGAGAAGATGATAACAATTAACAAGACTATGTTTGCAGGAAGGGGACACTCCAAATAGAAGAAAGCTTAGTAATAAGCAAAATAATTTTAAAAAATTAGCACTTTGTTTTATTGGTATGAATATATTCTGATTTTTTTAATAAAATCAATTTATTTGAAAATAATAATTTTTTTTGGAAAATAGTAAAAAATGAAAAGAAATATACAGAGAGCGCATTTTACATTTTAGCCAAAGATATCAAAAGTTCAAAACTTGATTTCTTTTTTAAGTGATTTAAATAGATTGCTTCAAACCTGAAAATTAAAATCCAAATGCGATGTATGAATTCACCTGTGCAACGCGATGCGTGTTAACCATTCTCTCTCTCTCTCTCTACATGTATGTTTGTATTTTAAAATTTTTTAACCCTTCCATATATATAGTTAGTACATTTTGATTTCTTTGATTTGTTTCATTTATCTAATCTCTATTTGTCAAAATAGAATAAAAAGTCGAAGTTCAAACTTCCATGATTTACAGGTTGAACTGTCAAACGAAATGAACAACATAAACTGTTTTATTTTATCAAACAAAATTAATCTGAACATAACCAACATTAAGCGGGGGTGATAAGGATCATTCCCATCATTCCCACGCGTTTTCTATTTTAGGAAACAATTATTTACGCGTTTTCTAAATACGAAAATCCAATACTCATTCTTTTTCGCTCTCCTCTCCCGCGCGTGTACGCTCGCCCTCTCCCCCCTCCCACCCTCTCCCCAACCCCCACCCTCCCCCAACTCGTTCTAATTGTTGAGATTAACATATTTAAATGTTGAAGTTAATATATATAATTGTTGAAATTAATATATATGCCAACTTCAACAATTTAAATATGCTCAGTTCAAATATTACCTTCAACATTTAAATATGTCAAATTCAACAATTATATATATTAACTTCAACAGTTATATATACTAAATTCAACAGTTATATATACTAAATTCAACAGTTCCTAAATTAAGCAGACCCGCCATAAAAATTAACATGCCACTTTTAGGCGCGCCAGAAAGGGGTCGAACCTTCGACTTTCTGCTTAGGAAACAGACGCTCTATCCACTGAGCTACAGGCGCTATTTGTTTACTTCTAATTTCACACTAATAATAAAAAAGTGAAATCCTAACCAGCGTTTCGCTCCTTTTTCGCATCCAGCGTTCTCCGACTCTCCGAGTTTGGAAGCGGAGACGAAAGAAAGAAACGAAATCAAAACGAAAGAGAAGCAATGATCCGTGCCGTAATGGTCATAAGCACTCAAGGCAAACCTCGCCTTCTCAAATTCTACGAATTCCAGGTCATTTCTCTATTCCTCTATCTCCCATCAACTTCCAGCCTTCAATTACCTCTCAAAACATATTTTTCTAACTATTTACTCAACTTCAGCCGCCAGAGAAGCAGCAGGAGATCGTCCGTTACGTCTACGGAGGTGATCAGTTTTTGTTTGTTTTAACCTTTCATTCCTTCTCTTTTTCTGATAGCAGTAATGGGTAATTACGAAATCTGATGATATTTTCTTTGATGCATCAATTAGCTCTTTCCGAGAGACCTGAAAATGTCAGTAATTTTGTTGATGCGGATTCCGTCTTTGGCCAGGTAATTAATTATTTTTCTGCTCTCCTTTTCCTCTAAATTTGGTTCTTTTCTCTGAATAGATTGAGATGGAACTTCAAAAAAAATTTTAAAAAAATACTGTAAGCTGGCAATGTAGTGTACAAGAGGCACCACAACAATACTATTCGCTTGCCTAATGTATAAATTAATCCACTATACAAGTGGTATTGTCTACATAGTAGTGTTTTACTATAGAAACAAGAGATGAAGCTGGTATATGCCAGAAAAATTGTCCAGCTTTGGTCATACTTGCACCTTTCAGTTTGAAAGCATTTGTTCTCCCACATAGTAAGCTGTTGACCATCCATTGGTTAATTATGAAGAAATTTCACTGGCATAGCAGAAATGAGATTTTGTTTTCTAGGGCATTGCTTTGGTACATAAGAAGATTGGATGATTTGCAAAACGACTGGTTACCATTTGCTGTAAATTCTGAAATTAGCCCTGTGCTCTCAATTTTTTAATTGAGACTCGTATTAACCCAAATTTATCTAACTTTTTCGTTCATGTTCATACAGTTATGCAGTAATACCCAATGAAATTCTGTTACATCTAATATTCTCTTCTTATGTACAATCATGATCCGATTAGGTCTCGTGTTGTTAATTTGTTCTAATTGTGTAATCAAATGTTCCAACAAATAAGCTGAAGAAAATTAAACAAAATAAGTAAAAAAGCAACGTGAAGAGAAAATATTTAGGTGAAACCTGTACTGGCCCAACTGAAACACTGGTGAAAATTGTAAGATCTACAATGTTCTGTAAGATATAATTTCGGAGAAACAAGATTATATTTTTATCTCAATCTCGTAAATAACTATCATTTACTTTCCTGATCCAGGGTACAAGACTTGTTTATAAGCACATGGCTACACTGTATATTGTATTTGCATTTGATAGCTCAGAAAATGAGCTTGCCATGCTTGACCTGATACAAGGTAAAGTATCAAATTCATTTGCCAATTGTAGCTGCTGCGTTAGGCCTTTCTCCAGAAAAAAACCCTGAATTTTCATTTTTTTATAAACCAAAGTCTTAGCCTCAGGTGGACCCCTGGAAATTCAGTTGCATAATTTCCAGAAATTCTAAGGATTGGGGCTAATTGTAAGTATATGTGTTGCAGTCTTTGTACAAACCCTTGATAAATGCTTCAAGAATGTTTGCGAGCTGGATGTCATCTTCAATTTTAACAAGGTTTTTGACATCTTATATATTCTTTTATTACTCGACAGTGCTCATTCACTGTATCGAGTGGGTACTGGTCATTATTTTATTTTTCTTAATAGAAGGTAAATAGAGTTTCAATTCAACTGTAACACCAATTAAACAGCCACTTGTGGTTTCAATGGAGGACGGTAGAGCAGAAGTTAATTATTCGGGTTTAGTTGTCCAAATTTGGAACTGGTATTGTCACATTAGATTGAAATGTGTTGGTAAAGTATCCTATATCAGCAATGTGGTTGACAGGAATTTTGTAAGATGTAGTGTTGATTTTGATTTATTTTCAGTTAAATATTTCTTTATAGCATACAAAAGTGATTTTTTTTCCTGTTCTTGCTTTATGCAGCTGCATACAATATTAGATGAAATGATTTTGGGAGGCCAGGTAATAGAAACAAATTCTGATCAGATACTAAAACACGTGGATGATATTGCAAGGTTTCTCTCTCTCTCTCTCTCTCTATATATATATATAGCAAAAAAATTAAAAAAATGTAAAATTTGGTCTCCAAGGGTATTTTAATATGGAGAACAACTTGAATGGTTCGGATTGACCGTTTAAAATTTAACCTCGAAAAACGACTCGATGGTACGGTGGCACATTAGCCTTCCTCTATGTGTGTGTGTGTGTGTGTGTGTGTGTGTATAATCTTCTTTAGTTTGGTAACTGGACCCTGTACCCTCCCTCTGATTAATCAATCAGTTCTGCGTCAACCGAAGACGAGGACCTATCAAAATGCTCCGAACTTTCCGATCAAGGTGGAATTTTCCAAAGCCCGCCAACCAAGTTATTACACCAGAAGCTCCTGCTTTTGTAGACAATACTTAAAGCCTATCTATATCTATACTATATTAGATCTCATGGATCAACGACAACCCGATATTGAGGTCGCCGCTCACGCACTAATTATAGACACACACACATATATGTTATATACGTGGATCTTGCATTTTATGGTTTTCTTATTCATATAATGAAATTTTACATCTGAGAATAAATTAATGTTATAGTGGATTGACTGATTAACTAATTGCCTGATATCGATGCAATCAATTGCAAAATTGAATGTAATAGACTAATAGAGTTATAACGTGATACAGGATTGAGAAATCATCGAGCACAACAAGCCTAGTTCCAAAGTCAATCTCTGCTCGGTTTGGCCGATAGATAGCACTTTGAATTTAATGTTGTTTTTGTAATATTCATATTTATTGTGATTATTATACGTTTTGTCAGCAGACAGTCGTTTGTACTCTAATATGTATCACTAGCAAAAGAATTATGTAAAAACTTGAGAAATCATGCTTACATAAAGCATCAGTAAAGTGTCACCCTGTTGTAGTTTTTGCCATCCGTGGCTATGGTAACAAATATATTTTAGTTTTCTTCTTCCATGAGAAATATCCATGGTCAGTGATTGTCATAATTTCTAAAATGCGCATGTACTCGCACTTACACAACTTAGCATCAGCATGGTGGTATGGACCCAATGCTAAAACTAGAGCCTTGATCAAAATCCCATTTTTTTAACATTAGATCATTTCATTGGAAATTTCTTGATCAAAATGAATGAATTTAGTGTCATTTAATTAAAATTCTCATGTAATTAGATCTAATAAAATTGCGTAAAAGAATGTTTTGATCGGGGCTTAACTCTCGAAGCGTTTTAATTGCAGGAACTAGACAGATGTGTGCGTTCCAATTTCTCTAGAATTATTTTATTATGTGCTCTCTATTATCTTAATGGCAAAATCAGCCGTATGCCCTTCAAATCTTTGCTAATTAGTCATATGCTCTTCTATTCTTTAATATTAGTCATATACCCCTCAAATCATGGTTACTATTGCAATTTACCCTTTTGGCTAATTTAAATACTATAATAATTCTGAAAATCTAATTTACAAATTTTAAGACAGAAATGCCCTGACATTTCCCCTCCCTTCTTTCCCTTCTGATAAATTGATATCCCGCCTAAATTTAGAATCATATAGAATATGGAAAATTACAAACTCAATATGAAAATAAATAAAGGCCAAATCAATAGTTAGAAACGATACAATCATTTCTCTTGATAATTGCATCTCCTTCTCTTTGACGCGTTCTTGCAGACGAAGTTGAACGGCGACAAAGCAAAGAAAAGCGTTTCTTTTCATAACCACTGGTAAGAGTTAGTTATCATGATTTTGGTATTATGTGGGTTAGTGGGGTTCTCCCACGCAATTGGGTTCTTGATCTGTACCTACTCTTTCATGAGATACAACTTCCTTGTTAGTAGGAATTGTCAAACCTTGATTTAATTAGAGACGTCCAGTATGTGCTTTAATAGTATCACAAATTTTAATAAGTTAATGCTTACTTGCATTGAACCTATTTGCAAAACATTTTTTTTCTCTCCGATAAGTTAATGTGTATGCTTGTATTCAAGATGTTGACTTACGCCAATATTTGTAGGACCATGGAAATTAAAGGCAATTGATTATCAAAATGAACTTTCGTTGCCTCGTCAGAAATTAAAGGCAATTAGAAAGGAAGAAGGAATAATTCACGATGGTTCAAGGTAAATACAAACTATTTTTTTCTGGTTTACTTTTAAATAATATCAGTTAATTATAACTTATGGCAGTGATTTCATTTTTTTTCTTTCAGCAGAAATGAATCCCGCTTCAGATTAATTGTGAAGTATGACGGATTTTTTAAACCAATAAAGAATGGAATCAATAAAGAAATGAATCCCGGTTCAGGTAGTACTTCTTTATTATATGAGGTAACTCTATTCACTGGGGTTGTGATTGGCTCAGTTAGAATGAGGCTTGTTTTTTATTTTTGATTTGAGTAGTTCGGATGTTGTACTGGTAGTCTGGTACATTTTGTTTTAATGAAAGCCTTATCCATGGGTGTTTCTTTCTCAATTAAGTGTCATTAAAATTTTTCATTTAATTAGTCTCACCTGAGTTGCCAAGAAAATTTATTAAAATCAGGAAACAATTGATGAAACAATAAAGAATCATGGTGACTGGTACGACCTGAGTTCATATCAATACCGAATTTGCACTTTTCAGTACATGCTGATTTGGAAGTGCCCTCTTTAAACCATAAAATATATCATCCCATGTTGTTCATTGTTTGTTTAGGCAGTACCGTGACATTACTTTGTACTTGGGTTCATATCAATACCGGATTTGCACTTTTTTCGTTCAGTATAAAATTGAAGGTCATAATTAATGGGCGCACGCATGTCAATTATTGTACCGTTTAATTGTTGTGTGCAAACCATCCCCATTATTTTAAGTGTGTTTTATTACTATATTTTCCTTGATTGAAATAATCATAAAAAAAAGGAACACCCATTTGACTGACTTCAATTGTGCACTTCCACATGCCATGCTTCATCTACGTGCTTTGAAAGTTCAATAAATTTCAATTCTAGTACCCATTTAATTTGGCATGGATACGTGCTTTATTGAGTTCTTAATTGAGTCCTGGGAAAATGCCTCGGATGCGATATTCTTCTACAAAGTAATCGAGGTAAGAATTGTGATCTTTCTGGTTTAAATGCTCGAGTTCATAACAGAGAGGAGATGAAATTATCAAGAGAAATGATTGTGTCGTTTCTAACTATTGATTTGGCCTTTATTTATTTTTATATTGAGTTTGTAATTTTTCATATTCTATATGATTCTAAATTTAGGCGAGAGATCGATTTATCAGAAGGGAAAGAAGGGAGGGGAAAGCTCAGGGGCATTTCTGTCTTAAAATTTGTAAATTAGATTTTTAGAATTATTATAGTATTTAAATTAGCTAAAAGGGTAAATGGTTTAGGAAATCGCTCAATTTTAATTTTGTGACTAATTACTAACTAATTAATCCAATTAAAACACAAAGAGCAAGATGATCTAGTACATAGCCATTTCGACACAAAGAGAAAGGGGTGGAATATTGTACCTCCCGCGAAATCGTATTCGCGGGGCTTGACCATGGCATGGGAGTTGGTGGCGAGCCTCCATGCGCCTCCTCCTTCGTCGGTTGATCGGCCTCGAGTCCACCAAGGAGGTTAACCATAATCTTCAACTCTTGTGCTAGCAAGAGGAAGATACAAGCTAATCCCTCTAGGTTTTCTCTCTTATTTAGCAATTAATTGCTTTAATTTGTGGAGAGGAGTGCTCAACCCATGAGCTAGAATGGAGAGGAGAGAAGATAGAGCAAGGAGAAAAATCTGAAAATTTTTCTCCCCTTGGTGAATTTCGGCCATAGAGGAAGAGGGAGAGAGAATGGAGTGGAGGCTAGGGTTTCCCCAAAACTTGACCCCTTTATATAGTGCTCTCTACACCTACCTACCACAACAATTTGTGGACCATTTTACCCTCTTGTGGCCGGCCCCTATAGAGGCCTTTGTGGGCTACACCAAGTGTATTACAAGCCCATTAATTCAACCTTTTAATTGCTCTTTCAACTAACCTCAAATTGGGCTTTTATTTAACTAATTAAATAAAGACCCAATAGCTCAATTAATTTAAATGAGTTGAACATAATTAATTATTAACTCATTAATAATTAATTTGGGATTAGCAAATGCATTAATTTATTTCTATATGATTCCTTTGACTTAATTAATTATAACGGTCCACAACGCTATACAATTAATTAATCAAACTATCATATTTTCGCAATACACGCTGTTGCGAATAAATAAATAATGCACTGTATGGTTAAAGTCCTATTTGTGTGACCCTTTGAGGATTTATGCTATGCTGGACATGGAATTAAATCGCTATTTAATTCCAATAATCATAAGCGGTATCTAGCAACACGTTATGATTCCCAATTCGCATAAATAATGTACTGCTACAGTATTTAAATCCTGCATAAGAGAATATATGTATTTCCCTATTTTGATTCTTATGTCACACGATATCATCATATAATCCAAGATAGGAATGTGTCATTCTTGCAGATTATACGTTTCTTGATCTAGAGATAATTGTATAAAGTTGCATGCAAACAATCTATCTCCATCAAGGGGCCCAAACAGATATCGTCACTCACTAAGTGAATTAATGAGGGACATACGGTTTTCTTGATGATTAGCTTTTCCCCGCACAATTCAAGAGAACATAAATAAAGTCCGTATAGCAGCCCTTATCGGGAATCAGTGGTAGACGATATTTATTGAACCTATCCTCAAGTGGAAAAGATAAACATCTCAAACTTAGAACCAAAATCATAACGAAATAAACAATGACACATAACACAATCCATATGTTTATTTCGATGGGTCAAGTCCTGTGCTATGTTCCATAACATACACATATGCAATTAAGTTGGTAACTCTTTACCTATGATTTGTAGAACTTAATCATCACTTAACTTGCATACTAATCTTATAAGATAATTAATGTTCCTTGTTAATTATCAAGATTATGGACCGTTTAGATTTATTATTGTCATTCTAAAGAATGATTCACAGAGATCTACAATTCAGATCCTCAACCTGAATAATCTGTCAATAATAAACCTAGGAACAGATGATAATATATCATCCATAACATAAACTAATAATTAAGTCATTAAATTATTGACTTCTAGGACATAACTCTAACAAATGGCAGTAGTAACTATGATTTGAGGGGTATATGACTAATATGAAAGAATAGAAGGGCATATGATTAATTAGCAAAGATTTGAAGGGCATACAGCTGATTTTGCCTATCTTAATTGATTATAGCTTTTTAGGCAATACCCATTTAAATTGAGATGATTAAAGTGATCAAAATTTTTTTCCATTTCTCAAAAGCCAATTTTGATCACTCGAGAAGTTGAAATTAGAGTTGAAAACGGATCGGATGGTAGTGGTGAAACTACATCCGCATCTATAATTTTTTTTGTCAGATTCATATACGGTTCTGATATTAAACAGACACAAATATTAACGAAATACTAGAAATAAAATATATAAAATAGTTATATTGTTATTAAAAGTTATTATACATTAAAATATTATATTAATCATTAAATTAAATTAAAACTATATAAAGCTTGCGCGGCGTGACTTGCACGTGGAAACTGTAGTTAGTACAGTATTTTGATCTGGTCCGTTGATTTTGGATGGGAAAATCGCAGTCGTCTGTTTCTTTACATCTCTCTCCGTTGGATTCAGGCATTCCTCCTTTTCCTTGGTCAATCGACCATGTGGGCTGCGTACGGATTAGCAATCTCTCTCTTCACATCCTTCTCTCCCTCAGTCCCTCCTGGCATCAATTTCACTTTTTGGTGCGTGGCTGTCAGTCAGGCTGTTAAGGCGAAAAAGGAAAAGGCACTGAGCCTCTTCGTCGTCGTATTTCAGACGCCTCTGACCTCCGCTCTCACCGTGATTCCTATAGATGAGTAGATCGCGTGTTGCTCTCCAAGGCGAGATCTGATTTGGCCGAGTAATACGCTCTCACTGCTGGCTCTTCACTTCTTCTTCTAATCCATGGAGGAAGAAGGCTACGACACTCTCCCTACCAGCCATTTGCTCGGTTTCATCTCGGTTCGAACCTAATCTCGAATTTGTTTTTGTTTTATGGAGCTAATTAAACGATTTTCGTCCAATTGGATTTCATTTTGGAGTTCTTTTTCTTTTGGGTCTCAATTCGTATGTTTGGTATATTTATTGAATCAATTGCATAGTTCAAATCTTCTTGCTTTTTTTTTTGTACAGGTTGTGATTTTTGAGGAGAAGAAACATTATATGCACAGCTCATTTGGGTCACGTGCAACTCTGATCTCATTTCTCCCTCTCAGCCTGGTGAGTTACCTTCTGTTTATCCTCTTTTCTTTTCAATTCTTCTGCAGTTTTGGGTTTACAGTCGATTATGCCCACATTGTGCTTCTTTCTGCCTCTTATACTTCTTGCAGGGTTGAGAATCTAAAGCTTTTGGAGCTTAACACTTTGGTTGGCTTTACTCTTCTGTACTAAACTTACTGTTTGTCCCTTCAATTCAATCAATTGGTGTTGTGTATCATCGTTCTTCCTCTAAAAAAATGCTCCCTTTCTGATTGTTTGTGCGCACTTGGGCTCTTTAATTTTTTTCTCTTTCTGGTTCAATTTTGCTTGTAGATTTTCAGGTGCAAAGATTGTTTGACTTCATTTTTGCTTTGTGTCACAGGTTCCTTCAATTTCAAGCATGAAGATCGATTGGCTTCATTTTTGTCTTCAGATCTAAGAGTGTCCTTCAGGTTAGGTTTTTTAAATTGCTTTGATTTTTCCTTGCTAATTGATTGTTTAAACAATATCAACATTAAATTCGTCCCTTATATTGATATCCAAGAGCACAATGATACTAGAGCAGGTGCACATACCTTTTATGTTTTTGAGATTTTTCAATACAGTACAATAATGTGGTTGTTTTTCTGCTTTATTGCAGTAGAGGTTTGTTACTGACAACGTTTTATTTTTTGTTGTGATTTAGGAAAGAGAATTTATAATAGTAAAACGACATAGAAGTTGCAATTTTTTTTAGTTTTCAGCTTTTCATAATTTTTAATGTTTCAGATTTGTTCTACAAATAGTGAACCATGTGCTCAACTGCATTTGATTTTTTTAAAGGGAGATAAGATGAAATATTTTGTTGCAATATATCATGGAGGGTGATCAAATATAATGAACAAGGTCAACAAAAAGTAATATTTATCAAGATCTACCTTTTCTATTTTAATTGCCATTTCTTTTAGATAGTATTTGATCTTTAATAAAAACTAATTAAGTTAAATTAAACCCTAAACCATGTTTGAAGTTAATTTTTGTAACATGATTTATATTGCAGATACTTTGGGAAAACTATATGAAAAATTCAGCCAAAAGAGCAAGAGATTCAAATAGGAAAATATGTCGTGAGCCCACTTTCAGACATGAGACCTGTAGTTATACTCTCCTTATCTTTTTATATTTAGTTTTTTTCCATCTATTAACTAATTACTCTATTTTACTTCACCCAATGAGAAATGAGGCATCAGGAAATAAATTGATATTGCAACCATGTCTTTTCTCCTCCCTTTACCTTCCCAAATTTGCTTCTTTTATTTGTGGTGAGAGATCCTTGATGTTGACTTTTTATCTCCATTTTTTAATGTAAAAATCCAAGTTGCAGAGGCCAAGTACTTTAAGCAATGGCCAGAATTAAAACTCTATAACTGAGTTGCATCAAGGTACTCTTTCTGTGCTTTTCTTTCTAATGACATAGATTTATGATCTGTGAACTCAATTAGTGTTCAAATTTGTTGGATCTTTTATGATTTTTGAAATACTCCCTATTTATCATTTTAATAAATTTCAATAGATAACTGAGTGCATCAAATTATCTATTGATATATATAGAAAGAGAGATTGTAAATGTTATTTATGACAAAAAATTTCAAAGAGCAAGCTTTGTCTTCAGATTTGCTTTCTATGCTTTTTTGCAATTCACATTTTATTCTCTTTTACATGTTGAACCCTTCATTTTTTTTACTTATTTTCTTATTAAGCTCTTATTTTCTCAGGCTATAGATTTTTCTGCTTTGTGCATATGTTACTGGTAGTGACAACACCACTTAAGGACAGCAACGGAGAACTGCAGCTCCATGTTCATGCTATGATGATCGGTACAGTTATTGTTAGACTAAAAACTAGATATAACAGAATAGAAAATTGTTTGTCATCTTTTGTTTCAATTGAAATAGCAAATTGTTTTGGGGTTCATTTTGCTCGAGTAATTTTATAGGAGTGGCTAGTGTCAAACATATAGGACACAAGCACTTGTCCAACATGATAAAATTTAATTTTTTAAGATTAGAATGGCCGATCCAAATCGCTCAAACTGTTGTATGTTATAAAATCTCCATGGAGAGCAAATTTTATATTTTTTTCAAAATTTTTTACTATTTTTTTGGAATATTTTTATATGCTTAATCTAAAAAGTTCTGAACCCTCCAATTTTGAAAATTCGAAAAAAATAGTTAAAAAATTCGAAAAAATATAAATTTTGATTTTCAAAGATATTTTAATAAAGAGATCATATTGAGCGGTTTGGATCGGCCATTTCAAATTTTAATGATCGACATTTGGTTCGTGTTTGACGTCCTATATGTTTGATTCTAGCATTACTCAATTTTATATCTGCAATAATTCAGAATGCATGTGAAAAATTATTTCTCGCTAGCACATGTATTATTGGGTTGCATGATTTATGGTTTAACTTATTTGTGTAGGTAGTTGGTCATTAATGATCAGTGGTCGTTTATGATCATGGTGAGGAGAGAAATTCTCTGTTGCATCATGGTCTGAAAGCTTCTGTCTTATTTGTGGATGAGAAAATTTCGCATGTCTATTTTTTGGGTATATACTGTCTGGTCTTTTTTTTTCCCTATTACGTATTCTTCGTTGTTATCTTCTTCTTCAAATAATTTTTTTTATGGGATTATAGCATCTCATCATAGTGAAATAATGAAGTTGATGCAGAGTTTGAAGATGTGTTTTCTAAAGATGTAATCATGAACAACCAATTGTAAATCTCATGCGTCTATTTGCAAAAATTTCCATAATGTATCTGCACTTATTGGGAAATCGTTTCATAACACATTCGGATTGGGATGAATCGCGCAACGCGCGAGATTAGAACTAGTATATATAACCATCACGATAAGAAAAAAAGAAGATTTTAATGCTGTCATTCTCAATAATAGAAAATAAAATTAATTTCATATTACTAGTCCAATCAATATATTATCATAAGTCAATCTATCTAATAGAAGCTAAGCATTATCTAATCAAAAGTCTTCTCTATAATATTAAACATCTTATACCACTAAAAGTACGGATAAAAAGTTCGAATATCTATCAGATATGGATAATATCTTCTAATTTTTTTTGTCCAATACAAATACAAATCGAATAGTGTCAAAATCATATCATTATCCATATGTTTTTGTCGAATACGAATATGATTATCGTCCGTATTTTTTTGTCAGATACAGATATGATTACTGTCCGGAAGTGCATTTTTTTTTATTTGGATATGAATCAGAGTGGATCCACTCTATTTTCATCCCTACTTGAGATTCAGTTTTTATTTTTTATTATTTTCTTATGACAGATGTAACCGTTCATTTAGTTATTACAAAGAAGTATCTAATAAACGTAACCGTCCATTTAGTTATAACAAAGAGAGTATTTAATATCTACATAGGTCAGAAAATACTAAATAAGTTTCCAATAGATATATATATGTTCACTTATTTAGTATATATGTTAACTATATTGCTATATGTGTTCACTTTGTATGTTGAATATGATCATTTTTTTTTTACTTAACAAATTTGTATATATGTTCAATTATATTATTGTAAAAATTCACTTTGTTTGTTGTATCTGTTTATTTTGTTTCTTTATTAACCAATATTTATATTTTTTTTCGTTTTGTTGTTGTAAGTGTTTAAAAAAAAATGGTGGAGGAAAAAAAATTAGAAAAGGGAAGAGGCATACGAGGAGAGAAAATGCGAAGAGGGAGAGCATAGGAGGAAGGAAAGGAGGGGAGCGGAGATTAGAGAAGAGAGGAGGGTAAGGAAAGGAAAGGAGAGTAATTTTCGTATTTAGTTAATTTTTTGGTGGTGTGTATATCACACTAAATGCTGAAATGGAGCATGACTCCCGCTCGGCGCCTTTGTCGCTTCCTGTCGACCGTTCGATATCCTCGCGACCGAGGGGTTGGTGACGTGGAGGCCATCTTGCGCAGGAAATCCACACTCCGGCCTCCTTCGACTGTGAAGAGGTCGCGCGTGCCTGGGAATTCGTGCAGCTTCATCGGCCAAATAACTGCGCCAGTGAGGCTTTACAATTCCAAAACACACCCCGGTGTTTATACATTTCTTGCAATCAAGGACCTTTTTCGAAACAGACTACCTCTTCTTAATTTGGAGTGAGTTTTTATTTATTTTTTTATTTCTTTTCTTAATATATCATTCTGATGAAACGTCCTTATTTAATCAGTAGAAAATAATTGTGCTGGTACTGGGTGATGACAGTTACCAGTGCACTCTCGGGTTTTTCAGTTTTGGAGATGGCATTCTGTGATGGGTATTTTGTTAAAAATTTATGGGTATTAAATAACTAAAATAAGACAGATATATTATTAAATGTCATGTGTGCTGCTCCAAAAACCGAAAACAACATAATTATCCTTTCAGAATTGTAATTGTCACACTCTTCGGACAAATAAATTTCCCAATCATCTTAAGAGAAAGTTATAATATTCGTGATAATTGTCGACTTCTCAGAGAAAGGATGCATGAGAGAGACTGTGTTATGCAATAATGGGTTTGGGGGTTAGGCAAAGAGGGAGGAGATGAATGTAAGGTACTCTGGTCTAACATGATTTTCAAACTAAATTGAATCAGGATTATAAATCAATTATTTTTCCCAAGATTTAGCTGTCTCCCATTTTTGGAATTTACAAGTTTCTTTTGAATAAGAATGACACACATGTGGTTGTAAATTTTGGCAGTAAACATTAATCTGCAAAGTTGTGCTGTGACAATTGGTGCCCAGTTAAATGATAACTATGGACCTTAACATTAATGAAGTTGTTGAGTGACTACACACTATTAGAAACCATATCAAAATTGTTAGATTGTTGCAAGTAACTTTTAATCTCTATTGTACTGTCCTAAATGCTTTAAATGGAGCAGGATATGTATTTCTATGATGGGAGAGCTTGAACAAGTCTCACTGCAGTATCTACGACCGAAACAATATGTTTATGTAGCTGGTCGTTTATGCTCCTACAAGAAGGTCAATTTAAGTGGTCCTGATCATGTACTCTACAAGGTTTGCACTAAGATCTTTGGTTCTTTTGGTCAGTAGCATTACTGGTCACAGAAATTATAGTTTGAGTGGTATCGATTGTCAGAACTATTTTTGGGGCCTCCAGTGGCATTAGCTCTATTACTTTTATTTTTTAGGTATAATGCCCGTAGGACATAGCTCTATTTAATTTTCTCAACAAATTAGGGGCTTTTTGGATTTTTTGCGCACTTTAAGGTTTGTTGGATATTTATCTTATTTTATGAATGAGAAGGGCCAAAACATTGTACGATTGACTCAATGAATCAAAAGGATTTGTTCCAGGCTTTCTAAAGGACCAACAGTGAAATTTAGACCAGTCAAGTAATGCAAATTTTTCGTCCAATTTTAGGTTGAAGTGCAAGAATTGAGTTTTGTTAGAACACATAATCACATAGAAGTTTCATGTAAAGCTAAAGAAGATCTGAAGAATGAAGAAATGACACTTGCTGCATCAAGTACAAGTGAGTACATGGTTCTTGTGCCTTTACACATTTATAATCGAAATTTCTAGCATACCTTGAGGCTAGGATTACGCTATACTGTATAGTAACTGATGATTTTTCAAAATTAAAGCTCTGTGAGTATCAATTTTGGCCAATATATCTCAGAGAAAGAAAAAATGGTGTTACTTGTAGCATACATTTCCTCAATTTATTTTCTTTCCAAAAAGACAGATCCCTGTTGCGTTAATGAAGCTACGGGGTCACATTTGCAAATTGTTTTCTTATTCATTAATGAAGTTGGTGTATTAAAAAATGATCGTCACTCTTTTCTTATTTAGATTCTGGTTTATGTGATGGAAACAAAGAAGAGTGGATAAGAGATCGGGAAATACTATGGCAAATATTTTTTGCGAATCCATTTGAATGGAGGGACCAAAGAACAACGAAGCGTAATCCTAGACAGCCTGATTTTAAGCACAAGAGCGCCAGTGAAGCCTTGTGGATTAAATCTGATGATCCGCCATGGATTAAAAAACAACTGAACTTGTATGACTCAAAAATGTCTGAAATTAATCTCTTTCGTAGAAAAGAGGAGGATGACATTCAGGGATGGAAAATACAGGACTTTTTTTACTCATAGAAGAATCATAAAGCAAAACAAAGCAAATGTTGTGTTTTTCCTAAATGTTAAAGTTAATATAGCAATTGAAAAAGTTTATTTTCTAGAAAAAATAACATTGCTTCTTATTTCAGGAACAGAAAAATAACGAGGAATTGATAGTTGAATAAAATAATGATTGTCAAATTGTCCTATGCAGATGTATATGTTTCTTTCCTGGGTGGCAAGTTTAATGTTTGCATTATCAGTGTGAGTAGACTCGAATCAGACGATTGCTGTTACCAGTTGTAGAAAATAAAAGCTTTAACTGCAATACCGTTCCAACTTTTAATATTAATAAAAAAAAAGGATACAATTTGGGGACGCTTACTTGGACTATTGGAGGGAGTTATTTCTTTTTTAATTAATAATATTATTACAAGGCTGAATTTGGTATCTAGATGATTAGAATCAATAGCAATAGGTTACTGAAATATCTCAGTTAAATAAACAAAAAGTACATTTGAGAACTAAATTCTGGCGTGAGCAAATTGAAGACAACATAATCACATAAAGATTTATTATAAAGATGAACAAAAGTTGTGCAATATATGTCTGTAAATTAAAAAATTACTGTTAGTAATGAGCATTAATATGTGTTGTGCGCTGAGCCGCTGAGTCAAACTTAAGTAAATGTGTTGTGTACATTAATATATGTTCGTTTTTTATTTGTTTCATATTCTCCATTATATATATAGAGTTTTGTTATGGTGAGTTGCAACTCACCAAAGGGTCCGTGAGTTGCGCTCAAAATTCCGAAATTTAGTTCAAAAATGACCGATCCAAACCGTCTAATACTATCTCCCTATTGAAATCTCCATGCAGATCAAATTTTATATTTTTTCGAAATTTGTAAGTATTTTTTTTTAAATTTTAGAAAATCATTAATCTAATTAGTTCTGAACCGTTCAAAAATAGCCATTTTTAAAAATCCGAAATAAATACTTAAAAAATTTTGAAAAAAATGTAAAATTTGATATGCATGAAAATTTCAATAGGGAGATCGTATTAGACGGTTTGGATCGGTCATTTTGAACTAAATTTTAAAATTTTGAGCGCGACTCACGGACCCTTTGGCGAGTTGCAACTCACCATAGCAAAATTCTATATATACATATATATATATATATATATATATAGAGAGAGAGAGAGAGAGAGAGAGAGATTGGCTAAAGTATACTCCAGCATACAGATAGTCCGTATGCTGGAGTCGTTTCTCAAAATCTAAAATGCATACAGTCGATCCGAACCTTTCAAATTGTTCTCCATATTGAAATCTCTTAGGAAACCAAAATTTATATTTTTTTGAATTTTTTTGCTATATATTATGCTATTTTAAAAAAACACTGTAAAGGAGTTGTAAAGGAGTATTTCTGACCCTTCAATTTAAAAATAGCATAATATATAGCAAAAAAATTTGAAAAATGTAAAATTTGGTCTTGAAGGATATTTTTACATGGAGAACAACTTGAACGGTTTGGATCGACTATTTGAATTTTAGATTTTGAGAAACGACTCTAGCATACGGGTTTGATCCGTATGCTGGAGTATCCTTGCTTTATTATACTGATTTACGTGTGCTTTCGTCTGTAATATTAATGCGCATCGCTTAGAAGTTAATTACAAACCTAAGTAAATAAATTGGAAAGTAAAAAAATTTTACGTGAAATTCAAGTTTTAGCATGATCAGTACAAAATGTCTTGGTCAGCTTTTAAGCAGGAAATCAAAAGTTAAATGACAGTTTAGTTATGTGACATCAAGAAAATTGTGCTCAGGTGTGTTATACTGAAGCAATCAGTTAACAATTTCATAGCATGAAGAAGTAAATAAGTGTTGTTTCTGTTAAAGTTATCTTCTTTTTCTTTTTTTTTTCACTTTTCGTCCATGAATCCAAAAGCTATAGACTACAATATTTGTACTACAATCGTTTGTTTAGGAAGTTACACTTCATTCTAATGTTAGTAATAAACTTACAATTGACATTATTTGTGGTAAAAATCATGTTTGTTACAAGTTTTGTGGTTGCAAATAATTTTATAATTTGCTCCCTGTGTACAATTTTCGCTTTGTATCTGTCACTCCTTCCGAACTGCCACCAGAAATGGAACAAACGAACATGTACAAAGACTTTCTGTAGTTGCTCCCGCCACTGGAACTAACTTGATCTCGGTCGACTCCCTGGGGTCGTCATAAAATAAGACCCAGTGGGCAGTAACCCTCATAATCTCATCTATCAAACTAGCACCTGATATCCTTATAATTGATAAACTGCAAACCACATCACTCCAATCAAAGTTTTCGCATAGGCTTGACCAGCTTATCAAGACCATCCCAAACTAAATTGACATCTAATTCACTCAGTTCAGGTCTTCAGGACCACAGAGTTCATAAAGTACTGGGAACAGACTATTCAACATTTAACAAAACACCTAGCTTTCTTTCTTTCTTTTTTTTTCATTTCCTGAACTAAAGCCTTTCAGCCGGATGTCAACATTTCCTTTTGTTCAATATCACAATGGCTCCGTTTGGATGAGGTGTGGGAATAAGAGAATAAGGAAATAAATTTATTATAAACAATCCAAACTATTCACAAAATTACACACTTCCCAATACTTCCTCCCTTATTCCTCTTATTCCCACACCATCCAAACGGAGCCAATATTCCCTAGCAACTCCCTTGTCTAATTTCCCATAGCAAAAATCCTCCTAAAACTCCCAACAACCTAAGCCTTGCAGGACTTGTCAGAAACACCTTGTTCCCCACAAAAATGATTAACAGAACATAAAAAAAAAAAAGATAAACAGAAAAGGAAAAGAAAAAAAAAAGAGCTGAACTAGTCTGAGTCAGATGTCATTTCTGACGATGGATTAAAAATGCGCAGCATTTTTGATAGGTGTTCTCCCATGTCATCCACCTCATCTTTCCCAAATCCCCAATCTCGAAGCAGGCCTGCTCCTTTTGCACCTCTCAGCATCCCATGTCTCAAAAGATTGTTGTACCTGCATTCTATAAAAGGTTTAATTGCGATGCTTGACCGGAGCCGAGTCATGACTGGGACCGACTCCACCTCAAGTGAGCCCTTTGGTGGGCCTTCCAAAGGTTGGTCAGCTAGAATTTCACCACGCCGGCCTGTGGTAGTTGGAAAGATGGATGGAAATGGTAGCGGGATTGGTAGCGGGGTAAGAGAGATGGAGAGATGTGATGGTCTTGGTTTTGCTCTTAGTCCCTTGTCATACACGTTGCAAATTGAGTCTTTAACTTGAGATACTGAGGCCCGATCAGCACCTACAGACAATGGTTATTAGGTACAAATTGGAGAATAAAGTACTCTCCATGATTATGGAAATAAAATAAGCAAATATTGCACAAAGGGACCCAAAATGCCAGTAAGGAAAGCTCCAAGGCATTTAAAGTTCTACAAAGGCAGGGGCGAAGCCAGAAAAATAATTTAAGTGGGGGCCAATATGTAAATTTTATTTTTTTAAAGGGGCCAATCTACATAATTACCCATACTTTCACTAAATTTAGCTTATAAATATTAATCAAATTTAAAAATGTGGGGAGGCCAAGCCCACCAGGGCCCCCACCTTGGCTTCGCCCCTGTACAAAGGACAAGGTATATGCTACTTTCGCAACAAAAGAGAGCTTAGGGGATATTTGCAAGTTTGTAGGGGCATGTAGCAAATAATCAGAAGAAGCAATAAGTACCTGAAAATAGAGCTCCATTCAATATCAGTGATTCATCCATGTAAAAATCTTCGGAATCATCTCCGATTTCAGTGCCCAGTGCATGAAAACTATTTAGAATGCCTCCTGGGTTGGCTTTATCTGAAATTTTACAAATAAAAATTAAACTAAACTAGAAAACCCACTTACGAATGCTTCTAATCTATACCTGCAAAAGAAGGTACCCAGATAGTCAAGTCAGATAGTCAAGTATACCAAACTGACCAGGTACCCAGATAGTCAATTCAGGCACTGTTAGCTGTTGCACCTACGTGCAGACCACACAAAGTGCCACATAGTGCAACTAATAATATTACCTTAAATGGCTAGATTGATATCTAAGCTAACAAAGGCAGTTAGAATATTAGAATTATATTACTTTTAATTAGTTACTTAAATTAGAGATTTCCATATCTCATGTATCTTTCTTATTTTCTCTTCTATTTTATATCTATATAAGTGTCCTGGAGGATGTTAGAAAATAATAAGAAATATTTCCAAAAATCTCTTTTCTCCTCTTTTCTCAATTTCTGTATATTTTCTCTCTGTCTCTCTTTCTTTTCCCTCATCTGACCCTAACATTGGTGCTTTCGTTCTGCCCTCATCCTCCACCATGCCTAAAAATCGCTCCCAGCATTCTGAAGATCCAAAACCCGATAATCCTGAAGTGTCCTCGGGCCCTATAAACCCGATAACAACAACTTAATATGGCCCTATAAACCCGTCCGACCAGCAGTGTCCTCGGGCCCCACCCACAACCTACCCTTCATGATGACCATAAACTTCGACTCCACTTTCCCCATTTTGCATCAGGTGACCCCACATATTGGCTTTTTTCTGTGCAACAGTATTTCACCTATTATGCAACACCAACATCAGATTGGCTTCTCATTGCATCTATGCATCTCGATGCCCTTGCTGCCCGTTGGTACCAAGGTTTAGTAGAGGACACACATCTATCTTCATGGCAGGAGTTCACCACGGCATTATAACACTGTTTTGGCCCATCTGAATATGAGGATCCAATTGGACAGCTCTCACGTCTTACACAGATTGGCTCTGTGTTGGACTATCAATCATCATTTGAGGAACTTGCAAGTCGTGCCCGTTCTTTTTCCCAAGAACAATTGCAAAGTATTTTCATTGCGGGGTTGCAGCCTTGCATCCGGAGGGCTGTTCAATGCCACCGACCTCGTGATCTGCACGATGCCTTTGCTTTAGCACGCCTACATGAGGCACAAATTGCTGAATTGCTCGATGATCAAATGGCACAATCTACTAAGCTTTTAGGCCCAGAAGCACCTCTTGTTGCTCATCCACAACCTCACCTTCCAGTCCATAAACACATAACCAGTAAAGGTGTTGGATCATCTTATATGTGTTTGGAGGATACAAGTTGGGAAGATGAAGATCCACTGGTTTTGTCTCGACTTGAGGACAAGTCGCCTCCACAAGAGGGGAGGAATGTTGCACCTACGTGCAGACTACACAAAGTGCCACATAGTGCAACTAATAATATTACCTTAAGTGGCTAGATTGATATCTAAGCTAACAAAGGCAATTAGAATATTAGAATTATATTACTTTTAATTAGTTACTTAAATTAGAGATTTCCATATCTCATGTATCTTTCTTATTTTCTCTTCTATTTTATATCTATATAAGTGTCCTGGAGGATGTTAGAAAATAATAAGAAATATTTTCAAAAATCTCTTTTCTCCTCTTTTCTCAATTTCTGTATCTTTTCTCTCTGTCTCTCTTTCTTTTCCCTCATCTGACCCTAACAGTTAGCACTGAGGCAAGTCGGTATAGTTCTTGATAAGTGATATAACATAATACCTGACAGAGAAGGAGCAGGCATGGATACATCCAATATGGCCACCATGTTCTGTCTGTTTTGACCGGCCAAAATATGTATAATTTCACCAATATCCAAGGACCCAGCAGCATATGTGGTGTTAGATATGGGGCCTGCCGGCTTAAACCTAAAAGGTGCACTTATCGAATGTATTGCTGAAGCATAAACAACACTGGAATGGAAGTTTTTCTCATCTCTTACACACAAAGAGGGTGCCAAACCACCTAAAATTCATTAGTAAATGCATGTTATTTTTAGCTAATTGTAAGTGTGCTGGTATAAGATAGCATATTTGCCAATCATAGCACTGTTTTGAACCTTCCAACCCAGAATACGATGGTATTTATCTATTGCAGGATGTAGACATGAATTTTTCACTCATCCCAAATCCAATTTGATAAAATAACCCAACTTATTTGAAAACAAAATTCAGATTGAAATGTTGTTTCTGAGCTAAGAAGCACTATTCTGAGAATTATTTTCAGATGACTTGGGATTTTATTGCAAATTTTAATGAACCGTTGTCTTGGAGATATTTTGCCAATTATTGTGTGCCATTTCTGGTCTTTTCTGTCACAAGAAAAACAAACATAGTATACATAAGTGTACCAAGTGATGGCAACCCAACTGGGACAATGAGACTGGAGTAAGTCGACAGCTTAGAAAGAGAAACAGCATCATGCAAAGATCTTGTAATTAACTTCCTTTGTTTTGTAGCATCCGTATAAGAAAACGTATCTCTGACAGAGTATAGTAATACAGGTATGTTTGTGTAGTCATCAGCTATATTTTCTAAGAATTCAGAAGCCACAGCAGAGAAGCCACCTGAGTCATCAACCGTACATTGAATACCCTGTTAAGAAAGAAAATGTTAAAAGTATAGACTAGTTGTAACTAAATATTTAGCAATAGGTTTCTCTTAGTAACTAAATTACTAAGTCATAACAACTAATTATATTAATTATTATTATTTTCTAATGTTCAAGTATAGATGAAACAGTTAAAAGAAAATAGGATTATCAATAATAAAGAGGAAAAAAAACAACGCTACATTAAAAGAAATAATATTGCTTTACTTAGTAAATTTCTCTTTTGCACATCTAAATCCAAACTAAACTCAGAAACAAGATCTACATCCCTCCCTCTTCCCCTCTCTGTGTAATATTAGATTGCTAAATAGTATATAAACAAAGCTAGAAATAACCTGCACATGATCACATTCTTCTACAAAGAACCTAAGTCTGTCATTCAACTCCTCCATATGCAAACCCCCCAAGAGAACTTCCTTGCCATCACCGAAATTGTCAAAATTTTGAAAATCAGTCCATGCCCCATTCAATTCGTACAGGCTCTTGGAGTGGAAGTGAACTTTGCTAAAATCAGACCAAAATTTAATATCTCTTTCTAAACACTGAACTCGATCTTTATCTTCAATATTTGGATCATCTTCTCCTTCTTCAGATAAGCTCTTGAGAAATACATTTTTCTCACGGGGTTTTTCTGCCAATTTTGTTACAGCACCTTTCCTAACAGAACAATGTTGCCACAAAATACCTCAAAAGAGAGCACAGTTTCATCGACCTGATAACATTATTGATGACATTATTGACGTCTTCCAAATATCTTGCTATACTAAATCAGTAATTTTTTAGAAAAGAGAACCAAAAAAAAAAAATCTAGTTTGGTTTGTTTTGGGCTGTTAAATTGAAACTTCATAACGTCTTCCAGAAAAACCAATAACAGGAATTTCTGCTAGTAACAGTACGAGTACAACCTAGGTAAGATTATGCATGGGTGAATATTGAGTGACATATTATGCATGCACCACAAAAGCTGTACAAAGTAAATTGTTGAACCAAGTACCACAGACACAAGCCTGAACATTTTCTTCAGTTTATGTATTTAAAAAAAAAAAAAACTTCGCTAGAAATTAGAAAAGAGAAATAAGACACTTACCATGTAAGTGTATCAGTTGCATCAGAGGAAGAACTGTCACCATATAGAGAACCAGAAGAGCTTAACGTGCCAAGAGATCCTGAATAGATAAAAAGATCTTTTAATATACAACGTAAAAACAGAAAAGCAAAGAAATTAAAATCACTAACTACTAATCTCAGATAAAAAAAAAAAACCTTGATATTACCTTGAGAACCAATGGATATTAACCTAGGGCAGTACGTGTAGGCACCCTGCAAAACACTTTTGCAATATTAGTTAACCAAAAAGATCACAGTACTCTTCACATGAAGTTTTTTAGTTTAACCAAAAAGATCACAGTACTCTTCACATGAAGTAAGTACCTGATGAGTACATTATTAGCCAGATATTATTTACTCAAACATAGAATGAGAAATAAGTACCTGATGAGTTAGACCAGTACGGTAAAGTACATCCATATCCATGAAGTTATTCTTGAAAATTGGATCTGCACCATCATCTTCAGCAAGACCAAGCAGCTCATCCTACAAAGTTGATTCATTGAAAGCAACTAGATTATACGTCTTCTTCCCTAGCTATAGTATGGTTCACCCATACTATACATTTAAAATCCATTAGATATAAAATAAAGGGGTAGTTGAAAATAAGAGGCCATCAAAACAAATTCTGCCAGTAAATTGTATTGACAATTGATATCATTTTAAACATTCTATCCCAAAGTTATTCAGAAAATAAACATTTAAGATAAGATGGCGAAAAAGCCGGGTAAATAAAATCTAATCAGGAACAGGAAAGAAAAAAGTTGGGCTATTCAAAATGTCAGAAAATTAACCTGAAAGTTCCAGAAATGGGAGCCAATAAAATTTGCAAAGTCTCCGACTTGAATTGTCACTATCTCCCTCATTTTATTCAGTTAATTGGCTCTTCCCTTCTGTGATAATACTCCCAAGGGGAAAAAAAAAGTGTCAATTAGCTCTTCAGTAATTTTTCAGTATCCAGCATGAAAATAATAATTTGTAAATTAACCCTGGCGAAGCTTCCGTTTTACAAATACACCCATGAATTATGGGGTGATGTGAATTAAGTAGCTGCTTCAAACAAACAGTTCATCAAAACCAGGAAGCAATACTGAGCCTATTTTGCTGATTAAGAGAGACAGAGAGAGACTTACAATGATAGGTGCTCGAAGTCGACAGATAGACAGCCGAGGGGTGTGCCGATGAGTGCCCGAGAATTCAAAGAAAGAGTAGTCTGAGAACGGCGGCGAACTGAGGAAGGGGCGAAGAGCAGAACTGTGGAAGAAAATTGAGAGAGCGAAAAGTGGGAAGAAAAAAAAGAAATATTTTGAACCCCCAACTCGCAAGTCTAATGGTAAATGGTAATGGATGTTAACAGGGGCGAAACCCATTACACATTTACACTACAGGGGATATATGATAAGCCCAACAGGCCTCCTGCAGGCTGAAACCTGAAGCCCAAACCTGGCCCTGTCTGTCAGTGTTCCTGGCCTGTTTAGGCCTGTTTCTGTTTGGTCGATTGAGCATATATGACCTATCAGGAATTATAAGTGCCATCGGCAAATATACCATCCCAGCCATCGGTAAATACAAAGTGAATATATGCAGCAAATAAGGTGAACATATAGACGATCTAAGTGAACACTTAAAAACAAATAAGTGTTGTCATCACTTGTTTAAGTTTACATGCATATTCAACTTATTTGTTTGTATGTGTTCACTTAGATCGTCTATATGTTCACTTTGTTTGCTGTATATGTTCACTTTATATTTACCGATGGCAGAGATGGCAAAACTGCAGATGGTAGTAATCAATTTCCTATGGTATGAATTATGATGTAAAGCTTGTTGTTGTTGTGGTGATTGGAGTCACAAATTTTTACATTCCTACTAAACCTCACACAGCGAACAACTCGCATTCTAAGGCCTGCCCCTTGCAAGACTGAACAAGCTTATTATCCGTTGATGTATTAAATTGATCAACTCTTGCATTACAGGAGTAGGAAATAGGCTATGCCGATATAGGATTGCAGAACAACAAAGCAGTCATACTAGCATGCCATTCAAAATCTAAAAACATCCCACATTAACAACATCACCTAATAATGAGAACTCTCATTCACCTTTACCACCATCCTAACAACATGTCAACATCCCACGTTAAAAACGAAACACCAGATCTATATACTCTTTAACATTTACTCAATATAATTAGTCAAATTTCAGAAAAATTAAGAATTTCTTTTTTTACAAGATGGCGCGTGACATAAAACTTGGAATTAGGGTTCCTAACTGAATCCTGGTGGAGCATCCAGGTCATCCTCCGCAGGCTCATCAACAACATCAACATCACCGTCGGAACCAAAACCAGGTGGTTTGACATCATTCTCTGATTCAAGGTTAGCATGCTCCATAGTGTTGGCGGTCTTGGTTGGTAACACAAACCCTGGTGGCTCGAGAGGTTCATTTTCTTTGAAATGTAAGCTCTTTCCATGGGCAGAAGTGGATGCATTCTTCTTCTTGATTTTAGGTTGGAGAATTCGGTTGTACACTGAATCAATGACTTCTTCTATCTCTTGTTCACTGGAATTTATTGTGTTCCAGACCACGTCAGAGATTTTTCCCATTATTATACTCCTGCAGGCGATATAAATAGGCAATCAGTTTTGCATATTTAAACTCACAAAATCATGAACTGTGCCCATATCTGGTAAGGTTTTGTATTCCATGATTAAACATGGAACTTCCTATTATTAGTTGGCAGCATATGCCATAAAGCTTAACCTAACAAGTTACAGGACATTATGCAGTCTGGTCCATAAATAATTCGACCCAGAAGTAGGATTGAATTTACCATTTCTTGACAGACGATTAAATACAAATTGGAAATAAAAAATAGGCCCCTCATCAATTTAGGTGATGGTCTCTTATTGCACATTCAGGTAGGGTTATCCCAATCATTTATCTTTCTTCTTTGCACTCTTGCACCTACTTAACCAGAAACAATTTTGTATCCATTGTCTCCATAAATGGTCACAACAAGTGAAATGACTTCTCAAATGGAATCATTGCACCAACAACAACTAAGCCTTTTGTCCCAAGCAAGAAATGGAATCATTGCACCATTTAGATAAATATTAATAATAGGAAAAAAGGGTCCAAACAGTTGGGTTGCTCCTATCCTGACACTCTGGGCTTATTTTTTTCTTTTTCTACCTCTTTAATCTTTTTACTTATTATGACTTTATCAGCAAGCTGGCCTTGAAGTAAATAAAAGGAAAGGCACTCTTTGCGTTCAGAAATAATGAAGCAAAAAAAAAAAAAAACAGGTATTGACAATATGTATCATCTCATGCTTAGGTCCTTCCTGAAGGGTGGGTTGGTATTATCTTTTCTTAATTGAAATAGTTTATATGGTTCACACAGTAGTACCACTACCCTTCAAACCTGTTTTCAGGGATCTTCTGGAGCAGGCAGAGAAAGCTAAATCTCCAAATGGTAGCAATGATGCCTACTAGAAGAATTTTAAAAACCATACTGTTTTACTAATTCTGAATATTGGATTTAGCAAAATTACAAAAAAAAAAAAGGAAGTTCAAAGAGATAATAAAATGATCTCCTTGAACAGCGGGACACTGCAATAGGGTTTCATGTTTGTACAATGCCGATGAATATCAAGAATCACTTGACAAGTTTTGGCCCTCCCTCACTGTTGGTCCAATATTAGGAACCACTTGACAAGTTGTCGTTTGTCAGACGAACACGGCTCTCTATTGACAGATTGAGCTCATTGGTAGGTGCTCTGCATTGCTGGATTCTGGTGAATGTGTAAAGCAGAAAAAGAGGGTTTTCCGATCTACGTACACAGAGTTTGTGGGAGTTGGCAATTGATGCAGCTAATGAGGCATTACTGCTATACTGACATAGCTAGTGTGTTAAACAGGAATACTAGATGTTTTTCTTTGTTTTCTTTCAAATTGCAATCATGGTAAATATCCAATGGTGGACGGTATAATTGTTTATTTGATTGTTCTAGCTGTTGACTATTGAATAAAAAGGATACAGAAATATACCCAACTTCCTGATAAATGGCATCCGAAAGGTCCCGAATTTTAAGCTTGTCAGCACCATCTTCATTCAACACCAGTGAGCTCTCCACCTCTTCTATTATACTCTTCCTCAGTTCCTCCTTTAGCAGAAAGGTGCATAAAAAATAATTATTATTATTATTGTTGTTATAGAATGATAAAATATTGCTTTTGGTTGTAATTTCAATTCTGAAATGGCATTGAAACATTTAGGATGATCATACAAAGAAGGATAACCTGCACCAATTTAATCATATTTTGTTTCCTCTTTCTTATACCATTTAAACAAAAACCTGGTGTGACCACACACAAGCACGTGAACTCAGAGAGAGAGAGAGAGAGAGAGAGAGAGAGAGAGTGTACATTGTTTTTGAGCTTACGGATGAGAGAGAGGCGAAGAGAGTCGAAGTCGCCGTTGTCCCTGAGGCGGTCGATGACTTCCTCGGCCGTCGGATGCCGTCGCCGCCGCCGCCTCTTCCCCTCCTTTCTCTCTCGACCTTCCATCTGCATGTTATTTCTCAATCGATATAACTGGGATTCTGAAACCACTGAGAACTGAGAACTCGGCAACTGGAATGGGATGGAAATGGCGACTACTCGTGTGGTTATTTTTTGACAATAACTAGCTATTACATCGCGCTTCGCGCGATGAAAGTTAGACTTAAGTTGGACCTTTTTTTTTTACCAAGAAAGTATTCGCAATCGAAATACATACAACTGAGAAAGCATGTACTCTGATCGAATATTGTGCGATGACCAAAATAAACAGTTGTTGTAGCGCTAGTAACATGATGGCTAATAAAGAGTATGATCGGGCATAAAACAAAAAACTAAATCACCAATAGACATTTACTTATCTTCATCTGTCATCAGAAGGAACCTAAACAACAATAGAAAAAAATGTTGTGCTTATACATAAAAATTATTGATAAAAGAACAGGCAGAACTATACCAAATAATCAAGCAACCTAAACAACAATCGAAAATAAAGGCAGGGAGTGCCAATTCCCTGAGAAATAAAAAATTGTTATCCTTTATTTATATATATTGGTAAAGGATAAAAAATTGTTATCCTTTATTTATATATATATAAAGTTGGCACATAACTCTGCCTAAAAAGTACATAATCAAACATACCTGAATTGTACGTGTCAGAGAACCAATGATTAAGCTGTAGACGTTTCTGGTAAATAATAGTAGCTATAAGGTATACTTTTTTTTAGATATTCTATACAACAACTATCTAGAGATAAGGTGATAAAATTGGATATAACAGTATATTCTAAAATACTCGAACAACTCCAGTGTTTCTCACCTCCATTAAATTACCTTAATACTCAAATATACAACAAACAAATAAGATGATTTTGAGACAGGTGTATGATGCTTTTCTTTTGCACCAATCAATTCTCTTCACAAATCTTGGCAATACTTTTATTTGAATTCTTCGTTCTCAAAAAATTAAAAATACCAACACAAAACTATGATGCAGTAGGCGGGTCCTACATATGAAAGAAACATAGTGTGTTTAGAATAAAGTACCACTAAGGTTTGGTAAGATGTCAGTAGGTCCCATACCAGACAGACAACCTATGTAGAAAGTTTGGCACAAATCCATGCAATTAACAGCATATATACTGCGACCTATAAGACCAAAAGATTATGATTTGTAGAAACACTGATCTTGCAAATGCAACATACTATTGTCTGACCTATATACGAATAGGCTAGATCAACAACCGAGTCTCGACAGCAGAGCAAATAAGATCTGATTAAGGTGCTTCTAATTCATTTTTCATAGTTGTCAAGTCCCCAGTTCTAGTTCCAACCCTTGTTTTTGATGTTTTACTCGTAAAATTCGAACCATGTTTGTAGATGTAAAAGTAAGAAGAGATTATCTGCAGATGTAAAAGTAAGAAGAGATTGTCTACAGATGTAAAAGTAAGAAGAGACTAATTACTGATAAATCACTTACTGCAAGCGGCATGACTGAGCAGTACCATTGCTGATGAGAGAGAACTATCTAGTCAGCAAAAGACATATATAGCCCTATTTCCCAACTCTGCCAGCTCATTTCAAGCAAAAGTAAAGTCAGATGTACGATTAATAGCAATTTTTGCTAGTATAACGCATTAGAAAATAATACAAGTTATGGAATAAAAAAAATGCTAAAGTAACCAAGTGCATCGGTTTTTTTATAACAAAATTAAAATGAATTTGCTAACCAGTGAACATGGATTACGACAACTAAATAAATGAATTTCATTCATCTCATACTGAACTCAGCAAAGAACCCTTTTTGTATCTAAGCTTTACATGAAAGAAGCAATTATAAGACACTCAAAAGTACCTCATAAAACCATAGAAGCTTCATGGAAGCAACCTCTTTAATATGCCCAAACAGAAAGAACATCATTAAATCTTGATAGATCTCCCATGAATCACACCTCATCTCTTGCACTAATTTATGAATCACAGCTCGTCTCCAAATTTGCTCCCAAAATATAGCAATAAATGAATAAAAAAAACAATTGTTGCATTAATTTAGAGTGCTCATCGAAAATAAAATGGGGTTGCATATATTCCAACCCAGAATAAATACATAATTTTATTTTTATGTTGCACCTGTTGGTACGATAATAAGGAACCAAATCAAATCATAAAGGAGGTGCTTACATCTCTAAAATAACTACATACACCATTCTGCACATTTGAAAGATTATGCTTGTCTATAAAATCAACAACTACCCAAATAATGTTTTTTAGCGGCACCTCAGATTAATACTAATTTGGGTCTGGCACTTTAGACAATCAACGCTCTAAATTAGTAAAGTGGCAAATAAAAAAATGTGTCGATTGATAAAGTAGAAAATATGTACTAAACAATTCTCGGCCTAGAACAACACAAATAAATGAACTTTTTCATAATTATTTGAAAACACCCGCCAAATCCAAACAAATCTGAGAGACTAAATAACAAATATACTTAGTTTCTGAGAAATCTGACAAAATAAAGAGGTGATACCTGAATAGCCTTGTATACCATTTTTATTGAACCAAAAACTCTCAAACCAATTGCCTAAGTAGCCTGCCAAATAGAAACTAAAAAAGTTTAGGAATATGACAAAAATATCCATGTAAACTAAAAAAGTTCGAGCGAGTTGGCACATTACTTGGCTGGTCTATAGATGCATCTATGAATTAGACACATTAAGCAATGTCTGATCCTTTCAAATTCCATTTTTTGCATAGAAAACCTAAGTTTTAACATAGAGAGATGTTAGAAACAAAGAGCCTTATATTAAAATAAAGTGCAAAAAAGTATATGAAAAGATTATAACCATGTAAACCAAATTGCTAATTAACGGAATTGTTAATCCAAAACTTTTAAATTTTTGTCCTTTCAGTACTGATATAGTAATATAATTTTTTTAGTCCAATAAGCAACTCGAGGATTAAACTTACAAATTGTTTATGCAATTACCTATTCAATTCATTCCTACAATTCAAGGATAACAAAAAGGACCATTTTGTACCAATATAGCTAGCACCAACACTCGAAAAGTAGAACCTCAAGTACCTCAACACATCCACCTCATAAAATTGCCAATACAGAAATCTTATATCACCTGCTTAGTCTGAAAAAGCAACATCATTCCATGGCAATACATGTTGTTGTTGTTGTTGCCTTCTGATAGTATTGCCTGAATCCTTGCTATTTTTGTGCACGGAAACTATTTGAAACCAAAAACATTGGCATCTGAGCCTGAGAGTGGCATGCTTGTTGGTAGTTTATCTGTTATATCCTGCGATAACAAATAAGACGATGCTTTTGTAGAAATTTGTCCATGAATAGGAAAGCAAAATAGAAAAAAGGGTTGAGCTTTATCTCATCAGTCCAGTAAATTTTCGGTACCAATGCTTGAACTATCATCCAAGTTTATAAGACTCCTAGATCATATACATGCTTATATTTTCTAGACCAACCGTTATCCTCCTCAAAATCTGAACAGTATATTAAACCTGGTTAAATAAAGTCACTAATTTAAAAATCTTTACATAATATGTAAAAAGTAAACTCACAGCGTGACGATCTAGTGAGTGAGGCTTGACAATCATATCGCAAGAAGGTGATGATATCCTTGCAATTAAACGAATTAAACCATTTATGGTGGTATGTTCGTAAGTTCAGCCAGACAATTAAATCCTAACCCTAAACTGTTACAGCAGTAAAACAACTTACCTCTGTAACCAAGCAATTAAGCAACAAATGAAGCCTGGAAAAAAAAAATGAGCAAGAAAATAATTGACAATCCAAATCTATAACTAAGACCTAAATAGTTCTTTTTGTTAATAATGGAAGGATTATCCTTGTATGGTCAAATTGGACGGCTATTTTATCTTACTTTCTGCAATGGCTCAGCAAAAGAAATATAAAATAGTAGTAAGACAAAAAAGATGAGTAAAAAAAAATCACAAAAAGGAATAGAAAAAATGAGATAAAAAACCGGCACTGAAATGAAAGAAACTGAGGCATCAGTACTCAAACTAAAGAGGAAGAAGAAATCCACCCTTCTGTAGCAGTTAAATCATTAGGCAAGTTCGCTAAGATGCAGATGTCTTCACATGAAAAAAGGAATGAGTTAATAAACATCATAGCCTCTCTCACTCGACAGATTGATCAACCCTCATTGATCAGCTGATGGCATGTCGAGTAGAAAACCCTCATTGATCAGCGAAGAGAGAGGGAATAGCTCGAGATCTTACCAAAATCAAGAGAAAGTCCCTTCTCAGGCTTTGTCGAAGGAAGGCCACTATTCTGTAAAAAGAAAAAAATGTTTCAGTACTGCAATTCTGGTTTTCTCCTATCACCATTATGAGGCAGACAACATAACTAAATATAAGCAAAACCAAAGCAACCAATGCATGACAAACCCGAACATTTATTCTCTCATTCACTGCTACAAATTGTGTACTGTAAAATCATGTCCAAAAATTCAATAAGGGTCTAAATTGTTTGAAATAACAAAAACTTGAACCCAGATCCACGATTAGCTCAGACCACATTAGTTTATAACATATATTGGCTTCCTCATCCAGGAAATAAGCAAAATATATTGAAAATAAGAAAGAGCGAGATGCTATTATGTTATAACTTGAAAAGAGAAGATATGACTCAACTATGGCAACTGAATTTTAGGCCTGATTTTAGTATCTTGACGGTTGTCAGAAAGCTCTTTCTATCTTCATAGCATGAGCCCCTACATTGAAATCCTAAAGAACTTAGAAAGAAAATTAAATAAACAACCCAATAGAAATCTTATTGTAGAAAGGAATCACAAACCTTTGCACAGAACCAGCCGACAATAGCCCCAAATCTTAGAACGCCCAACAGTACAAACTGGTAAAACGAAAGAAAGAAATAGGGAAATCGGGGATGAAAGTAAAAATAGGTGGAAAGCAAAACAGAATAAGGGGAAGGAGAATTAGAGAAATGAAAAGCAAACGGAGGAGAAAAACTCACCGAAATAAGAAAGGAAGAGAGGATCCGAGAAGGAAAAAAAGAGCCACAGGAGAGGAACAACACAGAAGATAGCAAGATGAAAACCCTCGCAAGGCAATAGTGCCATTGAGACCCTTCTGGAGCAGGCGTAAAGCTCAGGATAGACAGCCGTACATGGATTGACTGCAGAGTGCAGAGTATGGCTCCGTCCGGAAAAGAGACGAATTAGATCAGATATGGCAGAAAGAGCGTAGGACAGAGAAGCACGAACCACAAAACGAAGCAACGCAGGGACGCGACAAAGAAACGGCAATAGAAAAACGAATGGAGCAGAGGCAGAGAAAGTGAGGAAGTAACCAAGAGTGAGAGAAGAAGAACTGGACAGCAAATCGGAGGATGAATTTCAGCGACAATTTTAGTCTGGCATCAAACCGAGATTTCACTGTGTACGTGGTAAAGATCGATCAGCATAATTAACATATATCAATCCTCCTTATATCGACCTTCCTCTCTCACTTCGCAGATCGATCCAGCCGTAAGAGAAACCCTAGAACTAAGAGGGAGGTAGCAGTTGAGATGGATCTGGGGACGAAGCTTCACGAAAGCAAGAGAAAAGCATCGACATGTTAGCGGAGACGAAGGGCACAGATTCATTCCAGAACAGTACCCCAACCGTTGCGATTTGAGCTTTACCTACAGTACTTTCAGGGTTTGAAATTGAGTTACTTATAATTGAGATAGTGAGGTTGGGACTTGAAAATACTCGAGTCCATATTCTGTATTCCTGTGCAGTAATCTACGGAGCGGATTGGTAGGGGTATGGATCGGACCGTTAGAAATTATTTTGTGGTAATTTCTTAGTTTGAGTACAGAATCTGAGATACTTGACTTGAGTAGTAGCTTAGGATTAACCAGAGGATTTTAGGGTTCCTTATCCCTTTTTCCGATCAATGTGGTTAATTTTTTTTAGCTCTAGTGTAGTGTAGTGTGTGCTCTTTTCAAATTATTTATTCACGTGAAATCAAACAACTTATGAATAAGAAATCTAGATTTATCCGCATACTTATTCATGTTCTAATAAAATCTTAAAATATGAATAAGCCCTAGAATATGGGCTTTTCTCTTTTTCCATTAATATTGATATCTTTTATATTCATTGGGGCGTTTGGATGGTATGAAAATAAGGAAGGAATAAAGATTTTAGAAAAAAAATATTGGAAAGAGTGTAATTTTAGAAAGAGTGGGAAGTGTGTTATTTCGGAAATAAAAAAATATTGTTTAGATGGTGAGTCAGGAATAAGCAAATTAATATTAATTTAAATAAATTATTAAAAATTATAATTTTAATATTAATTAAAATACTAATTAAAGAGCACACAAAATTTAATTTAGCTATTAGTATTTAGCTAATTTTGTTGAAATTATGTATATATAATTGTTGGAATAATTTATTCCTAAGAAGCACCTATCCCTAGAAAGAAGCTATTCTTCTCCTTATTCCTAACTTGTTTGGATGCTTAGGAAGGAAGATATTTTTCCTTATTCCCATACCATCCAAATGGTCCCATTGGTATTTTGACCGTACTTGACACCGAAATTGTACCCACCATTAAATTGCTTTACAAATACTTGTTATTTTTCCAGGGTTTGACTCTGCACTGCTTCTACTTGTGTTTTACTGAGTTTGATGAAGAAAGAAGGAAAATCAGCTCAAGAAGGACTTCTATGGTTACACGCAAGCTAGACGACTCATTCCTGGCACTAGGGACACATTCTGGACCGACATACGGGCCACATGCCACCTAGATGACTCATTCTTATGTTCAGTTTGACCCCCATCACCTTCATTCGACCCTATCTACACCAGTTCAGACCGAAGTAATCATTGCTCGGACCGAAGTGCATCTCCAGCACTTCTATCTCTCCTCTCTAGTCAAGTATCCCCTCTCCAGGTCGAACTCAGTGCATATGGCATATTTTTCATTGAAGGAAAGTTGTATTTTGGCAAGATTTGACAGTAAGAAAACCCTAGCTTCTCTCCCAAGCGACCTAGATGCTATATAAAGGCTTCTCCCTCTGCTGAGAGGTCTATCTTTGATTCCATACACGCATAGCCACCTTCCTTAGAGTAATTGAGAGATTATTCATTGAAGTTCTTCATCGACCTTGTGTTCTCCTTCTTGTTTTGAGCAGCAAAAAGTAGTTATACCTCATCTCTAGCCTTCCATTGCCTTAGAAGACGAAGTTCTAATATAAAAGTCGTAGTTAATCCTTGTCTTTTTATGTTATTTCATTATGTTTATTTACTGTTTTGAGAACATGTTAGAGTAGTTCACTTTATGTCTTAGGATATGGATGTAGTTTAGGTTTAGTTTGATGTTATGACTTGATGTTTGGCTTTATGACCTGTTTATTGAGTAGTATTTTCATTGCTTTGTTTGATTCTTCTGTTTTTACAAGATTTACTTCTAAATAAAGGCATGTTTAGTTAAGTTACAAGGTTAGGTTAAGCAAATAGAATTGAATTAAGTACTTGGAATAAGTGGACGATTCGAAAGAGAAGATTAGCTAACATCGAAAGGTGTAGCTTCTAAGTTGGTTAAAAGGCAACTTAGATATCCATAAGATAACCAATAAATTAGACTTAGATTAATTAAAATACCAACACAAAAATTTAGGTTTAATTAGTCTAAGTAGGTAAAGTAGAGTCACGTGCTAATTTCTAGTCCAAAAGATGACAGTTGAGGATTAGGGAACCTGGCCACAACCAATCTAAGTCTTTCATAAAGTTAAAACTCAAGTTTTGTTGTTATAATTCAATATCCTGGTCTCTGTTCGGACCAAACAAGTCGTGCTTGGACCGAACTGAGGGCAGAAACTTTGGTTCGTTGGTATTTAACGCGAAAGCGAGCAGTCCAACGAACCAAGAGCTAAACTTAAGTGAATCCCAATCTCTAGGACGCCTTATTATACCTGAAAAATACCAAAATCTATCTGCTTAGTTTACCTTTCTTGAATTGATTTTTAGTACCCAAGACACTCAAAAATATCTACTTAATTGCATTGTTTATTTAATTACTTAAATCCCTCACCTTATTTTTGTTGTCTAGATTTAGAAAAAGAACAAGTCCGGTAATCGTTGATCTGTCCTTTGGGTTCGACCCTAAGCTTAACTTGAACGACTAGTGAGGTTAGGTCTAAGTACAAATTTATTTGATCCTAGGGTTTAATTCCTTCATCAAATATTAATGGGGATGTTTGGACTTTGGAAGTGTGGTTTGAAAGTGTAGCGAATAAGAATAGAATAATTTATTTTAGAACAAGGGTAGTGAAAAAGAATAGAATAACTAATTCCGCTTGTTCTAAAATGTATTTGACAACTCCTAGAATTAGCAATTCCGAATAAAGCCTTATTCCAAGGATTCCAAACACATTTTAGAACAAGCGGAATTAGCTATTCGAATCTTTATTCTTGTTCCAACAAAATATTGGAACTAGATTGGAACAAGCTAACTATCTAACAATAAATCATTATTTTATATATATTTTTTATTCTTATTCTTAACTAACCACCCAAACAACATCTCTTAATTTATAAACAAGTAAATTTTCACCATTCTTTATTCTAAAATAAACAAATTTTCACCGTTCTTTGTTCTAAAATGAACTATTCATTTCTTGTTCACCACACTACCAGCAGGGAATAACAAATTTTACATCACGTATATTTAAAGCGGTACAAACTAGATAATAAACTACATTTCCAAAAAAAAAAAAAAATAGACAAAGGATTCAGTGGAATATTTTACCCGAAGATAATAACGTTTTCTCTTTTTAAACTATTTTTTGGGTTTTTTTGAAATAACCTCCCAATTAATCATATTCATATCAAATTTACCCAGTTGTTATCTAAAGTCTCAAATAAAATAATACAACCAAAACACAGAGATCTATTAGAAAAATAAACAATACTTTGAAGGGGCAAAAACAGATTTTGTTTGAACAAAGAGTACCGGCGAAAGTTTCCAGCTTTCCGGGAACACTTCCAGCATTCTAGCGGCGAAGTCCAAACAGAAAAAACTATGGCCTCTTTCAAGGTCTCTCTGTCTGTCTCTCTCTACACACACAATGTTGAGTAAGATTTTTGTAAATATCTTTTTGACTGAATATGGTATTTCACCCTAAAATTGCAGATAATTCTAGGGTCTTCTTCGGCATCTCGTAAGCAGATACTCTCTGAGATGGGCTACCAATTCACTGTTATGGTAACTTTTCCTTTTCCCCCTCCATATTTTCTTGCTTTGAGTTAGAAAGCTAATTTTAAGTGTGGTTCTTACAAGTTCAGTCATTATGTTTACAACAACAACAACAACAAAGCCTTTTGTCCCAAACAAGTTGGGGTAGGCTAGAAAGAAACCCAACAAGAGAACACATCCAAGAAAAGTAATTGGGTTTCATTTCCATAGAGATGACTGGGATTTTTACGTTGGCTCGCCTAGCCTATCACAACCCTCCTCCTTTTACCCGGGCTTGGGACCGGGCTATACTAAACAATGCAACCAAAGCTTAGTATAGGCGGAGTTTCAGTCATTATGTTTATTTTTAATATTTTAAAGTTCTTATTTGTTCATAGGGAGCAGACATAGATGAAAAGCTGATTAGGAAAGAGAAGGCTGAGGATTTAGTAATGGCACTAGCTGAAGCTAAGGTTAGTCTAAAATCTTGTCAACTGTTTAGTCTCAAATGGCTGAGGATTTGGTTTTGATTCACTGTGCTCTAATAATATTAAAGAAACTTGATTTAGGAAACCTGGTTCCCCTTCAGTGTTATTTGCTACATCAGAAATGCAACACCAAATTGCCAGAGTCGAGTATTTCTTTTCTAATATGTAAATTAACTTTCAGGCTGATGCAATAATAGCCAAGCTCAAAGAAAATGGTTTTGAAGAAGGCAATTCTGAGCCGACCCTGTTGATTACCGCCGATCAGGTACAGTCTTAACGTAGTTGCACTACATTAAAAAATGTAGTGACCAATCCTTCCATCAAGTTACCATTTTGTGTTCTGCGTGTTTGTTTGTATATTTTTTGTTACATTTCTCTTAATTTATGTACCTTCATCTTTTTTCCCTTTCAACACTGATTAAAAAAGAATCATTAGAAGGCCGTAATTAGTAAACAGATAAAAAATAATGATGAAATTGGGTAAGTGAGATAAAATGAATTTGGAGTCTACACTGCTATAGAAAATTAAATGATCCTATAAATATCCCAATCCAATCCAACAGAAGTTAAAAAAAAAATTGAATTCACAACATTACAAAATATTGAGGGTTCTTCTGAGTCTTCCAAAAAAGTTACTCTGGTGGTAATCAATGGAAAAATTTTGGGTGTTAATTATGGAGATTTATCCTATTTAGTTTTTGGGGTGGGTTGTTAAGGCATATGACTCCACGAGTACAAAGACAAAGGAAGATGATGCTGTTTATTCTGTTGTTTGATTGTTTGTGTGTATCATCGAAGGTTGTGTTGCATGGTGGGGAGATAAGAGAAAAGCCAAGAGATGCTGATGAGGCACGCCAATTTATTGAAGGTGTTTGTTATTGTTATTATGGTGCATCTTCTTTTACCGTGCACTGATGACCTAGATGGAACCTCTGTTATTTCACTTTCAGGTTACTCTAAGGGCCACGCATCAACAGTTGGATCTGTTATGGTAACAAATTTAAAGACCGGGGTTAGAAAGGGTGACTGGGAGAAAGCCGAGGTAACTTTTGCAAAATATTGCATTACCAGTTTTTTGTATCAGAATTTATCAAATAGCATTTATTACTGTTGTCCTATCCCTTCTGAGTTACTTTGTTATCTTATCATTTCCTCTAAAAGAATGTTAACCTGTAAAGTTCATTTTTCATATAAAGATATAATAAACAAATAGAGATTAGCAATGGAGGGTAAATTCATGTCCAGAGAAATGTTCAAATTGAAATTGTCCAAAGCAGTGCATTGTCATAAGAGAACTTAATTGATCCCTAAATCAAGCTGAATTGCATGATAGAGAGAAAATTTGGTGTAAATTGTATTCAATTGGGGCTCAATGGAACAACTGAGCATAGCTGGTGCTTATTGCGACTTAACAATAACTAATTTGCAAAAAAGACCTGATATTTTTGAGTGAACTAAAAGTCTGAATTGCTTAATGATATGCAGATATACTTTCATGAGATACCAGAAGAGGTTATTGACAACCTGGTAATTATCTTAGTCAGTTCCTTGCTATATATTTTTCGACTGGGATTTATTTATTTATTTTTCTCTCTCTCTACGATTTAAGCTTTTTGTCACATTCCTGTTTCATAGATCAAGGAAGGAGATGTTCTCTATGTAGCTGGTGGACTTATGGTAGAACACCCTTTAACTTCCCCTTTTGTTGAAGCGATGGTTAGTTCTCTCTCCCTCTCCTCTTTTGTGCAAACCATGGTTAGCTCTCTATCTCTCTCCCTTGCTCCCTTCTCTTAATCGCTCTCTCTCTCTCTCTCTCTCTCTCTTTCTCACCCATCGTTCTCCCCATGTAACATTCTACCACAATTTTTGGAACTTTCTCACCTGATAAGCAAATTTGTGGATTGACCATTCATGAACTAGAGCAGTCAGTAAGATGCCAGTTTTGCTGAAACAATTGACTAGGGCCCGATTAAGCCACACAACCCTCAATTGCAACTTCACTTAGTTCACAAATTTGATTTACCCTGTCTTAAGGTTGTAGGTTTTCAAGGTTTTAGAGTTTGAATTATTGATTGTGTTTAACCACCAAGCCAGTATATTAAAGGAAATGAAACAAAACAGAAAACAGTTAAAAGGTTACCAAACTTGCTGCCTGACCAATTATGATAAAGAGTCTATCAGAGGTCAGTATGGATTTTTAGTTTGGCAGAAAAAGGTAATTCTATTGTAATAATTTTATGATTGATATTTCATCAGGTGGGAACCATTGATAGTGTGATGGGACTACCAAAGGCACTGACAGAAAGACTTATTAAGGAGGCTATTCAAGAGCAATGAAGGCTCTTGTGTATGTTCCCTTTTTCTACCATGGGATAGCATTAGGTTTGGATTTTGAGGAATGTTTTCTTACTAGATTGTGGAGTGTTATACTTGGAAATCAAACTCCTATGACATTCCTTTCATAGAAAAATGGAAATGAACACTTGATGATGCTCAATTGGTTTTAATTTGATAAATCTATGGATATTTAACTTGGCTCTGGACTGGGTGTTAACTTGATAATTTTCTAGTATCATTAAAGTGATGACATTCAGTAAAGATATTATATGCCTAGTGGCATATCTACAGAAACATCCTAGTGGGGTCATCGGATTTTGTAGTATATACTAAATAACAGGTCTAGAACATTTGAAATGTTCTTATTTGCTACGATGTGCTGTACATAGTATATATGACAGGCCTGGAAAGACATCACTGAGCTTTATAAAAAAAATGGAACTCTAAACCGAAGCCTTCATGCGATTGCATACACCCAGTATTTGCTTCGATGATTTTCTGACAAATTTGGTAAATCAGTTAGATTGGAAACCTCATGAATCAGGTCCTCTGTACATTTCATGTATAAAAAAAAAAAAAATAGAACAAGGGACCTCTGTGCTTACTTATATAACCTTTATTGTACCAGCTTCCATGTAAGGTAAAACGTGAAATGTTATTAATAACCCTAGGAGTTAGCAGTCCAAAACTAAAACCGTCTAATATATCTTTTCATTTCTGGTAGGAAACAGTTAATGAAGCTGAAACTGTTATCTACTAAACTATTGTTTCCTTGGAGGTTGGTTTTTTTTTTCTTTTAAGTTTCGAAAAGTTCCTCTTGGACGTACCAAATGCACAGGCTGTTTTTAACCTCCTGCCAAAGGGTACTCCATAGCAGAAATATCGCTTGGCTTGTTGTGGTTACTTCATCTTCCAGCTTACCAGAATAAATTAGTTTATCAGGTCAAGTGCTAGATAAAGAATTGCAGCATGAACTGGTACTGTTTATAATTTGGGGGTATTTTTCATACTGATAATGTCGCACAACTGAATAAAGCAAAGGCAACGGTTTATGGGTGTCTTGTTTCTAAGAAAAAATCGTTTGTACATTGTATTTGTACTTCTATAATATTAGAAGTATTGGGCCAGTGATGGGCTTCTATTTGGTTCTTTCTAGCACTGATTTATTGCTGCTCATAATTTATTGTTCAACTATTCTGAACATCACACAAATTCTGGAAGGCAAGTTTTTTCAAAGGTAAGAGTAAATTCTATGAACTCTTTGAAGAATGCCTAGAACATAACTTTAGTAACCACTCATAAGTTCTTCTAATATTGAGGAAATTAAAAGTTATTTGCTCTAAATTTAATTATTTATTTTATCACATCAATTACTCTTTCTTTCATTTGTCTCTAGAGGATTCATTAGGATCAGGGGGTTTTAGAAATATTTGTGTCTTTTTCGATGTCACGGTCATGTCGTGTCATGGTCGTGTCGTGCAGAATTGCATTTGTACATGCCACTGTAGATTCCTGTTTGTGGCTTTTACGTTTGATGCCCACTAAAATGGGTTGAATGAGTCAATTTGGGAAGAAATTTTCAATGTTTTGGTCGATGCTGAAAATGGCATCATACATATCAATCAAGAACTGAACGAACATACTTGCTTTCATAGTAGATTTAGTTGTTCTCCTTGTCATACGATACTATATTATACACCACTCAGATTAGTTACCTGCCGTAGTAGATTAATACTTCTTCTTCCAAGGTAAAGTTTGATGGCCAGTAAAATACGTTGGACCCAAATTAGTATATGTAAGACTTTGTATATACACTTTTTTTTTGTCTTTTAGCTTGTTCTTATCTAAGGGTGTGTTTGGATTGTTGAAAGATAGAAGAAGAAGAAGGAAGAAGAAGAAAAAAAATTATAAACAATCCAAACCCTTCACAAAGTTACACACTTCCCAATACTTTTTCTCACTTCTTCCCTTCTTCCCTTCTTCCCACACCTATCCAAACGCACCCTAATGTTAACTCACTTTTTAACACATTAGTATTAGTTGATCAAGAGTTGATCACTGACTGAGGCTTATTACGCATCTTAAATAAGTACAGTGGCTCAATTTTTGCAAGACGTCCCCATTACATTAATTGAGCTTTGTGTTATTTAATTAGATTGGATAATCTGGAAAATGCTGGACGAATTAGTGCTTAAACTAATAATAATATACAAAGGTTTAAATAGCGTATAGCGGACTCGTAGCGGACATGCTAATATCATAGCGGATAGCGGATAGCGGGAATTTAACGGGCGCTATCGGACCATAGCGAATTTGCACACACAAGTGCATTTTGAAGGTCTAGTTTAGTCTAAAATAAAAAATTAAAATAATTTCATGCAACTAATTAATGCTAACTAAAATTATATTTATTTTCTATGCAGATTTGAGCATTAAATTTTAAGAATTTGAAAATGTTCAAAACATAAAAATTGTGGCCACTCTTGTAAACTTTTCATAGAATTTTGAATCACGTCAATCGGAGTTCGTATGCGAAAGTTATACCCAAAATACTATTGTTATATCAGCAAATTATAAACTGTACCGCTATTTCCGCTATTATACCGCTATATCACCCACTATTTCCCGCTATTTCACCGCTATATCCCGCTATAGGTCGCGCTATCGGACGGGCCGCTAAATCTGTAGCGTTGTAGCGGTGTACCAAATAGCACCGCTATAGCGCCGCTATTGCGGCCGCTACGGCCGCTATTTAAACCTTTGATAATATAAGCATATAATCAAGCTCAATTTAAAGTCGTTTGATATATAACGGATGATGCAGATTTATTTGGGCTTCTAAGGCTCCGTTTGCAATCCGGGTTCGCTGTTGCGCGACACGCGGTGTAGCGCACTGCGAGCCGTCTGATCTTGATCGGACGGTTCACTTTTTACGGACCTACCAATCTAGATTACATACACGGGGCTCCCTTGTCCATTGGATCTTAATCAAACGGCCAGCATACCGCGCGACACAGCAGATCTCAATTTCTCCGTTTGGATGTGTTGAGAATAAGGTAGGAAGAAGGAAGAAGGGAAGAAATTTATTGGGAAGGGGTAAATTTATTGGGAAGTGTGTAACTTTTGTGAAGAGTTTGGATGGTTAGAAATAAATTTATTGAAAAAAATTCCTTATTCCTTCTTCCCACTTTCCACCATCCAAACACAGCCTAAGATAGTCTGGATAAAGCTGGAGGAGCAAACCCACTTCCACCCACAAATGGTTTACAACCCAAAATAAGAAGGCAAATCCAACGGCGTGAAACTAACGCACCTTTATCAATTCTTCAATCAATAAAGAACATTAAAAAAAAAATTAAATCAAGCTCTCCAACTTATTTCGAACTTAAATGTCATAAAATACTTCTGACCGATTTCAAACAATCAATTAAGAACATTTTTTTTAAAAAAAAATAATGTGAGATTGTTACAATATCCTGAGACAATAGTTTGAGCTGCAATTTAATTGGTGCTAAACCAAAATGTTATAAATAATAAACAGGTGAAATTGGTCAAGTTTTCTCTAAATTTTTATGAGATTCATACCAATTGAGTATAAATTTTTTAATCATAATTAACCAAATAAAGTAAAAAAAATTCATCTAATCTGTACCCTGCTCAGAAGAACGAGTTTAATTTGTGTATTATATCATTTTTTTTCATATATCTAAATCATTTTAAAACATCGAAATCTTTGTAAAGGTTATCAAAACGGACATAATGAAGTGAGAAAATGAACAAATGCTCCAAAGAGATTTCTCTGGTTTATGTGAAATTATATAATAAGTTGATCGAAACAAGTCTCCAAAATATTTTAACAAAACCAAAATTTAAACTCTTATGTGTTCGTTGTTATTATATAGTAGTAAACATATATATTTGCATTTTTACTAGCGTTAGAACTCTTCGGTAATAATTTTTTGTAGACGGTGACAAAGTACTCCCTTTTCTAAATGCTATGGTCAATCAATTTTGTAGTTACCCAATTCTGGAAGTTTTAGCACGCTCCCTTATTTCAAGTGGATCCTATCGAAATTTTTTAGACCAAGGCACTCATGCATGCCAATTCGTGTCAGATTAGTGCCGCCACTGTCACTGTGAGGTGGCGTCTGACAAAAACCAACCTGATCTAACCTGTTTATTTGATCATAGACCAGAAAATTAGCCAAACTATCATATCATGGTTTGCTGGTTTTTGGGTACCTTTTTGACTGAATGTTTTTTTATCGCTTGATAAATAATGAGATAATAATGTCGTATTATAAAAAATAGTACTATTCTGAAGAGTATTATTATCAGAAAGCATGAGATTTTCTCTATTACATTAATAATAAAGATAAATTTAAAATTAATTTCGACCAATATATAGAAGAAAAACAATATGATTGGTTATAGTTTTCTATAACAAGTTTTATCATACGATAAAAAGGAATATTTTCTAATTAGATTATTAGGTACAATAATATTTTGTCAGAAAAAATTCTCATCAAATAGGATTCATATTTCAAACGATAATATGTAAAACTACATACTTTTTTCTTCTCATGAGTTTTTTTTCTTTCTTTTTTTTTCAGTTGGCCAACATTCTCAATTTCTAATTAGCTTTTCTGTTTTAATTGGTTTACAGGGTTCACACACACTTTCTTTGTTTTTATTCCTTTTTCTTTTTAAAGGGTTTCTTACCAAAATATATAACGAGCATTTGACACCTGGTTAAAAATTAATAAATTGCTGAGTAATTTGATTCTCAAAGAACCATTTCCAAGTTACGTGTTCTATCTTTTCCTATCCACTTTCATCCTGTTCTAGAAGAATAAAATACTACTTGAACCAATAGGGGATCAAGTCTTCTCATGTCTTAGAAAAATGTAACATTACAGACCAAAAAGAAAAGACCCTTATAGTCGGCTTAGTGGCCGAATCAATCCATTCAATTAATTAATTGATTTATAATTTGCGGCGGTTCAAATATTGCTCTTTTCTAGTGAGTTTTGATAGTGCTAACTGACATATATATAGAAAGAGGATAAAGGCAAACAGCGAATAAAATATATAGTCTAAGAACATACAAGTGGTCTAGAAATTAAAATTTAGCAATTTGTCTTACAACATTCTAAAAGCAAATATAAATAATTGATTGTCAATTCCTAGTAACTTTTCAGTTGCGTAATTGAACTGAAATTGCTTTTCATTTATCTTAGTTTCTGTCCTGATACTAAAAAATGCTAACATCATGTCAGTGTGAGTAATTAATTTATTGCCTCACTTGCAATAATACTAATAATGACTTACTACCATTCATACTAAATAATATTATCATAATAGTTTGAAATTTAAAATTCTTTCCCTAGAAGGAAAGAATATTCCGTTCCCCAATAGTTCAAACTCTGTTGAACTCTGTTTTTCTAACAATGTCTTATTCGGAACCTTTTCTTCTATCAAAATGGTATTTTAGCTTTAAAAGGGTCCGCGCACTAAGGTTTTGCTCAATTTAAATATGGTCCCAAAAAGGAGACGAACTATTCAAAATAGAAAAATATTGTTACTTCTATGCATGTAGTAGTCAAAGTAATTTTCTTCTACAAGGAAGGATAATGCCCTTTGTCAACCCCACCGTTAGTGCAAAAAGCCTTGTCAAATTTTATTGCATATTTCTTTCACCAGAGATATGGAGAGGTCGCAAGGCACCTTAACTAGCCACAAGTGTAATTGTTCAAGAGGTTGAGGCAACAAAGTCAAAAGGAGATATGTGCCGCCTAGTTGTACAAGTTTTACTTTTACCTAAGATCCTTAGATCCATCTAAGATCCATATTGAAAAAAAATGGAAAGATACATCATACATGTCAAACACATCCGTATTGACGAATAAGTAGAAGACTCTTCAACAAGAGAGAAAACAGAAGAAAGTGCACAAACTTGTGCAAAAAGGAATGACCTCACAGTCAAAAGTAACTTCTTCTATATACGGTGAAAACATTTGCACTGGAATTATGTTTTTACTTTATGGATACGCTCATGAGACGATTGTGAATTTGTGATGTGTTTTCCTTGACTTGCACCCACGTGGCAAAATTTGGCCGTCTCTGTTTACTCGCTTGCTAATTTATTTTCAGTTGTGAGCTGTCCGACTATTATTTACTATCCTAAAGAATCCATTTTTAAATGTCAAAAAAATCTGTTTAAATGAAATAACAACAAAGTAATTACCGCGGAACAGTTAAAAATTAATGATCGACATAATTATAATTACTTAATTTTTTTGATTTTTGAAAGATTGCTATTTTGTGTGTCTATGTATGTATAGTTTTGATAATGTGCTTCCATGCATATCATTTCAAATGAAATATTTATGATTCAAAATGTCCTTTTCATGTCCGAACTGTCAATTCAAAATGCTAAGCGAGGTGAATGTATCAAAATTTAAATAAACATTTCTATTTAAAATTTTTAAATACCAAAAAACCATCTTTGAAGATAAAAAAAATATTGATAAAAAGACTCAATTTTCTACGAGATTTTGATATGTTAATTGTATCAACCAATATGGATATATTCCTCGTTCGGATAAGGTTATTATTATTGTAATTATGAACTCTGTTATAATGTGTTCGCACGCGTGTGCATCAATACATACATAGAAAATGAAAAAAAAAAGTTTTCTGATCATGAAAAGTAAGCCCAAATTATCTTCAAAATTTTGTAATGGAAAGATGAGGCTGTGAAATGCATAAGCGGTATGGCATTTTGATCATTTGGCTTTTCAATTTCATGTCTAATAATTAATTGAAACTATTAAAAGGTAGGCACTGAGGAGAAGCTTACCCAACATCATTTGACATGGTTTGTATATATCCAACGCAGACCTCTAGAGGCACCGGTACGTAGCGGAATTTTTAATAATTTCAAAAACACAAGGAGGGGGAGAGGGAGATCAAGATTGACATGGGAAGAAACCGTGAAAAAGAACCTTAAAGAATGCAACGTCTCCAAGGAGTTGGCTGTCGATAGGAGCGCATGGAAGTTAGCAATTCATGTACCAGAGCCATGACGTAGGACTAGGAGAGATGCCATAGGTTTGTAGGTCACTCTATTAGGTCACGGATGAGGTCTAGGTTTCTAGTATTACTATTATTATTAGATGTATTATTATTAGTATTGCTATTCTTATTATTAGTATCTTTTTATATTTTATTTTTTGTTCTTGGATGTGTTCTCTTGTTGGGTTTCTTTCTAGTCTACTCTAACTTGAAACAAAAGGCTTAGTTGTTGTTGTATTAAAAGCTAGACAGTGCTTTTATAAAAATATAAATACATATGTTTATCCAAACGGCTATATTTTGAAAACACTGCATATAAGCGTCAGTTTTGCAAGTATTTGTTACTGAGCGATTGAAGAATTACCGTCTTGTGTAGCCATATTATGTTGAATGAATTAATCAATAATATTGCGACATTTTAATAATTCTCAATTCCTTTCATCCTTTCTTTTTCTGCTTTTTAGTGTTTTTAAGAATTAAAAGCAACCCGCCATTCTAGCTTTTCAACTGCGAAGAAACAGATTCCTTTATTTGCCGACGGAGACAGACGTTGTTAAACTGCTAAATGAAACAAAGACAACTGAAAAGTGAAAACCGAGTTTACAAAAAAGAGCCAAAAGGAAAATAGAGGTCGACAGGACTAAAATAACTTTGATACGTACAACAAACAAAAAGGTTTTGTTATAAAATTGTGAAACAGACTTAACATAAGCTGGGTTGTTTGGCTAAGTGGTTTCGCTCAATTACACCAACTAAGGGGTCCTTGGTTCGATTGATGGAGAGAGCATTTATTTATAAATTTCTTATTTCTTATAGCAAAGTCGTTGGTTTCAAAGTAGGTTGCATGGGTTCGGGTACGAGTATCGTACCCGGTGCGATTCGGGTACGGCGGTACGAAAATTTTCAAAAATCTCTGATACGAGTACAACGATATATATATATATATATATATATATATATATATATATATATATATATATATATATATATATATATATATATATATACAGAGGATGGCTAACGTGCCATAGATGGCACAAAGGGTCCCGTGCCATAGAGTCATTTTTCAAGATCCAAAAATCAAATACTCAATCCGAACCGTTCAAGTTATTCACCATATTAAAATATCCTTGGAGACCAAATTTTATATTTTTTCAAATTTTTCTGCTATTTATTATGATATTTTTAAAAAATGTTATAATTGGAGTATTTCAGACCCTCCAATTTGAACATATCAAAATAAATAGCAAAAAAATTAAAAAAATATGTAAAATTTGGTCTCCAATAGTATTTCAAAATGGTGATCAATTTGAACGGTTTGGATTAACCGATTGAATTTCGGATCTTGAAAAAATGACTCAAAAATAACATCTATGGCATTGCCATCTATGGCACTTTAGCCCACCTCTATATATACATATATATACATATATATATATAATACGATCTCCTTATTGAAATCTCCATGCAGACCAAATTTTATATTTTTTTAAAATTTTTAAGTATTTATTTTGGATTTTTAAAAACTGCTATTTTTGAACTGCTCTGAACTAATTAGATTAATGATTTTCTAAAATTTCAAAAAAATGCTTATAAATTTCGAAAAAATATAAAATTTGGTCTGCATGGAGATTTCAATAGAGAAATCGTATTAGACTGTTTGGATCAGCCATTTTGAACTAAATTTTGAAATTTTGAGCGCGACTCACGGACGCTTTGGTGAGTTGCAACTATATATATATATATATATATATATATATATATAGAGAGAGAGACAGTTGCAACTCACCAAAGCGTCCGTGAATCGCGCTCAAAATTTAGTTCAAAATAACCGATCCAAACCGTCTAATATGATCTCCCTATTGAAATCTCCATGCAGACCAAATTTTATATATTTTTTAAATTTTTAAGTATTTATTTCAGATTTTTTAAAACTGCTGTTTTTGAACGGTTCAGAACTAATAAGATTAATGATTTTCTAAAATTTCAAAAAAATATAAAATTTGGTCTGCATGGAGATTTCAATAGAGAGATCGTATTAGACGGTTTGGATCGGTCATTTTAAACTAAATTTCAAAATTTTGAGCGCGACTCACGGACGCTTTGCTGAGTTGCAACTCACCATAGCAAAACTCTATATAGTATATATATATATATATATATATATATATATATATATATATATAGAGGAATGATATACTACACTCTGGAGTATTGAGCCCTCATACACTGATTTTATTAACCATCAGATCACTTTCAGATCGGTGCGTTTGATGAGATCGGTTGGCTCAGATTTTGGCGCTGAGGCTTTATAACTGTCCGTTAATTTTTGTTTTCTTGTTTCCGTCTACCGATCTCTCCGTTACCTCTGTGACTCTCTCTCTCATCCCCCTATCTCCCACTCGCTCTCTCCTTCGAAAAAAAAAGAAAAAGACTCTAGGCGCTCATGTCGCGCTCTCTCCAAACCCTATCTTGCCAGCTGCCCCTAGTTTTGTCGAAGGTCAAAATCGATGGTCACTGCTACTTTCTCCAAACCCTCACTACTGTTCATTTTCTCATTCCAGGCTTTCAATTGGTTCAATTAAATTCGTTTGGCAGCCCTACGCCTCGCCTAACTATCATGCGTAGAAATTGAACCAGTGTTCTGGTAAACCATATTTTACAGGGTTCTCCTTGCATGGTTTGTTAATTGATGCGCCCCTTGTATAGTTTCTCTTGGTGCGCATGTGCCACATTTAGGAAATAGCAATTCAGCAAACATGACATTATTATACTGCCATATTGAGGGTCTAAATCTCATCATGTACACAAATAGCAATTCAATCAAAAAAATAAAATAAAATCATTCATTCGAATAGTCTTAATTTCATTAATAATTAAGTACATGTACATGCTTATTAGATTATCCTTTTACTTTCTTGTTGTATCTTTGTAACTTTTTCTTATCAATACAATTGTTGTAGTGGCTCTCGCCACCTGACCTTCAAAAGAAAAAAGTACATGCATATTAGACAATTAATCATACAGAGACAAAAATAAATAACCAAAGATGCCATCACTCTTCATACGAGGTAAAAATTAGGGAATATGTATCAGACCAAATATTGTAAAAATTAGAGGTGCCGAGGCAAGGCAGAAAAGCGAGAAGAGAAAGTCGAGAGAACTGCATGAAGGGAGGCATAAACGAGGTGCTACGTGAAGGGGCAGATAGATTTGGACAGAGGCAAGAAGGAGCGGCTAGGTTTATTTCTATTTTTTGAAGGAGAGAGCGAGTGGGAGATGGGAGATTAGAGAGGAAGTGAGTCAGAGAGGTAACAGAGGATCGGTAGACGGAAACAGAAAGACAAAAATTAACAGACAAGTTATAAAGCTTCAGCGCCAAAATCTGAGCCAACCAATCTCATCAAACGCACCGATCTGAAAGTGATCTGACGGTTAATAAAATCAGTGTATGAGGGCTCAATACTCCAGAGTGTAGTATATCATTCCTCTATATATATATATATATATATATATATATATATATATATATATAATATTTTCAAAATGCATTCAGTTGCTGCATAAAGGTTTTATAAGATTTTAAAACAAATGTTCATTTTGAACTTCTGATTGTGTTGGAATGCTTTTTGGTAGAAATATAAATAAATACATAAAATCTTTATATCAACAAAACCCAACTGCTATATTGGTTGTTGAGCTAGCTTGGATATTACATGACATGAGTTTGATTCTTGCTTAAGGCAAAAAAAAAGTTGGGATTTTTGCTGACCAAGTGCGCATACGTGGCATCATGTGAGTGGTGGTATCCCTACCGGGTCATACCGGTCAGTCAAATCTATTAAATTATTTCGGTATGCCATGTGGCATGCTTGGTTTGTACCGGGGTCGTACCGGTACTCCGGGGGTAACATAGATTTCAAACCAACCTTCAAAAAGAATTAAGAGGGTGCAATTTTATTTTATAGATATTTAAAGATAATTAACTCATCTTTATTTTAAAGAATATTACATTGTTAGAGTTAATATGATTTTTTTAACTATCTCTTTCAAGTAATGGCCATGCCAAATCGTTAAATAAATATGTTGTTATTTGTGTTACAAAATATCTAGATTTTTAGTTTACTATTCAGCAATCAAACATATTTTATTCTGATATCTAGAATATTTAGAATTTGATTTTGATTTATGATTTCTTATTAATATTTACGACTGTAATACAATTATCAATCAAGTAATCTACTCAAAATCCAATTGCATCTATTAACAATTTGAACCAATCTATTCAAAATCCAAGTGCATCTGTTAACAATTTGAACCGATGAAAAAAAAAGAGCTTTCATTCTCTACCAATTTTTCAAAAGGGATTGCTTGGTATCTTTACAGTAAAGCTTTGCTGATTTTTCCAAGGCTTATCGAATATGTGATGTCACATTTAATACTTTTCTGAATTAAATAGAAAGTATACAAATAACCCAAATCTATAAATTATTATGTATAGCAACATTTATGCTCGAAAATGCCTGAAGAGGGGCAAAAAATAAATATTTTTATGCTGGTAAGCAACTATTGAAAATTAGAGATACAAAATCCAAATTTGTGTAAAACATTTATCAAAAATGGTTAATCAGCTTGTCGTCTTTTTTTTTTTTCAATTGTTATTCATTATTCTGTGGACTTATCGGAGTGACCAATTGAGCATTCTTCGAAATAATTTACATTTGGAATAATTTTTCCCCCTCTTCAGGCATTCTTCGAAAAGTTGGGATTTTTGCTTACCAAGTACGCACACATGGCGCCATATGAGTGGTGGTATCCGTACCGGATCGTACCGGTCAGTCAAATCTATTAAATTATTCCGGTATGTCATTGGCATGCTTGGTTCGTACCGGGGTCGTACCGGTACTCCTTCATGTATGGAGTACCGGGGTAACATAGATTTCAAACCATCCTTCAAAAAGAATTAAGAGGGTGCAATTTTTTTTTATAGATATTTAAAGATAATTAACTCATCTTTATTTTAAAGAATATTACATTGTTAGAGTAAATATGCTTTCTTTTTTTAACTGTCTCTTTCAAGTAATGACCATGCCAAATCGTTAAATAAATATGTTGTTATTTGTGTTACAAAATATCTAGATCTTTAGTTTACTATTCTGCAATCAATCAAATTTTATTCTGATATCTAGAACATTTAGAATTTGATTTTGATTTATGATTTCTTATTAATATGTATGACTGTAATACAATTATCAATCAAGCAATCTATTTAAAATCCAATTGCATCTGTTAATGATTTGAACCAATCTATTCAAAATCCAAGTGCATCTGTTAACAATTTGAATCGATGAAAAAAAAAATACAGTTTTCATTCTACCTATTTTTCAAAAGGGATTGCTTGGTATCTTTACAGTAAAGCTTTGCTGATTTTTCCAAGGCTTATCGAATATGTGATGCCACATTTAATACTTTTCTGAATTAAATGGAAAGTATACAAATAACCCAAATCTATAAATTATTATGTATAGCAACATTTATGCTCGAAAATGCCTGAAGAGGGGCAAAAAAATAAATCTTTTTATGCTGGTAAGCAACTATTGAAAATTATAGATACAAAATCCAGATTTGTGTAAAACTTTTAATTGAAAATTAGAGATACAAAATCCAAAAATGGTTAATCATCTTGTCGTCTTTTTTTTTTTCAATTGTCATTCATTATTCTGTGGACTTATCGGAGTGACCAATTGAGCATTCTTCGAAATAATTTACATTTGGAATGATTCGAATGAACCGAAAGGAGGTAGCTCGAGGAGTAGATGTGTAGAAGTTAAGAGCTCTAAGCTTATCTTTCTAGCTTTAGAAAACCCATTACCACAAATGGAAAAAAAAAATACTTTTTCCCAACACTTAAACACTATCTTTGGAAATAACACCTTTGTTCAATCAAATTACTGTATATATAGGGTCTCACGCTCAGCACGCATGGTCACTGGTCGGTTGATAGATACTATGCTAATAGTTTTTATAAAAGACATTATCTACCTAATCCTCATGTATCTATTAGTTGAGCTTTATAGACCTTGCGCCAACAAAGTTAGTAGTCTATTGACAAGTAGTTCTCCAAGGTCAAAAAAAGGGCTAATTATGAAAAAGTCGGGTAACGTAGTCTGAAAGAATGACAGAAAGATAATTAAAGATAAGGGCTTGTTTGTTAGACTATTATTCCAACTCTATTCGAAATAAGATAATACATATTTAATTAATATTTTTTTTCCAGATGGATAAAATCAAATGATTGGCTGGACTATCTTTTTAAACGAATGCTGTTAATTAAATTAAAAAAATTGCATGAACAAAATATACAAATATGACGTCGTGTTTAGATGAAGAATCAGAAAACTGTAATGCTAAAGCAAACACTTCTAAAATTTCAACTTTTGAGATTAAAATGTCCGATCTGAACCATTCAAATTGTTCTCTATAATAAAATTTCTGTTGGGACCAAATTTTATATTTTTTAAATTTTTTTAGTAATTTTTTAAAATGCTCAATCTACAAAGTTATGAACCCTTCAATTTTGAAAATTCGAAAAAAATAATTAAAAAATTTGAAAAATATATAAAATTTAATTTTCAAGAATATTTTAATATAGAGATCATCTTGGGCTGTTGGGATCGGCCGTTTTGAAATTTTATTAGTTGACTTTTTGGATCGTGTTGAACGTCCTATATGTTTGTGTTGAACGTCCTATATGTTTGATTCTAGCATTACTCAAAGATATTTAGCAAAAAGATATACAAATAGTGCTTAGATGAAAGAATCAGAAAGTATTGTCAATAGAGATGGTCGCTAAATAGTATAAATAACCGCTATAAAAAAAATTTTAATAATTTTTTTTAAATATGGGCCATCCGAAATCGCCAATATTCAAGAAATTTAGATTGTCAAAATTTAAATCTTTAAATGCGTTTGTGAAAATTCAAAATATATCTTTCATAATGAACTTCTAAAATTGTACTTAATTTTTTTCCTCAAAATTCCATCCTAACTCAGTGGCTAGTCCAGACTTATTTTAAGCCTGGGCACATAAGAAAATGAGCTTGGTTTCGTCCAAAGCAATTAGACAGAACAAATTAGATATCAATTTTAAAATATTAAGTGACTGATCTAAACCGCCCAGTTTGTTCTTCATATTTGAATCTCTTGCCGACTGAATTTTATATTTTTTAAAATTTTTAAGTATTTTTTATATATTTTTAAAAAAATTTATTGGAAGGTTAAGAACTAATTAAATGGAGGATTTTTAAAAATTCTACAAAAAATAGTAATATATTTTTAAAAAAATGTAAATTTTGGTCACATTTCATAGTTAGTTATTTGAATTTCTAAATTTGAGATATGGTAAGATTGATAGTACCCTGTCCATATCTTTTATATTTTAATATTTTTAATAAAATATTAAATATAACATTAGAAAACAAATTTATGGAGAAGAGTAATTTTAATTTAAAAATTATTTTAAAAACTATTTAAATAAGTTCTATAACAAAATGCAATTTTTTTATCCAATCAACAAAAGTATAATAATTATAATTTTTTCTCCAAACGTTATACGAACAAAAAAAAATCATTATAATCTTCAATGCAAGCAATGATTATTGCACAAATGTATAGTTCAAACATTATATAGCTTTCTCATTATATATCTTTGAAAACAACATGTAATATGGAGATTATTATAATTTATAGATTAATTTGTTGAATAATTCTCATAGTACAAGCTAACCACATAAAAATAAGGGAAAATTAGAGGTATGCCATCCTAAAATTTTAAAATTAGAGAAATGCCACCCCAAAATGAACTCTTACCTTAATGCCACTCAAAAACTATTTTGTTTACAGAATTGCCACAATTGCTGTATAAAAATACTTCCAAATACAATACAATTTCGTATTGACCAAAATACCCTTTTCATCTCAATTAATTTCTGCGATAGTCTCTCCCTTCACTTTTAATTTGTTCTCTCTTTAGAACAGTACGATTAAACCCCTAGCATTCCTACCTGCTCACCCAGTCCATCAACGGCGCTCCGTCGAAAGAGAGAAAACCTCTGGCGTTGCTGGTACATGAAGAGTTGCAGGAGAAAGAATGATTGGTACCAGGTTGTTACCAGTATGAGTTTGTCCAGAAATCAAAATTGAAACAAGGGTGCGTTTGGATGAGAGAAGAAGAAGAGGAAGAAGGAAGATGGGAAGAAAAAAAAATTATAAACAATCCAAACTCTTCACAAAGTTACACACTTCCCAATACTTCTTCCCACTTCTTCCCTTCTTCCCTTCTTCCCACACCTATCCAAACGCACCCAAGAATGGTCAATTCCTGAAATTGATCCCCGTATTTGAGATAAAAATATGAAAAAATGAAAATGAAATGCAAAAGATAAAAAGAACAATCAAGAAAATATTTTTTATTTCATCAAAATTATTTTCTACAACGAAAGTAAAAATAACATAACTAATTTCAACCTATACGTATGAATTCAATATACTTTTTGATAATCTATGTTGAGCCTATCGTGATTCCGAGATTCCATGAAAGCCATCCGAAGAGATAGAATTTCAGCGGTTCGATCTTATTTTAGCGTTCCTTTGTTTCGGCGGAGCACGGTGGATGGGCTAGCGGAGGTCGGCGACGGATCGACGGAGCGCCGGCGATGGGTCGACGGAGCGACGACGATGGGCTGGGTGAGCAGATAGCCATGCTAGGGTTCAATCTGACAATGTTCTAAAGAGCATGGAGGTTGAGAGCAAATTAACGTGAAGGGAGAGAAATATCTCATAAATTAATTGAGATTAAAAGGGTATTCAGGTCAATTTGAAATTGTATTGCATTTGGAAGTATTTTTATACGGTAAATGTGGAAATTCTATAAACAAAATAGTTTTAGGGTGGCATTAAGCTAAGAGTTCATTTTGGGGTGGTATTTCTCTAATTTTAGAATTTTAGGGTGGCATGCCTCTAATTTTTCCATAATTACAGGCAATCCAAATCCCATTGTTCTAATACCATGTATATATATTTTTTATAATTAAATTCAACACAAATTGCTAGGCAAACAAGAATTGCATGTGGACCCCACACGTGATTGTTACACCTTTTATAGATGGTAATGAGTTCACATTTTATAACGTTTGTATAAATTGAATCTAATTATCATTTGAATCACTACAAAATATTAAACAAGCCTAGGCACTAGAAAAAATCAAGCCCATGCACTCTCATCCATCATAACACTTGATCTTTGATTTATGAAAATGAAATTAAATCAAGCCTGGGCAAGTGCCCAGCCTTGCCTCAACTTAGCCTCGCCACTGTCCTAACTAATGTTGCAAAAACCTATATATGTCAATTGATTCAATTGTATAGCCACATTATCTGAAGAACAAGCAGCCAGAAGGACGAGATATCATCGACGTACTCCACCTTGAATATGAGCCTCTTGAGCTCCATTGTCGGTGAGAGATATAAAAAATCGTCGCTCTCTCCATTGGTTTCGACCTCGACAAACAGAACTCCTTTGCCATTGCAATCAATCTCAGCCCTCACATTTAAATCCCTCCGAATCAGACGTTGATTCTTGAGGGAGAAGACAGTGAGAATGTGGATGGGAAAGAGGAGATGGAGATTTATAAATTTCAGGAGATTTTTAAAAAATTTTAACAACATCCTTCAGTAAAATGCCGTCATTTAAAAAAATGGATTTTAAATTCAAATTTTGAAGGCGGTCTTTAGCAAAAGAAAGTCATTCAAAATAGATTTTTAACGGCGATCTTTAACAAAAAAAAAACCATTGTTATAATGAATTTTAAAAATTTTATTTTTAACGACGGTCTATATGTTTCAAGATAATTTTGAAAATGTCATCATGTATTGTTATTTAGGTGTTGTTAAAAATTATTTTTGTTTGAGTAAAAACTAATGTTATTCCGACTATTGGTTCATGTTTGGTTCATATTAAATTTTTAATTAAATAATATATAAAATAATGTCGCTCCAGGAATAACATCAATTTGTAACGAATCATGCACGTTTTAATTTTTAAAGATTAAAGAGTAACATTTTTTTGTGTGATGAAGATGAATCCAAAATCTTTTTATACATAATTTAATTTAAAAGGTTTAATATCACCTTTATATAAAAAAAATAATAATAACATCAACCTGCCATCATATATACAGGAATGACTGTGGATGTTTGTTTTGAGGCGATCTAGTGTGAATGCAAGAGACCCAAGTGTCGAACTTACCTTCCGAATGCGGAGATTCACTTTTTGTAGTGGTACTCATCTACTTGGCTTTATTTTGGCACGTGTGTTCTTGTCATCCTTGTTCTTTGTTGAAGATTAGCTAATCAATACAATCACGTCCATGTTTTGAGGGTGGTGCTCTCTCTTGAAATGATAGAGACTAAGTACTCGTCGGTTTAGATAAAGCTTATAAATTGAATCCTAAAGAAACAACAAAGTTGAAGTAGATCCCCCACCAAGGCAGCTATTAATTCTTTATAATATCTTAAGCATGTCATAATAAAAGAATCTCTCTTATGTATATTGTAATATGTTTCTTTTATTCACCAACTTTGCTCCACTTGGAGGTGTCAAAGCTGACATAAGGAGTGATATACTGATTTATCGTTCTGTTGTGCTGCATTTTAAATAGAAGCGTGTATGAATATGTGTCTTTTCTCGGTGGACAAAAGACGACCGAAATTCTCGTTTCACAAGAGGGTTTGTTCGTGTTAATCCATTTGATAACCTAAGAAATAACAAAGAAAACCCTCTTATAATTTTTTTTTTAAGATAAATTGGGGTCAAGCTTCCCAACTTATTTTTAAATTAAATGTCTATAAAGATCCCCCAGCCGGGTTTCGAACCTGCGACCTCTCATTTGAGATGCATTGCTTTTTGCCACTAAACCAAGAGCTGGTTCAACCCTCTTATAATTAATTGTAATGGCGCACTTTATTACCTATATGACTAAGTTTTTAAAGTTACAATGCTTTTATATAAATCAATGTGGAACATTGACCAGTCAAATTATGTTTGTCAATATATCGAGATTTTAAATAATATATTTTTTCAATAAGAATATAAGATGGAATTAAGCCTCTTAACTTATTTTTGAATTTAATTATATATGTACAAGAAATTCTCCGACAAATTAAATTTTCAATAAGATGGAAGTATTCATTAATCACTTTGATTTTCACATATAATTATTATTTGAGAAAAAGCTAGTTAAGTAAACTTCTTATAATTAGATTATTGTTTTCTCTTATATATGTTCTAATTAGTGTCATAATATTTATATTGGTCAATAGAAGGAATTATTCATTAACTGTATTGGCCACAAAGGTTAAAATAGCGGCCATAGCGACCGCAATAACAGCGCTATAGCGGTGCTATTTGGTACACCGCTACAACGCTATAAATTTAGCGGCCCGTCCGATAGCGCGACCTATAGCGGGAAATAGCGGGATATTGCGGTGAAATAGCGAAAAATAGCGGGTGATATAGCGGTATAATAGCGGAAATAGCAGTGCAGTTTATAATTTGCTGATATAGCAGTAGTATTTTGGGGATAATTTTCGCATACGAACTTCGATTGACGTGATTTAAAGTTGTATGGAAAGTTTACAAAACTGGCCACAATTTTTATGCTTTGAACATTTTCAAATTCTTAAAATTTAATGGTCAAATATGCATAGAAAACAAATATAATTTTAGTTAGCGTAAATTAGTTGCTTGAAAATATTTTAATTTTTTATTTTAGACTAAACTAGACCTTCAAAATACACTTGTATGTACAAATCCGCTATGGTCCGATAGCGGCCGCTAAATACCCGCTATCCGCTATCCGCTATGATATTAGCTCGTCCGCTACGAGTCCGCTATCCGCTATTTAAACCTTTGATTGACCATCATTTTTAGTATACAAAACAACGGATTCATGCTAATTTAACGAAAGTTTGAAAATCCTCTAATTTTAATTTTCATAATCGGTCTCATTTTTTTTCTTTTTCATTCTGCGTCAGATAATGCATTGTTAAAATAACTGTGCTTAATATATATATATATATATATATATATAGAGTTTAGCTACGGTGAGTCGCGACTCACGGACCCTCCGGTGAGTCGCGATCAAAACTCCTAGATCTAGATCAAAATGACCGATCCAAACCGTTCAATATGATCTCCCTATTGAAATCTCCGTGCAAACCAAATTTTTTATTTTTTCGAAATTTTTAAGTATTTTTTTCGGATTTTTAAAAACTGATGTTTTTGAATGGTTCAGAACCAATTAGATTAACGATTTTCTAAAATTTCAAAAAAATACTTAAAAATTTCGAAAAAATGAAAAATTTGGTCTACATGGAGATTTCAATAGGGAGATCATATTGGACTGTTTGGATCGGTCATTTTGATCTAGATCTAGGAGTTTTGGTCGCGACTCACCGTAGCTAAACTCTATATATATATATATATATATTATTAATTTCGAGAAATGTAAAGCTTAATCTTATGTTAATTACCATCATTCAATACTATTTGATTTCTAAATTTTTTTATTTTAGTTTAGAAAAAAAATATTAATGTGATATTGTTATATCTTTGTGCTTAAAATTTTTGAATGAATATTATAATGATATAAACAAACCATGAATTAGTTTAATTATAGCTGCTGTGAATCAATAGCAATTGCTAATTACTTCTGCATTATTTACTATGTAAAATGCTTGCCGCTGTAGACCCACTATTCGTTATTTAATCTTTTCTACTAGCTGATGTTAGCTAAATTTTGTAAGGAAAATTACAAACAAGAGTGTTATAATTTACTCTTTAATTCGGTACTATTTTATTATGGCTGCCTTCAGTAAACCCTGATCTTTTTCTCAACACGACAACCACTGTCATTATATAATAATCGTCTTCCCAACCCTCATAGTATTTTTATTTTGCAGGATAACACTACTAGAATGTCAATTATTTGCTTCACAAAAATGCGTCCTAATTCCGACACGAAAAGCTATCTGCGTCCACCTAAAGACGCTACCTAAGCGACCCTGATACTCTAGCCGCTAATAATAAACATCTGTGTCGCGAGGACGCAGATTACTTAACGCGTCTCTATATCTGTGTCGGGATAACGACGCATATAATATTCTCCGACCGCTTATTCAAACAATAAGCGTGTCTCTATTTAGACGTTACTATGTCGGTTTACTGACGTCTTTATTGAGCGACCCAGATAATATATTGTCAGAATTTATCGGGGCCCGCAAACTATATTTGTCAATATACCGACACCTTTGATCAGCAACACAGATAATATATTGTCAGAATTTAGCGAGACCCACAATTTATAATAATCGATATACGGATGCCTTTGATTAGCGACACAAACAATTTATTGTCAGAATTTAGCGGGGCCCACTGTATTCATGTTTTTCGACATTACTATATATTAGATCAAAGATGTCAGCATACTGACGCCATTAAATTCTTTCCGGTATCATTTTGGTACCACCAGTATTTAATTCATATGATTTTAATTATTCACGACTATTTGAAATTCACAAACATACATACATTCACAGAGTCAAACAAAAATCACACAAATATCTATTATGCATTGAATTGCAAATCAACATTCAGTACATCCGATTGAAATAACAAGCTTGCATAAATTTTGATACAAATAAGAATTCTAAGGAAAATAACATGAAATTTTAAATTAGTCCAGACAAAAAACTTTAACACCTAAAACTAAAGATCCAAGATAAATAATTTTTCTAGGTAAAATTCTCATAACCATGCTAAACTTACTCGTGCATAATCCATGTCAAACACGGCTATTTCTAAAAGAAAAATAAACAAAGAATTATTCCTGATCTAGTAAAATAAAATGGTGCGATTGGAGTGATACCTGAACTGATACTGTGAAGGCCAATTGGAATGCCATACGTGCCCTGCATTGTAGAAGTATTAAAGTAATTCACAAATTTTGAGGAAAAAATATCATTAGCTTAATTTACATAACTCAAAACATTCGCACAAAAAAATTTTGAAATATGTATGTTGGTGCAACTTGGTACCTGAACTCTGAATTCTTGCACCTCTTATTCTAGCTGAGCTAGTTTTATCCTACTGCCTAGATTTCAGTTTTGCTGGATATAAACCAAATTATTTGTAAAAAATGATAAAACAATCAAACAAATTATGATTGCGCATATATGTATTTGGTTACAGTTGTTGGATATAAGCCTAATTATTTGTAGAAAATAATAAGACAATCAAATAAATTATGATTGCCCATATATGTATTTGATCATCTAAAGGAAAAAGTACCTTCTTTCTCAAACTGTACAAACCACACAATTCTAAAAAGAGTATATACTTTATTACATTTGAATATTGACCGAATAGGTTCAGTTCTCAAAAAAAAAAAATCACTTGCTGAATGTAAAATCTATTAATTTAATAACTAGGGATGATAGATATTGACCCGATTCAAGGCACTTCATATCTGAATAATCAAGCTCGATAGCTTCTGGATATTTCCTGCTCACAAAATAACAAATCTGAAATGGAAAAAAAAATGCATAATTAAGAAAGAACTAGCATATATATAATTTACCTTGAAGGTTAGTAATCTTACTCTCTTTCATGCAATATAAATAATTTGTTTATATTAGATATGCCTGACATAAGAATATTATACAAGACAATAGGTTGTAAAATAATTGGAAAATATCTCACCACTTTTCAAGATTTCCTTGTTGGGCACCTGCTCTAGTGTTTCTACATCATCATCATCTAGAAGAACCACATATCCTATCTAAACTATGGAAATTTCAATTTAGTAAGAAATAGAACATGGGTGTTTAGTTCCTTTCAAAATTTGTGAAGACAGAATGAAAGGAATTATTACTTTTAAAACTGAGAGAAATATTTTCTATGGCAAGTATCAATCCTTGTATGCTTTGCTTCTTCCTTCCATCCCTTGGAAGATATCCTGAGAAACTCAACAGCATCAAATCTCGCCATGTAAACCAACTGCATACATGTCTGATTTACCATTCCAGTTGTTGTTGGAAAATCCATCCTTTAGGAACCCATCTTTGGTGAAGAAATCAGTTTCTTGTAGAAACAAATAATAAGCAAATTAGAATTTATTCCTCAAATTCTAAACTTTAACAATTGATTATATGTTAAGACCATGTGATCAGGTGGTATCTGACATGATCAAATTACTATGAAATCAGAGCTGACCTCTAATATAAATTGGAACTGTTGATCCACTGAATTGATTCTAACTGTCATAAATTAATTTTAAATAACATACTAGACCATGGAATAGAACATGCCTAGCATTGCACATACAAGATTTTGAGAAATTATTAAATGCTTTTCATAAAAAAAAGAATCTAGAACCACTAATTATAATTTAACATTTAGCCGGTCATTGCATACAAGTCCTCCTTTTCTCGGATCATCTGAAAAAAAAGAGTTACTCAATTACAGATCCACAGATTCATGCAAGCACAATAGGCCAAACAATATTTACATCAGTCATGCAATTAGAACCTTACTTGTTAAGCACACATCTCTTTCAAGATGTATGCTTGAAATCGTTTTTCTTCCTTAATTAATTTACTTTTGCAGAATTTTACCTAGAAAAATAAATAGTAGGTTACACTGTAAATTGTAGGAGATATTCAATTCATAAGAAATATGATTATTATAAGAAAATAATGATTCTAAATGACAATATGTGAAAATTTCTTCAAAAACTTTACCCGTGAAGTGATTCTGGTTGAGATGGCAAAAGCAAATAAAAAGAGAGATTATTAGTCAAAAAACAAAATCAAAGGGAACCCAAATGAGTAAAAAAATAATTAAAGTATAAATAAAAGAGACTGACAAGTATTCTGCTTTGAGAAGCCGATCCAAGCCCCATCTGTCGTGGACCGAGACAAGAAGCGGCCCATTTAGTTGATTGTCTGCTAGGTCTAGCAATGTCAATTTTCAAAGTTTACCAAAGAAGGGGGATTCTTCCAGTAAAATTGTTTGCATCACTACCACCACCACCGTCTTTATCGGTCGCGGATCTAATACTTCTGTCCCAGCGCCGTCATGTATAGAACCACCCAAGTCCTCTGTCCGACGCGCTACCACTGCTTCCACCTCCGCTCCGCCGCACTACCACTGCCCCCGGATCGAGAGACGACTAGAAAAGAAAAGTAGAGGGAGGTCTGGCGGTGAGAAGAAAGAGCGGCGAGAGAAAACCTAAAGGGAATGGTGAGAAAATGAAAAAAATATATAAAAAAGGAAAATGAATCTACATATGGGATGAGGCAGAAAAGAAAAAACGTCCAAATTCTACCGACCAACTAAACCTACAATTCTACTTAGTGCAATTGAAGGGTGACACTTATATTCAATAATTTTACTATATTACAATTATTATATTTATATAAAAAGTAGACCTCTAGAATATCTAGAATATTTGGAGGGAATTGTCATCGCCAAAAAAATTGAAATTTAACTTCAAATTTTGAAATATAAACTGATGTAAATTGGTATCTCGAGAGTAAATTGGCCAATGTTCTCGTTGAAAATTTTCAAGTATTCTTACTAACATTATTGTAGTTGAAAACTGATGGGAATAATGAAACTAACAAATTCATGGTTATTAAATTGATGCCATCTACAATTTTTCCACCGCTTGACATCACTTGAACAAAGTGAACATATAAAATAAACATGATTAACATATAAATCAAAGCCACATAAAAACAAATAAGTTTTGTCATCCCTTTTATATGGACACAAAACACAAATAATATTGCGTCAAACATTCATGCCCTAAATCTTGTGCCATGTCGTGTTGATATGAGTTAATACTTTCAACGATATTGTGTCGTGTTAAGAAAAAAGATTGTCTAACATGATTACATGAAAAACATTATGACATGACACGATATGGTGTCGTGTCGTGACGACGTATAAAACGTGTCAATCCATATTATAATTTAATTTAGTTTTTCACCAAATTTTTCAATTTCTCAAAATTTTTTTGGTTATTTTTCAGATTTTTTAAACAGCTATTTTATAGAAAATGATACGATCAAATCAATTTGACCGAACTATCAATTAAATTTCGTCAGATATCAATTTTGAAAGTTTAAATGAACGATATAAATTGTCCACTATGATCTACCAATGGAAATCTTCTTGCCAACCAAATTTCTTTTTCAAATATTTTATGTATTTTTTTTCCGAATTTTTATAACTGTTATTTTTTAAGGGTTCAAAACATATTAGATTATCGATTTTTTAATATTTCATCAAGAAGATTTCAACATGGAGAACAACTCAAAATTTATTGCTTAAATAAAATTTTACAGGCAAACGTTTTCTTAATATGTAAATTATATAAAAAAATTTCATATCAGTTTTCTAAATGAAAAATTTACAGTAAAAAATATATTAAGCTCTAAGTTAGCAAAATATATTCTATAATTTTTAATAGTATGTTTACAACCAGTCCATGAAATTCAATGAACTTTAATCAAAATTTTACATAATTTTTAATAAATTTGATTAAAATTGAATTTTCGATGAAAAATTTAATTAAAAAAGAAAAAAATAATCGAGGAGTTCAACAAAAGATTGACAATCGTTATATATTACAGCCGTAAATTTTCTTCTACTCTATAATAAAATTAAAATGGGAATATATTTTCTTTATGTAATAAAATTAACATTTCTTTTATACTGTATAATACTTAAGAAATAGTTATTTTTCTAACTCTCAACTTATAGCCCATATTATATAATTGGTAATTTTAAAAAATATACTAACGAATCTATATAATTGAATAAAGGTGCACAGGTGATTATTGGGTTTGGTAACACAATATATTGAAAAAGAAGGGTAAGTGGCTGGTTATTAAATAGGTAGTGGGAAATTATTTATTTATTTATTTATTTTGAAGGAGAATTGTTTTGTACAATTTTTTTAAAAATTTAATTCTTTTGTACAATTGGTAAAAAAGGTAGGAAACTACTTTTGGCGGAAAATTTTGGCGGCATCTAAAAGAATTATCCGTACAAATGGTAATAATTTGGCGCCATCTAAAATACATTGCAATAATATATTAATCATAACCTACTTAGATATTGCATTTATTTATTAATATATGCAATCTATCCGACCAATGGAAATAATTTTATGAAATTGGGTTAATTTTAATGATCATAATGAAATATTTAAATTTAAATCATTCGAATCTTTTGAGAATCAAATTTGAAATATATATTTTTTCGATTACTTTGAAAATTACGGTAGGCAATAATTATTTATTTAATTATTATTATTTTTTTTATAGAAGAGAATAGTAAGTAGAGGGTATGGTCTATATGGGATTTGGATATATAATAAATGGGACATGTGAGTGGGAGGTTATTTACATTATTACATATGAGTGGAAAGTTATTTACATTATTACCGCCAAAGTTACTTGTTTATTTCATTCATTTATTAGTTTGTTTTAGAGAGTTCATTTTCTTCGATTAATACGGATGAAAAAAAAGTGGGTAACTAACTTTGGCGGTATAATTTGGCGCCATGTGTTAATAAAAAAAACTTATGTGGAAAAGTTAACGCTATTTGTAAAAAAGTCTGCAAAAAAAAAAAAAACTAAAGATTGATTGCAAATGTTTTTTGAAAACATTCATCTTGATATAATAATAATAATAATCATAATAATAATAATTTATCTTGAAAACATTCATCTTGATATAATAATAAGTACAATAATTAAATAATAATAAAAACAATTTTATTAGAATGTAATAATAATAATTAATATAAATCTAATAATAATCATGAATAAGAACAATCATAAATTATTATTATTATTACTCCAAATAAGTCTTAATTGCCATGCGGTCTTGCAATAGCTCTATAATAGCAAGACACCAATTAATCCCGTGATTTTTTTATAATAGCTCTATTTTATTTTATATAATAAATCCTGTGATTTTTTTCCTATTTTTTACCGCTTTTTTTTGCATTTTTTATTTTTGACAGTTTTTTATTTAAAACCGATATTTATATTATAACTTTATATTTTTAGTTTAAAATATTTTTTTTACTTTTGAATTTTCTATAATTAAAAATTAAAAATAGTTTTTTTTGTTAAATATATTTAAAATAGTCGTACCAATCATATATTTTTTGTTAATCGCTAGACGATGTAACAATATATTTTTATTTTCCGTCTGATAAAGAAACAAATTAAATAACATATCTATTTGTATTGTATATTTATATTATAGTTTTATGTTTTTAGTTTAAAATATTTTTTTACTTTTGAATTTTCTATAATTAAAAATTCAAAATAGTTTTTTTTGTTAAATATATTAAATAACATATCTATTTGTATTGTTGGTAAATGAAATAATATATTTTTATTATCTAATGTTATTTTATTTCTTTCACGTATGAAGGCATTTAAGCAGTTTTGAAGAAACACATTACGGTTTCTGTAAATGGCGGAGGTGCGAAAGTTTTTGGGGGAAAAAACTTAAAGTTTTCAGGAGAAAAAGAATTTGGCGCAAAATTTTGGTGCCATTAGCTTAAAAATTTATGTTGGGCATGCACTAAATGACATAGGTGAGTTGGAGGTTATTTACTAATATTTGTATTTTTTTTATTTCACCCATTAAATTTCTTAGATATTTTTTTAATTGGTACGGAAGTAATTTTGTAATTACTTTTGGAGATAAAAAATTTGGCGCGATGTATTAAATAAATTTATGTGGAACGTACACTTTTGGAGATAAAAAGTTTGGCGCGATGTATTAAATAGATTTATGTTGAACGTACAACATTGTCAATTTTTATTGATACAGGAAATGAATAACTTGAATTCTGATAGGTATTTTAAGTCATATGATTTAACAGACAGAAATCAAATGAACTAAACAGTACGATCAAGAAATTAAATTAAATTATGATCAAGCTACTATTAGTATCATATTTGGAATTAGACAAGTTAAATTACTAAATTACGTTATCAATGAAAAATGCCTAATATTTGTGATAATAAGTTGATAAAGCACAATTGATAGGTAGTCAAATCAAAACTGATACGCAATTTTAGGTCATAAATAAAGTAGTATGAATTACATGTTGAACAATATAATTAGAAACATAAAATCATCCTTTAAAAATAAAAATAATCGTTTATAAGACAAACATACTGTAAAAGTTATTTTACATCATGTAAATTAACTACTATAAATATTGGTTAATGATAATTATACTTTATCGAGACAAATTAAATGAAAGTTTGAATATTATAACTCTGAAAACTAATAAATCAAATTTTTAGTCATTTTAAACCATTGGATCTTGAGATCAAGTTCTCCGATTTATATGATCCATTGGATGAAAATACGGACCCGAACCTTTTATTCACCGTTCCCTAATGTCCGTCTATTCCTCCTCTCTGGAGTCCGGTTCCCCTCTTCTCCATTCTGATCTTTTCTCCTCCGCACGAGCTTATCGCCTTCTCCGTCTGATGGAGATCGGGTGTGCCTCAAAGCCTTTCTTTTTCTGATTATGATTTCTCCGCCTCAAGCCTTCTTCAATTTCCGGCCAAGTGGCCAAATCTCGGCGATGGTTATGATTTCGCCGCCTCAAGCCTCTATAAGTAACCTAACTTATCTCTTTGAAAACGGTGAAAAAGAAAGGGAAACAAGAGATATTAGTTGAACAGTGGAGAGGGATATGCTAATTCCTAATCCTTTCTTGTGATTTCGATTTTTTTCTTTATTCAAATGGCAAGGATTGTAGGAGAAAATTTTTGGGTAGAAAGAGAATGTCGAGAGGAAAAAGATATCAAGGTTGGCCTTGATTTTGACTGTTTCTGTTAATTTAAGGTATTTCCTCAATTTCCGTTAATATCTTAGATTTTCTTTTGGAATTATATTGGATCTGAGTTAGTCAAGTATAGGGGTGTCAAACTGGTTTTGATTGTCCATAGTATAACCGTATACCATCCTTGTACCTATAGTGATGCATGTGTGGATTTAGAGATGTGGTACAGCTTCTGTACCTGGTTGATACGGTGTAAATAGATGCTGATATGAGAATCTAAGTCCCAAGAATTTCTTTGTAATTCCAATTATATTTAGATTACGGGCTTGTAGAAAAAATTAGCGTCTCTGTCTGAAAGAGTTGAGCGTCCCAAGTAATATGACTTTCTGATTATACGTGTCGATGTACCGACGGCAATTATATTCAGCAATTTCACGTCCCTATACAGAACTTGAGAACGTCTTACTTTAGAATATTTATGCGTCCTAACTTATCTGTGTCGGCCTACCGACACCCAGTAGAAGCCCTCCCGCCCTTTTTTTCTTTCTGCGTCGCTGCTTGATTTAGCGACTCGAATATATCGGTGGTCCGACACAGATAAACGAAATTCTAGTAGTGTAATCCTTGTAAAATAATACTTGTACAAGAGATCCATAAGATATTATAAGTTTGCTTATTTCTTATGTTAGATGTTCATGTAAGCAGCAACGCCGAAAGTATCTAGGCAATATACATTTGCTCTGTTGGCACTTGGCATTTGGCAAAAATGGTAATGATAGAGATTACTACTAGGTGGATCCGAAAGCCACTTTTTTTTATTATTGAAAAAAAAATTAAGCCCTATCTTTTAATTTTATTATAGAAAAGGGTTTTTCGAAAATAAAAATAAATCTCGCCGAGAGAACAAAGGCTCCGTTTGGATGCGTTGAGAATAAGGTAGGAAGAAGGAAGAAGGAAGAAGGGAAGAAATTTATTGGGAAGGGGTAAATTTATTGGGAAGTGTGTAACTTTTGTGAAGAGTTTGGATGGTTAGAAATAAATTTATTGGTAAAAATTGGTTATTCCTTATTCCTTATTCCGGGAAGAAGCCATCCAAACGGAGCAAAAAAGAGAAAAGAATACAACCATTAAACGAAGAAATAAAACAAAATTGATCATTCCCTTTCAGGGTCACGTGACAGCAGATTCCCTCATCTAGTAGCGGTGCATGGTTGAAACTTGAAAGCTTGTTTTTATAGCTCTGTTTTTTAACCATGATGCGTTGGCACAAAGGATAAATTGAAAGATATATACTTTGGCTAGCTCAGTAGCTCTATATAGCTCATGCAATAGAATACATTTGAAAGGTCGGTTACTCGTTTTTTTGCAATAGATATACACTTTAGAGTTGGACCAGTGGACAACAAGAATAAATTGTTACTTTTGCAATAGCACAGGTAAAGATAAGTCAATTATTTCAGATTTTTTTCAATAATAAGAAGAATTTTATATCAAAAAATTTTAAACCGAACCGTAGATTATTATTTTTTAATAAAAACCATGATATAACGCGGTTATAAGCCACGCTGTATCATTCAACCTTATATGGTGGATTATATCCCAGCTATAGGGCATAGCATGGGTCAAAACTGTGCTATAGGGGCATATAGCGCACGGCAAAAACACACTATAGGGGCCGTTTGGATCGCTTAGGAATTTGGAGAAATTTGGAGAATTTTATATTTCTAGGCATAAATTTATTGGGAAGTGTGTAACTTTATGAAGAGTTTGGATTGTTTATAATAAATTTATGCCTAGAAATAGAAAATTTTCCAAATTTCTCAAATTCCAACTTTCATCCAAACGTCCCATAAGGATGTATGCTAGAACACGCTATTTTTTTAAAAAAAAATTCGATTATTTCGCCGCTTCCTTCCTTCCTTCGTCTCCTTCAACCGAGAGAGTGAGTGAGAATTTGAGATTGGAAGAGAGAAGTATGAGACAAAATATCATAATAAATAGTAAAAAAATTCGAAAAAAATGTAAAATTTGGTCTCCGAGAGTATTTCAATATGGTGATCAATTTGAATGGTTTGGATTGATCGTTTAAATTTCGGATATCGAAAAATGACTCGATGGAAAATTGATGACACGGTTAACCCCTCTCTCTCTCTCTATATATATATATCATAATACTTCAATTATTGTATCATAATACTTCAATGATCGTTTAAATTTAATTGAAGTTTTTCAAAATATCATAACACTTCAATTATTGTGTTGTTTTGAAAATATTATAATATATAGTAAAAAAAAATGTAAAATTTGGTCTCCAAGAATTTTTCAATATGGACAACAATTTGAATGGTTCAAATTGACCATTTGAATTTTAAATTTCGAAAATGACTCTGGTGTATGGAAAACGATCCGTACACCATAGTGTACTATATCCAACCTCTATATAATAATAATAATAATAATAATAATAATAATAATAATAATAATAATAATAGTAATATTATTCCGTACACCAGAGTGTACTATATCCAACCTCTATATAATAATAATAATAATAATAATAATAATAATAATGATAATAATATTACTATTATTATTATTATTATTATCATTATTATTATTATTATTATTATTATTATTATTATTATAACGTCTCATTTTGAAGTTTTGTGTCATCTGTGTCCTATACTTAGCTGTACTTGCTCAATTTCGTTTCCTTGATCTAACTATATGTGTCTTAAGTCCTCACTACGGGAAAAAGGACCTTCTGTAACGACACTTCTGTAACGGTTTTTGAAATAACCGTTACAGAATAGTGAGGCATTAGGCGGGAAAATTGGCGCCACAAATCTGTAACGGTTATTATTAAACAACCGTAATAACATTTCCGTCATGGTATCGTTTTATTTAATTATGATAATTTATTTCATCCATCTCTAGTAGAACTCACTAATTAATTATGTGATGACATTGAATGCAGAGTTTGATAAAAAAGAAGCCAGATGCGAGTAAGGCGGTGGCGAAAAAGGTGATCGAGAGTCCAAAGGTTCCAAGTGCAGGTTCATCCAAAACCTAATTAGTTCAATTGATTGTTTCAGGGTAGATTGTTGCTCAACGCGAATAATCTATTCTTTTGTGTCTGATTATTTCAGGGTCGATTGTTGCTCGCGATCCGCTACTTGAGCAGGATGCAATTGAAAAGCTTACCCCATCCGAACGAGAATTGTATGAACTATTGATGCTCCAACCAGAGCTTGAGAAAAATTTTGAGTTGCACCAATGTGATGTTTGGGGTACACACAGCGGCGAGGTTAAGTTCAACGTTGAATTGTGCGACATCCTCCAATGCTTTAGAAGAGAATCTCTAAACGTGTCGATCGTCAAGTTGTACTCTTGGTATGAATTTTCAATCTTTAAAATATTTTTTTAAAGTACCGTATTCAATTGGAGGTGAAAAATGTATGGATTAATATCCGTGAGTGTAGGTTTTGGATGAATGAACTTTCAGAGGGAGAAAACAACATCACCGTATTAGATCCAGAGATGTTGTCTGCTCCTAAAATCAAACAAGAACAAAACCAAGCTGCGGACTACTTGATGAAGTCATTCGCGCAATATTCATCCAATTATATGGTTCTGCCTTATTTACAAGAGTAAGGACAATTATAACTAATAAAATATCAATTATCTCGTTTACATGTTTGTTTCATTTTCATGAAAACAATAATCTCTATTCTTGCAGCTTTCATTGGGTCCTTCTTGTTATTAATGTCGAGAAGCGCACCGTTCAAATAGCAGATTCTATCGAGCGCAAGAATCCAAAGATATTGATTAAGGGATTCATAACCCAGTAAGTTTTCGTTTCTAAATGAAATTTTGATATTGAGATAAGGACTAAGTACGGTTCTATTTAAGCTATTAATGATATTGTATGCAGGATATACAAGCGATACCTTATGGAAAATGGAAAATATAATGCAAGGACCCGAACAACATTTGATTGGTACAAAATTCAGGTACGAGACTTAAAAAAATATATTAGCTACCTAGGGTTTCTGAAACTGTGCAAAATCTTAACTATCTTTCTTGTTGGATCTTTAATTAGTGTCCGATACAAAAGGGCTGCACAGAATGTGGATATTTCACAATGCTCGCCATGAAAAACGTATTATCTTATTGGATAGCAATTCAGGAAATACCTCATGTAAGTAACTTATTCTTTTAACTAATAACATTTGATCAAACAATTAGATTTTAGAATTTCATGATCTAACTAATAATATTTTTGACTTGTTTATCATAATATGCAGATGATCGAGCCGGTTGGAGTACCATACAACAAAGAAATGATTGATGGTGTCGTGACAGAAGTTATGGACTTCATGCAAGGGGTATTATTTTGATTAAAATGTGTTATTTGATGACTTGTCATGTTTGATTATACTTGTGATATATGTAAATACTTTGTTTATTCAGCGAGTGATATGCATGATTATATATGTTTGATATATGTGTGCTTTGTGATATATATATATGCTGCATTTGTTAATGTAAATTGGGTACCAATTTGGTACCAATTCGGCTAGCAAATTGGGGCTAGCCAATCAAACAGGCAAAACTCAAAAAAAAAATAAAGACTTTTGTAACGGTTATTAGATAATAACCGTTACAGAATATTATAATTTCATTTTTTTTTATTTATAAATATTATCTGTAACGGTTATTAGATAATAACCGTTACAGAATCATGTCTTCTGTAACGGTTATTACCTAATAACCGTTACAGAAGTTCTCCAAACACCACACGTTCCGTCCACAATACCATAACGGTTATTAGATAATAACCGTTACAGAAGCCAGTCTTCTGTAACGGTTATTATCTAATAACCGTTACACATGTTCTACAAAAAACTGTACCAGATTTTTCCTTGCGTATACCATAACGGTTATTAGATAATAACCGTTACAGAAGAGGGGGCTACTGTAACGGTTGTTTTCTAATAACCGTTATAGATCTGTAACGGTTATTAGACATTCTGTAACGGGGGCTACAGTAACGTTTCGTGTACCGTTACAGAAGTCTTTTATTAACCGTTACAGAAACCAAAATTTCGCATAGTGCCTTAATCATTGAGAAATGATAACTATCATCTGTAATTTTATCATCTCTTGAATAAAATGAACACATAAAATAAACAAAATGAACATATAGACGATCAAAACGAACACATACAAAAAAAAGTTTTGTCATCCTTATTCAGATTTTTATATGCATATTCAATTTATTTGTATGTGTTCACTTTAATAATCTATATGTTCACTTTGTCTATTTTATGCGTTTATTTTATTCAAGTGATGACAAAACTGCACAGTAATCAATTTGCTTTCGAGAATAGTTGTACAAAATTAGAAGGGTTAAACTCTTGACAGATCCGAGAAAACGTATATATATCTCCGATCAAATTCAATTCGATCCACTAATATTGAAAAGTAAAACTAAATCAAAATCTTATTAACTTAGACAACGGAGAGTCTAAAACAATTCAATCTGCATGCATTTATTATTCATTTTGTATGTAATTTTGTTTGTTCTTTTTGTTTGCAATAATCCACCAATAATTCTATTCTATAGGGGGGAAAAAAAAAGAAATTCACTCCCAATGGTGGCGACGATGAGGAGCTGATTAAAAGTTTCCTTTTCTTTCCTGATGTGCTACTGTCATCGGAGACAGAAACAGTTATGGCGATATTGTTTTTTTTATTTTATTTAGTTTATTCTGTTTTCTTTTCTGAAGCCGGGGCCATCCATAATTGCATAGTGGATCCTCTGTGACTCAAGATACTGAATTCCTTTGTACAGTACCAAACATAGAGGGTCAATACATGAAGCACATACAGACATACTTCTTTATTAAAAAATTATATAGCTAGATTTATTAAAAGTGATGTTGGACAGTTCGTCATTACCAAATTTATTTATTTTTACTACTGGCTAATTGTAATCGACTAACGCATAACAAGCTGTTACTGAATAATGCCACAGAAGACTTGGAGACACTCTGATATAAAATTATTATCTATCACTGTTAAAATAGATAACTTTCCCATGCTTCTGCTACTTTTTTAGCTATCATGATATGAGAGATGGACAAATGAAGAGTGGTGAGAAACACTTTCCAACTTCATGTTTGTTTGCACTTGTTGGTGCAGCATATGCACCCATCTATTGCGTGGGAAATTCAGGCACTTGGGAGGCAGCTGGGCAGGGATATTTGGCATTGCGTGGTTGAAGTAAACTAGTAAAGGCTGATAATAGTCAGTACAAATGCTGAAGGGAATGTCAAGGAAACAAAGGGATTAGAGCATGATCTATTTCCCTTTTAGTACTCTGAAAAGCTTGGTCCTTAGTACCACTCTCTTTTTTCTCTCTCTCAATTTAATTTTAACATTCTCTAACAATTAATCTTAACGCATTAATGTCTAAAAGCTCCTTCCATAAGGGCTTTTGATCATGGTTACAAAAGTTAATTAAAAAATTACAAAATGCCTAGAGAATTGTTTAATTAGTCGTCAAACGACACAATTCTCTCTCTAATCCTTAATTAAAAAAGGATAAAATTAAAATATAATGAAAAAGGAAAAGTAAAATTGAAGAATCACACATTTACACCTGCACACTAACAATGAGAGGGTCCTTCTCTTCACCATGCTTGCAAATGACCTCTTTCTCCAAACCACAAATTTTAACAATTCCTTTATTACACTTGCTCTCTGTATTACCATTACCATTACCATTAGTGTTAGGATCCTTTGTCAATTCCTTAGCCCGCTCGACCTCTGCCAACCAATCTGTCATCGCCACCGCATAACCCATTAGAGTTGCACATGTTGCTTGTGCCGCTAGCAACCCGAACCAGAGCCCGGTGAAGCCCATTTTCGCCGGAAACCCTAGTAAAACCGCAACAGGCATCCCGACCAAGTAAAATGACCCAAGATTGATATTTGCACCGACTGTAGGCCGTGCACTACCACGTAACACGCCACAACCAGTTGTCTGTGGAAAGTTTCCTAGCTCACAAATACCAGCTATAGGCAAAGCAGCGGCGGTTAATTTCAATATTTCATTATCATTCGTAAATAGTCGGCCCCAATGGTTGCGCACTGAGATGGTGAATATCATAGCCAGCAGAGCAAGAATTGAAGCGAGGAAAAATGATACGATCGTGGCATGTCTGGCCCGGCCAGGTCGGCCTGCACCGAGCTCATTTCCTACGCGTGTCGACACACCAAGACTCAATGAGGAAGGAAAGACGTAAACCAAACTGGTGGTTTGTATCAAAATCCCCATTGAAGACACGGTGGCCTTGGGATTACTGAGGAGACCGCATAGCATTATCATGATCTCATACCACCACCACTCCAAGCACACCGATACACACGTGGGCACCGCAAGTTTGACCAGCGCTGACCATTCTTTCAACGAGTCAATGCTAGGCGGGACCCACGTATCTCTGTACACACCAGAGAAGAAAATAAAGAACACAAGCGCCAAGAGGAGATTGAAGTTGGTCAGGATCATTGCCAAAGCCACCCCAGCAATGCCCATCTGAAATTTCGCCACGAGCAGATAATTTAGAGGGACGTGTAGGAGCACAGAGAGGAGAGAGCAGTATGTCACCGGCAGGGTTACGCCTTGCGACCGCAAGTATATTCGTATCGGGTGCACAAAGGAGAGGATGGCGAGGTCGGGAAGTGAGTAAAGAATGAATGTGTTCGCCGCAGCTGAAATAGACTTGTCCTGGCCTAACAAGAGGAGCAACTGTCTCATGTTGAGCCAGAGGAGGGAGATGGGTCCCGCAGCGCAGAGCAATAAAAGCACAGTTCGATGTAAGGCCAAACCAAGGAGGCGACGTTGGCGGGCACCATAAGCTTGGCCACAGATTGGCTCCATCCCGAGAGCTAGACCCGAAAGAACAGAATAGCCGGTTATGTTGGCAAAGCCGATCGCGAGGCAACCGCCAGCGAGCTCTAGTTCCCCAAGTTGGCCGAGAAATAGCATAGAGACCATTGACCGGGAGTACATAACCAGGCCGGTTAATGCGGTCGGTCCCGATATCTTTCCGATTGCTGCCATTTCCTCCACCACCTGAAAGTTTCATAATTTATGTAAGTGGAAGTGTGGACGTGTCAAAATCACAATAGTTTATTATGCAAATGGAAAGCAAATTTAACAGAAAAACCAGCTTTAAGAAAAGAAGAAAAGGAAGAACCAAAAAGTAATAAAACCATTGTAAACTTGGAAATGGATTCTATATCGAGAGCTTAATAAATGGTGATCCCTCTGTAATCATCATACGCACCAAACTAATATATATATTAAAACTAAACTAAAATGTAAAAGTTAAGCTACGGATGCAATCGGTTTCCTATTATTTTTTTGTCTGAAAATGCATGTCAAACATGAACCACCGTATGAAAAATGGCATTGATGTTTGTATAGCTGTATACCTCAGAAAGAGAAGGCCATCTACGGAGGTCATGGAGAGGATCCAGAGACGGGTCAGGCGGGTCGATATGCTTTTCTGGGTCAAGCAATTGGGACTCCTTGAAAGGGAAAAGGTAAGGAGATGATGAAGGGGTGGTGTTGCACATGATTGTAGCTAGAAATAGTAGCTTCTCTTGTTAACTGGTTCTCTCTCTATTTTCTTATTATTGGGATCAAACGCGAGTTGTGGGTAAAAGGCTATCTGGTTCTTGCTGTTGTGTTGATGTGAGTTTGGGGAACTGAGAGTGCTTATATAGTTATATATAAGTGCTGACTGCTGAGTGCATGAGTGCCAAAGAGCGAATGTAAAAGAAGATTAATTAATCAATAAAAAAAAAGGAAATTAGTCTCTCTCATATTTACGACACGTGTCTTCATCGTAAGAGTCAGTAAACAAGTGTGCTTGTACGGACGCGCGCTAACAATTTCGTAGCGGCTGGACATAGGGCTGTCAATGAATACGGTACGGTACGGTAGAAGATATTTTTATTACAGTATCCGTTAAAAATTTTTTTACCCGTATCCGTTAAAAATATTTTTACCCGTACTTTATCCGTACCCGTTAAGAATTAACGGTACGGATACGATAACGGTAAAAAATAAATATAATAATAATAAAATTTGTACACTCTGTAAAATAAATTATATCAATAAGTATATTAATAAAGTGCAACAATGGTGGCGAATATTTTAGGTTTATGCTTTTTTATTTTTTTCGTACACTGAATGGAAAGAATTATAAATCTTATATAAAATCTAGCAATATTTTTTTACCAATCATGCAATATAAGATGCCATATGTATCATGTAATTGTATCTTTTTAATTGTGGCAATTATCCGTTATGAAAACGGTACGAAAAGCTTTTACCCGTACCCGTAACCGTTAAATTAACGAAAAAAATTTTCTTACCCGTACCCGTTAACTTAACGAAAATAAAATTTTACCCATACCCGTCTTATACGGTACGGTACGGGTAAACGGGTTTCATTGACAGCCCTAGCTGGACATTAATAATTGGTTGATAAGAGTTTGAAATTTTAGTGTTTCTCGCTTTAATATATGCTTATATATATATATATAATTATATATATTTACCAATTAGATTATTTGTTGTAGTGACATAACCATTAATCAAAAGTATCGAAAATTAACCACAATTTAATTACATCGGGTTATCAATAACAATATATATATATATAATTGGGTTAGAATTGTATTATATATAATTACATTTACCCATTTTTTTTAATTTTATACCCATATGCTTAAAAGAGCAATTTTGTTGAAAACAGATGAAATCAAAACTTCGGAGGGGAAAAACGTTATCAAGGTATTTTTCTAAGAAAAATAACAGAAAATACTGGATATGATTTTATATAAAGACACGGTTTACAACATGAACAGTTTAGATTCTGTACTTTGTGGTACGTGATCGCTACTGTTTAGCTTTTGATTTAACTGTATTGTTGTTATAATCCGTCATTGGCCTATTGCATTTGTCACGTATAAAATGATTGGGCCTTAATTTGAACCCCTTAGGACTGTTCGCAAAAAAATTTGTCGTTGCCCCACAATTTGAATATATGATATGTTAAAAATCAATTTATTATAGCGTATTAACTAAAATAATAAACTACATGCTGATTATTTAGTTCATTAATTCTTTTGTCGAACCTTTTATATTTGAGGAAATTTTATTTTCTGGTGTTTCTTTTTAAACTTATCGGCTCCGTTTGGATGAGCTCTAAAAATTAGGGAATAAGAGAATAAGAGAGTAAATTTATTACACACAATCCAAACTCTTCACAAAGTTACACACTTTCCAATACTTATTTTCTACTTCTTTCTTTATTCCTCTTATTCTCACATCATCTAAACTGAGCCATCAATAACACGGTGAACTAGTTACAATTCTATAAGGATAATCTAGGTCTTAGCTGGAAAAATAAGCTTAAACATAGAGGATAGAATAAGAATTTTCAAGGTAAAAAGAGAAGGAATGTAGAAACACTTACAGGCACAGCATGTATGGGTATATGTTCGAAAAGTTCAAGAGGATAGACATTTATATCTCTTTCAAAAGAAGGATAATTGGTTATCTTGTAAAAAGAAACAATATATAGCTTTTTTACTGATGGCATCAAAGAGCTAAACTACTAAAAGACAAACACACCTAGTATTTTCATAACTCAGCCAATAATAAGAAAAACGAAATTTATATATACAATTTAAAGATTGGTATTGCAGAAATGCAGAGTACTGACGTTCAGCTTTTCTGACCCACCTTTTTTCGTCTCTTTTCGCAAGTTAATAAATACTCAGATTTCTACAATAACGTTTTACTTTAGACGAAATATAACAAGCAAATTTATAGAGTAATTATTCTAAATCATTAGAACCAGGAACTTCGAAAAAAGTAGTTAAGTTTGGATTTTCTTACTTATACAGATTTTTTATTAGGATGTACCTTCATTGGCACGTTCTGCATCAATAGCGTTACGGATTACATGAGTTATTATTATGCATGTTAATGATTTTTATTACACACCTTATTTTAATTGTGAAGGGGTAAAATAAAGAGAATCAAAAAGTGATACCGTTAAACAAAACTGATCAATTATTTTCCAGCTTATTACTATTGAACTGAGGTGAATAACAAAGTCATTAACCTGCATAATAACTCATGTAAGCTGAATAATATCGATGCTAGCAATTAAATTATTCGTTTTTTGTCCCCTACGCTTAATTTTTTTTCCGTTTAGTTCTAGTTAAATTTATTCAAATAAAATGTATAATATAAATAATTAACCTAAATAATAAGTCTTAAAACTTAACAATAATAATGTCGATAATAAAATTTTATATCGGTTTCCTATTGGTTATGGCACTTTACATATGGAAAATTTGAATCTAGTTTCTCCTTATCATGTACCAAATATTAAGAGGCAAACAATATATAATATTTCACAGAAATATTTATTTTCTTAAATATCTTTTTATTTTTTTTTGGATTTATTTTGAACAATATTATGGTGGCACATTAAGTGCTGCATACCGTTGAAGTCCTTTTCAAATTAATTTTAAAACTTTCTGAAACTTTCAGAACAATGATGGAGTCATATTTATTGAGTATTAGAGTTGCTCCAAGAGATCATGAGTTCAAGCTAATTTTCTTTTGAAGGCCAGCTATTACGATACAATTACAGCATCAGTTGGATTCCCTCACTGCACAGAAGATCTTAAGTCAAGGAACATTCATGTCATCTGTTAATCCCCTTTGTAATTAGTTACTAGATGCTTAACTGCTTTTTGTTACAAAGATCTGATAGCTGGTAAATACTCAGGCATGTAGCGTGTATATAAATACTCAAGCTGTACTCACTCTCTGTACTGAGAAAACATTATTCAAGAATGTATCAGTAAAAATTTTTTTCTACTTTCAATTGTCTCCTTCTCTTTCAATTGCCTTTGTTCCTTTGTACAATTTCATGGTATCAGAGCCATTCCATGGCGACTGAGCCACCTCCAACTACATCATCTTCCCCTTCTTCTCCTCTCATGGCAGCTGGCATCACATCAGATCCAGTTGTTCTAATCAATCTCCCGATTTCTACAAAGCTCACGGCAACGAACTATCTCTAATGGCGATCTCAAACTCTTCCTCTTCTCCATGGATACAATCTCGCCAAGTTCATCGAATCGTTGCCTCCTTCACTGACGATTCTTGCCGATTTGGGTCAACCCGAGGTCAATCCTGAATTTCTGCCATGGCACATGCAAGATCAACTTCTCTTGGGCTGGATTCGCTCGTCCTTTACCGAGGCAGTGCAAGCTCAGGTGGTCTCGTGCTCCTCTACTATGGCTCTCTGGTTTGAGCTCCTGAAGCTTTTTGCTTCCAACTCCAGATCTCGTGTGATGAGCTTGAAGAGACAGATTCAGTGCGCCAACAAAGGTACCTGCTCTTGTTCTGATTATCTTCAAAACCTCCGTCGAATTGTGGATGAGCTTGCTTCAATCTGGTCTCCTTATCCTGATTATGAGCTTGTTATGGCTGCCATTAATGACCTTGGTTCTGAGTTTAATCCGATTGTGGCTGCCATTAACGCAACCAGTGTTTACTCTCCTCTGTCTTTCTCTGACCTTCATGGGTTGCTTATTGGCCATGAATCCATGCTAAAGTCACAAGAGCCTCCAGCTCAAGCTTTCTACGCTGGCAGAGGTGGTTTTGGAAGAGGAGGCTTTGGAAGAGGAGGTCGCAACTCATACCCGAATCCAATTCCACCCCCAACCCGACCCGCTAACGCCAGTGTCTATGATCCACACGCTCAATTCAGGCCGACTGCTCCTCACAATTTTAATGGGCCTCCAACACAGCAATCCAATCCAATACAGAAACCAACTTGTCAAATTTGCACAAAAATAGGCCATGAAGCGAAATTATGCTATAGACGTTATGACCCAGACCCTGACTGGCAGTCGAATCCCTATTTCCATGCGTTTACAGCTCAAGTCCAGAACAATTCTTCGGATGCAACCAACTAGATTGTTGATTTCGGAGCCAATAACCATGTCACATGTGATATCAACAACTTGTCGACATTCCTTGCTTATAATGGTGTTGACAAGCTCCAAATTGGCAATGGTAATAGTCTCTCTATACATCGTATTGGTTCTACCTCCTTTGATATTGCTAACCATTCAATTAAACTTTGTGATGTTCTCCATGTACCAAATTTCACCACTAATCTTATTAGCCTCTCTAAATTGCTCCATGATAATCCAACTCTAGAAATTAATTTTACCTCTTCTTCTTGCATTATCAAGGACCGCCCCACCAAGACTCCTCTTCTCCAAATGAATAGTTCTAATGGTCTCTTCATTCTCAATTTGAGGCATTCTCCCTAAGCTTTCCTCTCCAATCGGATCACAACTAATAATTGGCACGCAAGACTAGGCCACCCCTCCAATGCTACTACTTTAGATGTGATAAATTTAAATAATTTGCCTTGTACTAGGAATAAACTCCCTTTATGTCATGATTGTACACAAGCAAAGGCTCATGTTTTGCCTTTTTCTCCTTCTTCTAGTTCTTCCACTTTTCCTTTACAACTTGTACATTCCGATGTTTGGGGTCCATCCCCTATTGTATCTTCTCAAGAATATAGATATTACATTACCTTTGTGGATGATTTTTCTAGATTTACTTGGATTTATTTCTTGAAACAAAAATGTGAGGTGCCTCATATATTCTCTAACTTCAAATCTCAAGTAGAAAACCTCCTAAATACCACCATCAAAAAAATTAGAACCGATGGAGGAACCGAGTACAAACCCATCACTACTCGATTTCCATAAATTGTTCATCAAACATCTTGTCCGTATACACCACAACAAAATAGTTTAGCCGAAAGAAAACATAGGCATATCATAGAGCTTGCTCTTGCTACTATGTCCCATGCTTCCATTCCACAAAAATATTGGGATGGGATATTTTCTAGCATAGTTTTTCTCATCAATAGACTTCCTTCAAATAAGTCTATTCCTTTCACCACTCTTTTCAATAAAAACCTACATTATTCTCTTCTTCGTATTCTTGGTTGTCTTTGTTTCCCGTTTACTAGGCCGTATAATTCTCACAAGTTAGAACTTCGGTCTCTTCCTTGTGTTTTTCTTGGTTACTCTTCCTCACAAAAAGGATATCGGTGCCTCCATTTACCTACTAACAAAATTTTTGCATCTCGCAATGTGGTGTTTGACGAGAATACATTTCCTTTTGCCAATTATTCTGACGAGATGCCAACTGGTTCTGTCTCGGCTCCAGAACAAGTATTGCCTCTGCCAACTAATTTGCAAATTCCTCAGGCCCAACAACAACATCAGCCCATTGAGCCCACTAGACTACCGCAACAACAACCTGTGCATACCACTCCGGCTCCAAACAATTCAAATTCTGCTGCCCTTGTTCCCAACGGCTCTGTTGCTCGCATCAATCCAACCGCACACGAGTTGATTCAATCTGACCCTCCTGACCGTGAAACTTCTTCTCCTTCTCCAATCGAACCAGCACAATTTCAAATCCTCAAGTTGAACTCACACCTGCTGTTCTTCAATCCTCCACTGCTCCCATTCACTCTATGACCACACGAACACGTGACAACACAAGAAAGAATCGAGTTTTCTCTAATTTTGTGGCGCATCTTGCTGAACTCGAATCTGAACCACTATCTTTCACCCAAGCAAACAATTCGGAGAAATGGAGAGCTACCATGTCATCTGAACTACATGCTCTTGCCTCCAATAGCACTTGGTCCTTGGTCCCACCTCCTCCAAACCAGAAGGTCATTGAATCAAAGTAGGTCTACAAAATCAAGAGGTAGCAAGATGGTTCTATCGACAGATTCAAAGTCCGCTTGGTGGCAAAGGAATTCAACCAGGTTGAAGGCATTGACTTTCTAAAAACCTACAGTCCCGTGGTAAGGCCTACAACCATTCGAGTTATTCTTTTTTTGGCAGTGTCTTCTAGTTGGCAAATCAAACAATTAGATGTTCAAGCAACCTTCTAGTTGGCGACTTGAGTGAAACTGTTTATATATCTCAACCACAAGGGTTTGTAGATCCAAATTACCCCAATCACGTTTGCCTCTTACACAAATCCCTCTATGGGCTGAAACAAGCGTCATGGGCTTGATTTCAAAAACTCAGCACTGCCCTCCTGGAAATGAATTTCAAACCCTCTTCCTATGATCCGTCATTGTTCATTCTTCATCACAAAAATCATAAACTCTTTGTACTAGTATATGTCGATGACATACTAGTAACTGGGGATGACACAACCCTTATTGATCACTTCATTTCTCAATTAAGCTCTCGCTTTGCTGTTAAAGACTTTGGAAGACTTCACTTCTTCCTAGGAATTGAAGCCAAGTTCTCATATCAAGGGTTACATCTCAGTCAATCCAAATACCTGGTTGACTTGCTGACAAGAGTAAACATGCTAAACTCTAAGTCAATATTGACTCCTATGGCAACTGGTGTACACATTTCCAAGGATGATACAACCAGTTTTGATGATCCCTATCTCTTTCGAAGTGTCATAGGAGCTCTACAGTATGCAACCTTAACACGGCCTGATATTTCATTTGCCGTCAACAAGCTATCTCAATACATGCATAATCCTATCCAAAATCATTGGATGGCAGCCAAGAGAATACTTAGGTATCTTTGTGGCACGCTTCAGCATGGCATTTTGATTCATCGTGAGTCATCCAACACCATTCATGCATACAATGACTCCGATTGGGCCAGTAACATTGATGATAGGAGATCTACTTCCGGGTTCTGTGTTTACTTGGGAAAAAATCTTGTGTCGTGGTGCGCAAAAAAAACAGCCGACTGTGTCGCGCTCAAGCACAGAAGCCGAGTATCGGAGCGTAGCACTCACCTCCACAGAAATCAAATGGCTTCAATTTCTTCTCAAGGAGATGGGTATTTCACTGACTCATACACAGTGTTTATGGTGTGATAACATTGGAGCTACATTTTTGGTAGCCAATCCAATGTTTCATGCTCGCACAAAGCATATCGAGATAGATTATCATTTTGTGCCAGAACAAGTGGCTGCCAAGAAACTTGAGGTCATGTTCTTATCTTCTGCCGACCAACTGAGTGATGTCATGACGAAACTGTTGCCCCCGCCAAGGTTTCAATTTCTTAGAGACAAGCTCAATGTGCTACTTAGCCCATTGGCTTGAGGGGAGGGTATTACGATACAATTACATCATCAGTTGGATTCCCTCACTGTCACAGAAGATCTTAAGTCAAGTAACATTCATGTCATCTGTTAATTCCCTTTGTAATTAGTTACTAGATGCTTAACTGCTTTCTGTTACAAAGATCTGATAGCTGGTAAATACTCAGGCATGCAGCGTGTATATAAATACTCAAACTGTACTCTCTTTCTGTACTAAGAAAACATTATTCAAGAATGTATCAGTAAAAATTTCTTCTTTCAATTGTCTCCTTCTCTTTCAATTGCCTTTGTTCCTTTGTACAATTTCACCGGCACAAGTTCAAGCTATTATGCATCTTAATTTTCAAAAAGACATTGATGACTAAAAACGTCCTCTTTATTAAAAAAAAAGACCATCTAGGTTAAACTTTCACGTTCTATTTTTAATTTAATAATTTGAAATCAATTCGAAAAGTCATACAAAAAAAAATTTCTAATCAAATGGGAACGAATCGTTTAAGGCAAACTTTTCCGCACTCCTAAGTCCTGATACCGATCGATTTTTGGACTTCTTTGGAGACTTTTGGATGAGATATTTTGACACCGGGAACTTTATATTGTCTGAAGGTCTGTATTTGTTAGATTTTAATCGGGACTGATAAGGATCATTTCCATCATCCTTTCACGCGTTTTTCTTTTTTGTATGAAGGGATGACGCGTTTTTTTTTTTTTTGGATGAGCGGATGAGGAGAGGGAGGGATGAGCGACACACAGATGGGGAGGGAGGGATGAGCGAAGAGGAAGGAAGCGACACAGATATAGATGAAATAGAGGCCTCTGTTTCGCTCATCATCCTCCCGTTTATTTCCGATCACACCCCCTCCATCCATAATGATTCTAGTTATAAGAACAAATTTTCTAATTATTATATTAACCGTTCTAGTTAATATGCATAATAGTTCTAGTTAATATGTATAATAGTTCTAGTTAATATACATAACAGTTCTAATTAATATGTATAACAGTTCTAGTTAATATGTATAACAGTTCTAGTTAATATGTATAATAGTTCTAGTTAATATGCATAAAGATTCTAGTTAATATGCATAAAGGTTCTAGTTAATATGCATAACAGTTCTAGTTAATATGTATAAAGGTTCTAGTTAATATGCATAACAGTTCTAGTTAATATGCATAACAGAACCTTTATATATATTAACTAGAAGCTTTACTATATTAACTAGAACCTTAATATATCACTCCCTTCCCCCTCCCCCTCCGTACCCTCCGATTCGCTCTCTCCCTCTGATTCGTTCTGTTCTCCATTCTCCTCATCGCTCATCTTCATCCTCCCCAGCGCTCATTCTCTCATCCTCTTTTCGCCATCATTTCCATCATTCTTTGGATAACGCTGGCTGAAAATAGAAAAGAGATAACACATTTTATTAGAGATGATTGAAATGATGGCGAAAAACGAATGACGAAAAGCAATTCTGGATTTTAATTACTTTTCATGCGAGTAAAACCCCGTCATTTGCAGAATTTGATGTACAAAAGAAATATTCAATACTCGAAAAAAAACAGATGATGATTGATGAATGACAAAAAAGAGTCCAAGAGGCAAGAAGACATTGAAAAAAAAAATTTAAAAACAGAGTCAGAGAAAACTCGAACCGCCAATTGCAGCACAATGAAATCGGTGCCGGACACAGCCAAAGGTGGCCAATAGAAGTTCGCCACCACTCATGTACAAAACTTGTTCTTTTTTTTTTTTTTTTTTTGACCCGGTGTAGACACGTTTGTGTCATGGCGGTGTTGATTGGGTTCGTAAATTTTTTCCATAGTCATCGAATCATCAGGCTCAATCTAAACTTAATTATTTTTATAATGTAATTTTTCAATTTAGGAAGATAGTCTACGGACCACCTGTTAAGCAATGGTGAAATTTGGTGCATAACTTAAATTCATCTAGTTGGATTTCTAACAATAAAAAATCATTGCAAACTGAACCTTAAAATCTGAAGGAATTAGTTGCAGACAATGCGGCAAAATAACATTAAAAAATGATTTGTTAATACTTTTGTATGCATTTAGGCAAAACAAAGTTTTCACGAAAAAGAAACAAATGTTTTCCAAATAATGGTAAGTTATTTTGCAGCAGGCCGCTAGTATTCTCTATCAAGAACCTATAAACCTACCGGAGATTCATAAATTTTATTATCACTAATCAGATAAGATTTTTTCCCCCTTTGAGATAAATCCTCCAAAATTATCCTTCATCTACATTTTTTTTATAGAGCACGGTTCCGGTGCCTACAATTTTTCAATGCCTCATCTGTCACACATCGTGGACCGTTGAATTAGAATTTGATAAGTGGTCCAGATCTTCCATTTAAACACATCGCTAGTGAAAACAGAAAAAGGAAAGAAGAAAAACCAAACAGTTGACGGTCATCGCTCAACTTCTCCTCCTCTTCCCCGCTGCTAGATCGCTCCTCTGCTCTCCGTTTCTCCACACCTTTGCTCAAGCTCTCCTCACCCTTCACGTCGCTCGTCGGACACTCTCCTCTCCTCTCCGTCCGCGTCACCCGAGCTCTCATCTCCCTCTACGTCGCTCGCTCATCAGTTTTTGTACTGGTTATATCCCCGATTCTCTGTACATATCGGGAATATCGCCATTCAGACGCTCGAGCTCTCATCTCTATCGGCATCGCTCTTCAGATGCTCCAAATTATCTTTCTCGTGGATTTTTCATTTTGTTGTGGATTTTCATTCCCATTTATCTATTTAGTATTTTTTTTCTCAACCCAACTCTATGGCTAACAAACGAAACCTTTTCAACTGAAGCACAACTTGACAAAAATACAATTAATTTCTGTGACTAATTTACCAAGAAGTCGCTCATCAAAGAAGTACAAATTCAGAGTGTGAATCCAATGAAAGAAGTAGCTCGTCAAAAGCTACACAGGTGCAAATGCAAGCTTGAGGTCCAACTGCTAGCTTATGGGCAAAAGAAACTGAGCCTATCACAGAATTCGACGGAGACACAGAAGAGAGGTCGACGGAGCCGGAGAAAAGAGCTCGTGCGATGAAGAGGGAGAGGAGAGCCCGCCGGAGAGCTTATTGTGCCAGAGAAGAGAGTTCGAGCAATGAGGAGGGAGAGGAGAGTCCGTCGCAGAGGTCGACGGAGCCGGACAGGAGTGCTCCGTGGGAACGCATCGAGGGTTTTGTTTTTTTTTCCGTTCTTTCTTTCTCTTTCTACAGCGATCCATTAAATTGAGGCATTGGAAGATCTGGACCACTTATCAAATTCTAATCCAACGGTTCACGATGTGTGACAGATGAGGCATTGAAAAATTGTAGGCACCGGAACCGTGCTCTTTTTTATAATGTGGTTGTGTGCATGAGGGAAACGAAGTTTAGTTTAGAGACCATAAACTTTTAATCTTACTAAAACAATTTCATTTAAATAGTAATAATAGTAGCAATAGTAATGACACTAGTAACGGAGCAACAGAAATATCAAAATGATAATGACAATAATAAAATAAAAGGAATGAATCCTCTTTAATTACCAGTATGACAATCCAATGTTTACAATAAGATAAACATCCCTCTGTAAGGGGATTATGGGACTAATTAAACATGAATGCTGATTTTCAACAAACCTGACTTATCTAAAATACAAATAATACAATATCTTGAAATTGGAATAACAATAACAAAATTTTGAAAAAAAAAAACTGGAGGTTTCAGGTTCGAAAATTGGTTGAACTGCTATGTGATATTTAATTTCAAAATAAGTTGGAGTACTTGACTTCCATCTCATCTTAAAAAAAATTGAAAAAACAAACAAACATATGTAGATAGGTTACATAGAGATATCGATGATATAACAGGCAATGAGGAACACAAATAATTTGAATTATTTGATTAGTTTATGTCGATTTAGTAGAGTATAATCTCCCTTGTCCATCAACTTATGGTACTAACATCAGAATAAGAATCTTGCGACATAAAATCATCTAATTAGAAACATGGTTAAACAACATGCTAGCAAGTAAGTAGAAATAAAAGGAGTAATTGTATTGTGTGTCCTTTGTTTGATCGATGCTTTCATTAGTGGTCTCACAAGAAAAAATCAGACAATTCTGATACTTCTAATTAATTTCGCACCGCTATTTTCCTATCATATGGTCCCAATCAAGGAATAATTAATCTCTTCTTTACATCACAATAGCTTGGATAGTGTCTCCGAATTTATTCATTTTGAACCAAATCCTAAATGTGGGCCTGTGTCTATCGAAGCTTGCAAGTTGTCCTTTGGTTTTTTTTGTGGGAACGATTCTATAACCAAGGTTATTTAAAACAATTACGAACAATATATTTTTTCCTCCAAATATTGTCTCCTCTTTTTCCTTCCTGTATCTGAAGTTTCATGAACAAGACAGAATAAACATGATATCTAATTATGACGTGGGCAGATTTTTTTCTTTTTGTTTGTAATTCTTTTTTAATAGTTTTAGATTTTCCCTGTAGGCTTATTAATTATAAGAAAAATTGACGATAATCGAAATCTACGGACTTTTCAAATAAATGAACAAAATTAAGAAATATATATAAAAAATGAAAGCATAAATATTAATTGTCTCTCAATAAATTTTTTTTTGTGGAATTAATTGTTTCGAATAAGTTGAGCAACCAATCATGTCCAATCTCCATAATCAAGAAAATAAAAATATCATGTCCAATCAACATAAGCCGCTTAATGAAGTGACCTCATACGTTGGGACGGAGAAATTGAGACCGTTTATTGGTGCAGATAGATTTCCTTTTTCCTATGTTAAATATGTTACTCCTTCAGGACGAAGCATATCATTTCATTTTGGTTGCTTGTTGGAATCTTTCGAGCAAAAAGAACTGGCTATTCTTTAATCTCTCTCCCACTCCCAGTACAAACTTACAATAGTAGTTTTCACATTAAAATATTTTCCAATAACATGGCATGACGCTGACTTAATAGTATGGAATATATTTCCTAATGCAGTGGGTCAATTACTCAATCACCCCGCTAGAAGAATATTTCTTAAATTCGATTTAAATTAACAAATTCATTAAATAACTGTTAATTGCTCTTTCTATTTTTTTTCATTCAAATTATTCCTAAACGCACATATGAGGATAATAATCAAAAGAACTAGATTATTCGAAGTACAAAACATGCCTTAAATGAATGTACAAATATTAAATACCGTATTTCTTTTTCTGAAGAAGAAAAGAATCACAACATAATTTCAAAAGGGAATTAAAGATAGAGCATTTCTATTCTCTAAATCTGTTCTAGTCCTTGATGTTCCAACATTGCACTTATTCCATGAACAAGTTGCGCTAAAAGAATCCGCCCGGTGTCAATCCCCTTCCCCAATCTTTTTTGGGGCATATACCCTCAATTAATCCTAATTGGGCTCGAAGAGGTAAAATCCAATTCAATTCGCAGTTTTGCTATTTGTTACTCAGCACTAAAATTTAAATTATAATTAAATAGAAGTATAGAACCCCCTCAAGGCTTTTTACTGAAGAAAACCAACTGCGGGGAGCTTCAAGAACACAAGTATTGAAGTCTTAAACAAATTTATCTGCGTCATATCATGCATATTTTATTTATTTGATATATTTTTTTTTCTCGTTTGTTTTAATCGGATGGCTATTGGCTTACATGTCTCCTTTTCTCCATTTATTTTATTTTTTTGTGTTTAATATATCTAACATGTAATTGAAGTTTTTGTATTTTTTTGCACAAATCATCGCATAATTAATTAATTATGTTGTTTACTATATTATACAGGAATTTGGCATTTCAAAATTCAAAGTAGATTTTTTTCCCCCACAAATTTTACTAAATGCAAATCTTTTTGTTAGTGTTAATGTATTCTAATTAAAGTAATTAACAATTAATAATTCATATAAGAAATCACAGTCGTGCAGTAGATACAAATTTTGTTCTTTAAATACATATAAAATGCGATCTATATGAATATGTCACTATCAGGTACATGTTGCTGCTATAATTATTCTGACATCACATGGTGCAATTTTTTTTTCTAATAAAAAAATAATGAGATAGGTACGTTATTTTGTGAAATAATCCGTCTATTTTAATTTGCCATTGTTTTTTTTTTCAAAATCTTAGCTTTTTATAACCGATTTGAACCGTTCAATATCTTCCTTATATTGAAATCTCCTTAAAAACTAAATTTTATGTATTTTATATTTTTAATAAAAAAATACTATAATTGGAGCATTTCAGACCCTCAAATTTGAAAATATCATAACATATTGTAAATAAAGAAATAATATTAAATTTTGTTTCTAAGGAAATTTTGATATAGGAGAGAGAATTGAATGGTTCAGATCGATTGGTCATAGAATGCTCAGATTTTGAAAAACAAGAACAAAATAATACGAACATATTACTTCGCAAAGTATTGTAGCCCATCTAAAACGGGGCTGATAAGGATCATCTCCGATCCCATCATCCCCCGTCATCCCTGAAAACACATTTTCATTTTTGAAAATTTATCGTAACTGTTTTTGGAAAAATAGCGCTCATCTATTTTCGGAAACTCATCGATCATCCCCCCTGGAGTCATCCCCTCTCTCCCTCAGAGGTGAGAGATGAGTGTCTCACAGAGGGGAGGGAGACAGCGACGCAAAGAGGAGAGAGCGAACACAGAGAAAATGGATATGCAATTGTAACAGTTCTAGTTAATATATTTAACAGTTCCACTTAATATATTTAATAGTTCTAATAATATATATAAATGTTCTACTTAATACAGTAACAGTTCTACTTAATATATTTAATAATTTTACTTAAAATATATAAAGGTTCTACTTATATTCATAACAGTTCTAGTTAAAATATATAAAGGTTCTACTTATATACATAACAGTTCTAGTTAAAATATATAAAGGATCTACTTATATGCATAACAATTCTAGTTAATTAGTATATTTATATTCACAAATTTTAAAACTTGCCATTTTTGGCCTATAAATTAGTATATTTATAGCAAAAAATGGCAAGTGTTAAAAAATTCGAAAAAAATAGTAAAAAAATTTTAAAAATTGTAAAATTTTGTTTGCTATGTGATTTCAATATATAGATTGGGTTGCTTAAATTAGATTTGACAATTTGTGAAACCACCGACCAAAACGGTCATGGTGCACGGAAACTTATATGAACCATGGTTCACAATAGATTTACTATATATATAAATGTTCTACTTATATATTTAAATATTCTAATTAATATATATATATATATATAAATATATATATAATAGTTCTATTTAGTATAGCAACTATTTTATTTAATAAACTAACAAAACTAGTTATATAATACATACTAACGGTTCTGGAATCAGAGGAGATTGGATGAGAATCAGCGACATATGAAAGGATTAGCGAAGAGGGGATGGGATGGGGTGAGAAAAGGAGAATCAGTTATTAACGCGTTCAGTTCTTAACGCGTTTGAATGGGGATGACGAGGGATGATAGAAGAGGCGGATGACAGAAAGCAATTCCGCATCTAATAAATATTTTAATAAAATTTAATGAATAAATCTTATAATTATCATCATGAATTAATTTATAAAGTACTCCATTGGATGTTTGCATATTGTACCAATGCACGTATACTATATTTGTGTGACAATTATCTATTGTGTCTATTTTAATTCAAATTCTATTGTCAAACAGTTGTCATAGTTTCGAACTTTTGATCAAGTCAAAACTTGATAGACGCCAACAATTTTTTAAAGTTTGGAAATCAGATTCTTTTTTTTTCTAAATCTCCCGAGATATATATTTGATTATATTAAACAAACGCACGTATATATTGTGATAGAAAGTTAGTTAAAAACATTAATAAATTGTTTATCTCATGAGGATTTTAAAATAAATTATAAATGTAATATTTTATAAATAAATCATTTATATTTCTGCCTAAAAACGAATAGTCACGAGCTCAACTATTAGTTAGCACATAACAATTCCTTCCTGAAGCAATAAATTTAAATAAGAAATCTTGCATATAGGTAAAATATGTTTACTTTTTGCCAAATGTCAAGACCGAATCATTAAATTGACCTCATACAATGCACTTAGGATGCATAATGAAGATGTTCAAAGATTCCTTGGACCCGACAAATATTATTTAGTTATTTTGGCCCTTTATTATGAACACATTTTTTTTGTATTTGTACGAAAAAATAATAAAATATGTGTATTTTTTTTTCTACCCAAGCCCCGTAGGTATTCGCTTAGGCTCCGTTTGGATAGGTGTGGGAAGAAGGGAAGAAGTATTGGGAAGTGTGTAACTTTGTGAAGAATTTGAATTGTTTATAATTTTTTTCTTCTCTTATTCCTTCTTCCTCCTTCTTCTTCTTGCATCCAAACGGAGCCTTAGTACTGAATTAACAGTTACAAAAAGTATAGGATCGCTTAAGAATAAAATTAAAATTAGACATTCGAAATAAAAATATTATTTTTAAACGATTAAAAATAAGTTTTCGAAGATTTACACTGCTATTTTCTAAGGGTGCGTGTCACATCACTGGCACTGGCGATCGACAGGGTATGGTTGGTTAAATAAAATGTCTGTCCGAAATTTAATAGTCATTTATAATTGTGAAAGTAATCTAAATTAAGGTCTATTTGTTAGAAATCAACTGTTTCATTTATAGGTATGATCAAGAAATTAAATGATATAATCATGCAAATATTTCTTGATAATAATATTTGACGATCATTATCCAATTTGCAAATAATGTTTTCAATTATGTAACAGTGAAATCTGATTGAAACCATGATCCAAGTATACTATTAGAAACATGATAAATAATTTGGATGATGTATAGGTTCCAAATTAATTATTCAAGTAATTTACTTAATAAATACAAAAATCGATGGATGGAAGCACAAAGAGTTATAGAGTTGAGACCATAGAAAATTCGAGGGGAGAATTTTTAATAATAACATCTCATTAATTATTTTTAATTTTCAGATTTTTAACATTATATAAAAATAAATACTTGTTATTCGCGGAGTAACACTTTTCCTAATTTTTTTTCTCTGGAAGAGTTCTTCCTTTTATAGTTCGTCGTTGTTGTAAGAGTTATTCCTTTATTCCCAAACCATCCAAACACATCAATTACTAATAATTTTTTTTTCCGAATGATTGACCACTTAAAACTAACACTCTAAATCTCAAAAAAATTTATTCTTCATTATTTAAGAATAATATTTTTTAATCTAAATAATTATCCTTATTTTATTTTTAGACGATCCAAACGCAACCTAGAGAATAAAATTATAAACCAAAGTACAAACTTACTACCTGAAGTGTTTCAGATGGAGTTTTGACATCGACTATCATTTTGGCTAAGTCAATACAAAATACGAAAGCATACGTCTTGACTATTGAATTAAGTCTCACAAAAGTTTAATTAGTATTGCTGAGATGCATATCCGAGTATAAACTTTTCTTACATTAATTCACTATTTAGTTAAATTTTCTTTAAAAAAAACTCAAGATGTATTTCTCCTACAGAGGCTTTGCTCAAAAAGATAGAATTCCTAGCTTGCTTGGCTCCAACAATTTCAATCAAATGACAGACATAACAAAGCGCACCGTGATAGTCTTGAAACTACTTTTTTTGGTTTTTCTTTTACCAACTCTCACAACAAGTTCTCTGTTGGGACTTTTTTCCAAAAGGGCTTAAATTAATATTTAAATTTCTACTAGGGCTTAACCCCTCACAATATTATCCGAAAGGGCCTTAGATAAGTTTGTGAGCTAAAAATTTACCATTGGAGGGACAAATTATGTTATTCATATTTTATTGGGGGACAAATTTTAAGATTTATTTTAAAAATACTAACGGAAATACACATAGAAATTGAGTAAATTTTGGAGGGGACAATGTTCACTCTAGCCACTCTTGTTCTATTATTAAAATAGGGTCAGTATGTCCATCATTAATAAAAAGAAATTTGACTTTATTAGTTGAATTTGAAAGAATTTGAATTTGAATTATATTCTATAGAGAGTAATATCATGAGATTTCATAAAAACTTCTATTAGTCATAAATGACTTCACAAAATTCTATTGGTGATAACTACCTCACTGAAATTTTCCTCAATTTATTTATACTTGATAAGTGGAAAGAAATTGCAATTGCTTAATAATTATATACGGAGATGCTTTCATGACGAGAAAAGGATAAATAAAGTTATCAAATTATTGAAATAATACTTTTATTATGATCGCAGAAACTTACGTTTTTGTCATAAATAATGCACGGAAACGATTGTGACTGTCCGGACTGCATGCACGTGCACTAGAAAACAATAACCTGAATAATTCTGATTGGGCCCGGGGTGGTAAATTTTAAATATGTATAAATCAAAGGAAGCAGTTGGTAGATGGGGGACACAGGTTGCCACATGATGTGTGATAATCTTTCTTTACTTGTCTTGCACTCGACTGAAACGTTCCTGCGTCTTTCACTCGTGTAACTATATGTGAAATTGTGTTAGCCATTAGGTTAATTTATAGACCCAGCAAATTATTTGTTTTTTTACCACTTCATGGGGAGTTTAAATTAAATTAAATATTTCAATTGTAAAATTTATCTAAACAGATTGGAACCTTTCTTTGTACTCGAATGGAAAATTGTTTGTATTCTTATCATAAAAAAAGTACAAAAGATATCACATATTAAAAATGAATGTATTCACAATGTCATTTTGTTTACATCTTCGTAACTTCGTGACCAACAAAAGAAATTATCAAACAAAAAATAAATTAAAATTATAAATTGACCATGTTTTGGATTTAACATAATTTGTATAATTAACATGTCTTAATTAATTAAATAAATCATGTTTATAATTTAATAAAACTATTTTAGTCATCTTATACTTGTCTTTAGTTGCACCAATAAATAGAAGAGTGGAGAGGGAATAAGGAAGACGCACAACCAAATGAACGAAAAAAGATGGAAATAAGTACTCTTTTCTCTTCCTACGAGAGGTGGTATAAGGAATATGTTTCTTATCTCTTCTCTCTATTATTTTCTCTATTTTGGGTGCAATGAAACACATCTAATTACGAATGACATGATACATATAAAAATTATCAAATTATAATATACGGAAAATATAATCTAATTTTTTTTGAATTATTTATTGGTTATAATAAAATTATTAAAGAAAATTTAATATCAGCATAACATATCATATCACACAGTAATTAGTTCAAGCTACACGAATTTCTACACAAGCAGGTGCAACGAAGGATCTGAACTGTTGCATGCTGTGTGCTCTCCGCAACTTGCTAGAGCCAAGCAGTAGCTTTCCACTCCTGGCATCAGTGGCATGGCATCTGCACAACTGCACCAGGTTCAGATCAGAGCATTTCATTTCAAACGTTTATTTCCATTTTTTTTCCCCCTCTGTCTGTCTTTATTTTTTTTCCCCTCAGTCTGTCTTTATGATATTCCCATATGATGCTAAGCAGCACGAATCATGTCTGCCATCATTATCGGAAAGCAGTGGCGAAGTTAGAATTTTGTATCAGCAGGGTTCGTAAATTTTTTTTTTACTGAAAACATATGTATGATGTAATATCTAATATAGACATAATATAATAATAATTTTAAATAAATAACTCTAAAATAATGTTACATAAAAAATTCAAAAGAAATCAAATATATATTATAATAACAATAAAAAACTAAAAAAAATAATATACTTAATATACAAAAATAATAATTAAAAATCAAGACAATAAAAAAAGTAGAACAATTTCCTCTGAATTTTTATTTTTCTATAAAAAATAATAATTCAAAAATCAAGACAATAAAAAAGTAGAACTATTTCCTCTAAATTTTTATTTTTCTCATAATTTTTCATAATAGGTTCATTAAGAAATTCTATTGAACACTTATTTTTCTATATTATAGATATATAAAGATGAGAGGCATACGAAAAAAGTTCGGTCACTATTCAAACCACAATATTTCTGATCTCTTTGTGGCGTTTGGAATTTTTTTGACATGAACAATATTTAGTATTTTTAGTGGCAATTTTTATATAATATCGAAATTGTATTTTTAATCTTCTATGGTATCTTTTGTTTATAATGTCCTAACAAATCACGCAATGTGCGAGATTCGCGCTAATATATATATGCTGCCAATAATTATTCATCCAAATATTCTATTCTATTCTAAAATTTGTCATAATAATATTAATTGGGAGAAAGAAAAAAGATGATTAGTTAGGAACAAATACTATCTGGGTCCATACGTGATTTTTTATGCGTCGTTATGCAATTCAAATCAAACACAACATGTTCAGCTGGGTCCTTCAAATTTTTTAGATGGATCCTCAACTTCTTGTGGTTTTTTTTAATTACAAACAAATACAATATTAATTAATTTTTTTTTTGAGGTGGGTCAATGGACCCACCATTTTCTACATGGCTTTGCCCCTGTTGGGAAGTGATTTGGACACCTCGTAACTTAGTCCAAACACTCCTTAAGACGAAATTACTCGTAAACGTTGCCATATAATTACATAAGACGAAATTACCACATGTGACAAGAAACCTTCCACCGGCAATTAAAAAAAAAAAGAGCAAAAGCCAGCCGTCTTCAAGGTACCTTCGACTTTTTTCATTATCAAACTAGAAAATTCACGGAAAATCAGAAAAGGACTAAAAGAGGTTAATCTATGATCAAAGATCAACAAAGCAAAAACTTCCACTTTGTCTCTTCTTCCGGGAATTGGAACAGAGTGTCCGGAACGAGAGAGAACCATGGAGGAGTCTTTACATGAGAAGGTCAATTTTGTCATATTGAAAATATTGGAGGTGATCGGACTAAATCTTGGGGCGTCCGGATTAGACGGGTGCTGCTTTGGGCAACATCCAATTCACTCCGTACAACATTAATAGATAAAATTGCCCCTCTTACTAATAAAATGCACTACAAAATCATATTAAATCTACAATTAAAATATCGCCTTTATTAAATCCATATTATTTGTATCAAAATATCGACCTTATATAAACATTAGACATGTTGGTAGAAAATATATTTGATAGCACTAAAATAAAATATTTTTTTCATTTATTTCGCTAGTAATTTTAGATAAAATTATTTATTATATATTTTTATTAGACTAAACTTATTTTTCTCAAACTCTTAGTTTATATTACTTTAATTTTATTATATTAATTAAAGAATATAAAAAATAGTATTGGAATGCATTTACTTAGTTAGAGGGGCAATTTTGTCAACTAACGTTGTCCGAAGAAAATTTAATGTTGCCCGAAGCAGCCGCCGGATTAGACCATTCCGTATACATATTTTTAGATTTCGCCAAACTTTATTTTTTTAATAACAAATTGGTCATTCGAGTTTGATGCGTCAATACACAATTTTTTGGTTAACATAGTCAACTATTTTGCTAACTTGGATTACAATTAAAAATGATTTTTTTAAATATTGATTCTAACACAATTTTTAAGACAAATAATATGATGCACGAATAATAGAGAAAAATAATGGGAAAAAAATATGAACAAGAGAGATTTTGGTATTGAAATCACACAGATTCTTAGATTTTTGCTAAAGTTTTAATTTTCAAGACATAACTAAATTGTAATAAGACACGACGGCCGTCTTAAGTAGACAAATACAAAAACTCGATAAGACACAAAAATTACTTAAACAAACATAAAATTACTAAAATAATAAAGAATGATCCAAAAGTCCATGAAAGAAGGCTTAGATTGCGAATCCGAGCTGACGATTTTGGGAAAACGTAGCGTAGCTCCTGTCAAAATTTCAGTCTGATTCAACGGTCGGATGAAAAGTTATATCCATTTTTTGAAAGATATGAAAAGTTATATCCATTTTTTGAAAGGTATGCGGGACCATACTGCATCATAATAGCATGCATGACCTTAAATTGAATTCCCCCCCCCCCCCCCCCAAATTTCAATACAAACAGACTTAAAGTTATGAAATATATTAGTTTCTTTGGTCCAAGTATGTATTTGTTAGGTCAAACTTAAAAAAGTTCTGAATTTGAATGAATATTTTTCTCGCAATTATGGTTGACAGTAGAAAATGTTGACATATTTTACCTTATAAAAATCATGTCACTCATGCTGGGCCTCGTTTTTAAATTTTTTTTTTTTCCATTTGTCCGTAAGTGACATTTCACCCAGCATTACATGTCTGTACATTACAGAGAATCAAATATTTTTGCCATCAAGGCATGAGTGGTTACCTGACCACCACCAATCCTGTCACTCAAAGGACAACACCTCCTGTTATATTTTTTTGTGGCTGCTTGTGTGATCACATTTTGTTGTTACGCACAACAAATTTTTTCGTTAGCTCCGTATCCGGACAGTTCATGACTTGAATCTTGGCATTTCAATATTGAATATACCCTGTATAAAATTGGAATTCTTATATTTGTATTTAAATAATTAAGACGAGACAATTAGACAAAAGCATTATTTATTTCTATTCGTTAAAAAAATTAAAAAATCATTTTTAACTCCTACCGTGTTAAACAAAATTAAACCCTATAAAACCCTCTCGTGAAGACCTCTCGTGAAGACACCTCAACGGAAAGCACAATTAATTAGTACCAGTAACAAGTCAGTGGACTGTGGACAACCATATTTTTTATTAAAAGAAAAAAAAAATCCAACATCATTGGTGTGATTACTGCCATAACAAGTCTATCAACATATATACTTACTGATTATGTGATTACTGACGTAAAATCAAGTCACCTGTACCGGTCTCTATACACACCATAGGGATTACATATTTTATATTAGTTCTACTCAAACCGGATTACAATGATGATAACATCGAATGATTTACACCATATATAATAAGATCACAATGGTGTATGCCAGGGGAAAAAAACTGTCATTAATTTTATGTCCTGTATATACTGTATAGTTCCTATATGTGTAAAGTGAAATAATGAGAACAAAAGCACTTTATTGAAATGAAATGCTGTGCGGTTGTCACAACAGAAGAATGGTACATAACCCACCCACTAATCTAGCTAGTCACAACAAAACACAATGCAATACAACAGAGCACAACCACCTTTGTGCCCCTCCCTCCATCTATTATGTTGCAATTGATTAAATCATTGGGCCACCAGCTAAAGAGCTCTTGCAAGGACCATGTATCAAATGTTAATTGGTCCCTAGAGAAGCCTATAATAGTCCATTACTCCATTTTGAGTGAGACCCGCTCTCTCTTCCTTTAGGGGCTATTTTGTCCCAATTTACTCTTTATTACAACATTTCTTGCTATGGTCCAGTCTGACTGTGCCCCAACCAACTACACATGGCCCAAAAGGAAAGCTTTCTAAATATCTTGCTTCATTATTTGAAGCACCCATTAAATAGAATTGATATGACGGAAAAAGGAGAAAGTGATGAGTTGTGATGACTGATGAGATGAGAAAGGATGATTTCCACCTCCTTTTGAAATTGGTGAAGGGTTAAAAAGAGAAAATTAAAACTGACACGTTCAGGTCCAGGCAACTTTAATCCAATTTAAGACCGAATTGGCTGCCAGATCTGCATCTATCTGTTGGCCCAAAATAGGTGGGGAGTGGCCTACTTACAGCCACAACCCCACAAAAACATCCTTGTTTTGGAATTATTCTGCAAGTTCTAAAAAAAATGAATAATTAATAAAGTTTTTGATCTTGCTGAGTGATTATATGAGCTGTGAAAAAGGACAATTATTGGATCACGATAACGAATTCAGTAAATGATTCCTCTTTCTTGTGAATCAGCAGTGATAAGAAAAAGTTTTGTACTGTCACAACATCAGTATAGTATATTTAATGAAATAACATCAGCATCCTCTCAGGTGCTTGAATACTGTCTACTCATGTAGTCATGTTGGTCGGTTGATCCACATACAATTGCACATATACAGATTCATCCATGGTTCTCTCTCAAAAAAAAAAAAAAAAAAAAAAAAAACAAAACAAAGATTCATCTACGGTTAAGTTTAATTACATAAGAGGAGCATTGTAGGATTCAATAAATATTGTAGTTTGTATTGTTGAACTGATACAACAATATACTGGAAAAGGGGGATATGACTAATCTGATTTGTATGGAATTAGTATAAATGATGGGACCACAACCAGCTGTGAAAGGTCTGTTGCTCTTCTTTGGCTAAGTGTGACCACATCAACATAAACCCTAATCATTTTGACTCATGGCTGTCTCTCTTCTTTAATCTAAAAGCTTCATAAAGGGAAAAACTTTATAGTTTTCTCTCCATCTTTCGTCCCTTTAATTTTCTTTTAGTCTCTTCAATCAGTCAATGATGAATTATTATAAGATCCAAGATAGACACGAAAACCAATGTAAGGCAGCATTTATTTTTTTTTGAAATGGCGAGAATAATTATATTATGACGGGGCAGATGACATGTGTTAGTAAATTGTTTTTAAGAAATATTATTACTCTGGTAATAGTTAAATGGTCCTTACTATAGTCGATAAAGTGACTACTAATTATATTTTAAGAATGTTGATTCAATGGCTATCAAACAAATACAATATTGAATGATTTTTCTTTCTGCTCCCTCACATTCTATGTAGTGTTACAGTGTGGACTGTGGAGCATTCAAGACATTGTAGCTAGATAATAAAAGCAATCTGATTTGTCAGAGTCATAGATGAAATAATTTTCGCATCATAAATTTGGAAAGACAGCATGCTCAAATAAAATGTTTTATTTTTCTTGGCCGTGCGATCGTCAAATCAAATACGGGAAGTAATCAATACAGCAAGCTTTAACTATATTTTTTACAAAATAAAAGAAAATAAATGTTTATTTACTACTGTTAATCTATAGGCCAGACAAAATTTCATTAAGCTTATTATTAGCGGCAAGAATCTGATAAAGTTTCTTTCTTATTCATGTGCTACAGATTGAGCTTCTCTAATTAAAATGAACAATTCAGGATATTCTGGACACTTATTAAATGGTACAAGAGATCTTATCAATTTATCTACTTCAGCTTTATTTGACCTTATTTTTTAGTATCTGACAGTATATATCTGTATCAACAGAGAATACACTGAAATCTTGCGCGGACACAAAATACTTATATCAGACACAACATACTATACACCGAAATTCCTTTTCTTTTTTGCGCAAGTTAACTATATCCAAATTAACTAATGTATAATGCACCTGTTTAATGTGGTAATTCAACTAGGAAGAACCACGCAGCAGAACAATTTGTCATCCAGCAAACAATAGAGCTTTTTCAATCCCTCCCAAGTAGAGGCTTAACCTAACCGCTGCATTCATCCTCTGTGCTGCACAGCTTTCACCAAATTAACTCACACTGACATCACAAATACAGTAAAGAACAAAAGACAAATGATTGAAGGTTTTTTTTTTACTTTAAAGGCCCGTAGGCAACAGCTTTCATTAAAACACAATAAAGAGAAGTACGTTGGTGTTACAATACTTGAATAGGAATGAAAAATCATACCAATTACAACACTTGCACAGATTAGTAGTGCCCATCGCTCCAACTACTTAACTACCCAAATCTATTCTAGAAAAGTAAAATGCCGAAATAAAAACACATCTACCAAGAAAAGAAAATAAACAATTACCCTCCTCCAGCAAGTATAAACCAATTACGGTGGTCTATCCTGCAATTGTAAGAAGAACTTGCTATCTAGTACAGTCGCTTGTGGTACAAATGATTGAAGGTTGAGAGCAACTGATCATCTCCAAAGGACATTGAGATATCACCTCCATGGTTACCATGACCCATACCACGCTATACCAAGCCATACAACTGCAGTTAATTATCTTGCCACTGTGGCTCTTCATCTCCCTAATGTCCCTGTCTCTTTTGTTGTAGGTGTAAATAATGCTCTGATATCACATCTAAGAAGCTCCATTCTGAAACCAAGTTGGGTGCATACTTAGTAAATGAAGGGGTAAAAAAATACAGTATGCAAACCTGGTCTGGTATGATATGCATTCCTAGAATGGTTCTCAAGTGTGATTATATAGGAAAAGCAAATAAAATAATAATTGAACCACCAACATAAAAACACCAAATCAAAATTAGTGATTTCATGAATGATATGCAGACATGGATTATAAAAGTTGGAGCTCACTGTAATGGTACAAAATAACAAGCACTGGTTCACCAAAACAAGCAATTATATATTCAACAAAATATATGGTACTGAAGCAATACAATCAATTCAGCATGCTGTTACCTATATATGTCACATGATCATTCAATATCAAAAAATAATCTTGAATATTAATCATCAGAGTAAGGTTAATATGGCATATGATTGAATGCAAATATTTAAGCTGTGATAATACAGGTCCATAGCAAATAATATTTGCATTCAATTATCACAGCTTAAATATTATTCCTAAAGAAGAATATTTTAATTAACCTGTACAAATAATATTCTAGCTAGAAGAATATACTATATGTTATCGAAGTCAAACCATTTTGTATGTATGTAGTGATTGACGCAACATGTTGTATAAAGTTATCTTTAGATGCTTAATTCTTTAGCTTGCATGAGAATGAGACTTTAGGAAAGCTTCGTGCTAAATATATGAAACCAATGTTAATGTATCATCTGAATTGTCAATTGTGACCTGCTTAAAGATGCATATTTCATTTAATTGGAGGAAGCAAGAATATATGCCAAACACAAGTTGCGAGTATATGTTCCTCTTATCTCATAACAAAGTAATGGAGACTTCATTTTCTTGTTTACATTATAGAAAAATGCGTACTATTTTTTACAATACTGGTACATTCATAACATTCTTCTAGAACCTTAGTTGAACCTCAATTTATGCCATTACCTTATACAATCCACCTGGTGCAATATTTTCTTTTTTAAAATTACTTTTTTTTTTGAAAGAAATATAGGACCACGTCTTCTCTTTAATATGCTTGTTTACTTTGCATTTGAAGTGTCATGTAGGATATAACACCATGAAATGTCATAATGTAGTTGAAGTAGTTGTATTATTTTCAAACTCAGTCATCATAGCATGTTTTAACTGACCATGGCAGGTTAAACCAGGAAAGGCTCAAGAATCAAACAAACAGCAATTTGATTTTAGTGAGATGATGAATATTGTTCATACTTGATAGCGTGCATCATCGCTTGGTAAACAGTAAAGGTAAATAGTAAATACTATGTAAAGACAAACAAAAAGCAGAGATTATTACCATGAGTCCATGATAGACACAACCAATTTTTGTTTTTAACCTAAACCCAGATTGAGATGTCGGAGATGAGGTATAATAAACTAATAGCCGAAACAAATATATATAACAGCGTGAAGAAATAAAAATGTCATAATTTTTGCTTTATAGATGCATAATAATTTGTAGTATAAGTATATATTAGCAGGGGCGGATCTACCACCGGGGCGGGTGGGGCTAGAGCCCCACCTCACGCCGTCGAGCCCTTTGAGCCCCTCTTTAGCCCCAGCTAATTTTTTCTGCCATTGAAACACTCAAAGGTGGGGCTGAAGACTTAAACAGAGGTTGTCAGACCCACCTAAATATTTTTTCTAGATCCGCCACTGTATATTAGGTCTGATTGGTTAAGCTTAAGCGTTAAGCCGAGTTTGCTGTATTTTCTTGGGTTTTGATGCAGGGAAAGCTTTCAAATTAGGCCCAGGAAAGCCTATATTTAACATGAGCCTATAATATAAACCCCGGAATCTTATATTTAACAACAATAGGCAAAGTCCAAAACAATAGGCCCATTCTTTGTGGATCAAAATATTTTTGACAAGCCTACCGTAATTAATTATCGTTCAATCAGTCAAATATCAGATAGGCTTTAAATGAGCAAAAGTGGGCTTAGGCCTGGTCGCCCGGAGCAGGTCATCAGTAACTTCTACTCGCTTCCGCCATACGTTATCCAGAATTCCTTACTACCGTCCGACGGGAGTCGTCATCGTTAGGCCTGTCAATATTAACATCCGTTCTGCTATTTCGTTCCGTTCTGTCGAAATGGAACGTTAAATGAAAGATGAAATGGGTTCTGTTTTCAGAAACGAAACGGAAACGAAACTGAAATTTGTTAACGTAAATGAAACGGAACACGAAAATAGGACTGAAATCAATAGAAAATAGAGACGGAACGTTAAATGGAATAGATTTTAGTTACGTTTCACGAAACGGAATGGAAATGAAATAACCATTTCGTTCCGTTTCAGAAACGAAACGGAAATGGAAATCGATATTTTCGCTTCCGTCATATACGTTTGACAGGTCTAGTTATCGTGCCGTCTAGCTGAACGCGACAGTACACATCCTCTGCGTTGTCCTTGAAAGGTCAGCCAAGTACAAATTTATGATTCAAACCGTCCGATCAATGATGAGTTTTCCGTGATTAATATCAAGCCTGTCGAGATTCATGCGGCCTATAAAAATCTGTCCGTCGAAATTAAATCAGACGATTCGGATCGAAACTTAGGATACTGTTTCCGTAGGCCAAGCGCGTAGGAGGGCTCAGCGGTGAGGTTTAAATGATGGAGGTCGAGTTTCATTCTTTGGTTAATGGGTATGTTTGATAATGGGTGTAAGCCCATAAAATACTTCCAGCAACCATGAGTCAGGAGACTAGGTTCCCTAGTCTCGTGAGAGAATATGAGAGAATAAGACCCTGATCAAAATGTTTTTTACACAGGATTTCATTTCTTTCATTTCGATTGTTTTAATAAAATTTCGTTGGATCTAATTACATGAAAATTCCAATTAAATGATATCAAATTCGTTCATTTTGATCAATAATTTTCCAACAAAATAAAATAAAATGAAATGAAATTCCTATGTTAAAAAAATAGAATTTTGATTAGAACGTAAGGAAGATGATGGTGGGGTCAGTTTGAGGTGCGTCGGGCTTAGGTGACACACTGCATATTGTACATAGGACTCAGGTGACACACCGTCAGATTCATAAATTATTTCACATTATTCAAGTTTATTGTACAGAGTAACAACGCACACACCACATACCCTGTGTACACAGTTTTACGAACCTAATAAACTCGCCAGTTTATATCATAACCTATTCTCTGGCCAGTCATATATACAACAAACCCGACAAGCCAAACTCTCCTCTGTTCATCCTAACCTAGCTTATCCTTTGTATTATTAATGTTACACACAAATTCATATCACGATGTACACCATGGAGGTTATAGATTAATGCGTTATTGGATTGGGAGGAATCTATCAGGTTTGCTTAATCAATGTACTAGAATATACATTTCAGGAAAAAAAAAAGTACAAGATTATTAATTAGTCGTGACAAGTGGATAACTTTGCATGATTAATTTGTGGTCAAGTAGGAACCTTCTGTCCACTTGGCTTGCACTAATTCTCCTTCCGAAAAACAACGAACATTAAATTACATTTAAATTAATTAACTATTCTGGTCATGCACTAATGTGCACGTGCGATATTGCAAATGCACCTCCATATGAACTCTTAATAACATTGGAAACCTCAATTCCATTGACAATATATCCGACTTTTTACGCCGGAACAATCTTTTAGTACAATTTAATTGTCTCGAAAGTGTAGACACATGTATGTTTAATTTCTCTTTCTTGAACAAAAATGTTCTTTAAAATACTCCATCCCTCTTTCCAATTGGTCTAAACCTTTTAAGATTTTTTTTTTTTAGTTTCTCTCATAAACTATCTGATTTCGTTTTTTTTTCTGATCAGACTTCTTTTCACTTGTGTTGATGGAAAAGACGAGGGATAATGATATCACTCTAAACCTTAGAAATTACTAAAATTAAAAATATTTTTGCAGGCCCACAACAAGAGGTGCATAGAGTGTTGATAACTTCCCAATCAGTCCAGTAAATAGAAGTATTGTTTCTTAAATTTACGCATTAAAAGATCTCACATGTTGACACACATGATTTTAATTAAATTTAGAAATTGTTTATTCTTTGTTCTTCTTTCTTGTGAAGTACACTTTTTTTAATTGAATTTATAAATTAGATACATTTTTTGTTTGTTCTTTTTCCTTACAAAAGAAATTATTTTACGTTACTCAGTTATATCAGTTTGCTATACTATCTGTACCATCCCTCTTTTCGCTCATCAACTCCAGCACATCCTTTTCCTTTTCATGTCTCCTATCTTATTAGTGCATAAATATTCAGTTGGTTGTAACAAAAAATTATCTTATTAGTGAATTTATTAGATATAATAAAATATTATCTTGTAATTGTAACTATTAAATTAGTTGTAATAAGTGATAATTTTAATAAAATTGTAAGGTGGGAGAGGTATAAGATTCTCTAATGGAGAAAGGGAGAGAAGAGAAGGAACAGTGGAGTAAAAAAAAAAAAGAACGACAGAGGTTTGAGAAAGAGAGTTGGAGGAGAGAGATAGAGACTTGAGAAGGAGAGTCGGAGGAGAAAGTTAGAGGAGAGTGGCGAAGGGTTTGAGAAGTAGAGTAAGAGAGGAGAGGTGCGAAGAAAAGGGAACTGAGGTGGAGAAAGGAAACGGAAGATGAGAAAGCGGAAGGGCGGAGAGAAGGAAGATATTGGTTTCCATTTTTTATCAGCAACTTTTTTTCATTTTTTGGTTGGAATGATAGGATGATTTTGGAGGGATTGCACATATCATTCTCGTTAAACAAATAATAGATTACTCTCTAAAGTCTAACAAGTGGGACATATGAGGTACTATAATATGATGTTCTCATGTTTCAAATTTCAAATGATAGATCCGAATAGTTTAATTTGAAAACTTAATTAATTATATAAGACAAAATTTTAATTTCTATTTTCAGATTTTGTTTTTGTACAAAATCTATAATATAAGAATTATTGACCCTCTGGTCCTCTCAGAACAAAAATTTTCATAGAGTAAATTTTATTAAAAGTAACTAAATTTTGTCTATAATCAAATTCTAATGATTGAACTTCTAATTGTCCGATTTTTGGCAACCAAACTTTCAAATTGTCCGATAGGTCATGCTGTAAAAATTTTGTCTAATTAACCATGTCGTTTGAATATCAAATATGATTTTTTTTTTAGCTACTTCTAGCTAGCTTGTGAATTCTTTATTTGGTATGATAAATTCATCCAATGTCGAGCAAATATATAGATTAATGGACTAATTACATGGTTAATTAGACAAAATCTTCACAGAGTGACCAAAATTTGACAATTTAACATTTTAGTGACCAAATTTAGACAATTTGAAGCGGAGTGACTAAAGTGTATTATAGACATAATTTAGTGAATGAACTTCTAATTGTTGAATTTTTTGGTAACTAAACTTTCAAATTGTCCGATTGGTCACGTTGTGAAAATTTTGTCTAATTAGCCATGTAGTTTGAATAACAAATATGATATTTTTTTTAGCTATTTTAGCTAGCTTGTGGATTCTTTAGTTTGTATGATATGATAAATGCATTCAATGTAGAGCAAATATATAGATTAATGTGCTAATTACATGGTTAATTAGACAAAATCTTCACAGAGTGACCAAAATTTGACAATTTAACATTTTAGTGACCAAATTCAGACAATTTGAAGTTGAATGACTAATGTGATATGTGGATTATAGACAAAATTTAGTTACCGCCAAAGAAAAAAAAAACATTTTTAACAATAAAATTAAAAAGCAATAAAATGAAAAAAAATTTTAGTAAATTTGTTTTTGTGTAAGTTTTAAATAGAGAGGTCAAATTAAACATTTCGGATGGATTGTTTGAAATTTGAAACAAGAGAATGATTGTATTTGATGGATCTCATGTATTCTACATGTTGGACTTTAATATTTCTCTTTATACAAAGCTATTTTTATATCTACAAATATATGTTCTTTTGTAAAATTAATTCACGATATATATACTTAGACGAAATAATAAGAAAAAACCTAACGGCTGAAATCATAACACAAAATTCAAAAATACAAACATGATCATAAGATACTCCAATGTTGAAGCAGCTAATAGGTACTTTTTTTTTTTGAAAAACAACTTACTTAGGTACTTTAATCAATATATAGATGTCTTATTTTTTATGCAAGTTCGTAAGCATAACTCCATCTCCTCAATTAACTAACTAAAACTCATTTTCTAAATATGTCAACTTGAATATCTACTTTTCATTCATTTTCTCTCTTTTGCATGCCTTAAAAACAAAACACCTTTTACCACGAAATCGAAATGTTATGAGCTCGAATATCGACTTTTATTATGGGAAACCTATAATATTATTATCATGATATCATCGATTATCGACTCAATTGACGTAATAGGTGCATGCCTTTAAAATTTCCATTTACTAAAGACAACTGAAAGTTTGAGATACTTGTCTATAAAAAACTGAAAGCTTGAGATGCATTGAAGTCTTACCTCAAATATATATAGAGAGAGAATGGCTAATGTGTCATAAATAGCAATGTCATCTATTTTTTTTTTTAGTTATTTTTCGAGAATCAAAATTCAATCGGTCAAATCAAACTATTCAAGTTGATCACCATATTAAAATATCTTGGAGACCAAATTTTACATTTTTTCGAATTTTTTTGCTATTTATTATAATATTTTCAAATTGGAGGGTCTGAAATATTCCAATTATAATATTTTTTTTAAAAAAGTATCATAATAAATAGCAGAAAAATTTGAAAAAAAAACATAAAATTTGGTCTCTAAGGATATTTTAATATGGTGAATAACTTGAATGATTCGGATTGAGCATTTAAACTTTTAGATCTCGAAAAATGACTCTATGACACGGGACCCTCCGTGTCATTTATGACACGTTAGTCATTATCTCTATATATATTGGGAGCAAATTTATGTAATAACTAATAAGTAATATACATACATACAAATTTTAAATAATACACGTATTAGTCGAACAACTTTGGCTCTGTCAAAGAATTCAAACCCACTCCTCTTGCCAACCGAAAATTAATTATATAAAAAAAAATGAGCCAGTTGATAGGACTCAATTCTTTCATCGACTCCGATAAATATTTAAAGGCAAGTTGTCTAGGAATAAAAATCCAACAAATATTGGTTGTTTGGTGGAAAGTTGCCCAAATTGGCCATGTGGTTTCCTTAATGCATGAGTCAGTAGGTTAATCTTGGATAATAATTCACAAATTGGTCCAATTGGCATATTTTATCTTTTTGTATTCTCAAGTTGTCATGTTGGCAAACTTGTCAACTAGGGTCATTTCGGCTGTAATTTCAATGCTGTTTCATTTCAACTGGAGAAGAGGAACACAAAACAACTATTCTATACGGATCAAATTTAAATTAAAATAGACGTAAATGCGTATGCCTTGGTTGGGATTATTTGAATTTGTTTTAGGTTACATGTGAATGTAATAAAAACTATTTTTGAATTTTGATCAAGTGCTTAAAGATAATATTCTTTAAGTAGAGATAAAAGTTCCAAATCCGTTTTAAAAATTCCTTGATAGGCATAGCATTAACAAATATATATTTTCTAATATAAGTATAAAGTTCAATTTGGTTTCAAAAACTCTTCTTTATCTCTATACGTTATGGGCATTCTGCTGACTGCTGACCTGAAAACTTGAAATCCGCACCTGATGGTTCGCACTATAAGTTTTTTTTTTTAAAAAAAAAAACATCCCGTAGGAAACATCTTTAAACAAGTAAAGTCTGGTACAAATTGTAGTACAAAGAACAAAATTAAATTATCTAATTATCTCAACTATTATAGACAAAATATCTTGTGTATTGTAGTTCCTAAGGAGAAAAAGACAAAAGAAGCCGGTAGCTTCTGGTTCGCACTATAAGTTAAACCATTCCAATTTTTAAACCAAAATTCACCGGAATGGAATTGACGTGCTGGCATGTTGATCCTTGTCTAATTTTTCTTCTTTTTACCTTTTGTCTTACAATTAATATTGCAACTGGATTTAAATAATGTTCCTTAGCGGCCAAGGGTCTCCACAGATCTATAAATTGCCTTTGATTTTGTGCGGCGCTCACCTATGAAGTTTCGTATTGTTTCTTTCTCTACTCTGTTGTAATCTTTTTTTTTTCCTTTTATTTTTGAAATTACAGAAGTACTCACTCAATTCTACTTTCAGACGAGCAAATATGTAGTATGCATATTTCCTAACGTTTTGTGCATGGAAGAAGTGACAAATTTAGCATGTATTTAAAAGGTGCTTTAACCATATGATGTACCTATATAATACAATTTTTGTGTTAAGAAGAGTAGTTTCATGTAATAATATCTGCTGTAGGACAACGGAATAATTTTACTACACATTCTACTATATATTAGGTGATATTTTACATGCCGATTATTGACTTTGGACGGCCTCATATTTTCAAAATCACATCATCTACAGACACATCGCAATAACACTTGCAGAAAGACACATGGTGTGCTGCATAAATTCATGTATCAATAGAACTTATTATACTAGTTTTTTTTTTTTTTTTTTTTTTTTTTTTTTTTTTTTTTTTTGAAAAAACCTCCTCGTGGGAGACTTATTATACTAGTTGTTTCTCTCAAAAACCTTTTAATACAACTGTGTTCCTTCTCCCATTCCACGTGCCCTACACCAATATTCAACTCTTTAAATCTAATCCGCTTACATTTTCCAAGTGAAAGAGCGGAGGATTTTTTTCACAAAAAATAGGGGTCTAGGCTGTCTAGCCCCAAAGAGTGGAGGGTTGAAATGGACGGTAGAGATGCAAAGGAGATGAAAGAAGTGTTTTCTCTCTCATCTTGATATTTTCCACTTTACATATAGTTACGCCTAAAAATACTCATTTCAGCTTGCATTTTTTTTAGTAGCATTTAATATCGAAAACAGTTTTAAAATTTTATTTACTCAAGTTTACAACCTTTTAATACAACTGTGTTCCTTCTCCCATTCCACGTGCCCTACACCAATATTCAACTCTTTAAATCTAATCCGCTTACATTTTCCAAGTGAAAGAGCGGAGGATTTTTTTCACAAAAAATAGGGGTCTAGGCTGTCTAGCCCCAAAGAGTGGAGGGTTGAAATGGACGGTAGAGATGCAAAGGAGATGAAAGAAGTGTTTTCTCTCTCATCTTGATATTTTCCACTTTACATATAGTTACGCCTAAAAATACTCATTTCAGCTTGCATTTTTTTTAGTAGCATTTAATATCGAAAACAGTTTTAAAATTTTATTTACTCAAGTTTACAACGGCCCTAATAATTTTGTAAGGTTACAATTCCACAAATCTAACCAGTTTCATATTATATAGCTATATCACAAGATATACTCTTTATCTCAAAAAATCATGTTAATTACTTAAGCCACCTTTTCTTCAAGAATGAAAGTGCTTGCAAACTCAAATAGGAATTTTTCTTTTATTTCTTTAAAATGTTGATACAATGTACAAATCCAAGGACAGTTTTACTTGAAATCACGATGATTCTGTTTTTTTTTTTTTTTTTACAAACATGATTTCAGCTTGTACTAGTTTGGATCAGTTATTTGGATTCATCTTTTAAACTTTCACTTTTATATATTAGATTAGTAGTAAATATTTTTTTTATACCCGCAAACACATGTAAATTTTATATATTTGTTTACTTTATTCGTTTATATATCTAGTTTGTTTATCTATGTATTCACTTTATTCAATTATGAGTTAGATTTTTTTTTATTATTGTTCAGATTTTTATATGCATATTTAATTTATTTTTATTGAACTTATTTGTTTATATGTATTCACTTTGATTATTTAAATGTTCACTTTATCTATTTTATATGTTCATTTTTTTAAGCAATTGCAGTTATCATTTCTGTAACCGTGAGCCTTTTCTTCGCTGATTAGTGATTACTTGGTATCTCCTCTTTAATTACCTGGTATTTCATTTGCACATTTATGTTTGATCAAAATAAAATATGTTTTTGCTATTAATTTATTGGACTCAATCACGGAAGTGCTGACCGAAGTGCCAATAATATAGGCACTGCATTGATTTTATCACACCTAAGTTAATAATATTGTTAATTGTATTGAAAGGAGAAGCTAGCAATCCAGATAGGATGTACCAAACTTAAGTCTGCGAGTAATTATTTATTCATTTTTAAAGTACAGCACATGCATGATGCAGGTGGGAACAAGGATGGATGTGTTAGACAACTTAGACTGCCGTGCAGTTAAGAAAAATTAGGCATACCCGCTAATCCGAATTCAACCCGATCTCAGAACCATACGCTCGGTCGTTTCTCTCAACACCCCTTTAAAATTTAAATAACACAATAATCCCTATTTGCTTAAATATTTATTTAAGTTTTCTTTTTATATTGACGAAAAGCGAAATTATATATGACCGACATATTTGTTATTCTCTTAATTCTATTCAAATAGCATGAAATTATAAGTTTATTTATTTTCAATTTTGGTATTCAATTTAAACTAGGTATGGAATCGCAGCTTCGCTGCGTTATGTTGTTTTAAATTGAAAATAATTCAAACTATTCCATCAAATTTCTTTATCTATTTGGACCCAATTGAATCATCGACAATTTAATTGTCAGCTCCACAATACCAGAGAACAAAATATGATATGCAGAAGATTCTTACCATGCGTGATATCTCTATCATGGTTATATATATATATTTTATCAATAAAGTATTATATTAAATATAAAATTGAATAAAAAAAGAAAATAAAATAAAAAGTATATGTACAACCCTTGCAAATTGAAAACTATCCCATTGGATCCCAAAATTGAAGGTCAACTGATTAATATTAGTAATTGATATTTAAAGTTTAATTTACTTGACATCATATATAATCGATTATAATTTATAATCAATAAAAGGACTTATTGTATACAAATTGAAATCTTGCGGCAAAGTAATGAAAGATCCACTTTCTATCAGTTTGATGATTGAATCAAATTGGTTATTTGCTCCAACATGCAACTGATCTAACAATGGTTGTACTCTCCATTAACTGCATGATAAGCCAATAAAAGTAAAAAATAAGTGCATTAAAAATATAAGAGAATTAACTGCATGCTAAAAAAGAAAGAGAAAACAATAGAAGGGCATGTTGCAGTAATATACAATCATTAAACCTTGAATTCAAATTGATTAGTCGACACTCATAGGCGCAACTGACTTGAGCGTAGTTGTACCGTCTCCATTTGCTACATCAAATCAAACAAATTAGAGGCTCTTAAACTTTGCTGCATGGTAAAAGGCTCGGAAATTGCTATAAAACAATTTGTTTAAAACAACTAAGAACTAATAAAATATTTCAATTTGAGTGCATGTATATGTTCATTTAACCACATTCACAACTAAAAATCATCCTTATTCAGATTAAAAGCTGATCAATTTTCTTGTTCTTTGAGATGTAGCTATTGTTATTTGTGGCCAACCCATGATAGTATGCACCTACAATTGAAAAAAATGAAAGTTCAATGTCAATAAAATCATCCTTGGAAAATCAGTCCATTCTGCACTTTTTTCTCCAAATTTGATAGATTTAAACTTCATAAAGCTTATCACATTTTATTAGAATTGGTAGAAAAAGAGAAAAAGATACAACCAAAGACCTTATCCATCTCTCTAAGTAGAACAGCTCTTTCTATAAATCTTCTTAGAATATTTCTTTGAAGATAATGTTTTTTACCAGATTGGCAGATTCATTGTACACTCATGGTTTTTACCAGATTCAAGGTGGTCGAATCAGTTGTTTGCCAAATTTTAATCATGTTTATGGATTTGACAAAAATACTGATACAGAGAGAAAAGATTTAACAAAATTAATCTAGTCTCTTTAAATTTCCTTTTTAGTCAAACATTAGATCATGTATCAGCAAAAGAAATCACACAAAAAAAAACTCTGCTTAACTATAAATGTAATGGCATTTTGACAAGGGATGAGATAAACTAAAACAATAAAAGGAACTGAAGCAATAAAAAAAAGTCGAAAATTGTGAACAATAAAAGTAGAGTCCAATTTCTAATAATACAAAATTCAAAAATTAATTTGCAATACTGGTCAGGGTAGAGAATAAGGGATTATCTTGCAAATTTGCAGTCATGACACCAATTCTCTTTGTATTCTTATCATGTGCTCATCTCTTTCTATAGCAATCCCTTGACAATCTCCTCCTTCGTCTCGTCTGGCCAGTCAAATAGGACTATACAAAATATAAAAAAGAACTATGTAAATCATCACAACATAAAATTGAATAATAGCTCATAAATTACCATTGTAACAATAACGGCAAAAAATGTGGGGAAGGTATTCTGATCATGTTTGCCAGAGTCTGACGCATTGCAACGGCAACCTAAAAATTTGTAAGAGAAAAAAAAGTTATGGCACTTCAATTTGGAGTAAGAAACAGGAATGTTGGTCTAAGGAGTAGAGGAGAAGGATATGCCAATTCACTTGAGGACATGCCCTCTTTAGAAACAGCTCATACATTTAAATTGTACATTTTTGACAAAAGAATGTCTCTTCTGTTGTCTGGCTGACAGAAGAGAAGCAGAAATATGTTTTCATGTTTGTATCTAATTGATCACCTCTACCTTGAACATATATTTTAAGCTAATTGCTTGAACTAAAATCTCTTCAAAATCTCTTCAAAATTGGCATGGAAACCATTGCATTTTTTTTTCCAAAAATGCCCTAACGTATATGCCAAGCCCATTGTTCAATCATAAAAAGCAAATTTAAACATAAAAAGGAAAGAAAAAACTAAAGATAACAAATCAAGGAGACAATTAATTAGCTCAGGAATTCAGATTGGCTCTAGTCTTGTGCTTGGTCATCATTCATAAGGAGCATCTGAACTAAAAAGAAAGAGATAAAAACAACCAAGCAGTTGTATATTATACCTGGCTCCGTTTGGATTGCTTAGGAATATAGGAATAAAAACAACCAAGCAATTGACATAAAAATGACTAAAAAACAATAGTACTTGATGAACGAAGAGAGGTGCTTGAGTCTTGATTTAGCCCCAGGCCACAGGAATCCATCATAATTGAAAGATTGAACAAACACCATGATCAAAAAATAAAGAGAAAATGTAATGGAAGTTTCAACCAATATCCAATATACAAATTTTGGCATAAAGAATAGAAAATGAAAAGGGAAAATTAAGAGCGTATTAGTGAACGGTGCCAAAAATTGAAAAGGAATGGATAATTTATGAGAGATACCTTTTTGTGAAGGGAGATGAAAAGAAAATATTAAAAGTCAAGGATGGAGAGAGATGGGATCTATCTCCCCTTCGTTTTCCATTAGGAGACAATACAGAGAGTGATCTACCATGCGACAAAGAGAGAGGCGATGGACCATGGATTGGGGAGAGAGGCCACTGAATTTCAGGTTGTGCCTCCTTTCGCTATCTAACTTTGATGGCTCCTTCTTCCTGGAGGAGGAGGCGGAGGGTTTTTGGGTGGCATGAATTTGGCGGAGAAGAGCATGCGCAGCGTCAGGAGGAGGTGGAGTGGGATTGGCAGAAGAGAAGGAGGTGGTGAGAGAGGTGCGGGAGGTCGACGGAGGGAGAGAGACGGTAGGTGAGAAAGGAAGAAGAGGGGTGATAAAAGCAGAGAAAAATATACGGATCAGATTTCAGCGGAACGAATGAACGGTCAGATTACCGTGTCGCTGGCGAAAAAAAAAGCGGACTCCGACACCCACGGGATTTAATTAATACTATAGATAACATTCTAGAGTAAAACAACCTAATGGAGAAAATGAAACCATAATTAGAGTATTCCAAATCTAAGTAAGAACAGATCCAGACCCTTAGAGGATTTGAGTTTTTTAAAGAATTATTAAGCTGGTAGGGTTTTTTTTTAAAAAAAAATGTAGAAACAATAGCTAGTTTATTTTTTATTATAATCCGTACACCAGAGTGTCTATGCTTTGCTGAGCACTTTGGATCCGCTACTCCGTTACCAGAAAGAATCCAAAGAGGAAACATTAGTGGAAAACTAATCGACTCCTCACCCGCTCGTGAGATATATATTATTTTGACCATGCATGAAGTACTTTCCCTTAATCTTAATTTTTCAGAAGTCAACCATCCAGTAATGGATCGGGTTCAGGCTGGAGAATGTAAAACCAACCGTTATGTTGTTTAGACCCCATTTAATTTGCTAAATCATTAGAAAATGATGGAGACACCGCAGGTGCCATCTTGTAGAAAAGGGGGCTTAGGAGAGTACACACGTACTGCACATTTGTTTCTGTTGAAGAGTATCTATCATTCAGGACAAATATATATATGTCAGAAATGGTGTCTTCTTTGTGAAATTAGCAAAGACACCTCTTATCTCTGTTAAAAGATGGAGTTATCGCTGAACGAATGGTACTCACAGCTGGTATGAACACCTGATTTACAATCTAATATACTTGTCTTTCTTCTTAGGTTTACAATATCAGCCTTTGAATTGTTTTGGACAGGAACTCGAGGATATAATTCCCGATATAGAGCCATTGGCCGTAGACCAACTAGCTGAGTCACTCGCAAAAGATCTTCAAAATGACAATCCCCAATTCAACCAAGAAAATTACAATCTCCCTTCTGGCATATTTAATTTCGGGAGGACAAGTTCCTCAAACTTCTCTCAGGGAGAACCTGCACCTTCTTCTCACAAAGTGATTTCATGGGGAGACGAGGAATTGAAAAACATTGATTTGCATGCGTTAGCGAAGAGCAATGTGAAGGCTAGTAGCAGTAGGTTGCCACATTATGCAGAAGAGCATGTTCTGGCAGAGAGGAAGAGACGAGAGAAGCTTTCACAACAATTTCTTGCATTAGCAACGCTTGTTCCTGAACTTAAGAAGGTACTAAATTTGTTTAATCTTTTGTCTCCTTCATTAGACTAGCTATTAAGTTGAAACATTTTTGAAACATGCACCCATCGAGCTTTTCACTTTTCTAATATATACATACCTTGAATTTGATAGAAACTGTGTAGTTTTGCGGACTTTGATAGAAAAAAATATAGTCTTGCTTCTTATATTTGGTCCATATATGTTCGTTGATACTTTTCAGATAGAAATACATATCCTTCCACCTTCCTCTCATCCTTTCCTTCTCTTTCTTTTTTTTCTCTTTGTCCTTTGAATTTGATTAAGTAATTTATATATCCTGAATATACTCAGAAGATAACTTGAACTCGGGATGAAAAAATTGTTACTGGTATTGGTTTGAGTTTTTTTTGTTATAATTTTGTAATCTTTTGTTTTTATCAGTGATTTAAATAGCGGTATTTAGCGGCGCAACAGCGGCGCAATAGCGTTTTTGTTTTCCAAACGCTACGCTGCTAAATATAATATGTATATTTAGCGTTTTTGCCGATAGCGCTTCGTTAGCGTTATGTATCGGTTATTTATCGAATACTTGCGTTATATTAGCGGAAGTTTTAGCGCAATTTAATATACTGAGCTGCTTTATGGAAAGTTAGAGATTTTATTTGATCCTTAAAAACCGGATCCAGTAAAGATTGACCTGCCTCCCTCTATGCCTCAACAATAATGGAAATAACTCTTTCTCCTCTCTCGTCTCAAGTCTGAAGTCTCAACCACGATCTCAAATCTTCTGTAAGAAATTAAGGAAAAATATTTGAACACAGAGATTTAACGAGGTTCAGCACCAACTTGGTGCCTACGTCCTCACGCACACACGCCTCTCTTTATTTTTATTGATTTTCAGATTAATTGTTACATGGAGAAGATGAATAATAAATAGGAAAACTATCCTATAGAGGCACACATCCCCTTTCCATAATTCCCCATTATTTCTTTCTTTATTTGTTACATTTGATATTTTATTTACAAGAAACTATCCCAACATACTAGAACCACACCCCTGGACGTGCCATACACGTATTTCCAACTTTGGTGCAGCCTGGACCTTTCCTTGTATGAAAAACGCGTCTGTTCTGCCAACCATTCGGCTGGACCTGGCCGAACACCTGGCCGAATGGACTATTTTCAACACTTTCCAACACTCCCCCTCAAGTTGGTATGTACAGATCTGTCATACCTAACTTGCTAATCACATTCTTGAAGGCATTGCTTGTTACCCCCTTGGTCAAAATGTCAGCCAGTTGATTTTCTGATTTCACAAACTTCAACTGGATAATCTTCAAGTCTATGCTTTGCTTGAGGAAATGCCTATTGACTCCAATGTGTTTGGTTCTGTCATGTTGAACAGGATTGTGAGACATATCAATTGCTGCCTTGTTGTCCACGCATAAGGTCATAGCTCCCCCTGACTCGAACCCGAGTTCTCTCATGAGTTTCCTTATCCATAGCAATTCGCACACACCCTTCACAACACCAATGAGTTCTGCTTCTGCGCTTGAAAGAGCCACTATCCCTTGCTTCTTACTTCGCCATGTAACAAGATTCCCTCCTACAAAAGCGAAATATCCAGAAGTTGACTTTCTGTCAGAGATATTACCTGCCCAATCAGCATCTGTGTAACCCATGATGTCAAGGTGTCCATTCCTTTTGAAGTGTATACCTTTTCCTGGTGTACCCTTTAAATATCTAATAATTCTCATTACTGTTTCCATGTGAGCTTCACTTGGGTTGTGCATGAACTGGCTTACCAGACTTACAGCAAAGGCTATATCAGGTCGTGTGTGAGACAAGTAGATTAGCTTACCTACCAATCTTTGATATCTTTCCTTATTGGTTGGTACCTGATCAGGAAACTCTCCCAACTTCTCATTTTGTACCACTGGTGTGTCTGCAGGACGACAGTCTAACATGCCCACTTCAGCCAATAAGTCTAGGATGTATTTCCTCTGAGATAGAACTATCCCTCCACTAGATCGAGCCACCTCAATTCCAAGAAAATATTTCAGTCCTCCCAGATTTTTCATTTCAAATTCCTTTGAGAGCTTCTCCTCAAGTCTTTGGATTTCCTCTGAATCATCACCTGTAATTATCATATCATCAACATAGATAATTAAAACTGTTAGTTTTTCATATCTCCTTTTGTAAAACAAAGTGTGATCTGATTCTCCCTGGATAAATCCATATTTCCTCATTGCTTGACAAAATCTTCCAAACCAGGCCCGTGGAGACTGTTTCAACCCATACAGGGCTTTTCTCAATCTGCACACCTTATTTTCTGGACCATTCGGGCTACCATTCGGCCTGCCCCTGGCCGAACAGTCAGCCGAACAGAGGTCATTTTTGTCTTGATTTCTCATGTTGAATGCCCTTAGCTCATCAAATCCTGGTGGTAGCTCCATATAGATTTCTTCTTCCAGATCTCCATGTAAGAATGCATTCTTCACATCAAATTGGTGGAGTGGCCAGTCTAAATTAGCTGCAAGAGACAACAACACTCGAATTGTGTTTAGTTTTGCAACAGGGGAAAACGTCTCCTGATAATCAATCCCATACGTTTGAGTATATCCTTTAGCAACTAACCTAGCCTTGTATCTCTCAATGTTACCATTTACACCATACTTAATTGTGAATACCCACTTACATCCTACTGGTTTCTTACCATTTGGCAATTTTTCTAAAGTCCAAGTTTCATTCTTATAAAGGGCTTTCATCTCTTCATTCATTGCTTCTAACCATTTGAATCACCAAGAGCTTCATTCACATTTCTAGGTATAGGTACATTCAACATTTGATCACTGAACTTTCTTAGTGGTTCTGGTAGTCCTTTAGTGGTAACAAAATTTGCAATCGGGTATACAACCTCCTTACTTGTCCCATCTTCAGGTACATACCTCTTTGGTGGTTTACCACGATTGTGCCGTGGTGGAAGTACATATCTAGAGTTAGAACCACTTACCTCAGGAGTGTCCTCTGGAGATGCTAAGGGCTGTGGACGGTCAGTCTGTATCACTTCTTCCTCTACTTCTTCTTCCTCTGCATCTAGACCATCATGTGAGTCAAATCCAGCAGTAAATTCAGATTCCCTTAGCTGTTCGGCCCAATCTGTGAGCCGTTCGGTCTCCTGTTCGGCCGAATGACCAGCCGAATGACCATGTTCCTCTGTTTGTTCACCCTGTTCGGTCCGAGTTGGAGCTGTCTCGGTCCGAGTTCTGGCCAAAATACCATCGATTTTTGTCTGTTCGGCCACACGTTCGGCCGAATGACCAGCCGAATGGCCAACCAAGTCAACAAAAAATTCGTGTTCTCTCAGTATTGGACACCCATACATCTCATATGTCTCTTCCCCTTCCTGACACCATTGATTCCTTTCACTTTCATTCTCCCCCTGAGAGGAATTCTTGGTGTCTTGATAAAAAGGTTCGCTTTCCAAGAATGTGACATCCATGGTGACATACCATCTTTGAGACTTTGGGTCATAACATCTATACCCTTTTTGATTTGTTCCAACTCCTAACGAGACACACTTCACTGCACATGGATCAAGTTTGGTCCTATTGTTCTTCTGGATATGCACAAACGCTACACACCCAAAGGTTTTTGGTGGCAAACTCAAGACAGAAGGAATGGAATGAAATGTGCTAAGTTTTTTCAAGGGTGTCTGGTACTTATTAATTATTGAAGGTAACCTATTTATGGTATACACTGCCATCATAATAGCACAGTTCCAAAACTTTTGTGGTACATTATTCTCAAACATTAATGCCCTCGCAGTTTCAAGGATATGCCTATTTTTCCTCTCAGCTACCCCGTTCTGTTGTGGTGTCCCAACACAAGTTGTTTCATGAATAATTCCTTTTTTCTTGAAAAAATCTCCTAGTTTTTTATTCACAAATTCACCCCCGTTATCACTTCTAAACATTTTTATGCCAGTTTCAAATTGAGTTTGTACCATGATATGAAAATTCTCAAAAACCTCCCTAACTTCTTCTTTTTTCTTTAGCAAATAAGACCATGTCATTCTAGTGCAGTCATCAACAAACAACACAAAATACTTGTATCCAAAGGTAGAATCAATCGGAGAAGGTCCCCAAACATCAGAATGAATCAAATCAAAGGGCTTATCACATTTATTCAAACTAATATTATAGGTCACACGATGACTTTTAGCTCTCACACAAGTTTCACAATGAAATTTTGATAAATTCACCCCACAAAATAAATCCGGTAAAATTTTTCTCATATAACCAAAAGATGGGTGTCCTAACCGCTTATGCCATGTCCAGATTTTTTCTTCCAAGCTTGAACTTCTACTTGCTAAGTTAGTTCTCCCAATCTTGAGATCTTCTAAGTGATACAGACGACCCCTTTTAGTACCACGCCCAATAATCTCCTTCGTGTGGACATCCTGAAAAATACAGAAATCAGGAAACATTAGAACCACACAGTTCAATTCCTCCGTTATTTGTCCAATTGAAATCAATCGATTTGTCAAGGAGGGTACATGCAGAGTGTTATGAAGAATTAAAGAAGGTGAAATCTCTATATTTCCTGCCCCTTTTACTGGGTATTCAAAACCATTTGCATTATAGATGTTTTTCACTCTCGGTTCCCTGGTTTCTTTAAAATCCTTTATGTCAAATGTCATATGGTCTGTAGCCCCAGAATCAATTACCCAATCCAAATGACGACTTGTGAGTAGAGACATACTTTGACCGGACGTGTTACCTATCAAACCTGCATTATGATTAGTGGAGTTGATTTCTCGGGCTGCACACAGCTGCGCCCAACCCGCACTGCTCTCTACCAGGTCATTTGGGCTGACTCCATCCTCTGTTTGGCTGTCTGATGCCACAGTTCTGCCTCCTGTTCGGCTTGCTCCAGCCGAACAGTCAGCCGAATGGTCGATTTTCGCCTCATTGGTTGCGCTGTTCGACACCATACTCGCCTGAGACATTCTCTGCATCTTCCCTTTTTTTCCTTTGAACCATTCTGGATAGCCCACAATATCAAAGCATGTGTCACGCCCATGCCCGCTTATTCCACATTGGGTGCATTTCAGTTTTGTTTTGTCCTGATAGTTAGCACTAGAGGTACCTTTAGTATGCATAACCATGGAATTTTGATGTGTGCCTTTATTGCCTTTGAGTATGACGACTTGCCTAGAGACCTCCATGAGTTGGGTTTGGACTGCCATGAGTTGAGTTATTTGGGCTTGTTGGACAATCACCAATTCTGTTAATTTCTCAAGGATGATTTTGGTTTCGGTTTCGTTGGTCATGGCTGAGTTTTGCACTATTTTTTGGTCTGTTCGACTATGTGTTCGGCCGAACAGTAGGCCGAATGGTCTGTTTCTGGTTGATTTTTGGTTTAGTTTAGGTCTCGGAACGAACCACGCTCTGATACCATGTAAGAAATTAAGGAAAAACATTTGAACACAGAGATTTAACGAGGTTCAGCACCAACTTGGTGCCTACGTCCTCACGCACACACGCCTTATTTTTATTGATTTTCAGATTAATTGTTACATGGAGAAGATGAATAATAAATAGGAAAACTATCCTATAGAGGCACACATCCCCTTTCCGTAATTCCCCATTATTTCTTTCTTTATTTGTTACATTTGATATTTTATTTACAAGAAACTATCCCAACATACTAGAACCACACCCCTGGACGTGCCATACACGTATTTCCAACTTTGATGCAGCCTGGACCTTTCCTTGTATGAAAAACGCGTCTGTTCTGCCAACCATTCGGCTGGACCTGGCCGAACACCTGGCCGAATGGACTATTTTCAACACTTTCCAACATCTTCAATTTTTTTTTTTCTGTTGACGCAAGCACAAATCGCAAAATTGAAGAAAAAATGTTGCCAGGTCACTCGAAATCGCGCTCTCTTCTTGCCAGGGTTCACCTCTGTCCATTATTATTTAGCTTTTGGGAAATTTCATTTCTAGGGTTCTGTATTTCTTAGGAAATTAAGAATATTAAAATCGAAAATAAAAAAAACCAGCGCATTCTTCTTGACTTGATTTAACCGCCAACCAAAAAAAACATATAGGTCACATAGTTGAACTTTCTTGTTTTCATGTCGTACTTGAATTTCCTGAAACAAATTTTTCTAATTTTAGACTTAATAGTGGAAAAGTCCAGTACTTATTCTTTGGATTAAAATATGCATAAGATGTGCATATTTGGATCTATATTTCCATTCTGCTATGATCCGATAGCGCCCGCTAAATAACCGTTATCCGCTATCCGCTATGACATGAGCATTTCGCGATGGAACCGCTATCCGCTATTTAAACCATTGGTTTTTATTAATGAAAAAATTGTCAGCATTTGCTGACCCTCAAAAAACTTGAACTCGGGATGGAGTCTCCATTTCTGCTATGGGTCAGTAAAGCTAACAGTTTTAATGCCGAATGAATGAAACAATATTTTTTTTTTAAAAAAAAAAGATGAATAGTTACAATGCCCATAGTCAAATTTTGAAGAGCGTTGACGCTTTCACCAAGGTTTTAGTTATTCCCATTAGAAAATAACCAAAGATGTAAAAGAGTTTTACACATAAAGCCCTCTTGAAGTAACGGCCTGCCCTAACCAGGAAACGAGGTGATGTTATAAATTACGAAATCAAATTCAAATGACAAAGAGAAAAAGGGAAAAGGAAAGTTTACAAATATTGTGATGGACTTACAACAGTGTTCACTCTGGCTTACAGTTTATTTATATGCATAATTTTATTTTGTCCATGCATTTGCCAGACAGACAAGGTATCCTTGCTTGATGGTGCAATCGACCACCTGAAAACCCTAGAGCAGAGGGTAAAAGACTTGGAAGAAAAAACTAAAATGACTGGGGAAAAGAGCCAACCATCTCCAGTTCTTCTCACACAAGTCAGGGACCGAAATAACTCTGAGGAATTGGAGGTAAATTCAGAGAGTCTGCCAAAGGTAGAGGCCAGCCTTCAAGGAAACATAATTCTGATAAGAATCCAGTGTGAGAAGCGAAAAGGAGCTTTGGTTATGGTGCTTTCTCAGATTGACAAGCTTTGTTTATCAGTGATTAATACAAGTGTTGTGCAATTTGGTGGTACCCTCAATATGACTATCACAGTGGAGGCAAGTTCCTAATCAAACTTCAAAAACAACACACTCTACCCCACACACGCACAGATAAAGCAAAATAAAAATAAATATTATAACCTTCATGTATGTTCATCACTCTCTATATATATGTATCACAAACATTTCTAATATCCTTTTGTTCCTAATGTGCGATATGACACCTAAACATGTGTTTTATTTCTAATAGAAATAGAAGCAAAATGACAAGTTGACCATTTGTTGTCATGCAGAGTACTCTTTAATGCATAGACCATGTTGTTTTCTCTTTTTATTCAAAATAACCAAAAAGAGAGAGAAATATCATAAAATCTTGACAGTACAGTTTAATTGGAAATGTACTTCGTACCATTATTGCAGTCGTATATAACTAGCTACCATATCGCTTATGTACATTGACATGACAAAAAGAATATGAGCATCTCTTCAGAAGGATCCACGCTCAGACTAAGCAAGATTTTTACCATGTGATTTGGAAATACATATATATGGTTTTAGAATTTGGTGTTTTTTTTTTGGGCACAGACTAAGAAAGATTTTTAGTTCGATTTGGTGATAGCTTACATAGTGAACATACTTTAGTCCAGTCCTGTAATGCAAACTCGAATTTATGTTTGCAACAATTTCTTGCACAGATCAGAATTTCATTTATGATTTATTCTTTTTTTACAGAGAGGACTCAGTTGTAATTTCGTAAACCAAGCAATTAATTAATTTTTTAGCGAAATTCTCGGGTCATCTCAATGAGTTCAGAAACCATATGTTAGCATAAGTTTAATACGGAGGGGGATCTGTACCTGTTTTGGCAAAGGGGACAGCTCGGAGGCTTTTTTTACAGCGCTATTTCTTTTCAATCAAATGGGGACTTTCTTTCTTACCAGGATTGACAGAAACCAGATGCAGGCTCAGGAAGTCTTACTTCATTACTGAAGATTTTGTTTTACAATAATGCAGAAAGAAGAGGGATTCTCTTTGACAGTGGCTGATGTTATCAGAAAACTCAACTCTGCGATCAGACTATTCCAGTAAGAAGTACTATCCTGCAGCAAAAGAACTGATTAAATAATGTTATGAAGAGGCTTTTCTGAAGATGCATTAGTTCATTTGGTTTAATTAAACCAATGGCTTCACTTCTCACCAGCAAGACGAGGTCGTGAACTAACCAGCTCAACACCTAACATAAAACACAACTTGGCTAGTGATACTGTTCTATGTTCATCCTAACAGCTTATCACTCAAGCTATTTTCAATTCTGTAAATTGTTTTAAAAATGGAAGTAAATTGAAACCAGATAGATGCTTCAAAATTAGATTTAAATTTTTTCTTCTCTAATTTTTCAAATGATGTTAGGTATTAATTGTGCTTTAGTCTTAATTTGTATCTTAGGGAGGTATTATTTTCTGAATTTGATTATTTTTCTTTCCTCCAAATGTGTCATGTGTGTGAACTGGGTGGCTTCTGTTTTAGAGAATATGGATCACTCTTTTTCAGCAATGTTTGTTTCTGTCCTTCAAGAGTTGGTTGTTTATTTAAGATTCCGTTTGGATGGATGTAAGAATAAGGAAATAGCTTCTTCCTACTTCCAAATTTATTATAAATAATCCAAACTCTTCATAAAGTTACACATTTTTCCAATACTTCTTCCCTTATTCCTCTTATTTCCACACTTTCCATACGGAGCCTAAGAAAGTATAGCTCATGGGTGAAGTAATATTTTTGTGAAGGACTAATTGATACAATGATGCAAGCAATCTAGTTAAGGAGCCATTCCAAGTATTGGGCTCAGTGCTAAGCACTTGAACGCTGCTTGTTAAATCCTAACTAATTATCTGCAACAGGATTCATCTTCGTACAGATATCTACGTGGAAGGGAGTAAGGGACAGCTGATAATAAGACCGAAACCATAATTTTGGGGTCAGCCCCGTGCCCCCGTCAACTGCACTAGAAACAGCCCATAATATATCTTCATTGTATTGTACGGGCCACTAGCCCACTACCACTAGCCCCGTGCCCCCGTCAGCTGATTGATTGTCTGTGACATGCTGGCATGTTTGAGGCTCTAGTGATCTCAAGACGATGGCGCAACAGGGGTATTTTGTTAACCGTTTCGTTTCGGTGACGAAACTGACTTTCGTTTCGTTAATCATTTTGTAGGGCTGAAACGGTCAAGATTTACGTAATTTTCGCTATTGTAAACTATGACGAAACTGTTTCGTTGATTGTTTCGCTAAACCAAACGAAATCAGTTTTTCTTTCGTTGATCGTTTTGCAAGGACGAAATAAAACGAAATTGCATAATTTTTTTCCGTTTTGCAGCTCTAGTGATCTGTCTTGATAATAAATTGATTGTCATACTTTTTTCAAGCCCACCTTCCAACAAGCACAGCTGGTGAAGCTGCTCTTGGATTGCTTTCAGAATATTTCAGGGCTAGCCTTGAACCCTCCAAATCGGATATGATAGTACTCAACACTGAACCACTGGTGGCAGAATCTTTAAAAACAACACTTGGCTGTAAATTAAGCTCTTTCCCAGTTTCTTACCTAGGCCTACCTTTGTCAAACAAAGCGCTTTGCAAGTAGGATTATGAAAACCTAATTTTAAGATTTCAGCAGAAGCTCAGTGGTTAGGCCGCCTCTCTGCTCTCAATAGCGGGAAGAACAGTACTTCTAAACGCATGTCTCAGCTCTCTGCCGATTTACTTTATGTCGCCCTTTAAACTACCGATTTGGGTTATTAAGAAAGTGGATGCAATAAGAAGGAACTTCTTGTGGCATGGCAACAGAGAAGGCAAACTGATACTGATCTCCTGGGATAGAGTATGTGTAACATAGTAGAAATACTAGACCCAGTTTAATCGTGACAATTAGGTAAATTTTAAAAAAAATATTAAGATAAATAAAATTTTAAAACTAATAATCCTTCTTTCTCCTCTTTTCTCATCTCTTTCGCGATCCGTCAGATCCCTCTTGCTCGTTTCTCTTCTTGGATGCCTATCTCGACTCAATCGCCAGGCGGATATCGTGTGGCTAGCCAATCCAGCGTTGCCACCACCCCTGGCACCGCTTTGCCCCCTTTTCGCTCTTATCCGAGAGGTGTTGAGGATAGGGTTTGAAAGTTTGACCTAAACTGTGGGATTCGAGCTTGTGATCCTCACCGTTGGCTCCTCTCTTCTCTTCTTCTCACCATGGTTGTCTATAAATACCTCGATGTTGGTCTGATTTTTGGTTTTTGCTGTCGGTTAAGAAAAATTCCAGAAAAATAAATAAAGAGGAAATTAAAAAGGAGAGAGGGAGCTAATCGTTGAAGATCCAAGGTATATTTGAACCTTTCTGTGGTGTAAATTAGTTAATATAGATGGTTGGTAACTTGCTTGACTGATTACCCGATTATGGTTTGAGCCTAACTCGAGTTATGACTATGTATAGAGTAGATGATGCTGTGTTGAACTTAGATAAAGTGATTGTTAGTTTGACAACTTCAATTTTTGGATTTTGAATGCTTTGAAACCTTGACTGTTGCGGTTTATAGGTCTGTCAACTGTTGTCAACTGTTGTTGCGATTTGAGGCTTGGTACCAGCCTCTGGTACACTCGATGTACCACTGGTACTATACTGGTACGCTGTGACGTTGAGTCAGGGACTAAAATGTGAGAAAAAAAAGGACCTGTTTGTAATCTCTGGAGCCCTCTTTGTGAAGAGAAAGGACTTGATTGTGAATAAAATGAATTCAGGGGCCTCTGGATAAAATTACAATCATTTCGGGTCGGATCCAGACCCCTGCTTAACGGATCCAAGTCGGACCCGTTACGGTTGGCTCAGGTCAACTGGGTCAGGTTGACCTGGCTCAGTCGCCTGTGATTTTGGGCTTTAGTGGATTGAAATTATGGGTTTCGGCCGAAATAAAAAGAAATTATTTTTCGGCCCAGTACTGAATTTGAATTATGTGCTATTAATCTCGGCCCGGTGCAGAGAATTGGACTTAAATTAAATCTTAAACTTAATCAAAGATTAAGTTAATTAAATAGTATGCTTAATAATAATTAATTAAAGGAGAGGCCATTAGCAATAATTGGGTATTCCTTTAGTTAAGTTGGATTCGATTTTCGGGAGATGATGAGAATAGTCCGAGTGAAGCCAAGAACAGATACGATGACGCTTTTTCACCGACTGTCTGATTCCAAAACAATTAACCAATCAAATCTTGATTTTTATTTGTATTTTCTATGTTTTCTTATTTAATTTCTGATTTCTATTTACTAATTTTTATTTCTTATTAAATGTTTAATTAAATAAAAACTTAATTAAATAAATACATATTTAATAAATTATGTAATATAAAACTAAATTGCATAAATGTTAATCAAAAGATATTCAGATGAATAATAGTCGTAATAATTTAAAAATAAAATAAATTACACAAATCAATTAAGAAATAAAACTAATTATAACTTTTAATTATAAAATTTAATGAAATCAACTAAAAATAAAAAGAAAAATATAATAATAATAAATAAATAAATAAATAAATTACTAAAAATACAAGCAATTACTAAATAATAATTAACTAAACATCAGTATAGTGGTATAAGCCAAACCTTGCAATCCGAAGTCTTTAGGTTAAATTAGAAAAAGAAATCGCTAAATTAAATTTTGATGGTTTTTAACCAACTAACAGGAGACCCGACGGAAACGAATTTTGATCCAACAACAGGTGCGAATACGTGGACTTTTATAGAAATCTTAATCCTGGTAAATTTATTTTATGCATGGCATGTTGACAATCCGTTTTGGATGCATAAATCAAGTTGTCATTTTTAAGGAACAAATATTACAACTCATGTTGAGTAAATCTCAATTTCTCAAATTGCTAAAAGTACCAGGCAAGTTTGTATAATCCTTTGTATAAATGAACTGTCTTGTCCCAGTTCAATTATTCTTGCTTGGAAATCTGAAAGTGATGGTACGGCGAAGGAATTGTGAAATTTAGATTTTTAGCATGGATATCAATACCACTCTCCGGAGTCGGTCGGCCCCCGACTTCGGCCAGTTCGATAGCGCTATATGAAATTGGAATTTCCTTCTGCTTCCCAGGGACCGAGTTTCGTCTCTTCTGCCTGCCCTCGGGTTAGGGAAAGGCCTCCTTCTGCTTGCCCAACCGATTAGGATAGGTGACCTGAGTGAAATATGATGAGATGCTTATATGACTTGACTTGATCTGGTTCTATTTGACTTATTATCTGTTGTATTGCATGTTGTTTTGCAGCATGATTTTAATTGGCCCTTTTCTACTACGATGCTCGGTATGCAGGCTAGCTATTGATTTGTATTGCATCACTTTTATCATTTTATTCCTTACATTCTTGTGTTCATTTATTATTCACTGCTATTTAAATATTATTCATATTGTTAAGTCGAGTATTAATTCTAGATTAAGATTTCAACTAGAAATCCACATCTGGAACTAAAACTCGCACTGAGAATTCTATTCTCACTCGCATTTGTTTTTGCATGTTCCTCGATGGTTAGGGGTTCCATACGAGCCACCGTCCGCAGAGAGGACCACCTCTAGCGATTTTTGATGGATCTTATGTTCATATCCAGACCTATGTACCACACCTACGTTTTCATGTTACCTACCATGTATCTTTGTCTCCTTTGGGAGTTTACTTTTATTTAGAGTATCCAGATGCCCCAGCTCCTCCTGCTCCTGTTCCACCCGCTCCTACTCCTTCTCATACATCATCAGCAGCCAGTCCCATTATCATTGTAGATAGTGATGAGGAGGAAGAGCCTGAGGAGGAGTGATGTTGTTTTTACTATGTAGTATGACGAGTTAAGATCAACTTTTGGTTACACTAGTACTAGTCTTTAGTGTATATATTATGGACTAGACTAAGTGTTTGTTTATAGATCCTAGTCTCGTGAGACATGTGTCACATTTTGAGAGATGGTTGTATCTGCCACTGTTATGTATTGTATAATATATGGTTGTATTGTGTGTAGTTGTTTTATGTTTCTGTTTTTCTTATTTTACGATACAAGATAATATTTGTTATATTATCTGAAGAAAATAGCAAAAGAAATTTTAGTTAGCTTAAGCCTTACGAAGGTACACTTTCATGTACTTTCGTGGCGGGAGCTATCATACTCAGCTGCGGGGTGTGACAGTATGCTTGCTGAAAATAGTAGGGGGACTTGGAGTACTCGATTTATCGGCGATGAACAAAGCGCTACTGGCACGGTGGTTATGGGCTTGGATTTCCAAGAAAGAATCAATCTGGACATCTTTACACTCAATTCTGCAAAACGGCAAGCTTTCGACATACCCATTAGAAGGTCAGCTCAGAACAACTTTTATGGATATGGAGGATCTTTTCTCATCCATCATACAATTTCATTTGGGGAATGAAAAAATGGTGTTGTTCTGGCATTTTGACTGGGGACACGGCATTCTCAAGCACATGTTTACTGACTTGTTTTCTTATAGCATTGACAAGGGCATTTCAGTCAACTACTTCTATCAAAATACAAACAACCTGCAAGCTCTCTTTAAACCTACTATTCACGCTTCAACCTCAGCCATATCCCAACTATCCATTGACCTGCAACTTCTCCAGGAATCAATTGCTGCTCAAAACTCACAACCCGATGTTGCTTTATGGAAACCAGAACCAGCAAAAAAATCTTTTTCAACAAAATCCCTATATACTTTTCTCAAAACCTTCCCAAAACACAAATCAAAGTGGACTGGAATATGAAATTTGAAAATAGCTCTTCGAATGATCTTTTTTCTTTGGAGAATGTTGCAAAATAGGATCGCTACCATGGATACCTTCAAAAGGAGAGGCTGGAACCTGCCGAGCATTTGTTGTTTGTGTAGAAATGGGGAGGATTCAGTGCAGCATCTTTTAAATGAATGCCCCTTCTCTTCGCAAGCTAAATATAAGGTCTTCTCAGTATTATGTCCTGATAGCATGTATTGTATCTCCCTCGAAATTGACAAAGTGATGCAGGATGATTTTCTGTTGAGCTCAAAAATACCGAAAGAGATTATGGCGATTATCTGCTTTGTGTTATGGCGCGAGAGGTGTGCAAGAACCTTCAACCAACAATCTAAGGGAATGCAGTTAATAGTGGATCAAGCAACTTTGGAATGGAACAGCATCAACGCCTCTCACTGATTGGTTCTCTTTCTGCGCCTACTTTTGAACCCTTGAGCTTCTTATTTGATTTTAACCTCAAATTTTTTTTCTGATGTAAAGTTGTGGCCTTTTAATTTAACTTTCTTTTCATGTTCTCTTTGTTTTAATTTAATTTTTAGGATTTTAGCCACTAGCTAAGCTGTAAGAACTTTATTATTCAATGCAAAGATAGGAGCATGACCCTTATTTTTATGTCAAAAATAAATTGATTGTCATGCTCATGCAATTAATTCCTTTGTTTTGGATACCATAAGAATTGCTATCAGCGCCTCGCTTTTGGACAGGACTTTATTTTTTAAGTTAAAGACTAAGCTAGAAAAGCAATAAGCCTTCCCTCTCGTGATATACGTGTGACGAACATTCAAAGAGAACTACATTCTTCTTGAGTATAGAAAAAAAAAATTTAAATAATAGTTATAATTAGAAATTTTTTCTGCAGACTATTCGTACAAATTTGGTTTATGTCACGTCCCGCATCAACAGGTCGCGGGACGCGAGGTGAAATAATATTTTCTACATCCATCCGAAAGTTCGTAAACCTACGCCGCAATAGAAAAACAAACAGAATCAGGTACAAATTTCAGTAACATATTATACAACGCAACTTCTCTATAATTAATTATTATAACAAAATTTAATCAGATCGGATTAATCCACAGAACAAATAATATATTATACTAAGATAATCGGATCCAGCCAGTCAGTCAGTAAGAGTGATCCCTCCCTGATCTCAGAAGGATCAGGACCGGCCCCTCCACGAGCTTAGGATGATCAGGTCTCAAAATTCAAATTTTAGATTCAGTTTCAATTCCAAATCTGATATCCCATAAAATATACCAATTCACAATTCAGATAAACATATTCAATCAAAATCAAACGAGAAATCAGATCAATCAATTAATATAAAATTAACATAGAGAAGTCCAGTTATATAGATTCAATCAAAATCAAACGATAATCAGATCAATCAATACGAAATTAAATATAAAAAAGTCTGGTTATCTGATTGAGCGATTCAGAAATCAACAAATGAATCAAATTGACTACCCGATCAACTACGACGTAGAACTCGATATTTCAATCGGCCAAACTAATCTAACTTTTCAATCGGTTTTTTTTCTATTTTCATCGCTGAGTTTTATTTTCTTGGCAGACAATATATGAGAGAGAAGGCTCATAGGTTAAATAAAGCGATCAATACGAGATGAAGAACGCACCTATGAAGGGCACGTGTCAAGAGTCTAACAGGTGTAATGAGCTCAATGAATTTGGAATCATTTTTTTTTCATTAACGGTCAAGAGTCAGAAAAAGTGATAAATATATTTTCTTATACTTACGGTCAAAAAAATGAATTCCATTGACTAGTCAAAGGGTCAACTCTGATCAACTGTAGCCAAATTGGTCAAAGCTAATCAAATTTTGGTGGGCGTTACATTCTCGGATTCTCCCCTCCTTCGAAAGAATTTCGTCTGCGAAATTCAAATGACGATAACAAGTCAAGTCCAATTAAACAGAAATCAAATCACAAATAAATCGACATGACCCAAATACAGTCCGAGAAACGAATGCTTTGATACCATCTGTCACGTCCCGCACCGATAGGTCGTGAGACGCGAGGTGAAACAGTATTTTCTGCATCCATCCGACGTTCGGTCAACCTATGCCGCAATAGAAATGAAAATTGCTTATTAGTTAGTGGTGAAAACGACGACTGTTTTAACCGTTCTTTCATTTCGTTTTGTCCAAAAGGAAACGAAGAGTTAAAAATTTTGGTTGCGTTTCAAAAACAAAACAGTTAACACAAGCTTGTAACAATTTCGTCTATGTGTATTTTCGTGGTCTTTTTGTGATTTCGATCTTTTCGTCCAAAACGAAACAGTTAACGGAAATGATAGTCAGTTTCGTGTCCAAAACGAAACAGTTAACTCAACAACATAATTTCGTGATCGTTGTTATGCACCATGTTATTAGTTATTACCATCAGTCCGGTTGCGTCACATGCCATATTGCCAATGCGAGCGGCGCTCCCTCACACAACGCTTTACAACAAGTTATTGTCCCATAAATAAAAAACATGTAGAGACTAAGTAAAAAAATACAAAATATTTTTAAAAATTCAACGTGTTCACAGGTGAGTTATTAATACAAATACTTTTTCCTTTTTGTGTTAGTCCCTATATATTTTTAATTTACAAAATATCGAAATATTGTTTTAAGCAAAATTATATTATGCACAAGTTTTAAAAAAAATTATTCATAATTTTTTTATTATATGTATTTAATACATATTTAAATTGTAATAAAATTTTCTGTATTTTTTCAAATAGAAAACATACAAGTCTTTAAAATAGGTTGTGCGCATTTCAATTTGATTTGATAATGCCATGTGTCATAAGTAGGATCCACACATGTGCTATCTAGTATTTCAAAGACAGCTTGACGCGAACAAATATGAGAGAGATTAACGCGTTCATAAAACGGATAAGTAGTCTTTTTACCCGTTCATAAAACACACTATTCATACTTGTTTTATGAACGGATAATTAGATGAGAAAGAATACTGTATTCTATAAGTGGGTAATTGCTTGATTATTATTAAAATAAAAAATATATCTTTGTTCCTATTAAAATTTTTTATGGTTAAATTCTTTATAATAATAATTTCGGGTCTAATTTTTTTAAGAGAAGTTTCTGTACTACGAAATTCAAACAACCCATCGCGATCTGATGCATATTCAATGGAGATTTCCGCCACAGAAGATCTCAATTTGCGAATAATTGAGAGCTGAATTTGACCAGGTTGGACAGAGGGACACAATGTTCTTTTTGAAGGTCGTTTTTGGGTTTTTGTGAGAATTCTCGCTTCATGAAGGTCTAGCTGAAGCTAGGAGAGAAGTAACATTTTTGTATTTATCTAAAAATAAAAAGGCAAGTTAATATTTGATGGTACTGATTTATAACAATTCACTTTATTCTTTTGTATTGTGTTTGATTTACATAAAGTTACTTTTCTCTCTCCTCATTCCGGCCAGAAACGTCATTTCACCCGTACAATTTACTCGCAATAAACCATCTCTTATTTTAAATTTTTATTGCTGTTGGCCTGTTGCTGTACCCGTACAATTTGTTCTAAAAATAAAGGGGCCTTTGTTTGTGACTTAAAGGGTGGATAACTTAAGTTATGTATTTTTAAGTCACCAAACACATCTTACATAAGATGCCTTAAGAGTACATAAGTTTTTTTTTCCAACACATCTTACTAATTATGCACCGGTCCTCTTTAATTTTTTTTTCCAACAATACCCTTTAGAAATAATTAATAATAATATTTAATAATCTATAATAATTAATAAATAATAATATTTAATAAGTAACAATAACTATTAAACAATCATAATTAGTAATAAATATTAATTATTATAATTAATAAATAATAATATATAACAAGTAATAATAATAATTAATAAACAATATTGATTTATTATTAAATAATTAATAATATTTATAATATTTAATTAAAAATAATTAATAATATTTCATAACAAAATGATTTCTTATTATCATTAATAATTAATTTTTATAATAATTAAAAATTAAAAATTAATTAATAAATAATAATACTTAATAAGTAACAATAATTATTAAAAAATCATAATTAATAACAAAGATTAATTATTATAATTAATAATATTTAACAAGTAATGTTAATTATTAATAATAATGATTTAAGAATAATAATTAATTGAAGATAATTAATCAATAGTAATTTTTATTATAAAATAAATAATAATATTTATAATATTTAATTAAAAGTAATTATTAATATTTCATTATAGTAAAAATGATTTATTATCATCATTAATAATTATTTTTTATAATAATTAATAATTAAAAATAATTAGGTCACAACATATAATACATAATACTAATTCAAATTTAAGGGTATTTTAGTCTTTTGACATGAATATATGCATGCATTAAGTTAGTCATCCTTACTACACAACCAAACATCTATTACATAACACTACATAAACACTTAGGCATCCTTAAGTTATGCAACTCCTTACTACACAAACAAACGCCTCCAAAAAGACTAGCTGACATAGTTCATACTGTTTTGTTTTCATACGTTGAACTTCGAAGTTGGCACCTTCAATTTTCACTGAATTTTTTTAATAAAGAAAATGACAAGCTACCTATTATATTATTTTGAAGGGAAGGAGATATCTATGACTAAGAAAAGAGGTCAAAGGGCCTTGAATTATGTTATCTAGGGATTGTAATTCAGAATTTAATGTCAGACAGACTTGTTTTTGTTAGACTTTAGCACATTAATTGCTGAGTGTCTCTCATGACTTTGTATAATTAAATTCTCACTTTATACAAAGGATGCATTAAGCAAATAAAAATGTACTATTTAGTCCGGGCGGGTTCATGACCAGATCATAAAATCTCTAAGGGGCCGTTTGGATCGCTTAGGAATAGGAGGAATTTACTATTCCTAGGCATAAAGTATTGGAAAATATATAATTTTGTGAAGAGTTTGAATTGTTTATAATAAATTTATATCTAGAAATAGGAAATTTCCCAAATTCCCACTTGATCAAACGCCCCATAAATGTTAATTGGTTTTCTGGGTATTCGATGAGTTATCAATTCAGTGCTGGTCAACAAAATTTGATTAATAATGTGGTTTGCCATCATTTTTCTCATTTTATTTTTCTTTTACGAAGGACGAGGCCAAGGGCCCAATCCCCCGTACGACTCACAAACTCGTGCGTTCCAGCCCACTAGTGCACTAACATAGTAACGTTGTCTTGTCACATATTAAAATGTGTGGCAAGAATCTGTGTGGGGATTTCTGTAGGGATTATTCATCGTTTTTGGTCTGCGCTAGAGGCGTAGAATAGTTATAACATTATTTATTAAATGAAAATTGTATAATTGCCTCTCCTAATATATCAGATACAACAGGTGCATTTGAAAGAAGAATCGACGCCGTGATAACAATGTTAATTAGAAAATTATGCTAAGTTATTTTTTTAACGTGTTGAATAAACAACACTATGTTCGGTTGTTATGTTGCGTTTGATTGACAAATCTGAATTAAAAGATAGTTACTAACCTGACTTATCAACTATTTTTCCTACATCCGGCATACTCTTACAACAAAATCTTTTTTATAATTGAAAAGTTCTTGATTTTTTTATTATAAATTTGATATCATGGATTTATATCTAATAGTTTTAGATTATGCATGATAATATAACTCAATTAAGAATTCGGAACTCCATATTTCGAAATTAATTTACTTGAATTATTTTTTTTTTGAAAAGTTGTCGTCCTTATGAATTCAATTCATTCTATTCTTTTGTCCAAAATATGAGTAATTTTCTAATAATATAATATTTTAATATACCTACTTTAGAAATGAATAACTATTGATCTAATAATGTAACTATTGATACTTAAATAACTATTGATTTAACAATAATTTGTAATAAATTATCATTAATCGAAAATACTTATTAGCCTCCAAAGAAATTTAAGTCGAGCATGTGCATTTTGTCTAGTCTTCTTGAAGGGAAGTGTAACACCACATACCGAATCATTCGATGATCCGTTACAAAGTATCTGGTGCAAGGTTCAAATAAGAGACCAGGAGACAAATTTTCACTTGTTTTGGGGCCTAATTATGGCGATGGCCATTTTTTTAAATTAGCAATGGCCCATTTTCGAATTTTGTTCGATTGTCTTTTGATACGCCAACAATTTTTAAGTTGCTGATGGATCTAATATACCTCACCCTGTGTTGAATGAAATGGCAGTACATGAGTGATTTGACTTTTACACACATAAAGTAATTAGATTCAATCATGTGTTAAAAAACTATTGGTCATTTGTAGTTCTCACTTTTTAGTTTTTAGAGCTCATGAGATTTCATAGATAATCTCAAGTATTTTTAAAACAGAAGGAAGCAAATAATAAAATTATATTTAAATTCGTATGCAACATAATATTAATTTTCAAATGGCAATGATAAAAGAATCAGAGCTTCTTTAGCATTATAAGATATTACAACAAATTTCAATTTACAGGCTGAACAAATAACGCTGATGTGTTTCACAAGAACTATTGGACTGAGGAAGTTCATTATGTACAATGATGTATCGGAGGTTTTGTACGTGATAAGTGGATTTCATGCATATATTCAAGTAGGGTTTTGACATAAAACTAAATTAATTTGTCTTGAGTTAGGGATATTTAGGATAGTTTAATTAGAATTTTGGATAAAAAATGAGTTACTACCATAATTTTTAATTTTAATGCAGATTTTTTGATAAGAAATAACTTGGATGGATCCATGATGATATAGAGCTAGTTGCAAGCTTTCCAACAGTTTTGAAATCATCTAAATTAGAGTCTGGATAAAAGAGATATGGGCATAATATTGTCAAAATATTGTGCTGAAATTTTCAGGAAAGATTGTTCCAAACCAGGACGGCCCAACCTACCTGAAATCGCCAAAGAACAATAAGATTATCTGTTTTAGATGTTTAGGACGATCCGTCCCGAATCCAAGCAGTCCGCCTCACCAAAAACTATCAGATTTACCAAAATTTCTAGAATTAGAGTTATATTATGGAATGGTGGTTCCAATCGGTTTACAACACATCCAGAATGTGTCTTCTGCTATTTTCATTGTCTCTATACATGCCAGGCAAGGTTAAACATAGATTTGTTTGAGAGAATAGTTTCAGGTCCAAATTGTGACAGCACTGAAAAATCAATTTGTGACATAAACAAGGCGTTTCGATCGAAGTTATTGACATACAAAAGGAAGCAATGGCATATTTGGCTGTATTCTTCCTTTATTTTTTATTTCTCTCGTTTTGCACAATGTCTCTTAGTTGTTGAGTTGATTGTTCTAGGGCTATGGTTGTAAATCTTTATTTTTAGTTGTTAAGTTGTTATGAATATTTAGTAATTAGTTAAGATATTTATATTTTTACTCCTTGTGTTTTAATTGCTACGCTTGATTTGAGTTGTTAATTGATAAACAAGTTAAGCGATGGCTATATTTGATAAGAGGTAATTATATTGATTGACTTGAATTGTTGCGTAGTAATAAAACCAATTGGTAGGTCAAAATATGAAAGGATAGGCCAAGATATCAAGGGAATAAGTCTTTACTATCAAACAGGAGGTTAGAATTAAACAAAATAATCAAGGAATAGACTCGAATACCTAAACCAGAAAACATGACTTGAAATTTAGGAGTTCTAAAAAATAGATACATTAAATTAGAGACTTGACCTGAACGAGTGTTAAAATTAAGCAAACATAGTTTACTATATCAATACTTACATAAATACTTCACTATAAACTAAGTAATCTAACAAAGGAGACATTATCCGTTAAGATGGACCGTTCCAAGCCAAAACTGATGGCTCAGGAGGGTTGGTTTAGGTCTAGAATGACCCGCCCTATTTCTGACTAAGAAGAATTGTTTGAAACTATAAGCTCTAAAATTGTTTGACATGTTGATTTTCTCTTGTTTAGTTATTGTTTTATACTTAATACTAGATTTAAGATTAGGACCCACTTTCAATTCTTAATTTCAAAAGATTTGAACTTGTCTAACTAATTTGGTAAAATAAAAGATCGACATTCCAACATCATCCTTGAGGTTCGATTCCAATCTATACTTAGCGTAGACCGTGCGCTTATAAACATGAATCCACAGTTATGAGTTCAAATGTCAAGAGAAGAACATTTTCAATATCTAAATTAGAAAGAAGGATAAACTCTATTCTTACGTAATGAGTTATACCTCTATAAATAAATAGTCTTATTAAAAAAAAATCGAGTCAAGATTCTATATAAAAAAAAAAAGTATTACCATTCTCATGATATTATTTGATTCAACATTTTAAATTTTATTCCAAAGAATGACTTTATTTTTTTTTTTAATTCTCCAGTTTTTAATTGTTCACCGACATTGTAACGTTGATTTTTTTTTTCGGCTAAAATAAAGTTTTGAGCCGTAGAAATATCCATGCTCCGTATTTTATTTGTACTTGATTGATAATCAATGCTTCCATTTTTTTTTCCTACGATGAATAGCTATATATTTTCAGGATCCAAAAAATTAATTTATTTATGCAATATCCATGATATGTAGTCGTCAAAAGATGGCATTAGATAATTGGTAAGGAAATGATGAATCGACAAGGCACAAATTATAAAACTTGTTGTGCGATTTTGAACTTGAATGGAGACACAGAAGATCCTGAGACCAAATCAACTGCCCTTCCTCACGCTTCTGATTGAACTTTTGCTCTGAGAACAGAATTGCGCCAGTAGTTCTTTCCCAAGTTCCAAATTGTATTAACTGCTCCATTTCCAAACATACACAGAGAACTCCAGTAGTATCAACTGGTATATTAACAAAATATACATATTTAATGACGTGTCTCTTGAAAAACAATAAGAAAGAAAAAAAAAATCTAAATTAAATAAAAATGTGGATTGATTTCTAAAAAAATTAAATTTTGTATGCGTAAGTGTTACGGGTTATGCTGGGTCAGAGAAATAAAGGCAAAAATGAAGAATGCAAATAAGAAATGGAATGAATTTGATAAATTGAAGGAAATATATCGCAAATGCAAAGATGCTAATTGAAGATAACAACAACAATAAAGGAATAGGTTGGTGTCATAATATTTGGGCTGATATTATATGCCTTTTACAAGACAACGTTTGGGTACTTTTCATGAATAATTTGGTTAGCACATTTAGAAGGAATGAAATGTATGAATAACGAATCAGACAATTACTTGAATGAAATGATAGAAACAATTATTTTACATCGTTTGATTTTTTTTTTCCCCTCAGTTTATTTTCTGTTTCTTCCACTTACTACAAAAATTCATAAAAAAAAAAAATTAAGTTAATCGGTACATGAGAGTAAATATATAAAAATTACTTGAATAATTAAAAGTTTAAAACTTCAAAAGTTTAGCACAAATATCAGTAGAGCAAAACCAAATTTGTATTATAACATAAGCACATTTGTTAAGTTATTATTCTTATCCTGGTATTCTAGGTAGCTACTTTCCTAATGGAGAGAAAGTCATGGTCCCATTCAAAAATGTTAGTAGTAACGTCATAGCAAGATTATTTTATAAACGATATAAATTATAAAACACCACAAACTCATGCTTCTCTCTGAGCTCTCATCTCCTTCCCCAGTCACTAAAAACTCGCCTCCTAAAACCAGAAACCAACAAGAAAGACAGAGATGAGCCACCAAGCACTCTTGCTATTCTCACTCCTATTTCTACTAACCCCACGCCAACACCTCTCCGCCAGAGACTCACTGGACGAAGCAACGGCTCTCCTCGCCGTCAAAACCTCCCTCTCCAGTTCCAACCCTCTCTCCGCTCTCTCCAGTTGGAACCTCTCTGCTTCGCCTGATCACTGCCGTTGGTCCTACATCCAATGCTCCTCCGACGGCCACGTATCTTCCCTCGACCTCTCCAGTCTCAATCTCTCTGGTCCCGTCCCCTCCACTCTCTCCCTCCTCCCTTCTCTCCAGTTCCTCAACCTCTCCAACAACCTCTTCAACGGCTCCTTCCCTTCCTCCTTATCCCTCTTAACTAATCTCCAAGTACTGGACCTGTACAACAACAATCTAACTGGACCGCTTCCACTCGATGTGGCGAACTTAACTGAGATGAAACACCTCCATTTCGGAGGCAACTTTTTCACTGGAGAGATTCCAAAGGCGTACGGACGGTGGCCCAAGATAGAGTACTTGGCTCTCTCCGGTAATGAGCTTACTGGAGATATCCCTTCCGAGATAGGTAACCTCACCACACTCCGACAACTGTACCTTGGTTACTTCAACTCCTTCTCTAGTGGCATCCCAATTGAGATAGGAAACCTTACCAGCCTTGTAAGGTTAGACATGGCTAGCTGTGGTCTCACTGGAGAGATCCCACCTGAAATTGGTAATCTCAGCAAACTGGACACTCTGTTTTTACAAGTAAATGCACTTGAGGGAAATCTACCTCCAGAAATTGGCAATATGGGTAGTCTCAAATCCCTTGATCTTTCAAACAATTTGATTTCTGGAGAGATCCCTTCAAATTTTGAAAAATTAGAAAACTTGACACTTTTGAATTTGTTCCGGAATAAATTGCACGGTTCCATTCCCTCTTTCATTGGTGATTTGCCCAATTTAGAGGTTCTTCAGTTGTGGGAAAATAATTTCACTGGCGCAATTCCTGAGGGACTTGGTTTGAGTGGCCACTTGCAGTTACTCGACTTGTCGTCTAACCGGCTTACTGGAACTCTACCCTTAAATCTCTGTTTCCGAAACCAGCTGCACACAATAATCACGTTAGGGAATTTTCTATTTGGGCCTATACCGGATTCACTTGGGGAATGTTTGTCCCTTGCTCGAATCCGAATGGGAGAGAATTACATCAATGGGACTATACCAGACAAGCTCTTTGCACTGCCTAACCTCATGCAAGTCGAGTTACAGGATAACCTGCTCACTGGGGGTTTCCCGGACACCGGTAACTCCTTAATCTCTCCTTCATTAGGCCAAATTAGTTTATCCAATAATCAGTTAATGGGTCCATTGCCTCTGTCAATTGGTAACTTCTCTGGGTTACAGAAACTATTGTTGGATCATAATTGGCTGACAGGTAGGGTCCCACCTTCTATAGGTAGGTTGAGTCAGTTGTCAAAGCTCGACGTAAGTTCCAACAATCTTTCTGGCGATATCACCCCTGAAATTTCAAGTTGTAAAAGTTTGACCTTTTTGGACCTTAGCAATAACCATCTCTCAGGTGAAATCCCTAACCGAATCTCCTCCTTGCGCATTTTGAACTATTTCAATTTGTCCAAAAATCACCTCGTGGGACCAATCCCTCAGTCTTTATCCACAATGCAAAGTTTGACCTCAGTTGATTTTTCATACAACAACCTTTCTGGTATGGTCCCCACCGCTGGTCAGTTTGGTTATTTCAATGCCACGTCATTCCGGGGAAATCCTAACTTATGTGGGTCATACCTGACCCCATGCCCCTCGACTAATGCTGAGCGACCACGGCACTCCATCGGATCTCTTTCCTCTGGAGCGAAACTAATCCTAGTAATAACCCTCTTAGTAGCCTCCATAGCTTTTGCAGTGGCTGCAGTAATAAAGGCAAGGAAATTGAAGCAGTCGTCATTGAGTGAGCGTGCATGGAAGCTAACTGCATTTCAACGTCTGGACTTCACATGCGATGAAGTTTTGGATTGCATAAAAGAAGAGAACATGATCGGAAAAGGGGGGGCCGGAGTAGTGTACAAGGGAACCATGCCGAATGGGGTCCATGTGGCAGTTAAGCGGTTACCTGCACATAACTCTTCTTCACACGACCATGGATTCTCAGCCGAGATACAAACCCTGGGTCGGATTCGGCACCGACACATAGTTCGACTCCTTGGGTATTGCACTAATGGTGTTAGCAACTTATTGGTGTATGAGTATATGCCTAATGGTAGTTTAGGAGAGGTTTTGCACGGGAAGAAAGGAGGGGCCTACCTGCAGTGGGAGACAAGGTACAAGATTGCAGTGGAGGCTGCTAAAGGCCTTTGCTATTTGCACCATGATTGCTCTCCGCCTATATTGCACCGGGATGTCAAATCTAACAATATCTTGCTTGACGGAGACTTTGAGGCACATGTAGCTGATTTTGGCTTGGCAAAATTTTTGAGGGATTCTGGGGCGTCTGAATGCATGTCGGCCATTGCTGGTTCATATGGCTATATCGCTCCAGGTATTTTATTTTATTTTTTTGCTTTTTAACTCCTAATAAATTAAAAACATATTTGCATTTTCTCACTGAATTAAAAAATCAGCATTTGTTGAAGTACAAACATGTAGTATTTTCTTCCTGCAATAATTTCTTTACATTTGTTAAGTCTTGAAAGGAACATGATCTAAAATGGTAGAGAAGGCATTAAATTAACCAAAAAATATATATATGTATATATTTTTGTTTGGTTGATAGGTTGCTTTCCAGATACTATTTCTTAAGATGTTGAACATTACACTTGTGTCCTTCATTTGGGTATGACATAAGTTTGGCTTTATATTAGTTGTGGGATATCTTGTAAGATATGCAGTAGTACTAAAAAAAGGGGTATGCAATAGGAAAGCTCTCACTGGTCAAACGTGTGTAAACATACAATTCATAATATTTGGTCCTGAATTTATGAATGTATGACAGATAGTTCTGTAATTTGTAACTTCAACAGTTCAACCTCTGATGGATTTTCCTAGCTAACTGCAAATTTCTTTATTCAAAACAGAGTATGCCTACACACTGAAGGTGGATGAGAAAAGTGATGTTTACAGCTTCGGTGTGGTTCTTCTTGAGCTTGTAACCGGCAAAAGGCCGGTTGGTGAATTCGGTGATGGTGTGGATATAGTGCAGTGGGTTCGAACCACAATCGCCTCCAGCAAAGATGGCGGCCTTTTGAAAATTCTGGACACAAGATTGCCGGGTGAACCCCTGCATGAAGCGACCCACCTTTTCTATGTTGCAATGCTATGTGTAGAGGAGCAGAGTGTAGAGAGGCCTACAATGAGGGAAGTTGTCCAGATCTTAACTGACCTTCCTCGCCCCGCCGAGAGTATAGAAGATGAGAAGGGGATGGAGAAGGACACCGAGGAAGTTGCAAAGTTGGATGACACAAAGGATCTCCTGAGCATTTAATTCGTGAAGAGATAAAAAAAAAGTTGCAAAAAGATTTAGCAGTTGTAGTTGGTAAAAAATGAGCTTGCGTAGGATGAATATGTAGATTTTAGCTTCACACGCTACTGGGAAATTAATGTACATAAACTAGGAAATTGTACTAGTATTGAGAGCCATGTAGTATGCTTACTCCTATGTATTTCCTAATTAGGAAAAATATGTTCTGCATGAGTTTAATTGATATCATCGGCTGTACTAAGGAAAATCAACATTATTCGTATCTATCCAAATCAATAAATATAGCACCACCAAACTCTGTAAAATATCATACTGTTGCTTTGGAGAAATCAGAGAAAAACCAAACTATTGAAGCATAATTATGATGCACAAATGTGGAATGTATCATAGAAATTTAAAAAGAAAAGCGAGAGTGAGTTTACACTCGCCAACATAATCTCGACTGTTATTGAGTTAGATGATGAATTAAGGAATAAGGATTGTTGTTTTTGTTCAACTATAAACGAAGTAAAATCAACCTTGTGGTTTCAATTTTAAATTTTTAATAAATATTTATATCTTAAGGGCATGTTTGGAACGTCAAGAATAAGCCTTATTTCAAAATAGCTTATTTTGAAGGATGCCAAACGTACTTTGGAATAAGATGAATAGGCGATTTTGCTTCCTTATTCTAATTCCAATGAAAAGTCGGACTGGGTTGGGATAAGGCCACAGGTGGGTAAAAGAATATTAAATAGGTTGATGAATAAATATTAGTAATTTATATGGTTTTAGTAGGTTGGTTTCTTACTAAAAATTTATATGGTTCACATCGGTACAAAAGAGGAGACCGGTACAGTGAGGAATGATAATTTGCAATTTCTTTTGTAAGGAATGATGTTTGCATGGATGCTAAAGTATGAGGGTTGAGGCTCAACTATTTTTCTTTTTTTTTTTTCCTGTTCTGCTGGTTTTATTTTTTTTTATAATTTCTGTTCTGTTGGTTTTTTCTGATTTTATCAAAAAAAAAAAAAAATGAGACCGGTACAGAGATGCATTATGCATCAGAAAATGTTTCTTTGTTAGATGGCGCCAAATAAAAGATAGTAGGTAATATAATGCAAAAGTTAGTTGAAAAATATAAATAAAAAATCATTATTTTATATTTTTCTTTTGTTCTTATTCTTAGCTAACCATCCAAACAACATCGAGAATTACATGAATTAGCAATTCTTCACAATTTCTTATTCACCATCCTTATTCTTGAACAAACTATTCTATTTTTATTCACCACACTTCTAAACACACCCATCTGTAAGCTATTATATTCTATTCTCCTCCTTTTCCTGAATGAAATATTTGGATTGGGACTTGGGAGAGTGGGAGACAGGAATGATATCCTCTGGGCGGCGGGCAGAGTGTCCATCGACATCACAACTGTCCGATCGGTTATGGGTGTCCGTGATTAGATCGGACGGTAGTGATGAGATAGACATAGTGCACTGTGCAGAGGATACTGATCCGTCGGAGACTTAGCTTTTGCTTTGCATAATTAATTTGAAGAAAATAAATAAAGATATCGAGTGTGTGAGTGTGTGTCGTACAGCATGGCGGCATCTCCAGAACAGAACAATTGTTTCCTTGTTTTTATGCTTCCGTGTTATAGTCCCCCACTACCCTCTCGTATCTTTTGATTTGATCCATGACGTGAATCAAAATAACTAATAATTAGAAAACAAGAAAAAGAATGTAGTTGGGCTGACATTTCTTCTTTGGAGGTCCTTGTATAGAAATAAGTTCTCTTCATGATCCTCTAAAGTAGAAAAAATGCAGAATAGATGGATTCATCTATGAATAAGAGCGGAAATGAAGAAGGGGGTCGTCTATAGGAAGAATAGTTTTTTTCTAGACATTTAAACAAGTTAAGAATAAGAAGAAGAATAATTTTTTCTTAGAAATAGCTTCTTACGAGAAATAACATCTTCCAACAATTATATATACATAATTTCAACAAAATTAGATAAATGCTAATAACTAAATGAAATTTTATGTGCTTTTTAATTAGTATTTTATTTAATATTAAAATAATAATTTTTAATAATTTATTTAAATTAATATTAATTTGTTTATTCCTAACTCACCATCCAAACAACATTTATTATTCCCGGAATAACATCTTCCCACTCTTTTCAAAAGTTACATACTTTCCAGTATTTTTTTTTTCAAAAGGGCCGTTTTGATCGCTTAGGAATAAGAGGAATAGCCTCTTCCTAGGCGGAAATTTATTCCTAACCATCCAAATTCTTTACAAAATTACACACTCCCTAATGTTTTCTGCCTAAGAATAAACTATTCTTCTTATTCCTAAGCGATCCAAACAACCTCTTATTCCTTCCTTATTCCCATACCATTCAAATGGCCCCAAAGATATGTAAAAGGGATCACTAAAAAAGTTGCCGGATTTTTGTATTAAAAACAAATCGATTTCGTATGTAACATTCCATTTATAAAATTGTAAGTAGCGCTATCAATCGTATTGTACAGTACGGTAGAAGATATTTTTATATCCACACCTGTTAAAATTTTTTTATTCGTATCCGTTAAAAAATAGGTTTACATGTTAAGAATTAACAATAAGGGTAGGATAACGGTATATAATAAGTAACAATATTATTATTAATTTTATAAAAAATATATAATGTGCTAAATAAGTAATATCAAATAAAATATATAGATAAAGTACAACATTTAGATAATACTTTGGATATAATAAAAATCATGAATTTCGATTGAATTCATGAAATTTATACAACTATTATAAATTAATATAATATAGAGTACAAATTAATTTTTCATTAACATAAATAAATTTAGGTGAAGATCAAAACTAATAACATATCTTAAGATATATGTTAATAACATGATTAATTATATATCACTATATTTGTAAAATTTTATCTGTTAGATAATGGGTACGGAATAGTCCTTATCTGCATCCGTACCTGTACCTGATAAGTTAGCGAAAATTTTTCTTTATCCATATTCATACCCGTTAATTTAACGAAAATAAAACTTTCCTCATACCGCCTTATCAAATACGGTACGAGTAAGATAAACAAGTAAAAAATAATAAGATTGATGTACATTTGACCGTACAGATTTAGACGATCAAATGTCATATATTTCATTATATTTTTTTTTTGGACGAGCGATCCCTTCCATCAGGCTTGAATCACGGTTGGATATATTAATATGTCTTGTTTTTTAGTACTCTTTCCATTTTCCGCGGATATGATTCACTTTTTTTTTAGTAATATGAATAAAAAATTTTAAAAGTTTATAATGCCTTTTCTTTTTTTTACTGGATAATTAAGTAGACAGTTATAAATGGCAAAAATATTGGAAGGAAAAAAATTTCGCATAAAAATCTGTTATAAACCTAAATATTTTCCTCTATCAAATTATTTTTTACCCTCGTTGGACATGTTTCCACAAAAAAAAAATTATGTTTTGAACAAAGATTCTAATGTCTCACTTTTAACATATTTACAAAAAAAAAAAAAATCTGATGCAATGTGGTGCCATGCACACCTCGCACAAGGGGTGTAACTTCTATTCTAGCCATTGGATCAAGCCAAAATTTTGACAAGAGTCCCGTGGCTCATTTCGTGAGCTCAGCTCAGATTTGCGAGATTCGCATCTCATTTCATGGACTTTGGGACCTTTCTTTATAAATTTCAGGATTTTAGCGTTGTTTTAGCAATTTTTATGTATTTTGTATTTTTAGGATTCTATATTTGCTTATTTAAGATAGCCGTCGTATTTTTTGATGATTATTGATGTTTTAAAATTGAACTTTATCAAAGAATTGATTATACACGTGATCTCAGAATAAAAAAATCTCTTTTTTTCCCGTATTTTTCCATTACCTTTTTTTCTATTTCTTCGTGCATCAAAATCAAAATTCAAATAATGAACTAAAACTGCATAATTTACAGTGATTTATATTTATTAGCATATAATTATTTTTACATTTTTGTAAGTACTTCGTCGAAAATCAAATAAAATCTTTGTTTTTTTTTGCGGGAATTATAAAAAATTTATGTGGCTATGAATATATACAAGTTATTGATTTTGACTCAAATAAAATCAAAATATCTAAATATTTAATGTAGGTATAAGGAAAATGATCAAAATAGCATGCTAGGGCACGTCATGTGAGGTCTTTCTCCACGTCTCCGTGATATTCCTGCACCGTTTGTATCAAAATACTCGATTATTGAGTTGTTTTCCATCGAAAATATATAAAATAATTGCTGATAAAAAAAATATATAAAATAATTTAGAACCAATGGTAGAACCAAATCTTGGCAAAGAGAGCATATAAACACATCGAATATAATGGGTTAAGTCACAATTTAAATGTAAAGTCCGGCCATGTATCTAAATCAGAGATATCATAGCATATAATAGTTTATTGTAAATATTTAAATTTTATTTTTTTGAACTATTAATATTCTGAGAAAAAAAAATGATAGATACAAAAAAAACACACACACACGGACCATCCTCATTTGTGTTTTTTCATAATATAATCGGAACGACATCTCAAAGGTTTCGTTATGTGATAGCATAATTCTTCAGGGTTTTTTACTAAAATTTTGTGAAAAAACATTCTATTCTGGAAGTAAATGATACACAGGGAAATGACAAGCCACGACAGGAAATCCGGAGAAACCATTAGACAAAATGTAAAGTTTTCTTTATTGGAAAATAAGAATTGATTAGATTCGCAACGTACGAGTGTCAACCTTTCAACCAGCACACGTATCTGTGAAGTGCTTTCCTCACGCTCCGAACTGGAGATTCACTCCTATAGTCCTATTTGGACGAAAATATCCTCACATTTTAAACTCAGAAGAATTGACATAAATTGAAGAAATTTCAAAAATATTTTCATCTAAAATGGAGTGGATCTCAAAAATCAGGAGTGTATGAAGCAATTCTCCCGATATCTTTACGAGCTGCTCTTCAAACTATTCTTTTTCAGAATTTAGAAATATATATATATATATATATATATATATATATATATATATATATATAGAATGGATTCAATCAAAGCGCTTTGATCGGAGTCTCAGTTAAACCCCGTCGGTTCTCAATTTTGAAAGTTCAAACGACTGATCCGAACCGTCAAATATGATCTCCATATTGAAATCTCCTTGGCGACCAAAATTTTCATTTTTTTGAATTTTTTAAGTATTTTTTTTCGGATTTTCAAAAACAACAATTTTTGTAGGGTTCAGAACAAATTAGATTAACGATTTTTGAAAATTCGAAAAAAATACTTAAAAAATTCAAAAAAATGAAAATTTTGGTCGCCAAGGAGATTTCAATATGGAGATCATATTTGACGGTTCGGATCGGTCGTTTGAACTTTCAAAATTGAGAACCGACGGGGTTTAACTGAGACTCCGATCAAAGCGCTTTGATTGAAGACTTTCTATATATATATATATATTATATATAAAGTGCGAGCATAAAAATTACAACATTTTGTCCTCGGCCCCTGAGGCCTGAGCTTAGGTTTTAGTGTTTTCAATTGTTGGCAGGCAATGATGCAAACATAAACAAGACATAACTTATTGAAATTAATAAAAAGAAATAAAAATACAGAGATGAAAACACACACTTTCTACTTTCTAGATCTTCTCTCGTTGAATCTTTTTCGCTGTTGCCTGACAATTTAATTTACGGTGTTAGGTGGATCTGACATGAGGCGAGTAATAATTAAAGCGTGCGACCGGGGGCCTAGTTTTGTCACTTCTCACTTACACTTTCTCATAATTTAGGATTCACTCTGTCCCGAGCATAAGCTGGGATGTACGATTTTTTAACCCAATCGGACGGTTGGGGTCAGCTTTAGATGGGTGCTACTGCTTTGCGTCAAAAGCCACTATTTGAGAATTGTGTCATACCATTTGAAGATGTGAATGCCGCATTCTGATCATAGTGGCTTTGATTTAACTCCAGAAATAGTGAAAAAATTTTGTGGTACAAAAATCCTATTGAAATTCAGTTGACAGCTTCTGTCAATCATTAAAAAAAAAATCCAATTGAAATCATGATAATCAATTTATGAAATAAAATGACAAGCACATAAGCTTACGGAAATATATGTAAAGGATTTGGTCAATTGTGTTTTAGGAACAATTGGAGTGACTTTGAGAGAAGAAGAGATGGCGTTGGAAAAAATTATACTTTATTGTGTGTTAATTTGGATAGTTAAAAAAAATAGTGCAAGAATACTTCTAATCAGAATAGCAAGAAAAGAGTGTTAATTTTATGATAATTCAAATAATACAGATATTGTTTGAATTGCATAAGTAAGAACGAGAATCTGCTGTAGTTTAAAAATATTAAATTAATAAAATAGTGTCAATTCCAACTCTTATTTCGTTATAAATGACATTATTATTTTTTTGACAAACTAGATACCGTCTATCCAGTGAATAAATGACATATCTTTGAGTTAAATTCCAATGAAAAAAGGAGCTTATTTTTAAATAATGTTTTAACTTCATTTATCCAAAACATGATGGAATCGCATCATCAGCCAACTTTTGATATGAACAGTTAGATTTAATGTCAATGGTTAATGTGTGCTCCGTGCATAATACCAGATTGATAGACCACAAAAATTTTAACTGTCGAAATTAGATCAAACGGTTCGGATAAAAAGTTGGCACTTTGTCAACATTAAGATACTGGCCCAAAACATGATAGCATACCTAGAAAAATATTTTCAGTATGAAATTTTCTTGGAAAAATCAAGTTAATAAACACTTACGTACGGCCCTGAAGTCTAAGCTTACACTTTGTTTCAACTTTTATCGGTCTAAATTTGCTTTTGTTTAGGACTGTAGGTAGACTATGCTTTTTTCAATCACAAAATGTACGTTAGTTTCCGAAAGATATTCTGTCATTATGTGTTGGTTGGCCCTGGTTCTACGTTTAGGCAATTCGAATAACACTATAACAGTGCCTTCGTGAGTGAACATTTCGAGGTGAAATGATGAAAGAGAAGACAATTCTGATCGATATATTCTCTTTCGTTATGGAAATGAATTCGTTAAATGATAATTTAATGCCTATGGACATGGACCGTATGTTTAATATGGTCAGATATCTTATGCGACTTTTGATCTAATTACTTGACCGAGCTCAAATTTTGAGAGCCGAAAACAATTTAAACTAGTAACTTATTTGGAGATGGACAGTTTATATTTTCTTCCAAAGGTAGCCCAATATATTTTGAAGCATGAATCAGACCACGAAATTGGATTTTTGTTTTATGAAGTACATTCGGAATAATTCTCGAAAAAACTAGCATTATTAATTAACATGATTGAAAATTTATATTTTCAACATTATTGGCTACGGTTTTTGTTCTCTAGCGAGGAGCATATTTGAGAGTAGCTCGATGCCAGGTAGGAGACAGAATTTTGACTTAAGAGGTCAAAATTTCGACTTAGGCAGACTAAATTTTGAAAGTAAAAAAAAATCGAAAAAATTGATAAGAAAATAATATTACATTATTTTATAGTAGTAGTTTTTCTAAACATGAATTGAATTAAATACTATTAAAAAGTAATTTTTTCTTAGAAAATAATGAGAAATTTTTTTCACATTTGAGCAATATATTATATGTGATTTTTCGTCTTTCAAATTTGCTCTAAAAGAAAAAAATTATAATTGAACTAGTTTGAACAAACAATCAACTAAACTAGATTGTATTTGATCTATATTTATTGTTTTTGAACTCTTTTATTAGAGATGCAATATATTATATATTAACAAAATTTAGCATATAATTCAAAAGCTCTTCACATAAAATAAACATCTGGGGGGGCAAGCCCTAGGGGCAGAGTCAGGAATTTCATTTGAGGGGGGCAAAATTCATATGTAAAAGAATGATTAAAATAACATAATAAAAAAAATAAAATTTTAATATTAAAAATATTATTACTAATTAAATAAAAGAAACAAAATTTTTTTCGCCAACAGTTCATCTTAACTTGAAAGAATCCATTATGGTTCCCAAAAATTATATTAGAGATAATTAATGAATAATTTTGTTTATGTTGTTTGCGTAAACTGTCTTTTAAGTGAATAATATTTTTTTTTATCATTTTTGAAGAAATTATTATGATACTAGATGTAGCAGTACATGGAATTTCATCAAATTGCACAAAAATGGAAATAAATTAATAGTCTTTTTAAAAATCTAAAAAAAATGTCATTCCATTTATTTTCTTTCAATCAATATTACAATTCCTGTCTCTTAAATCAAATAATTAAAACCTATTTGTCTATAAAATTTTGTATTGAAAAAATATTTGAACTATGGAATTAATTAGCATACTAAATTTGTGAAACAATACTTGTACTTATCCAATCGGCCAATAAAAAATACTTAAAAGCCAAACCAAAAAATTGAGACAATACTCCATTATTCCAATTGAATCCAGAAAAAAAAGAAACTATGGACATAGCGCGAGAGTGAGACATGATTGATTGTGCTTCCATTTTAATTGAGGGGGAGGGGGGGAAATTTTTTTTTTCCAAAAAGATTTCTTACAAACAACTAAATCAGTGCAACCACAGGGGTAATTGCCCAACACAGCCCCCGTGCTCCCTCCGCCCCTGGATGTCTTTCAAGCGTAAAGGCTCTTTTGCTCTGATTTATGAAAGATTTGTGTATGGTGCACAATGTTAATTAATTAATAATATAAATAATTTTCATTAACGATTGTTAATGATATCAACTAAATATAGTATGTACACGATAATTACCTAATGTACGAATCTGAATAATAAGTGTACGAATCTGAAAATCAATCCAAGGCTTTGCAATTTCGTTCCAGACTGATTTGACTAGCTACGTCGCAGTGATCTGTGATCACTTTGTTGGTTAATAATAGACAGAATTTAGCTTTCAGTCTTTCAATAGAGGCGTCCATACAAGTCACTTTTTTTTATTAAAAAAAAAAGGACAAGTTACTTTTGGCGTTTTGCAATAATTCACTGAGCTAGTGCATTTTGAAATGAGGGGAAATAATTACCATGAGGGACTCAAATCAGTTAATTCTAACAAAAATTTCAGCAAAAAAATAAATAAATTGTAAAAATTTGAAAATAAAAGTTTCATATTTTTAATGGCATGGTGTTAGTTTTCAGTTAGACTAGTTTGTACTAACCATAACTTTTTTTTACTTGATAATGAGGTAAGACTTTTTAAGACATTCAAAAATAAATCAAGAGTTTGAATCCTATGGTTGGGTAGTTAGGGTTTTTAAAGGTGAATTTCTTATGTTTTGTTTATAAATTTTATCCTTAACACTAATTTGAAAAAATATATATTTTTTAAGATATATTAGAAGTCTAAGCTATCTAATTTATTCTTAAATTAAATATCTATAAAAGATTTTCAGTCAGATTTCGAACCCGTGATCTAATTTGAAAATTTATATGGTAAAAGAGAAGATTATTTTAGCTCGGATGTTCCCACTTCCAACTCGTTACCGATGAGAGGTTAATTATAAACAGAGGTTACAAAACTTCCATTATCACAAAACGATTTTTTTATGAAAATTATCAGAGTGAAATGGAGTGTTTGTGCGTCAGTGCCACACGCCCATCCATATGAGCAGAAATTATTTGTTATATATGCATATTAAGTATATTATTATTATAACTGATGCGCCAACAATAGAACAAAAGAGAAATATAATGGAAAAAGTACCAACGAGAGAAATTTTGTTTTTGAAATCAGACAGAATTTTAAATTTTTGATAAAGATTTAATTCTCAAAACATAACTAAAATGTTATAAGATATGACTGTTGTCTTAAATAGACAAATACACAAATCCTAGAAAGATAAAATACACAAAAATTACTAAAACAATCCTAAAATTGCTAAAATTATAAAGAGATGTCGAAAAGTCCTTGAAGAAAGGCTCAAATCGCAATTCTGAGCTGACGGATCCGATGGTCGGATCAAAAGTTACGCCTCTTTTTGTGAGTGTGCGCGGGACCATATTGCATCAATAAGGTAACACTGTTTATTAATTATCCATGACACACATATAAATATAGTCCCTAGATCCTATACGACATCAAATGGAACTTGATATGCGTATCTGTGCTGTATCGGGGACCGTATCAGTGAGTCAAATTGATTAAAATAATCTAGTGCATCACGTGACACGTCCGGTTCGTATCGCACACGAATGATACACGCATCCGATATAGGATACGGCAGTAAAATAGAGTATCCAAGTAACATAGAGCTCTACTAATTAGGAAGGTGTATTTGATTTGAAAATGTAATAAGGGCAGATTCTAGGATAACAAAAGTCGTCGTCAGTTGTCCTATTTTCTGAGTGCGTTTTCATATACAATTTACAGAAGTATTATTAGTACAATGCAGTGTACTTTATTCAAATATATGCACATGATCCGCATAACAGCGATTCAACTTTACACAGCTTTACCCGCTAATTGCAAGTACTTTATCGAAACAAACTATAAAGCTGTAAAAGCAAATTAAGAAAACAAAAGAGAAGTTACTTTCGAACAAAACTCATGTACTCGTATGCAAAAGATTAATCATAAATTCATAACTCATAAGAGTCGCGGCTTTTGGTACGAACTAGGTGCTTCGTGCTTGTGCCGCACCAGCCCACCAAGCTAGCATGTGTTTCTTTTCTGATGCACTATGTGAAAACAAGGCTATGCGAATTTCAAGATCAGTACTATTGAGAAAATTTATTTCTCTGATGTTGCAGGCTATCCGCTATCCTCTTATCATTTTCATTAGCGTACGTGTACTCTATTCTAAGGGGTGACAATGCTAAATTATATTAATGACGATTTCGTAATTATTCTACACTATCGATGCTAAAGCATTTTTAGGATACATTTACACGATCCAATTAAAAAAAATAATATCGCCATTAATTTTTTTCGCATGTGAATCAATGAAAGAGTGTGTGAATTTCAGAGAACAAGAGAGTAGTATGAAGAAGAAAGCTTGTATTGATTGCATGAATGTGAAGTGTGTCTCAAGAAGAGAGTACATATATATATAAGGCATCCTTAATCGCTAATTAAGAACTGTAACGGTCTAATTGAGATAGTTGAACATGTCCTATAATTATAAGTGTAACAGATAATGGTACGCCAGATTTATGCAACACATCTTATAATCAAGTTTTTAAATTGCTCTAACACTAAATTAAAAACATCCAAAAGTCTTAAAATCGTAATGAAAATTATTCTATATATTGGGCCAAAGCATAATTTCTTCCCTAGTTGGGTTACCTTGGAAGAACCGGAAAGCCATTTATTTTGGAAATTGATTACTGCCATCTGCAATTTTGCCATCCCTGTCATCGCTAAATATAAAGTGAACATATACAACAAATCAAGTGAACATATAGACGATCTAAGTGAACACATACAAACAAATAAGTTCAATGAAAATAAGTTGAATATGCATGTAAACTTCTTAACAAGTGATGACAACACTTATTTGTTTATAAGTGTTCACTTAGATTGTCTATATGTTCACCTTATTTACTGTATATGTTCACTTTGTATTTAGCGATGACTGGGATGGTATATTTGCCGATGGCACTTATTCCTGATTTATTTTCATTTATAAAAATTGTACGGAACGGATGAAAAATGGGGTCCATATATACTCTCTTTTTGGTCTAGAAGACAAATACGACAGACATTCCATGACTTCAGCCATCAATAAATCAAATTGGTCAAGAAGAATGATTTGTTCACCAAATTGTCTTCAAAGTATCATTAAATCGGCTTTCTTACAAAAAAAAAAAAAAAAAATCAAATCTCCCCTCCCAGAACGCATGCGCTCTTAGTTTCTATTTAGTTGTGGTTAATATAAATAAGCTGTGGCTACTACGCAAATATTTGAAACTGCCGTTCAATTCTTGTGATTTGTAGGGCTCATCTACTGATCAAAATTAAAAGGAAAAAAAAACTACTGAATAAGGGTGTGTGTGTGTGTGTTACGTTTCAGTCTTAAAATACTTTCCTGAATTGAAATAACAAAAAAATTATAATTTGAAAGTTAATGGACATTTAGTTAGTATTTTGTACTGGGTATGTATGAAATTTCATGTGATTGCAATGTCATTCAATATTTCATTGCAAATTATTAGATCCAGATGAATGTATTTTTTTATACATAAATAACAAAATTTGCATCTATATGATCATTATTTAAAAAAAAAATCTGATTCAAATTTCATCGTTAAAAACTATCATCATTTTCCGGAACACCCAAGTTTAGAACTTCTGGTTTACTTGCAAGTTTCCAATGGCAAGTATATAAAGGCATTTTTTTCTCTATCAACACAACTTTGGCGTCCTTGTTTCATTCATTTATTTGCTAACTTTTTACTGTATGTGGATCCCATGAATCAATAATTCCATGTTTTATGTTTCAAGTCGGTTGTACTGGACGAAATAGGTGCCTGTCGGAAATTAAGTAGGTTTTTGTAATTTTGTCATGTGCTGACATTCTTTGTATACGTGTAAACATGTTTTTTAGTTTTTAGACTTGCTCTCATTCTCAGATTCTTATTTGTCATTTTGTTTTACAATAATTAGTCAATGAAGAAAGAAAAGCAGCTTTGCATTTAATTATTCTTGTACCTTGCTGTATCCACGCATCGAATTAATATCACAAGTTAAACATATTTTGATCAGTTCTGTAACAGTAAATGGCAGAATGAAAGCGACTTTGCGTTTCTAACTTTCGGACCTTTGATGTATACATTGAATATTACAAACTAAACATAGGTTCAACAGTTTTGTAACAGAAAATGGCAGCATTTTACAAGCTGCCTGGAGACGAAAGTAATAGGCAAGGAGCTAATTATTGAAGATTGTGTGGATCAAATTGAAGGGAAAATGATAGAGTGGATTTAAAAATTTCAGTAATTTGCAATTATATTTTTTTTATCTTCTAAATAGGCCTAATTTTTTATGAAAAAGTTCGATTTTTCTTTATGACCAAATTCCAAAAAAAATTGTAATATCCTCTACATTAATTTGGACCCAAAAATTAAGGTCAACAGAGACTCACATACTTCTTCCGATTTTTTTTATTTTTTATTTAGAAGTATTTTTATTAATCGAGCAGTTAACTATTTTTTTTTAAAACTAAGTCTGTCCTTAAAAAAGAACGTTTGATGTATTCTTTAATTAGAAAATCAAATGATATTGCTTTCTTTGAGAACTTTCTTAAAAGAAAATAGTTGGATGTATTCTTTTATTATTTTTTTATGAGATCATGAGAATCAACTATGATTGCATGCTTTCTTTGAGAATTCTCTTAAAACAAAATAGTTAGAGCTACCGTGGCATAACTGCATAAGTGGTATGTGTCCAATTATTAAGTAGAATAATTGACTAAATTACTTCGGAAGTCGCTTGCGGATTTGTAACAATTTTATTTCTGGCCTACTTTTGATTCATCTATCACAAATTACATGTCGATCGATATTTGTAGAATATACAAGGTCTGCCCCCAGAAATTATCTTAAGTAATTATCCCTTTTTTTTTATTAACTATTTCCACTTCCGAAGTGATATCTTGAAAACAACTCGAGTTCCAATAATAATAATCAGTACATTGTACAGTTCACTGTGAGTTATGACAATTAAAATTGCATCTCATCAGGTTACACTTGCAGGAAGTGAAAATGTCGTTATTAGCTACATCGTTATCTGCGTAATTTATTATATTCAAACATTCTTTAGGTGGGGACAGTACAATAATAAATTAGAAAAACAGCCAAGAGTGGTTAGAGGAAATCCAACAAGAATTGTACAAAAACAAAAAATGACTTGGAACGGACCAAACGTAGACGGACACAGTATGAAGGAGACGCATTAACTTCATCTCCATGCCCTTGTGGCCGTGCAATAGAAATGCGAATTATATTTAAGTTAATTATGCGTACGAAATGCTTATTGAATGCGGCTCCATAGTACAGTAATATTCCAGTTCTATGCCATATTCCATTGTCATTGCTTGTTTCGATATGGCAGTTTGCCTAGTGTTGTGTGCTCATGTGAAATTCTTGAAGATGTAAATAAATACTTGTGTTTGGATGAATAAGGAATAGGGTATAAGAATAAGAATTTTCGGTTTACGTGCTTATTTAAATTTTTTATTCTTATACCATAGTTTTGTTAGTATAGGAATAAGAACCCTTATTCTTTATTCTTGTGTTGTTTGGATTGCACAAGAATAAGAATAAGCACGCAAACCGAAAATCCTTATTCTTATACCCTATTCCTTAGTCATCCAAACACACTTAGTTTTTGGAAGGATGAATATTCCTTGAATTAAGAACCGTACGTGTAAACGAAAACTGACAAAGTTCAGTGGTCATTAAAGGGAGTTCTTTTTCCCCCCTCAAATATCATAAAAAAAAATATATAATCTCTGTTTTTCAAAAGCACTATAAGTATATTTAGATTGTATGCTAGGTTAACAAAGTTAGTATGCTATTTCAGATTTTGAAAGAATGTTAACTCATTTTTTTATCAGAAATAACAAAACAGCAAGATTATCTTATATTAAAATAAGTACGATAAATTAGGAGTTAGTACTTTTGTGATCAGTGATAAAATATTTCGAACATCAACTTCACACCAGAGTTTGCACAATTTTCCTTATTTTATATATTTATATTCCAAATATAAAGTTATCAACGATATGAGCTTGTTGTTCTCCATGACTCCATTAACAATCTTCATCTACAAAATGATCGGGCCGCCATGAAGGCCCAAATTTGGTACTGACGTACTGTCCGAAAATTTTTAAAATAGTATTAAATTAATATAATATATTAAAAATAATATCAATATAATAAGTTTAATATAAATAGTATCACGAGATCGGAATCCTGGATTCCGAACGTTAGATCGGAATCCTGGATTCCGATCTAAACTTTGATCGGATTCTGAGTTTCCGATCTAAGCTTAGATCGGAATCCGAGATTCCGATCTAAGCTTTTTAATTTTTTTATATATTATTTATTTATTTATTTAATTTATTAATTAGTTAAATAATTAGAAAAATAGATAATATATTGTAAAAATATTGAAAAAATATGAAAAAAATCAGGAATAATTAAATTAAATTTTATATGTAATTTAGCATTTTTTGGGAAAATTAAATTTATTTTCATTTTAATTAATTTATTTAATTAAAATATAAATTTTTATAAATTATTTAATTAAAATATAAATTTTTATAACTTATTTAATTAAATAAATTGTACCATTTAAAAAGGATTATAAATTTTCAGAATTTGCAGGGATACAAAGGCATAATCCTTTCAGAATTTTCAAAGTTTTATTAATTCTTTCTGCATTTGCAGGCTTAAAACTTTAAACAGGCTTAACTTTTGATAGGAAGGTCCGATTGGGGCGATCGAGGACATTCCGGAAAGCTGGCGACGAGATCTACGCATTTTACTGGGGTGAGACCCCGTAACGACCATTTTCGAGGCCAAAAAACGCTCTCTGAACCTCCAAAATCCACTTTGAAAGTTTGCAAACCTAAAAGCCACTCTAAACTACTAAAAATGTTTTTAAAATCATAAATTAATCATTAAAAAGAGAAATGCAGTAAATCAAGTGAATTTAGTCTTTCTTCTCCGTCTCAGTAAAACATCAATCTCGTGTGATTCCTTTCTAACGCAATCCAGAAAGTGCTTCCTTGATCATGAGACTCGATATGATTGTTTAATATATAATATGAAAATAATATATACAGAGGACGACATCCGGGACGCATATCAAATGGTTGTTTAAATTAATTAAAAATTTATACTTAATTATTCATTTTTAATTAAATAAATTAATTAAATTTATATTTAATTAAATAAATTAATTAAAAAGAAAATAAATTTAATTTTCCAAAAAAAATACTTATAAAATTTTTTTAATTATTCCTGATTTTTTATATTTTTTCAATATTTTTAGAATATATTATCTATTTTTCTAATTAATTAACTAATAAAAGGAAAAAAATTTAATTTTCCCAAAAAATACTAAATTACATATAAAATTTAGTTTAATTATTCCTGATTTTTTCCATATTTTTTCAATATTTTTACAATATATTATCTATTTTTTTAATTATTTAACTAATTAATAAATTAAATAAATAAATAAATAATATATAAAAATTAGATCGGAATCTCGGATTCCGATCTAAGCTTAGATCGGAAACTTAGAATCCGATCAAAGCTTAGATCGGAATCCGAGATTCCGATGTAACGTTCGGAATCCAGAATTCCGATCTTGTGATACTATTTATATTAAACTTATTATATTGATATTATTTTTAATATATTATATTAATTTAATACTATTTTTTAAAATTTCGGACGTACTGTCCTACAATACCCAGATTGTTATGCAAACTTCAAACCTGCATTAACTAGTTCCTGGACTGGTCCAAGTCGATCTGTGCATAAAACATTTCGGACCACAATAAATTCAATTTAGTAGCCGAGTCTCATAATACTCTGTTTTATTCGGCCCATTTATCTTGTTGTCCGTCCCTCTCCAATTCTCCAGAAATACAAAGTGAACACATAAAACAGACAAGATAAATATATAAACGATCAAAGTGAACACTTACAAATAAATAAGTGTTGTCATTTCTTGTTCAGATTTTTATATGCATATCCAACTTATTTTTATTGAACTTATTTATTTGTATGTGTTAACTTTGATAACTATATGTGTTCATCTTATCTATTTTATGTGTTCACTTTCTATTTAGCGATGGCAAGGGATGACAAAACTGCAAATGATAGTAATCAATTTTTCCAATTCTCTCACTCTCTTTTCCTCTCTGCTCTATCCGATTCTCAGTTTCCCTCGGTCGGGAGGCCGTGACGTCGTCTCTCATCTGACAGGCCGGGCCTCTTTCGGCCTCTCTGTTCCCTTTTCCAATACTGAGCATGTTGATCTACCATTGAGAGATTGATTCTTCACAACCTGTCCTGATAAGAACTTAATGAATGGATGTGAATTGTCAAACTTAATGTTGTTTTCAAACTGTTCAATTTTAAAGTAAAAAATGGATGGAGTGATGCCAGTTTCACATCTTTGCTCAAACTTTTGCATAAAAAATTTATTCCAAAAGATAACCAATTATCAGATTCAATTTATAAGGCTAAAAAGATATTATGTCCTTTGAAAATTGGAGTTGAGAGAATTCATGAATGCAAATGACTATATATTATTCCGGAATGAGTATGGAGATTTGCATAAATGTCCAAAGTGTAATGCGTCACAGTATAAATCGAGGGACGATCAGATTGATGATGAAGGTAGTAAGGGACCAGCTGCGAAGGTGGTGTTTTATCTCCAAATAATACCAAGATTCCAACAACTTTTCTCTAATGCGAAGGATTCATACATCATTGAAGTGTTCCCCTTTTAAGGCTTTTATATCGCCATGAGCAAAGGAAATTGCCAAGTGTGATAGTGAAGTGGGAGTAACAGGGAAGCATTGAGACAGAGGAATCAAAAATTAAGAGAACATGATTTGCAGGTAATAAAGGATAATTTAGAAAAAGCACAACACAAAATGAGGAAATATGCAAACAAAGAGATGAGAGACAGTTTAAAGTGGGAGACTAGGTGTACATGATGAAGTTGCAGCCATATAGGCAGATAATTGTATCTGGGCATGCTCATTCCAAACTCACCCCTAAATACTATTAGACTTTTTCGAGATTTTACAAAAGATAGGGGCTGTTGCATATAAATTGAGTTTTCCCTTGGGATCAACCATACACCCAGTTCTGCATGTGTCTTAGCTGAAGTAAAGTGTGATGATGGAGTTAAGGTAGCCCCACATTTGCCAATAGTAGGGCCTGATGGAGAATTAAGAATTCAACCACGACAGGTTTTAGATAGAAGAGTAGTGAAAAAGAAAAATGAGCTAATGTTCTAATTGTTGATTCAGTGCATAAACAGGCCTGTCTTAATGTCTTGTCTATACTTAAATAAAATCAACACAAAATTAACTCAAGTAGTGAGCTAATTCCTATTTTTCTGTTCGATACAAGAAGAAGAAAGCTCTGCAAAAGCATTTTGAGCGGGCCTAAAAATCAAATTTGAAACTAGCACCTACAATGTCTATACGAGTTTTAGCTAGATTAATGAAAAGACTCTTAATGATTCGTCAATAAGGAGCAATGTGGAAAACATTTCGGACGGAAATAAAAAATGGGCAAGTGGCCGATCAACATATGTTGGCAACTTGGCATTTATACAACTTGGTCAAGCATCACTTTCCCCCTTGTACGAACAACTGTGTAATTGTTTTTTTGTTTATATTATATTTTCTTTAGAAATAGAGGTATTAATTTTATATACAGTGGTGTCATGATCGGTTCAACGTCGTCTTTATTTCTCTTTGATTGACATGTAGAGCCGGTCATTATTTTTATGAACAGTTGCTTCCAAATACTAGAAACCCAGAGACATGACAATAATAAAAAAAAATGAAGAAGGCATGGCAAAAAGCAGACGTTCAGAAAAAGACCAAATTATAAATTACATGGTATTTAAATTTGTTTATACATTATAATTAATTAAACAAACATGACATTAAGAATGATATTAAATTTGATTCTCAAAGCAAATTAGTACTAAGTACTAACAGATTATATAAGCGTGGATTTCGACAACTTCTTATTTTCCTTGCAAAATTTTTTTGTATTATTTTTTGTTCTCGAAATTGAAGTTTTAACAAACTACGGCAGTCTGTTATTGGGGGGGGGGGGGGAAAATCCAACAACAATTAATTTATGAGTAATGCTAGAATCAAACATATAGGACGTCAAACACGATCCAAACGTAGCACATTAAAATTTCAAACGGTCGATCCAAATCGCTCAATATGATCTCTATATTAAAATATCTTTGATAATCAAATTTTATATTTTTTCATATTTTCTAACCATTTTTTTCGAATTTTCAAAATTGAAGGGTTCAGAACTTTTTAGATTGAGCATATTGAAAAATTCTAAAAAAATAGTAAAAAAATTTGAAAAAATATAAAATTTGGTCTCCATGAAGATTTTATAACACAGAACAATTTGAGCGGTTTGGATCCGCCATTCCAATTTTAAAAATTAAAATTTCATCGCGTTGGACAAGTGTACGTGTCCTATATGTTTGACACTAGCAACTCCCTTAATTTATTGCTTAATAATGTTCATGGGATTCACGGCCACGCCTTTTTTTTTTTTTTTTTTTACACACTATTAGCTAAATAACGCTTACAGCACAAGTAGGATATTAGGATGTAGTGTACTACATCTAGCCACGTGGGGGTGGACTAAAATCCTCACCAGTCCTTTAAAAGTGCTGTTTGGAGCCGCCGTTTATTTCTTTTAATATTTAAAATTTTAAAATTCAAATGCAAAACGTTGATATTGTTCAAATTTCACGAGCGAAATTCATATAAGTTTTATGAAATTTGGAATTGATTTGATACTAGATCAAGTGATCAACAAATGAATAAATCTGATTAACTATCACTGATTAATTTTAATACGTTTATAATTTGATCACTTAATCAAGTATTAAGTCGACTCTAAATTTTATAAAGTTTATATGAAAACGCATCGCCCGTAAAATTGAACAGGATGAACGATTTGGATTCAACATTTTAATTTTAAAATTTTTAAAAATTACAAAAAATACAAACCGCTGCTCCAAACAGCCCTTTTAAAAGGACTGCTGAGGATCTTAGTCCGGGGTGTGGGGTACGCATCATAAGTTTGTGATTGTTTTTTGTAATTGGCCCACAAAATAATACCTTTTTTTTTTAACAATTATCTACATATAATATTTTATTCATATTGCACTTATTTTAGTATTACAAATACTGTGAGTGTAATTGCACTAAACTGATATCATATTATCAACTGCATCATGCATCAAAATAATAACTCTGGCTCTGTTTGGATGGCTTCTTCCCGGAATAAGGAATAACCACTTTTTACCAATAAATTTATTTCTAACCATCCAAACTCTTCACAAAAGTTACACACTTCCCAATAAATTTATCCCTTCCCAATAAATTTCTTCCCTTCTTCCTTCTTCCTACCTTATTCTCAACGCATCCAAACGGAGCCTCTAACAGTTAATGTTGCCATAAATTTATTTCAAATTAGAGCTATTGTCTATTTTTATCATTTATCTAATTATGACATAATACAAACGTGATTATGTATATATCATTTTGATCGACAGTTTATTTAAATTAAATACAGCTAGAGTGAAACTTACACTTTTTAAAGTTTATCTGCCATGTCGCAGCCAATTATTTTAGATGACAATAATTCAGCATGAACTACTTTAGATTTTTAAATACATTTAATTTTTTAAATTAAATAATGATTGGTACAACTATTTTAATATATTTAATAAAAAAATTATTTTTAATTATAGAAAATAATTTTTAACTAAAAATAGAAAACTATATTTAACTAAATGCAAAAAGAGGTAAAAAATAGAGACAAAAAAATCATGGATCTTAATTAATAATAGACATGAACAGTCGCAGGTTTATTGCGCTATGTTACTTTGTGAAAATATTTTAATATATTTAACCAAAAAATTATTTTTAATTAAAAGTTAATGCAGTCACGGCTTCTAATTAAGAAGAGTAAACTTCAAGCATATATTTAGATTGATCGGTCAAAGAAAATTGGAAGGCTCAGATAGCATGTCGTATGAGGGGATAATTTTTTTTTTCTATAGATTTGTTAATTAAAAGTCAATACGGTCACGGCTTCTAATTAAGAACGATAAACTTCTAGGATATATTCAGATTGATCGATCAATGAAAATTGAAGGGCTCAGATTGCATGTCACATGAGGGGATAAATATTTTTTTTATATACGAATTAGACATGAACTACCTTAGACTTCCAAATATATCTATCTTAGATTTCCAAATATATTTAATTTTTAAATTAAATAATGGTTGGTACCACTATTAAAACTATTTTTAATTATAGAAAATGCCAAAAAAAAATTCTATTTTTGACCTCTTTTGAAAAGCGGGAACGGTATATAATATATAATATCTTACATTATAGATTATATAAGTTATAGATTATAGATTATAAATTAGAGGAGTTTAATACTCAACAATGATCATTGCAGCTTGATAAAATCTTCAATCACGCTAAAGAAAAAAAATAGCTAAATACAACACTATAATTTTTTTCTTGTTTCCATAAGACTAAGGTACTCTACAATTTTTATTTATTTACTTTTTTTTTGGAAGATAAGATAGTCAAGCCATTTAATTTATTTTAAGATTAAATGAACTCCAAAAATTATAAAATTTAAATAAATACACCTGTCTTTAAATTGAACAAGATTAATGGTTCAGATCAGATATTTAAATCATAAATTTAAAAATAAAAGAATAAAATAAAATGTGGCGTTTGTGGCATCCAAAAATAAAATACTGAAATTCTTCTCTCGTAATAGGAGGATTTTCCTACCTTACTTTTGAATGCCACAAAAACTTCACTTTAATTTTTCTTTTTTATATTAAAATATGAATTTAAAAATCTGATCTGAAAAATGCTTATCTTGTTCATTTTAAACAACGGCTTCCTTATAAAATTTTATATTGTTTATGGATTATTTGGTAGTTGACCAAGCGGCTGAAAATGAAAGAATTTAGCTACCTATGATATGTTAATTTAATATGTTCATTTTCGACTTCTTGATCAAATATCAAATAAAATAAAAAATTATAAAATTTAATTAAAATGCGTTTGTCATTAGAATGAACAAGACCAACGTTTAGATCGACATTTTAATTTTTAAGTTTAAAATAAATAAAAACTATAATGAGATATTTGTGGCAAAAAAATAAATAATAAATAAATAGGACACCCGAACCCTTCTCGTTTAAGACTACTCATTACATATCATCGTTTTCCATAAACAAATAAATCTCCTCCGGAAGTAAAAAAAATGGGCAAACCACGGGACAACAAACTACGAGGGATTTGGCTTCGTAGTTTTAGCAAACAAAACATATAAAATTTATTGTATGATTACAATCGATACGGATCGTTCGATCTAAATGTCTAGAATGATTTATAATTGAGTGAATTTTATGAGCTTATTATTCTATCAAGTCTGTCTTTGAAAATGACTTTTTTCTTTCCCTAACATTATGAGTTCAAACATGAATAAGTCTACTCTCAAATTTGGTATTAACCTAAAAAAAAACCAAGTACAAAAATTAGAGTTGCAACATCCAAAGAGATGAAACAAAAGAATTGTGCTCTCATGTTAATTATTGTCATTAGTTTGCTATTTTGGTTGATCAATTGAATTTAAATCTCACTTTTTGACAAAATGTATTGATCATTTTTTGTCATTAATGTCATATTTAATACTCGTCTTTTATATTTTTTACTCTTCGTAAAATGACATGTGAAAAATGTTATTGCTTTTCAAAAACCGACGACTAAATAATATTCAAAAGAAATATCGGTAGATCCGTAAATTTCGGTAGATCCATAAATACCAGTTAGTTGAATTGATGAACCATTGATATAATTGATATAATAACTTGAAACTTGAAAGATAATAGAGTGATGTCGGTGTGCGGGATGAGGATGGGGGTCGGGGAGGCACTGTACACCGCATTGCCGTACACCGTGCTGACGCTCAGGTCAGTGAGCAACGCAGTGATGATGGCCATGCTGCAGTCCACTCTGGACTCGGTGCACGGAGTGAACCCGATCACACTGGTGGTGTACCAGCAACTGGCCTCCGCCTCTGTCCTCGTCGCTCTCGCTCTCCTCTTTGACCGGTACGTCTCCTTGTATGTTTTTACTTCTATAATTGTGAACAATTAATCGCACGTGCCTTCCTTTTCTAGTCTAAAATTTTTCCTAATTGTGGAAAAATGAAGGATCAAAGGACCAAAAATGGGTTGCTCAGCACTGACTAATCAGTGGGAACAAAAGAGGATACTGATTCTTGTTTATATATAAGGATATTTATCGTACTCTATCACAAAAAAAAAAGATAAAAAAATGGGTGAATCAACTGATAAGTAGGGCTGTCAACGGCACACGTTAGACCATTATGCCGTGACGTTAAGCAAAAACGGAACGGTTAATGGCAGCGCGAAATGTGCCGTTTTGATAATGGAACGGCAAACGAAATGGATAGTGGAACGGAATAGCACATGCCGTTTATTGAAATGGTGTATTTTGTATATGCCGTTTAACGAAATGGTAAATGGAACGGCAAACGAAACGCTGAAATTGTGCCGTTTCGTTAGTGGCACGGTAAACGGAACGCCCTATTCCGTTGCCACCGCACACGTTTGACAGGTCTACTGATAAGCGATTTGTTTTTTATCTGTTTAGGTCATGATTGCTTTCTTGAAAAAATTTCAGGGGGAGGAGGAAACCGAGCTTGCAAATTATCTTTTGGGCATTCTTAATTGGCTTATTACAGTTAAGTCATTCTATCCTTCCGTTTTTATGCACTTTTGCAATGAAAATTTTGTATTGTGTCTTTCAACATCAAACTATCAAAACTAACGTGATGAGGGAAGATATTTATTATAGTATTTGTTTTTTTTTTCCCCTGACTCCAAAGCGTTCCACCTTTTCATTAGAATGAAGAGAAAAAACTGAGCCAGTATAGTTCATATCTGGCACAAATAGAAGTAAAGGACGCATGTAATTTTGCAAAGTATCTCAGGGAAAATAACTTGCGTTTCCATTTGCCTTATTTTTGAAACAAAAAGGATAACAGTACCAGAGCTGCTACTTACAGCGAGTCTCCAGTACATAACAGCATCAGTGCAGAGCGTAGGCATCAACACCATACCTGTTGTTGTGTTTGTTCTGGCTGTTTTAGTGGGTCGAGAAAAATTTTCATGGTGTAGTGCATATGGACAGGCAAAGCTGTGGGGTGTTTTCACCTCTGTTATTGGGGCCATTTTGGTTGTTGTGGCATCTAATTCTGACAGCACCAGTGCATTTAATGGGTTTTGGTTGGGTGTTTTGTTTGTTGCTGCTGCCGTTATTTCACTCTCTGCATCTATCCTGCTTGTGGTAAATTTAAATGTTGTTTTATATTTTAAAAACCTTCTTTGCTTCAGGTAAATGGAAGTGGTAGGTCTCAGACCTACTTGTTTTAAAAAAAAATGTTGTTTTATATTTACCAAATGGTTGACCAAAGTTTTTATACCTACTTTACTTTCATAATATATAAGACTGGATATCCTTCTCTTTATTATTCTTTTTTATTTTGCAAATTTTTGTTTGAGGAATTATATGCCTTTTTGCTTTAAATTAGTTTTATAAAAAAATCTTGTCCAAAGAACATCGCCCAGAAATTTGATTGTAAGGCGCCAGGTGTTAGAAAAACATATGCTTAATATACCTGAGTAATCTTTTAAACTTTTATGAAATATTATTTAGAACATTGTGTTGTGTGGTTTGTCTGGTTATTTGTATTCCTTAGTTTTTTTTTTAAAAAAAAAAAATGGTTTAGGAAAGGGTGGCAATAGAATATGAATCGGATCTTACATTGTCAGCTATGATGTGTTCATTTGGGATGATACAAACAGTCATAGTTGCGGTTATAATGGTCAGAGATTTGTCATCCTGGAAGATTCATACAGATACTCTTGAGCTGCCTGTCATCCTGTTTGGGGTATAGATACAAATTTATCATTTTTTTTTTACATGTGATTCTTTCACATTTTCGTTACTATTCTAAACAATGACACTGGTTACTATTGGACATTAATTTTATAAGTATTAACTCCACTTGATAGTGGTTGTCTTTATCTAGATCTGTAATTTACTGGTTTATCATTTAGTTTGTTCTATTTATTGGATATTTTTATCTTTGGCATGTTGCTGAAATTATTTTCAGGATGATGCAAGATGTATTGACAAAAAATTGCTACGGTAATTTTAATTTTAAGGAGTTCATTTGTTTATTTTTCAGGGGATGTTGGCGACTGGAGTATTCTTTTACGGGCAGAATTGGTGCATTCACACAAGAGGTCCTGTTTTTGGGGCAGTTTTTACTCCGTTGGTTGTTGTTTTCTCTTTTCTTTTTCAGATCCTTTTCTTCAAATCCGAAACAAACATCAAATGGTATCTGTCACTGACTTAATTTTTCTATGTTCAAAGGTCTCTTTTTCCTGTTATAGTCTGACCAAATGGTGCATGTAAAACAACAGGCATTCTTCACCTAAATTTTGTCAGTGTACCTAACAGGGTTTGTGACAGAAGATACTGATCAATACCAACTGGTTGCAATTAATACTGTTTAACAGTACCAATTAGTTTGCCTGGTTCTGAACCAGTGGTTCTTCTCTAATTAGTCGGTCCATCTTATGCCAATTGTAACCAGCTGCCAATCCTTTTCAAGTTACTGTTTGTTTACTTATTTTTTCCTTTTATTCCTGGTCTTTTTGTTTTTCTGCTAATCCATAAAAAAAAAAATGCAGTGTTATAGGGGCGGTGCTTGTGGTAGGAGCTTTGTATCTGCTTCTGTGGGCAAAAACAAGAGATCGTAAAGAGGAAATTGCTCTAATTGACGATAGCGGCACCTTGGAAAGCTCCTCTAGAGAACCATTAATAGTGTAAAATATAGCTTAGCCGATAGGAAGTTAAGGAACTAAAAATAAAATGTGTATTACGAGTTGAGTATTAAACTTATCGGGCTGATATCTTCAAAATTTATCATCGCATCATTTTTTAAGCACACGTTTTCTTTTTTTTTCTCTTTTTTGAAATATTTTTTGAGCACAATTTTATCGTTTTCGTTTTTGGAGTCTCATCCCTATCATTTAGCGCCTCTATCTCATCTTCTTCCTTGTGCGTCTATCTCATCTCCTTCCTTCCTGGTTCTCTCACCCCTAATTCTACTCATACTGCTTATGCTTGCCTCCCTCTTCCCATCTCATGGGAACCTCCACTCCGCACAAAGCCATGACAGTTACTGTTGGTTTAAACAATTAACTCTCGATTTGTCGATTTGCAAAACAACACCAAAATCCTAAACTAACAATTCATTTTAGTGTGTTATAGCAATATTTTGTGAAGATTGGCTTAAAGCAAGTGTGGCACAAGCTTTGGAACTTCAAGAGGCTATTTTGCACAAGCTAGAATCAGTATTTTAGGTTTATTTAAGTCTCAAATTAATCTAAATCATTTTGTTGTCAAAATACTGATTTTCAGGACCAGTGCATTGTATAACGCGATATTGCGTTATACAACGAACCAGTACTGTGTTGAACTTATAATTTGTTTTATTTGCAAAAGACAGTGCGTTACACAACGTTCCAAGACGTTGTACAACGCACTGGACAAGTTATACAACGCTCCTCCTCCATTGTGCAACGCATTTTTCTCTTCTCTCAAGCCAGAGCATTACACAACGCTTTGAACGTTGCACACCGCGCCTTTGTTAACTCTCTAGAGTTTTTCAACTCATTTTTGAGCCAAAACTTCGTTCATTTAATGACATTTAATGAAGCGTTGTATAACGGTGCCAGGCGTTCTGTAACACATCCTTCTCCTTTGATCATTTGTGCAGTTTTTCACACGTTATGTGACGCGTCTCTGCGTTACATGACGTGTCTGACAACTTTCTAGCTGTTGAGTTTGTCTGAGTCTAAGCGTTATAAAACGGGCCCTTTACGTTGTGTAACGCACTGATAACTCAAACGGATACCTTATCTGTTCTGTTTTATTTCAATGGTTATCTATGCGTTACACAACGTTCTGTTGCGTTGTGCAACACACTGGTAACGGTAAGTTCAGCTTTTTGGCTTGTTTATAACGGCTAGTCTTGCGTTGCACAACGCAATATTGGGTCGTGTAACACACTATATATTTCTGAGATGGTATGGAGCTTTTGGCGCCCTCTATTTATACCAACCCTTTTGGGACTGGTTTGACACTTTTGAAACCTTGCAAATCACACCCTTTGAGCTCCAACCAACTAGAACTAATCCCCTCTTGTATTTGAGCATTTGATTAGCAAAATCATTGTGATTAGTGTGCTTATACCAAATTCTAAGTCTAATTGTGAGATATTTTGAGTGTTTTGGTTAGAGCCTCAACTCAATTGAGTGTTTGTGTTGTTAATTCGAGTTAGGCCGATCCACCTTGAGTGTTATTGTAACAAGGTTATTCGGTTCGAAGTTGTAGACACGTTCTTTGTAGAATTGAACGGAGCGCGCCCCTTTCGTGGTAGCGAAACTCCCGGAGATGTACGACTAAGGCTAGCATTTCCTAGCGGGTCGGAACTCCGTAATACATCGCGTTTCATCTCTTTCTCTCTTCTCTTTATTTACTTGCATTGGTTTTGTGTTGTGACTAGACCAAACTTAAATTGAACCAAAAATTGACCATACCGGTTTAGAAATCCAAAATTGTGCCTATTCACCCCACTCTAGGCCTTTATTTAGAGACAACAGTTACAATATATATATAAACACAATTATATTCAATATCAGAATAAAATTCAAGAACAAATAATATAAAAACCATGACAATCAGCAGACAATTAGTTTACAAAACTAGGTCAATTAGTTTACAAAACTAGAACAATTAGAAAAATAGTACTAATTGTCCTAAAAAAAATTAATTGTCTTAGAAAATGTTGTTAACTGTGTTTGAAATTAGGACAATTAGTTTATAGAACTAGGACAATTAAAAGAATAATACTAATTGTCTTGAAAAAAATTAATTGTCGTTGAAAATGTTAATTGTCTTGGAAAGTAAATTTATTGTCTAAAAAAATAATTGCCATGAATAAAAAATAAGTAGGTATCAGCGGAACATCACGGGAGGGATAAATAGACACTAGATGAGAAAAAATGAGGATAATTAATGAGGACGTCAGACAAACTTCTGAAAATGAAAAAAATAAAACACATAATAGATAATTAATGAGGATGCTAAATGGATGATGTGATGATGGAAACTCTGTGATGATCTTAGATAAGAATTTTATTATTTTAGTTTTATAGGGTTAGACACACAGGGATATGTTCCTTGTTTTGTACAATTTTTTCCTTTACGAAATTTCATAATATGATCATATCAATTATATCATTTATTGTTGTATGATCAATTCTCGGTATTATGCAAATACATAGAATTATGTATTTTTTCCCATAGAGCTTCTTATAATAGCTCAATTTGAAAAAAAAATATATACGTACCATTTGCGTAATTTATTCTTTGTGTTTACCAAAACAAGCTAGCATTTGTTTCCATCGCGCTAATATATAGCTGGAGTCTGACATCACGCTTCTATCGGTATTTAGAATCCCGATGTTATCCAAGATGAAAGATCAGACTTTCTGATCTCGAACTTAGCCATAACCCAAATTATAAAATATATAAATAACATTATTTATTTTTATTTTAATAATATTAAGCATTCCCGCAAACATGGGCACATCAGAGTCATGGTGAAGTGCTCCTCTCTAATCGTTACAGTTTCTAACTAGAAACTTTGTACAGATTTGGACTATTAATTTTAGACGGACAATCAAATACAAAATAATATTATATACGGATAAACTGAACATATAAAGTATATGCATGGCTAGAATTCATATCGATCGTTGATCTAAAAATCAAGGATTTTAATAATTCAGCGAATTTTGATAATAAATTCCAATATCATACCAACTTTATTTCTAAACTTATATGATTCCAACATTATTAGTCCTGCTTATAATTTTAGGAGAAATTAGATTCATGTCACCTCAAAGTTGAAATTAGAAAAATATCACTCCAAAATTGAACCTTTGAAAAATACCACCCTAAATTCAATTTGCTAAATTTACCACTATTACCGTATGAAACAGTTATTTCTATACCTTACTTTTGGTATTGACCAAATTGCCCTTGTTTTTTTCTCTCTCAAGACCAATCGATCTCCCATCTAGTCTGCTCCTTTCTTCTTCCTTATTCTCCATGTCACTGTCATAGAAGAAATGGCCACCCAAGAAACTCGAGCACGAACCAGGCACCTCGACTCAAGGGCGGAACCAGAAAAAAAGCTTGGAGGGGACCAATTTGTAATTCTTAGATTTAGAAGAGGCCAAACAGTATTTTTATGCATATTATATAGAAATTAAGTTAATTAACACATTTAAAAAAAAAAAGAAAATTTCAAATATAATGGGAGGCAAGGCCCTAGGATCAAGTGGTATATGTAAAATCTTCAGGCCTTCCTCACTTAAATCTTGGCAGTGTACTTGTCAGGGTTGTGACAGAAGATACTGATTTATAACAAGTACTAACTGAACCTTTTTCGAGTATTAATACTGTTTAACTGTGACTTTCATTTTGCCTAATTATTTGTGAATTTTAGTTTTAAATTGGGACGCAGGATTAAAGTACAATTAACCATCTTATGCCAATTGTAACAAGCTGCTAATCCTTTTCAATACCATTTGGTCACATTTTCCTTCAATTTTCTGGTCTGTTGATTTTCATTGATCCAGAAAAACAATGTATAATGCAGTGTCGTTGGGGCCGTGCTTGTGGTAGGAGGTTTGTATCTGCTTCTGTGGGCAAAAACAAGAGATCGTAAACAGGAAATTTCTTTAAAATTGACAATAGTGGCGCTTTGGAGAACTCTTGTACAGAACCATTAATAGTGCAAAGTATAGCTTAGCCAATAGGGACTAAAAAATGAATTGTGTTGTAGAAAGAATTAATTGAAGTTATTCATCTCTCATGCTGGAGAAAAGTTGATAAAGACGCCTTTGTGAAGCAAACAGTTTTGACTTGTGAGTATAAGGTAGAACTTCATGATTTGAGTTCCTATATAGGCACTAGGCTATCTTTCCAATTTTGTACAATTTTTATCCATGCGATATTTTAGAATATGATTGCACGAACTGTAGCATGTATATTTGTTGCAAGTTGCAACTCTAGTATTTATATCTATATTTATTATGTCGGTTTTAATATAAGAAAAAATTGAACATGTAACTAACCATGATACTCTATCATGGAAAAATTCCAACCAACAATTTTACTGATATAACGCGAATGAGCCCCCCCCCCCCCTTCTAATTTTCTTAACTATGTCATTTCCAAAAATAAATAAATAAATAAATAAAATAGAACAAGTAGGATATAACACAATCTATGTTACCCAGATACGCCAAATCAACAACGTATCCTGTATCGGACACGTGTCCGACACGAATTCGCATGCGGCACGTGTCCGACACGCACCCGCATCGTATCCGATACGATACTCGCACCCGCACCAAGTAACATAGAACACAATACATCGATCTGGACTGGTGGCCTAGTGGGGCAGGCTGGCATCACCAATTCACCACTCACCAGAAGGTAATTGTTTTCTTACTATATACTTTTCAATTTGGGGAAACTTTTCGCATTTTATTGTATCTCTCGGATCTTCTATTGCAGATTTTCATAATCTTCTGTGCAAAACGTTTAATACAAACATATCTTGCAACCTGGTACACAAAAAGTTACACATGATCCATACAGAAAATAAGTGAAACGAAAAACATCCCCATGTCCATGTGAGTTTGTCGTTGGATCGTGTGTAGCGGCTTTTCATTTTTTTTCTACGTAACAAGTGTTCGTACAAATATATATTTTTGACTCGCAACTTGCAAATTTATTGGTATGTACAACCATCCAACCCATATTTTGCGCTCCACGTGCAAATCCTCTCCATTTTGGCGCTGCAAAATAACGGAGGGACATCTATCCCAGTCCGACTCTGCTGTTGCGCTACACTACGAGCCGTCTGATCTTAATCAGACGGTTCACATCTTACGGGTCTATCAATCTAGGTTACATGTACGGAGCTCCCTTGTATATTGGATCTTAATCAGACGGCCAGCATACCGAGCGACACGCGGTGTCGCGCGGCAGCCGATCTCATTTCCATCTATCCTTACACATTTTATTGCATGAAATAACTATTAGAGCCATATTTTGCATAACATCCGTATAACCATACAAGCAAAAATGCACATGTGATTTGGGCAAATAAAAAAAATAAAATAATATTAGGCAATAAAGATACTCAATCTACTAGCGATATGGGTAGATATGTTGTCCAATTTGTTTTTGTATTAGACAGAAAACTAAAACATATTATTATTTTGTCTAGCGATTGATATCCTACCACAAATTAAGTCGATTAAACAGCACAAATATATGGATACACACTAGATCTAGCCCGTAAATGATCCAATTTTAATCTATCCCATTCATCCAATGTTAGCAGAAAAAAAAAACGCGAACAATTTTATTATTTTAAGCCCTCTCTAAATTTATTTTGGGTTATAATTTAAAATACATGCTCAAAAGAACATACTGAATCTAATGATATTAATTTTTATAAATTTTTAGGAAAATATTTGTTAGATATTTAGTTGTTTGAAAACCTTCCTAAAATCAACTTTTCATTAAATTGTATATGCATACTCTCAAATTGTACTAATTGAATGATGTCGATTTTCTTACTTTTCAGCATTTAAATTTTGTTACTTTGTTTAAAACTTCCACAAATTTGCAATTAGCTTTTTATTTGTGAGATTTATTCTAGATTTATTTTTTGCAAAAAGTTTATGAATGCTCTAATGATTAAAAAATTTTATTTTTTGAGTGTTAAAAATATTTTTGTATTTTTTTATCGAATTCTATTTTTTTAATAAAATTATAAATTCAAACCATTAATATGCAAAATATCATTCTAACCATTAATTTATTTTTTTACATTTTAATGGTTTGAATTTAGAAAATATTTTCTATAATTTATTTATTTATTTAATTTTAGAATATTGTTTCATTTGCATAGGTTTCATTGAGGAAAATAAAATAAAATATGCAATATATATAAAATAATGCTATGGTTCATCATGATGCACAAACCTGTTTGGGCAACATTATTTATTTGAAATAATTTATTTAGAATAATAAATCTAATTTAACCAACTCATTCAGGATTTTAGTCTTTTATATTAATTATTACAAGCCTTTCAAATCATTTTTGCATGAAATTTTATGGATGTTCTTAAAAAATTATAAAAATTCAATGATATATTTTTTCTATTTTTTATTTTAAAAATATGAAAAAAATAAAACGTAATTCCATGAAGGGCAATGCTTTTGTTGGTTATTTTAATAATTAAACAAATGATCTAAAAAATATTACTTGTTTCTCATTTAACTCTTTGAACTATCATTTTGATTGGTAAAATTTTCGGTTCTTACAAAGTTGAACTTATTTTAACATTGACAAATTACAAAATAATACAATATTCAGATTGCTTTTAGTTTGGTATTTCAAATAATGTAAATCATTAAATCAATAACATCATAGGCATGCATCATATACTGCATGAGGCTGCATGAGGCTGAGGCATCATCTGAATGAATCTATCATTAATTTTTAATGTCGTCATAATCATTTCAAATTAAAAGGTACTTATCTACTTTTCATAATTAACATAATCATGCTATGCATACTAACATGATTGTGTTTCTACCTCTTTTCTAGACGGTAATTTTCTAGACAGTGAAAAACAAATTATCCTATGTACCATTTGCGTAATTTATCCTTTAATTATTATTAGACGAGTTCAACACTCAAGTGATTGACAGAACCCTTAATTATTATTATCGTTACTGACAAAGTTGTTGTTTTCATCAGTGTTGTTATTTATAAATAATAGATCCGCGCAACAGGCATGTTCTTTTTTTTTTTTCATTTTAACAAAACTTGACACTTAAAAAATTGATACCCTTTCTAGCTTTCTCTCTTGTAATATATATAGCTAGATAGGGACCGAAGATGCACGTCATGCTCCAACCCGAGAGCTAAAATATCAAATATATGAGAAGAAATGACAACCGAAGCAAACAAGTAAGTTGAAATAATGTACCGTTGATATATATGTAAAATCAAATTGAATCAATCAAAACAAAGGGTAGAGATAAGATGTCGGCGGTGGGAATGGGGATGGGGAAGGCGGTGTACACAGCGTTGCCGTACGCCGTGCTGACGCTCAAGTTCGCGAGCAATGCAGCGATGATGGCCATGCTGCGGTCCACCCTGGACCCGGTGCACGGAGTGAATCCGGTGGTTCTGGCGGTGTACCAACAACTGGCCTCCTCCTGTGTCCTCGTCTCTCTAGCTCTACTCCTTGATCGGTACCTCTACTTCTATTTTTGACTTCATCCCTTTCTTGTGTTTCTACTATAATTGGGAATGATCTTACGCGACTGCCTATTTTAGTAATTTACGTTTTTCCAAATTGTGAAAAAAATGAAGGATCAAAGGCCTAAAATGGGTTGCTTAGTACTCACTAATCAGTGGAAATTGGGAACACCGAAGTTTTGTTTTTTTTTGGTCTTCATCAAAATTGAGGTTTTGAGTCCCTCCAATAGCTTACAAAATCCAACAATCCTGTCTTATGACTAATTCTAAGGCTCTAAGCTACATTAGTCAAATAGTAACTGAAAAAAAATGACAGGGGAAGAAGGAAACCAAGCTGGCAAATTCTCTCATGGACATGCTTAATTGGCTTCTTACAGTCAGTCATTCTATCCTTCCATGTTTTGCACTTTTGTAAAGAAATATTTTGTTTTGGGTCTTTCTAAGTATAGATATGTATTTTTTGGTTCAACTCCAACAGTCCTTTTCCATTAGAATGAATAGATAAAACTGAGCCTGTCTAGCTCATATCTGGCATAAATAGAAGTTAAGTATACATAATTACATATACAACTATACATTGCAATTAATTTGCCTTTTCATTTCCCTTAATTTTGAAATTAAAAAAGGATAACTGTAGCGGAGCTGCTACTGACAACGAGCCTCCGATACATAACAGCATCGGTGCAAAGCGTAGGCCTCAACACCATACCAGTTACGGTATTTGTTCTGGCTGTTTTAGCAGGTAGAGAAAATTTTGCATGGGGTAGTTCATATGGGCAGGCAAAGCTGTGGGGTGTGTTTGCCTCTGTTGCTGGGGCCACTTTAGTTGTTCTGGCATCTGATTCTGACAGCACCAGTGGTGGCGGCAGTGGTGCTTTTAATGGCTTTTGGTTGGGTGTTTTGATGGTTGCTGCTTCTGTTCTCGTACATTCTGTAGCTTATATGCTTGTGGTAATCCAAATGTTACTTTTTGTTTACTTACTCTACAATCAGTTGATCAAAGTTCTTATTAATTTTTGTAGATTTTGAAGAACATATTAGACTGGAATTTACTTGATTTAAGACACTAGGGTGTAAGAAGATATTGGTTGCAGGACATTATATGCCTTTTTGCTCTAAATTAATTTAGAACAAAGCTAGTCTAAAACTCTAAATAACATTGTGTTCTGGATTTTACTTGATTGCAAAGTACTACCTGTTGAGAAACATATGCCAAGCAATACCGAACAATGACTTTATGGAATTATGACTCAAATAATTATATTGTGATATTTTGTCTGGTTGTTTCTAATATTTCTATTCTTTATTGGTTGGTTTATTTGATTTTGGTTTTAGGAAAGGGCGGCAATAGAATATTCATCAGATCTTACTTTGTCTGCTATGATGAGTTCATTTGGGATGATACAAATGGTTGTTGTTGCTGCTCTTATGGTGAGAGATTTGTCTTCTTGGAAGATCAATAGAGACACCCTTGAGCTCCCTATCATCCTGTTTGGGGTAAGCTACAGATTTGTTATCTTTGTTTTCATGTGATTCTTTTACAGTTTTACCATTTTCAAAATTAGCCCAGAAAATAACAGTTCTTTCATCACTAAACTATTATCAGTAAAACTCTGTATTCAGATTTCACTTTACATATACTCTTGGAAACGGTATTAAGTTTTACTCACAAAGTAACTGGTACTGGTCAAAACTCAGTATTGGTCTTTACCCAAATCCATGGTTGCTCCATGTGTCAGGTCCAATTAGTTTATTCTATTTATTAATTGAATGTTATTCTTTGACATGTTCAATTGCACATGGATGCATAACTAAGGTGATTTCCAAGATTATGAAAGATGTAGTGGTAAGAAAAAGGTTTGGTCAATAGTTTTATTAATTTTTTAATAAATTCATTTGTTCATTTTTTTAGGGGATAATTGTGACTGGAGTATTCTATTTTGGGCATAATTGGTGCATACACACAAAAGGTCCAGTTTTTGGGGCAGCTTTTTCTCCGTTGCTCGTTGTTTTCTCTTTTCTTCTTGAGATCCTTTTCTTCCAATCCAAACTGGACATTAAAAGGTATTTGGTATCTGTCACTAGCTTAATTTTTTCCTGTTCAGAGGTCTCTTTTCCTGTTATGATCTGATCAAATGGTACATAAATCTTCATGCCTAACTCACCTTAATTTCGACAGTGTACCTGTCAGGGTTGCGAGTCTTGTGACTGAACATAGCTATCTATCCAAGTACTAACAATACCTATTCAAGTATTCCTGTTTAACAGTTTCTATGGGTTTGCCTGATGTTGCCTAATTATTCAGTATTTTTGGTTCTTTTAATTAGGATTCAGAATCGAAATACAAGGAACCATCTTATGCCAATTGTAACCAGCTGCTAATCCTTTTCAAGTTCCTGTTTGTTTCTTTATTTCTGGTCTTATTCATTTCATTAATCCAATAAAATAATAATGCAGTGTAATCGGGGCCGTGCTTGTGGTTGGAGGTTTATATCTACTTCTGTGGGCAAAAACAAGAGATCATAAAGAAAAAGTAGCTCTTATTGACCATAGTGACATTTTGGAAAGCTCTTCCACAGAACCTTTAATGTTGCAAAGTAGAGCTTAGCAAAGAATTAAGGTTATTTATCCCTCATGCAGGACAGACGTAAATAAAGCTCTATTGAAGAAAATTAATTTCTTGTATATGTTACGACTGATTATTTTAGTTTCTTTGGGCAGGCAGTGGATATATATCTTCCCATTTTTTTGCAATATTTTTTTTCTGTATTATAATAATAGGGGGAAAATTGGGTGTATACCCTTTAATATTCACTAATTGGAAATATATCCCTCTAATCTTCAAAATCGGATATATACCCTTCTAATCACATTAATTTAGGATATTTACCCTTATTGAATATTTTAATGATAACTTAAATATAAAAAATCAAAATTTAAAGTTTATGACGAAATTACCCTTCTTGACCTAGCGTCCCTTCTCTTTCTCACATGAGACTCCTCACTTCTGTAGTTCTGTCTCTTTTATTCATGAGCTCTCTCATGTCGATATGGTAATGGAATCCAATTGTTTCCTTGTGCTGTGACTGTGAACAGTCTCCTCTCTCCTAAAAAACAAAATTCCTTTTTTTTTCGTATGTTGCTTTATGACCCTGATTAATCTATCATAAGCTGTTGAAAACATATAATTTGTTGATATAAACAAAAAATTGTCAGAAATTGGCAATTGTGTTCAAAAACTTAAAAATCAAAGTCTATAAAACATATGAATTTTGTAGATATTTACAAAAATTTGTCAGAAATTGGTAGTTGTGTTCATAAACTTAAAAATCAAAGTCTGTAAAACCTTTCTAAGGGTGCGTTTGGATGAGAGAAGAAGAAGGAAGATGGGAAGAAAAAAAATTATAAACAATCCAAACTCTTCACAAAGTTACACACTTCCCAATACTTCTTCTCACTTCTTTCATTCTTCCCTTCTTCCCACACCTATCCAAACGCACCCTAAGGACAGTTATAAGACAACTAAATTTTGTTTATTACTAGCTATATTTTCGCGCTTCGCGCGATAAACGATGGACTTAACCTGCTCTCTACTTTTTTATTTTTATGTGAAGAAAATATTAATATTGAAATTTGACAGAAAAAAACATAGTTTTATTTTTATACTTGACGTGACAAAAAAATTGAAGAGAAGGAGGTGAGGAATTTATACAGACCAATGTCTATTACTTTGAAAATTCTATTATTATTATTTCATACTTTGCTCAATAAATGTACTATCTCCCGAATTTTTTTTTAAAAAATAGCATCAATATAATAACTTTTCCCCTTCTGATTATCTGAATTTGGATACTTACTGCATTGGTTCTCCAGCAAAGATACTAACTAATTTATAGAACCAACAACTACAAAAATTTAGAATTCAAAGGATAGAAACAATGTTTAATTTTTGAAACTAAAATGAAAATTGGAATACCAAAATGTGGTCATTAAAGAATAAGATTTTGCCACAATATCTTCTGTCGCGGAACCATAAATTCATCAAATCTGCATATTTCTTTTTTTTTTTTTTGCTTTAATTAGACATCAATGTACTTCATGTAGAAAATACAATATATATCTCACTGTTTGTGTGTAAATTATTGCCAAATCATTGCCCAGAGCGAATGTCAATATGTCATTGGTACCAGCCCATTGGGACTATTAATACAAATGAAATGGAACGGTGACATAAACAAAGCATTGGTTAAAAAGACAACACAATAGTTTGCTATCAATTTTTATCAAAAAAGGAGAATCGAAAGTTATATAAATAAAGAATCTATTTTGTAACCTTTTGGTTAAGCTGTCATTTACTCTTTATCCCCTTCCACTTGCCTAGCAAATAAAAATAACGGATAAAATCATTTTTCCATTAAATAATAAAAGACAGTAACAGTGGATTGGCTGAAGTAAAATTTGTTTGAAAAATCAAAGCACCAGTTAAGGACTGATAGATGCAAAGGCAATTCCAAAACCAGATCAAATGCTATCCCTAAACCTTACATGAATTTACAATGCAAGAAACTCTTGATGGCGCTGCATGAACTCACAATGCCTAAAAACATCACACGTATATACACAGCAACTTATGTAAAGCATCTTTTTTTTAGTTGAGCATTTCATTCACTGGCAGTGCTGCTATAGGTCGTTGTACCAGTTTCGCAGTTTCACTGTTTTACAGGCCACAAAATAAACTTATTAAGATAAACTACTCATGATTTATATAATTTTAGATTGAAGCAATTGATCACCTTAATCTTGTTTTCTTTTTTGCTAATTAACCTTTGATACTCTCTCGATTTGATTGGCATCAAAAGAGCCTATCTTGAACTCAACAACCTCGTTGTTCACAACCTATCAAATCAAACCATAAAGAAGATGGTGTCAACATAAATTAAAAATTGAAAAATAAAAGAAAAGGTAAACTATCAATATGATAGCACTGACCACAAATGAACACAGCTTGAAGAACACTGACGCAAGAGAGGAAGTGAATAAACCTGGGACCACTTTGTAGCATTTTGAAGCTGGAAAAAAAAAGAAAGAGTGCATGAATCAAAACTTACACATAAATTTTGGCCATCCCTAAAATTTTCTGTAGTAACTACAATAATTTAAGGAAAAATTGGATGTACATTGCAAAAATTGGATGAACATATGCATAAATGGGGATACTGTCAAGAAACCCAATCATCTACGGCTACCATGTGCAATCTAGATTACATTATAATTTATTTGAGAATTTTACACAAACAATGAGACCTTCAATTGACTTCTATTGTCCAATGCGAATTTGTATGAGGAATAAAGATGACCCCCAAACGCATGATACCACAAATTCTAAAAAAAATCTTAACAGATGGAATGCTAGGGACATGAAGCAATAAAAAAAGAAAAAAATGAAAGCCACAAAATAAATTTGTTCTTAAAACTGCAAATCTATATAAAAATCTACATGAAAACAATTATGGTTACTAATAATCAATGAATAGCACATCAGAAAAAAAAATTGTCACCTGCTAGAAAGAGTACGTGATCAGGATCAAAATACTACACAATTCAAAATTGATCTTGTTCTAATGAGAGAGTATTAGACCCCAACCTCACCAGACTTCTTGTTAGTTCGAACTCATATAATATAAGTTGTTAGAACTGCAATTGATTTTAATTAATTGCAATGCAATTGCCATTTTTTAAAAAATAATTTAACAAACAGAACAACTTTCAGATAGATATTAGTGCATGGTTAAATACCACAATGTCTAGTGATGCACTAAGAATTGTAACATCCAACTTCTCAAAATCTCTAGCCATGTGTTTAGACCTAAAAAGGAATTAAAATAATAAGCTGGTCAGCTTTACACAATGACATTCCGACCTCTTCATTGCAGTGTCAGTGTGTGCTACAAAATTAGAAAAATTAAAATTGATCCTTTGGTACAATTTTATAATTGGAAGGCACAATGTGATCTTTTGCAATACACCATGCTTTTACAGCTATACAACTTGTACTAAAACTCAAAAGAAAAAAGAAAAAGGGTGAAGATCTTCACCTCCTTGCTCAGCCGATGGCACGTCAGGAAGAAGAAAAGCCCTAGACCCAGCTAAGAGAAAGATGTAACAGGAGGAGGTGCCTGAACGAACCTTGCGAGAACCATGCAGACCATGCCACATTCTTCCACCAGACACCACGTGCTCTGCACGTGACATACTCCGGTGCTAACTCTTATCCTCGCCCCTTTCTTCGCCTTATTCTCCCTTCTATCCCCTCCGAAGTACATCCTCTTCCCCAAACCTAGTTATGGCCAGCGGTGGCGAATCTACAAACATCGATCCATTGATGTTGGTCTCAACAGAGGTCGATAGCTCGTCAGAGTCATCTTCTCCGGTGCTCGAGAGGATCGCCAGAGACAGACGTAGGTTGTCCTAGTCCCAAATCGCTACTGGCATCTCCTCTCTCTTTCTTTCTCTCTCAGTCTTTCTCTCTTGCCATCTCTATCTCCCTCTTGGCTTCGGCAGAAAACGAAAAAGAATCGTTATGGACGGAGGAGAGAGAGAAGGGGAGCCTCGCCTGATGAAAAGAGAGAGAGCGCGGACAGATCGAAGTGGACGGACAAATCGAGATGGAGTATTGATCAGATGGACAGGATCACCAGATGAAATCAAAGGCCAGGATAAATCGCTAGAATAATATGAAAGAGCACAGTAGAAAACACCCTTAGAAATGGAGTATTTTTTGATTACATATGTTATCTGTACTAAGTCTTTTATTTATTGAACTTATTGAATTACTTAATTTTCATCAACGGTACGCCATGAGTACAGATTTGAACGAGTTAAATTTAGATTCACATTGATTGTTAATTTGTTATACCTTGTGCATACGAATTATAATTGTTGGATGAACTACAAAATAAACAATATTAAGTGCTCTAGACGTTTCACGAATCACGAAGCTTTCAAGAAAGAATGACTTACTGTTGTCTAACGAATCCCAAATATTTTCAATTCGGCTCTGCAAGATCGGCACGAGAGTGCTCGTCTGCTCGAGAATAAAAGGTCATAACTCGCATTCGGAGAGAGACGGGTCGCTAGAAGAAGGGTAATTTTGTAAATTTTCATTTCTTATATTCATATTATTATTAAAATATTCAATAAGGGTAAATATACTATATTAACATGATTAGAAGATATATACCCGATTTTAAAGATCAGAGGGTATACACCTAATTTTCCCTGTAATGTACGACTATTGCGATTGATATCATGTAGATTCCTTGCAAGTCATGTGCTTACCTCTATGTTAATATATGTCGATGTTATTTAAAACACGGAACAGAAGTTAAAAACAGTTTTATTCTGACTAGCTAAAAGATGCCTCTAATATATGTGGAGAAATAAAGAAATAAAATAATGTTAGAAAATAAAAATATTTGGTTGAATCTTTGAGCGATATATGTGTACATCTTTTCAAGAGATAAATTGTTTAATTAAACACCACCCCAACATCCATGCTGGTCTCTAATTGTCTCTACCAGCTCGAAATCAGATCACAGTAAGAAAAGAAAAGAAGTGCAAGATCTAGGGATGAAAACAGATCGGTTAATATTCGCTCCAATCCGCATTCGAATCCGAAAAATAGCAGATTCGAATATTAATATCCATATATGATCGGATATAGATGCAAATTTGGATATTTTCAAATAGATACGGATACGGATGCGGAAAGAGATTTTGGATGTGGATACGGATGCTAATAGGGATAAAAATCTGTATCCGATATGTTTTGAAAAACATATATCTATATATGAAGTCACGCTTGGATCTCCACTACGATGTATTCTCATGGGGGCTCACGGAAGAGGCAAGAAAAGTAATAACCGGTTAGAGACGAAAAGGAGGGGAGAGATTGAGGAACTAAATTCGAGTAGAGATTCCACGAGAATGAGAGAATAGAGAGAGACTTTTTTTTTGAGAGTTAAGAGAGACTTTCGGATTAATGAAAAGAAAGGATAGGAAGGGACAATATGGACACGGAAATGGGAAGAAGGAAAACTCATAGGGCATGTTGTTTGGATGGTATGGGAATTTGGAGAATTTTTAATTTTTTGACATAAAATTATTACAAACAATCTAAATTCTTTACAAAGTTATACACTTTCCAATAAATTTATGCCTAGGAATTGAAAATTCCCCAAATTCCTAAGCAATCCAAACAGCCCCATAAATATTGTTTTAAATACGTGCCATATTGTGTCGTGACGTGTCAATCACGTCGTGTCTGAATTATTTATTATGTTGTATCGTACCGTGTCTAAATATTTCACGTGCCATGTCGTGTCGTGCCTAAATTTTAAGAGATGCACACTACACGTATAAGGACATGGTACGCCTTGTGTCCTCGTACTAAACTATGAAATTATCATTAAAAAATAGACAATATAAGAATTTTTCTTATTATTTCGTAACATTTACTATCTTTAATTTTGATTATATTGTGTCGTGCCGTGTCATACCGTGTCTAGATAATTCGCGTGTCGTGTCGTGTCATGTCTATGTCATCAAAGTTGGACACGACACGTCTAGACACATGGCAGGCTTAAGTTCTCGTGTCATGTCGTGTCACCTCCATACGATGTCGTGTCGTGTCGTGCCGTGTTTAGACACGCGGTGTTTTTTTAAACACTACTCGTAAATAAAATGGTCGGGAACCAGGATCTTTTATGGCAAAAAGAAAATAAAATATGTAGCGAGTGTAATTTTTTTTTAATATAAAATCCGTATAAACATTGCTTAAACAACAGAATTTGTACGGTTGCCCAACCAAGTACAAGAAGCTAACAAATAATTCCTATTCCTTACCCATCGCATATGAAACAAACATCGCTTCGTTAACCATACAACACGATATATATATATTTTTAAACAAGTGAGCATAAGCTGCTCATTCTTTTTTTCATTAAATGAAAAAAGCATTCTATTATAACCTTTCTCAACCATCAATCCTAGAGCCTGTCGCACTGGTACCAAAATCTTGAGATACCAACGCTCCAATGCTATCTCTCTTTATTTTTTTTATTACATTAACCTTATTCATAAAGTTATTCATAAAACAAGCAAACAATGTAAAATAGATAAGATAAATAATAAGTTCTCTTCTTACTGATGAAGGGATAAACTCGAAATTAAATATTTAACGTATAATATGGCTCCGTTTGGATACCGTGTGGGAAGAAGAGAAGAAGGGAAGAAAGGAAGAAATTTATTATAAACAATCCAAACTCTTCACAAAGTTACACACTTCCCAATACTTCTTCCCACTTTTTCCCTTTTTTCCTTCTTCCCACACCTCATCCAAACGGAGCTAATAGGAATATTAAATGTTTCCGATCAAAGAACTTGCAAATTAGACTGTTTAAAAGTTCAGTAACATGCACAAGCGTTAGTTCAAAAATATTATAATTCTTCCTTATATATATATATAGAGGATTGCTAAAATGCTATGCATAGTACGAATATCTTTCGTGCTACGGATTCATTCTTAAATTTAATGCTTCAAACAACTGATCCAAACCGTTCATTATCTTCTTCATATTGAAATCTCATTAGAAACCAAATTTTATATTTTTTATATTTTTTTACTATTTTTCTCAGATTTTTTAAAATACTTAATCTAATAAATTATGGACCCTTCAATAACAGTGATTTTCAAAAATTTTATAAAAATAGTAAAAAAATTCAAAAATAATGTAAAATTTGGTTTATAATAAGATTTTAATATGTAGAGGATAATGAACGGTTTGGATCGGTTGTTGAAAGCGTAAAATACAAGAACGAATCCGTAGCACGAAGACATCCGTACTATGCATAGCATTTTAGCAATCCTCTTTCTCTATATATATATATATATATGTTCAGTCTACTGTTCTTTTCTTGTAAATCACATGATCGATGATATGAAAACACATGACATGCTCACACCAATTTTGTTCTGGACTTTCAAGCACGCTGTTACAATGAAACTAACTGGATTACATTGCAAACGTTAAATATATGAGATGTACAACCAAAAATATATATTTAAATCACCAAGGAAAAAATATTTTGGTTTGTCCAAAATGAAAACCAAAATTTGATACAATGTCTGAAGACAATATATATTTAATAATCGCAAATGCAAAATTCAGTTAGAGAAAATATAGATAAAATTAGAAGACTTAATTAGTCGTATTTATTATCTCAAAATAAAAAAAAGGAAAAAAAACTAGTTAATATATACATGCTCACACCAATTTTGTTCTGGACTTTCAAGCACGCTGTTACAATGAAACTAACTGGATTACATTGCAAACGTTAAATATATGAGATGTACAACCAAAAATATATATTTAAATCACCAAGGAAAAAATATTTTGGTTTGTCCAAAATGAAAACCAAAATTTGATACAATGTCTGAAGACAATATATATTTAATAATCGCAAATGCAAAATTCAGTTAGAGAAAATATAGATAAAATTAGAAGACTTAATTAGTCGTATTTATTATCTCAAAATAAAAAAAAGGAAAAAAAACTAGTTAATATATACATGCTCACACCAATTTTGTTCTGGACTTTCAAGCACGCTGTTACAATGAAACTAACTGGATTACATTGCAAACGTTAAATATATGAGATGTACAACCAAAAATATATATTTAAATCACCAAGGAAAAAATATTTTGGTTTGTCCAAAATGAAAACCAAAATTTGATACAATGTCTGAAGACAATATATATTTAATAATCGCAAATGCAAAATTCAGTTAGAGAAAATATAGATAAAATTAGAAGACTTAATTAGTCGTATTTATTATCTCAAAATAAAAAAAGGAAAAAAAACTAGTTAATATATACATGCTTAGTATTTTTTATTTTCTTTTTAATAAGATGTTGGAGAAAATCAGTTTATTCCAATTTCCATGCAATAGACTAGAAAAAACGATCTGATTTTCTCAAAAAATAATTTTGTAAGATTGTAAAATAAGTATAAAAAGTGGGACCACCTCATCTTGTAGTTCTACATGCTCATCAAAAAAAAAATTTCATTTCTTTCCAGTTCCCATTCCATCCATCCATAATTATCTGCACGAATGAATATTCATCAAATTATTTTATTCAACTAAACTATTTGATTAAGTTAGAAAATCTAAAAAATTAAACACCATATACACATGATTCATTTCATCATTGCATAAGGTTAAATTTCTTTGTGCTGCCGATAGGCTTCCATCAACTCAATTGATCAGATTCATACAAGATACAACATTTGGGAGAAGTGTTAACTGTATAAGCATGTATAAGAATGAAAAATGCATCAGGTTAAATTTAAAATTGATTTTCATACCTGATAATTCGAGAACAATACAAATTAAAACTTCCATTTTTTCTAAAACAATGCTAATGATTAGAGCCGTCATATTACATATATGACAAGCAAATCGAGTGAGTTGAAAAATTATATTTTAGTCAATATATTCGACTAGAATTTTACTACGAGATAATTTTATATCAGGACTTACCATCAAATTTTTAAAAACTAAACAAAAACGAAGAAATGTTTTCAGACTCTTCCTCAACATTTCTTAATCGAGAGTTCGATTAAGAAATACTTACTGTATCAGTCCTGAGGCTCCACCGAAGCACAACAGATAGGACACCTATGACCTTCAAGCTGCAAAAATAAACTATAGTATTAAATATAGGTATACTATGTTATAATATTATTACTCTTTACCTCTTATTTTCTTTTTCAAACACGGTATAATAAAGACGAAAGAAAAATAGGAGATAGATAGTTACCATCCAAACCAACAAGCAGTGATGGTGCATCCCCTAACAAGCATAGTTTGGCATAATGGCCACCACATCACCAACTCCAATATTTGTCACGTAGATACAACATTTTGGGATTGCAAATTGTATGATCCACCCTTCAACCATGACAATTGTCACAGGAAGCTGGAGTAAGGCATCCCGAGCCACTTCTAACGCTAGGCGATTGGCATCATCAAAATCATCAAAAACAAAATCAAAGTCGTTATCATCATCATCATCATCCTGAAACATTAACAAATTTATTCAATTTAGGAACAATTCATTGATCCAAAAAGAATGTAGTAGCTAACATGCCAATAGGCTTAAAAATTACTATTCTATATCACAAACTTTACTAATTCATCCACTATTGTTAGCTGATCCCTAGAATTGAAATCAGGATTGACTTTGAAGCAGTGTATCACATCTATTAGGTCATGGTAGGTTCTCCAATCCAACTGGTCTGCTTGCAATGGACCCATATTAACTCTATATAGGTTGGCACAACAGTGGAGAACACACATGCCTGCAAGCCTCTGTTTAAAATTGCACTGGTAGCCTTCTACATTGCCTTTTTTCTGCTTGTAAAGTTGAAGAGACTAAGAGAGAGGCCATGCTTGCACCCCATACTCTAATAACATGCCATCACCCCCATACTCTAATAACCTGTCATCAGTACCAGTAAGAAGAAAAGATCATCCACCATTTTCAGGTAAAGAGAAAAAACCATCCACATCACACTTAATGTATCCCTTAGAAATCAGTAAAGAGTGTTCCTCCATATGGTCTGAATCCAACCCGGAATCAATCTCCATTCTATCATATGAACTCGCCATAGCTAAAATTTGCAGGAGAGAAACTTTCTTACCTTCATACACCTCTGTACAATGTGACTTCATAAATCCCATTGTTAGGAACTAAGTCCATATGCAAAATTATTTTTTTATTAACTTTTAATAAGCAATTAACAAGAACGAGAAATACGAATCTAGATATTTATGCATATTTGAAACTTTAAGAGAATGGTAGGAGAATTTATCTCTTCTAGTATCGTAACTAGAAGGCTCGACCTTTGCTTGGGAGTCGGTGGTGTGCTCGTCTCCTCCTCGATCCTCCGGTTGTCTCGAGTCCACCTAGAAGATTAACTAAGGTCTCGCGACAAGTGCTAGCTTGTGCGAGACGATAGCTAATTCTCTTTTCCTCCTTTTGCGCGATTAACTGATTAATCGAAAGGTGGAAATCGCTCAACATGAGCAGTAGAGAGGAGAGAGGGATGCGCCTACATAAGAGAGAAAACAGATTTTTCTCTCTTGTCTAGCCTTCGGCCAAGGAGAGGGAGAGAGGGAGAGAGTTAGGGTTAGGGCTTCGTGTTTCCATAAAACAACGATATATATAATATAGAACCTTTCCATATTAATTTCTCTCATCCTAATATTTTCACATGGACGAAAATGCCCCCTCATGGCTGAAAATTTCAGAGCCTCGTGTGGCCCAGGCCACATGATATAATGGCCCATCAAACTACTCTTTCAGTTTGTCTCATATTGGACTTTCAGTTAACCGATTAACTAAAATTCAATTTGCTCAGTATAATAAATCAATTATTAATAATTAATTTGGAATTAGCATATGCATTATATTGTTTCTATATGATCCTCTTGAGTTAATTAATTATAACGGTTCGTAATGGTATATAATTAATTAATCAACTTATTACATATTTGCAGTACTTGCTACTGCAAATAAACAAATAATGCACGTTTGGTTAAAGTCCTATTTGTGTGACCCTTTGAGGATTTATGCAACGTTGACCATGGAAATAAATCGCTATTTATTTTCAATGATCATAAACGGTATCTAGCAACATGTTATGATTTTCAATTCGCATAAATAAGCTCTGTACAATTACAACATTTCAATCCTGCATAAGAAAATAATATTTTATTATTTTGATTCTTATGTCACATGATATCCTTGTATAATCCAAGATAAGAATGTGCCATTCTTGCAGATTACACATTTCTTGTTCTACAGTTGATTGCATAAGTTGCTAGCAAACAATCCATCTCCATCAAGGGGCCCGGTGGATATCATCACTCATTAGGTGAACTAGCGAGGGACATATGGTCATTTTGAGAATTAGTTTCTCCCCGCACAATTCAAGATAGCATAATTAAAGTCCGTATAGCAGCCCTTATCAAGAATTAACGTTAGACGATATTTACAGAACCTATCCTCATATGAAGAAACTGAACCATCTCAAACTCAGAATCAAATACTTATGAAATAAATAATGACACATAACACAATCTATATATTTATTTCATTGGGTCATGTCTTGTACTATGTTCCAGTAAAATATACATATACAATTAGGTTAGTAATTCCTTACTTATGATTTGTAGAACTTAATCATCACTTAACTTGTATACTAGTCTGAATTTTAATAGGAGAGAAGCTTTTTGAAGGTCTGAATTTGAGGATCGGAGGTGCGAGAGGGAATTGCATCCTCTGGATGGCCATCAGAGCGAATTGCATCCTTCGGTGGGAGAGGGGGATGGATTGATGTGTATGTCCGTGTATACGATGCATACGAAGAGAAGTGTATACTCCCTTTTTCTTTTTCAACAGAAGATTGATCCGCGTCGCATCCATCCGTTCGTTTAGATCAGACGGTTCAGATTCAAAAACGACCACCTGGTCGTTTTTAAAGCGCCGACCAGAGGATCCTACTCCGACTTATTTGTGTGTAGAGTCGACTTCTTTTTAGAAATAGCGATCCAAACCGTACATCATATTAATCAATGGTTTATAATGATGTTAACATTTGTTTCAACCACTTCATGTGAAAAATGCTGACCTTGCTAAGGGTGCTTTATAAGTAGTAGAGATAGAGATTACAGTAACCAATTGCGGTCGTTCGTTTTGCAGTGTTAAATCCAGTCCGTCCAATACCGTCTTATCAATCCATCCCACCTCAGCCATTTTTTTTTTTTTTAGAGAACTAGGTAGAGGCTACCAAGTTAAAATAAAAAGGAAAAAAAAAAGAAAAACAGAGGGCAAAGCAAAGATTGGCTCCTCAGCCATTTTCTGTCCCTCCCCCTTTCCAGTCATTTTGAAGCGCGTCTCTCAAGGCGTAAAAGAAAAGGCGTTGGTGCTCTTCGTCACCGGATTTCAGCGGCCTCCGACCTACGCTCTAGCTGTCCTTTCCACGGATGAGTAAATCAGGCGCTCCTCTTCTAAGGGAACTCCGATTTGGGCAAGGAATTAGAGCCAATTTGAGCGACTGATGGTCGCTCACCTTCAGAAAGCCCAAAGAAAACGACATGGATGGCTATAAAGGTGTTTGTGGCCTTTTAATTGAACAAATTAGTTGTACTATCTTTCATTATACCTTGCGTTTCTGTTTGTTTGCTCTTCATTCCTTAATTATCTCGATTAAAATTACCTGATATGTCGCACTGGACATTAGTTCATGAGAAATAAATAACCATTAAGAATCACTACACTGGCAACATTATTTAGACAACTAAAGAAAACGATTCAGAAGCCCCTTCAGATGAATTCCTCATCTATGTGTATCTAAATCCAATACTAATTGTTTAGTTCTAATTCGATTCAGTGAAGGATTTCGGATGATCTACTCACTGTTTATCATTTAGATCTTAGTTATTTGATTTTGATTTTGTTTATCAATTTATTGATTCATGTACAAATTGGCATTCCAAAATTATCTAATCAAGCTTCATCAAGAGCTCTTCACCCGGCTAGAATGGATACTGCTTCGAGCATGATTCCTTCAAAATCGTTGTCTATGTTACTGTTGTTTGCTCTTAACAGAGAGGCAGGTCAGAAGCTTTGTTGTTTGTTTGCTGTTCTAATATAGGCTTAAATGAGTACAAAATATAGGATAAGGGAGTAAATAATATCTAACAACGGAGTACATATCAAGAATCTGGCAGGTGTGTTTGGTATTTTAGCATAATTTTAAAAGAGTACAAATTTTAAAATTAGGGAGTAAATAATATCTAACAAGGGAGTACATATCAAGAACCTGACAAGTGTGTTTGGTATTTTAGCATAGGCTTAAAGGAGTACAAAATATAGGATAAGGGAGTAAATAATATCTAACAAGAGAGTACAAATCAAGAAGATTTGTTGTTTGTTTGCTGTTCTAATATAGGTTTAAAGGAGTACAAAAATATAGGATAAGTGAGTAAATAATATCTAACAAGAGAGTACATATCAAGAACCTGGCAGGTGTGTTTGGTATTTTAACATAATCTTAAAAGAGTACAAAATATAGGATAAGGGAGTAAATAAAATTTAACAAGGGAGTACAAACCTGGCAGATGTGTTTGGTATTTTAGCATAATCTTAAAGGAGTAGAAAATATAGCATAAGAGAGTAAATAATATCTAACTAGGGAGTACATGTCAAGAACCTGGCAGGTATGTTTGGTATTTTAGCATAATTTTAAAGGAGTACAAAATATATGATGAGGGAGTAAATAATATCTAACAAGGGAAGTACATATCAAGAACCTGACAGGTGTGTTCGGTATTTTAGCATAATTTTAAAGGAGTAGAAAATATAGCATAAGAGAGTAAATAATATCTAACAACGGAGTACATATCCAGAACCTGGCAGGTGTGTTTGGTATTTTAGCATAATCTTAAAGGAGTACAAAACATATGATAAGGGAGTATATAATATCTAACAACGAAGTACATATCAAGAAACTGACAGTTGTGTTTAGTATTTTAGCATAATCTTAAAGGAGTAAAAAAATATAGGATAAGGGAGTAAATAATATCTAACAAGGGAGTACATATCAAGAACCTGACAGGTGTGTTTGGTATTTTAGCATAATTTTAAAGGAGTAGAAAATATAGCATAAGAGAGTAAATAATATCTAACAACGAATTACATATCCAGAACCGTGTGTTTGGTATTTTAGCATAATCTTAAAGGAGTACAAAATATAGAATAAGGGAGTAAATATTATTTAACAAGGGAGTACATATCAAGAACCTGGCAGGTGTTTGGTATTTTAGCATAATTTTAAAGGAGTAGAAAATATAGCATAAGAGAGTAAATAATATCTAACAAGAGAGTACATATCAAAAACCTGACAAGTGTGTTTGATATTTTAGCATAATCTTAAAGGAGTACAAAACATATGATAAGGGAGTAAATAATATCTAAAAACGAAGTACATATCAAGAACCTGGCAGTTGTGTTTGTTCTAACATTGGACAATTCTATGTTTTGCAGATTAATATCAGTAATGATAAACGTGTTGTTGCTTACCGGCTACTACTAGATCCTATCAATGAGGTGAAGCCAAAATTTAGATCTGCAAGTGAGTGTGTTCTCTTTGATCTTGAGGAAGAAAGCTGAATTTGGTGGTTGACTAAGAAGATTACAAAACTTGGTCATTGAGTATAACTTATTTGGTGCTGTTTATTTTTTGTTGAGTGAATTTCGTTTTGGGAATAACTCTTATTTAAACATGGTTGAATGAAAAGTTTATACTCCCTTTTAAGAAATATATACTCTGTTATTGTATTGAATTCTTATTTGCACAATTTGTCTGCTTATTAAATGCTAATTTGGTATTCAATATGTAGAAGTATATACTTCCTCACGGAGAAGTATTTACTTCCTTAATATTTCAATTTTTATTTGATTATTCTTATTTTCAATTTGAAATATTGAATGCTTATTTGAACGTTTGACCAAAAATTATATAATCTCGTATGGAAAAAATACTTCTGATGAAATATATACTCCCTTAGTTTATATCTGTACTACCTAATAAACAATAAATCATTTTTTGAAGACTAATTGTTGAAAAAATAAGTACTCCATTGATATCATTATTATTTATTGGTATTTGGACAGTACTTGGCACTCAAATAACACTTAAACCATTAAATTATTAAATAAATTGCTATGATTTTCTAGGAATTGGCTCTACCGTCGTTTCTTCTCTTATTTTCAGATTTCTTGATGATTTCTGGTGGATTCTCAATCTTTAGATGGATTTGGCACTTGGCATAAGCTAGACGACTCATTCCTAGCACTTGAAGGTGATGTCCAAGCCACCATTCGGATCGAATGACTCATGCTCGGACCGAATGGAGCTTTGTTCGGACCAAAGGCACAATAATTGCATAAAATAGGAGATTTGAGAGAAGTAATTGGCTAAATAGAATTAATAGCATTGAAGAGCTCATCCTAAGCTTTCCAACGGTTTTTGAATCGCCTCAATCGGAGTTCGGATGAAGAAATTATGGCCGAAACACTATCTCAATGCTGGACTCTCTGGTCGGTCCGAACAGAACCTTGTTCGGTCCGACCAGAACCCTGTTCGGATCGACCAGAGACCTATATGGAAGGTTTTTATGCAAGGAAACTTGATATTTTGGTAATATTTCTTGCCATGACGTGCCTACACACTTTCCTTATGCCTGGAACTATTATACATGCGCCCCTAGGCCAGAAAGAAGAGAATCCAAGCCACCAACCACGAAATTCCATATCCCACCACGTTTTTGCACCTTTTCACCACCGTTCTCGCGCCGAAAGGTGTGGGATTCGACCTCTTTCATCATAGCACGACCATGGCATCATTTTTGGAGCAATTCTAGGCGCGACGACGACAGAATCAACCCAACCGCGGCTATGGACGTTCGGTATCTTGAGTTAGAAGCGATATTTGGTTTATTTCTTCCATTCTCTTGATATTTTGATTTGATGGAGCTTGTATCTTATTTTGCTTTTATGGTAGGCTAGATTTATGTTGTCTTAGGAGTAGGGAAGTAACTTAGGTTTCGATGTGTTGTGATTTGACTTAATATGATATGATATGTTTTGTTGATTTGTTATGTTGAGAATTATGTTAATTGCTTATTTTAATTACTTGGTTAAGTCTAATTAACTTCTAGATGTACGACCACATTTAGTTAAGTTCTAAAGTTAGGTTAATCAAGATAATTTAGATTAAGTATTTGGGATAAATCGTAGATCCGAAAGGAGAGATTAGTTGACACCAAAAGTGTAACTTTTAGACAAGTCCAAAAGACCTCTAGATATCCTTACGAACTCCAACAAACAAGTTTAAATTGATTTAATTCTATACCAAAAGTTGTGAACCAATCGAGTTAATTAGGTTAGGTTGTGATTGAACCAGTGTCTAGTCTAACAAGCGAAAGCTGAGGTTTAGAGTATCTAGGTTTGACCAACATACCCTAGCACAAAGCATAAAATTTTATAAAGAGTCAAAACCACACACTTATACCATCTGTTCGGGTCGAACAGAACGGTATATGCTTGAAAAATACCGTTTAATGCACGAAAGTGATAAGTTCTGTGTTCTAGAGTCCAAACCGATGTGAAACCTGAACCTAAGACGACTTTTATATTGTTAAAATACCAAAAACATCTCTTTAAGCATTTAGATTGTTTTAGATAATTAAAACACCAAAAAATATATACTTTACTTGCACCTTTACATTTAATTCATCAAAACTCCACAAAAATATTATTGTCAAGCTTTTGAAAAAGGATAAGTCTGGTAATCAATTAAATCGTCCCTTGGGTTCGACCCTAAAGCTGTACTTTAAAAGACTAGTGAGGTTAGCTCTAGGTTTATAAATTTATTTGATTCCTATGTTTTAAGCCTTCATCAAATTGGCGTCATTGCCGGGGACGGTGTTGATATTGGATCCTTATTTTAGTATCAAGAGACTAGATTTTTTTTATTTTCCTTTTAACCCACGCTTTTTTTTCCTGAATTGCAGGACTGACAGGTAAACCGAGGAGGAAAAAGTCCCCACCACCCAATGTTAGAAGCTATTTCTTTCTTGACTGAAGATCCGGAGCTCGCTCACCTTGCACGTCCGATCCGATCAAGACTTAGTGATATATGGTCAAGCTAGGGACCTAAAACAAGCGCTTCTTGGAAGGAAAATTTTGAGGAACAAACGAAGGAAGATGCAATCCGTGCTAGAGCACCATGGGTTACGTGAGCCAACTAACCCCGATCGACCTCATACAGGTTGCACAACAACTCAAAGAAAGGAGTAGAGCCATCTTGAAAATCGAGAGAACAAACTACGAGCAAATCAAAATGGTGGAAAGAAAAAATTGGGTAAGTTCTCTTTTCCTCCTATTTACTTTTCTTTGCGATTGAATGCATTGAGGACAATGTTTGATTTAAGTTTGGGGGGAGGAAATAGGAGAAAAATCGAACTTTTGATCGAAATTGCTCAATTTTTTTTACTATTCATGCCTAGTTTTTGTTTGAAAATTGATTGGATGTGCCTAGTCTCTCTCGATTTGGATTTTAAATGATAAATTCACACTGTTAAAACTGTTTTGAAGTCAAATAAAATTTTTTCTCTATGGACACTGATGAGGTGATTTTATATACATACTTTGGTAGGGTTTTGACTCCAAACTAAACCATTTGACTTGAGTTAGATTAATTAGGGTCATTTTAATTAGGTTTTTGTGTCAAGAATGAGTTACTACCATAATTCCTACTTTAATGCAGATTTTGGACAAAAATAGAATCTGGATGAATAAATGATGATGTAGAGCTCCTCGTAAGCTTTCAGCTGGTTTTTGAATCGCCTCAAACGGAGTCCGGATGAAAGAGATATGGGCAAAACAGTAACAGTGCGCAGTGCTGAAATTTCCAAACGGACCGTCTGAAAATTCAGACGGACCGTTTGACTTTCGCAGGGAAAAACTGCTATTTTCAGCCAGATTTCAGTCGGTCCGTCTGGAGGCTCAAACGGTCCGTCTGGAACCTTCCAGAAATAGCAGAAAATGCCCGATTTGGTGGTTATTCTTGGTGGGATGGTTATTTTCGACTCCCAACACATCCAGAACAAACCTCCTGCGTCTCTAAACAATTCCAATGCCTATTTAAGAGGACTTTGAGGAGATTAAGTTCATACAAGGCCAAACAAGTTCATACAAAGCCATACAAGGGCATATAAGGTGGTGTTTTAGATCCAAGGTCAATTTTTAGGGTTAGACATAGAAAAATCTGAGAGATTAGTCTCAAGTCCAGATTGTGGCAGCGTTAGACGGGTCGTTTGCGACAGCAACGAGTCGTTTAGAAGGAGATTTCGACAAATTCAAGGGAAAGCAATGACAATTGGTTGTAACTTCTCTTATTTCTCATTTTCTCTTGTTTGTTCGATGTCTTTGAGTTGTTGATTTGTTATTCTAGGGTTATGGTTGTAAACTTATTTGTTTAGTTGTTTATTTGCTTAGTTATTTCTTTATGTATTTCTCTCTTTCATGATTTAATTGATTATGTGATATCATTGATTGCTAGGGTAGAATTGATTATACCAATTAGGTTAAGGCCTTGTCTAGTATGGTAATAATAATCTATACCTTTGTATGAATTGATTGACCAACTTGAGGATGGTAGTAGCTGATGAGTGAAACCAGGATTTAGTAGCCGATAGGTGAACCTTTCTCGCAACGATGGTTGTGAGATATCCTTCGAATTGAAAGATAGACTTAGAAAACTTAAGCCAATGGTGATGACCAAATCTTAGGGTTTTTAAGGGAAGTAGTAGATTAACCTACGAAACCAGAACTACAACGATGGTTAGTATCTGGTAACCTAGGATTAAAATATGATTCCACACACATATTAGGAATAGCTAAGCGGTAAACAATTTCATGGCTCAAACGGACCGTCTGAGATATCAAATGGACCGTTTGGGAATTGAACTGAGCAGATTAAGTTGAAACCAGAAACCCTAGAATTCAGATTTGCTGATTATCTCCCGTTTAGTTCTAGTTTGACCTTGATTTTAGACTCAGGATTTGAACATACCTTCAATTCTTTAAACACTAAAAATACTTGAACTCGTCTAGCTAATTAATTAAAGTAAAAGACCGATATTCCAACACCGTCCCTGTGGTTCGACCCTTAGTTTTACTACGATAGATTAAATCAGGTAAAACGAGGTTATTTTGACTAGGTTTGCACCCGATAAAAAATTGGCGCCGTTGCCGGGGACGGTTTGCTAGAATATTGGTATTTTATTTTAATAAATTAGTCTTGACACCTTTGTATCCTTGTATCTTACTTATTTTATCTTTAACTTGAAAAACCCAAAAATATTCTCTATCACCATGTTTTGTTCTTTTCAGGAATTCGAACAAGGTGATGCAAAGATGATCGTCGCATCCGACAAAACAAACGAAGAGTTCAACCAAATTGACTTGAGCACACTTAGACGATGCTTGGAGAAAATGGATGTGATGGAAAGCAACAAATCTCCATTCAAATATCACATCCAAATCGAGCCAAGAAAGATGACATTCAAAGAGGAACACTCCAAGCAAGTTTCAAGACCGTCGCTCAATCACTTTTGGGAGAACTATGATGCGTTAAGAGGGAGAAAAGTGAAGATAAGATGAGCAAATACAAGGTGGTCAAGCTAGTGACCTAAAACAAGCGCTTCTTGGGAGGCAACCCAAGGCCAAAAATTTCAATTCCTTTCATTAGTTTAGTCTAGTTTAGGACTTTAGGTTTAGTTAGAACTCATTAATCTTTGTTGTTGGTTTCAGATTTTAGATGAGAACATCAGCTTTAAGAAGCACAATGTTCGAGTCATGCAAGTGTCAAAAAGGTCAAATGAACTTCAACGCAACATCTCAACACATGGAAGAAGATTGTGGATTGAAGAAAAGTCGTACCATATGCAAGAGCTCAAGCTTGGGGGAATACACCACGAAGGAGCATATGAATCGTCTCAACCCAACAAGTCTCAACAGAGTGGAGAAACCATCTCGTTCCATACCCAAACCGAAACCATTCACCAAAACCAAAACCCTAACTGTTCTGCGAAAATCGGTAACCAAACGGTCTGTCTGAGCACCACAGACGAACCGTCTGACCTGAGAGCACGAATTTTCAGCAGAAAATCAAAACCAAACCATTCAGCCGAGACCTAACATAATCCAATCCAATGGCTAGATTTCGAGTTTTCATTGGTTAGTCGACGAACCAAAAATTTTTTGCTCGATTTAGTCATATACCAAACCTTCACCAAAACCCTAACCCAAGGGTAAAATCACACCAACCCCTATGTGATTTGTACCCTCAACCCAAACCACCAATCTCTACTATTTGCAAGACATACCTTCTCCAATGGGATGAACCTAGAGACACCTTGAAGCACATTGATCTATCAAAGCAAGCAAAGCTAATGTTGCGAGACTCGACCCTTCACAACCTCGACATTGATTTGATGAGTTTCTCTTTTTTCTTTCTCTCTTTTAAGTTTTGTTTTCATTACATTGAGGACAATGCAAAGTTTTAAGCTTGGGGGGGAGAATAAGAATTTGTATCTAGGACTTGCATTATAACTTCATATAGTTTGCATTTAGGTAAGTTAGGAAGATGCTTAACAAGTTCTAATATCGTGATTTGAATGAAATATTTAGGGAATTTTAGAAAATTTTTTCGATTTGAATTGTGGGTCATCTAATTGATCGACTAGTCCCTGTGACCTTAGGAAAGGAGTAGGTATTGTATCATAATCTATCTTGATTGAGACTTAAATTTGATGATTTGATAAGTAGTATAAATGACTTGACCAAATACAAATCGGTAAACCAAGGCAACCCACCAATTGAATTAATTTCCAAACTTTGTCAAGATCGATTCTACCGATCCAAATGCATTTCAACTAAGGAAATGAACACTAAGTCTAGAGCCAAACAACCGCTGTTTTCAAATATTAAAAGTCGAAGATGTAAATACACACCCATGTAAATAAATAAAAACACGTACAAAAAGGAGAACTAAAAAGCGGTGCTTTGCCATGGACATTGCGGGAAGCTATAGGTTATTGTGGATAGAAGAACATCCATAAATCATGGGTAAGAAATAGAAAGGCTCATGATATGTAAAAAAAAAAGTAAAATAAAAAAACAAGGAAAACCTTGCAGTTAAATCCACCTTAATCTGGCTGACCTCTCCGCCGCGGGAAAAACGTCCTAAGCCCCGGGACAAACCTTAAAAGTGTCAATCCAAAAACTTTGGAATAGAATGGGTGAGGAGTTGTACCCTTTTTTTCGCCTCACTTTACTTCGACTTCCAATGCGTTTTCAAAAATCAATAAAGCGGTTAAAGTATTCGAAGACTTAGTTATGAAATAAACTGGTATGACATGATATTTGTGTTGGTAGGGTGTGATCCCGATACTATTTGCCAAGTCAATTATCAAACTTTGAAAAATCAACAAGTTTAGGATTTGAACAAGATAGGTTATGGACAATAGTTACAAGCATCCTAAGTGTTTCATCCGTGGGGTAAGCGTGGGTCGTTTGGGACAACTCAATTCAGTTTGAAAAAGTTTATAAAATTGTCTAAATTATTCAATCAAATCACGATATTATTACATGTTAGGAATTTTCATAACTTGTAAGTCTCAAGACATTGTTCTAGTTTAGAGCCAAACCATTCTTCTAAGATAAATATTTGCTTGGGGATAAGCAATGTTTAAGCTTGGGGGTATTTGATGAGATGATTTTATATACATACTTTGGTAGGGTTTTGACTCCAAACTAAACCATTTGACTTGAGTTAGATTAATTAGGGTCATTTTAATTAGGTTTTTATGTCAAGAATGAGTTACTACCATAATTCCTACTTTAATGCAGATTTTGGACAAAAACATGATCTGGATGAATCAATGATGATGTAGAGCTCCTCGTAAGCTTTCAGCTGGTTTTTGAATCGCCTCAAACGGAGACCGGATGAAAGAGATATGGGCAAAACAGTAACAGTGCGCAGTGCTCAAATTTCCAAACGGACCGTCTGAAAATTCAGACGGACCGTTTGACTTTCGCAGGAAAAAACTGCTATTTTCAGCCAGATTTCAGTCGGTCCGTCTGGAGGCTCAAACGGTCCGTCTGGAACCTTCCAGAAATAGCAGAAAATGCCCGATTTGGTAGTTATTCTTGGTGGGATGGTTATTTTTGACTCCCAACACGTCCAGAACAAACCTCCTGCGTCTCTAAACAATTCCAATGTCTATTTAAGAGGACTTTGAGGAGATTAAGTTCATACAAGGCCAAACAAGTTCATACAAAGCCATACAAGGGCATACAAGGTGGTGTTTTAGATCCAAGGTCAATTTTTAGGGTTATACATAGAAAAATCGGAGAGATTAGTCTCAAGTCCAGATTGTGGCAGCGTTAGACGGGTCGTTTGCGACAGCAACGAGTCGTTTAGAAGGAGATTCCGACAAATTCAAGGGAAAGCAAGGGAAATTGGTTGTAACTTCTCTTATTTCTCATTTTCTCTTGTTTGTTCGATGTCTTTGAGTTGTTGATTTGTTATTCTAGGGTTATGGTTGTAAACTTATTTGTTTAGTTGTTTATTTGCTTAGTTATTTCTTTATGTGTTTCTCTCTTTCATGATTTAATTGATTATGTGATATCATTGATTGCTAGGGTAGAATTGATTATACTAATTAGATTAAGGCCTTGTCTAGTATGGTAATAATAATCTATACCTTTGTATGAATTGATTGACCAACTTGAGGATGGTAGTAGCTGATGAGTGAAACCAGGATTTAGTAGCCGATAGGTGAACCTTTCTCGCAACGATGGTTGTGAGATATCCTTCGAATTGAAAGATAGACTTAGAAAACTTAAGCCAATGGTGATGACCAAATCTTAGGGTTTTAAGGAAAGTAGTAGATTAACCTACGAAACCAGAACTATAACGATGGTTAGTATCTGGTAACCTAGGATTAAAATATGATTCCACACACATATTAGGAATAGCTAAGCGGTAAACAATTTCATGGCTCAAACGGACCGTCTGAGATATCAAATGGACCGTTTGGGAATTGAACTGAGCAGATTAAGTTGAAACCAGAAACCCTAGAATTCAGATTTGCTGATTATCTCCCGTTTAGTTCTAGTTTGACCTTGATTTTAGACTCAGGATTTGAACACACCTTCAATTCTTTAAGCACTAAAAATACTTTAACTCGTCTAGCTAATTAATTAAAGTAAAAGACCGATATATTCCAACATCGTCCCTGTGGTTCGACCCTTAGCTTTACTACGATAGATTAAATCAGGTAAAACGAGGTTATTTTGACTAGGTTTGCACCCGATCAGACACTAGAATGTTTTGATATCTCTTGTTGGATTTTTGGCCAATGGGCCGAATTGAAATATTTTGCAAAAATAGAACTCGAATTTGGATGCTTGAAATTGTCAAAACACTCTAAGTCGATTCTCACAAGTTTTTACCGAGTGAACGAACTTGTATTTGACAAATTTTTGTTTAAAAAGGATTTTATGAACTTTGGAAATTAAAAGATGAACCTTGTCTTGTTGAAAATGCTTTTAATCGCTTGAATCACCAACAAGCAAACTTAATGAAAAAATAAATCAAAATAGCTGTGAAAACGAGGACGCACTGAGGCCTTTTTCCACCAACTTGCCACAAATTGAAGGGTATTGGGTTAAGCATGAATTGTTAGGAATTACAACTCAAAGAAAGCGAGAAATAATTGGATAATTCATGCTTAATTCTACCGGACCCGGTGCGAAAGCATTGGTAAAGGAGTTGTTGAGTATTATGGCCCAAGTGTACCGTGGCCATAGTCGAGCAACACCCGTCTAACCTCCCTAGCGCGACATGTGCTAGTAGCAAACTCAAAGCCGATGATACCGCATTGTCCTCTAGGGTGTAAAGCTCCACTGCTCGACTTGCACGAACAAATTGGTGAAACTTGAAATTGTTCTTAAGAAGGGTTCATTATAGAATTTTCAATTTTGATAAAATTCTTTACAAACTTTTGTGAAATATGGAAAAGAACGGGTAATTGAATTTGAGATCGCATTTGAATTGACAAAGTGAAGCTAGAGTTCTTGAATTTGAGAAAAGATTTCATTAGGACCAAGAGATGCATGAATTTATTTGTAGAACACTAAACTTGGTTCTTGAAATTAAATTTTGGTTTGACTTATTTGATTGAAGTGTGAAAACTTTAGGCATATCAATTGGTTTCACGACATTTCTTGGTTTGAGATACAACTCGATGTTTAAGATTTAAGTACAGTCTAAAATTCTAAGCTTAGGGCATTGCTTGAGGACAAGCAATGTTTAAGTTTGGGGGGATTTGATATCATTATTATTTATTGGTATTTGGACAGTATTTGGCACTAAATAACACTCAAACTATTAAATTATTAGATAAATTGCTATGATTTTCTAAGAATTGGCTCTACCGTCGTTTCTTCTCTTATTTTCAGATTTCTTGATGATTTATGGTGGATTCTCAATCTTTAGATGGATTTGGCACTTGGCATAAGCTAGACGACTCATTCCTAGCACTTGAAGGTGATGTCCAAGCCGCCATTCGGATCAAATGACTCATGCTCGGACCGAATGGAGCTTTGTTCGGACCAAAGGCACAATAATTGCATAAAATAGGAGATTTGAGAGAAGTAATTGGCTAAATGGAATCAATAGCATTGAAGAGCTCATCCTAAACTTTCCAACTGTTTTTGAATCGCCTCATCCTAAAATATTGAATGCTTATTTAAACGTTTGACCAAAAATTATATAATCCCGTATGGAAAAAATACTTCTGATGAAATATATACTCCCTTAGTTTATATCTGTACTACCTAATAAACAATAAATCATTTTTTGAAGACTAATTGTTGAAAAAATAAGTACTCCATCAATACCGATAATTCAATTCCTTATGTAGAAATATATACTCTCTTACGTTACACCAAATAACATGAAATGACGAAATTTAATTCATTATAAATGTTATTAAATTTGTTAAATTTTATTAAAAAAAATACATTTATATACTTCCATACATCAGATTAAATACACCCAGTAAGCATCTGAATGACGTCAGCATCCAGCTTATTTTGCCTAGATCGCATTGGGCCAGCCCATTAATCTCACCTGGGTTTTGTAGGATGTCAAGGATGTCAAATTTGTGGGATGTCCCATATCAGCCCCGAATGAAAATTGCTCCGCTCACGCGGTCACTCCTAACTTGGACTCCATTAATGACCAAAATACTCTCAATTTTGAATAATATATTTTTCCCACTAATGACCAAAATATCCGCAATTTTAAATAATGTATTTTTTTTTCCACAAAGGAATAGGAATTTTTTTTTACACTAATGACCTATTCATATCCATATTTCTTATTCTTATCCAAACTAATAAGTAATAACCGAATAGACAAATTTTGGAGTCAATCGCCAAAATTGAGGCGTGAGACTATGAGAGAGACGTGAGAGGAGCGATTCGCGATAGTAATACACTAGCTTTAGATTCGCGCTTCGCGCGATGAGGAGAATTTTAAGGCTAACTTATAATTTTTATAAGGGCTAGAATTATGATTGTAAATATTTGAATAAATACCAAAATATCTTACAATTGATCTTTTGATTTTAATTAATTGTATAGTTTTGTATGTGTGCCATTTATAATATATTTATCATTTATATCGGAACTATTGTTTTTGGAGATTTTAAATTTCAAGAGACCTTAATTGTCTCTATCATTTTTAATATATAAAAAGTGAAGGGTGACATGTAATCATTAAATATTTTTGTTAAAAAGTGTTAGAGTTATGAGAACAAAACCTACTGTGTTCATCTTGGACAAAACCAACTATCTTAAATTTTTTTCTAAGTTTTACCAATTTGATCAACTTTTATTTTTTTTATTATTGATAATCAATAATTGAATACCAATAAAATTAAATACTATCTTACAAATAATTTAAATTACTTAGCAACAATAGATTTCTCATAATTACTATATATACAAAACTTGATGAAAAAAAATTAATTTTAAAAAATCGCCAAATATTTTAAAAGTTATGCAGTTCTATAGAATTTGTAAAATTTTGAAAAGATGAAAATTGCTAAAAATTGTATGATTATGTTAAAAAAGTGGAAAAAAAGTACCCAACCCACGGGACTATTGTATCTTTTTAGAAATAAGAAGACAAGATACAATTTTTGTGGATTTTCTAAAACATTTAAACCACATGTATATTTCAAATATGAAAAAGTAATAAGTTTAATAACGTTTAATTCTCTATTTGATGAAAAAACAAATTTAAGAAGAACATCAAACAACTAAATATGTAAAATATCATTTTATTATGGCAACAAAATAGCATAAAATATTTTTAAAGTCGGAAATAAAAAATTCGATGTGATTAGGTTTTTTATATTTTTTTTATCATGTGAATACAATTTTATGTCGAATTATTTTTTTAAGACCACTAATAATAAACTTAATATAAGTATTAAATTGTAGAATGATATATTATGAAGTTTGAAAAAATTATTTAAATTATTTTAAAATCTATAAAAAAAAATCATATAAACGAATTGTAAATATTTTTTGAGAATTCATATAAAGTTTTATAGCAAAATAAATTTGTGTGGGATCTAAATAATTGAAAACATAATATACATTTTTATACAATTAGGGAAACTGGACCATCGATTAAAGAATGAAATGGCGAGAACTTTAAAGGAGGTGTGTTGATTGTTATCCCACTTGTTAGTCGCACAGTTTTTTGCCACTTTATACGAAGGATTCATATATAGTAATAGACTATATTCTTTCTAATCGAAAATCTTCCATTAGCCATGTGTTCCGTTAAAATTTTGAGTGGGATGGGGATAAAACAAAAAAGGAAAAATATGGCTGCACGTGGGTACCCAACCCACGGGACTGTTAGGGAAAAAAGTATGAAATCGAGTGGAAATCAACCATTTTGATCTGGCCAAATGAAATTAATGATCTAGATAAATATGAAAGTGTAGAAAAGTACACAAACTGAATTTTATTGAATCAAAACCATGCATATACAATTGTTACAAGCCTTATTTAAAGCCAGTGTACCTCTCTCTTACTTGTCTTACTAATTACACAGATTGCCACTTAACTAACTAACAGCCTAACATAATTAACTATCCAGTTCTCCATTTCTAGCTGTGTTGGACTCGTCCAGTTTATAATCTTTAGTTTGTTCTACAGCCCCCCGCAAGCTCAGGGGGTCTTCGGACACAGTGAGCTTGGAACACATAAGCATAAATCTCGCTGAAGAGAGAGGCTTGGTGAGGATGTCAGCTATCTGGTCAGCTGAACATAAAAATTGAATTTTGAGTCTCTTGGAAGCTACTTGTTCCCTAACAAAATGGAAATCCAGCTCAATGTGTTTTGTTCTTGCATGAAAAACTGGATTAGCCGCAAGAAAGGTTGCTCCAAGATTGTCACACCAGAGATTTGGAGGAGTAGTGATTTTGAGACCCAATTCAGTGATTAATGACCTGATCCAGATTAATTCAGCAGCAGCCATGGCTAAGCTTCTATACTCAGCCTCAGTTGAAGACCTAGCAAACGTTTGTTGCTTTTTAGATGACCATGAGATTAGATTGTTGCCTAGAAAAATTGCAAACCCAGTGGTTGATTTTCTCTCATCTGGGCAGCCAGCCCAATCTGCATCAGTATAGGCATTGATGCATAGGTTTGATGATTTTTGCAGATGTAAGCCATGATTGATTGTTCCTTTGAGATATCTCAGTATGCGCTTAACTGCTTGCCAATGAGTTTCAGTTGAGTGTGACATGAACTGTGCCACTTTGTTGACTGAGAAGGAAATATCAGGTCTTGTAATTGTGGCATATTGAAAGGCACCGACAATCATTCAGTACTCTTTAGGGTCAGGTAAAGGAGTACCTTCAAACTTGGATAGTTGTTTGCCTGATTGCATGGGTGATTTACATGGTTTGGCTCCAGCCATGTGAGCTCTTTCTAAAATGAAGCTGATGTACTGACTTTGTGTAAGACAGATGGAAGTAGTGGAATGATTGACTTGAATTCCAAGAAAGTAATTCAGAGTCCCTAGATCCTTAATTGAGAAGGCTTCTTGTAATTTATTCATCATAGCATTGATTGCAGTTGTACTATTCCCTGTAAGAACTATATCATCAACATAGAGAAGGAGATACAGCACTGTACTGGTATCTCTGAGAATAAAAAGGGAGTTGTCAGATTGGGAACACTGGAAATGATGAGCAAGGAGAAAAGCTTTCAATTTGTGAAACCAAGCCCTTGGGGCCTGTTTTAGTCCATACAGTGATTTCTTGAGGAGACAGACTTTGTTGGGATATAGATTGTCAATAAAACCAAGTGGCTGTTGCATAAAGATGGTTTCCTCTAGATCTCCATGAAGGAAGGCATTATTGACATCAAGTTGATGCATATGCCAGCCTTGAGCAAGAGCAATAGTGAGTACAGTTCTAATAGTAGTGGCTTTTACTACTGGGCTGAAAGTTTCAAAGTAATCAAGGCCTTCTTCTTGACTGTACCCTTTAGCTACTAATCTGGCCTTATATCTTTCAATTGATCCATCTGATCTCTTCTTGATTCTAAACAACCATTTGCAGCCAACTATATTAGCATGAGAGGGTGGATCAACTAACTGCCATGTGTTGTTTTTGGCTAAAGCATCCAATTCTGCAGCCATAGCTTGTCTCCAATGAGGTACTTTTACTGCCTGAGTGTAGCAAGTAGGGGCTGAGTCACTGATTTGAGTATCCATTGGATATTTGGTTGTGACATGGAGATGATGTTTGGGAAATTGTTTGGGTTTCAGGCTGTTTGTTTTTGATCGGGTTTGCATGTGATGACCAGTTGTGGTAGGTACAGTTGGGGGTATACATTGTGGAGCACTGGTAGGGTTAATTATTAATATATGATGGTCTGAGGTAGAGAAAAGAGGAACAACAGTAAGTATGTTATTGTGAGTGGATGTGGAAGCAAGAGCAGGTATAGGTTGAGGGGTATAACGGGTAAAAGGGAAATTGGTTTCATTAAATGTCACATGTCGGGAGATGTACATTTTATCTGTTGGGATGTTATAACACTTATATCCTTTGTGTAAGGAGGAATACCCCATAAATACACACACCTCAGACCTGGGTTGAAGTTTATGAGCATTAAATGGTCTTAATAAAGGGTAACATTCACATCCAAGAGTGTGAAGAAACTGATAGTCAGGAGTGTGGTTAAATAGTTTCTCAAAGGGTGAAACCATATAATTAGGGGCAGTTGGTAGTCGATTTATAACAAACACAGTGCTCTCAAAGATAGAATCCCAGAATTCAAGTGGAATTGAAGAGTGATACATAGAGGTAAGACCAAGTTCTACAATATGCCTATCTTTTCTTTCAACAAGACCATTTTGTTCTGGAGTTGAAGGGCAAGATAAATGAAAAGTGATTTCAGGGAATCTGGTTTGAAGGGGTTTAAACTCAGTTCCACCATCTGTTTGAATGATCTTAATTTTATTGGACAGAAGATTTTCTACTTTATCTTTGAATTGAACAAATATGTTGGAAATATCAGATTTGGCAGCACAACAATAAAGCCAGTTGAATCTTGAGAAGTGATCAGTGAACAACACATAATATCTATTTCCATGTTTTGATACAACTGGAGATGGACCCCATACATCAGCATGAACAACGTGTAAAGGATGCTGAGCAAGGAAAGTAGAATTTACAAAAGGAAGTTTATGAGCTTTTGCTCTACTACAATCACTACAAAAGGAAGAAACTGATCCAGAAAGGTGGATTCTATTTTGTCTCTGAAGAGCTTGAATTGTTGAGAAAGAGCAGTGGGCAAGTCTTGTGTGCCAGGTATCAATTGATGTTTTGGTAATATGATGTACTTGAGGAGGAAAATGGGGCTTATCAAGTGCATAGAGACCATTACATAGAGTGCCACTCAGAAGGGTTCTCTTTGTTTCCAAATCCTTCACAAAGCAATAATTGGAAGTAAATTCAACAGTGACATTATTGTCTCTTGTCAATTGAGATATACTAAGCAAATTCTTTGTCAGTTGTGGCACACAAAGAACATTTGTCAAGTTCAATTGTCTATCAGGAAGAGAAATTGAAGGTAAACCAACATGAGAAATATACAAACCTGAACCATTTCCCATATGTACCAAGTCAGAGCCTGTATACAGTTGACTAGAAGAAAGATTGTTTAGATCAGGTGTGACATGGGTTGGGGCACCTGAGTCGAGAAACCAAGCAGTAGTTGGAGAGGGAATTGCTGGTTCAGCCACAAGAGCCTGATGAGATTGATTCTGTTGGTGATGTTGCTGATTTGGGTGAGAGGGAGAAGGGCCTGTGAAAGAGATATCAAACCTGTGATGGCATTTGTATGCAGGGTGTCCCCATTTTGAATAGATTTGGCAGTAGACATCCTCTTTTGGTGTTGAGTTTCTGCCTCTTCCACGGCCACGGTAACTCCCTCTTCTGTTTGAATTTGAATTTCCCCTTCCTTGATAGTTTGTATTGTAGCCACGTGGTGTTTGGTGTGTAGCAAGAACCTGAGCAGAGAAGTTGGGGTCATGAGGAGCAATTTGGGCTGATGAGTTGGTAAATTGCTGAGATGGGCCTTGAGTTGAGTCCAAATTGTAAGCTCCTTGTTGTGTCGAGAGATGAACAGAGTTTGACATGGCGGAAGCTTGAAGATTTGCTCGCTGACGTGCTTCTTGAGCAAGAAGAAGGCTGTGGAGTTGACCCATAGTGATTGAATCTTCTCTCATGGAGATTGCTGTGACAAAACCATCATAGTCAGTGCCAAGTCCTTGAAGAGTATGCAAGATCAGATTTTGGTCTGACACGGCAGCACCAATGCTCCTGAGACGATCAGCAAGTGCTTGAATCTTCTCCAGGTACTGAGCACAGGAATCATTTCCCTTGCGAATTGTTTGTAGATGTAGCTTGTACTCAAGAATCTTGGCTAAAGATTGAGTGTTGTACAGTTGCTGAAGATGTTGCCAAAGCTGTAAAGAGGTTTCACAATTAACCACCTGAGCCAAGATTTGAGTAGAGAGAGTTGAATAGCCAAGCTAAGTTTAGTTGATCTTGTCTCATCCACCTATCAAACTCTGGACATGGTTGAAGCACTCCATTAGCATCCGCAGACAATCTCTCTGGAGCTGATTTTGATCCATCTACAAAAGACATGAGGCCATGGCCGCGAAGCACTGGTATGACTTGAAGTTTCCAGAGTAGATAGTTGTCGTTTGTAAGGGTGGTGTTGATTTGATGCTGAAATTGAACCAATTGTTCTGGTCGAATTGTGGTTGTCGAAGTGGAGATCGATGAATTTTCTGACATTTTTCCAAGAAAGATTCGATCTTGAGAGGAAAAGATACAAGAGCTAAAGCAAGACAGGGACAAAGGGGTTGAGCGTGTGCTCTTTTTGGGCTCCTGATACCATGTAGAAAAGTACACAAACTGAATTTTATTGAATCAAAACCATGCATATACAATTGTTACAAGCCTTATTTATAGCCAGTGTACCTCTCTCTTACTTGTCTTACTAATTACACAGATTGCCACTTAACTAACTAACAGCCTAACATAATTAACTATCCAGTTCTCCATTTCTAGCTGTATTGGACTCGTCCAGTTTATAATCTTTAGTTTGTTCTACAGACAGAGTATTGTAGAAAAGGTCCCTAGAAATGGAGTATTTACAGATTACAAATTTATTACAAGAGATGAAGAGATAGAAGGAAGATGCCACGTCAGATGTGAGATGTAGTCATCTTCTTCTGACAAATAGCGAAAACCTAATAAATTATAGAGAAAGGGGGGAAAAGAGGAGGAGAACTAGAGAAGGAGAGAGAGAGAGAGAGAGAGGGAGAGGAGACGTCACCAGAGAGAAAGGAATGAACTATTCCGGTCGTCGCGCTCTCGCCGATCAGGTCTCTCTTCGATTATCGCGCAGCCACGAATGCTTTAGAAGATTAGAGAGAAATTAAACAAAATCGGGAGACTCTCGATAAGGTTCGGCCGTTGGATAAACGATTCGCCTTCGAACGCGGACGTCGACAAAGTGCTTTATTATTTTTTTGTGTTGGTCGAAATTGAGGTCTTGAGTACATTCTATAGATTATCTTAAATCCAAATGTTACATTGTGTTTACTTTACAATCGGTCGATCAAAGTGCTTTATTATTTTTTTTTAGATTTTCAAGAATATATTAGCCTGGAATTTACTTGATAGTAAGACACTAGGTGTGTAAGAAGACATTGATTGCAGGACACTATACGTCTTTTTTCTCTAAATTAGTTTCGAACAATCTAATCTAAATAACATTATGTTCAGTTTCAAAATCAGTCTAAAAAATAACACTTCTTTCATCACTGAACTGAACTATTATCAGGAAAACTTTGTATCAGATTTCACTTTACATATACTCTTGGAAACACTATTATGTTTTACCCACAAAGTAATCGTCACTGGTCAGTACTCGATGTTGATCTTTACCCAAATCCATGGTTGCTCCATGTGTCAGGTTCAAATTAGTTTATTCTATTTATTGAATGTTATTCTTTGGCATGTTCAATTGCACATGGATGCATAACTAAGGTGATTTCCAGGATTATGCGAGATATAGTGGTCAGAAAAAGGTTGGGTCAATTGTTTCATTTTAATGAATTCATTTGTTTTCTTATATGAGATAATTGTGACTGCTAGGACACTTGTCGCCTGCAGCCGTCAACTCAACTCATAAGTGCTTTTCGGGATGATGATACGTGAGTCCAACTTAGCCACATGGGCCTAAATGGCTACTATTTTCTGGTCTTGTTCATCTTGACGTTTGAGCACAACTACCAAAATATCCTTGATTTCCTTGAGGTCGGAAGCTCTAGGAACAGCGGTCATGGAATCTGATACCAAATTGATGTGTTTGTAGAGGTGTAGATGATCTTAGATTTTAATCGTGGGTAGAGGGTTGATGATTAGAGTCGTCCCCCGACGAGCTCATTTTCTCGTCGTTGTTCTAACCTAATTGACACAAAGGGGATGCAAGAGAAGACTTGGGGAAGAAGATTACTTGTTTATTTATTTTCTGTCTTTTCTATTACATAAGGATCACTAATATAGTTATTGCCTTATAAATTATAATCAATCTAATATCTCCTGATACATTTTTTTTATTTAACAAACTTAAACCTGAAAATAATATAATATGGAAATAATAAAGATAGTCTAAATCTATTATTTTCTTGTATCTATATCAAGAATACCTGATTTTGCCTAATTATGCAGTATTTTTGGTTCTTTTAGTTAGGACCAGAATCGAAGTACAAGAAACCATCTTATGCCAATTGTAACTAGCTGCTAATCCTTTTTCAAATTACTGTTTGTTTACCTTTTTTCCCTCATTATTTCTGGTCTTATTCTTTAATTTCATTAATCCAATATAACAATAATGCTATGTAATCGGTGCTGTGCTTTTGGTAGGAGATTTATATCTACTTCTGTGGGCAAAACCAAGAGATCATAAAGAGAATCATGTAGCTCCAATTGACCACAGTGACATTTTGGAAAGCTCTTAGCTAGACAGAACCATTAATGGTGCAAAGTAGAGCTTAGCAAAGAGACGCTAGATTATAGTCAAATGTGTTATTCAAAGAATTAAGGTTATGTGTCTCATATGCAGGAGAAAAAGTAAATAAGCTCTGTTGAAGAAAATTAGTTTTGGGTATATGATAGAACTGGATTATTTTAGTTTGTTAGAGTAGGGACTAGGGACAAGGCCATCTTTCCATTTTGGTATAATTTATTTCTTTGCCATAGTATACGATTGTATGATTGTATCGATTATCTCATGCAGTTTCCTTGCAAGTTGCAATTCATGTATTTATGTCGATTTCATTTTAAAAAGAGAGCAGCAGTTAGACTAAGTTATATTCGTGTTTATCTCTATTTGATTTATCAATTTTATTTAATTCTTTTTTTTTATTCGCTCAACTTGTAAGCATAACACCCTGAGCTGAATATATCACGTTAATTCATCACCTTTCCTAAAGAGAATAATGTCCCTCCCCTCACATGACATGATCGATCTTTTCAATCTACAACCACTACATCAAAAAAGAGTTTTAGTACCAGATCATTAGTATTCATTTTTCAAAAAACCGGTATAAATAATAGTTGGTAGCAATTTTATAATTGTTAGTCTTTATCTTTAGTACCGAACTTTTAAAAAAACCGACACTAAGAGTTGCCGGAAAAAATGTTAAAAAGGTAGTTACATTTAGTACCGGTTTTTACTAATAGTTAAATCTGTAGTACCGGTTTTTATGAAAAACCAATACTAAATATAACCAAAATTCTTTTATTTTTCCGCCAACTATTAGTACCGGTTTTTTTTCTAAAAAAAACTGGTATTAATAATCCACAGATATTTTCGAGTTCAAGTAGTATATCTCCTCCTTCAACGTTTCTTTGCATATACTCTTCACTGTTCATGGTCGTTTTTTCCCTCTAAAATTGAAAAATTGTTTTCTCTCTAAAATCACATAAAAATAGCTAAAAATTTTAAAAATTTCTGAAAAATAAAAAAATCAGTAGAGAAAGCAAAGGAGATCAAAGGGAAGCTAAAAAAATTCGCATTTCAGGTATATTCTTTGCTTTATTTTATTTATTATTGCTTAAATTATGCAATTTTTATTTTTTTTTATTGATATTTTTCATTTTGATTTAATAAAATTTCTAGCCAAAGAGAAAGAGAAGGTTTTTCTATTGAAGAGGAAGAGGATCAAGAGAAGATAATTTTGATAATTTCTATTTTAACCTTCAATAATTTTAATTTGGTTATTTATAAATTTGTATGTGCATATATATATATTGGTTAATTGTCATTTGCATCTATTAGTTAAGTATTGCCATATAGGACCAAATTGTCGGAATTTGAATTATTTTAGGTCTTGCCCGTCCGAGATTAATCCCTCCCAGTCGGAAGTACTGCTCTTTGGATACTCTGTCTCATTTAGGAAAGCGAGTTGTTCGTTAGATGCAATGGGTTGTCTGAGAAAAATTTGACAGCATTTTCCCTTAGGGCCTGCTCCAGAACCAGGTGGGAAAAGGAAAGGGAAGGGGTGGGAAGAGAAGAGGAGTACACCTCAAATTTGGGTGTAATCACAAGTGCACCTCTCTTCTTATTTTTACATAAGAGTTAAACTCCATTCTCCCTCATTCTCCTTGACTTCCCTTCAAATTTAAGTTTCTGGAGCAGGGTAAAGACCTTGGGCAGGGAAAGGGCAGTTCACCTTCTCCCTCACCCTCTCCCATTCACCCCTTCTGGAGCAGACCCTTATGTTCCCATGGATACGTATGCACAAGCAATCGTGTGTTGGCGTATTCAGGGACATAAGGGGAAATGCTGTCGAATTTTTTTGAGACAACACATTGCATCTAATTAACTTACGCTCGCTAATGAGACAGAGTATCCAAAGAGTGGGCTAGGATGGTAACCAGCTCAAAAACCTAATGTGTTGCATTGAACCTATGAGTTAAAATGCAAGTTTTGCAATCGATGGATAAGCGTTATAGTGAGGACGAGCTTAATTTCACTGTAAATGAGTGGTTTGACTTTTTACTTGCACATTTAGGTGCTTATAATAAGTGACTAAAAAATTTGTGATATTAATATATTATATGTATTTATATGTTGTGAGAAATATTAATTTGTATGTGATTTGATATATATTATTGTATGTGATGCATGCACGTATATACCGCTGGTATATATCGGTACAATTAATTGATGGCTAGCAAAAACGGCTCTAGCCCCAGAAACAAAATTATTTTTTTATAATGATCATTTGTATTGATTTTTAATTAAAAATCGGTACTAAAGAGATACTTAATACCGGTTATTAGTCTAAAAATCGGTACTAAAGATTGTAAATATTTTTATATTTTAAAATAAAATAGGCGCCTCACTTTAGTACTGATTTTACACTAATAACCGGTTCTAAAAGTATAATCTTTAGTATCGATTTTTAATTAAAAACCGATACTAAAGTGAGGCATCTATTTTTCCCACGAATTTCAGCATGTTATTAGTACCGACTTTTTAGTACCAGATTTTAATTATCTTTAGCACCCTTATTATTAGTACCACTTGAGAATCAGTACTAACAATATATATTTAACCGGTACTAATAAAAAAAAATGGTGTAGTGAACAACTTGCTGACGTACCTGCAAGCTCTTAAAAATATTCATATCTACCTCCTATACCAAAAAATATTCTTATATCCCTTAACAATATTCATACACCAAACTCCCTTTTGACATGCATATTCATTGTAAAATTCAGAAGCATCTTATAGCATTCTAAACTCCTTCCTGGCAGAAGGACAAACATTGAGATATGATGATTAATTCAGCAACATCATTATTCCTTTCCATCATCCTTGAGCTGCAACATTAATATTGCAAATTATTATGATGTTTACAACCTTTGTTCATGATCTTTAGTTGTAGTATACTTTAGTGCAAAGTTTATTGCTTTTCCTTATTTGAAGGCACAAATTAGGAAATAGGATCATGTTAAAATTAATATTTAATATTTTGAGAAAACCTATGGTGCGTACTAATGTACGGAAGCTTAGGTGCATACTAATCTGAACTCTTGAATATGCTTCAAAATGACCGATCCAAACTGTCCAATATGATCTCCCTATTGAAATCTCCTTGCTGACCAAATTTTACATTTTTTTAGAATAAAATAGATTAGCGATTTTCTAAAATAAAAAAAAATTCTTAAAAATTTCGAAAAAATATAAAATTTGGTCAGAAAGAAAATTATAATAGGAATATCATATTGGACGGTTTAGATCAGTAATTTTGAAGCAGATCCAAGAGTTGGAATTAGTATGCACCGAAACTTCCGTACATTAGTATGCACCATATGTTTTCTCTAATATTTTTATTTAATTTTGGTCCAGGTAATTTTTACCTTTAATTTGGAGAAAGTTCTGTATGCAAGCTGTGCGTACTTGTTTTTCATCACTTTCGTAGAAACGATTTTTCGGAGGTACTTTTACGTACCTTGGTTATTGTCGATTGAACAAAGATGGACACTTTTCGTACGTAGCAAACGCAATAATTGCTTGGTTATTGTTTGAGTCGTTAATAGTCACGGGACAAATTCCTTTAGTACCGAAAGGGAAAAAAGTTGCCCTTGCTTGCAAATCATTTTAGTCTATTGTTAATTTAATAATATAATATAATTCTACCTACAATTAAAACTAAAGAGTGATTGTCCATTTATTGCGGTTAATTAATTATGCTTGTCTAACTACCAACCTTAATTGAAACCCATTTCCAACAATAATTGTTTATTTTTTTAACAAATTAGGTTATAGCTAGCATCTCATAATTTCTAACTACCTCTCTCAAATGTAAATACATGTCTAGAAAACTGGAAAACTACTAAGTTCTCCATGCAAACTATATTATAATGATTAAAACAAGGCAAAATACAATAAGAAGAAGAACAATTCGCCTAATTTTAGTTGGTAATCTCAGATATCTTTAAATGGATCTTGATTAGAAGTTAGAAATTAAGTGTCATAACCCCTTACCTCTCTAACCTGCACACTTTGTAAATGAAAAAAATAATTAGCATAAACAGACTTATTCCTAAAACATTTTCGGCATATTTGAAATTCAGTAGGAGAGCAATGAATTCTTAGTTAAATTTCACATAATAAACGGACTCACCAATCATATCCAATAACTTATTTCAAACGATTGATCATTGAACATTTGAACTAGTTCATCCTAAACTGAGGCAATTAAGTCATAGAACTATATCTGTGTTCACTACTTCCATAGGGTACGTTTGGTTGGAGGTGAAGTTAGAGAAGTTAGAGGTTGAAGTTTGTAATTTTGAAGGTAGAGGTTGACATTAGTGAAGTTAGAGATTGTGAAAATTTTGTGCTAACTTGAGGTTAGAAAATGTTGTTTGGTGTAGTATGTTGGAGTTAGAGATAGAAGAAAAAATAATAAAGTATTAATTTACATATTTTTTTTCTTTTATAACTACATCTACTATAATAAAATATTATATTTATAATTACTATTTTATAATTACAATTATTTTACCATTTATATTATTATTACCAAATTATAAATATAATAATAATAATTATTATTATTATAATTATTATATTTTTATAAATTATAATTATCATTAATTACACTATATTTATTGTTGTATTTTATTATTAATTCTAAATTCCCAATCAATGTTATAATTATTATTAAATAATAATAATTAGCACCATAATAATTTAATTAAAAAATAAAAAAATAATAATTGTTATTATTAATTAATAAGTATAATTAATATTAATACTATAATTAATTAATAATAATCATCATTATTTGATTAATTACCATTTATATTATTTACCAAATTATAAATATAATAATAATTATTATTATATTTTTATAAATTATAATTATCATTAATTATACTATATTTATTGTTGTATTTTATTATTAATCCGAAATTCCCAATCAATGTTATAATTATTTCTAAATAATAATAATAGTAATTAATATTACTATTATAATTGTTAATTAATTAATTAATAATAATAATAATGGTCCTCATCATAAATTCGCTTATATTAATTTTTTAATACTCAGGACAATAAATTTCTCTCTAACTCACCATTTAGCAAAGTTAAAAAGTTTGAGTCAAATTAGTACAAACCCACTCTAATTCTAGGATGTTTGGTTCCATATAGTTAGAAAGTTAGAGTTCTAACTTGAAGTTAGGGCTAACTTTGTTCAACCAAACATGGCCATACAATTTTGGTAGAGTTTTAATAGCTTGTCCTCTCCCGAAGAATTTTGGTCATCATGTTATTCTGAATTCTGAATGGAGATGTAAAAGAATAAATTTCTATTCATAAATCAAACTCAGGTCAGGCAATGCGACTCTCGATCTCTTTCTGGGTTTGTCAGTCTTCATGAATCATGAATGATTAGACAAAAAAAAAAAACCTTGGAAACCTCGACAATCGACAACTTTGATATCGAGGAAAAGTGATTTGAAATTTTGCTAACAAGTATTTAAAGCTCGTTAGAGAAAAATTGGGTGGAATCCGTAGAGACGAACGCGTTTATCAGAACCGAGAAATCGGAAAACGAAGAATGCTTTCGTTGAGAGTCGAACTCAAGACCTCCCGCTTACTAAACGGGTGCTCTAACCAACTGAGCTACGAAAGCTATGTATTTATATGATCGAATATAAATAAATAATATATTACAAAATGCTTAACTCGTGTAGATACAAGCTTACAACTGGACAGTTCCGTTAAGTCTCCTTTTCCTGTCTCTCCTATTCAGTTTGGTTGATAAAAGTTATTTACTTTATACTCTAGGTTAAATTTCCATAAGTGTTTTTCTAATTTTCCCATGAACTTTCAGTTTGTCAAAATTAAGCACACATGATATGTGTGTTCCCATAATATAGCCAGAGTTTTTACTAAATGGTGAAGAGCATTGCTAATTATCCAGTTGGTCTGGTTCGAAAACTGAGTGTATGCTAAAGTATAACAGCTGGTGTTCATTAGTCAATTAAGAAATCTAACAGAATAGAGAGGCTAAAATGAACATTTAAAAATTCAATGCCGGTAAAACAAATGCAGTGAGGCATTAATTAACAATAATTCTAGTAAGACCAGCTGAATCCTCTTCTATGTTGCCTTTCGGGCTTAGTTAATTTGGACTAATTTTAAATGTGTTGAAAACAATTTTCCATAGGGTCTGATGTTTTTTTTTTTTTTTCGAATCAAAGCGGCCTGAAGTAGGTCCCAATTGAAATTAACAAACTAAGGTTCAAAACAAGAACAGCTAACAAGTATCAAGCTACCTTACTAATCAAACCCCCCCAATTTTCCATAGGGTCTGATGTTGTTGGTGCATTTTTTTCCCTTACTATTTTCATTTTGTTGGTGCACATTTTCAATGTTTTTTGCCGGGTTTTTTCTCGTTTTCATTTTATATAATAGCGGCCTCAAATCTCAATTCTGAAAGATATCTAGTTGTCTTTTTCATCGCACATCCAAATAAACATGGACATGCTATCAGTTCGTAGCATGTGATAGGCCCAAGATGTCTTCTCTAGCCTTGGAGCTAGAGGCATTTTAATAACTTAAACACCTTAACAGTCAAATTTACTGATCATTTTCAAGCCATTACACACGATTAAAAAAAAAAATAGGCTAAAATCAGTCGCGACTGACGGATGAGACCGTCTACGATTAAATCTCAATTTTCAAAATTCTAGCAGTCGATCCGAACCATTCAATGTAAAAAATTTTAATATTTATTTGGTATTTTACAAAATTCTTAATCTAAACATTTCTGGACCCTTCAATAACTATGATTTTTAAAAATCTCAAAAAAATAGCAAATAAAATCAGAAAAATGTAAAAATTGATTTCCAATGAGATTTCAATATGAAGAACACATTGAACGGTTCAAATTAGTCATTAGAACCTCAAAAATTGAAATAAAATCGCAGCTGACGAGTCCATCCGTCAGTCGTGGCTGATTTTAGCCTATCTCTTTTCAAAAAGCGAAACGTTGGTCTAGAGCCACCTCAGAGGTACTAAACATATTAATATTTTCATAAATCTCGAGTACGAAATTATATATAGTTTACTTGCCAAAAAAAGTAATGCTTACTAAATTCATTTAATTAATGGAAAATATACTGCAAGTTCAAACATGAATTTGTGGCTTTCCATATGAAAATTAATTGGAAAAGTGCGGACTTGATCTTAAAATAAATAATAAATAAATAACTTAAATTCTTTAAATTGCTAGTATGCTATAATCGACCTATGAATGTACCACCTAATCATACATGATGCATATACTACAAAAAATTTACAATACTAGTCTATACCTAAATTTTGTTCAATTAAAAACTTGGTGTTTTGGACAGTTAATCTAGATTTTTTTTTTTGACCGTATGATTTCGCCCCATAATTGCGGCTTTCAAATTCCATTTTTAAGACGATTTGACATTTACAAAAAGAAAATAATAACAAGTCTAGGCCATACAGGCATAATGGTAGGCAATATTTTTATGAGAAAACAGGTACATACAACAAAAATGATTTTGGAGTCCCTCCCAAGAAAAATCATACCATATATTCTGTCTGCTTCTTCGCCACCTTAGAGAGAGAAAGAGATGGGGGTCAGCCATTACTGGTCTAGGTACGGAATAAGCTGTGGCGACTACAGCTTCGAGACCACCGTGACCTCCTCCGGCGACGCGGCGGCTGACTGGATCAACTCCGTTCTCTCCATGGACGGAGGCGACTCCAACAACACAATCGTCGGTGTCGACACGGAGTGGGTTCCCGGTGGCGCCGCTGGCTTTCCCGGAAAGTTTCAAGTGGGCGTGCTTCAACTCTGTGTCGGCCGCCGCTGCCTCGTCTTTCAACTCCTCCACTGCCACCACCTTCCTCAAACCCTGATCGATTTTCTCAAGGACGATCGGTTCTATTTCATCGGAATGAGCATTCATTCGGAATTGGAGAAGCTCTCGAACCAGTAATTTATCTATCCAATTTTTTACTTACTTTTTTTTTTTACTGTTCTTAGGACTTAGGGGTTAGGGGGGTTTGAGGTTTTGGGGAGGCCCTAAACTTTAAACCAAACAAATGAATAAAATAAAATAGGGAATAATATGAGGAGTTAATTGAATAACTTGAAGTCCTTTCTTATTTTTTGAAAAAAAAAAGTTTCAATGATTTTTCTTTTAGCACCTGACATCTATAGGAAATATAATTTAGGCCAGATGCAATTTCACCTGTGCTCTATCAGTGCATTCATTTGTCAAGAATTTTGATAATTCAATTTACGACAAAAAGAAAATTCAACATGAAAATTTCTCTAAAGTATTACTTCAAAGCAGTATTTATCAATGACTGAGAGGACACACTAACAAGCCGTTTGGATCTCTTAGGAAGAAGAGGAATAATCTATTCCTAGGCGGAAAATATTGGGAAGTGTGCAACTTTGTGAAGAGTTTGGATGGTTTGGAATAAATTTCCGCCTAGAAAGAGGCTATTCCTCTTGTTCCTAAGCGATCCAAACGGCCCACAATTAACATTTAACAAAATTAACAATTAACAAACCGCAGACTAAAAACATGCAAATATATAACACATAGTATTTACTGATAATGTATATCCCTTTCGACATACGAAACAGTTCCTTTTTCCTGATTAATTCTATTTACAGTTTCTAAAGTATCAACTATTTTTCTGAAAGAAAGAATGAAAGCTATCTATAAAGCAAAGAAAAATCTCATAAGAAAAATAAATATGGAGGACAGGTCATTGTTTAGTGATTAGAAGTTCATGACTTCAAGCAAACTTCTTGTTATGATCTGATTTGAGGGTCAAATATATAGATAGTTCAAGTGGAATAGTAATTTTTTTTTCCTACCATCATCTAATTAACGGGTATGAAATTTATATGGTTCCTTCTAATAATTCATGTTTCTCCCTTTTCATGAATCTTGATTATTGAGAATCTTATTAGTTATCACAAATAAAATAACTGTTGTGCATAATTACAGTCTATTTATCATTCTAAAATGACTTGATGCACTTACTTTGAAGGTTTTTTTTCTTTAGTGTGCATAAAAATTGTTGATTTCTCTTTCAAACTCAAATTTCTTTTGAACTTATTTTAATTAATGTTAATAATTGCATGCACCTCAGTCACCTCTGTATATTTTTCTTTCTATTTGGGTGCATGGAATCTTTTAATTTTTGTCAACTTTAATATGTATTATCACATTTATTATAGGCTTAATTTTTTGTATACCCTCCAACTCTTTTCTATTTGTTTATTTCTCCTTCTACTCTTGTGTATTTCTTATTTGCCACTAAACTCTTCAAAATAATTTCTTATTTGCCCTTCCAACTATCTTACATGATTAACTATAGTTGTCTTACAATAAAACTGAAAATTAAGTAAAAATAAATTAAAAAAGACAGAAATACCCCTAAATATTTTTCATTTCCCCTCCCTTTCTTGCTCCGTTAACAATGGAAAGAAGTAACACCCTCTTTCCATTTTATCATACGAATTTCCGTCTCCTCTCCTACTTTCTTTCTAACCGCTCCTTTCTTCTCCAAAACCCTAGCACACTAATTCGAAAACCCCACCTTCTATTTCTCTCAAGGAGCAACCGATTCGCCGAGAGAGGATTCATTAACTCTTCAGTTATTGTTCCTAGTCCGTTTTCTGTTGGGATTTTTAATGGTTTATTTGATGATTGAAGCTGGTTCTTGTTCTCGCAATTGCTTCTATTTGCAAAAGCTGCCTTTTGAAATCAGGGATGTTTGAAATCTTTCTTGATATTTGTTGGGGAAGATATGGGTGCTTATATTGTTATCTTTGCTCAAAGCTTATCCTTTCACTGTTGAATAATGGGTTAAATTACTACATTTTCCTTGATTTAAACTAATTACTAACGAATTAGGTCTTATTGGGATCGAGCTCTACAAAGTATTCGGCTTTAAAATCAAGTCTGAAACAATGTGTTTGTTTTTCTTTTTTTCACCTTATTTATTTATTTTGAAAGAAAGTTGTGTTGTGATACCCTTTTCATTGACGAAAAAGAAGAGTCATATTGCAGTGTAAAAAAACAATTTGCCCAAGATTAAAACCTCCAGGATTTAGCTTTCAGCAATGGACACTAGTTTTTTTGACTTTGTACTTAACTCCCTTTGGTACCAGGTCATACCAGGCTAGTACATATCTTTTATGAATTGGTACCACAAAGAAATGCCAAAGCTTCAGTACCACATCCAGCACCATATATTAATGGAGCAAGGAAGGAAGGGAAAATGAAAAAATGTTTAGGGGTATTTCTGTCTTTTTAGTTTATTTCTCATTAATTTTCATTTTTATTGTAAGATAGCCATAGTTAATTATGTATGATTAAGTTGGAAGGGCAAATAAGAAATCGTTTTGAAGAGTTTAGTGGCAAATAAGAAATACACAAGAGTAGAGGGAGAAATAAATAAATAGAAAAGAGTTGGAGGACATATAAAAAATTAAGCCTTTATTATATTAAGTTTCTCCTAATTGTTTGATTAATTTTGACTGTGGTGAAACAGGTTTCCTCCTCTGAAGGTGGAAGGCCGTGTACATTATTCGCATGGTGTGCATGATTTGCGTGACCTTGCTGCATGGGCAATGGACCGGCAAGACGTGAGGCGGTGGGCGTTTAAGGATCTGGTGCGGGAGATCATCAAGGGCACGCCCCTGGAGATGCCAATCAACATCAGCAACAGCATCTGGGGCAGGGAGGAGCTGGAACACGACCAGATTGAGTATGCTGCCCTCAAAGCGTTCGCGTCATATGAAATTGGCAAAAAGCTGCTCTTTGGAATGGGTCGTCAGGTGGATAGAGTTGGCAAGCTGCAGCTTGCTTGAGGGATGTGTGAATGATGTTACTATGGTTCTGCATTTGGGATTTCAATCCCAGGTTTTTAACTTTCTGAACTTGTGTTTTGTAAAAAGTAAAAGCTGGATATTAGCTTCTTTTTCGGTCTTACCCCTCCCTCTCCTCCTTTCTGTGGAGCAAGGATATAGTTTATCGTCTTTTTGGAAGAAATTGATCTAAATTCCAACCTTTTCAAACCAATCCAGGTTCTTATTTTGATGATACTGTAGTTTTTTGATAGTTAATTAGCTAAATAATGCTAAGGTCTGAAAGTAATCTCGTGGCACAAACTAGATAGCTCAAATAGACAGCCCTAACCAGCTCACAAGAATTAGTTTGCAAAAATGTGAGAAATTTAGGTAGGAAGTGCACAAGAGTTGCTATTACAGTTCTTGGCTTCTTGGATACCCCCTGAAATATGGTCTCAGTTTGGTTCTGGGGAAGTGGCAACTATCTCACTCCGTCATGGATCCGTCAGTTGTGGGGAAAAAAATAATGTCATGAATAAAGTTCTTGTTTGTTCCCAAAGAGGATATCGTTCCAGCCACCAGTAGGGGTGCATAACTTGTAAAACGATCACGCAATTGGACTGTTGCGTTGATCGTTGCATTTTGGACATGAAATTGATTATCATTTGCGTTAGTCGTTTCGTTCAAAACGATCGAAATCACAAAAATATACATGAACGAAACTATTTTATACTTGCGTTAACCGTTTCGTTTTTAAAACGCAACCAAAATCTTTAACCGTTTTGTTTCGTTTTAGACGAAACGAAAAGATGGTCGAAACGGTCGTCGTTTTTAGACCTAGCCACCAGGTTAGTACAAATCAAAGCTACATTGCAGCCCATATCTCTATTCAATTCCTAGGCTGTAGTTTGGTTTGGTTTGGTTTGGGAACCTGATTGAAATATGAAAACTATATATCCAAATAATTTCAATTCCAATAAATGTAAAAGCGCATGATGGAATCTTACATTGAATTGTTCAATTCGCGAATAATTTATATACTTGTAACTAAAAATCAAGAAAGAAAGTAGAAAGAAATAAAAAATGATAATTGCAATATGTAGTTTTGCCATCATTTGAACCTAGTGTACATATAAAACAGACAAAATAAATATTTAAATAATTAAAGTGAATACATACAAATAATTAAGTTCAATAAAAATAAATTGAGTGTGCATACAAAAACTAAACAACAATAATAACAAACTGGACGTATAAATGAATAAAGCGAACAAATATAAACGCGTGAAGAGAGATGATAGAGTGTAATTCCGAAAGAAATAATGCAGAAGCAACTGCCTAATGCCTATCCTGGATAGGGCTGTCAATGAAACCCGTTTACCCGTTTATCCAACCCGTACCGTACCGTATAAGACGGGTATGGGTAAAGTTTTATTTTCGTTAAGTTAGCGAGTACGGGTACGGGTAAGGAAATTTTTTCGTTAATTTAACGGGTATGGGTACGGGTAGAAGCTATTTCGTACCGTTTTCATAACGGGTAATTGCCACAATTAAAAAGATACAATTACATGATACATATGACATCTTATATTGCATGATTGGTAAAAAAATATTATTAGATTTTATTTAAGATTTATAATTCTTTCCATTAAGCGTACGAAAAAATAAAAAAAGCATAAACCTAAATATTCGCCACCATTGTTGCACTTTATTAATATACTTATTGATATAATTTATTTATACAGAGTGTATAAATTTTATTATTATTATATTTATTTTTTGACGTTACCGTATCCGTACCGTTAATTCTTAACGGGTACGGATAAGATACGGGTAAAACTATTTTAACGGGTACGGATAAAAAAAAATTTAACGGATACAGTAATAAAAATACCTTCTGCCGTATCCATTGACAGCCCTAATCCTGGAACAGTACGGGAGGCATCGAGGCTGGAGCCGATTTATTAGCAAGTAGCAACCGTCTTACAGTAATACTGGACAATGATAAACAGAGAAATTTATAAAGCAAAACGGAGAGCCCACACCGAAATAAAAGCCCAGTAACCTAAATCGGCCCAGAAAATTAAAAGACCTACATTTTATTTCTCATCTTCGTTATCTTGCTGTTTTTTATTTATGAAGTAATGCTATAATTTTCAAGACTTCTGTGGCACTAATCTAATTCTTCCACTTATGGCGGCTTTCATGTAGTCGTCTGTTATCCAATTATTATTGGTATTCTTTATTTAGATCACATAAGAAATATATCCCTTCTCACATGATAATCGACTAAATTAGTCAAATTCTTTTAATCTGATGTTTATTCTGAAAAAATGTATATTAAGGAATTGAAATATAAACTTTGATGTGAAATAACTGGGGAGATATAGAATCTGTCTTCCTTGATGCCAGCAATACCAGTACTTGCGTATTAGATATATATACATTGGTACCTGAAAAGAAAAAATGTATACACTTTCCGTATATTTTATAAAACAGATAAAATGTATATATTTTACATGATGAAACAAAAGTTTTCTTTATAATGATCCCGACTGATTCAATTGATGTGTAAAGCTATAAAGGTATGCTTTTCTTAAAGACCTAATTTATAAAGCAAAGACATATATACTTTGGCAAAGAAACTCGAAGGAAAGACAGTTTCTTAATGAAAAGATAGTTAATGTCATTCCAGAGTGTATCTATCCACCGATTTGATGGGCTTTTTAGTGTTTTTAAGGTCGTTATGTTCACCGACCAACAGCTATGTAGATTGAGTCTTAAAAAAGAACTAAATGATAGCCTTGTATGTCTATGTCTCACACTAAAATCATAGTTCATGTCTTGTGGAACCTTACCTAATGGGAATAACTCCCATGCAATGGCTTCTAAAAGAGAGGAAAATTTGGCAGTTTCTTTTTTCATACTTCTACTTATCTTCCTTCATTTTAAGTGTTCTTCCGAGGTTTACTAAAGCAAAAAATTTCATTGAGAATTTCCAAAACAGCACTTGATGTAGAATTCGTTAGAACAATGGTTGTGTTTGAAGAAGCCAACAAAACCAGAAAATGGTAACTAACACTAACAAACTATGGTACCAAATATGTATTCCTATATCAGCTCTTCTCACTTGGGAGTTCCATCATGAAAAAAAGTATCTGAAAAAAAAAATATATATATATAAAGAAGTTATATAAGTCCAATAAAGGAATATTCATTACTCTGGATAAAGTTTAGTGACCATATGTTCCACTACAAAAACGGTTCCTTTCTCTTAAGCCTTAAGGATTGAGGAGAATTTTGGCTACATTGCGACATCCTTTGAAGACTGGAATCAAGTTCTCTGTTTCATCACAAAAAGAAGTTCTCAACTTAAAGATTCCCTTTCTTTTTGCGCTTCAGTTCTCTTATTTGAGATTTAGTACCCAAGTTAGCGCTGTCAAATTTGCATAATGGAACGGAAATCAACTGTTCCGTTTTCGAACCGTTCCAAATAATGAAACAGAAAAATCATTATGTTTTCGTTCCGTTTCGTTAAACGGAACAGAAATTCTGTTATAGTTCATTTCCACCTTCATTTTCCATTGAAATTTCTCATTTCGGCGTTCTACGGACGAAAAACGAATTTATGTTTTCGTTCTGTTTCTGAAAACAAAACCATTTTTCCATTCACTTCTATTCCATTTTGGACGAAATGAAACGAAAAATGTACGTGCGAAACAACGGTATATTGACAGTTCTAACCCAAGTGGGTGGAGAATAGTGGTAAATTACACATTGTTACTCATTAAACTTAGGGTTGGATGCTTTTTCTAGAAAATGGAAGGAGAAAGAAAGGTTCTGTGGGGGCAATAATTGAGGATCTTCTCTATCACACTACAATATGAATATGTAATGCTAACTTTCTCCAATATAAATCTACACATCATTATTGTAAATGAATAAAATAGATTGACAAGTCTCGCATCCATCTCTGTGTATTTATTAGACTAATTTAAGATCTCTTAAAAGCCAATCTTAATCTGTATCTAATTATTTTTGGGTAAAATATATTTAATTATATATATGAGCGACAAGAACACATGCAATCAATTTTTTAAAGCAAGTAAAAATTGCTAAATTTTTTTAATGAAATGAACTGTTTCCCCATATAAGAAGCCATACGGGTTGCGCCACAAGGACAAGTTGTGACTAATGAAAAAGAAGGTAACTAGACCTTGTAGTTGTAGGGAAGGAATGTGTAGCATAAACAAATGAAGATTTGGGGAGTCAAAAGGGTCAACTAGGTGGAATTCTGACCTTAAAATTCCACAAATCAAACAAAGCCTCCCACTCCTCAATATATCTTTTATTAATATTATCACCTTTTGGCAAAGCCTTGCACCACACAAGAAAATCATTTCCTAATTTCATATTCCGCTCTTTTAAGACCAGACCTTTTCCATTTACTTTGGGCCAAAGCAAAGCAAACGCCCCTTCGCCACATTTATTTTCCTATTATTGGAGCAATTAAGCTCTGGGCGTTTTTTACACATTGCCCCTTAAATATAGCCGAATTTTTACTCACACCCTCCATGTTTTTTCTCCACCACTGAAAAGAACTGTTGTCTTTTGATGTTGTGAATACCTTAATATTATTGTTGACACGGGAACACGGGATCATGATTGATGGATAATTTTAGACCATTACTAATAAAAAAAATGTCTGGAAATAAATGAGAAAACATCAAGAAAAATAATTTTTTAAAAAGTTTTATCTATCTTGCTATTTTCTCACGCCATGTCTCTTTAGACTAATAACTAAAAAAGAAAATAACTTTTTATAATTCAACCTTCTGTCTTCAAAGTGTCTTCTAAATCTACAGTGTTTTCTTCCTTTTCCTCTCTACTTCTATCATCGGTCGGATTCAGACCTAAATATTACTGTGACAAAAAAAAATTGCTTTGGTATTATTATTAATACTTTTAAAACTAAAATTACAAATAATGTTTTGCTACTTTAAATCCAGTTATTACAAATAATGTTTTGCCTACGGGCTTTGATAAAAAAAAATTCAGTTATTACAAATTATGGCCACTAAAAAAAATTTGTCTAGACGATCTTTTGAAATAATTATCAAGTAAAAGTATTACTTCAGTTACAAATCAATTGTAATTAATCGGTGTGTGAAAATTTTGATTTAATTATAATGATACAAAATTAGTGGATAATTAATTGTGGTTTATCTATTTATTAGAGGAATATATATCCAAAATTGGCAAATTTGCGATTTTGTCCCATAAATTGAAATTGAGATGACTTATATATAGCAATAAAACGGAGTACTATTGTTTGACAATTAATTACTTAGGTTCCTTGTAGAACCTACCAATTTTATACTTGCAAGAATACAGATACTTGATTACATAATATTTGCATCATTCGAATTTGTTCTTTTTATCGTTATCGACGGCAAGGGCATGTAATCAAAACGGAAAAGAATTATTACTATGATTGTAATTTTGTAAACAGGTTTGCCTTCCTTGCAATTTAAGATTAACATGTATATAAACAAAAAAACATATCGGTTTATGGTATGACGACAGCATTTGATGCCGCTTAGAGAATAAGCTAAGAAGAATATCTCGCGGCGTATAGTATATAGAATAGCCACGCCTTATCTCATCTCACACCTCTTGAAATGTCGGAATAGTCTAATCCCTTACGCTAGCTTAAGGCCTAAGTCACAATCTCGCTAATTTTTTATTTCCTTCGATTGGAAGTCAGAGCCAAAGCCATCTTAAATTCGGCCGTGAAGCAATTTATTTGCCCAAGAAACCTCGACGGAAACGGCGCGATCGAGTCAAGTTGCCCTTTTACTCCTGACGTGGTAAATCCATTTTGACTTCGAATATGATAATGACTAAAATACCCTCATCACACATGGTACCCAAAATTATAATAATAACAGTACATGGTTTTTTATTTCACCCAAAAACCATGTTCCTTGTAGAATGCGGAGAGACTCATCGATTACACAAAGCCAAAAAAAAAAATTGAGCATATATATGATTGGTTTAAGGATATTATACCGAGATTATTTTTTAATTTGGTCGGCATATCAATGTGTGTGCACTACAAAATTACAAATGAGTATGCATTAGGATTATTATAGTCTTAAATGCACCGACTTTATTTCAAGTAACATGTGAATAGGAATCATACGAATTAATAATTTATATAGGTTTGATAATAAATTTGATAGAGAATAGAGATTCATTAACCACGACATAACCTGTCAAATTTGATATCATTTTTTTCAGAATAAAATGAAAAATTTTATGCATAGAAAATAATTTATAATCATATTCTTTATCTTATATATTAGTTGCATATATATCAATTTATTTAATGCAATTAAATATCATTTGATGTTCTACTAAATACTTTTAAATATCGACTGCTACGTACGTTTTTAAGTCATCATATAGATAGTACGACTTATGTAATTTCATCATTTTAATTATTTAATATATAATGGTGTTCAGAAATTTTAATTATAATTCAAGAGCTAATTTTTTTAGTTTGAAATTGCTTTCTGTAGTTGTCAAAAAGTCAAAGTCATTAAATTTAATTGATATTTTATCATAAATCTTACTTGAGAAAGGACCAGATAGTTTGGAGCCTTCAGGAAGCTTTTACATTCTCATTTAAGCATACTCTCATTTTTTTCTCTATGTTTATTAAGGAAGCTTTTAGATTCTTCTTTTAAGCATGCCAATTATTATGAGGAAAACTTACCATTTCATGTTTATGTTTAAAATAAATATCAAAATATTTAAACTTATGTAAAAAATTTACACAATATTTGCAATTCAAATAATTATAAATATGTATCTCATTCTAAAAAATCTATTTCAATTTATAATAAATCTTAAATCTGCCTCTACATCAACCTACTAATCAAATTGCATTTATTTATCGATAAACACATCTGGCACCATAGCAAAAGTTTACTTGAACAAAAAGTAAGACCAGAAGCAGCTGGACAAAAACAACTTGATTACGGAACTAACTTGCGCTTTCCTAGTTTAGAAAGACAAACAGGCAAATAAATTGATGCGCAAGAGTATTTCAAAAAAAAAATTGATGCGCAAGAAACAATGTAACGTCCGGGGTCATAAAAGTCATTTCAGAAGCCTTGTTAGCCAATCCACGTGGCAACCATAGTAAAAAATGGAATACGGGCGGTTCAAGCCGACCCAACTGGACCGACGTACACGCCTAAAGTCGGCCCCAATTCGTACCTAACCTATATATATTAGAACCGAAACCTTCCCAATTCAAATTCCTCTTCTTCCAATTTGAATGCTTCTGTAACTCTTTCTTCTTCGTTTACACATTAGATTACATTACCACCTGCGCTTAGCGACAATGAACCCAACCGACTTCGCTCTTCCTCGTGAAAACCCTGATTTGCAACCAAAGAATGGATTCTTGCACAAGAGGCGTGATGTTTTGGCGGCGATTTCATCCTCGATTAACCTTCTTCAAGAGTTCAAGAACTTCAAGAGCAGCTCGGATCCTTCCAGATTCCTCTACTTTGAAAATGGGTCGTGGTTCGATTTTGCACGCGAGGTGTTCGATGAATTGCGTGATGGGTTCTTGCATGGTAAATCAACTCTTGAGGTGTCAATTGGTGGGAATTCGTATGTGTTTGATTTCCTCAGGATGGTGAAGGTGCATGTAGAAAGTGGTGCTTCGAATTCAATTGCATGGATTGATGCAACCGGCAAATGCTTCTTCCCGCGTGTTGCACTGGATGACTCGGCCGGACAGAAATCGGATGTTGAGGTCAGCGATGAGGAGATTTCAGATCCTCTCTCCAATTCAAACTCTAAAAAGAGGAAGAGGGATAGAGATGATGATAGTTTTGAAGAGTGTACAGACGAAAGTCCTGATGTTTCATCTAGCACCACCTGCAGCCACATTAACAAGAACTGTAATTACAACACTTTACAGGGTCCAAGATGGAAAAATGTACATAAGGTAGAGAAGGAAGATAGGTTCTACAAAGTGGTGGAGAAACTGTTCCTAACAGGCATGGCACGATCTTCTGTGGTTCAATCTCCTGTGGAAGTCACTGCAGTGCATAAGTGCAAGCAGGAGGGTCCTGCAGGGAGTCGCAGGATGAAGGCATTCCAGTTGCTGGTCCAGGAGATGAAGTCACTTAGAGCAGAGAACTGTGTCAAGTTTGGGTGGTATGGCGCAAACCTGAACGATCTCAAGTCGGCTTTAGAGTTTGGATTTGGGACGATGAATAGCAGCTTACTGGGCTCCAAGTCGCATGGTGTGGGTGTGCATCTCACGTCACCTCATTTTCCTTGTGATAGGTATGTCATTTTATTAAGACATTGGTTAAATTATTTCAGTCCTTGAATTTCATAATTTTTAAGTTCTTTTCCCTGATCATGTTTTGTGTAATTGTGTATGCATTTTCTTGGTGCCACCATCTTCATCTGAATTCATCAGCAAATAAAGCAAAATTTACTATGTGGTGAAAATTTTTGAACCAAAATTAGAAGCATATGATACTTTAGTTCATCCAAATAGGAACTGCATGATCCTTTCAGGGCATATGTATTTGATTAATCTAACCTTTGTTATATATTAAGTAATTAAGATATGGTTTAGAATTTCTGGTACTTGTAATGGAGATATATACTCCTGCTTGTTTATTTGCTTAGTTAAATCAACTAGCTGCAATGTTCAGTAGCATTGCTATGTTATGTTTGTTTATCTGTCTAAATAATTCATTTATTTGATTGTTCTTTTAAATAAAAATTATCCAGTGCTATGATGGCACAAGAAGATGAGAATGGAGAGAGGCATGTGCTATTGTGCCGAGTGATAATGGGTCAGGCTGAGCAGGTCGAGGAGGGTTCAAGTCAGGCACAACCGAGTACCGGCGAATATGACAGCGGTGTAGACAACCTGAACAATCCAAAATGGTATATCGTTTGGGGTACCCACATGAACACCCATATTCTCCCTGAATATCTTGTGAGCTTCAAGATTAACAAGACTAACAAGGGTACGTAACTGATTCTAAATCCAATATTTTTTTTACCGTAGTTTTCCCTTGATAAAGTTGCGTGGGGGCTCTAGGACCCCCCAGAAAAAAGTTTTGGTAAACAAGAAGCAACAGGTATTAATTTAAAGAATTTGTAATGTTTGGATCAACATGCACCTTTTCCATTGGAATTTATGATTTGTTTCCACATCTAAAATTATTGCCACAATGTGAAAAGCTTTGACATCACTTGCAATAAACCCCTTTGTTATATTACCAGCAGAAAGGAATATTCTAGTATGTCATATTTGCTGATGAGCAAAGGCCTTAAAAAGATATTGTTTCCAGAAATAAGTTGATGATACTGAGATCATTGTAGTTGTTGAGGTGTTTGGTTTCTGTAATCACAAAATTTGAAGACAAAATATTTAGGAGAACCTTTTATATTGCAGCATCTCCGAAGATTAAGGTGGAAGGAATGAAGAAACCAACTATTGCAGCATCTCCGAAGGTTAAGGTGGAAGGAGTGAAGAAACCAACTGTTGCGACCACTTCAAACAACCTTCAATATCATTTTCCAAAGATGATTTCTGAAATGAAACAATCCTTGAACCCTTCTCGCATTCATGCCCTTCAGTATTCTTATAATCGCTGGCAGGTATGTCCTGAATCCTTCTTTCCTACTAGATAAAAGGATCTTATACTTCAGTATGATGTTCGTTTAATCGTGTTTAAATGCCAAATTAATTTTTCAGATTTTTATTGCATATTAATTCAGTTTGTTCTATTTATATCTTATTAAAGACAGAAGTGATTTTTTCTACCAGACTGTACTACCATATGCCCTTATCAATAGTATCAAGACACTTAAAGAATTTAAATGAACCGGAAAAAGGAAATGAATCTTGTCCAGCATTATATGCTTATAGGAAAGAGATAAGTTTCCATTTAGTTCTTGGTATAGTTTGGCCCTCCCCTCAAATTTGAGATGATCACGAAGCATCAGAGCATCACTACCACTGCTTTGTCAGGGATCAAGCCAAAACAGAAGGCTGGTTCCTGTGCTAGGTATCCCTTGGATAGGATGCCATCTAAAAATTGTCACCACTGTCAGCTCATAGCAGGTGGCAGATCTGCATAGTCAAAAGTTAAATGACTAGAAAGTTTAATTGAAATAGTGCAATTATAGTTCAGGGCAACTGTAATCAATTAGTTTATTTGGCCAAATTAAAGCAGTGCAGTAGTTTAGAAGCCGATATTTTTATTGGTTTATGTTGGAGAAGGTACATATTTAATGGATAATTAGTATTTGCGAAGACATAAACATTATTTTCTGTAAAACTGTTAGCGCTGATGTTGGTCTATTATTCTGTTTTTTCAGGAAGGGAAGATGAGTAAAGATGCTTTTATAAGATTTTTGCGAACAGTTGCTGGAGACAAGCTGCTAGTCACAATCATACGAAAAATCAGGGGTTACTAGATTAGTATTATTAGTTTGAAAGAATTTTTTCGACAATCATCAAATAGATAGCATAACCATAATCTCTTTTTTATTCAATTCTGTCAATTATCTCTTGTTTTGTTTACTTAGAAAACTGGGAGAAGATTCCTTGTAATGGTTATGTAGTGACATCTCGGCACTATGTTGATAGAAAATCATTTGTCATTTGTCTGTGCATGAGTTTGTGTGCGTTTGCGTGCTAAGTGTTTTACTCATGGAACTAACTTAGTAGTTGTGTTGTTCCCAATTCCTCTCTCTGAAATCTAATGCTATCCAGCTGGTACTGTAACAGTACTAGTCTTTGCCATTTGCAACATTTTCCTCTCTTAGTACTTGGATACGAAATGATAACAACAGAGTGTACAATTTTATGATTCACGTAAGTTATAAAGTAGTTAGCTGCTAACTAATTTTCCTATGTTTTTAACGGATTATTGGTAGGTAGTTCATCTATCTAATGTAGCATTTGTTGATAATTCCCAGAGCTATTCGCAGAAAGCAACAGTAATGAAGGTTAACCAGATCTTTTAAAAACTCCATTCGCTGAATTGATTTTTCTTTTGAGTTGGGTTTCCTAATCTTTGCCTTATTCTGCCTTCCAACCAACAAAACTGCATCAATAAAGGAGAGGCTAGAGTGAGAGATGCCGTCTGATTTGATGTCTTAATTCTTTCATATAAATATGTTTTTAGAAGAGTGCAGCATCTGTACTAAGTATATATTCTTGCTATATGTAACTTTAAAATGAAAGATTTGAAAAACGCTTTTGGAGATATCGACTTAATGCTGTGATAGTCATGAACTCAATTATTAGCGCATATAAGCAACTCTTCTTCCTCGACTTATTATACAAGCATAACTCTTGTGCTTCACTTGCTTTGTGCTTTGCATCTACAGGCTTAGCTTAGGTGTTAAGCTAACACAGTTGAAACCTTATAAATATAAAAAATGAATAAAGAAGGAAAAAAAAAAAGAAAAGGATATAAAGAAAGGAAGCAAGAGAAGGAAAAGGAAAGATGGAGCGGGAGTAGCTGAACGGCAAAAGATGGTCGAAAGAAATCTACGATATTATCTGACTTTCAATGTTCGGCTTGAAATAATTAGTTCTGACAAGATGAGGTTGTGTGAGTTCAATTTAATTTACCAACGAAGCAGTTATCACGCCTTGTCTTTCTATCCATTATTTGCCTATCAAAGCACTAAGCTATAGCTCAGAAATAGTATCCTTTGGACAGTCGCAGTCTATTGGATGAAGCCCTATTGGAAAGAACTGTAATCTCAGTTGACTGATCAGAAGGCAGCATCATCCTTAATAATTCAGTAATAGAAATTAAGAAAAAAGAAATAATGTTTGCTTGACCTTCAGAAGTTGCCATCAAAATCCTTATCAGGTTCCCACTGTTAATGGAAAAAGCAAGCTTAACAGTAAAAGAAAATAGTACCAAAAAAGAAAAGAGGAAAAAGATAACCTGATCGAAATAATTAGACACATCAAAGTAATCCTGCGCAGTCACTTCAACTATAGAAAGGAAGATCTAAAAAAAAAGGATTTTCATTGAATGGCAATAAAATCTTGTCAATTTCTGCCCTTTTGACAGAATTTTATCATATGATTTTCTACCCCTCTAAATAGCAACAAGAATCATTTCCAACTGTCTCAGCTTCAGATCAGATATTGTATGCAAATCCATTGCCCATCAGCATCTTAGATTTTGATAGGACTCTTGGATCAAAACATTTAGTTACTGGTTTGTACTACTGGTTTTCATGCTTCTTTCAAACATTGTATCTTCAATTACATCTTTTTGGAATTTTGAGCTCTAGTTCAAGAGCTTACATGATCTAACCCAGCTGGTATGGTATTGAATTATTGACAGACTATCATTAGTACTTTAAACTGATCATAAGTGGTGGTTGACTTGGCAACTAATTTTTGTTAGAAATAAAAAAAAAAAGAGAAGAAATTTAAGTCCATGCAAAACTGTTGATGAGATTGTAGGTGGTACGTTGAAGGTTGTATTGTCATTGATGATGGCATCATTGTAAAATTTAAGTTGACACAAAACTGGTAAAGCTGCCAGGAATTTCAACATCCAAACAGCCAAGTTAATGAGGTACAAGTCTGTCTGAAACTGTCCCAATATATCAATTTTGTTTCCAACCATCAAAAGTAATAATGAAAATATATACTATCATTGCAGTATCTATATCACGGAAAAATAAATTTTGCTAGTTACTTTTGTGTTCCGCTACAAATACGTATGAAATCTAAGCCTTGAACTTGTGAATTTATCCTCTCAAAAAGCCCATCTCAATTTAAAGAGACATAAATACATAACAAAAGAATCAACCTCAAATTAAATCCCAACCAAAATTTAGGCACCCAAGGTGCTTTATAAAACTACAAAATTGCATCAAGAGAAATGGATGCCAGCTTTGTTAAAAAGTGACAGCAAGTAAAGGAAGTCGACCTGTGAAAGCTTAGAAGCTCTCTTGTCCAGAAAATCACCTTCTTGCAAAACACCCATAACTTTATCTTTAAAACTTGAGCCTTCGGACATGTTACTAGATAATTCAGTATCCATCTCTTCATCTTCATCTCCATCCTCTCTCTCACCGTCTGCCATGCTAATGTCATCCATCAGGTTGGCCAACACATTGATATCTTCAGAGGTAATCTCGTTTCCCTCTGCAATTCCCTCTGGATTTCCAGAAAGTCTCAACGACTGTATAACAAGTCAAACAAATGGCACCAGTCATGTATAGTACAAGGCATGTCTGATAGCTGCTGGCTGACACCAAACAGTGATATTACCAGTTCCAAGTAGCATAACTCGCATACAGCTAACCTTTTATTGATACTGGTAATGACAGGTTCAAGTATTAGACTTTTTGAACAAAGAATGAGAAATATCTAGTTTTCGAGGGATATATAAAATATTTCTGTAATCATTTTTCATTCAATGCAAATGTATGGACCAGTATCAATAAGCCAGCAAAATTGCAAAAAGATACTATACCATAAATACCTGTAAAGTCTTATAATTCTTCTCCAGTAGCGTGAGAACACCCTTCTGCTTAAAAAGAGCACCAAGGGTCTTGTTCTTCTTGATAAAACAGATTCTGACAAGGCCATCCCACTCCTTAAAACTGACATGTGGGAGTGGTTGCCTTGGCTCAATGCGTACCACAGAGGAGTCAACCTTGGGAGGGGGTCTGAAGTTGTTTCGGCTGACTTTCAGAAGGTGGGAGACACGGGCCAGCAGCTGGGTGTTGACAGAGAGGCGGCAGTAGAGAGAGTCACCGGGGTTGGCAACAAGTCGCATTGCGAACTCCTGCTGGTACATGATAACAGCACAACGAAACACTGGGCGGTGTGAGAGTAGCTTGAAGGTCAGAAGAGATGAGATTTTGTATGGAATATTCGCCACACATATATCGAAATAGGGAAGATCGCATTTTAGGACATCCCCTTCGATCACCTGACACATTTAATAACACAATCAACATTTGTTAAAAATACATGTTAGCATTTCACATGTATTGATGTTGGAATTCACTTAGCAGTTAATTCAAAAATATCATGCTTGCCAGAGCACAATAAGATATCTCATTTTGATCCAAGTGCAAATTTTAACATCCACGGTATATTATGGGAGCAGGTACTTAAGATGTATTAAAAGAAATCAAAGTATGACATATGCATTTCAAAACAATCTCCTCAGAGTACCAATTGATTCATAATTTATATATGTTCTTTTTTTCATTTGTGGGTTTTCTTTTTGCTTAATTTTGTGTTTAACACCAATTACCATGATCAAAGAAGGCTAACTTGGCCCTTAGTCACATACATTGCGCAATTGAGAACAAACAAACCAAAGTGTGATGCCTAATCAGGCTCAATTATACCATTTCAGATTCAGTTATAGCTCTATTGCAAGCAAAAATCATACTTACTACCTTAAGGCGGCTCGCATAAGGGGTGCCTTGAAACCTCCTATTAAGCTCGAGAACCATGCGGGGGTCAACCTCGACGGCAACAACTGACTTGGCGCACTCTAGAAGCTTGTTCGTCAGGTTTCCTGTACCAGGCCCGATCTACAACACCACATCCGTCGGCTTAATACCCGACTTCTGAACAATGGAATCGACCATGGAGGGGTTCTTCAGTATGTGTTGTCCCATGGATTTCTCGAAAGGGATCCCACCTCCTCCTATCCCTTTCATGGACTGGTGCCTCTTCTTTTGTATCTTTCCTCCCGCCATGGCCGGAGAGGCGTTCGATGATCTACACAGGAATTGCCTTCTTATCTCTCTCTCTGTCTCTAGTTCGAGCGGAGTGGCGGCGGGAATGGAGGCAGGGTTTTTATCGGTCTTTTCGGATGGATTTAGATGTCGGGTTCGGATAATACGCTGCTCTTCGGATCCAGATAGTAGAATCCAACCTGAAAGAGGTTGCAATTACAAAAGTATCCAATTCGGGTCATTACTGAGCCAGGGAAGGCAAGTGAAATGGGCCCATGTGGTAGAATTGGGCCGGTCCAACTATTTACTGTATTGAACCAGATCTTACAAAAAATGGACCCGATTTGGTATTGAGATGTATTTCGATTTCGAATATGGAATAGGAAATTGATTACTGTCGTCTGCATTTTTGCCATCATTTGTCATTACTAAATAAAAAGTGAACACATAAAATAGATAAGATGAACATATATAATGATCAAAGTGAACACATAAAAACAAATAAGTTCAATAAAAATAAGTTGAATATGCATAGGGCTAAAAACGGAAGCCCGTTTTTCGTTTCATTTCGTTCGGACGAAACGGTTAACGAAATAACAAATAATTTTGTTTGGTTGGACGAAATCGTTAACGAAACAATAAAACGGTTTCGTCCATGTGTAAATCACGAAAATTTCGATCGTTTTATCCGGACGAAACAATTAACGAATTTAAAAAAATGTTTCGTCAACGAAACGAAACTATTAATGAAACACCTTAGTTTCGTCATCGTTTCAACTGTTTTGCAGCCCTAAATATGCATATAAAAATCGGAACAACTGATGACAACACTTATTTGTTTGTAAATGTTCACTTTGATCATCTATATGTTTACCATGTCTGTATTATGTGTTCATTTTGTATTTAACGATGGCAAGTGATTGCAAAACCACACATGACGATTATCATATCTTTATAGAGTAAGGTTCTAGTGCCACCACTTTTGATTGCCACAACTTCATATTTAGCCATTATTTTAAAATTTCAAAATTCAAACATTGAACCAAATCGTTGATCTTGTTCAATTTAACGAGTGATGTGTTTTCATATAATATTTATAAATTTTAGAGTTGATTTGATACTCGATCAAGTGATTAAAAAATGAACGTATTAGAATTAATCAATCATAGTTAACCAGATTCGTTCATTTGTTGACCACTTAATCGAGTATCAAATCAACTTCAAAATTTATAAAACTTATATAGAAACACATCGCTCATTATATTTAACAAGATCAACGGTTTAAATTCGACATTTGGATTTAAATTTTTTTAATTATTGATAAAATATGAAGTTGTGACAACAAAAAATGATGTCACTAGAACCTCACTTTTCTGTATATAATATATTCAGGGACTGCTAATGAGTATATATATGTACTCCTGTAATTAATGATCCTCATTTTTTTTTTTCTGGCTGAGGCACAATAGGAACGATGCATATTCCCTAACCGCAGGATCTTGAGGTCGGAATCTTCTGCTTCCTATGCAAAATTCTAAATCAGATTTGGCAGGCCATGAACGGATAAAACTAAAAGAGAATATCACATAGAATATGTCTATCTGGATTATTCACTAGGTTTTGATTCTCAAAGTTCATGCTATTCAATAGCGTTGATGGAAAGCAGAGGCACAGAAATGGAGAATCTCTAGCGCTATCTATCGAGTAGTTCACATGTAATTTGATATTTCAATTGCCATATAATGAATATTCTGAGTTTCTGACAAACGGATCTAAAGGTTGCTAGTCCCCCTATCTTATTTCGTAGACATTTCATAGTTGGTTTATGGTTTGTTTGTGATTATAAATTGAATATATTTCTATAAACTAATTTTTATTCGAACCACTATTGCTACTTAAGAATGAGTCATAAATGATATTACTACATTTTCAGGAAAATAGAGTTTTACTATTTTCCCTCCCTTGTATTTGAAGGTTATCAAGGCATTAAATCTTGTTCATGCCCCTTGAAACTATCTATGGCGCCGTTTGGATATAGGAAGAAGAAAGAATGAAGAAATTTATTATAAACAATCTAAATTATTCACAAAGTTACACACTTTCCAATACTTCTTCTCATTTCTTCTCTTCTTCCCACATCTATCCAAACGGAGCCTATATATAAAAATTTCAATGTAATTCGGATGATTATCTAATAAATAAATCATTCACATTCTTGTTTGCGTGGATATGAAATTTGAGATGAAGAGGGTTAAATTAAATACGGATAAGGGAGGACTATTAAAATATCCACTGATTTGTGGCCCAAATTCATTTGCTACAATATCAAATTTGACATCAACGCGCGTTTTTTTTTTTTTTTTTTACATCCTTCTTCCTAATTTGATTCCGATCTTATCTTTTGGGCCCATGTGTCCCCTCTCTTCAATCAAAACCAACATATTCTAAACTAAATGGTTTTGAAACAAACAGATCATACTAATCAGTAGGTCAAAGAGTCAATTTGTGTCAATTCGGACAGCGATTGGCTTGTATTTTAGTTTGATTTTAGACAAACGACTTTTTTATTTTGGTACACGTGCTATTTTATCACTCCCCAATATCCGTGTTTTGCATCAAATATCACGTGACATTCTAGTACTGCTTTTAAATTATAAAGATACCTATAATTAATAGTTCTTAATTAAAGTGTTAAAAAATGGGTTCCTATTAAAGTGCAGTTAGGAGGAAGGGCAGAAGATTTTAGACTAAAATGAACAATGTTCGTGCCATGCGGTTGTTAGCTTAGCTTTACCTAGTATTCATTGAGAAATATATCTGTGCTCTGCTCAATCTATGGCTCCGTTTAGATGAGGTGTGGGAATAAGGTAATAAGGAAATAAGGTTTGTGTTTGGTAGAGGATTAAAAAAGAATTAAAATTAAGAAAGATTAAGTAGTTAAGTCTCTTTATTCCATACGTTGTAAGTCATGTTTGGTATGAAAAGTAGAAAATTAAGTGAGGAGTAAGTGAGGATATAAAAATATTACATAATTGTTGATTATAAAATGACCAAATTATTCTTATTTTCTTTTTCTTTTGTCAAAGAATGAGGGTATGTAGAGGAAAGAAATAAGTGTGGAACCCACAATTGAAGACTTACTCCATGAATTAAGTTTACTCCACCTATCCAGGAGGAGTAATTTACTCCTCTGATTTTAGTCCTTACTCCATTTTACTCCTCTTTTTTTACTCCATGTTTGGAAGATTAAAAGTAGATTAAGAATCTTACTCCTCATTTAATCCTCAACCAAACATAGCCAAGGGAATAAATTTACTATAAACAATCCAAACTCTTCACAAAATTACACACTTTCCAATAATTCTTCTCACTTCTTCCCTTATTCCTCTTATTCCCACACCATCCAAACGGAGTATATAGACTTTTTTCCCTCAATATTTCACTGCATATGCTAGTTCTTACGAATTAGATAGTTAGGTGGACTAATTGGAAAAAGTGATAAAAAGAACATTTTCTTTTTTTTTCCCCTTCCAATTCCTTAACTGTTTTTTTTTTTTGGCATTTGCCGTCGTATTTATATTTATATTTATTTACTTGTGAAGAAGCTGAAGGAATACATACACAATCACTTTTATTTTACAACGATAACGAAGGATAAATCTGTAGCAAAATGTGTCTTTCCACCCCGTCAGAATCTCCTCCTCTATATTAATAGAAATAAGAAAAGCTAATATGTAGATCTATCTCTGTAGTTTAGATAATTTTTTTGTATGGAGTCCGATGCAATTAAAATTTATTTGATTATTGATCTAGTGTCGCAAAAACTGAACTACTAATTTTTCAAACCGTTTGATGAATAAATGATAAAAAAATTGCTCCAAGTTTGATAAAAAGATCTATGAAAATTATATATGAAAAACCTGTAATATTATTTTTTAAATTTTGATACACATTTGAACAGTTAGCACAATTATTATATAAGTTTGCTATTAATAATGGCATATTTCGTTAGTTGTGTATGTTCACAAAACAGATTTCCTCGAATTTTTTTTTTAAATTCTAGAGAAATGTTTCGCAACATTGGAGTGAGTTAAAACCATGCACACTGAAAAAAGGATGTTTAAATTTCTAGCTAATCGATCACTTTATCAACAGCACACCAATATCTTTTTTTTCCCCAATTATAATGTTATTGTTTTTATGTTTTGATCGCACAACATCAACAATTATAGTAATAGAGGGACAAGTACGCTCATAGGGCATTAGCAATACAGAAATGATACTATCATCAACAATTTTATCATCACTTGCCATAATTAAATACAAAATTAACACATAAAATCGATAAGGTAAACATATAGGTGATCAAAGTGAACACTTACAAACAAATAAGTGTTATCATCTCTTATTCAGATTTTTATATGCATATTCAATTTATTTTTATTGAACATATCTATTTGTATGTGTTCATTTTGATCATTATATATGTTTGCCTTGTCTAATTTATGTATTCACTTTGTGTTTAGTGATGGTAAGGAATGGCAAAACTGCAGACGACAGTAATCAATTTTCTTAACCATATATTTTGTTTAGCGCTTAGATTCCATCAAAATTAATTAAATTTTCAAAGAAAAGAGGTAAATCAAAGGTAAAAATTAAATTTATGCCCTGGGCTTGGCCTAAGAAAGCTTGTAGGCCGTACATGACATCAATATTCAATCCAAGCCGTCAACACCGGCTGTGATAGATATTATATATAAATGAATTTTTGGAAACGAAAGAACAAGAGTATTAAAATATTTCGAGCACAATCTAATATACAAATATAGGTTCCAGCTACCTGAACATTAATGTTAACAAATAATTTGAAACCAGAGAGTAGAGGCTGCTTAGATACCTCTCTCTGCAAAGGGACCACCAATGTCTCCTAATCAATATCTCTTCCTTTCTGCAGTATGTAGATTATTATCATGAAAGACCCTCTTTACTAATTTATTATGGAGTTGAAAATAATTGATCAGGAGACCACACAAAGACGGTCAATTTTGGTTTGAGATTGCTTATTCAGACTTGCAAGAAACAATCTATTATAATATTCTACAGTCTACGCTTCATTATCCCATTCCCAAATGTCCTCAGTTCCCATAGAATGTGAGCAAATTTTTTTCCCAAATGGTGGAGCATTTTCCTAAATTGCTTACACACGAAGATTCTTATTAGTTATGTCCTATGTTGCATGGTACGGATACGAGTATCGTATCTAGTATGATTTGGATACGACGGTACGAAAATTTTAAAAATTTTCCGATACGTGTACTACGATATATATATTATTTAAATATTTTATTGATCTATAATTGTATAACATAATTTTGTTTAGTTAAAGACTTGAATTTACACAAATAAATAACATAAAGTTAGAGTTTACATAAATAAATGACATAAACACTAATATCAACATATTGACTATTGATCGTACCGGATACGATACCAGTACCCGATTGTATCCGATACGAATACGGCTGATGTTCCAAAGTACCGAGATAACCTAGGTTATGTCTAAGTTGAACATGTACGTAGATTAACATCATGCACACTTATCAAAATTATAATGGTGATGCAAACATTATGCCCCAAAAATAATAATGACAGCTACTAAAGTCATGTATTACCACAAGTGGAGACAAAATTTCAGGATATAAATATAGTATTAAAATTACAATGATTAATAAATAAATTTTTTTGGGAAAACGATAGTCGACGTAATAAGCATAATTTTTTTTTGGTGGAAATAAGTCAGATAAAATTTTAATTGACTGAAACGTCTAAATAGGTTTCAACTCGTTTAAAATCGTTCATATTCAAAAGTTCAAATTAGAAATGTTTTTATACTTTTCAACTATTTACAGTAACGATTATTGTTGGTTGTTTATACCTATTAGTATTATATGATGGAAATATTATTTCAACGAACCGCTAGAGATCTAGCATATCACTACCAAAATCGACATACTGACATCTTATCATGAGAGATTGTCTTATTTATTATATCTTGCGTCTCTTTATAAAAGAGACGTTAAGAGATTGTTTCTGAGTTCTTTTGGACAGAGAGAGACATAAGAAAAAGAAAGAGATTTACCATACTTGTTCTTGTGCATTTAGATAAGATCAAACACTCGAGAGATATGAAATTATCACATTGATGTGTCCTTGTGATTGTGCAATAGAGTTTAGGTACTTGTGTTGTGGATTTGTGGCAGAACTCGTTGCAATAACGTGGCTGCTGTCCACTTACATTACGCAGACGAAGAATGGCAGTCCATGATTTGAAAGAGGCTTCCATCGATCAAAGACTTCCGCATAACAGTACATTTAACTTTATACTTAGATATATATATTTCGTTCAAACTCTTACAATACCAAATAATTACTTTATCTGCTTTCTGCAAAAGTTTAGTATAGCAAGATTTATTCTAAAGGTCCGAGGTATAATATATATATATAGAGTTTAGCTACGGTGAGTCGCGACTCACGGACCCGCCGGTGAGTCGCGACCAAAACTCCTAGATCTAGATCAAAATGACCGATCCAAACCGTCCAATATGATCTCCCTATTGAAATCTCCGTGCAAACCAAATTTTTTATTTTTCCGAAATTTTTAAGTTTTTTTTTTCGGATTTTTCAAAACTGATGTTTTTTAATGGTTCAAAACCAATTAGATTAACGATTTTCTAAAATTTCAAAAAAATACTTAAAAATTTTGAAAAAATGAAAAATTTGGTCTACATGGAGATTTCAATAGGGAGATCATATTGGACGGTTTGGATCGGTCATTTTGATCTAGATCTAGGAGTTTTGGTTGCGACTCACCGGAGGGTACATGAGTCGCGACTCGCCGTAGCTAAACTCTATATATATATATATGTTATTTTTTAATAAGATAATTGGCTGTGTAGTAAAATTTTCAACAGTTGCATACTAAAAGAGTACAATGACGAAAAATTCCTGGCTAAAGAACATTTGTCATTAATTAAATGCTAGCTAGTTTATGATTAACTTTTTTTTTTTTGATATTGTGTTTATGATTAACTTGCTATTGGCTCATTTGAAGTCATTCCTTACGATGCATGGTTAAGTGTGCAGGTTCTTCACTGATTCACTTCTGTGTGTGTGTGTTCTTTTTTGGTACAACTAAGGATAATTAATGGATCCCTTCTTTTGGGGTTTGGGCTCTCTCCATTTCATAAGTTGAATAAAAAGATACGGTGGTCTAGCTAGTACCCTAGAAAAGGCAAGTTAATTAGCACCTAGAATATTTTCTTTTCACGAGTGGAGTGGTGGTTCAAATATAATTGTGGACAAGAGTATACACGTTAGAAAGCTCTCTCTCATTAAATTATGTGCATATCTATCTTCCATTCTTAATTTACTAATTGGTGGAGCAGTGAGTCAGAACCGGGTTCTATGTACCCAGAATAATATAACTTTCTGTGTATTCCACCAGCCAAAACACATGGGTTTAAGACTTTAGTTGACCCAATATATCGCATCACATATTTAGCCTACGAGAATCAAGTTTGAGAAAATCTTGGTTCCTCATGCTTAGAACAAACTAAAGCAATCAAGTGTTATGGATATTCCTTTTACTGAACTAATCTTATCCACGTGAACAGAACAGAATTTAAATTTTTGAGAAATGATAGGATTCTGTTGGGCTTTATTCTTTGAATAACTTGACTAAGTAGACTCATTCACAATTAATTAGAAAACGAATTGAGATCCAGTTTGTTTTTTAAGATCATGAACCAATTGAAACGTAGAATTCTTTTTAATAAGAAATAAGGGTGTCAAGCCTCCTGACTTGTATAATATCGATAAAAAAAAACCTATCTAATTAGAATTTTGATCAAACGACCTCCACTCAAAACTCTTTATCTTTTGTCACTAGATTAAGAATTGATTATCAAAATATAAATGTAGGATTATTTTTGGACACATAAATTTGATACTATAGTCTCCTTCATTAATAGACTAATTAAATAAAAGAAGATGATTAGGAGTAATTTGTTTTTTTCTCATCTAGCGTTGATAGAGACCAAACTAGAAAATAGGGAAAGTTATGTGCTTCTTCCATGTTTAATTAATAGCATCGGTGAGAAGAATTTGCACCTTGTGTTTCATCTTGCATTGAAGTGTTATTCTGATTCCATTTTCGCTTTTCCTTTTTCTGAACAATCTGAACCCGTGGAGAAGAATAGAATTTCGGTCTAAAAGTGAGTGTTTCTATATATTTAAGTTTGTGCTTCCTAACTTAACAAAATTTAAGAATCACAATTGGAATGAGACTAAGAATAAACGGGGCATGGGTTGTAGCCTTTGGAGAATGTGATTGAGCATCAAACTAATGTGCATCATCAACCCATATCCGTGAAAGGCAAAAGAAGAGAAAGAGAAGATATTGTCGGATTTCGAATTTTAATTTGAAATTCCTATCTTGTGCGTTCTCCTTTAAAATGTGCAAATGATGTTCCACTAAGTCTAAGTAGACAGAATGGATATTTCCATGTCAGCATAAGCAGCATCTAAATTAGAATAGTCCAACTCATTGCTAATAGCTAGATTGTCGATATATATAAAAGTACTAACAATGTAATCTAGGATCGACAAAGTATTTAAATTAATAACAAAGAATTTCAACTTCTTAATTTCTCAGAAGGTAATGATGAATTCTGTACCAACGAACGTGCGATATCTCACATAAAGAATATTGTATTAACCAACCAAACTTGTTATGGTTCTCGAATAAATAAAATAATCATTAAAGTAGCGTATGATTTAAATTTTCATTCGTGACAAAAGTCTTTAACAATTTTGATGAAGGAATTTATTTGTACACGAGATGCAATTCCTCTACCTTTCATATATGCAAACGATTATAATGATAGCACTCTCAACAGAAACATTCACCGATCTAGAATTAAGCGGAGTAATACTAGAGTCCAACATGTTTGACACTTGAGTCCATCAAATGCGATCAGATCTTCATTTTCGAGATTACAACAGCTAATCTGGATCGCTCAATTTGCCCTTCATAGAATGAAATATCCTCCGATATCAAATTTTATATTTTTCAAATTTATTTACTATTTGTTTTGCAATTTAAAAAATCCTCAATCTAATTAATTTTGGACACTTCAATTTAAAAAAAAATTCAAATTGTTGAAAAAAAATATAAAATTTGATCTTAAAGGTTTTAATATGAAGATCATATTGAGCGGTTTGAACCGGTTATTTTAAATTTAATAATTTAGTCTAAAATAGCGTTTTGAAGTTGTATTATTACTCAAAGTGTTATAATACATAGTTCTTTTAGGAGTAAAAACTCAAGTGACAAGTTTCGTAATTAATATATTCTTATGAAGTTGTATAATTAATTTAATACTATCTTTAAAATTCACACACCAGTTTATGCATCTTATTAACTACTTTCTATTTTCCAATCTCTCTTAATAACATTTTTTTACCAGAAAATATCACACAAAACACCACATTTACTAATAATTTATTGCCTAATTAAATTTGAAGATAATTCACAAATAACTAATTTATGATAAACATTCTCCATACAAATTATTTTCACTTTTTTTTTCCTTTTGAAGATAAATTGGGATCAAACCTCCCAATTTATTTTTAAATTAAATGTTTATGAAAAATCTCCAGTCAAATTTCGAACATGAGACCTTTTACTTAAGATGCATTGCCAAAGTCATTCATAAACGGTTTAACTGTAGTTCTTTCGGAATAAGAGAGAACTCAAATTGCCAAGTCGTAGCTCATCTTCTGCCTTTTAGTCTGAATTATAATCGAAATGGTAATAGTTCGTCAATTAGTCTAATTAAACAAAACCAATGTAGTTTCGAATTGAACTATTTATCAATGTGGCGCGAAAAGTAAATTGGATTTAAATAGATTTAATTTTTATTCAAAGTAAATATATTGACATGATCTAACTTGATGACATGACACTTGGCGCTGACGTAACTAGCTTGTGCGATAATGTGAACACCATCAATATTATTTCTTGAGCAACACCTAAGGGTTGGATTAAATTTATGCCCAAACTCCAATAGAACAAATAATTTGAGGAAATACAATATGGTGAATCAGATGTACTAACTTCTTGGTACATTGATATCAATTCATTGGTATTTTTTATACAATATGTTGAAACCTCATAGCACATCAAATTTTATATTTTAAAATTTTTTTCCCTATTTTATCGAATTTTTTAAACCTTACCATTTTCTGAATCTTCATATTATTAATTCGTATAAAAAAGGTAAGTTTTTTTTTAAAAAATTAAAAAAATTGTAAATTTGATTTTTTTTTTATGAGATATTATTATATAAATAGAATTGATTAAAATAGATTTATCAATTTGAAAAAAAAATACTCACGAATATGACCGTGGAATTCACCATTTCATTTCCCTAATTCGAGATATACATTCAACACACTGTCGCACTTTCGGGACAAGAAGGTATCTTATAAATAAATGTTAGTTTTATTATCTAATTTTTCGGACTTACCGGTAAGGAAACGTTTAGCATTTCACATTGCTACAAGTAGCTAGCTATCAACGCAGCAGATAAAATTAAACAACTTTGGTAATGTGGAGGGAAAAAATATTTTTAAGGATTTATTAAATATATCTTCAAGGGATTGGAAAGATTTTTTTTTTTCATTTTGATAACCAGGTGCATGTTTTCTTTTAATGAAAGCGACTGACTATGACAACACGAAACCGTTTTTGTTTTTTTGCAAAATCCAAAATAATTAACCCCAATTTAATATGCGGGATTAGGATCATAAAAGGCGTGATCAATACGGTCCTTCTATTGCTCCTACATTAATAATAAAAAATAATAAAGAAAAGTGCCTTTATACTTTGGTAATGTAAAAGTGGCCGGAAAGAAATAGCGGGACCGAAGATGATTTCTTATCTTTCGCTGTTTATTACAAATAAAGTTTATGGGATTATGCTCATAAACAACTATATCTAAAACGGAGTATGGTGCAATTTGCAACTTTAAAATATGATTGAGTTCGTTATAATAGTTGTTTTTATTTAATTATAGAGTAAATTTTATGGAAGGTCACTCAAGTTTATAGGTTGTCCATTTTTTGTCACTAAACTTTAATTTGTCCTGTGGTAGCTCTTCAAGTTTAATTTTGTCCAAATTTAGTCATTGTGTCAAGATATCAATATTTTCCGTTTAATTTATAACGTTAGGTGCAGAAAAGGAATATGTGAATAAAAAATCGTTCGGTTCTCTCTTTTAGTCCAATTCACCTAAACTGAAGAAAAACTCACCTCTCTCACTCGTCCCCTTCGCCCGTCTCTCTCGCTCGAACCCAGACCTAGCTTTGTCTCTCCTTCTCTCTTGCTCACTCACTCACCTCACGAAGTCCGTCTCTCCCTCTCCTCAACCTCCTCGCAGACCCAAGCTCACAACCTCCCTCTCTCCGCCATTAATCCCTCTCCTCTAATGGGCATGTGTGAAAGCAATTATGATCAAATCAAATGGCCATGTGTGAAGTAGTAATTGACGTATAGAATAACCAAAGTGATATCATGAAAGAGTTATATAAAACACATGCTGTATTAGTATGAACTATACATAATATGGAATTCCTTGAACCTGACCAAATGAGTAACGCAAGAGTGAATCTAGAAAGTAGTGCACTACCCAAAGTTGTCATGGGTTGATTTCATGAGTGAATTGTCAATTAGAAAGCCATGATAAGTAATTAACACACACATGCACCAAAGACAAATAAAACAAATTATTTAAATATCATCCTCTACCTAAGCTACAATGAACTAAAATTGCCGATACTCTTTGGGCACCATCCTCGTACCTCACCGTTCTTACCCTTGGTCCTTCCACCAAAATAAATAAATGCAAACCAAACCAAATACATAAATTTCATCTCCTCATCTCCGTGATGCTACAGACCCCTTCTTTGGTACAACTAAACCCTCTAAAATACGTCGATGACAATCACTGTACCGCTATGTCAGTATTTGGTTTTCCCGCTATTTGAAACCAAAGCAACTCAAACCGACCTCACCATTAAACTCATTTCTTCGCCACGATGCTGTAGACCTCCGCAACAGTAGCGATAGCCGAAATCGCTGTCAGGTTCATACCCGATAATCTGTCGAGCCTGTTAACGAAAGAAATCGAGTCCGACTTCTTTGTTACTTTGTATTCTGAATAACAAGGCATATCTCGGTTACTGGTAAGAATTATAGCAAAGCCAAGAGGAAAGAGGAGAGGAGTTAATGGCCATTTGAATTGATCATAATTGCTTTCACGCATGCCTATAAGAGGAGAGTGATTAATGGCGGAGAGGGAGGATTAAGAGCTTGGGTCTGAGAGGAGGTTGCGGAGAGGGAAAGAGGGACTTTGTGAGGTGAGTGAGTGAGCGAGAGAGAGGAGCGACGGAGCTGGGTCTGGGTTCGAGCAAGAGGGAGAGTGGGTTTTTTCTTCGATTTGGGTGAACTGGACTAAAAGAGAGAAACGATAAACGGTTTTTGATTCACATCTCCCTTTTCTGCACCTAACGTTATGAATTAAACGGAAAATATTGATATCTTGACAGAATGATTAAATTTGGACAAAATTAAATTTGAAGGGCTACCACAGGACAAATTAAAGTTTAGTGACTAAAAATAGACAACCTATAAACTTGAGTGACCTTCCAAAAAATTTACTCTTAATTATAAAACAACTATTATATGAAAGTACTTGTGCAGAATTTTATTTAATTATAAAAGGCTGGGCTTGACCCTTGTTTTTTCTTAAAAAATAGTTGTTTTTATTACAAAAATATATGAAAGCCCTTTTTATTCTCTCTGTTATTTAGCAAGCACAAGAACAAAAGGTAACAACTCACTACATAATTGGCTCTGTCACAGTGCACTACAGAATTAAGTTTCCTAAAAGCGCAACTCGATCTAAAGTAGCAATTACAGGAATGCCATGAGAATAAGAAATTCTGACCAAGAACTTGGCTAGTGTTAAAACCTAAAAAAGAGGAGCCGTCACATCCGTGGCTGTCACTGTCAAAAATCGAGGAACACGCTTTGTTTAGTGGACTTTCATATATAACCCGAAATTTTCTATTTTCATACAACTGAGCACTGTAACAGCTTTTCCAAAATCAGATCCAGATCATCATTTTAGGTATCAATGTACCTAACTATAAAAAATGTGACAAGATGCATCTGATCCAATTTAAGACAAAAAAAAAGGAACTAAACTTATTTACTTATTCTTTCTTGTGTCATCCCAAGGTATATCCTTAGAAATCTTTCTTAAATTATTATATCTATTTTCAGTAAGTTATTTTTTTGTCTTTGATTTTTTCAAAGATGTCTTAACCTGAAGAATAAAAATGAATATAAAATCATAGTTAGGTCGTGCATTTATTATCAAATCATTATTTTTTAAAAAAATTAGGTCAATATTAATATTTTATTAAACATAATAAATGTAGTTTTACTTTGGATAAGTAATTCACAAATATAAAAACATAACTGAATGCAGGTCTTAAATATTGGTCAACAATTGTAGTGGTGGAGGAGTCAATATAGTTTGGCATATATGGAATATACTTTGGAATTATTTTAGCATCGGAAATGTCAATTTGTAAGTATTGATATAATTCTAAAATAGCTTGCATCAAATGACAAAGTAAGTGACGATCTTTAATGGCATCACTAGTATAGTTGTGGTATGCTGCCAACTATTATTATTTATGTTTTTCTTAACTTTTTTGTTTAAGTCGACATGTGTCTACTATTTTCCATGTGGCGCATGTACAACCATTCCAGCTATTTTTTGTGAATTTTTAAATTATTTTTCTCTATTTTTTTTTAGTGTTTTGAACTAGTGCAGTTGTGGTAGCAGTAAGTGGTGATCTTAATTGCAACACTAGTACGATTCTGGATTGTTGCCAATTAATTTTGTTTGTTCTTTCTTTACTTTCTTCCTTGTTGAAATTGGCAGATGCCAAGTATATATATATTTTTTTCTGTTAGACATGTGGCTTGCACAATTGTTAACAGCTGTCTCGTGTGATTTTATTTAATTTTTTATTATTTTTGGCAATGGATTTTTATAATTGTATTTGCGCTAGTATCATTGTGACGATAGTAAGTGATGATCGTAACTGCATCACTAGTGCTGTTTGTGGAGTGTTGCTAACTATTTTTGTATGCATTTGTTTTCCTTCGGATGTCAATGTAGGTACTACTTTTACTCTCTAAACATGTGGCATGTACAAACCATTCCAGCTGTTTTTGTGATTTCATCTTATATATTTATTTTTTAACTATATTTTATATACATTTTCTTAAAAATATATATCCACTGTAAGCTGATGATAATAAAAGGAACCATTTGCTGATAAAAATTTAAAAAATTTAATCGTTGCAAGATCTGATGAAAAAAAAACAAGTTTTATCATTTCAATTTCACAATAAATTTGTTAGCGGGGTTTAAACGGAAGATTTTGTAGGAATTCTTTTTTGTATTAATTTTAAAAAACTCTCCTTTTGACCCTGGATGTTGGGGGATGGGGCCGGGCAATTTTACCCAGCAACAGTAATATCTCCTGTAGATGTCCGAACAGCGAACATCAAATCCACCCAATGGAAGTCAACTGTCAGACCAGGTGTCCGGGAAAGCAGACTTGGCAGGTAGCAATTGGTTTGACTTTGAATTGACACGTGGTCCCCACTAGTGGGGAACCCTCCACGTGTTCTCCACAGCGCGTGTGAGTGGCATGCACTGTTTGTCTCGGAACCGCAGTAGCACCGACTGGCCCACCAACTTTGATATCCTGGACCCAGTCTATGATAATTTTTAGGGTACAATAAAAAAAAACAATAATTGTTAGGGAAATTTGTAATGGACGACAGTGTTATTTAGTTTCATGTTATTTTTTACCCGAAGGCTTAGTTTCATGTTAATATTACAGATTTATGTTCTCTATTCATTTTTGTCAAATTGTAGTTTATTTTTAAATAATGCAATCTATTTCTATTTCATTTGGGCAAATGACTCATATGTAAGATTGTTAGTGGATACTATTTTTGAAAACAATGAAGTGTAACTTATTTCGATGAAAAATAATTCACAGATGATGTGTAAAATATAGTTGACACTAAAAAATTTTGCCACTGTAACTATAATTAATAGTTATTATTTGTTCTTATTATGGTCGATGATTTAATAAATCAAATTTGATAAAATGAGACACCATATTGTTGTTTTATAAGAAAACTTAAAAGCTAATAAAAGATTTAAAAAATCAAAGAGATATTAAGTTTTCCATAATTAAGACAGTATACACATCTTATTAAGGAAAGAAGATCTAGTCTCGCAGGGATGGTGCAGCGCACCCATCTGCACCGTCCTATTTGATCTGCATGGTTAAGGGTGATAGACGTAAAATATTAATTCGTAATAATATTTCTGAAATTAATAGCCCAAGAACACGTAATTCATATAAAATTAAATAAACTCATAAGTTAGAACTTACAGGATTGGAGAGACGACATCGTAAGGCGGAAAATCGATCTTCTCCAATTTTTCTTGGTATTTCTTGATGGAAGATTAATGGTGTTTTTAATATTCTGTCTATTTTCCTTTTTGGGCGAAAAATGAGTGAATAGGTGCCAAATTATGACAGAATATTTTAATTAATACCAAGGCAATTGAAGGGATAAAATTTTAAATGAACATGGTCTATCAGATTTTCCATCAAAATCTGATGCACCCTTTAGATAAATTTAATAATTAAACCCGGTTCACATTTATTATTATAGGCCATAATAATTATAACATTCTCCCACTTGGCCTATAAATACCATAATGAAACACGAATTCAAAATTGGCCAATAAAACATAAACCTTGTTCAGTTAGAAATACCAAACTAAACTAATATAATCAAAATAACTAAAACTGTTATTTGATCCCTATTAATTATAGAATGGTATTCTTTCCAACATATGGTTAATTAAATTCATTTGATCCACATAAGTATATTTGCTTATATATAAATTACATTAATGCGCAAACATAAGAAATAAGCAAACTATATAAATTCAGTCAATACATAAATGAAGCTTCAATACATAACTTAATTAATACATAATTGTTCATTACAACATCACAAATCACTAACCAAACCCATGCCGGCTACATGCTCTTTGAAAAGAGTAGGTGGTAGTGCTTTTGTTAGAGAATTAGCTAACATAGATCTTGTATTGATGTGTTGTATGACAATAACATTATCCTTAATTTTTCTTCTAACAACAAGATATTTGATGTCAATCCATTTAGTAACACCGCTGGACTTGTTGTTTTTAGAGAAGAAAACAGCAGCCTCATTATCACAAAATAGCGTGAGCGGTCTTGCAATACTTTGAATTACTTGAAGTTTAGGTATGAAATTTTTCAACCAAACTGCTTGACCAGTAGCTTCAAAACACGCCACAAATTCTGCTTGCATTGTGGAAGATGCAACTAAGGACTGTTTGGCACTCTTCCATGAAATTGGTCCCCCTGCAAGCATGAATATGTATCCTGATGTGGATTTCTTCGTGTCTACACATCCAGCAAAATCCGAATCGGAATAACCAATGACCTCAAGGTTATCGGACTTTTCTGTAAGTAAGCATGTAGTCTTTAGTCCCTTGCAAATAGCGTAAGACTTTCTTAGCAGCTTGCCAATGATCCAGTCCTGGATTTGATTGATATCGGCCAAGCATGCCAACTACAAACGCAATATCAGGACGTGTGCAAACTTGAGCATACATTAAGCTTCCAACAACCGAAGCATACTCATTCTTTTCCATTTGCTTACTTTCTGATTCAGTTTTGGGACATTGAGCCTTGCTGAATTTGTCACCTTTGAAAATAGGAGCAACACTTGGAGAACAATTTTGCATGTTATAGCGCTTAAGCATTTTCTCGATATATGCATTTTGTGATAAACCTAAGAGACCACTGACCTATCACGGTGAATTTCAATGCCTATGACATAAGAGGCTTCACCAAGATCCTTCATTTCAAATTTCTTTGAAAGAAAGCGTTTTGTCTCGTACAACATGTCTAAATCACTGCTTGCTAACAAAATGTCATCCACATACAAAACAAGAATGATAAATCTGCTCCCACTGACCTTGAGATATATGCATTGATCAAAAGTATTTTCTTGAAATCCAAATTCTGTTATGACCTCATCAAACTTGAGATACCACTGTCTTGAAGCTTGCTTTAACCCATAAATTGATCGTTTCAACCGGCATCCCATATGGTCCTCGCCTTTAACAACAAAACCTTCAGGTTGTTTCATGAAAATTTCTTCATGCAAGTCACCATTAAGGAATGCGATTTTCACGTCCATTTGATGCAACTCAAGTTCATAATGAGCTACAAGAGCTAAAACAATTCGTAACGAATCTTTCTTTGAGACAGGAGAAAAAGTATTATCATAATGTATACCTTCTTGTTGCGTAAAGTCTTTAGCAACTAATCGGGGCTTGTATCTTTCGATGTTACCATGAGAATCAGTTTTAGTTTTGTAAACCCATTTACATCCTACGGGTTTAACACCTTTAGGTAACTCAACAAGATCCCAAACATCATTTTGTTGCATTGAGTTCATCTCATCATTCATGGCTTCCAGCCACTGAGATGACTTATCACTTTTCATGGCGTCCTTGAAGGAGATAGGATCATCTCCATGACCTATATCGCCACCTTCTTCAGTAAGGTATACAATATAATCATCAGGTATTGCAGATTTTCGTTCTCTTTGCGACTTGCGTAAAGGTTCTTGTGGCAGCAAAGGTACTTCTTCATTGTTAGGAACATTATTAACATTAGTACCTTCATTTAGTAATAATGGAGAAACAGAACTTGTAGCCTCTGAAATGACCGAAGTTGGAACATAAATTCGATCTTCTTCATCGAAGTTTATAGTTCGTTTTTCATTACTCCCATTAATGTTGTCATTTTCAAAAAATATTGCATGTCTTGTCTCAACTATTCTAGTGGTATGCGAGGGACAATAAAATCTAAAACCTTTGGACCTCTCTGGATATCCTATGAAAGAACAACTGACGGTTTTGGAATCCAGTTTCTTAATTTGCGGATTGTAGACTTTTGCTTCAGCAGGACAACCCCACACACGTAAGTATCCTAGTTGTGGTTTTCTTCCAGTCCACAATTCATAAGGTGTTGCTGGAACAGATTTACTAGGAACTCGATTGAGAACATGTGTTGCTGTTTTTAAAGCCTCGGACCACAAAAATTCTGGTAAAGTGGTATTGCATATCATACTTCGTACCATATCCATTAATGTACGATTACGCCTTTCAGCCACTCCATTTTGCCGAGGATCACCCGGCATAGAGAATTGATGAACAATAGCACTTTCTTGAAGAAACAAAACAAATGGACCTGGACTTTGACCCAAGTCAGTGTGCCTACCATAATACTCACCGTCTCTATCTGATCGCACTACTTTAATTTTGCTGATTTTCAACTTCAGCCTTGAAAATCTTAAATTTGTCTAGTGCCTCAGATTTTTCAGAAATTAAGAACACATAAGCATAGCGTGAGTAATCATCAATAAAAGTAATGAATGATTTGTGTCCGTTGAGACTCGGAGTGGGAAAAGGACCACATATATCAGTGTAAATTAATTCCAATAGTCCCCCACTTCGAGTGTCTCCTTTCTTATTTTTCTTAATAAATTTTCCCTTAACACATTCAACACAATTTTCAAAATCAGAAAAATCTAATGTTGGGAGAATTTCATTTCTAATGAGACGTTGCATTCTATCTCTTGAAATATGACCCAATCTACGATGCCATAATTTGGAAGAATATCCAACATCACGATTTCTCTTTGTGCCACGTTTGTGATCAACACTATTAACATTCAGGGACAATAAAGAATCAGAAAAGGAAGAATCCAAACATAATTTATATAGATTGTCACATAATAATCCAGAACCAACAAACTTAGAGTTATGATATAGTCTCAACTCATTATTTTCAAACTGAAACATAAAGCCACACGCATCAAGTCTAGAAACAGAAATTAAATTCCTAATAACACTAGGAATATAAACTACATCATGCAAATAGAGAATAAAGCCACTCTTCAAGACTAAACGAAGAGTTCCTACGGCCTCCACTTCAGCCTCTAATCCATTGGCTACTTTAAGCTTCCTTTTTCCCTTTTCCAGCATCCTCACGAAAAGGAATCCCTGCAATGAGTTCGTAATGTGCACGGAGGCACCAGTGTCAACCCACCACGTATTTAAGGGAACATCAATTAAATGAAACTCACAAATCATATAATTAAAATCATTACCCTTCTTGGCAAGCCACGCTCTGAACTTGGTACACTCCTTCCTTACGTGTCCAGGTTTCTTGCAGTGATTGCACTTAAAAACACGTTTTGTACCAGATGTACTTGCTTTGTTAACACCAAGACCATCATCTTTCTTATTCTTTCCTTTACCATTGTTCTTTTTATGTTTTGGACTTTCAATGGCTGCATGTGCAAAGTCAGGTTTTTCCGTCTTAAGTCTTTCTTCTTCTTCAACACACATGGCAATCAATTCGCTCATTTTCCACTTCTCTTTCTGCGTGTTGTAATTGATCTTGAAAGGACCAAACTGAGCAGGAAGAGAAGTCATAATGAAATGAACCAAAAATCCCTCAGAAATTGCCATGTCCATGCCATTTAATTTTGCGGCCATATCATTCATCATCATGATATGTTCACGTACACCGCTAGTCCCATTATACTTGGTAGTGAGCATTTTCATTATGAGAGCACTTGCATTAGCCTTTGATGTACTCTTAAACTGCTCCTCAACAGAGGCTAAAAATTCTTTTCAGGAATGCCTCCCCGAATCGCCAAAGAAATGGTGCTTTTCATAATCATGAGAGACATGCGATTAGAACGCTCCCATTTTGCATAAGCAGTTTTTGCTTCATCTGCAGCATCATCCTTTGGTTTTTCAGGTTTATCCATACGTAATGCTTGGTCCATTTCAAGAACACCAAGACAGATTTCGAGTTGCTCTTTCCAAGTTGAAAAATTAGTTCCATTCAACAATGGTATTCCAGACATTTGGGTACTAATATTGCTCAATGCTGCAAATTCATCATGACAAATAAAATACTTACTATTAACTAAAATCCACAGACATATAAAATTAAATAAATTAGATCAACTATAATTAGGGGACTAATAATTAATTAATCTGAAATAATAAAACGCCAATTAATATTTCAGGTTTGATAGTTGATCCACTAAAATCAATTCATATCACCGTTGGGCAGAAATAAATTGAACATAAATTAAAAATTCCATCTAATAAATTATACTTGACAATTAAAGTTGATAAAATTGACATTTATAATTTATTAAATATAAACATAAGTAATACAATAGACATAATGTAAAACATAGTTCCCTTTAATAAAATGACGGTCACAATTAAAGTTGGTAAAATTGATAACGACCATTTATTAAAAGTAAATTAATATGAAAATAAATTATATATAACATAGTACCGTTGGGTTACTTGGTATATATAATATAAAATTATATAAGTTTAATATTATCATATGTAAAACCATACAAACTTTATATACGGTTTTTTTTTTGGAAATAATTACATAAAATAATATTATATTATAATCATTATGAATTGCTAAATCATATGTAAGTAAATGATATTTCTAAGTGATAGAAAAAATCACTGTATAAAGTCGCATATATTCATATTTGCTAGTTCCGTACTTAATTTAGTTAGGTATACATGGACCAGGTTCATGCAGCATACACTGGGGAAACCGTTGACCCTCTCTGTAGCAAAAGAGTTCATAGACACTGCCTGGTTGCAATGCAGTGCTTTGGCGCTTCCAAAATAGATAAAACGATAAGGCCAGATAAAGTCCTCTATCTTTTGCAAATTGACAAACACACCCTCACTATGTGCGTTTTTTATTTCTATTTTATTCTTTGATAGAGACGTCAAGTTGTAGGGACACCTACCTTGAACCAATTTGCCTCGCCATTTCAGAATACAACAATTATTTGCAAGTTTTACTATGGATCACGAAAATATTACATTTTCATTTGGTTTTCAGTATTCTTGATTTTACTTTTGTAGACACAGGCCTTAATTTGGAAATTTTTACACTTTCTTTTAGAAAACTTAGCAGGACTACTAAGGAGAAAATATACAACTTACCAATTACAGGTGTTTGAGGGGAATTTTTCTTGAGGAATAAAAAAAGACATAAAAGGTCGAGGATATTTTGATGGGAATTGCTTCCTACACTCCTCTTGTTTAGAGATACACTCCTTTTTGACAAAAATACTCCTCGTGTTTCAAATGTTGTGTGAATTAAGAGCCGTACATTGAAAGAATGAGAGGGGCATTTTCGTCCAAAAAGTAGTGAATCTCCAAATAGAGACCGTGCATGAAGCAATTCCCTATTTTGATTTTTGCTTCAAATGATCTGTGACGGGTCGCAATTTGAAACTGCGGCTATCTGGTCCCGTGGTATCACTTGTCATATTATGGGTGTGTTTGGCAACATCCGTGAACTAGAAGTTCACGAACTGGGCTAGTTCGCAAAAATCAAACAACCCACGAACAGCTGTAGTTCGTGAACTTCTCTCTAGTTCTTAGTTCTCCAATTTTCATGAACTAGTTTTGTTCGTGGGCTTGTTCGTGGACCTTTGTTCTTCCCCTTGTTCATCCCTTGTTCATGAAGCATCCAAACACCCGAAAAAATTAATAATGAGGTTACTGTTCATTATAATTTTGATAATAACAAAAAAATTCTAAATTTCAATAGTAACGTTGCTGGATCGTCATTTAGAACGACGAAAGCCCATAACCACTGGATCGTCTCATCGTCATCTAGAACGACGATCCAAGCTTGGATCGTCATCCCAAACGACGATCCAAATATATTCTGCAAAAAATTTAAATATTAAATTATTAAAAATTATTAAAATATTAAATAATAGTAAAAAATATTTTGGTTTGCTTGGATCGTCAATTGGATTGACGATCCAAACAAAAATGGCAGCACAAATTTTAATATTTTTTTATTTACAATTTTGCTTTTAGCCCTCAAAATTTTTGTTATTACAAAATATATATAATTTGTGATTACAATTTAAATATAATTGAAACATCTATTACAATTTATAAAAAATATAAGTATATAATTAAATTATGCATGCTAAATACAATGAAGACCGCTATAGCGGCACTTTTAATTTAGCACCGTAGCGGTCTATCAAGTCGTACCGCTATAGTGGGGCTATTGCGATTCATAGCGGCGCTATTTAAATCACTGATAATATATATGTATAAAACTATTCAACATACATAATTTAAGATATACATATATATATAAGATTTTTTATATACACACAAATATGTATGTGTAAAATTAAATACAAATAAAAATATTAAACATGTCATACTATAAATTATATTTAATTTTTTACATATATTATATTTATAATTATATATATTTGCAGAGAAAACATATGGTGTATACTAATGTACGGAAGCTTCAGTGCATACTGATCCAAACTCTTGGATTTGTTTCAAAATGACCGATCCAAGAGTTTAGATCAGTATGCACCGAAACTTCCGTACATTAGTATGCACCATATGTATATAAAAAATCTTATATATATGTATATCTTAAATTATGCATGTTGAATAATTTTATACATATATATTATGTATCATTTATTTTAATCATATACAATAACAATATATATTTAATATATAAAATATAGAGAAACTTTAATATGCACTATAGTGCATAGGACATTCCGTGCACCGCGGACTATGGTGCATATTAAACTTTCTCATAAAATATATGATACATATATGAGAAAGCAGTGTTTCCGAGTCTTCAATGGTGGGTCCAGATGGTATGCCTGGAAAGTCAACCTTTTCTCGATAGACTTTTGAGTACAATATTATATATTTAACATGCATAATTTAATTATATACTTATATTTTTATAATAGTGTTTAAATTATATTTAAATTGTAATCACAAATTATATATATTTTGTAATAACAAAAATTTTGAGGACTAAAAAACAAAATTGTAAATTAAAAAATATTAAAATTTGTGCTGCCATTTTTGTTTGGATCGTCAATCCAATTGACGATCCAAGCAAACAAAAATATTTTTTTAATATTATTTAATATTTTAATAGTTTTTAATATTTTAATATTTAAACGTTTTGTAGAATATATTTGGATCGTCGTTTGGGATGACGATCCAAGCTTGGATCGTCGTTCTGGATGACGATCCAGTGGTTATGGGCTTTCGTCGTTCCAAACGACGATCCAGCAACGTTACTATTAAAATTTAGAATTTTTTTGTTGTTATTATCAAAATTATAATGAACAGTAACGTCATTATTAATTTTTTCGGTCCAAACACACCCATGTATTTAAATTGGACCAAAAGTGCGGTCCATCAAAACTTGGCTATGTTTGATTGCGCGAAAAGTTAGTAAATTTGAAATTAGAACACTAACTTTTAAATCCTCACCAATCAAATACACTCAAAGTTAGCGAAATTAATGTTAATTTCGCTCTACTTTTCTAACTTGACAAAATGTTGAAGTTAGAGAAGTTTGTTCTTATGACCAACTTAAAAAAACAATATGATTAATATTATCATCTATATGTAGTAATCATTATATTAATTATAATTATAATATTTAAATAACAATAATTATTTAGTAACAAAACATTAATTGTAATTCTAATTACAATTAGAAAATTGTTAGAAATTATTATTATTATTATTATTAGTTTACTAATTCATATTAATTATACTTAATAATTATAGTTATCATATTAAATATTAATAACAATTTTGCTTTTTATTTTATTAAAAAAATCATGTTTACAGTTACTGAATCATATCCTGAGAAAAAAATAATAAAATCATATTTTGTGTTGCCTGAGATGATTTCGATCCGAAAATACTTCGGTCGGCCATAATCAGAACTAACAAAGAAAAAAAAAGTTTTGATTGAGTTTAATAGAAAAGAGATAATTTGATTTGAGAAAATATTTGCTGGCCGGATTAGCGATGAAAAATTTTAGTTTGTATTTATCTCAAACAACATGATCATTGTGGTAGAGAATTAAAAATGTCATTTCACCTCAAAATTGTGCAAGCGGGCTTCTTCCCTTTCGACCACATTTTAAGCGTGAAATTCACAAATTTTTTTATTTCACTTGTTTTATGAGGTTCCAATCAGAGTTTTATTATCAAGCGATCATCAATGAAAGAATAATCTAAATTATAAAATATTAATCTATTCTAGAAAAAAAAAATCTACAATATATATAGGCAAACCTATTTAGGGACATGATAACTTGTAAAAAGACACCTACTTCTCCAGGGACAAGATAGCTTGCGAGAATAGAATATGTAGTATTTCCAGAGCTGATACGAAATCGAATAAGATAGGATCGATGGATGAGTACATCGTACATGCTTGTTACTGTAGCGTATCTTCCAGAATATTCCATTGCATCTTGGATCATAATTTTCAATTTCACTGTCTACGTACCCTTTTCTAGTATTTCGTTTGAAAAACCTAGTTTCTATTTTTGCTTTGACAGGGATATCGTGTGCCCATGATTAGTCCCAAAATGAAATATGTTTGCACATAATCATGCAATAAATACTTCTAAGCTTTTTCTTCTTTTGAATTCTTGAATTGACAGTACCAGAAATTATTTTGAATTAAAAATCCAAAACAGGCTATGCATGTAGAACTTATTTTTCTCATCCTAATTTTTTTTTATAAAGCATTGTCTTTTAATGAAATTCATTCTTGTTCAATTTGAGAAGTCCTATATATGAATTTTGTTATATTCAGATAGGTGCCACTTGCCAGTGTTAAGTTTATTGATAAAAGCTCCAAATGTTTCGCTGCGGCACATATGTATCATGCCAAAATTTTGTAAATAATCGTTAACCATTTTTTTATTTATAAATCACTTTATTTTGATGGCAATGATTGGAACAAGAGAGGGGAAAAAAGTTACAGTGAATGTACTGATGAGGTTGTCAATAAAAATTAATAATTCATAAATTTATAAATTGTTTACTTACGCATTTTCCCAAGATAATATCAGTTATGAATTTATGTTTCATAGATTTAAAAATTGTTTCTGTTTGCGCCTATAATTTTTATAGGAGGTTGATATAATTAAAATTCATAAATGCATATAATGTATATAAGCATGAACTAGGAACAAATATAGAGGTATATATATGCACACTCATCAACCAATGTTATTTATAAGAGAAATGCTAAAGTCTAATGTATGGGACGGATGAAATCCGTTCAATACAATTGTTCTCACGTTATAAATTTCAAACGATCCATCCGAACCGTCGAATAATGCTCCATATTGAAAACTTATATAAGAAATCATTTTTATATATTTTTTGGTATTTTAGAAAATCGTTGTTATTGAACAATCCAAAATTTTTATATCATGAATTTTCCAAAATACCAAAAAATAGTAAAAAAATAAAAAAATGTAAAAATTAGTTTTTATAAATTTCAATATAGACAACATATTGAACGGTTCGACTCGGTCGTTTGAAATTTAAAATAAAAGAACGATCATATTGGACAAACTCATTTATCCAATATATTAGACACTAACATTTCTCTATTTATATAAATTAGAAAAGTCATCACGGATGTTTTGCACGTTAATGCCAACAATAGTATGATTACATTAGTACATACTTTATCTCACATGTCATAATCCGCTCAACGTGATTTGTCGTTATCAGGTGTTGATTTTTTATGTTATACATATGTTATTTTTTTTTATATTATAAAATTTTGTCGACTTATGATTTAGTCCCTTCGAAAACTTACGATTTTGAATGATGGTATCCATTATCTTTTTCTAACAATGTTGATCTACATTAATTCGAAATTTCCAATATATCCCGCTAATTACAATCTTATTACTACAGAAATTAAAGAGAGAAAAATTCAAGATTTACTAATGCTCGTGTCGTTAACAAATCGACTTTTCTAAATAAATTGTCTTCCTAATTGTATGCATTTAACATACATTTATTAAAAAAAAATGCGGGTACAAGTGCGTGCATTTATGTTTACATATCTAAAATGTACGTAGTTCAAACTATATAATTTCTAGTATAGTTCTAAATAAGTACTAGACGCGATATTCATGGTGTGTAAACTGAAGACAACCGATACTTTCATAGAAAATTTAACTATTGATCTTGTTGATATAAACCTTTTCTTTTTCCCACGATTTTTTGGGTTAATTAGATTTATGCCACTGTGAAAAAAAAATAGAGAAATGTGATCATTAAATGATAAATTATTTTTATGTCATCACTAAATGATAAAATTAGATTTATGCCACCGGATAATTAATTTGACCATTATACCCTTTTAAATATGCTACCATAGAATAATAAAATTAAAAATATCCCACCATTAAAAAAATAAGTGATTTTACACCATCAACAAAAGAAATAAAATTTCAAATTTCAAAATTCGAAAATTTAAAATCTCAAAAGTTGGAAAAAAAATTTCAAATTTTAAAATTTGAAAATTTTAAATTTCAAACTTAAAAATTTAAAAAATTTTTAAATTCGAAAATTTTAGTTTGAAATTCAAAAATTTAAAATTTTCGAAAATTTTGAATTTGAAAGTTAAATAAATTTAAAATTTTAAAATTCAAAATAAAAAATTGAAAATTTAAAATTTGCAAATCTGAAATTTCAAAATTTGAAATTTAAACTTTAATTCATGTCAATAAATTTATTTTCACTTCTTAATAGTGAAAGAATATTTTGGACATCTTTTAAAAGTTAGAGTGGCATATCTTTAATTTTGTCCGAAAATAATGACATAAAACTAATTTACAATTTAAGAGTGACATATCTCTTATTATTAATTTTTCATAGTGACATATATCTAATTATTCTTTATATATATATATATATATATGGATTCATATTTGTTGAACAGCTCTGTATGTTCAGGCGTTTTTGTGGGTGGCCGGGGAGTACGAAATCTCAATAATACATCATTTTTTCTGATATATTCATTTAGTTATCGTTGATTATATTACTTAAGCAAAAAAAGCTCAAATTACGAATGCGTTATATATTTATTAATGATGGAATAACTGCGTAATTAGTCGATCAACCGTATTTGCATTCATTTTTTTTTTCTGAAATAGAAGATTTTTTTAACTGTATTTTTCTTAGTGGAATAAAATCATTAAAATACTTATATGAATTATTCATAGCCCCACACAGAAAAAATCTAAATTCCTATTCATGCATTTCAATATTCAAACTTTTCTTTTCTTTTTTTTCGTTGAAATGCCATCATACCTTGTACACTTGATATCTATATCTATCATAAATAAAAAAACAGCATATGTGAATTTTAATTATTTATTTAATTTGAAGTACAAATATAAATATAAATATAAGTATAAATATAAATATAAATATAAATATTTGTATTGTCAAATCTGTATTCATTAAAGTACGGATATAGTTTTGAACTTTAACATCTATCTATAATTCTATATATATCCATCTACCAACTCGATGAAATACAGAAATAAATACAACTTAAATATTAAATTTCTGATCTTTTCTTTTTATACTCACTCATTAAATACTTTAAAAAGTTATGGTAGCTTAAAAGAAAATAACCGAAAAAGGTCTTCTCAGGCTCTTTTACAATAATGCCTACCAATAATTTCTATGAAATTTGTGAAAATATTTTAAGAAAGCCAAACCTTATACTTTGAATAATTAAAAGAATTAACATTTTATGAATAATTAAAAAGTTTCGGTGATGAAGACTTATGACATTGTTAATTATAAACGTTTGGTTTGATAGATATCTTTTCTTAACCCATAAAATTAATAAATAAGATTGCTTAGAGGGATTATCTTGTATGATAAATATGAAAATTTAAGATGTCTCAATTATTTGATGAAGTGTAAACCACATATGGACTCTTTTAATCTCATCTTTTAATGATACACATGTCAATTGGAGATTTCGAGATTATTGTAATAATAAAAGAGAGATTCAATTAAGAGTTTCTTTTATTAGAAATTACAAAATTTTATCTTTTGAGAATGCTCATCCCTGCTTTTCCTGGTGCAACTCTTAAAAAACCCAAAGCAACATCAGAATCCCATAGTGGATCAGTGGCATATTCGTTATTTCCTAAAATACGAAAACCCATTTTTGTATATTTACGACACCAAGACCGCCTCTCTCTCTCTCTCTTCTCCTCTCGCCTACAAATAGCCTGTGCCTCCTCGCTCCGTCTCCCTCCTCGCTCTCTCTCAATTCTTCCCTCCTCTGTATTGAACTATCCACTCGATAGTTCAATCCAGCGACATTCCTTCGATACTTTCCTTAGCTCGTAAAAGTCCCAACAAAACCTTCCTTTCTGATCGTTGGGAGAGCGAATTGCCAAGTTCTTGGTCTTTTTTTGGGGTTTTTGTTGGGACCCAAAATTCTAGGGTTTTTGTTCGAGTGATTGCATTCAATGAAGGTTATCGGAGACCTGACTGGGGTTCGAGGAGCCGAGATGGAAGAGGTGGTGGTAGAGGAGACAATCGTGGTGGGATCAGCTGTGGCGGGAGCAGAGGAGACGACGGTCGTGTTTGCGGGATCCGATGTGGCGGACGAGAATTGGGTCATTCCGGGATCCGGTGTGGCTGCTGAGTCGGAGAGGAGGGTTGTGGTCGGGTTCGCTCTGACAAAGAAGAAGGTCAATAGCTTTATGCAACCCAAGCTTTTGTCCCTCGCCAGGTAATTAATGGAGAGATTCTTGAATAATATTAATGTTTTGAGAAATTTCTATAATGCCCCTCGAAATGTGGCATATCTCTTTTCTGCCCCTGGATTGCTTGTTGACTTTGAAAAAGTAGAAATGTTCTTTTGGAAAATCATTTTGAATGACCTTGCAAGGAACTTTTTTTATATTGTGCATGTTTAAGGAAAATGTGGCAATGTATGTAACTTTTGCTTAGGAGGAAGTGGATATGTTGTTGTGCACATGCCTCAAAAAGGATTCTTGAAATAACTTGACAGATGTTTTTATTTTTATTTTTGATAAGCACTTGACGGATGTCGTTTTCATGTTCCAACGGCGTTCTTATTTTAAAATAATTTTGTTGCCTTAAAAATTTGAAAATATTTAATTCTGAAAGGGATGGCAAGGTTTCAAAATTTTCAAGGGCCCAAGTACAACAGTTGACATCAATTTAGCGTACCACAGAAAATATTACCCAAATTCTATCTAAGATTTTTTCTTTGTATTCTTTTGAGAATTCTATGCATCAATGCATGTCAACTAGTACCTACATTGCGTACAGAGTACCTCACCTCTTTCTCATCTCCCTTTTACATGAGAAATTTTTTGTGAATGTTTGTGAGTTAACCTTTTTTCCTCACATGTAGTCGTTCTTGTGTTCTATTTTCTATGGGATACTTTGCCGTTGCTTTCCAATCTGGTCCATCTCAATTTTTTATATTTTATTATCATTATTAAAGTTCTTTTCGCACAAATTAAATAGAATTTTCAGGAATGCACGTTTAATTATATTATTAGGTGGGATGACATCTCTTATAGTTATCTTAAAAGTAGTTGATTGCTTAACTGCTGAATAACCGTGTTATCTCTTAGTTTTATATTTATGTTGACCTTGCATTGGTTCTCTGTAAGCATTTGAAGGTACATTATATAAATTTGAACTTGCCAAGTGGGTTATACTTTGGATATGGTCCTACAATATTGGAATTTTGGTTATGGGTTGGGATATTCCTTTGTTTTGACATTACTAGAATGTCAGTGGTATATATTTTATTCCCTGAATCTCTGATACTGGAACTTTTTCTAAAGATGTTTCTTGTCAGAAATGTTTCTTTTTCACTATTTTATAGTGCTGGTGAGGCAAGTTAGTGAAGCTTTTGGGTAATTGAATTTATAATATGATAAGTCAACTGTCTTTTGTACTTGTGGGCGTCTCTTAAATTCAGTTGATGGATACTTGATTATGTATGCAACTTAAGTTTATAGGTTTTCGAAAACTCTGCCTGGTTCGCACTGAAGTAGGAGAGCATTGTTTTCTTGAGGTCTAACGTTGAACTTTAGTTAAACTACATTGCGATTTGGACTCTGTGCACCTCAGTATACTAACTCAGTGCTGAAATCAGTGATTACCTTTTAATAAACCTTAAGCACTTCAATACTGACACCATAATTGCTTTCTTAATAAACCCTGAATCTTTAGTACAATGTGTGGTCTAAAGTTATAATTCTTCCAAATATTGATTAGGCATGAAGACAATTTTCAAGAAATATTTTGCTATTTGTAATTACAAATAAGCTTTATTGAAGTATGTAAGAACTGGTTTCAGGAAGAAGGGCATTTTCTTTGTGGAAATTGACTTCAATCGCCCTCTTTCGGAACAAGGTCCATTTGATGTCATTTTGCACAAGGTTTGAAACTTTAAAGGCAACTTAATGGATCATTACCACCATTTCATGATTATTCCTAATATGAATTCTAAACCCTTCTCTACTTTTTAATTTTTAGTTGACGGACGAAGAATGGCGACATAGCTTGGAGGTATATATTTATGACTCGATAATGTTAAAACTTCATTCAAAAATTAGTTTTTTTCTTGATATTTTGAGCTCTTTATGGTTGCAATAAAGAATTAAATTTTCTTTAACAAAGGGCTTTCAAGAGGAGCACCCAGAAGTGACTGTCCTTGACCCACCGTATGCAATTCAAAATGTTTACAACCGCAAGTCCATGCTTGAAGAAGTTGCAGCTCTCAACCTTTCCAACTCCTATGGTAATGTTTTGTTTGCCAAGACCTTTTGAAATAGTTTACTAAGAAAAAATATACCAAATGAATGAAAATGATATTGGTTCAATTGAGGTACCTAATGTGGGATTGACTGGTACTGGCTAGTGCCATACAATTACCAGAACAGGTATGTTTTGGTTTGGTTTAATAGAGGAACATTACTTATTTTATATTGGTTATCTTTTACAGGGAAAGTTGGGGTTCCGAAGCAACTGGTTGTCACATGTGATCCTTCCTCCATTGCGATGGAGGTTGAGAAAGCTGGCTTAGCTTTTCCCATAGGTACATTGCATTTACCGTTCCTATTTTCCTATAATTTAAACAGTCCACTTCTCACAAAATCTCAAATTTTCAGAGGTCCCAGAAGGGCCATCCTTTCTCTTCAAACAACAGAGAGAACAACCAGCCATATTGGTTATGTTTAATGTTCTATAATTTTAATTTGATTTAGCATACATTTTGTTTTTGCAGTGGCAAAACCACTTGTAATCGATGGAACTGCCAAGGGCCATGAGTTGTCTCTGGCTTTTGACCAAGCATCTCTCTCCCTGCTGGACCCGCCGCTTGTTCTTCAAGAATTTGTTAATCATGGTACCAACCTTTTCTTCAAAAGAAAAAAATGTAAAACCATTACTTTAGTGGCTTAGTATTGGAAAATTGTAATGGGACAAAGATGCAAATCTTTAAATAATTGTATCGAGTTTCTGTTTATAATAGGCGGGGTTGTGTTCAAGGTGTACATAGTTGGGGATGCGGTTAAGGCGGTAAGGCGGAAATCCTTACCTAATGTGGACAGGCGCAACCTCGGCAACACTGAAGGCATAATTCCCTTTCCTAGGGTTTCCTGTGCAGCTGCACCTGCTGACGAGGCCAACCTCGAACCTGGTGTTGCTGGTTGGTTACTACTTGAAGCTTTACATTTATTTCTGTTTCTGTTTCCTGAATTCAATTAAAAAGGCATTGTGCATTTTCATATTGTTTTGGAAATAATATTGTGGAAAAATGATTGATTTTTAAGAAACAGTAATGTCTGAAATAAGTTAACTGCAAATCCAGATTTTAATTTAATTCCTTAAATTTCCGGGGAACTTGGTGGGTGAAATCTAATTAATGATTGTCTTTGTTTTGAATAAAAAAGAGTTTCCTCCAACAGCACTGCTGGAGAGTCTTGCAAAGGAGCTGTGCTGTAGACTGGTATGCAAATAAAAACCCAAATGAAACTTCAATATGTCAATTGAACTCTAGAATTGTTTATATCCTAAACCTTCTATTTCAATTGAACCCAAATCATAGTTTTTTTTTTGTTTTGCTTGATGCAGGGTTTGAGATTGTTCAACATAGACATCATCCGGAAGTATGGCACCAGAGACCAGTTCTATGTGATTGACATTAACTACTTCCCAGGTATCATGTCATGAAATGTAAACTTGTACTGTTAATTGTCTATTTGCCAGTATATTTTCATATTTAACTTGTTTCCTCTTGGTTTAATAGGTTTTGGTAAAATGCCCGAATATGAGCATATATTCACCGACTTTCTGCTGAAACTGGTCCCTAACAAGTACATGAAGCACCCGGCGTGTGCATAAGGTGTCATGTTTTTCTGACTGGTATAGGGGGAAAGAGAGAGAGGAGAGATGGTATACCTAAATAAAGAAGAAATAAAAAGTGAAAAGTGAACAAATACCATCTAACCAGTGATGTAAATAGTTTTGGGGCAGGGGGAGTTGGAGGAGGGTTTTAAATTCTGCAGCTTGAGTACTTAGTAGGGCTGTTATCGGGTCAGATCCCGGCAGCTTGAGTTCTGTAGTAGGAGGGCTGTTATCGGGTCAGGTCCCAGCAGCTTGAGTACCATAGGAAGAGAACTGTTATCCGGTCATGTCCCGTATCTATATAAGGGACTTAACCTGGTAACCGTCTTCTTGAAAAGCTTATCTTCTCTTAGTTTCTCTTATGTAGCAAGCGTAGCCTCATAGTGAGGGGCATCTACTATGTAAAAAGGAAAGTGTGTCCATAACCCCCTGCTGTCTTCTCTAATTCGTTATGTTAATAGAAGTTCCCTCCGTTTCCAAAATTGCCGTTTATACTTGCTGATCTATTCTTTTATTCAATTATTTTTAGTTTATTCTTTTTAAACTATTGTGCTTATTTCTGTCCTAGTGCTAACAATCTAGGTTCATAGTGACAATTAGTTTATGATTTCTCTTTTTTTTTTCTATTCTATTCTTTAGATTATAGACAGGGGCGGATCTACCACCGGGGCGGGTGGGGCTAGAGCCCCACCTCACGCCGTCGAGCCCTTGGAGCCCCCCTTTAGTCCCAGCTAATTTTTTCTGCCATTGGAGCACTCAAAAGTGGGGCTGAAGACTTAAACAGAGGTTGTCAGACCCACCTAGATATTTTTTCTAGATCCGCCACTGATTATAGAACAATTGAGATTTTGATGGCCCTTTTTTTACTGACAGAGGCCTGTTTCTAACCTAGAATTTGCAAAGCATTTTCAAGGTTGTGTAAATACTTAATGTTGTCAGAATCTTTGGCATACATGTATGCCATAAAACTTATGTATGTGTGCATATCAATTGTGTTTATTGACCGAATGAGCAGGGCATAGGATTCAAAGTTAACTGTTGCTAGCTATTTTTTTACTTTTGTTCAGAGCTTTGATGAATATATGTGTTTGAAGATTGATTTACTATTGTATAAAATTCTCTCCTGTGCTTGGATGAATGTACATAGGATTTCTATTATTAATTTATTATCCGAGTGTTTGCACGACTTCCTTATGGCTCCACTTATGGCTCCATTTGGATACGTCTAGGAATAAGGAAATAGTCTTTTTCTAGGCAAAATTTATTTCTAACCATCCAAACCAGGGGCGGAACCAAGGGGTGGCGAAGATGTGCCAAGCACACTCCAATTTTAAAAAAATTATTTAGGAGTCTGTATTTGGGCCTATGCCAAAGGCCCGAAGTCTAAATTAATTGTATTGAGCCCACTTAGATCTTACTCTCTTCCTCAACGCCAACAAAATCAAAATAAGAAATTTCTAACTTCCGAATACCTAAATCCTCACTCCTCAGGAATCCATCTTTCTCGGCAGGCAGCGGCTGCACTATTTTCCACTCCACGGCAGCACTTCGACGCGTCGGCACGGCCTGACCTCTATGCTCATGCTCTATCGTTCATTCGTCACTCACTCGTTCTTTTCGGTAAGCAGCGATTTAAGAACTCATTATTTGTTATTGTTATCCTTTTATACTTTTGAATTTTGGTAAAAATTTTTGGTACTAATTACTAAACACTGTGAAATTGTGAATAGTAGGAATAGAAAACAAAATTTTGCTTTCAATTTTAAACTTTTGTTGGTGAAAACAGTGAACAAATTATTGACTTATTGCTTTCAATTTTAAACTTTGCGTTGGTGAAACCAGTGACTCACTGTTTTTGTTGATAGCTTTTATTTTTTTTTGTTCTAATAACTTTCAATTATTTTATTTAGGGTTTCATATTCTTGCCGAACACCTGAAACTTGAAGGGTTCTTAAAAGGCAGTGAAAATTGAAAAATCAGTCACCATTCACCAAAAGTATATTTATTACTGGTAGAGCAACTGAGCAATACATAAGACAATAGATAATTAGACATACATACACCAGTACTCCAATAGTCCAGTAATTTAACTTCAATGAAGTAAGGATTTGTTTTGTGATGGCACTGTGTTGTTTGTCAATGTTTTAAAATTTACAAATGCTCTATGCTCGTTTAATGTTCTCAACTCTTAATCTATTTGCTTATTGTTAATTGTTGAATGCTAATGAGTAATGACAAATGATCTATCTCAAATTGTGATAAATATTTCATCCCTGTAATTCTTTAAAAAGAATAAATACTTATAATAAATTATCTTTTAATCATAAATGATCTACAAAATTGATATTGCATAGGATCTAATTATGCATTTTCAGCAATGAAATTGATCAAGACTGCACTTCGAAACAGAATGGGAGAAGATTATCTTCGAGACTACATGATAGTCTATATTGAGAAGAAAATTGCTAAGAAGTTTAATGCTAATGAAATTATAGATACATTTGATTTTTTAGGCAGTCGTAGGGTTAAATTAAAATTAATAGAAATGTAACTTTTTGTGAACTATGTATTAGAATTCAGAAATCTGATGTAACTTTTGGTTTTAAAACATTTTGGATGTAAGTTGTGAGTTGTAACTTTTGATTGTAAGTACCTGACTTAACAGTTGTAAGTTACTAAGTTGTAACTTTCATTTATATATCTTATTACTAAGTACTTATTATTATTTGTTTAATTCTTTAATTCTTCATATTATCTTCTGTTGCTAATTGTGATATTAGGATGGAATTGCTATTCTGATACAAGGAAGGAAGGCATGGATTGAATCACTTAGCAAGGTTTGTAATTTTCTTCACTGGAATGCTTGATTGAACTTTGCAGAGAAACTTACTACAACATTTAATTGTAAACTTGTATTCTTGTAATTAAGCTTTCTTTTGTCTAGGGATCAGGGATGTCAAGGCAAGAGTGCAAGACAGAAAATTTTCTGTTGTGAGACACATGATTACGAGAAGATATTGCCCATCTAACAAGTTTCTCATTGCAGTTATGTAAGTCTATTTCTCCTCAAAATTTTCTAAGCATGTAGCTTTCTATTGTGAATCTTAGTCGGTCGGCCCACCTTATGCCGGAATCCTGGTTCCGCCCCTGATCCAAACTGTTCACAAATTACACACTTTTCAATATTATTCCTCTTATTTCTCTTGTTCCTTAGGGTGCGTTTGGATCGTTGTAAGAAAGAAGAAGAAAAAGAAGGAAGAAGAAGAAAAAAAATTATAAACAATCCAAACTCTTCACAAAGTTACACACTTTTCAATACTTCTTTCCTTCTCTTCTTCCCACACCTATCCAAACGCACCCTCAAATGGAGCCTATGAGTCTTTTGATATTCATTCCAAGTTCATGAAAACCGAAAAAAGGAGGCTGAACACAAATACTGAGATTGGCTTTACAATTTCTTGCTTGCAAAAACAGGGAAAACAGAAGAACTACGAAACAAATTGTTTCTTATTTCAAAATAAATAACAGAATTTCTATCTCCATTGCGTTTGTATTTAATTTAATCGCGGAACGAAATGTATTATCGTACTCTTCAGAACAACCAACTCAAAAAATCTCTGTCGATCTTTCTTATATATGATTGATAATTGATTATCTAATCTAACTAATGAGGCCCGGATACCGGAACAACAATTGGATAATTCCACACGTTGTCCTTAAAAATGTCATTGCATTCCCAAGTTAGTTGTTAATTTTTTAAGTTGTCCTACACATAATTCAATGAATTCATCTTTCCAAATTAAAAGTAAGTATATGTTAAACCCCCAAAAACATTGACGTCAGCATGATGATGTGGAAGGAGCTTTTGACCACAGCAGCACATCAGTCTCCACATCGCAAAAGCAGGTTGATTACATGGAAAAGAGGCGTGCCAGATAAGAACCTTACATGTGGATCCACCACCACGTCAGTGCCCATATTAATTGCACTTACAAATTTACAACAAAATGACTCAAAATGGACAATTTAGCTTTTCTCCAAATGGAATCATTCAACATCATCTCGGTGACATGGTTGAAAGTAACCGTTGTGCCATTTTATAGTTGAAACTCGAGTACGAAAATGTAAATATAGAAAGTTTGGGAGCCAAAATACAATAATACTTTTTTGTTGTTTCTAAATGTACTTTCCTTTACGGCTTTACATAATATCGATCGGAAACAAATGAAAATGTTGGAGATTCCAGAATTTTATACTACTTTCTTGTCATTTTGAAGAGTTCTCCAACCTATCTAATTTGAATTGAATGACTTTGAATAGGTCACATTGTGTCATGCCTGATTCTGACCTAGTTTTAATACAAGTCAGAATATTAATTAAGGATTATTAAAAATTGTTATATTTTCTTTCATCAGTTAGTTCTACCTTCCAATTCCCTGACGAAACAACTAAGACCTCACCTCTCCGCTCTCTCTCTCTCTCCCTCGTCTCTCCGAGTTCAGAAGAGGTTCCTCTCTCTAGGTAAGCTGCCTTGTGGCCTTCTTTCTCTATTATGTTTAATTTTCTGGTCAAAACTGATGTTAGTTTTGTTCCTTCTTTAGCTATATGTTGATAAAACAAAAATAAAAAAGGAAACAAGAAGCAATTTTTATGGTACTTATATCTTGGAATCTGACACTTGATGCATCTCTGTGTCTCTGATCTGTAATTACTTATAAATGGCCTTCTTATATCTCTTCTCCTGCTGCTACTGTTGTTGCAGTCTTATCTTTACTCTTGTGTTTTATACCTGTTCTGTGCCGCTGTGCTTTGTTATGCCTTTAGGAATTGGTTTATCTGCTATTTTTGGCCCTTGCTACTGTTGCGTTAGGTTTAGATGATCCTTCAATGATACATTAGGCTTGCTTCATGGATTGATCTTACTGTTGCGTGTTTCTGCAATAAATTTTTTCTATGCATGTCGTACATTGCGCTTTACATTTCCAGAATTCTTTTTGTTTCGGAAACAGAATTTTTTTTATGCCTGTCGTACATTGCGCTTTACAATGATCTTACTGTTACACTTCGCTACGACAAGTAGTCAAAATTTCCAAATTAGCAATCTGGTAACTACTTATGCCTGTCTGTTATTCTGAAAAAGATCTCATGATACATCTAATTACAGGGAATGATTAGATGCCCTGGTACTCTAATTGCACTGCGTACCTGTGGATTTCCACCAAAATCCTGCCATGTCACTCCATAATGGACGAGATACGTAATGTTAAATGTTTACAATTTTTCCCTTGACCCGTTTTCTTCAAGAATTTAACAATATAAATTAAAGCTACAAAATTTAAATGTAATCACATAAGTATTCATATAGGTAATTGTCACATTGACCAAACTTTTACATGACAAAACTTGATTTAACAGTCCACTGTCATTTTGAAAATGCAAAATATTAACAAGAGAGAAAGGAGAATACTAATTTATGGTCTGCTATAATAATAATACCTGCATAATAGTAGAATGCTGCATAAAAATTCTGTCCGAGTTAGATAAAAATTCTAGTGTACTAAAAGGCCGGGTTATTTACATGAAACCAGTCTACTAGCATGAGGAGATTAGCATTAGCAGAATGCTGCATAAAAATTCCAGCAAATGCGCTTTCGATTCTTCCGAGTTCCAAACACACTTCCATTCACAAAATCAACATCTCTTGGTTTGATTTTTACAGCTTATGATGTTACCACGCATGCTGAGATGGATTCATGTGACATAACTATCTACTATGATAGAGAATAATCATGATAAAAGGTGAATTTTGTCTTTTAAATTTTATTTCTTCAATGTGATGTCTGGAGTTCTCAGCATTCTGATTTTCTTTATGCCACTTTTATTTGTTTCTCAAATTCCTTCAACTTGCAATTTTTCCATTAATTTGGGGGGGGGGGGGAACAAGAAGAAGAAGGGTTCATAAGAAAAGTCCATAGCATAATTTTCTTTGGAGCTTTCTTGCAAGTTCAGCAGCCTACTTTGTTTTTCCTTTCTAGAATTATTAACTCTCCTCTTAATATTCCTTAATATAACATATTATATATTATTGGAGGAAGTTAAATGTTTGTTTGTTAATTCTCTGACTGGAATTTAAATAAATATACATATTACCCTACATCATTCACTATCTGTGGTTAGAATTATTATGAAATTTATTAAAAATATTGGTATGTTGGGACCCCAATTACTGGTATTTTCTCTAAATTGGACCTGGTCAAAACTAGAATTCGTTAATTTTTTGATGTTTGCCCAGGAGCCAAGAAAGTGTCCATTTTGTCCCCAAAGACATGATCTCTATGTTTAAATAAGGCATATTTTTATTTATTTATCTATAGTAGCTATGCAGAAAGAGGCTTACATATCAAAGCAACAATCAGGTTTCTCAATTATTTCTTTTGTTGTCTAATTTTGAAATCTCAATCAAGCATCACTTATGATGTCGGGTATAATTAAACCAGTAAAATCACAGCTAAAGTGCTTAATTGGTTTCTCATTAGGGAGGCACAACGGAACAGTAGTGATGAAAATTATGGGTTATAATGAACTGAGCTATTTGTATTTTAATTAGTTTTATTATACTCATTTCTGTGTTGCATCGTTTGTAAATCAAGGGTCAGCTATTATGTGAAAAAGATTCTAATTATATTTGAAATGCTATTATATTATACAAGGTCGAATTTGACTGCTTCAATCCTATCATTCTAATTTAACAAACTAATTTAAAATTCATTGAAAACTTCTACGAAATAAAATTTTACATGTTTAACCAACTCATTCAGGATTTAAGTATTTTATTTAATCGTTTACAAGCTTTTCAAATCATTTTGCATAAATTTTTATGGATGTTCTTAAAAAATTCTAAAAAATTTAGTGAAATATTTTTATTTTATTTTATAGTTTTTAAAAAAATATGAAAAATAAACTTAATCGCGCGAAGCGCGATACTTTTGCTAGTGATAATAAATTCTCGTGCCAAAAGAAAAAAAAAACTTGGGCCCTAGAGTGCATTGCAAAATCTAAATCCATTTGTTTCGTATTTTTTCTTTACCCTTTTAGTACATATTGGGCTTGAAAATTGTCATGCACTCGTGGTCCTTTTGATGCAGCTATAATTTGAACATGTTAAATTTAGCGAAGAGAAAATGAATTGGGCTTCATACCCAACCAAAAGTGTGGTCTATAATTTTTTAGGATGAAAAAGTGGTCTATATGATATGACTGTTTTGTAAACATACAAATCAAGGTTTAACCAAATTTTGACCAAAACTGAAGTCAACCCCAATAAAGTCCCTAAACCTAAACCCATCATATCATCTCATCAATTTGCAATATGTTAAATTGTTAACCAATAAAAATGCCGAACTGTTGTTCTTTACAGCAGCCAGAGCTACCCGAGTAAATTTAAACGCATCCTTAGTCAAATAATAAGAGCATAATATATACGATCACACATATACGACGATGTTAGGTAAGCGTAATACGGATATAATAATTTTTATTTTTATTTTTTAGGATTTTTTTCTTCCACTCAAAAGTGGAGAAATCGTGGATTTATCACCCAAAACTAACAATTTTTTTTTCTTTTTTCTTTTTGCCATCCTAAAACACCATTTCATTTATAAATTGCCAAAATTTCTCTTTTTAAGTAATATTTTTTTAAAGATAAATTGGGGTCAAGTTTTTTAACTTATTTTTAAATTAAATGTCTATGAAAGATCTAACTGGATTTTGAACCTGCTCTTTAAGTAATATTTTTAACAGAAAAAATTAGGTATGACGAATTTATCCTCATCAGAATGTAGTTTCAATTTCCATGTTGCGGCCAGAGTGAGTTCCGCACGATAAATCACTATCCTGATAAATCGAATGCACGTGTGGGGGAGATGGTACGAGGCACACTGGCGGGGTCGGGGTGGTGTGTTGTTGTTGCCAACGGGACTATGCAATCTGAGGAAGGAGAAAGAAAAATGCGGTACATGAAGAAGGAGATGGGGGTAATGAATAGTGAGAAGAAGATGTTTTGGAGGTGGAGGTGACGTAGATAGCGACCAGGAGAGAGTGTCGCGAAAGGAGGCAGTCAAGATGTCGTCGATCATTCTTAAATTTTTTTTTTCTGTTAAACATATTACTTAAAAGGAAAAAGTGGAAGTTTAGGAGTAAAAATTATGTTTTACGGTGGGAAAAAAGAAGAAATTAGTTTTGGATGGTAAATTCATAATTTTTCCTATTTTTATGAAATAAGAGAAAGCAAAGTTAAAGTACTTTTTTAGATGAAATAAAATTAATTTAACTTCGATTTATATATCTTTATTATTTTTTCTTAAAATACACAAGAATGGATTAATTTCTTAAAAAAATTTATATTCTAATTTTAATATCATTAAATTTGCATGTTTTACATCACTTACAGAAACGCTCGCATGCAAGACACTACTTAAAAAAGCTCTCTCTCTATATAATATATACCTTAAAATTAAACCGTTAGTAAATAATTATTTAAGATGCATAATCTATGTATAATTGCCTGGCATGCGCTAAGCAGACCAAAAACGTAATAGCTCATCAATATTAAATAATAATAATAATTTGGACAATGGTCCCTACAACAAACTCCTCTCCGGAGGAGGTGGATACTTGAATTAAAAAATGGTGTGGTATGATGAGTCGTCATTTTTATGACTACATACATATACACATGTTAATATTTCATGCTTGTACACTTCGTTTTAAAATATTTTTTGAATTTGTAGTTCCTATATAGCCAAATGTCCGATGTGGGGTCATGCTATGTACAAGCGACGCTTGAGAGCCGATTAGCGCGCTTTAATTTTGGTACAAATGCATGATATTTGGCAGCTATATCCACCAGAGATAAGGCGCATTTAGTGATGCAATCTCTCAAGCGTGCACTGGTGCACATTTATTAATTTAGGAGTAGCTTTATTATCTAGTTCGTTACTTCATTTCATTGGTGTGACTTTATTCACCCACTCACGGGTCTGGGCCTCTCTGGCCTTCTCTCCCGGGCATTACGAGAAAAATTTAATTTCCAAAGTTTATTTTGTTTTGACCGTTGGATTCATGAAGAGAAGGCCGTTTCTTGCCATTATTATTATTATTATTATTATTTTGGAAGATTGCTTGCTTTGCTTTTAGGTGCAGTCAAGGTATAAGTAATGAACCTTCTATAAGCATATGTTTTTAGGGTAGGCGGAAAGCCTAATAAGAGATTAGTAAGCAATTGCCTATGGGCTTTTTTTTTCTCTAAAGGGATAAACATTATCAAAGGATGTATTGTACCACGATTAATTACTTCATGTGTTATTTCCGAGCCATATGTTGAATTCATATCATCATCATTATTTAATTAGAATCGTTCCAAAATAAACACATATATATATGATGAAGTATCTAATTTTTTCTTAAACTTGGTAGCTATACTGCAAGCTTTTGGAAAAAAAAGTCTCGAGATTTTAATATAAATGTAAAAAAAATTTGTAAAAGGACCTTTAAATTTTGAACTAGAACAATAACATATACATACTAGTATTTTAAGTTTTTAACATGTTTTGGTGAGTCGTAATATGGAATTTCTCTTGTTGACGTCTCACAATCAACGATTCATGCAGTGACAAAATGCTAGGTAATGGATGATGTGTGATGATTCTGTATAGTCGATGCACGCTCATTCTAACATAGAATTCAAGGTTCAAAATCTGTGAATTTGCTGATCTTTCATTTTAATAACAGATATATGGAAACCACGTGCTTTGATTTGAAGTAGTTTTTGAATTCTTAAGCAATATATATGACGCTCAATTTATAATAATAAAAATTCTTAACTTTTTATTATATAATTATACAGAAAAACATGTGGACCACCTTTGGAAATATATTGGAAAGTCGTAAAGTTTTCTTTTCTTATCATAAATTTGTCTTTGAACTTTAAAGTTGCTTATTAAAGTTATTGAATATATTTTTTTCATTCCTAGAAGCCACTAAAATGTTTGATTTTTCATTTGTGTTAATCTGGTCATTTCATTATCTCTTCATAAAAAGAGTGAAAGTAAATAGATATCGTATCACTAAAGGGGACAACTCTTTCGGCCGACATGACACTGTCAGTATTCAAGAGTGATATATAAAGATATATATTTTCATCGAAATGGACAATTATATCAACATTCTTTCGCTCGAAAGGTGGAGCGGTATGATTGGTACAAAAAAGTGAAATTAGACAGAATGTAATAGCGACCTCAAAATAATTCACCCAAAATTTTAATACTTGGGAGAGTATTTGTTTTGAACAGTGTTGCTCTGTAACTCACACACACGTCCCTTTCTACCTACGCATGCCTTATACACAACACCATCTTTGTCCATAATATAAGTCATCTAATGAAATGACATTATCACCTAAAAAATCCCACTCAACCCAATCAAGCCATCTCAATGGACACACTTTCATCATGTTTCGATATCCGTAGTGGGTTGTAAAGGAAACGAAAACGACCCGGTACAGGAGTTACTATAAGATGAGGGATGCAGAAGACCAAGAATTACAAATCATGCAACTTCGTAGGAAGCTTCCTCTGCCAATCAGTGGTGCACATAATCAATCACCGCCCAGAAACTGTGAACAACAATTAATAATAAATGCACAAAATTATGGCCATCCAAACGCAACTCCTTTTAAATTGTGATCCGCTGCCGCGCTACACAGCGTGTCGCGCGGTATTCTGGCCGTTTGATTAAGATTCAATGGACAAGGGAGCCCCGTGCATGTAACCTAGATTGGTAGGCCCGTTAAAAATGAACCGTCCGATCAAGATCAGACGGCTCGTAGTGCGCGACACGCGATGTAGCGCAACAGCGAATCCGGATTGACTCCTTTTGTAGGGACCTTGGGGAACACGGATTGACCACCTCCATGATACCAAAATTGTTACCTTAGACTCGTGTCTGTGGGGCCCACTACTACTAAATTCAGGCTCTCATGTGGATCTTTACTGTGAGTATTTCTGTGTTGTATATTTCTGACAATTAATAATTCAAACTAACTAATATTTCTTTGTCAAAATGAGATTTTTTTTTTAAAGTTGAATATATAATGAAAAGAACTTCAAATATTCTTTTTATAAGAGGTTTATTGTACAATGAGCCACAGAAGAAAGGCACAGAAAAGATGGGTTTGTATAATCAGTGATGGCAAAATCAGTTAGGTCTTTCTTATCCTGGAAGATTAATTATTAGATAGAAAAGGCTGACATAATCCATAGACCAAACTTGAGGAGAGAGAGTTTACAAGTTGCAATGCTATACTCTGGAAAAGTTGTCCTAATTAATTTCCTGATTACATCTAATCAACTGCTCTTATGAGTACTCATGTCATTAAAATGGAATGAATTACACCTGTAGGGTTAAACAACTTCTCACATGAGTAATCACATCACATTAAAAGAAATAAAACCAAGTAAAATTGTAAAAAGGAAAATTATTACTATGCCAAAAAAATAAAGAAAGCAACCTTGTTAAGTTCAAGTTTCAATTTTTTTTTGTTTTTTAAAAAAAATAAAGCATGATACTATACCTACATACCATATACATGGGAAGTCTGGCAAGTGGCAATTAAAACCAAGTCCATGCATCAGCTTGTCCCATTACTTTGGATATGGTCTCTGGATTCCCAATCATTCTCTCCAATCGTGTGATTATTGAAGGATGATTTCTCCTTCATTCCTTGTCCCATACGTTCTCTTACCAGTAACATTACTGTTTGATTCTTCTGCTGCATTTTCAAATCAAGTACACAGTACCGGATAGTTACTATTAAGGATTTGACCCGCTACATAATTTTGTGGAATGACTTCAACATTATGCAAATCATGATTGCTTGATATTATTCAACTTCCCCAATCCACAGACAAATCCATGTCATGTGTTCCCATCGTTGCCTTCCAATAATTATGATGATGAAATAAATTAATTAATGTTACTCGAAGAAAAGAAAAAAAAAGAAGAATTAAATAGCACTTTGGCGGCAGTAGGTATATATGATCACTCGAAACAAAAAGGTATAAGTTCGAATTGGCTTACCAATCTATATTTATAAATCTAAGTTAACTTATGCGCGCCAGAAGAAGCTGCCAAAGAGCTTTATAAAAATAATTAAATTAAAAGAAGTCAAGGGGTCAGGGTAAAAAATCTGCTAAAGAAGTCTAATACAAGCTAGAGGCAAAGAATCCGTTGATGGATACTTATTCTAAGAAGAGTACAGATTACAGACCCTACATAATGATTATGTAGTGTCAAAAATAGACAAAATTAACAAAGGCAAGCAAATATGTTTTCTTTCATAATTCACAGTAATTACATACAAATATAATCTAAGATCCAAGCAATTTGTTATTCAAACTAATTACTAAACTACCTAGAAATTACCTTTCCTCAATTCTAAACCCCCAAAAGGACTTCTCCAGTAACTAAAATAAGGGAGAAGCATGTCCTTAATTAAGTCCACTAAAGGACACTAAGAAAAACTATACCCCACTAAAGTTTAACAAACTCCTCAAACTATTAACAAAGAAAACTATTAGAGATGTTTTGAAAAATCTATATTGTTTTTGCCTAAGACTATCTCTTTTTCTTTCTCACAGTTCTTTTTTCCCACCTAACAGGCTGCTGAATGAGTAAAAGGGTTGAAGAAATGTGATTTAAACGGGGCAGATCCAGTTGCCGGTTTAGACCCATCACGGTCTTGCGAATCTGTGCTGCCTGCTCCACCGATCCTTTCGCAAGAAGGGCAAAGTGTGAGAGTGGCAGCCGGGAACTGCATGTAGAGAGGTGTAGGTGCAAATTTTAAAGCTTTAAGTTCCTGCAACTCCTTCTGCAGTCGTCTGTTTTCTTCGGTTAATGTCTCGCAACACCGTTTCAGGAACTCGCAGTCCACCTCTGTTTGTTTCAGCTTTGTTCTATTGTGCAAAAATGAAAAGAAAATAGTTTTCAATAAAATGTCATAAAAAGTACCTCTTTATTTTATTAGCGCAATATGCATCAACAACAATAGTCCATTTCTAGAATCCTCAAAGATCTTTCTTTCGTCTCTTTCTATCATTATGTGGATATTGAATAATAAGACAACAAAATTTTATAAAGTGTGAACACCAATAGAAAGAGTTTAAGGAGTAATATGATAAATCGCTAAGGAAAATAAAAATGAAAAAGAACATGATTAGTAAAGATTAAATTCAAACCTTGCTCTTCTATTTTGGAACCATACTTCCACTTGCCTTGGCCTGAGATTCAACTGCTTTGCTAATGCCTGCTTTTGTTTCTACTCAAAACCACAAAAAAAAAAAAATCTAAATTAGCAAACTAACAATAGTATCAGAATTTAGAAAATAAAGAAAGCGACTAAACTTAACATTTTTCAACAAAACTATGTCTTTTTTTTTTGCAAATAATTGTACTAGCTAGTAAGCCAGTTTTACTAATTCTTTGAACAAGGAAAACTTATGCAACCTTTTGTTTTATCAAATCAGAGCAAACTAACATAAAAAAGTTTTCTTCAAACCTACCGGATTGAGTGTAGTATGCTCCTTGAACCTATCCTCCAAAAGAGCCGATTGCTCTTTTGTGAGCCTTAGTTTCTTCCTTGTACCGCCATCCTCATCTTCTTGATCACTAACACGCGAATTTGAATTATTAGACAAGGCCTCACCAGCTGTTTCCCTTTCTTTCTTAACCACCCCATGAATGTACCCAGCTGAGAAAACCGAAACGGCACTGTGAGGAGGCGATGATATGCCTGTGGCGGCTGTGTAATTGTGTTTGGAAGTTTCGGGCTCTGTCTTCAGTAGATTGGTGTGCATGCTTTCAGAGATGCTTAGGGTTAGAGATGGTTCACTTGAGTTAGGGATAGGGACTGAATTGTTCTTCGGCGCCAGTATGTTTGCTCTGCTGACTGATAATCCAAGGGCTAAACCGGTATCAACACAAGTTTCTTGCTGGGCTTTATCCATGCTTTCGTTACCAATCTATGTCCCCTCGTGTGCTTGTATACTTTTATATCGTTTTAGATGTATAGAGGGGGGAGAGAGAGAGATGCCTATGATTGTTGTGAAGCGGAGGGAAGGAATAAGTAAGAAGGGAAATGAATTGGTAGTTGATGATGAGAGAATGTAGGGGATAAAGGATTTGAGTGTGCAGGTCTCATATATAAATAAGAACAAAGTACCAAGGTTGACAAATGGTAGCCAAACTTTATTTATTTATTTTTCTTTCTCTTTTATGTATTTCCTGGTTACATTACATAAAGCAAATAGCGAAGGGAGGTACAGAAGCAAGGTCCTTTTAAGGATGCGACTACGTGGATTCACATGGAGGTGCTATGCTATTAGTTACACTAGGTGTATACTATTTACTGCACAAATCAGGCAAATAGTCAATAGAAATCATATTAAGATGTATATATGAATCTTAAAATGGACAAACTCAATTGATAACAATTCAGTATGTAGATTTTGAAACTCATTGAAACATAAGCAATATCCATGCAAATAGGTCAAAATATAAGATAATAATTGTGATTTTTTGCATACATCATAGTAAAAGCATTGATGTTGTGAAATGCAAATAGAGTTTTGGACCACATATTTAACCGATACCATCTCTAAGTCTAAATTTCAAAAGGAAGACCCGGGAGGGAAACTTAGTAGGCCCAATTATAGACCACATCAAGGTTGTGTGATTGTGCCTCCTCTACTCACAACCCACCCATCCACCCACCTTTGAACTCATTAATTATGTGTGTGTGGAGTTTCTGCCATTCTGCAAACCTCCCAATTGGACTATATTCATCCTTTTGCTATCCAAATAGGACTTAAAGCAATCAACAGAGAAACCTCTTGATGTTCTCTCATTTGGCTGCATCTCACATTTTCTTGTAAAAACCAACTTATATATATTTGATATTGGTGTCATACTCTACTAGAAAGTGCACAATAGATAATGACTTTCTTTTATTATTTTTGGCATATTATCCTGTAAGCTGAGAATGGACCATATATATTACATTAACTGTGCTATATAGTCTGCCAATATATTTAGTAAAAATCAAAATAAATATTGTTTATAACCTTTGTGCAAGCTAATTTCATACTTGGTGCATTTTCAGGCATACACCGAGCAGTCAGGCAAAATTCAATCTCTGAAGATCCTGAATACCAATTAGTGACAAATTTATGGAATTAATCAAACTTGAAGAGAGGAACATATGCTAAATGTCTGAATAATTAATATTCCTTGTCCTTATTGTACTACTCAAGGACTGTATATATATCATCAGAATCCAATCCTAACAAATTTAGATTGAGGACAGAGCATTGCTATCCTGACCCCATAATGCACCCAAGATATAGGTTGCTTTCTTCGTAAATTTAAATGAAAACTATTCTTACCTCTAGGCCAGTACTTCTAAAGTTTTTATACTTGATGTGAAAGTTGTTCACATATCTGGATTTAAAGTGATTGCGTAACAGTATATATTTAATTATATATTCATTATTTTTCATTCTAAATGATCACTACGCGAAATATGGGATTTTGTAACGTTCTATAAAAAGGATCTGTAACGTTTATGGACACGTTACAGTAGGCTCCGTTGCAAAAAGAATTAAACGTTACAGATCTGCAACATTCTTTTCAAAAAAAACGTTACAGATTATTAAATTAATATTTTACACACAGCTTTTTGAATAAATCTGTAACGCTCTATTTGAAAAAAAACGTTATAGAATATGGGATTCTGTAACGTTTTTTTGAAAAAAAACGTTGCAAAATTATTTTATTTTTTTTATATAGTAGGTATTCTGACCAGTACAGTATCGATTGTCAAATCCTCTAGTAGAATCCAGCCTAATTACCATAACTAAAACCATGAGCAATAAACACTTGACAAGCCAATTAATCTCAATTAGACATCAAAAGAATCAAATAGAACAACAGAAGATAAAAAACATGATTAATCAATTAGACATCAAAATATCAACAAACAAAATTACAATCCCAATTACAATTCTCTCCTAGTACAAAAAAAAAACAAAATATTTCTCTATACACACGTCCGGCCATAGCACTCCCGATTTACTTCTCAGATATGCAACTAGTTGTCCATACCCTTGGCTTCGATATGCACTACCTTGAATCGCTGACTGTTGGTATGTTGCTGGTGGCTAGTGGTAGACAGGGGACAGGATTCTGGTACTGAACATTCAGGGTTGCTGTTAAAAAACATGTTTAAAATAAGCTTTTGAATGCTGATGATTTTGAACATAGCACAAAAGGTTTGTGGTAATTGGTTAATAAAAAGAGAGGAATACCTTGTTGTATTCTTTTTTCAGCATAAGTTTCTTCTCCATGCCTTACATTTGTTCCACTTGTGTAATATTTGTCTTTTTCTCATACTAAAACGTGGACCTGTACTCAAAACGTAGGAAAAAAGAGCAATTCAGAGAAGCTATCACAACACCAATACAATCCCATAAATTTAATAAGATGAAGTATGAAACTTTGATGCACAAAGAAAGAAATTGAATTACCACGCCAATGATCTCAACAGAACTTAATACATGAAAAATGTTCACACTATTCTATTCTCTAATAACATGTTCACACTATTTCGGTAGGAAATTACCTGTTCTTCTTTGCTGGTGCGTCGACGGCCTGATCGACACCACCACCACACGCTTCACAAGATTTCTACACGTTGAGTCGGATGGAGGAAGGCGACGTGGATCTGCCATGACTGCTCTCCACCGCCTCTTCGATGCTCGCCTCCCACCTCAAATCCTCGTCGCTTCTTCGAGCGCCTTCATCAATTCCACCGACCACGACGTGGCCACCACCGAGCATCCCTTTGATGCAAACTCCACCGCCCGATCCCACCGTTCGTGACCACCAAGATCCTCTTCTCGGCCTTGGGCTTCATCTCCACTGCCTTCTTCTATCCCTTCTCCTATGTTGTCGCTGGCTTCTTCTCTATCTTCGGCGCCATTGCTATTTCTCGAAGGGTTGATTAGAAAGAGAAGGAGATTTGATTTGCAAGAAATGTAAATGGGGAATGATAATACTTGTGTTGCGTTTTGAATTCTGATTGGTCGACTATTTGAGGTGCGGATCGCAGAGGTGGCTTAGATCTGGACGTACGTTGTTGTTGATAGGAAGACTATTGGAAGGTTGGGATTAGAGAGAGCGGGCACCACGACATTGTCTTTGTGACTTCGCCCTAACAAAAATATCAGGAAAATCTGTAACGCTTTTTATATAAAAAACGTTACAGAAGGAAAATGATAATCTGTAACGTTTTATATATAAAAAACGTTACAGATCTGTAACGTTTTTTGTATAAAAAATGTTACAGAAGCTTTGACATTTTTTTTCTTTTTTTTATGGAAAACTTGTAACGCTTAATTTATAAAAAAACGTTACAGATTAGATCTACTTTTTTTCACCCGCTTATTTTTCGCAGATCTATAACGGGTTTTAAAGAAAGCGTTACAGATGACCCGTTGCAAAAGCCTGTTTTTGTGGTAGTGGATCATAAATATAATGTTTTTTAAAGTATTTTTGTGGAGTGAGTAGAAGTACATAATTCAGAGTTTTGTTTCCTACAACAAAAGGTTTATACTTTTAGTATCCAATATAAAAATATAAATTGAAAGATATTTATAAATCCTTCTGAACTGCAGGTAAGGAATACAAATTGAAATCATAGAAACGTATGTTCTATGTCCTATGTAATGAAGGTGCCTTAACTAAATTCGACAATCGTACATAGGATCACGCATACTCTTTGTTGGTGAGATACGCAATGTATTTGTAATAATAGAACCAAGTAGCGGTTGTATACACGGGCATGCCTGTATGGTTAATTAGATGCAATTTCGTTCGTTGTAGCTAGTGCTGGGGCAGTGCATAAGGGGCCCTATCCTAAATTTTTCATTCAAGGCCACACATGTGATGTTGGCTCTGTAGATGGTATGGTTACTTTTTTGCAGCTAAGTTGCCTACGGGACTCATGCTTCTCTACCCTACCTTTGTCTGATCTCTGTTTAGGATTTCAGTAGGTTAGATGTCTCTGCGTTTATAGAAAGAGCTTCAATTCTTAAACACAAGTTTGGTATATATATATTCAACAGATATCGAGAGGATGGTGAAGTATGTGACCGAAATTTTTTGTAGATAAGGATTAAATTTTCTCATTTTAAACAGTCCATAGCTACTAAATAGGAATTGCTTAATTGGGTTTTGAATTATATCCAATAAAATAAGAGAAATGCTAGAGTCCAATATAATATTGGACGGATGGGCTCCGTCCAATACGATCGATTTTACATTTTTAAATTTTAAATGGCCGATCCGAACAGTTCAATATGTCCTCCATATTGAGAACTTACAAGAAACCAATTTTTATATTTTTTCGAAAATTTTTACTATTTTTTTGGTATTTTAGAAAATTGTTGTTATTGGACAATCCATAATGTTTATATCATGAATTTTAAAAAAAACAAAAAAATAGTAAAAATTTTGAAAAAATGTAAAAATTAGTTTCTTGTAAGTTCTCAATATGGAGAACATATTGAATGGTTCGAATTGATCATTTGAAATTTAAAAATGTAAAAACGATCATATTGAAAGAACCCATCCGTCCTATATATTAGACACTAGTATTTCTCATAAAATAATAGTGTCCTTAGCTACTAGACTAAATATTGGCTTTTACTCGATCAAAATTTTGTCAATTTGAATATATTTAGTTTTGTACTTTACAGAACTCAAGGCGCACACTGAAAGTTCTATATTATATCAAAAAAATCTTGAATTACCTCAGTTTTAATCGTTGGAGGAAACTAAAAAGTCCTTCCAAAAAGTTCGCCAACAATTGACAATCTTTTTATTTTTAGTTTATTCAATTTGTCCCTCTGTATTTTGTTTTCTTGGTGCGGTGATAGTTTGGTGAGTAGGACATGTGAACTAAGGAAGAGGTTTAATGGCACTATGGCCTCCCTTGTCTTGTTCACAAGAGGAAAAGATAGGGATGTGCATGTATCAGCTCTCCTAAATCATTTAATCTCCTAAGAATACAATAAAAACTGACCTAATTAAGCAGGCTTTCAGTTCTATGCTCTTTAGTACAGATAATGATGTGTCCCACTTTCCTCTACGGTGCTTGGATTGAGAGAGAGATGGTGCCATAATTTGCTCAATGATTAGCTCACCACAACTACTCTTAATCAAAGAAGAGGAAATGCTTTGGGCACACGCTTAAGTAAACATGAAATATTTTATCTGTCATGGCACTTGTTTTGTTTGTACTTGATTGATGCCGAGTCTACCGCACTTTGCCAAAGGGTGAACATCATTGCACTGTACAAACTAATATATACATATAGAGCAAAGTTTCCTTGTCACAAAAATGTGCTACCACATAAATGCCACACTTTACTTTTTTATTTAAAATTTTAAAATTTAATCGTTCGATCTGAACAGTTGATCTTGTTCATATTTACGATGGATGCATTATTCTAAATTTTATATTTTTAAGAATTCATTTAATATTCGATCAAGAGGTTGTAAAACGAAGAAATCTAGTTAACCATGACAGATTAATTATAATATGTTCATAATATTTGATCTCTTGATCATGCATCAAATGAACTCCAGCACACGGATCGTGTTGTATGCCAAAATCATTGTTCAAAATATAAAATTCAAACAATCGATCCGAACCATTCAAATTATTCTCCATATTGGAGCCTCCTAGAAAATCAAATTTTATATTTTTCGAATTTTTTACTATATATTATGCTATTTTTAAGAAAAGTATAAATGAGTATTTTAGGCACTCCAATTTAAGAAAAGAATAATATATAGAAAAAAATTTGAAAAAAAATATAAAATTTGGTCTCCAATGATATTTAATATGAAGAACATTCGGATCGACTATTTAAATTAAAGTTTTCGAAAATGACTCACCAACTTAGAACACAAATTTTTATTTTTTACTATATTTTTCATATTTTACAAAATTCTTAATCTAAAATATTATGGCCCACCATTTACAACGATTTTGTAAAATATGAAAAATAAATATAGTAAAATTATAAAAAATTTGTTTCTAAAAAGATTTCAATATTGAGAACATATTGTATAGTTTGGATCGGTTATTGAATTTTGAAATTAAAAAAATAATTCTTAAATACTGCTTAATCTGTGCTTGAGAGTGTACTGAGGCTTTTGTACATCGCAATGTATTGATGCTTTTAATTTGTACATCGCGATCATTATCCGTCAACCATTTTATAAATTGATAAATCTAATTAAACCAATCCAATCTACATATTGAAATCTCATTACAAATCAAATTTTATATTTTTTTCGAATTTTCTAAAACTTTCTTTTTTTAGGTACCAATTAATAATAAAGAAATTAAAAAAATGACAGATTTTAAAAAATTCGAAAAAAATTGTAAAAAAAGCTCAAAAAATATAAAATTTGGTTTGTAATGAGATTTCAATATATAAATTAATTTTTTTTAGTTAGATTTTCGATTTATAAAACTATCGACAAATATGATCGCAATGTACAATAACCATAATTCATCGCAATGCACCATAACATTTTTCTCTCAATATATATATATATATATATGCATATGGGAGATCCGGTTATTAATTTAGAGATAAAACTTTTTTTCTCATTAATTAAGCTAAACTTTTGAATATATCACCAAGCTATTTTTAATTAAGCTATCTGTTCCATTTAGCTTTATACTTACGTGTGCGCGCACCCGGAACCGGAAGTATTTCTAAGTTTATATATTGAAAAAAAAACTTCCAAGAATTTGATGAGTATCCATAAAATTTGTTTTTCATATTTAATTATTTTGAGGATATGCCGAGATAATAAATGATAGAAACATAATTTGTTAAGCATGTCAAAAATCGGGGTGATAAGGATCTTTTTCGATATTCATCATCTCCACCATTCCTAACATTTAACTACGCGTTTTCTATTTTGGAAAAGAATTATCCACGCATTTTCTAAAAACGGAAATTCAAATACTCATCCTCTATTTCGCTCCCCTCCCCGTCCTTCTATTTCGCTCAGTTGAACAATTACGATTAACTTCAACAATTACATATTAACTTCAACAGTTATATATATTAACTACAACAATTAATATATATAACTAGAACAATTATATATATTAACTTCAATAGTTATGATATTAACTTCAACAGTTTGGATATTAACCTCAACAGTTATATATATTAACATTTAATATATATAAATAGAATAGTTATATATATTAACTTCAACAATTATAAATATTAATTTCAACAGTTAGATATTAACCTCAATAGTTATATATATTAACATTTAATATATATAAATAGAATAATTATATATATTAAATTTAATAGTTATATATATCAACTTCAACAATTATGTATATGAACTTCAACAGAGGGGCTGGATAATTAATGATACCTAATATGTAACGGTTGAAGATGATATGTAATTATTAAAGTTACATATTAAGGAGGAGAGAAGCACAAGGGTGGGGAACAGGAGCGAAGCAGAAGGCGTGAGGATACGCGTTGATGATCCTTGCAAAAAATAAAAAACGCGTTATCATCCCATCATCTCCTGGAATCCTCATTAATTAGCCAACTTGTTCATTAATAGAAGTCCAGAGATGATGGGAATGATAGAATATTAAAGATGGTCTTAAGCAATTTCGGTCAAAAATATCAATACCCTCCGAGAAATAATAATTGATGATAAATACCGGAACAGAGCAACAAAAAGAAGGAAAAACAGAGATTTTGAAAACAAACTAATAATTAAAAAAGTATTGCTAAAACATATAGGTCGTTAAACACAATCCAAACCGTTTAATATATTCTTATATTAAAATATCTTTGAAAATCAAATTTTCATAACTTTTTAGATTGAGCTACTAAAAAATTCCAAAAAAATTGTAAAAAAATTTGAAAAAAATACAAAATCCGGTCTCCAAGAAGATTTTTATAATGTCGAACAATTTTAGTGGTTTAGATGGGCCATTCTTATATAAAAAATTAAAATTTTATCATGTTGGACAAGTGTACACTATGTCATTTTTTTATTAGTACCGGTTATATATAGATTTTTAGTACCGGTTGTCAAGCGGCACTAATAATAGGAGGTGCTAAAGATAATTAAAAATCGGTACTAAAAAGCCGGTGTTAAAAATCCGCTGGAAATCGCGGCAAAAAGGACAGAGATCTTTAGCACCTGCTTTTCATAAAAATCGGTACTAAAGATGATATTTTAGTACCGATTTTTAGTTAAAAACGGTGCTAAAGATCTCTGTCTTTTTTTTAATATTTATTATCTTTAGTACAGGTTTTTTGTTAAAAATCGGTACTAAAGATCATTATATATAAAAAAAAATATTTGTTTATGGGCTAGCACATTTTTTGCTAGCCATAAATTAATATCGATATACCAGTCGGTATATATACACATCACATACAATAATACAAATCGAATTTAACCAATAGAAATCCTAATTAAGGTTTAGGATTTATTTCGATTTAATACAAATTCTAGACAATTAACGCAGTTAATAAAAATTAACACAAATTAGCACAAATGAGAGGGATATCGATACACCTTACACAAATGAGCAGTGATAGCAGTGAGGAGTAGAGGCGGTAGCGAGAGCAGTGAGAGGAGATTTAGGTGAGAGGAGCAGAGGCGGCAATAGAGAGAGAAGTGAGCGGAGAGATGGCACAGTAGAGAGGGAGAGGCAGTCGAGAGAAGAGGGAGAGGCAGTGTAAAGGGAGAGGCAATGAAGACTGTGAGGTGGTCGAGAGAAGAGAGAGAGAGACAGTGGAGAAGGAGAGGAACTTAGGTTTTGGAAGAGAAGAGGAAGATGCAGTGTAAATGAGGAGTACTTAGAAAATTTCGTATTAAGATATAAGATGAGTCCAGAATTTCGACGGCAGAAAAAAAATTGAATTGATCTTTAGTATCGGTTTTTTAGAAAAAACCGGTACTAAAAATAGACAGAATTTTGATTTTTTTGAAAACCCTTTAGTACCGATTTTTTAGAAAAACTGGTACTAAAGATAAACTTTTTTTTTTTTGCCAACATTTTTAACACCGGTTTTTTTAGAAAAACCGGTACTAAAGATAATCCCTGACAATTAAAAAATTGCCACAGACTATTTTTTATACCGGTTTTATTAAAAACAGATGTTAATGGGGCGGTACTAAAGCTCTTTTTTGATGTAGTGATATGTGTCCTATATATTTAATACTAGCCACTCCCTAATTAAAAATTTTACAAATATTTTCCGGACTTTGAATGGGCATATTTTTTTTTACTGGAAAGTCTAATTTTCTATTATAACCTCATTCCATAAATGATGGTAAATAATACAAGCATTTCCACAGATCATGTAAAGACCCAAAATTTACTGTAAATATTATATTTTAATTGTTTGGTTATTATGTAAGTTTCTTTCTTTCTTTTTTTTTTTTGGAACTAAGCAGCCCTTTAACAAAACTTTTCTTTTTACCCTTTGATTTAATTTTAAAATATAAAATTCTAGCTTTTCTCTTTGTGAATTCATTCATCCTTACCAGAATATTTTTTTGCACTATTTGCTGCGTTACAATTCATTAGGCTTTGTGCATCGAAAGGGGACTGAATAGGACTCTGTAACTTGCTCATCAATAATGGTCCAAACATGTAATATTTTGGGAACTTTCCAACTTCTGAATGCATCTAATTTCCGTATAACAATAAATTACACCTTCCTTTTGGCAGCCTCTGTCAAAGTTTCAAAAAAAAAAAAAAACAATAAATTACACCTTAAATAATGAAATCTTCAAATCATAGCAATAGTTTTTTCTTTGTTTGCGACTGTTTCAGTACCCTCTTGTCTTTTTTATATAGTTATAAAGTATAAATAAAATATTTATAAATTCTCTTTTACAACAGTTCGAAAATTTTAAATCCCATTGACCGGTTCTTAGCCATCCAACAGTAAAAATCTCATTAATGGCGAAAAAAAAAACAGTAAGAATCTTGTTAGAGTTCTTCAAGAAGTATCTTATATATATATATATATATATATATATATATATATATATAGAGAGAGAGAATGGCTAACGCGCCATCGATGGCACGTGCCATCAATTTTCTATCGGCTCGTTTTTCGAAATTCAAAAGTCAAACGGTCGATCCAAACCGTTCAAGTTGATCAAAATATTGAAATTCCTTTGGAGACCAAATTTTACATTTGTTTGAATTTTTTTGCTATTTATTATGATATTTTCAAATTGGAGGGTCTAAAATACTCTAATCATAATGTTTCTAAAAATATCATAATAAATGGCAAAAAAATTCGAAAAAATATAAAATTTGGTCTCCAAAGATATTTCAATATGGAGAACAACTTGAACGGTTTGGATTGACTGTTTGAATTTTAGATCTCGAAAAATGACTTGATGGCACGGGACCCTCCGTGCCATCGATGGCACGTTAGCCATTCTATATATATATATATATATATATATATATATATAAGATAAGTTAGGTTCAAGTGTCTCAATTTACTTTTTAAATTAAATATCTATAAATGATTTCAAGTCAAATTTCGAACATGCAATTATTCATCCAAGGTGTATCGTAGTCTAAAGGGTGTGTTTGGATGACTAAGGAATAAGGTATAAGAATAAGAATTTTCGATTTGCGTGCTTATTCTTATTCTTGTGCAATCCAAACAACACAAGAATAAGGAATAAGGGACCTTATTCCTATACTAACAAAATCATAGTATAAGAATAAGGAATTTGAATAAGCACGCAAACCAAAAATCCTTATTCTTATATACTCTATTCCTTAGTCATCCAAACACACCCTTAATAGCTATATTAAGAGCTGGTTCTTTTATCCCATAAGTGTTATAATAAATTTTTCTATTACATAGTGGACTTCTCATATCATTATATTTAAGGGTTGAAAAAACTTATAATGGTTGTAAAACAGTGGTTTTTTCAAATTATTATGATTGAGGTGTTGTACACAGATTTTATATGTTTCCATCCTCTTTCTTAGTTTATATATACAAGGTCTCCTCTTAATTTTTATATTCCATTATTAAATAACAAGATTTATTAAAACTCTCTTTAAGTACCTCATTTTAGTTTTCCACATTATATAACAAAACTTAAGTACCTCATTTTGTCAGCCGCACGTCATTATTATTTCCATCGAAATTTACTATTTGAATATTTCTTTTTTGTTAAAAGTCGATAGAAATGATTTCTTCCATCTACCTGCATGCCGACGAACTAGATCATTTTTCTTTTACTTGTAGGTAATTCGTTTTAGTAGTCGTTGGTTAAAACTTCAAAATATTATCTGTATTTCAACATTACGATCTGATATTCAAACTATATATAAATTAAACCATTCATTATACTATGATCCTATATATATATATATATACACTCATATATATTGGTAAAAGACAAATAAATTTTGTTATTCTTTCATTATCGTTTGTAAGGTTTAATACTAAACATGTTAGGTATTGTTAATATTACAAAATAGTAAATCCCATTTCATCAGTCATCAATATCCTAAGCAGAAATAAGTTTGTTATACTTTCATTATTGATCATTTTTTTACTTGTATATGATCGATCCATTTTAGTAGCGTTAGTTAAAACTAGAAATTATTATCTGTATTTCAATATATATTACGATCTGATATTTAAACTATAAATTAAATTATTCATTATAATGTGATCATATACTCATATATACTGATAAAAGACAAATAAGTTTGTTATACTTTCATTATTGATCGTACGTACTGTTTAATACTATACATGTTAGGTATGTTATTACAAAATAGTAAAATCTCATTCATCAATCATCAATATCCTATAAGCACGGTAGATTTGTATAAGTTAAATATTGCATTATAATTAATAATATCCCCGGTTCAAAAAGTTATAGTAGCCTCTCGTCCAATCCCCATCTGCAGGTTAACCAAAATTTTAGTTTATCTTACTTAAAACATTTTCTCGTATACCCAGGAGTTTGTAAATTCCCTATTTATAAATGTAACACGAAAAAGAAACAGAGTATTTTTCAAGAAAGATCCAGATGATGGTATGTATAATTAATGATGAATGAACCGGGTATTGCAGAGAGATACAGGCGTATTCCGAAAATTATATTTCATTTTTTTTCTTTATCAACAAATAGAATTTTATGGTTAGTTGCAATGCGTTATTCCCTTAATTAATGATTAATTATTATTTCTTTGCTCATCTCAGGGTATCTGTTGGTGCCATGGAGCACTTAACTATCTTTAAATTGAACATTTGTCTTTTATAGTCTAAGCTCCTAGATATGCATTGACTTCGACGACAAAAGCAATATCTAAATGACATGATTACATATCAAGTACCTTTTCAACTCCAAAGTAAAATAATTTATAACATTTTTTTGTCCATCGTACCTCATAAATATTGTATTATTATATTCTTGCCCTCCTACACAAGGTAGAACGATATACTAAAATTTTGTTTTCATTCTTATCCATATACTCTTTGTTAAAATATATTATATCTCATAATCTCATATTAATTCATGAATTAACTATAGTTTAGTGATCAAGGACGCATTATCTTAGTGAAGATACAGATTCGATCCTCGACTGAGAAATCATTTCTGCATGTTTAAATTTAGAATGTTTGTTAAGTGAATTCAATGGTTCAATATCCAATCAACCTATACTTTTGTGTAAACTGAAAAGTTTTACTCTGTACTTATCTAAAAAAGAAATAGTATAGTTAAATTCATGTTTGTCTTATCTTAAAAGAAAATTTGCCTCTTATATACGATAAAAGTAAATGAGGCGAAAACGTTGTTTAGGAAGATATATAGCCTAGGGCTGTAAACGAGTCGAGTTCGAGCGAGTTGGGGCCAACTTAAAGTCAACTCGGCTATAACTCGAGTTAGCTCGACTCGAGTTGGAAATACTTCCGAGTTTTTTAAGTTAGCTCAAATTCAACTCGTCTCTAACTCGAGTTGGCTCACGAGTCATGAGCCAACTTGGCATGAGTATGTCTGTTTCAATTTTTTTATTTTTAATCGATACATTATTTCAAAATTAAAGTAATTGACATGTACAATAATATAAAAAATAAATTTGTTATCAACAATTTTATTCTCTTCTATTGATTTGAAACTCATTATTAATACTCAAAAATCATGTTGATAACCTTTAAAAAATTAAATTTATTACGTAAGGGTCAGCTCACGAGTCAACGAGCCGAATTGAGCCTAACTCAAACTCTACTCGTCGATTAACCGAGTTGATTTAACTCGAGTTCTTTTAGCTTGAGTTATAACCGAGCTTTTCACGGTCGAGTTCGAGTAAACTCACGAGTTACGAGTTTTTTGCTCACCCCTAAATTATAGCGTATCAAAATGCATAATTAATTAAATTAATGAAATACGAAAGAGAAAAATGGAGGAAGAAAAGTTTGGTTTCATATGTATGTACCAAAGGATTACTGCAAATACACAATTTTGCAAGGTTGAAATCAAAATTCCAAAACAGAGGATTTAATCGTACCCCAAAAGTAATATGTTAATGGGTTAGAGACTTAGAGTTAGACCGACAATTGCTGTTATTTATTTTCGACCAATATACTAGTGGAAGCTTTTGGATATGACGTCATGAGATTCATGATTTGGTAGTAGATAAAGCATACAATTAGCTGACTATATACAAAGATGAAGTGTCGAGCAAAGAAAGGTGACAAATCAGCATGATCATGTGTCATGGTGGGTGGCCCTCCAATGATTTCCCATCGTGGGAAGCATTTGATTCTTAATAATTATAGGAAGAATATTTGAGATGTAATAGAAGTACATATGTTGATCCTGTGTGATGATACAATTATATGGTCTATTTTGTAGTTTATATATATTGGATATATTCTTGCTGCTGCTAAGTAAAAAATTTGAAACGTGTCAAAGATGACTTCAATTCAGTTTGAATTTGGGAGAGCGGCTTTATTTTAACAAAGCACGTGCACTGGAAATATATATATATATATATATATATATATATATCTGAATTAATGACCCTGTATTGATGTATATCTAAAACTAACAAAAATCAACGACGCCAAAATCACAAATGATATATTTTGAAAATTTATATAATATTTCTACTAATATGTTTTAGTTAAACCAAATGAGCTGAAACATTTGAGAACAAAAATCTGTCAAAACATGGGAAATTCGCGTTCATTTCTTATTTATCTATTTTTTTTTTTGCCATGAGATTTTTCTTTTTAAGTGCAGAAATAATATGGGCAAGTTGAGGTATAAATCTAGTTTACTTTCAGAAATTAAAACGTATAAGTACTCTTTTTTAACTCAAAACAAAATACTAGCTTAAGTTTGAATTTGAATCTGGACTTAAATGTAGTATTAAGCTGTGATGTTGAATTGACTTCTTGGCTCCGTTTGGATGCATTGAGAATAAGGTAGGAAGAAGGAAGAAGGGAAGAAAATTCTTGGGAAGGGATAAATTTATTGGGAAGTGTGTAACTTTTGTGAAGAGTTTGGATGGTTAAAAATAAATTTAATTATTGGTAAAAAGTGGTTATTCCTTATTCCTTATTCCGGAAAGAAGCCATCCAAACGGAGCCCTTGTTATATCCATATTTATTTAATCTTAGAAATCGTCCTGGTTTCTACAAAAATAGTTTGGTGCTTTTATTTTTATTTTAACATTAATTTCTTATTTTTGTACAGAGAACATTTTTGTCCTTTCTATTTGTCAGAATTAAATGACTGAGCAGGAGTGAAACACAAAGAAAGAGCACAAATAGTTTTGTGCAGAAAATCAGTCCTGAACCTATTAGAAGAAAAAGGGGCTTGCAAATCATGGGTTAGAGAGAGAGAGAGAGAGAGAGGAGGTAAGGTGGTGGGGAATGAGGTGCGCTTTTAACCACTCTTTCTTAAATGGAAACCTTAGCCGACCATGTTGTCTACAAAGCCTCTTGAATATATGACCTCTTGTCTTCCTCTTGCTCCCAGTCTCACCATTCTACATTGCTTTCTTTTATCATCTCCAGTTTTAAAAAACAGGACACTTTCCCTTTTACCCCAACAAACATTGTTATCCCCTCTCCAACGATGATTGGTGCTGGCCACCAAGTCCCTGGATATTTCGGTAATTCAACATTTTTATTTGTCCTTCCCATCCGATTTTTAATTAATTTACGACAAAAATTTATAAATATATAAATACAAGAGCACAACACTCAAAATGTAATACTTAATTAATTCAATGTAATCTTCTAAAATATTGTAGCATTTACCAAAAAAGAAAATAACTTAAAATGGCACTGTTGAGAACGTTGTTGCTGCTGCTTTTGAACTTCATCAACAATTAATGGAATGACAGAGACTTGGTTAATATTAGGAAGCAAAGTTAAGCAAGACTTGATACATTGAAAGCATCATGCATGATCATGAGTACCAACAAGTTCATATAGTTAAACAGAAAAAGAAAGAGATCATAGGATAATATATAGGAAAAATATTGAGGGATCCATTGCTTGGTAACAACTGGAAAAGTATTGACAACCTGAGCAAACCGTCATCATCCAATCTTTACCAAAGAGATTTTGTGGAGAGAGAGAATATGTGCGATATTCGCACATATGCAAAAAGCTTTATGTATGAAGTAAGAAAGGTTAGGCGTGCGAAGTGATATTTTGGATATATGCATTCATTTTGGCAAATAAATGGTTCTTTGTTATATGCTTTGGTTGCATCACTAAGGCGCCGACTTCCTCAATAGAGATGGAAATTTTCATGGCCATGTCACGCAACAATTATTCGCATTGCTTTTGACTCCCTATTGCACAACAGGTCTTTTAATAATTTGAGCTTTTGCTTATCAAGTTTGTAGAAAAACAACTGTGTGGGTAACTAATTAGATCATGCAAATATGTATAATACATTATAAATTATAAGGTTCCGTAGTCATTTTCAACTTGGAAGCATATTATTTCATAGCTCTGTCGCATGTATGCAAGCGTAACACCATAATTAAGTTACTCTACAAATTATTGTCATAGTTTTGTTTTCTTATATTCCAAGTATTTGCCAAACAGATTTACCCAATTAAAAAAAGAATTTTGGTTCTCTTGAAGGGTATTAATTGAAATATATTGCATAAATTTATTGAAGGTTCTGGTATGCATGTATAGAAAATGGAAAGAAATATTTACAACATAAAGAATATAATGAGTTACTTTCGAAAAAAAAAAATGGAAGAAAGATAGAACGAAAATTAATTGGCATTCTCGCATTGTTTGGCTAATTTGGAGAGAATTTGTGTAATATCTGTCTATCTAAAAGCAAAAAGTTATATTTATTCCAATCTGTTAATAAAGTCGATACTTATTCCATTTAATTACTAATTATCTTTATCATTCCAATACTTTAATTTTACTTTGCGTGGTGGACGGTTTGGATCGACCGTTTGACTTCTGAATTTCGAAAAATGAGCCGATAGAAAATTGATGGCACGTGCCATCGATGGCGCGTTAGCCATTCTATATATATATATATATATGTTACTATGCATAGCACGGATGGATTGGTACCAAGACTCAAAGATCTCATTTCAAGTTTCAAATGAGTTAGAAATATTATTAGATCATATTTTTTTATGTTATCATTTAATTATGTTTTATACTTTTTTAATTATTATTTAACAATTACTTATGGTTTCATGAATGATATTGTTGTCAATATAATATACAAAATCCGACTGCTTAAGAAAAGGAAATACGGTTTTAACAGTTCTTAAATTATGGTAATTAATTAGTAAATGAAAAAATCAAATATAATCCTGCTATTATTTTTTATTTTTATTTTTATTTTGCTAGTCATAATCCGGCTATTATGAATCAAGTTGAAACGTACAAAAAATCCAACCAACCTGATCAGGATATACACTCTTTGTAATATTTATTAAACATGTTAATGTTTAATTGTTTAGACAAACTCAACAACATAGCCACTTGTCAGTTTTAATGTTAAACTAATTAATTGATCATCCAATCAGACTGGATGATGTGGATATCTTGGCACCTCAAAGGGCCAGGAAACATCTATCTTAGAAGAAAATCGAAGCATGTCATTACCCTTGTCGCTTTCACTATTACTTTAAAAAAAAATAATCATAATAAAATAAACAAATAAAAAAATGTGTGTACTCTCTTGGCCTTGAAAAATCTTAATTGGTTATGTCCTCTGCATAAACTTTTACTGTTTATACCGTGTAGACATATGCAGGACAGGAACAGCGTTACCTTTAACAGGATATAAAGGTAGCGATTTGTGAATTGGACAGACAGTTGCAATCCCAAATCACATGGCGGGCGATACGAATCAAAACCTATCACGATCATAAAATCCCCAAAAATCTCCAATGGGCCCTCTTTGTTCTCCCCCTTTGTATTCCATTTTTACACCCGACACCTCTCATTTTCCTCTACACCCTTATCCAGTACCACACTGATCATCTTCTCCATTCATTTTTAAATGGAGATATCTCTTAGCACTTAAAAAATATTACAAGATTTATCATAGTATGTAACTGTATCCAGTACGGTCATACAATTGAAGGAATATGATTTTAAGATAAGATGGAAGTCAACTCTCCAACTTATTTCGAAATTGAATATCACGAAATACTTTTTAGTCGGATTTTGAACTCGTGATCTCCACTAAAAGTGTGTTGTTCTTTGTCAGAAAGAAAATTAAAGTATGCATATGAGAGCAAATAATAAAGTTAAATTAGGGGAAAAAAAATGAACCATTAAATCTCTATGGGGCCGTTTGGATCAAGTGGGAATTTGAGAAATTTCCTATTTCTAGAAATAAATTTATTATAGACAATCCAAATTCTTCACAAAATTACACACTTTCCAGCACTTTATGTCTAGAATAACAAAATCCTCCTATTCCCAAGCGATCCAAACGGCCCCTATGATAATTCAAGTTATTTACTCTTATTTTACAAATTTGCACTAGTTGAAGCCACAAATTAAGAAATGAGGTCAAGTAAATATGAATTCACAACAAATTTAGTTTTGCATTAAAAAACAAATTGTTTCATCCAATGAAATAAAGAAAAATAAAGTTGTCGTATAAGATATTCAAAATGCATCTTGATTGTTGATTTGCTATTAAAGTACAAACGGACTTCTCAAGCTTGCCGAATAATGGAGAGGTAGTCAAACTATGTTTGAAAACTGACAGCATTCCCCAATAATTAGTCAACACAAAAAATAATAATGATCCAAGACTTCTCTACCAAGTAATTAAACCATTTTACCCGTTTGCTTGAATGGTACTTTACCAGTGGGTCCCATGAAACTACTAGATATTCATGATTGGAAAGTGGGGCCCGTTTCCCACACTGCTAATAATTAGGGATCTTCCCTTAATTCGAATAGAAAATTAATTGCAACACTAATATTTCACATTGATGCCGACATATTTGGTTTGATGTATATATATAGGATAATTGATACATTGTTTTCACTGACTAACTGAATTAATTAATAAAGCTGATCAGTGGTATTACATAAGTGAGGTGCAAAAGCTTTATAGCAATTTGTATATGGAGGAAATATAAAATTTTTGGGCCGTTTGGATCGCTTAGGAATTTGGGGAATTTAGAAAAGTTGTAATTCTTAGGAATAAATTTATTGGGAAGTGTATAACTTTGTGAAGAGTTTAGATTGTTTATAATAAATTTATGGTAGGAAGATGAAATTCTCCAAATTCCTTGGGGAATCCAAACAGCCCCTTATGAACTATCTTAAATTACAGTCATCTACTGCGTATTGGATCGCTCAGTTCAACATAGATTATGGGAATGGGACATATACACAATCACACAAACTTACATATGTGTGTAATTAATGTACATACATCCGTAATTCTAACATTGTTTTTGAATTTTAAATTACAATTCTAACATTCAAAAACAATTTTTAACTTGCATACGTGTGAAATATATATACATACGTACATCCGTAATTAGAATGGCCGTAAACTTTACGTAAAATTGTGGCAGAAAACTATAATGGCAATAATTCTAACAATGTTTTTGAATTTTAAATTTTGGGAAGTTAATGAAAAAGTAAAATTGTAGCATTTTATTTTTCCATAAATATAGTATTATAAAAATATTGTTTTGAGGAAGATGACATATATATGGCTAAAGGAGCAATCCTAGGGTCCTACTGCATAACAGCGGAAACATCACACGTTAAACTGTTAAAGTAGCCTTGCTAGCCACAAAAATAAAACCAACACATTGACTTCACTTATAGGTTTGATCTTGATTAAAAAGCATATATGAAACAACAAGAATTCAGGATATAAATTAATTTAAAAAATATTAATATAATAATAACTAAATTTGGCAAAATTCCTACTTAGTTGTGCAAATTAACCAAGGAAAATTTAGCTATATTCTTCCTTATGTATGGAACTTGTAGGCATTAGCAAATCTGAAATAAAATTTTCTTTTTCATTTTAGAGAACTGTCGTCAATATATAGACATTCCTTTTACACGCTCGTACAGAATCAATCAATCAACCAAAAGGGCTTTTACATCGAGTTAAAAATGTTTACAATAGGAGATGGTGGGTATAAATGATAATAAAACGTATGAATATTTCATATGTGGTAAACAATATGATTTGGTATGTATGTATATATATATTGCTCATTTTGTCTTCTCTGTTGCAGAAAAATATTGTAAATTGACCGAATCAGAACAAAGGCTTTAACTAATCATAAAGGAATATGAACTCAGGATTATAAAAAAAAAAAAAGAATGTGAAAGGAGTTTACCTAATTCATAGATAAGCTTTATCTTATGTTTTTTGCCGTAAGCTAATTAAGTTGACCCGTGCATAAGTCCGTTAATCAATCACATATGATTACATAAACAGAGTACTTTAAGAAACAATGTCTACCTTTTAATGAACGATAAGGTTACCCGAATATTTTTATACCTTAACCTAGTATAGGTAAGAGATAAGATAACACATCTATTATTTAGAGTCGCCAAAACAGGTTAGCGAATAGTGATTAAAATATTGTCACTTTGGATAAGTGTTGATCTAGGATGGTTTCATGCTGTCGGACATTTCAATATAAACAAGCGGCCTCGCATCTCCATTTAGGGTACCCAAGCAGCAATTTTGAACATAAAAATAGGGGAGTGCTAGTTAGGTTTGCGGCCATTATAATTTTTCTGGCATTGGAATCTCTCATTTCATGTAGCTTGCAAATTCTATATATAGAATAGACAAGATAGAGAACTTCCATCAGTTCTTTGTTAAGTAGTATAGCACTGACCCAAGATATTACTATTTGAAGCTAATTTGTACCAACCAGCAGTTTTTCCTTCCAATTTAATTTATTTTAAAATTTCAATATTCTTCTTCCAAAAGTCATGTCAAGCAACTCTTGCCGATCATCATTACATACTGATACTGCCATCATAAGCGCTGCACCAGTTGACTTATATTATAGCTTAGTTGCCACTACGACCTTTAATTTTATTTTCCTTTTTTTTTAGAATTTGTTTAACTAAGCTTGGTTGTTAGGCCTAATGGTTTGGCTCTATTCGATCAACAAAATAGTTCTTGTTTCGAATCACAGAGGGAGCAATTTTTTTTTCAAATTTCTTATAACAAAATAGTTGGTTTCAAACCAACCTTCAAAGAAAAATTGTTTAACTTCTTTACTTTTGTATCTTTTTTTTCCCTTTTAACATTCATTTACAGTCCTTTATTTCTAATTTGTAACATTCTTTCATATTAATATATTTACTAGTTGGCAATTTCCACCTAGCTTTCCAAAAAAGATGAGCACAGCTCTAGAGCAATGTTTAGCACATTTGAGATTGTTGAAAACATTCTTAAAATAATACTGAGATTAATACTAATACTGTACTGATACTGCAATGTTGAGAATCTTGAATTTATTCTATTCACAGCCAATTTTTCAAACATAGCTCCTTTTTTATCTTTCCAAAAAGATATATTGAAGAAATTTTCTGAGAAATACTTTCAGATTAGCTAGTTGCCGAAATTATATATCATAAAGGGTTTACCCTTCAAACCAGCTGGTCGCTTCAATTTTAGCCATATAATTTGTGTACCTTATACACATCTTTTTAACTTGTCAGGCTTGATCCCACTGTTAATCAGCATATATTATTTGGCAGAACGACATCAATAGAAATTACTATTCATAATTTAGTGCTTTCGCATAGCCATGGCATGAAAAATATACAAGAACCGCACAATGTTTTAATCTTTCTTTAAAATCCTTTGAAAAATCAGGGAACTAGTTGTGTTTCTGATCATTTCCATTTATGTAAGAATTTAGTATTGTTCTTCACAAGTTACCAACTAAATGATATGTCAAAAAAAAAAAAAAAAACTAAATGTTTCATGCTCCTAATAACACGCGAGCTTGATCTAGCTAAAGCCCAGTTTTCCCAACTGAGAGAACATGAACAACAGCCCGAAAAATTGACCCTGTTACTATCTTTAAAAGCCCACAATGGTACAACGTAATCTATTCTTTTACATGTTCATGTTCGCGTGCGGTCGTGGGAAAACTAAAATCGACATAAATTGAATCTTGTAGTAATTTTGGGCCGAAAGGGGCCTAATATTAATATTAAAAGAATTTAGGACCGATTTTCTTTCGGAGCTGATAACTACAATCAGAGCTTCAGCCAATCACACAATCAAAATCCATTTTAGACAAGTACGCTACCCGGTTCCATCCGATAGTTTCCATTTTCACTTCACCCTCTCACCCTCACCCTCTGTTCCCTTCGTTCACGCGAGTTTCCCTTCGCACATCGCCTCCTGTCCCGCACATAGCCTCTCTCCCCTCACACCCCTCCCGTCACATCGCCTGCCTCGCCGTCGCCCAGCCCTACCGTCGCCCAGTCCAACCCTGCCGTTATCAGAATCAGAAATGAATATTATTTACTCCCTCACTTGTATTAAATGCTCCCTTACTATTAATCATTTACTCCCTTATAGTTATTTAGTTACTCCCAAACAATAGTAGAATCAGTTCTGAATGTTATTTACTCCCCTCTACATATTAGATACTCCTTTTATACTAGTTATTTACTTCCTCATAGCTACTTAGTTAATCTCAAACAACACCAAAATCAGATATGAATATTATTTCTCCCTCACTTGTATTAAATACTCTGTTACTATAAATTATTTATTCCCTTATAGTTATTTAGTTTCTCCCAAACAATAGTAGAATCAATTCTGAATGTTATTTACTCCCTTATACATATCAGATACTCTTTTTATGCTAGTTATTTACTCTCTTATAGCTATTTAGTTACTCCCAAACAACAGCAGAATCAGATATGAATATTATTTACTCCGTTGTACATATTAGATACTCCCTTATACTGATCAATTTCCTCCCTTATAGTAATTTAGTTACTCCAAAAAAATAACAGAGTCAGATATGAATGTTATTTACTCCCTTATACATATTAGATACTCCTTATACTGATTAATTTCATCCCTTATAGTAATTTAGTTACTCCCAAGTTGTAACAGAATTAGATCTAAACATCTTTTATCTTCTTATCCTTCTCGATTTCTACTTCTTTCTTCCTCAACCAGAGCTGATCGGTATAGGAGAGGGAGCAGTGAGGGGAGCGAAAGTGGAGGTGAGGCGGAGGAGAGGAGAGGCTGAGGTGATGCGGAGGAAAAGAAAGACGCGGAGGATGGGAGGCGCGAGTAGTTGCGTGAGATCAGAGGGAATGCGTACAGAGGACGGGATTAAATCGCACGTGAGTGAGGATGAGGGTGAGAACATTAGCACTCTGATTGCTTGATTGCACAGAACGTTGATTACTGTAAGTAATTTCCATTTTCTTCAATTAGAAATTAAACACTTTAATTCCAAATCCAAGTGTTCAAGGAAATTGATCTTTGCACAAGTATGATTTGTCAAAGTCCCATCTCCTAAGCATAAAAGCACGTTGATCTCACACGAACCCACTGGAATAAAGGCATTTATATTTCACAAGATAACCCCATATGACATGTCACTGCCTCGCTATTGCAAATTAATTAAGTAAAAGGATGGTAAAAAAAATGGGCCACTGTCAGCAAAAGGCAAGCAAGGAAAAACATAATTTTTCAAAGTTGTAATTATAGCGACTTTTCACTTTTCACTATAAAAGAGAAAAAAAAAACGATATTCAAAAGATATGTGCGATATCCATCGTTATACTAAAAAGAATAGTTGAATTAGTCGCAGACCTGAGTTTGTGGAATTTTTGACGACCCAATAATTTTGGCTTGTCAGTTATGACTGATAGTGATAGTTAACCTCAGACATAGGAGAACCACCAGTAAATTAGTAATTGACGAATTAATAATGAAATAAACGGATCGAAAAGAAGAACCAGCCTTTAATCTATTACCATCTTGAGTGAAAGATTGCATATTCGAAATACAACCGAGGAGTTTTTTATGAACATTTAATTTAAAAATAAGTTGAGAAATTCGATTCCCAATTTATCTATAGAAAAAATGGCAAGAAGCGGCACCTCAGCAAAAAAACAACCAAAGAAAAACAAAATTTTGAAAAGCTAATCATAGCGAGTTTTCAACTTTTCACTGAAGGAAAAAAAAAAGATATTTAAAAGACGTGCGATATTTATCGTTATTCTAAAACAGGATAGCTGAGTTAGTAGCAGAAGCTGAGCTTGTGGAACTTTTGACGACCCAATAAATTTGGCTTGTCAATTATGACTGATAGTGACAACGACCTCAGACACCAGTAAATCAGTAATTGACGAATGCAATTCAGCCTAGTTCTCTTTTAACTTCTGATATCCACTCTTTTTTTTGGGAAACCAACACGCAACCTCACGTTCAGACAAATTCTCCTTCCTAATCTGCATTATTCCAGGACATGGTGGTGTAGTTGTCAGTGAAAGCAAAGAATAGAAAGTCCTCTGAAACTTCTGGTTTGCTATACATCAAATTCATGCTTGTTTCTTTCAAACAAAAGAACAATAACAACGAAAAAAATAAAGGAACATGAAAACAACCATCGCTCAATTTTGCCTTGGATTATCTTTTTGTTGTAGATAAGATTCATATGTCTGTATTTTGTCGCCCAACTTCAGCCTTCAGGTGTTAAATTTTTTGGTACTTCAAGTAATCCAATTTTTATTAACAGATAAAACTAAATTTGCTTGTTTCTGATCAAACGAACTTTGGTATCGGCAAAACTAGTGAAAACAAAAAATCATGTAAACGATTTAAAATATCAATCATTTAAATTTTTTGGTATGTTATGACCAGAGAGAAAACTTTTATAATGCATAACTTATTTATTTATATGAAGAAAAATATGTCTTTGATTGTATTTGTTTGTTCAATAATGAATAAATAAATCCAATCCTATCACATCTTTCTTAAATTTTGCATTTTTTATTTCGTAAGGTGCCAATGTGCCATCTAATTAAGCCAGTCTTGTATTATTGCCTTTGCATGGTTCAAGGGGAACAGGAAGCAATGGACAAACCACGTGCCCATAGCGGACGTCTCTGCCCTTCTCTATCTCTGACATATCAGCAAAATCATTCAGTATCTTCTAAAAGAAAAGTTGAGGACTTGAGTCACCAATTAATTCTTCCAAAACTACAAACACTCTTGATAAGCTCCTCTCTATTGTAGATCCATTAGAACAAACAAGATATAGTAAACAATTTAAAAATCTCTTGGTTGATCATATTTCATTTCTTTACAGTTATCTAAATAATGTTTCTAAGCAGGCCCAAAATTTCAATAAAGTGAATTTCTTCATTGTTTACTTTTATCTTCTCACAAGTAACTTAATTCAAATCACATGCATTATCATTGTCCAATGAATAATCTTCAAGGCTTAGCTGGAAAAGAATAGGAACAGTTTTTGAAATTGGGATTTCCTACGTGGGTTTGTGACCAGCTACATATCCTTTGTTAGCCTTATCATTTGAAAGTAGTTATCCATACAGCCAAGAGTCTCTGGTTCATGGATAGGATAAGCTGATAAGCTCGTGCCCAACTTCAGCATGGATCATGAGCTACATTTTTTTTATATATAATATTTATACGAGTCCATATGCATGTGCAGGATGTGCTCAGTTTTGTAATAGTGTGAGGGGACCCAAGAAGCCCCTACAATAATTTTGTAACAATTATATGACTAAATATTTTAGAGTTCATCATATCAAGTAGATATAATTAAAAGATTTTCACAAATTTATATAGATTTATGTAACATAAGGTCATTAACAATTATATACTTTTTTGTTATCAAAATAATAATTTTAATTAATAGATAAGTGAGTGTACAGTACAGGACTACAGGATGACTATATTGGAGACGTCTCCAAATAGGTTGCAAATTCTGAAAAGAGAAAAGAGGTTTCAAGCCTGATAGATTGCGATGTTACATGAGAAGAAAAACGGGTGAAGATATAAGTTCAAATCCTTGTTTAAAGATTCTTTGAAACAGGTTCTTCTGACTGGTGAGGCTCACCAGATTTGTCACCATCGCTTTATGACCATAAATCTACCGTCAGTAAATTGCAACTTATATGATCCAGGGAATTGGCAACAGATAATCCGAAGTGTCGGAATTTAGGGGCTCCGCCAGCTAAGTACGTGATAAGTGTAACTAGGCTGTCAAAACATGGTAAGTGACACGAAATGACACTAAATCGTTACCGTGCCACTTATTAAACGGTACAATACCGACATGTCACTTACCATTTCATTTATTACACATAAAACGGTTTGAAATAAAGTTGAAATAGTCGAAACAGTATAATCAATTGTGCCACTTAAAAAACGATATAATTTTTTATGTCACAAACCGTTCCATTTCGGTTAGAAGAAACGGCATAACGGTAAATGGGGCACCGTTGACAGCCCTAAGTGCCACGCTCCTTGTTACCTTTTTTTAATAATAAATTATTCGATGTGTCCATGACTAAAAGACACGTGGATTGAAAACAACGTCATTGGTCTTTCCTTTTGATCTAATATGGCGTTTAAAAATAACCTTGCGTCTAGACAGTGGTGCCTGTTTTTTCCTCATCTCAAAAGCTTAATTTTCTTCACCTACCCATCCTTTTTTTTTTTTAATCAAACCACTTTTCTAGAGAAGTTTATTTTACTACAAACAATCAACATGTTTTAGTTGCGATGGGAAGTTCCAAGTACTTCCTAAAATATTATATATACCTCCAAAATTAGTTATTTGGGTGAGAATCTAGCAAAGAAAAATAATATTTTTCCATTCCCGTGTTACAGAAATCATCTTGTTAAAAATAATTCCTTTTTTCGACAATCAAGACACTACCTAATAAAGCCAAACTTGATATAAAAAAATAATCTTCATGACACATATATAATAGGAAAATATTTTTTTAAAGCTTTAATTAACACTCTATTTAATGAACCACTACCAACTATATTTACTAAGTAGCTATCAATGCAAAGCTAAAAGTAATAACAAAAACGTCCTTATTTTGCATGTGATCGATTTGTCTTAATATTTTAAGTTGTTATTGTAGTCTCAATTTGTGATACAAAAGGAATGAATATCTCAACCCAAACACATTTGACTCCAGAATTACTCATTTAATACTAAAATTCAAATTAAATTAAAAGGATATACCAATTAATATCAACCATGATCCAAATAATATTTAGCTTTAATTAAGTTTGCAACCGTGTAGCAAACCTGTATTTCTTTTTTTTTTCCAGGAGTTTCACTCCTTGACATGTCTTTCAGTATCTTAAAAATGAGAAGATCCAATTTCAAATCAAGCAACACCTTATGCCAAATAAATTGATGCAATTCATTTTATCACGTCGCCTATGCATCTCTGTTTGTAAATATGGACCGTGCAGTCCGTGCACATATTCAAAATCTAAACGAAAGTTTCATTTTGTTGAAATTTATTCAAGAATTACACATAAATCAATATTTGATGAAATAAAATTGACACGTGATGCGATAGGATCGGTGAACGAATCTGAGATTATTTTTTTCTTGACAAGTAAAATAATTATTTCGAAATTGTGTTTTATTTATATTTTGTTTGTGTTTCACTGTTTCCTTTCTACCGCAAATTATACATTTGGTATATGATCGTTAGAATCATCAAGAATCGATTATGAAGGATATTGTAGTCGAAGAATAATTTTAGCTTTATTGGCAAAGCAAAACATTGATGTCAATAGCGCGTTTCTACTGAAAAATGTATATAATTTGCTTAATCGTTGCTTTATTGAATATGAATCCATTAATTAATTTTATTAAATCATTTAATTAAAGAATGCGTGCATGCAAAGTAGCAGCACTCTACAAATTGTCTTTTTTTTTTTTGGAATAATACCTCCGGATTATATAAGTAGATTCAATGTTAATAAAGTAATTTATGCATGCAAGGGATTTGAAACCAACTATCCTTTGTCGTCACCACTTCATCTTAGGATGCATTCAATTCAATCTTATTTCTTAATCGCAATAAGGTTTTTAAAGCAAGTTAAGGATGTAACATGTTTGATTTTTCTCTCTTTTCTAATTGAAGTATCCAAACTTGAACCTAAAAACTTTTTCTCAGTAGACATCTAAGAAAAAACATAAACGCCGCCTACAAGAGAGAAATTTGGTGGTTCTGTACGTCTAAAATGTTTCACCTGTCACCGTATAGATGTTTCAAAATAAAGTTATTGGATGTATTGTAAGGACTAAAAAAAGAAAAACGAATACGCCAGGAAGGTAAAAAATATGACGTTATTTTAAGACTTCACTAGTTAGCTAGTCTTTGTTTTTGGGGTAGGTGTAAGGTGGTGCAGGCTCACAAATTCCAACAAAAATTAATCAATAAACTATGATATTGTACTGGTTGTTCCTGGAACATTAGTTAATTACTCGTTACCAGTGATATATATAAAGAAAAGGAAAATTTGTCCATACCAGATTACAATATACATATATTCGTATCCGCTCTCAGAATTTTCGTTTGAAGTACTCATCAGGTCAATGCTTTGGGCCTTGCAGAAAAAAAAATCTTTATAAATTTATTTAATGTTTAAGGTATTAATCTATACACAATTAGTATGTTGGATTTGAGTCTAGACATTTTTTTTAAGATAAATTGGAGGTCTAATTCACCCAACTTATTTTTAAATTAAATGTCTATGAAAGATCCCCGGTCGAGTTTCGAATCTGCGAGTCTAGACATCTCTAAGACGCAAATAAAGTTAATTGGCAACAAGATGTAACAATGAGATAATCGTTGTGGCAGTTTACTTATGTTTAAAATAAATGAATGTTTGACAATTCAGCCGTTTAGACAAGTCACAATCATTGCAATTGTAGATACAACAGGTGGTATAAATTAAAAATAATGATGCATTTTAAAGAAAGTTTTTGCGAAGATTTTTATGCCAATTATTTTGAAACATATTAAATATATATATCACACAAGACCAACATTATTTATTGTTATCCACTACCACATAAAAGGGCTTTTGCAACTGGAGATTAGCAACTGTTTTTTATTAAAACAGTCACCTACAAAATCCGTGGCATTGTCGTAATATAAGTTTTAATTCTTTACAACTGTTTTGAATTAAAACGGTTGTTAAATTTAAGCGTGAGAAAAGGAAAAAATAAAATTTACTGAAAACATTATGACTGTTAATATTAAATAACAGTCATAAAAGTCTTTAATGACTGTTAATATTAAATAATAGTCGCAATAAATTTCCGCCAATATTAGCCATTATTGGGGCGAATTGTGGTATGGCAAGTGGATCCCAAATTTTTATGACTGTTTTTTACTTAATTACAGTAGCAAAAAATTTTCCCAGTCTTTTTATGACTTATTTACTTTATAACAGTTGCAGAACATTTTTAATGACTGTTTTTTTAAGTAAAACCAGTTGTAGATTATTTAATTAGGTTTTCCTAAAACTGTCTACAGGCTTTTGCTTTTGGTCTGTAGATAGTCTGTACTCTGTACGGTGCTTCGCTGGAAATAGAAATGGAAACATATAGCTCACTTGATTTTAATAATTATTTGTTTCCATTTGATTCCTTTCAATATTTAACGAAATTAACTACAGCAAAAAATAACTTTATAAGAGTACGTCTATGCATTTTAATGGATTCGACTAGTACAGTATCATGTAATTATTTGTGGGTTCAAATTAATGTATGCACTAAATAATTCATATTATTTGTACATTATTTTTTATATGCAAGTCAACAAATTTTTTTCTGTATGTGGGTCAATTGACCCCTTGCTTAATGTACTTCCACTTCTGTATAAAATATAATTAACAACTGTTATTAATGTAAGAACAGTCATAGAAGATAGGAATTTTTATTTTTATATGCAAGACCTCATCACCACGCTGCTACCTCCTCCTCCACGCCTCATTGGTCTCAAACCCTAGATCTCACCGATGAATCCCTCTCTCCCGACCACTTGATCTCCTTCTCCCTCTCTTCTTTTCGCCACTCGACCTCACCTTCAATCGAAACCCTCCTGCCGTTCACCGCCGCCCTCTCCATCACCGAATCCCTCTCACTGACGGCAGCCTCTCTCCTCCGTCTCTCCATCTAATTGAAGTGACTGGTGGTGGCTGACAGAAGCCATTGAAGCGACGACATCACCATTGATGGATTGAGATTGAAAGTTACCGACTAGGCTTTTGCGTCCAGTAAGAATATTTACACACCATGGCCGCCTCCTCTCCTCAATCGACAGATATAAAAAATATTTTGAGCCGGTTCAAACACTAGACCTCACCGCCGTCGAATCAACCCCTCGATGTAAAAAAAATATTCTGAGTTCGAATCAACCTCTGCCCTCTTGCTCCGGCTCAAACCATAGACCTCACCGCTGATTCAACCCCTCGATCGCTCCGCTCTCTTTATCTCTCAGACTGACAGCTGTCGCCTCCGCGGCTCCGCCCAACCCGGCCGCCACCTCTGCGAGAGATCCCCACACTCCTCGCTGCTCTCTCTCGACCTCCCTGAAGCTCTTGATGCATCAGCCTGGCAGCCCCACGCCTCTCCTCTGCCTGATCCGTCTGCTGGCACATATACTTCTAAGTATGTTTCTCTTGTAATTTCTCTTGGTTTCCTCGTAACTTGATTATTTGTGGCTGAGTAAATAAATTGAAAATATTTCACAAAAGATTTTATTTAAGCTATCATATGTCGTGGACACATGAGCCAAAAAGTAATTATATATCAACATAACATTATATCAGGGTTCACAAATGTAATATAGCACAAATTGATGCATATCTGCTAACAAGTGAAGTTATTGATTTCTTTTTCATTTTATGTTATTTTGATTTCTAAATCTTGAAGTTGGTTAAGACCTAGTGATGCTACAACTTTCACAAATGCAAGATTGATTTTCTATCCGATACTGGCACCAAAGTTACATAAATAATCTGATGGATTTGTGTTTATTGTCAGGTTCATTGGAGCAAATTGGTTTATAAGAAAGTTATAGTCTATTTCGGCCAAATTTTAATTTTAGCTGAACTGGAATTACAAGGGCTCTACTGAAGAAGCTTATGTACCTTCTCTTCTCAACATCAGCCCTCCAATTCCAAGCCCTAGCAATCAAGATCGGAGCATCAAAGGATGGAGAGCACTAATGGCACATCCATGCGTTGCAACATTTGTAAGTAGGCGAGACACACATCTCGAGCTCCGACCGTTTAAGGCAAGGCGAAAATTGAGGCGTTGGAAAGGAGAAGGAAACTAATCAAAGTGGCTCGCGAAAGGGGGAGAAGGAACTCACATCGAGTAGATCGGAACATCGAAGAATGAGACAACCCTTAAGATTGTATAGGAAATCTTGTATAGCAAATTGCGTAGAATGTTGTTTGAAGTTTATTGTAAATGGTATGGAATTGTCATTTATGTGGATTTATGTGAATTATATTAGTATTTATATAGTGTATATATGCGATTGTGCTATTTCAATTGAAATAATATGTGATGTAAATTTTTATATAAAATTGTTAGCAACAGAAATAAATAAAATAGAAAATTTAGGAGGACTATGTAAGAAAATAATCTCTCTTTCCTATCTTTCTACGACTGTTATTATCTAGTCAATAAAAAAGAAATTTTTTTCTCTGCGTTTTGCATGAGATTCCATCGCACCTTTTTTAACTGTTATTTTTAAATAACAGTCGCCAAATTACCATTGTGCAACTGTTATTATTAAATAACAGTCGTCGAAACTTACTCTTCTACGACTGTTTTTAGGAAATAACAGTCACTATATTAGCAACTGTTATTTTCTCTTTTGCAACTCGCGGATTAACAACTGATCTGTACAGTTGCTAAAGTGATTATTTTAACGGTTGTAAATGAATGAATGTTTGACAATTCAGCCGTTTAGACAAGTCACAATCATTGCAATTGTAGATACAACAGGTGGTATAAATTAAAAATAATGATGCATTTTAAAGAAAGTTTTTGCGAAGATTTTTATGCCAATTATTTTGAAACATATTAAATATATATATCACACAAGACCAACATTATTTATTGTTATCCCTAAGGGGGGCGGCTTAACTAAGGTTTAGCGGAAGCGATTGAGGTTTTGGACCGGTTTGGTATGAACTATCCTAACACAATTCAATTGGTATCCAATACAAGCAAGCACACAAGCAATTCAAGTATAGCAAGATAATAAAGAGAGAAAGAGAGAGAGAAAATGAACATGCGATGTGATTACGGAGTTCCGACCCGCTAGAAGAAGCTAGCCTTAGTCGTACGTCTCCGGGAGTTCCGCTACCACGAAAGGGCGCGCTCCGTTCAATTCCAATAAGAACGGGACTACAACTTCGAACCGAATCACCTCATCACAAGGACACTCGAGGCGGATCGGCCTAACTCGAATGGCACAACGGCCTCAAAGGAGAAGAGCTCTCAACCTATTCCAACCTACACCTAGCGACAATGTCGGGGCGGTGGTGTTTGAGGCTACTAAATCTCTCAAGATGGTCTAGCTATGAAAAGCCCAAGTGAGAAAGTATCCCTATGCTCAAAGGCTCAATTCTGGTCTAATTTTGCAAAGTGAAGCCCCTCAAAGAGAGAGAACAAGGGGTGGATATATATAGGGCTCGAAATGAGCAGTTCCCCAGCAAAAACAGGCCCCAGCGTTGTACAACGCTGAATAGCGTTATACAACGCTGGAATATGACCGTTGTAAATTCTAACGGCTCTTTAATATAGCCGTTGGTCTGTCAGAGCGTTGTGCAACGCTATATGCCGACGCACAACGCAGGAGTGTAAAACCAAAGGAAAGCTCCGACAATTCCGTTGGAAATTGTCCGAGCGTTGCTTGCCACTGAATGGCGTTACACAACGCTAAAGGGAGACAAAAGGAACAACTCTGACAGATTCAACAGAGCGTTGTACAACTCTATATGCCGTCACACAACGCTAACGTTACCCAACGCTGAAAGACGTTGGCTAACGTCTCCAGAGACTTTGCATGTAAAAACTGTTAGAGATATGTCCTAGAAGCCAATAATATTTAGCTACTTCTATGGTTTTATGTTATGGATGATTTTATATCATTTGTTCCTTGATTTATGTGTTGACAGTTCATTCAGGTTGAGGATCTGAATTATAGATCACTTTGTTTCATTTAGTAGTAAATGACAACAATAAATCTAAAGCGTCCATAATCTTGATAATTAACAAGGAACATTAATTATCAATAAGATTAGTATGCAAGTTAAGTGTTGATTAAGTTCTATAAATCACAGGTTAAGAGTAACCAACTTAATTGCATATGTTTATGTTAATTGAACATAGTACAGGACATGACCCAACGAAATAAATATATGGATTGTGTTATGTGTCATTATTTATTTCGTTATGATTTTGATTCTAAGTTTGAGATATTTATCTTTTCCACATGAGGATAGGTTCAATAAATATCGTCTACCGCTGATTTCCGATAAGGGCTGCTATACGGACGTTATTTATGTTCTCTTGAATTGTGCGGGGAAAAGCTAAATAGTCAAGAAAACCGTATGTCCCTCATTAATTAACTTAGTGAGTGACGATATCTGTTTGGGCCCCTTGATGGAGATAGATTGTTTGCTAGCAACTGATACAATTATCTCTAGATCAAGAAACGTATAATCTGCAAGAATGACACATTCCTATCTTGGATTATACGATGATATCGTGAGACATAGGAATCAAAATAGAGATATACTTTTATTCTCTTATGCAGGATTGAAATATTGTAGCTGTACACTATTTATGCGAATTGGGAATCATAACGTGTTGCTAGATACCGCTTATGATTATTGGAATTAAATAGCGATTTAACTCCATGTCCAACGTAGCATAAATCCTCAAAGGGTCACACAGAATTGGTGTTTTAACCATGCTTGCATTATTTATTTATTTGTAATAATTGGTATTGCAAAATATGATAAGTTGATTAATTAATTAAATAGCGTTGTAGACCGTTATAATTAATTAAATCAAAGGGATCATATAGAAATAAATTAATGCATTATCTAATCCCCAAATAATTGTTATTAAGTTAATAATTATTTATTTCAACACATATGCATATTATAGGGCTTTAATTAAATAGTTAATTAAAGGCCCAATAGGGATCCAAATTGAGAGCAACAAGAGAGGCCATTTAATGATTGATTAAGTGGACCCATGAGGCAAAGCAATTGGCCCATAAAAGCCTTTATTGTGGCCGGCCATGCATGGAGGTAGGTGGGGTGGCAATTTGGTAAATAGTTAGTGTGAGGTAGGTAGGGTTTGCACACTATATAAAGAGGTGTATGGTTGCAAATCCCCCTCTCTCTCTCTCCCACTAATCCTAGCCGCCACCCTCCCTCCTTGTGAGGCGCCTCCCCTCTCTTCTCTCCCTATTGCTCATGTGTTGAGCCCCATTCTTCCACAAATCAATTAGTTCATTTGCTAGAAGAACGGGGAAGCTAGGGATTAGTCATCTCCTCCAAGTTACTAGCATAGCTTGTTGAGGATTTGGTTAATACCAAGTGGACTCGAGGAGCTTTCGACAAGGAGGCCGAAAGAGCAAGCACCACCTTCATCCTAGCCGCGGTTCAAATCTCCTTGGTTACGATATCAAGGGAGGTACATCTTTGAACCCTTTTCTCTTGTGCGAATGGCTTAATACTAGTTCCTATGTGTGTGCATGCTTAATTATGGGTAATTAATAGTAATTATCCTTGAAAAATTAAAATTGTGCACTTAACTTACAAAAACAGCACAGCTAACTTGGGATTTTTGTGGCGTTGTACAACGCTATATGGCGTTGTACAACGCTTTATGGCGTTGTACGATGGTACTCAGAAAATTTTCCAAGTTTTTTTAACTGCAGCGTTGTACAACTCTACTGAGCGTTGTACAACGTTGTGAATCAGCGTTGCCTAACTCTATATAGCGTTGTGCAACGTTGGTTCACAAAAGTATGAATTTAGCTGTTCTAGCGTTGTGTAACTCTATCTAGCGTTGTACGACGCTAGGTCACAGAAAACAGGATTTTGCTGGTTTATTGAGCTTTTCGCTATCTAAACCATTTTAAGGATAAACAAGGACTAAAGTATACCTTCTATCCTAGTCTAAACTAGCCTACAAGCTCTCTAATGACTTGATCTTGATCTTTCTTAAAGTTTTTATCCAAGTCCTCATAAATTGTATCTTCTTCCTATAAAACTCAAAGAAGCTTGTTAAATGCCAAATGATATTGTTTTGCAATCGACAAACCTAGAGACGTTTAGTACAACAATCTCCCCCTTTTGACGATTTGCAAAACAATATCATTAGTAAAGCGATTAAATTTTGGCATTTCACAAGCTTTACTACAATTCTCCCCCTTTTTGTAAATCGACAAAAAGTGAAAATTGTACCAAAGCTCCCCCTAAATTTATGGCTCCCCCTTAATTTTGGAGAAAAAGAATTGGAGAACCAATTTAGAGCACTACTCAAAGTAGTGTGACCAAATTTAACCTCTCAAACAAAAATAAGATAGAAATAAAGAGGCTCCCCCTAAAAATTTGGCTTATAAGACTGGGGGTAAACTTGGTATTTAGGCCATATTGGTTACCATACCACTAGTTGTACCACTAGAGGTACAAGCTTTTGGAACCCACTTACCTTTGGACTCACCATTTGGTTTCCTAAGTTTGCATTCCAACGAGATATGACCATTTTGACAACAATAGTTGCAATATGCATTGGTTGGCTTAGGCATGGTAGAACCCTTGACAAAATGAGAATAGTAATGGGCTTTAAGGTATTCGGCCTTCTTCTTAGGATCATTGGATGAGACATTAAAATTCTTTTTGCGATCCTTTTGGAAATGTTGGGAAACATTCTTTTTATGCTCATTGGATTGAGCTTTGTGGTTTTGAGAAGAGTGTTGCTCTTTAAATTCATAAAACCATCCATCGGGTCCTCTAAAATAAATTTTATTGGACGCCTTTGGAAGAAAAACCTTCTTTTCTTGATTTTGCAAATTCTTTCCGTTTTGCACTCTAGTGTTTCTAGGTTTCCTTTGGTACATATGAGCATGACCACGAGAATTCCTAGGTTTTTGAAATTGTGTGTTTTGTGCAACTTGTTTTCCATTTTTGTGTGACAAGTTCCTTTTCTTGGTTTGATAAAGCTTTTGGTAACCAAGACCGGACTTGTCATGAGGCTTTTGACCTTTGAAAAGGTTTTTCAAATCCGTTTTAGGAACTTGGGCTAAAACCGGTTTTTCAAGTTGTTTTTCAAGCTCCTTTATTTTAGCCTCATACTCACCCATCTTAGAAGTAAGCTCATTAACCTTGGTTTTTAAGGTTTCTATTGTATCGGATTTCCTAACCAAGGCATCATGGGTAGCATCAAGAATAGAGTTCAATCTATCACAATCAACACATTTGGTTGAACAAGTTGGTTCATCATCACTCTCACTATCACTACTACTAAGAGATTCATTGAGAGGAAGATGTACCTTAGGAGAGCATGCCTTTGGTGATGTTGATGGAGTGGAATGATTTGAAAGAATCGGGGATTCCATCTCTTTGGCAATGAATGCATGTTCTTCGTAGTTGTCCGAATCGGATGTACATGGATCGAACTCCGAATCCGTGTGGACTACTCCCATTTGGCTTCCTTCGAAACAACTCAAGATGGCTCTCCATATGTCCCTAGCTATATCAAAATCGCAAGCAAGTGTGCTACCAATTGATTCATGTACCGAGCTTAGGATGACATTGACCGCATAGTCATTATCCTCCTTTTCCCTCAAGGCCTCGGTGGTAAGCTTGTTAGTATTTGGTTTAAATCTAGATTCATTTGCCACAATATACCAAACACCCATGCTTTTGAGGTAGCCAACCATACCATTTTTTCAAATAGAGAAATTTGTGCAAGTATGGTCCAATTTACCCGGTTTTTGTACCATTCTAGCCGCCATGATCGAAAACCGAGATTAAGAATAGCTTAATCAAGGTTCCTGCTCTGATACCACTTTGTTGTCCCTAAGGGGGGCGGCTTAACTAAGGTTTAGCGGAAGCGATTGAGGTTTTGGACCGGTTTGGTATGAACTATCCTAACACAATTCAATTGGTACCCAATACAAGCAAGCACACAAGCAATTCAAGTATAGCAAGATAATAAAGAGAGAAAGAGAGAGAGAAAATGAACATGCGATGTGATTACGGAGTTCCGACCCGCTAGAAGAAGCTAGCCTTAGTCGTACGTCTCCGGGAGTTCCGCTACCACGAAAGGGCGCGCTCCGTTCAATTCCAATAAGAACGGGACTACAACTTCGAACCGAATCACCTCGTCACAAGGACACTCGAGGCGGATCGGCCTAACTCGAATGGCACAACGGTCTCAAAGGAGAAGAACTCTCAACCTATTCCAACCTACACCTAGCGACAATGTCGGGGCGGTGGTGTTTGAGGCTACTAAATCTCTCAAGATGGTCTAGCTATGAAAAGCTCAAGTGGGAGAGTATCCCTATGCTCAAAGGCTCAATTCTGGTCTAATTTTGCAAAGTGAAGCCCCTCAAAGAGAGAGAACAAGGGGTGGATATATATAGGGCTCGAAATGAGCAGTTCCCCAGCAAAAACAGGCCCCAGCGTTGTACAACGCTGAATAGCGTTATACAACGCTGGAATATGACCGTTGTAAATTCTAACGGCTCTTTAATATAGCCGTTGGTCTGTCAGAGCGTTGTGCAACGCTATATGCCGTCGCACAACGCAGGAGTGTAAAACCAAAGGAAAGCTCCGACAATTCCGTTGGAAATTGTCAGAGCGTTGCTTGCCACTGAATGACGTTACACAACGCTAAAGGGAGACAAAAGGAACAACTCTGACAGATTCAACAGAGCGTTGTACAACTCTATATGCCGTCACACAACGCTAACGTTACCCAACGCTGAAAGACGTTGGCTAACGTCTCCAGAGACTTTGCATGTAAAAACAGCACAGCTAACTTGGGATTTTTGTGGCGTTGTACAACGCTATATGGCGTTGTACGATGGTACTTAGAAAATTTTCCAAGTTTTTTTAACTGCAGCGTTGTACAACTCTACTGAGCGTTGTACAACGTTGTGAATCAGCGTTGCCTAACTCTATATAGCGTTGTGCAACGTTGGTTCACAAAAGTATGAATTTAGCTGTTCTAGCGTTGTGTAACTCTATCTAGCGTTGTACGACGCTAGGTCACAGAAAACAGGATTTTGCTGGTTTATTGAGCTTTTCGCTATCTAGACCATTTTAAGGATAAACAAGGACTAAAGTATACCTTCTATCCTAGTCTAAACTAGCCTACAAGCTCTCTAATGACTTGATCTTGATCTTTCTTAAAGCTTTTATGCAAGTCCTCATAAATTGTATCTTCTTCCTATAAAACTCAAAGAAGCTTGTTAAATGCCAAATGATATTATTTTGCAATCGACAAACCTAGAGACGTTTAGTACAACAATTATATTTATAATATATATCATATTTAAATTCAAATTACGGATGTTAAATCTTACAGATTTGTTCTGAGTCGCGAATCCATGACACCGAACTTGTCGATTATACAATCTAATCATTGAACCGAAGACCAGGTCCAGCCTGTTAAAATAGGAGCAGCCGTTATCCTTGATGACGTGTCAAAAGTAGAAAGAACTGGTACTATTTAGTATTTACAATGACTACACTCTCTCTCTCCTCTCTTCCATCCTATTTAGTTCTGTCACCAAACTTGAAGAGTTGCCTCTCCTTTACTTTCTTCTTTCCTTTTTTAATCTATTTTTCTACTCGGATCTCTATCAATCTATTGAAGACTACAGATCTTGCTAAAAAAAACTGAGAACTTGGGCTGTCTATACCAGCTATAGTGGGTTGTTCTAGCACTAAATTTGTACAAATATTTTATTAATTTTAGTCCGAATCACGAGTTATTTAAGGGATGATACAACTTTGTCTTTGTATCCATCGCCTTCTCTGCCACCTGTAAAAGCAGCATTTCTCTTCTTCTTTTAAATATCCCCAACTATCAAAAAAGTTCGAGGAGCTTCTAAAGAGAAGCAATGATGCTAAGAAAACTTCTCAGCTCGGTTGATTCACAATTCCTCAATGGTTTAAAGGTGTGTTTGAACAAATTATACTATTTTGCTTAGTTGCTTTAAATTGTAATTCTTTTTAGCATTACTTTTAGGTACTTTTTCTCGCTGATTTGATAAATTTTGCTTGCATGTATTTTTCTCACTATTTTCCTAGCCATTATCATTTTGTTATATCTATGAAACTAAATGAGACAGATCAAAGGCACAAAATTAACTTTGTTTCTCTAATTTTCTTTTGTGTAGTTGCAAATAGGAGGTAGCTCTTATTTGGCGTCAAGGTCTGTATCCTCTTTGCCAGAAGCGGTTGGATTGGATTCCGATAGGTACGCACTTTGGTGGTATCTAGTATCTACTGTATCTACCAATAATAATTTTATTTTTTGACGGTCCCTTTTTATTTTCTAAAATAAGAGTGTTTTCTTACAATTTTACACGTGTGGTAAAGTTGAATTTGTATTCCTCGTTTTTTTAGATCGGTTGGTCTTGTGTGGCAATAGCAGAGGAAACTATTTATGTAGCTGAGACAAAATTTTAATTTTTACTGCTATAAAAGTCGTTAATTGACTCATTTTAATTTAGAAAAACGCTTTATTTGCACATTTGTGTTCTTTTATTGCCACCTCACATGATATAGACTAGTCAGATGGATTGTTTGCGATTAAACTAATCTTGTGATTTTGCTTTTAAACTCGCAAATGCATACAATTTTTGTAATACAACGAAGAGATAATAAGGAAAAATTGAAATACGATTATCTTCTTTATTATTTGGATAAATACATGTATAAAATTTGAGAGTTTAGCTACGGTGAGTCGCGACTCACGGACCCTCCGGTGAGTCGCGACAAAAACTCCTAGATCTAGATCAAAATGACCGATCCAAACCGTCCAATATGATCTTCCTATTGAAATCTCCTTGTATACCAAATATTTCATTTTTTCGAAATTTTTAAGTATTTTTTTGAAATTTTAGAAAATCTTTAATCTAATTGGTTCTGAACCATTCAAAAACATCAGTTTTTAAAAATCCGAAAAAAATACTTAAAAATTTCGAAAAAATAAAAAATTTAGTTTGCACGGAGATTTCAATAGGGAGATCATGTTGGACGGTTTGGTTCGGTCATTTTGATCTAGATCTAGGAGTTTTTGTCGCGACTCACCGGAGGGTCCGTAAGTCGCGACTCACCGGAGGGTCCGTGAGACTCACCGTAGCTAAACTAAAAAATTGATATGATTTAAAGTTGATTATTCAGTCCCTCAAAAAAAAAAGTTGATTATTCATCTCGTAAGTAATTCGAAAATATTACCAGATTCATTTCAGCTTACTTGATACACAATATACTAAATATTAAATTATATATTAACTATCCACGGTTGTTAGAAGTTGTTGTCATTATATATATCCGTTCCCTAACATCAATAATTTTCTTTTTATTATTTTAGAAATCCTTACATGAATAGTTGAATAACAATGCATATTTCTTTTTTGGTAAATATAACACTGTATTATTATGTATCGTTACAGAGTTCTTTTTTTTTTTAGTTTACGTTACAGAGTTATCTAGTACTGTAGTGGGTTGTTGAAATTTAAGGCCCACAACATACGCCCGATTACCCGAAATGCAACTCTAGTTGGAAGACAAAAATTGGTCTCTCACTTTAAAGTTGAACTAGCAACTTGCTGCTTCTATTGCCCCGCAATTGGCTATTTTTGTTATGTACAAGTACTGTCAATTTGTTTTGTAGTGAAAAATATTTCCAATCGTCAATAGTGCCGTCCAAAATATTTTTTTCATTTTTATTTTGTTCAACTTCCTTTTTTTATTAGAGACTAGTCAACAACTCGCTATAATAATCCAAATAATAGTTCGGCTTTGATATTCAAAAAATTTATTTAATTTACTGCAGTTTTGGAGTGACTAGCTACAATAAAATAATATCATTCAAAAATAAAAAACTTAAAAAATTATATTAGCCAACAACCAAAGCCTGCATTACAAGCTAGTTTGGATGGAATTTAGTTTATATATAATTAATTATGTAATTACAAGGAGTTTAGCTACGGTGAGTCGCGACTCACGGACCCTCCGGTGAGTCGCGACCAAAATTCCTAGATCTAGATCAAAATGACCGATCCAAACCGTCCAATATGATCTCCCTATTGAAATCTCTGTGCAAACCAATTTTTTTATTTTTTTGAAATTTTTAAGTATTTTTTTCGGAATTTAAAAACTGATGTTTTTAAATGGTTCAGAACCAATTAGATTAACGATTTTCTAAAATTTAAAAAAGTACTTAAAAAATTCGAAAAAATAAAAAATTCGGTCTACACGGAGATTTCAATAGGGAGATAATATTGGATGGTTTGGATCGGTCATTTTGATCTAGATCTAGGAGTTTTGGTCGCGACTCACCGGAGGGTCCGTGAGTCGCGACTCACCGTAGCTAAACTCTAATTACAAGTATGCTGTGGAGAATATACAGCTTGGAATTTAACTAAGAAATCTCAAAATGAATGATTTACATGCTTTAGATATCCAATTTTATGAAATTTTCTGAATTTCTGAGTTCCAAAACAATTGAGGAACAGTAATGGCTGAAAAAGCTAAATGATAACTATTTTGATGGATTGTTTACATTAATATCAACAGGAGTGATGAAGAAAATGGGGAAATGGATTGGGACAACCTAGGATTTGCTCTAACACCAACCGACTACATGTATGTGATGAAATGCTCTAGAGATGGTTACTTCACAGATGGCATGCTCAACCGGTATGGCAACATTGAGCTAAGCCCTTCTGCGGGTGTCCTCAACTATGGTCAGGTCAGCTCCTGATTTAAACGATTTTTGCCTCTGTGACTACTTTAATTGATATTTCAAATGTCCTTCCTTTTTTTTTTTTAATACCACTAGAGCATGTTATTCTAGCATATGTAAGTTTTCTCTTTAATTACTGGTGGAGTCAATTAAGATGGTAATGAAATTAAACTAGAAAAGAAAAAAAAATCAATCAATCTCTTTGGGAGTAATAATGTAATTAGGCTATTGGCCCATTAATGTTCGAACAAAAAAAAATATTTATCTTTTTTAATAAATCTTAGAACATATGATTTCAATTTTTAAAATAGTCTTACACTCAAGTTTCCTTTAAGATGGATATCAGTATGCATTGTTCAAGAATCCGATTCTGTGGCGATCACCATTTCTGATAGACACATATTTCATTTATTTTTGCTTAAAAAGGGCCTATTTGAAGGTCTAAAAGCGTATAGAAGAGCAATGGGTGCTGGATTTCTTCTTTTTAGGCCAGAGGAGAATGCGAAAAGAATGCAAGTGGGTGCTGAAAGGATGTGCATGCCTGCCCCATCGGTCGACCAATTTGCTCATGCTGTCGAGCAGACTGTTTTAGCAAACAAGCGTTGGGTAAAACTCTGCAAATTATAAATGAAAAAACATTAAATATTCTTTTAAAAATTCTCTGCCTAAATTAATAATTGAGTGATATTTTAGGCAATTGAAAAGAGTCAAAAATGATTATTTTTGTATTTTGTTTCTTTCTTGGCAGGTACCCCCTTCAGGCAAGGGTTCACTTTATATCAGACCCCTGTTGATAGGGACTGGAGCAATACTGGGATTGGCCCCTGCACCGGAATATACATTCCTGGTCTATGCCGCACCAGTTGGGACCTATTTTAAAGTAGGTAGAGATTCTTTACAAAAATTCTGGTTGATTTCCAGAAATTCAGAAAAACTGTGTTTACAGAATAGTAAATTATAATGTTATTTCAACAGGAAGGAATGGCCCCAATCAACTTGTTAATCGAGCATGAAACCCACCGAGCCACTCCTGGCGGGACCGGAGGTGTAAAGACAATTGCTAATTATGCACCAGTACGTATTTAATGTGTTTAATATCATGAAATTTGCTTCAGTTAAAATGTCACTAAAATGTTTGAATAAACTTGATTAGTGACTTTGGACCTTGTTTAGCCTTATATATGATATGATAATGATATTTAAACAGTGATTTCTTTGTTTATGGTTTCCCCAAAAGAAATGTTCAAAATTTATCACACATAAGATGTAAGAGAGTTCTTCTTGGTGTTGTGTACTTTTGTTGAAGGTATCATGATACATTAATTATCTCTTCTGTTTGTTGTATAAAAGACCGAATGTTTTGGCACAGGTGCTGCAGGCTCAAATGAGAGCAAAGAGCAAAGGCTTCTCAGATGTACTTTATCTTGATTCCATTAATAAAAGATACCTAGAGGAGGCCTCTTCTTGCAATCTTTTTATTGTAAAGGTTATTTTCTCTCTTTTTTAGATATTACTGAAGGTTAAGATCTTATCCATTTTGTTAATTTCATTATTTTCCAGTTCAATTTTACTGGGCTTGTATCCTTACTGCACAATTTTCCAAAAACATAGATGAGCTCAAGAGAAATCACTAGAGAGCATATGTAAGGTTCCTGGTTTGTTTTTGAAATTTAAAGCTGCTATTATAGGCTGCTATAATTTCAGAGTATATTATATTATTGTTTTCATAATATTGGATTATTCTAATTATAAAATTAAATCTTCTATCTAGGGTGGTGTTATCTCGACTCCATACACAAATGGAACAATTCTTCCAGGAATCACTCGCAAAAGCATCATCGAATTAGCCCGTAATAATGGTTATCAGGTTAGCAATTACTACATCAAGTTACATCTCAAGTCTTCTTCTTTAAGTTCAAATTTACATCTAACGTGAGAACAAAAATTCAATAATCTAATCTTTTAGTCTATTTTATATAAGGTTTTTAGGGTTAATTTAACATAATTGACCAGTGAAATTTTATTATTAAAAGGTAAAGGGGAAGAGTTGTGTTACACCTAGAAAATTTGTGAAGCCAATTAGCAATTCCGATATATTTGATTGTGCTTTGTTTAGATTGAACCTTTAGGACATAAATGTGAAAACTGAAGTTTCAAAATCTAATAGGATTTTCAAATATTTATGCCAATTGGTCACAAATGCCCTCTTTCTTTATTTGTTTTTTGTTTGGACGACCAGGTTTCCGAGAGGCTTGTGTCAATTGATGATCTGAGAGAAGCAGATGAAGTATTTTGTACAGGAACTGCTGTGGTTGTATCACCAGTCTCCAGCATTACTTACCAAGGCCATAGGTAAAAGTTGCTCAGAAGTTTTTGTTTTTTCTTTCGTAAGCTGTGTAAGTTTAAAAATAGAGATGTTTTAACCTTTTTTTTCATTCAATTTCACTACTTCAGGTACAGATACAGAACTGGAGAAGAGAGTTTCAAAGAAGCTATATGAAGCTCTTACTTCGATCCAGATGGGACTTGTGGAAGATAAACTTGGCTGGACTGTAAATATTGATTGATATTTCAGAAGGCTGAACTGTCAATATGCAACCAACTTGGCAGATTGGAAGTATTTAGTTCCAATAAGCTAGCCAGTAACAGCATTCAACTAGGAAGGGTGTCGGAGCAATTAAGTTATGTTCATTATTAGAATTAAATTAGAAATGTCTTCCCTTTTTTTTTGGTAAATATCTATAAATCTCCATATTTGTGGACTCTTGTGGTTATGTTTGAATGGGAAGGGATATATTGACATATTTATTTGAGAACAAGCCATACTGGTAAAAACAAGAGAAAATAAAAGATTGCGGATATGTTGTCTATAATTTGGTACTATCCGAATATCGTTGAGTTCATAAAATTTAACTTTTTAGACTGCTCGATAGATGACGAATAATTTTCAAAATGCACCGAAAGGTCCGAAAATCGAAATTGATACAAAATTTATCTAAAGTTGTCACACCCCACACCGACGGAGGAATGGTAATTTCTACATCCATCCGACGGTCCGTCATCGCAACAAAAAAACATAGTGAGGTACATACTTCATTAACCGATTATTTAACGACGCAACTTCTTTATACTTAATTATTATATAATAAAAACAATAAGATCGGATTAATCAATATAATATTATTCAATGCAATCAATCAATTAGATATCGCGAATTACCTTCTTCGAGGATTGTCAATGGTTGATATATAGCACAATTCAGATAATCAAATATATCCATCACGATTGTAATAAATAAATCCAATCAAATCAATTCAATCCATACGAAATTAAATACAGAAAAGTTCGATTATCTGATTGAGCGGTCCAATAATCACGAACAGATCAGAACGACTATTCAATTCGATTGCGAAGTAGCGTAGGAATTCAAATCGACTAATCAAACGGACTTTTCATCGGCTTTTCAAAATTCTTCTCAATATTTTATAAATTTGGTATAGGTGGAGTTGTGCCAAAGAATTAATCATGGAATATACACTTTCATTTTTTTGTTTGAACTGCCGAAAGAAAAAAGAGGAACAAAGGAGAAGATGAGATGAGTTGATCGGTCAGGTGGGTTTAGAAATGCTCGCTAAGTATGGGAGCAAGCCACTTGGATGTGAGGGACAGGTGGTAAGTGTTTTTTTTTTCTTTTTTGCCAAGTTCGGTCAAACAACGGTCCTCAAATTTTAATTTTTATACTAATTATAACTAATTAACTTCAATTAAACTCAAACACAATAGATCTAGTCAAGCAATTAACGGATCTTATCTGCGAGTCTCGACCATGACATGAAAATTGATCACATTCTACAAGATACGTGCTAGCATACTTAAAAAACAAGGCTAATCCTTATGATTTTCTCTCTTGCATCAATCAACAACCTTGATTTAGTGGATAGAAAATAGCTCAACACATGAGCAAATGAGAGAGAGAAGAGAGAAAAGTGGCGGCCTTAAATGGGAGGAAGAGAAGAGAGAGAAATTGGGACTTAGGTTTGAGCCACCAAGGAAGTTCTTATATAGAGTACAAAACCTAATTGACTCCCTCCATAATTACAACCATGTCATTCCACCTACCACCATTATAGGGCTGCCACGAAATGGGCCTATATGGGTCATCTAACCTCTTCATTTGGATTTTTAATTCATATAATTAAGGCCTCTCAAGTTTGCTCTTTAATTGGGCTATATATTTGCTATTTAAATAACGGCCCAATTAATTAATATAACCATTTATATTAAAATTGTGTTGAACTAAATTAATTATTAATTCATTAATAATTATTTTAGGATTAGTTAATGCATTAATTTATTTCTATATGATCCCATTGAATTAATTAATTATAACGGTTCACAACGGTATATAATTAATTAATCAATCTATCATATTTCCACATTACTTACTGTTGTGAATAAATAAATAATGCATTGTGTGATTAAAGTCCTATTTTGTGTGACCCTTTGAGGATTTATGCTATGTTGGACATGAAAAATAAATCGTTATTTTCCAATAATCATAAGCGGTATCTAGCAACATATTATGATTCTTAATTCAAATAAATAATGTACTGCTACAATATCTCAATCCTGCATAAGAAATTAAAGTATTTCCTTGTTTTATTCTTATGCCACATGATATCATTGTATAATCCAAGGTAAGAATGTGTCATTCTTGTAGACTATATATTTCTTGATCTAGAGTTGATTGTACAAATTGGCCAAACAATCCAACTCCATCAAGGGGCCCAAACAGATATCATTACTCACTAGGTATACTAATGAGGGGCATACGGTTTTTTTTATTAACAATCTTTCTCTGCACAATTCAAGAGAACAAAAATATAGTCTGTATAGCAGCCCTTATCGGGAATCAACGGTAGACAACATTTATAGAACATATCCTCATGTGGAAAGATTGAACCATCTCAAACTTAGAATCAAACTCATATGAAATAAACAATGACACATAACACAATCCATATGTTTATTTCATTGGGTCAATCATGTGCTATGTTCTAATAACATACACATATGCAATTAAGTTGGTAACTCTTTACCTATGATTTGTAGAACTTAATAATCACTTAACTTGCATACTAATCTTGCATGATAATTAATGTTCCTTGTTAATTATCAAGATTATGGATAGTTTAGATTTATTATTGTCATTCTAAAGAATGATTTAAAGATATCCACAATTTAGATCCTCAACCAAATGATTTGTCAATAATAAACTTAGGAACAAATGATAAAATACCATCCATAACATAAACTAATATTTAAGTCATTAAATTATTGACTTCTAGGACATAACTCCGACAAGTCAAATGGTACATTAGGTTCATGAAGTCAAAAGCTAGCAAAAATTCTTGTCAAAATTGAATAAATATAGATCGGTTGTCACACATTTTTTCCTAGTCAACATTGGTCAAAATTAGTCAAACATATCAAATGTTGGTCAACTTCAATAAAAAATGGCCAAAGTCGGTGAGGTGTTACAAAAGTTAAAACAAATGACAACAGAAAAAACCACGTGATTCCGTTTTATATAAACGAAAAGAACGAATAACGGCACCAATTTTCATTTCGTTTCAATAAACGAAACGACAAACGGAACAAGAATAGTGACGTTTCGAACCGTTTCGCTTCATTTCAAACCGTTTCATGTGTAATTTCTTAAGTGGAACGAATAACGAAACGAAATTTTGTGCTGTTTCGTAAACGAAACGGTTAATGAAATGAATTGCTAAAATCGTTTTCTTAACAAAACGGCAAACAATATGAATGATAATGTGATAATTTTCAACGTTTGACAGGCCTAATGATACCAGAATGGTAAGATAGCCTGACCATTATATAGAAAACAATGTGTGCTTGCAATTGATAAGTCATAACAGAATCGTAGGTAGTCACAGGTAAGGTGGTATCATCTAACAAGAATGGTACCAGACTTCCAACAAGTTTTTATTTCTTTTCTTATTCTAAATAATTTAACTTTAAGTAGTTACTCCACTTATTACCGACTAGTACAAAAATAATCTCTAGAAAAATATAAGATTTTGTCCTTAGATGTACCAGAAGCTGGTTATCACATACTATTAGGACAACCTTTGACGTTTGTTATAAAAGAGAATTGCTTTTGGCAATTAAAAAAAAAATAAACAAGCAATCAAATAATCAACAGCATCACCTCCCTTATTTGCACGTTCTTTTATTTCCATCCTTGTCATCATGTGCCAAGCACACGCGCAACCAAATTAGTTTTTCAAATTTCTAGATCAGATAAAAAATATATATATATATATGTCTCTAAAACCTCTATTTCTGTCTAGGTCTCACTCACTCACTTACTCTCTCTCTCTCTCTCTCTCTCTCTCTCAAACCTCCGTCAAAATCAAGCAAGCTTTTTTTCTCAACCTTTAAATCCAATCTCTCTCTCTCCTAATATCTCTCTCTCTCTCTCTCTCTCTCTCTCACACACTCTCTATCTCTCTTATAGAAGCTTTATTATCCAATTCTGACATTTTTTTATGATTTTGTACGATTTCTGGCGATCTTGCTACCTTATGGTGATTTCTGACGATCAATTTCTCTACACGGCTCTTAATTGATTAGTTGCTGGAGTTTAAGGTAATTCATCTTCCTTTTTCGGTTGTATTTTCTATTTTTAGATCTATTTTGAAACATCGATCAATGTATTGTTCTAGATCTACATTGGAATGATAGATTTGTAGTGAAAATTATCATTTTTTTTACATTTGATTAGATCTGCATTGCAACGATTGATTTTTGTTGAAAACATTAATCCATTATCTTTTTTCTGTCGTGTTTAACTAGATCTGTATTGCAACAAATGATTTGTATTGAAAACATTGATCTATCATCTATTATTGTTGCGTTTAATACTAATGTATTGTTATGCGATTTGATTTCAGACTCAACAGAGTATCATTCAAAAAGATTAGATTATACAAGGTAATTACACATATAAAGTGCAAATAATGCAATTTTGAGTATCATTTGAGCATTTAAATCGTTTCTAGATTCATTCTAAGTCATTTCATCTGAATAATTTACATTTAAACTCTCCATATGGTCTGAAATATAACAAAGATCTTATTTTTTCAAAAAGATTGGATTATACCTAGTAATTATGCATATAAAGTGCAAATAATGCATATTCAGAGTATAATTATTTGAGCATTTCAACCGTCTCTACATTCATTCTAACTCATTTGACCACAATAATCTACATTTAAAATATTCATACTGTCTATAATATGATAAAGATCTTACTTTTTCAAAAAGATTGGATTGCACCTAGTAATTACGCACATAGTTTGCAAATAATGCATATTCTGAGTATCATTTGAACATTTGAACTGTTTTTACATTCATTTTCCATCATTTTATCAAAATAATCTACATTTAAACTCTACATACGACCTAGAATGTGATAAATATCTTGCAAATAATGCATATTTTGAGTATCAATTAACCATTTCAACCTTTTTGCATCATTCTAAGTCATTTCATCACAATAATCTACATTTAAACTCTTTATACTTTCTAAAATATGATTCATATCTTGTTTATTCAAAAAGATTAGATTATACATGGTAATTACGCATATAAAGTGTAAATAATACAATTTTGAGTATCATTTTAGCATTTCAACCAAACTTCATTCATTCTAAATCATTTCATCACAGTAATCTATATTTAAACTCTCCATACAGAATTGAATCTGATAAAGATCTTACTTTATTAAAAAAAATATTGGATTGCACCTAGTAATTACGCATATAAAGAGCAAACCATGCATATTCTAAGTATTATTTAAGCATTTTAACATTTTCTGCATTTATTTGCAATCATTTCATCACAATAATCTACATTTAAGCTCTTCATACGGTCTAGAATATGATAAAAATATTACTTATATAAAAAGATTTGGATTGCACCTACTAATTACGCATATAAAGTGCAAATGATGTATATTCTAAGTATCATTTGAGCATTTCAACCAAACTGCATTCATTCTAAGTCATTTCATCACAATAATATACATTTATATTTTCCATACAGCCTAGAATTTGATAAAGATCTTACTTATTGAAAAAGATTGGTTTGCACTAAGTAATTACGCATATAAAGTGTAAATAATGCTTATTCTGAGTATCATTTCATCACAACAACTTACATTTAAACTATCCATACGATCTAGAAGCTGATAAAGATCTTACCTATTCAAAAAAATTGGATTGCACCCAGTAATTATGCATATAAAGTGCAAATAATGTATATTCTGAGTATAATTTGAGCATTTCAACCGTTTCTGCAATCATTCTAAGTCATTTCATCACAATAATCTACATTTAAACCGATGTAAAATATGATAAAGATCTCAATGATTCAAAACGATTGGATTACACCTAGTAATTACGCATATATAATGCATATTCTGAGTATCATTTTAGCATTTCAACCGTTTCTGCATTCATTCTACGTCATTTCATAACAATATCCTACATTGAAACTCTCCATAATATCTAAAATATGAAAAATATATTACTAAGTAAAAAAGATTGGATTGCACATAGTAATTACGCATATAAAGTGAAAATAATACATATGATATGTATCGTTTGAGCCTTTCAACCGTTTCTGATTTCATTCTAAGACATTTCATCTGAATAATCAACATTTAAACTCTTTATACGGCCTATAATCTAATATTACTTATTCAAAAATATTGGATAGCACCTAGCAATTACGCATATAAAGTGCAAATAATGCATATTCTGAGTATCACTTGAGCATTTCAACCATTTGCATTCATTCTAAGTCATTTCATCACAATAATCTACATTTAAACTCTCCATACGGTCTAGAATGTGATATAGATATTACTTATTCAACGATTCTGCATTCATTTCAACCATTTCTACATTAATTCTAGGTCATTTCATCACATTAATCTAAAGTTAAGCTATATATACGATTTAGAATATGATTTAGATACTAAATATTCAAATAGATTAGATTATACGTTGTAATTATGCATACAAATTGCAAATAATGCATATTCTCAGTATCATTTGAACATTTCTACCGTTTATGAATTCATTCTTAGTCATTTCATCACAGTAATCTATATTTAAACTCTCCATACAGTACTGACAATGATTCAGATCATACTTATTAAAAATAATTGGAATACGCATATAAAGTGCAAATAATGCTATACTGAGTATCATTTGATCATTTCAATCGTTTATGGATTCATTCTAAGTCATTTCATCACAATAATCAACATTTAAAACCTTCATCATGTTTATTTTAAAAAATTGGATTAAACATGGGAATTACGCATATAAAGTGCAAATAATACTATCATTTGAGCATTTCAATCGTTTTCGGATTCATTCTAAGTCATTTCATCACCTTAATCTACATTTAAACTCTTTATATTGTCTATAATATGATTCAAATCTTGTATATTAAAAATATTGGATTATACAATGTAATTACGCATATAAATTACAAATAATCCAATTATGAGTATAATTTGAGCATTTCAATCGTTTTGGTACTCATTCTATGTCATTTCAACACAATAATCTACATTTTAACTCTATATAATGTCTATAATATGATTCATATCTTGTTTAATAAAAAAGATTAGATACATGGGATTTACATATGTGCAAATAATTCAAATCTGAGTATCATTTCAGCATTTCCATAGTTTACGGGTTCATTCTAAGTCATTTCATCACAATAATCTACATTTAAACTCTTTATACTGTCCAGAATATTATTCATCTTTTTTTATTCAAAAAGATTAGATTATAAATGGTAATTAAGCATGCATAAATTACAAATAATGCAATAATAAGTATCATTTGAGTATTTCAATCGTTTCTGGATTAATTCTACGTCATATGACCACGATACTCGACATTTAAACTCTTTAGACTGTCTAGAATATGATTCATATTTTTTTTTATTCAAAAAGATTGGATTATACAAGGTAATTACGCATATAAAGTGCAAATAATGCAATTCTGAGTAACATTTGAACATTTCAATCGTTTCTACATTCATTAGAAGAAATATTCATCGCAACAATCTACATTTAAACTCTTTATACAGTCTATAATATGTTTCATATCTTGTTTATTTTAAAAGATTCGATTATACATGATAATTATGCATATAAAGTACAAATAATGCAATTCTGAGTATAATTTGACCATTTCAATCGTTTTGGATTAATTTTAAGTAATTTCATCGCAATAATCTACATTTAATTCATTTTTACTATCTATAATATGATTCATTTCTTGTTTATTCAAAAGAATTGGATTATCCATGGGAAATACGCATATAAATTGCAAATAATGCATTCTGAGTATAATTTCAATATTTCAATATTTTCTGAATTCATTCTAAGTAATTTCACCACAATAATCTACATCTAAACTCTTTATACTGTCCATAATATGATTCATGTCTTGTTAATTTAAAAAGATTGGATTATACATGGTAATTACGCATATAAAGTGCAAATAATGCAATTCTGAGTATCATTTGAGCATTTAAATAGATTCTGAATTCATTTTAAGTTATATCATCACAATCATCTACATTTAAATTCTATATATTGTCTATAATATGATTCAAATCTTGTTTACTCAAAAAAATTAGATTATACGTGGGAATTACTCATATAAATTGAAAATAATGCAAATCTGAGTAGCATTTCCATCGTTTCTGGATTCATTCTAAGACATATCATCACAATAATCTACATTTAAACTCTTTATACTGCCTAGAATACTATTCATATCTTCTTTATTCATAAAGGTTGGATTATCTACATGGTAATTACGCTTATAAAATGCAAATAATGAAATTCTGAGTATTAATATGATTCATATCTTTTCTATTAAAAAAAATTAGATTATACATGGAAATTACTCATACAGAGTGCAAATAATGCAAACATGAGTATCATTTAATGCAAATATGAGTATCAGTTGAGCATTTCAATCTTGTCTGGATTCATTCTAAGTCATATCATCAAAATAGTCAACATTTAAAATCTGTATACTGTGTAGAATATAATTCATATCTTGTTTATTCAACAAGAATGGATTATACTTGGTAATTACACATATAAAATGCAAAGAATGCAATTCTGAGTATCATTTCAGCATTTCAATCATTTCTGAAATAATTCTAAGTCCTTTTATCATGATAATCTGTGCTTAAACTCTTTATACTCGGTAGAATATGGTTCATATCTTCTTTATTAAAAAAGATTGGATTATACATGGTAAGTATCATATGAGCATTCCAATCGTTTTTAGACTCATTCTAAGTCATATCATCACAATATTATACATTAATCTGTTTATACTGTCTAAAAAATAATACATATATTGTTTATTCAAAAAGATTGGATTATAAATGGGAATTACGCATACAAAATGCAAATTAGGTTATTCTGAGTATCATTTCAGCATTTCAATCGTTTCTAGACTAATTCTAAGTCATCTCATCACAATACTCTACATTTAATATTGTGTATAAAGTGATTCATATATTATTTATTCAAAATGACTAGATTATACATGGAAATTACGCATATAGAGTGCAAATAATGCATTTCTGAGTATTATTTCAGCATTTCAATAATTTCTGGATTCATTCTAAGTCATTTCATCGCAATAATCTACATTTAAACTCTCTATACTGGTTAGAAGATGATTCATATCATGTTTATTCAAAAAGATTTGGTAATTCTTGGGAATTACTCATATAAAGTGCAAATAATGCAATTCTGAGTATCATTTCAACATTTCAATCATTTCCGAATTCATTCTAAGTCATTTCATTATAATAATCTGCATTTTAAACTCTATATACTGTCTATAATATGAGTCATATCATATTTATTGATAAATATTGGATTATACATGGTAATTGCGCATATAAATCGCAAATAATGCAATTCTGAGTTTCATTTGATTATTTCAATCGTTTCAGGATTCATTCTAAGTCATTTTCAGCACAATACTACACATATAAACTGTATATACTGTATATAATATGTTTCTTATCTTGTTTATGCAATAAGATTGGATTATACATGAGAATTACAGATATAAAGAGTAAATAATGCAATTCTGAGTATTATTTTGAACATTTCAATCGTTTCTGAATTTATTCTAAGTCATTTCATCACAATAATCTACATTTAACCTCTTTATACTATGTAGAATATGATTCATATCTTGTTTATTGAAAAAGATTGGATTATACATGGTAATTACGCATATAAAGTGCAAATAATGCAATTCTGAGTATTATTTTGAGCATTTCAATCTTTTCTGGATTCATTCTAAGTTATATCATCACAATATTTAAAATTAAATTATTTATACTGTCTAGAAAATTATTCATATCTTATTTATTAAAAGGAATTGGATTATACATGGTAATTACACATATAAACTGCAAATAATGCAATTCTGAGTATCTTTTGAGTATTTCAATTCTTTCTGGATTTATTCTAAGTCATTTCATCACTTTAATCTACATTTAAACTCTTTATACTTCCTATAATATGATTCATATCTTGTTTATTCAAAAAGATTGAATTATACATGGTAATTACGCTATAAAGCACAAATAATGTAATTCTGAGATTAATTTGAGCATTTCAATCATTTCTGGATTCGTTCTAAGTCATTTAATCACGACAATCTTCATTTAAACTCTATATAGAATCTATTATATGATTCATATCTTGTTTATTAAAAAAGATATACATGGTGGTAATTACTCATATAAATTACAAATAATGCAATTCTGAGTATCATCTGAGCATTTCATTTTTTTTCTGGATTCGGTATAAGTCATTACAACACAATAATTTACATTTAAACTCTTTATACTGTCAAAAATTTTGTTCATATCTTGTTTATACAGGAAGATTGGATTATACATGGTAATTACGCATATAAAGTGCAAATAATGCAATTCTGAGTATCATTTCAGCATTTCAATTGTTTCTGGATTCATTTGAAGTCATATCATCACAATAATCTAAATGTAAATTCTATATACTGCCTATATTATAATTCATATCTTGTTCATTCAAAAAAATTGGTTATACATGGGAATTACGCATATAGAGTGCAAATAATGTAATTCATAGTATCATTTCTGCATTTCAATCATTTCTGTATTCATTCTAAGTCATTTCATCACAATAATTTACATTTAAACTGCTTATTCTGTCTAGATATGTTTCATATCTTGTTTATTCAAAAAGATTGGATTATAAATAGTAAGTACGCATATACAATGCAAAAAAATGCAATCATGTGTATCATTTGATCATTTTAAATAGTTTTTTTATTCCTTCCATTTCATTTCATCAAAATAATCTGCAGTTAAACTCCTTATACTTTGTTTAATTTGATTCATATTATTTTTTATTCAAAAAGATTGGATTATAAATGGTAATTAAGCATATAAAGTTCAAATAATGCAATTCTGAGTAACATTTGACTATTTGAGCATTTCAATCGTTTAATTGAGAGTTATTTCATCACCTTAATCTACATTTAAACTCTTCATATTTTTATAATATGATTTAATATTTTTTTTTATTCAAAAAGATTGAATTATACATGGTAATTACGCATATAAAGTATAAATAATGCATTTTGAGTTTAATTTGAGCATTTCAATCATTTCTGGATTCATTCTAAGTCATGTCGTCACAATAATTTACATTTAAACTCTTTATACTGCGTATAAAATGATTCATATCTTGGTTATTGAAAAAGATTTAATTTTTTTTTTTTGAGCAAAGCGGCTCGAGATGAGCTTCCATTTAAAGAAAAGAGTACAAAAAACTGAGGAGAGTTATTAACATTTCCAAAACTAAGAGTACTCAGTAAAATTATAACTAAAATAAGTTTCTCCACACATTGAGAAGCCACACAAAAACACAGTATCTAACAAGGTTAAACAAACAAAAGCTCTAGAGGAAACATTCAGAGAAGAAAAGCTGCAACAGAGATTAAGGGAGCTTCAGATAACGACTAAGTTGGGGCATGATTAGAGTAGACTAGTGCTTCTAATTAAGGCTTTCTTCTGCATCTGAGACATGCCCTTCACTCGTTTCATTGTTCCTTTACGTTGCTGCTAGATCTCTGAAGTTGGCCTCAAGTTGAGAGCTGAAACCTGTCCAAAAATTGAAGAGACATAAAGCATTAAAAATCAAAGTAAAGGGACTCCATCCCTTTGTATCTGAGAAAATCCTTTTGTTTCTTTCAATCCACACAATCCAACAGAAGGCAGCTAGAATGGTTTTGGCAAAAAATTTTCTATTTTTTTCTAAATTATTTATGCTAAACCATAATGCCTTCATGCTAGAGAAGAAACTAGTTATGTTTTGGTTGTTAAACATGTTAAAACCAGACCAAAACAAATTTGCTACTACACAGTTTGTAAAAATATGATCTACTGTTTCCTCATTATTACAGAACTGACATTTGTTTGGACCAAAATGCCCTCTTTTCACTAAATTATCATAAGTCAGGACTTTATTATTGATTATCAGCCAGAGAAGACATTTATATTTCAGAGGGATTTTCAGGTGCCAAACAGTATCTGTCAGATTTGTAACAACTCCAGTGTTATTTAGAAAGGAGTATAAAGACTTAACAGTGTAGAGACCATTACTATTTGGTTGCCACCAAACACTATCTTTATCATCTGTGATTCCACTGTTAAGTATGATATTAGAAAGAGCAATTTTCTCTATTCTGAGCTCTTTTGAAACTCCTCTTGTAAGGAAGAAGTTAATATTATCCTTATTCCAGACCTGTCCTAAGGAGAGATGCTCATTTTTCTTACTTTTCATGTAAACTAAAGGAAACTGCTTGGAAATTGATATGTTGTCATACCAAATGTCATTCCAAAGTCAATGGATGACCCATTACCTATTATCCTTCTACAACCTACTCTTAAAATAGGAAAGAGGTATTGTAAACTTTTCCAAAAGTGTGGTAAGCATCCAATACCATGTTTCCCTGTGTATTTAGCTATTAGTAAGTCTTTTCAAATACCTTTGTGTTCTTTATACATATAGTTCCTAACCCACTTAGCCAACAGGGCAGAGTTCATATGATATAAATTTAGAATTTCCCAACCTCCAAATTCTTTTCTTCTGCAAATTTGATCCCAATTCACTAAATTATATATGTTTTTCTTTTCATTCCCTTGAAAAGAGCCCCAGAGAAATATTCTTCTACTCCTATCTATTTTTGCTAAAACTCATTTGGGACACTTGAAGAAGGATAGGTAGTATAAAGGTAGGGAAGTTAAAACTGAGTTGACTAGAACTACTCTACCTCCTATGGAAAGAGTATTTCCTTTCAATTTAGAAAGTTTGGTTTGAAACTTATCAATCAGGACTTGCCAATCTTACCTGCCAGGTTTTTTCCAATGAAGAGGTAGTCCAAGGTATTCAATTGGAAGACTATCTTTCTTGCATTGAAAAGTGCTGATGGTGAAGTCTTGCTCCTCCTGATTGAGATTCAGAGAAACAACTTCAGACTTAGCAAAGTTTTTTTTAAGTCCAGAGATTTTTTTCAAACCCTCTTAACATACAGGCTACTTTCTATATCATGACTTTATCATAATTAATAAAAAGTAAAGTATCATCTGCATATTGCAGATGCATTACTTTGTTATTGTTATCTAAAATTGGTCCTAAACCTTGAAATTGATCTGAAGCTATGCCTTTTTTTATGAGCTTTGAAAGTCCCTCTGCTGCTAGAATAAAAAGATAGGAAGATAGTGGATCTCCCTATCTTAGACCCTTCTTGCATTCAAAGTAATTTCCTACTACCCCATTGATTTGTATAGCTACTTGTCCTCCTACTAACATGCTTTCTAACCATCTAATCCAAGTAACAGAGAAGCCTCTTTGTTTAAGAGAATTAAAGAGGAAACTCCAGCTAACATTGTCAAAAACAAAATGAGATCCCCATGTGTCGCGCGGCATGCTGGCCGTCTGATCAAGATCCAATGGACAAGGGAGCCCCGTGCATGTAACCTAGATTGATAGGCCCGTAAAAAGTGAACCGTCCGATCAAGGTCAGACGGCTCGTAGTGCGCTACACTGCGTGTCGCGCAACAGCGAATCCGGATTGGTCAAAAACTTTCTCAAAATCTAATTTGAGAAGCAAACCCTTCTCTTTATTAACATGTACTGAGTGAAGCAGTTCATGTGCTGCCACTACCCCCTCCAATATGAACCTTCCTTTTAGGAAAGCTTTTTGGTTGGGTTTAATGATTTTGCAGAGAATAGGTATGAGTCTGTTGGCTAGCACTTTGCTAAAAAGTTTATAACAACAATTTAAAAGGTCTATTGGTCTATATTATGTAATCCTAGAAGCATCACTACTTTTTGGAATAAGACAAATGTTTGCTTTATTCAGGTACGAAATGTCTAGTTTACCAATAAAGAAATCATTGAACAGGCTGAAAATATCATCCTTGGTATATCCCAATAAGTCTGATAAAAAACAACTGACATGCCATCAGGTCCTGGGGCTTTGTCAGGATGCATATGAAAAAGAGCAATCTTGATTTCTTCTAGTGAGAATGGATGACAAAGCACAAGGTTGTCCTCAACAGAAACTTTCTCATTGAGGTCCCAAATGTCATCAACTAAGGTACCATAAGAGTTACTAGTGAAGCCAAAAAGGGTTTTGTAAAAATCTAGAACATGCTCTTGTATTAATGTAGAGTCTTTAACTTTTCTCCCATCAATTACTAGATGTTGTATATGATTTTTACTTTTCCTAATTGGGGCAGCTTTATGGAAAAAATTAGTATTAGCATCAGCCTCAAAAAGATTTAATTATACAAGGGAATTACGCATATAAAGTGCAAATAATGCAATTCTGAGTATCACTCAAGCATTTCAATCGTTTTTGGATTCATTCTAAATCATATCATCACAATAATCTACATTTAAACTCTTTATACTGTCTAGAATATGATTAATATCTTGTTTATTCAAAGGGATTGGATTATACATGGTAATTACGCATTTAAAGTGCAAATAATGCATTTTGAGTATCAATTGAGCATTTCAATCGTTTCTGGATTAATTGAGTAAGTTCATCACCTTAATCTATATTTAAACTCTTCATACTTTCTATAATATGATTTAATATTTTGTTTATTCAAAAAGATTGGATTATACATGGTAATTATGCATATAAAGTATAAATAATGCAATTTTGAATTTATTTTGAGCATTTCAATCATTTCTGGATTCATTCTAAGTAATTTCATCACAATAATCTACATTGAAACTCTATATACTGTCTATAATATGATTCATATCTTATTTATTCAAAAAGATTTGATTATGCATGGTAAGTGCGCATATAAAGTGGAAATAATGCAATTTTCAGTTTCATTAGAGCATTTCAATCGTTTCAGGATTCATTTTAACTTCTAAGTCATTTTCATCACAATAATCTACATTTAAAGTCTATATACTATATATTTTGATGATAAATTGGGTATCAAGCCTCCCAACTTATTTTTAAATGAAATGTCTATAAAGATGCCCAGCAGGGTTTCAAACATGCGAGTTCTCAATTGAGATGCATTGCATTTTTCCACTACACCAAGAGCAGGTTCTCAACTCTATGTACTGTAGATAAAATGATTCTTATTTTTTTATTTAAAAAGACAGAATTATACAAGAGAATTACGAATATAAAGTGCAAATAATGCAATTCTAAGTATCATTTGAACATTTCAATCATTTCTGGATTCATTCTAAGTCATTTCATCATAATAATCTGCATTTAAACTATATAAATTATCTATAATATGTGTCATATCATATTTATTGCTAAATACTGGATTATATATGGTAATTACGCATATAAAATCACAAATAATGCAATTCTGAGTTTCATTTGATCATTTTAATCATTTCAGAATTCATTCTAAGTCATTTTCATCACAATAATATACATTTAAACTCTATATACTGCATATAATATGATTATTATCTTGTTTATTCAATAAATTGGATTATACATGAGAATTACGCATATAAAGTGCAAACAATGCAATTCTAAGTATCATTTCAACATTTCAATCGATTCTGAATTCATTCAAGTCATTGCATCACAATAATATACATTTAATCTTTTTATTCATTGTAGAATATCATTCTTATCTTGTTTGTTGAAAAAGATTGGATTATAAATGGTAATTACGCTTAGAAAGTGCAAATAATGCAATTCTGAGTATCATTTGAGCATTTCAATCGTTTCTGTATTCATTCTAAGTCATATCATCACAATAATCTACATTTAAACTCTTTATACAGTCTAGAATATGATTTATATCTTATTTATTCAAAAAGATTTGATTATAAATGGGAATTACGCATATAAAGTGAAAATAAGGCAGCTCTGAGTATCATTTCTGCAATTCAATCGTTTCTGGATTCATTCTATGTCATTTCGTCAAAATAATATACATTTAAACTCTTTATTCTGTCTAGAATATGATTCACATCTTGTTTATTCAAAAAGATTGAATTTTACACATATAATGTGCAAATAATGTAATTCTGAGTATCATTTCTGCATTTTAATCGTTTCTGGACTAATTCTTAGTCATATCATCACAATACTCCACATTTAAACTCTTTATACTGTCTATAAAATGATTCATATCTTGTTTATTCTTAAAGATTGGATTATACAAGGGAATTACGCATACAAAGTGCAAATAATACAATTCCAAGTATCAGTTGAGAATTTCAATCGTTTCTGGATACATTCTAAGTCATTTCATCACAATAATCTATGTTTAAACTCTTTATACTGGGTAAAGTATGATTAATATCTTGTTTATCCAAAAGGATGGGATCATACATGGTAATTACGCATATAAAGTTTAAATAATGCAATTCTGAGTATCATTTGAGCATTTCAATCGTGTCTGGATTCATTCTGAGTCATTTCAACACCTTAATCTACATTTAAACTTTTATACTTTCTATAATATGATTCATATTTTAATTATTCAAAAAGATTGGATTATACAAGGGGATTATGCATATAATGTGCAAATAATGCTATTCTGAGTATCGTTTCGGCATTTTAATCGTTTCTGGACTAATTCTAAGTCATATAATCACAATACACTACATTTAAACTCTTTCTACTGTCTATAAAATTATTCATATCTTGTTTATTAAAAAATATTGGATTATACAAGGAAATTACGCATATAAAATGCAAATAATACAATTCTCAGTATCATTTGAGAATTTCAATTGTAATATGATTCATATCTTGTTTAAACTCTTTATACTGGGTGTAATATGATTCATATCTTGTTTATACAAAAATATTGGATTATACATGGTAATTACGCATATAAATTGCAAATAATGTAATTCTAAGTATCATTTCAACATTTCAATTATTTCTGGGTTCATTCTAAGTCGTTTCATCACAATAATCTGCATGTAAACTCTATACACTATCTATAATATGATTCATATCATATTTATTGAAAAAGATTGGATTATACATGGTAATTGCGCATATAAATTGTAAATAATGTAATTCTGAGTTTCATTTGATCATTTCAATTGTTTCAGGATTCATTCTAAGTCATTTTCAGCAGAATAATATACATATAAACTCTATATACTTTATATAATATGATTCTTACCTTGTTTATTCAATAAGATTGGATTATACATGAGAATTACGGATATAAAGAGCAAATAATGCAATTCTGAGTATCATTTTGAACATTTCAATCGTTTCTGAATTCATTTGAAATTATTTCATCACAATAATCTACATTTAACCTCTTTATACTGTGTAGAATATCATTGATATCTTGTTTATTGAAAAGGATTGGATTATACATAGTAATTACGCATATAAAGTGCAAATAATGCAATATTCTACATTAAACTATATATTCTGTCTAGAAAATTATGCATATCTTTTTTCTTAAAAAAATGGATTACACATGGGAATTACGCATATAAAGTGCAAATAATGCAATTCTGAATATCATTTCAACATTGTAATCGTTTCTGGATTCATTCTATGTTATTTCATCTTAATAATTTACATTTAAACTCTTTATACTTTGTAGAATATGATCATATCTTTTTTATTGAAAAAGATTGGATTATACAAGTCAATTACGCATATAAATGCAAATAATGCAATTCTGAGTATCATTTGAGCATTTCAATATTTTTTGGATTCATTCTAAGTCATTTCGTAACCTTAATCTACATTTAAACTTTTTATTCTTTCTATAATATAATTCATATCTTATTTATTCAAAAAGATTGGATTATTCATGGGAATTACACATATAATGTGCAAATAATGCAATTCTTAGTATCATTTCAGCATTTCTACTGTTTCTGGATTAATTCTAAGGAATATCATCACAATACGCTACATTTAAACTCTTTATAATGTCTAAAATATTATTCATATGCTTTTAATTCATTTGAGCATATAAAGTGAAAATAATGCAATTCTGAGTATCATTTGGGAATTTCAATCGTTTCTGGATTCATTCTAAGTTATGTCATCACAATAATATACATTCAAACTCTTTGTTCTGTCTATAATATGATTCATATCTTGTTTATTGAAAAAGATTGGATTATACATGGTAATTACGCATATAAAGTGAAAATAATGCAATTCTGAGTATCATTTCAACATTTCAATTATTTCTGGATTCATTCTAAGTCATTTCAACACAATAATCTGCATTTAAACTCTATATACTATCTAAAATATGAGTCATATCATATTTACTGAAAAATATAGGATTATACATGGTAATTGCAGACATAAATCGCAAATAAAGCAATTCTGAGTTTCATTTGATCATTTTAATCGTTGCAGGATTCATTCTAAGTCATTTTCATCATAATAATATACATTTAAACTCTATATACTGTATATAATATGATTCTTATCTTGTTTATTCAATAAGTTTGGATTATAAATGAGAATTACTGATATAATTTGCAAATAATGCAATTCTGAGTATCATTTCAACATTTCAATCGTTTCTGAATTCATTCTAAGTCATTTCATCACAATAATCTAAATTTAAACTCTATATCCTGGGTAGAATATGATTTATATCTTGTTTATTCAAAAAGATTGGATTATACAAGGTAATTACGCATATAAAATGCGAATAATGCAATTCTGAGTATCATTTTAGCTTTTCAATCGTTTCTGGATTTATTCTAAGTCATATCATCACAATAGTCTACATTTACACTTTATACAGACTATAATATGATTAATATCTTGTTTATTCAAAACGATTGGATTATACATGGTAATTACGCATATAAAGTGCAAATAATGCAATTCTGAGTATCATTTGAGCATTTCAATCGTTTCTGGATTCATTCTGAGTCATTTCTACATCTTAATCTATATTTAAACTTTTTATACTTTCTATAATATAATTCATATGTTGTTTATTCAAAAAGATTGGATTATACTAGGGGCCTACACATATAATGTGCAAATAATACAATCCCTAAAGTAGTTTGAGAATTTCAATAGTTTCTCGGTTCATTCTAAATCATTTTATCAAAACAATCTTCATTTAAACTCTATATACTGTCTATAATATGATTCTTATCATATTTATTCAAAAAGATTGGATTATACATGGAAATTACACATATAAAGTTGTAATATTGCAATTCAGAATATCATTTCAACATTTTAATCATTTCTGAATTCATTCTATGTCATTTCATCACAATAATTTACATTTAAACAATTTATATTGTGTACAATATGATTCATATCTTGTTTTTCAAAAAGATAGGATTATAAATGGTAATTACGCATTTAAATTGCAAATAATGCAATTCTAAGTATCATTTGAGCCTTTCAATCATTTGTTTATTCATTCTAAGTCATATCATCACAATAATATTTATTTAAACTCTTTATACTGTCAATAATATAATTCATATCTTGTTTATTCAAAAAGATTTTATTATACATGTGATTACCCATATAAAGTGCAATAATGCAATTCTCAGTAGAATTTTAGCATTTCAATTATTTATGAATTCATTCTAAATTATATCTTCACAATAATCTACATTTAAATTCTTTATTCTGTCTAGAATATGATTACTATCTTGTTTATCCAAAAGGATTGGATTATACATGGTAATTACGCATATAAAGTGCAAATAATGCAATTATGAGTATCATTTCTTCATTTCAATCGTTTCTGGATTAATTCTAAGCCATATCATCACAATACACAATATTTAAACTCTTTATATCGTTTAGAATATAATTCATATGTTTTTTTTAAAAAAAAAGATTGGAATTGCGCATATAAAGTGAAAATAATGCAATTCTGAGTATAATTTGAACATTTCAATCGTTTCTGGATTCATTGTAACTCATTTCATTACAATGATCTATATTTGAACTCTTTATTCTGTCTAGAATATAATTCATATTTTGTTTATTCAAAAAGATTGGATTATACAAGGGAATTACGCATATAATGTGCAAATAATGCTATTCTGAGTACATTTCAGCATTTTAATCGTTTCTGGACTAATTCTAAGTCATATCATCACAATACTCAACATTTAAATTCTTTCCACTGTCTATAAAATGATTCAAATCTTGTTTATTCAAAATATTGGATTATACAAGAGAATTACGCATATAAAGTGCAAATAATACAATTATAAGTAACTTTTGAGAATTTCAATCATTTTTGGATTCATTCTAAGTCATTTCATCACAATAATCTTTGTTTAAAATTTATATACTGGGTAGAATATGATTCATATCTTGTTTATTCAAAAATATTGGATTATACATGGTAATTACGCATATAAAATGTGAATAATGCAAATCTGAGTATCATTTGAGCTTTTCAATCATTTCTGGATTCATTCTAAGTCATGTTATCACAATAATTAAATTTAAACTCTTTATACTATCTAGAATATGATTCATATCTTGTGTTATTCAAAAAGATCGGATTATACGTGGTAATTCTGCACTTAAAGTGCAAATAATGCAATTCTAAGTATCATTTGAGTATTTCAATCGTTTCTGGATTCATTCTAAGTCATATCATCATAATAATCTACATTTAAAATCTTCATACTGTCTAGAATATGATTAATATCTTTTTTATTCAAAATGATTGGACTATACATGGTAATTACGCATGTAAAGTGCAAATAATGCAATTCTGAGTATCATTTGAGCATTTATCATTTCTTGATTCATTTCGAGTCATTTCATCACCTTAATATACATTTAAACTATTTATACTTTCTAAAATATGATTCATTTCTTGTTTATTCAAAAAAATTTAGATTATACATGGTAATTACACATATAAAGGTCAAATAATGCAATTTCTAAAGTAGTTTGAGCATTTCAATCGTTTCTGGGTTCATTCTAAGTCATTTTATCAAAACAATCTACAATTTAAACCTTATATAATGTCTATAATATGATTCTTATCTTTTTTATTCAAAAAGATTGGATTATACATGCAAGTTACTCATATAAATTTCAAATATTGCAATTCTGAATATCATTTCAACATTGTCAACGTTTCTGGATTCATTCTACGTTATTTCATCTCAATAATTTATATTTAAACTCTTTATACTGCCTAGAATATGATTCATATCTTGTTTATTAAAAAATATTGGATTATGCATGGTAATTACGCATTTTAATTGCAAATAATGTAATTCTGAGTATCATTTGTGCATTTCAATCGTTTCTGTATTTATTCTAAGTCATATCATCACAATAGTCTAAATTTAAACGCTTTATACAGTCTATAATATGATTCATATCTTGTTTATTCAAAAAAATGGATTATACACGGTAATTAGTATAGGTTCAAATAGCGGTCATAGCGGCCGCAATAGCGGCGCTATAGCGGTGCTACTATTTGGTACACCACTACAACGCTACAGATTTAGCGTCCGATAGCACGACCTATAGCGGGAAATAGCGGGATATAGCGGTGAAATAGCGGGTGCTATAGCGGTACAATAGCGGAAAGAGCAGTGCAGTTTATAATTTTCTGATATAGCAGTAGTATTTTGGGCATAACTTTCACATACGAACTCCAATTGATGTGATTCAAAATTCTATGAAAAGTTTACAAAATTGGCCACAACTTTTATGTTTTGAACATTTTCAAATTCTTAGGGTGTGTTTGGATGCGCAAGAATAAGGATCCGGATAAGAATAAGCCTCAAATTTCTTATTCTTGTGCAACCCAAACAACACAAGAATAAGGAATTTGGGCTTATCCGGCCCCTTATTCTTATACTAACAAAACTATGGAATTTGGATAAGAATAAGAAATTCTAGAATCTTGTGCCAATCCTTATTCTTATGCTTATCCAGCCTCTATCCAAACACACCCTTAAAGTTTAATGGTCAAATATGTGTAGAAAATAAATATAATTTTAGTTAGCGTTAATTAGTTGCTTGAAAATATTTTAATTTTTTATTTTGGACTAAACTAGATCTTCAGAAAACACTTGTATGTGCAAATCCGCTATGGTCCGATAGCGGCCGCCAAATACCCACTATCCGCTATCTGCTATGATATTAACATGTCTGCTACGAGTCCGCTATCCGCTATTTAAACCTTTGGTAATTACGCATATAAAATGCAAAAAATGTAATTCTGTATAACATTTGAGCATTTTCAAATGTTTCTTGATCCATTCTATGTTATTCATCACAATAATCTGCATTTAAACACTTTACACTTTCTTGAATTTGATTCATTTCTTGTTTATTCAAAAAGATTAGATCATACATGATAATTACGCATATATAGTGCAAATAATGCAATTCTAAGTATCATTTGAGCATTCCAATCGTTTCTTCATTCATTTTATGTCGATTCATCACAATAATCTGCATTGGACTCTTTATACCTACTTGAATTTGATTCATATCTTGTTTATTCCAAAAGATTGGATTATAAATGGTAATTATGCATATAAAGTGCAAATAATGCAATTCTGAGTATCATTTTTGTACATTTTAAATATTTCTGGATTCATTCTATTTCATTTCGTCTCAATAATATATTTTTAAACTCTTTATACTGTGTAGAATATTATTCATAACTTTTTTATTGAAAAATATTGGATTATATATGGGAATTACGCATATAAAGTGCAAATAATGCAATTATGAGTATCATTTGAGCATTTCAATCATTTCTGGATTCATTCTAAGTCATTTTCATCACAATAATCTAAATTTAAACTCTTTATACTGTCTAGAATATGATTCATATCTTGTTTATTCAAAAAGAATAGATTATACTTGGTAATTACGCATATAAATTGCAAATAATACAATTCTGAGTATCAATTGAGCATTTCAATCTTTTCTGGATTCAATCTAAGTAATATCATCACAATGATCTGCATTTAAACATTTTATACTTTCTAGAATTTGTTTCATATCTTGTTTATTCAAAAAGATTTGATTACATGCTAATTACGCATATAAAGTGCAAATAATGCAATTTTGAGTATCATTTGAACATTTCAAATGTTTCTGGATTTATTCTATGTCATCCCGTTACAATAATCTGCATTTAAACTCTTCATACTTTCTAGAATTTGATTCATATCTTGTTTATTCAAAAAGATTGGATTATATATGGTAATTACTCATATAATGTGCAAATAATGCAATTCTGAGTATCATTTGAGCATTTCAATCATTTCTGGATTCATTCGAAGTCATATCATCACAATAATCTATATTTAAACTCTTTATACTATCTAGAATATTGTTTATATCTTGTTTATTAAAAAATATTGAATTATGCATGGTAATTACGCATATAAAATGCGAGTAATGCAATTCTGAGTATCATTTGAGCTTTTCAATCGTTTCTGGATTCATTCTAAGTCATATCATCGCAATAATCTACATTTAAACTCTTAACATAGTTCAGTTAGTATTTATTGGCCAACATGTACTAGATTATAATATGATTATATCTCAAAAAAATTAGATTATACATGGGAATTACGCATATAGGGTGCAAATAATGCAATTCTAGGTATCATTTATGCTTTTCAAATCTTTTTGGATTCATTCTATGCCAATTCATCACAATAATTTACATTAAAACTCTTTATACTGTCTATAATATAATTGATATCTTGTTTATTCAAAAAGATTGTATTATACATGGTAATTATGAGTATAAAGTGCTAATAATGCAATTTTGTGTATCATTTGAGCATTTCAATCGTTTCTGACTTCATTTTATGTCATTTCATCACAATCATTTACATTTAAACTTTTTATGCTCTCTAGAATATGAGTGATATTTTGTTTATTCAAAAAGATTGATTTATACATGATAATTACTCGTATAAATTGCAAATAATGCAATTCTGAATATCATTTGAGCATTTCAATCATTTCTGAATTTCGTTTAGGTTTCAATTTTTTTATTCTTGGTACCCGCGATTCCATATTTTTTATTCCACCCAGCTAAACACATCAACACCTGGCTCCTGGAACACTAGCTATGCAGTTGAGGTCATGTTTGGTAGAAGAGTAAGTGTAGAGTAACTCATTTAATTCACTTTACCCTTCCAAACATAATTTAAATTGAGCAAGGTTCCAATACCAATATTTTGGTTGCCCCCAAATGCCAACATTCCATTAATTAGTTATTTTTTCAAAATTTAAAATCGCAACGTCAAATCCAAACCGTTTATCTTATTTAATTTAATAACCGATGTGTTTTCATATAAGTTTTGTAAATTTTAGACTTTATTTGATAGTCCATCAAGAGATAGAAAAATAAATGAACCTTATTATTTATGATAGATTCATTTTAATACGTTCATGTTTTAACCTTTGATGGAGTATCAAATAAACTCTAAAATTTACAAAACTCATATGAAAACACATCGGTCGTTAAAATAAATAAGATGAACGGTTTGGATTTGATGTTACTTTTTTTAATTTTTAAAAAGTAACTAAATAGTAGAATTTTGGCATTTAGGGACAATAAAAATGTTGGCATTGTAACCTTGCTCATTTAAATTTTGGTGGAGCAGCGTGGAGTATGAAGGAGTAAATTGTTCTACCATAATTACACTACATGGATTAAGAGATGGTTATCATTATTAAGTTACTCTTACTCCTTATTTACTCCATATTTTCAGAGCAAAAATGATATAAATTTAGAGTAGATAGAACTACTCTACAAAATATGGCCTTTAGAAGTACAAAGAAAGACTCGTGTTGACATAATAAAATAGAATTATAGAAGGAGAAATTGAAATTTTTTTTCATGCATACTATTACTGAATTAGCAGTTGAAACTTGAAAGTGTGATACTCCTTCAAAATTAGCACAGGCAAGACTAGCAACATGGGTATTTGCTTCGATACCTCAGAGTTCTCATGTCAAATGACCCGTCTTCTTTTGCTTGCACGAAACATCTCTTTGTTTCTTCCCTTATTAGGCTCCGTTTGGATGGTGTGGGAGTAAAAGGAATAAGAAAAGAAGTATTGAAAAGTGTATAATTTTGTAAAGAGTTTGAATTATTTATAATAAATTTAAAAGTAAGAAGAAACTATTCTCTTATTTATGCACCCATCCAAAGGAACTTTTATTTAAATGGAAGAATGATATTTCCTATGAAAATGACACGAATTTTTAATCGTTCTCCTAAGTTCAGTAGTTTTACCAGTGAACCCGTGAAATTGATATGATACTAAGAACTATCTGATCCCAAAAAGGGACACGATATAAACAAACCTAGACTCTCTTTGACTGATAATGAAGCCCTGTTTCCCTTCTTGCGAAGTTTTTATTTCAGAATAAACCTAGAAAGGATGCTCATCCAGAGGAAAAAGAATCGTCCCTCCTTGCGAAGTTTTTGTTTCAGAATAAACCTAGAAAGGATGCTTATCCAGAGGAAAAAGAATCGAGTAAGCAAGTTTATTCAGCAAGTATTTACATCTTAAACACTGACATGCAGAACAATTAATTGACACAAAGAACCCCAAGAGAACATAAAATTTAAGCTGGGTTCCTTGATTTGATCTTGCATACACACGACCAAATAACAAATTAGCATTGCTCAAAAAAAGACAGATGTCAACCAACAAATCTCTAGAAGTTCAAACAATGACAGTGCTATACTCCATTTTTTCCTTCTTGTTTCTAATTGTTTTTCTCACTTAGCAGGTGGAGCACGGTAATAAGCTGGAACCATAGCAGGGAAGAACATTTGCCTAACTCCTTCCGCCTTTATTATTGGAAATATTATGCCACATGCACCCTGAAAAATGTTAAAAACAAATAAATCAAATTAGGTATGCATCAGATGCAGAAAGTCTAAGCCTTTTATCCCAAACAAGTTGGGGTAGGCTAGAAATGACACACCGACCCTGGTCATTTCTTGTTTATATGGCTGAGTTTTTTACGCGGGCTCGCCAAGCCTATCGCAAGCATGCATCAGATGCAGAACCAATCAAAATAATATAGAAAAGTAAACATAATGAGAAGAGATTTATTTATGTATGAATAGACAAAAATAGGGGTCCCTAACATTCTACCATGTTCAACAAAGTTTTGAAAATTCAATTTGGCTTCCAAGCTGAAAGTTTGATACTGCGAGTTTTTGACAAACTGGATAAAGATTGCCAGCAGCCCAGCACCACTAGCGAGTTGTTGAACTGAAACTATAATGGCACTACAATGTATTTAAAATTTTAAATGTAAACTCCACAACTTGCAGCAACTAAGAATGAAAATCGGTACAGCTTTAAGTGTCAGTTTGCTAATTTGTATTTGAGAGGTATGAACTTACAGAGATTAAGCGGGCACCAATCCACATGCGGTTGGGGGACGGGAAGGGGACAAGGAGACGGCCAACACCATAAATGGCAACAGCAAAAAAGTGGGCAACTAGGCTGAGGGGGCGAGGATTGAGGCCAGAGAGGAGGGAGATTGGCCCAGCCGAGAAAACCCCACCCAGGCTAAGGTAGTCAAAGCAAGCCTGCCGCATCTCATTGCGTGCCTTGTCAGAGGATGCACTGAACACCTTGTAAAGTGCTCCCGCAAGAGTGTTTATTGTGGATGCAACTGGCTGTCAATCCCAGAACAATATGAAGCATAAGAATTTGTCTCTTTGAAATTTCACAAATTATAGTACCACAAATTTAATTTACAAGTTTATAGTATGAAATATCAATTAAAGTGGGGGGTCAACTTTTAAGCTATTAGTAAGATGCTATCAATTAAAGTTGGACACAGCTTCTACATAGTATTAGAAAAGCAAAACAAATTGGAAGCATCAGTAAGCCTTTAAGCAAAAATGGATGATGGGAAGGCACATTGAAGGTATGGTATAAAAAAGTTCCACAAAATATTTGTTCGCTAAAGTTAACTGGCACAAGGGCCAGAAACTAAAAGCTGAAGGCTCAACAGACCAAAACATTCAAAGGAAGAGCATCAATTACCTTTCTCAGGGTGTAGAAAGACTCCAGATACTTGCAGAGGGATGAAGCATCATGAAGGTTGCGCAGAGGCTTGAGAAGATTCCGGAGAACAACGATGTCAGAAAGGGCGACAGTCATGCCCCCACCTGTCAGAGGATGTCGCATGTTGAATGCATCTCCCATGAGGAGTGCCCCAGGTGTTGGATGCGGGGCAGCCGGCATGCTGCGGTTTGGGTGGGTCCTTATGTTACCTTTCTCAATCGCTCCAATAAATGAACCATATAATTCCGGGGGCAGCTGGAGCCAAACACAGACATACAAGTGTGTAATGTCAGTGATCCTATTTTTTGTTGTTCTTGCAAAAGTAAGCTCATTTGTTGTTGGGTTTCTTTCTAGCCTACCCCAACTTGTTTGGGACAAAAGGCTTAGTTGTTGTTGTTGTTGTTGTTGCAAAAGTAAGCTCATTTATGATTTGTACATTTCTGGAAGCAGCTGGAAATCTGTACTAGGTAGGATGGTCTACTTAAGTCAAAATGAGGCCCCTTATGCTTAGTCATGAAAAAAAAAATTAGTATGTTTCAATATATATCATCTTTTACAACCACGGCACAGGTTTGCATAATAACAACAGCCATTAGACGATTTTGTGAGACCATAGATATGAGAATAACAAAAGTACGCACAATATCAGATGAACTTTCAAAAGTCATTTGTTTAATTTGGTGGCTATTGTATACTCCCAATTTTGCCTTAAGTCCTTAACTAATAATGCTCAACAGTGCAATAAAGACATAACGCAAAACAATCTAACTCAACTGGGCAGCTCAACACCTAAGAAGGCAAGAAATTACAGAAATTGGGCAAAGCAGTACTGTTGTAAACTGAAATTAGTCTATACCTGAGGAGCTACAACAGTTCTGAGGTAATTGGCCATTTCACCATTTGCAATGGAGGGCACCTTCTGTCCGGGCACATCAACCAGGCAGCGCACCTCTGTGCTGCTTATCGGGTAAAATAAAATGGGTGAAGGATCCGCTAAGATAACATGCCCATGATTCGGGAATGGCAGCTTACAGTTCTCCAGAACCAGCCCCACAAAACACGAGGGCACATCAACCTTTAAAAATAAAAAATGGAAAACAAATTATAGCATGCTAAATTAAATTAAAAGAATGACCTCGTAAATAGCAATTTAAGATTTAATGTAGTCGGTAAATAGGCCAAAATTTCTCATATATACAGTTGGGCCTCAATGTTTCTGAAATCTCAGAGCAGCAGATTCCAAGATAACTCTATTTTTAATTCAACATTTATACAAAACATCATGTTACAACTTCAATAAGCACTAGACCCACCAAAACAGTAGGAATAAAACTAAAATGGAAAAACAACAAGGGGAGATAGATGTGATGCTAGTGGAGTGGCACTAGCTGGTGCACACGTAACTAAATTGCTTATAGAATAAATTTGTTTACCTTAGGGGAGCACAGAGCACGCCTAAGGTTGGAGAAACATCCATCACAAACAATAGTAAGAGGAGCATATGCCTTCCTCGGCAAGTCCTCTCCATTTATTTTTGTTTTATAGATAACACCCTTGACTGTTCCGTTTTCTTCCAGCAATGTTGTCACTGTCCCTTGTTCCAGACGAACACTTCAATACAGAAGCAATATAAGCATAATTAGATTAGTAAATCATTTTGAACTTACTACAGCTCTAAAACAATAGCCATACGGCCTATGCATGAAAAAGGGAATTAGGCACATGTTTCAGTTGGACTCTGTAATACAATTTTAACCTCAGGGTTGCACCAGTTGTCCAATAAAGATACGTCTCTCGTCAAACCAAAACAACTTGCAAAATATTGTTTTCAAAAAAAAAAAAAAGATACTACAACTATAGTTTAATTATATGATGAGGCCCTTGAGTGTCCTCTCACCTGTCAAACCAAAACAACTTGCAAAATATTGTTGTAAAAAAAAGATATTACAATTATAGTTTAATTATGTGATGAGGCCCTCACGTATCTAGTTAAGGATACTACATTATAACTCATTAACCATGAATAAGTTCATAATAGAAGCCCGGAAAGTCAATATTTGTGCAGATAATGAAAATTTGAAAGGACGCAAGGTGTATGATTAATTTGACCAATCCAAATAAATCAACAGTTGTTTCCTTATTTAAGCATCAATTAATCCGAGACGCGTAAAATCAGTAACTGCAATTATACAACAAAAGGTAGAATATTGACCCAATAAATTATAAAACTACTAAGTTGAGCAATTAGGCATGTAGAAAATAAGGGGATAACAACAACAAAGAAAAAATAGTTAATAAAAGGAGGAAAAGAAACAAAGAGTGTACTTGGGGAGAGAGGAGACTTTCTCGCGCATGCGTTGGATAAAGCGTCCATTATGGAAACTCCTTCCTGCTACATCAGAATGGAACTTTTCAAGTGGGTATGGTAGCTTTGTGTTCTGCCCATCCTTGAACAACGCATAACCTAGTACCCTCTGTGCATCTATTTCTTCAACACAGTCTGTTGTCATCATCAGATAAGTATTAGATTGTATCTATTGATTATGAAATGATCCTCTTTTGGCATTGCTTTTGCGTTCAGTTTGACTCAAGTTTCAAAGTTGTCTTTATTTTCGCTAAACATCCAAATCGTACGAGTTCTGTCTGAAGCACCAGTATCGCAGTCATAAAAGGTTTAGAGCTAAACAAACTCTTATTAAGCATGTATGAATTCTTTATTTGATGGAAGGCACTACATTGACTCATCCAAAGGTGTGCTGACTAGGGACTTCTGTCTAATTTTAAATGGATATGTGATGTAAAAATGAAGAACTTCAAAATCGAGGACTAAAGTAAATTAAAGATGACACTGATACTTCAAGACCTTTCAGATATTTTTTTTCAAAGCATCATAGCTTAGTTTCTAATAAAGTAACAATATTGACTTAGAAAATTAAAATCCCGATCTAATTAAAAGAAAGTTGGAAAAACTCTGAAGAACCATTTGCACGGTTGTGTACAGTACATGTGCATGACAATATGACAGAAGGGGAAAAATGAAAACCATTTGTCTGTTTGGGGAAGCTTGCACAATTGTGTGTCCCACATAAATAAATTAAAAAAAAAAAACTGAAATCATCAGCATATTTTAACAAATATCAATCTGTCTGTTTGTGGGAGCTGGTCCAAATGTTTGTGCTATATATAAATAAGTTCAAAGATACCAAGACCATCCATATATTTTTAAGTTCCAACACAAATTGCATCAAGACCCTCTATTGTTTAGAATATAAAGGAACAACCTAGAAATTCATGCTGGATAGCTGAAGTAGTAAATGTTCAGAGGAGGATCTCAAATTTTATAAATGAAAGACCTTTGCATAATGCACTTGATATAAATTCAAATTGGGCTTTCAAATTTCAAAATTACATCATAAGAACCAACAATTGATTAAACATAACGTATAAATTTGATAAAACTATGTATCCAGCAAAATGCCCAAGATGCTTAATGGATCCTATGAAAAATAATTTTTACTAACTCTTGAATTTTCAAGATAGGAGGTGAGGAGCAACTTTAGGAACAATGTTTTCTTCAAAAACATTGAACTAAAAGCCAAGCATATGAAAAACTGATCAGTGAAGATGCTATGGTACTCACCTTGAAGACCCAATTCCACCAATTTGAGATAGCCACCTGGCTGTAGGAGTTCACCCACAATTCGATCTGGCTCAGTTAAGTCTCTCTCAATCACATGAACCTTCCGCCCATCCTAAGAATACTCCAATCAAAAAATAAAGTTTAGCTGAGTTCAATCAGGATATATTAAACTTTATAAGAAATTTCAATTAAAAAATAACCGTGTCTTTATCCTTATAAGCTTATTTGAAGTTCACTCTAGTCCCAATAAACTTGTAAGGCATGGAACAATCAATAATCCTTTTACACAAAGCAAGCATCAATTTTAGAAAATAAACGTCCTTAAAAAGACAACAAAACCAGTTTGCACAAAAAGCGTCTACAATACATGGAGGTAGAAACTCTAATAAACGAATCAGATCCACACAGAAGAAAGATAATTAAGAAAGCAAGTAATAAAGTAAAACATATGTTCTGATTTTAATGAAGTCCACGAATGACTTGGAAAAAAGTAGCTCCGGCAACAGATACAACCAGAAAATTTCAAAGCCGAAAAAAAAAAGAGTGTTTTCAAAATTACAAGTTAGTAGTGGGCCTGGATAAGAAATTCTACAATCAAGCCACACCGGTACGCCAACGCCAAGCACGAGAAAGCGACTCGCATTTATGAGCAATTCAAGCAATTAGTTGAAAAAGGAAAATGTATTCAAATGAAAGACCTCCAAAGGAATGGCGTCAAAGATACACGCCCTTTATGACGATAGATTTCAATGGGACCACTAATTTGGTGCGAAATGCAAATCTCAAAATTATAATCAACGCCATTAACGCCAAATAGTTTCAGGGCTTAATCCAAGCACCTCTAATCTAGCGCTAAGATCCCAACTGATCAATAAATCAAGGATTTAGAACAAAAGAAAAGAAAAAACGTAATCTAACTTGAGCAAGGGTATACGCAAGCGCAGAACCAGCAACACCAGCTCCGACGACGATGATGTCAGCTCCCTCGCCAGAGCAACCATCTCCGTCCACCGTCGACTCCACTGTACTCGCAAGCGGAGCTCCGACGACCTCGCCGCCGATTCTCGCCTTCTTCACCCTTGATCTTGATCGGAAGAGAAGGATTGCTGCCAGAAGCGACGCGAGTATCGCTCCGAACAAGTAATCGCTCCCCATTAAACCCCTTCTTCTTCTTCTCTCTCTCTCTCTCTCTCTCTCTCTCTCGATCGATCGATTTCTCTCTTTTTATGTGTGATACTGTGATTAGGTTTCAGAGCTGTCTTCTCTTAATCTCTCTCTTCCTTCGCTCTGGCAGTGAACACCGTTTGGTTAGTGTAGTTTACCTGACACGTCAGTATATATAAACCAAAAGCTGCAAAAGTGTCTCGGTATTCTGTCACCTCTTCCATGTAACTATATATATGGCAATCGAAAGTGATGCGCGCAATTTATTGAGCTACAAGTTGACGCAATCTGACCCCGCGACACCGCGACAGAGGGTTCGGAATGATTTAAATAGGGGGATCACTTGCTTGGATTACTTGTGTAGTGTAGCAAATTGTGTGATGATGTGACATGCGTTGAAATTTAATATGAAAAGGTTTGATCATTTGTACTCCTGTTGTGATTCAGACTGTGCAGGAATTTACTACACCGAAGTATATACAGACGCGGAGAAATATGGATTCAGAGAAAGAAAGCGTGCCGAGCAGGGGTCTTGCGGAACAGCTCAGCCTGGGAGATGTTTCTGGAATAATTTTTTGGTCCTTTTTCAGTTACATCCACAAAATTCTTTATATTCTAAGTCTTGCTTTTCCAACGTATTCCAAGTCATTCTTCCAACATATTCCAAGTCATTCTTCCAACATATTCCAAGTCATTATGGGGCCGTTTGGATCCCCATGGGATTTTTGGAAATTTCATCTTTCTACCATAAATTTATTATAAATAATCTAAACTCTTCACGAAATTACACACTTCTCAATAAATTTATTCCTAGGAATTGCAACTTCCCCAAATTTCCCGACTTCCTAAGAGATCCAAACGACCCTATACGCTTTTGAAAAGCTGCGTTTTTTGTTTGTTGGATCGGATGTACTAAAATTAGGCCCTTGAATTCTAGGATTTTAAGTATTTTGTTTTATTTTTATTCCAAAATTTTTATGCCCTTCGTAAGATTGGTTTAATGAAAGTAAAAAGAAAATATTTCCGTAGGAAAATAAGTTTTGGTCATGTGCCTTTTTCGTAAGGAAACCAATTAAATTACATCGCTTTCGAATTTTGTTGCCACAAATTTTTAGCATCAGAGGTTGCCATAACATATTTATAATAATATTTTAATCCTTAAAATTTAAATCTAAATTATTATTATTATTATTATTATTATTATTATTATATTCAAGTATTCAACTTTACTTTGTGTTGCATCGAAAGTTTTAAATGTAAAGGTACGAATCATGAATTTTAGTCTCAAAGGGGCGTTTGACAACACATAAGTTAGTGGAGTTAGGGGTTAAAGTTAATTTTTTTGAGTTAATATTTGATAAGTTAGTAAAATTCTTTGGAGAGCTTTGTCCTAATCAAGTTGACTTCAAATTTAATTGACAAAAAAAATTTTGAAGATAAATTGGAATCTAAGTCATCCGACTTATTTTAAAATTAAATGTCTATGAATGATCATCGGCCAGGTTTTAAACCTGCGACCTTTCACTAAAGAAATAAAGATGCATTGTTATTTGCCACTAGACCAAAAAATGATTCTTAAATTTAATTGATAATTGTAGATTAACAAGTTAGTTTACTAATAATCTAGAAGTTAGACTAACCTCATGCATGCCAATCGCACATTCATGACTGTACTAGTGAGTCATGAGTTTGACATGATGATATCTGAATTCATAATAATAATAACAACTCGACTTCAAATCTATATGCAAAAAGAATAATTAAAAATCACAAACGAGATTTATAATTTTATAGAATGAAACTGATTATAATTTCACAAGACGAATTTAATATTTGCCCACTTTATACGCTCTCGCGAGCAACATCAATTTTGTAAGGAGCTACAAGTACTGCACACATATAATTTGACAGAATTTGGCTGTAAACTTTGTTGTGAGACAGTGAAAGAAGTAAACTTAACTTTAAATAACCGCAGTAATAAAATAATTACAAATTAAAAGAGAAAAAAATTAATATAGATCACAGCATATATGCATGACACAAATCATATATATGGGACTAAATATTTTAATTGTTTAAAATAAGTTAGTTATTTTGATATAAAATATCTTTTTATATTAAAAGTCGTCGAATAACGAAAATATTTTTCAGCCAGAATAAGAAAAGTCAACCGAACCTAAACGTTACAATACTGTTGTCAAAAAGTCGACCATTATTTTTTAAGATGAAGTTTTGATGTGACAAGCTACGACAGCTTTTTCCATATTAATGTTTCAAAATGGGGGGAAAAAAACATTTGAGTTTGCATCATTGTTGTTGTTTTCCTCCACGAACCACAAGCAATGCACTAACAGAAAACTGTTATAATTTTTGTGGTATTTTTGCATAGAATCAAGGCATTAAAATAAAAACACTAAAAATGAAGTCTGAAGTGAACTAACACAATTTTTAAAATAAATCTTGTATTTTTTTTTTTTTGAGAGAGAGAATTGAAGAACTGAATATTTTTGTTGTTTCTGATTCTTTTTCGTAGAAAATGCATGCTCATTTATAAGGCATTCTTCTTTGGTACTGTTAGAATACCCATGTACATCGGTACGGTGAGCCGTAAACTTTAAAAAAAAAAAAAGGAAATAAAATGACGGACTCCGAATACAAGTATTTTGCTCATAATACTAATTTGCATACGATGAAGTAATCTGAAGCTATAATCCATCCCTAATATATAATCATCTCTCTCAACTTTATTTTAAATATTTACATTAAATAATTCCAATTCTTCATCCAAATTTTAAATATTTACATTTACAATAATAACAGAAATCATTATTCTTGGGACAGTTTGGATCGTTTAGAAATAAGGGGGGCGTTTGGATCGCTTAGGAATTGGGAGAATTTGCTATTCCTAGGCATAAATTTATTGTAAAGTGTGTAACTTTGTGAAGAGTTTGGATTGTTTATATTGTGGTCGTTTGGATGCGTCCCAAATTCCAAGAATAAGCAATTCCGGACATAAATTTTAATATAAACAATCTAAATTCTTCACAAAGTTACACACTTTTCAATAAATTTATGCCTAGAAATAGCAAATTCCCTCAATTCCTAAGCGATCCAAACGCCCCCATTAAAATTTATGTCCGGAATTACTTATTCCCGAAATTTGGGACGCATCCAAATAACCCCAAGAGGAATAGTCTATTCCTAGACAAAAAATATTGAGAAGTGTGTAATTTTGTGAAAAGTTTCAATGTTAGAAATAAATTTTCGTCCGAAATTTACTATTCTTGCTTATTTCTCACCCATCCAAATAGCCCCTTAGTTCTTACATTCACAAGTCCTTACAATAAAACGTTCCTCTCTTATTAGATCCTGTTGCATATGCTCAAGTTAAAAACCAATCAGCATTTTTTTTCAAAAGAAAAGTTGATGGTTGGATTTGCAGCCGCAGTTTTTGAGACTGATTACGCTATTACAGCGATAATTGGCTAAGCCGTACGCTGCAAAATAAAATCATGGGACCATATTCAGATCAGAAACAACCTGTTCGTGGTGGCAGAGGAAATCAGACCGTCAGTTCTGACACGTGGCACCCACTGCAGCCTGAAACCAGGTACAGCTCGTGGGTTTGCGTAGACCTGTCAAATATGAAACGTTTTAACGTTTCCGTTTCTGTTCCGCCGAAACGGAACGTTAAATGAAAGCTGAAATGGGTTCCGTTTTCAGAAACAGAACGGAAACGGAATCAAAATTTGTTAACGTAAATGAAACGGAACACGGAAATGAGTTGAAATCAATAGAAAATGTGAGGCGGAACGTTAAACGGAACAGAAATTTGTTACGTTTGCCGAAACGGAACGGAAATGAAACAGCCATTTCGTTCCGTTATCGAAACGGAACGGAAACGGAAATAGCTGTTCCGTTTCCACCTCTAACGTTTGACAGGTCTAGGTTTGTGTGAGTGTGACCATAAAAGTGTGTGGTGCAAACAAACTCATGTGTCCAATCTTGGCCCCATTCAACTTTTTGGACTTTAATGCTCAAATCTATCATTATATATTTTCTTAAATAGTTAAATGACGAAAATTTATATTATCCGTGGGATTCCATTTTACCGAATATTAGATTTTACAAGTGAGACCCTGTTATAATAATAATTAAAATGGAGTCCTAAGGAAGCCCATAATTCAACATTACCTGCGATATCATTAATCCCATATCTTTTAAAATAATTTACGAGCTCATATGATTCGGACCATTCTTGAAACAAATATACGATTAGGAACAAATCTATAAAAAAAAAATAAATGACTTAAATTTGTTTATCAAAATTACTTCGTTAGAGTGCTTATTTTTAGTGCTTATCATATGATTCGGACCATCTTAAATTTGTTTATTTCCGTTCTTTATTTTGAGTGCTTATCTGCTTTATTTTTAAAACTTCTCTTTGACAAAAGAAACTAACGTGATTTTCTCTTACTATCTCGTTTTGAAATGTTTTGCTGAATTGTGACGATTTTCTTGCTTGCCAATTTGTGTTAAAATTTGAATAAGTCCATAAATATTGCAAAAATTTAATCGTGAATTAAATTTAGGTTAACTCCCTAGGTGTGCCTTTAAGCGATAAAACATTAAAATGAAAGAGGTGGAGTTATGTAGTTGATAAAATTAATTCAAAATAAATTTGAATTCAAGATTGAATATGTCACCATCCGATCAAAATAAACTTTCACTGTAATCAAAACGGATATTGTTCCACTTTCAGTCAAAACTCTCACTATCAGTCAACATGGTGAAATTTATCTCAATTGAAAATAAACTTTCACTATCAGTTTAAAGTTTCACCATCGTGACTTTCAGTCAATTCAGATTTGATTTTTGTTCCACTTTATTTTATTTTACAAATGCACGATGGTGAAAGTTTAAACTGATAGTCAATGAAAGCAGACTATGGAAGTCAAAAAATAGTAAGCACCCACCTCATAATAAAACTATCTGATTTTTTGAAAAAAAAAATGTAAAAGCTGGATATATATATAGAGAGAAGATTCAATCAAAGCGCTTTGACCGATCCAAACCGTCAGATATGATCTCCATATTGAAATCTCCTTGCCGACCAATTTTTTTCATTTTTTTAAGTTTTTTTTTTCAGATTTTTAAAATAGCAGTTTTTGTAAGGTTCTAAACAAATTAGAGTGACAATTTTATAAAATTCGAAAAAAATACTTAAAAATTTTAAAAAAATGTAAAATTTGTTGTGCAAGGAGATTTCAATACGGACATCATATTAAATGATTTGGATCGGTCATTTAAATTTTCAAAATTGAGATCGGACGGGATTTAACCGGGACTCCGGTCAAAGCGTTTTGATTGAAGGCTTTCTTATATATATATATATATATAGAGAGAGAGAGAGAGAGAGAGAGAGAGAGTTTTTGCCATGGTGAGTCGAGACTCACGTGATTTGCTCTAAAAAATTTCTAGATCTGATTAAAAGTGACTGATTCCATCCGTCCAATACGATCTCCATATCGAAATATCCATGCAGAACAAATTTTATATATTTTTTGAAATTTTTATGTATTTTTTTCGAATTTTTGAAAACTGTTTTTTTTAACGGTTCAGAACTAATTAGATTAACGATTTTCTAAAATTTAAAAAAATACTTAAAAATTTTGAAATAATATAAAATTTGGTCTGCATAGAGATTTCAATAAGGAGATCGTATTAGACGGTTTGGATCGATCATTTTGAACTAGATCTAGGAGTTTTGAGCGCGACTCACCATAACAAAACTCTCTCTCTCTCTCTCAAAACTAATTTAGATTAATGATTTTCTAAAAGTTCAAAAAAATACTTACAAAAATTTCGAAAAATGTAAAATTTGGTCTGTATGGAAATTTCAAAATCAGTCACAACTGATGGATGCTTTGGTCTATATATGTTGGTAATCTTTTAACTAGGAGGTAGACTAAAATCAGTCGCAACTGACGGATGAGTCTGTCAGATGCGATTAAGTCTCAATTTTTGAGATTCTAATAGTCGATCCAAACCGTTCAATGTGTCTTTTATATTGAAATCTCGTTGGAGAACAAATTTTACATTTTAAAGAAACATGCTTCATTATGGGATTATGGGAGTAGGATTGACTTGAGGGCAGATTTTTGCAATTCTTGGAGTAAGAAAAGAGGAGATTTTTGCTGTTGTACAAAATTTATAGCTCAGTAATGAAGAGTTGGGACAAAATAAATTCTTGTAGCTCACATCCATTCCAATTTTCAAGGACACAGGGGATTGAAAAGTAAAAAAAAAAAATGTATTCATAGTGGAAAACTTTGCTTCCTTAGGAACATAACAAATTGGTCCAGAAAAAAAAATCAAAACATAATTTATTCAAAAGAGGTTGTTAAGTTGAAACTGTGAATCATATTCTTGTTGTTTTTTTTTTAAGTAAAAGCTAAAAACTTATATTTCGGATGGGCAATTGTCATTTTATTTACTCAATGGCATATTGTTGCTGAGTAAAATATTATCTCAGAGGGAAAAATAAAATATTTATTATTTTTTTTATTTTAATTTTTTTTTACTTCCGAGTTGCTAGAATTTCATTTCATCTCACCCTTTTGCAATTATGCATCTCCATTTGCTAATAGTAATAGTTATGATAGTTGTTCCACGAGCACCCAAAACTGTTCAACCAGCAGTCTCTGTACTCTGTAGTCCGTAGTGTCGTTCTCTCAGCAATAGGATGATGATGTTTCCTGAAAGTGAAACAGTAGTATCATCCTTTCCTGATTTGAAGAGTACTAGTGGACCCAGTATTACGGGCTGTTCAAACAAACTATTTTCGAGTTTCTTTTCTTTTTTGAGAATCACAATTTTGAAGTTAGGGATCGCTTTTATTTTTTTATTTTTTTATTTTTTTGGGTGTGAAACATATATATACATTATTTGACGAAATTGTTCAAATTCGTGCAAAAAAAAAAAAGTAGTTTTTTTTTTTTTAAGTTTTAACATAAACTGGGTTGCGACTTGCGAGTTTCGATCCTTTCGTGCTATTCCGCATAACCAGCTACGAGTTGTGTTTTCATTTCTTATGATAATGGTTTTATTGGAGATTTATTAGACTCATCTGTTCTTTCTATAATGAATGTTAACACTTAATACCTTCATTTACTTTATAATAATATTCTTTTTGTCCGAAATAAATAAAATAAAATAAATACTATTTTATTTTATTGGTTTGATTAAAATATCAGAGTAAGATCAATTTGTAATTTCTACTAAAATTTGGATTATTTTCTGACTCGCTCTGAAAAAAAATATTTATCGAAGAAAAAAATAAATTGTACAATGAGAAAATTCCTATAAAATATAGCGTAATGCATATTTTGTACACATGCGTTTTTTTATTGTATAAATGGTAATAAACAAGTACAATAATAAACAATTTATCGTGTTTTAATTCATGCAAAATAAGCTATAAAATAATATTTAAGATTGATATCGTATCATAGACATATTACTTATATTATTTTCAATTGTAAAAGAGAAAGAATGATATAAGAACCATCTTTTAAAACTAGATTGAAAAAAATACGATCTGACCGATAAAACAGATTAAATATAACACGTTTTAGAAATTTAACGTCTATATGAAATATGCAGATTACATCGACTGGATATTTACCCGGTCTCAGGTATCAAGCCCGACTAAATATTAGCTAAACTTAACCAGCACAATTTTGTTCAGCCAACCGAATTATAACATATTATTATATTAACATTGAGATTCGTGCGAACATTACACAAAGGCAATTTGGTGTTTAAGATAGTAATAAAGTACTAAAGTCGATGTAATTATACTTTGTTTCTTTCGGGTGTTTAGGTGAAACCGTGACAGGGTCCTTCCGTAACGATCCAAAGTTGGTCGTTTTCTATTCGCCAGAATAAATGCAAATTGCACCTATTTTGTACAGTTCATTTATTGTGATGTTAAGTATCAGGGGCGGAACCACGATTAATAAATGGGAAGGTTGAGTTAAAATTATTTAGGTCTTAGCAATTAAATTTTGAACATAGAGTAGGCCTAATAATACTTTAAAACACTTGATTAATACTGTATTTCTCCGTATCTCCAATTAAAAATCTTTAATCATCCTTAATCATAGAATAGGCTACCTGCCACCATTCGATCTTGCCCTTATTAACTAGTATGGATTCTTTCGCCAATACAGACCGTTGCAGGACACAATAAAATACCGGTACAAATAATAATAATAATAATAATAATAATAATAATAATAATAATAATAATAATAATAATAATAATAATAATAATAAATCGTTTGATAATTACATAGTTTGAAATATTTCAAATAATTAAAGATAAGTATATAAGTATACCATGTGAGTCAGAGAATAGTCTATTAAGAAAATTTTTGCAAATTCAAATATTGTTTCTAATGCATCAAGATTATATATTCATACAGTTGAAAATTAAAATTAACCGAGGAACGAAAAAACATGAACAAAATCTTATATCTTTTATAAGCATAATAAATAAAATATAAAGATCATGGCTGCAAACCCCAAAATCTAAAATTTAATTTATTTTTTCATATAGTCAAATTGTTAGAATAATCAATTCTTAACTAATTAAAAACAGTAACATCTCACTATTTAATTGTAATAAGTCCGCTCGATAATGAATTGACAATGATTGGATGACAATTTTATAATTCGAGGAAATGATTTTTAAATTATTTATAAAAAAATCTATCTAGAATGTTTTATCTGCTAGCATGGTTCTGTTTCGACAGGAAAGCATGGTACTTCCATAGGAAAGGTGTGCGGGTTATATGGTTCTGTTTCGAGAATATAAAGAGCTAAAAGTCAAAGTGTGGTTCAAATAAATTTATTTTATCGAAGTTTCTATTTGATCAAGATTTCTATCATTAAATATTACCCCCAAAAATCTAGGAACAGAGGAAACGCAAGCACTTTTTGTGCAATGTCCAATAGGATTACTCTTATTACGAGTATTATAAGATAAGATTAATTTTTTTGAATCACTAGTCAAGAGATAAATTAATTTTTTAACAAGAGTTACAAAGTCCAATTGATGGAAAGATTTACTGCAAAAATAATAATAACATACATTACAGTGGAATGATGTGTTTGAAGAGGTGTGTAAATTAACAAAAACAATAGCACGTGCTGTCATTATTATTTTAGCTACTGATAGGTATATGCAGATATATAATGATGCCACCAAAAGATTTATAATATATTAATATTAAGAAAATACTATAGCGAGCGGATAAAATGCTAGGAGCGTCGTTGCTAGCGCAAGACTTCATTGCTGCCGTGATTTTTTTAAAACGAAAAAACAGAAAATGTTATTTTAATATAAAACCTGCGACTGAGTAAATTAGAGGAATGGACATGTCAGGGTGCAGGTAGCCTGCGCGGGTTCTGACGGCGTCATTGTCAGTGGCGCGGGCATGGCAAAGCCATTGGCAGTGGCGTGGGCATGGCAAAGCCATTGGCAGTGGCGCGGGCATATCCTGCCCAAGCCAATCTGACTGACGCAGGCACACTGTCCTTTTTTTCGTTCCCTCCATTGCTTTCATGTTCTTTATTTTTTGTAAAATGTAACCGCATGTTGACAAAAAGAAAAACATGGGTGGGCCAATGTCTTTTTTTCGTTCCCTCCATTGCTTTCATGTTCTTTATTTTTTGTAAAATGTAACCGCATGTTGACAAAAAGAAAAACATGGGTGGGCCAATGTCATTGATTCTGCTACGTAGGTATAGTGAAATAAATATAAAATATAACTACTACGTACCACGCCATATAATTTTTTTTAGTATAGTGAAAATTTTAAAATAATTATCATACTAACTTCAAAATACTGATTTATATATTGATTCTGAGAAAGAGGAGTGATATTTATAGTCCACACACGCGCCAATGTCATTGACTTCCTTAGCAGGAATCGATACACGCGCCAATACCATTGGCTTTTTTTTTTTTTTTTTGATATACACCCGTAGGCTACTACTTCTCATTAAACAAGGTTAAAGAGTACATAATACAAATCGCCAACTGAAAGATCTTAAAAGAACTACAACCTGGTGCAACTGGTAATGCCTAAGTACCAGTGAGAAAACAGTAAAAAAACAACTTACATAGTTTCAAAACAAGACACTGAAACTAAAAAAACTAAAAAAAAGGAAAACAATAATTCTGCACAATACCATTGGCTTTGTTAGCAGGCATCTAGTCACATTACAATTTACAAATAGAATCTTTCTAGGCTGCGACTTTGCTTTTCAGCTTTACTACCTTTACTCTCTCTCTCTTTGACTTTTCAAGTTTCATTTTATTTTGAATAAAGAAGGCCGGACATTTAATATTTTTTTAAAAATCCATTCATTTCGAGTCTCAACAATATTCGGGCCTGTGCTGCTGTGCACAAAGACCAGTCCCAATAAATGCACTTAAACAAAATCTAATTCAACAATATTATACATGATTAAAGAAAGTCTCAATATTTTTTATATTTAAAAAATAAATGCACAACTTCTGTAAAATTAATTTAAATTGTCATTTCATTAGAATTAATTTTACATTGGAAATTTACAACTTCACTTATTCAAATAAAACATAAACTTGAGAAAAAAAATTTCCGCTCTAGCTGTCGAGATTCTAATTCCTATTTCTTTCAATCGTGCTCGTACTGCCGGAGTAGTCAAAGCCCGTTGAACCCAAGTCATAAGCGGTTAGGGAACCGCAACTCCTTGGAAGTATCTCGATAAATAGCCATAAGAATTGTATGCAGTGATGTCTCTATTTTAAATATACCCTACTGGTAGTAGTAAACATTGTTTTTTACAAAGACAAATGGAAAGAGATAAAATTTTCTAGCTCCTAATACTTTAACATTGTGGTTTTGAACTTGTGATTCATGGTTCTCAAAACTGCGACTAATGCTCTATTTATAGCAGCTGCCCGCGCCATACAAAATTTCTTTCTAATTAAATAATGTTCTGGCCCACCCATGTTTTTCTTTTTGTCAACATGCGGTTACATTTTACAAAAAATAAATGAACATGAAAGCAATGGAGGGAACGAAAAAAAGGACAGTGTGCCTGCGCCAGTCAGATTGGCTTGGGCAGGATATGCCCGCGCCACTGCCAATGGCGCCGTCAGAATCCGCGCAGGCTACCTGCACCCTGACATGTTCATTCCTCTAATTTACTCAGTCGCAGGTTTTATATTAAAATAACATTTTCTGTTTTTTCGGTTTAAAAAAATCACGGTGCTGCCGTGATTTTAATACAACCTTTTTTTTTATTATCGACGACACTTGTTTATTATGAGACTGAAATTGAACTATCCTCGTAACTACTGCAATCCAACAGCAAACTAATGAGAAAACGGTAACTGCAGATGCAAATTTTTTCTGGACGAATTGTTCCCGGCCGGCTCGTCTATATTAATAAAACTCTACTAGGATACATATATGAATTATATAAGAGGAAGGTTTTAGTTTTAGGTTACCACAAATGTCATATATATTTTAAAAGAAAACTGAAACGTTCTATCTAAGGCTCCGTTTGGATAGGTGTGGGAAGAAGGAAAGAAGGGAAAAAGTGGGAAGAAGTATTAGAAAATGTGTAACTTTGTGAAGAATTTAGATTGTTTATAATTTTTTTTCTTCCTTCTTCCTTCTTCCTCCTTCTTCTTCTCTCATCCAAACAAAGGCTAAACTATTAATATTGTTCATATTAACGACAAATATGTTGTCGTAAACTTTTTATAATTTGTTGAGCTCATTTGATGCTTGATGCATAGGTCAAAAAATGAACATATCTGGTTAACTAATATTAATTCTAATGTGTTCATTTGTTTACCTATGGATACAGACTCGAAAAATTATAAAATTTTTATAGCGATGAATCCATCTTTAATATAAACAACATCAACATTTTGCATTAGACGTTTTTTTAAAATTTAAAATAGGAAAAAAAAAGAGAAGCGTGATATTTGTGGTACTCTAAAAGCGTGGCACTTGCTATAAACCCCTCATCGTATAATATCTCAATAAGTGTAAACTATGTATGTTTTTAAAATTAAATTTAATTTTCTGAAAGGTAGTTAGTAAACCATTTTGTGTATAATAATTAAGAACAACGTACTATAGTAAATAAAGATCCTTAATCTTTAACATGTCCATCTTTTCCTCATACTGTGGTACCCGAATATTATTATCACATATTTTGGTGTAGCGTTCTATAACAGAGAAAAATAATAAATAAATAAAATTAACCTGCAGGTACGTAAGGTTATTTATAGTGATAGTTTTGGTATTAACTTCGAATTGTTTTATGCCGTTTGGAAGGAAAAAAAATTAATTGATTTTTTAAAATAAGGTGAGTTTATTAAATTTGCTGTATACAGTGAAATTTAGACATGCATTACTCTAAGAGTTGGATTATATTTTTTAGGTGTATGAAGCACGTACCGTTTTTAATGAGAAAAGATAAGCATAGTGGCATCAATGAAGAGAAGAGAGAACCATTTATGAGTCATCAACGAAGATAAGGACGAGGGAGAAACAAATCGAATGGCAAAATAATAATAATAATAAATAAACAGCTATTATAAGTGCCATCGGCAGAATAACCATCCGCGTCATCACTGTTATATGTTACAAATATTCAGTTATAATAATAAGAAGTGTTCAGTTTAATAATAAGAAGTGTTCAGTTTAATGCGTTGGAATCGCGCTAGAGTCAGAGTCGCGCGTGGTCAAGAGGTGCGCTAGGAGGTAGGGGTAGAATCGGAAAAAATTTTAATTTGAACCGGATCGGTTCATTTCCAATTCTAATTTTTACATTTGTTTTTTGTCTTGTTCGTGACCCCTTCGCTTGGTTTTTATTCTTATAACAGTAGTATTTATGTTGCAACTAACTGAACATTTATATTTAAATAACTAAACATTCGTACTTACTAAACTAAACATTTATACTTAATAAAATAAACATGTTTGCTCATAACATTTATATTTTCTGTTGCAACTAACTAACAATTATACTCAATTAACTGAATACTTGTATTGACCAAACTGAACTTTTGGCAAAAAAAATAAAAAAATCAAAATGAACATATTTGGTCTAACAAACACTTATAAAATAATGAACAATTATACTATAAAGTGAACATTTGTAGATATTAAAGTGAACACTTATAAAAATGAAATGAACAAAAAGTACGCACTGGGTGAGTAGAGGGGATAGAACGCTGCTCTGACTTTTGCTGAGGCGCTATGCAGTGCGATGGTGTGAATGGCGCGGAGTGGAATCGCACTAATCAATTTCCATAAATAAAAGCATAGTGGCAGACTGGCAGTGCAGTAGTGCACCCATATGTTTAAAATGTGGTATGCAAGATATAAATGGTTAGCTATGCAATGCGAATCAAGTAACAACACTGAGATGTGTCAATAAAATTTTCCGGAGATGTGTTGTGTTCTTTACAAATATAAAACTTGCAAATTAAATAAAACTATAAATAAATTTATTTTCAAATGAAAACTACACTGAGATTTTTTTCCCTCCAGTTTACTTTTTATTAAATAATCGAGACATATATTTTAATTTTTTGCATGCCTTTTCATATAAATATCATGAAAATTTAAGACTTTATTATTGAATATTTGATGTTTATTCTGCATATGCACATAGACATAGTACAATAGCCGATATATCACATTTTTAAACGCTGCATCGTACCGCCAGAGGAAGAGTCAAAGTCGTTCTATACTTCGTATTAGCATATTCAACACATACACACATGCACGCACACCTCACTTTTTGTTTTCTAGCATTCTACAAAAATAAATTATTTGATTGATCATTTGGACGGACATAGTCATCATTAAGTTCACCTGCCTTGAAGCAACACTTCCAATTTTCTAAGCAATAATGTTTGCTTCCACAGTGATAAACTGATAGTATCAGCAGATAGCCAAACACACCGCTCACATTTTATTTATTTTTCCCTGCTAAACTGTAAATTTTCATTTTATGTATCGAGATGCGTTTTTTCCCACAATTATAAATTTTCATCTAAGTGATGTAAAAATTTTGAAAATACTAACCGCTCACAAACTTTTGAAAAAAATAATTCCCTTCTTTTTTTCCCTAAAATAGTTTCAAACGAAACAAAATGTTTTTTTTTTTGGAACAGTTTAGTAAGGTCTCAAACATAATGATAACTTGGGTGTTTGAATTTTTTTTCCCGAAAATAAATATAATAATATTTTGTCAGAATTTCGCTTAATTCCAGCGAGGATCGACGCATTGAACATCAATTTATAAATATAAACTACAATGGCCTAATAAGGAGTAAGGACATTACCATACCAAACCAAACAAAAAAAAAAATTGGCAATTTTGTGGTGGTTGGCGGATTTGGCGGGGTGATGTTTTATGCTTATTTGTAGCGCTATTTAGATCAGAATATATTGGCGAAGCTAGGTTGGATATCTTTCGCTTCCATTGGTTGAAAGCGCGGCATTTAATAGGCACATTCATTTAACAGTTACGTCTAACCGATACAACAAATTGTTCAGTCAAGGACTATTATTAAATTCAACAATGACCTTTCATCAAATTAGCGGGGTCCCTTATGTGTTGGATCCAATATATATAGGGAGCGATTGTGTGACAATACAATTAAGATTGTCTGCAACAACTAACAAGTTGTCAATGTAACGTAAGTTTTCTCTTTTCAGTTGTCTTAGTTTTGCTTTAAAAGGTGGTTTTGATACGTGTTTAAGCTTTCCTCTTTTCTTTCTTCTCTGCTGGGCTCTTTTCTAAATTCTAAGTTGTGGAACAAGTAATCATAATTGAATAATTCAGTTACTTGTCCTCTTTCCTTCACTTCTTTTTATGTTTGTAGAGCAAGCGCAAAGCAACTATGCCTATGATGCAAACTTGTTTAAAAAATGGAGGCATATAGAATGTATATCTGTAGGAGAGCAACTCGAGTTAAATAGATAAAAAGCACTGGAATATGATCTTATATGCCTTTTTTTTTTCATTTAATGAGTTTGAATTAGCTTGAATAATAAATTGGTACATAATATTAAATTAGAATCATCGTTTGAAGGCAACCTAGGATCGCCAATTCAAATGACAAGTTTCGTTTCGGAAATTTTGGATCCCAATTATTATTAGTTATAATTTATTATATTAAATTATTATTTTTGAAAATCATGGAACCAACTTTGCTTAAGGAAAGCCAATGCCCACCAAAAGAAAAGCATTTTATCTGTGCAGCGAACTAATAAACTTTGGTAGAAGATTAAATGTGGAGTGGGAAGAAGTAAATTATTCTATCATTTTAGGTGGAGTAAAATTACTCCACATGAATCAAAAGATGATTATTATTATTTAGTTACTCTAACTCCATATTTACTCCTCTTTTCATACAAACATGATATAAAATTAAAAAAATAAAGTGAATTAACTATTTACTAGGGCTATTCTCGCGCGTTGCGCGATGCATCTCTATCTGAAAATGCGTCGGAAAGATTTCCTAATGAGTGCGGATACATTATCGATGATATAAATGTAATCGTTTATATATAGATTGAAAAAAGATGTTTTGTCTAAATTTGTAAGTTTGCCTGATGTACCGTGGTTACAATATCCTAAGAAAAGGAGGTGTGTGGTTACAATAACCGACCTGATGTACCGTGGTGAGAAGGATCACTGACAGGAAAAGAAGCGGCACTGCCAGCACCGCTTGGCGGAGAATCTTTCATGGCAACAACCGAGATGTTCTAAATATATTTGGACGACCTCAATGAAAATATAACCAAGTATCGGAACTATATGAACTGTCTCAACCTAACACATGCATTTAAAACTATATGAACGACATGCATGCATTCAAATACTAAACTTAAATTAATTTGATTGTCAAGTTAACTGTCGGAACAGAAAACTCCTGCATAGATTTGCTGGCTGAGAAATTATTAAGAGTACACATTAAATCACACAAAGCAAGCGTGAAACTGTCACTATCACCAGTACAGCCATGCAGTTATATAGACGAACTGAAAAGCCTGCCTATAAAGGCCATACAAAGCACACTAATATCCTAAGAAAATACATAGTATGTTTAAAAAAGAGTACCAAGGTATTCACAGGGTACCTTGTTGATGGGCAGAGCAATCAACAGCTATGAACACCTTGTCAATGAACCTGACAAACAACAGCAGAGAGGCGAAACTGTGAATACATGATAGATAGAAAAGACCATAAAGGAAATAAACGATAGATGAAAGTGTAAATTTGAACCTCCACAAATCAAAATAGATTTAAAAATCTGAACATGTTTACAGTCAACACCAGAGGAAGGCTCATTACTTTTTTTTTATTATTATTTTTGATAATAATGATGGCATAACCTGAAAAATGCAAAAACCTGTTTTCTTATCATACAGTATGAATCGTGCGGCAGGAAATTTGTTTTGTTATTATGCAATATATAATTCAGCAAACCATCCCTCAACTGTTTTGACTGCTATTTGCTTATCATAACTATTGTTATAACACGATTATAATACATCCTGAACGAAAAACATGATGAGGTGAAACTCATGAAGCGCTACAAATAAGCTGTCTGTAAAAATAACTGAAAATGCTAACATACGAATGAGCACACAAAAAGAAAACATGCAGATAAACAATCATTAGGTCCACACAAAGCTTATTAACCGCATTAAGCTCAAACAGTTATTGAAAGCACGTGTTAAGTTCGACAATTACCACCGAGTGTTGTCTGATGTCACAAAGCAAGCGTGAAGCTGTTGCTATTGTCAGTATCGCCATACAATTATACACAGAAGCTGAAAAGGCTGTTTATGGAGGACATACAAAGCACGCTAATATCCCAACAAAATGCATACCATGCTTACAAAACAGCTTAGACAGTACCTTGTTAATCGGTAGGGCAAGCAACAACTATGACCACCTTCTTGATGAATTCCAGAAACTGCATCAGAGGAAGGCAAAACAGTAAGTACAGAAAAAATGTATAAAGGACCAGAAAGAAAAAAAGGATAAATCAAAGTGTAAATCTGAGCCTCCACAAATGAAAACAACATTAAAATTGTCAACATGTTTATAGTTAACATTGAAGGAAGGCTTACTATAGTTTTTGTTTTCTATAATAATGATCGTATCACTTAAAAAATGCAGAAGCACACATGAGCCGAAACTCATGTGTTTTAAAAGCCAGTGCATGTGTTTTAAGCCGAGGGTCTTCTGTTATAGGACAATGATAGGACAACATATTCGTCTGTTTTGACTGCTATTTTCTTAATATAACTATTTTTGTAACACTATTATAATGCATTTTGAACTAAAAACATTATTGTCGAAACTTGTGGAAGGGTACTAATAAACTGTTTATAGAAATAACAGAAAATCTGAACATAGGAATCAACAGACACGAACAAAACAGGCACATAAACAACCAGACCAGATAAAAAGAGTGTAAACCCTCTGATAAGAGAACTTTCTGACTGCACAGAGAAAAAGGTTCCAATGAGGTGATGGCATAACCGGAAAAGAACTCAATAAAAACAACAACAACTCCTGCCATACAGCAATCTAGAAAAAAATTGAGCATGCAACCTAAAATCTGTTGCTAATTTTTTTTATTTTCGAAACTCTAACAAAGGATAGTTATATTATGAGATTGCAACATGCACCCATATATCTTTCTGTAATTTTTTTCTTTTCAAAACACAATCCGCCTGTCTTCGTAACAAATAACCCCACACAGAGACAGTGCACTACTTTTTTTGAAAAGAATGTGACAGTGCATTACATCAGCAAAGAAAGCACCACAAATTATCTCACAGTGCATTACAGCACCAAAGAAAGCACCACAAATTATCTCATGGAAGAATGTTGACATGTGCTGTCTTGGTCTATTTTTTTCTCACCAACAAAACGCAGCATAGCACTGAAAACACATAAGAAACAAAAGACAACGCCAGCTGTTTTTATAAACAACACTGCAATAAAATTACTTATCTCCGACACAAATTATCTCATGGAAAAATGTTGAGATGAACTGTCCTGGTCTATTTTTTTCTCACCAACAAAAAACAGCATACCAGTGAAAACACAGAAGAAACAAAAGACAACACCAACTGTTTTTATAGACAACACTGCAATAAAATTTCTTTTCTCTGTATGCAACGATGGGACTGAGAAAAAGAGGTGAACAAAAAAAACAACACCTCCTTTCAATAAGGAAAAAGAGAGAACTTATATCCACACTAAAAATGGAATAGCCATATCCGTACAAACCTCCTTATTCCTAATCAACAACAATTGGTTCTTAATTTCTTCCCCCTCCTGAGAAACAAACAACTTAGATTGAAATTTAGGGAGCATGGTGATTATATTGAAACCGCACTCTAAAATAACATTCCCTGTTTAAGTTTTGTCTTAAAAGGCACAGCCTATGTTGTCCTATGAAACCACCGCAAGCAGCTAAAAATACGGCAAACTAATATAATCCTTTCTAATACCTAAAAGCAGATGGTGAGGAAGAACAGAAGGAATAGAGGAGTTGGCACAGCAAGAAGAAAGAGACGGTATGCACCGGAAAACAAACTTAAAAGGAGAGAGTAAAAGACCCAAAAGCAGACCCTCAATATCCTGAAAACCACCGGACCACAGCACCGAAACCCCAGAGAAAAGAAAATATTACCTGAGGACCACAACTCGCAGATCAGGAAGAGCACAGAAGCGGACCAAACGTGCGCTACCACGTGGTGTCGGGCAGAGAGAGCCATGGAGAGATCGACAACGCAGCAACCGAACAGCGGAAGAGATTGTGACCAAAAGCGGAGGAATGACGGGCGCACAGTGGTGAAGCACGACGAAAAACCAAATACGCTGACTAAACCATTCTACTCAACACCTAACTGATCCAACGGCTCCAATCGCACACGGAGACGAACGGCCAGGATTTAAAAACTGTTCTATCTACAGTCCCACGTGCATCGCACGCCAGACAAAGTTTATATAGTTTTAATTACTCTTCTTTAAGCTACTCTACTGTTTACTCATCTACCAAACATAGCTACTTAAAAAAACTTGCCCTCGGAGGTTCGATATAACATGATTTAGGAATATCTGCCGAACAGTGTATATGCACAACTAGAGTAATCATTTTGCAAGTATGTCCAAAGAAAATTTCAAATTTTTAAAAAATGCCGAAACTTAATTCCAGATGCATGTAGTACCGAAGCAAAACTACAACAACTGAAAAAAAAACCACTCCAGGTTTTTGTGCATACACTCATCATGGTACGAATTAAGTATCTAATCCCCTTGATTTAAAGTTATAAGAATAACAATTTTATTAGTTGTTGATTTATCTCATATATCTATAATCGATAGAAAAAGATACTATTTTTGGATAAACATATTGTAACAGATATTTCTTGTCATCCTACATTTGTAAAAAGCCAAAGATAGTATAAATGCATGCAAGGTTACACTTGAAAGTATCCTTTATTGATTGGGAGCGTGTGAAGACTAACACAAGTGAACTGCGTCTTTAATTATTTTTTGACTGCAATACTTATTGATCGATACAAATAGTTCCTGGTATCTATTTCCAATTTCAATCCCGGCTCTATTTGTTTATACAATGAGGTTATAGGTATCTGACCAGCATCTTCTTGACTATAGCACTACATTTTGCAGGAACTAAATATCACCTCTCCAAAAGGGAAAAAAAAGTCATCTATGATGCAGGTTGCACATGACTCCATCTATCTTGATCGTCAGGATCAATTGGATTGATATAATAATATTGGTTATTTCGAATGTATGTTACACCAGACCATATACCCCGTACCAGTAATATGCTCACAAATACCATGCTACCAAATGTGCATACGACCTGAACAAAGATAAGACAAATGGAAGTTAAAACATGGTCTTGGTAGATAGGTAAGGTAACATTCAAATCAATCCTTGATTCAAGTTGATTTAGCTCAAGCACTTACCAATAGCAAGTATACATCCGCAGTGGACCTGACACTATGTTATTGACAAGAATGACACACAAATTCATTGTTCTGGGTAAGCTACGAATCTACAGTCGTGAGCCATGTTCAACTCATGTGATGAATATACAATGTTGGGTACGAGACAGAACAGTTGTGCAGCAGTACTGCAGTAATATAAACAATTAAACATTGATATTTAATACATCACCTAGTTCAGTCCTTGAACCAAAACCGAATATTCAATGCAGAAAATGCACATCTACTGATGGGCACCACATACTTACCACATAACCCAACAAATTAACATCTTATATTCTAGACCTAAACAACACCAACCAAACTTCATACATGCAAATATATGTACTTACCAGCAAATTATTCGCGGAACATAACAAAATTCAAGTCAATAATGTAACTTTTGTTTCACAAATATTCAACCAAGTAACATAAACTGAGCAATAAGGTACCTCAAGAAGGGCCTTGAGAATCCAAAGGAAGGTCAGTATCAACACTCCATTCACCGAAAACCGCACCTGGCATTCATTTTTTATCAGTAAAAGGCTACTTCAATTTAATACAAACTGGTAACCATCCTAAGCATTAAAATTTAAAACTAATCATCAATTATAAGCAAGGAAGGGATTGAGATAGAGGTACCAATTTAGAAGGGATCGAAGGGGGCAGAACAGATCGGACGGCTCTCCTGACTTTCCTCGAGATATTCCTGAAAACGTTGTACAAAAACTGAACTAGCAAGTCCAAACTCCGATCCTCCTCTTTCTCCTCTTCATCCTCCGATTCGTAATCCAAGTCGATGTTTTCGCCACGGTCGTATCGGGATCCGACCCAGGCACGTGCGTCGGGCGTGACGACGACTGCGTCGTACGGGGATCGGCGGGAAGAGAAGGCTTTGAGATTCGTTCGGTGGAATCGGGTGGGTAAGAGCGGGTTTGGTATTGATCGGACGGTGGAGCTGGAAGGAGAGGAGGCCGGGATGGAAAGGAAATAGAGAGAGGAGGATGCCATTTTGGAAGAGAGAAGGGAGAACGAAACTGGAGAGACAGGAACGGCGAGGAGGATAGAGAAAATTTTCCAGGCTTTTGGATTAACAGGCCGGGCTTATTTGGGCTGCGGTCAATAGCACTAAGGTAAGTTTTTTTTATAATAAAAAATAGATATTACTTACGACAATCAGACTTAACTTAACGCAATCAATCAGAGCAGCGCGCTCCCTTCCCTCAGGTGCGTGATAGAGACAGCGTATCTCCCTCTTTCCCTTCGCACATCCATTCGCTCCCCTCTCCTCGCCTCCATTCTTTTTTCCTTCGCACATCTCTTTGCTCCCCTCTTCTTAGGACCGTCAACGGTACCCTTTTAATCGTTTACTCTACCCGTATCGTATTCGATAAGACGGATATGGGTAAGATTTTATTTTCGTTAAGTTATCGGGTATGGGTATGGATAAGAAAAAATTTTCGTTAATTTATTGAGTAAGGATAAAGGTAACGCTATTTCGTAACCGTTATTTACCCATACTGTTATATATATAATATATAATTGATAATCATTAATGGAGAAAGATATGATTAAAATATCCAATTAATATGTTAATAACTAATAAGTCAATTCAATTGATAGATTTAACTGAGACAATATACTACGTTAATAATTTATAATTCATGATGATGAGTAAGTAAACTTTTAATTATTAATTAGTTATATATATTTTTCTGATAATTTACATGAGAAGATATTATATGATTTTATTATATTTAAAGTATTATTCAATTTTGCACTTTATTAATATATTTATTTGATATTATTTATTCATCCATATTGTAAATTTTTTATTGAATTATTATTATCATTATTATTTATTTTCTACTGTTACCCTACCCTTATCGTTAATTCATAACGGGTAAGGATAGGGTACGGGTAAGTTAATTTTTAACGGATACGGGTAGGGTATGGGTAAAGAAAATTTTAATGGATGCGGGTAACGAAAATGTCTCTACCGTACCCATTGACAGCCCTACCTCTCCTCGCCTCCATCCTCTTCTCCTTCGCGCATCTCTTTGCTCCTTTCTCCTCACCTCCATCCTCTCATGCACATCCCTTCCTCCTCATCTCCTCATCTCCTTCTCCTCCTCACATAGCTCTTCTCTTCGATTTGCACGCATTTTCCAATTTCCTCATCTCTTTCTCTCTTTCTCTTCATCCTTATTCTATTTGCTCCTCTTCTTATTAATCTCCTTTGATTTTACGATTCTCTATAAGGGAGTAACTTAAAAAATTTCATATATTTTGGATCAGATCAGGTATTGAAACAATGGAGATTGAGAAGGGTGAGAAAAGAGGAGATATTTTGATCTGATTTTGCTACGATTTGGGAGTAATAAATAAATATCAGGGAGTAAATAACGAATACAGGGGAGTAAGTAAGTGGAGAGTATATGAAATTTTTTGGAAGTAACTAAATGAATATAAGGCAGTAAATACTAAGTATAAGAGAGTATCTAATATATATAAGGGAGTAAATAAAATTCAGATCTGATTATGCTATTATTTGGGAGTCAATAAATGATGATAAGAGAGTAAATAATAAATATAAGAAAGTATCTAATACATATAAGAAAGTAAATGATATTCAGATCTGATTATGATATTGTTTGAGAGTAACTAAATAAATTTAAGGGAGTAAATAATGAGCATAAAAGAGCATGTAATACATGTAAGAGAGTAAATAAAATTAAGATCTAATTCTGATATTGTTTGAGAGTAACTAAATAATTATAAGGACGTAAATAATAAGTATAAGGGAGTATCTAATACATGTAAGGAAGTAAATAACATTCAGATCTGATTATGCTATTTTTTGAGAGTAACTAAATAAATATAAGAGAGTAAATAATGAGCATAAAGGAGTATCTAATACATGTAATAAGGGAGTAAATAATATTCAGATCTGGTTTTGATATTGATTGGGAGTATTTATATTATACTAGAGAAGTATATACTTGCTCATGCGTCAGTAGCACTGGAAATGTGAAGGGAGGAAAAATAGAGGGAACAAAAGGAACAAAGGAGACAAAGGAACAAAGAAGACAAAGTGATAGGGGACAGTGCGAGAGGAAAAGGGAGGCGAGATGAGAGAGGAAAGGAGTGGTGAACCGCACAGAAGCATGTGGATAAGACAAGAAGGGAGAAGCCTGCATGTGAGAGGGAGGCGCGCATATGACGTGAGATGTGCGAAGAGAGAGAGGTGTGCGTGATTCGAGACGAGAGGGGAATGGAGGCGTGTAAAAATTGAGTGAGGAGAAGAAGAGCGTGATAGATGGAGTGCGCTTTCCATTTTTAGACTAGCGATTTTCAATTTCCATATTTGGTGTATATATATATATATATATGATTGTTTGATTGCTTGAAGGTCTGATTGTACTTATCAACATCGAAAAAAATAAAGACTTAAGTTAAATTTGAAAATTGATTACTGCCATCTGCACAATTTTGCCATCGCTTGATCAAAATGACCATAAAACAAACGAGATGAACATTTAAATAATCAAAGTGAGCATATACAAACAAATAAATTCAATAAAAATAAGTTGAATATGCACATAAAAATCTAAACAAGGATGACAAAATCTATTTTTTTTGTGTTTACTTTGATCATCTATATGTTCACTTGGGATGTGTTTGGCAACGGAATGAATAAACTTATTCCAAATAAGGCTTATTCGGGATGTTGCCAAACGTCCTTTGAATAAGCCTTATTCCGAATAAGGCTTATTCAAACCCCTTATTCTAATACCACCTCTATGGTGGTATTAGCTCTTATTCGGAATAAGAGGAGAGAGGAGAGAGGAGAGAGGAGAGAGAAAAGCTTATTCCAAAAGTTGAATAAGCTTATTCCGGCGGTTGCCAAATACACCCTTGATTTATTTTATGCGTTCCCCTTGTTCAAGCGATGGCAAAACTACATATGACAGTTACTATTTCTCGTTAAATTTTATTAATAAGTGGATTTAAATTTTAAATTGAAATGATATGCGAGGCTATATCTGTGAGTATAGATTTGTATAATAAAAATAAAACTATATATTTAACATAGTGATTACATCAGTGTGTTAATCAAGTCAGAACGAAAAATAAATGATGAAATCAAAAGGTTATTAATTAATTAATTATTCACAAGTTTAAACAAGGAAAACTAATAATACCGGAACCTTTTTAGATTTTGGATAGATTATGTTTCATACATTTACTCAATACTATTTCGTTATTCTGATTCAAAGAATTTTAGCATCATCAGTCGTTAAGGGGAAAATAGAAAAGCTTAACCAAAGGAACTGATCAATGATACATTGTGTCACAGTAATAAACCTATATAATAACCAAAAAGGTGCAATCAGCCAATTACCATGTTCTATATACATGCTAGCTTCAACAAAAAATAATCTAAAAGATAAGGGAAGCCACAATTAAAAGTCTGGAATGTAAAACTATACATTCTTTCTTGAAATTTTAGTAGAGTTAACGCCGTCATGGCATGATTGAGTTCCAGTTTGTCATCAATCCATCATCATGCACTCTACAAGGTGGATAAATTGTGAATATAAAGTGACAAAATAAACATGATGACATAAAATTTTGAAGATGTAATTTCTCGCGTATGTAAATAGAACTAATTAAATTTTACCAGAATTATACATTGTGTCTGGTTGCACAAAGTCCATTTGTAACATACTGCAGAGATCAACATCCCACGATCCGGATGACTGCATTCAATGTTAAAATTTTAAACATTATTTACTAAGTACGTCAATAGAGCTTGAACCATTTATTATTACTCTGATCTGGCAAACAAAAATGACACAGCAAGTGGGTTTTTTATTTTCTCAGCAGAAGAGAGGGAAAAAGGTCCCTCGTAGACAAGGGTTTTATGCTTAAACTGACTGGTACATATGAATAATCAACAATGCAGTTTTTGTATTAACAATATAATGCATAGAAGCTTTTGATAGATACAGTGTGGAACCATACTCAGAGGATTCAAGTAATTTATGCCATTACTAAATTAAAGATGCATTATCTATAGGATGTAGGAAATTATGGCAATTACCTGAGGTGTTGATACAGAGTGAGGAATTCTAGGTTGCTGCATGTCATTTGAAGTTGCAATATCTCGAGGGTTTAATCCATAAAAGTTTAAATTTGTATTGCCTGAACTCGGTACCAGTCCCAAGTATGAAGCGGTACAATTTGGGGGAAAAAGCACCTGCAAAATTGCCATTCAAAATTCACTAAGAGTTCTAAATTATAATATGTGTTAAGATTAGTTGAAGAGATATCATTACTGAAATATCACATGGTGAAGGTCCTTTTTATATACTAGGTAATATGTGTAAAAGAAAACATATATTACTTCTCTGGAGATTATCTCCTCTACATCAAAATTTGCTTCTGGGCACATGGCTGCAAGCTTCATTGACAGAAACTACAAGACAAACTAATGACTGTAAAAACTAAAGATACAATGAACAATTGAATCAAGAGTAAACATACAAAAAATTTAATAAATGTGATTTATACCTCAATTTGGCGCTGGAGTGATTGCACATAGTTGATGATCTCATCAAGCATCATAGCCTTTCCTGTTATCTGTCAAATCATTGGTTCAATATTAATTGATAATGCCCAAAGTATCATAGATTTGACCAGAATGTATATTGTAAAACATTGTTAGAATATCAACTTCAGACCAGTGCCAGTACCTTATTGCAACCTGGAACAAGGTCTTGAAGAAACCGCATTCTCTCGCTAATCTTCTCCCTCCTTATCTACAATCCACATTATCCACGATAGATATATAAAATGCCCATATATTCTTGTGTGCCTCCAACAAATTCAAATTCTATGCAAATTCATTACAAGGTGAGAATTACATTGTGCTCAAGGGGTTCCAAATTTAACCATAACATCTTAAGCTTCCCTCACTTTCTTATGTACAAAGATTAGAGGAGCATGAAAGAGGAACTCTTCTTGTCAACTTTAATAAAACAAATTTCCGAAAGCAGGAACTTCCAATATTTAAATTCTTTTATTTTTTTGAATAGGATGTTTAAATTCTTTTATTTGTTGGACAAAATATTATGTTCTGCATTTGAACATCACTTTAAGAATGTAATTAGGATTATATGACTAAGCCTTATGAGCACAAATTTAAGAGTTATTTAAAGTACTCTTTCAGCGAGGCTGTGGCTGTTGGTCGCTTGGCCCCTTTTTGCTCTCACGTGAACAAACTGCTCTTGCTTTTCTTCGCTACGGCCACATACATTTTTGGTATTACTAGGTGGTCGCTCTATTTCTTGATGAGAATCAACAATCTAGTAGTAAACCAGAAAGAAGATTGGCCATGAAACATTTAATTTCCTGAATCAAAGTCTCAACAAATGAACAGTACCAGCATGCACATGCATGTACTGATACCATATCAACATATATAAGACCAGAGAATGTCACAAATAGCTCGTATAATTACCAAAACATACTGAGCAGCCTAGCATTAATGATGCCTGCTGACGGAAAAAACTAACAACTGACTTGTATGGAAATTGTTCTGTGATAATGGCTAATTAAAGTAACCAACCTGTTTCATTGTGATGTTTTACTAAGAGGTTCATTTAAAAAGAAACTTTCTTACTTTGCAATGCTGTTGTGGAGAGCTTGAAAGCATGGAACGGCGTTTTCTTTTGTTTGTGTTGTTACTTAAAGTCATATCTGATAAGAGATAATGTGGTTATTTTGGTGAAATTTTATAATTGAAAAGCTACATATTATTATACTACATAAAACAATCATCACATGGAGTGCTCACCAGGATTGAAATGGCAATGGTGAAGACCAGTTTTGGCACCAATCTTCTCGTTGTCCAGAAATGTAGGAGGGCTTGAAATATCATGCAAGTAAACTTCATCAACCTCGGCAATTTGATTAGGTGTATACATCTACAAGCATAGTAAATAAGAATCAATGGAATTTCTATATCATATAATTTGTATTCTTACTTTGATCCATGTGGAACTTCATACAAAATCTATTGTTTATATATATACGTTTGTATACTCAGCACATTCTCTGATACATTAAAAATATATAATTATGACTACATTTTTTATACAACCTTAAACTGAAGGTTGTTAATTAAGGTTGCTTCTTTTTATGCTGACCTGTTTCATATGTAAATATAAAGAGCAAGAGCAAACATGATCTACGTTTACTGCGCTGGTGTAATAGTGTTATCCAGAATGAGTGTTAACTGGCAACTATAAAAACATCAGAACTGTTGGTGTGGTGATAATTGATAAAATTGGCACTGGGAACCTTTAAAACAGACATTAAACATACAAAATTAGAAAGGAATCCATAGTCCCATACTCTATATAATAATTTACTTAATATTTAATTCCACTGAAGTTAAGCACTCTGTAAATAAATGGAGTTATTTGAGCATACTAAAGAGAGCGAAATAAATATTCAAGGACCCATAAATTTTTCTGTCCTGCTTCTCACATTATATAGTTAAAAGTGCCATTGAGTTTTGTAAAATCAATTAAAAGTTTAAAACAGACAAACCGTCATGATCAATAACCTTACTGAATTGTAGGATACTTTTCAAGACAATTCTTCTCTCTTAGACAATCCTGAGTCCCTGACGGAACTCTCCTAAAATTTAAAAGAAAATTACAGTTTACATTAAAACTAAAGAAATCATAGCTAGCGATAAGAAAGGACAAAATACCAACTGAATTTTTCATATAAATTGGGCACTATAAAAGCGCTTAATCTAGAAAAAAATTTTGTGAATTTGATAATATTTCAAAAGCAACGAGAGAAAAATGTGTAATACCAGTCTACAAATGTCTTGTAAAATAGATTAAAAAAACAAAGAACTAAACAATGGAAGAATTATTATTAAGATGCACACCGTGAACAAAGAATAACTAGTACACATTGTTTTCTGGAAGTGGAAACATAAAAAAGTAAGAATGGTGACTGAAAACCATACCAAACAAGCAGGGTTGAATAGTAAAAGGCTCGCTTTTAGAAGAAGAACATTGTGGGATTGCACTGCACATAGAAGGGAGGTGAAATTTTCCCTTGCTTCACCCTTTTTAACTTTTGTAAAGGGTAGAGTTGTTAACCACAACCCAACTGCCCCTTTGTTAAAAAATTGTAGTAAGAAAAGGTAATGATGACATCTTACGGATGCCAAGTGTAAGCGCATGCATTGGTTCACTTTAATGACCCTAATATTATACAATATATACGGCACGGTAATTATACAATATGAAAGCTCTTTTAGTATGATTAATGAAGTGCGAGGCCTACTTAATGATAAATGCTATCCATCGCCATCATAAAAAACCATTGTGATGGCATGACTTGATTTGGAGGGAGTGGTTCATATTTAATTTATTATATTTTTTATGTTGGTTTGTAGGAAAGCAAGATTTTAAACGATTCAATTCATGACAAAAAAAGAAAGGCTGTGAACAATCTAATTAAAAAAAAATTAATGAATAATTTATTGTTAGTTGATGCTTTGCTACTACTTGATAGGATTCGGAGAAAATCCTTAATATTTTTAAAGTAAAATGTTAAGAGATTTACGCAGAACAATACGTCTAATGATTCCGACAATAGTTTGACTAATCAAGAAATTATATATTCGTAAATTTACTAATACTACGTAAACTTTGTGCATAGAATAGTTTGGTCAAGATATTGTGGTTATGATGTGAGTGGTGAAAGAGCTTATATAGTAAACTTGTTCAAAAAATTGTGTGGTTTTATTCTTTATAACAAAACATATTACTTATGGTAAATTTAAAATCGCAACTTTCCAAAAGATTCAAAATTTCATTTTAACTCTCAAGTTTTTATATTCATATAGGTAAGATGGCGATATGAACCAAATATAATTAATTAATACAAGCTGATTTTATGTTGATTGAGAATTACAAACGACTGACTATTGATTAAGCAGTACACTCTGATAACAAATGCAAGAGGGAGCTTTGTTTGAGCGCCCAAACAATACTCCCCAAGTCTGTTTTACCTTCTTTCTCCCTTGTAGTTAGATAATTACACTAGTAAAGTTATTATTATTTGAAAGGTACTTCTTGAATACCAAGTTTTGAAACTTTGATGGAAGAGCAAAATCTTTCTACTGACACACAAATAAAAAACACACACACTGGCAAGTGGCTACTATTTACCTTTTTCTTCGTTGCCAGCCTACATCTTCCTCACTCGTCTAGAATAAAATAGTTCGTGCTAGAAGTAATCCGGATTCCCTGTAGACACGGTGTAGGGCACATATGAGCCGTCTGATCCTGATTGTACGGTTTATTTTTTACGGACCTATCAATTTATGTTACATGCACGGAGCTCCCTTGTCCATTAGATCTTGATCAGAATGCCGCGCTACACCATGTATTGCGCGGCAGCGGATCTCAATTTGTACTAGAAGTGGTTGGATTTGCTAATTCCTCTGTATTAAAAAAGGTAGGTACCATAATTTTCCGGCTATCGCCATAAAAGTTGGGTTACCAATTCGATTCAGAACAAGTAGTAAAAAAATAATATCTATATTTGTATTTATTAAGCCAATATAAATATAGATACAGTATTGGACGAGAGCCAGCTCTTAGTCACTATGTATCTCAAGTGAGAGATTGCTGGTTCGAAATCCGGCTGGAGGGATCTTTTATAGATATTTAATTTAAAAATAAGTTTGGAAGCTTGACCCCTAAATTATCCTAAAAAATAGATAAAATATGGACGAATATAAACATCACTATTAATTGATAGGGAGCGCACAATTAATGAATAAGAATTTGAAAACAGATTCAAAACGGATAAAAATTGGATACTTTCATCAAGAAATATTTAAGTATAAAACAAACAAGATATTAAATAATAAAACAAATTTTTGGAATAGCAAAATTGACAACTATTGCATGCATTATTTGAGACTTATAATTGCCATTACGTATATGAATATTTACATATTTCATAAAAAAAGGAAGAGAGAAACTAGAAATTTGATCTAATTTAAATTAAATACAATGATGCAAATACAAACATCTAGTATGCACTATGAACGTATGGATAAGTGAATGAATATCAATATCTGTACATGTACATATGGATAAGTGAATGAATGTTTTATTTATAGATACATATAATCGATTTAAAACATTATATTTGTGTCATGTCATTAAAATGAAACCAAATTATAAAGTGCCACATAAGTGCTCATTAGAATAATTAAATATTTAATATTAAACCTTCATGAGATTATGCGAAACATAAGGCGTGATTATGAATTATTTGAACGAAGTCCAAAAAGTTATTTGTCTTTCTCTTTGAATTCTACAAGTAACAATTCTTGGAAGAAAACGATATATCTGGCTTTGATTGATTGACAAGGAAATCTTTTTACTAAAACATAAGGAATCTTGTCAATCCTTTTACACAACTGTGTAGAGAACAGAGCAGGTCTGAATCTGACAGAAGCAGAGTTGAGAGAAATTGGAAGAGCTGGATATGGAATATAGTCAAAGGGAAAAGACTATACCTGACACATTAATTTTGTACTGGAATGAAGTCATCTTCCCTGTAGAGTTTGATTCTTTGTGGTCTTTTAAGTTTTAAATATTCACTTTTCTCTCTCTTGTAAGATTCATATATCAGTACGTCAGTAGTAAACGCGGCTTGAACACTCTTTTGTATTGTAGTGATTCTTGCTAATGAGAGCTAGCTGCTATTAGATAGTTTGTCAAAGTATTTACATTGTAGAAGGTTATTTAGTAATGCATTGTTAATCTGAATATTAAAATGATTCTATCATTTCTAACTATAATTTCTAGACGTTACTTGATGTCAAGTTTGTCTACAAAAGCAGTCATTTAAAACAGTACAGTAGTACACTATGTTTCTTCAATTTTTTTTTATTTTTTACTAAATTCTTGCTGAAATTTAAATGTAATCAAAGCGAAAGACACATGTCAATAGCTTTACTTATATTACTGTAAGTCGAGTGATGTGTAATTCTAATGAAATTAAAGCAAAATTGATACGATATCATTTATTGTTGATGTCAAAAAATCTTAGGAGATGTGTGTCTTAACTGACATCAGAAAAATCTTAGTTGTTCCCATCATCAATTAATGTTTTAACTTTATGCATTCTTGACCAGTGGTTTTTTTTTTTAGGGACAGGTGGCACCGTACTGACAAATTATATTAAAAGAATATTAATATGTACAAGAGTAGGAAAAAATTAAAATAAAAAGAAAAAAATAAAAAACGAAGAAAAAAACTTTACAACACGCCTAAATTGCAAAGGAACAGTGTAAAACTCCTAAGTGTGTTTTAGGGCTGTCAACGGTACGCCATTTACCGTTATATCGTTTCGTTTAACCGAAATGGAACAGTTGGTGGCATAGAAAATTATATCATTTTTTAAGTGGCATGGTTGATGGCACAGTTGGTTATACTTTTTCGACCATTTCAACCTCCTTTCAAACTGTTTTATGTGTAATATACGGTTGATGATACAGAAATTTATTTCGTTTAATAAATGAAATGATAAGTGCCATGTCAGTATTATACCGTTTAATAAGTGGCACGGTAACAATTTGATGTCATTTCGTGCCACTTACCACATTTTGACAGCCCTAGTGTTTTTAATCCAGTTGTCCACGTCTTCACACATATTCTTGACCAGTGTCATCCTTCTTACCTTTTTTATTTTTTATTTTTAGTGAAAGTGATATCCTTCTTAGATTTACAGATACTACATAATACCTTATTATTTCTTTTCCTTTTCGAGGCAACATGTTGGACTTTATAATATATCATAATTGTTCTTTAGTTCCTGATAACAGGAGTTCTACAGTTCATATTGGAGAAGAGAAGAATCATTTCATGTGCAATGTAATGGTAAATTCAACTTAACTATTATAACATATAAGTACGGCTCTGAATTTTAGTAAACGAACCTAACATATCAGAAGTCTGAAATTCTTGAGGCACGTACCCAAAACAAAAATATTCCTGAGCCAGTGATATTTCGATGTCTATCTTGCTAAATTATTTGAATATATGATGTGTGTCAGCGTCTGCCGTTTGTCATCTATGTCATAGTAATTAATGAGTTCGTAATTTTGAAAAGATTAAAAATAAAACAATATAATTAAAAATTTTCTTGTATTTATAAGAGCAAAATTAAAGTCCAATGCAGTGAAATATTCTAATGCATGAAACTCTCCCAGCTATATAATGCACATTAGATTAAAGTCCAATGCATGAAACTCTCCCAGCTATATAACCAAAACAGTCGGACACGACACGCATTCTTTGTTGTGAATGATACAGAGAATCAGGACAAATTCTCACAAATCTTTATTGCCATTTGTTTGTGTTATATGCGAGATTAGTTGCTTTATCAGCCTTAGTATTAGATACTGATTCATTTTAGCTCTCTAAATTGGAAATAGGAGTTTATGGCATGTATCTAGATAATATCTGTTAATGTTAACTATAAATTGAGGCGCTGGCCTTTTGTATCTATATGAAATAGACTTACCTTGTAATTTGAAAAAGATTAGAAAGAAATAAAATCAGAGAGAAGAGAGTTTTTGGGAGTCTTGTGTTTATTGTGATTACCCTCTAAAAGTCATTACTTTTCTTAGTTTTCTACTTTCTAGCCTTAGAATTGCACCTAAACCTCTGGCATAACGACAGGTAGGCACCGTTTGGATGCGTTGAGAAGAAGGTAGAAAGAAGGAAGAAGGGAAAAAATAAATTATAAACAATCCAAACTCTTCACAAAGTTACACACTTCCCAATACTTTTTCCCACTTCTTCCCTTCTTCCCTTCTTCCACACATATCCAAACGGAGCCGTAATGTCCAAGTTTTTCCATAAAAATTTTATTTTGATTGAATTAAACAATAAGGGCCGTACACCGCACTGTATCCGGTCGTTGAGAGTTGAGACTATCACTATTTTAATATCACTTGCTTGCTGAATTTATATATATTTTTAGAATTTTTTATTGATAAGATTACAAGTAAAAATAACTTGACATTGTGCTGACGGAGACACAAATATTCAGCAAATTAAATTAGTTATGAGCATTGTTTGATTATAAGGAAGATTGTCAAATGTAGAAACTTTTTAGTTTATTTAGCACACTAAAAAAACTTCTGGACTTTTTTTTTAACACCTATATTTATACTAAATTATTTTAAAAATAAAAAATTTGGCACATAAATGCATTACAAATCAATTGATTGGTCTTAACTCTTAAATCCTTTTTTGAACTCAATCCAAAAGTTCTTAAATTAAACTCACAACTGTCTCTGTAATTTTAAATTCATATTACCTTTAATCTTATTAATTTTATCATATTGTTACCACTAAACAGGTGCACAGTTTCCTTTTTGCCGTAACGACGGAGTCACGGAGATAGACTACTATCCATCTTACCACTTTCCAGTTTCCAGGCAACCCTCGTGAAAACAAGTAAAAAGCACTCTGCTCCTGTTAGACAGGAGCTCCCAATAGCTTTAAAACTTTTTTATGTAATTACGAGAAAGTTTACGATGCTAGTATTAAATACAATTATACAAATATTAGTTCGTCGATCCTATGGTATTAAAAATTGAGACAGTCATTAATTAAAAGCTACTCAAGTCCATTTATATATCAAAATAATTTGAACATCATTTTTTTTTTTTACGTTTTCAGATAGGAAGAAAATAATAATCCTAAAAATTCTAGACCATTTGATATTCACAGCAATAATTCTAGACCACTTTATCAAGTCATTCACAGCAATGATATTCACAGCAATAATAATCGAGCACTTTATCAAGTACATTGTGTATGCAGATCAAATTGAGCACTTTATCAATTAACTGTTTTCAATTTTATAAAGTCTTAACACACTAGCCAATTAGTCCCGTATATTGTATTATAATACATAGTATTATAGACTAACTCATCATGTTTCAGTTCACGCCACTGTATTATTGATTTAAGGCGGAACTGTTGAAAATTTCCTGTTTAGTGTTTACTAGAATTAGATCATCTAGCAGCGTAGATTGCCACATAATATCGCAGACAGAAAATCCAATGAACTTAAAAAAGTTTTATCTTTTCTTGGAATGTGAAATGTTGTCCGTACACCTAATGGAGTGCTAATGGTGGATATAAAGCTAAATCTCGTACACGATTATCCGGTTTAACAAAGCAAAAGCCACGTAAAAAAAGGTGGTATTATTTTATTGATGACTGTAATATTTAGGTATGAAAATGGATGCACACCTTTCTATAGAAACGAGATACTCTGGTCGGCCGACCAGAGATTTTATCGACAGTTCTTTTGATCGTTTAATTTAATTTCAACAGTTAATGAAAGTTTAGTGAATATTGAATAATATCAGATCGATAGACCCAAAAAAATATAACCGTTGAGATTAAATCCAACAGCTCATATCAGAAGACGTTTACTTGCCATTTAAAAAAAAAAAAACCAGGATCCGGATCCCCTTTCGTCAGATAACTTTTTGAAAGTAATCTACGTACCTATACTATGTACATATTGTATCAACCCAACTCTCACCTAATAATTAGCAGCATTATTTTATTTTAAATCAAAAAGTACAATTTCTTAACGGAAAATTGCTTATTTTCTCAATGAAAAAAAATAAAGTTCATCGAATTAATAACAAGAAGCTTATTTCTGTAATTAGATGTCACATATATACTATTGAAGTATTGAATAATTAAAAGAACGATAACATTCCGACTGCACGAGAACATAATTAAATACGATGATGGATGATAAAACATTAAAATAACACATAATTACGTTTTGTTTTTCTTTTTTTTTTTGAAGCAATACGTTTTGTTTTTCTTGAAAGGGATAAATAGTTTGAGTGTCTAATTAAATATAATTAACAAGATAACTTATAATCCTAGGATTCAATCAAAAAATAATAATAATATTATTGAAGGGAATTAAGAGACGTGGAATTATTGCAGGAAACGGAGTTACAAGAATTAGAAGATTGGAGGGGCTGGAGAGTAAACCCACACGGAATTTATGAAGAGGAAATGGATTGGCAGCAAAAAGCTAGATTAATAAATGGGTTCTTGAAAGAGATTTAGAGCACTAAACTTTTTCCTGACTTATAATAATAGAAAAATGAAAAGTCTTATTAATTTTGTCTCTAGATTTTGATGAGATATATGAGACTGAGATCTATAAAAATTATTTGTTTATTTAAGAGTTTTGGGTCGGCTCAAGGAAAGATTGTAACTTCGAAAAAGGATTTATATTTGCATCAGGAAATTATTTGTCAGTAGATCAGAAAAATTCTCTTGTTATTCCGTTTAATTTTTAGAGGAAATAAAAAACAAATCTTTTGAATCTAGTGCTAACAAAGTACCAGAAGATGATGATGATATGTCCTTTTTTGTACCAATATTTTTTTTTATCTCTGATTCAGAATAAGATGTGCAATTTGTGAATTCTTCCCAACTATAATATATCATTGATTAAATAATAAAACATCTACTGTAGATATTAGTCAGTTGAGACCTGGAAGTCTAATAACTATAAATTTAAAAAATTACTAAGAACCATGTTGGAAAGGTGTTGGCTCAGACTAGGTAATTTGGCTGAATATACAAAAAATAGTTCTGAAATCTAATTTCACGAGAAAAAAATATGTTGAAGGAAACACAATCAATTTTTCTTGGGAGATGTATCTGAAGAGAAGTCATGGGACAACTTCAGCCTTCAGAAGTTATAGGACAGTAATACTTCGGCAGCAAAATAATTAACAAATAGGAAGTGAAAGGTGGCTAGAGTAGCAACGAAGGCGGGGACACCTAATTGCACTGCGTTGGCATGTAACAATTCTCTAATCTGGGTTCTTAAGCATGTCGATCGGTCGATCATCTAAGAATTTCCAGAACACCAGTATAAGTAAAACTACATGTATCCATTACAGAAAAGGTTTCTATGTAACAGTGGTAGTTCAATTAATGAAAAACATAATCTTCTAGCTTGAAGAATTCTTTTTTAAAACAACTTGTAGCTTGAAGAAGAATTGTTTGTACTAGTAAATTAAATGCAAGGTGGTTAGCAAGTAAAGGATTTAGAATTAATGAACATGGCCGGTAAATATTTGTGGAGATACAATGATGTACATATACGCAAAGGCTTGTGGGAGGATTACCAAGTCTATGTATAAAGATAGTTTCTGCAAACAATAAATTTATTGATGTTGTTATTAATAAAGTACTCCATGATGGTAGGCAACTAAAGTTTGGTTAAATAGTTGGGCAAGCGATTGTGCACCTGTTAAAGTTTTGGAACTTCAACAATTACAAATTTCTTTTTAGATAGGCTAAAATCAGTCGCGACTGATGGATGAGATCGTCAACTACGATCAAATTTCAGTTTTCAAAATTCTAACAATCAATCCGAACCGTTCAATGTGTTCTCCATATTGAAATCTCGATGTAGACAAAATTTTATATTTTTCTAAATTTTTTTTTATTTGTTTGATATTTTACAAAATTCTTAATTTAAAAAATTCTGGACCCTTCAATAACTATGATTTTTAAAAAAAAAGTAAATAAAATCAGAAAAATATAAAATTTGGTCTCAAATGAGATTTCAATATGGAGAACATATTGAAATTAGTCAATAGAACCTCAAAAGTTGAGATATAATCGTAGCTGACGGGTCCATCTATCAGTCGTGGGCTCGTGGCTGATTTTAACCTCTCTTTTTTGTTTTTATGTGTGTGGTAAAATAATGAGACAAACTTCAAACAGCAACTGATGCCACTTGTTGATATTTTTGCATACATAACACAAAAATTTTGATATTTTTACATAGCACGTGCATGTATTCTCAAGCCTAAAATAGATCTCTATTGAAGAACTAAACGGACAACTCATCTCAACTTTCATTCTACCTACCTAATTGCAGCCACTCATCATCTAACCTTATTTATCGTTTGTAAATCATGGTTGTCTTTACTTGAGTTTAAGATAGATTTTCTATTTAAAGAGAAATGTACATGTATATATTAATGACACGAGAAATCAATGAATTAACAGAAAGTGCATCTTCTCTTGTCTTGATCTTATTAGGTTTGATGGTTTCAGAGCACCAGATGTTCCACCAATCTTTCCTCCCTCTACCAATGTTTCACATTTATTTACAACGATTATAGTTCCTAATTCATACCCTCCTTCTTTAAATGACTCAATTATCTTATTCAATCTCTCAATTTTCTATGAAATTGAATAAACAAGTTCAGCTAGTATGGAAACTCCAGATCATATCTCTCTCCATGAATATGGCATCTTCAAATTTGTCAATCTACCTTTTCCAACTCTCACCACCATTAGCATTGCTTGCAAAATTGAGATAAAACCTCACTTACCTCAAGTGTTAGAGAGAAAGACTAATTGATTTTGGGATCATCGGAAATAGTGTTGGATACAACTTGGCAATAAGAGATTTAGAAAGAGACGATTTATCCCAAAATCTTAGTTTTGCTCGTGCTACACAAGTTAAGTATGGTTATCTCAGTTTGGCCGATGGTGTTAACAATGGTACAAGGTGAAGAAAGTGAATTGATAAATTTGAAGAAGGCATATCCATGGAGAAGTGGTACGATTTGGGATTGCCATGCTAGCTAATTTGTTCTGTTCAGTTTTGTAGAAATTGGAAGAATTAGTAAGATAATTGGGTCATTTGAAGGTGGGTGTGAATTACTTGTACAATATTAGCACTTGATCATACGGTCTCACATTTCAAGTTCTTTCATTTCTCACATTACATGCTTATAGTGATGCAGATTGAACCGGGTTTCCCAATGATCGTTGATGACTTTTGGATTTTATATTTATATAGAGCAAAATCTCTAATCTTAAAGTTCTAAGACATAAAATTTTCGCTCTAGCACTGAATGTGAATACAGTAGCTTGGTACAAATGAAGTAACAGGAATTACATCTTCTCCTACCTCTATTCTATCCTATTTCAGGTATATGGCTCAGACAAAGAAGAGGAAGAGAGGAGGAAGAGCTTTGGGGGTTAGAAGGGATTAGTGTCTTAATTAGCTGTTTGGCAAGGAAGATATATGGGACTATTGATATGTTCGCTTGTACTTTGAATTTGGCTATTGTTTGTATTAACTGTGTTGTTGGTACTGGTACAAATGATTGCTGCAACGGTATCAATAGATTGTGGAACCAGTGCAAATACCAGGTTGGGTATTGAAGGGTTTGAGGTTATCAGGAACTGTGAGAGATAAGGCTGTTGTAAGAACTTTTTCATTGTTATTGGAAAAGCGGTGGGTTTCCTGTTGTTTTAAAAAAATGGAAAACCATATGTTTGTTGAGGAACTATTAACTCATTTTCTGTACTATTATAAAATAAATAAATTGTTGAGGAACTATTAACTCATTTTTGCTCCGTAAAATTAGGAAGAAACGAAGATGCATAACTAGTCCAAAAATCATATTTGAGCCTATGAAAATCTGATCCAATTACGCTCTGCCCGTACCAAATTGGAAGACAAAACTCAAGAGTCAAAACATGTTACTTGCACTCATTAGCCCAAACCTAGAAAACACGTTACACTACAGCATGACTCCAAATAGAGATTTGTTATTGCCATTCAAATAGTAATAAGAAAAAAAAAATAATAATAAGTAACAACATACTCGAAATTCTCTTAATTAATATCTGACAAAGCACTGCATATATTTACAAAATCACAGAAAAGATTAGAGAACAGTAGATCATATGAGAACATTTTTAAACTAAAAACAAGCTTCCATAACAACTGGAGCATACTACAATGCCAACATCTAAAACCCAGGACCTCCATACATCAAAACAAGTCAATAGCTTATTCATCCAAATTCACAAGGCTAACATCTAAAAAACCGAGACCTCCATATATCAAAACAAATCTCTAGATTTGCTATATCATTCATCCAAAATCACACGGCGTGAAACCTGGCGACCATCTGCACCACGCATCCGAGAAACACTGGGAACCCCAATAATAAGATCATCATCAGATGCAGGGAACCTGTCAGCATCTTCACCAAAAAAGGAACGCCGCCTGTTACGCCTCTGAATGATAGGAAAGTTGTCAGCATCTTCACCAAAATTGGAACGCCGACTTAACCAGATAGGAATGGCAGGGGACCTGTCAGCATCTTCACCAAAATTGGAACGCCGACTTGGCCAGATAGGAATGGCAGGGGACCTGTCAGCATCTTCACCAAAATTGGAACGCAGACTTGGCCATATAGGAATGGCAGGGGACCTGCCAGCATTTTCACCAATATTCAAACGCCGACCTGGCCGGAAAGGCCTCTCAACAGCAGTGGATCTTGATTGGAATCTGTTGCTTTGTCTTGGTCTATGTCGAGATGCACGGTTTTCGAGATTGTAAGCACACGCGTACCTCTCTTTCCACATGCCTGTATACATCGAAGTACTCCTATTCAAAGTACTGCTGAATTCCCTTTCAAATTTCTGTCTCCACAAGTTGTCATCCAGAGAGAGGTTTCTCATTTCCTTACAGGTGGAACCCACACGTACCACGTCAACACCACGTAAAAGTTCCAAAATTTTAGCTCTCATGTCTATCGAGAGGAACATGAAGCAAGGAGGCAATGGCAAATCATTTTTTAGGCACACATCTATCATCAACGGCAGAGCCACTCCGTCTTTCACCCCACGAAACATCTCCATCAACTGCTCTTGTTCTAATTTATCCATGGCGTTCAAATCCAAACTCAATAATGTCGCAACCTTTGCCAAGTCATAGGAGAAACGGTAGATATCAGGTTTGGTCCCACCAAGATAACCATATATTGTAACCAAGTTGCCAAGCACAGAAAGCTTGACGACCGCCACTTTTTCATTAACGGCCTGAACCTGGTTCACAAAACCAGGGATGGTGTATTCAAGACAAAGAGAAGTGGGATTTGAAGCCCAGCCCTGGGGCAATTTCGACCCGGCTCCTCTGTTAAGAAGAGTGAAGCCCGTATCCAACAAGGCTGCATGGGTGAGCATTATAACCCGGCCAAGAATACCAGAATCCTCACTGGTCTCAGTATCCATGACTTCCACTAGAAAACCAGGAATTAAACGATTCGGGCCCACATCGACTTCCAATGGTACAGTTGTTTGGTTAATTGGAGTTGGGTTCACTGCAGATCCCCAATTGGGGTTATCAATTGGGTTATTCGAACTTGAACTGGCGCCCGAACTGAAAACAGGAGGCATCAAGTTGGGAACTTGAGGCGAATTACCATTGGCTAGGGTTTGGCGAAAGGGAGCAAAGGAGAAGAAAAGGAGGTCACCTGATGAGTGCACGAGAGAGGACAGAGGATCAGTAGCGTTTGGAGAGACCAACTCGTCGTACTGGTTGAGAGAGAGATGGATTGAGTCAGGCGCGATGGGGTTAGGATTAGGGTTTGTGGAAGTGGCGACGAGATAGGAAGCGATCAAAGCTTTGAGGTCGAGAAGAGAGGCGGTGTCGGGGGCGGTTATGAGAATCGCCTCCCTTGTCGCCATGCGTCGGATTCTGAGCTTCATGGCTGGCGCGCGCAGGACAGAAAGAGGAACAATTGGGAAATGAAACGACGATTTAGTCGAGCCTCTTTATCTTATTTGTTAATTTTGTTTTATGTTTTTACTCTTTTGTTTTTTTGTTCTTATCCGTCCTTTCGGAAGGGAAGACTAGCGGTCATTGTTTTGACGGATAAAAGGAATAGAAAAGCTCCCCTGACATGTGGGCTCCACACGACAGAGCAGTACAAGAAAAACGGTATAATTAACACCAATTAATATTATCGATTCAACTTAATTGCAAATAAATGAGGAATTTAATATCTGTATTCTCCTCTTTGTTTCTCCCTTCCAAGTGCATATACTTAATTGCAAATAAATAAGGAATATAATTTTAATGTATAGGTAATTCTGCAATGGATATATTATTTTTTTATTACTTATTTTATTATTCAGATTATTAGTTTTGAAATAATAATAATTTTTTATATTATTATTATTAATTTTTTTAAAATATTATTATAATATTCTTCTTATTATAACTTATTTTTTATATTCTTATTATCAGTATTAAATAATAATAATAATTAGATCAGATTTCAATCGTCTAATTTGAAATAGACCGATACTAAATAGGCATTGTCATTTACTAAATCAAATAATTCAAATACAAGGGCATTTTGATCTTTTAACATGAATGTATGCATGCATTAAATTACTCTTTCTTACTATACAATCAAACATCCATTACATTACATTATATAGACACTTATGCATCTTTAACTTATGCAAATCCTCACTACACAACTAAACGCCTCCAAAGAATGTTAAGAACTAACAATTTTGATGCAAAAACCTAAAGGCTAAAAAGCTATACAATTCTTAAAGAAATGCGAAGAAAGCTCATAAAAAGCTCTTTTAGTTGTGGGGGGGTACATTTGTAAAATTAAAGCTTCCGAGGGCCGAGGCATCACATACAAGCTCAAGCTCAATAAAAAAGCCCATTTTCAAATAGTTAAAAGAAGGGGAAAATTGGAGTACGTCACTCGGCTTTCAAGTCTCCTTTCCTCGTAGTTACAAAAATTTACAAAATATTTTTTTTAATAAAATATAGTTTAATGAACAGTTTTAATCAGGATTATCTGCAGTACTAATATTAAGAAAATTGTTGTTGAGGAAGTATTAACTTCTTTTTGCTCCGTAAGTTTGGGAAGAAACAGAGGTGCACGATCAAATTTTCATATATTTGCTTATGAAAATCTGATCCATATTCCTCTAATTCATATTTGAGCTGATACGAATCCGTTCCGATGCCGCTATAACTGTACTCAATTGGGAATTTGGGACCCTAATTTCAAAAACTGTTACTTCTTCTTGCATTTATTAGCCCAAAAGAGAACAAAATTCCAGCGTCCTGGGTTGTTGTACTTGAATGACTTCACTGTCATACCAAACCTTCTTTGCTAATGAATGTTACGAAACCCTACTTGACAAGTTTACACTTCCCTGAATCCCTGTTGATCTAAACAGCTAATGACTAAGCAGGAGTAATGTTAATACACCAAAAAGCAGTAGTACAAAATTATATTGAAAGGGTGATGCTTATGAGAATAACTGTCAGCCTAATTCAAGCAGAGTCACAACTAGCAAGATATATACATCAGCGTATGGTACGACACTCCAAATGGCTAGGCAATATATTTTCAAAAGCACATCTACTTGAAATTTCACATAAAATAGAATTCTCAGCATTACAAGGCTATATATATCTCGTCAAACACTGATTATTGACATATATAACAACAACTATAAACCTTTTGTCCCAAACAAGTTGGGGTCAGTTATTATTCTTGACATATATAATAAGCGAAAAAAAATACGAACAAACAGAATAGTAAAAACATGCACTTAGTTAACGATCATAGATGATCATACATGACTAAGAGCACTGCACATATTTACAATATCACAAAAAAATAATAGAAAACAGCTATCATATGAAAACTTTTTTAAACTAACAGAATGCTAACATCAGTCCATAATGCTAACATCTGATAACAAAGACCTCCATACAACAAAACCAGTCTCTCGATTCTATATCAGTTCTCAGTAAAACAATGGGGAGAAACCTGGCGACCATCTGGACCCCGCCTACGAAACGCAATGGGCCCAACTTCTTCAATACCAGCACCAAATACAGGGAACCTATCAGCATTTCCACCAAGAATAAAATGCCCACCAGGCCCAATAGGCCTCTCAGCTACAGAGGGTCTTATTTGGAACCAATTACTTCGTCTTGTTCTAAATCTAGATGCACTGTTTTTGGCAATGTAAGCACTCTTATACCTCTCCTTCCACGTGCCTGCTGGCATTGAAATATTGTTATTCAAACTATTACTGAATTCCCTTTCAAATTTCTGTCTCCACATGTTGTCATCAAGAGACAGGTTTCTCACTTCCTTACAGGTGGAACCCGTACGCACCACATCAGCACCAGATAAAAGGTCCAAAATTTTAGCCCTTATGTCAATTGAGAGGAACATGAAGCAAGGCGGCAGCGGCAAACCATTTTTTAGGCACAAATCTATCATCAGCGGCAGCGCCACCCCATCTTTTACTGAACGAAATATCTCCATCAACTGCTCTTGTTCTGATTTACACATGGACTTCAAATTCAAACTCAACAAACTTGCAACCTTAGCCAAGTCAAGGGAGAAACGATAAATATCAGGTTTGATCCCACCAAGATAACCATATACTGTAACCAAGTTGCCAAGCACAGAAAGCTTTGTGACCGCAACTCTGTCATTAATCGCCTGAACCTGGTTCACAAAATCAGGGATGGTGTATTCAAGAGAAAGAGAAGAGGCATGCGAAGCCCAGTCCTGGGGCAATTTCGACCCGGCTCCGTTAAAAAGAGTGAAGCCCATATCCAATAAGGCTGCATGGGTGAGCAATACAACCCGCCCAAGTATACCAGCATCCTCCTCACTCTCAGTATCCATTAATTGTACCAGAAATCCAGGAATCAACCGGGCACTATCGGATTCCTTTAAGACAGGTGGCCCCGCATCGAGTTCCATTGGTACAGCTGATTGGTTGATTGGACTTGGGTTCACTGAACTTTCCGAATTGGGTTTATCAATTGGATTATTTGAGCTTGAACTAGCGCCCGAACTGGAACCAGGAGGTATCAAGTTGGGAACTTGAGATGGATTGTATTTATTAGCTAGGGTTTGGCGAAAGGGAGCAAAAGAGAAGAAGAGAAGGTCACCTGATGTGAGTCCCAGAGCGGACAAAGGATCGCTGGCGTTCGGTGCGACCAACTCGTCGAGTTGGTTGAGAGAGAGATGGATTGAATCGGGAGCGATCGGGTCAGGGTTAGGGTTGGTAGAAGCGGCGACGAGAGAGGCAGCGATCAAGGATTTGAGGTCGAGAAGAGAGGCGGCGTCGGGGGCGGTTATGCGAATCGTCTCCCTTGTCGCCATGGATCGGATTCGGAGCTTCATGGCTGGCGTGACTCGTGCGCGAGAGCGGAACAATTGGGAAATGAGAAATGAGTCTGTAGAGAAATTGTCAGGTTTCTTTTTTTTTCTTTTTGTCTTATCCTTTCGGAAGGAGGAGGTTGCCAGGTTGGAATCACAATTTGTATTATTTTTTTGTCTTTTTTTTTTTTTTTTTACCGACTGTGGAAGTAAGGTGAATTGCTCAGGCCACCGCTCTCCTTGCTCATTCACTCCTCTATTTTTTTTTTAAATGACGAAAATATTTTCATCTTCAACGCTAAAGTCTGAGAAAATAAAATAGAAGAGAAGGGTGTTTTGGTCTAATTGGGAGTGATTGAACAAGAACGACGTGCCTTGAGCAATCCCCGGAAGTTGGATTGTAGGAAAGCTCCCTTGACGTGTGGGCCCAGATGTGTCCTCCTACAAATTTATTGTTGGTCTTAAATTTGTTTAAATTTGTTGGCCCAAATGAAATCTCCTCCCGGACGGTGCAGTGCATTTTATCTCATGGTCCGATTTAATATGGACGGTCTCTTATCGGATTGTAAGGTCCAAAAAAGTGTATCCGTCCAAATTAGATCAGACGGTGGAATCAGATACGCTGCACCGTCCTTTCCATTGATTCCAAATTCCTGCGCCTTTTGATTTATAGTTTTCAACTAATAATTAGTTAAAGCACCCGTTCTTACTCTCCAATCTCCATTAACAAATTTCCTCTATATTATAGTTCGTTTAATTAATTCAAGCGGGTCCCTTTTTTCTTTTTAAACGTTTTGAACTCTTCTAATTCCGAGCAAGTCTCTTAATTCTTTCAAAATTCTAGCGCAACAATTAAGATATCCGTTTTTGCGACTAATAAACTGAACCAAAAACGTTGAAATATTAAGGAAGGCTCTTATTTTTCAGTACAAAGATGGTCAAAAACCAAGGTATTTCATCATGGAAACAAATAAAATAATCATATATACTTCTTAATCTCCAGAAAGCCCATAAAAGCCTCTGTATATGTGTGTTGGTCAGTTGGTGTTGCACTTGCACATTTTGAAAATAATTCTATTTCCAAAAGCATGAAAGCCCACTAGAAGCCTACTTTCAAAACACTTAACAACGGCCTGCACATTCTAGGCCAGCCAGTCGGTGGTTTGACTTCTTTGTACTAAATATTAACCCTCTCAGTACTAGGATGCATAACGTCTAAAACGACCACCGAAATGGAATGTTGCGTTAACCGTTTTATTTTGGACAAGAAACTGATTACATGTTGCGTTAACGATCGAAAATTCGAAATCATAAAAATATCACGAAAATACACATGGACGAAACTGACTATGTGTTGCGTTAACTGTTTCGTTTTTGAAACGTAACCAAAATTTTTAACCGTTCGTTTCGTTTTGGACGAAAAAACGGTTAAAACAATAGACGTTTTCACATGTAGGCCTCAGTACGACACAAAATTAATTTCACTAGTGGACATTCGCGCGTTGCGCGATTTATTTTTTTAGGTGATGTTTATGGATCAATAAAAAAAATAATAAACTGGTGTCGCGCATTGTAAATACGAAGAAAAAAATTATTCATATTACAATGATAGTATAGTTGTTATATTGATGGTGTAATTATAATTAGATATAATGTTTAATTGAGCAGTTGGATTCCTTCTGTAAGGAAAAAAAAAGAAAAAAACCATTCATACTAATTATTTTTAAAAAAAATTCATCAAAATATAAAAACAATCTAAAATATTTGAAAACCATAAAACCAAAAAAATTTCATCAATAATTTTGTGAGTACACATTTAAAATTCACTGAAAAATTTAATTCGAAAGGGAAAAAAGTTATTCAAAAGCTAAATATATTTTTCAAACCATACAAATAAAATATGATGTTGCTTGTAAAATTATCTTTTCTGAACGTTAATAACAAAAAAAATTATTCCCAAAAATTGTGTCTATTTTTTTCAAGCATGCACACAAAATTTTATGGTAAAATAAATTTTCTAAGGGCTTGAAATAACAAAAAAAAAACAACATATAATTTGTAAGTTTCTAGAAATGGAGGCCTCAATTTCTAAATAAAATGGAGAGCTAAAAAATACATGTGGAGTGATTGGCCGGTTTTTTTTTTGAGATGTTTAGTCTCTACTCTCCATGCATGTACATGTGCAGGGAACAAAGACTTAGGAACCGGATTTTCTGTGGTGATTTATTTTTCAAATACGGTTGATTCTTGGTTTAACTACCGCAGAAAATCCTTAAACTTTATAAGCGCGTGGCCCACCCACATGGTCGATTTTGGCAGAAGATTTTATGTGACAGTCCTCATTTGTATGTGTTTGGAATTTACTTATAATACCACATAAAATCCCATAAATGAGAGAGCCTTTTGTACACGTGGAAGCTAGTGGTTGATCACAGAAAAAAAAATCAAGTGGGGCCCACCTGTCAGCCACACTGTTCTTGAATAGTGCTAACTACAGTGAGTTAGTGGAACGCCTATTTATATATGTATTGATATCAGTAGAAAAACATAATTGAGCACGCTTAAACTGTAGCATTGATTATCACTACTGTGAAAATCCAAAGCAGATTTATTACAACTAAAAAATGTCTAAATTACATTGTTGCTTGCTCCACAGACTACAGTGGTGATTTATCGAATAAGGATCAATATTGTAACGATAGTTTATCTCGAATTATGAAATTGCAAACTGTGCATCGTACTATGGATGATGTGGCAGCTGAATTGAAATGTTGGTGTGTTTTTTATCCTAACCGCCAGATCAGCATTTTAAATTAAATGTTTTCTCAATATAAATCTCAATGGTAACTGTTTTTAGTGTCGTTACGCTGTATAGCAACTAATCCTACATTTGCAATTTATAATTACACAAATATTTTTTTAAGATAAATTAGAAATCTAAGCATCCAACTTATTTATAAATTAAATGTTTGTAAAAGACTCCAACTAAATTTCGAATATGCGACGTTTCGCAATTACAGGAATATTTAGTCTGCATAACATTTTTTTTATCAGGAAGAAATTTGGAGGGACTAATCTGAGAATGTTGAGGAAAACTATTTCAAAACATCGCAAATCGTTACTTTCAGGGCGAATGATTACCTTTCAACATATATTGAAACTTGGCCACAATAAACATTTAAACGTTTAATGCAATTGCCTCCTGCTTTGAACCCTCAGAGAGAGAGAGAGAGAGAGGGAACTATAACTTTTCTCTTTTTGTAATTGAGTTGCGACAAGGAAAACAAATATTCAGTGTTGAAAATACGGATGCATTAAATTAAAGATTCTGGATCTTTTAAAACTGTGCTTTTCGGATAGCAGTCTATTAAGTAAGATACATTACCTAACTTCTTTTTTATAGTTTACTTGGCATTACAAGAAAGGGGAAACTACCCACTTAAGTTAAAACTAAACAACATTCCTTCACTGTTGATCCCTAATCTAAACTTTTCTCCTTGCAAAACTCCCAAAATATTCCCTGATGAAAGAAGAAAAGATGGCAAAAAAGAAACTAACCTATCATTACTTCCCTAAGATACAGACTTCTTTTCCTTTTCTCTGTATGCACAGAGGGCTATTTGACTTTCATACATCAGTCCAAGTATCCAAACTACCAGCAAACACTGGCACATCAGGGCCCATCTGTCCAGCAGGAATCCAGGATGCCACAGGAACCATATTGCAAAAGATCCTACTGTCGTCTCCCTTCGAATAAAATATACCTGTGCCATTGCTGCTTCTCTCTGGGGTTGCCTCTCTAGAATTGCTCAAACTTGTCACCAGAGAAGAAGAGTTTGAGAAGTGCATATTAATGATCTCACCTTCAGTAACCGACCTCAGATTTTCAGTTTGGTCCTTCATTTTTGTCGCCTCAACTGTCACTAATGTTCCCTCTGGTGGTGGCAGTTCAATCTGCTTATTTTTCCTGGCTTGATCAATCGGTAGGAGCATGTTGTTGGACATGATATGATCCACATCATATCGATTTATATCAAAATTTGTTACTGCAGTTAGCCCTCTGAATTTTATTGCAGCAATATCATATGCTTCAGCAGCCTCTTCTTGGGTACCTGAATCAAAATGCAACTCCTGTGAGCTTTTTGGTGGTGTCTACTTGGAGGTACAAGGTCAGTTGCATCGAACAGGACATTTATAATATGAATTAAAGAAGAACAAAATTGACTCTTTCAGTTTCATTTTTTTAATCTGCACATAACTGTGAGCTCATCCTCACATACCTATTAAGTAAAAGGACAAGCTGTTAACTGAACAAACCCAATACTTAAATGTACTAAGATCCCCATAGAGGGGATCCCAAGAAGAATCTTTTCTTTCTTTTTATCTAAAGATATGCTCATAGAGCTGCAAAAGGTTTTTATAGATATAAAAGCAATTACTAAAGCTTATGATCAACATATGAAAAGAACAGTTTAAAGATTGATGCACTTATGAGCAGTAAAAACTTAGTTAAAGGATAAGAGTGCAGTCAACCAAGTGCTTTAATTCTAGCATCTGAGGTTTCAGCCTTAGCAAAGCTTATGCAATATGGAAAAAGAGAAAAAGCACAAAGTTAAAGGTAAAATGATCAAGGAAGCATGCATGTAGTGCAGAAAAGGGGGGAATGTGGTTGTTTTACATTTGTACGACTCTGACGAAGATGTTAAACTTTATAAAAATCCAAAATCCAAAGATAACCATTTGACCAGGTCTCAACATAGATTCATATTTTGGTTTTCACGTCTAACCTCAATATAATTGTCACAGTTATCTATTTTTTTCTCCTCCATGGATTTCAATAAGGATAACTATTTGATCAGAACTCGCTACATAATTTTATATTTTGTTGTCTAATGTTTAACCTCAATAAATGGGCACAAACTATGTATTACAAATTAAATTGGTATGGTTATCCCACAGAATTCACTAAATTAACTCACTGAAAGTGCCAAGGTAGAGATCTTTGTTTCCAGCAACCCGACCAATACGTGCTTGCCACCTTCCATGCTGGTGATGCCTGACCAATATTAACATAACAAAAGCTCATTAAAAGTCTAATGGATGAGTTAGTCTTCTCTTTTGGTCGGAAAACATGCGTGCAAAACCGCTACCCTGGTGGCATCTACCCCAACCCAACAAAATGTACACACATGGCTCCATCAAATGAACACCCTAAACTTTAACACCAATTAAACAAGGACAACAAAGTCAGCTGGCGAACCAAGCTTTCTTTAAAGCAAAAATGATGATAAACTACAAGGTTCTATAGATACTAATTCACATTTGTAGGGTTTTTTTGTTTTTGTACAGCATTTGCATATTAAATAACTGCGACTTCGAAAAGAGCTTGCATTGTCCATTTGTGAACTGAAGTGGTCTACCTTGTTACACCGCGATAGATAGAAGCACCGCGTGAAAATCCACTGCTTCTCCTACAATACAGTATTGAAAGTGGTTAACAAGCTTTTTTATTTCTTTGTTCTATTCTTTTTCCAAGTTTTCAACTAAAATCATAATACAGGTTCAGTTCAGAATCTCTTTTAATTGTGATTATATAAATTCGATAATTATATATGAAAGAACATTTAGAGTCAGATAACAAAGGATGAAATCAAACAAATGAAATAATAATAGAATGTTTATTCTCTTGTTTCAGAAAGGTTGAACAATGCCTTACAATTTTTTTAATTTACTTTTTAAGATCTCAAGGGATAGTCTCTGAGCGCTTGCCAAATCTAGAGTTTAATACACTTGATGTATTTGATTCTTGTTTTATTAGATATTTTGTTTACTAGTATATGCACACCTTCTTATATGAGCAACAAACTCTTGTCTGCTCATGCTCTTCATTCCCTCTATCTCCTCGCTGTATGTATCGACCTGCATGAGAGTAACATATTCAGATGCTTCAAAAAATGTGCATATAAATGATTACAAATTGACATGATACTTTCAAAAGAACAATTAATCATACAGAAAAGTTTGTATTAGTTGATGGGCCCCAGTACTTGAGGGCAGCCAGGTCATAAGCTCTAGCAGCTTTGTCTTCACTATCATAGCCACCTAAAATTAGTAAAATATCTGTGTCAAATTTTCTGAAAAACCAGAAATAATCTTACTATGCCATATAAATTGGAAATATCTTAAAACTTGAAAAACAAAAGAACACCCCAGATGCCCCTCCTGATTTTTGAAGACAATTCTCGAAACTAGCCTTACTCATTTGATAACAGAGAAATGAGGACATGTATATTACACAAACATACGTGGTAAGGTATACGAATTTAGGTCCTTTGGTAATATGAGTTGTATCTTAAGATTGTAGGGATTTCATAAAATGTAGTACAATTCTATATTTTTCAGTTCATTTGAGAAAATATAACAACGACAGAGAAACTGACCAAGGTATACTGAAGTAGAGCCCCGCATCATGAAAATCAAAAGCAGACAATGAGAAAGTAGTTAGATTGCATGCAACATAAATTGTATTATATTCTATAAATACAATAACAAGGCAGTGCAAGTTTTCTTTTCTATGTAATTTTTTTGAGGCCAACCTTGCCTTCCTTTCCTTGATTGGCCTTCTTTCTTGCAACTATTATCCCACAAATGAGCCTCGTATCTCCCGGTCCATCTATGCCTATGAAATATAGTATCAAAGACCAGTCAACTTGACAAGCACGCCTCCATAAGGAACACATCATATAACATCTATAAGGCACTAGCGATGCAATGCATACAAGTATTTGTTGTCATTCTAACAAATTGTACTTCATTTAGCTCTTATTTATGTGAGAATAGAAATAACATCGCAACAACAATGTACAGATTATTTGTAATTCACTTATAATTTTCTTCTTTGGCAACCTTATAGGTAGAAAATATTCAAGAAAGCAACTGATGTTCCCATAGTAAAATAAATAAAATCCATTCCATCACGATTTACAGACCTTGTCACACCTCTGTATTGAGAGGTCCTTTGCCCAAACGTGTCAATGGATTTTCTATGAACACTTTGCTTGTGGGACGCGCTCTTGCCACCACATTTTTTCTTGTTGGCCTCCAATGTCACCGAACTTTCAGAGGCAGCAACAACCACTCCATTGTTGGCCTTCGGTTCTTGGGTGGAAGAAGCAACACAATCTGACTGGTGGGACCCATTGCTCATGGACAAATCCAGGGTATCCTTATAAACAACACTTTGATCCATCCCACTGTAACCAGTCCATTCCAATGGTGGATGGTACACCACTCCTTCAAGTGGCTGGAAATAGCTAGGGTTTTGGGTTAATGGCATGTGGCATACATAGGTCTCTCTAGAGGTTTGATCGAAGTATGTGTTGTTAGTGTCCAAGCTCAGAGACATGGTTTCCCTTTCATTGTTGTTGCTTTCGATTTGGTGGGCACCCATGAAATCTTCTAATTTTGGAGATTGGGACGGCCCCATGCCTTCAAAAATAAATAAGCAAATTATGTCTAGACTTAAAAAACAAGTGCAAATGATTAACCTTGTTGGTTCTTTCCTTACAATAAGTGCAAACTAGATACCATTAATTTTACTAAACTAATTGAACCGGAGCTTATCAAAATAAGAAATACAAACGTACTTATTGTTGCTTTGTGCAATGTAAATAAGAAAAAATTGGTATAAAGAAAAGAAAATAATGGAACAATGTCTGCGCTTAATTTGTTGCTAATTCGTTTCTAACATCATAAAACACACACCGGCAAAATATCAGTGTTATAAAAAAAAAAGAAAAAAAGTTGAACTTATTATGCATGAAAAGAAACGAAACGAAAACTAGGAAAAAAATTAAGAAAATGATGAACCTTGATTCTGAGTTGTGTTGAATGCTTCCATGATGCAAAGAGAACCATCAGATTTCAGGGGTAATAGAGAGACACCAGGAGAAGGGTAGAGAGAAGAGACAGTCTCGGTTTCAACAGAATAGAAGCCAGGGCTAGCAATGGGTTGTGGAGAAAGGAGGAAGGCGTATGGCAATGGAGAGGATGCGTCAGCTGAAGAAACAGGCGCCACTGTTACTTCTTCTTGGCCATGAGTAGTGATTGTATCATGCTGAGAGGAGAGAGAGAAACCTAACCAGTTGTTGGTACTGCTCATCTCTATCATCTCTTCTGTCTCTCTAGGTATCTGGTCAGATGGATATGGAGCGGTTTGATTTGTGATGAGACAACGTCGGAGGAGAAAGGAGAGGAATTGCTCAGGCTTTTAAACTAAGCAAAGAGAATGAGATGAGATCAAAACAAAGCAAATCAAATAGGAGTTTATACCTTGTCCGGATTTTCTATTCCCTACCGGCTACCGTTAACACTAGTTCTCGTGTGTGAGTTCCTGGTGTGGCACCTGCAAACATTAAAGGTTGTGCAATTCGGTCCCTCCAAATCTCAGTTGTTGATTTGGTTGAATAGAAATGTCATTTTTTATATGGTTTGCATTTGAAAATAGTGAATAAGAAATAAGTTCTATTCGTGAAATCAGTAAAGAGTTTAAACTTATTCGGGTGCTTATTCATTTCTAATGAAAATTTATCTCACGATAAAATGCCATGGTTAATGGGAAAAAAATTAGCTGAAAAAATTTGCGTGAAATTTGTATATCTACTTCAATATTAAGCACTATCCTCATGTATTAGGAGCTAAATAATGGATTTTATTCGACGGCAATTAGTAGGTTTCATTTATGCGACGAAGAGAGATCCAGACTTTTCTCGGATTGATACTTTGTTTTTAAATTTTAGATTTATTATCTTTCAACGTTTTTTACTCAACTTCTTTTGCATGCAAATAATTATATTAGAGAAATAATAACTGTCATATGTAGTTTTGCTATCGATTTCCATAGTTTGAATAAATTAAACGTATAAAATAGACAATATGGACGTATAGATCAAACTGAACACATACAAAAAAATTGTCATCCTTTGTTCAAATTTTAATATACATATTTAACTTATTTTTATTAAACTTATTTGCTTGTATGCGATTATTTTGATCATTTATATGTTCATTTATGAGTTCATTTTGTTCAAATGATGACGAAACTGTAAATGACAATAATCAATTTTCATTATATTCTGCGGGAGAATTTGGAGAGTTTTTAAAAGTTTGCATTGCACATCCGAAAAAATTATCTAACTAAAAGCACAGCGGATTTGAATCTGTTTAATACATGTTGCCTTGATCACTCCCACTCGTCATTTGCATGAACAGAGAACTAAATTGAATTACTGAAAAGCTTGAAGACAGACTTGTAAATTTGACTTTTAACTATTCTACCGCTCAACCCATCCGGTCTTCGCCGCCTCAAGCCTGATCTTTTGACCACGGACCGCCTTTCACAAAAATCCGTTCTTATGACCAAAAATAATAATAATAATAAAAAATAACAACCAAATCGGCAAAAAAAAATAAATAAATAAAACATTTGTAAGAGACAATTAGTTCTTTTTCTCTATTATTAAAAGAAAGCGCATAGTATCGCACATATGCCACGTGTCACAGTTTAAAAGTTTTTTGACATTTTTCCCCGTCACACGACGCCTTAAGGCCTCCAAATCCTTCTCTCCCCATAATCCCATATTAATCCCCTCTCTATTTCGATTTATTAAACCGACATTTAAATCTCAACTGTACTCAACGATATGATTGATTTATCTTCGGGGTGATAAGGATCATTCCGATATTCATCGTCCTCATCATTCTCAGTATTTAATAACGCGTTTTCTATTTTGGATAAGGAGTATCCACGCGTTTTTCAAAAACGAAAATCCAATACTCATCCGCTGTTTCGCTCTCTTCCAGTGACTTGACTTCAACAATTACATATTAACTTCAACAGTTAATATATATAATTAGAATAGTTACGATATTAACTTCAACAGTTATAAATATTAACTTCAACATTTACGTTATTAATTTCAACAGTTATATATATGAACAAGGCTCTGGTGCCACAATTTTTTGTTGCCACAAGTTGCCACAACTTCATATTGAATCATTATTTTAAAATTTCAAAATTCAAATATCGAATCCAAACTGTTGATCTTGTTCAATTTAACGAGCGATGCGTTTTAATATAAGATTTATAAATTTTAGAGTTGATTTGATACTCGATCAAGTGATTGAACAATGAACATATTAGAATTAATCAGTCATAGTTAACCAGATTTGTTCATTTGTTGACCACTTGATCGAGTATCAAATCAACTCCAAAATTTATAAAAATTATATAGAAACACATCGCTCCTTATATTTAACAAATCAACGGTTTAGATTCGGCATTTTAATTTTAATTTTTTAATTATTGATAAAATATGAAGTTGTGGCAACTTGTGGCAACCAAAAGTGGTGGCACTAGAACCTTGCTCTATATATATTAATAGTTAATATATATAACTGTTATATATATTAACTTCAACAGTTATGATATTAACTTTAACAATTATAAATATTAACTTCAACAGTTAGGATATTAACTCAATAGTTATATATATTAATATTTAATATATATATAGATAGAACAATTATATATATTAACTTCAATAGTTATACAAATCAAATTCAACAGTTATGTATATCAACTTCAACAGAGGAACTGGATAATTAATGATACTTAATATGTAACGGTTGAAGTTGATGTGTAATTGTTGAAGTTACATGAGGAGCGAAGCACAAGGGTGGGGAACGAGAGCGAAGCAGAAGACGCGGGTATACGCGTGGATGATTTTTGTCAAAAATAGAAAATGTGTTATCATCCCCATCATTCCCTGGAATCCTTATTAATTAACTAGCTTCCTCGTTAATAGAAGTCCAGGGATGATGGGAATGATAGAATATTGAAGATGGTCTTAAGCAATTCCGATTTTTCATTAGTGGCAAATTGAATTTTTTTATTTTATAACGCTAATAAACAATATATAAATAATCATTGCGACATCAGAATGTATTGTGATTGAATTTTTTTATTTAATTGATAAATATTAGAATATAAATGGTGTATTTCATGAAATAACGGACCTTCGATATTATATGAGTCAAAAGTCGAATTATAAACTTAACATACAAATTAAATTATTCGATGAAAACAAATTAAATTTCATCATGCTGTTTGGATCGCTTAGGAATAAGAGGAATAGCCTCTTCTTAGACGGAAATTTATTTCTAACCATTCAAACTCTTCACAAAATTATACACATCCTAATATTTTCCGCCTAGAAATAGACTATTCATCTTATTCCTAAGCGATCCAAACGGCTCTAACATTTTCTATAGGCATAATTTACTAACAATATACATTATGTTATAATGCGAATAGAGAAATTGAATTTTATATTATGATTGTTTATATATTATATTATGATTGTTTATATATAAATAAAAACAAAATTTTACCATGTGATATCGTGGTCTTTTATTTCCGATAATTAAGAGTAGGACATTGATTGATAGAGATTTATAAACGTGCCACCACAAGCAAAATTTTAGGGTCATCTTGTATATTCCAGAAGATATTTTGATCAAAGGTTCCGTTTGGATAGGTGTGAGAAGAAGGGAAGAAGTGGGGAGAAGTATTGGGAAGTGTGTAACTTTGTGAAGAGTTTGGATAGTTTATAATTTATTTCTTTCATTCTTTTTTCTTTCTACCTTTTTCTCAACGCATCCAAACGGTGTCAAAAAAGTACCGATATTCACCACGCCTGTGCATTGTAGTCAGGAGTTTTTAAATCATTTCTTATGTTTTGGAAATTAACCGTTAAAAAATAATCACGAGTTTTTAAATCATTTCATTTTTTTCAAAAAAATTTAAATCATTTCTTAATTCGACACAAATGCACACGCCAGCCACACCACTAATTTATTTGCGGGCCGTTTGGATCGCTTAGGAATCTGAAAAATTTGGAAAAATTTTCAATTCTTAGACATAAATTTATTGAAAAGTGTGTAACTTTGTGAAGAATTTGAATTATTTATAATAAATTTATGTCTAGGAACAGAAAATTTTCCGATTCTCCAAATTCTCACTTCAATCCAAACGCCTCTCGAAGGAAAATTTTTATCAATGGCAAAAATGCCCCTAACAATTTTAAAAAGGACAAAATGATCCTAATAATTTTAAAAAGAGCACAACTATAGCGGCAATAGCATTGCCGCTATAGCCCAGGCCTATAGCGGTAATGCTATTGTCGCTATAGGGGGCTATAGCGGCATTGCTATTGCCGCTATAGCGTATTTCTTTTTCTTTTTTTTCGGGGCCGACACCTCTATTTTTTTTTGTCGTTTTATTCATTTTTGTGTTTTGTGCCGGCTTTAGTTGGGGGGGGGGGGTTGGAGTTGTATTGATTTCATGATTTTTTTGTCACGTTTTATTTTTTTTTGTGTTTGGTGTTTTTTTGTGTTTTTGTTGTAACATTTTATTTAGCTACTTAAAAAAATATTTATTGTGTTTTTGTTATTATGGTTTGCAGTTTTTAATATAGTTTTTTTTTCTTTTAATGTGTTAAATTATATTATGGTTGATTAACTTAATTGTTCTTGTAACTAAATATTTAATAACTACAAATTTAAGTCAAAATTTTATAACTAAAACACAGAACAAAAAAAATATGTAATAAAACATCCAAATTAAAAATATTACGCAAATTTAAACAAAAAATTATGTAAAACCTATAAAAGACACAAAAAAATTGTAACTAAATATTTAATAACTACAAATTTTTTAAGTCAAAATTTTATAACTAAAACACAGAACAAAAAAAGAATGTAATAAAACATTCAAACTAAAAATATTACGCAAATTTTTAAAAAAATTATGTAAAATCTATAAAAAATACAAAAAATTGTTACTAAATATTTAATAACTACAAATTTTTTAACTAAAACACAGAACAAAAAATAATATGTAATAAAACATCCAAATTAAAAATATTACACAAATTTAAACGAAAAATTATGTAAAAACTATAAAAGAACACAAAATACAAAAAAAAAATTTTAGTAGCTAAATAAAATGTTACAACAAAAACACAAAAAAACACCAAACACAAAAAAAAAATAAAACGTGACAAAAAAATCATGAAATCAATACAACTCCAACCCCCCCTAAAGCCGTCACAAAACACAAAAATGAATAAAACGACAAAAAAAATAGAGGTGTCGGCCTCGAAAAAAAAAAGAAATACGCTATAGCGGCAATAGCAATGCCGCTATAGCCCCTATAGCGGCAATAGCATTGCCGCTATAGGCCTGGACTATAGCGGCAATAGGCAATAATATTGCCGCTATAGCTGTGCTCTTTTTAAAATTGTCAGAGCTATTTTATCCTTTTTAAAATTATTAGGGACATTTTTGTCATTGATAAAAATATTCCTTCGAGAATATCACAAAAATTGGAAGGGACGAATTTTTTAACCCTGCATGGGTATAAATGAGACTGTACACAGATAGACGGATGGATGGATGGGGTTTGAAAGAAAGAAAAGAAGGGAACAGACAAGGACTGTCCCAAACTAGTCATTTTATAACAGTACTATCTCTGCACCAGCTATATTGTTATAGACTTACAGTAGCCTACCTCTCTATGGTTCTCATTTATTGATCTCATAAGATATGCCTATGCTCTATGCCTAGTCCTTCTTAAACCCATCAGTAGTTCAAACTACAATTATTTACACATGGTTCCTAAAAAGAATTATTTACACATGGAATTAAGGTTCATTGACCACAACTACATTTTATTTCTTCATCTTCAAACGTTTTAATGTTAAGAAAATGAACTTAAATACTCTTCAAACATTTTGTTTATGAACTCAAATATATGTCCCACGCTATGAGTATGCTAGTTCAGAAATTAGATTCTAGATAGATTCTACCGATTTTATTTTACGGTACCCCAATCCATGCACCTCCAATAAGCGCCCGTTCTGTTCGTCAAAAATCAAGAAAAGCAGATTGAGAGAGAGAGAGAGAGAGCCCAAAGAAAGGCAGTATTAATTGCACAGTTGATGTTGATTTTTCATGCATAAAGCAATAAAAGGTAGATAAATAAAGTCAGAGAAGGGGGCAGGAGTTGGAGGGGTTTCGTTTGCCTTGGTAGGAACTTGCATGAAGAAACATGCATATTGCTTTTTTAAGGCCACAGAGGGAAACAAAAATTGGTCAAAGAGCTGCTTCCAGACAAAAAAGGCACAATGTGGGTCTCATAGACAAGTTTGTTTTATTCCAGGAATGATGAGAGAAGGGCCCCCAAATTATGAAAAGAGACTCTCAAGACATTCTTAAAGGAACCAGAAATTCTTGTTGGTAATTAAGAAATCAAACAAAGGATAAATTTGTTATTTGTTATATAAGTGGTATTCTGCTTTTTCATTAAATTAAACTATTTTATAGCTGCTCATGCACCTCATGTTATTTTATTTTTATTTTTTCTTTTGACATAAACGTCCCCACATGTTAATAGCTAGGTTTCTCTTTTGCAGCCTTTGGGGCCGTTTGGATGGGTTGGGAATTGGGGGAATAGCCAATTCTAGGCATAAATTTATTGGGAAGTGTGTAACTTTGTGAAGAGTTTGGATTGTTTATAATAAATTTGGCATAAAAAATTCCGGGAATTTGCAATTCCCACCTATTCCAACCTCATCCAAACGCCCCCTTTGATCAAAGAATAGTAAGCCATCCAGCCTGGCTTGTCCACACCAGTAATATCTAGGTTAAGTACAGGTCAGCGATATGTCAGCATAGTTCTCTCATTGTTATATTACGGGAGAATTCAGTTCTTATTGAATAAAAAATTTTAGTTTTTTAACGTTATATTATTTCCAAATGTAATTAAAATTTTTAAAAATTAAATTAGTCCTTAATTTGAAAATGACTATTTTAGTCATCTCTTAAATCTGAAAAGCAAACCTGAGCAAATAATAGTTTCAGAGCGACGTATCTTTTTTTTTTAAAAAGAAAAACAATTGAGGATCAAAGCTAAATTTTCCCGTTATTATTTTAAACTTTCGAATTCATTGGCCAACATGCACTTCGATCTAGAATATCAGGCTTAAGTAATTAAATAATTATAAAAAAATCATATTCTTTTGTGCTTCATATTCAATAGTATTTGAGAATAATTTATCACCTATAAATACTAAAAGTCAAACAATTACGACATATCTATAATTTATTATATTTTTATATAACGAGTATTATACTGATCGTACACTAATCAAATAATTCTTTTTATTATGAATATTAACAATTTCACTTTACTGCTTTTAAAAAAAAATCCGACTATATTACAACTCTTTTAATGATAATTTTAGGAGCAAATCAAGCTACAGTAAATATAATTTCTTATTTTCTTCTATATTGTCTGGCTAGGCATGCGCATAAAAGGGCCCTCTCCCGACTAAAGTCTCTGAAACAGACTTTAAGAGTACAAGCATAATGCGCTCTCCTTCTTTTAGTATTAAAAACCCCTATTCCTAATCCAATTTTATTAAACTGCACCCAAAATTGAGGATGATTTTATATGGTACCAGTTTTCCAGATATCTTAAAATCGAAGATTAGAAGGTGGAAAAAACTCGATCGTACCAATTGGAGGTATCATGACGTGCTATTAACAAGGTTATGACGTTAAAATTTAGTAAATCTACAGTTCCGTTTGGATGGTGTGGGAATAAGAGAAATAAGAGAAGAAGTATTAAGAAGCGTGTAACTTTGTGAAAAATTTGGATTGTTTATAATAAATTTGGAAGTAAAAAGAAACTATTCCCTTATTCTTGCACCATCCAAACGGAGCCTACAAGAAGGAAGAAACTATTTTCATGCATATCATATTATCACGCGACGTGATAACGATTTAAATTGAACAAGAAAGAATGTTCGAATTAGCGAATGTATCGGAAGAGTAGCTGAGTAAGTAGTTCAATTGTTCAAATAAAGGCAATGTTCGTAATGTTAGAAAGACTACAACCATGCACCATAATTTAAGTTTTTTTTAATGTACTAATATTAATATTAAGAACGAAATATTTACGATTAAAATTTTAATTTTGTCATTTTTTAAGAGTCCATACAAGGTGTTCAATGTGTTCGCGGTATCAAAATATTTTTTTGAGGCTCCGTTTGGATAAGTGTGGGAAGAAGGGAAGAAGTGAGAAGAAGTATTGGGAAGTGTGTAACTTTGTGAAGAATTTGGATTGTTTATAATTTTTTTTTTCCTTCTTCCTTCTTCCTCCTTCTTCTTCTCTCATCCAAAGTGTGTTGTTCTTTGCCACTAGATCAAAGTTGGCTCTCGGTGTATCAAAAAATTGTTGAAAATGAATTTGTTATTTTTTTTGCTAAATTTGTTTTTTAGATTTTTGCAAGGTGGTCTTAAATTACCATAACAATAAGATGATACTGGCATATAAAAAAGATCATCTTTCGAAATTCCGAAAAATATTACAAAAGTTATAGAAAGAGCAAACGATTGGCGTCATATAAAATTTCGATACCGGACATGTTGAACTTGAACATTAATCTATTTTGATAATCGTGCTAATAAATAAATTTGTAAGGCCATGAAATAGTTTTCTGGCAGTTAATTTGTGTTATTAGCTGGTCTAACGCAGCAGCAACGCCACCAGTACCATGATTCCTCCTGGAATAATTTCAACGCATGTAATGGAAAGCTAGGCCTAGGTGAATCACAAATTAAAGCCGAAGACTGGGGCCTAACAAGTACCCAAACTATTAATCTACTCACCCTCAGCCGTGATCATTTGTTTGCTTGTCAAATCACTTCCTTGTTTTTTTTTTAAACTACTCCCTTTTTAAGATCACTAATCACATTATGGTCCGACTAAAGCCCGAGAGACCGAAAACTAAAGGGAAGCTATGCTACAAAGTGGCTTACAATTTGTATTGAAACTACTATTTTATCTTACTAAATATAATAAAAGTACAACATATATAAGATAATATAGGGAGTCTATAAACATGGAGAAAAAGTTAACGTTAGACATCGTTGAATAAGTTGGAGATCGAACAAAAGAGATTATGAAGAAAGTGTTATTTCAAAATTATTTGTTTATGTTAATAACTTGGAAAAATAACTGCAATTAAGTAAATTGAACTATTCAGATCGATAAGTTGTTACATATTTCAAATTTATGTAAGTAAATTGGATAATTCTAAACAACACGGACAATACATCTAATTTGTAATTTCATTTTTGTATAAAAAAAATGATAGTGGCTGCTAAGCAGAAACGGATCTACATTCATTATATGGGGTTAATTGACCCCACTTCTTTTTTAAAAAAAAAATACTACTTGTATGTGAGAAAAATATACTTATCACATAAATTTTTTATATAGATACACTAAATTGAACTCTATAAATAATCACACGATATTTATTGCTGAATCCCATTTGTTACCGATTATTCAATTTGGTATGATAATATCATAATATTAATATCATGAGATTTTTCGAAGCCCGTAACAAATTTCTGGCTCCACCGCTTCTGCCAAGTGACGGATATACTATAGCAAAGATACACAACATCTAATGTGTGATTTCTCTGATCAATACACGTTACAACATGTTCCTAAGGACTTTGTAAGATTTTCTCTGAATGATAAAAGAAAATGCAAACCACTATGTTGAGTTGGTTTAATTTATACTCTTTAATTTAATTTTTCCTCAGAGATAGTATTCCTAAAGTTTTGAGCGTGATAAGACAAATATGAAGAATTTAGTGTGTTAATGAAACCATACAAGCAATCTTGTAAATAAAAATCATGTTCGCGTATTGTTTTCCTAAATTGTCTATATTAATATCAGCTATGATAAATTTCATCGCTAAAAAAACCATTGATTGCCATTGATGAACAAAGGGCGCGCGTACGTGAATCTCGCGTGACTAGCAGGTGTTTGTTATAAATGTTCATTTTAATAATAAAATGTGTTCAGTTTAATAATCAAAAGTGTTCAGTTAAATGTGCTAGCTAATGATTCTATTAGGCTCCGTTTGGATGCGTTGAGAATAAAGTAGGAAGAATGAAGAAGGGAAGAAATTTATTGGGAAGGGATAAATTTATTGGGAAGTGTGTAACTTTTGTGAAGAGTTTGGATGGTTAGAAATAAATTTATTGGTAAAAAGTGGTTATTCTTTATTCCTTATTCCGGGAAGAAGCCATCCAAACGGAGCCTTATATAGAATCGCGCGTCAAGCACAACATCAGAAAAATTTTATTTGAACCGGATCGGTTCATGATCCCTTTTATTTTTTTCATATATTTTTTGTCCGGTTCGTGACTCCTTCACTTGTCATTGCACCTATTAAAAAAACTGAAAAGTAATACTTAATAAACTGAACAGTTGTATGTAATAACCTGAACAATTGTAGTGGATCTGAACATTTGTTTTTTCATCAAGTTTTTAGTAAAAAGATAACGATTTTTTAGTGGATTATTATAAGTTTGGGTGGTCTTGTATAGTAAGAAAATATTATTCTATCATCTTCTTTTTCTTAGGAAAAGTACAATATATTCCTAGAATTGCAAACAATTACCTCGCGCGACGAGAATTCTGATTGGATTAATTTATAAGATGAAGTTGCTTTTAAAATTATTTTTCTTATTGCTTTTGTAATTATATTTCTTATTAATAAAATTTGTCGGTGTGTTACTTGCAAGTGGCCTTTAAAAAATTATAATTATAAAATGAGGTTATGTCTATGCCGGCTTCGCCTCCATGTATTCTCAACGTTTGTGTTTCTCGGCTTTTTTCCCCCCTTTACAAATGAAAAGTCGTGTACGTATTTCTACAACATTCAGATACGCATGACATTATTGTCAGATTGTCTATTCTATTATAGTAAAAAAAAATGTGTATTTATAACAATTAAATATTGATTTTAAGATGGTTTGAACAATAACTTTAAAAGTTAAAATTATCCCACAGCGGTACAAAAAGCTAGGAATTCACTAGGTAAATTCTTTCAGCATGAAGACTCAGTCATTTTGTCCAAAAGTTTGCATTTGAGGTAATTATAGTTTTTTTTTTTTTGGAAAAAGGAGGAAGGGTCCAGCTCATTCTTTTATTGAAAAAAATTAGAATGTACATCAGAAGGCTTCAAAAATAAAGATCTTTGTCTGATATCAAAATTATCAATGCATATGGCCTGTATTCCTTGATCTTTCCGAATTAAATTGTTTATGACACCGAAAAAATAATCTAATATATTTATTTTAAATTAATCATTTAAAATAGCAGCCCTGCAATCCGTATTATTATTTTTTTCCACTAATAGGTGAAACAAAAGCATTCCCTCTGGTAACAAGAATATATGGCAGGTCTGGTAAATTGGTAAAACTTTTATCTACTGGGAGATGATTTGAGAAAAAACAGAAGTTTACCTCTATGGCCTACAAGTCATAGCACCGTAGGTTTAGAAGGTACAGAGAGGGGTTTGCACCAGTGATGGTTACAGTACCAATGCCCAGTGCATTGCCTTAATTAGCCATATGGAATGTGTGTCACATAAATGAGGCTTGCAACTTTCATGCTACAGGCAATACTACACTGCCGTCACTATTGCTCTATCGATTGCTTCTTACTCCAATAAATCCAACTACTGTTACTCTCTGACTAATCTAATATACTAGTAAATAATTAGCCCAGATCCTCTGTTCCCTTTTTTATGAAGAATATTATGTGCAAAAGTTGATGACACTAGATATCAGACTTTGTAATAGAGATTGGTCCTGATAAGAATGACATTTTTTAAAACATGGGATTTTAATCGGAATTGCTTTCCGTCATCCTCTTTTAGAAAACGTGTTTTCTAAAAATGGAAGGGATTGATGGGATGACGGAAGAGAGGAGGATGCCGCGTTTTCTAAAAATTAAAGGGGATGATGGGATGACGGAAGAGAGGAAGATGATAGCAGAAAGAGATAGAGGGAGAGTCCAGAGAGCGAATAAGAGACACGGGGAGGGAAGGGGGAGGGGAGGAAAGAGATTGTTCTAGTTAACTAGAAGTGTTATGTATATAAGTAGAACCTTTATTTATATAAGTAGACCTTTATATATATTAACTAGAACTGTTATGCTTTTAAGTAGAACCCTTATGTATTTTAAATAGAGCCCTTATGTATTTTAAATAGAGCTATTATGTATATAAGTAGAACCTTTATATATATTAAGCAAAACTGTTAAATATATTAAAGTAAAACTATTACTGTATTAAGTACAACTGTTACTGTATTAAGTAGAACATTTATATATATTACTAGAGTTGTTAAATATATTAAGTAGAACTGTTAAATATATTAAGAAACTGTTACTATATTAAGTAGAACGTTTATATATATTATTAGAATTGTTACCGTATTAAGTAGAACATTTATATATATTACTAGAATTTTTAAATATATTAATAGAACTGTTAAATATATTAACTAGAACTATTTCATAAAAATGTATATCTCTTTTCTTTGTGTTCGCTCCCTTTCCCTCTGTGTCGCTGCCTCCCTCCCCTCTGTGAGACACTCATCTCTCACCTTTGTTTCGCTCATCCCGCCCTCTCTCATCCCCTCATCCAAAAAAGGATAAACGCGTTATCATCCTCTCATTCTCACTCTCTCTTTTTTTTCGGAATGTAATTAATCTAATTGCTGGGAAGATGATGGGAATGATAGGATTTGAAGATGATCCTTATCAGCCTCGGATTTTAATTCATTAGAATTTTTTTTTACCAAAATGGATGAATTTGATATAATATGGTCGGAATCTCAATATTATCAGACTCAACAAAATCTCGTGAAATTAATTTCAATGTAATAAAATCTGGCATAAAATCATTTTTATCAGAGCCACATAGTCTGTTTGGAAGAATTGAACATAATAAAAGAAAAGAAGGATTCGGGGATGATCTTTATCATCCCCGGATTTTAATTCATTAGAATTTTTTTTTACCAAAATGGATGGATTTGATATAATTTGGTCGGAATCTCAATATTATCAGACTCAACGAAATTTCGTGAAATTAATTTCAATGTAATAAAGTCTGGCGTGAAATCATTTTTATCAGAACCACATAGTCTGTTTGGAAGAATTGAACATAATAAAAAAAAAAGAGCCATAGAGTCTGTTTGAAAGAATTGAACAGAGAATCCAAGTGTCAATAAAAGTTTTGATTGAGACAATACATGCAACACCGCACCTCGCTCTCTCTCCAGGTGCTTTTATGGGGCCCCGAATCAATGTCTTTTTTTTTTTGTGTGTGTTTCTTTTGCGTAGGAACTTTTGTACAAAGAAATATACGGAAATATACGCAACCTGATGAAGTGTCTCTTCTTTAATTCACTTGGTTCGATCTTCTCCATCTTTGTTCAATTGTTTTTGACGTATTGTGCCCTATATAGTAAGTTTGTTGTTTTACTTTTGCTTCCTTGTCTGACTTGACTAGTTTATAATTTCACTCGTATCTTGGGAAAAATCTACAGTCAGTTTGACTCTTATTTGAGAAAGAAATTCTTCCAATATCCTTTCAAATGTCAGAAAACGTAGAAAACTAGAAATCATACTTTTGGGTGCGTTTGAATGGATGTGGGAAGAAGGGAAGAAGTGAGAAGAAGTATTGGGAAGTGTGTAATTTTATGAAGAGTTTGGATTGTTTATAATTTTTTTTCTTCTTCTTCCTTCTTCTTCTTTCTTCCAACAATCCAAACACACCCTTTGACATAAGACATCGTAACAACGTCTCCAAAGAAATTTATGGAAGTTGGAGAGAAATCACAAGTTATTTTAACAATTTTGATAATATTTTTTCAAAACAACCTCAAATAATATTCAAGACTAAAAAGTAATTTTATTAATATATTATTGGGCACATAAGATAAGCCAGCAATTAATATTATGTCAAACGATAAAATATACATCATCGAATCACACCAATTTTTTATAAGCGTTATATGCTCACAAATCACGCCTATACTGTTGAACATTAAATATAAATTTTACATAAAATAATGGTCATAATTATTAAGATAATTAATCCTTGTGTGATCCCTCATATATTTTTATTTTTATTTTTGGTAGTTCTCCTCATAAGATTTTAAGGTATAATGCACTACCTATTTAAGAGCACTTATTATCAAATATTATACAATATCGGCATTATTTAATATTTCAGAAAGGTTGTTATGCTAATCCTCGTGAACTTTAAATGGAAATATTAAAAAATGCTTAAAATTTTAACAGATGTTTTGCTAATTTATCGTCCATTAGAATTTCAATCCAAATGCTAGCAGTCCAACATAATATTTTCATGTCTGAATGGTTTCTTATTAGCTCACAGTAAAGACTTATCTTCCAATTTTTTTTTTTAAAATTGAAATTTAGATCAACCATATGAAATATGAGATGTACTTCGTGAATCGCTACATATTTCGGTTCAAATGTTAACAGAAGCACGTTAATTAGCAAAATTATGCATACAGAAACGCACCACATCAGATCATACAAAAAATGTCAGACGTGGAATTTAGGATCTGATTATAATAATTATTACGACGTCAATTTGAATTTATTATCAAAGTTTGCTAAATTAATTTTAAAAATATCCGAAGATTTATACGCCACATACTCAAATTCATATCCGCTACCGCGCGACACATGGTGTAGCGCGGTATTCTGGCCGTCTGATCAAAATTCAATGGACAAGGGTGCCCCGTGCATGTAACCTAGATTGATAGGCCCGTAAAAAAATGAACCGTCCGATCAAGATCAGACGGCTCGTAGTGCGCTACATCGCGTCCCGCGCTACAGCGAATCCGGATTGCAAATACTCCTAAAGTGATAATAAATACTTTTCTTTCTAAATACATGAAAAGAAAAAAAGTAAGTGGACGAAAGGCTGACCTTGGACCCTTATTCCACCTCCACCACTAGGGCTGTACAACGGACGGATTCTTAATTTTTTATTAATATTTCAACCAAATCCAATTATAGCGGGTTAAAAAATTTATTTAGTTGACCCACCCATAATCCAATCCAACGCATATAAATTTTTAATTACGGATTTATACGGATTACAGAGTTAACCGACCGGGTCGTGATTTACTAACACCATTAAAATTGAACTTCTAAAATACAGAAGTCTAACAAGTGACAAGTCAATAAAATCTCTATAAGAACCCTTTTATGTTGTAAGAATTACCAAAACAAAATAGTGAGCTATCACGAGCTGTAGTTCATTCACCAAAATACCAAATCATATTGAGTTCGAATAATAATTAGAAGTCTAAAACATATAACAATAGATTCATGATAAAGGCCATGGTCTAAAACACATAACAATAGATTTATAATAATAACTATTAACTAGGCAGCAACACCAGCACCACACCACTCTAAAGAGTTATAGAACAAAAACGGCACAAAACAAAGACAACACTACAAGTTCAATTCTTAAAATTTTTCAAAGGTGCCTTTTATTTTATTTTTTTTTTGTCTGCAATAAAGATTTACTGCCATATTAGTTAATCGATCAATATTTCCATCAATGTTCATGTACTGCTATTTTTTACTGGTACGCACGTAATATGTTTGAAACATGCCAAGGTTAAAAGACACTTGTATAAAAGGAGTCCCAAATCAAATTATTAAGCTGATAATTAAATGAAGCATTCTCAGGAACCAACAATGAAAATGAGATAAAACATATTAAATATTTATTCAAACAATTCATGTCATGTGCAGTATATATATAGAATGATAATTGATAACATACGAATAATATAGTTTTTTTTTCAACATTTTTTTTAGGTTTATAGTTTTTAAGAGATAATGAAAAGCGAGCAAATATTATGTGTGTCTCTGTATTCGTCGGAACGGGATGATTTGATTTGAAGTGTTTTCGGGTTGTATTCCTGAAGTTGCCATCAAGAAAAGTTGGTGTGATGGTGTCCAATTTCAATGTATTCGTCTTTTACCAATTAAAGAAAAGAAAGATACCAGTTTAGGATGTTTAGCAATTTCACCGTAGCTGTGTAATAACTAATAATTTTAATTTAGCAAAGCAGATCACTATGACAAATCAGAATTGAAATTTAATGAAGCTTCTAATTAAATTTGAATGAAAACATCATATCAGAATCCTTATAACTAAATATGAATTGATAATTTGATATTGTTGGAGTATCGTAGATAAGGGTATGATTTACATATACGGGTCGGGTATGGGTACGGGTTATCAAAATTAAAATTATGACCCGACCCAGTACAATGGGTCGGACGGATTTTTTTGTTTCTTTGTACAGCCCTATCCACCACCATAGTGACCGTAGCAAATTCAAGAGCTCCGTACGATCATACGGATAAGATTACTTTTTTTTGTACAATCATAATTACACAAATAGACGACGCCTCTAACTTTGGTTTCTTCACATTGGGTTGGGACGAAATTGTAACTTTTTTACTTTTTTTTTCCCTGACTTCGGCTCTTTGAGTATTGTTTTAGGATGGAATTGTTACATTTTTTCCGCTCTGTCGTGCTTTCTGACTTCACCTTTTATACATTGGTTTGGGACGAAATTTTACATTTTTTTTTAGTTTGTAGTGTTTTCTGGGCATATAAATAATCGAAGAGTACTTCTAGTGTCATTATTTTGAGTGTTAAAAGTGCTAGATATTATGCATTAATAATTAATAATGAGATAGGCTAAAATCAGCCACGACTGATGGATGAACCCGTCAGTTGCGATTATATCTTAATTTTTAAATTTTTAATGGCTAATCAACCGTTCAATGTGTTATCCATATTGAAATCTCATTGGAGACCAAATTTTATATTTTTCTGATTTTATATACTATTTTTTTTAGATTTTTAAAAATCATAGTTATTGAAGGGTCCAGAATTGTTTAGATTAAGCATTTTGTAAAATACCAAACAAATACTAAAAAATTTCAGAAAAATATAAAATTTTGTCTCCAACGAGATTTCAATATCGAGAGCACATTGAACGGTTCGGATCGACTGTTAAGATCTCGAAAATTGAGATTTGATCGTAGCTGACGGTCTCATCCGTCAGTCGTGACTGATTTTAGCCTATCTCTAATTAAATACATATAACTAAAATTTTTGTAAAAATTCAGCAGTTTTCTTTTTATTGGAATAGTTTATGCATGAATATATATATATATATAGTATTATTAAATTAATAAGATTGTATTAATTTAACTAGCGATGCTTTTTTATTTTCATAAAATTTGAGTTTCATCTGATATTCGATAAAAAAAATCTTGTTAACCCCGAGATAGTAATTTTAATATAATCATAATTTGACCTCTTGATCAGTGGATCGAATACCAAATTAATTTTATATTTTATAAAAGTTATGTGAAGACACGTAGGTCGTGAAATTGTATTTCTTTGCAGGCCAAATTCATTAAGTACCTTCCTACCTCAGTCTAATTAGGCATCCTGCGTAGAGGCCCAAATATAAACAGTTTACTACTTTAAAACGCTAATAAATTCGAAACAATTTACCATGAATAGGGTGAAAACGGTGACTGTTTTAACCATTACGGTTAAAGATTTTGGTTGCGTTTTAAAAAACAAAACGATTAACGAAAGCTTGAAACGATTTCGTCCATGTATATTTTCATGATTTCGATCGTTTCATCCAAAACGAAACTGTTAACGCAAATGATAGATAATTCCGTGTCCAAAATGAAACGGTTAATGCAAAAGATCATTTTCGTGGTCGTTTTGAATGTTATGCACCCCTAACCATGAAGCAACATGTGGATAACAGTTCCAGTTCAATTACAAAATGGGTCCAATTGATAGTTTGATTCGCTTTTTAGCGAAGAACAAAAATTGTTGCACTGGTGGCGAGTTAATAAGGGGACAGGACAACAAGCCTCTGCAGTGCTGTCACGTCTATCCGATCTATTTTTTACGGTTAAGATTTACGGACCGTACAAATCTAATATTAATCACGGGACACTCATAGTTGATTGGATGGTCGTGATGAACCTTGAACCAGTGCCCTCTGCAGCACTGCAAGAATATCATTCGTAGATAAGGGGTACCATACCAGTGCGATAGCTTTGGATTATTGTGGATACATGTCGTTTTAATAAACGAAAAGAGGTGGGATATTACCTTCTGAATTCAAAACAGTAAAATGAAAAAAAAAGAAAAATCAATGAAGACCCAATTAGGCCTTTTTGCAACCAATAACAATATGACCCAGTTCGGCCCACGTTTTGCAGTTGCTATTTTGCACCGAAAAATTTTAAAATAGTATTAAATTAATATAATATATTAAAAATAATATCAATATAATAATATTTTTTAAATAGTATCACGAGATCGGAATCCCAGATTCCGAAAGTAAGATCGGATTCCTGGATTCCGATCTTAGCTAAGATCGGAATCCCGGATTCCGACCTTAGCTAAGATCGGAATCCGAGATTCCGATCTTAGCTTTTTAATTTTTTTATATATTATTTATTTATTTATTTAATTTATTAATTAGTTAAATAATTAGAAAAATAGATAATATATTGTAAAAATATTGAAAAAATATGGAATAAATCAGGAATAATTAAATTAAATTTTATATGTAATTTAGTATTTTTTGGGAAAATTAAATTTATTTTCATTTTAATTAATTTATTTAATTAAAATATAAATTTGTATAACTTATTTAATTAAATGAATTGTACCATTTAGAAAGGATTATAAATTTTCAGAATTTGCAGGGATACAAAGGCATAATCCTTTCAGAATGTTCAAAGTTTTATTAATCCTTTCTGTATTTGCAGGGATACAAAGGCATAATTTGAACATTAAAACTTTAAACAGGCTTAACTTTTGATAAGAAGGTCCGTTTGGGGCGATCGAGCACAATCCGGAAAGCTGGCGACGAGATCTACACGTTTTATCGGGGTGAAACCACGACCATTTTCGAAGCCAAAAAACACTCTCTGGACCTCCAAAATCTACTTTGAAAGTTTGCAAACCTAAAAACCACTCTAAACTACTAAAAATATTTTTAAAATCATAAATTAATCATTAAAAAGAGAAATGCAGTAAATCAAGTGAATTTAGTCTTTCTTCTCCGTCTCAGTAAAATATCAATCTCGTGTGATTCCTTTCTAACGCAATCCAGAAAGTGCTGCCTTGATCATGAGACTCGATATGATTGTTTAATATATAATATGAAAATAATATATATACAGAGGACGACATCCGGGACGGATATCAAATGGTTGTTTAAATTAATTAAAAATTTATACTTAATTATTCATTTTTAATTAAATAAATTAATTAAATTTATATTTAATTAAATTAATTAATTAAAAGAAAAATAAATTTAATTTTCCAAAAAAAAATACTAAATTACATATAAAATTTTGTTTAATTATTCCTGATTTTTTTATATTTTTTCAATATTTTTAGAATATATTATCTATTTTTCTAATTAATTAACTAATTAATAAACTAATAAAAGAAAAAAAAATTTCCCAAAAAATACTAAATTACATATAAAATTTAGTTTAATTATTCCTGATTTTTTCCATATTATTTCAATATTTTTACAATATATTATCTATTTTTCTAAGTATTTAACTAATTAATAAATTAATTAAATAAATAAATAATATATAAAAAAATTAAAAAGCTAAGATCGGAATCCAGGAATCCGATCTTACGTTCGGAATCTGGGATTTCGATCTCGTGATACTATTTAGAAAAATATTATTATATTGATATTATTTTTAATATATTATATTAATTTAGTATTATTTTTTAAAATTTCGGTATTTTGCAACTACACTGATAACAATTAACAAGGTACTTAGTCTTTTCTTTTCATTTTTTTTAAAAAAATAGTTTTCTGGTGAACTATATTTTGAATGGTGGCCTTTTAGATTCTATAGCAAGTAGGACTAATATCAATGCTTAGATGGAGGGTCTCGTCCAATACGCTGATTCTCGAATTTTGTATCTCAATTAATCGATACATGCGAATAAATAAGATTGTCATATTGAAATCTAGTACAAAGTCTAATTTTATATTTTTTTCTGAATTTTCTTTTAGATTTTTTGAAAATTGATATTTTAAATGATTAATAATTTAAGAACGATGATTTTCTAAAAACAATATAAATTCAGTTTTGTACTATTTCAACATGAAGATCACATTGAACTGCTTGAATTAGTTGGTTGAGATTGAAAATAAAAAAAATGGACGTATTGGTTGGGACCCTCCATCCAATGCATTGGATTTTAGCCTTACTCTTCTATAGCTCCTAACTTGAGGCAAAAGTCTAAACAATTTTCAACGAAAACAAAATAAGAAAAGTTTTTGAACCATTCTTGGTGCAGTATCTGTGCCTATTGGCGCATTGTAGTTATCACGAGAAACCATCTAGCTCAAGATGAAAATCGTTTTCATTTAGACACACCGTAGTTTAAAACTTACGACATGCATATCAAATTGATATTTTTATATATTTTTTTAATATCAAACAGTTGAATTTTATTATAATGATTATTTATCTTGAATTTAACATTTTTTTTTATGAATTTTACAAAAATATTACAACTTATATGATACTCAATAAGCACTCTCTAAACATATGACTCCATAAATTTAATTAATGTTATTCTACAATTTACTTGAGTTAATTTGAATTTTTTTTTGTTTAACTTTGAGAACCTTATTAAAATTTAACTTACACCATATTTTAACGGTTCTTACCTTTTTTATTTTTTTCTTTTTCTTTAACACTTCCTAGGCCTCCTTATAGGGAATTAGGCACCCATTTCTAACTCAAAAGTGTTTATTATTATCTTCGAATTTGATCCAGCCATGTGATCATTGTAAGTTAGATGCTTCCAAGCTGCAGTTAATAATGTGCAGAATTTACGTTGAAATTGACATGATCACATGAATAATTTATTTTATAAATTTCTCTCATTAATTTTCACAACCTATAATCCAACATGTAAAATAAGAGTTAGGATTCAGTAGCGTGCTATTCCTAATTTCAACGATAACAATGAACCTGTTCTGCGTATACATATGGATTGCTTAGGAATAAGAGGAATAGCCTATTCTTAGGCGGAAAGTATTGAAAAGTGTGTAACTTTATGAAAAGTTTGGATTGTTTATAATAAATTTACGCCTAGGAAAAATCCTCCTATTCCCATACGATCCAAACGGAGCCATAGATGCAAATCTCTAGTATGATACATATATAGGAAACAGCAATTTAACATATATATATATATATATATATATATATATATATATATATATATATATATATATATATAGAGAGAGAGAGAGAGAGAGAGAGAGAGAAAGAGAGATTGACTAAAGTATACTTCAGCATACAGATAGCCCGTATGCTGGAGTCGTTTCTCACAATCTAAAATGCATACAGTCGATCCGAAACTTTCAAATTGTTCTCCATATTGAAATCTCCTAGGAAACTAAAATTTATATTTTTTCGAATTATTTTACTATATATTATGCTATTTTAAAAAAATATTGTAAAGGAGTTGTAAAGGAGTATTTCTGACCATTCAATTTTAAAATAGCATAATATATAGCAAAAAAATTCGAAAAAATGTAAAATTTGGTCTTTAAAGATATTTTTATATGGAGAACAACTTGAATGGTTTGGATCGACTGTTTGAATTTTAGATTTTGAGAAACGACTCCAGCATACGGGTTTAATCCGTATGCTGGAGTATACTTTAGCCAATCTCTATATATATATAGAGAGAGAGAAAGTTTAATATGCACCATAGTGCATAGGGTATTCCGTGCACCACGAACTTTTTCGGAAATATTTTTGTAAATTGACAAATCTAATTTAACCAATCTAATCTACATATTGAAATCTCATACCAAACCAAAATTTACAATTTTTGAGATTTTATTACTATTTTTTCTGAATTTTTTAAAACATGCCATTTTTGGAATGTTGTACTATTTATAATTTTCCAAAAATGGCATGTTTTAAAAAAATCGAAAAAATAGTAATAAAATCTAAAAAATTGTAAATTTTGATTTTCTATGAGATTTCAATATGTAGATTAGATTGGTTAAATTAGATTTATCAATTTACAAAAATACCCCTGAAAAAGTCCGTGGTGTACGGAGTGTCCTATGCACTATAGTGCATATTAAACTTTCTCTGTATATATATATATAGAGAGATTGGCTAAAGTATACTCCAGCATACGGATCAAACCCGTATGCTAGAGTTGTTTCTGAAAATCTAAAATTCAAACAGTCGATCCAAACCGTTCAAGTTGTTCTCCATGTAAAAATATCCTTCAAGACCAAATTTTACATTTTTTCGAATTTTTTTGCTATATATTATGCTATTTTCAAATTGAAGGGCCAGAAATACTCCTTTACAACTCCATTACAATGTTATTTTAAAATAGCATAATATATAGTAAAAAAATTCGAAAAAATATAAATTTTAGTTTCCTAGGAGATTTCAATATGGAGAACAATTTGAAAGCTTCGGATCGACTGTATGCATTTTAGATTGTGAGAAACGACTCCAGCATACGGGCTATCTATATGCTGGAGTATACTTTAGCCAATCTCTCTCTCTATATATATATAATATGTATTTGTTTTATACATAATATTATTGAAAATATGAACATGAAAATATTAACATTTTGAAAATGACAATATATAAATGTAGAAAACAAAAGTACTAAAAATACTTGGCTAATAAAGATCAAGGTACATTTTATTTTTAAAATAAAATAAGTTGTGATTAAAGATTTTTAAAGCTAGTAAACTAGAAATACTTGGCTAATAAACTAGAAATACAACAAAATTTATATGAGACAGGTTTCGATGATAATGCAAACATACTTGGCTAATAAACTAGAAATACAACAAAATTTCTTTTTGTTTGTCTTGACTGACTCTGATGTTTGGCGTTTTTCTCTCCAAATATTAACAAAGAATGGTGCAATTAAAAAGTCGTTGGTTAGAGGGTTTGCTTGATTAAGGGGAGACAACTGAAACTCGAAATTCCAAGGTTGTCTCTATCAAACGAACACAGAAGCATCTCCGTTGTCTGTGGTAACCACCATGCACATGCGCACTCCTAACTATTTCGCCAAGTGTCCTAATTTGAACTATCCAAATCAATTAAGAAATGAAGAATTAATTCAACCTAGGACATTACTTCCAAGTAAAACAAAAAGAAAATGTACCATTATTAAAGGATATGTCTTTGAATGAACTCATGGCTTTCAAAAAGTTTTCTTTACTACCAACCTACTTGTATATATAGTTTAAAGTTTAAACCCACACGGGTCGGATTCGCCAGAGTATGTACGTAGTTCTAGAAATTATTCTGTTTTTTATGAGATCGTACTTTCTTTTTTAAGAAAAAAAAGACCCAAGGATTAGAATTTTATATTAAAATTAAAAAAAAATTTATTGGCTTCGTTTGGATTATCTGCTGTTTTTAATTTCACGAATAGCAAGAAATTTTGTTTAGAGGTAATCTTTTTTTTATCCCGGTAATTCATCCAGAAATATAGTTTCAAATATTAACGATATGACATATGACTAAACAATTTGAGACTTAATTTTCTCTATGCATTATGAATATTAACCAATGCTAAAAATAGGATAATTGAAAAAAATAAATTCCATAACTTAATATATATCAGAAGCTTGATTGAACTAAAAAATATTTAAAAAGTTAATTACATAAAAAATATTCTAGTAGAGAGATCAATAAGAGACTTTCATTCGTGAAACATTGATCTAAGCCGAAATATCCAAACTTGTTTAGAAAAACTTGGCAGTGTCTGCCAAATAAATATCTCCAAACTTGATCATGGAATAGACTCAAACTTCAAAGTGACCGAAACCTAATTTAAATGGCCGAACACATCCTGGCCCGCCTTTTTTAATTGCTACAAAGAATGAAGTAATTATACTATACAAATAAGGGCGGTGTTATCCGTACATAAATTTATTTTTCAATTTGAAATGATAATTTTGAAATAGAAAAAATTCACGGGATGAAATTTGGGGGAGCGCGTTAGAATTAAATGCACGTAGACCGTTACGAACTAACGCCCCCAACGTGTATGCATATTTGCTGGTTGCACGATGGAAATTATTTGGACAAGTGTGAGCCATATATTCTTACTAAGTAATGCTAGAATCAAACATATAGGACGTCAAACACGATCCAAACGTCGATCATTAAAATTTAAAACGGCTGATCCAAACCGCTCAATATGATCCCTTTATTAAAATATTCTTGAAAATCAAAATTTATATTTTTTCGAATTTTTTTACTATTTTTTTCGAATTTTCAAAATTGGAGGGTTCAGATTTTTTTTAGATTAAGCATATAAAAATATTCCAAAAAAAATTTGAAAAAATATAAAATTTGCTCTCCGCGGAGATTTTATAACATACAACAGTTTGAGCGGTTTGGATCGGTCATTCTAATATTAAAAATTAAAATTTAAGTTATTAACTCTGGCAAATTGTTATTTAGCATTGCACTATTTGAAGTCATATATTGAGTGTGCATAATAACAAATGAGTAAGATTGGCATTTTAATTTGAGAAAAATCAATGGTACTTATAAAAAACCCAACAGTTTTTCTTCGTTCTCTCTTAATCAAAAAGGTTTCACAAAAGCCAACCCTGTTTTCTCGACAAAAAAAAAGAAAAGAAAACAGAGCTTTTTTTTAACCCGATTTCTAATTTTTTGTATGTATTCCTCAGTGGAAATTTAATTAAATACTAACTGTGCTATTCGATCCCTTCATTGGACGAAATCATCTATAAAACAAAGTGTATCTATAAGTGCTCTTATTTCAAGTATCATAAATCAAGGAAACTTTTCTTTGAAATTAGCTTACTTGTGATTAAATGTACACTATGATCTGTTCCTTGTGATTAGTTTAATACAAATATACAATTAATTATGTTAGCCCATCAAGAATCAAAGGTCCAACAAGAATGCATACTCTTTCCTCACTCTTTGAGGATTGGCAAAGAGCCAACAAAATTGAATTAAAGAAGAAAACCGAGTTGTATGTACCTCACTTCTTCATATCTGACAACATCCTTACTTATCTCATAATTAATTATCCTTGGTAAAGTACAATTAACGAAATGTGATAATAAAATTATGTCTGTTGACAAAGAGCAATGAATCTCAAATGAGAGGTTGCAGGTTCGAAATCCGGCTGGGGGGTCTTTTATAGACATTTAATTTAAGTTGGAAGGCTTAACCCCCAATTTATCTTCAAAAAAAATAAAAAAAATAAAAAAATTATGTTTGTTCAATTGATGTAAGAATAAAGCGACTGCACTTTTTGTGTTGAAAACTTGAAATATACTTACTAACATCAGAATATTTACACGAATTTTCTTAAAAAGAATTTGGCTCATCCATTCAAGCATGGAGCAACCCCAACTAGAAATTTTGCTGCTAATATCTAAATAAGCAATCTTATTTACTAAATTAAACTTAACATCTTTGATTTGTACAATTGGATTTGATATCCAAGACAAGATCCTCTATGATCTCTTCAAGAATTGCATTTTCAACCTCAGTTCCTATATCTCTATTCATGTCGAACTTGAAATTGCCCCAATTTGTCATTGATTCTGCCATTTCAGAGATCACTATTTTTCGAATTTTCTCAAAAGTTTCTCTATCTAATGAGAAACTCGATCCCTCTTCATCGGTTGTACTCTCATCTGAATTCAAATCCCAATCTTGATCAATATCAATTGCCTTTTGTTCTTTTGAATCATTCTGAGTTGATTCTGAAATGCAATTCATAGACGGGTCATAGGCTAACCGGAGAAGTTCTTCAAGAATGTTGAACGCCTTTTTTGGGGAGTCTATAAGACTGAAAAATTTTTGTGACCTCTCTTCTTTGTCTAGAAACGAGAAAAAAAGAAAGTCAGAAATTTTTAAATTGAATGGATTGGTTTGATAAGCGCAAGGAAAAAAAATGTTAATATTTTGAGTGTCTCTGTTTATGTGTCAGTAATAAATTCATATACATTGCTCGCATAATTTCATCAGTTTGGAATCGCATTACATTTAATAAAGGGATATGCTGTCAATTATGCACCCATCATGAGTTTATTTACAAATCGTCAGGAGTGTAATTTAGTGACATATCTGTTTCTTATATAGTATATGTATGTGAATGTTGAAGGAATATGTAGAGATCAGATATCCTATATATTCCGCACTTGTCATATCAACCAATAATTATGAGCACAAAAATCAACTATTGGCTATGCATATTCTAAATTTTTTTAAAAAAATAAAAAAAGTAAAAATGCCATTCAGAATAAATGAATGAGAATGGAGAAAACCTCACCATTGCTATTAACAGGAGAGTCATCGCAAGGATGCATTTCCAAAACAGAAACAGGGCTATGGTTCTTTGTTTCTGATTCCGATTCCTCCACAAAGCAGTGTGATTTCAAAATACGTTCATGATTTTGAGAAATTCCATCCTTCAACGCCTTTTTCTTACATTTCATGTTCTTTTTGGCAAATTGCCAATACACAACCTTGGAGAGGAATCCTCTGCCAAAACCACTTCTTTTCCTTGTAAAATCATCTCTTCTAAGTCTGACCTGATTCTTGCTTACATTGTGTGGCCAACAAAGTGATAATCCTTCTTGAGCTTCTAACAACTTGGTTGAATAGCCTCTCTCTATGAGATATGCATCCACATAGAATGGCTCTTGTGGTTCTTGTAATAACTCATGGAGCTTCCTTGGTTGTGCCATTGCTAGGGAGAGGGAGGTAGAGAGGGAAAGAGAAGAGAGTTATTTGCGTTGTTGGGGTAGAGAAGAGTTTTAAATTATGAGCTCCGAATGGTCCATGTTCATGCTTTATAATAGGCATGCATGTCATTTAAAAACTTTTGTTTTCTAGTTGGAGCTGTGATTGTGCATGAACAAAGCAATGTGCTTATTTAGTTTGAGTAATATTTTAAAAATGTTGTTGCGACTGTACTCCTTTTTTAACTCGAACAATGAAAGTCTATCTGTTAGGTACTCTAGCCTCCCTTGGCTTGATAAATCGTTCAATTTTTTTCTTTTGGTCTCAAATCTTACTATTGAATTATATAAATTACCAGTTCAAATATTTCTATTCAGGACTTTTACATTTAAGCCCAATTATATATGTTGGCCCACTAAATTAGTAGTAGGCCCACTGTATTTTTCTGAAAAAAAAGAGATATATAGAGAATTGCAAAATTCACCGAAGAAAAGCAGAAAAGAATTTTCTCATTAGGTTATTACAATCTTGTAAGATTTTGATGTAATATGGTCCTGCGCACACTTCAATAAAATAGGTATGACTTTTAATCCGACCGTTGGATCGGACCGAAATTTTGACAGGAGATCCGTGACTCAAAGCCCAACCCTTCGTTTTGGCAAAATCGTCAGCTCCGATTCGCGATCTGAGCCTTCTTTTATGTGCTTTTAGAACCTTTCTTTACTATTTTTAGCAGTTTTAGGGTTGTTTTGGAAATTTTATGTATTTTCTCTTTCTAGGGTTTCTGTATTAGCTATTTAAGACACCGTCATGGTTTATGGAAGTTTAGTGAATTTTGAGCATTAAAACTTTATTAAAAAATTTGAGAATCTGTGTGATTTTTCAACCAGCAGAAATCTCTCTTTTCGTACTTTTCCATTATCTTTCTCTATAGTTCGTGCATCAGATTTGTGATCGATATACCAAGTAAATCAATAGTTAATAACTTAATATTCATCCTATAAGCTAATTATTTGAAATATTTAGTTTGTGTTAATTTTTATTTACTTCGCACATCAGGCCGTAATTCTGCCTCCCTTCTAGCTATTTGGTGAATATAATATACAAAATTCTATTGGTTTGTTAAATAAAAATGAAAAAATATTATCCTTATCTAGTTATCTATATTTACTCCAAAGTCAAAATTGTTAGCATGAATTGAATAAATGCATCTTAATTGCCACAAGTGAAAATACTGTACATTGTTTCAGATGATACCAATATGTCATAGTCATGATTCTAGCAAGGAAATACCAGGGAATATTGCAGCAAGTAGAATAGCACTAGTATTTACTTGCTAGCAAACATCATGCCTCGATCAATGGCGCAAAAAAGATAAAAAGGAAGTTTTGGTGGTATATGTGAATGTGACCTCTTCTCTTTAGTTAGTGTGTGAGTGCGTTTGTATTTGGTGGGGGCCGGGTGGAGGAGGTTGGAGTCAGGACGAATCTTTGTACAATACTAATTTAATTTGTAAAGAACAGTAGGCTCTCTGTTTTATGCGATTTCTATTTATCTGTTAGCTATATTGCTACGTCAAAATCATCAGGTGCAAACACCCAGCTGCCTTCAATCGGATTTTATGTATTGTTTACAGCCACTCAGGCTTTGGAGCAAGTCACTGGTCTGACAAAGAGAAAGGACCCTTTATGACCTTGTTATAAACTATAATCCTGTGTGTTTCTCCTTTTTCCTACATAAATTACTCCAAAAAAGGAGGCATAAATTTAGAAATAAATATAGTTTCCACTAACCCTCAATAGTAAATACAGAAATTTAATTAATTAACAATATTTTTTTGAAAAAAAATTAATTAACTATTTGCTATATTTATTTGTACATTTGTTGTTAACTAGTTTCTGTTCCTACCAAATATATCATGAAGATAAAGAATTACTGACGGACTTATTCTAACAATTTTATTAATATATTTTTAATCGATTTTAAAAATTTGAAAACTAAATTTGAAATAAAACTTTTACCTCTTCCTGCTTTAAACTTTTACCTCTAATGGACGGTATATTTCTCATGTATGGTATTTTATTTGCCAATTCAATAGCGTGTTAAACAATTTTAGTCCTCGTTTTTTATATCACTTTTCCCTGACAGTGAATCTGGCCAGAGAGCCAGACCAACAAAAAGTTTAATTACAACATTGGCCTATTGTGAGTTGTTTGGCATGCTTAAACTCCAAAACAAAGACCGCATGTCTCTGTGCCGCCTGATCGGTGATTTCTTCCCCTACATTTCCGCGAGGGAATAATTTTCTTCTTTATTTTGTTTTTATAGCACCCAAATCCAACGAAGCAACCACATTTTGTCTTTAATGAATGCCTCTTATTATTATTGTTTTAAACTTTAATGCAGACAACATTGGGTTTATAACAACCGTTAACCCAAAATCCCATTGAAGAGCCGACATAATTTTGGAATACGTCTTGAGAATCGGACCCAAAGAGTTTATCATGGCACGGTACATAGAAAAGTAAGTTCAATGTGTAAGTTTGTTAAATAACCTACGAACTCTATAGGGAAATTAAGAACAAAGTTTCTTTTAACAAAAAAATACTATAATTCCCTCAGTAAAGATTAATGTTTTATCATAATTAGCTTACTTTGCCATGAAAACATATATGAAAGAATAAGAACATCGTATAATATGAATCAATTTCTATATATTGTTTGCTGCTTTCCGGGTTTTTATGAGGGTGGAGATTAACTGACAATGAATTTGTTTGAAAACTGTAACAACGGTTAAAAGTAACTTCTACTTTTCAATTTGGATGCTTGAGTTATCTCCACTATATTCATATCATACAAATGAAAATTTATAAATGTATTGCAAATTTTATCATTCATCAAACAAGTTGAAAAATTGGGACAATCTATATATAATTAACGTCATTGGATATTAAACGGCTCTCAAATTGCATGGAATTGAAAAGCAACCAACTTGTAGGACTAACAATACATCAATAAACTTTTAACTTTTAATTTTTTTTACTTGATTTGAGAAAATGTTGTTAAAATTCTAGGAGAGAGAAATCATAATATGATTTTCATATGTTTTACTATCTTTCATCTCAACGCCTGAAGTAACGATTTCTAAATCATTCAGAGAGATTTTGAGAACGCAAAACTCGAAAGCCAAAACAAACACAAAGTTCAACTTTATGTGAGATGGGGTCTATCAACTAAAGATTGAGCAAATTAAATCATTCCGGTGAATTGTGGATCCTCAGCAGTAAAAAAAAAAAAAAAAAAGAACTGCTCCAAGCGGTCCTTTCTCTTTTTTTTTAATATTTAAAAAATTTAAAATTTAAATGGAGAATCCAAACTGTTAATCTTGTTAAATTTTACGAACGATACGTTTTCATATAAGTTTTATAAAATTTGAAGTTGATTTGATACCAGATCAAGTGGTCAATAAATGAACCAATCTGGTTAGATTAATTCTAATACGTTCATAATTTGATCACTTAATTAAGTATCAAATCGACTTAAATTTTATAAAATTTATATGAAAACGCATCGTCAGTAAAATTTAACAAGATCAACGGTTTGAATTCTCCATTAAAATTTGAAAAATTTTAAATTTTAAAATAAAAAGAAAAGACTGCTTGGATCCGAATGCGTGAACTGTGCCATTCATAGCAGAGTCTCTCTCAATGAAGTGATACCAACCATTCATAGCTGAGAACCAAAATTCTATTCGAGAACCAACATTCTATTCGAGAACCAGAAGCTCCTTGGCGAGTTTACGGCCGGTACCGCAATTCGGAAATTGCTTCATAAATTTGGAGATTCACTCTTACTTGGGCGAAAATATCCTTCTCACTCCTTCAATTTACGTCCCTCAATTCACCTTAGTTTAAAAATATTAAAAATTAAGAAAGATATTTTCGTCCAACAGGAGTGAATCTCTAAATTTGAGAAGTGTACAAAGCAATTCCCCCGTATTTCTTGCACTAGCTAGGACCATCAGACCATTGGCTGCCCGTGCTGACCGGAACCATTTTCATTGCGCAGCCAATAAAATTATGAATTTGAATCTGAATTAAACTGTACATGACAGAACACCCTGACTGGTCTGAGTTTAATTTATTGTATCATATCATGGGTGGTGGATTGCCTGCTTCTGTCTTAAATTAACTCTTGTCTCTCTTTCTCTCTATGACGAAACAAAAATCGAAGCGTACTTGCAAATATTTTCTCAAAGTACAACTATTATTGAAAGAAAATGAAAGAACATGAAACACACAAATCAAAGCACATTTTACTCTGCAAGAGCAGAATTCTTCTTGTGTGGTCTACTTTCAGTTTCAGAGGACACTATCCTATTAATTTCTTTAGATTTTTGTAAAGTTCCCCTCGTAGTAGTGCATAATTGCATCCACACTTCAGTGACATCTTCTTTCATAAAAATTAGGTATCTAAAACATAAATCAGTTCATTATTTTTCTTATATTGTGAGTTCAATTTTTTGTTATAAATTCAGCTTATGTACAAGTTCTTTGGTGCGACACAATTCAACATACTTATGTGAGATTTCATGTGCAAACGAACCTTACATGTGTTCAGTAAAACATACTAATTTAATGTCGAGAAGACGAGGACATTCAAAATGAATTACAGTTTAGGATTACAAGTAGAGCCCGTTCCAGGCCGCTGGTAAAATTGAGTGAATTACTCATCATTTTAGTCACAAGAATATTAAAAAAAAAAAATGTTCCTGCCTCATTTTAAACCACAGAGACATAGTTTGGCTCCTCCTCTTTGGACCTATCTGCTACATCTAACCAAAATTTTATGTTTCTTCGGTACTCCTGAGGTATTCTCTCTGTGGTTTTCAAAAAAAGGTATTCTTTCTGGGTTGATACTAAAGTCCGAGAAAAGCAAAGTACAGAAATACGAATGTACAGTAACATGCACGAACATGTCATCGAGGTCCGTGTTGTTACTTCAGCAGACCTAAAAGAAGAAATTAACGCGACAATGGCAAAAAAAAAAAAAAAAAAAAAAAATTAAATAAAAAAGATGACTTGACTTGTCACGAGGAAATTATACTCAAGGCATGAAACAAGGTGCACTTTAGTTGGTCAACAAAAGAACTTTAGATTCTGTGAAAATTTTCAGATTAGTACAATATAAATACAATGCATGTTCTATGTTAGAAACCTGAACCTCGCTTATAAGAACTCATGTCGCAATCCATGTTTTATTGGTGTTTTTGTTTCAAATATGTCTTCTTGTTTAGTGCCCTAATCGAAGATGACCACAATTAATATGATTTGACAAGCATAAGGGAACAAATTAGGGATAATGCTGCTCACTTAGAAACAAAATATACTTTCCCCAGTTTAATAAAAACTCGAGTAATCCATAAAACATCCATGTTTGGTTTTTTATGTTCGTATTTGACTTTTAAGCTCTAAAGCAATTTTATAATAAATAAAAAAGACTTATTTCTCAAATATCCCATTTTGGTATAATTATTTTGATTGGTACCGGAAATTGGCAACAATTTGAAATAAGTATAGTATTTTTTTCAATCAATGAAGACTCTAGTAGTATAGTCCATAAAGTAATAAAATCACTTGAACACTAGACATTTCAAACTCAAAATCAACAATACATTAAAATGTGGGTTCTCGTATAAACTTGAGATATTAAGGAACATGGACGATGGTTAATTGGTCATCACAATGGTAAATCTGAGACCATTTTATCGCAAGAGGAATAATTAGGGGCTCTATTAGAATGGTTATAGTAAAATTAACGCTCTGATCGAAAGAGGGTAATTTAACGATGGCATTCGAATTGAAATTCTGATTCTTTACAAATCCATGATCAGAATGAAGAAAATATAACCGTGGGAGTTGAATTGGTAGGAGTTCATTGTCCTCAAATCTCATTTCGATATCCCAACTAAAAGGAAGAAATTTGATGAGAATCCAAAAAGAGTGTCCCATCAACCTTCTTTGTGATCACTGACGAACTCCCGTCAATTCTCTCCATCCCTTGTCCAATCAAAGAATTTCATTTCAAAATCAAATCATTTCTTTTCCCCTGAAATAAATTCCAATCAATTCCACACAGATTTTCATTCCGATCAGAGCCTAAATGTACAAGGATCAGGATATATCCACGAACCTGTACTGACACAATAAAGCACCATAAAAGAATTAAAGACAAGTCAAAATCTTACAAACAGCTATTTAAACAAAGAGCCACTAAGAAATCTACAGAACAGCTCAATCCGAGGATACACAACATAATAAGGAGCCTGTACATCATTGTAAGATCCAAGATTGCATGCATATGGGGCTTACTTGTCATAGACTCATGAGAAGTGTTCATCCACAGATCACAAACTTAATGGAGGGCTTGTCTGGAAAAAAAAAAGAGCAGTAAAATAAGAGCAGAATTTTTTTTTTAAAAAAGCAAATTTGGTCCGTATTTGTTTTTGATAAGTAGGCCTCAGAGAGAGGCATGGCCCTGAATCTTTGACAACAAATTTCATTTTCCATTTTTTGTCCATACTAATTTGTTTCACCTGGCTAATGAAGCACTGGTGGTTGCCATATAGATGCTAGGTGTGAGTAGTTGGCTACTTGTACAAGGTTGTATATATATAATTAACCTCAGTGCATTTTATAAAAGCTCAGTTCAACCGGGTACTCGGGCATCGAACACAGACCAGAAAGACAAAAATGAGCAGCCAACCTTGAAAAGGAGATCATGTGCGATGGTGTCCCAAGGAAGAGAAATAGACATCAAGCAGCATTTCAGAGGCAAAATAGTCTCACCACCTCTGCTAGATTTGTCACTAGTATTACTATTATTAGATGAAGAAGATGCAGGTCCAGAATAGGTATGCCTGGCTAACTCAGCAGCAGCCGAGGTTGCCTTATGCATTATGAACCCAATTCCTTTCCTCAGAAGTTGACGGGGAGATGGTGGCCCTGCTCTCTCCTGACTTTGATCTACAATACAAAAAATCAAGCTGTTTATTTTACTACCAGAATTTCACAAGTAGTATCATGAGAACATAAAATTCCTCAAAAATCTTTTGTGCAGTGCAGTAATGAACAAAATTTCATAATAAATGTACTTTGAATCAGTAAGGTAACCTGCAGTTTTTTTCTTATAGATATGTATTCTCCAGTTAAAAATCATAAATTATTATCTCCAAGTTGGAAAAATCAGATGGGTATTTCAAAAAGTAAAAACAGAATGCTCACATTACAAAATCATAGAATCTTAACAGCTTTAAAAATATATATATGATTACAAACCAGAAAGTTAATAGCCTTTTGTCCCAAACAAGTTGGGGTAGGTTAGAAATGACACCCCAACAATTACGAACCAAAAGCAGAAAAAAAAAATATAATGCTGTCATAATAATTTTCTATATTGTTAAAAAAAAAAAGGAAAGTCCATGTACCTGCTATACCAGAAACAGCCACCTCAACTTCACCACGACCTCCTGGACCCCGCATGAAGAGCCTATCAGTCTTGGTTTGCGACCCACCCAATGATAAGATGCTGCCTAATTTTGAATGACCAGCTGAAGATGCACATGAGAGTAAATAAGTTGAGAAAATGACAGCACACTATAATGCAAGAATTAGCATCTGTAGATTGGTATAGGTTTACTGATCCATATAAAAGAAGTTATGCTGTAGAGGTTTGTAAAAACAAGTAACTTTGTAATATATATAGGAACTTTTCATTTTAAGATCTTCCCAGGTATAGACGAGCATTTCAGGTTGGTATAGATATTGGATCAAGCTGATACAGTAACAACCAGATAGTTCAGAGTGGTAAAGTAATTACGTACCATCATAAGCTTCGTGAACCATCTGATAACTAACAAATCCTGAGAAGAGTGTAGCCTGCCATTTGAATTATTTCATTCATTATTTTGAATCACTCATAAGACATACAAAAATGATTTTAGTAATGAATTCTCTTTACAAAAGAGAGAACCAACCAGATTATTTTTTATTTATCCCATTGCAACAATGTGGCTACATTAGTGATAATAACAATAAAGACAACAACAAGAATTACATTCAGAAATTCATCTTAGCCCTGAAAATTTTCAAATTATTATGTCTGAAAAGTTTATGTAAATTTAAATTCAAGTCAAAACCCCACTCTAATACCAGTTTGATCAATGCAATAATTAATAGCCACAGGGCAAGTTCAAAATTAACACTGAATACGACTGAGGCACTTAGAAAAATATTTGTTTTAAGCAAGAGTTGGTACCTATGTTGACATAATTGTACACTGACCAAATCATCCAGGTAACCAACCTATCATGGGTTTAGGCTAATAAAATTTGTTGAGGTTTTTCTTATAAACAATAAAAAAATTAACAAAATTATGTTTGTTGAGGACAGCTAACTCATGCAATTTGTTATGAATTATTTATTTCAACAATAAATCTTTAATTTGCAACCAACTGAACTAATTCTTGCTTTTACTCGTTGTACCGACTCTAACAAAATCGGTCTCAAGAAACCATTTTCATGACATCTGTTTTGTTTCTTGCTGTTGGTATAATTTGGTGGATAAATGAGATGAAAATAAAATAGAAAGCGTTGAAAGGATATGGAGGTCCTGGAGCTCTTTTTTTTGTAATACTAGTAATGAAAGAAGACCGCTGGAGAAGGGATGAGATTTTACAAGAGATCATTGACCAATTCAAGGAAGGAACATTTCATATCAATTGTCAAAAAAAAAAAAAAAAAAACCATCAGGGCTTTCGAGGGTGGGTAGGAACTTAACAAATGAAAAATACAGGCCAGGACAAAGAGCAAATGACATTGAAGAACAGAAAATAGCTTTATCAAAGGGAAATCTTTCATTCCACCATAACTCGATGACTTCAAATTATATTGGACCTCAAAATTCAACTATACCCCAAAAAATCGTGATTTATATTATTTATGCACTGTCATACCCCATTTTCTTAAAACAATGTTCAAAATACTTTTTATAAATATTAATCTTTACATAAGCGATGAAGGAAAAAAAAACACAGGAACTATTACAAATATTAAATAAAAGCAGTAAGTGATATTTATCATGTTTAAGAAAGGCATAAGATGTTTATGGGAGGCACACATAAAATTATTCTCCACTAAAGAAGTTGTGACCTTTGGTAGCTTGGAAGTGGTATCATCTCTTGAATGCACTGTCATATCAGAGCCCTTGTATTCAGTTTCTGATGGAAAAGCTGCACCATCATGGGCATTCAGGACCACACAATAGCAATGATCTTCTTCGGATAATACCTACCATAAAAATCACAAATATTTTGACACGTTTTAGCACCAATTTCTGACTATTGTCGTCTCACGTTAAGCTAGCATACAAGTCAATTCCATTCCTGGTATCTGCGGATCTGAAACTAGTCAGGCCAAGAGTAACATATTGTACTCTTTGGTTCATATGATTATTGTAGATACCAAGACCTCAAAACTAAAAGTACTACAAACAAACATGCTATATGTAGTATGTACGGTTTTGGAAGGAAACAAAAGAGAGATAATACCTTAATGAAATTACTAATAACGCAAGAACCATCATTATAAGTTTTAATTGAATAAAACTATAAAAGTAACAAACAATGAATAACTCTTTTTTCAATGAGAACATTGAATATATCTCACCACTGCATCAAAAGTGTCATCAAAATCATCAACTGAAAAACAGATATTTGGATACGCCGGCAGTGTCTCTGCTGCCTAAGAAGAACATAATACAAACAATTTCAATTCAAGAAGAGATTTTGAGAGGGAAGGGTCTGGGGGTTAAAAGAAAAATGTACCTTCTTATGGTCAAGGTGAAAATTAACACGGCTAGGAGAAGCAAAGACAGTTTTGATCACCTATAAATATTTGTATATATATTAAAAAAAAATCATATTCAAAAGATTTTCTCTATCCTTTCAGTATATTAATACAAAAACGAAGTGAGGAAAGTTAACATTACCTTATATACAGGAGATAAGGAACTCTCTCCATTTTGGTGTTTTCTAAGAGCCTGAATGCTGTACATTATTCATAAACCATATGAAATACTTCCACGAGAGCCTCTCTCTCTCTCTCTCTCTCACACACACACACACACACATAACAAACATCTAAAATAGAAAAGAATCCAAAAGAAAAACCCTTAGTTATCAATCACTTCAAAGAGCCATAATCTTTCAAACATTGCAAAAGCCCTGTATTGTTAAGGAAATTCAAACTACCCAAAGTTCCAACCACTCAAAGAGATATATTCTTAACAGTTTAGTCTTATTCATTAACAAACATGATAAATATGGTATATAAATAATAGTCTAAACACATCACAAGAAACTTTGTTCAAATTAGAGTTTATCCAGACTAGACAAGACATCTAACATCACCAAACTAAGTTTCCACCAATAAGAATCAATTTTGTCACTTCTCCTAAATAATCATATTAAAGGGCCGTTCTACAATTAAAAAAAGTGTTTTTTTGTATTTCATACTGTCAGAGAATTGTTTAGTTTTCTCTACATGCAAGTGAATATGAAAAATACCTGCAAATAGCAACAGTAACAGAGAAGGACGTGTGAGCAATTAAGTTTAGGTAGAAAGATCGGGCCCAATCCACCTCTGACATGTTTGCTCCTATAAGTTTCTCTAGCTGTTTTTATAAAATGAAATAAGTCTCATCAATTGGACTAATTGAGGCCTGATTGCTGATTGCAAGTGTAAAAAATTAAATTGCATGCTTATTTCAATAGTCAGATTTTTTGTAATTGATAACCTAAGGATTTGTTAGGCTAATTTGAGGACAATCGAAAGTTCAACCAGCATGGATAGTCTTATTTTTATTCCTCAAAAGCAACATTAAAAATTGGATAAAAAAATATTAAACTAAATTTAATGAAGTTATGTACCGAAGGGGCCCATCTTCTGACAAAAAAAGGAGCAACATCCTCCATATGATCATTGAAACCATAGCCATGCATATTCTGTACACAAAACTTAATTTCAGACGACATGTGAAACATAAAATGAAAATTTAGATGCCAATGACCAAGGTTTGTTCAATTTAATTTATCCCTCTATCAACATTGCATAGTACCAAACAGGGTACCGTGCCAATCAGCTACTTAGACACAACTACAAATACTGTTGGGTTCAGGAATACCATGTATTCAGTACAGGACAAGTCGGTAGTATCAACCAAACTTCTCCAGAAAATACTATCTACGTTGCAAATAGTACCTCCAAAAGGTGTTAAAGGCATTTTGAGGCAAATAGTATTCCAAAAGGAGTTGAAAACATTTTCAGCCCTTTTAAAAGTTGGCAAATTCTTGTGCCGCATAATTTAGGTACTGTATAGTGAGAAACATGACATCCACTCACACACCTTGGCTCTGATAAAAAATAAAAGGTCATCTTCTTCCTGGCCCTTTGAAACATTACCACGCACAAAATAGAGGTCTAGCATTTCATGCCAGAACCGCGAATCCATTGCATTACTCCCACTCGATGTCGAATCCTGAAGATCATTATCCCTCAAGAACTCCGATTGCTTCTTCACCATGCTCAGCAATTCATACCTGCCATGATCAGGTGCTTTACAGTTGTACCTTGAAATCCCAAATTTAAATAGGCTTCATACAGCATATTCATTAATTTTTATAAGTCACGTTAAATTTCTTAAATGTTCAACATACTCCAAGCACACTGCGGTATAAACAGAAAAATAAGATGATAGATGCATTTTGCCTCTTGCGTCCTTGAATGATTTGAGGTAATTCATCCTCATATTCTAGTGTAGTTTTATCTTCCACATATTACATTTCTTGTACATAAAAACAGCCATTTGACATATTTTCTCACCGTATTACTGTAGCTATAATCAGTTGTTAAGATTTGTCTCTAAATGCTCAATGATTCTTCAATTCATTCAAGTCAGTTAGTAGGCCTTCTGGTAAACCTTTACACAGTATTTTAATACTTCAACCACATGATTTAACAAGGTTAAGTGGTTATTTCAGATACAGAGCTGGGTACAGTGACACAACCAAAAAGTTGATGGTCACACACACAACTGTGCAATCAAACAAAAAACAAGGACTACAAGAACTCTAACATGAAGGACTAAATCAGACTAAAAGTTTATAGGTTTCACCTGTGGACTTATGAGATTAAATATAGAAACATAGCTAGGTTAACATCAGTACCAGAAATAAAGTTTGAAAAATAGAAAGATTGAGGAGTTAATAGGAAAATAAATATCCTCTAGGATCATGAGGTTTAAGTAAACAATCTACACTATCAGTTCTACTGGCATCACCCAATGGCAGTGAAACTCAACTCCCTTTAAATAGCTAAACAGTGATAAAGGTAAGAAGTTCCAGGTCAAGTCATAGAGTCAGGGAAGAAGGGGAAAAAAAAAAACCTGGATGGAGAGGATGGTGCAGTGGCATTTTCAGTGGTCGAGATTGGGATGTCGATTGTTTCTTTACTGTGAGCCATGGATCATGAATGCACCAGGTATACTACCATCTTACTAGTGCTCCAGTATTGGGACTGCTAATGGCAGCCTTTAGGTCAAACCCTGCCCAGCTTAATAATTAGGCACAGAAGGCCAATATCTGATTCGGCCCTGACTTGAGGAGAAAACCCTGAAAGCAGACGAGACGTCTTAGACAGATTCCAAATTTATACTAAATGTCTTAGACAGAACTAAGAACACACAGTTAGGAATATTTTCATTCAATGTCATTTTGGTATTATTACTATATATAAGCCTCAAATTCCTTGCATGACCAATTGATCACCAACAAAGTAAGGTAAACAAAGTAGACAGCATACAAAAATAAAAATACTCGAACCAAAAGCAAATTTCATCTATGAAAATCAATACAACTGTGTCAGAAACCTGTCATATAAGTTGATTTTTATACTAAATTACATGCCATATATATTCCTAATGTAATAAATAATTCTCTGACATGCATGCTCCTATTTTCTAATATCTTACTTTTTTGTTAATTATGCTATTTCAAAATAGAGCCAGTAATGCTTTTGCATGGAACTGTTATTAGGCCATGTTTAAGTTCTGGTATTAAAAGGTGAAAACTGAAAAATATACACACCTGTCAGAAAACATAAACTTAGAAATTACATTTGTGAGCTGATATAAATGCCGTTAGCCTTAAACATTTTAGTTGCCAATATGATCACCAACAACCTAACATACATTTGGAACCTGTGGGTATAATAATTGGTATTTGATTGAACTAAAACCCAGGAAAAGGAAAGGAAACTTAACACCTAAAAACTGAATTTTATCTCAGTAGATACACTCAAAGCTGACCTCCAAAAATTATTATCCACAATTGGCCCCTTAAATTGAGAACATACACAAATTCAACTCTCAAAGCTAAACTAATTGGAATAATACCCTAATACAACTTGTAGTAGAAAAAGGAATCAGAGAGAAGCATCTCACAAAATTGATCACCAGTATAGCTGGCACTGGGGAAAGGAGAGAGAGAGAGAGAGAGAGAGTAGGCTGTGTAAAAGATGAGAGATGGCGTACGGCACTAATGTATGGGACGCGTGTAAGAGGTGACGTAGTTTGCTTTAGATCTGAAGAGTGATGAGCCTGGAGGAGAACCGTTTTGGGAGAAAAAAACCATTGGAAGGCACAAGCAAATCATGAGGAGAAATATTGGGCTGATTTTAAATATGGGCTGAATTCGGACTTTATCCGAATATATCAAAGCCTATTGCAACTTATCATTCCCATTAGCAGGCCTGAAACCATCTTCTCAAAAAGTAATAGTAGGTCAAAAACTAACCATGATCTAGGCCTGCATAACGTCCAAAACGAAGACGAAATTGAAATGTTGCGTTAACCGTTGCGTTATGAAACGAAAAAATTTGTGTCCTTGCGTTTGCGTTCCGTTCTTTCAACGAAAGCCAAAAATCTTTGCGTTAACTGTTTTGTTGAATTTAACGATAAAAAACGATTTAAACGGTTAAAATTTGTAACCGTTTTTCACAGAGATGAACAGAAGAGAAAATCACAAAACTATAGAACCTAAACCAGTTCAAATCAAGTTGAAAACACAAATATAACATTATTTACACGTGCACATTGAAATCAAATCAAGCACTACAAATTCTTCATAACACTTGAAAACACTAATGCACGAGTTCTTCATAAATCATGACAAATCAACACTAAACACTACAGACATAACTTCAAAACACTTCAAAGATGAGTGTCAGATCTCATATTCAATATCTTCTCATATTAATGTCAGGTCCTTGTAACCTACAAATAAAATAAAGAAATTAGCGAGACAAAAAGAAGTTATCATTTTAACAGCCCCAAATAGCCTGTTAGGTACCTAATTAGTAACAAGTCATCCTTCTTCATCCCAAACAGCCCCAAATTATGCTTCATCCCAATCTTAACAGTCCCCAAAATCAAGCAGTCAAAAAACTGAAATGAAGCGGTCAAAAAAATCTAGGAAAAATCTTAACAGAGAAGATCAAATTACAAACCAAGGTCCTGACAGTTTAGGAAAAATTTTAAAAAAATGAGAATAATCTAAATTTAAAAAAAAAAGAAAGTTTCAAAATTGCTGTGAGATTTATAACATAGAAGCTATGAATTTGTTACAAAATTTTAAACGCACAATCAAATCAACTTGTTTATCTCCCACGGCACACAAAAATATCAATAAAAAAAAGGGAAATTATTTCAAAAGAGAAAGGTTTATACCTCACCAGTTGATGTCAGCCCTCTGTCGTCAAGCCACCACCGAGATAACAATCAATAGAAGTTCAAGGCATGTTGTTGCCTCTGCCGTCAAAGGGGGAGAAGAAGAGTTGCTTGCACTGCTAGAGGAAAGGGCACAGCCGAGGTATTTGTTGAGCTCTTCATCCTTGTCTCTTCGGCCACCATCAACGGCCGTCGAGTGCCGCTAGCCTCCATTGGTGTCAGCTCAGCTCGAGAGAGAGCAGCAGTGTGAGAAGAGAGACATCGAGTGAGCGAGAGAGAGAGGTAGTGGTGAGTAGGGCGAGAGGGAGAGAGGGGCAGTGATAGGAGAAGGCGGAGAGAGCAAGAGAGAAAGAGAGAAGAGGGGTGGGTTTCGGCTGAGGTGAGTGAGACGATCGGAGGTCTAGCGGAGAGGGAGGAGAACGGTTTAGCGGAGAAGAGAGAGAACTGTTGGGTTTCGGCTGAGGTGAAGTGAGTGATCGGAGAAGAGAGGGAGAGACGGAGAGAGAAGAGGTGACTTAGGTGAGCGGAGAAATGGGGAAGGAGCGGTGGAACTAGGTTTTATCGGTGCCCCTTCCTCGTTCTCTCTAATTTTTTCGTCTACAATCCATATAATGACACTCCGGTAGAATTTAAGACGAAACCAACGAAAGAAACGATCACGAAATAGCTCTATTTCGTTAACCGTTCCATTTTGAGACGAAACTGTAGTTCTATTTGCGTTATCCGTTGCGTTTCTTAAACGAAACCAAAATCCTTAATCGTTACCGTTTCATTTCGGACGAAACGATACGAAATAACGATCAAAACGACTACCGTTTTCAGCCCTAGGCAGGTTTATATAGGTTTAGAATTAAAATCTTAGGCCCAAATTATGAACAGTTGGGTCCAAATTTGAACCTAAATAAGGCTTTTTCCTTTCATTTTTCTTACAGAGAATGCTCGGCCTGTGCATTGTTTTGGATTAAGATCTGTAATAGGGCTGCAAAACGATTGTAACGATCACGAAAGTCACTTGTTGCGTCGATCGTTGCGTGCTGTCAGACGGAACAAACTTTCATTTCGTGTTGCGTTTCGTCCTATGAACGCAATAAATTTTTTTTTCGTCAATCGTTTCGTTCACTTGGCCGATCAAGATGATTTAACTATTTTAACCGTTTCTTTTTTCTCCATTTATATAACAGAGCCAATTTCTTTTTCTGGAAGACAGATGGCGAAGTGCTGGTAGCTAGTATATTGAAAACCCGAAATTACAGTGATGAAAAAAATACTCAAAATTACATACCAGTAAAACAGTTGCTATCTCATAATTACATACCAGTAAAACAAAAACTCAATAGTAAATTGTTCAAGCTGCGAGATTATTGCTAATTGCACAAAATCCAATTGGTAAACTGTTCAAGCTAATTTCAAAATTCATAAACCCTCACTAAACTGTTCAAGCTGACAAAGCCATGAGTTATTACATCTCAAAAAAGCATTCTTCAAACTGTTCAAGCTGACAAATCTAATTGCACAAAATTGCCAAGAATTATCTAATTATTACATCTCAAAAAAGCATCTAAAAAAAACCATGTCACTAAAATTGCAGAAAAGCTTCCTCAGATTCTTACCTAGTAGAAGAGGCGCTCATGGAAATCAAACTTGAATACATGGCCAGAAGTCGCCATGGCTTGGGCAAGGAAAGTAGAGAGAAACTCGAGGTCAAAAAGGACCGACTATTGAAAGGATTAATACAGTTCAGTTTTTGAAATCCAAAGTCTGCAACATAAGTGAAGGAGGAGGGGTTACGGTTTGGAAATATGGAGATGGCTCTGGGCTCAAGTGGGGAAGAGAAGAGGAGATGGCTCTGGGCTGAGAGTTCGGACTCTGAGAGAGAGAGAGAGAGCATGACAGAAAGAGCGAGGCTTTGAGATTTGGTGAGGGAGATCGGGTCTGAGTTGAGAGAGAGATCGGGTTTGAGATTTGGTGAGGGAAGCCAAGGCGATTGAGGGAGATCGGGTCTGATATTTAGTGAGGATGCGAGAGAGAGACAGAGAGGAGTGCTGCGACGGAGAAAGAGAGGAGGAGAAGAAATAGAGGAAGAGAGAGCGGCGCAGATAAGTTTATCTCCATTCCTCATCATTTTCGTAGAATTGAGTAACGAAATGGACGAAACAACGATCACGAAACAGGCATGTTTCGTTGACCGTTTCGTTCTATAGACGAAACAGTTTTTGAGTTGCGCCTTCCGTTTCGTTTCTGAAACGAAACCATATTCCTTAATCGTTTCGTTTCATTTTGGACGAAACGAAACGAAATGACGGTCGAAACGACTTCCGCTTTCACCCCTAATCTGTAACTCTTTTTACGTTTCCCAATTAAAAACATCCCAAATTGCCAGTGAAAAAATGAATTTAAGGGACTTCTAAGGCCTTCATCCATTGATTTCTCTTGGGCCTCAAATTGTGAAATGAAACATGAACCTATAATTATTCCATGAAAAAGCTTAACGCATTATATCTCAAACCATTAGGTGTGGGCGAAGGCGGTAAGGTGGATTGAGTAGGATATATAAAAAAATATATAATATGTATCAAATATCAATTTTTTTACAGGTATAATTTTCACAATATATATGTCACACTTGAAAATTTTCAAATTTAAACTTAAATAATTAAAATGCGCATAAGATGGATACATTACTAGTGAATTGTTAATGACCTTTGACCTATTTATTTAGACCTTGCTTTGCAAGATAATCAGAAGATAAATTTCTCTCCATCTCTTATGGATATAAATTTATACATTGGTTATTTTAAACTCATCTTGCTAAGCAAAGTCACTATAATTTTAAATTTTGTTCTATAGACCTCGTTAGGGCTGAAAACGGTAGTCGTTTCGATCGTTCTTTCGTTTCGTTTCGTTCAAAACAGAACGATAACGGATAGGAATTTCGGTTTCGTCTAAGGAACGGAACAGCTAACGCAAATAGATATTTTGTTTCGTCTCAGAATGGAACGGTTAACGAAATTGGTACGTTTCGTGGTCGTTTATTTCGCGAATTTCGTCCAAAAATTCTACTGTGTTGTTATTAGGTGATTGTAGAGAGTGAGGCGGAGAGAACGAGGAGTGTCTTCGACAAAATCTAATTATGTGCCGCACCCCTCTCTTCTCTCTCGATCTCTCACTCTGTCTTCTCCGATCGCCTCCCTCCTTCGCTTCCACTCTCACGCGATCGAGCACAGCACCGCCTCTCCTCTCCTCTTTCTCCAACTGAGCCCTCCACCCTATCCCTTTTCATCTTACCCTTCTAACCAAAATAACACCTCGGGCAACCCTTCCTCCAACCATCCTCCCTCCTCTTCCGCCGCCTCAGAAAACGCCTACTCCAGCTTTTTCAGAAAAAGACTGGCTATCGTTGCTTGAGCAGTCATTTTCTCGAGCATGGCAAGAGCAACCTTGAGAGTCGAGCATGGGAAGTGCAACCTCGAGTGGGCCAGCCTCAGTTTTCTCACTGCCTCCCTCTCACACACTGGTGAGGAGACGGCTGACGGCTGACAGCTGACAATAATGGAAGTGGCTGACGACTGGTGAAGAGATGATGGCTGATGACTGACAAAGTTTGAGCAAAGATTGAACCTGCTATGGGAAAAGAGTTTGACATTTTCACTTGATTTCTTGTTGTCAGTATTCTATGGGTTTTGATTTGAGACGGGAAAAGATTTTGTAAAGTTTCAAATTGAATTGTTTCTCTATTTGGTTTCTTGATTTGCTGGTAAATGCTAATAAGGACAGAAGATTTAGTAGCTTGCTTTGCTGGTATAATAGATTTATTGATTTTTTTATACTGGTTTTAAACTGGTTTATTTGATTTTCTGGTAAAACAAATTTACTGGTTTTTTTATACTGGTTTACTTGATTTGCTGGTAAAACAGGTTTACTGGTTTTTTTATACAGATGTACTAAATTTTTTTACTGGTTTACTTGTTTTTTTAATGATGGTTTACTTGAATTTGCTGGTTGTTTTTTCATAGTACTAAGCAATACAATTCTTAATGATGTTATTTGGAAATTCACATGTTATTTGTAATGATGTTATTTGTACTAAGCAAATACAGTTGTAATGATCTTTGCTATGATGTTATTTGTAATGTTCAATATCTTTTTTTTTTTGTTTCCACGTTCTCAACATAAGATGCTATTTGCAGTCACAGAGGAAAAAATGGAACAATACGAAAAGAAAATATAAAAACACATGTCAAGGCACGGTTAAAAATTTTAAACGGTAAAACTGTTTTGATCGTCTAATTATAATGAAACGATCGATGCAAAAAATCTGGATGGACGGAACGAAAAACGTCAAAAGGAAAAAAATTTGCGTATAATCACGAAACGAAAAACGAAAGAACTCATTTTCGTGGTCGTTTGCCACGTTATGCAGTCCTAGACCTCGTTGTCCGAAAATCAAATTGTTTCTTGCCGCAACCCATATGATATTTTCCTCTCATGATATGGTTTGCTGATTTTCTATCCCAAGTGGGTGAATAGTGGAACCCCAATTGGGAATGCAATCCGATTCCGCTCCTGCGCGGGACCGTCCAGCGCAGTTTTAGAACCGTCCGATCTGATCTGGACGGTTCGGGCCTATCAATCAGGTTATATGCACGGGGCTCCCTTTGCCATTGAGATTAAATCACACGGCTGTAATTTATGCGCCGGACGGTCCTGCGCGGGACTGGATCTTATTTTATTGGGAATGTGGAAGCTTGGAAGTGATTGATCAGTTTATCTCGTAGGTTTATAAAAAAAAAAAAAGTTTATCTTCTAGAAACTAACACCCCTGTCCCTATATATCTTCCTAGGTGCGGTAACGGCGCACGCAATACAAAAAGTTCAAATAGAATTAAAATTTGACAATGTTGACTATATAAAAAATAATTTCGTAGATATGTTTGGATGAGCTTTGAATAAAGAATAAAAATAAAAAATTTCGATATGCGTGTTTGTCTAAATTCCTTATTTTTATACCATGATTTTGTTAGTATAAAAATAAGGGCCCAAATTCTTTATTCTTGTGTTGTTTGGGTTGCACAAAAATAAGAATAAGTACGCATACCGAAATTTATTATTCTTATTCCTTATTCAAGGCTCATCCAAACACACCAGCACTAGTCATTTGGTGTTCATCAACACCCATTAATTTTAAATTCCTTAAAATTCAAATCACGTAATAATTCAAACTACATATAATAATTGAATGATATTTTTACGGTAAAATTATAGCAAACTTTACTAAAACTATGAAGGCATTCGTTCAGATGTGTTATCTCAACCCGTACATACAAATTTGTATGTTTTGTTGGAATTTAACGTTTGAAAAGAATATATTCAAATAAATTTATTGAATATTTGCTTTCAGGTTATAATCGTAGTTAATTCACTATAACCCCTGGAATGTACCGAATAAAGAATCCACGTAGGCGGAATCGTTGTGGAAAAAAGAAAAAAATAATTAGTGCGATCCACGGCAACTCGTTGACTACTATTGCATTTCTATCTGTTGAATATTCTTGATAAATTGGAGTTAGGGCTGTCAATACTGTGCCGTTTCGCACGTTTTCCGTTCCGTTCCGTCCAAACGGAACAGAAACAGAATGGATTTTGGTGACGTTAGAGAGTGTGGAACAGAAACGGAAATGAAATCGGTAACGTTGGAATAAACGAAACGTAAACGAAATTAATCATTTCCGTTCCGTATAGCAACGTTTATTCCGTTGGCCCATACCAAATTTTGAAGCCCAGAATTCATAACTTGCGAAATTTATAAAGCAATTGCAGAGAGGAGATACTAAGTAGAGCGGAGAAATAGAGGAAACTGCGCCGCTGTTTCCCTTCCCTTCTCGTCACTTCTTCACTTCTTCACACCTTTCTCTTCTCTCTCCGTCTCCACCCCAACCACCACCAACAACCTCTTCTCCTCCTTCCTCTCCCTCTATATCTCTTTCTCCGACATCTCTCCCATTCCACCCCCCTCTCTTCCCTCCTCTATTTCCATCACTGGGCTAAAGCTTAACCCTAGATCTACAAGCGTCGTCTTCTTCGCGTTCCCCCGCCGCCAAGCGCAAGGCCTCTTCTCCTCCTTCCTCCCCGACAACTGCTACTGCCTCAGACCTAAACAAGAAGAAAAGGCTCAAGAAACTGCAACTGAAACCCCTCTCTTCCTGCCGCCTCTCCCAGCTCATCTCCCTGCTGGCCTCGTCCCTCTCCCTCTCCCTCTCCCTCTCCTGCAAGTTTCGCTCTTCCCTCAATTTGTAGCAAAAAATTGTTGCTATTATAAAACAAAGTCAGAGACAGTCCATGGAGAAAGAAAAATCAGAAAAAAAGAAGAGGAAAGCACAACGCACAAAGGGAAATAATGTAATCTCAGTGCACTTTTGATTTTTTTTCCTTCTATTTTTTGACTGATTTTTACATTCTATATTTTGTAATTTCTGAATTTTTGCACAAGGGAATTAAGGAAAGGTTTTTGGCTTTGTTGATTTATTTGATTTGCTGGTAAAGGTTGATGAATTACATTTGATTTTCAGAATCGATTGGGTTTCAGTCACACCTTCACTAATTATCTGCTGACTTGCTGGTGCGTTGGCTATTTGGGTGTTTTTTAGTTAGGTACTGGTGAGTTGGCCTTTGGAGCTCAAGAGTTTAGTTGTTTGTAGCTTGGTTGGGATTTTTTTTTTCTTTCCTTTTCTTTTGGTTGTAATTCTTGAACAAGTTGAATGCATTTTCTTTGGGAGACTGTCTCTTTCAACATGGTACCAGAATGTAATACTTAAATTTTATTGATTTTTCTTTGATGCTGGTATGCGAGCATACTGATATACTGATATGTAATACTCAAATTTTGTTGATTTTTCTTTGATGTTGGTAGGGACTGCCACATGGTACCAGAGAATGTTTTTATTTTTGCTTTTTGGACTGTATAAATTTGTTTAATTTTAAAAATGAAACATGACAGTGTAAAAAAAAATTGTATTAACTCGGAAAAATTAATGTCATTTCAATGGAAACAAAATTTAACGTTTTTAACGTTTGTTACGTTTAATCTCACGGAACATTAAACGAAAAAATTTTTAATTACGTTCTATTAACGTAACATAAGCGGAAAAGAAAATAGTTACGTTCGTTACAACGGAACGTACACGGAAGTTACTACTTCCGTGTACGTTCTGCACGTTTGACAGCCCTAATTGGAGTCCAGAAATATGACAATGTGCATCCTTCCAAAAGTTGGCCAATTGATGCCCCATGTTTGTAATTTTTGACAAAAGCACTGTAATAATCTAATCCAAATGATCTTATGATCGCGAGAGGATGTTAAGCGAAACATGCACATAATTTAATTCACAGTTCTCAAAAAAATTTCCATTTTTCCTGCTTGTTTGTCTTCTAACTACAGTTTTCTACCACTTGTCACTTGCTTGATTATATTATTGGTCCCATCAGATCAAATAGGATTTACTGACTTTATTTGCACAAAGGTAATGTAAGAAAAATAATAGTAAAAACATTTTTATCGTTTAAATGTGGATTAAATTTTTTTTATTCTAATATCTACGATAAATTATCCTGAATTTCAAACTCGTGACCTTAATTTAAAGTAGGTTGAAATTTACCGCTGTATCGAAAACCAACTATCAATTATAAAAACTTTAATTTAAAAAAATCAAATAAAATTCTTTTTGCTTAACACGATATAATTTACAGTTGATCAAAGGATTATGAATCCTCTGTTAATAACAATTTTCTAAAAATCGTAAAAAATTATAAAAAATATTAGAAGAAATTAATAACGACATGAGTTAACCAAAATCTTATACAAGAATTTGGAGTTAACATTATTTTCTCCTCGTGAGTCGCTCTCGATTTTATCTTCCTTTTTTTCTCTTTGAGAGAATGCCCTTGGTTCCGAAATTATTTTATATAGGAATTCAGACGCAAAAAATTTTAATAGAAAGAATTATTATTAGTTTTTTTTAATAAGAAGAAAGTTCGAACGCGTTTTATAAAAGCGTACAGTCTCTCTCCTTCCTACGCGTTTATAAAACGCGCTCGAAGACTTCGAACGCGTTTTATAAACGCGTAGGAAGGAGAGCTTCAGTTACGCCTCAAAAGGCTGGTCAGACTTTCGTACGCGTTTATAAAATGCGTTCGGAGCCTTCGAGCGCGTTTTATAAACGTGTTATTAGTTTTTCATATTTTTCCGCAACATTTAACTTATTAAAAATAATATTTTACATCAAGGTCCCTGCATGTTTCATATTTACAAAATTCTCAAAATTTTATTTCCAATTAAAGATGTATTAAATAGATATAACAAATATATCTCACATATTTTATATGCATTTAATTGCACACATATATTTTTTTTGAACATGTTTATAATATCATTTTGTTTGAATAATTATTCGCCGACGACCCTGTATTTTTACTATTTAATTTTACAAACTTATCTTTTGAATTGTAGCCTCTTCTCTTTTTTTATTTTATGTTAGCCATATATAATCAAATAATATATAATATGGAAATAATTAAAATATAAATTTTTTAAAAAAATTTGAACATTAAAACTTTAAACAGGCTTAACTTTTGATAGGAAGGTCCGTTTGGGGCGATCGAGCACAATCCGGAAAGCTAGCGACAAGATCTACACATGTTACCGGGGTGAAACCCCGTAACGACCATTTTCGGACCCAAAAAACGCTCTCTAGACCTCCAAAATCCACTTTGAAAGTTTGCAAACTTAAAAACCACTCTAAACTACTAAAGAAGTTTTTAAAATCATAAATTAATCATTAAAAAGAGAAATGCAGTAAATCAAGTCACTTTCTTGATAGTTATTCAAACAAAATGATATTAATGTCAAAATTAATATTCTAATGTCTTTTTTATGAAATTCTAAATTTAACTTAAATTTTCACATTAATTTTTCTATTAATTTTTCTATGAAATTTTCACATTAATTTTTCCATTTCGAAAAATTTACGCCTTCCTACCCGTTTATAAAACGCGCTCGAAGGCTCGGAACGCGTTTTATAAACGCGTACGAAAGTCTGACCAGTCTTTTGAGGCGTAACTGAAGCTCTCCTTCCTACGCGTTTATAAAACGCGTTCGAATTTTCTTCTTATTAAAAAAAAATAATAATAATTCTTTCTATTAAAATTTTTGGGGTCTGAATTCTTATATAAAATAATTTCAAAACATCGAATCTCATTTAGTGAGGCGGTTAAAAAAAATTAATTCAGTTTAAATGAAACTTCGTATCTAGATTTTTATTATGAAAATTATTACACAGTTAGATTGCAATCTTTGATCGGCAGAAAGATAAAATTTTGAGACGGTGGTAAGTAGACCTGTCAATATTCCGTTCCGCTGCAGTGTTCCGTTCCGTTCCGTCTGAACGGAACGTTAAATGAAATAGAAAATCAATTTCGTTTCTGAAAACGGAACGGAAACGTAAATGAAAAAAACGAACGGAACGTAAACGGAACACGGAAATGGACGGAAATAGGCTGAAATCAATAGAAAATGGAGGACGGAACGTTAAACGGAACGAAAATCTGTTCCGTTTGACGAAACGGAACGGAAACGAAACGGAACGGAAACGGAACATGCCATTTCCGTATTCCGTTTTCACGTTTGACACCCCTAGTGGTAAGAGCTTAGTCAAATCGCCTCGTACGCTCCCTCGTCAATAAATGGAAGATAGTACATGTCCCCACACGTGCATTTATTTAACGGAACAATTTGTTGAGGTAAATGCTTTGGATTTTGTTTTTTCTACGCTTTCCAATGGAACCTTTGAATGATGAATATTTTACTTTTACAGTTTTACCTAATTAACAAAAGCGCTATTAAAAAAAAAAAACATTGACCGATTTGTTGACCTAAAAAGAGGAATATGGACTACCAAATTTTGCTATGGGCCTATGGCTCCGTATGGATTGCTTAGGAATAAGGGGCCGTTTGGATCGCTTAGAAATATGAGAAATTTTTTATTTCTAGACATAAAGTATTGGAAAGTGTGTAATTTTGTGAAGAGTTTGGATTGTTTATAATAAATTTATGTCTTGGAATAGGAAATTTTCCAAATTCCCACTTGATCCAAACGGCCCCAAGAGGAATAGTCTATTTTTAGGGGAAAGTATTGGAAAGTGTATAAATTTGTGAAGAGTTTGGATTGTTTATAATAAATTTACGTCTAGGAATAAGCTGATACGATCCAAACGGGCCTATATATGTTAAAAATGGTTTCTTCACGTCCAATTAATATCACAATAAATCAGATAAAAGTATCATATCGCAAGGTTTGTATTATTATATGTTGTTATGCGTGCCCCGAGAGGACCTATACAGAATACAAAATCCATTATACTTTTTTTTATGCAAAATCTGAATTCCCTATTTCCGGATTTAATGATCCAGATATATTTTGATTTTTGACAAATAAATGTACTATGAAACTTTAGCAGGGGCCATCTTCTGACTTCCGTTGTGTAAGAAATCGAACCGTACCGACATAGAATATGAGGCTTGTGATTCGGTGACAATTGATTACTTTATGGGAATTTTGATTATGAGGCTTGTAATATTTTTCAACTCAAGTGAAAAGTATTTTTCAAAAAAAAAAATAAAAATAAATGTTTATAGAAACGTTGTTAAACAATCTGAAATTTTGCCAAAATTCAAATTAAACAAAAAGTATTTTTAAAAGAACAATAAATTCGTACAATTTGATTTTTATTTTATATTCTATATCATAAATCTTGAAACATAGACCTTTGACATGTTCATATCATTTATATATGGCAAAAGATTAAATAAAATTTCAACATTTTTCGTGTGTATACGTTTATTTATATAAAGTTGAGCTAAATTACGAAAAAAAAATACATTTGTAATATAAATTTTTACTGCTTGTTTTATATTAAATAAACAAAAACAAAAAAAATTAATTTATAGATACATTACTCTTACTCATGAAATATACCACTTTGAGCGATTTAAATCTCTAATTGAAGTTAAGCTTACGAATTACCTAATGAACTTAAATTTATGCGAATTTTATCATTTTATAATCAGGAGATGAATATTAATATAGTTCAATCATGAAATTACTTATTTGGTTCCACACTAAAGTAGTTAATGTCGTCCAAGATACCTATGGTTTCGATATATGCTATTTGTTCCCCTTAAGAAACAAATTTCAGTTACATTAAAAAAATATGCTGGGAATCATAAAAGCATTTCGCGAAAAAACTTTCAAAATTACCAAATTTTCCAAAAATACGGATGATGTTTGTAGAGTTGATGTCACCCAAAAATTAAAAAGATTCCATCTATAATCTGACAAAATCATTTGGCACTAGTAGCGTCTAGCCGTCTACACCTACTGACCTACAATGCTACACCCCACCACATCGGAACCAGGGTATGAAAATAGCATCAAAAGTCCATTCTTGAGTCCAAGATGTTCCATCAACGCATCTTTCTTCTCCTAATTTTATCCGAGAATATTCAGACTTTTTTGTGAATTAAGAAAACACGGCATAAGAACAATCTATATATATGTATGTTAATATTTTCCCCTGTCAAATTCTGCTTTTGAATATTGTGTAGTGATAGAATAGGCACTTCTGACGACTCAGTACGCATTTTGGATTTTGCTTTGCGTCTTTGACGGACGCACGTTGCAAATGGTGTTTCAAGCAGTAGGAGATACGCTGATACGCAGCAACCTATTGCAACTTTCTATTCTAGTGGTGTGTTTGATGCAACAGAATAAGCTGTCAATAGAGAATAGCAATAAGAAATTTTGGTTTGCGTGCTTATCCAAATTGTTTGGGTTGTATAAAAATAAGAATAAGTACGCAAATCGAAATTCTTTATTCCTATTCTTTATTCTCGGCTCATCCAAACACATCCTAGATCTTTTGTTTTGAGACTTTTCACAACCGCTGTCAAACTCTCGGGAAAAAAAAACTTTCTATTGTAGGAACTAGAACCTAAAGTTTATTAACTAATTTATTATGTTCCAAAATATTTAAATTCATACCATCGATCAATTGATAAATAATAGTTTATTTTATACTAGAGAAGGGTTTCGATAGGCCTGTTTAACATTGATAACTGCAACGGAATGGAGCTTTTTATTTTCCATTCCGTTCTGGTAACGGTATGTACTGAAACGATTCGTTAGTCGTTCCGTTTGAACAAAACGTGGCAGAACGCTCAATTTATACTATATTTTACACAAACGTATGCCGAAATTCATTCCGTTTACCCACAGACGGTTCTAGGTGTAACAAAGGGGTGTCAATGTCACCCCTATTTTTTAAAAAAACATTGCCAAATATGAATATTTATAGTTATAAAATGTATATTTTTTATATATACTCTATATTTGAACCCCATAAATATTTAGATAATTTTCATTGGTGAACCCCATATATTTTTTTGTAGTATTTTCTTTGTGATCAGGTCTTTTTGGATCAATTAACATTTCCTATTTGTAAATCATTATTGCCATACAAAAAGATCATTTTTAAAACCGAAAAGAGAAATGTAGTTAACTTTTTTTTAGTTCTTCTTTGGTGCTTTCAATTAATTAAATAGGTCCATAATATAGGGGGAACATAAAATATGACGGATAACCTCACAGCAATCCAGACGAACAAATACGATGGAATTAATAGAAAACAAATAAGAGAAATTTGAAAAAAAAAGAAGAAGAAAAATTTATATAAATAAAATAGTACTAACAAATCCTACTACTACTAATAATAATAAATAAAAGTTACTGCTGCTCAAAATGTATCCTTTTATTTTTTAGTTTACGACATACTGAAATTCTAATTTGAGTCAAATTCAAATTTGAAATAAGTCTAAAACATATCAATTTTCTACCTGTATCGTATTCTTCTTATAATGACAAATGTCGAAGACAAAAAAATTATTTATATAAAAAATGTAATACATTTTATTTAAATATTATTAATATTATTAATTTTTTTATTTAAATATTATTAATATTATTAATATTTTTATTTAAATATTATTAATTTATTGAACCTCTTTTCAACTTTTTTAGGCTTTGTCATTAGGTGAACCCCCATTCAAAATTTTCTTACTTTGTCCATACGTTTACCGTTCCATTTCGAAAACGTATGCTAAAATATGTTCCGTTATCCATTTCGTTTGGACGGAAGGGACATAGAAACACGTGAACAAATGTTCCGTCGACGCCCTAGGTTCCGATGCCCACAATTTGAATGCCCCAAATGCCTCAAAACTCACTTTTTGATTGCTTTTTCAAAATATAAAATTTAAATTTTGAATCCAAACAATTGATCTTATTCTATATAACAAGCGATGCATTTGCATGTAAGTTTTATAAATTTTGAAGTTTATTTCATACTTGATCAAGAGATTGAATAATGAACGCATCTAGTTAAATATGATAGATTAATTTAAATATGTTCATATTTTATGCTCTTGATCAAGCATCAAATAAACTTCAAAATTTATAAAATTTATGTGAAAATACATTGCTTGTTATATAGAATAAAATCAACAGTTTGGATTCAAAGTTTGAATTTTATATTTTGAAAAAGTAACTAAAAAGTGAGTTTTGGGACATTTGGCGGCATTTAAATTGTGGGTACCGAAACGCTCCTCTTTATACTATTAATATATTTTTTAATTATTTTATATTTTTTAAAAGTTTTACAAAATTTGTGTCAGTTGTCAAATAATATAAATTCAATAAATTAATTTATAAGACAATAATATTTTTTTGTCATGTACAATTTTTTGTGTGAGTGAGGCTCAATGGCTCATCTACATATATAGTGACATACGTGTGACTAGATGCTCCAGATAATCTGACCTTTTGGCTTCCACGGTCTCGGAAATTTCACAATCTCAATTTTCTAAAACAATAAATATCACATTTTTAATGCTCGCAGTGGAACGTTGTAGGACATCGTACAATGCACATTTTGTTTATTTGCGGACAAGTCAAAACATTGGTCTACGTCTACATTTAATTAAAAATAACCCCATAAAAAGAGAGAATTGTTTAAAGGTTGTCTTTTGGAATATATTATTGCTACCGGACATTTTGAACATGCTCGCTAGCTGTACAAAATTTGTTATAGATGCTCATATCATGGGGTGGGTTAGTTGCATGTCACTAACGCACCAATAGCATGTTCAATTGTTTGTTGTTATTTGAGATGACAAATACTGACGGAAAACTTTATATCTTACTTTCTTTTTTTTTTTTCTGAAACGAAGCATGCCGACTCTAAATATGCACGTTATTCATGCTATATTTTTTTGAAGCATATATGCTGGTTAGCAATAACTGAATTCTTAGCCACATGAAAAATCCCCAAAATACTTTTCTATACGGGAGCTATTAGCCTACTACTAGTGAGATTTAGTTTAAATTCGGGTATGATTAATTTTTAAAATCATAAGAGTTGATCTTAAAAGAAAACTTTTGGACTAAAATGAACATAAGAACTACGTTTAGTGTGGCCGAAACAGATTTTTCTTTTTTAAAAAAATGTTTGCTATATATATATTTTTTGTATTTTGATTCCTTTATTCCTTCAAAGGAAAAAAAATTAATTAAAATAGAGAAAGTTTAATATACAATAGTGCAATACACCGTGGATTTTTTTAGGGGTATTTTTGTAAATTGACAAATCTAATCTACATATTGAAATCTCATAGCAAACCAAATTTTATAATTTTTGAGATTTTATTACTATTTTTTCGAATTTTTTAAAACTTGTCATTTTTGAAATGTTGTAAATAGTATTTGTTTCTAATAATAGCATGTTTTAAAAATAAAAAAAATAGTAATGTAATCTTAAAAATTGTAAAATTTGAATTGCTATGAGATTTCAATATGTAGATTAGATTGGTTAAATTAGATTTGTCAATTTATAAAAATACCTCCGAAAAAGTTCGCAGTGCATATTAAACTTTCTCATTGAAATAAGGTATGATTATTTGTTAGAGCTACAATTACATTTAAAATAAATTTTATAAAATTATTCGTAAAAAATGGCCAATTATAAACAACAAAATTATTTATAATGACATCAAAATCAATTAAAAAAGAAAATTGATTACTGCCATCTGCAGTTTTGCCATCCCTACCATCGCTAAATATAAAGTGAACATATACAGCAAACAAAGCAAACAGATAGACAATCTAAGTGAACACATACAAACAAATAAGTTCAATGAAAATAAGTTGAATATGCATGTAAACTTCTGAACAAGTGATGACAACACTTATTTGTTTGTAAGTGTTCACTTAGATCATTTATATGTTCACCTTGTTTGTTATATATGTTCACTCTATATTTAGCGATGGTAGGGATGACAAAACTGGCAGATGGCAGTTATCATTGATTGAACGCTGGCCGCCAAAGGTGAAGTGCTATGAAAGGCTCTTAGCGACAGTGCGGGGGAATCAACAAGTTTGCAAAAATAAAAATTACTTTTCTCCAAAAATGGGATTAAAAAAAGTATGTTATTAACTTTTTTAATTCTTGATCCCTTCGTGTTCGCTCCTGCAAGGAAAAAAGAAATCAGTTAAGATGAAATATCATATTTTAAAATAAATTAATTTTTAGCAAAAATTCATTAAAAAAACACTGGCCAGTCCCAAAACCACGAATTAATTTTTTTAGGGCCGAAAACTACGAATTAATTACTTTTTTTGACGTCAGATAAACGTTTATCTACGCGCAGTTCGATTTGATGGTTTGGAGGAGACGTCGCGTAAATATGTGAATTGCTCTACTTGTGGACTTGTAGTGGAATTATCTCAATCAAAACAGCACAAAGTTACGATGTTTTGGAAAAGGAGATCAGGTCGTAAGCTAGATTCTAGAATATGTCATGCATTCATGTCAACAAGTCAACAGATTATAATAAGGATAAAGACTGTGGGGTTTCTTTGATACAATAAATTTAGTTTTGTTTTCTCTCACGGTTCCGTTCTTTGCCAAAGTCGCTTGCAAGTTGCAAGTGCCAAGGCAAACCCAAAGGCCGAGATTGCCACATACCAAGCAGGAAAATTACATCGAAACCCACAATTTTTATTTATTATGCATATAGAACTAAAAACAAACAGAGATAATACAATGAGTTCAGCAAAAGTCATACATATGGAAAATATTAACAAAATAACTCAAAAGGGCATAAATTTAGCTAAACTATATCCCCAATAATCGATAGAGAAGTGGGAAAAAAGGGAAAATAATACAAGAAAAATTCTATGGGACTAGCTTATATAATTAAGTTATAACCGACTCTGCATCTGATGCAATAGGAACTATGGCAGTGATGTGCCATAATTTCTACGTATACTGTTCAATCACATAAAAAATATGCAGACTCAGAATAACTTATGGATATATTACAAACACCATTTCTGATAAAATATACCCAAGTGATGTCTTGGCTAGTTACAAGGAGCGCAACGTATTTCCATGACCATATAATTAAGTCTTTAGTTAAGCCTTCATTATCTAATCTGTCTAATTGTGTTTGCCTTGTGTGTAGATGTAGTCGGTGTGGGCCACAAGTGTTCTTCTAATCAAGCACTCCTCTTCTCCTTCACCTACTTCACATTTCTCAACTCTTGCTTCGTCTACTTTCTACAAAATGAAAATAAAATTATGTCAATATTCACTGACAAGCTAAAATATGACATTTTACAATCAATAAACACGTTCAATCTAAAAGAAATTCCACCAAAATTTTATACTAAAACCAAATGAATCCATAATTTCTGCTCAATCAATCTACTAAAGTATGAAACTAAAACAAAAGATACTTGTTGTTTTCCCAATAGATATGAGGAATATATACCACTTGATCAAGACTGCTTGTAGATTTTGGATCAGAAGGCTCTGGTCTTCCCTTGCAAACGAGAGGAAGAAGTACAAGAAGAACTACAACTAAAAGCGATATGTGCTTCAATTTCATGGTGTCTGGTAGATGAGATGGTTGGAGGTTGAGGAATAGGAAGAGGAAAGTTAATATATGAAGGTGGGTTGGACTTGTTATCAAAAAGGTAATTTGGTTGGAAGAAGGCGTGTGAGAACTGAGAAGAGAAGTGAAGAGAACAAAGAGCGGCAGAAGTATAAATAGGAACACTCATGTTAGTCATGTATGATATGTTTCCCAATTATTAATTTTTTATTATTTGACAATAAGCCGTATAGGTAAGGAGTCAAACTGCGCACTTTTCGATTTGGTCGTATCTAATCTACTGTTTAATTTGTCGTCAAGAGTCTGGTGCAGCTTTGAATGCTTGCACCCTGTTTTGGATCAAGCATTCACAAATACGATTTGGGTATGAAATTATGAACTTACTGCCTACGGGCTTTTCTTCAAAAAAAAAAAAAAAAAAATTATGAACTTACGTAAACCAAATAGTCATTTGTTTGCGTATTTCATCAAATTTTTTTGCAAGAGGCTCCTTATCCCTCATTATTCATTAACGATGAAATTTGAATCAAAATTTTCAAAAATCACCAATTGACATTGTGCTATTGTCAGTGAATTTTTTTACTTTTTTTTAGAAATGCTAGTGTCTAATATATATATAGGACGGATGGACTATGTCCAATACGTTCGTTTTCATGTTTTTAAATTTCAAATAATCGATCTGAACCGTCCAATATATTCTCCATATTGAAAACTTATTAATTTTTTACATTTTTTCGAAAATTTTTACTATTTTTTTGGTATTTTAGAAAATCGTTGTTATTGGACGATCCATAATGTTTATATCATGAATTTTAAAAAAATACCAAAAAAATAGTAAAATTTTTTTAAAAATGTAAAAATTGGTTTCTTGTAAGTTTTCAATATTGAGAATATATTGAACAACTCGGATCGGTCATTTGAAATTTAGAAACGTGAAAATGATCCTATTGAATGGACCCATCCGTCCTATATATAGGACACTAACATTTCTCATTTTTTTTTATCCTTGCGAAATTCAATTTTATCTTTTCTACCAAGTCACGATGATAAAATTTCATATATTTACATCCAGACCATAAAAAAGTATAATAAGGGATTTTATAAATCGAAATAATTTAGAAACCTTGCACATGACATGATTATAGATTAAATAATATATTAGGTTTGGTCGCTGCCATTTAAACTGCAAAAAAAAAAAAAAAAACTCTCTATATACATCTGTACATGTGCTTTTTTTTTTCCCTTCTATTTTTTTATTTGGACGAGTAATCGGCCATGAAATTAATTTTTACAATTTTTGTCATGAATTACAATATTATTATACAACATAATAGTGGAATAAGGCTATTTATCCCCTTCTTCTTTATATCATTGGTGTTTAGAGGAATAAGAAATAAGGGAAAATGGCTTATATCACTATATAACTCATGTTTGGCATAATTTAGCCCTTATTACTTTTATTCCTGTTTTATGTGCAACTAAACACATGCACCAGGTATAATTTCGGCATAATTTTGTTTAGCATATAGAGAATATTTTTTGAACAAATAATGTTGAGTCTTTCGTTTTTTTCTAATTAAAATATCCAAATTGCAAAATTTTGAGGTAAGTTTCGAACATGCAACATTAAACAAATATGCGTTGTTTTTTATCAATCGATCAAAAACTAATTTTCCAGCATAGAAAATGTTAATATATCATTATATTGTAAAATCATAATGTTTATTGATATTTCTTAGCATATAATAGGATATTGAGTTATATTGCTTTTGACTTGACATGTTCGATGATTTTGGGAGATTTTAGAAACATACCAAATTGGCCGTACACCTCGACTTGCATAGTTGTATCCAATTAGGGGTGGGCGCGGTATACCGCGAATACGCGAAACCGTTCCGTTCCGTCCATGTGAAACGTATAATGGAACAAAATTTCATTCCGTTTCGCAAACGGAACGGAAAACGGAATGCAATTCGTGATTCGTTTATGTGAAATACAGTGTAAATTATACCGTTCCGCTACGTTCCGTCCAAACGGAACGAATACGAATCAGCCGATACATTCCGTTTGTTGAAACGGAACGGAATACGGAATGCCTCATTCCGTTTCCGTTTAATACGTTGCCCAGGTCTATATCCAATACATTAAATACTTTTCGACTTCAAGGGGCCAACATTAATAAATAACAAATACCGACTTTGTTTTGCGGTTTTTATGTTTTTGAGACCATTTCAAAAATATATTCTTTATTGTTTATCTGGAAACACAGATCATGAATTTGAAAATTGATCGACAGAACGAATAAGGTTGGATAGGTTCAACTTCGATAGATTCGCTTCGCACGCGTAGTTCCTTTTTTTTCTATATTTGTGTGCGTATACTGTTCATATAATATTTAGTCCAAGATGGCATAATAACTTGACAAGCTTCTATCACATCTTGATAGGGTCCCTTCCAAAGTTCCAATTAGCAAACCGATTTTTTCCGGTTGATCTTTTTTCTTTTTTTTTTGAAGCATTTTTCTTAGTAATTCATTTTTTTTTGACAAATATCATATGACTTCAACTTCTAAAGAAGCTATAACAAATTGCTGATTTTTAGAAATATTAAAAATTAAACTTTAACACTAGTTTTCTTAAAAGAAGTAAATTTTAGTTACAAAAAAAAAAAAACTCTAAAACAAACATATCGACTTCGTCACGGAAGTTTTTTTTTACTACTATTTTTTGCCAAATTATTGAAAAAAAAATCATACTATCATTATCCAAATACTTATCACGTTCTGTACATTATAGGCTCCGTTTGGATGGCTTCTTCCCGGAATAAGGAATAAGGAATAACCACTTTTTACCAATAAATTTATTTCTAACCATCCAAACTCTTCACAAAAGTTACACACTTCCCCAATAACTTTACTCCTTCCCAATAAATTTTTTCCTTCTTCCTTCTTCCTATCTTATTCTCAACGCATCCAAACGGAGCCATAAGGAAGACAAATTATTTTCTTAATTGGTCGACGGAGCTCACCAATTTTTATTGCTACCCTCTGAAGACCGTTGCCATCGACCATTTTTTGTTTATAATTTGAAATTGAGAATGAGTCTGTGTGACCATAGAAATACCCGAAATTATCTCGTCCGTTTTCACTTTAGCATGACGCCATTTGGATGGACAATATATCCCCCCTTCCTGACTTCGTTTTCTTCTAGACTCTGCAAAAAATGACTGAACAATCAGAATTCAGAAGTTCAATTCAAATTAATATTTAGATTACAGCTCTCTGGTCAGATTGCAACCACCAGGACACATTTCAGCTTTTGCTGTTCAACAATCATTGGTTAGCGCGTCAAAGAAACTGATATCCAGATGGAGAGCAGGGACAAACATCTGTATGATTTTAATATTTATAATTATTTTGCTTCATTTTTTTTTCTAAAATCAGATAATCTAACAGGACACATGAAACTTTTTAATTTATAATATTTTTGGCTTTGGCGAATATATAATCGCGAGACAATTTATCAGTCCAGAAATTAGTAAGACTTTTTATCTTCTAGATCCTAATTAATTTTCAAAAGAAAAAAGGACAAATTAAATAGTCTTATCTCTGACAGTCGTATTAGAGCAAAAAAAAAAATATTGTTATTGGGATGCAGATATCGGCGAGGTAAGATTTCAAAGTTTGACTATATATAGTCGAGTTTCTAGAATTGTTCATGCCTATCAAATACTAATTTCAAGCTGTGTGCCCATTACGCTCATAGTAATAGCTCGGTCCCTAACTAATAGATATGCTTTATATTTATTTATTTATTATTATTATTATTATTATTATTATTATTAAGAAAGAGTGAGGTCAGCTTTGGTATCCAACTCTTTAAGGTGCATGTGGTACTTGGATCTTTGAGATCAAAGAAGTCAGTGTGATGTTCTTACCACTAAGTCAATAACCACATGTATTAATATTATTATTGCTGTTGTCGTCGTTATCATTATTGTTGTTGTTATCATTATTGTCATTATTGGTTATTGTTTATTGTTCTTATTGTTATTGTTGAGTTGTTGTTATTGTGTTACTACTACTAGTACTACTACTGCTACTACTACTACTACTACTACTACTATTACTACTAAAACCGCAAGTGCGGCACTCGCGAATTCGTGGAAGGCTAGAAGTAACTGGTCTGGAAAGGGTGAAAAGACTTCGACAAACACCCTCGCATGTTGAGGCTGAATCAATGATTGGGATGAATCACTACAATCCATGCCTCACGAGGTTTTTATTTTTTTGTGTATTATTTCAATCCCGCAGGTTCAAACTCATGTTGTAATTATTTGTTGATTTGTTAAACTGTCAGTAGATATGGTCGTGATGCACTAAAATTCTCAATAAATCGCGATGTACCATATCACATCTTCTATTTTTGTGCATATAAAACTATTTGAAAGCTTGTTTAGAGCATGCGCTGATGAGAATTTTAAATTATTCTATACACATATAGCTTCCGTTTGGATGCGTTGAGAAGAAGTAGGAAGAAGGAAGAAGGAAAAAAAATTATAAACAATCCAAATTCTTCACAAAGTTACACACTTCCCAATACTTCTTCCCACTTCTTCCCTTCTTATCTTCTTGTCACACCTATCCAAACGGAGCCATGGCTCCGTTTGGATGGTGCTAGGAATAAGAGAATAGCCTCTTTCTAGACGTAAATTTATTCCTAACTATCTAAATTCTTCACAAAGTTACACACTTCTCAATATTATTCCTCTTATTCCTAAGCGATCCAAACGGAATCATAAGGTTCTGAGATTTCAAAAAAAATAATATTTGCGCTATACATATAATTTAAGTTGCCATTTTTTTTTCTTGTTTTTCACACTTGTATTTATAGGTAAGTTGGATTTTTTTTTCTAAATTCGAAAACAAGAGGCTGAAAGGATGATATTCTTCGTTCAATTGAATTTAAAAGGTTCTATGCGATATCTTTCTCAAATACAAATATTTGAATTGTGGCATTCTTATAATAGTTTCCAAGATCTGTACGGAAGTTTCATGACTTTTTTTAAGGCAAAATTGGTAACATACCCCTCAAATTTTTCTTCTTTAGATATTTACCCCTCAAATCTTTAAAATTGATCTCATATCCTTCCTTTCTTGATAAAATAGCATTCCCTCCTTGACAATTTTGTTGATTTCTGCATATAGGGTGCGTTTGGATCGTTGGAAGAAAGAAGAAGAAGAAGGAAGAAGAAGAAAAAAAATTATAAACAATCCAAACTCTTCACAAAGTTACACACTTCCCAATACTTCTTCCCACTTCTTCCCTTCTTTCCTTCTTTCCACACCTATCCAAACGCACCCATAAGAAAAGTTATTTTTTATATCTACTAACGAAATTGTCCCTTCCATTCTTTAAAATTGGCCCTATTTAGTGTTTAGTTTTTTCGTAGGTGTAATTTTGTTGATAATGAATGGTATTATGGTAATTAGGGGTATTATGGTTGTTGTTTTGTTAATCATACATTTATATAAACGTCTGTGCTTGTTTGAATTATAGATTTATGAATACATATGACTATGATCTACATGTCTAGATAAGACACCTTACAGGTTTGTGGAGGTATCAAATTCAATTACTGGTACGAGCCTTGAATTGGTATTTACATCTTACAATGCGAGCAATCAATTACAAATTCACTTCAATGTTTCCTTTGTTCTCCACTCATGTGCTACATGTCTTTCATTTTAGCCGATGAAAAATCTATACAAATTGGTACCTGATCAAGAGCACCTAATAATTAAAGAGGCACAAGTGCATATATATATCAATCTAGAATTAGAACTTCTAAGAAAAGGCTAAATAATTCTACAAATATAAACTAGACAAATGTTTCCTTGATTTTCAGTTCAAATGCAATATTATATTACATCCAGCTTTCTTTGCCCACTATGTTCTTAACAATGCATGGCATTTATAACAGAATTTAAAACTGGCAGAATGAAAAGGCAAATGTCTTATTTATACCGCAGACATTGAATTAGAGAGATTGGGAAAAAAAAAATTGGTTCTCCTAAGCAATTTAGAAAGCGTTAATTGATATATTATACTTCTTTATTTTCGCCTCTAGAATATATCAAAATTGGGGAAGATGAACGGCCTCTTAAAGCTAGTCGAGGGGATGAGTTGGGCAAGGACAATTTCGCCAATTGATATAAGAAATCAACAAAATGGTTGAGGAGGGCATATTTCTATTTTTTTCTAGAATGGAAGGGTATGGGATCAATTTTAAAGATTTGAAGGGTAAATATTTAAATAAGAAAGATTTAAGGGGTACGGGACTGATTTTGCTTTTTTTTTTTTTTTAATGAAAGGCCATAGCCCAATCCCATAGGGAAACTTTGATGACTTGGCTTGCACAGTTGCATTTGACTTCAACATTTGCGCGGTCCAACCGCAAGAGTGTGCAGGTATAGTACTGAAACGGTCAACTAGTCTTGGATTTCTCTATCGTACCATTTAAGTTCACGTAATTTTTAATTCATACGGTGGTAGAGATGCATAATTTTTAATGTTCAGAATCGCTGACATACTTTATTTTAATAATTTTTAAATTATATCACATAGAATTTTTAAAATTAAAAATATATTCCATGGACATGTTATTTGTCATATAAATTTGTTACGCATCAAATTTTATATAATTTATATGCTCATAAAATAGGGACCGCTGAAAATTTTAACTTGATATATAACTGATAATATTTCTATCAAGACTGACCATTTTAGGAATGTCCTGCATATACCACATTATTATACTTTTAAGTATCAATTTTAAAACATAATTATTAATATATATTTAATGAATTTTCACTCTATTTATTTTTCACCCCTTCGATTTGGTCGTGTCCAGCCGGCAAAACCGTAATAGGCATAGGTTCCATTTGGCAGCACGTGTGAATTCAAGAATTGACTAACCGTGTGTAAGAATAGAAAAAATGATACGATATAGCAGAAAGAACCGTTTGTTATAATAATATATTCGATTGGAAACGATGGAAAAAAATCACGTTGATAGATTGAACTTTTGAAGGATAATACTGAAATGAAATCTAATAACAAACAACATATATAAGGCTCCGTTTGGATAAGGTGTGGGAAGAAGTGGGAAGAAGTATCGGGAAGTGTGTAATTTTGTAAAGAGTTTGGATTATTTATAATAAATTTATTTTCTTATTCTCTTCTTCCCAAATGAAATCCAAACGGAACCTAAAATAATGATAATCACCAACTCACATATGAAAGTTCAATAGTAATGAATATATCAATACAAAATGATATGTTGATGAAAACCAGACATTAATTTAGTGGCGAAGGCTATCACATTTTAAATGGAGATCGTGAGTTAGAAATCTGATCGGAAGATTTAAATTTTAAAAATAAGTTACAGAGCTCGACTCTCTAGCTAACTTCTGTCTTAAAAAATAAAATTGATATAGAGTTTGAACCTCTAGCTATTTTATCTTATAAAAATGATATTTCGATGATAGGAGCAGAAATATTTGGATAAAGAAGTTTGATTTAGCTAGATAAACTTTAGAATGTCACATTACTCATATTTTCTTAATTATTTGGCGTAATTATCTTTCTATTTTAATTTTATTTTGATCGGACACAACATATTATCACATGTTTCTTCTCACTTAAAAGGAATGTACGTGCTTGATATATCTAAAGTATAATTAATAAAATATTTAAAGTAAATGTAATATTGATTTTTTTGTGCTTCTATATATATACGAAACTCTTTGTGCAACTTACTATATTTTTTTTAACATATTAAATTGAACATTTCTATAAAGATATTCACTTGCGCATAAAATTCGCTGAAAGGTTTTTTGTTGTCTTGCGTTCAAATTATATTTTTTTCTGAAAAAAACAATAAGTATTTTCCTCTCCGTAGTAAATCCCTGAAGAAAAACCAGTTGTTGTTGTTGTTGTTGTTTTTTTTTTTTGCCTCTCTGGATATTTTAATTCCATTTACTTTTTTTATTTTTTCGCTATAGATTTAGACTATTGATTTCATTTTAATTTGTTAGTCTCAAAAGGGATCATAACTGATAATGATACAGTCAGGAAAAAATCCTGAACTAAAACAATTTTCGTTGAAAACCAGTAAACAAAATATCATGTTAATTATATATATGTCATCCAACTTTCATAAATTATTTCTCCATTAAATTCGTAAACTTTATTTTGCCCCAATCAATTTCGGTTGTTATGTCAGATTAGGAAGTGGGATAAACTTTGCCCATTAAACCGTTCATTAAAAGACCTGTTCATTTGCCAAATTGCGGCACGTGTTTAATTATAAGTAGCCCAACTGATGTCAATCCAGAGTTGTTGTCCAGACTCTAGCTAGTGTGAACTTCTTAGTTGTTACCGCCGATTTTTGGATGAGATATGTCGTGTAGCAGTGATCGCATGCGCAGCAATTTATAAATTTAATGCTCTTGATTCTTGAAAGAACTAAAAAGATCTCATTCACAAGGAAATAAGGAATATTTGACTTTAATTATCCGTTTGATTGAATATTAAATTAACTTGGCAGTCGGCATATATATATATAATAACAACACTTAAACAAAGTTTAATTTTTTTTTTAAAAAAAGAGAACAAGGAAACCTTTATTTTCTGAGCAATAAGACATCGGTTGTTGAATAATGAAAACCGACGTTTAGAAATGATTCCAAACTACTTATTGTCAACAATGGATTCAAATCTTAAGAAAAAAGAAAAGATTCCTCATGTTTGGACAGCTCTCGTTCTAATTTTATCAAACGATGCAACAAATTATGATTCGCTTAGAGCGTAATATATATGCATCATGAATCTGTATATCATTTACACTATCGATATAAAATTGACATTATTGATAGTGGATGCATGTTGCCTGAGTGTTATCTCTATTGACAATGGGCGAGATAAAAACTGGGAAATAATGTGTGTGGATGCCTGAGTGTTATCTCTATTGACATTGGGTGAGATAAAATCTGGAAAACAATGTGTGGTGTAAATACCTTATTACATATAGGCTCCGTTTGGATAGGTGTGAGAAGAAGGGAAGAAGAGAAGAAGTGGAAAAAAGTATTGGAAAGTGTGTAACTTTGTGAAGAGTTTGAATTGTTTATAATTTATTTCTTCCATTCTTTTTTCTTCCTACCTTCTTCTCAATGCATCCAAACGGTGCCATAATTAATTATTTTGAAAGTCATTGTCTATCTCACATTGGTACGCTTCAAATCTGGAACACATCTAATAAGTGACAAATTTAGGTCAATATTGTTTACAAAAATTATAGATTATTTTCAATTGTTTGCTCAATCTTATGCCATATATACTTGTGTAACTGTTTGAATCGGTCATGCACGTTCAACTGTTCAAGTATGTTTACAATTCTTAAGTATACTGATCCATACCGATCCTCCTCTAAATGCTTAACCAACTACCATCCATACACATACGTTCCCTGGTAGAGAGGAAATCCAAATGTGGCCAAAACAATAAAATCGCCACAAATTAAAAGATGACGTGGAGGATAGATATTGCATCGCTGACACGCTGGAATTAATATTGCTTCAAGTTGTGCGAACCGTATTCAGTATATATCTTACATTTTGTGGTTGGGATTGGTCTTGGAGATATAGTATATATACGCAAAAAAAACTTGGGCCTTCAATTTTAAGCTTGATATGTTTTGAATTTTTCTTTTTCTTTTTTCTTCTGATATTTATGCTTGATTTTTTAAGCTCAATAAATTCCGTGGATTAGCTTCTCAAGTACAGGATTCTTAAAACATCTGAAAGATGGTACGTCGTACGTGGAGACTGTGAAAGCCACTAGCTTGTATATATCACATAAATGAGCATAATAGCATGATGCATTGCCATGCAGTTCACGACTTCATTTTTGGATTCATGGTTGAGAGGGTTGTATTTTTGGGTATTAAATGTCTCAATTAAAGAGGTTGTTGTGATTAAAGATTTGCTATATATATTTTGTGGCGCCGCGGCAAGTTGTAGATGCTTGTATTAATTCTAGTAATTCCTAATTTGGAAGAGATAAGTATTCTTGATGCAATATGATCCCCGCACACACTTCACAAAAATGATCATAACGTTTGATCCAACCGTCGGATCGGCTTTGATAAGTACTCTCTCTGTGATTTCATAGCAAAAAATCTCTATATTTTTTCGTACTTTCCATCAATTTTCTCTATAGTTCGTGCATCAATTCCATTGTTTTTGTCATAACCCAAGAAGTCATTATCTAAAATCTTCATTAGTTAAAAAATTTGAGGTGAAAGAACTATGACTCGTTTGAGGGGTATTCATTTTTAAAGGGGCGCTTATTATATATCTATTTTTTTATGATGGTTCTTCATAATTTATTGTGGCCAAGGTCAGTCACAATCACATTCTTTGATTTTTTTTTTTTACCATGTACTAGAATTATAAAAGAGTGTTTGTGAAAAAATCGAACTTCTAAAATGAATAAATTCTATTGTAGATCTGGTAAATTATGATATTAAGAAATATTATTTTAAAATGCTAAAAATAACACAATACACCGTGTTGAAATTTGTACACGAAAAAAATATAAAAGACTTGTATTACTTAATTTTAATATTTTAGACACATTAAATGCATCCGCTCTGAAGGGAAAAAAAAAGTATGGGAATACAATTATACAAACCCGTCCGATCATAATAAATGAAAGAAGTAGGAATACACAAATAAAAATATGGGTGATTTGTGATTTCTTAAAAATATTGAGGAAAAAAAAAGCAACCTTCACTTGTAAAAAGTTGTAATAATATTTTAATCTAAGGACAATGCATGGAATATATTATTTCATAAGAATCATAAGTTTGGAATGAAATATTTCATTAGTTTGAGGGGAGGGGGGGGGGGATGAGATCTTATTATTGTATTTTATATTCCCCATTCCACACTTCACACTTGTGTCGTGTGTCGTGTGACATCATTGGACAATACCCAACACTTCACCCTGCTAAAGTTTCATAGTACATTTATTTGTCAAAAATCAAAATATATCTGGATCATTAAATCCGGAAATAGGGAATTCAGATTTTGCATAAAAAAAAGTATAATGGATTTTGTATTCTGTATAGGTCCTCTCGGGGCACGCATAACAACATATAATAATACAAACCTTGCGATATGATACTTTTATCTGATTTATTGTGATATTAATTGGACGTGAAGAAACCATTTTTAACATATATAGGCCCGTTTGGATCGTATCGGAATAGGAGGAACAGCTTATTCCTAGACGTAAATTTATTATAAACAATCCAAACTCTTCACAAATTTATACACTTTCCAATACTTTCCCCTAAAAATAGACTATTCCTCTTGGGGCCGTTTGGATCAAGTGGGAATTTAGAAAATTTCCTATTCCAAGATATAAATTTATTATAAACAATCCAAACTCTTCACAAAATTACACACTTTCCAATACTTTATGCCTAAAAATAAAAAATTCCTCATATTTCTAAGCGATCCAAACGGCCCCTTATTCCTAAGCAATCCATACGGAGCCATAAGCCCATAGCAAAATTTGGTAGTCCATATTCCTCTTTTTAGGTCAACAAATCGGTCAATGTTTTTTTTTTTTAAATAGCGCTTTTGTTAATTAGGTAAAACTGTAAAAGTAAAATATTCATCATTCAAAGGTTCCATTGGAAAGCGTAGAAAAAACAAAATCCAAAGCATTTACCTCAACAAATTGTTCCGTTAAATAAATGCACGTGTGGGGACATGTACTATCTTCCATTTATTGACGAGGGAGCGTACGAGGCGCTTTGACTAAGCTCTTACCACTAGGGGTGTCAAACGTGAAAACGGAATACGGAAATGGCATGTTCCGTTTCCGTTCCGTTTCGTCAAACGGAACAGATTTTCGTTCCGTTTAACGTTCCGTCCTCCATTTTCTATTGATTTCAGCCTATTTCCGTCCATTTCTGTGTTCCGTTTACGTTCCATTCGTTTTTTTCATTTACGTTTCCGTTCCGTTTTCAGAAACGGAATTGATTTTCTATTTCATTTAACGTTCCGTTCAGACGGAACGGAACGAAACACTGCAGCGGAACGGAATATTGACAGGTCTACTTACCACCGTCTCAAAATTTTATCTTTCTGCCGATCAAAGATTGCAATCTAACTGTGTAATAATTTTCATAATAAAAATCTAGATACGAAGTTTCATTTAAACTGAATTAATTTTTTTTAACCGCCTCACTAAATAAGATTCGATGTTTTGAAATTATTTTATATAAGAATTCAGACCCCAAAAATTTTAATAGAAAGAATTATTATTATTTTTTTTTAATAAGAAGAAAATTCGAACGCGTTTTATAAACGCGTAGGAAGGAGAGCTTCAGTTACGCCTCAAAAGACTGGTCAGACTTTCGTACGCGTTTATAAAACGCGTTCGGAGCCTTCGAGCGCGTTTATAAACGGGTAGGAAGGCGTAAATTTTTCGAAATGGAAAAATTAATGTGAAAATTTCATAGAAAAATTAATAGAAAAATTAATGTGAAAATTTAAGTTAAATTTAGAATTTCATAAAAAAGACATTAGAATATTAATTTTCACATTAATATCATTTTGTTTGAATAACTATCAAGAAAGTGACTTGATTTACTGCATTTCTCTTTTTAATGATTAATTTATGATTTTAAAAACTTCTTTAGTAGTTTAGAGTGGTTTTTAAGTTTGCAAACTTTCAAAGTGGATTTTGGAGGTCTAGAGAGCGTTTTTTGGGTCCGAAAATGGTCGTTACGGGGTTTCACCCCGGTAACATGTGTAGATCTTGTCGCTAGCTTTCCGGATTGTGCTCGATCGCCCCAAACGGACCTTCCTATCAAAAGTTAAGCCTGTTTAAAGTTTTAATGTTCAAATTTTTTTAAAAAATTTATATTTTAATTATTTCCATATTATATATTATTTGATTATATATGGCTAACATAAAATAAAAAAAGAGAAGAGACTACAATTCAAAAGATAAGTTTGTAAAATTAAATAGTAAAAATACAGGGTCGTCGGCGAATAATTATTCAAACAAAATGATATTATAAACATGTTAAAAAAAATATATGTGTGGAATTAAATGCATATAAAATATGTGAGATATATTTGTTATATCTATTTAATACATCTTTAATTGGAAATAAAATTTTGAGAATTTTGTAAATATGAAACATGCAGGGACCTTGATGTAAAATATTATTTTTAATAAGTTAAATGTTGCGGAAAAATATGAAAAACTAATAACACGTTTATAAAACGCGCTCGAAGGCTCCGAACGCGTTTTATAAACGCGTACGAAAGTCTGACCAGCCTTTTGAGGCGTAACTGAAGCTCTCCTTCCTACGCGTTTATAAAACGCGTTCGAAGCCTTCGAGCGCGTTTTATAAACGCGTAGGAAGGAGAGAGACTGTACGCTTTTATAAAACGCGTTCGAACTTTCTTCTTATTAAAAAAAACTAATAATAATTCTTTCTATTAAAATTTTTTGCGTCTGAATTCCTATATAAAATAATTTCGGAACCAAGGACATTCTCTCAAAGAGAAAAAAAGGAATATAAAATCGAGAGCGACTCACGAGGAGAAAATAATGTTAACTCCAAATTCTTGTATAAGATTTTGGTTAACTCATGTCGTTATTAATTTCTTCTAATATTTTTTATAATTTTTTACGATTTTTAGAAAATTGTTATTAACAGAGGATTCATAATCCTTTGATCAACTGTAAATTATATCGTGTTAAGCAAAAAGAATTTTATTTGATTTTTTAAATTAAAGTTTTTATAATTGATAGTTGGTTTTCGATACAGCGGTAAATTTCAACCTACTTTAAATTAAGGTCACGAGTTTGAAATTCAGGATAATTTATCGTAGATATTAGAATAAAAAAATTTTAATCCACATTTAAACGATAAAAATGTTTTTACTATTATTTTTCTTACATTACCTTTGTGCAAATAAAGTCAGTAAATCCTATTTGATCTGATGGGACCAATAATATAATCAAGCAAGTGACAAGTGGTAGAAAACTGTAGTTAGAAGACAAACAAGCAGGAAAAATGGAAATTTTTTTGAGAACTGTGAATTAAATTATGTGCATGTTTCGCTTAACATCCTCTCGCGATCATAAGATCATTTGGATTAGATTATTACAGTGCTCTTGTCAAAAATTACAAACATGGGGCATCAATTGGCCAACTTTTGGAAGGATGCACATTGTCATATTTCTGGACTCCAATTTATCAAGAATATTCAACAGATAGAAATGCAATAGTAGTCAACGAGTTGCCGTGGATCGCACTAATTATTTTTTTCTTTTTTCCACAACAATTCCGCCTACGTGGATTCTTTATTCGGTACATTCCAGGGGTTATAGTGAATTAACTACGATTATAACCTGAAAGCAAATATTCAATAAATTTATTTGAATATATTCTTTTCAAACGTTAAATTCCAACAAAACATACAAATTTGTATGTACGGGTTGAGATAACACATCTGAACGAATGCCTTCATAGTTTTAGTAAAGTTTGCTATAATTTTACCGTAAAAATATCATTCAATTATTATATGTAGTTTGAATTATTACGTGATTTGAATTTTAAGGAATTTAAAATTAATGGGTGTTGATGAACACCAAATGACTAGTGCTGGTGTGTTTGGATGAGCCTTGAATAAGGAATAAGAATAATAAATTTCGGTATGCGTACTTATTCTTATTTTTGTGCAACCCAAACAACACAAGAATAAAGAATTTGGACCATTATTTTTATACTAACAAAATCATGGTATAAAAATAAGGAATTTAGACAAACACGCATATCGAAATTCTTTATTTTTATTCTTTATTCAAAGCTCATCCAAACATATCTACGAAGTTATTTTTTATATAGTCAACATTGTCAAATTTTAATTCTATTTGAACTTTTTGTATTGCGTGCGCCGTTACCGCACCTAGGAAGATATATAGGGACAGGGGTGTTAGTTTCTAGAAGATAAACTTTTTTTTTTTTTATAAACCTACGAGATAAACTGATCAGTCACTTCCAAGCTTCCACATTCCCAATAAATTGAGATCCAGCCCCGCGCGAGACCGTCCGGCGCATAAATTACAGCCGTGTGATTTAATCTCAATAGCAAATGGAGCCCCGTGCATGTAATCTGATTGATAGGCCCGAACCGTCCAGATCAGATCGGACGGTTCTAAAGCTGCGCTGGACGGTCCCGCGCGGGAGCGGAATCGGATTGCATTCCCAATTGGGGTTCCACTATTCACCCACTTGGGATAGAAAATCAGCAAACCATATCATGAGAGGAAAATATCATATGGGTTGCGACAAGAAACAATTTGATTTTAGGACAACGAGGTCTAGGACTGCATAACGTGGCAAACGACCACGAAAATGAGTTCTTTCGTTGATCGTTTCGTGATTATACGCAAATTTTTTTTCCTTTTGACGTTTTTCGTTCCGTCCATCCAGATTTTTTGCATCGATCGTTTCAATATAATTAGACGATCAAAACAGTTTTACCGTTTAAAATTTTTAACCGTGCCTTGACATGTGTTTTTATATTTTCTTTTCGTATTGTTCCATTTTTTCCTCTGTGACTGCAAATAGCATCTTATGTTGAGAACGTGGAAACAAAATAAAAAGATATTGAACATTACAAATAACATCATAGCAAAGATCATTACAACTGTATTTGCTTAGTACAAATAACATCATTACAAATAACATGTGAATTTCCAAATAACATCATTAAGAATTGTATTGCTTAGTACTATGAAAAAACCACCAGCAAATTCAAGTAAACCATCATTAAAAAAACAAGTAAACCAGTAAAAAAATTTAGTACATCTGTATAAAAAAACCAGTAAACCTGTTTTACCAGCAAATCAAGTAAACCAGTATAAAAAAAACCAGTAAATTTGTTTTACCAGAAAATCAAATAAACCAGTTTAAAACCAGTATAAAAAAATCAATAAATCTATTATACCAACAAAGCAAGCTACTAAATCTTCTGTCCTTATTAGCATTTACCAGCAAATCAAGAAACCAAATAGAGAAACAATTCAATTTGAAACTTTACAAAATCTTTTCCCGTCTCAAATCAAAACCCATAGAATACTGACAACAAGAAATCAAGTGAAAATGTCAAACTCTTTTCCCATAGCAGGTTCAATCTTTGCTCAAACTTTGTCAGTCATCAGCCATCATCTCTTCACCAGTCGTCAGCCACTTCCATTATTGTCAGCTGTCAGCCGTCAGCCGTCTCCTCACCAGTGTGTGAGAGGGAGGCAGTGAGAAAACTGAGGCTGGCCCACTCGAGGTTGCACTTCCCATGCTCGACTCTCAAGGTTGCTCTTGCCATGCTCGAGAAAATGACTGCTCAAGCAACGATAGCCAGTCTTTTTCTGAAAAAGCTGGAGTAGGCGTTTTCTGAGGCGGCGGAAGAGGAGGGAGGATGGTCGGAGGAAGGGTTGTCCGAGGTGTTATTTTGGTTAGAAGGGTAAGATGAAAAGGGATAGGGTGGAGGGCTCAGTTGGAGAAAGAGGAGAGGAGAGGCGGTGCTGTGCTCGATCGCGTGAGAGTGGAAGCGAAGGAGGGAGGCGATCGGAGAAGACAGAGTGAGAGATCGAGAGAGAAGAGAGGGGTGCGGCACATAATTAGATTTTGTCGAAGACACTCCTCGTTCTCTCCGCCTCACTCTCTACAATCACCTAATAACAACACAGTAGAATTTTTGGACGAAATTCGCGAAATAAACGACCACGAAACGTACCAATTTCGTTAACCGTTCCATTCTGAGACGAAACAAAATATCTATTTGCGTTAGCTGTTCCGTTCCTTAGACGAAACCGAAATTCCTATCCGTTATCGTTCTGTTTTGAACGAAACGAAACGAAAGAACGATCGAAACGACTACCGTTTTCAGCCCTAACGAGGTCTATAGAATAAAATTTAAAATTATAGTGACTTTGCTTAGCAAGATGAGTTTAAAATAACCAATGTATAAATTTATATCCATAAGAGATGGAGAGAAATTTATCTTCTGATTATCTTGCAAAGCAAGGTCTAAATAAATAGGTCAAAGGTCATTAACAATTCACTAGTAATGTATCCATCTTATGCGCATTTTAATTATTTAAGTTTAAATTTGAAAATTTTCAAGTGTGACATATATATTGTGAAAATTATACCTGTAAAAAAAATTGATATTTGATACATATTATATATTTTTTTATATATCCTACTCAATCCACCTTACCGCCTTCGCCCACACCTAATGGTTTGAGATATAATGCGTTAAGCTTTTTCATGGAATAATTATAGGTTCATGTTTCATTTCACAATTTGAGGCCCAAGAGAAATCAATGGATGAAGGCCTTAGAAGTCCCTTAAATTCATTTTTTCACTGGCAATTTGGGATGTTTTTAATTGGGAAACGTAAAAAGAGTTACAGATCTTAATCCAAAACAATGCACAGGCCGAGCATTCTCTGTAAGAAAAATGAAAGGAAAAAGCCTTATTTAGGTTCAAATTTGGACCCAACTGTTCATAATTTGGGCCTAAGATTTTAATTCTAAACCTATATAAACCTGCCTAGGGCTGAAAACGGTAGTCGTTTTGATCGTTATTTCGTATCGTTTCGTCCGAAATGAAACGGTAACGATTAAGGATTTTGGTTTCGTTTAAGAAACGCAACGGATAACGCAAATAGAACTACAGTTTCGTCTCAAAACGGAACGGTTAACGAAATAGAGCTATTTCGTGATCGTTTCTTTCGTTGGTTTCGTCTTAAATTCTACCGGAGTGTCATTATATGGATTGTAGACGAAAAAATTAGAGAGAACGAGGAAGGGACACCGATAAAACCTAGTTCCACCGCTCCTTCCCCATTTCTCCGCTCACCTAAGTCACCTCTTCTCTCTCCGTCTCTCCCTCTCTTCTCCGATCACTCACTTCACCTCAGCCGAAACCCAACAGTTCTCTCTCTTCTCCGCTAAACCGTTCTCCTCCCTCTCCGCTAGACCTCCGATCGTCTCACTCACCTCAGCCGAAACCCACCCCTCTTCTCTCTTTCTCTCTTGCTCTCTCCGCCTTCTCCTATCACTGCCCCTCTCTCCCTCTCGCCCTACTCACCACTACCTCTCTCTCTCGCTCACTCGATGTCTCTCTTCTCACACTGCTGCTCTCTCTCGAGCTGAGCTGACACCAATGGAGGCTAGCGGCACTCGACGGCCGTTGATGGTGGCCGAAGAGACAAGGATGAAGAGCTCAACAAATACCTCGGCTGTGCCCTTTCCTCTAGCAGTGCAAGCAACTCTTCTTCTCCCCCTTTGACGGCAGAGGCAACAACATGCCTTGAACTTCTATTGATTGTTATCTCGGTGGTGGCTTGACGACAGAGGGCTGACATCAACTGGTGAGGTATAAACCTTTCTCTTTTGAAATAATTTCCCTTTTTTTTATTGATATTTTTGTGTGCCGTGGGAGATAAACAAGTTGATTTGATTGTGCGTTTAAAATTTTGTAACAAATTCATAGCTTCTATGTTATAAATCTCACAGCAATTTTGAAACTTTCTTTTTTTTTTTAAAATTTAGATTATTCTCATTTTTTAAAAATTTTTCCTAAACTGTCAGGACCTTGGTTTGTAATTTGATCTTCTCTGTTAAGATTTTTCCTAGATTTTTTTGACCGCTTCATTTCAGTTTTTTGACTGCTTGATTTTGGGGACTGTTAAGATTGGGATGAAGCATAATTTGGGGCTGTTTGGGATGAAGAAGGATGACTTGTTACTAATTAGGTACCTAACAGGCTATTTGGGGCTGTTAAAATGATAACTTCTTTTTGTCTCGCTAATTTCTTTATTTTATTTGTAGGTTACAAGGACCTGACATTAATATGAGAAGATATTGAATCTGAGATCTGACACTCATCTTTGAAGTGTTTTGAAGTTATGTCTGTAGTGTTTAGTGTTGATTTGTCATGATTTATGAAGAACTCGTGCATTAGTGTTTTCAAGTGTTATGAAGAATTTGTAGTGCTTGATTTGATTTCAATGTGCACGTGTAAATAATGTTATATTTGTGTTTTCAACTTGATTTGAACTGGTTTAGGTTCTATAGTTTTGTGATTTTCTCTTCTGTTCATCTCTGTGAAAAACGGTTACAAATTTTAACCGTTTAAATCGTTTTTTATCGTTAAATTCAACAAAACAGTTAACGCAAAGATTTTTGGCTTTCGTTGAAAGAACGGAACGCAAACGCAAGGACACAAATTTTTTCGTTTCATAACGCAACGGTTAACGCAACATTTCAATTTCGTCTTCGTTTTGGACGTTATGCAGGCCTAAACCTGCCAAGTGAATTCCTTACCGGTTTTGGGACCCCCTTTATTCCAGAACCCAGATCCATCTTGTTTCAAGTTTTGTTTTACTTCTTTCAATTAATTTGGGATGACATTGTTTCGACGTTTAATTTGAACCAAAAACCTCACATTAGCTATAGCATGCATAGGTATTAAAGTGTACAACCAACGGTACATCAGCATGTCTGATGTGTGCTAATTGTTTTTGGAATTCAGGGCCTTATTCATTGCTCTGTCTTTTCTACAAACTCGACTTTCTTTTCGTGTCAGGAAGAAACAAATGCTCTGTCTAAGGATCTAATGATCCAAATTAAAAATGTTGCTTGAAAATTTACACGAGATTCAGAGTCCAATATTTTCAAAAATCGGACTTGAAATCCATATATTACCTCAAAAAGCTAGTTAATCATGTAGTATCAATACTAAGAAATATGGCGACCTAACGAAGAATATCTAATGAAATGATTAAGAGTAAATAAGATGAAAAATGTATCATGACATCAACAAATAATGCACATTCAAGATAATCAATATTCTTATATTCAATAACAGAAGTTGTCTTGGACCAAAAGAACACAACAAAACAAACATGGGAACTTAATTAATTTACAACAGCCAGCATATGTCAGGCTGGTATCAGAAGGTCAAATCTGAGTTTTAATGGACTGTAGATATAAGGCTTCTTCTAGAGGTAGTGGGGTCTGCTAAAAATATGAGCTCAGACCATAATGCTTTTGGAAGCGCCATTAATCTCCATGTAATAACGATTTATAACTTAACCCAATACTCATAATTAAACTCACAATATACAATGCCTGTTCTTCACATCGAACTTCATATTACATAAGAAAATTTACGAATTAACAATACCCAACACACTCACTCTTATTAATTACATCAATTCGAGGCACAAACAAAACCTATCATTCAATATGTAGCATTTTTTTTTTCGAAAAAATGAAAAACTGTAAGTTAATTGGGACCATCCGGTAGCAAAATTTCATATCCAATTTCATTGCTCTTCCTCAGTTCCTCAATAATGTCCCAAACATTTTTCAATGTTGGATTAAAAAAAAATCCATACTACCAAAAACTTCTTGATTACAACAGTAATGAAAAAACTTAAGCAAACCAAATGCAAACCTCAGTTAAGGCGCCGGTAGGAGCCTCGTCCCGATGGATAGTTGCATGCACAAGGCAATACAAAGTGCAAAAATAGCCATTGTTTTTGCACTGAGATATTTCATAATCTCCATTCCCTTCTCAAGCACCTCATCTTTCACCGTTCCGTAACCGCTCTTTGCCCCATCACTTATCTTTTTCAATAAGAAATCCAGGAAAGACTTCACCATTTCGGCTGTGACTCGTCCAGTAACATCCAACATGAGCCTCCTATTAGATGGCACTCCCATGATGGACCCACTGTCAGTTCTGTTACTGCCATCTGGTTGTGAGGCTGTAGGTGCCCCCGGTTGACTAATCTCAGCCTTTATACTGGTATTGCCAATACTGCTACCACTTGTGATAATGAGTTTGTGTGAGGTCTTAACTAGAGTTTCTACTGCGCCGTTACAAACCGACACTATCAAATCCTTCACCTTGCCCTCGTTCTTTGGATGTGTTAAGCTTGCAATGATTTGGTCACATGTGTTTGAGGCAAGACTTTTATTCAGATACACCTTGACTGCACTACTCACAAACACTTGAATGCAATGCGCAACGAGCTCCTTACCTTTATCACTGCAGAATGCTGTGACCCATCCCTCAATACCTTGGCCTCCTTTAACCGAGTAATATGCAATTACAAGATTTCTTGCAAATGACCCGACCACAACCGACACAAATCCAGCACCTGCTGTTGTAGTTACCTTCTCAAAAAGCTGCTCCAAGAATGGCTTTGATTTGGGGTCGGTCAACACGCTCACAGCACTAGAGGTTGTTGCAGAAGTAATGGTGCTTGTAACGCCTTTGATTATACCTTTGGTCAATGCTTCTGTTGCCTTGGAAAGACCATTCAAAAAGTCTTTCGAAGCCGAGATTTTTGAGAGTTGGCGCAAAGACTTTGGGACTTCATCTGTATCAGACAGCAGAAAATGGTTAAGGTCCGATGAGATAAGAACGATCGAGTCGGCAGATGTTGACATGGCGTTGGCCAACAGGATCAAAGCTTCTAAAAGCTTGGAGATGCGTTTCGCTTTTCGTGCCACAGCTGGCAGAGTGAGAACCTTGTATGCACCATAGCCTACCGCAACACAGCCACCAAATACAAACCACCTTCGGTGTCTCCGGGAGAAGAAGATGGCAGCATCCAAGGACATTTTGGATACGGATACCAGCCACTGGCCCTGATGGCGCGAAAAGTCAACCGCCATGTTGATTGAACCTGCCGGCAAGAGGTCAATGGAAGCCTCCAAGGGAGATAACTGCCGACGTACCAAGGCCATAGTTTTGATTTTGAGGTTTCTTTTGGGCTCCCTACAAAGATTTGGTATAAGAGAGAATAGTATGAGGTATTAACATATGCTTTATACAAAGGAGAGATGATAAGAGAGTGCACAAAGAAGGAGCTTGGACGTTATTTGTATGACCAAAGTTACTGTTCATTTTGGTCCTTGCCTTTTCTACTGTATTTTTATTTCTTATATACTTTGTTTATTTCTAAATTCAATCGGAAACATTTTTCTTACATAAATAGTTACGCAATATCTTCAGAATTTTTTTTTTTTTTGAAACTTGCACTCTTTAATATAAAATTTATTATAATAATAATAAGGTCCTCAAGCAACCCTCTATACAGAACATTGGCAATTAAATTCTGTTAACCTGGAAAATTCGTTATAATTATATTCATCAAGGGGATATATGTAAATTTCTTAGATAGTTTTAAAAGCAACGAAAGCGGACGTGCGAGAGACAGCTGAGAGAAATATCTTAATATTAAATTAGTTTGTACACGCTTTAACTGCTGTTTTATTTTTCCCAGCGTTCCACTGACATGTGGGGTTCATTGGGTATTTGTTCATTTTATTTGTTTGAAAGAGAGAGGCTTTTCTGGATCCTTGTAATGCGGGTCCCAGTGGAAAGAGTTGTAGAGCAGAGTCATGTACGAACTTGCGCAATAGACTTATTCTGTTGTTTTCTTCAATGTTAAGAGTCAACTCTCTCCAATTTTTACAAAATGGAGATGTTCTCTAGATCAAATATGAATTGTCGGGGACAGAGCTTTCTCATAAGTGTATAATATTGATATCCAAAACTTGAGAAGATATGACCTATTAAAAAATTAAGTCAGAATGGTTTGCGAATCCCTGTTTTCATTTGTTCTCTTTTTTTTTAAAAAAAAAATAATTAATCTACAATGTATAATAAAATAAACTTGTCATGAGAATTTTTCTTGAATAAAAAAGGAGATGTATCTGACTGACAGCTTGACAGAAAATTGAAATCAGATTGTATTGGCCTTTGGTTTCAAATTCCCCTGGCTCTTCATTATTTTCTATTTTTTTATTATATATATTTTAGGTAACTTGCTTTTCTGAAATAATCCTCTAGATAATTGTAGGTCAATTCATATTGGCAATAACTTCAACTCTTATTTGCATAAGCAATGACCCAAAAATAATAAAATGAAAAACAAATCATCACAGAGAGCATGCAACATTATGATCTCTAGAAATTGTCTTTATTTTACCAAGAACCAAAATCTTAAACCTGGATTACCGAGAACCAAAATCCCAAAATCTGTACCAGAATTACTGAGAGCATGCCGCCATCCTTATGATCATGCAAACAGTATCAGAATTACTGAGAACTAAAATCCTAAACCTTTATATAAAGTATAAACAGACAAAGACTTTGCACTTCTAATTATGATCGCTAGAAATTGTCTTTATTTTATCTTAACCATTCGAACAAAAATCAAAACGGTTCAAATTAACATCTTGTTGTTTTAGGAAAGGAATTTTTGTTTTAATCCCATTGAAGCTATTTAATTTTGATTGGAAGACGTGCATATAATAACAACAATTTTCTGACATATTTTGTAATTGCCCAATTTTTTACACTCTGCTGGAATACAAACCATTCCATGAAAGTTGTGAATGATTGTGAACAGAGTTCAAACCAGAACGTCTCATTAGTCTAATGACGGTGGCTGTTCAATCAAATCAAATGCTGCTAGTAACAGTACTCTTAACGACAGCCTTTCTTATTGGTTGTTTATTATGGGGCTAGAATAAAAAGTTTGCCAATGGAAAATAGAGTGAATTTTTGATACAGTCTCATCTGATTGATCTAAGCTGAAACTTATACATCACTATTGAGAAAATCAATTCATGTAACAGATTATTCGGATTCCTCCAAACCACTTGTTTTGTAACGACCAGGGCTGCCCGCTGTCTTTTCTTAAATTTATAGCAAAGTTTATTGTGGAATGCACTAAATCAATATTCAGCACGTCGACGCATGAGGTTTATCCGCAGACAACCAAAAAGAAAGGTAGCAAATGTTATGTAGAAGTAGAACAGAGCACTAAGGACCTTAGATGTGATCCTAAAAATGTAAGTACTACTTTTTCAGTTTGCCCCTCTCTTTTCGTTTTTTTTTCTTAAGTGGCATTTGCAATTTGCAACTTATATTTTTACGAATCTTTTCCCTAATCTATAGATTTCTTTACAGACTATCAATAAATTTTGTTAATGTATAATTTCATAAAGTAAAAATATATAGAACTTACACGGCATATTATTATTAATAATATCAGAGAATCACACCTAAATAATCTGCGCTCAATTCTTCTGTCAAATAATAACTAGTTTATCGATTTGCTTGTTATTATGCAAACCTATTTTTGGTATATTTTTTCTTATCTATTATAAAAATTATTTTTTTCTTAAAGTTTGAGAAAAAGCTTAATAAAACTTAGAAAAGACAATTTTTTCATATTAATTAATAGTTTCGGGAATACACCAAAATTTTCAAAAAGATTTTCCCAATTTAGGATGGAAAAATATTTGAAGTGGAAACGTATATCTTAGAAAAATTGTAATATATACGCTGAGGTTTAAGATTGTTTTTCTTTCATTATGTGGTAATAATTAATCTAAAAACTTGAGCCCGCAAATTTTGCAACGGCGAGCTTTAAGTTTGGTTGATCTCAGGTTCCCCCCCCCCCCAGGGATGAAAACCGATCGGATACGGAGCGGATGTTGGTCTTCCCATATCCGCATCTATATTTTTTTTCGGATACGGATACGAATACGAATGTGTTCGGATACGGATACGGTTCGGATATTAAACAGATACGGATACGGTTCGGATATTTTCGGATACGGAGTCGAATATGAATATATTTTGTCGAATACGGATAACATTTTAATCTTTTTTATTTATTTACAATATCAGTTTTTCTATAATGTTATTCAATATACTCAGTGTTTATATTAGTATTTCATCAAGATCAGTAGTACTACATGCGAATGAATATCTACTATTTTTCATAGTTTGAGCCAAATAAGCATTTCTTTAAAATATGAAAGTTAATTTTAATAACATTGGCTTCAATTAAAATGTACAACTTTAGAAGTAAACTTCTTTAAAATGAAAGTAAGCAAATTTATTTGTTGGGTTCCAACTTTTAACACATAAATAAAAGGCTAAAAGTGAAAGCAAATAAGAGACCTTCTAAAATTACAAGCACCACATAAATACAAATCTAATAAGATTGATCAATAAATTCAGTCTATCCACAATTTGAATTCCAATAGTATATTTAACTATTCAATTTCAATTTTCAAATCATATCATTTTACCTTAAATGTCATCATACATTAAAATAGTATATTAATCATATGTAATCATCATGATTAGAGAAAAAAATAATTTTAGTATTGTTACCATATATAATCGTCTTAATAATAAAAATAAAAATAATTTTATGCTACTAGTCCAAATGAAAATATTATTATAAGAGAACTTATCTAATAAAAAATAAGTATTATATAATTAAAAGTATTCTCTAATGTAGATAAGTAATTATATTAATCATCTTATGCCGTTAAAGATACGGATAAACGGATTAATATCTATCGGATAAGGATAATATCCATGTCGGATACGAATACGGATCGGATATTGTCAAAAAACCCAAAACCATATCCGCATCCATATTTTTTTGGCGGATACGAATACGAATACGGATATGTTCGGATACGAATACGGATCGGATGTTACGCACATTTTTCGGATTCGGATACGGATCGGAGCGGATAAAATCCGCTCCGTTTTCATCCCTACCCCCCCTCCTCGCAGTCGTACAATACTCTTTATTGGTTTAACAAGTGGTGGTTTGTTGTATTTTTTTCCTTTGTAATGTTATGTTAAAATACGCATGTTGGTTATCTAATTTTATATTATTCGTATTCCGTATTATTGCTCTGTATTGTAGAAATTAGAAAAAAAATGACTTGTTATAAGTGTAGAAGCAACACCAAGTTCGCACATAGTGAATTCGGATTCGTAGTTGATATCGAGTTTGAATTGAGTTATTTTAATAAAAGCTAGACTTTTATATGTCAATTATAACAATATAAATTGACTATGTGCTTAGTGATAGTATTCCTGTGTCATTTTAAAAAAATTTCTTCGCTCCAAAATTGTTACTTTGTTATTAGTTACAAAATTCTTGTAGATCCCATTAAAAGATTCATTCTGGTTGACAAAATTACTCAGTTTTTTCCTAAAAGTTTTCTAATTTAAAAAATATATATATCTATATATACCTCACATTTATTTGCTATTGGGTAAAATAATTATTTATATAATTACATTTTTTATTCATTAATTTTCTATATTTTAATAAATAGTATATACATGTGGCATCTAAGTGGAATTTGTTTGCTTATTTTTTATTTATCACGGCTATCTTATAAGGACGAACCTTTATATAATCTCCCTCATCCATACACGATGCATCCCTCACAGGATCAAACGTGCCAAGTTGAACCCATTTATATTCAATTAAACACGTCTCGGCTTAAACACCATTTAGCTTTGAAGTTAAGTGTTTGTGTCATCTGTTATTCTTCTTTCTTGAGCTACATAAATGAACTCATTATTTTTTATAATATTTTAGAAATAACTGCGAAGACCAGTGTTCGGGGCAAAAAAACAAAAAGAAAGAAAGAAAGTACTTCAACCAGAAGGTAAATGTTTTTTTTTTTAATTATCACTACTTTTTTTTTTGGAAATTTCTGGGCCTTCATTTAATATTCCTCCGTGACTGTGTTGCAAAAGGAAAATTTCACGTTATTAGAATAACAAATCAAATTATAAAACCGTTATTAATTATTCCTGTCGGTGGATTAAGATGGAAAATTCTTGGTTTTTTTTTTTTAAAAAAAAAGAGCTGACAATTAGAGACAAAACCTTTGAAGAGTGAGTGGACAGTTTCTTCCAAATAAAATAATTGGCAATTAGGAAATAAAAGCAAAACAAATTACTCAATTAAAATTGGGAAGGGGTCTAATGCCAAAGCAAGTATCCCAAAACCACTCGTTAATCATTATTTACCGACAATGACATCATCATACACTAATTAACCACCATTTTACCTGACCTTATCGATGTCAGGATTCAAGTATTTTGAAATAAATTGAAGAATCAACATTTAGTCATCCTTGTTAGAGAAACGATATGTCGAGTTTGGATAAATTTGAATAAAAAGAATGGTACTGCTTTTTTTTTTTTTTTCTGGAAACTAGTGGGGAACATCCCACCTCTTTTCATTTAACACGAAAAGATTCTTATACAGAACAAAAACCACTACACAGCTAACGCCCCTCGGTAGCTAACACCCATCCCTATCTCCTGCCAGTAACACCTTTACCCATCAGACAAAACTGAAAACTATTATCTCTCACACTAAGCTGCTCAACAAAATACGCATATAGACAAAACTCTACAAACTAAATGATAACCAGCCCCCTGAAAACTCAAACTGAGAATACAAAACAATCAAGACCAATAAGACCATCCAACCACAAACAGAGAACCACACTACATCAGTTTTAAAATGATAAAAAACAGTGCCACTCTGTACATCTGCAGCAGGGTAAGTCACTCCTCGACGGCATCCAACAGTTGAATAGGAAGCTCCTGCAAATCTGGGGATAGACTGAACACCTGTTCCTTGAGCCCAACATCCCATAAGTCTGACCAATATAAAATCAAAACAAGAACTTTAGAATCCATATTACGGTAAAAAGGAACTTTTCCTTTATGAAAGGTTATCTCATTACGACATTTCCAAAAAATCCACAGAAAAGCACTACACCAAATCTGTACCGCCGGGCCCCAAAACTTATGAGTTATATTAAAGAAAGCAATGAGATCATTCATATTATGTAATCTAATATGGAAATCAAATCTATTCAAAAACCACTGCCATAATCTCCTATGTTGAGAACATGGTTTTAAAACTCGGCCGAGTCCGAGCCGACTCGGGCGAGTCAGATCGGACTCGGCGGAGGACGAGCCGATTTTTGGCGAGTTGGAGCGGAATCGGGGTTGAAAGTTGAATTAAGGGGAAATCTAATTGAAATTGGACAAAATTAGATGGGAACTACCAATTCAACACAAATGCTATCAATTCTTATTACCATTTCACCACATAAACCGCTGAAATTTGGGAATTAATGTGATTCAGTACGTAGGTGAGGAAGAGAAACAGAAAGGGGGAAGCTCAGGAAAAAAAAAACGGGGATAAATTAGTGGGAATGGCGAAGACAGGATTCTTGGGAGAGAGAAAGGGGTTTGGTATCTAGGATTCAATGTGGTCATATCAATGGAGAAAAGGTGAAGCGGGTTAAAATTGGTCATTTAATTGATATAATATTTCAAAATTGTGTTTTTACATTTTATCTAATTCTAAACTCTGAAAGAATGTTTATTCCTACTTTTTTATATTATGTTATTATTTTTAAAGACAAACTATGCTTTTGAGCTATATTATGGTTGAACAATTTTATTTTCAATAAACTGATGTTATATAATTTTATATTATAGTTTATTTTCACTCATCAAATATTCACTTTATTAATTATTTTTGAACAAATATTTTTTTTCTTAATTTTTTTCATATTTTTTTATTATTTTAAGAGATTAAAAATGATTATTTATAAAATTCCGAGTTTTTTATTCGAGTCACCCGAGTTTTCCCGAGTCATCCGATTTGACTCCTTTGTCCAACACTCCGAGTCCGAGTTTCAGAACCATGGTTGAGAACGTTGGAAAAATAAATGATCGACCGACTCGACATGGTGACAGTAGCAACAAATAATATCCCCTTGCCACCCTTTAGCCATTAAAACATCCCGAGTCAATAATCTTTTTTTATAAACTAACCAGAGAAAAACCTTGATTTTAATAGGAAGTTTTATCTTCCATATACATCCATATGCTACATCAGAAACTCCTCTATCATCAAGCCAACAATATAAGGACTTAGACGTAAACATGCCCTTACTGCCCATATCCCAGCTTATCCTATCCGCACCATTACTACAAGAAAAGGACTGTAATCTATCCTGTAACTCAAGAAAATCTAAGTACTGCATCCGAGAACAATGCCTATGAAACGAAATGTTCAACTTGCCCCCAATTAAAACATCTGAAACCTTAGCATCATGATTATCAGAAATCTTATAAAGGGAGGAAAAACTAATCTTTAACGGAATTTGATCGACCCGCTTATCATGCCAAAATCTAATACTACGACCATCACCGAGCTCAAAAGAACAATGAATATTAACCATCTGTTCTAATTTTTTAAGTTTACACCAAAATGAAGACCATCTTTTCCTATTGAAACACTGTGCATATTTGGACATAAGAATATCTTTCCACCATCCCTCATAAGAAGGATTTTTTAATTTCCACATCCACTTAGCTAGCAAAGCATCATTCATGTGCTTTAGATTAAGAATCCCTAACCCGCCTTTATCTTTTGGCCTATACACATCAACCCAATTGACTAAATGATATTTCCTAACCAAGCCAGAATACCATAAAAAACGTGATCTAATCTTGTCCATTTTCCTCACTATTTCAGAAGGGATAGTATGAAAAGAAAGCATATATAACACCAGGGAAATTAAAACACTATTGATAAGGGTTATCTTACCACCATAGGAAAGGAAATTTCCTTTCCAAGCATTTAACTTCATCTGAACTTTATCTAACAAATTGTCAATCTAAAATCTTCAATTTTCTCCAGTGAATTGGCAAACCCAAGTATCTTAAAGGAAATGAGGCTACTTGACACCCAAATAAAGTTGCAAGCTGTTGTGCAGTCCCCCGATCAATATTAATCGGAAACAAATCACATTTAGAATAGTTCACCTTCATACCTGCTATAGCCTCGAACCCAGCAAACGCCCATTTAATTGCTTGAACATTCGAACTATCTGCTTTGCAAAATATAACAGTATCATCAGCATAATTCAGATTAAGAATTTGTGAACCATCAGAAATATGCGGCCCTAAACCTATTATGAACCCTTGATCTCTATCTTTTTTTAACATCTGATTCAAACAGTCTCCTACCAAATTAAACAGGTACTGCTTTACATCAAACATTTGATGCTGTTGAAACCATCCAAAATCTAATTGTAATCACCATTTCCCGATTTGTTGAGCTTTTCACAGTTACTTAAAATTTAGTTCTGTTTATTTAGATGCTTAGTTGAGTTTTAAGCTTTGTCAAATAGCAACGAAAAAAAATTGTGCTGTTAACTTTTTTTTTTAAGCAAAAATGGGGGTCGATCGAGCCACCATCTTTTTATATATAAATAAAAGATTTAGCAAGATGTTAAAGTTACAAAAGTGTTAAAGAAAAAAATAAAAATAGAAACAATGAAATCAGAGAAGAGCTAAACTATACCATCAAAAAGGTAAAAGATCAGGAGATGGTGTCAACATGAGATAGGTGTACTGTGAATGGTCTCCCACCAGAAAAGGAGCAGAATACTAGGCAACCCAACTAGTCATTTAAGTGGCCCAACTGGAAAGTCCAATGGGCTAAATTAGTGATGTTGAAATAATAAAGGTGAGCATCTCATTCATATGGAAATTTATTACCGCCGTCTGCAGTTTTGTCATCCCTGCCGTCGCTAAATAGAAAATGAACACTTAAAATAGACAAAGTAAATATACATAGTAATCAAATTGAATGTGTATATAAAACTCTGAATAAGAGATGACAACACTTATTTGTTTGTAAGTGTTCACTTTGATAGTCTATATGTTATCTTATTTGTTTTTTGTGTTCATTTTGTATTTAAAAATGGCAGGAATGACACAATTAGAGACGGCACTTATAATTTTTGCATCCATATCATATGTATGACCATATCTATTTAGGCCGATCAAAAAGGGCGAACAAAAAATAAATAAACAAAATAATAATTATAATTACTAACAAAGGAAATGCTTGCAATGAGAAGGTTAGTATGATGATATATTGACGAATGACAAGTGATCATGCATATATCTAACTCACAATTCAACTTTTTTTCTTTATCAATTCATGACAAGATTTATGTTCAGATATTGCCGATAATTCCTGTGTGTATATTTGTATAACAAATTTCATATAAGTAGTATCACAGATCAACATTCGTTTTGTCAACATGAAATAAGGCATGAAGCATCTAAGAAAAACCAACGAGCGTGTAATGCATAATTGCATACTCACTACTCACTAGGGCTCCGTTTGGATAAAGTGTGAGAAGAAGGAAAAAAGAGAAAAAATGAGAAGAAATATTGAGAAGTGTGTAATTTTGTGAATAACTTGAATTGTTTAAAATAAATTTATTCTCTTCTTTCTTTCTTCTCACACCTTATCCCAACACATAGGTGCTGGATATTCTGTCCAGGCCAGATAACATCTCCGAATTGTCGAAAGTCTTTGTATCGGATAAAACTATATATAGTTGGACTTAAAAAAATACTAATTTATGACTGTCGTAAACTTTATTTGATTATATATATCTTTAAAATCATATTCTAAATAATTTAACTGGATTCGAATCGGAAGCAGATCATAACATGATAATTAAGGTTCTATTTGGATTGCTTAGGAATGGGGGCGTTTGGATGAGAGAAGAAGAATGGGGAAGAAGGAAAAAAGAAGAAAAAAAATTATAAACAATCCAAACTCTTCACAAAGTTACACACTTCCCAATACTTCTTTCCACTTCTTCCCTTCTTCCCTTCTTCCCACACCTATCCAAACGCACCCAATAAGAGGAATAGTTTATTTATAAGCGGAAAGTATTGAAAAGTGTGTAACTTTGTGAAAAATTTGGATTGTGTATAATAAATTTATGTCTAGAAAGAAGATATTCCTCATATTCCCATACGATCCAAACGGGACCTTATGTGAGCAAAATAGCACCCCAACTCACATCTGTAATTTGTTCATATGACAACACAGTCAGCTTTTCTAATTAATTCCTATGATTTTTTTATTAATAAAGCGTTGTTTATGTCATAAAACACCTTACCGATCACGCGCCTATCATATATAGTCGCATTCCGCTGTTTTCACAATTACCTCCCTCGCGAAATCTATCGCCTATATCTCTTTCACCACTTCTAGCAACATTTTGATCAATTTCAAGTTGTATTTCTTCGTGAGTTGACGGCATATAGCTACTTGATGCTGCATTTGCACCCGTCAGTCTTTGCACGAGTGCACGAAAGTCATGAGGATGCACACGGTAATACTGAGGCGCTGAAGGGTGGAATCGTACCCACGATTGCATCGGTGGCAGCAGCGGCCTTTGTGGTTGCGGTGGCAGTGGCGGTGGCAGCCTTTGTGGTGGTAGTGAGGGCGGGGGGGGGGGGGGGTGTCACGTAAGTAGGGTTCTAGGAGCTCAGTGAGTGTTGGATTAGAATTAGTCAATTAGATAGCTTTCTTTTGGGGTTCTTCATGTTTCTGGTTTACTAAAACAAGTGACGCATGCATTGATTGCTTTTTCTTTTGTCTAATTTATAGTTTACCTCTTCTCTTTTGAAAATTTAAAATGAAACACCCTTCTTGCCAGAACACGCGTTTATAGAATTGCCCTTTGGAACTCGCAAGCGCCTCACATATTAATATTATCAGGATCCAAATCTGATGTCGCGCGGCACAGTTACAGCGCAGAAAATCGCAACCGTTCACTAAATCGAATGACTGTCGCGCGTTTCTCTTCTCCGCTCCCCTATATCGGATCCGAAACAAACAAAACCGCTCCACTTCGTTCTCTCTCCAGCCCTGCCCGAGTACTCTCCCTCCATCCGTAGAAAATTGAAGGGGTGCTCCATGGTTTTTACTTCTCTTGACGCATCTCTAAACCCTCTCGACCCTAACCCATCTCTAACTGAAGAGCCAACAACTCTCAACCCTGGACTCGACACATCTCTCAATCCTCTCTTGACCTCCAGATTCTACATATCTCTCTTACCTTTTCTCTGCTCGCTACCTGCTGGATGATTTGGAATGAGAAAAATTCTCGTATTTTCTCTGCTAAAAGAAGTCCTCTGGAACATATTGTCAAGGATATCATCTCCTTAGTTAATACTTGGTTGCTTCAGTGAGGCGTAGCAGCTCAGTCCAGAAAGTACTAGCTCTTTTCTTTAATTTGATTTAATTTGGTTGATTTTGCTACTTTGGTTAATTTGGTTTATTTAGTTTAATCCTGCTTTGATAAGTATAAGGAAACATGCACTGGCACAGCTTCTGTGCACAGTTCCAGTGCCTTCGACAATACTGGTAAAAATCAGTGAATAACACTGGTACACCACTTCCAACCAAGAACAGAAACTTCGATGTTCTAGATACTTCTTGTAATCGGTTGTGTAACAAACTTTTGTGGTGTTAATCTTTGTATTTCAGCTCTTTTGGTTGAGTAAATAACTGTAACAGTGACTCTGGTAAAGATACCAGCTGGACACTGAACCTAGTCAGTTAGAGATAGTTAAGAGATGCTTATATATACTGTTCTCTCTCTGTACTTGTACGATAGAATTCAAGATCAATAAAGATTCTTCTTCTCTTTCCTTTCCTTCTCTACTTTCCCTATTTTCTGTTTTTATACATGCTTTTAATTGTGTACTGGTAAAAAAAAAAAGTAGAGGCTTTCAGCTATTACTCTTTGTTATTTTGGTTTATTTATTTTAATTTCTAGTTGAATTGTTTTGATTTTATTTCAAATCAAGCTATCACTCTTTGTTGTTGTTTCGGACAAGCTGAATTTCAGGAGAGTATTTAGCTTGAATTAGTCCTGTTGGAATAAGAATGGTTACTGGATTGTGTATACCTACTAACCGTTTATGTTTTTTAGCTTGCATCAGAAGGTGAAGGAAATGGGAAGGAAAAAGCCATCGAGCAAACTGATGTTCATATGAATATGAAGACTTGTCAGGATGATATGTTGTTTAGTTTTACAAATGAGCGTCTTAATTTTTTATATGAATATGTTGTTTCATTTTGTAAAGAGGATGATGTGACCTGAGTCTAAATTGATATGTTGAATCAAATGATGTTTCATTTTGTAAAGATACGTTTGTTTCAAATTGTGATATGTTGTTTCAAATGGTATCTCAAATGTTTTTTTTTTCCGATAGACTAGACAGTGGCTATCTAGTTATGTTATCTCAAACATTGTGCCTTAATTTCTTTAGTACTTGGTGTTAGAAGAACGCTAGAGATTGGTACTTGTTACTGGTACTTGGTACCTGTATCTCATGTCTTGCTTTTTAGTTGGGCTTGAAGTTTATAATAGTTGTCAAGTTTGTACATGTATCTAACAACCATAAGTTTATAAAGCAAATATGGTATTAGCATTCAATATAACAAATATAAACAAAATGAATACAAGTGCACTATGATTTCAGCAAAAAGAATACAATTACAAAGCGAGCAAAATGTGAAAACAATCTCATTAATTTAAAACATAAAATCTCAGTCATTTCTAACAGAATCAATTTTACAAAATCAATCCAAAAAATTAGCTAATTGACAACTCTTGTTTTCACCATCTTTTTCATCGGTCTCCTCTCCATCAGCTTGCTCACTATCATCTCTCCACCCAGGCGACAGTACTTCCCGGTATTTTATCCTATTATGCCAACATACTTTTATATTTCATCTAACAAAAATTAAAACAAACAATAAAAGATGAACCAATGTAACTTACCAGGAGGGATATATCCGAAGGACCCAGCAAGCAACAGCACTTATGCTAGTTGTCTCTTTTGAAGGGTCCAAGAGCTCGGATATCTCAATTTACCCTAGAAGAGCATTGAAATTCGAGTCAAGATAAATGTTTCCGGAGCATACATCTAAATGAATTGTTGCAATTTGGTAAAGAAATGCCGGCCTTTCTACGACATTAATAGCAGCTTCAAAATTCTCAAAAAATCCATACCTTAGTCGATTGATGAGAGTAAGGAAGCTGCTGAGAAGGGGATACTTAGTCAACGATGACGAAATGAAGGTTCTTCGATTGTCGACGGAATCGGCCGCCGTCCTCAGAAATGACGGAGATTCTAGGGTTTCGGCGGAATCGATGATGAGAGGAGATGTAGAGGAGAGAGAGATGACAATAGACTAGTGTTTCGACGGGATCCGTCGGAGTTTCATTTTCTCTTTGATTTGCTTTTGGTTTGATGGAGTGAGAGAGAAAGAAGGGAGGAGACGATAGAGAAGAGAAGAAGGTGTTCAGAACAGAAGATGGATCTACTTGACATCCGTTCGTCTATATTCAGAGGATACGGATCCAGGAAAGGAGGCAGAACCAGATCCGATAAGTCATCGTTTAAGTTGGGAGCGGAGAGGAAAACACGCCACAGCCGTTCGATTTAGCAGACGGCAGAGATTTACTGCGCTGTAAGCGTGCCGCGCGACACAGGATCCGAATCCATCAGAGGGGTAGTTCACATATTATAGTAAAATCCTTTTTGCATTTCCCTTCCTAATCAAATTATAATTTTCGGTTTTGTTATTTCCCCGTGCTTTTTAATAGAACGCTATGCTTTTGAAGAAAATTTTACTTTGATAAATAATAATAATAATCCATAGTGCTGAATCTTTGATAAATATCTGATATGCTTGACATTATTTGTGAAGTTCCATAAAATATCTCCCTTCCCACGAAGACACACTCGCGTTGACATAAATGGGATGGAGGTAATTTTTTTATATTCATACATATTTAAATACTAAATTATTTGTTATTTAAATTTGACGAATAATAGGAAATTCAACCGTAATTATTAAAATAAATTAAGAATTTATATAATTTAACATATTATTTTAAGAAGAGAAATTAGTTTAAATTTAATGAAATTATATAATTATTGTGCAGTGGATAGTCCGATTTGAGCACAGACTAGTCACAATCCTTCGTAAAAAACAAAAATCTATTTTTCAGTCTATATGTATAAAAAGTGGTTAAATGCAGAATGTGCCAATATATTCTACATGATTCTTTATCCTTCAATAGCTTTGTGCCTTACCCTGGCATGATAATTGAAATTTTTAAATATCTACTTTCAAAAGATAGCTAAAAAACTACATAAAAAAAAGCTTTAGTACCGCCCCATTAACACATGTTTTTAATAAAACCCATATAAAAAATAATCAATGATAATTTCGTAATTGTCAGGAATTATCTTTAGTACCGGTTTTTCTAAAAAACCGGTGCTAAAATGTTAGCAAAAAAAAAAAGATTTATCTTTAGTACCGATTTTTCTAAAAAATCAGTACTAAAGGTACTATTTTTAGTATCGATTTTTAAATAAAAATCGGTACTAAAAAGTTTTAAAAAAAATCAAAATTATGTCTATCCTTAGTACCAGTTTTTTAAAAAAATCGGTACTAAAAATAATATCTTTAGTACCGATTATTTAAAAAAAATCATTACTAAAGATCAATTTAATTTTTTTTTTGTCGCCAAAACTCTCGACTCATCTTATATCTTCTTCATACGAAATTTTCTAAGTGCTTCTCATTTACATTGCCTCTTCCTCTTCTCTTCCAAAACCTAAGCGCCTCTCCCTCTCCACTACCTTTCTCTCTTCTCTTGACTACCTCACCGTCTCCATTGCCTCTCCTTCTACACCGCCTCTCTCTCTTCTCTCGACTGCCTCATTATCTTCATTATATCTCCGTCTTTACTGCGCCACCTATCCTCTCACTCTCACCTCAATCTCCTCTCATTGCTCTCGCTGCCGCCTCTACTCCTCACTGCTCATTTGTGTAAGGTGCATCGATCTCCCTCTCATTTGTGTTAATCTGTGTTAATTTTTTTTTATTAATTTGTGTTAATTGTCTAGGATTTGTATTAAACCAAAATAAATCCTAAATCTTAATTAGGATTTCTATTGATTCGTGTTGATTATCAATATGTATTATTGTATGCGATGCGTATATATACCGACTGGTATATCAGTATTAATTTATGGCTAGCAAAAAAAGGACGCTAGTCCCAGAAATAATTTTTTTATATATAATGATCATTAGTACCGGTTTTTAACAAAAAACCCAAAAAACCGGTACTAAAGATAATAAATATTAAAAAAAAAGACAGAGAATAAGTACTAAAGATCTTCGTCTTTTTTGCCGAGATTTCCAATGGATTTTAACACCGGCTTTTTAGTGCCGTTTTTTAATTATCTTAAGCACCCCTATTATTAATACTGCTTGACAACCGGTATTAAAAATCTATATATAATCGACACTAATAACAAAAAATTGCTTAGTGAAGGCTTTCATTTTCTTCTAACAAAAAAAATAAGAAAAATCCTTACCAATAAGGGGTGGATCCAAATTGGCAGGCATAGGCATGGCCTACCCATGGCCTATCCACAATTAAGGATTTTAATTTAGATTATGATAAAATAGAATGTTAATCAAGTATTTTGATGTATTGGCCTACTTCATGTTTAAGATCTAAATTAATTTTTTTAACTTGACCTATCTATATCTGAATCCTAGTTCAGGCCTGAATAATGTCTATCTTATACTGTGCTACTCGATTAATGAAATTTGAATAATCAGAACAACGAACTCCAATAACATTCCTAACTTTCCGAAGCAAAAGAGAAACAACACAAGAAAAATCTAATCTATAAAATGAATGAATTTCTTCTTTTTCGAAGGCAGATGGCGAAGTGCCAGCTGCTGCTGGTATATTGAAGAAAAAAGTTTTTAGAGTTTAGTTACATGAGCTCTGCTAGCTATCTCATAATTGCATATCAGTAAAACAACAAACAATCAAAGAAAGTTCCTCAGAATATATATTATTATTATTTTTTTAAGTTTGGTCACTAATTTGGTTCGAACTGTTCCACAGAATGAAGTTATCTGCTGTTACGGTTGAAATTCAGATGACCGTAACATCCACATTAAATATTTATTTCAAAGATGTTTGGAACATATTTTTAATCCGGATTAAAAATTGGTCCGAATCATTTCTTAATTCACATTAAGAAGATGATTCAAACACTCTACGAATAAAAATTTAATCCAGATATTGGACCACTTAAAAATAACATTCTATATCTAAAAGATATTATTCTTAATCATTTAAGGATAATATTTTTTTACTTCGAATAACTAATTATAACTAGTTCTATTCTCGCGCGTTGCGCGATGCATTCCTATCTAAATATGCAGCAAAACGGTTTCCTAATGAGCGTGAATATGTTATCAATGACATAAATACAATGACATATATAGTTTGTTAAATTGTAAAACATTCGTTAATCAAATGATTATTGTTAACAAATGATGCCAAAAAAAAATGATATCAGTTCCAAATTAGCTAATTAACTTTTCAAGCAATGCAAAATTGACACAAAATAGATATTAGTTCCTACACCAATTACAAATTATCCAAGCAAATCTAAACACTGAATTGATGGAACTATTTTATACTTTCTTAACTTCAAAATATTCTGTATAAAACTGAACATAGTTATTACAATTTTTCTAAAAAAAAATCTATTGTACAAAGAGGAACAATAATCTATTAGACAAAGGGGAATAACAATCTTATCTCTCATATGACAGTACTGGATCGTCAATCAAACGAACAAAATCATCTATTACGACATATTCACCATAAAATACGAATTCTTTGTTTTCCTCTAAAGTAATTACTAATTCTTTGTCTATCCTAATAGCTAACAGAGGCCATTCCTTTTTAGCTTTTTTTTTGTACATTAAAAACTTCTGAACTGTCACCAAAAAAGTTTACTGCCTTTGTCCTCATTTTGATGATATGCCAATTTTCAGATGGTGGTATGAGCATATAAAAAACATAAATTGTAGTGGATGTTATAAAGTAGGAATATAATTATTATTTTTCCTTTTTGGTTTTAAAATTTAGGCGATATTATCACTTTGTGAAATGACATTAGAGGAAGCTATTGGTAATGTGGTCCGGATTTGCTAACTGGCACCGCAGCACCAGCTGGTCCAACATCTAAACGAATTCATATAACTAAAATAAAACTAAAGAGGAATAACATCTACTTACCTTTCATTGAGATCGATATGAATAAGTTTTACCTTATTGAGATAAATATAATTATAATTCAAGAGAGCTATACAATAGCAAAATTCAGTCCTGAAAAATGTCAGAGACAATCATCACATAAATTTCTCCTTTCATGGCACATAAATTTCTCCTTTCATGGCTGCCTTGCAATAAAGTCTATGAAAACTATACTTGTCTATAAACGATGAATCTAATTAAACTATGCTAATTAAGAAAAGAGTGAAAATTTTGGTACCAAATTGAAGAACTCAAGCAAGTCATCAACCAATTTGGATTTCTTTTCTTCTTTCTTATGAAGAAGTTTAGACCTCCTTCCAGAATAGATGTTCTCCATGATTTCTGATCAAAAGCAAAAAGCACACACATCAAAATTAAAAAAATGTGTTCGCTGAGCCTCTAAGCGCACAACAATATATTATGAGTTGCTGATCAGCAAGCATTATCATAACACAAATACATAGAATATATCACACGAAACACATTGGGCACACTTTCAAATTAGAGAACAGCGCATAAGAAGAAACCCAACCCAGGTAAAATTGTCGTCCCAGCAACACCCTAACATGAGATCCAAAACTGCACTTGATATGTTAATCCATACTTTGTCGAAAGAGGTACCAACATCTAAGTTCAGTGTTAATATGCACCCTGTCAAAATAGGTACTCACATCTAATTATAGGTACTCATCTCCTTTGTACATTTCTAAAAGAAAATAACAATTTAACAACTAAAATCAACCAACTAACTCAATTCCATCACAAATCAACAAAAGAACAATACCTTTAACTATGGACCGATCTCAGCATGTTCTCTTGTGAATCAACTTGTTGACAGGATTGATCTCGGCATAGCCATGCAACATCCCCTACCAATTTTAGGGCTTTGACTGACTATTGCATGGCCTTCGTTGTTTCTCTGCAGTGAAAAGTGCCTCTTTTGATTTAGAAACTGCCAGATAAGCATGCACCAGGCATGAAAATAATCACTAAAAAATGATTTAACACAACTAAATAATATTTAAAATAAGATTAATGCACATAATTACTATTATTCTAGTCATCCTGATAGTTATTTCTATTGGTTTGTGAAAATCAGTATAGTATGTCTACCATAATCACAAACTAAATTGCAGCTAGATATTTCTATTTTTTTTTCTTTGTATATAATAAACTTTTTAGTTTAAAGTTAGTCAAATGCGTGACATTTTCACTGGCAAGAAATCTGTAATGCCGATTTGATGTTAGTTACCACTTGTACCAGGCAGTGGCATAAATTACATATTTAGTGAATGAAACGTTTATTTTGTTGGTCATTCAATAGATATAAATTTTTAAAAATACACTATTCTGTTGGTTTGTGCATTTTATTTGTTGGGTTTCCAACAAACATATTATCTAAAAAAACACAACTTAGATAAGCATTCTTAGTTGTTGGACTTTCAACAAATATACTATTTAAAAAAAATACTATTATGCTGGTCCTATATCTAATTTAGCTTCTCACCGCCTATATAGAAAACTCAAGTTCACACTTTAACGATCATTTTTTGAGACCTCTATGTTCCTTTTATCTTGAAGGAAAACATTTTTCCAAATTCTATAAGTCAAAAAGGTTAAATACTTTGCAGAGGGTCTAAGAATTTAAATAGATAATAAAAAAAAATTTTATTCTTACCAATCAATAAATTTAACTATTCTGTTGGTCTTGATGTCTCTACAGTATAACATGCAGAACATGTTCCTTGTAATCGTGTGCACATGTTGGCCAATTTGTGAATCCATTCAAGCTAGAGATAGAAATCTCCTTACCAGCTACATCAGATAATACAACTGATGTCAAATCATTTACAGAGATATGGAGATCTTGATAAAAAGAAAAGGATTAAAAAATTTGAGGAAGTGCGATATAAGATTCTAAATAGATAACGAAATGAACCATTTTGTTCTTACAAATAAAAAGATATATAACTATTCTGTTGGTTTTGAGGTCACTAAAAATGGATAAAATTTAAGAAAGAACATACTGGATAAAAGATGGCCAGTATATAAGAAGCTCATCTAATTTTTTTTTATAAAAGGAAAATTAACTTCAATTCTTGGAGGTGGCAAATAAAGCCACACCACATTTTCTAATTAAACATTAATCCATCAAAAAGTAAAGGAGCACTAAATTGATGAACCTTCTTCATGGTTGTAGCTTGTTCTCTATCTTGGATATCTTATCGAACACCTTCCATGCAGTGAACTCCTCACCTCCTTATTCAACATCGTAAGACTTCAACCTTTTCCACACTCTCTCTAAAGAGAATGAAGCCTTAAAAAACACCAGAATCAAAGAGGAGCTGAAAATAAAATTGCAAAAGTAGGCAAGATATAATACCTTGCAATAGTATGGATGAAGATTAAAGCCTATCAATCAGGGCAAGCACGTGATCTTTGCAAGAGAGGAGTGGATCTGCAGTTTGTAAAAACTCGTGACTTGACTGGGATTTGTGGTAAAAAATTTAAATATTCTGTAAATTAAAGTTCAATACCTTTATAACCAACTTTTGAGGCTTTCTGTACAAATCGTTTGTGAGATCATTACAAGAGAATAAAAGAAATAGCATGTTAGTTAAAAATGATAAAATACTAAACCACCTGTGCTACATGAAATGGTTTCAATAGCAGTTGTTTAATATATACTGGTTCCTGTCAAAATTTATCTTTATAAGTTACTAACTGCAGTCTCCTTTAACTTGCTGCGATAGATTTTACTTTCATAGCAGCATAAGCTTTTCATACTATCAGTTTTTGACATATTGCCAAACTGATTTGACTTTTTGTATCTAATATTCAGCCTCAATCACCCCAAACAATCAACCATATTTGTATCCTAAACCACAATATAAGTATCCTTTCTCTGTTCGAAGCAAAACCAGACCTTTTTTTGTTTATTTAGTCCTGCATTCTATTGCTTCTTATGTTGTACATAATGATTACTGAAAATATGAACAGAGGAAGAAACACAATAAACATTAGCACTAATTATACTAAATTAGATTCAGAGGATATAATAATTAGACAAAAGGCGATTCTAATTTTACCTCAACGCACATATTTTCTCTTCAGCCTGATGGGAATGAACCTTTGTGCCAGATGCCCTTGCTCGCATAACACAATTTTTTAGTCTGTATCTTAAAAATATTAACTACACGCCATTATATGATGTTCTCACACCTATAAAATAAAGAGTTGTTTTCATATTTAAGCTTTTGATTACTAATTTTTCCAACGATATCTGGGGCAAAAACGAACTCCAATTAAAATGCTTCTAATAGAAAATCACAAATCAATTTTTCTAAATTACCTATAAGATGTAGAGAAAGTTGAAAATCACCATTTTGTTGCTTTAAAATGTATGCCTGCAGAGTAAATAAAGAAGGAAAAAAAATTAGTTAGCAAGCTTCAACATTTTAGCCAAGTTGAAAGGGAAAATACTATGCCAGGGGTAAAATTTACTTGGTACTTGCGTGTACCAATGCAATAAGCAATTAAAAAAAGATAGAACTTAATATAAAAAAATGGCATTGCTTAGCCAAGTTCAACATTAAACAAAATTTCTTCATTTTCTTTGCAATCGAAAGATAAACAGAGAGATAGGCGTGACATATCAGGTGAAGCTGCAAGATTGCGTGAAATCAAGTAAGAAACATATCTCCGTGCAACTCTCGAGAAGAAGAGAAGAGTAGACAAAACCAAATGAAAAGCAACCAAAATGGTACTCATTTGAAAGAGAAGCTACCGATCTGCTCATCTGTAAGATTTATGTTGTGAACTAAGATCGGAGGTCGTTGCAATTCGCAAAAGAATTAAAAAAGAGTTGCAACCCTAGTTCCTTTTTGCCTCGGTAGTTGTGTAGCTCAAACCGGGGAGAGAGAACAAACAAATGGAAATGGGGAGGAAACGCAGAGAGCCAAAGACTAATCAAAGCCAAATAGACAGCTGAATGAAGCTAACGGAGTGGATCAAGTAACACAGAATGGATGGCTCAGATTTTTTACTGTACTAACCACAGTGCCAAGAGGCCTGCACGTGCAGCTTACGCCACGTAAGATGAATATATTTCTAATTTTATTCTTAGATGATCCAAACCACCCTTAGAGCTTAAGGAATAAAAATCTAAATGCAACTTTTTTATTATTGATATTTAATATTGAAGAACTCATTTTTCTTTTATTCTAACAAAATTAAGCGTGATGTACATGCCGCAGGTTATTTAAACTCGTGAAAAACGCGAAGGTTAAGAAGAAACGCAACGTTTCTCAAAAAGAAAATATAAATAAAATGATAATAATAAAGACAGGAAGACGAAACGCAATGGGCTGTAGAAGCTTAAAAGAGGCTTTCAGAAAATTTGATAGAGCATATTTCGTTTCAACGTTTTGGAAGGGCAATTACCTTTTTGCGTTCTCGATTTTCACGGATTTGTATAAAGTATTTTCTTTCGAATATTCTGGATCATGTATGTCCGTTATTGAGTAAACAATTCTAAGACAATTCAAGATGATAGTTTGGGACTTGAAATCAATTTTATAATGGGTGCGTTTGGATAGGTGTGGGAAGAAGAAAAGAAGTGGGAAGAAGTATTGGGAAGTGTGTAACTTTGTGAAGAGTTTGAATTGTTTATAATTTTTTTTTTCTTCTTCTTCCTTCTTCTTCTTCTTCTTTCTTCCAACAATCCAAACACACCCAATGTTTCTAGTAATGAATTTTAGGTATTTGACGCGGATAATTAGTGGCTTGAAATTAATACCAAGAAAATTATTATTGCGGAAATAACGATTTCCTGCTATGAATTAACGGAATTAAACGAAAATTTCGTGTTGTAACACTTACAAGGTACAGCAGAAATTTAGGCTACATAGTCTGAAACCATAGACAATCTAAAATTAGAATGGAAAAGAATGAGATGGAAATGGAATGGCGTCACTGTATCTGTATCGCAAACAGTTGAAAGCCGTCAAAGTCGAATAAATAAAGTGCATGGCCCTATGGCAGAATGAAACCTCCACCGAGTGCTTTATTTGACTGTCTCAGTTCGCCTTTATGAATCAATCTAAGAATTATCTAAGCAGCTGAAGTTTCTACTGTTGTGATTCCGTGAAACAATCCTTATGACGTCAGCTTACAATAAGCGCTTCGGACGGGAATTGCTTCATACACGTTCCACGATTAGAGATTCACTCCTTTTTAGACTAAAATGTCCTTCATATTTCAGCTGGGATTTAAATTAGAAGCTTTAATTAAAGAATGACAAGGGTATTATCGGTAAAGAGGAGTGGATCTCCAAGCTTGGAGCGTGTAAAAAGCAATTCCCGCTTCGGACGGGTGTGTTTCTGAAGAAGTGGGAGAAAAAAATATATATATTCATCTTGCTTCCGAATTTTCATTTTAAGAATTCAATGAAGAACAATAAATTTAATTTTTCTAAAATCATTTCAGTTTTATTTTAATTGTAACAAAATAAACTTCTTCATCAATTATTTTCTATAAAAAAATGAATCTTTTATCTTCTTCATCGATCTAAAATTCTAAATTGAACTAATAAGCAGGGGCGGATGGAGTAGGGGCAAGGGGGCTTGCCCCCCCTAACATATGAGTTGAGTTCCGTTCAATAAATTTCAAATAATGGTTAAAATTGTAATATACATTAATATATAGACAAAGATGAACGTTGTAGAAAATTCACGAAGAGATGAATTTTTTAATGGAAATTTTGTTAAACGATATTATAAGACAACACAAGTTCTTCGACTTGTACTAATCGTATAATTCCATATTGCATTTATCAAGCTATATTAAATTAATAGACATGCTTATAGGTTTTATTTTAATTATATCTTATATAATTTAATCATCATTTCTCTATAAACAGTAGTTTTCATGTTAGTTTTATGAGTAATGCTAGAATCAAACATATAGGATGTCAAACATGATACAAATATTAGTTTTATTGCTATTTTCATTGATAAATTTATCATATAATTTTTCATTACTATTTTTTTTTATGTTTCGTGTTTTTGAATCTCGCACCCCCCAAGTTGTAATCCTGCTCCACCCATGATAGTAAGTATTCTGTTTCTAACTTTCATCGGAGGGAACTGTACTTGTAATACGCCCTCTGTTTAAAATTAATGAGGAGAAATGGAGGCCTAATATGAAGAAGTGTTAATTAAATGAGGGCGTCGCCAGCTTTTCTACTTGGGTCAGTTTGAGTCCTCTTTTCTCAGCGCAGTATGTCAGTATCGGTCTTTATGTTTATTTTATTTTGTTTTTTAATCTCTAGTTGGGACCCAGATTTTAAATACTATGACGTAAGAGTATGGACTCTTGTTTCTAATGATCAGCCTATATATAATATATCATATATGAGCTTTACCTTCTATAGTTTTATATGTTAAACACAAGAACAGTTTATCTCACGTCATAAATTAACAAACAAATCTTATTGGTCTTATGTACAATGACACAATATCCTGATCATTTCAACAAAATTAACAAGCAAGCAAGCAAACTAACTAACAAATACATGATCCATGTGTACGTGACTACATTCCGCCATCTTCCTCGTAACAAAACTGATCACCATCTATAGAACCCATCGTTCTTGGACTGACTATCGAAGCACACCAATCCCAAAAATGTGTGCCCATATCATGCAACGTCGATTCGTTTTCAAGACCAGCAGCATTCTGGTGATATTGTATACTACATTCTCCATTCCCTGCTGGCATATCATTATCTGATGTTGAGTTTGAATTAATTAATGCCGGCGGAGCACACCAATCCAAATCGCCTGTTCCTGCAGGAGGCAATGTCGACAATTCCATTTCAAGTCCGGCGGCGTTTTGGTTACATTGTACTCTTCTTTCTCCACTCTCCGATGGTCCATCTTGATCTGACGATGTGCTTGCACCTGTTAGCCTCTGCACAAGTGCACGGAAGTCACATGGATGCACACGGTAGTACTGAGTCAACGGCATGTGAAATCGTCTCCAAGGTTTTGCTGGGGGTTTTTGCACAGGGCACGCGTGTGTCATTTGCGGCACCGGCGGTGGCATAATTTGTTGCCGTGAAGGATGTGGCGGTGAGGGGGGATTGCGTAAGTAAGGTTCTAGGAGCTCCGAGAGTGTCGGATTATAATTACTGTTAGATTGCTTTCTGTTGTTCTTCATTTTTCCTTACTTCTTTCGTTTGGGTGGTTTAATTGAAACAATAACTTGACTTTGATTGCTGTTTTGGGGTACTCAGGGAGGGGGTTTCAATGATTTATATAGGCTTTGGTTGAGTCGTGGAGGATTTTCTACGGCCCTCCGCATGCAGTGAATATATTAGGTACTGGGATTATAGTTTGATAAGGCAAACTAATACTTAACTTGTTGGGTTTTCGTTTTGGTGTAATTTACTTCTTGTATTGAACTAATAATTTTTATGCAAGACAGGAGAGAGAAAACAAAAAAGACCTGTTAATTTAGAAATAAGCTACTTAGTACTTATACTATCATAGTTTCAGACTACAGAAAAACTGATAACAAATTTAAACTGTGCGATGGGATGACGTCTTGGAAGAAAGATGCCATTCACACAATGACACAATCACGCTATTTCACAGACACTCACCTGGTCACCAGTGTCCAGTGACGCTACCAGCCTACCACACATGCAAAAGACGCTACCACACATGCAAAAGCGTCATGTCACATGTGGCAGGCGAATTAGAAAATATAGTATAACAAAAATTTCCACGAAGGATCTGAAGCAAGCCACCCGTCAGTCCGTCACTACAAGCGCACACTTTCCTGATGCCACTACATGATGCGTTCCCTGACGCTAGCTCCGGCCTACGGGTATGCTTTTCAACGGGAGGTCAATTCTTGGTCAACCTAGAAATTTGGGATACATTAAATCGAAATAACTGCAGTATTAAAATTAGTTCAACAAATTTGAAAATCATTTAAATAAATCTGAATATATAATTTTCTTTTGGTGATGAACCCGTAAGAAAAACCTTTTATTTCTTTTTTTGAGGGTCAAGAAAAACTTTTTATTTCATATTACATCAAAATGAAACTTAATACAAGTTTTAGCTTAAATAAGAAAAAAATATGAAATTTACAATGATTTAGATTTTAGTCTTTAATGAAATATTAAATATATTTGATTGTGTTGGATTCGACACAAAACTCATCGACAAGACAAACAATATATTTTATATAAGTTTTTTCTTTTTTTCTTTTTTAAAATGTTGTCAAAATTGTAAATTTGATCGTTATAATCTCCGCTCTAATTTTAGTTGATAATACGAACACCTTTATTTCAAAATTAACTGTACCACAAAAGTTTCGTGGGAATTCAGGCAAATTCAGTGCTTAGCCTTGTAGGCAGATCTAAACCAAAACGTCGTATAATCCCTTTGATATAAATAAAATTTAGACAAACTGAAAAATGACAACACGACTAAAAAGGACCAAAGCTTTCGAAATTTAGGCAACAAATACTTAAAGTATATCAGTAGAACTGATGAAGCGCACGAGAGATTGTTGCGTATATCCACTTTTAGTATTTTTATTAAAATTGAATTTTAAAGAATACTGCAGAAAAAGTTTTACACCGTAAATTTTAAAATAATATGTGAATTTATTTTTCTAGAACTCATCTCGAACACGTGGCGACAACGGGAAAGAAGTAACTAGTAAGAAAGAAATAAATAACTCGAGAAGTTGAAGACTGGTCAAAGATCCAACAAACAAAGGGAAATAGAATACTGAGCCCAAATAATGTCCGCGTTCATTAATTTTGTACTCAAATGTTTCTGGGCCATCCTTCCGCCTCCATCTGACCATCTCCAATCATTATATTATACATTATATATATATAAAGGTAAGCCACTTTAAAAATCGTGCTCTGAACAATACATTTTTTTTCAATTTCGGAATGGATTTATGTCATTATAAGAAATATGGTCTTTACGTAGACTTTTTTAGTTAGACTTTTTTATTTTTGTTAGAACTTGTTTTATTATTAGATTTATTTTTTTATTGATAGATTTATTTGATGTACTAAATCTAAAATTTTTTTAACAAGACTAAATTTTTCTATTAATATCTCTTTAAAAATCTAGCAATTTATTTTTGCTAGACTTTTTTATATCTTGTAATATCTAGTGTAGCAATTTGAAAAGGTCTAGCAATTTATTTTTACTACATTAGATATTACAAGATTTATAAAAGTCTATAAAAAATAAATTATTAAATTTTTAAAAAGCTATTAATAGAAAATTGAGTCTTGCTAAAAAAATTACTAAATATAGTGCATCAAGTAAATCTAGCAATAGAATAAGTTCTAACAAAAATAAAAAAAAATCTAGCTAGAAAAGTCTACGTAAAGACCATATTTTTTGTAGTGTGTCTGAATTATTTGACCCGTTCGATGGGATTAGAGTGTACGGTTGGATCCCCTTCGGCCCTTCCCTCTCACCGCTTCGTTCTTGCTCTAGGCCAATCATCAGTTGCCAGCGTTTCTTTCAATTCTCTCACCTCAATCGTCTCGGCTCATTTTCTTTATTACGCTGTTTCTTACCTCAGCTCAATTGTCGTTGCCTCAGCTCAATCGCAACCGCTCCATTCTAATCACTTCTCAACGCTGTTGTATTTCTACCGCCGAAACCTGTGTAGGTTTTCGTTCTGCTGTTCCTTTCTAGCCGCCGTCCCCATCCGGTTTGTTTTTTTTTTTCATCTTTACCTTCGTTCTACTGGTATCGGCCAGTAACACAGCTGGTAGTAGTTAACGTGAGAGCTATATGCCAGTTGGTAACAACTATTGGTACCATGTACTACTGATCGTGATTAGGCAAATTACAAGAGTAGTTTTCCTTTTGACTTTTCTATAAAACTGATGCAAAACTTGTTATATTATATACATCATACAAACGTGTTCTTAAAATTTAATTATTTTTATCGAAAAATTATATTTCAAGCCGTCCAATTTGAAAAATATCATAATAAAAAGGCAAAATTTTGAAAAAAAAAATATAAAATTTGATCTCCAAGGATATTTCATCATGATGATCAACTTGAACGGTTTAGATCGACCGTTTGAATTTTGAATCTCAAGAAACGAGTCGATAGGAAATCGATGATACGTTAGCAACTCTCTCTCTCTAGTGCATAGGACTTTCTATACACCACGGACTTTTTCGAAAGTATTTTTGTAAATCGACAAATTTAATTTAAACAATCTAATCTACATATTGAAATCTCATAGCAAACCAAATTTTATAATTTTTGAGATTTTATTATTATTTTTTTTCGAATTAGGTATATTTGTATTGATATTGTACAATTGAGATGGATTGTCCCACTTGAGGACCTTGCCAGATGTGGTGTCAATTTATTCATCTCAGCATGTATATTTGTTGCTTTGTACCGGCCTCCTTGAGTACCATCCTGGGAATGTACACGCCTTCCAATAGAACTAGAAAGGAATAGCTAACGAACAAATTAATTGTACCGGCCTTGTATGTACCAAATTAAATGTACCGGCCTTATAAAGCAGATGAACAAATTAATTGTACCAGCATTATAAAATTACAAATAAACAATTCAGATGAACTACTAATAAAGGAAGCAAATCAAAAGCAAATCGGGAAAGCACATCAGATATAGACACTTGTATATACCATATATCCGAATTATCAGACACATGCAATCATGTACCGGCCTTTGAAACAGGGAGCAATTTAAATAAGAATTGCACAGGGAGCACATCCTGTATCTAACATTCAGATCCGACCTAACCGATAGTTGAAAACTGATTGAACTAAAGATTGAGAGGAGGTACAACGATACAGTCAGCTAGTCGAGTGAAGATGGAGAGATAGTACTGAGATCACCTTCTCTATCTAAGGCTCCGTTTGGATAGGTGTGGGAAGAAGGAAAGAACCGAAATTATTTTAAACAAGAATTTGGACACTCAAAATTTTAATATAAACCATGATTTATTTTTTATTTTAATAAGAAGCAAGCAATTATCCGGTCATAAAACGCGTTATTCTCTCTCACCAATTACCCGTTTATAAAACGAGTAAATAGGAATAGCGCGGTAATAAGGCTATTTACCCGTTTTATGAACGCGTTACTGTCTTCGCAAAAAATATTTTATGAAAACACATTCATCTCATCATTCTATTTTGTCTTTTAGTGAAATAATTGGACATTCACACTTTTAGGAAAGCGCGTTAATTAATTGGCCCTTCATCTTTGTATGCCCATCGAACGATATTACTGTGCTCAATTATTGAAAACTGAAATTTGAATTGCAATCATGAAAAGTAAAGATTTATCAAAAAGAAAAAAATTGAAAGTCCAGAGTTAAAGAGTGTCGCAGTCCAATAAACTTATATTGTTTTAAGATTTCATTGAAAAAAGTTTGTGTGAATTGAACACAAGAATTTTCTCAGTTGCTTAAACCATAACTTTTTTCTTTTTGAATGAAACCTTTACGAGAATTCATTTATAAAATAATAGTGCTCATAACCATATTGATATTCTTTTGCAAGAAAAACATAAATTTATCATATCGAATGAAGAATTATTGTAAAAAAACATTAACTATAACAACCGAAATGAATTATGAAGTCAGGAACTTACTAAGTACAGTCATAAAAACAAAAAAAAATGGAAGGCGCATGAATGCTTAAAGAACGGAACTCAGCTATATAAAAAATTAATAACAAAAGTCAAACATCAAAGGACGTCAGAGAAGTTCTTCATGGAGGTTTGAAGGTTGCTCACGTGTATAAACAATTTGGGTTGGGAGGGATGATGATATTTTTAATTAATTTTTATTTACCTTTTTTACTATTTCAACAAAGTGCATGGAAAGTCTAAAACATTCAAGGCGGCACAGCTAAAAACAACACTTTATATGAGTGTGAACAATCAAAATAGAAGTAACGCACTAAAAGACAAAATAGAATGATGAGATGAATGTGTTTTCGTAAAATATTTTGTGCAGAGACAGTAGCGCGCTCATAAAACGGATAACTAACCTTATTATCCGTTTATAAAACGCGCCATTTGATGAGAGAGAATAACGCGTTTTATAAACGGGTAATTGCTTGCTTCTTATTAAAATAAAAAATAAATTATATTTTGTATTAAAATTTTGAGTGTTTAAATACCTGTTTAAAATAATTACGGAGGAAAGAAGGGAAGAAGTGGAAAGAATTATTGGAAAGTGTGTAAATTTGTGAAAAGTTTAGATTATTTATAATAATTTTTTTCTTCTTTTTTCTCATATTCCTTCTTCCTAACTAATCCAAACGGAACCTAACGCCTAGTAAAAGAGAGAGACGAAAGGATGAGGAGGACATTTTGGCGGCAATGCGAGTGAAAAGGATTGGAATCAGAGATGTATTTTTTTTAAGGGGAAATTTGGTTTATGCCATTGCAAAAGGTTAAAATTCGAGATATGCCATTCCAAAACAAGTAATTGGTTTTATGTCACTGTAAAACAATACAAATTGATTATATGCCATCGACTAGTTAAATTGACCGTAATATCCCTTTGTAACGAGAGCCCGATCCGAATGAGATCAAGATGGCACGTGGTGCAGCGAAGGATGGCATTGTCGCCGTTGATCGAGTCAAATAAAGACATCGCCAAAGGGGGCGCGAAGCTACCGAAGTCGAACGGCGTTTGACGTCTGGAGCAATATAGAGTCATAGAAAGGCAGTCGAGGCATGTGAGAGTAGGTGGCGTTCAGGGTGTATTGAGGCGGAGGTGGGCTGAGGTGCAATGAGGGGGGACACGTGAGAGGAAGGTGTTGGGGCAGGTTGCAGCCCCAGTCGGGTGTAGTGAGGCGGAGGTCGCGGCGGGTTACCACGCCGGCGGTGCGAGGTAAGGCAGGCGAAAGTGAAGGTAGGTGCAGCGATGGTGATGTGTGGTGACAGGGCAGAGTGGGACAAAAAATGTGAACGGGAAAAAAGATGGGTTATGGGAAGAGATGGTTTGGAAGGGAAAGAGGAGAGGGTAGTTTGGACAATTTCAACGAAATTGACATAATTTAAATGGCATATATGAAATTTAATATGCTTTTGTTATAAAATAGTGGCAAATATCAAATTTGTTTGGTTTTGTGATGGCATATTTTCAATTAGTCATTTTGTAATGGCATATTTAAATTAGCTTGTTTTGCAGTGGCATAAAACCAATTTTTTCTTTTTTTAAAGAGGAATCGGAAGAGGGCAGTCGGGCATGTACAGATTTCAGCGATTTTCTCCCATCTGTGCACTCTCCGTTGGATCGTAATCCAACGCTCCAAAGGAAAGGTCGATTCCCATAATGTCCATGCTAAGTAAAAAGCATCACGATTGAAAATTTTCAATATTACTAATTATGGTTTCTATCTTTTTGAAAACCATGCATTGGAGCAAGTTCATCCTTAGCAGCCTGTGCTAAGCCTATCGAAAAAAAATAAGACCTGCTGGAGCAAGCAACGAAGCACAAGAGATGAGCTAATAGAGAATATAGAGCTCTGGTTGGGCCGTTGGGGATATGACATTAATTTATTATGGGGCTATTTGATGCTCTAGAAATTTGGAAAATTTTTTATTCTTAATTCTAGACATAAATTTATTATAAACAATTCAAACTCTTCACAAAGTTACACACTTCTCAATAAGTTTATGCCTAGAAATAAAAAATTCCCCAAATTTCTTAAGGGACTGTTTGGATGGTGCCGGAATTGGAAATTTCGGGCATTTTATATGCTAAATTTATTATAAACAATCCAAATTCTTCACAAAGTTACACACTTCCCGATAAATTTATGTCTAAAAATAGCAAATTCCTACAACATCCAAACGGCCCCTAAATTCCTAAGCAATCCAAACGGCCCCATAATATTTTTGTGAATCTCTTGAGTAAATGGGTGGAGCGTGCTTGAAAATTTAAAGAGATTTCAAGTTGATGTTTGCACGTGTCAAGCATTACTTAGGATGGGTGCATTTTAAATTCATAGATTCGGAGATATGATCATATGAATCTCTTTACACAAAAAAAATGTTATGGGTCGTTTAGATTGAAGTGGGAATTTAGAAAAATTTGAATTTTTTTTATTTCTAGATATAAATTTATTATAAACAATTCAAATTATTCATAAAGTTACATATTTTCAATAAATTTATGTTTAGGAATTGAAAATTTTTCAAATTCCTAAACGATCCAAATAGCTCCTATAACGCGACTTTGACTTGAACTATATTAAGACCTATAGCGCGGATCTGACCTCGCTGTATCCTACAGCGTGGATTAGAACCCCGTCATAGGGAAAGAGGTGACAGCGGGTTTTATAAGCCCGCAATATGATGGCTGTTGTAAAAGAAAATAATTCAGGATATTTTAAATTTTTGAATATGGAATTATTTGTATTAAAAATATCGGGAATGTGCGCTAGTACTGTAGTACATGTAGACATTGAAATGCATGTCCTAGCCTAATTGATTGAAGTGTCCTTTCAGGATTCACAGTTTGGAGTTCGGAGGTTTACATGATTACATCTCAGAAAAGACCCTGAGATGTTTTATAGCAATTATTATAAGTGAATACACCACGGCTTTGATCAAAATGGTTTTCTCATGTTTTCGGCTCATTAATTAAAAGTTTTAAACATCATGATCTGATTGATCTCTCTCTCTCTCTCTAATTAGTTGGCAAAGATGACTAACACGTTATATTACAACCGCCGTTATTTTTTTAGCACAAGATGGAATTCACGTTCCTAAATCGTAAGTACATCTAGGTGTGTTTGGATGAGCCAGGAATAAAGAATTTTGGATTGCGTGATTATTTTTATTCTTGTGCAACCCAAACAATGTAAGAATAAAAAATTTGGACTCTTATTCCTATACTAACAAAACCATGATATAAGAAATATGGATAAGCACGAAACCGAAATTTCTTATTCATATTCTCTATTCACGACTTATTCCGTTGCATCCAAACACACCGTAGCTAGGGTATATTCCATTCGACATGCATATGATGATATGAGAAATATATTATTGTTCTTTTCAAACAGTTATTGTGGGCCTCTATACTATGCGCTTAATTATGTTGTAACATCTAGATCCAGGGGGGCCATCATGCTGGCGACATCGCTTACACCATAGATCATCATGGTTCGTTTAAAAATAAAATTAGAATTAGTTATTCAGAGTAAACAAAATATTATTATTAAAGATTAATTTTTTTTAAGATTTAGAGTGTCATTTTTATGTGGTTCAAGATTCAAAATAAATTTTTATTCTTAATACGATTACATTTTTTTAATTTGAATTCAAAAATGATCCCAATAACTTTTCAATCCGTATTAATTTTTTAAAATTTTAAATAATGTATTCTCGATGATTTTACAAAATTGTTTTTATTTTAGAATCTGATTTATACTAAATTAATTATTCATATGAAATTAACGAAGTTTGATACAAATTTTATCATTCACTCAATAACTAAAAATTTGCAACAAATTATATAAACACTCTTTCATATAATATCAAATAGAATTCAAATTATATTAATTTGATGCATAAGAAACGATACAAGTTCAAACTAAGTCTATAATTTGTTGTATTTCTTTCATATTCATATATATATTTTTTAAATATATTGTCAACAACAACAATAATAATTAAGTCTTTTGTTTCAAACAAGTTGGATAGGCTAGAAAATAAACCTAGCAAAAATGTCACCAAAAAATTATAAAATAATAAAATTTTTGCTCATAATGCTGTTGCACTGTACCGAAATGCATCTAATATGGACATGTAATATATAAGAAAATACTAATAATAATAGTAAAAATAGTAATAATAAATACTACTACAACAACAACGACAATAATAATAATAATAACAATAATAATAATAATAATAATAATAATAATAATAAAATATTAATAATAGTAATAACTACAACCTCAACAATAATCTAATACTATGACTTACAACCTATGGCAACTCTTCTACGCCTAAAATCCTATGTCATGGTTCCAGTACGCGAATTGCCAACTTTCATGTGTTTCTATCGAACACCAACTCTTTGGAGACATTTCATTCTCAAAAAGTCCCTTTTTATTGCTTCCTTCCATGTCAGCCTTGGTCTATCTCTGCCTCTCCGTGTGTTTTGGAAATGGTTGAGAATTCCGCTACGCACCGATACCTTACGATACATATGTTTGATATGTCCAAACCATCTCAAAATAATGTTGGGTCAACTTCTCCTTTATCGATGAAACTCCAACCATATCCTACATGTTATCATTTTTAATTTGGTCCCTACTCGTGTGACCACATATTAACCGCAACATACACATCAGTGCTACACTCATCTTCTGGACGTGACGTCTTTTAGTGACCTAACATTTTGCATCATACAATATCGCAAGTCTAATCCTCGTCTTATAAAACTTGTCTTTTTAGCTTTTGCGGGACTTTGTCATCATATAAGATGCTTGATACTTGCTGTCATTTAACCCAATCTGCTCTTATCTTATGACTAACATCTTTATGTATCTCGTCATCGTTATGTAGCATCAATTCCAAATATCGAAAATCTTTCGTAGGCACTACTTGTCCGTCTAAACAGACATCTCCATTTTTTTATCCTACTCCACCAAATTCACAGCTCACATATTTTGTCAATTCTAAATTCTTTCGACTCTAGAATTTGATTCCTTAACTCTAATTTTCTGTCAACACATATTTTACTCTCATCGATTGGCACCACATCATCAGGAAAGAGCATACACCAAGAAATCTCTCCTTGTATTATGATCCATCCATCACCTAGACAAAAATGTAAGGGCTAAATACCGATTTTTGATATAATTCTATTTTAATAAAAAAGTCGTTAGTCGCATTATCACATGTTATGATACAAGTGACATCACCATCGTACATATCCTTGACGAAGGTAACATACTTAGTGGGGATTTTCTTTGATTTCAGTGCCCATCACATGACTTTTCTTGGCATTTTGTCGTAGAGTTTGTCTAGATCAATGAAAATCATATGTCGATCCTTCTTCTGATCCCGATTTTCTCCATTAACTGCCAGGCACAAAACCAAAATTGATTTTTCGAAACGTGCATCATCCGTCTCAAGTAATGCTCAATCACTCTCTCCCAAAGTTTCATTGTATGACTCATAAGCTTAATTCCTATATAGTTTGTACGGTTTTGAACATGCCTTTTATATTTAAAATATATATATTTATAAAAATATATTGTCAAGATTTAAAATTAATCTACCGTAAGTAAATCTCAATATTGGAGTCATTTGGATTGCTTAGGAATAGGAAGAATAACTTCTTTCTAGGAATAGCTTCTTTCTAGACATTCAAACAAGTTAGGAATAAAGAGAAGAATAATTTATTTCTATGAATAACTTCTTCCTAGGAATAGCATCTTCTAACAATTATATATACATAATTTCAACAAAATTAGCTAAATACTAATAACTAAATGAAATTTTATGTGCTCTTTAATTAGTACTTTATTTAATATTAAAATAATAATTTTTAATAATTTATTTAAATTAATATCAATTTGCTTATTATTAATTTACCATCCAAACAACATTTCTTTTTTCCGAAATAACATCTTCCTACTCTTTCCAAAATTACACACTTTCTAATATTTTCTTCCTAAAATTTTTATTCCTTCTATGTTCCCATATCATCCAAACAACCCCAATAATATATTTTACCACACAAAAACAGGAATTGTAACTTGGATCCTGTACCCAGAGTTTCTCAATGGAACTCTTATTACTCTTTATTTTTTTCCAAAAGAGTATTATGGGGTTTAGTCAAGGTCGAAGACTTTTGTGGAGTAATTACATGGATTCGAGCTCAGTAGCCTTGTATTTTTCTAAGTAGGGTTTGGACGTAAATTGAATGAAGACAAGTTGAAATTCACAAAATTTAATGAATTTCACCAACAGCACAAGCAAGAATAATGAGGGGGTACAGAAAAAAAAACAATCGCGTGGGGCCTGTCAGTATTAGTTGACCATTGAAAAGTGCACATGAGACAAAAACATTTGGGAAAATTAGTAATATACCCCTCAAATTATAATTTATTAAAATATTCCCTTCTAATTTTCAAAATCAGATATATCACTCTCCAATTATCATTTTCATAGATATTTAACCTTTTCAGTGTCTCTACTAATTTTTCAATTCTGAAAAATCATTTTTAAAGTTTTATGACAAAAATGTCCTTTGTCTCTAACGATTCATCTTCCTACTACTTTCTGCTCTGTTATTTGGGAATGAAATATACGATATTGATAGTTAATCAAATGGAAATATTGTATAAAGAAATATATCCCTAAAGTTCTTCCTCTGCTGTATGAATCTCCAGGCGGACAATCTATAGATTCTTACATTGTATATCTATAGAATTTGAATATACTTTGTTTCCGATTTAGGTTAACGAAAAAAAAATAACACAAAATCCTAAAGATCTCATCTCTTTCCCTTGCTCCTCTCTTTATGGTCAATATGCCCATCAAAGAAGATATTAAAATTGTCATTTATTAATACAAAAATCTTTGGCTCCGTTTGGATGCGTTGAGAATAAGATAGGAAGAAGGAAGAAGGGAAGAAATTTATTGGGAAGGGATAAATTTATTGGGAAGTGTGTAACTTTTGTGAAGAGTTTAGATGGTTAGAAATAAATTTATTGGTAAAAAGTGGTTATTTCTTATTCCGGGAAGAAGCCATCCAAACGGAGCCTTTGGAAATTAATACTATAGCTTGCGTTTGGATGAGAGAAGAAGAAGAGGAAGAAAGAAGATGAAAAGAGAAAAAAATTATAAACAATCCAAACTCTTCACAAAATTACACACTTCTCAATACTTCTTCCCACTTCTTCCCTTCTTCCCTTCTTCCCACACCTATCCAAACGGAACCATAACGAAACAAACATAATTTGTTGAAGTTTGATAAATCATTCTTTTTCTAATGAACAACATCAAGTGCACGGTGCATCTAAGAAAAGCATAAAAAATTGTTCTGTAGTTCTTTCACCTCCACTTAATTTACTATATTGCATTACCTGTTTCTAGCAAAACATAGTACCAAGAAGCATCATTGGGGTTAGAAGCGACTGTTTTTTGGGTACCTACTCGAAGTCAAATTAAAGCATTCTGCATTGAACCAGCTCTTGGTCTAGTGTGACAAAGAGCAATGCACCTTGATTCCTTGAGTGAAAGGTCGCAGGTTCGAAATCCGACTGGAGGTCTTTTATAGACATTTAATTTAAAAATAAGTTGGATGGCTTAGACCTCCAATTTATCTTAAAAAAAAAACATTCTGCATTGATTTAATGAGAAATAAATAGTTTTAGGCTAAGTGTGAAAGAAAATGTGCCTGGAGAAAGGAAACACTCGATATTGTATATTTCTTTCCCAACTTAGCATAGAGTAGCGAGGAGATCAATCGTCAGGGGTAGGGCAATTTTGTCCAAATGTTTCAAAAATGATTTGTCAGAATAAAAAATCGTTAGGATTAAAGAAATGGATAAATATCTAATGTAATGATTATAAGAGGGGATACTTCCAATTTTAAAAATTAGAAGGATATATTTCCAATTAGTTATGATTTGAAGGGCAATGACTGATTTTCCCAAAACATTTAGGCCTGTCAATATTAATGTTCAAATGGAACGGAAATGAAAGAGATCAATCTGAGGAGATCAATCTTTTCCGTTCCATTCTGTCTAAATGGAACGGAAATGAAAGAGAAAATTGATTCTGTTTCTAGAAGCGGAAAGGAAACGAAAATAAAATTTGTGAACGTTACTGAAACTGAACACGAAAATTGACGAAAATGGCTGAAATCAAAGGGAAATCAAGGATGGAATGTTAAGCGGAACAAAAAACTGTTTCGTTTGATGAAAAGAACGGAAACGGAATAGATTTCACTTACGTTAGCTGGAACGAAACACGTCTGTTCCGTGGATGTCTTAGACGTTTGACAGGTCAAAAAACATTACACGGATTTTAGTTGCGGTTCCATTTATTTATTCTTATATATATATATATATATATATGTATATATAGAGGAGTTTTTCTATGGTGAGTTGCAACTCACCAAAACGTCCGTGAGTCGGGCTCAAAATTTCGAAATTAAGTTCAAAACGACCGATCCAAATCGTCTAATACGATCTCCCTATCGAATTCTTCATGCAGACCAAATTTTATATTTTATCGAAATTTTTAAGTATTTATTTCAGATTTTTAAAACTGCTGTTTTTGAACGGTTCAGAACTAATTAGATTAATGATTTTCTAAAATCTAAAATAAATACTTAAAAATTTCGAAAAAATATAAAATTTGGTCTGCATGGAGAATTCAATAGGGAGATCTTATTAGACGGTTTCGATCATTCATTTTGAACTTAATTTCGAAATTTTGAGCACGACTCACGGACGCTTTGGTGAGTTGCAACTCACCATAGCAAAACTCTATATAGAGAGAGAGTTTAGCTATGGTGAGATCCATCACAAAAAATTTTCTGTGAGATGCGATCAAAACTCATGAATCTGGTTCAAAATGATCGATCCAAACCGTCTAATATGATCTCTCTACTGAAATCTCTATGCAGACTAAATTTTATATTTTTTCAAAATTTTTAAGTATTTTTTTAAAATTTTAGAAAATTTTTAATCTAATTAATTCTGTATCGTTTAAAAACTGTCATTTTTTAAAATCTGAAATTTTTTTTTTAAATTCTGAAAAAAATATAAAATTACTTAAAAATTCAGAAAAAAATACTTAAAAATTCTCTATTGAAATTTTTGCTATGTTGGCCATGGAAAATAAATCACTATTTATTTTCAATAATCTTAGGCGGTATCTAGCAACACACTTTGATTCCCAATTCACATAAATAGATACTGTATAACTACAATATCTCAATCTTGCATAAGAAATAAAGTATTTTCTTATTTTGATTCTTATGTCACATGATATCACTGTATAATTTAAGATAGGAATGTGTCATTCTTGCAGATTATACATTTCTTGATATAGAGTTGATCGTCTAATTTGCATGCATACAATCCAACTCTATCAAGGGCCCAAACAGATATCATCACTCACTAGGTATACTAATGATGGACATACAGTTTTTTTGGTGAACAACTTTTTCTAGCACAATTCAAGAGAACATAAACAAAGTCCGTATAGCAGCCCTTATCAGGAATCAACGGTAGACGATATTTATGGAACCTATCCTCATGTGGAAAAGTCGAGCATCTCAAACTTAGACTCAAACTCTTATGAAATAAAGAATGACACATAACACAATCTATATGTTTATTCCATTGGGTCATGTCTTGTGCTATGTTCCAATAACATACACATATGCAATTAAGTTGGTAACACCTTACCTATGATTTGTAGAACTTAATCATCACTTAACTTGCATGCTAATCTTATATGATAATTAATGTTCCTTGTTAATTATCAAGATTATGGACAATTTAAATTTATTATTGTCATTCTAATGAATGATTCACATAGATCTACAATTCAGACCTTTACGTTAATGATATGTCAATAATAAACTCTATGAACAAATGATCAAACAACATCAATAACATAAACTAATATTTAAGTCATTAAACTATTGACTTCTAGGACATAACTCCAACATTATATAGACAAATGTTAAGATCCCTTTCCACCAACCCTAAAGGAGTTTCTCTTAGCTGCCCCAAAGTGGACTTTGAAACCCATTTTGTGTCATGTCATTTGGTCTCTTTAACTCTATTGAAGGAATTAAATTCTAGTACCAAATAAATTTGTACCTAGACCTAACCTCACAAGTCGTTCCAGTTAAGCTTAAGGTCGAATCCAAAGGACAGATTAACGATTACCGGACTTGTTATTTTTCTAAAGCTAGATAATAAAGTAAGGTTGAGAATGTTGTAAAATAAAAGAACTAAACAAATAGTGCAATTAAGTAAATGTTCTTGGGTATTTTGAGAATTAATTAATAATTCAAACAGGACAAATTAAAACAGATAATTTTTTGGTGTTTTTCAGATATATAAAGGCGTCATAGGGATCATGATTCACTTAGGTTTAGCCTTCAGTTTGCTGGATCGCTCGCTTTTGCGTTAAATGTCAACGAACTAAAACGACTGCCGTCAGTTCGGTCCGAACAAGACATGTTTGGTCTGAACAGAGGCTTGGAAGTTGAGTTATTACTGTTACAACTTGAGTCTATTTTTATGAAGGGCTTGTGATGAAGGCTTAAAACCTAGGAATCAAATAAATTTATAGACCTAGAGCTAACCTCACTAATCTTTTGGAGTACACCTTTAGGGTCGAACCCAAGGGACGGTTTAATTGATTACCGGACTTATCCTTTTTCAAAAGCTAGACAATAATAATTTTGAGGAGTTTTGATGAATTAAATGTAAAGGTGCAAGTAAAGTATATATTTTTTGTTGTTTTGTCAATTAAAATAAAGTAAACAACTAAAGTAAGGTTTTTGGGTTTTCAAACAGTATAAAAAGCGTCTTAGGGTTCAGGTTTCACCTTGATTTGGACTCTAGAACACAAAACTTATCACTTTCGTGCATCGATTGGTGTTTTTCAAGCATATACCGTTCGGTCCGAACAAGAATCTGTTCAATCCGAACAGGAGTCTGTTCAATCCGAACAGGAGTCTGTTCAATCCGAACAGGACTCTGTTCGGTCCGAACAAGAATCTGTTCAGTCCGAACAGGACTCTGTTCGATCCGAACAGGAGTCTGTTCGATCCGAACAGGAGTCTGTTCGTTCCGAACAGATGGTATAAGTGTGTGATTTTGAACTTTTATGATATTTTATGCTTTGTGCTAGGGTTTGTTGGTCAAACCTAGATATTCTAAACCTCAGCTGTCGCTTGTTGGACTAGAAACTAGTTTAATCACAACCTAACCTAATTAACTCGATTGGTTCACAACTTTTGGTATAGAATTCAATCAACTTAAACTTGTTTGTTGGAGTTCATAAGGATATCTAGAGGTCTTTTGGACTTGTCTAAAAGTTACACTTTTGGTGTCAACTAATCTCCCCTTTCGGATCTACGATTTATCCCAAATACTTTATCTAAATTATCTTGATTAACCTAACTTTAGAACTTAACTAAATGCGGCCATTCATCTAGAAGTTAATTAGACTTAACCAAGCAATTTAAACAAGCAATTAACATAATTCTCAACGAAACAAATCAACAGAACATATCATAACATAACGAGTCAAATCACAACATCCAAACCTAAGTTACTACCTTACCCCTAAGACTACATAAATTTAGCCTAACATAGTACTAAAACACACAACAAATAACATAGAAATAACAAGATACAAGCCCATTGAAAATAGAGAAGAAAATATAGAAGAATAAACCGAATACTCCTTTATGCTTTTGAACTATGATCTCTAGGCAGTGGTGTGTTGCAAGATGGTCACCAAACTCGTCTCCTTGCCGCCATCGCTTCAAAGAACCAAGCTTTGATGATCTCCCGTGGTGGAAGAGAGAAAAACGCCTATGGAAAGTGAAATTTTGTGGTATGGAAGGTCTGCCCCTTTCCTTCAGGCCTAGAGGTGTATATATGGATGTCCCAGATCGCAAGGATGGAAGGCTAGGGCACCAGGGCGCAAGAAATTGTCATTTTCATCAGTTTCTATGTAAAAAATAATGCCTTATGTGGTATGGCGGCACCCTGGTCAAACCGAACAGGTGTGCAGTCGAACCGAACAGGAGAGAGAAAGAACAGCTGCACAAGTCTGCTGTTGTGATGCCCAGTCGGATCGAACAGGCTCCTGGTCGGGTCGACCAGGAGAGAGAAAATGACGCCTGGCTGCCATAAGTGCTGGTCGGATCGAACAGACTTGTGGTCGTGTCGACCAAGAGAGAGAAAATGAGCCTCCAATGCTAGGAATGAGTCGTCTAGCGTGCGTGCTACGTCGGGAATCCATCTATATGCTCCAAAATCATCAGAAATCATCAAAGTCCTGTAAAATGAGAGAAGAAACGACGGTAGAGCCAATTCCATGGAAATCATAGCAATCTATTGAATAATTCAATGGTTTGAGTGTTATTTGAGTGCCAAGTACGGTCCAAATGCCTACAAATAATGACGATATCAGCTTGGATTGGCTATAACTAGATTACCTAATTCTCAATTGTCGTCTTTTGGATTAGAAATCAATACAGAACTCTACTTTGCCCATATAGGCGAATTAAACCTAAACTTTCGTGCCGGTATTTTAATTATCCTATGTCTTATTTATTGGTTTTCTTAGGGATATCTAAGTTACCTTTCAGCCAAGTTAGAAGCCACACCTTTCGATGCACGCTAATTTTCACTTTCGAATCGTCAACTTACCCCAAGCACTTTACTTAATTCTAATAAATTAACCTAACCTTGTAACTTGACTAAACATGCTTAGAATTTAGAAGTAAACCAGGTCAATCATAGAATTAAACAAGCAATCAAAATACTACTCAATAAATAGATCATAAAGGTAAACATCAAGTCATATCAAATCGTAACATCAAACTAAACCTAAACTACATCCATATCCTAAGACAATAAGTAAATACTCCAACATGTTCTCAAAACAGTAAATAAACATAGCATAAGTATAAAGATACAAGTCCATAGAATAAGAATATAAAAGCATAAAAAAAAGTAAAGTCTACTCCTATCATGCTAGAACAGTCTTCTCCAAGACAATAGATGGTAAGAGAGGTGGGTAAGTCGATCCTTGCTGCGGTCGTCGCCTCCAACAAATGTCTAATCGATGGTTGATGACGAATCAATTGCTCAAATCGCTCTATGGATGGTAGTCGTGTATGGAATCAAAGATGTCGTCTCAACAGAGGGAGAGAGGGAGAGGCCTTTATATAGTATCTATGTCGCATGGGAGAGATGCTAGGGTTTTCATACTATCAAAACTTTCCAAAACATCAATTTCCATCCATGGAAAACATGCCATATATGCTCTGCTCTACTCGGAGAAAAGGCCTTCGACCTGGAGAAGGGGTCGAACGCATCCGAGATAGAAATGCTAGGTCATTCGGTCCGAACAGGGAGAGTTCGGATCAAACTCAAGGAGATGGGGTCGAACTCAGGGATTCTGGGGTCGAACTGAGTCTCGGAAGGAATCGTCGAGGTGGCATGTGGCCAGCATGATGGTTTGGAATGTGTCCCTAGCGCCAGTATTGAGTTATCTGGCGTGCATACAACCATAAAAGTCTTCCTTTCGAGCCTGTCTTCATCAAACCCTGTAAAACACAAGTAGAAGTAACAACAGAGCCAAATTTAATGATTTGGGTATAGTTTCGGTGCCAAGTACGGTCAAAATACCAATGAATATAAGAGATATCAAACCTCTTTTTAATGAAATCAAGACCCATTTAATATACAATAAGATAGAATATTAAATTAATATAATTCTTACAATTATATTAATCACCGTTGGGACAAAAATAAATATAAACTACTTAATAATTATTAATGGATTAGACATAATATTAATTTAGTTTCATATGATCCTTGAAATAATTAATCATAAGCACATTTGTAATTAGTTATTCAACATATCGTATTTTTATTTTCCAATACAATAAACTAAACTTAATGCGGTGTTGATTAAGACCTTCGTAATGTGTGATCTATGGAGGGTTTATATCATGTTGGCAAAATAAATTTTCGTTCATTTTCAAAAATCACAAACGGTATCTAGTAACACATTGTGATTCCCAAATAACATAAACAAATACTATACTATTATAATATTTTAACCATGCATAAGTGTTGACCTATAAATTTTATGGTTAACAAAAATGAAAAGTGATTACATGTATCATGACATGTGATATCAACTAAAATAGCATGTTCAATATTACTAAGCCTTCTGTGCAAAAAAAAAATCCAAAAGGAACAGACGAAATTTAAGGGATTTAATTGTGTTTTAAATCGGTTACCACTTTGCACGTGTAATTAGTAATATGACAGTATTGCCGAAAGAGGCGATCGAGTTTCGGAGGACTCCGATTAATTAGCTCGAGGCCGTGGCCGAGGAACGAATGTTGATCAGAGTAAAAGGCACATAATTGATTGAATAAGAGGAAAGAAGAAATGAATTACTTCAATATACGGCTTCTTGAGAAAGTGAAAGTGATGATTAAACTATTAGCAGTGCTTCAAAATAGCTTTGGTGTCCTAAACCACAGAAAGCCCGGTGAACTAGGCAAGCAATTCTGATGTAATGGGAAGTTAAACTTAACATTAATATATAGCCTGGTGAATGTGCTAATTGGAGAGTACAAAATACACGGGCTACATAAATAGATTAAAATGAAGTCGGTCACTGACATAACATGTGTAAAAATAGAAGGCCATTATTTAGAAATCACACAGAAGTTAAATTGCGCAAGAAAACAAGATAGATTTCCATGAGATGCAAATAATAACATAAATTGAAATTGGTTATTTGAGTTATGCCATATTACCCACGACTCAAATTAAAGAAACTGCCAATTATAAATGAATGATTATTTGGCATGCGCCAAGATAGTCATGGCCCATCAATTTTCTGTCTTTTGACCCTTGCTAAATGTGAAATGGCACATAAAAGGAGGAAAGGCGCAAAAAGAGAACTATAAATAGATTGTCAGTGACTGAATTATATGGTGACTATTTCAAGGAACCAATTAGGCCCCGCCCAGTCAGCACATGTTATTTCCAAGTGAGAAGTATAACCGCCGAGATAGAGGTTGCAACCAAAAAAAATGAAAGGGAGTCTAGGGAAAAGACGCAAATTGTCATTCAAATTACCAACTCAGTAAACCTATGGCAGCACGCCAAGTAGGCCACGATGGCTGTGACAACTGGATATTCCTGGCGAAAGCTGTCTGGATAAAAAACCCTTATAAAAGAAGAGGCTGAGGATAAGAAAAAGACAGAAGAGAGAGTGGAAAAAAGAGGAGACGCACAAAAAAAAAAGAGAGCATATGTTGAGAAAAAAAGAGACGAGAGAAAATAACCAGTGAGAGAGAGAATTCTCTATAAAAAAAATAGAGAGAAAGCAAATAGAAATCAAGAGCATTCAAAGGTTTGTATGGGTTTGTAAAATCTTTCTCCTACTGTTAATGGAAGGAATTCTTCTATTTTATATTTTGTGTATTAGTATTTTAGTTTTGATTTATGTATGAAATTCATTTTTATTGATGTGCCGTGACAATAGCTTTCAATTTCTGTTTTGGATTTCGACTTAGCATAGCTTTGAAGAAATTCAGAAGAGCAAACTAACTTTATCAAAACGTGATTGAAATAAAAAAGAAAAGAGATCTTAGCACAGCTGTGGTCTCCTGTTTACAATCTGATTTGATTACATGTTCAATTACACTTGTTTAGCAAATCCATCTTTGTTAAATCTGATAAAATTAAAAGAGAAGGATGAGATCTTAGCACAGCTTTGGGCTCTTGATTGATTTCTGAGTAAATTATGACTAGTTTACACTTTGTTTACAATATGTTTGTATTTTATACTTCGACTTAGCATAGCTTTGAAGAAGTATGCAATAACAAACAGATTGTGTGGAGATAAAGTCGAGCGGGATCTTAGCACAGCTTTGATCCTCGTATGATATAAACTTGATTAAAAGGTGCCTTAGCACAGCTTTGGCTTTCCTTTTTCTCAAGGCTGATCTTTTGATCAATTTTCTAGGCAATTATCCATCTGTGGAGCATGGCTTAATTGCATAGAAAAGTTAATCAAAGGACAGCAAAAGATTTGATGATGACATAAAAGAAACAACTTATTCAGAAATTGATCTATATCAATTTGAGTAGGAATAGTTCATAACACAAAAAGAACTTCGAAGTTCCATGATGAAGATTAGGTGCCTACTGGTAAAATATAATCAGTATTTACAAAGAAACAAATGTTAAAACTGAACTCTACACAGTTTCTGGTACAACTGGCAAAAAGACAGTTTTACGAAATCTTTTTTATTTCATGAACGGTTCAACAGAATTAAATGAAATTTTAACTATAGATTAAATATAATATGACACATCTACTATAAAAGTTTCAGAATTTTTGGACACTCAGAGTAATTATAGTGAATTTTTGAAATCAGATAGAAACTGTGTTTCAGAAAACTGTACCAGCAAACCGTGCCAGCAAATTTGTCTGAAAAATCATGCCTTGAAACCCTTTAAATAAATCTCTACAAATTCTACGAAAATTACTGTAACTGCCTCAAGATGTACAGTTTCAAATCTGAAAGTTTCAAGTCATAACTGCAAATAGAGAGCAAATGAAAATTAGAAAACTGAACTGATGTCTGTCTGTCTGTCTCAGGAAACTGTTTCCAGAAAGTAGGCTTAGATTGCAAATTTCGGTAAAAATACCAAATGAAGTCAGAAAAGTTCATACTAGATACCAAATTTGTCCTCTTTAAGTCTAGTTTCAAATAAAATAAATCTCATATAAAAATTCGGAACTGAACAAAAACAGTAATTTAAACAGTGACCAAAGGTCGTGTTAACTGACAAAACTGTTTTTTCAGAAAATGACCCTGAAAGATCAAGACCAAAACCCAATGAAATAAATTCCGAAAATTATGTAAAAATGATATTAAAAATCCTCTCTGAGTCTTCTTTCAAATGAATCTGGTTTCATAATTTTTGGCGAAACATAGAGACTCGTTTCTAATTTTGAACTGATTAATGGTCTGGTTAGTCCTGTCCAAAATGTACAGTCTAGAAAATTTGCAAACTGTCCAAATGTCAAAATACATTAAAATTCACATAAAACTCGAAAAATCTCAAATGAAATGTCCAAAAAACTCAGAAAATTCTAAAGATTTCAATTTCACTGGTCATTTGATGTCAAGATTATCTAAAGATTAGTCAAATCCGACTTTGATCATTTTCATCATAATGCATCATGTGAAATTCAAATTAAATTGAAATTTCTTTAGAAACTCTGAAAAGTCCACGAAACCAAATTAAATTTGTGAGACTCCAATGTTTGAAATTTGTGATAAGATTCTGATTTGAGCTTAAATTAACTCAAATTGACACAAATACATACCAAATCAAACCAAATTTCGATTTGAGTCTAAGTTGACTCCAATTGTGTCAAATCCAAATCAAAACTAACTTGAGTATCAAATACACTCAAGTTATCTAGGATTTAGTTTGAGGCCCCAAATCGTCTCGAACTAACATAATTTGAATCCAAATTGATTCAAATTAACAAAAGTGAAACCAAATTATAATTTGAGTTCAAATTAACTCAAGTTATACCCGAACAAGTGCCAAATAAAATCAAAAGCGGTCTAACTGGACCAAAGCCCCAGTTTGATCATAAAGTTCCCTCATCACCTGAATTAGCGACCCGCTTTATATTCAGTGTACGAGTTGCAAGGTTGTTGCGCCTGAGTGACCAGTGCGGTTACACTCTTGACCCTAACTTTGCGAAGTCCTTGTTTCTGAGTCAACAATATGTTCTGTGCTTAAAACCTGGTACTTCACAGGATTCGAGAACAAATAACTCAAATCCTAAACCAAATGTCAAAAACGAGAACAAAAATCTCAACTCCAAAATAAAGCGGTATTTGATCGACTAATGGACTGGTCGGTAATTTACCATTATGGTTCAAGTTAGATTAAAAATTTAAAATCTCAACTTACCATAAAAATTCCATAAACAAATGTCACCTACATAATCACCCAACAAGTTACGTTTCACAACTCTTTTAGCCTATATACGTATAATTCTTCGAATCCCTTAATCAGAGGTTTTCGCGGTTATTCCCGAGGTAATTAACAGCAGGGGCTTGCGCCTGCTGGAAAGAAAGGACTCACAAAACAATAAACCTTCGCGTGAATAGAAATTCATCTGAGTTCTCTTCTCTTCATTTAGAAAGGACTTATATCGAATCGTGACGCGCGGAGGGTATCTGGATAGATCTTTCCCTTTCCCGCGGATCTTCAGTTTATTTATTCCGCGGCGATAAAAGGTCTCCTACAGATTCTGGCACGCCCGGTGGGACATCTTTCTCCTCTCATATTTGGGATTTGAATAATATATTGTATAGGCTATAGGAGTTGTGTTATTTCTTTAAAAAAATGCTAACAATGATTTGTAGAGTAATGTTTTGTAGGTAATGGTGTATGCCAAGGTCGACTATCATGAACCTACACTAATACATGAAATGAGGCACTGGTAAAGCTTCAGGGGGCAAGGTGGACAAAAAACTATAAGAACTGCTTTGTTCTGGGGGCAGAAAGCAACTTGGAATCCCAACCAAATTCGTAGGGGCAAGTGCCAAATTAAAGCCACCACAACCATCAATGCTGCAAAAAAAGAGTCAAGTCACGAATTTATATGCTTCGGCGAAAAAGCCTTTCTGGTATATGGAGCCGCTGGAGCTTTATGTCCTTAGGAGAAATAAAAAGAGCATCCTGCCTCAAAAGGCCACATAGGGTGTCTCTTCTATGAAATTTTTTCCTACCTCCACAAAATCCACAACCAAAATTCCCACATAAAAATGGTCTATTGTTGGAGTGAGCCATAAGTCAACCAACACTGGTATGTTCATCTACCAGCATGAAAGATGAACAAGTTTTGTACTTTGTACTTTAACAAGGTACCGTACCTTTGAGATTGCTCGTGGGGTCACATTATCTTTCATTTGTAGGTACAGAGAGCTGCTGGAGCTTTATGTCCCTAGGAGAAATAAAAAGAGCATCCTGCCTCAAAATGCTACATAGGGTGTCTCTTCCATGAAAGTTTTTCTTAACTCCATAAAAAATCCACAGCCAAAATTCCACATAGAAACGGCCTATTGTTGGAGTGAGCCATAAGTCAACCAACACCGGTATGTTCATCTACCGGCATGAAAGATGAACAAGTTTTGTACTTTGTACTTTAACAAAGTATTATCTTGGTCGCTCTTCAGAGCAACCTTTCATTTATTTTGCAGGTATTGGAGCAGCTGGAGCTTTACGTCCTTGGAATAAAAAGAGCGTCTTGCCTTAAATAGGTCCCATAAGGCGTCTCTTCCACATAAAATTTCCTAACTCCAAAAAATCCACAGCCAAATTTCCAACTCAAAATGGTCAATTGTTGGAGTGAGCCATAAGTCAACCAACACCGGTATGTTCATCTACCGGCATGAAAGATGAACAAGTTTTATAATTTGTACTTTAACAAGGTATGATCTTGGTCGCTCTTCAGAGCAACCTTTTTATTTTACAGGTATTGGAGCAGCTGGAGCTTTATGTCCCTGGAATAAAAAAGAACGTCTTGCCTTAAATAGGTCCCATAAGGCGTCTCTTCCACATAAAATTTTCCTAACTCTACAAATTCCACAGCCAAATTTCCACCTCAAAATGGTCAATTGTTGGAGTGAGCCATAAGTCAACCAACACTGGTACGTTCATCTACCAGCATGAAAGATGAACAAGTTTTGTACTTTGTACTTTAACAATGTACAAATAGATGTTTGGATTCATAAAATCAAGTTCAAGGATTCAAATGTCTAAATGCAAACCACAAAGAACCAACAACCAAGAGTGAGACAAACAAACAACAAGAAATAATATGAGTCATAATAAATAGTCTCATATATCAATATGCCAAACCACAAAGATCTCAAATATCCAAAGACCAATAGCAATAAAGATACATAATAGGATAAAATACATGAGTGAACCTAAAAGACTAATGAGTAAGTTGGTCCCGGAGAATCCTAAGCCCCTCGTGAATGTGAATAAGAAATTCTCTAGCTTGACCCCGGTGGAATCTCTCCTCGACTGTCATCTGCTCATGGTGACGTCGTGTGGTCTCATACTCAATCCAAATTGCATGAAGGGAAGTCGAAGCCCCCACTATCTGTCGAGATATATCCTCAGCTTGTCGAACCCGTGCGGATAAATCTGAGTCGAGGATACGAAGGGTATCTATAGGTACCCGCTGAGCTCTAAATTCTAGCAAACGTGCACGAAGCTCGGCAATCCTAACATGAACCTCTCTCTCAATGTGCCAAAGTCGAGAAATGTCAGCCTCAAGAGATGCTCGCCTCATGGACTGGGCAGAAAGTGCATCAGAACGACGCACACACTCATCTTTCAGATATTGATGTTTGAGAAAATGTAAGTGATGACTGCAAGGCACTAAAAGTGACACAGCAAAATTATGAAATCGCTCATCAAACTCGTTCCATGGAACCATGTGAAACACACCCCAATCAAAGGGTTGCCAACCAAAGCAAGTAGAAGCACATGCAAGAGCTATCTTATGAAGCATAACGGAGACCTCAGAAACCACGAATCCTGCATCAAATACCAAAATGTTGGAACAAAAGAAGAATAATACGAAGAAAAAGGTAGAGTAATATGAGACTTACTTGTAGAAGAGTTGACCTCCCGGGGTGGTATGGGATCTTCGTCAGATATCTGGACACTCTTCGCGGGCTAGAAAGAAACCCTTATCAAGAATCAGCATTAAACAATATTTATAAAACCAATCCTCATGTAGAAAAGTTGAACCATCTCAAACATAGAATCAGACTCAAATTAAATCAATAATTGCACATAACACAATCCATATATTTATTTCATTGGGTCAACTCATGTGTCCAATTAAAAAAAAATTGTTTAACATTTTTATGCATTTAAATCTCATTTACAACAACAACAACAACTAAGTCTTTTGTCCCAAGTAAGTTGGGGTAGGCTAGAAAAAAACCCAACAAGAGAACACAACCAAGAAAGAGAAACTAGTGAATTTAACAAATAATCGTGCAAGAGTAGAGAATAGTAATTCTACCTCCTTTCAGCTTGTAACGAAAGGGCTTGATCATGGCGTGAGAGTCGGTGGGGGTGCTTCTCCTCTTTCTCTCCTTGCACCTTAGGTCCAAACAAAACTTTAACTAATTTTTATATAATTTGTGCTAGCAAATCAATAGAAATGCCTAAACCTTTAGTTTTTCTATTTCATTTAAATCACTATTTAATGTGAAACCTATTGTTCAACTCATGAACTTAACCTAAATGCAAGAGAAATAGGCAAAGGGGCAGATTTAAAACTCCTTCTTGGCAAAGGGGAGAATTTTTGGCCTCAAGAGGTGGGAGTGAGGTGGCTAAAAAAAAAAGGGCCATAATTCTATAACTAGTGCTCCTTATGTAGGCCTATCTACCTAATCTTTGGGGACCACTTCCTCTTGGTCTATGCCAGTCACAATATAATCTCTACTTAATCGACTGTTAAAATTTTAAACAACCAATTCGAACCACTCAATATGATCTATATATTAAAATATCTTTAAAAATCAAATTATATATATATATTTTAAATTTTCTAACTTTTTTTTAAAATTTTCAAAATTAGAGGGTTCATAACTTTTTAGACTTATGATCTATATATTACAATATCTTTAACAATCAAATTATATATATATATATATATATATATATATATATATATATATATATATATAGAGGATGGCTAATGTGCCATAGATGGCACAGAGGGTCCCGTGCCATAGAGTCGTTTTTCGAGATCCAAAATTCAAATGCTCAATTTGAACCATCCAAGTTATTCACCACATTAAAATATCCTTGGAGACCAAATTTTACATTTTTTCGAATTTTTTTGCTATTTATTATGATATTTTTAAAAAACGTTATAATTGGAGTATTTCAGACCCTCCAATTTGAACATATCAAAATAAATACCAAAAAAATTAAAAAAAATGTAAAATTTGGTCTCCAATGGTATTTCAATATGCTGATCAATTTGAACGGTTTGGATTGACCGATTGAATTTCGGATCTTCAAAAAATGACTCAAAAAAGACATCTATGGCATTGCCATCTATGGCACTTTATCCCACTTCTATATATATATATTAAATTTTTTAATTTTTTTTTGAATTTTCAAAATTGTAGGGTTCATAACTTTTTAGATTGAGCATATTAAAAAATTTTAAAAAAATTTGAAAAATATAAAATTTGATCTCAACGGAGATTTTATTATAGAAAATAATTTGAACAGTTCAGATCGTTCATTTTTATCTCAAAAATTAAAATGTTATCACATTGTACACTGACCACCCCTCTAAATAATCTTAAAAAAAATTATCCTCTTATTATTATTTTTTTTTGAAGAAAACTGCCCGTGGGATATCTTATTATTAATTTTCTGCCTCCGTCCCGTATGCGGAACCGTCACTTAAATGCAATGATTTGAAAACCGGACCGGACCGACTGGTTCGTCCGGTTAAACCGTGAACCGGACCATGTCCGGCCCATTTAGGCTTAAAACTCGTCATGTATGGGAACCGTAAAAAAACCGAATGCGAACCGGTAAATTAAAAAAAAAAATCTCCGACTCGGCCCACCGGTTTTATTTCCGTTTTTTCCCTATTTGCCAGGTTTATTTCCATTCTTCGTTGCTTCTAATTTTGGAATTCTTTCCTGGTATGACAGTTCCCAATTACTTCCGTATCCCGCCAATTTGGATTTAGCAAATGATAATTTCTGATTCCTTTTCAGGATCTTCTTTTCTTTTGAAACCCTGGTTCAAAAATTGACTCCTCATTTCCTCTCTCACCATACTGACCCAAGTTCCCAGCAACACTTCGATTTTTTTTAATCTTCACTCTCTGCTCTCTTGCCAGTCTCAAGGTATGCAATTTGCACTTTGCATTTGGAACAAAAATTGAATGAATTTGACTTGACGTGGCTTATTGGATATGGTCTATCATTTTATTTAATTAAAAATAAAATCAACTCCATGGCTTATCATTTTAATTTGTGTTTGAGACATTTCATTTGTGCTGTAAGCTAAGTAATGTACTTTTGTTTATGTTTCTGGATTATATGTTGGAGTCATTATTCTGTTATTTAGACTAACTTACAGTAAGCTATCATTTTTGTTCTACTGGTAGCTATTAGAAAAGAGTTTTAGAATATCAAATTTTCATATAGTTTTTTCTTGTATATATTATTAATATTTGTTCTGAATTATTAATATGTATGTATACAATTGTATAAAGTTTATGATATCATCCGGTTTTGAATCCGGATCAATCGATTAAACCGGTTAAACCTCGAACCTATAGCTCCGCTGGTTCGATCGATGAACGGTTCGGTTTTCAAAACATTGCTTAAATGTTAAATCTCCTCTGCACAAAAATACTAGACAACCATACCTATAACCTAGGAACAATGCAGAACCAATCATAAACTGACACGTATGTAGAGTCCGACAAGATGAAATTAGGAACCTTCCAACAATCCAATTAACAAATTCTGGATTGCCGTGTAGCACCTGATTCTCTCCCTTGGCACTATCATTGGCAGGAATTCAATGCTACGCTTGAGCTTATGGGGGCCGTTTGGATCGCTTAGGAATAAGAGGAATAGCTTCTTTCTAGACGAAAATTTATTCCTAACCATTCAAATTTTTCACAAAGTTACACACTTTCTAATATTTTTCGCCTAGAAATAGACTATTCCTTTTATTCCTATGCTATCAGGGGCGGAGCCAGGAATTTCATTTGAGGGGGGCAAAATTCATATGTAAAAGAAAGAATAAAAATAACATAATAAAATAATTTAAAAATAAAAAATAATATTAAAAATATTATTACTAATTAATTAAGAAACATTTTTTTTCGCGAACTCATCTTAAGATGAACGAATACATTATGGTTCCCAAAAATTATATTAGAGAGAATTAATAGATGATTTTGTTTATGTTGTTTGCGTAAATTGTCTTTAAGTGAATAATGTTTTTTAATCATTTTTGAAGAAATCATTATGATAAATTGATACTATAGTTGTAGCAGTACATGGAATTTCATCAAATTGCAAAAAAAAATTGAAATAAATTAGCAGTATTTTTTTTTTGAAAAATGAAATTAAGTTCTAAAAAAAATGTCATTCCATTTATTTTCTTTCAACCAATATTATAATTCCTGTCTCTTAAAATAAATAATTAAAACCAATTTGTCTATTAAAAATTGTATTGAAAAAATATTTGAATTATGAAATTAATTAGCATACTAAATTTGTGAAATAATATTTGTACTTATCCAATCGGCTAATCAAAAAATACGTAATAAAGAAACCAAAAAATTGAGACGATACCTCAATATTCCAATTGAATCAAGAAAAAAAAAACTATGGACCTAGTGTGAGAGTGAGACATGATTGATTGGGCTTCCATTTTAATTGGAGGGGCAAAAAAAGTTTTTTCCAAAGAGATTTCTTTCAAACAACAAAATTAGTGCATAAATATATCATAAAAGTTCAAACCACAGGGGGGTCAATTGCCCAACGCAGCCCAGGTGCTCCCTCCGCCCCTGTATGCTATCCAAACGACCCCACGGATAATTTCAGGAGTTGGTCAGGTTTTCGTGTACTTTTATTTCTAGAGAACAATATTGAAGCTCACCATTTAGCTAATTATGTTAGAGTCCATGAGATCTCGTGTACTGAGTTTACTTTCTCTCTTTTTCATTCTTAATCTGGTGTGTAACTCAGGTGTAAATAACTTTTCATTTTAATGAAACTTTGCCTACGGGCTATTACTACAAAAAAAAAAAAACAAAAACAATCCAATTAACGTGTACTTTGGGTTTCATAAAAGAAAAAAAACGTTTACTTTGGGCAAAAAAAAAAAAAAAATGACGTTTGCGATACAACTTTCATGACATCAAACGGCTAATTTTGATCTGTCAGAGACTGCAGCGTTCGACTATTCTAGAGGATACGGACTGTTTTGTCGTACATGCAGAATCTTGTTTACCTAGCTACTCGGGCATTCCTTGCTAAAGAAACCAAATCTTCCTACGGCAATTTCTTCTTACAAGAAAAATTATAATCGACCTTTATTTTTTTTTGAAGATAAATTATAATCGACTTTATGTCCTCTCCAGTTTCTTGACAACTGCAGAAAATCTACTACTGTGACAATTGACAAACACCCCACTTCCCTAAATACGTTTTGCTTTAACCCCAAATACTTTTGCTTTCACTTTTTACTGGACCCTTAAGACGAAATGAAATTCCGTCCCGTGCGGGACTGTCCAGCGCAGTGCTGTGAACCGTGTGATTTAATCTCAATGGTAAAGGGAGCCCCGTGCATGTAACCTGATTGGTAGGCCCGAACCGTCCAGATCAGATCGGACGGTTTGTAGGCTGCACTGGACGGTCCCGCGCGGGAGGAGATAAGGATTCCCCTTAAGACACATTCATCAAAAAAGTACTTGCTGTTGTCGTAGATAATTAGAATTTGCTATCTTGAATAACAAACTAGTTTCCTGCTTCCTTTATTTTTATATTATTTTATTATATGTGTGGAATTATCTATATTTACGTTTTATTATTTGGGAGTGGCAAAACAATATATATACAACAAATTATAATATATTCATAAGTCAAATCAATTTTTTTTTAGCAATAAGTATAGCAATTTTGAAAGAATGCAAAAAGATATCCTTCTAGCTTAACGAATTGCAGCCTTTTTTTTTTTTGCTGTGAGCATAGTTTTTTTTTTCTCCATCTGAAAATTGCCAAACTATTAAACTGAGATGATTTTCTTCACTTGTTAAATCTATCATTTATGACTAAATATAATTTGCTTACTGAATTTTGATTACTTTTAAACAGGGAGACTTACTCGATATATATGAAGATTTTTCACTAATTAAATTTTCATAAATTAAAGATGACAAAAAAATTGAGAATTTTTTCTATAAAAAAAATAGATAAAATATAAGTGAAACATATATACCCTGTCATCTTAATATATGTGACTATCTCCATCCAGTGTTGTTGTAACCGGAGAAGAAGAGAGCGCTTTCAATTCTAAACTAACCCCTAACCCGTTATCTTTTGCTTTCTCTGCTTCTTCCCATTCCCAGCGATGTGTGATCAGTCATTTGTCGCTAATTCTTCCCTCTTCCTTCTCCACCACATCTAACCAAAGAGCGGAGAAAGCATGGCTAGAGCTACTCTTCTTTCATTATATTTTTTCATATTTTGTACCATATTGGTGAAATTGGTTATATCAGCTCGTAACAAAATCGAGTATCTCCCTGGTTTTGATGGGCCTCTTCCCTTCTATTTAGAAACTGGGTAAGAACTAACTTTTATTTTTTTTATTGCTATTATTGATCTTTTTGTCCAAAGTTGGATGAGAAGTTGAAGTTACTAGATACCTTTATATGGTGTTGACGAATTCCCTTAGTGCCTTTATGTTTGAAAAAATAAGGAAACAAATATGTTTATGGTTTGCTTGTGTCTTTTTTTTTTTTTTTTTCAATTCCTTCAAATCTTATAGAAAATGCTCTGTTTCCAGTGATCATTGGCAGTTGGAATAACGTTGAAAAGAAATGACAAATGAAGTTGTGTAATCTTTTTCCTAGCTTGAATTTAGACTAGAAAAAAAAAAATACAAAAAGCCAAAGGTAATAGAAATAAACAATTTGTCCATTAAGCTTTGGACTTTGGAACTAATGAGAACTGATCAACCCGTGCAGTTTTTGTCTTAAATAATTGACTGTTTTATTTTGGAAAAAAAATTAGGTATGTAGAGGTGGATGAAGATAAAGGAGTGGAGATGTTCTACTATTTCATCGAGTCAGAGAAGTCGCCGGAGAAGGACCCACTCATCCTTTGGATCACTGGTGGGCCCGGTTGCTCTGCCTTCTCCGGCTTAATGTTTGAGATTGGTACATTTTAATGTCTCTTTTCCAAAAACATTATCAGTGAATTTCAATCGGTAGGGATGCGAAACTATGCCTTATTGATCGACTTCAACATCTGAAGTTTTATTGATTTTATATATTTTCAAACTTTAAATTTCAATAAGCTGTTGGTTCTGCAATAGCCAACCAATTAATTACAAAAAAAAAAATGTTGAAGAAAAAAGAAAATATGCTGGAGTTGGATCTCAGAATAAAATCATCACAGATCCAATTATAGAAAGCCAACCGTGAAATCCTAATCAATTAGCTGTTGTAAATCCTCATATAGCCGTTAGTGGCTAATTAGGAATAATTCTTAGGTAAATTGTATATTTGATTAGGGACACAATTAGGAAACAAGGAAACAGTACAGAAGGTGTGTATGTATAAATAGTCATCGATGAATATACTTGTAAATCATAAAAACCAAAGTTTTATTCATCAAGCTCTCTCCAGTGTTGCATTTCTTATTTGAGGCTTAGAGCAGAGGAGCTTTTTGAGGGTTAAAGCAGAGGAGCTTTTATTAAACGACCTTTAAATGTTCGCCTTTTGGAACTGTATTTTTTTCTGGTACAATGAGTACCGCTACTCATATAAAACATTTGTGTCCACATCCCCTTTTAGAGATAGGTATCTTTTGGTTATCGATTAATCATGAATTACTTGATCCATGTAAGAAGGAAAATGACAAGCAAAAAGGCGCCGTGGAATGTGGACCAAAGTAGTTTATGTTCAACGCTTTTCATTTTTATTTTATTATTTTTTGTGCAAAATAAATCTCGTATCGTATGCAAGAATAGTAGCTTTTAATATAGCCGTTTTAGTGGGTCCTGTTAGACAGTCTAGAATAGTAGCTTTTAATGATCTTTCTGGGATCATGATCTGTATATACTCTGCAAGGGGTAACATCAAGCAAAAAAAAATAATAAATAAATAAAAAAGAAATAAATGGAGTGTCAGTTACAATTCCTCTAACCAAAATAAACTTGATCAATATATGTGTGAGATATTGATAATTGTTCGAACCAAAAATTTGCAGGACCTTTAAAATTTGATGTAGGAGGATACACTGAAGGGCTACCTACTCTGTACTATTTCCCTGATTCATGGACAAAGGTCAGAAACACTGAATACGTCTCACCTCTGTTTTTTTGTCAAGCAGTGAAGGTTTTGTTGCGTGTTTGTCTTGTCTTGTAAATATGCAAAAAAGTCACCATTCTACCTGCTCTGCATACATAATTACATTAAGAAAGTACCGGTCATTTTTTTTGTTGAAAACGGCACAACATTGTCTTTCATGGAATAAGTTTTTATAAGAAGTTGACGCATTTTTTTTTCTTTTGAGGATCTGCCCATAGGCAAAGAATTCATTAATTAAAAAACTAGTTCAAATTACATCAAAGGCATGAAAATGTTATCTGGTTGTAATCTACTATCCTTGTAGATCAATACAGAGCTAAAGAATTTGTGTCTAGCCTTGTCTGCTGTCATCCAAATTGCTACAAATGTCTTCAAAATTTTTCCCCTTTTTTACTATTGCATATTCTTAATAAAAATGTTATTTACTCAAGTGAAAATAAATATAATATTTATCAAATAAATAATTATTTTTTATTGGTAACTCTTAATTAAATTTATGTTATGTGCCCCCTTATTTTTCTTTCATTTATGTCTCTTTGTATAATTTAATCTTTATAGGGTTGTTCGTAAATTGTAAAACCCAATTTGATTAATAAAAGGGAACGGAAAAATCGGGCTGTGCATCGCCCACTAAATATTTTTTTTCTCTTCTTTTCTGTTTTTTTTTTTTTTGTGCGTGCAACCTCTGTCTCTGTGCGAAGAGAGCTCCCCTCTCCTTTGATCTCTGTATCAAATCCTTATACCACCTCTCTCCCCTCTCTAGTCTCAACACTTTTAGTATTAGTTTTAGTTGTAATATCCTAAATGTGTAAAATTTAACTAAATAAAGTGTATCTTAAATAGTTGAAACAAAATTACAAACTGTTTAATCCGTAAGAATTTTATGAGTTGAATGGATTTACTGGTGGATTGATTAAATAAAAAGAATGTCCATTCAATATTATTAGGTTAGGTTCATTATACACTAAATCGATCAACCCTCTTACAATCCCAAAATTGCAAATTTCAAAATCTGATGACCTTAAAAAACTTGAATTAACACAATAGGAACATTATTAGAGAATGGCTAACGTACCATCGATGGTACGGAGGTCCAGTACCATCAAGTCATTCTTCGAGATCCAAAATTCAAATGATCAATCCAAACTGTTCAAGTTGTTCTCCATATTGAAATATCATTGGAGACCAAATTTTATATTTTTTCGAATTTTTTTGCTATTTATTATGATATTTTTAAAAACATTATGATTAGAGTATTTCAGGCCCTTCAATTTGAAAATATCATAATAAATAGCAAAAAAATTGAAAAAATGTAAAATTTGGTCTCCAAAGGTATTTCAATATTTTGATCAACTTGAACGGTTTGGATCGATAGTTTGACTTTTGAATTTCGAAAAACGAGTCGATAAAAAATTGATGGCACGTGCCATCGATGGCGCGTTAGCCATTCTCACATTATTATAGCTCTGATTGGATGGATATGATTAGGGGTTGTTCGGGAGTAAATAGCTATTCTTGATTAAGGCACAATCCAAACAATTTAGATTAAGGGTTTACTCCGGTTCGGAGACGGATTAACTAATCTGACAAAATATTAGAATAAGAGAGTGAGATTAAAAATTAAAAAGGGTAAAAGGACATAGCTCATTATTTATTCCTTGCATCATCCAAACAAAAAATTTTAATATGAGATTAAGCTTATTCTTAAGAATTTTAATCCTAAATAACTAATTCAACCCTTAATCTCATATGATCCAAACAGAGCTGTTAACAAAAACTTTTATGGGCTCGAGTTTTCCGGATACACATTTCTAGAAAACTATTACATTGGCTAGTAAATCTTATTCAATTGTCATAGCCAACACAATCCAAAGTGTTCAGCATTTCAAATGTGATTAACCCCGTAGAAAACAATCACAACTTGAAATTTACACAAAGGCTTTCTAAATAATTAGTAAATAAGGGAACGAAGTGTTGTTCAAACTTCTTAGATCAGATCAGACATTCAGTTTTCTTTTTTCTTTTTTTTTCCCCCCTCTGTTTAGTGTTAAGCTTAAGGGCGTTGTTTATAGAAAAGAAAAAGCACTTCTTTACCCGAAGACATAAATCCATTCAAAATCTTGCATCTGACGAGACAGGATTTATAAAAAGAACATTCTCTGTCGTATATAGAGCTCTGTGGTAAAAGAACATTCTCTGTTGTAAATTACAGAAACTAAAATTATCCACTTTAATTTTCTATCTCCTTTGTCAAATTACCCTAGACAATTTTTTCTGATATTATTATCGGATATGCTCAGGTTAGCAACATTATATTTTTGGATTCACCAGTGGGTACTGGCTTCTCATATGCAAAGACAGAGGAAGGCTTCTATACAAGTGACCGGAAGTCTGCTAACCAGCATGTCACTTTTCTCAGAAAGGTGTAATTTCATTCTCACCAAGTTATTTTCAACAAAATTTGTCACATGGCTATAGAACAAAGTACAAAATTTGATATATGTTTGCATTACAACAACAATTGCAGGACATTCAATTCTAGCATCTTATATTTTTGTAATAATTTTTGTTCTCTTGTTTGTGTTATAGTGGCTTGAGGAGCACCCAGAGTTCAGTTCAAACCCATTATACATAGGTGGCGATTCTTATTCTGGTATAACCGTACCAGTTACTGCCATGGAAATCACACATGGTAATTTCTAAAATAAAATTGACCTAGCATTTTTCCAGAACTTAAAATTGTATTGCCGAGAGAGTGTCGTTAAGAGGTAACTAAGTCTAATACTTCTGTATATTTTCTTGTAGTTAACCAAAAAGGAGGTATGCAGCTAAATCTCAAGGTTTGTTAATGAGGTTGTATCATTGATACTTGTAGAAAAGATCAGATCATGCTTCTGTAAGATTATAATAGCAATTACTCTAATCATTAGGGTTACCTAGTTGGCAATGGCGCAACTGATGAATGGTATGATGGTAATGCACGTGTTCCGTTCTTGCATGGCATGGGCCTTATTTCTGATGAGCTTTTTCAGGTATTATGAACTGTTGGTGCATGCTGGTTAGAAATTACTTATCTAATCCTCTTTTCCTTTTGTTCAGAAATGTACTTGCCACAGCTTGTTGTATTATGATAATTCGATATTCAATGTTTAGTTCTTCTGAAGTCAATGTATTTTATTATTTTTATCATTTTATGTAATAATATAGAAAGCACTTAATTGTACCATGTTCATCCTTCCTTTACTTTTTTTTTTCTTTTTTTTTCTGACAGGCAGCAAAACAGACTTGCAATGGAAACTATATATCTCCGGCAAATGCTCAATGCTCATCTGTTCTCGGTGCAATCAATTGGGTAAATTTTCTAATAAATTTTATCTTCAAAGATTTGTACAGTTTCTCTGGTACATGCTGTCTAGCTTGGCTGTTAGTCAGTACCAGTAAATATGGTGAATGGTATATTAGTACCAAGATTCCCAAATATCACTCTGTGCTGGCAGTAGATGGGTCTAGTACTGTAGTGATTGCACTATATGGTACTTTCAAGCAAAATATGCAGCTTGAAATATCTTATCCTTGTATTGTCTGAGATTTGCTATTGAAAACCCTGATAGTTTTAATTCATAGAAACTTCTCAGATGGAAAGTGGTTACATCTTTTTGTTTCTTTATAAACGGATGCAGTGTGTAATTGGAGTAAATCCCATGCATACACTGGAGCCCATATGTGGGTTTGCAAAGAGAAAATCTGATGTGTTAACAGGAGATTTAAGGAGACGGCTGGTGGAAGATCACCTTGGAGAGCTTCCTTTGTCAGACTTTAGACTCCCAGTAGAATGCAGAGTAATACTCGACAACATAAGAAAGAATGAAACTAAGCAATTACTTGCCTTTTTCTTATTTGGTACATAATGATATTTTGACTATTTACACAGGATTCAGGATATAGGCTTTCTTATGTCTGGGCAGATGATCATGACGTTAGAGCAACACTAGGCATTCATAATGTATGTTTGCATCATAATAATCCAAATTCTTTTTTTTTTTTGCATTTTCTGATGGACCAAAATGCATTAAACTTAGAAGCTTATGCCACAATAAATGTGGTCCTATAACTTCTTAAATTTTCGAACAGAATGTTCTGCCCGAAGTCCTTTCTGATGTTAACTTCCCATGATTACAAACAATATCCGTAATTCTTGAAACAATTGTAGGGATCTATTGGATCATGGATGCGCTGCAACTACGGTATTAAATTCATGCATGATGTGGGTAGTATGCTTCCATATCATCACAACCTAACTACAAGCGGTTACCGTGCTCTTGCCTACAGGTGAGAGAATGATTGGTTTGTTAGTACAATTTGGTACTGGATCTGACCTGATCTTGATAATCTTAAGATAAACAGTAACAACTGCTGAGGAAACAATGGGAGAGCTTTAAAATTAAGAGATGTAGGATACTTAGAGATGAAAACACCATAAAATGCCCTTGCGATGTCATTACTGTTCCATAAATTAGACTTGCAGTTTCTCTTTTCTTGTATGCTAAAATCCTCTTATGTTTCTCTTAGTGGTGATCATGACGTGGATATGCCATACTTGGGAACTGAGGCATGGGTTCGAGCTCTCGGTTTCTCAATTGTCGATGATTGGAGAGCTTGGTATTCTGGTGGTCAAGTAGCCGGGTGAGCCCCAATTTCATTAGCTTTATATTCATATGCATCGCATATCTGCAATGTTGACACTCGACAACAAAATATATTGTATTTGTACCAATCTATGTGAGCTCGGTATTTGTATGCTACCGAAACCCAGTATTATAGTAACTGATTTGGCATTTATCTTGAAAAATCTGCCACTAACATTTTTCCATTTTGTTTGATCGTCTCATTACCAGGTTCACCAGGAGTTATTCCAATAACCTGACATTCGCAACAGTGAAGGTATATTTCGTTCTAACTACACACTAAAACAAAAGGTCCATTTATTGGGGCTATAATCAAGCATTCAATTGGGCCGGTACATGCTGCTATCTGGTTTCCCCTTGTAGTTTTTTCTTTTTCTTTTAGTTTGGGATAAGATGTTGGCCATGTGGCTTTAAGACTTCTAATTTTTTGGCACTCGCCAACTAATCTTAAAAAAAAAGAAGACATCTAATTTTAATTATCCACTAGGTCAAATCTTATCGGGTGCGTTTGGATCGTTGGAAGAAAGAAGAAGAAGAAGGAAGAAGAAGAAAAAAAATTATAAACAATCCAAACTCTTCACAAAATTACACACTTCCCAATACTTCTTCTCACTTCTTCCTTTCTTCCCTTCTTCCCACACCTATCCAAACGCACCCATAGACAAGTAAGCCCAGACTTGGCCGAGCTATAAGCCTCAAGAAAACTCGTAGTAATTTAAACCCAAGAGCTATGCTGATATTAATGAAGCACCTGCACCAATCTGTTTGTAATATTGTGTAACGAATTGGTATTAAATCTTTGTAGGGAGCGGGCCACACTGCACCAGAGTACAAGCCCAAGGAATGTTTAACAATGCTTGACCGATGGCTATCTGGCGAACCTCTTTGACGGTGTTAATAATTAATATCGAATTCACCCATTGTTAAACAATAAATATAAATAAGGCCTTTCTAAATAATTTCTAGCAATAATATCCTTTTTATTATTATCATTTTAAAGAAATATATCGTGTCCGCTGTTATATTTAAGTGGATATATCGAATAAGATACCACCATACCAATTACTTGGTTATAAGATATAACGAAAAGACAGTAATTGAATGGATGAACTCAAAGAAACTATTTCATGGTTTGTTATTAATTGATCCCGGTTCCCACATCACCTGCCAGTAGCCTCTATAATTTCTCTATGGAGGTAAATTAAGTTTCGGGACATATGAGTTTATTTTGGCGTGGTGCCCAATCACAGACCAAGCGGTTCAGATCTAGTTCCTTTTGCAAAAAATCATTAGTCCATGTCGGATCCATTTGTTCATTTTAATGTTCTAGATTGATTCTTACATCACTTGATACGGTAGATCAGGAATGACTACAAAATTTTTAGATGCTGAAATTTTTTCAAAACATCTTATATGATTTCTTATCACCTGCCAGTTACTATAAATTTTCGGTGCATATATGCGGATGGTTTCTTATTAAATTCTTAGCGTGAAAATTTTTAAAAACATCGGTAGAAATGTATGACCGTAAATATGAGGAATTCCAACAAGAAAAGAGGTGGTTTTACCACTTATTTCAAAAAAAAAAAAAAAGTGTAAATTCATTTGAAAATACAACTCTTTCTAAAACTACAGAAATATTGGACGAAACATTGTCGGATGAAAAGCATTCCCGAACTTATAAAATTACTGGAAATTTAGGAAAAAAAGTGTAGTCGAAGTTGTAATGTGCGATAAGAAAAAGCAAGTTATTTATTTACTCTTTCTGTCAGGAAATGGCATTATTTCAGGTATAAATCGATTTGCTTTCTTAACAATTCCAAAAAGGAGCAGTTGGCAGTGTTGACTTAATTGACACGAGGAGCCACTTTCAGCTTTGTCTTTTCCTGAACAAAGAATCGGACAAAATCGACATAACAATTAACAAAGAATAGAAACGCTGGAGAGTTCTTTCGGATATGAAAGACTGCTCGAGCGCTCTCAACCACATGACAAAGAAAATGCGGCGGCAGTACGGAATAACGGAAACAAAATATAAGACCAACTTCAGGTGCCTATCTAAGCGAGAGATTCATCAGTCGAGAATGGCAGAATCAAAAGATACCAACAACATGCGTCTTCTCTTTTCTTTTGTACTTGTATTTTGCTGTTCCCCTTGGCTGTTGGTATGTGCTCAGAAGAGAATCACAACTCTCCCAGGATTTGATGGTCTGCTGCCTTTCTATTTAGAAACTGGGTACGAGTTGCTCTTTCTCTTCAAATATATATAGTATCCAAAATGTTTAATTCCTCTGCCCTTTTAACGAAAAGCAGCCAAATAATTAAGTGTAAGAAGTAACCAAGAATTGTGGAGTATCAGGTTCAGGATATATATATATATATATATATATATATATATATATATATATATATATATATATATATATATATATTCATGTAGAACTATGAGCTTTCTGGCATAGTGAATAGGGATTTGCTGTTGTACCATCATGTAGCTAAACATTTATTTTTTTATCATCATGTGCATGATCGAATCCTTTAATCTAAATATCCTAATGGGATGACAGTCTAAACTTCCTTGTTGCAAAATTTGCAGATAAGGTACTATGTGAGCATTTCCTTCCAAGAAATTAAAAGTTTAAAACAGTTCACAATAACTCAATATTAAAAGTTGCTAACTCAAATGCTTGATTGTTTAATTGGACACACTTAAATTGTCATTATTCTAAAATTTGTTCTTGGAATTTGAATTTGTGGCCAGAATTTGATTACTAAAAAACGGGTTTATACATATAAATAGTTATTTGACGGTGGATGAGGAGAAGGGTGTGGAGTTTTTCTACTACTTTATAGAATCAGAGAGGAACCCCGTGGAGGATCCTCTCATCCTTTGGTTGACAGGTGGGCCTGGTTGTTCTGCCTTTTCAGGATTGGTCTTTGAGATAGGTATGGATATATAAGGTTAGAACCTTTATAATCACATAAACTTTTGCTCTTATTTCCATTTCCATGGGGTCTCTAAGTGTGCAATAGACCATACAAGAGAACCATATGTTGTATCTTGGATGAGTCAATACTAGCACAAATCTTCTTTACTTTATTACTACTTTACAAGGACCCTTCTGTTTTTTTTGTAAAAGGAGCGGTTCAATCAACCACTTGTTTCTATTAGTAGAAGCACCAATCATCACAATTAGAACACAAAACCACTGATACTCAATCCACCAAAGAAAGAAACCTGCTGGATGAGTTCGCGAGTTCAGCTAAGATTATGGAAAAGAGACACAAAACCTGCTGCAACCATGACATCATAGTTGAGAGCGCCAACCTCAGTTGGTGGCATCATCCTTCTTTTCTTCCTAAAGCCTCCATTTTCTGTTGTTTATTGGATAATTTTTTTTATGATATGCAGGCCCACTTAGTTTTGATTTACAGGGATATAGAGATGGCTTGCCTTCCCTCTTCTATAAGGCTGAATCTTGGACCCAGGTAACCCATTTGCACCTGTCCTTGAAACGTCACTTTCCCAACCACTCATGCTCTTGCTTTCAATTTTTGTTATGGCCAAAAGTTCTTTTATTAATATGCTGGTATTATGCACTTAATGGTAAACTCTTCATGTGGCAATTGGATAAGGCGGGCCTGATTGATTTTCTAATGATTACTAAAGATCAGAACATTTGCATTACTTGTTTGTTGAGTGTTAAAATGGTGTGATAACAAACAAACAGGTTAGCAATGTAATATTTGTTGATTCACCAGTGGGAACTGGATTCTCTTATTCACGCACAGAGGAGGGTTTTCAAACATCTGACTCCCAGACAGTTTCCCATCTCGTAACGTTCCTGCATAAGGTTATTTCTCATTTGTATATGCATTACTATAATACGAAATATATGTGCTTAGCGTTCATATGCACTCGACCAAAGGATTTATCTTGGGAATTGTGGACTATATTTTGTTAAAAAATTAAAAACATCATCTTCTTTCTAAGCATGCCATTAAATAAAAAGATCTTCTTTAATTTGTGTAAACAAAAAGCTAAAAAAATTATGTTCTTTTTGTTCCCTTTTTGGTTGAGGAATGCTGAAGCAATTGATACAGTGCAAAACTTGATATAAAATATATTATCTTTTAATTTTTTTTTTCACACTACAACACAGGAACCCCAATATGAGCTTTAAATTTTATCGTCTTAATAATTTGACTTTTACCAGCTCTATCTATTTTTAATGTAGTGGCTTGATAAGCATCCAAAATTCGAGTTGAGTTCTCTGTACATAGGTGGCGATTCCTATTCTGGGAAGATCATACCAGTTTTGACTCTTGAGATTGCTACTGGTAACTTATATTATTTTTTTTCTTCTATTACTGACATAGTATTACATCAGATATATTCTAACAGTCTAGCTATTACCTTGTTAGCACAAAATGGAAATTCCTTGTTTTAACTCTTGCTTTACTTTTTGTTAATTTCTTTATTGACAGCTAAAGAATTCAATAATGCTCGATTTAATCTTAAGGTTTGCAAACTTTAAACTATAAATGAAAATATCTTTCTTCTATAGTTGTTAGTTTAGTTTCTCACAATTTATGATATTTCTCAATTATTGGCTTTTGTTTATCTTTCGAAACTATTAGGGTTATTTCGCTGGCAACCCAGTAACTGATACAACATCTGATTTTGGTTCTAGAGTGCCATTTGCTTATGGAAAAGGACTCATATCAGACGAACTATATGAGGTACAAAAAGAGAAGGATAAAAGAATTCAAATATTTTTTAATTTCAGTGTATATCCAGTGTCTAATAAAAGAAACTGTGAACTGAGTGCACCTGGCAATAATAACCTTTCTGTTTTCCATTAATTTCCATTATAACTTCAAAGAAATTTCTGAATCTAAATTACATGTCATCAGTTCTGTAATTTATTTTTTTGGCAAATATCAGACCCATCAAGATTTTTTAACATATCATAAGGCATAATCAGAATAAAGTAATCAGATTTATGCTCATATTTTTGTGCAGTCTACCAAGAAAAGCTGTGGGGGGAAGTATTCAAATCCGAGCAATGTTCAGTGTGCTAACTATCTTGATACTGTGAAGGCGGTGAGAATTGTTGTCTTTTTTTTAAAGCAGGAAAAATCTAAATCATATGCATAATTTGAATTGACCTCAGCAATATTAACATTGCAAATTAACACTGAGGGCTCCTTTAACCTAGATGCCTAGTAACTGATGGGCGATGGCAATAAATTCTATTACATTGAAGTTAGATTGCACATCTGAATGCTTATTGGACACGACCAAATAGAGTTCCTCCTGTCTTGTGGAAAAGCATTTTCTCTACTGGTACCAGTATCATGCTTTGCTGATGATTAACAACACATGCATGTACCAGCCAAATTTTGGCCTTTCTGCCTGAATATGCCTTGAGCATTTTTTATTTTCCAAAAAGTAATGGTAAAGGAAATAACTAGGTTAATATTCCCATCTAATGCATATGCCTAGGGCATGCAAGAATTTCCTTTAATAATAATCTTCCTCTGATTATTTAACAAGCAGGTAACTAAAGATATAAGACTTGCACATATCTTGGAACCATCTTGCGAGTTCCATAGCCCAAGGCCGGGACAAATTGGAATTGAGAGAGATGAAAGTGGCCGTTATGACGAAGTACCTTTGTTTATCTCTGGCCTGCCCTTGGAGTGTAGAGTTATGCTCATGACATTACTTTCAAGTTTCAATATTTTTTTTTTGTTGGTAAAATCAAGGCTCACAGTCATGTGTGGTAGTGTTGATGAGGCTTTGGGACAGCTTGGGCCACATTTTCCAAAAATCCATTTTATATTTCGTTTTTGATCAGCCATATTGATGTTAATTATGAAGCTGGGAGTATGTTCAGGCTGAATTGTTAATATGACATCGATGGCTGCCAGCATATGTGATGGATGAACCTTAGATAGCTACACCAATTGCAGTTAATATTAATTAATTTAAATTATGTTGTTACAGGAATCAGGATATCTACTGTCAACATTTTGGGCGAATAACGATACAGTCAGATATACACTCGGCATTCGTAAGGTATTCTGACAAATGGTTCGTTGTTATGCAGGGCCATAAATATCTAGATTGCAAAATATACTGTAAGAGATAAAACCCCGGATCAATAATTGAATAACAAACTATTATGTAGGAGAGAGTTGCTGATTGGCATAGATGCAACTTTGATCTACCTTATGCTTATGATATCCCAAGTGCAGTACCATATCATCTAAACGTCACCAACAAGGGCTATCCAGCACTAATTTATAGGCAAGTGCTCGTTTCCTACATTTCATGTTTCTATTTCATTGCGAGTAATCCTGCGGAACTCGGTAATTATGTCATGCACAAGCATCTCATTTGAACGATCACTATATTTCATGATCAATTTGAAGTGCTCTTCAGCATATTCTCTCTCTTGATCATATGCACCAGTGGAGTGTGATCATATGACTTGGACCGCACGACTTTGTTCACAACTCAAGAAACTTGTAAAAACAGCTCAGGTGGTCGAATCACCTTCTCCCTCTCTAATGGAGAAGAAAACACTCTTCTATTGTGTGTCTCTCTCCCTCTCAATGACTGGCAATTCTGTGCGACATCTTGTATCATACCCACTTATGAACAGAGTGGGACCAATTTATTGCAATTAAATAAGAATCAAGAGCAGAAAGAGCGAAATACTGAGATCTAGCTCTCTAATGTAATAATACATTACCTAGTCAACTTAATTTATTGCAACTGATTCTATAATTCAGAGACGCGTCACCCACACAAACAACCTATTACCAACCTCTGGAATTCTTCATACCCTGCTTTGTCACAAAAAACTTTTATTATTTGTTGTTGTACATCACAAGGAACCTACTGCAAAATTTCTAATTTCTTCTGTGTGAGCTCAAGATATAGAAAAATTGACTTACCAAATTTATCACAGTGACAACATTGATCATGATGCGTGGAGAAAGAATTGAAAAATTATGCATTCTTCGCTTGTAAAGTGTAAACACAATCAGTGATTTGAGTTGAAATCTTTAAGTTGGCTGTGAAATATTGCTGATGGTTAACCTGTAAAAGTCTATGGATTTTATAAATGGCTCGTGAACCTGAGTCAATGTAGCCGAACTATGTGTCTACCTTCCTTTTCTTTTTCTTTTTTTTGTCCTTTTGCATTATTGACTAATTGTTCATTGAAGTCAAATACAGTGGTGATCATGACCTTGATGTTCCTTATGTTGGCACGCAAGAGTGGATAAGGTCTCTGAACCTGTTAATTCTGGATGACTGGAGACCGTGGTATGTTGGTGGCCAAGTAGCAGGGTAATACTTACTTTTACTCCATTTACAATAGCTTAGCAATTTTATAGAATTAAGTTAAGTTTCAAGAGAAATAAAATACATAATTTGCGGTTTTATAGGTTTACCAGGAGGTACTCCAATAACCTCACTTTTGCTACAGTAAAGGTATGATGATTTTAATTGAGGTTATAAGATCCAATAATTGTTCTGCAATATATTTTAATAGCAAAAGGATCGTGTCTGATGTCTTATTTATCTCGTCTTCTTTGCTCTTTCTTTGATTTTACTGTAGGGTGCTGGACACACTGCTCCAGAATATAAGCCAAAGGAGTGTCTTGAAATGCTTCGAAGATGGCTCTCTGGAGCTTCTCTTTGAAACTGTTTGCATTACAAAATGACCACAAGTTATTTGGAAAAAAGGAACGGCTAAGTTTACTTTTAGTCCAAAAATTGCAAGTATTTAAATAATATCAAGCGCTTGCGCTTCCAACCAGGTTACTGTAAATAGAGGATTTGGTAACCAGTTTACCAGCTATAGTGAAAATTGAATAAATAATAACTAGTATAACAAGCGCTGTTGTTAAAATGAGATTAAAATTGCTATTTTATTGATTACTATTGTCAGATTAATAATGTATATTAGCAAAATGTCGTTTGTCGTTTCATTTTTGTTCAATAAGCATGGTCAAAGTTAACAAACTTTGTTTTTTTAAAATTAAGCTAATAGAACAAATGTAAATTGTATAATTTTGAGTTAATGTTATTGCACTGGATGTCCTTGCCTCTGTTCTTGAGATGCTTCAACTGAGGTGTGTTAGTTCTCAAATATTTGCATGTTCACTTTAACTCCCACACCTCTGATTCATCGAACCTTTTTGTTCATTTATGCATTAAATTTTGACATAACCTGAGAACAAAATAAAAATCCTGAAACGAAAATAACATAGATCCAAAATGATCCAGGACGCGAACTAATTAAACCAGCATTCAATACGTACCTGAGTCAGATTTGATCCGATCGACCAGATCTGCAATAATCTCTTCGTGTTGATCCAGAACACTCAACTAGACCAGCACTCAATAATTTTATATAAACATACTTTTTTCTTTTTAAATTGAGTCAAGATAATACGAGTGAAAAAAAAGAAGACTGCAGATTCTCCCTAATTGGGAAAAATAGTTTTAATTTGAACAATGGAAGCAGCTGCCACTACGCCAAAATTAAGATATAATCCTAATTATTTAAATTCCAAAAATTCCAATCTATCTTTGTTTCAACTTTTTTGGTATATTTTATTTGAAATTATTTTCCAAAGTATTATTCAAATTATAATAATATTATTATTACTAGGTGGGGAAGCGCGGCTTCGCCGCCCCTCAGCGGATTTTTTATATTTTAATTTTAAGAACCACTAATAATTTGTCATTAAGTCTAAATTGTGTGCGACATGCATATAAGTGCAAAGGCAAGATGCCATAATTTTTTTTTTCGCATGAGATGTAAAATATTAAGTGCATAAGCATCATACATGAGCTGCTTTAGCATCCATGGTACATTTATATATCTATAATGTTTGCCGTGTAACGCCAACAGAGATGAACAGTGAATGAACAGTGAATGAACAGTGTTTTGGATTTTCTGTGCATACTTTTTGTATGGTCTTCTGTGTTTGGTTAGTGAGATAGTGTACATAACACTGGAAGAGACACGGCCACACGGATGGTTATACGTATACGGCTATCCACAATCTGATTTTCTGGGAGGAAGTTGTTACATGCACCTGTGTGTCTACATAGATGAGACGGGTCAAGGATGCAGAGGGTGTTTATCTACTACATCTGCCTATTCGCTGGTGGCTATAGAGGATCTCTTTAGTTTCATTTTATCTCTTCTTCTTCAATCGGCGCAGATAGGATAGGACAAACACAAACACAAACACAAATAGCAAAATTGATCTTGCTATCTCTACTTCTTTACATTTGCTCCGTTCTCTTCCAACAGCAGACACGACAAAATTGGGTTTTCCGATTTCTGAGATAAGCGTTCTCCACTTTTTCCCGTGTGCTCTTCTCCTTGCAAGCAGAAGCGACATATCTGTTTAGGTATTTTGATTGTTTAATTCAGTTCCTTCGTTGCTTTTTTTTTCAACAAACGTATACAAAATTTGAAATAAAAAAGTCACAATTAGAGAAATTTATGGGACTATGCTGAAAAAAGATTACCTTCTGTTATTTGTTCGAATAAATATCGGTCCGTAAACATCATAAAGTATGTGCTGGTAAAAGCTCGATAGTTCAGAACTGAAGTGCTAGATCTTTTTCAATTTAATAAAGATGCAATACAGTTAAAATTGTTTGCCCTGTACTGGAATTAGCCAAAAATTATTTTGCTCAAAATTAGTCCAAAAGTGTTTATTTGGGATGTATGTTGGGTGATTCTCTTACTTACCATCTGTCCTTCCTGTCCAAAATTAGAATATTGTAGAATATGTTTTTAATTAATAGAAAAGAAAATTGAAGAAAACAATATTAGAATTACAGTGTGCATTACCAGTAGAGGGGTTGATATAAGAAAAACTTTGCTTTGTAGCTTTGTATGTTCTGTTAGATTACAGAAAGTTAAGATAAATTTATTATGTGCCTTAATTTTGTCTTTAATTTAAATAAGATTACAATAGTATCATTTTTCAAAAGTGTCAGTCGGTCATTATAGAAGTAATTAGGAAAGGAAAACTAATTCAACTAAAGGGAGGGCAAATTAACTGCCTGTTCTTATCAGTGAACGTCAAAAAGGTTTGTTTTCCTTTTTTTTCCCATCAGCTCTGATTGATTTGTTCTCTCGGGAAAAAATATTATACTGCTGCTTTATCTGTAACAGATTGGTACAGTTGTACCGGCATGTAATGGTAATGCAAAAAATTGTAAGGGAAAAAAGGTGGCTAGCACAGTTAATTTTTTCATTTTGTTGTTATTATATGGTATGAAATTTGGATACTTTTGGCAGCATGAGCGAAAAATTGATTGATTTAGGATTGTATTTTTGACTGCAAACAAAGCTCCCTTCTTTTCTATGTATAAATTGGACTTATTTTGTCAGGGAACACCTAAGAGGAAAGGTTTCTTTGATGCTGATCCTGAATAGTAAGATATGGAGAGATTACAAAAACAGAGCACTATTTTCTTTTTCCTTGGGTCGCAGGTCTTGCATTGTTCCCTGAATTAACTACATATGAATTAATAATAAGTTCCCCATATTGTATGCTTTCTTTTTTAAATTAGTGTTTCTTGATACTGTAAGAAATAATTTTGGATTATTGTTTATTGATTGAATTATTTTGTATGATTAACATGAATACTACTTCCTTCTATAATAAAAGGTTATTAAAAGAGTTGTTAACTAACCTGTTTAGTTTTTTTTAAGCTCTGTACTACTCTATGTGTTCTGTATCCTTTTTTTTCTTTGTAGTTTGTTGGATTCTCATTTATATATTTATTTTTTTTTGTGCTTTCTTTGTGGTTGTTTTGATTTGATTATTGATGATGTATTCTTTTGTTTTCCTGCAATAAGATCATTATTGTATATGTTTGTTCATGTATCAATCTCTTAATGATTTTATAGATTCTTCTTCGAGTTTACCTTTACAAGATGTCATCCGCCAACACTCAATGGAGTCAAACTTCTGCTTCTGATGAACTTCCTTTGTCTGTCAAATATTATCCTAAAATTAAACCAACCAGGCCATATTGTTCACGTAGGGTACAAGGTGAATTTTCTTCGCAGGATAATGAACCTTGTCTTATGGATATAGCTGATGGTCATGGTACGTTCTTTGTTCTCGATTCACTTTACGTGTTAATCTATTCAAATTTATAACATAATGCATGGTTCGTGATAAATCTTACATGTCAGCCTCAAGCATTGACTCTGTGTGATTATTTCTTTTAGACATTTTGTATTTTTACCCGTTGCATGCTTCGGATGCTATATTTGAATGTCTTCGAAAAAATTCTTCTTGCACAATTGTTGTATCTTGAGGTGAAATAAGTAAATTTTTGTTGTTGATGTTAGTGTTGGTTGCTTATTGATTGACCTTTTATTTTCTTTCCCTCAATGTGTTAATTCATTCGTTTCATGTATTTGATAATTTTGGAAATTCAAAATGTTCTATTTATGTGCAGGCCTACAACAATTAGGAGCGTTCAAGCCTGCTTATAAGATGTTGTCTTCCAGCGAGATGTTATCTACCAGCACTCGGTGGAGTCAATCTTCCACTTCTGATGACCTCACTTTGTCTGCCAAATTTTTTCCAAGAATTAAGCCAAAGAAACCATACTGTTCACGTCGGGTACAAAATGAATCTTTTCTGCGAGATGATGAACCTTATCTTACGAACATCGCTGTTGATCACGGTACGTTTTTTGTTCTTGGTTCCTTTTATGTATTCATCTATTAAAATCTCTAACATAATGCATGGTCTATGATAAATTTCATTTGTCAGCCCCAAACATAAAGGATCTGTTTTTTTTTTTTACAACGGCTCATATTTTTGCCCATTGCATGCAAAAAATATTATGGAAATTTTTTATTAAATTTAATAGAAAATTAATTAAAAAATTTTTATTCCTTCCTGATCGACCCTGTACCATTGTTTCATCTTCCCAATTTCGTCATTAAAAAGAAGATAATTGCTATACAGAGATAGAATTCTTTATTGATATATTGTTAAAGTCAGTGGTCTTCTTTGCTTTTTTTTTTTACATAATACTATTTCTGGTAAGCTCTTTCTTTTAGGTATGATCCCCAGGGCAAAGGTTAGATTAAAAAGCAAAAATTTTTGTGCTAATTAAGAATTTCTGATAAGCTCTTACTTCTTATAAGCATCAGCATTTCCTATGTTAATTATGTTGAATTACAATATTGGATAACTACTTTTAAAGTGAGATTAAATCTCACAGATCATGCGCTTTTGAAAAATTAAGAAAATACACTCTCTTTGTTGTTTTTTCAGCTACCTCGCTTCCGCAGAAAACTAATTAGAGTTCTAAAATGCAAAGGAAATAATACGACCATATTTTTGCATTCTCTAACATACATGGTTTGGAAAGAAATATTTTATTTTATTTTTTCCTTTTTGTTTTCATGTCGATGTATGAATGCAGGAAGCTAGGTAGGAAGATGAAAAAACGATAGAATGATTGGAAAAAAAAGGGTATTTTGGTCATGATATGAAAAAAAAAATAATTTTGTTGATTTATAATACGACTAAATTGAACCAAAAGGGGGTTATATCTAAAACTGAATGCATTACAAGGGGTTATATACAATTTTCCCAAAAAAAATTCATATTTGGGTGCCTTAAAAAAAATTCTTGAACGATTGTTTAATTATTGTTGTGTCTTGTAGTGAAGAGAGTAATTTTTTTGTTTTTGCTGTTACAGGTTACTTGGTTGTGCATTGATCGTTTTATTATCTTTCTTTGAACACATCGATTCGTTTGTTTTCTATCTGATATTTTCTGAAATTTAAAAATGTACTTATGCAGGCTTGCAGCAGTCGGAAGCATCTGAGCCTACTTCTGGGATGTTGTCTTCCAGTGTTCAGTGGAGTCAATCTTCCATTTCCGATGAACTCCCTCTTTCTGTCAAATTTTTTTCGAAAATTAAAAATAACAGATTGTACAGCTTGGGTCGAGCGAATAACGAATCATTGTTCAAGGAAAGTACTGCACCTTGTCTTAGAAATGTTGATGCTGGAAATAGTATGTCTTACAACCTTAATTCCTTTTTTTTTCCTACAGAAATTTCTGACACGATTATGAACATTTTGTGCTACAAAATAGAGTAGTTGTATTTTTTTTCAATTGCTGTGTGATCTTTTATTTATCTTCTACCAAATTTGCACAGATAAAAATTATATGAGTTTTATTTACTTTACAAATTTTGGTTACTTAAATTGTATTTTTTTATCTCCCACCTTATATATATATAAAATTCTGTTGAGACTTTATTTCATTTGCAAAGTTTGTTTGATTGAATTAAATAAGCTTGGCTTTCGTTCAGGATTGTTCTAAACATTTGGTTTGTCAATGTTATAATTATTTGGATTTTCCAGTCTCTTTTCTTTCAAATTTTCTATGCACTGTAATTAAAAAAAATTTCTCACACAATTTTGTGCTTTGGAACTTAAATAAATGATGGTAGAATTTTATGCCTTTTTATTTACTTTTCTTCTTAGAAAATTTCCGAATAGGTTTTATGCAATAATCGTGTTTTTTTCATTGTCCGATAAGTTTCAAAAAGAAAGTTGTGATTTTTTCCCTTTTTTTACAGACTTCCAAGAACAATCGAAAGTATCAAAACCTGTCGAAACAAAGGAAGCTGCAATCCAACAACATGTACAATCTACAATTGTTGAATGTAATGAAACTTTCGATTCTGATGATCTTTCTCTTCCACTCAAATTCCTCCATAGGTCATGTAAGAGATCCCGTCGTCGTGTTCAATTAGCTTGCGGCCAGGCATCAAAGAATGGTATTTCGGTATTATAACATTCTGTTTTTTTTATATATATGTGCCATTTGTTTTCTAATATACTTTATTTTGTATGCATTTATTTGACAGGTGTCAAGCATCGTTTCCGGCCATTGGACATAGGTCGACCAGATCGTGCTTGTAGCTTTTGTGGTGCATTCTTCTGGTATAGAGAAAGGTGTGCTAAAACTTCAACAAAAGATTGCCCCACATATAACCTTTGTTGCAGAAAAGGTCGAGTTAGTATCCCTCTGTTAGAACAACCTCCGTATATTTTGCGAAAGCTTCTCTCATCAAGTGACAATCCCGATTCGAAACATTTCAAAAGACTCATACGTGTATACAATTCAATGTTCTCATTTACTTCATTCGGATGTAAACTCGATGATTCTATTAATAATGGCTCAGCACCATATATTTTCAAAATATCAGGTCAAATATCTCATATAATGGGCTCCTTCTTACCATTACCAGGTTACAAATCTACTTTTGCACAGCTTTATGTATATGATACAGAAAATGAAATTCAAAATAGACTTTTTCCTTTTTCACATTCATCTTTGCATGATCAACCTAGACCTCACATTGTCCAATCACTTTGTGAAATGTTTGTTGAGCATAATGCTCTCGTAAAAGAATATCGTACTATTAAAGAACGATTGGATGTTTCAAATGCTCCTCAGTTGCAAATACGTATACATTCCGATTACAGCCGAACCAACCCTCAATATTGCCCTCCATCTGCATCAGTGGTGGTTGGTTTTGTTGTTGGCGATATTAGTTCAAGTCAATCTACCGGGGATATAATTGTCGAATATCGCTCAAAAAAATTACAACGCATTTACAGTGATAATCTGCTCTGTATGCCTTTTCAATATCCAATTATATTTGCACGTGGTGAAAAAAGCTATCATCCGTACATTCGTTACAAAAGCAATACACTGGGTACAAAAAAACTTAAAAGACAATATGTAACTATGGCTGAGTACTATTCATTTCGTCTGCATCCACGATGTGATGAACCTCCTACTATATTTCAATCAGGAAGATTGTTTCAACAAATTGTGGTCGATATTTATGTGTCCATTGAACAAAAAAGGCTTTGTTTCATAGAACATAATCAGCATAAACTGCGAACTGACAAATTGTGTAACATTAGACGCGCTGTTACTGAAGGTGATATGCTCGGTTGTGAACTTGGGAAACGTATTGTGTTGCCTTCTTCCCACGTTGGAAGCCCTCGATATATGTTCCAGAATTATCATGATTGTATTGCTCTTTGTCGACATTTTGGCCCCCCAGATTTGTTTGTTACATTTACATGCAATCCGCAATGGGTCGAGATCGAACAATCTATTTTGTCCGGGCAACACTCTAATGAACGCCCTGATATTGTGTGTAGGGTTTTCAAAATGAAGCATGATGAGTTGATGCGTGACAACAAGCGACGTTCGTATTTTGGTCGAGCCATCGCAGGTAATATTCAAATTCCTTATTTTAATTAGATATTTATTTTTTTTCATGTGAAATACTTATTGAATAAACTACGTTCATTGTCATATAATAGCAAAAATAAAATGTAGATCATTGGTACTGTAACCTTAATAAACTGTTTCAAAATATTACCTATTATGATAATATTACTTTTATGAAAAAAGGGGCGTAATAACCATTAGCTGTTAATATTGTTATAATTATTTCTTTTATAATCATAAATATTATGATTATTATTGTTATTTTGTTTGATGTAGTAACTTTTAATATAATAATATCGTCTATTCCAAGCTGATTTTAAATCTGGGCACAATGATAAAAAATGATTTAATATTAAGATAAAATTCAATGAATTTTACCACAAAATACATTTATTTTCTATTAACATTATAAATTTTTAAATTTTTATATGTATCGACAATAAGCACAAATGAAAAAAAGAAATCTAATCTCTATATATAATTGTGAGGATTTGATTGGTGAATTCCTTTTTTTCCGATTATACATACAATTGCGTATATAACTAACATTGGTAGTATAAATTGTATCCTTGTCTTACAATCTAAACATAGCATATTAATATTACAAGAAGAAAAAATGTTTAAAGATTTTATTTGCTTCTTTCAGCAAGGAAAATCTCACACCATCTCCCACCTCCTTGCTGCAAACCTCTGTTTAATCTAGCCTCAGAATCTGTTGACATACTATTAATATACTATTTATTCTAGCCTCAAAACCGACAGAGAAAAATATGGTTCTTTATTAATATACTATTTTAGTGTATTTATTAGGTTCGTTTCTTATCAATAGCATGTACATCATTCGGATAGCATTTCATCAGTAATGAATGTACTATTTTGCCTAAATATTATTAACAATTTTTGTTCATGAACAACCTAATTATTCTTTTTGGAAGGCCAACAACCTATTTATTCTTATTTATTAAAGTGTATATGCATAAAAAATGTACTCCTATGTACTTTTGTTTTTGCCGCACTATCTTTCTCTCTTTTTTATTCCAAAAAAAAAAACCCACCGATCACCAGTGTAAATTACGTTTTGTGTATAAATAAAACATCTTTTGTTGTACTTTTAATTTGTTCTATCTTATGAAACACTCTGTAGCAATACTGCAAATTCCACTCATCACCAATCGACTATAAATCAATGACGATTCCAGACAATAATTACGCCTGCCCACCATAAAATAATTACAAATTTTAATTCATGATGCCATATATCTAATATCTAATTATTTTAAAAAAAGAGTTCTTAAGATTCTACAATATAAATTTAAATATGAAAGTTAGTATTTGTGTTTACTAAAAACCTCAGTCGTTTCTGTCGATAACACTATCAAGCACACGGCCTTTCCTCTACAATTACATTACTTTTGTCAAACTCTTTCAATTTTCATTGTTCATATTTTTACTATTGTAAGTATTCTACAACAAAAGACCAAACCTAAAATTTTTCGGATCAATTTGTTCCGGCGGAGCCGGAATGGGTCCATCTAGTTGAATTTAAATATAAGCAATTGAAGAGATCCAAATAGAGCCACTATACATTTGATCTACATTCATAAACCTAGCCATTCCTTGAGACAAAAAGCAAGATAAGCTTTTCAGTTTTTGAATAAATCAACAAAAAAAAATACGTGTGTTTAGTCTAGATACTTGTTCTTGCATTTGGATTACACAATTACCAAATAACAATATAATGGTTCAGGCGATCAAATGATTTTGTTCTCCTCCTCTTCTTCCATGAAGAAACTACATGGAATGGCATCTTGGCACCAAATAATGCTCAAATTGTATATTCCCTATGGACAATTAGATGAATTAATCAGTAGACTGGTTGCACAAAGACAGAAGTATTAAGAAGTCAATCATCATAATCCATAAAAGCTTCCTTATATGACATGACACATAAATACTTACAATTATTCAAAATTTCCTCAAATTTTACACCGATAAAAAAAACGAAGCTAAAAAATTATAGAAAGCATAGAAAATGATATACCTGAATGAAAGAATCCAAAGTTCCTTCAGGCTCCCTAGTGCCAACAAAAAGGATAAAAAGTTGGGAGCTTTTTGCAGTACAGAGAAAATACGACAAAAATCAAGAGAGGAAGTCACACTACGAAGCAAAGAACTTCTTTTCTGATTTACTAACAATGGAAAACACACTCCTACAAACTCAATCTCCACGCACCAACAAAATCACCTAATTATTTTTTGCATAAGAGTACAGGGTCAGAAATAAAATAAAATGAGGAACTTGACAGATAAGAAAGAAGCTTAATTGCTGTATGGGATTTGTCCTTATGAGGTACAAAGAAGGTAGAGAGGTCACTTTTCTATCATAGAAGAAACATTGATGGCCTGATGGGGGGAATATGAGGAGATCAGTGGGTTATAGAGCCGTTACAGAGAAGCTTTCAAGCTTTATGACTTAATTTGGCTCACAATGCAAGTTTGGTACATTTCAGGGAACCAATGAAATAAACAACTCCTGCACAAAAGAGATGCTATATTGGATTTAATAAAAAGTGGTTCACTTATGGTTTAATTTTTAAAGTTCATTTAGGAATCAATTCTTTTTCTAAAGTTGAGAGAAATTAGGGGAGAGGTACATTCAATGAGATATTATGAACGTTTCTTTAGAAGTAAAGTATCTATAATGAACACACAGTTAAAGTATCTATATCAGAACGTTTCTTTTGTAGGTCATATTGAAGTTTTCAAATAAAAATGCTAATTGGTGAATAATGCTCATTTTACCAGTAAAGAGAAGATGCGGCTAATAAGATAATTTGTTAAAAAAAATATAATTTTTATAAAAAGCAAGCAGGCAATTCTGATATCAAATCAGTAATTCTACGAAAAAGGGAAGGTCAGATACACTTTCTGATATCAAATCAGTAATTCTACGAAAGAGTGAAGGGCAGATACACTCGCTACTGCATCAAGTTTAATATTTTTCCATTGACATGCAAACAATTTTTCTAATTACTCAAAAAGTAATAAGAAACAAACTTTCTGGAATTGATAATCTGTCTGATTTCAAAGATTTGTTGTAATTAATCTATAAGTTAAAAAATTCTAAAAATTTTACGGAAGATGTGTTTGACCATAAAGTATCTACAGTTAATAATTAATTCAATTCTGTTTAACCATTGAGGAAATAAAAATTATTTAGTAACCTGCCAAAAAATACTCTTTTGCAGAGTGCGCAAAAAATTAAAGAGGTATTATTGAAGCTATTGCTTCAACATGAGAAAAAATTAGAGAGGTAGAAAATAACAAAAAATAGGAATGTTGTTGCAGCTCGTCCACACCAAGAAATCTTTCTAGAAAGAGAGGTGTTATTGTGGCTATTGCTTCAACATGAGAAAAAATATAATTTATTTTCTGCTTTAAATGCTTATAGGATCAATCATGAGCAAGAGGAGCAATTTAGACACTTTATTTACATGTACATCAGTATCAACCTTAATAAAGAAATCAGCATCCCACATTGACACAAAAATAGCAAGATTGAAGGCGAGGACTGTATAGTAAAATACATGTTTAATAAATTGAAATTTATCTAAAATATAATGTCAAAATTTATTCTGTATTAATATGTAATATTGTTTTATCATAACAATACAATACAGTGGACATGTGTTGGTATTGATGTTGACTGGTGCAGATCAATAGATTGATAAAGAGAGACATACTCGAGAGGATCAAGTTGTAGACCTTCTAGAAGGACCTCTCTTGCATCCTAGTACCATTCAAGCTAAAGATGAGGTTAAAAAAGAAATTAGAAAAGCTTCATTTATGAGCACTTTCTTCGTTGGTTTCTCTGGAAAGAGAAGAAGCACCAGGTCCAGGAGGGAGGAAGAGGAGGTGGAGCATCGGGAGGTTGGGCGGTGCGAAGGAGGGCTGCGGGTGTGGCGTGGTCGGCGAAAGAGGAAAATTTAGTTGGCTAAAAAGAGGGGAAAAATTAACAGAGGAGGGGCTAGAGGTGAGGCAGGAAGTTGGCGGAGGAGGCGACGGCAACGATTTGTCGGAGGAGAGAGCAAAGAGAGGCGGCAGTTTTCTGCTGTCAATGGACGATGAGAGAGAAAAGAGCAAAGAGAGGGAATTGCTCGTGACACTCCCTATTTACTCATCCACTCCCTCAATTTTTTTTAAATGACTTAAATATCCTCAATGGCTCAATCTAATCGGGCTAAAGCTAACATATGAGAAAATGACTCGAAAAGATGAAAATGGATCGGATACAGAGCGGATGTTGATCTTTCTATATCCGCATCCATAATTTTTTCCGAATACGGATACGAATACAGATGTGTTCGAATACGGATACGATTCGGATATTAAGCGGATACGAATACGGTTCGGATATTATCGGATACGGAGTCGAATATGAATATATTTTGTCGGATTCGGATTGTATTTTAATCTTTTTTTATTTATTTACCATAATAGGTTCTGTAAATATAATGATATTCATTATACTCATTGTCTATGTTAGAACTTCGTCAAGTTCAGTAGTAGTGCATGCAAATGAATATCTATTGTTTTTCATAATTTGAGCCGAAAGAGCATTTCTTTAAAATATGGAAGTTAATATTGATAAATTAATTTAAAATTAAACATTTTAATCCCAATAAATTGATTTAAAATTAACGTTTTATCGATAAATTTTAATTAAATTTAAATAATTTTGGCCTTCATATATTATCAGAATATTGATATCCAATTTCGGCCTTCATGTATGTACTGCCATATTTATTATCAATAAAATCGTATGGGCCACTTGCCAATAGAAAAGTTGTACTGTGTTTTATTTTTTGTGTTCTTATATTTTGTGTTATATAATTAATGAAGGGATATATTGCTTTATATATGATTAATTTGTTTGATATGCAATGGAATAGTGAATAGGAATTATATATTGGCTCTTTGCACCGTAGCAACCAGACAAAATCTCGCAAGCCCCATAACTCCATAAGCATTAAGTAATAAAATACATTGACACTCAGACTCAGTACACTTTCCATCTCGTTTCTGCCACAAAATATCCCGGATGCCAACTTTTTATTAACTTCTGAGTATTTCCTTTCTCTCTCTATTTTTGCGTCCGTGTTGTTCCCTTCGTCTTCTCCAAATCGGAGTTCAAACAACATGTTACCTCTCTCTGTTCACATGAAATCTGCTCCACTCGGCTTTTGTACTCACATTAAGTACTAAATTTGCTCTCCTCCGCTTCTTCTCCTGTTTCCTGCTAGCATTCTTCTCGCCTCTCGCCTCTTGGTAAGCCCCCAAAAGAGTACCTCAGATCCAAGCAGTAAAACTTAAACGGATATTCGAATTTTTAGACATTTCGGATACTGATATTTATCCGCATTCGTATCCGTATCCGCTCCAATATGTCTTCCCACATTCACATCTGCATCTGTTTAGAAAAATCCGTATTCGCATCCGTATCTGAACGGATGCGGATGTTAATATTCGAATTCGCTATTTTTCGGATTATCCGATCCGTTTTCATCCGTCAGGAGAGAAAATGGTATTTAGGTAAATTTGGGAGTGTTTGAGCAACTTTGGCGTGACCTGAACAATTCCTGCAAAGAAAGAGGAAGGAAGAAGACACGCGAAAGAAACTGATTAACGGATCAGATCGATTGATCGATCGTGAAATGAATTTAGATGGCTCAGATGCCGTGTCGCTGACAGAAAAAAAAACGGACTACGACACCCACGATTTTTAATTAATACTATAGACTATAGATTATAAGTGCTTTGTTTATTTTGCCGAACCAATGCATGGATGAACGTCATTTTTTCCCGAGTAAATTTTTTCAGAGGTCACTAAACTTTATCCATAATCCAATTTTAGTCACTCAATTTTAATTTGTCCCTCCACAGACCACTGAACTTCCAAATAATCCGAATTTAGTCACTTCCGTTACAATTCTGTTAGTTATTGACGTCTGGGACTCTGGTGACACAAATCAGCTCTTTTTTATTTTTTTCCCCTTTCCTTCTCTCAAACCCAACACCTTTTTTCTTTCTTCTTTCGTTGTTTTCTCTTCTGATAATGGCGCTATGCCATTTTCTTCACCAGAACCTTTGCACCCATCCTTGCTTCTCTTTTCATATCCCTTCTTTCTCTGTCGTTCTCCGCCTTACACTCTGAAGAAGGTGTCGTGGAAGAAGGGAAAAACCAACGATGAGCACATGAACAAGTAGTCGATAAAGTGTTGAATCTTTTACAAAGAGAAGCCTTTCGATGAGAATTTCAGTGGCAACGAGGATTACAACAACTCTAATGAAGTCGGCGATCCCAGGTAGCGAGGTCTTGAGATATACGAGTGGGTGATGGCGGTGGTGGGGCCCACCATAAATTTTATCTTTGTAGCTACCTCTTTGTTAGTTGTTTACCTTGATTGGTGCTGATTTCGTTAGGGGTCAACTGGAGAGATGAAAAGAGAAGCTAGAAGAGGAGAATGGTTTCTGGTATAGGAAATGGCATGGCGCCATTAATGATTGGAGAGAAAAGTCAAGAAAGAAAGAGGGGCGTTTGGGTCTGGGAGAAAGAAAGAGTAAAATAAAAAGAAGCTGATTTGTGTCACCTTATTTCACCTCCAAACGTCAATAACTAACAGAATGGTAACGGAGTGACTAAATTCGGATTATTTGAAAATTCAGTGGCCGTGGAGGGACAAATTAAAGTTGAGTGACTAAAATTGTATTATGGACAAAGTTTAGTGACCTCCCAAAAAATTTACTCTTTTTTTCCCTTACAAAAATAAAGACTTCTTCGGAAGATCATGTATGCCGAGCTGCCGACTGTTATAAATCAATTTTCTATAATTTTGTTTTGTGGCTGTTCGAATTCCCATTCAGTGGAAAAAAAAGAATAGGATAAAATGTCGCCAAACTTTTTTTTTTTTTTTAAATAAGGCTAGATGCTCTAGCCCAATCTATATGCGTTACTTTTAAAATAATGTCGGAGCCTCTACCTGTGCTGGACTCCAATGATCTTTGACGAAACTCGACTAGCAGTTATGATGCAAAATTTGACATACTTCAAAACAAATTTGACGAAACTCGACTTTGCTTATAGAGTTTATTGTTTCGTTCAATAAGTTTTACGGTTTATTGCTATCTTCTTGCTATTAGATTTTTTTTATGATAAGATGAGGATCAAGCATCCAAACTTATTTTCAAATTCACTGAGAGCAGATCGGCCAAGCAAATCACATTCACTGGTAGAAAAAGAGCTCAATGTAGCAAATGAAAAGGGAAAATTAGGGGAGAACAGCACACCAGATCCACCAAGCATTAAAGGAGCAAGTGTAAAGATGCAAAAAAAAAAAAAAAAAAACCTTCCTGGACATAGCTGTGGTAAACCAAGCGGAGATAGAGAGCCAGGAAATTAATGGAGCGACAGACCACATGAGCTTGAACACCAAGAACACATTGCAGACGGACCCTCGTACGCGACCCACATTGCCCATCCATCTTAGATTCGACGGAAGAGATGAAGTGGATCGAACGAATCAAGATAGAACTAAGGGAACGGAAGGCTGGGATGCGTTACTATTCATTGCATAAGCACTGTAGCGAGTAACAATTTGTCGTATGATATGATTGATTGATATTGATTTATCTAACATATGTATGTCGATGGGCGAGGCTACGTTGAGGCAAGCGTGGCCACTTGTCAGGCTTCATCTTCACAAATTAATGATCAAGTATTATGGGTTCCGTTTGGATCAAGTATTACGTTGAGGCAAGCGTGGCCACTTGTCAAGTTTTTTTCTAGGAGTAATTTATTATTATAAACAATTCAAATTTTTTACAAACTTACACACTTTTTAATACTTTCTGTCTAAAAATAGACTATTTTTCTTATTCCTAAGCAATTAAAACAGAGCCCATGGATGAGAGTGCTTAAGTTTGATATTTTTTTTATGTCTAGGCTTGTTAAATTTTTTGTAGTGATTCAAACGATAATTATATACTGATTCTATTTATTGGTTTGTATAAAGTGGAAATCCATTACAATCTATATAAAATGTGTAACATCACATGGTGGGGCTACATGCATTTTTTTGTTTTGCCTAGCAGCTTGTTTCTAATTTAATTATAAAAAATATGCATAACATTAGAATAATAAGGTTTGGATTGCTTGTAATTTTTTTTATGTGGTTAGCTTATACTGTGATAATTAATTAACAAATTAAACTAGAAACTACAATGATCTCCATATTACATATTGTTTTTAAAGATATATAATGAGAAAATTATATAACGTTTGAACTATGCATTTGTGCAATAATTATTCCTTGTGTTGAGGATTATAATGATTTTTTTTGTTCCTATAATATTTAGGCAAAATTTTATAATTATTATATTTTTATTGATCAGATGAAAAAAAATGCATTTTGTAATAGAACTCATTTAAATAGGTTTTAAAAATAATTTTAATTAAAATTACTCTTTTTTGTAAATTTTGTTTCTTAATATTATATTTAATATTTTATTAGAAATGTTAAAATATAAGCGATATGGACGGAGTTCTATCAATCTGACTTTATCTCAAATTCAGAAGTCGAAATAACTAATCGTGTAATGTGACCAAATTTTACATTTTTTTTAAATAAAATATTACGATTTTTAAAATTTCTCCATTTAATTAATTCTTAACGTTCCAATAACTTTTTATTAAAGAATATGAAATATAACTTAAAAAATTTTAAAAATATAAAATTTAGTTAGCAAGGAGATTTAAACATATAGACACATAATGGGCTCGTTTGGATCAAGTGGGAATTTGAGGAATTTTCTATTCCTAGGCATAAATTTATTATAAACAATCCAAACTCATCACAAAATTACACACTTTCCAATACTTTATGCCTTGGAATTGGAAATTTCTCCTATTCCTAAGCGATCCAAAAGGCCCCAATGATCGGTCACTCAAATATTTTGAAATTGATATCTAATCTGCTCTGTGTAATTGCTTTGAACGAAACTAAAATAATTTTCTTGTGTGTCATATGTCGTATGAAGAACCAGCTCTTGGTCTCGTGACAAAGAGTAATATATCTTGAGTGAAAGGTCGCAAGTTCAAAGCCCGACCGGAGGATCTTTCATAGATATTTAATTTAAAAATAAGTTAGGTGTCATAGACCCAATTTATCTTTAAAAAAAAATGTATGTCGTATTATATGATTTATTGATGATATTGATATCTAACAACCGGAGTTTGATTTGTACATGTGAAACGACATATGACCAAACATATGTATATAAAAAAAAGGTAATATGCTGATGAATTGATTATAATTAAGTAATTATCTATTGGTATATTAACTACAAACTATAAACATATATGTAGTATGCACCATTTAGTCTGTAAAATTTAATATAATGATCCGAGTTACAAGGAGTCTGAAATGCGTGTAACACTTGTTGGGAAACCATTTTCTCACATGATTGGAGAAATATATACAGTTACAGTTACATAAAATTGGGTTCACAACTATTGTTACCTGGTACTCCGGATAGACGGAAGTACCTGTACCGGGTACGTCTCCGGTACGTACTATTATCACGTGGCGTATCTGAATCAGAATTTTTTAATAAATTTGATCAGGCGGGTACGGTCTGGTAGAGAGAGACGAAGCTGGCACACCAGATCCAAAAAAGCATGAATTTCATTCAGCTTCTTCATCGCAACCTATATATACTGGTCAAAGTATTGCTAAAAACACATTGGGGCCGTTTGGATCTTCATGGAATTTTGAGAAATTTCATCTTCCTATCATAAATTTATTATAAACAATCCAAACTCTTCACAAAATTACACATTTCCCAATAAATTTATTCCTAAAAATTACAACTTCTCTAAATTTTTCCCAAATTCTTAAGCGATCCAAGCGGCCCCATTGTGGGACTGAGCAATCCCCATAAACCGGATGAATTTCACCCCTCTATTCCTGTTATTGTCTCCATTTCAAATGGTAATGGATGTGTCAATTACCAGAAATTTAGTTTGCCTTTTAAATTATTTGAGTATCTTTCCAAATTCATTTGGATATAGAATTATACATTAATTCTCAAAAAATTATAAGAAATTTAATGATAAATTTTTTTTCAATTATTGACTTATAAAATTATTAAATAATTTTTTGAACCTCATACTTTTTTAAGAAATTTCTCTAACGGTCCAAGCGTGTTGATATTAGTGTTTATGTCATTTATTTGTGTAAACTCAAAATTTAAGTCATTTATTTGTGTAAATTTCAAACCTTAACTAAACAAAATTATGTTATACACATTATATTTTATAATATAATATAATTATATATCAATAAAATATTCAAATAATATATATATATACATATCGTCATATCAAATATCAAATATCAATATCAATGAATAAATTTGTCGCATTTTTGCAACAGGGACCCGGACCAGGCTGGATCCGTGTGATGCTACTTTATAAAAAAAGTTGCACACGCGAAGTACAATGTATAGAAAAGAGAGAATTTCAAGTCAAACAAAGGAGAGGAGGAAGCCAGAAACACTGGAAAATGCCAAATTCATTGCAAGAAACCAACAGACAAGTTTTTTTAATTTGTCTGCTCTTTCTAGTGTGCTGCTCTCCGTGGCATTTAGTGGCAGCTAGAAATCGAATCAAGTACCTCCCGGGGTTCAATGGTTCCCTTCCTTTTGCTTTAGAAACCGGGTATATTATATATCGTCTTCTAGTCCCCTAATCCCCTCTCTTCTTTACTCGGTTTGTTTCATGACAATTCAATTTCTGTATCCATCTCAGAGAGGAAAACTCCAGAAACCAAAATTCGAAAGGTTTCACAAAGCTTCTATGTCATTTTTAAATTCTTACAGCTAGTTACCGTAGTCCCTCACTTTCCCCCAGAATGGAGAAAGAAAATGACAAATGTTGGGTTATCTTAGGCAAACCTTTCGGAAACAAGTTTTGCCTGAGGATTCAATTTTCTTTTGCGGATTTTGAATTCTCTTCTAGATCATCTTAAGGTTCAGATCAATTTCACTGGTTTCATGTAAAGGAAGAACATTCCAGTAGAAATAATTTGAATTGTTGGCCCCAAATCAGTTAGAATTTGATTGATGAATTGAAAATTGATGTAATCATGTAAACACTTGAGCAGCTACTTGGAGGTGGATGAGGAGAAAGGGGTGGAGCTTTTCTACTACTTCATCGAATCACAGAAAAATCCAGAGGAGGATCCTCTGTTGCTATGGCTGACAGGTGGCCCTGGTTGCTCCGCTTTCTCAGGATTGGTCTTTGAGATAGGTATAACTTTTGATGTTATGCTTCTGTTTATCCCATTTTAATATTTTTTTTTCAAATTTTTTTTGCTACCAAAACATGCTCAAATGCACGAAAGAGATAACAGTTACCATTGTTTTCATATTCTTTTTTTGAATTATATGAAAAAAAAATTGATAATAAATTATTAACTAAATATTTATGTAGTCTTTAATATGTGGATAAATAGTTGTGTTCCATTTTTGAGCTATATGATTGAAATGTGATGTGCAATACAGGGCCACTTCGGTTTGATATTCAAGGGTATAGAGATGGCCTACCTTCCCTCTTTTATAATCCTGATTCTTGGACCCAGGTTCCCTCTTTCTTACAAATTTAATTCTGTTTTTTGGTAGCATGTTTTGCTGGAGCTTAATAATATTTTCCGTAGTGCTCAACAGTCACAAAAACATTTAATAAGAAAAATGGTTATAAAACTTGTTCCATTGGACTCGACCAACTCAACACAAAAACCTTATAACTTAAGTAAAAATCATGTAAAATACTTCATTTAAATTTGAGGATTATACATAAATTGGGGGTGAGGCCTTATTCTGAAGTGTGAAGTTAATAAGCAGGACGTCTACACAATATAGGAGACAACATATTTTCAGATAACTAGTGGGAGGAAATTGATTACTGTGATTGAGGGTGCAGTATCTATAATTTTGCTATTGAATTACTCTGCCAGCTGGAGTCTCTTAAATTATAATTTTTTCTGTGCCACTTTGCATTTATAAATTATAATGGTAAAATTTAAAATTCCGTCAAAATCAACAATAAAGGGAGCATAGTTTATGAAGAGCAATAGAATTGATTCAGGATAACGGATGTGATTTGGAATTTTGGATACAATTCTGGTCTAGCACCAGATCTGTCCGGTCTGGAATATGTTCTGTAGCAGCCAAATTGAGATTAATCTCTGTTCTTCATTATCTTTTTTTCTTCACTGACTAAGTGTTGAATGTAATAAAAACAAATAGGTGAGCAGTGTAATATTTGTTGATTCACCAGCTGGGACTGGATTCTCTTATTCACATACACCAGAGGGATTACGGACATCTGACACTGAGACTGTTCATCGGCTCCTAAAATTTCTTTTTAGGGTATATATATCTTTTATGGCTATATTGCTATTTTGAATTGAAAATTTCTAAGCCAAAATCCTACAAAAAATACCTACTTTTCATTAAATTACCATGCCATTTACATTGGCTCCTAATTTTTTTTAGGGTATATATATCTTTTATGGACATATTGCTATTTTGAATCGAAAATTTCTTAGCCAGAATCCTAAAAAATTATCTACTTTTTTTCTTTACATTACCATGCCATTTACATTGGAAGAACAAGGATTTGTTCAATAGAAACTTCTGTTTGCTGAGTTTTGACAATTATGATTTATGAATGGAGCAACATCTAGTTTTCAAGTAATTGAAAGAATTTAACCTTTCAGTCTCCAAATCTAAGATAGGCCCAAAATGTGAATGAGAACTCGGATGTTTTCTCCATTGTAGTTTAGAGATGAATAAGAGTAAAAATTAGGATCCTTTTTATATTAATCAAAGAGGTTCTTTTACATATAAGATCCTCAACTTTAAATACATAAAGTAAATAACTCAACACTCCCCTCATGATAGCCGATAGATATCAATCATCCCCATCTTGTTATAAGATCCTTCAAACTGCTTAGAACCTAAACACTTCATCATTCAGTTGTTCCTTGATGAACAACCAATCAATCTCCACATGTTTGGTGTGATCATGCTGAACTAGATTGTTTGCAATATTAATGGTTGACTTGTTGTCACACCAAAGTTGCAAAGACTCTCATCGAAACACGAGCAAATGATTGGTTTTTTGGACATAACTCCAACATGCTTGACCCCATCTTATCTTCAAATGAAAAAAAATACCCAGTCATTTATTTATGAAAATTACTTCTCTCACTGTTCGATTTGTAATAATTACTACCCTAATTTTTAATCTTACATAATATAATTTTGAGTGCAAAATGATTATAATATAATGATCCTATCATTTTTATTGCTACTTGCATTAGATTATTAGAATTTTTTGTCATCTTTGCACTGCTTTGGTGGGAGACAAAAAGTTAGAGATCAAAATTTTTTCCATTATATTCTATTTATCAAACATATGTTAAAGATCTATTTTTAACAGTACTAGTGATTCGGTTTAAGAATTTGGTGTCGTTAATTATAAATATTATTTTAAATAATTATTTAATATTAAATTTATTATTTTTTAATATTACATTTATTGATTTTGTTGTGCCCGGGCTTAATTAAGTCCTAAATGCGCCACTGGTTTAGAGAGGAATTAGAGTAAAAATTAGGGATTATGGCCTCCTAACAGAGGCTCTCTTTTTATATTAATCAAAGAGATTCTTTTACATATAAGACCCTGAACTTTAAATAAATAGCATAAAGTAAATAACTCAACATTCTAATAACAGAAATAATTAATAAATAACTTTTGTTAATGTAGTGGCTTGAGCAGCACCCGAAGTTTAAGTCAAATCCTCTCTATATAGCTGGTGATTCCTATTGTGGCATGATCATACCTGTGCTAACACTTGAGATCGCTTTAGGTAACTTGTAATCATTCTTTCCTTTTTCTTGAGGAAAATGAGTTCATTATTTCTTATACTAATTTATGAGCTTACCGGCACTAATCTTTTCAAACTACATGAGATGTGCACTAACCTCACCGGCACAACATTTTCAGTTAATTGCTGATATGCTTGATCCATTCTGCTTTGTCCTTCTATCATTTACAGCTAAAGAGTTCAATGAAGCACCATTTAATCTCAAGGTTTGCAGATTTTTATAGCATAAGCGGGAAACTCTCCTTTTAATTCTCTATTAGTTTTCTATTACCACCCCTCTCAAGCTAATTAATCTTAATATTTTTTTTTTGACACATAAAGGGTTATTCGGCTGGCAACCCCTTAACAGACCATAATTTTGATCGTGATGGCACGATTCCATTTCTTCATGGAATGGCTCTTATATCTGATGAACTATATGAGGTACTGGAAAATAAGTTTAAAATTACAAAGAGGCATTCATGGTTGGCAACTTTTGTTTTGTCAATCACATTACAAAACAAATCCAATTATCACACTAAATATCCAAATCAGCAAAACCAAATATGTTCTGAAGTTAACCTCAACAGAGACAAAAATTAAAGATTTAATATAATTAGTTTTTCAAACTTTGATTCTGAGTTTATACTAGTAATTTATAGGGTACTAAATTGAATTAATTAAGTATTAGTTTCACAACCGTTGACCACTGGGGTTACCCATCCATTAGAAGTTTTATATAATATACACTATCATGAAATAATTGTGAGCAAAGTTAAATATGTTAATAAACAATATATTCATTGCCTAACTTTTTAAATGTCATGTGCAGTTGACAAAGAAAAGCTGTTCTGGTAATTATGCAAATCCTAGTAACAGTAACTGTGTAAAACATCTTGATGCTGTGGAAGAGGTGCGACTTTGTTAAGTACCTTTTTAAACAGAAGAAATCTAACTCTATTTGGAAAAACAATATGCAACTTTCCTATGTCCAAAGTAGAACAAATTTCATGTGTGCCAAAGGTTCAAGGTTGGTACCCCTGCTGGACTTGATGTAAAATTAAGTACAAAATTCTGGGTTAATTAATAATTCAGCTAATTGACCCTCAATTGCACAGTTTAATTATGACTTAACAAGCTAAGCCATCATTGAGCCCAGCAAACTTTTAAGCCTTTCTGCACCAGCAAATGCACCCCTTCATCCTGTGCTCCTCATTCTTTTTACCCAAAAGAACATTAATGATGAAACAATGGCACAAATTGTGACCTTTCTGTTTCACACTCACGAATGGGCCCTAGTACAATAGAACTTGCATATTCAACAGAAAGTACAATGAGGTTTTATCCTTAGTACAAATCACATGTTTGATTTAAGTATTCAAAATCATTTTTTTCTGTTAACTACTTGTTATTTTTTATCAACCAGGTCATTAAAGATGTAAATAATGATCATATCTTGGAAGCCAAGTGTGAATTCTATAACCTGAGATTTGGTAAAATTAGTATAAAGAAAACTGGAAAGGAATTTTATGATGAAGTTCGTTTTGATAACTCTGGTCTGCCTTTGGAGTGCAGAGTTATGCTTCACCCTTTATTTCTTTCAATATCCATTTTTCTTTCCTTTTGATAAATTGATGAAGATATTTGTAATGTTCATGGCTGATATAAAAAATATGACAGTTTGGATGGGTTAGGATAAACTTAATACTGAGGTAAAATTGGGGTATATTTAAAATGGTCTCCAATCATCTCAGGTTAGCTGATACCAACTTTAAGTTGTGGAACTAATCAAAACCATATAATAAAAGAAAAACCGCATGCATATTTACTGTTTAAAAGTTTCAATTGCAAACCTCATTGATCTGTGTTTTAAGAATGTTATCTGAATTGTATCATATATTCCATCCAGGAGTATGGATACCTTATTTCAAAGTTCTGGGCAAATAATGATACTGTTAGAGAGGCTCTTGGTATTCGTAAGGTACATAAGCTATAATTTTGAAAGATACAAGCTATTTGAAAGATGCAAGTTTTTAAGAAAATTGTGCATTTCTTGTAGGGCACGGTTGGTGATTGGAATAGATGTAGACGTAATTTACCGTACACATCAGATATCCATAGTGCAATTCCATATCATCTTGCTGTCACCAATAAAGGTTACCAAGCACTTATTTATAGGTGAATGAATCCTCTTTCTGTGAAAATGTTTCTTCTTTTGCAAGTATATCCATTTTTATCTGTCAGGGACAAATAATGTACTGAAGTTGTGTGTATGCAGCGGTGATCATGACAGGTTTATTCCACATGTTGGCACGCAAGCTTGGATACGATCCCTCAATTTCTCGATTACAGATGATTGGAGGCCTTGGTATGTTGGTGGCCAAGTAGCAGGGTAAGATTGTGTGTGAAAATAGTGATTCCAGAATATTCTTATACAAATTCAGATAAAGAGGGTTACATAGATAATTACCTAATTTTAGGTTCACGAGGAAGTATTCAAACAACCTCACATTTGCTACTGTAAAGGTAATGCTATTTGAACTTGAAATTAAGAACATATCAGAGGTTCATAGGATAAATCTTTGATCATTGGAATGCATCTTTAGAAGAAGAAATTAAATTAGCTTATATCTAATTCGTTTTCCATTTTTGTCAAACTTTCCTTCTAGGGTGCCGGGCACATGGCTCCAATGTACAAACCAACTGAATGCCTCGCCATGTTTGGAAGATGGCTTTCTGGTGTACCACTTTGAGAATGTTTGCACCGGAAGTAAAACATTAAACTGAAACCATTCAAATTTTATAATTTTTTTCACATTAAAAAAAAATCTTACCATTATCCCCTGCACTTTAGATTTTCTTGTAAATTATTACTTGTAAGTGCAAAATATGAAAAACGAAAAGCAAAAGATAAGAATAATTGGTTTGTGCAATAGCTACGCTGGCAGAAAGATTCAGGCACCTTGCATGCATATCCACCATTGGTATACGCAAGTGTCCTACCACCTAGCGAACAAAATTGTTGTGCACATTTGTCAATATTATAATTTCACAGTGATCCCCACAACAATTCCATTTGATAGACATCAGAAAAATTAATATGTGAATATATGTCATAGGCAAGAACCTGATTAATTTGAGAATAATTTCAAAAGGTAAGAAGAAAAAACTGATAGAACATCTTAAACTGTTCACAAACAACTAAGAAACAGTCTAAACTTAAAAGTGGAATTCCACAACTACCATAAATTTCTGATAAGATATAGCCAGCAGACTAACATGAGTGAACTTTATTTATCATTCCCTATGGAGTAATTTTGAAGCTTATCCATCTCTGCCATGCTCCTCTTTTTATACACGACCTAAGATTTATTTTATGTAACATGTTAAATAGATTAGAGCTGCAAAGACGAACACAGAACAAATTCTAAATGGGAAAATATTCATTTATTTTAGTGGAAACCAGTAAAACTTATTCCTTCAATAAATTAGAAATAGGATTCCACCAATAGGGCCTCGAGATGGGTACTGACTTACTGTCAGCTCAAACAGTAAAGAAAATTACTCACTGGCGCATATTAAGAAAAGAAAAAGGGTTGTTCGTGTTTCCCCAAAATCTGAGTTCTTATCAGATTACTCATCCAATGTAATTGGAATTAAGCCATATCAAATTGGCTTGAGACATAATTTATAATCATAAACAATATATGAATCAAGATGATCAGTTAGAACATTACCTGTTTTATTCAAAAACCAACCGAAAAGAGTGGCAAAGGAACGCTGGCCACATGCCAAGGCACTGGCTACAGCTTAGCACAACACCCTGCTAAATGCTGAATAAACAACTTAGTTTTCTTTTGATATTCCCTATCATATTCTTACTGAAGCTAATAACAAAGCAAATGTTAATACTTTCAGTCGCATAAAATAGAGTTAGATCAAATAGTAAATATAATTCTCAAAAAGGATCATGAAATAAAGAAGATCAAATTGCATGAGTTTCTTTTTCTATTTGACCTGGCATATGACTTTCTAACCTAACTTTGGTAATCAGCATTAATATAAAATTCATGAATGCACTGAGAAAACATAATATAAACATTAATATAAATATCAGTCTAAGTTTAAATGTAAGACAGACGATTAATCAATTAAGGGCAAAATTGTCATTTTCAAAACTATTTGATCACTTAGAGAAACTGCGTTAATTCATTTAAAAATGTATAGTGTCATTATGTATATAAAACACAGTCATGTACCAAAGCCTCTTTGTTTTTGTTCTTACTGCAAGAGTGATTTAGGAATGAGATGGAGTCATTTAAGTAGCTAAATTGAGCATTATTAGTCTCATTTCATTGGAGCTTTACAATTCTATCAGCAATGGTATCAATCAATGAGTGAGATCATAAGATGTAAAATTTGACCAGTTCACAAGTTGTATAAACTTTAATAACGATAACAAAGATGGTCCCCTAATGCATATCCTGACCAAAAGTGCCTCAAGAGCACTAACCTCAAAATAGGAAAATATTAAAGTCATTCCTTCATAGATTTGCCAGTAAAGCCACTATTAAAGGAAAGTGATGTGCATACAGAGTTCAAATTAGAAAACCTAAACAAAAAAAAGTTTGTGCCAATGATAGGATGAGCAATTATACACTTTTATCTCGAATTGCTATCTTTTCAAAATCCTAAGATATCATTTAAAAAAGAAATTAGAATGTCATAAGCAATAAATCCAACAATTTCTGTTTGCGGAATCGGAAGCATATGCTCAGCTCAGTCACCAGAAAAAATTTGCTATTCTATTTAAGTAACAATTAATTTTATGCAAAATTGGTGCAAAGCAAGACATGAAAGAAAATAATACGTAATAAATTCTTCATGTAATTTGAGCCATGACAAGCAACCATTGTCCTCAAACCGCCAACACAAGTATTTGCTGATTTTAGGTGATACAACATTATACAAAGAGGATTGGTTTTGAGTACCCATACCAAAACCTTTATCAATTTGTAGCAAATTAACATGTTTACTATAACATATATGAAATAGATCAGTACAGAGGCTAGGTTTCAAGCTAATACAGAGGCAAATTAAGCAACTAAAGCCATCAACAATCATACGAGCTGCCATCTCGGCCAACCATAGCAACTTAACACATAATTATATATAATTATTCCTTACTATTTACTCAAGTACTTAAATTGATCAATCCCAACGTAACCTTACAGTTATTCATCGTCCCTTTACCTTATTCCAACAGAATCAATCTATTTCCATTCCATATTGCCTAATAACCCGAATAGCTTATCAAACTGCTGCAAATTCAAATTCTACTCACCCATATACCATAAATTATTTCAAATAATTTCTCAACATCAATTAAGCAACCATAGTCATATATACCAAACACGCATACTAAAACTCTTTACAAACCAGTCCTTGAAACTCGAGGTACACATCAGACCTATACTAGACAACATCCCCAGACACCATCTCTGCCATCTTCCTAACCACTGCCTCGGTTCCTTCTCTTATCATCACCACCTAGTTCCTCTTAATTTCTTTAGGAGTGGTGTGAAGTGGGTCCCCGAGAGAGAAGAGAGAAGGAGAGTGGGGAGCGGCGGTAAAGTCCATCTTGTTGTGATAGAAACGAAGAGAAACAAATAAGGCTTAGCTAATGTAATAAAGATATCCGTTGTCATTCCAAAAATTCCAGCCATTTGATTTATTCTGAAAAGTTCAGAATGGGTATGTACGGAATGGAGAAATTCCACACACCTAAGTAAATAACTGTGACAAATAACGAAGAAACTAATAGATTTAGGCAAAGGTTTAAATAGCGGATAGCGGGTTGGTAGCGGACAACCTCATGTTATAGCGGATAGCGGTCATTTAGCGGCCGCGATAGGATCATAATGGACATGTACAAATGTACTTATTTATTACATCATATACATATTTTTAGTTAAAAATTAAATATCATTTTACATTATATGCATGTTATGATAGTTAAATTTAACACATACACTTTACAATCAATTATTGCAATAGACAAATCTCATTGTACTTAATATTATATCATGTAAGTCAGAAATATGCCAAAGCTATATTGGTAATACTGATTTTATACTAGCAAGTAATAAATTGTGTCGCTATATTTCTCTAAAATATCATTATAATGCATCTATATTTTGCTAATTTTTACTATTATAGTCACCATAAAAAATAAAAGGCCAAAAATAAATATAATTTTAAGTAATATTACTATATATCAATGAACACCGCTATAGCGGCACTTTTAGTTTAGCACCGTAGCGATCTACCAAGTCGTACCACTATAGCAGAGCTATTGCGGTTCATAGCGGAGCTATTTAAATCACTGTCATTTAAGTAAGAAGCAAGATAAAAAAAGAGCATATTTGATATTCGAATATTCGATTTGATAACATACTATTCCTCCTCTGCTTCTGGTAAATCAAAGGACAATATCTCACCTTCGGCTAGAGAAGAAATGAGAAAAACTAGAAAGCCTATAGGCTGACGCCACATATCCCACCCCAAAAACCATAAAAACCATATTTGGACTGTGGCTACTTATTTATGTCCCTCCACGTTGCTATTCCAATTTTCGGACTTTAAATCAGATGGTTGAGATATTTCAGGATTAAATTAATTGATCAAAGGGTCCAAAAGTAATTCAGGTCTTAATTTTATATATTTGCAGATTTCAGAATTAGTCACATTTTGATTCTCTGAGTTCAGATTTTGTCATCCAATATTTCATTAATTGATTCACATATCTTTGGATAGTCTTTACTGTTTTCTTAAAATCATGATAACAAGTTAACAACTAAAGTCCTTTTTATTCCTTAATCATACAATCGAATCATCTCGATTGATGTTATCTTGTTTTATACCAACGTAGCTAAATATTCAATTAAATCATTATATTACATAATTTATCGGACAAAATTTTAACGGATGTTATATATCTTCTTTTTATATTTTTCTGATTTTGCCTTCTTCGCATTAATTCAAATTGACTAAAGGTAATGAATTATATTAATTACATGAAAATAATTGTGCTTCAGAATTTTTTCATTGTCACTCTAAGCAAGAGTTTAATTTTCTACATTCTGATATTGAATCTAATCAAATTATATTATAATAATTAATAAATCATATTGTTTATACTCAAGAATTGAATGTACTATTTAACTCAAAATTGGATAGATATTTGATTTAAATTGGTAATTTTTTTTAAATAAGTAATAGGATTAAAAAATGGCACCGGATGCGATGTGCACGTGATCAAAGTCAATGGCGTTATCTGACAGCGGTAGCTTAGCTTGCACATGCGAAATGACGCATCAACACTTACCAGCTAATTAAATCTGTCCAGATTATGCTGATGAATTGATTCTAATTAACTATCTATTGATATAAGCATGATCAATATACCTTTAATTCTATAAAATTTAACAGAACGATTTTTCATGTAATCGATGGGAATCACTTTCTAATGAGAAATGTGAATTGTTTAAGACCATCTCTAAGATTTTATCATTTTCATCATCTTCAGCTTTCTATTAATGAGGACACTCGTTAATTAATATAAGGATCCTAGGGAATGATGGAATGATAGAATCCTGGAGATAATGTGTTTTTTTATTTTTGGTAAGAATTATCCACACGTTATCCCTTCTCCTTCACTCCTTTCCATCCTTGTGCTTCGTTCCTCCTTAATATGTAACTTCAACAATTACATATCAACTTCAACCGTTACATATTAAGTATCATTGATTATCCTACCTCTCTATTAACTTTTAAAGTTAATATACATAACTGTTAAAGTTAATATATATAATTGTTCTATTTATATATATTAAATGTTAATATATATAACTGTTGACGTTAGTATCGTAACTGTTGAAGTTAATATATATAATTATTCTAGTTATATATATTAACTGTTAATATATATAACTGTTGAAGTTAATAACGTAACTGTTGAAGTTAATATTTATAACTATTGAAGATATCGTAACTATTCTAGTTATATATATTAACTGTTGAAGTTAATATGTAATTGTTGAAGTTAATGTCGCTCTGTGTCGCTCCCTCCGTCCCCTCATCGAAATAAAGAAAACGCGTTAATAATCCCCTCATACTCACTTCTTTCTTTTTTTTTTTTGGAATGCAATTAATGTAACTGCTGGGGATGATGAGAATGATGAATATTGAAGATGATCCTGAGAATTACTTACTATCATTTCAGAGATTCCATCATCCCCATATCTTTATTAATTATCTAACATTCTCATTAATAGAAAAGTCCAAAAAATAAGAAATCATCTTCATCGTCCGCATCCCTCTTTTTTTTTCTGGTCCCATTAGCACCTTTTCTTATGCTCCAGAGTTTGTTATTTCATTTAAAAAAAAAAGAATCTCGGCTTATTAATTACTATCATATTCCTGGTGTCCGGTTTAAAGTATTAATTTATATAAGCACGTGCAATCATCATTAAAAATATGGCACTGGATGCGATCTCGATGTGATCAATCCCATTGGATATATAGTACCCTTATATATATGCCAACAGGATCAAAGTAAATGCATTATCTTACAGCGGTAGTTTGACTTGTACATGTGAAAAAATGCATTTTTCCACTTACCGGCTCAATCTAAAGATTATGCTGATGAATTGATTATATATATATAGATATCTATTGGTAAAGCATGCTGTATGCACGATCATTTATGTATACCATTAAGTCTATAAATTTAATGTTATTTTAATTTCGAGTTGCATGTAACCTTAGGAATTACTTTCTCAGTTCATTGAAGCAATATCTACAGCTACATTACATACAGTGCCAAGAAAGAAACATAAGCTCAGAAGTCGGAAGTACAAGAAAATTATCCAGTTTTTTATTTACGCCACAATAATATTGCAGGAAAGCGACAGACCAGTTTATTAATTGGAGGCTGGAGCATTATATTTATTTACATTTACATGTAAATTAAGCCAAAGAACTCAGGGAAGTAAGTCGACAGTACAGACAAAGAAAGAAGGTAAACACCATGAAACCTTTAACGCCTGCGTCTGACAGACTGGTTCTCTTTTCTCTGGTGTTTTTACTGTGCTGTTCTCCATGGCGCTTGGTCGCAGCTAAAAAGCGAATCGAGTACCTCCCGGGGTTTGATGGTCCCCTTCCTTTCGCTTTAGAAACCGGGTATGCATGCGCTCTTCTATTTCTCTTTCTTCTCTACTCGTTTAGCTTCAAGATAATATACTTGCTGTATCAATCTCAGAGATGGAAAACCTAGTTAGAAAAATTCAAAAGGTATCAGAAAGCGACTACTTGCACTTCTTGTTCGATGCTTACAACTATCCACCTCAATGGAAAATAAGAACATGACAAAGGTTTTGTTAAATCTTGCGCGCAGACAGAAGTTCTGCTTGAAAATTTAATTTGCTTTTGGAATTTGAATTATATTTTAGAATCTTAAATTTCAGATAATTTAACAAAGGTCTCATTGAAGTAGTAAAAATATTCCAAATTTTATTCAAACTTGCATTACAATATTTTTTTATTTTTGGCCCCATACACTTTGCTACGCCATTTTTTTTCATTAGTACCTGTTAAATATTGATTATTAGTACCGGTTTTCAAACGGTACTAATAATAGGGGTACTAAAGATAATTAAAAACCGGTACTTAAAATCCGGTACTAAAAACGCGCTGGAATTCATGGAAAAAAAGGCGGAGATCTTTAGTACCGGTTTTTAACTAATAACCGGTACTAAAGATGGTACTAAAGATGACATCTTTAGTATCGGTTATTAGTTAAAAACCGGTATTAAAGATCCTCGTCATTTTTTTATATTTACTATTTTTAGTACCGGTTTTTAGGCTAATAACCGGTACTAAAAATTATTGTAAAAACAAAAAAAAAATTTAGGCTAGCGCTCTTTTTTTCAAATTAACAAAAATTCAAAATCTATATATTATACAAATAATTTACATACACAATTCATACACAATAAAATAATTAATAATTAACAAAATTAATAAATTTTTCGGATTTTAACCAAATTATACAAATTTCAGATTTTTTAACCCAATTTCAATTATAAAAATTTTGGGTATCAACCCAATTTCAAAATTCATTAACAAAAATTAATCTTAATTTATCGGATTTAACCATTTAACACAAATATTTAACCAAAATCCATTAGCAGTGAGAGAATGAGGTTCCTTACTCGTCGTAGAGGTGGCGAAGTTGCGTCGAGAAAGAAAGAGCAATGAGAGAATAGAACAGTCGAGTCGAGTGAGAGAGAGAGAGGCGGTGGAGAAGGAGGGAGATACAGTGGATCGAGAGGGACCGGAGAGGCAACGTGGAGAGAGAGGAGAGGCGGTGGAGAGTATATCAAGAGGAAGAGGAAGAGATGAGAGATAGAGAGGAGGCAGCAACTAGGTTTTGAACTTAGAAAAATTTTCACGCAGAGAGAGGCATCTTATATTGGTTTTGGTGGCATTTTATTTTAAAAAAATTAAATTGATTTTTAGTACCGGTTTTTTATTAAAAATCGGTACTAAAAATAGTATCTGTAGTACCGGCTTTTTTAAAAAACCGGTACTAAAGATAGACAGAATTTTGTTTTGTTTGACAACCCTTTAGTACCGGTTTTTATTAAAAACCGGTACTAAAGATAGACAGAATTTTGATTTTTTTGACAACCCTTTAGTACTGGTTTTTTTTATTAAAAACCGGTACTAAAGATAAACCCTTTTTTTATTTTTTTTGCCAATATTAAAAAAACCGGTACTAAAAATAAAATCTGATAATTACGAAATTACCACCGACTATTTTTTATACCGGTTTTCTTAAAAACAGGTACTAATGTGGCGGTACTAAAATTTCTTTTTGGCATAGTGATACTAACTACGATTTGATTGATGAAAATTGATACAAACACTTGAGCAGTAACTTGGAGGTGGATGAGGAGAAAGGGGTGGAGCTTTTCTACTACTTTGTCGAATCAGAGAATAATCCAGGGGAGGATCCTCTAATGCTATGGCTGGCAGGTGGACCCGGTTGCTCCGGTCTCATAGGATTGGTCTTTGAAATAGGTAATACTTCTAAGGTTTACTATCTGTGAATTTTATATATTTTAATTTCTATATCAAATTTCTTTTGGCCCATAACATGCTCAAATGCACCAAATTAAGAGATAACAGTTACCGTTATTGTCCTATTCTTTCTCTATAAGTAGTAAGCAAAATAAAATTAACATTTGGTATCTGTGGTTGGATCAGAGTTGATAAACAACCTAATTAATTAAATTATAATATCTATTTTCAACATTTGTCAATTATTGAGTATTGACTTCTGTGTCAATGAATAGTTCTTGAGAATGGCTAACGTGCCATAGATGGCACAGAGGGTCATGTGTCATAGAGTCGTTTTTCGACATCCATAATTTCAAACGGTCGATCCGAACTGTTCAAGTTATTCACCATATTAAAATACCCTTGGAGATCAAATTTTACATTTTTTCGAATTTTTTTGCTATTTATTATGATATTTTTAAAAAACGTTATATTTCAGACCTTCCAATTTGAACATATCAAAATAAATAGCAAAAAAATTAAAAAAAATGTAAAATTTGGTCTCCAATTATATTTCAATATGGTGATTAATTTGAACGGTTTGAATTGACCAATTGAATTTTCGAATATTAAAAAATGACTCAAAAAATATATCTATGGCATTGCCATCTATGGCACTTTAGCCCACCTCTAGTTCTGTTCCATTTTTTGTTCTTATTATATGATTCAAATTGAAATGTTCATGCACATTGCAGGGCCACTCAGTATTGATCTTCAGGGGTACAGAGATGGCATACCTTCCCTCTTATATAGACCTAATTCTTTGACCCAGGTTCTCTCTATGGCTGTAAAAATTAATAATGTTCTTAGTAGAATGCTTCACTGGAATTTAGTGATATTTTCCTTAGCCATATCATGTCCGAATACTTTATTTAATTTTTAAATGGAGCAAACAATTATACAAGATAGGAAATATATATATATATAGAGAATGGCTAATGTCCTTTGGATAGGACAGAGGAGTTGTCCTATTTAATTTTTGGCCGTTGGATGTCTTTAAGATCCGCGCTAAGATTGAAGTAGAGGGATGAGATAGAGGCGCTGAAGAGAGCGAATCATATTATAATTTCTCCGTTTCCGTTAGCTCCTCTCCGTTTCCTGTCCTTCTATTCTCTCTCCGTGCGATGGAAACGCTCCTCAGAAATAAAAAAGGAAAATCTTTCCTTCTCAAAACTCTCCTTTGTCGCGCGCAAACCCTTGTCTTCGTCTCAAAGTTGTGGGACGATCGTGCGTCATCGGTTCGAGCCATCGCTGTGTTTTTTTTCCCTCGAGACCTGAATTGATTTCAAAGGTTTACACCTCGTGAACACCCAAGCAGTGCCACCGTTTTGTGAACATCAGTGTGATTTCAAAATTTTACATTTTGACCCTCGTTAGATCTCCGACTCATCTTAAAGTTATACATAAATGAAAAAAATATTTGATTTATATATACAGCGATGTTCACACTGGTATTAAACTTTGAAACTCAAAGGGTGTGTTTGGATAAGTTTAGAATAAAGAATAAGAATAAGAAATTTCGGTATGCGTGCTTATTCTTATTCTTGTGCAACCCAAACAACACAAGAATAAGGAATTTGGGCCCTTATTCTTATACTAACAAAACCATGGTATAAGAATAAGGAATTTGAATAAGCACGCATACCGAAATTTTTTATTCTTATTCCTTATTCATGGCTCATCCAAACACACCCAAAGAGATCATGTTATTTTGCGGAAAAGCCCCTGGTTGTACTTTATTTTTACTTCAGTTTCTCCGGTGATATTCTGCACTACGGCCCATGAAATTCATCAAGTTTGGACATGTTAGAATCGTATGGATGATGGGAGCATGATGGTAAAGTCAATTTGGGTTGCCTCGACTCATCTTTTACTAAACATTATTTATGTCAAACGAGATCAGTATTTGGTTTTTATAAAGTGAGAACATCATATAAAGGCTTAAAGTCGTAGTCCAGAGGTTCTGACTAACTCTGACGAGCTAAATTATAACATTTGTAAGAAAGTCTTTATCTTATAACTACTTTCATTAAATGGATCTTAACAATTTACTTGAAGAACTTTAACCATGTATTGCAAACTAAAAATTGGTCTTTATTTGAACCTTACTCTGCAATTGGGGACAACCAAGGAAAATGAACTACAACGGGCAGATCAAGAGGAGAGTAAGCACCGAGTTAGAGCTCGTGTTACGAGCAGGGCAGATCAAGAAGAGTAGTGCTTCAAGGGTTCAAATCGCTGGAGGGATGGAGAGAAATCAAATCGCAGTCTCGAGTAGAGTGGTAGTGAGGTGGAGAGCAAGAGAGAGCCGAGAAAAGGATTAAAATTTCTGTTCGATTCGGGGGAGACAACAAAGGGGATTGAATTAGAAAAGGAGAGAGCCATGGGCATGGGCTTTTAGAAGAAAAAGAAAACGTTGTAGATGGAGAGGAGACGGAGAGACTAATGATTAAACGGAAAAAATTAAAGGACTCAGCGCATCAATTTTAGCCGCTGGATCTGATGAAACCACGAATCTTACAGAAACTCAACGGCCAACAGTTGAATAGGACAACCCCTCTGTCCTATTCAAAGGACAATAGCCAACCTCTATATATATATATATATATATAGAGATTGGCTAAAGTATACTCCAGCATACAGATAGCCCGTATGCTGGAGTCGTTTCTCACAATCTAAAATGCATACAGTCGATCCGAAGCTTTCAAATTGTTCTCCATATTGAAATCTCCTAGGAAACTAAAATTTATATTTTTTCGAATTTTTTTACTATATATTATGCTATTTTAAAAAAGCTTTCAAAGTAGTTGTAAAGGAGTATTTCTGACCATTCAATTTTAAAATAGCATAATATATAGCAAAAAAGTTCGAAAAAATGTAAAATTTGGTTTTCAAAGATATTTTTATATGGAGAACAACTTGAACGGTTTGGATCGACTGTTTGAATTTTAGATTTTGAGAAACGACTCCAGCATACGGGTTTAATCCGTATGCTGGAGTATACTTTAGCCAATCTCTATATATATATATATATATATATATATATATATATATATATATATATATATATATATATATATATAAACATGATCGAGGGTGTGAACCAAGGTCAAACAAATAATCTTTGTACTCGACTAGTCGCTTGCAGTAGAGTAAAGGTGTCGAACCCACAGAGATGGCTATGAATATTATTTTTATTATTTCGTTAAATCTAGACAATAAAAATTGAGAAGGGAAACGATATCACAAATAGAACAAATTAAAGAGAAATAAAGGAATGCAATTGCAAGTAATGAGGATTATGCAAAACAATTGAAATAAATATTTTTGAGATTTTCTAACGGATTAAAATATGATAATAAATGTGCCTTAGGGTTCGATTTCACTTAGAACTGGCCACAGAGTCACAAGACCTAGCACTGTCGTATTCGACCTTGCTAATTCGGTCCAGATTCCGGACCGAATTCCACTGTGTAAATGCTGTGAATTACCCTTTTGTTGATTTGTTCAATCCAAAGGTCCATCTAGCCAAACCTTACTCCCTAACCCTCCGCTTTCGCCTATTGGGTACGGTATTTGGAATGGGATCTAGTGTTGAATAACCTTCTTCGAGTGTATTGCACCCCCAACTTTCGTTGTTTGGTGGACTTACTCGAGTTTACCAATGGTTTTCTACGAGGTATCTAGTTAGATTTTCGCCTAACTAAAAACGTTCACTTTTGGTTATTAATTGGTCGACTTTCGCCATTGACCTACCTCGAAATACTCGTACAGGACTCGATTAATAGAATGTAAAGAAGTTCCCAACAATTGCCGCGTACAAAAGTCGAGCGATACAAGTAATAAAAGGTCCAAACACAAGCAATTTCATTAAAATCCCCAAGGGTAATTGGCTTCGTCCATCAACACAACAAGTAAAACAAGCAAAACCAAAATCTAAGCTACATCGTTCCCTAAAGCAATAAGTTTTTAGCCTAACATGCTAATGGAAATTATGCAAATAACAATATATAAAACTAAACAATCCATAAATCCAGAAAATAGAGAAACAGTGCTAGAAATACACAAATAAACCCAGTTTTTGAGACACAATCACTGCCAAAATGCACACTAGAAGGTAGGGAATCCGTCGGAGCAGCAAACCACAGCAAAGACTTCGAGTCTCACCCCTGTCCAAGTCGCACAAGCCAAAGAAAAGAGCCCAAAACCAGATCTGGATCTGCTGGAGAGAGAAAGGTGGAATGTGGAATGAAAGATAGCCCTCTCCAAAGATGGAAGGCGCCTAAATGCTCCCCTCCCCTCTCTTGGACAGCTGGGACACGTTTTCCTTGATTTTGGGCGGAAATGGAGGCTTCCAGATGGGGAAAATGCCTCCAGAACGCTGCCAGAACACTTTCCATGTATAGGAATTCGGACCGAATTCAGGGGAATTCGGACCGAATTGATGCCTCTAGATTTTCAGGACTGCGCAGGAATTCGGTCCGAATTCTGGGGAATTCGGTCCGAATTGAAGGGTCTGGTTCGCGAAACGTCTTGATTCGAGCGGGGCTGCTTCACTGGGCTGAGTCGAGGCTTGGTGTAGGCTAGGCATGAGTCATCTAGCACCTGAATTGCTGCTTTCCTTGCTGATTTTCTCGGATTCCTACAAATAAGATCAAAGTGCAAAAGGCAGTGCCAAATCTGGCAAAGAAAGGCAAAAACAGCAATAAATCAAAACTTTAGTCACGATTTCGATGTAAAGTCTGGTCAAAATAGCAATATAAATATGAGATAACAAAACAACAGTATACTTAAAATACTGCTTGATTAAATCAATGATAATGGCGCTTCGTTTGTGGAGAACAATAGAATTGATTGAAGAGTAATTAGATGAATTGGATACAATTCTTCTCTAGTGCACTGGATCTAAGTCTGGAATTTGTTATATAGCACCAAAAAAAATATAAGTGCCTATTTTGCATCTCTATTTTTATTACTTTCCCCCTTCACTAAGTGTTGAACTTGCTATGATAAATAAATAGACGAGCAGTGTGATATTTGTTGATTCACCAGTTGGGACTGGATTTTCTTATTCACGGACACTGGAAGGACTAAAGTCAGAGACAAATGACACTGAGACTGTTCATCGGCTTAAAAAATTTCTTTATATGGTAAATAAATTTCTTCTGGTCGCATTGCAATTTCGAATATAAAATTTCTAAGGTAGCAACCTAGAAAATATTTATTGCCATTACATTACCATATGCCATTTACTTTGGAAAAAAGATAAAATTGTGTTCATTACGAACTTCTCTTTTGGTTCACTTTTCGAGAATCGTAAAATGGAGCACCTTTTTCTAGTTTTGAGGTGGTTGAAAACATTTAATATTGTCTCGTTTTTAATTAATCTCGAAATCTCCAGCAGCCCAAAGTGTAAGAAACTAAGAAGTGTTATATATTTGCTATATATTGTAGTGGCTTCAGGAGCACCCAAAGTTTAAGTCAAACCCACTCTTTATAGGTGGCGATTCGTATGGTGGCAAGATCACACCTGTCCTGACTCTTGAGATTGCTAATGGTAACTTGTAATCATTATTTTTCTTGAGTGAATGTTTCATTATTTTTTTTTTGTAGGTATTTATGAGCTTTTAAAAGGGTAAAAAAACAAAAGGAAAATAATAACAATCTTTTTAAACCATATGATGCGAGCTATATTATCTGATGAATACCTTACTGGTAAAAGATGCAAAGTTATTTACTGACATTCTTGAAACAAATCTGTTTTGTCCTTTTCTCGATAACAGCAAAAGAGTTGTATGGGGCACCATTTAATCTCAAGGTTTGCAAATTTTTATAGCATAGGAGGGCACAATAAACTTTTCTTTTAGTTTTTTATTAATTTTCTATTACCAAACCTCTGAAGCTAATTAACCTTATTCTTCTATGACACATGAAGGGTTATTTGGCTGGCAACCCAGTAACTGACAGTCATTTTGATTTTGACTACATGATTCCATTTGTTCACGGAATGGCACTTATATCTGATGAACTATACGAGGTACAGAAAAGCAACTTTTAGAAAATCACACAGAGTTCATGATTGGCTCCTTTTGTTTTGCCAAGCAAATTATATTATCATAACCTAATCCAATGCTATACTAAGTATTCAAATGCGCACAAAATTTTTAAAAGTGAACCTCATAGAGCAAAATATTTAAATAAACCTGTAATTAGTTTTTCAAATTAACCTTGATTCCGATATTATACTAGTATGTTATATCCTAAGTACTTAATTGAGTTATTTATGTATAACTTTCACAATAATTGAAGTTTTCTATAATACATTTTAATGATATAATTCTGCACAGTTAAATGTGTTAATAACAATACTGGCAATGTCTAAATTTTAAAATGTTATATGCAGTCGACAAAGAAAAGCTGTTCGGGGAAATATGCGCATCCGAGTAATGTTAACTGTGCAAAACATCTCGATGCTGTGAATGAGGTGAGTATTTCCCTTTTAAAACAGAAGAAACCTACTTTTATGTGAAAGAACAATATATAATGTTCCTGTCCAAAGCAGGAAAAATTTCATGTGCTCCAAAAGATGAAGGTTGAAACCTTGCTGGACTTCACTTTTAAGTAAAAAAAAAAAATAAAGGGTTAATTCACCTAAATACCTAATTGACACTCAAACGCACAATTTAAATTGACTTGACATGCTAGGCATAGCCCAGCAAACCTTCAAGCCTTGCTGCTCCTGCATTATTTATTACTGACCCATAATGCAATGAGCATGCATATTCAACAGGAAAAAACAGTGAGCTTCATTAGTTATGAGATGTACAAAATCCTTCTCTTATTTAATTATTTATTACCCTTTATCAATCAGGTTATTAAAGATATAAATCAATTTAATATCTTGGAGCCCCTCTGTGATATCAATAGCCTGAGACCAGATGACATTCATATTAGGAAATATGCAAAGGAATCTTATGAAGAAGTTCGTTTTAGTAACTCTGGTCTGCCTTTGGAGTGCAGAGTTATGCTCCTGGAACTCTTTATTTCTTTCAATATCCATTTCTTTCATTAGGTAAAATGTTGGAGGTATTTTGTTAGGTTCAAACTTAATAGTAAGTTAGTTGAGACCAACTTGCGTTGAATGCTAATGGCCTAATTGCAAGTAGGCATCAGTTAAAAGATCAAAAGAGAAACTACGGAGCTACTCAAGTCATTATATAATACGAGAAAAATTCCATGCATATTTACTGGTTAAAATTTAAACAAAAAAAAATTGCGAACTTCACCGACTTTGTTCTTATAAAAAATTGTCATCTGATTTGTATCATATATTCCATCCAGGAGTCTGGATACCTGCTTGCAAAGTTATGGGCGAACAATGATACTGTCAGAGAGGCTCTTGGTGTTCGTAAGGTACATAATCTATGGTAATCTTGTACACTGTGCATGCTGACACAAAGGTCTAACAACCAGGATTGTGTAAGATTGAAGTTTTTTAGAAAATAGTGCATTTTTTGTAGGAAATAGATGCTGAATGGAATAGATGTACAAATTTACCGAACTACATAAAGAATATCCACAGTTCAGTTCCATATCATCTTCATGTAACAGAGAAAGGTTACCCAGCACTTATTTATAGGTGAGTGAATTCTCTTTTTGTGACAATGTTTCTTCTTTTTGTGAGGTGAGCATCTTCATTTTTGTCTATCACGGACTAATAATGAACTGAAGTTGTGTATATATGCAGTGGGGATCATGACAAGAATATTCCTTATCTTAGCACGCAGGCTTGGATACGATCCTTCAACTTCTCAATCAGAGATGATTGGAGACCTTGGTATGTTGGTGGCCAAGTAGCAGGGTAATATTGATGATCTAAATTGTAGTTTTAGAAGATTCTTGCACAAATTCAGATAAAGAGGATACATAAGATCATTAATTTCAGGTTCACAAGGAGGTATTCGAACAACCTCACGTTTGCTACTGTAAAGGTAAAATACTTTTGAGCTTGAAAAGAAGAAAAATGATGATATGATAAAGCTTCGATCATTGAAAATTTGAAATGCATCTTTAGAAGAAAAGATTGGCTGGTCTTTAATTCGTTATCCTTTATTGTCTTAAGTTGGCCCAAAAGGTAGCTTACATTAAATTTGATCATTTTTCGTCAAACAACTTTTCTCGTAGGGTGCCGGCCACGCGGCTCCAGAGTACAAACTGAAGGAATGCCGAGCTATGATTGGAAGGTGGTTAGCCGGTGCACCACTGTGAGAATCTTTGCACCAGAAGTTGAACATAAAACCGAAACCATAAAAAATTTACAATTGTTCCCAACGCTTCAGATTTTCTTAGAATGTCAATTTTAGCTTCCCTCATTGGGTCAGTGCAATGTTCTGCTACTCTAGAGAGGATCTAATTTTTTTTCCAGAGAACAAGAGTTTTTCCAGAGAACAGATTTTCTTGATCACGGACGTGCGACTGCATAATAAAAAGAAAATCATCTAAAAGTATTTTAAAATCATCTATCTTGCCAATTACCTATCTACAAGTATTTTAAAATTATTTCTTTATTTCCTACCATTCTATACAGTAACCATTCGAATGAGCACTATGATGCAAAATTCTTGGAATTGACTACACAATCATAAAAACAATTGATTAATATAGCAATGAAAGTCCAGAGTCAATTAAAACAACCCAGGAAATACATTCAATTTACAGTTCCAATTTTTTCCCAAAACCCTGATTATTTACTAGCAATCTAATATAGAACTAAATTTGGTGCACAGCACTAGCAACCTTCAAGGTCTCTCCATTTGAGATAGACCAAGCCTGCATGGTAATGAGTATAGGCACCAGCTACTACCAGTACATGAAACAGCTGGTGGCTGTGTCCAGCAATGTCAAACTTACCTGGCATCCATCTTTCCGGTATTCTTGTTGCATACACCAGTGCTCCAAGTCCATACAAAAGCCCCATCAATACTTCGTAGCTGCCGCAAGTACCAAAATGTTAATCAGATGCAAACTCCACATAGTGATGTCACAGGAAGTAAAATTAAACTCCAATACAATTATTATACTGGACAATGTCAGACAGAACAGTTCAGTTGCTCTGAGCCAGCTCCTTTTTTATTGTGTAAAATTTTGAGGCTTAATTTAGCCTTAAACCCTAATACCAAAGGAAGCCCCTACACCTTGGTAAATCCTCAGCCCAGAAATTTTCCAAACTCAGAGAATGTTACATCATAAATCCTACAGAACCCTACAGTCTGACCCTGATAAAATCTAACCATTAAATGCTCGTCAATACATTATGACTGTAAAATCTAACAATTAAATGCTCCTCAATACATTATGACTGTAAATAAAATACTTCTTCAATGATAAACCCCCAGCAAGTACATTTGAGGGTGTTGTACCCCTTTCCAATGCAGTCATAGTGTTGGTATACCTCCACACCAGCTAATGTTTGACTGCACAAATGAGGTAAACTGCTCCTCATGTCAGCTTTAACTCATAAGCCTAACCCTGGTACATCCAGGACCAAATCTCCAAACATTATGTGTCAAAGCAAAAATCCCAAACAAACTCCAGAACTTAAACAATGGAAAGTTTTAAGTTCTAATCCCTCATCTTGTACCAGGCAATTAGTATAAAATTTTTCAACTATAAATTAGAAGATTTTCACATTCAAAGAAGTACGTTTATTTTCACCAATTCTTCGTCAAATAACTCCATTTCTAAAAAATAAATTTTTTTTTTCAACATAAATAAGAGCTCACCCCGTAGTGTGCAATGCTTCAGGTCGATGCCAGAAAAGCACGAGCTTGTGCAATACTGGGATGACCCCTGATAAACCCATCCCGAGAAACAAACAAGCACGCAAGGTACGGTACTCAGGGCTCTGAAACACAGGCAACAAGGAGAATGCCACAGTGGCAACCCCGAGAAGAGTGATCATTGTGAGGTACATGTTGCAGAACACGGGGTGGCACATGAAGGAATAGTAGACAGGAGGGTAGAATGACGTTGCGATTAGAGCAGAAATCCCAGCATAGTCAAGCCGAAGCATAATGTAGGCAACACGCCGTGAGTGGCATGAGAGGAGGTGGCATGTACTGCTGGCCAGCAAGCAGAACATAGCCCCCCCTAGAAAGGCAAAAAAAGGCCATCGTGCAATCGGTCGCACCATTAGAGGGGCTATCATGTTTGCCACATCATCCTTCATGTTCTTCTGCATTGTGAAAAGGCTAAATAAATATCTTTGATTTCTTCAACAAAAAAGCCTTATATTGAATGAAGTCTAAAATCTGTATATGGATCCAGTCCATAGCCATATACAGTGGTTTAATATTATAATTCAAATAATATGCCAGTTTCTCTAATGTCCAAATTACCGATTAACCCTCTTCGAGCAATCAGAAAACTAACTAGGTAATGAAATTACCAAAAAAAAAAAAAGAGCTTAAATAGTGGAGAATTAATGATTGCATAGTTGTCAGTGAAACATGATGGTGAGACCTGATCACCACAACAAACATATACTCCTTGCTTCAGGATAACATACAGAACCCTTATTCTAGATATATAATCCACAACATCTAATTAGCAAACCAATGAAGACTTAAACAACAACTCACCATAACAGAGATGTCTGTCTGGTTAGAATTGGATGTAAATCTATGTGGCAAACAACTAGAGAGGATTTCCAACAGACGCCAACGTGAGATAGAAGGCAGCATCTCGAGTGAAGATAGCGAGCTCCCTATCTCATGCTTAAGCTTATTTAAGTCTGACAGGTGTGGCAGTGAGGGAAGGCACGCCATCAGCTCAGATTGGATCCATTGGAGATCGGCCTTTCTGAGAAAATCTGGCAGGTGCTGTATTGATTGGAGATCTACGACCTTTGGCACCTTTGTTGCCGTGTATATTGTCAATGCAAGGAAGAGAAAAAATCCTATTAAATGCCTGAAGAAACACAGAAAGTTGGTATAAGCAAGGTACTTTTGACCTGCACATTTCTAGGTTTTGCTATTTTTAATTCATTTTTGGAGTTTATATGAAGATCAAATTAACTAGCATAACTCCAAAGACACAGAGAACTAGCAGAACAAGGTTTAAAAGAAAAAATAATAAAAAAAGAAGGGAAACAAGAAAAAAAAAAAAAAGGAACATATTTGATCAATCCGCATGCTATATCAAATACAAAAAGAAACTTACTAGTGCCATGTTTGTCAAAATTGTGCCTCATAGGTTGGCAATTTGGTAGTAAATATAATACTATCAACCTTCAATAAAAAGAAAGAGGAAAAAGATCCCTAAAAATTGAGAACTCTAGATAATTTTTATACTTTAACATAGTAACTATGTTACTATGGTACCACTAATTTAAAAAAAAAAAAAACATGGTTAAATACCTTTAGCAAATTGAGCAAGTAATTTTCGAATTATAAACGACATATGCACAAGATATGTAGATAGAAACACAAAAAGGAGAAGGGAATTATACATACGTCCAGACATTGACAGTCTCATTGTGAATGGTGAAAATACTGAGCAAAATCTGGCGAATGGGCCACTCGGATCGGTAATACCTCAATATATACTCGTTATCTTTCAAATAACCTGGTAGAGAATTGTACTCCACGAGCTGGCAACAACTCTTCACGCTTCTATACCTCCACCGACCTCGCCTCAACCATGGCCTCCTCTGTCCTTCCCTCTCTCCCAACTGCCCCACCTCAGCTGCTTCGTCTGACTCCATTGACGAATCAATCAAATCGCCTCTCGTCTCGTCTCTCTCTCGTTATTTCGCTGATTTCTCTTTGAGTGGGTACATTCGCCTGAGATTGAGATTGAGATTGAGAATGAGAATTCTAATTTTGGAAGGAAGAGACCGAGGGAAATGAGGGAGGCGACACGTAAGAAAGAAAAGAGTGTCTGACCGTGTAGAGAAAAGGAAGAATCTGCCCGAGAACTAGCTTGCGGGATCCGGATCTAAACGCGGGTAACTGTCCAGAGGCCTGACCGTGATCGATAGAGAGAAAGAGACAAGTGGAACGATGCTCACTATACACGCGTTTATACGACTTTTTACTGGATAATTACGTGTCTTAAAATCGTTGGATGTTTGTCAAGGTGTGTAACTTATGTTCGAAGTTCTGTTCAAACGCAAATTTCTTCGCTGTGTATAGTAGTTGTACATTTTTTATGTGAACATCCATTTAGTGAGCCGATCAAATTTTGATTCTCTCGGTTTCAAAATGCAAACCTATTTATATTCTCAAACAAAAAAAGAAGACCTATTTATTTCCTTTTGAAGTTATTAATTGAACTCAAAATCATGATATATTTACATGGAAAATGTATATAATAACTGAAAATGGTAAATGCAACATACTATTCATCAGAATAAATGAAAAAGAAAAATTAAATCATCAGTCCCTGTGAATTTTCAGTTTAAACTAACATGGAAGAAAGCAATTAAAAAATGTTAAATTATTTGGCATTTTTTTAGCAGCGTAATTATATGATCATAGATGAAATATAATTTGAGCACGAAATAAATTTAAACGAGCGTCAAGATATTGTACGATTGCACTCCTTTAGGCATACAGCAGACGTGGTATCTCAAGATATTGTACGATTGCACTCCTTTTAGGCTCTCCGTTTGGATCGCTTAGGAATAGAAAGAATTTTTTATTTCTAGACATAAAATATTAAAAAGTGTATAATTTTGTGAAAAATTTAAATTGTTTATAATAAATTTATATTTAGGAATAGAAAATTCTCCGAATTTCCACTTGATCCAAACGGCTAATTCTTAGGCAGATATTTGAGTTGTTGTTGCTAAATTTATATTAAAATATTAGTACATTAGTAAATTGACTCAGTACCCTACTACCCTGTCAATATCTTGAATTTATTTATTTATTTTATTGGGCCGGCTACTTGGTCTTATTTGCCAGCATGCAAGTCCTTAATATGGCTCTTCTTATTTTAATGCTGATAACTTTAGAAGTGTCATTCCAAAATTTATATAATATCAAATTAGTTCTTCTATATTATCGGCCAACAAATTACATTACAATCCACTTGGCATCTGTATGATAAAAACAATAAAATGAGAATGTATATAAATAATTGTTTTCATTAATTTAATAATGACATATATTATATATATATATATATATATATATATATATATATATATATATCGGAAATTGATTAGTGCCATCGCACTAATTACCATCCGCGCCATCGCACTGCACATCGCTTCAGCGAAAGCGCTCTATCCCCTCTACTCATCCAGTGCGTATTTTTTGTACATTTTATTATTATAACTGTTCACTTTATTAGGTACAAATGTTCACTTTGTAGTAGACTTGTTCACTATTTTATAAGTGTTTGCTATGTTCACTATGTTCATTTTGATTTTTTTTTGGCCAAAAGTTCAGTTTGGTCAATACAAATGTTCAGTTAATTGAGTATAACTGTTCAGTTAGTTGCAACAGAAAATATAAATGTTATGAGCAAACATGTTTATTTTATTAAGTATAAATGTTTAGTTTAGTAAGTATGAATGTTCAATTTAATAAGTATAAATGTTCAGTTATTTAAATATAAATGTTCAGTTAGTTGCAATAGAAATATAACTGTTATAAGAAGAAAAAAACCAAGCGAAGGGGTCACGAACCGGACAACAAACACATGAAAAAAATTAGAATTGGAAATGAACCGATCTGGTTCAAATTAAATTTTTTTCGATTTTACCCATGCCTCCTAGCACACCTATTGACCACGTGCAAATCTGTCTCTAGTGCGATTCTGACGCATTAAACTGAACATTTCTTATTATTAAACTGAACACTTCTTATTATTAAACTGAACATTTGTAACACACAGTAGTGATGGCAGGGATGGTTTATTTAGCGATGACAGTTATAATAGCTGATGTATGTCAACGGCAATACCCATTAAAAGTGATGATGTGAATGGTATTACTAGTATCCAGTCAGCGCTCAGACATCAGTTTTATCTAAAATAATGAAATTGTTCAAAAAATATTCCAAAGCAATTTTATTTGATAAGTTAATTAGATTGAAGAACGAATATATAAATATAAATAGATAGAAAATGAAATCAGAAGAAGAAAGTAAAATAGAAATAGGTTTAATTTCAAAATTCAAACCGTTACAAAATAGGTTTAATTTCAGCCTTTCAGGCATGTTTCAGTTATTTGAATTTCAACTTGGCGCACTACAAATTTATCTCGGGCCGTGACGACTTTCTTTCCTTTCGACAATTTCTTTTTGGGTGTGATATGATCCATCTAACAAAAAAATATTCAAAACATCCACCGTCAACAGAAGCAACAAAATAAACTTTTTGAGAGCCCAGGTCCTGAATTTTTGCTCGCTGACATCATCAAAATTTTTCCGAAAAGTTTTTTTTTCGCGCTGACGTCATCAAATGAACGGATTTTTGTGTTCAGTTAGATACGTCAAGGGATGAGTTAAACTTATTATGTGTACAATTAGATGCAGCGATAATATGAAGTTTTAGATTTTTGTGTTCGGTTAAACATCTCAAGGATTAATTACATGAATTATGTGTTCAATCAAATGCATCTCAAAATTGAATTTTCGTATTTTAGTGTTCAATTAAACACGTTAAGGGATGAATAAAGTGTTTATGTGTTCCATTAGTTGCAGCAGAAATTTGATTTTGTAGTTTTTTGTGCTCAGTTTAACACGTTAAGGGATGATTTTAAGGTGTTTTGTGTTCAGTTAGTTGCAGCAGAAAATTGATTTCATAGTTTTTGTGTTCAATTAAACTTGTGTCAGTTAGATGCATTCGTAATTTGAACACTAATCATTTATTAAAAATAATATCCATTTATTTCAACAAAATGAACAATTTTATTAATAATAACACCCATAACACAAATCCTACACAGTTTTAACCACTACAAGCTGACACAATTCATCAACTCCTCCTTCAATTTCTTCCGCACAACTCTTCTCGCACAGTCGTGTAATTCCTACACAAATAAAAAAATACAATTAAAACTAATTACTAATTAAATGCTCTAATAATATTTAATCATTTCAGGTCATGTGAAGTTTTTAAAAATACATAATGAAACAAGATGATCTCTTAGTAATACTAACTTACCACATATGAAGACTAACTAACCTATTATGAAAACTAAACAATTAATTAGTATATCTAGATCAGATTCAATAAAAATTAAAAAAATTGAAATTGAAGAACGAAGTCTTTGAGTTCTTTGGTTTAAATCAAGGAAACAAGCTTCTAAAAAAATATCACAACAAATTTTTATCTAAATCATGTTGGAGTTATGTCCTACAAGTCAAAAATTTAATGACTTAAATATTAGTTTATGTTATTGATGATATTTGATCATTTATTTCTTGATTTATTTATTGACAGATCATTCAGGTTGAGGATCTGAATTGTAGATCTCTGTGGTTCATCAGTATTATAAATAAAGATGCGTGGGAGTCCGTGATTATTTTGCTTAATGTAATCCGACACGGCAGTTTTTTGTCCTTCCGCTCAGTTGTCTGATTAAAGTTTTTGGATTTATGCAATGTTAAACTCTGTAAATATTTGTGTGGCTAATATTATCATTACGGAATTGACCCGATTCACAGTAGACAAAACTTTGGCAGCGCAATGTTTTGGATTTTATTTTTTTTCGATCCCTTCTGATATCCATGGCGTTTCCTCTCCTCTCCGTAACTCTCTCCCTCCTATCTCCCTCATAAACCTGCCTCTGCCCACCCCCAACTCAGGTGTGGCCTCTTCATTTTTTTTTCCTTTCTCCTCCCGCCTCCTCTTTTTCTTGCCTTCACCTCTTCTGTAGCCTCTGCTGCCCTCTAATATCGATGCTATTTCTCTCACAAACCCACATAATTAATCGGTCAATATTTTCCTACAAGCCTCAGTCCTAGGCCTTTAGGTCAGGTCCAAATTCCAATTTTCTCGCTTCTCACATATTATCTGTTGAATTTTAGTCTTAGCCTCTTAGGTCGTCATGGCTCTATCAAGTTCAATTTTAATTAAACTATTCTATACTCAACTTAATACTATTGCTCTGCTTCAATCAAAGCATATGCCTACTTATGACGGTAAAGAAAGAAAAAAAAAATCCTACTCTACTACACGACACATAACAGATTCATATTAACGGGGAAGGTAATCAAGGGCTGCTGCATAATCCTCCATGGAGACAAGGTTTTTACTTTTTGTTTGAGAATTTGATTCTTTAGTAAGAAAAGTTGGAACTGATTTTTTTTTTACAAATTATCTTAATTTGTTTGATTTTAGATGGTGATTAGAAATCTAAATTCAAACAAAAATCATGCAGTGTTGTGAGTATTTTATATATTTGTGGATGACAATCTAAAATTAGCTTTGTTGCGTGCTGACAATCCTTATTCTCTCTACCTATAAAAATATTATAGTAGAATTATTAATACAACACAAATTATATCTCTTATGTGTATGATATTTTCATACCTTAGTAGTGTACATACTTCCTGATTAAGCCCGAGTTGCGCCTCAATTTGTAATTGAATGTCCATTAGAAGTACATTGTCTCTCATCCATTTGGTAGTGTGGTCACGTTGGCTATTAATCATATTTCAAGACCTGGTATTGTAGTTTTTATCATATTGTATTGCTGACCTGAGTAAGATGTAACTTGAAGTAAATACCAGAATCAGACAGGGGCCCATAAAGCATGTCCCGAAATTTTTTTCCTTTTCCTGACAAGCACTCATGATGTCTCTGCAAAAATTTTACATCTAAATTTATATTTGATTTTATGTGTTCTTTAATAGGTTATGTTGTTGCCGCAGATAAAAACCGCTCAAAAATTTTTAAAGATACCAAAGGAATATTTATTTATGCTTTTAACTTAGTTTTTTTTTGTGTTGAAGAAGCATACTGTAGTATGAGACTGAAACTTTCACTTCTATTATTTCTATTATCTTGAAGAGGGTTAGCTTTGTTCTAATTGAATTGTTAGCACAAATCGATTTAGAACTTGGTTAATCTTGTTGGAGTTATGTCCTAGAAGTCAATAATTTAATGACTTAAATATTAGTTTATGTATAGGATGATATTTTATCATCTGTTCCTAGGTTTATTATTGACAGATTATTCAGGTTGAGGATCTGAATAGTAGATCTCTGTGAATCATTCTTTAGAATGACAATAATAAATCTAAACGGTCCATAATCTTGATAATTAACAAGGAACATTAATTATCTTATAAGATTAGTATGCAAGTTAAGTGATGATTAAGTTCTACTAATCATAGGTAAAGAGTTACCAACTTAATTGCATATGTGTATGTTATGGAACATAACACATGACTTGACCCATCGAAATAAACATATGGATTGTGTTATGTGTCATTGTTTATTTCGTTATGATTTTGGTTCTAAGTTTGAGATGTTTATCTTTTCCACATGAGGATAGGTTCAATAAATATCGTCTACCGCTGATTCCCGATAAGGGCTGCTATACGGACTTTATTTATGTTCTCTTGAATTGTGCGGGGAAAAGTTAATCATCAAGAAAACCGTATGTCCCTCATTAATTCACTTAGTGAGTGACGATATCTGTTTGGGCCCCTTGATGGAGATAGATTGTTTGCATGCAACTTTATACAATTATCTCTAGATCAAGAAACGTATAATCTGCAAGAATGACACATTCCTATCTTGGATTATATGATGATATCGTGTGACATAAGAATCAAAATAGGGAAATACATTTATTCTCTTATGCAGGATTGAAATATTGTAGCAGTACACTATTTATGTGAATTGGGAATCATAACGTGTTGCTAGATACCGCTTATGATTATTGGAATTAAATAACGATTTCTTTCCATGTCCAACATAGCATAAATCCTCAAAGGGTCACACAAATAGAGCTTTAACCAAACAGTGCATTATTTATTCGCAACAGTGCGTATTGCGAAAAATATGATAGTTTGACTAATTAATTGTATAGCGTTACGGACCGTTATAATTAATTAAGTCAAAGGGATCATATAGAAATAAATCAATGCATATGCTAATCCCAAATTAATTATTAATGAATTAATAATTAATTATGTTCAACTCATTTAAATTAATTGAGCTATTGGGTCATTATTTAATTAGTTAAATAAAAGCCCAATTTGAGGACAATTGAAAGGAGTAATAAATGGAATGGTTAAATGGGCTAAGCCAAGGCTTAAAGCCCACTTAAAATGTCGGCCAAGGAGGGGCAATTTTGTCCATGTGAAAGGTTGGTAGAGACTAGGTCATGAGGTCTATATATAGGGGTTCATTTTGAGGGAAACCCTACCCTCCTTTCCATCTTCTCTCACCTCTCTCTCCCTTGGCCGAAATTCACCAAAGAAGAAAGAAAATTTCAGAATTTTCTTTACTCTTCCTCTCCTTTCTTCTACCTCAAGCTCATGAGTTGAGCACAAACTCTCTCCACCAATTAAAAGGGCTAATTGAATAGAAGAGAGCATACCTTGGGATTAGACATTCCTCTTCCTCTTGCTAGCACAAGGGTAGAAGAGATTGGTTAATCCTCTAGGTGGACTCGAGGCGGCCATCAACGGAGGAGGAGACGAAGGAGAGCACGCCATCGATTTCTATGCCGTAGGATCGAGCCCCGCGAATACGATTTCGCGGGAGGTATAATTTCCACCCCTTTCTCTTTGTGTCGAATTAGCTTTTGCATTAGATCCTTTTGCTCTTTGTTTAATTGGATTAATTAAGTGTAATTAGTCTACAATTAAAATTGGGCAGTTTCCTAACAGTGGTATCAGAGCACATGGTTGTACTTAAGCTATTTTGACACTTAATTAAGAGAAATTGGCTAATTAACGGATTAGTAGAGATGATGCGTTTGTTTGCTGTCTGGAAATGGTATTTTCTGTGTTGTTTCGCGTTTTTCGCTTTGATAAGTTCTTTGGAAGTTTTTTCCATCTACATTAAAGTTGTAGATCTGTGGATTGTGATTCTTTTAGCATTAGATTCACATTTTTCTGAATTAGTATGGATTTATTGTGAATAAAATGGCGACGGTGCGCAGAACCAGTTTCTACTCGCACTGTCCTGTTTGAATGGCTTGAAAGATTTATATTTTGAATATAAGTACCAGTGTTCTATGGCTAGATTCAAAGAGGACTTGAAGCTCTTTCTGAGCATGTATAAATTGTTGCATGAATTGGATTAATTTGTGGGTTTTCAAGTATGAAAAAAAAGATCTTGTCAGATCCAGTTTGTTGAGCAAATCGATTGTTCTAATAAACTGTACCAACTGAGAACTCCTTTAAAAATTCTGTTTAAATGGAGTTGTTCTATTTTGAGTTAGGATTCCAGGAAAATTAATTTCATATTTTGTCATGGAAGTTTGGACCTTCAACTAGGTTAAAACATTTCGATCGACAGTCTGTTCCAGTACAAAATTTGTTGATTGTTTAGCATGTAACTTAATATTATTGAACTGAACTTGGTTGTTTTCTTTTCATGGATGGATAGACTATAGTTTAAACTAGTTTTTCTATGTATATTGTATATATAAAAACTGGATAGAAGGTGGTCTAACAGACCAAATGGTTGAGAGGATAAGCTGAAAATCTCATAACGGTGTTTTCGTGCACTTGTAAGAGATTTGTCATTTTTGATTCTCCCAGATGGTTTAAGATCTCTTCTTAAAATTTTTACTGGTAATCACAACTATGATAAGGAGCTTAAGTAATTTATTTGAGAATTTTTGGAGACCTAAAACCTTTGTTTTTATTGGATTCCATTAGTTACGTTTTTTAATAAATTACTGTTTTTCTAAGTATTCAAACTAGTTGAAAATAATTAGAAAACTCCTTGTTTGATCTCCTTTCAGTTATGGGATGTTGAAAGAACTTTCTAAATGAATTTAAACAAGTTTGGTTGTTTAAAATTGAGAATTTGTACACGGAATTTACTTGTAGCAAACGATACGCAAAGATGCTTGAAAATCGTTAATTGGAAACAAAGTGCTTGTATGTGCTAACTTTGTTTTGTAGGTGGATAGTGGGTTTAGTATGGCTCAAGACTCAATGCCTTGTGGTTGTAAATTGAATGCATGTGTGAATGTTTGTAATGAGGCCTTTGGTGCCATTAATTAATTAATTTATTGATTAATTTTTTATGTAACTTGTGAGGCTTGCATGCCCCTAAGGCTAGGATGGGAGTAGGATATTTTTCACATGTATTTTGTTCCTTTATTTTATAGGATTTAGATCCTTATAGAATTTAGTGGGAGGGACAAGGATTAGATTAGTTTTGCTCCATGGACGATGTGGCGAAACTAATGCAAGCGGGAGCCATACAAACCCACAACTGTGAGATGCTTATATGTGATTGCTTGTGATTGCTATGAATTGTCATAGGCTAAGTATGGGTGTATGCTTACATGACCACCAAACAAGTGTCACTTAATTGATTGTCCCAAACAAAACATGATTAAGTTAAATCGCCCTCCTTCTCTCTATCCCCTTCTAACGTGTATGATCGTTCATTGATGCATTCTCGCCGACGCGGGACATCGTGTTCCATCATCCGTGTCGGGGTGTAAATCGGATTTACTAGGAGCAAATAGAGAAAGGTTACTTAACGATGTTTTCTAATCGGATTGGACATCGGGGCAAAGTTTGTGGATGTACATGTGATATTTCACAAACCAAGAATCATATGGAATGATTGGTTGGAGAACCTACTCTATCTAGTTGTTTTTGGTGTCACGCCGACGCTAGCACCATCTCAACGAAAATAGGGATCTTGGAAAACCTACTACATTAGGGACATTAAATAAATGTAGTGGGAGTTTTATTTGTTATAAATAAAACAATTGCATAAACTAAATGACCGTAAATTGATTTTGTTATAGATGTTAAAATTGTTAATTTTGTTGAAATCAATCTTTGAAAATTAACAAACTCGTTTCTAAAAGTATTCACTTAAAGAAGTAATACCGATTCCTAAGACACGATCTTAGTGAAAAGAAACTTGAGCATGTCAATTCCCAAAACTTTTCTCAAAACTACCCGAACGTAGCAACGCGATGATTGATTAACTTTTGACGAAAAGTTATTCAATAAAGCGTATGGCTAATATCCTCATTTGAAATTTCTAAGACCTTTGAATTAGAGAATTCATATGGACTAGATTTAACTCGTACGCTCTTATCCACTTACTCAAGAAAGTGTTCTTGGAGAAAGTAGATATTAACTCCATCATTTATGATTGAGTATAAAGAATATGAGTTGACCAAGAGATTATTCTTTTAAAAGAAGTTATATGAATGTTTCATTAGCTCACAAATCGAAAGATTGAAGTAGCTAATTGATGACTAGAGATATTAATCTCCGATATCAAGGATTGTTGATATTGTCATACGATCTCTTTGGAATCATGAAGGATATAATGTTACCTTTTTCGCACGCTTGTTAATGCAAAAAGGTGATTGATTAAGTATTCAAGAAATACTTCACCAATGTATGAGTTGAAATTTCGAGACTCTCATTGATGACCATGTGTCACATGAGATGTTTCATTTGCCGTTTATGGGAGGCATTTGAAAGGTTGTCTGAAATACCATGATTGTGACGATTAGAAATATTCTAATCCTAAAGTGTATTTGTTGTTCAAATTATCTCACTATCTTTAATTCACACTAGTAACTTGATACTAGTTCATATGCTCGCATTTAACGAAATGTGTTAGCAATGAAGAATAAGAGAATGTTCGAGAGATGTAAAGTTAACTCCGTATAGGAAATGACTTATTCATTTAAGTCATTACCATTGAATACGTAGAGTTATCTTTATTAAGAGTTTGTTTAGAAATTGAAGGTTGCATACCTTAATTCTAAAACCTCTCATAATATCTCCATTTCATATTCAATGATGGATGATTATGTTTTGTAAAAGACAAGATCTTTTATTATAGATTTGTTTATATGATTTCATGCATCTTGATTGAATTTGTTTGAAATAGATAAACAATTTTTGAATGACAAATAGGATGCGTAAGACTTGACATAAAGTATTTGACTTTCATGTTATATATAACCGCTTAGTCACATACATAAACGAGAATCGCATTATGAGAGTCTACATAACGTAGAGCTCGAAATTCAATTCGATTTCAAATCGATTGATATGCGAATCATGTTTGTTAAATGACAAAAGCGCCTTTAACCTATGAAGGTTTAAGGACAAGTGAACTAATTAGGACTTATACATATCGATGTATAAAGACCTATAAGTACTTGTGCAATGAAAGGTTGTTGATACTTTACTACTTAACTAACGATCATTGTAGATATTAACATATCTATTTGATAAGGTATAAGTATGAACCTTTTGACTAGTTCAAAGGAGTTCAAGAGTGAAGTTTAAAAGACCGTTCAAGAAAAATAGAAGTCTTACAATTAATCGTGATAAATAAGGAGTTAAGTCGTATAATTTGAAATATTATCTAAAGAGTATGAAAATAGTTTCATAACTCGCTCCATGAGGAATAATATGTCCAAGAATGGAGGTATCGAACAATATTTTGTTCGATCGATAATAATTCAAATGGACTTATTCAACTCGTATTAAGGAATTATGTTTGAGGATAATATTGTTTACACTGAATGGTGTTCCATCGAAGTCTATTGAGGAATATATCTTACGAGATTTTGATCTCTAAGTATAATGCTTCTTAAGATTGGGTGTTGATAAGCTTATTTCAAGATCGTTGATAAGCTTGTACCCAAATAAGACATTTAATATTTGTAGGATGCTTTATATTAAAAGGCACTACTTCCACGAATATGATAAGAACAAAGTAGTTGTTGCTAATCATAATGTAGTCTTGATGAATTGAAATTCTCAAGAAGAAGTAGTGGGAGTAAAGTGAGCATTAAAATAGTTCATGCATCACTACAAGAAGTACTCTTATGGGAAACTTGTCACTCCATACATGGTACTTAGTGGGAGTTGAGCGAAACTTCATTCACAAGTTGTTTTGAAAGAAGTTTAATAGTACGCTCCTTCCAATGAGGACTCAACCATCTCACGAGTTGATGATGTTCGAGAAACTCATGGAATATATGAGGAGTCAAGAACTCGTTCAACAAATCGTTGTAGAAGAAGTTCATGAACCTCAAGTACCAATCCTACAAAAGATCAACGAGAGTTGATTGCCTAAGCCGTTTGGTGCATTGGCTTCACGACATTCTCAAACTTAGCATATGAGAATCCGTTGATAAACAAGAAAAAACGATGGAACGATCCGATTCCACATATATGGTTTGAATTCATATGATTTTTAAATAAAATCCATGTATAACAACAAGGTATAGACCTTGGTTGATGTTCATGAAGGAGCAATCCATCAAGAACGTTTTAGATCTTCAAAAGGAAAGATCGACATGGATAACAAATCGACTATGTACAAAGCGCGGCTTCTCGCTTGTAGCTATGTCTAAGTCGATGACTAGTTGACTACGTACAAAGCACAACCTCTTGCTTGTGGCTATGTATAAGTCAATAAAGATCATTCTAGCAATAGTTGTATTTCATATATATTGATATATGGAAAAAACACATAAAGCCGCCTTCTTCGTATGAATGAAGGATGATGTTGTGCATTTGACACAAATCGAGGTTTTATGTATTGCTAAAAACATACGCATGCTTCAAAAATCCATAAATGGATTAAAGCAAGTGTTGTGGAGATTGGAATAAAAATTTTGACAATGAAGTCAAGGAGTTGAACTTCGTCAAAAGTATCTTGTATAAACAAGATATTCAGTGGGAGCATAATTGTATTACTTGTATTGTTCAAGATAACAATTCATTAATTGGGAATAACATTAAGAAAATGAATATTGTCAAGATCTCTTTGGAGAATGCTTTCTCAAATGAGAGCTTGGGCGAAATCACCTGATCCTAGGAAACAAATCTATGAAGATAGATTATGATGGATGTCAGGTTTGAACAAATATGCATATATTGACGAAGTGTTCTAGAAACACGAAAGTTACACTCCAAGAAAGGATGTCTAACTGTACGTCACATGGCATGACTTGAGTGTTTTAACTCGGTCTATTGCAACTCAATTCAAGAAAGTGCATGAAATAGTTCAAGCATTCTTTCATTATGAGTTTCATTGTGTACGTCATATTTATGCATATGCCCCGATGTGTAGTATCCAAAGGATATGACAAACAGTTGTCAAATGGATACAAGAGAGACACATTAGGACGATAGTCAAGGATATCCTCGAGTACCTTATGAGAAAGAGTGATATAATGTTTCATCTCTTAAGATGAAAGAGAGCTCGTGTAAGTTAATTACACTAATGCTAGTTTTTCGAAAGATTGATATAATCACAGTTGAAATACATATTTTGCTAAAAGGTGGTGTTGTAAGTTTAGAAGGTGTTCTAAATGGAATATTACAACCGTTTCCGTCACCAAAGCAAAATACATAGCAACTTGTGAAGCAATAAAAGAAGTTTATTTCGGATCGATTTCTTAGTTGAGTTATTATGGTTCTAAGCATCTCGAACTATAATTTACTCCTAAAGAACCCAATGTTACATTGGAGATTCAAATATGATCTATAACGATATCACTTGATATCATATGATGGTGATCAAGAATATATATAGGAGAATATATATATATATATATATGGTCAAACAATTTTTGGATAGGTTCGCGAACACAGCGAACACTCTGGCACGACCTCTACCTTGAGCAGTATACGAGATGCAGTTATGCATCCATACGTGGTGGACGTATAAGTAACTAGCTATAAGCGTATTATTTATTTTGAGGTCCGAGACATGTATATATGTAGATATATGATATTGTTCACAATTCTTCGTTGGCTAGAAGTCACTATTGATTGACTCTAGGCCAAGTGGGATATTGTTGGAGTTATGTCCTAGAAGTCAATAATTTAATGACTTAAATATTAGTTTATGTATGGGATGATATTTTATCATTTGTTCCTAGGTTTATTATTGACAGATTATTCAGGTTGAGGATCTGAATAGTAGATCTCTGTGAATCATTCTTTAGAATGACAATAATAAATCTAAACGGTCCATAATCTTGATAATTAACAAGGAACATTAATTATCTTATAAGATTAGTATGCAAGTTAAGTGATGATTAAGTTCTACTAATCATAGGTAAAGAGTTACCAACTTAATTGCATATGTGTATGTTATGGAACATAGCACAGGACTTGACCCATCGAAATAAACATATGGATTGTGCTATGTGCCATTGTTAATTTCGTTATGATTTTGGTTCTAAGTTTGAGATGTTTATCTTTTCCACATGAGGATAGGTTCAATAAATATCGTCTACCGCTGATTCCCGATAAGGGCTGTTATACGGACTTTATTTATGTTCTCTTGAATTGTGCGGGGAAAAGTTAATCATCAAGAAAATCGTATGTGTAACAACCTAGAAATACCAGACCTAGTTTAATTGTGACGGTTAGGTTAATTCTTAAAATAATATTAAGAAAAACAAAATTTTAAAATTAATGACCTTTAAACCATTAATTAAATTGTAGCATTAAAGTTTACTCGAAATCGGAATCTTTTAAATTGTGTAGTATCTAAAAATGACTTAAATGATTCTAGCAAAATCAAAGCTCAAATTACTAAGTTAATTAAGCTCAAATTATAAATTTAATCTAATAAGAAAATTAATTTAATTGTTTATATGAGTTGCAGCATTCTTGGCCGCATGAATCATGCCACAGGAAATCCCATAGACCAATTTTTAATAAAAACCCCATGTCTCGCTGGCATCATCTCTTTCCCCCTCTCTTTTTCGCCTTCTTTCTCGATCCGTCCGATCTCTCTCGTCTCTCTTCTTCTCCGACGAGGAAATTCTTCGAAAAAAAAATTGAAGAGAGATGGGCTGTGGCTAGCCAATCCCGCCGTGCCACAGTCGAGCATCGCCTCTGCTGAGCTGTCCCTTTTGATCTTATCCGAGAGGAAACGGATAAGGGTTGAACTTTTGACCAGAGCTGTGAGATTTGAGTAAGAAATCTTCGCCGTTGATCTCTCCTCTCTCTCCTCTCCTCTCTGCGCTGCTTATAAATACCCCATTAGAGGTTCATGTCAGATTGGTTGGTGATTAGGGTTTTCCACCGAAAGAGAAAAGAGAGAAATAGAGAAAGAGAGGGAGGGAGCAACAGCTGAAGATCCAAGGTATACCCTTTCCCTTACGTTGCGATTTGATTTGATTAAGTTAGCCCTCTGATTTTTCGGTTGAGAAATTGGGATGAAATTCAATTTTTGAATTTCTGGTTTATGGATGATATTATGTGTTGATTGATGTTGTAATGACCTTAAGTAGGCTAATTAAATCATCTAAAACGGATTTTGTTTGATGGAATTAAGTTAAAACCTAGAAATTGTGAAGTTAGGTTCTATCTCGAATTGAACTGAGCAAAATTGAGGGATTTTGAGTCTTTTCTCACGGTTGGATACAAAGAGAGGCTGTGTGAGGCTTGGCGATAAGGTTTGAGGCCTGGTACCAGCCTCAGGTACGATGGTTGTGCCTCTGGTACCATTCTGGTACATGGCGAGGTGAGACAGGGGCTGTTTCATAAAGAAAAAGTATGGGAAGGGCTTATTTGTAATTCTCGGGGGACATGTCTGTAAATTCTAGGGGCCTGTTTGTAAGGAAAAGGACTGGAATGCAGATTAATTTGATTTAAGGGCCCCTGGGAAAATTGTGAGGAAATTGCGGGTCGGATCTGCACCTTGGCTAGCGGATCCTGTCGGTTGTGTTGCGAACCCGTTACGGTTGGCTCAGGTCAACTGGGTCAGGTTGACCTGGCTCAGCCGCCTGCGATTTCTGGGCTTAGGTGGGCTGAAATTTTGGGCTGGCCGAAATAAAAAGAAAATTATCTTGGCCCAGTGAAGGAATTAATTTTGTGGGCTTTTCTTTTTGGCCCAGCGCAGAAAATAAATGGAAATTTAACTTTGATTTAGTTAAATGTGGGCTTAAATAAAGATTAATTAAAGGAAAAGCCATTAGCAATAATTGGGTATTTCTTTAGTTAAGTCGGATTCGATTTTTAGGGAGATGATGAGAATAGTCCGAGTGAAGTCAAGAACGGATACGATGACTCATTTTCACCGACTGTCTGATCCCAAACAAAACAAATAAATCTTTTATTTCTAAATTATTATTTACATATTCCTATTTAAATATTTTACTTAAATATTTGATTTTCGAATTTGTATTAATTGATATTCTTCGATATAATTAACTAAGTAAATGATTGATTATTTAATTAATGATTAAAAGATTAAATAAAGATTTAACAACAACAACTAATAATCAAACAAAACAATTAAGGACAAAATTAAAATAACGAATAAACAAACAATAAATTATTTTAAATAATTAACTCTAAAACTTAAATAATAATGAATAAAAATAAATAACATCACATAAATTAAAAAGATATTTTAATATTAAATCAAACTAAAAGTTACTAAAAACACAAGCAATTACTATAATTAAATCTGAGTCAGTCTAGTAGTATAAGCCAGACCTTTTAGACTTTTAAGTTAAGGTCAAACGGAAACCGTTTGGTTAAATCTTAACGGTTTTTGACCAACTTACAGGGAACTTGACGGAGACGAGTTTTGACCCAACAACAGGTGCGGATACGTGGATTTTTATAGAGATCTATTCCGGTAACTTTAAATTATGCATGGCATGTTGAAAGGTCTTGATGAATTGCATAGTTCATTATCATGCTAGTATACAGGAACAAATATTACAACTCATGTTGATGTTGATCTCATTTGTTCCAGTTATTATGAAAGATCAGGTAAGTTTGTTTATCTTTTTGGGTTATAAATGAGCTGAATTGTCTCAGTTCAAGTTAAATCTTACCTGGAAAGCTTGAATTCACGTCACGAAAGGACAATCATGGAATTTTGACTTGGTATGAGAATTAATATCACTCTCCGGAGTCGGCCGGCCCCCGGCTTCGGCCAGTTCAATAGCGCTATGTGGATTTGGAATTCCCTCACGTGCCCAGGGTTAGAGCTTCGTCTCTCACGTGCCCATGGGTTAGGGAAAGGTCTCCTCACGTGACCCAACCGGTTGGGTTTAGGTGACCTGAGTGAAATCACGATGATATCACGATAATATATCACGAGAATTGATTGATCCTTTATTTGATCCGGCTTGTCATGTTCTGTTTCACGTTTATTTTCGCAGCATGAATTTGGATATATCATTTCTTGATCGAATGTACCGTATGAAGTTAACTGAAGATTTGCATTTGCATGACCTTTATTACGCTGTTTTGTAGTTTGATATTCTACTCATTATTTATTATTTAATGTTCATGTTGATTAAACGGGTATTATTTCTGGATTAAGATTTCGACCAGAAATCCACGTCTGGAACTAAAACCCGCACTGAGAAATTTATTCTCATTCCGTGCTTATTTTGCATGTTCCTCGGCGGATGGGGGTTCCAGAGGACGCATATCAGTAGGAGACCACTTTTTTGATGGTATATGAGGGTTCATATACGCATGTCGGGACTTTGTTTTCCACCTATATATTACACTTCCTTAATGTGTTTTTCAGCTATAGTTTGTTTTACTTTTCTTTTACGTTAAATAGGAGTTAAGTTAGGATTATATTTTAGCTACACTAGACCTAGTCCTTATTTTGATGTATATATATGGACCAGGCTAAGTGTTAGTGTATAAATTCTAGTCTTGTGTGTCAGACATATTACCTTATAATGTACTGTTGTGTGTTATGTATGTATGCTACAGTTTGAAATTTTGTTCTGATTTGTTTGTTTTTAAATTTTCTGCCTTTCATTTTATTTTTAACCTTTAATTGATAATATTCTTTTATATTATCTGTTTAGTAATAAGAGTTAGGTTTTATCAAGCCTTACGAGAGTACATTCTCATGTACTTTCGTGGCGAGAAACTGCCCCACCCCATTGCGGGCTGTGACAGTATGTCCCTCATTAATTCACTTAGTGAGTGACGATATCTGTTTGGGCCCCTTGATGGAGATAGATTTTTTGCATGCAACTTTATACAATTATCTCTAGATCAAGAAACGTATAATCTGCAAGAATGACACATTCCTATCTTGGATTATACGATGATATCGTGTGACATAAGAATCAAAATAGGGAAATACATTTATTCTCTTATGCAGGATTGAAATATTGTAGCAGTACACTATTTATGTGAATTGGGAATCATAACGTGTTGCTAGATACCGCTTATGATTATTGGAATTAAATAACGATTTATTTCCATGTCCAACATAGCATAAATCCTCAAAGGGTCACACAAATAGAGCTTTAACCAAACAGTGCATTATTTATTCGCAACAGTGCGTATTGCGAAAAATATGATAGTTTGACTAATTAATTATATAGCGTTACGGACCGTTATAATTAATTAAGTCAAAGGGATCATATAGAAATAAATCAATGCATATGCTAATCCCAAATTAATTATTAATGAATTAATAATTAATTATGTTCAACTCATTTAAATTAATTGAGCTATTGGGTCATTATTTAATTAGTTAAATAAAAGCCCAATTTGAGGACAATTGAAAGGAGTAATAAATGGAATGGTTAAATGGGCTAAGCCAAGGCTTAAAGCCCACTTAAAATGTCGGCCAAGGAGGGGCAATTTTGTCCATGTGAAAGGTTGGTAGAGACTAGGTCATGAGGTCTATATATAGGGGTTCATTTTGAGGGAAACCCTGGCCTCCTTTCCATCTTCTCTCACATCTCTCTCCCTTGGCCGAAATTCACAAAAGAAGAAAGAAAATTTCAGAATTTTCTTTACTCTTCCTCTCCTTTCTTCTACCTCAAGCTCATGAGTTGAGCACAAACTCTCTCCACCAATTAAAAGGGCTAATTGAATAGAAGAGAGCATACCTTGGGATTAGACATTCCTCTTCCTCTTGCTAGCACAAGGGTAGAAGATATTGGTTAATCCTCTAGGTGGACTCGAGGCGGCCATCAACGGAGGAGGAGACGAAGGAGAGCACGCCATCGATTTCTATGCCGTAGGATCGAGCCCCGCGAATACGATTTCGCGGGAGGTATAATTTCCACCCCTTTCTCTTTGTGTCGAATTAGCTTTTGCACTACATCCTTTTGCTCTTTGTTTAATTGGATTAATTAAGTGTAATTAGTCTACAATTAAAATTGGGCAGTTTCCTAACAAATCTCTAGGTGGACTCGAGACGGGTGTTTTGGATTGAAGGAAGCTTGGAGTAGCACGCCACCGACTCCTACGCATAGGCACGAGCCTCCTTGATACGATTCAAAGAGAAGTATATCCTCCAAACCCTTCTCTTGTGTGTTGAATGCTTAAGCCTAAACCTATTGAATGCTTGTTGGTTAATTAACTTGTAATTAGCTAAAAATTAAAAATTAAGCATTTTCTAACACACAAGAACCATGATTTCAGAATAAATGATAAGTTCTTAATCACCAAATCTATGTGAACTTGCTTCCTCAAACTTGTAATATCATTTCTCAAACAAAAGACCCAACAAAGTTTGATAAAATGAGAACAATAATTGCCTAAGAATCAGTCTCAATGGGAAAACTTATAATTTGTCAACAAAATGAAGGAACAAAAAAACAGTCATTTAATTGCCGATTTAATATCGAGAACCACATTACAACTGGCCAATTACATAATACGAAATAAACTGCATTGCAAAAAATAAGGAACTATTAAATTCAAAGAAAATTAGCACAACATATCAAGTGGACGTCTCGCTACTTGAGCCCTCCGATTTAAATCAATGGCTAGATCTGAAATTCGTCCAAAAAGTTAAAAAAAAAAATTGGAGTATACGCTGCGTATATCCCCTTTCTTTTCTGCTTTCTAAATTGCAATTCGCGCGCAACCCATTCCAAATTTCAGCGATTCATTCAGTCTCCTCTTCTCTTCTCTCATCTTCTCTCCTCTCCTTTCCTCTTCTCTTCTCCAGCACACAGAGATTCAGAAAGTGCGATTCTGATTCTCTTCTGTCAGAGGTGAGGTTAGCGAAAGTGATGAAGGCTTTTAAACCTAGGATATCAAATAAATTTATAACCTAGAGCTAACCTCACTAGTCGTTCTGGTAAAGCTAAGGGTCGAACCCAAGGGACGGTAAAAATGAGTACCGGACTTAGTTTTTCTTAAAAGCTAGACAAATAAAAAGAACGTAAGGTTTTAATTTAAAAGAAACTACAGAAACTACCAAATAATAATTGAGAATTAATAAAATAATTTTAAATATTTTTGGGTTGATTTTTGTGTTTTTAGATGTTCAGATAAATGCAAGCGATGTCCTAGGTGTTTAGCGTTCAATTAATTTGGCTCTAAAACACCTCAGTCTTCGATTTTCAACTAGACAGAGGCTAATTTCGGTTCGAAATTCTTACTGTTTTTGGTCCGAAATTGCTTTAGAGTGAATGTTTCGACTTGATATTTCTACACGATGCTATGTGAAGGGTACTTAACAACCATACCTAAGTTATAACCTCAGCCTTCGCGATTTCAATTCTAACTCGGTTTTCGCCTCATAAACAATCAAACATATACTTTCGTCCTAATCCAATTGTTTAGGTGAGTTAAGTTGGAGTTCTAGAAATATTTAAGGTCCTGTCGGATCAATAAAAGTTGCACCTATCAGTCACAACTAACCTCCTCTTCAAGTGATTGGTTTATTTCATATACTCAACTATTCAATTAACTGTTCTTGTCTAATGCCCTAACGGTGCTGCAGACATCATTAGGTAGACAATAAAGTAAGTAATCAAACTAACTAAGCAAGCGATCAATCTCAACAAAACTCATCACATAAACATAGCATAAATGATCAAGTCATCATAAATACCAAACTAATCTACTAGCTATCCCTAGAACATCATAAAAGGGTCTAGCCTAACATGCTCATAGCAGAAATAATAAGTATCATGCAAATAAGTAAGATACAAGCCATAAAACAATGAAATATAAGCATAAAAGAGTAAACCGAGATATCCAATGCAAATACTCGCTGTCCTAAGGCCAAGGAATCGATGCGGAGATGCAAGATCGCTGCCGTCGCACACAAACACTGCTGCTCCTCAAGAAAACCCGTCAAAAGAGCCAAAAACGCCTAGAAAACAATGGTCTATCGTGGAGAAAATCCAAAGTGGAAGAAGAGACCCCCTCTGGTCGAGAACATGCGCCTATATACTCCCCCAGGTCGGTCAAGAGGTGGCTAGGGCAAGAAATGCGCTTTCCTTCCTTGAAACTTGCCAAAATTTGCTTTCCATATCCTGATTTCGGACCGAAATCAGGACACTTCGAACCGAAATGGAAAGCAAGTGGGGTAAACTGGGCTGAAACTAGGGCCTATGATAAATCTCGGCCCATGGTGATGTAGTCTAGGTCTAGGCACGCATATGTGAGCCAGGAATGAGTCATCTGGCTGAGGGTTGGGCTCCACTCTTCATGTCTTAGGCGTCTTGTCTTCAATTTCCACGGTAATTCTACAAAAATAGAGATAGAAGCGACGGCAGTACAAAATCCTGGAAAACACAATTAATAATGAGACATTTATAATGGTTTGAGTGCTATTTTGGTGCTAAGTTTGGCCAAAAATATGTATATAAATATGAGATATCAGAAAGTAATGAGTATTTTCATTTTTCTTGACCTGAGTTTTGAACATTAGGTATTAGATGACAAATTGCAACAGTATTAATTTGTGTTGAACATCATGGAAATGAAATGAATTCGCACATAAAAAACGTATTATATGCGAACTTTTCAATTCATGGAAATTACTTCATGAACTCAAATTGAGGCTTTTATGGGTTTTAATTGAAGGGTTCTACGAGTGATTAGATGCTCGTTTTCAAATTTTGTTAGTAATTTGATTGTAGACATGGAGTAAACTATGTTGTTAGAAATTAGAAATTGCTATCTTTTGCATACTAGTTTTTACAACAGTGAAGAGTATTTCACTACTACACATTAATTATTGAACCAGGGTTAATAGTTGTATGTTCTGTCTAGGACATTAATTACAGTGAAGAGTATTTCACCACTAGATTTTGCAGTGAGAGGTCGTAAAGGGTTAATAGTATTTCACCACTAGCTTATCTGTTCTGGAGGCATAGCCTAACTTACTGGTATAATCCTACCAAATTTGTATGTTCTGTCTAGAACATGATAGTGTAGGTCTATGAGATGATAATTTTTCTAATTTTTTTTAATTGTTTACAAAATTTTAATTTCTTATATGATATTTTCATTAAGGTTATGGAGGAACATGAAAATGATTTTGTACCTTGTTTGGGTATGGAGTATGAAACATTAGATGAAGTATGGTCGGTTTGGAGTGATTATGGTGGAAGAAATAGTTTTGGAGTAAGAAGGGGCCATGAGAATAAGAGCAAACAAGATGGTGTAATTACTTGCAAGTTTTTTTTTTGCAATTGTGAAGGTAAGAGGGAAATAGATAAGCGAGATTATTTGACGAAGAAGCCTCGAGCGGAGACATGGACCGGTTGTGTCAAGCTCGCTTGGTAGTAAGATTGGATAGAACAACCCATAAATACAAAGTTGTTGAATTTGTAAAGAGCACATCCACCTTATCCAACCGCCCGAAGCTTGTTACCTAATACCTAGCCAACGCAAGGTATTGGAAATAGCGTGCTTTGACATTGAAGTAGCCGCTATTTCGGGTATTAGTCAAAAAGATGCACATGATCTTCATAGTAGACAACACGGTGGAATTCGTGGCATTGGATACACAATGGTGGACCATAATAATTGCTTGAGGAATATAAGAAAAGAAGCAATGCAACATGGAGCCACCATTGCTATGATGAAGTATTTTTGCAAAGCGTTGTAAGGAAGATTCATTCTTCAAACATTTTGAAGATATCTCGGAAGAAGGAGAGATATCGAATGTTGTTTGGATGGATGCAAAGATGATTGCGTCTTACGCGCGGTTTGGAGATGTAGTTGTCTTTGATACTACATTTGACACCAATGATAAAAAGTGGGCGATTGGTACTTTTGTTGGTTTTAATCATTTAAGAGAGATTGTGATTTTTGGTGCGGCTCTCATGTGTGATCAAACAAGAGAGTCATTTGAATGGGTGTTTACAAAATTTCTTGAAGCACATGGCGGCAAGAAGTTCAACACCATCTTGACTGATCAAGATACAGCAATTGGACTTGCTTTAGAGGAAATAATGCCCGATATTAGACATGGTTTATGTACATGGCGTATTAATCAGAATTGTGTAAAACATTTGTCAAATTTCAATGATGAAAAGAATCACATAACTTCCAAGTTTAATGAATGTTTGTACAAGTACTCTTTTATTTTCATTTTTCTATCTATTTTTTGTCTTATTTTAGTATATTGCTTGCTATAGGAGAGAAAGTTTATAGGAAGATTAGTTGAATTGTTTACTATTGCTTACTGTTGGAGTTTAGAAAGTCTATAGGGAGTTTAGAAAGTATATTGCTTACTGTATGATGCTTTCAGTGATATCATTGTGTTTGTTGGGTTGGGTATCCCTTCTTTTTTTATCAGTAAAACACCCCGTAGGGTGGTTGGCTATTCCTTCAGCCTTTATGATTTGATGAGTATTATATATGCCAGCCTTGTGCACTGGGGCTTGATGCATCTTAATGCAGAAGAAAAAAATGGAAATGCTGACATTCCTGATTTTAATCATTTTTGTCCAGTACAAATCAGTTGGTATCATTGATCCTAATTTGGTGACTTTGCTCTTGTTGTTGTTGGGTTTCATTTCTAGAAAGTATATTACTTACTGTTTTTGTCCAGTACAAATCAGTATATGCAAAATCTAGAAAGTATATTGTTTATTGTTTTTGTCCGGTACAAATCAGTATATAGCTTACTGTTGACAGCGATACAAATAAAATAAAAAATATAAATTAGCATTTCATTCTTATACTAGTAAAATTAAAAATACTGTTGTTTCTATTTTTTTTAAGGTACGAAGAGGAGTTCGAGGATGCCATTAATTTTCTCATGGAACAAGTGAATGGTGAGGGAAAAAAGTGGCTAGATTTTATATATAAAAGCAAAAAAAAAAGTGGGCATATTGCTTTATAAAGGAGGCTTACACTTTGGAAATCCGTAGCACACAATCAAGTGAGAGCTTCAACTCAATCTTGAAAACCTATTTAAATTGCAAGTTGGATGTGTGTAGATTTATAGAACAATTTGATAGGATTCTTTCACAAAATCGAGAGAAAGAGATAAAGTCCGAGTATACAATGAGAAGTAAACAATCTACACTCAATTTCAATATGCCTATACTTTGTGAAGCCTCTAATTTGTACACACCCAAAGAATTTGAGCTATTTCAAGCGGAGGTCGAGTTATCCATGTTAGCTCACATAAAATGCCTAGAGGGTAATACATACACGGTGGGTAAATCTGGTATTGATAATGAAACTCCATGCAAGAGTAGATAAGTTTTTTGGAATCGGGAGGACCAAATGGTTTCATGCTCTTGTAAGAAGTTTGAAAGAGTGGTATTTTGTGTTGGCATGCATTGAAGGTGTTGGATGTGAGGATATTAAGGTGATTCCACCGAGGTACATTCTCAACCGTTGGACCAAATTGGCAAAAGATGATACGGTTGTAGATATAGAGGGGAGAATGGTGATTGAAGATCTTATGTTGGAAGTTAGGAATCGTAAAGCCGATATGGTTCACATAGCAACACCAATGATTGAAGAGGCGGCCCATAATGAAGAAGATGGTCATTTAGTGAGGAATAGGTTGATTGAGCTTCAACGAGATTACAAAGAATACAAAAAGAAGAAGAATGGTGACGGGAATCCAACTACCGAGCCTTCATTATACTTAAAGAAGAAGAATGGTGGTGATAGGTGTTCGAAATGAAAGCCTTCTTGCATTGAGAAAAGAAAAAGAGTCAAGAAAGTAAAAAATAAAACTATCTCAACTAGTCAAGATTCCATATGGTAAGTTATTTAAGTAAAATTTAAATTTGTTCATATATATCTTTTATCTAATATATATGTTTTAATTATATAAAATATTTCTTTTATCTCAAATAGGCCGAGTACTAATCCATCTCAAGATATATCATGAGGGAATTTTGGATGCTTTAGTGACCTTGAAGGCTTACAGTAAGGGCATTCAAACATCTCAATTTTTAATTAAAATTTTTTTTTAATTACACAAATTTTAATCACTGTGTAGCTGATTACTAATAATTTGTTTTTTTTTCAGCAACATTACAATTATAGAATAGTTGACAAGTTATTTTCGATCATTTTGGCCATATTTTGGAGGCAAGAGAAGACAAGTTGTTTTAGATGATTTTGGCAACATTTTGTAAAAAGTTATATTAGTATAGTGTTCAAAGAAGTTAATAATGTTATTTTGTAAAAATCAAGGACACAATTACTTAAATGGTGTTATTTTCTCATTTCTTCTCTTTGGATCCGAATTTGCATAAGTATTCTTCTCTCTGGTGTTAAAAATCACAATGTATATGTTACTAGTAGCATGGGCAGAATTGTACAATTGTTTTTGTTAGTGTTAAAAATCACAATGTTTATGTTAAGGTTAAAAATCACAAGGTTTATGTTACAAGGACACAATTGCTTTTTACAAGAAATTGCTTTTTACAAGAAATTGCTTTTTATCATCTGTTATCCATCTTACTCCCATCTAAATTGTACAATTTGCAAGAGATATATCCAGGCTATCTCAATGAGCGACATCTAAATTGTTCTTATATTGGATACTATAGTGGTGGCGAGTAGTGTGAAACTATATACAACTGATTTTGTGTGTCATTTGCAAGATGGCCTTTCGTGGACTAACGATACCAGTATGTGATACCAAATTGTACATTTCTTCTCAATCCATTTAACATTTTCCTTCTTTTTATTTATTTTGCTTGAAGAATTTTGTAATGCTATGAAATTTTGATCCAATCCCAGTAGTACTTAAATCCAGACTGTGGTACTGGTACACACTGGTACCACCTTATAACAAGGCAAAATCGAACCGGTGTGAGAAAAATTGTACAGTATTAGATAAGTTGGATTGATCAAGCAGTAGAATTCTTTTTCTACAACTCTCTATTAAAAATTACATAGATTTAAGTACTACAAAACCATCTGAACATGAATTGGACATAGAGCCAATTACTTAATAGTGTCAATTTTGAAAAACCATCATTGTCAATTACAACATAATATTCCAAAAAGCATTACAAGCTACAAATGACATATAAACTGGATCCTTAATAGAATTAAAATAAAACATCCATAATTAACAACATTTTATAACCATTGCAATCAATATGCAAAGTGAGATTCTAAGAACACATAAAACTATTGCAAATCCCGCCAAATTTCTTCATCTTTAATTGCTTCTTGACGCCGTCCCGATTGCTTTGGGCCACAAGAATCTCGACATTGAACTTTGTCACACCACTCACGAAAATAACTACTTTCAATGCAATTGCATGCATAAAATTCTCGACTCGGATTACGTGTTGATCTAGATACTGCCACATCACACGGGAATTTACATTTTTCGCAAATGTATGACACCTCCTTTGGTGAGGAATAACTTCCCTCGTCATTTGCTTTCATTTCTCAATCAAATTATAAACCTAAAAACAATTAGATAAGTCATCATTAATCTACATAATAATCAATGAAATAATAAACCTATTGCCAAGTAATATCAAATTAAGCTAAGTAATACAATACATTGTAACATATATACACAATAAATGAATAGTCAATTCCACTATAAAATGAGCTATTTTAACAGATATATTTCAATACAAGAATTACCCATTTCATGTCAAAAGTCATAAAGATTGACATATCTTTTAGATTGAAAATGGCAGTAGGGGCCAAACTGATACAAATCAAACTGTTTTACAAATATAAAGGAGAGTTGGAAGCTTTAGCGAAACCAAGTAGCAGACAATATTTAAAGGCCTTATACACTGCCTCGATCAATTCCTCTTCACTTCTCCACATTTTTGCCCCAATTTGAAAACACTAATAGGGGAGAAATTTTTATCAAAGACAAAAATACTCTCAATAATTTTAAAAAAGACAAAACAACACCAACAATTTTAAAATGAGCACAGCTATAACGGTAAGCTATAACGGTAACAGCATTGCCACTATAGTCCAGTCTTATAGTGGTAATTCTATTGCCGCTATAGCGTTTTTCTTTTTTTTTCGGCTGACAGCTTTTTCAAAAGCAACTGAAATGATTAAGGTTTTTAAACAAAATAAAAAAACACTGCTTATAGCGGCAATTCTACCGCCGCTATAAGGATTTTGGTTTTTTTTTCGGCAGATTAACTTTTACTTTTTTTTCCGATTTTTTCTTTTTTTTTCTTTTTGTTTTTACTTTGTCCTTTTAATCATACAATAACATGCATATGTATTTGGGTTGCTACAATTATTTTATTATTTTCATTTCTAATCTTAATTAGATCATTTCTATAAATTTTGAACCAATGGATTTAATTAGATGATATGTCTCGTAATGTGTTGCATTATTTTTTTTATGTCTCATTTCGATTATGTGTCGTAATGCGTTGCAGTATATTTTTTTATGTCTCATTTCGATTATGTGCCGTAATGTGTTGCATTATTTATTCTTATGTCTCATTTTGATTATGTGTAGTTAGAATTGTACAAAGAAATTAAAAACATGCTCGACCTGTTTAATATGTCTAACCCGACCCGTATTCTAACGGTTTAAGTACGATTCGGGTTGGTTCGGATTTTGAAGTTACTAACCTGGTATAACTGGGTCGGGTCATATTTTTTTTTTTTTTGAATAATCCTGGTTAGACGGATTAAACGGGTCGGACGAATTTTAAATTTCTTTGTACAACCCTAACGACACATCATTAAAATGAGACATAAGAAAAAATAATGCAACGCATATGATCTAATTAAATCCATTGGTTCAAAATTTATATAAATGATCTAATTAAGATTAGAAATAAAAATAATAAAATAATTGTAGCAATCCAAATACATATTGTTAAATGTTAATGCATAATAAAAATGACAAAGTAAAAGCAAAAAGAAAAAAAAAGGAAAAACCGAAAAAAAAATAAAAGTAAATCTGCCCAAAAAAAAAAAATAAAAAGTCCTTATAGCGGCAGGAGAATTGCCGCTACAAGCAATATTTTTTTTAAAAAAAAAATTAATCATTTCATTTGCTTTCGAAAATGCTGTCAGCCGAAAGAAGAAAGAATAATGATATAGCGGCAATGCTATTATCGTTATAGTTGTGCTCATTTTAAAATTATTGGTGATCCTTTGTCCTTTTTAAAATTGTTGAGGGTATTTTTGTCTTTGATAAAAATTTTCTTAATCGGACCCCTTTTTATAAAAAATTACCTATGTGGAGAAGAGATGAAAAGAGGGGACGGATTGGCTATAAAAATTAGAGCAAAAGAAAGGTAACTCGATGGTCTCTTTGTAATTCTCTCAATTGGATTGAAATCATTTTGCTCTTTCATATCTTTTTGTCATTGTGTAAATTGTGTTACCAGGGACTTGATTTTCAATTGATTACCTTTCAAGCCCAAATTTGCAACCATCGAGTTACCTCCATACCACATTTTTCCCCCAATTTACAACAATCTGTTAGCCCCTTTTCAAATTACCTCGTGTACACAGAAGCAGAAGAAAGAGAGACAAAAAAATCAGAACAAAGGGAGAGACCATCGAGTTACCTGGTTCGACGATCGCCTTTCAAGCCTCCACAATCGTCTTGTCTCTTTCTGTTTTCTCTCTAAAACCTCACGGCTCACAACCACGGGAAAGAGAAAGGGCATATAGTATACGGAAAGGGGATATACGCAACGTATACTCTAATTTTTCTTTTTTTGGACGAATTTCAGATCCACCGTTGATTTAAATCGAAGGGCTCAAGTGGCGAGACGTCCACTGGATGGTTTTTATTAACCATCCAGAGGATACGACTCCGTCTGACCTGACTGTGTAGAGAAACAAAGGATCTGCCCGAAGGGTGCGTTTGGATCGTTGGAAGAAAGAAGAAGAAGAAGGAAGAAGAAAAAAAAAATTATAAACAATCCAAACTCTTCACAAAGTTACACACTTCCCAATACTTCTTCTCACTTCTTCCCTTCTTCCCTTCTTCCCACACGGCCACACCTATCCAAACGCACCCGAAAACTATCTAGCGGGATCCGGATCTAAACGAGGGTCACTGTCGAGAGGCCTAACCGTGACCGATAGAGAGAAGAGACAAGTGGAACGATGCTCACTATACACGCGTTTATACGACTTTTTTACTGTATAATTACATGTCTTAAAATCGTTGGATGTTTGTGAAGGTGCTTTATTATGTTCGAAGTTCAAACGCAGGTTTCTTCGCGTTGGTATAGTACTTGTACATTTTTTATGTGAACCTCCATTTAGTGAGCCGATCAAATTTTGATTCTCTCGGTTTCAAAATGCAAACCTATTTATATTCTAAAAAAAAGACCTATTTGTTTCCTTTTGAAGTTATCAATTGAACTCAAAATCATGAAATATTTACATGGAAGATGTATATAGTAACTGAAAATGGTAAATGCAACATATTATTCATCTGAATAAATGAAAAAGCAAAATTAAATTATCAAGTCGCTGTGAATTTTTAGTTTAAACTAACAGCTCTTCTAGGAAAATGGATTTGAAACTCAATGTTTAGAGAATACAAAGGAATATGGAAAGACCTCATTCATGCCAAATATGATGGCAAATTTAGTAAAGAGGGTTTTTCCCATTTCTGGAGAAGTATTCAATATCTTTTCCCTATACTTAAAATAGGTACAAAGAGAATTATTGGAAAAGGAAATACCATAGACTTCTGGAATGACATTTGGAATGAGGATAGGCCAATAGTAGATGATTTTCCAAATATTTTTAGGAAAACAAACAAACCCCATCATTTAACTGTAGCTCAAGTCATTAATAATGGTAACATTAATTTCCACCTGACAAAGGGGTATTTCCAGAGTAGTTAGGTTAGAGAAAAATAATCTCGTGCAGATAATGCAGAATATACAGCTTTCTGAAGAAGATGACAGTGCTATCTGGAGTTTAGATAACTCTAGAAGTTATACAGTTAAGTCCTTCTTTTCTCTCTTGAATAATGGAGGAGTTTAAACTATTATCGATTTTGGACATGTATGGCTACTGAAATGGAAAACATGTTCAGGGATCTAGCAGCAAATCAAAGAGAACTGGAGCTTAGGGACGGACACATCACTAAAGATGACTTAACCCTTGTCGCGGCTTTTTCGTCATTATTCTCCTCGAAGAAATTTCTAGAAGAACAATGGGAACATAGCCTTAGATTCACCTTCCTTAAGGTTCGATCTCTATGGTGGGTATCTCTCAAAATAAGAGAATCCTAACAAGAGTCGCTTCTTAAAGAAGTTTCTTGATTTAGCAGGTTCTTTCTTTCCAATAGGCGCAAGTCCCTATTGTTAATTACCCCGTAATTGCCTACGGAACCTCTGATTAAGGGACGTAAAGGGTATTGACGTAATGGGCTAAGAAAAGAGACTTATGTAGTGCTATTATTTGTCTTAAGGAGACCTTAATTGATGGTACCAAACCTGATTGACCGGACTTAAATAAGGATCGCTAAACTACCAAAGACTTTGAACTTAGATTTATGTTGAAAAAGACAAAAAAAAAGGATTTGATTTTGGTTTGGAAGAGGTTTTTTGTTTGAAAAGAGAAGTCTTCATTGGGAGTCGTTTTGGAATCGTTTGAAGTCATTTTGGGTAAACTCTCGGGGCTATGACTGGCCTTCTTGTGAGAGTGAAAGGGAATTTTACAACCTTCAGGGCATTTGGCGCCTTTGAGCGAAAGTTGGTTCTTTTACAATCCTCGAGACCTTTTGGGCGGTCCTCTTGTGAGAGTTGGTTCTTTAACGACCCTAGGGACCATCTTAGTCGGCATTCTTAATAAGAGTCGGTTCTCGGGACCATCTTAGTCGGTCTTCTTGTGAGAACAAAAAGAATTTTACAACCTTCGGGGGCTTTTGGCGCCTTTGAGCGAAAATTGGTTCTTTTACAACCCTCGGGACCTCTTGGGCGGTCTTCTTGTGAGAGTTGGTTCTTTAACGACCCTAGGGACCATCTTAGTCGGTCTTCTTAATAAGAGTCGGTTCTCGGGACCATCTTAGTCGGTCTTCTTGTGAGAACAAAAATAGAATTCTTTGGACGAGGGAGCTCGTAAGAATTCAATTTCTAAGTCATCTAAGGTCGATCTCAACCCTAGTGAGGGACTTTTCCTCAAACGAAGAGGTTTCAGTTTTGACTATGGGTTTCGTGTTTGGACTTTTAATTTCTTGAAGTTTCACTTTGGATATTGATGATTTTATTCACTTTGGCCTTTTGTATCTTTGACTTTTAGACTAAATCCTCTCTTTTTTTATTTTGATTTGAAAATACTTGTTTTGAGAGTCTTTTAAGGTTTGAAAATACCATTCTTGAAATCACTTGGATATCGAAAGTATTTAGTTGCAAGTTTCATTTAGAAGATATTGAATAGGTTGATTTACTTTGACCTTTCGTAATTTGGAAAATATATTTGAAAACACTTGAGTTTGAAGGTATTATGTTTGAAATTTTTATTTCAAAAGTATTTAGTTTCAGTTTTGGAATTTTATAAATGAGTTTACTAGTTTTCTAAGATTTTGTAAAATTCATTTTTAAAGTGAAAATACTTCAAAAATACAAAAGGCCACTACTTTGCCATATTTTTATATCAAAGTATCAGTGAAATCGGGTTGTTTGGATTTTTAGAATTTTATGGATATTTTGTTTATATTTTTCTGAGTTTCCTACTATTTTTAACGAATCCCTAAAGTTTTCGGCTTATTTGCCGTTTTCTGGTTGGGCCTCGTCAGCGGGGGACCTGGGGTGTCAAGCAAGAATTAATCTTCTGATCCTGGTCTACTTTTATTTCTTCTTGGGCTTTTGGTAACTGATGGGCCGAAACCTTCTTTATTTCGGGGCCGTTTGGATACACAAGGAATTTGGAAAATTTCAAATTTCTCCACCCAAATTTATTATAAACAATCCAAATTCTTCACAAAATTACACACTTCCCAGTAAATTTATGCCTAGGAATAAAAAATTCCCCAAATTCCTCAAATTCCTAAGCGATCCAAACGGCCCCTTCACTTTTCCTTGCATCCTTCTTTGACAGGAGTCAAGTACGCAGGTTCCGCTATTGTTTTGCCACAGAAGATCAAAGTGGGTCTCGGCGCTGAAATAAAATCAAAAGAGGCGGGTTTCGTTTCTTGACTAACGGGTTCGTTCGATATTGGATTTGGATCCGCTTCTCATCCCGGCCGTCGCAACTCTCATGGAGGAACTCGTAGGAATCGTGAGAGAAAGAGGAGCGAGATGGCGACTTTCGTTTTTTATCGCTTCGCCTTTGTTTCGTTAGGAAATCGGGAGCTGTGTTGTGCCAGTATAAATTAAAATTCGATTACGTCCTTATACTTCTGGGATTTCGTTTTCCGGCAATTTAAGTCACCATGGCTAACCAGATCAAGTTTACTAGGATCGTAACAGAATGGGGAACTCAGCGGTGTGATCAATTTGTGTTACATTGCTCTAATTTGGTGGGACTACCACCTCGCCAATACGACGTGTGAGAAGTTGGCATTGAGTGTCTAATTGGTCACGAGGACCACCTATTGAATGAGGGGGATCTCGTATTTGATTCAAGTGCCATCATAAGAAGTTAGATACCAGTGGTCTAAGCATAAACTTAATTGCGGTATTCAACTTATCTACACCTGATTTCGGATGAAACAAAGAGGTGCCTTATGTAATTGATACGTTTGTGACTTCATGGGGCATATCAATATACTTATTTTAAGTTATGACTTTATAATGAAGTGGTACCAACTAATTACAGTAGCAAGAGAAGTGACTTCTTAACCATTATCAACAGTATTGCATTTAATCGGACAATTACATGCATTTATGTTCAAGTCCTTCAAATTTCATAATATCAGCATCACCTTATTAGGCCAGTAAAAGTGATAACAACAATAATCAAATTTGCTTGTCCCCGTAGACAGAAAATACTAGAGACCAAGCTTTATTAAAAAAAAAAGAGCATCACTTTCAGCTTTCAGAAAATTAAGTGTTCAGGTACAGTGCATAGCCACTCAGCCAGGAATTAAATTCATGTAAGATTTTACTGGAGCCCAGTGAACTTCACATATTATATCTCATTACCACTAACTACCTTATAAGAATTTTAATCACAACATTACACTAACCTATGGCTCATGAACAATCAAGTTGCGAGATTTTTATACTAAGGTTCTGACAGACAATCGATTTATACATTTCAGTCCAGCATTAAAGAAAACAAAACAAGGCACAACTTTCAGCAATATCATACCTAATTATAGTGTTTTATCAGGGGGTCCCTTATCTTTTAACAATTCTAGCAGTATTTGGACAGCATGTTGCCTGGATATGAAGCACATCTAAGAGACTCTATGAAGTGAATCAATGATAACTCAAATCACAGAACCTTGATCTAAATCGAGGAAACCTCGATCTAAACCACAACATGCACCTAACTTGAGCAAACCCTCAAGCTAAGTCACACTCCTCAAACTTGGGACCAAGGAAACCTTAGCCCAAGCCATGATTGAGAAATGTACAGGGAATTGGTCAGAAAAGAGGAGGTTCAAGATTAAAGCAAGAAAAGGAAGAGATTCAGTTTACAAATATCAAAAGTAACTTAATTTTCTGTTATTTAATGTTTAGGCTATGGAATCCATAACCTAAACTTCCAAGTTATAAAATGAGAAACATAAGAAACGAGCAGGTCTAAGATTAACAAAGAGGACATCATCATCTTACATCTAAATTCACCAGTTGCTTATACAGAAGAAATCAGATTTCATGAAATGTCCAAGAGATTCTGACAAAAGGATGCACAAACACTTAATTTAACAATCGTCTATTTAAATTGTAGAATATGCAACTAAGTGTTTACACTATAAGACAAGATCAAGAATTGAACTGAACTGACTATCATCAAGTAAAACAAGAAGAGATTAATTCCATTTAAATTCAATTTTTAATTTTGCATCTCTGGTCACTCAAGCTAAAGAAACCTTAACCTGAGCTTCCAGATCAGCACTAAGAGGCTTCAACAATGACAATTGAAAGCGTACAATAGAAGATCAAGTCTTTGTAAAATAGATTTTTTGATCTCGTATCCATGATTACCCAGGCTAAGGAGGCCTTAACCCGAGCTTTCAGGCCTGTGAAGGGGACTTTTAACAAAGATGAACAAATCTGGTAACCACTAAAATGTCATTCTTCACCTCAAAATTCGATTGCTTAAACCGTGGAATCCATGGATTAAGCTTTCAAATCTCGGGACGAGAGACGACATGATCGCCAAAAGAACAGATCTAGCTAAGACTTTAACGCAAGAATCAAGAAATGAACTCAAAAGTCAGGATAGAAACTGAGATTATCAAAGAACACACGAAATTGCAATTTCACTTCAAATCCGAACTTTACAAATCAAATTCGACACCGATACAATCTTACCTGACTTATTTCTTACCAAATCGCTTCTTCTTTCTTCGAATTGTGTACAGAATTACCTTTCTTCTCTTTTTTCCTCTAACCTAACAAGTGCTTGTGAAAATGCCTATCTCTCTCTAAGTGTGTGTGTGTGTGTTTCTATGAGAAAAAGGATTCTCCAAGTGCCTGGGAGTGGGATCCCTCTTCTATCTCCTTCGATCTCCTTTTATAGGCAGCGCTTCTGGCTTCTATCCTGTCCAGGTGCGGTGTATCTCGTCTCCAGCCCGGCAGTTCGCCTCTCAACAGATTTCTGTTGCGTTCCCTTTCTTCTTTATTTCTTGATTTTTGTTGCACGTGGAGTACAATACACCAGGGCATGTTACGTGGGTCCTGGAGCCTGCATTTTCACGCATGCTACATACTCCGGATGTATTCGTCTTTCTCTTGTAAAGGGGATCATTTTTATCTCGCGAGCATTTTCAGCGACTCCTTTTCCTTTATTTCTTGCTTGCACCTGGCTCTCTGTGAACTTTATACTCTCTTTCCCTTGGTTAACACTGGTGCAAAGTGAAACCGGTGCAGCCAAAATGGGTTTGGTACGGAGGGAATTTTGAATATATGAGTTCTTTCGTCCATTTGTTGAACACTGGTTTCCTCCATTTATTTAATTTGCATGGTTTCGCACTCGGCTGAATCCCAAAATTAATTCCTTAACAGCCTTTTTGATTGAGTTTTCTCATGGAATTTTGAGGAGAAATCCATACAAATATGTAGGATTTATCGGCCTTGATTATTTTCCAAAAATACCCTTTCTAGCATTTTATTTATTTTTCATAAGGTTTGGGGGTCTTTTATATGAAATGAGGTCCTCCATGAATTTTTTGTGTGGTTCCAGGGTCTCATAATTTTTTCTATAATTTTCTGAGGTTCTGGGTATTTTTCCATGATTTTTAGGGTTTGTTTGGCATTTCCCGTGATTTTTCTCAACTTTCTTGGATTTATATTTCATGGAATTATTCAATGGTTTTGGATTTTTGGCATCACAAAATATTGTTAAACAACCCTGTAGTCGCCAGTGGTGACTCTTAGTTTGGAAGCAGTCTTTTTTCTGTTCTCTCTTTGGCTCTTTGGCATGTTGCATGTTTTTCTTTTAGCTTTCTGAGTAATTTGTGTCTAGTTTAGGAGGGATATAAGGGATAGATTATTTTAGTTTTGACTTTAGTTTGTTTGGAGTGAGAATTCATTCAGATGTTGTTAGACATCCTGAATAATTCTCGTTTTAAACTTTGTATGCTGTTATTTTGTTTCAATGGAGGCCAACCTCAGGCCACTTTAATCCAAAGAAAAAAAAAGGTGCTCAGTTTACTATTATTTGGTTCCTTCCGATATCTAATTTTAGCAAGAATCACGAGTCATATTTAAAAAAAAAGCTTATATGAGTATTTTCTTAAATAATGAACTCTATCACACAAAATATATTTTCGTTCACACAACATACATGTGCTAATCAGATAAGTCATTCAACAATTAAGGAAAACTATTTGAGTAAAAAGAATCAAGTACGGAAATATAGTTAAAATTCTAAATAAAGTTGGTGTATTGTTGTAGAGGTGTGGCAACATGATGCTATCATATGCGTGATACATCCATATGCTTAACATTATTATTTTATAATAGATAATATGATATATCACTGCTATATGATTAGACAATCCAAATCAAATGAAGTCGCCTTAGATTGTTTCGACCTAATGACGAATGTGCGCGCGTTATATTTCTTAAGAAAATAAGGGTAAAAGCCTCCTGCTTTTTCCTCGAAACTAAGTGTCCACAGTGATACTCTATTCGAATTTAAAACCGTTGGTCCAAAATATCCCCCGAACTGTCAGCGTCCCCGCTCTGGATCTTGCTCCCCTGGTTCGAAATCAGTTGGTTCCTTAGTTTCAGAATTCTGCTAATCCCGAGTAGTCCATTTCCATTATTGAATATCGCAATATAAAAAGTAAAGAAGAAAAGGCACAACCAGAAGAATCGTGAAAAATAAGTAAATTTATCAAGTTGAGGCATTTGTTGATCTAATCGACCTTGTTTGTGAATTAAAAGGCCTGAAAAAATAAATACTATGGGTTGGGCGGGCGGTCGCCCTAACTCTAGATCTCTGAAAATTATGGAAGAATGGTCGGATATTCTTGATTTGTGATTTCAGGTTCATACATAGTCTTTGATTTCATACATGGTCGGCTATTCTACACACACCTCTAATTAGCTTAAAATATACATAACTTTTTAGCTTTCAAATTCAAAATCAAAGATATATTCACAAATTTGCTTTTAATAAAAAAGCATAATGTTATCTAATTCTTTATAGATTGAATAATTAGAGTATAATAGATTATTCAAATCCCAATGTAAAGCCACGAGTTGATGGATCATCAATCAGGCCAAGTCAGTCAATGAATTCCCCGCCATCAGCAAATCCAGCTAAGCCAAATTCTGGCGTTGTGAATTACGAGAAGGTTTGGTTTCGATATTGTCAAGGTTGGGTATTGCCGTGACATTTGGCTTGTTTTGTACGAACTTGATGGATTGGGCACAAAAAATTACATAAAAGGGAGAATTTTGGAGAAGAAAATGACTAAATGGAATCCATAGTATCGTAGAGCTTATTTAAAGCTTTCCAATGATCTTTGAATTACCTCAATTGAAGTCTGAATGAAGAAATTATGATCAAAATACTATTGTTGCTCAATGCTAGATACATAATTTTGGTCCGAAATTTCAATGGAAAGAACGGTTATAACAAGTTCTGAAGATGGAAATTCACCCAGCACGAGCCCTTGTCCTAACATGCCTCCCAAGTTGTCTGCAATTGCCATATTGTTAGGAACTCAAGTCCACGTGCAATTTTAATTTTTATTAACATTTAACAAAGAATTAATACGCACGATTAACTGATTAATACATGGAAGGAAGCGCTCAACGCATGAGCTATTGAGAGAGATTAAGAGCTAAAATTTGGAGAAACAAATTTTCTCCTCTGTGAACAGTACGTGAACAGTACATGAACAGTGCGGCCAAGGAGGAAGAGAGAGAGAAAAAATTCTACTGGCTTGTTCCCAAAGAAACAACCTATATTTATATGGAACGTTTCCATAATTAGGTTTCTCTCTTCCTATTTTCTCCTGGACGAAATTGCCCCTATCGTGGCTGAAAATTTTCAGCCCTCATGTGGGCTGGGCCATATGATATAATGGTCCATTAAATCGTTCCTTTAATTCGTCTCATATCGGACTTTTCAGTTAACTGATTAACTAAAATGCCAATTAGCTCGGTATAATAAATATGCGTTGAACTAACTTAATTATTAACAAATTAATAATTAATTTGGAATTAGCATATGCATTATATTATTTCTATATATGATCCATTTGAGTTAATTAATTATAACTGTTCATAACGGTATATAATTAATTAATCAACTTATCATATATTCGCAGTACTCGCTACTGCAAATAAATAAATAATGCACGTATGGTTAAAGTCCTATTTGTGTGACCCTTTGAGGATTTATGCTTTGTTGGCCATGGAAAATAAATCACTATTTATTTCCAATAATCATAAGCGGTATCTAGCAACACATTATGATTCCCAATTCGCATAAATAAATATTGTACCAATACAATACTTCAATCCTGCATAAGAAATGGTATCTTATTGTTTTGATTCTTATGTCACATGATATCCGTGTATAATCCAAGATAGGAATGTGTCATTCTTGCATATTATACGTTTCTTGATCTAGAGTTGATCGCCTAGTTGCACGCATACGATCCAACTCCATCAAGGGGCCCAGTAGATATCATCACTCACTAGGTGAACTAATGAGGGACATACGGTTGTCTTGATGAACAATTTCTCCCCGTACAATTCAAGAGAACATAAATAAAGTCCGTATAGCAGCCCTTATCAGGAATCAACGTTAGACGATATTTATAGAACCTATCCTCATGTGGAGAAACTGAATCATCTCAAACTCAGAATCAAACACGTATGAAATAAATAATGACACAAAACACAATTCATATATTTATTTCATTGGGTCATGTCCTGTGCTATGTTCTAGTAACATACACATATGCAATTAAGTCGGTAACTCCTTACCCATGATTTGTAGAACTTAATCATCACTTAACTTGCATACTAATCTTATATGATAATTAATGTTCCTTGTTAATTATCAAGATTATGGACTCTTTAGAGATATTTTTATCATTCTAACGAATGATCCACAGAGATCTACAATTCAGATCCTCAACCTGAATAATCTGTCAATAATAATCTCTAGGAACAAATGATCAAGTATCATCAATAACATAAACTAATATAATAGCCACCAACTGATTGGCTTCTAGGACATATCTCTAACACATATAAGCACCAAATTTTGCATGTTGAAGCAACAAGCCTCCATAGAAGAAATTTCACTTTTCCACTGTCATTCCCGCGCCGAAAGACGTGGGAATCCACCATTTTAGAGCGCGACTTTGATAGCAATATGTACCGATTCTAGACGCGACAGCGATAGAACCAATCCAACCATGATTCTAGAGCCTTGCAAACATAAGTTTAGTGGGATTACTTGATTGTATCTCTTTATTTGCAAACTTGAAAACCAGCTCTTGGTCTAGTGGTAATGAGCAATGCATCTCAAGTGAGAGGTCGTAGGTTCGAAATTTGACTGAGGGTCTTTTATAGACATTTAATTTAAAAATAAGTTGGGAAGTTTGATCCCAATTTATCTTAAAAAAAAATTAGCTACCGAAAAAAATAGAAAGAAAAGAAGAAAACAACTGCCGTTTTGGTTCAAATGGACATTGGATATAGCTCGATGTCGAGTTCGTGAGGACTGTTGAATGATTACCAGAATTACTCTTTATCAAAAGTTACAAAAAACACCTTTTATGAGTTTTGGGATGAAATAAGACAAGAATCTAAGTGAAACAATTAAAGTGTAATTAGATAAATTATTTTTAGGAAGTTTTTGGGGTTTAAATGTGTAAATAAAAGGTCTATGATTTCAGGTTCACTTTCAGTTTGGCCTCAGGACACTATTCCTTCACACTTTCACACTTAGAATAGTCAGTTCGGACCAAACACCCCTTGTAAATGTGTTCCTGACTTTGTTTAACTTGATGTTATCTAGGATCTTAACGACTATACTTATGTTCCTCTATTATTAGGGCTGTACAACGGACGGATTTTTAATTTTTTATCAATATTTCAACCCAACCCAATTAAAGCGGGTTAAAAAATTTATTTAGTTGACCCACCCGTAATCCAACCCAACCCATATAAATTTTAAACTACGGATTTTTACGGATTTCCGGATTAACCGGGTCGTAATTTACTAATGCCAATAAAATTAAATATGCTACTTTCAGAAATAAAAAAATATAACTTTTAACTCATCGTCATTATTTCTATATTCAACAACACAACCGGTTTACTTCCAACATATTATCATTTATTTATAAAAGGCCTCATGAACTATACCAGAGTATACAAATTATATTCGACCTTTAAGCTTCTAACTTACACAGAAATTGAGAAGTCACGCAATAGAGGAGTCGAGGCGTAATTCAAAAAAAAACAAAAAAACAGAATCGAGGCGTTCCACTGCTAGGTTGTCGCTAGGCTATAGCCGTACGAGAGTAAATTTTTATTTTGAAAATTGTAATGCCATAGGCTTTCCACACCTTATCACAATCTAACTAAACAGATTTTTCCACACCTTTTAAGCGACCAACATAACTAAAAAAACAAACAGCAGTGTAGCAAAATAAAAAAAGAATTATGATTTACATAAATGGGTCGGGTACGGATTATTACAATTAAAATTATGATCCAACCCAGTACAACCGGGTTATTAAAATTGAAATCCGACCCAATCCGATTAATATTTGAATCCGGTAAAATACGGATCGGGTTGGACGGGGTAAACGGTCGGACGGGTTTTTCCTTTTTGTGTACAGCCCTACCTATTATTCAGCTATCGCTTGGACCGAAACTTGTGTTTGTTTAATTAACGTAAGTTCTATTTGCTGGTTTTTTATATCTAATGTTCTTTAGACTATTAGAAATCTTAATTTTTCAGTTAAAAGTTAGTCTCATCTTTCAAATCTTAGTCTCATCTCAAATATTTATCTAATTTAATTGATTAACTTAGTTTTTTAATCTAACTAGATGTGGACATTTATCTAATGACTAACCAAATCAACAAGCATAAATATGTAACTCAACAAGAAAAATTACATATATAATTAAGCAACAAGTCATAAAACAATAACGCCAAACTTCCAACTAGTACTTAACCCTAGAACAATAAAGGTTGATCGGGTGCAAACCTAGTCAAAATAACCACGTTTTACCTGATTTAATCTATCGTAGTAAAACTAAGGGTCGAACCACAGGGACGGTGTTGGAATATCGGTCTTTTACTTTAATTAATTAGCTAGACGAGTTCAACTATTTTGGGTATTCAAAGAATTGAAGGTGGCTTCAAATCCTAAGTCTAAAATCAAGATCAAACTAGAACCAAACGGGAGATAATCAGCAAATCTGAATTCTAGGGTTTCTGGTTTCAACTTAATATGTTCGGTTCAATTCCCAAACGGTCCGTTTGATATCTCAGACGATCCGTTTGAGCCGTGAGATTGTTTACTACTTAGTTATCCCTAATATGTATGTGGAATCATATTTTAATCCTAGGTTACCAGATACTAACCATCGTTACAGTAGTGGTTTCGTAGGTTAATCTACTACTTCCTTAAAAACCCTAAGATTTGGTCATCACCATTGGCTTAAGTTTTCTAAGTCTATCTCTCAATTCGAAGGTGATGAAGGCTTAAAACCTAGGAATCAAATAAATTTATAGACCTAGAGCTAACCTCACTAATCGTTTGGAGTAAAGCTTTAGGGTCAAACCCAAGGGACAGTTTAATTGAATACCAGACTTGTCCTTTTTTAAAAGCTAGACAAGAATATTTTGGTGGAGAAATAGTTGAAATAAATCTAAGTGCAAGAAAGTAGATATTTTTTGTTGTTTTTGTCAAATAAAATAATCTAAATAACAAAGTAAAGTTTTTAGGGTTTAAACAATAATAAAAAGCGTCTTAGGGTTCAGGTTTCACCTCGGTTTGGACTCTAGAACACAGAACTTATCACTTTCGTGCATCAAACTATGTTTTTCAAGCGTTCACTTCTCTGTTCGGTTCGAACAAGGATCTGTTCGGTCCGAAGGGTGAAAGTACGTGGTTTTGACCTTTTATGATATTTTATGCTTTGTGCTAGGGTTTGTTGGTCAAACCTAGATATTCTAAACCTCAGCTGTCGCTTGTTGGACTAGAAACTGGTTTAATCACAACCTAACCTAATTAACTCGATTGGTTCACAACTTTTGGTATAGAATTCAATCAATTTAAACTTGTTTGTTGGAGTTCGTAAGGATATCTAGAGATCTTTTGGACTTGTCTAAAAGTTACACTTTTTGTGTCAACTAATCTCCCCTTTCGGATCTACGATTTATCCCAAATACTTAATCTAAATTATCTTGATTAATCTAACTTTAGAACTTAACTAAATGCGGCCGTACATCTAGAAGTTAATTAGACTTAACCAAGCAATTCAAATAAGCAATTAACATAATTCTCAACAAAACAAATCAACAAAACATATCATAACATATCAAGTCAAATCCCAACATCCAAACCTAAATTACTACCTTACCCCTAAGACTACATAATTTAGCCTAACATAGTACTAAAACACACAACAAATAACATAGAAATCACAAGATACAAGCCCATTGAAAATAGAGAAGAAAACATAGAAGAATAAACCGAATACTCCTTTATGCTTTCCAACTACGATCTCTAGGCAGTGGTGTGTTGCAAGATGGTCACCAAACTCGTCTCCTTGCTGCCGTCGCTTCAAAGAACCAAGTTTTGATGATCTCCCATGGTGAAAGAGAGAAAAACGCCTATGAAAAGTCGAATTTTGTGGTATGGAAGGTATGAATCCTTTCCTTCAGTTCTAGAGGTGTATATATGGATGTCCCAGGTCGCAATGATAGAAAGCTAGGGCACCAGGACGCAAGAAATTACCATAACAATCAGTTTCTATGTAAGAAATACTGCCATATGTGATATGACGGCAATCTGGTCGGACCGAACAGATGGTCAGTCGAACCGAACAGGAGAGAGAAAAGACAGCTGCACAAGTTTGCTGTTGTGATGTCCAGTCGGATCGAACAGGCTTGTGGTCGGGTTGACCAGAAGAGGGGAAATAACGCCTGGCTGCCATAGATTCTGGTCGGATCGAACAGATGATTGTTCGGGTCGACCAGAAGAGAGAAAAGAGCCTCCAATGCTAGGAATGAGTCGTCTAGCGTGCGTGCTACGTCGGGAATCCATCTATATGCTCCAAAATCATCAGAAATCATCAAAGTCCTGTAAAATGAGAGAAGAAACGACGGTAGAGCCAATTCCTAGGAAATCATAGCAATTTATTAAATAATTCAATGGTTTGAGTGTTATTTGAGTGCCAAGTACGGTCCAAATACCAAATCAGGAACTAGAAGATATCGAACAAACAAGAAAAATTGAGAAATAAGAGAAATTATAACCAATTGTCCTTGCTTTCCCTTGAAAAAATTGTCGAAATCCCCTTCTAAACGACTCGTTGCTATCGCAAACGACCCGTGTAACGCTACCACGATCTGATCTTGAGACTAATCTCTCGGATTTTTCTATGGCTAACCTTAAATTTTGACCTTGTATCTAAAACACCACCTTGTATTGCTCTTGTATGCCCTTGTAAGGTCTTGTATGGGCTTGTATGCTCAAAATCTCCTCAAAATCCTCTTAAATAGGTATTGGAATTGTTTAGAGACGCAGGAGGTTTGTTCTGGACGTGTTGGAAGTAGAAAATTACCACCCCACCAAGAATTATCTCTAAATCGGGTACTTTTGGCTATTTCTGGAAGGTTCCAGACGGACCGTTTGAACCTCCAGACGGACCGACTGAAATCTGGTTGAAAATAGCAGTTTTTCCTATGAAAGTCAAACGGTATGTCTGACTTTTCAGATGGTCCATTTGAAAAATTCTACACTGCGCACTGTTACTGTTTTGCCCATATCTCTTTCATCCAGACTCCGTTTGAGGCGATTCAAAAACCAGTGGAAAGCTTACGAGGAGCTCTACATCATCATTGATTCATCCAAGCCATGTTTTTGTCCAAAATCTGCATTAAGGTATGAATTATAGTAGCAACTCATTCTTGACACAAAAACCTAATTAAAATGACCCTAATTAATCTAACTCAAGTCAAATGGTTTAGTTTGGAGTCAAAATCCTACCAAAATATGTATATAAATCATCTCATCAAAGGTCTAGCTTTAACATTTTCATAAAATAAACTATAAATGAAAATATAATAATGATACAAACGCCATGAAAAAAGAAGCAAGATAAAGGGAGGAATACACCAAAATACCCAGGCTAACTTGTTAACTATCTTCAGGAGTCGAAAATAGGGTTGAGAACAGATCTGTGCTATTGTTGTAGCATCAAATTATGTCCAAAACTCAAGGGTTTGTGTGAAAAGTGGCAAAGAAACGAGAATTAGAGTTTAAAGATATGGAATGTCGACGATGGAGGCTTGTTCCTTCATCTAAGGCAGAGAAGGACCTTTATAGCAAGTCCAAGTAAGTTTAGGAGAGAGCTAAAGCAAGAAATAGTAAAATCTTTCTAAATATATGTGTTTTCTTCTTCAAATCTTGCAAAAAACACTATCTTCGACCTCTACTAGATCCAAATAGGAATCTATTTGGCCCGAACTACAATGTGGTAAGTGAGGGGAGAGACTTCTGATCCTGGTTCAACTCCAATGGGGGTCTTCTGGCCTGAATAAAGTACAGGTTAATCCCATATGGTGCATTAAAGCTAAGTAGAATCTCATTTGATCTGAATGGAGGTTACTTTGACCCAAAATGAGTCGTCTACTCGTCCAGCATGTGTTTGAGTGTCAAAATCCTCCAATTTGAGTTGGTTCCCTTCATTCTTCATCAAAATCATGCAAAATAACAATTAGTCGCATCAGAGTACCAAATCTTGAAAAATATGACACAAATCACAGTGAATTCATTGGTTTGGGTTATTTTTGGATGCAAATTACGGTCAAAATACATGTATAAATAAGAGATACAACCACAATTTTGGTGGTACAAATTTCACGAAGGAAAAAAAAATGAAGAGAATTAAGAAAGCCCAAGTATGTATTTTTTTTTCCTTTTTTTCCGCTGCATATTATAAATATGTAGGATGCATATCTAATTAGCACATACATATTCCTGAAAGCGGGTCCAAGTTTCTAAGGCTCAGTTTGGATGAGGTGTGGGAAGAAGAGAAAAAAGAAAGAAAAGAATAAATTTATTATAAACAATTCAAACTCTTCACAAAGTCACACACTTCCCAATACTTCTTCCCACTTCTTCCTTTTTTTCCTTCTTCCCACACCTCATCCAAACGGAGTCTAAGACATTCGGCTACGTAACTTTAAAATTTTTCCAGATAAACGGAGCTATCGATGCTAACAAAAGAATATAAACAGAAGAGATTTCGGCACAAATTATGCTGTAAGAATCATGTCATTTTTAAGTATCATATCGATACTAAATGCTACAAGCTAGCCTATCATGTCATGATGTCATGTTAGAGTATCGTACTAAACATGCATCTGCAGGCTATGCGATTTGATTTTCTTTTTTTCTTTTTGTAGTGAAGGTTATATATTTTGTTATGGATACGGCTATAGTGACTGTTATCTTCTCCATCAATTTCTCACATCAGCGCAGCCTTCATCATAGTGGGCCTCAACAAGCATATTAATCTTTTCTGTCATTATTCTGTAGCAGCCACTTGTTCTCCCAGAGTTCCCAAGTGTCAGGATGAAATCGGAAGCACACTTGTTATCCCAACTAGATTTAGAGCATAATCCAGATAATATATTAATGTTAATTTTTAATCCATAATAAAAAAAGAAGTACAAAATTGTTCAATCTGTAATTGATTTGTAATCGTAAAGGATAGGGCTAACTTTTCTAACTTTAAATTAATATTTAATATTTATAAAAGAATATTTCAATCGACAAAGGAACCTGCACCTTTCACTCAAAAAACAATATTTGTAGTCACAAAATTAAATATTATTAAAAAAATCAATAAATGTTAATTATATTTGACTTTGTATGACACCATTATCATTTCATCACTGCACCTAACCTACTTAGCTAGTATGCTAGCCTGTGCATTCTTAATTTAGATATGCAAATCCACTGTCTTCTTCATGTAATTCCATAAGGCCAATTGTTAGGCATGACAATCACCTCCTCTCCCAATTTACTACTTGTTAAAGAAAGAATCGAGTTATGTGGAAGCCTACTCAGATTCCTTGGTGAAATCAGTCATGAATCCGCACTCATTCTCCATATGTTTCCGTTGTTTGATAGTGAAATTTACACTTGGTAAGATGATGTGTTGGCTAGATTCACTAATATCTTTAAAAAGAAAAAGAATCTTATTGCACTGATTGTCACTCTTTCTTATCCACTGAATTATGAAGGAGGCCGAGAATTCTTTTATAATAATTTTTTTAATTTATAAATACTAAATAGGCAACATTATAAAGAGAATTTACTAATATACACGCATTGCTCAGATGTGTTCCGTTCAACACATCCGTTTTTTTTTTCATCAAATTAATGATTGATGCAAATCATTCGATATGATCTCCATATTTAAATTTAATTTATTGGAAACAAAATTTTATATATTTTTTTAAATTTTTTACTATCTCTTTAGATATTTAGAAAACTATTGATATCGAGGGTTTAGAACTAATTAGATAAAATAATTTCTAAAAATTCAAAAAAATAGTAAAATACTTTTTTTAAATATAGAATTTGCTTCTAACAATCTCCCAAAATGAACGAAATATTGAATGATTCCGATCAGGCATTTGGCAGCACAAAATCTTAGAACAGATACGTTAACGAGACACATCGATGCAACATGTTGCATTTTAACAATCTTCATATCATTAATTTAAATATAATAAGTTATTTGTATACTATTATAGCATATGATTTTTTTGAATTTGTGAGTTGTGACGGACATTTTGAAATTCAGATAGAGAGTCAAGGGCCTTTTGGCTTCACTTGCCTCCACAACTGTTATAGGATGATGTAATGCGTAGACGACAATTTGGAAAAATTGTTAAAAAAATGTATATCTTTTAGAGAAACTTGATAGCGCTATTAAGAGAAATTTGTTATAGGATGATGTAATGCATACTGGATCCTATCACTAGGTATGTATAAGATGACTACATGTATTTGGTTTGCTATAGTTTCCTTGTACACACCATGCTCTGTCATCAGATCGTTGTAATTTGGAGAATGCACTCAAGGGAAGTGATCCGCACAACAACTAATTTAGTCCCGAACAACATTTATGCAGTCTTATGTCAAAAAAACCCTCACATCAGTTAAGAAATATATTATATTTATTTCCTAAATTTACTCTAATAACTTTCCTTTAATTGTGCTTTCCTTAACCATATATTTCTCTATGTTTCACGCAAATGCTAATCCTAAGAGAGAGCACAGCTGTATTGTTGTTGTTTTAAAATTTTTGTTGATTTTGTTTTGATATTTATTTTACTCATCAGGACAACCTTTCGTCGATTAAGAAATTCTTATGTCACAATTAATAATTACTTAGTTAATACTTAATTGAGTATTATATGTTGTATTGTTTATTTGATTTTTTAACCATATTTAACAATTTTTTTTAATTTTTTAATGATAAATACGAATTTTCAATCACTTATGGGGCCGTTTGGATCGCTTAGGAATTTGAAAAATTTTCTATTCCTAGGCATAAATTTATTGGGAAGTGTGTAACTTTGTGAAGAGTTTGAATTGTTTATCATAAATTTATGTCTAAGAATTGAAAATTTTCCATATTCCCAACGCATCCAAACAGACCCTATGTGTTCTTTTTAACACACAATGAAGATGATGGCGCGTGCTTGAGGTAGGAAGCATCTCAAATATTTCTTTTTTTTTTTGAAAAACTAGAGCCACAGAATAAAAGTTGTTCGGAAAAAAATAAAAAGTTAAGTTAAAAGATTGTTTGCCACGAGGGCACTATTGTCATTTATAAAAAGTTAAGTTGTTCGGATCATTTTTAATGTTGTCCGGATCATCCCCGTACTCAAGATTGAGGCCCCGAGCCTTTGCAGCGTTTCTTATTATCAAGCGCTGGGTCTCTACTGGTTATAAGTACAACCCTGTAACAAATCATTCATTCAACAAAGCTAATTGCATTCTCCTCTTTCTATTGTTTACTAAATTCTCAAAATACACAAAACCTTTCAGTATGTTCTTTAAAAGAGTTGAATTTTTTTTTCCAAGGGCCGAAAATGCTTGATCAGATCCAACCGAATAGACTTGAAGTTGCGACAGATATCATATGTTCACTTAAATATTTAGGCTGATGTCTCTATTTCAGTCTTAACAGATTTCTAGCATGAAACTTTTCCTTATATTGACCACACATTCATTTTCTTATATGAAATGTTCAAGAACTTATTTCATTATGTCTAAAAGAAAATTATAATTTGTAACTAATTGATATGCATCCTTCTCACGATTATTATTTAGTCTAATTGGTAAAATAATGATACTCCTTTAGTTGAGTGTGTCATGGTGAATATCATAAAAAACAAAAGAAAACAAGAGTGGTCATGGTACCTTCTCTATTGAAGAATTCATATCTGATAAGCACGACACTAAATATATATATAATAAATAAATCCATAGTAACATAGAAGGATATTTATTAATTGAGGATTTTTATTTAGAAGACAAGTTTCTGGATTGTGATATTATGAGATTTAATTCAAACAATTAACTTTACATTAGTATGGAGATTGAGCAAATCGTTATGGACGCGCGCAATACAAAAAGTTTACACACATTGGTGGAGCTAATTTTTCTACTGATATTAAGAATATAATAATTCAATTTTTATTAATATTAATAGAATTATTATATAACAATGGTATTATGGTCTCATTTTTATGGGGGCCAAATGTAGAATTTTTGGTAAAAATTGTTTACATCACCATAAAAGCATATACAAACTATTTAATGAAAAAAAATATGGAAGATAATGTCCCAAATAGGTGCACTTAGATCCGCCAGTGCTTACGCGACAGCGGGGCCACTCCGTTGGAAAGTTTCTGCTACAAAAAAATGGTTACAAAATACAATTAACAATTTACTATGATTATTCTTTGAAAAAAAATTATATAAATTAAATAGACATTATATAAGAAATTATAATTATGTGAAATTCTAAATTTATAACTCGTTTGATTATATTTTCTGACTCCTAAATCTACAAACGTAGAACTAACGGTTCCTGTGAGAATTGTACCAAAAATTTAGTGTAATTTTTGACGTGAACAATTTGCCAGTCCAATCAGCAGCTGGCACCTCTGAGACTATATGAATTCATCAAGACATCCTTTATTTATGTATTGGTGCCACTAGAGTCTTTGCCAAAAAGGCAAAGCATGGTGGCTCCTAGCCTTCTAAGCATCAACTAATTGTTGGGTCCTGGACATATTTAATCTCTTTCCCAAGTCTTTCGGAACTAAGGTCTCCCATTCATGTCATCATCGTCATCATATAAACCTTGAGTGCTCGACTAACTAGCAATAGATGTTTGTGCATTATTATGCAAGACTATAAGCATTTATATATATAGAGTGCAGTAGGTTAAAAAAAAAACTCTGCTTTTAGTGCGAACTTTATGGGTCCTTTTTGTTCATCGTCATCTTTACTTCAATTAAATTACAGCGTAATACAATAAATTTAACAAACTTTTGTCTCGTTCGTTCTAATTTATACAAGAAAAGGGAAGAAAATCATTAATTATTTTTTTTAAATTGTGCTTGCACAAAACAGTTAATTACTGTAGTTAATTTCATGGAAGTTGTTAGCCATGACAAAATAATATTGTTGTACTTCAAAATTAATTGATTGCATTAGTTTGAAGGTGAATAATGATAAAAAAAAATGCCGAACGATGCTTTACTAATTTGCAAAGAAATTTATTATATTAGTGGTTTTTTTCTTTTTTTTCCCCCTTCATGGTACCAAATACCAATTAATGGATGCTTTTAAGATTCTACAAGGTTATCTGTTGATATTAGGCCTAACAAAGATGGGACACAGAGCCACAGAAGTTTGATTCTATGTAGCAAAGTAGCAATTAATGGAACAATAACATCAACCGGACACTCAGAACTCAGGACTCCAGCATCCTGCCCAAGAAAGGTTCAACATTGCTCACAAGACTTACTTTTTTTCCCCACTGGATTCAATTCATAAACAAAAAAAAAAAAGGATTTGTCGCATTTGCAACCAAGCACTTTGCAAAGCAAGTACACTGTACATAGGCCAGTTTAACGTTCGAAACAGCCGTTTCGTTCCAGAAACGATATGCCCATTCTATTTCATTTTTCGTTTCGTTTCAGAAAACAAAATATCATTTCATTCCGTTATTTGTTCCGTTTGGACGGAACTGCACTATTGGTCGAAACGAAGCGAAATAGGCCATTTCATTTACCGTTCCGTTTCGACAACGGTATGTCTTTCCATTCCGTTTGTCGTTCCGTTTCTGGAAACGAAATGGTAATTTATACCGTTAGCCGTTCCGTTTGGATGGAACGTACACGAAAAATGGCATTCCGTCGGCACCCCTAACTGTACAGGTCTCTATTGCCGTGAGAAAAGAATACAATTTCAAATTTAGTCATCCACTTGTCGATCTTAACAACCATACGGCCATACCCCTGTAAAAGTAGATTGAAATGAAATTCTTTCCGATTTTAAAATCCATCTTTAGGAAGAGGTTATGTATTTTTTTTTTTAGCAAATAAACTTAATGTGATTGACAAATCTACTTTTATGTGCTACTTTTGGTAACCTAAAAATATATATGTGAACCAATATTTTCTGACTGTTTGCATCTTTCGGTATATATACTTATATATGTAATAATAAACGGTATTTCTGTTAATCATTATTCTTTTTTTTTTATCAAACACCAACTTGACTCGACCAGCTCCAGTTAAGATTTACATAAAGCCTGATTTTGCCAATTGGTAAATGGGTCAGATTGGATTCTTAAGTATTCTTGCCGAGAACCGGGTTAAATTTTATTATGCCTTTTTTTCAACTTCCCAAAATATGATATGCAACCAAAGACATGAAATTTAAGTATCTTTATATTGTAACCCTCATTCGGAACATGATTCCATTCGAACAAGATTCCGTCTCATCTATTTGATGGAGAAAACAAGAAGTTAACATTATCCATTTTTAAGTTTGGGTATTAGACAATAACAAAAATGCTGACCTGATATTCTGATTCAAATTCCATCCGAACCAACAAATATATCACTGTCATTCCTATAGGTGGAATCCATCCTCAGCAGCTTCTCCCTTTATGCAATTGGGATGGACTGATTCTTTTCATGACTTGTGCCCAGTGGCGGAGATAGGTGGAAGGGAGGGGGGTCAATTGACCCCATTAAAAAAAAATTGTAACTAACATATAAAAATATGTACTTTTATGATGAAAAATTGTATGGATGTAATAGTTTGAACCCCATTAAATTTATACGTTATTTTATTGGTTGAACCCCATCAAAATATATGAAAGTATCCTTGTTAGGTTATTTTTGGAGTAAAATTAGCATTTTTCTTATAAAATAATAAAAGATATTGAATGAGAACAAAAAAGTAAAGTGAGTCAACTTTTCTCATCAAACTTTCTATTCCCAGAATAACAACCCACCATTCCCCATTCATAAAAAACCCATCTCTTTCTTTTACTCTCTTTTCTCTTTTTTTTCTTTCTGTCTTTGTAAGCATATGGTCCACGAGAAAAAACAGGAGACGAAAAAAAATAACTGAAAAACTTGGAGCTTGGCATCTTGCTACATATAGGTACAAGAATTTTTTTTAATTAAGTTGCAATTTGGCATATTAAATAGTTTATGTTGTTATGCAACTCATGGCCCGCTTGTCAGAACTAAGAAATTTATGTATTTTTTTTTGGCATTCCTTGACTCGTTGTGATTAATTAGCATAAGCATGACCATAGAACTAATTGAAAATTAAAATTTATTCTTACCCATTTCAATTTTTAGAACTATGATTCTTCAAACATAAAATTATTTTATGTGAGTAATGTGTTCTATTTAATATTTTTTATTTGTGTATTGATTAGTAACTTCATCTAATCATCTCTCTTGATATTTTTCTATTAAATATCTCATGGAGAAGTTTTTGAAACGAAAACAACCACATGATGATTCACCTACCTCTCAAGCCCCTAAACGGATTCAAATTAACCCGGAACACTACCCGTCGATTCGGCAAAGCGTCCGAAGATTTTCGAGTACCATCCGAATGAGCGAGATGAAGTTCGAAGAATTTACTTAAATAGAGGCCCAAATCAACCAAAAGCATGTAAATTTGAGCAAATTGAAATAGGAGGATGTGAATTTATAACTATATATTATTACATGTATGAATCTTGAATTGAACCCCATTCTTGAAATTTCTGGCTCCGCCACTGCTTGTGCCATGACTATTGTTAACCTTTTTTAAAAAAAATAATTCTTCATTTTAAAAGGTATAAATTATCTTATTTTATCGTTCTTTGACTTTTTTAGTTTGTTACGCATTTCTGATTGCATAAGATAAGATAAATTTAATCATATATGTCCATAATTTTCATTGAAAAATCTAGATTCTGATTACAAATTTTAGTATACTAAGAATTTTACTTAAACTTATATATGCAAATTCTTTTAAATATAAAAAAAATTAATTAAGGATAATACAAATTTTAGGAATTTTTTGCGCTAGTAGGCTGTGGGCCTTCATTTGGGGACTATTTCGACAGAAATAAAAACTATTATTGTGTTTTTTTTGGCGTGAAAACTTTTTTAATTTAGTGACAGATCGATATTATATTGTATAACAACAACAACATCACCATCATCATCAACGACAAGAAAATTTATTACAGCAACAGTAGCAGCACTTATTATTGCTCTTTGACCCCTCCAATTTACAGTTCACAAATCATTTTTAATAGAATGTAATGCTATTTTGCTATTCCAACGATTTTCCAAGAAGATCAAAACAATTTTCAAGATATTGGATTGAGGTATCATACCAAATGCATGAAGATGCGAACTTAGGTGGAATAATAGAAGGCATTCTACAAGGATCTAATGCAAAAAAGAATTGTGTTAAGAATTTCTTTTGTGGAATCCAACGTAGTAGATGGTAGGATATAATGATTCCAATAAAGTTGGGTTGGGCTCAGTTCTTTTGATTTTGCCAGAGCCAGAACCAACGATGCCCCAGAAAAGAATATTCTCCAATTTGTGCGCGCTGATTCTTTTCTTTTGATCGAGGAATTCCTGATTCGAATCTCCCATTTGATTCTGACATTTGCATCCAGCAAGAAGGAAACCAAACGAATATATGTGCTCTGTCATTTTTCTCAATTGCAATAACGAGACTGATAAAGATAATCCTTATCATTCTCAAAATGCGTTTTTTATTTTTAAAAAATGCGTAATTTTTATTTTCAGAAATGCCTCTCCCAACGCTCATTCCCTCTCTCCCAGCGCTCATCCGTTCTCTCCCTTTCTGATTTACTATCTTCCTTTGTTCTAGGTAAAACATATAAATGTTCTAGTTAAACCATATAATTATTTTAGTTAGGGATCATTTGGATTGTTTAGGAATAGGAAAAATAGCTTCTTTTTAGAAATAGCTTCTTCCTAGACATCCAAACAAGTTAGGAATAAGGAGAAGAATAATTTCATCCTAGGAATAGCTTCTTCCTAGAAATAACATCTTCCAACAATTATATATACATAATTTCAACAAAATTAGCTAAATACTAATAACTAAATGAAATCTTATGTGCTCTTTAGTTAGTACTTTATTTAATATTAAAATAATAATTTTTAATAATTTATTTAAATTAATATCAATTTGCTTATTCCTAACTCACCATCCAAACAACATTTCTTATTCCCGAAATAACATCTTTTCACTCTTCCCAAAGTTACACACTTCCCAATATTTTCTTCTTAAAATCCTTATTCTTTGTTCTCATACCATCCAAACGGCCAGGTATAACTGTTCAGGTTAAAATACATAAATGTTCTACTTAAATATATAAATGTTCTAGTTAAACACATAAATGTTCTAATTAATTAAATATATAATTGTTCTGGTTATAATATTAACCAGAATATATATATATATATATATATATATATATATATATATATATATATATATATATATAGAGATTGGCTAAAGTATACTCCAGCATATAGATAGCCCGTATGCTGGAGTCGTTTCTCACAATCTAAAATGCATACAGTCGATCCGAAGCTTTCAAATTGTTCTCCATATTGAAATCTCCTAGGAAACTAAAATTTACATTTTTTCGAATTTTTTTACTATATATTATGCTATTTTAAAAAAACATTGTAAAGTAGTTGTAAAGGAGTATTTCTGGCCCTTCAATTTAAAAATAGCATAATATATAGCAAAAAAATTCGAAAAAATGTAAAATTTGGTCTTGAAGGATATTTTTACATGGAGAACAACTTGAACGGTTTGGATCGACTGTTTGAATTTTAAATTTTCAGAAACGACTCTAGCATACGGGTTTGATCCGTATGCTGGAGTATACTTTAGCCAATCTCTCTCTCTCTCTCTCTCTATATATATATATATATATATATATATATATATGTGTGTGTGTGTGTGTGTGTGTGTGTGTGTGTGTGTGTGTGTGTATTAATTAGAATAGTTAATATATATTAACTAGAACAATTATATCTAACAGTTCTAGTTAATACATATAACTGTTCTTTCGCTCCTTTCCACCTCTCCCCTCCCACTCATCCCCAGCGCTCATACTCTCCCTCTCTATTTCTCTCTGCGTCATCATCCCCTTCTATCATCCCATAGACTTCTATCATCCCCTGGACTTCCACATTTTCTAAAAATAAAAAGAATTAACGCGTCTATAGAGGAAATGATGTGGATGATAGAAGAGTGAGATGACGAAAAACAATTCCAATTGCCATAATAATGCAATTTCATAAATAGCGTCATCTTTTCCATCATTAATATCCTTATCTGAAAAATTAATTACTCAAAAGTCAAGATCTATGACTGAAAAATGAAACAAAGATATAGTTATTAGATATAGTGTATGTAATTTTCTCTAGGTTAATAAAATAATATCTACTCACTAATTCTTAAATGGTCTTTGAGTTGGTCAGCTTTGTCTAGGGTTGAAAACTGTTTCGACACTATTTTCATTAAAAATCAAGAACGATTTTTTTTTAAATAATAGAACAAGCTTTTAAATCTCGCATCAGGACTCACGAGATGTATCATGTATGGCTTTTTTTAATCGATTTTAAAAATTTTCTGCAACAAGTTAGTGGCTGTCAAGTAGCATACCATAATCAATAAATAAACAAAGTAAAATAACAAGTTTTATTAACAGCTAGATAAAACTCCACAAAAAATTATAGATGCGCGGCCTCGCGCAGCATGCTTTCATGGCCTCATGGGGACTATCCTGTATGATATTAATTGAAGAATCTGATGCATAGTACAGTCAATATAAATTTTATCTTTCTTTCGAAAATTGAAACCATTATTTTTAGATGACGACGAAACCGAGAACCAGCTCTTGGTCTAGTGGCAAAGAGCAATGCACCTTGACTTCTTGAGTGAAAGGTCGCAGGTTCGAAATCCGACTGGGGGTCTTTCATAGACATTTAATTTAAAAATAAGTTGGATGGCTTAGACCTCCAATTTATCTTAAAAAAAATAAAAAAAATAAAAGATGACGACGAAACCATAACTCCTATACATTCATTACGAACACCTTTTTTCTGATTCTATGAACACCATATATGAACAGATTTAAACCATATTAAATCTCCGAATTTTTAGCAAAAATATTAAAAATAAATCTCAGTTAAGCTTATTTGATTTAATTTCTTTAATTTGTCCATCTTTTTTTTTCGGATCTCTTGTTTATTGCAAAAAAAACTTTTTATTTGCTTCTATCCTTAAAAAAAAAAACTAAATCATGAAATTTTGTTGGAATGATTATATAATTAAGATTCATTAGCTGATTTTTAAATCCTCAAAATCCCATGCTAAGCATCTTGCAATATAAACATGTGGGAACTTTCAAAAATAGTATGTGACTGTTTTATTATTATTGGAAATCACTGTCCACCATCTCTCCATGTGCCATCGCGTTTGTAATTGTTCACTTTATTAATTTATATGTCATGTTTGTTTATCCATATGTTCACTTTATTCAATTATGAGTTAGATTTTTTTTTTCTATTGTTGTTCATATTTTTAAATGCACATGAACTTAATTGTTTATATGTGTTCACTTTGATTAATTTAATGTTCACTTTGTTTATTTTATATGTTCATTTTGTTCAAACGATAGCAAACGATGAAAAAAGTGTATATTGCAATTATCATTTCTAATTATTATTTAATATATCTTATAAATATGTAATATACTTTATGTAGTTAATATTTATAAATGACATCAGGTTGGCTCCTCGGTTTGGTTAACGAATCGTTATTTCGAAGCTTAATTAACCAAGTTGTTGTTCAATTCAATAATAATAATAATAATAATAATAATAATACTGGATATTTTCCTCAGTTAAAACAAGAAGGTCGACTTTTCTCGTTTTATATAATTTTTTCCTTAAGGCTCTGCTACACAACATGAAGGAAAAGGGGAAGGAAAGAGAACGAAGAAAAAGGAAGAGTAAGGAAAGATAAGAAATTGGCAGTGTCTTGCTCCATATTTCAAACTGACCAACATTAAGTTAACGCTAGTAATCTCATGTGTAATGTATAAAAAGACTACAGCATCCTTTTGAAGAAAAGATCTTGCACCGTTGGATTTAATATTGGGGTTCAACGTTAGATATCAGAGGAGAAGGATTAAGGGTATTATGGTCTTAAAATATTAGATCCCAGCTAAATTTCAGTACTCCCCGATTTTGGGGGTAGCTGACTGTCTCCTCAAATAGACTACTGGTGTCCTTTCGTTTGCTCCAGTTTTCTTCGATTCATCCTCTAGCGTCGACTGAAACAGGATACAACGATTCCGCTCCCTTTTCTTCTCCCCGATTCCCCTTTCTGGAGCAGGCCTAAGAAAATTGGGGTGGGGGAAAGCGGAAACATATCGTTAATTAATTGAATAATTAATGATGGGTTTTATAATACGTTGACCTGGTAGATCCAACTTAGTTTTTTTCTTAGCTCGGTCTTCTGAGCGTTTAACAACATTTATCTCATGGTATATTTTTGTTGGTGATGCTGATGCTTTGTACTATTGTATTTTTCTTTTATGTAGTGGTTGTATGATGTCGATCAACTCCATTAGCAAGGTGGCCTTTATAATTGTTAATTAATGCTAAGCTCGTTTTACAGAAATATAAATATATATGTGTTTCTTTCTTCTTAAGTATATATATAGTGATCTTGTGCGCCAAGTTAGTTTTGTTTTAACGAATTTCTCTATACACTTAAATTGCGAAAAAATCTTATTAGATCGATCTTATGTTCGTTAAAAATTGAAAAAGAAAATTAAAATTGTGTTATATTGGCATCTGCAATTTTGAGAGGGTTGTGAGATACGCGTAAGAAATCACTCAAACTCACACAACTTCAGACCTAATTTGGATCGAAATTTTTATCATCAATCACACAAAAACAAAAATTTAACGAGATTCGGCACCAACTTGATGCCTACGTCTTCCACACACCTATATTATGTTTTTATTATTTTCCAACTGTTTTACAACATTAGAGAGATGAAATAAATAGGAAAAATCCTTTTTTCTGAGTTTACTCTTGTAAAACCCTAGCACAAACATTTTTTTTTCAGGAATGATAACTGTCATCTGTAGTTTTGTCATTCCTGCAATCGCTAAATATAAAGTGAACATATACAGCAAACAAGATAACATATAGATGATCTAAGTGAACATTTATAAACAAATAAGTGTTGTCATCATTTGTTCAGAATTTTACAGACATATTCAACTTATTTTCATTGAACTTATTTGTTTGTATGTGTTCACTTAGATCGTCTATATGCTCACTTTGTTTGCTGTATATGTTCATTTTATATTTAACGATGACAGAAATGACAAAATTACATATGGTAATAATCAATTTCCTTTTTTTTTAGATGTTTACGCGCCGGCCCGTATGCAAAACGTGGGAACGATAGTGATTAATTTTATCTTGTTGAGGGAAAAAACACGGGCCGAAATATTTAATTTTGTAGTAATAAGAAAATATCAGTTACGGATTTGAGAACGACGTTTCAGTCGGGACAAAGAAAAGTCTGGATATTTGCCTTATTCCGGAATGGAATAAGAGGAGAGAGAAGAGAGGATGTACTTGTTGACAGAGGACAGAGGAGAGAGAGTGCCGAATAAGGCCTCTATTCTAATTCGGCCAAAAGTCGGAATTAGACGAATAAGGGAAAAGAGGAGAGAGGAGAGAGGAGAGAGATAACAGTGGGGCCCACATTTGCCTTATTCATCCTTATTCACCGGAGTTACCAAACACACCCAATGTACATTCTTTAATGGAGCTCGTGCGTTTCTTTCTTTGTTTTTTTGTTTTCTTTTAATAAGGCTGTGCTCATTATTTTAAGTCATTTAAATTTTGTTCAGTTAATGATGCAACTTTTGATGCATCGCGTGTCCGAATTTTTTTACGTTTACAAAATAAACCATGTACAAATTTCAAATTTGTTCATAGTTCACACTATATATTAGAGGTGTATTGTACGTCGTTCACACCTCTAATTTTTAAATTTATTTACACAATACATCGTGTGTCACAAATCATGCATTTTTTTTAGCAAAATCCAAACCAAAAGCCCACCCGTCAAAATGACATATATATTACCCTCCACGTGAAGTTCTAAATCCCAATTTGATCTTGTATGCTAAATAGCCATTTTTTTCGTTTAATAAATACAAATTACTAAATTAATTCTGAAAATAATAATAAGTCTTGCAAAAAGGTGGAAGGAATTTTGAGTATGAACAGATCATTTCACATCCAATTATAAGCCATTTTGTATCCATCCCCGACAATATTAACTATTTGTCTTTTTTTTTTCAAGTGCAATATCAATTGTTTTCAGGTTGGCTATCCCTTTTGAAGTTCACTACTGTATGTTATATTCTCAATAAAAAGATTCATCAATTTTCCTTTATTAAAAAGGTACATACTTAAGTTTGATCATCCGGTAAAATGTTTCAAAATCTGACCTCGATCCGTTGGGATGATACTATATCGTTTCAAATATATATAGTTGACTTAATTATGCAAAATAAGAACCAATGAAATATATAGTACAAAATATAGAAAGTAGAAAATATCAGATATAAAAATGAAAAACATATGATGCATGCTAATAGGGCTGTCAATGAAACCCGTTTACCCGTTTATCCAACCCGTACCGTACCGTATAAGACGGGTATGGGTAAAGTTTTATTTTCGTTAAGTTAACGGGTACGGGTAAGAAAATTTTTTCGTTAATTTAACGGGTACGGGTAGAAGCTATTTTGTACCGTTTTCATAACGGGTAATTGCCAAAATTAAAAAGATACAATTACATGATACATATGACATCTTATATTGCATGATTGGTAAAAAAATATTGCTAGATTTTATTTAAGATTTATAATTCTTTCCATTCAGTGTACGAAAAAATAAAAAAGCATAAACCTAAAATATTCGCGATCATTGTTGCACTTTATTAATATACTTATTGATATAATTTATTTATACAGAGTGTACAAATTTTATTATTATTATATTCATTTTTTACCGTTATCGTACCCGTACCGTTAATTCTTAACGGGTACGGGTAAGGTACGGATAAAACTATTTTTAACGGATACGGGTAGGGTACGGGTAAAGAAAATTTTAACGGATACGATAATGAAAATACCTGCTACCGTACCGTACCATTGACAGCCCTACTTGCTAATGTGCGTGAATCGAGCCCACTACCACTCATATGTGAAGCAACAACCACACCACTGGGCCAAAGTGGATTTTTGGCAAACTTTAGCCTATCTTTCTCCAAATCTATTATAAAATAGTCCGGTTTTTTACAGGTTCAACCGGTTGAACCGGTTAAACCTCTGAATCGTTTGGTCATCCGGTTCAATGACCGGTCCGGTTTTAAAAACATTGATCCAAACTCTTGGATATGTTTTAAAATGATCGATCCAAACCGTCCAATATGATCTCCCTATCATAATCTCCCTACCAACCAAATTTTACATTTTTTTTTCAAATTTTTAAAAAATATTAATTTAATTTTTTTCTGAACCGTTCAAAAATAGCAGTTTTTTTAAATCTGAAAAAAATTTAAAAAAATCGAAAAAATGAAAAATTTGGTCGGTAAGGAGATTTCAATAGGGAGATCATATTGAATGGTTTGGATCGATCATTTTGAAGTAGATCCAAGAGTTTGGATCAGTATGTACCGAAACTTTTGTACATTAGTTTGCACCGTAGGTTTTCTCGATAAAAATCATACTTTTACTTATTTGATCCGTTTAAAATTTTTCTGGTTTGATACGTTTATGTGAATTGGTGCGAAAATTAAATATGTTATCAATACAAACAATTTTTTATCATTAATCAATGTTTTTTTATTAAAAAAATTAATTTAATTTTAAGAAAATTAGACAGTAACTCTGCTACGAGTTGCTAACTTACTATACAGCGTCCGAACTAGGTAAATTGTAGTCTAACTAATGCACTACTATTATAAAAATTAGAACTTTTGCACGTTCTAAAGCATATTTTATACGACAATTTGCATAAAAAAAATTATTCTTTAGTAATTTTTCTATAAATTAACATGTTCAAAATGACCCAATAGTCTTATACACATTTAATAAGACAAAAAAAATCCATTCTTTTTTTATAATCAAACGAATAAAAATTACCTTATCAAATATGAGATGGATTTAATAATTAGATAGACACTATCGACGTCACTGTAGATCAAGGATTATCTGAATCATTTAAACATAAGAAAATTTAATTATGTCAGACACTCTCATAGTCTCATTAATAACTATGTAATGAATTCCGTATCATCAGACAGGACCTGAACCCGGTTCAGACTTCTTAAGCAATTCAAAGTACTGTGTCGGGCTGGACTAATCCAACAGGATTGGTATCCTTCGATATTGTATTAAAAATGAAGAAGAGAGACGGATAATGGCGAGAGTCAAATATATACATCCTTCGCAGATATCTCTTAATTGGACAACCACTACAATTTTCGACCACATTTATATAAAATTCTCTATCTGTTTTTGCTTTTTTTTTTTTCGAATTCAATCCATTTTGGCCCGCCAGCTTATATTAAAAGTTGAAGATAACATTCTTTGTGTGCATGAGTTATCCTTCCTAGATTGCATTGACATGTTCAGCGGGGAATGTATGGAGAACCATATCTCCACAAGATGAGGGAGGCCAATACACAATGAGAGAAGCAAACGAGCAAGCAACAGCGCATAGCAGCTTGCACACTTTTTTTCTTTTTAATATAAGTCTCTAATCTTAAATGACAAAAAACAAATCTTAAATGTTTATAAAGAATTATATCCGAGCTGCATGCATTCGCACTTAACAATAATATAAAATACTAGTGCAACTCCGGCCCTGTGCATGGTCTTTTTATTCGGTGCATGTTAAGCGTCTTATATATACTAATATGAAATTTTATGTATAGTTAGAAATTAATGTGCGTACAACATATTATAATAAAATTAGTACTGTTGGATAAATCAAAATGTCAAAAAGTTCTTACAATAATATTTTTCTGGTACCAGCGGCATTATTTATTTTCTTAAATTTTGTCAAAGGGCACGAGCCACTCCAAATATTTCTAACTTAAAAAAAAAATAAGTACATGAGCGATTTTATTTATAAAATTAATTTTATCCTTAATAAATTAATTATTTTTTTAGTATAAAGTTGCATTTTGAAATACAGATATCACACTACTTTTTAATTTCCCTCTCATATCATAAGATTGTTAGCTTTTTTTTCCCTAAAAAAGAAAGTACATTTTTAATATACTTTAAAAAAAACGAGGGACGGTAATCAAAACTTCCCAAAGTTAATGGGGCACCAAAACATAGGGACCACTCTGTTATTTTTCTTTTATTTTTTATTGAAAAAAAAAATTGCAGGGACGAGATATTCTGAGTTGGTCTTGGCCCAATAAACCACAACATTGGAAATTCCGACTCCGTATCAGCAGGCCAGATAACGGAAGATCCGTTATATGTTTTCGGTGCAAGTTCCGTTCCAATGGAACATATAACGTACGGTTTTTTTATTTCATTTCCAAAACAAACGGCATGCGCGTGGAACGCATTTCGTTACATGTTTGTGCGAAACGGAACATGTTAGTCATTTCATCACATTCCGTCGAAATGGAACATCTAAAGAAAATTCTGATATGTACTGTTATTGAAACGGAATGGCAAAGAAAATGACTTATTCCGTTGCCGTTGATAACGTTAATCAGGCCCAGCGGCATGGGACACATTTTCTTTTATTTTTGTTTTATTGCGTTCTCTAACTTCTCTCACTCGTTATAATTTTTTTTTTTGAATAAAAATATAGAAATTGAAATCGAGCTGGCATTTTTATCGAGTCCAAGTTGCAACCCGAAATAAATTTCCAAAACATGATCCATTGAAATCTTATTCCATTACGATGCCGCCTAGGTGCTTTGATCAAGTCCCCAGCTAGAGTCTGACAAGGACAATATGTTAGTCAAACATTATTTAGCTAGACTATTATGGTAGTTAACCACACTCCTTCCAGCACAAACACATATCCAACTTGATCAGACACGCTTTTGCACCATTTAACACGTGTCCGTCTTATTCAATCAAATTCAATTTCTCTCCGTTATATTGAAAAATCCAATTTCTCCTCAATACCTCCCAATCTAATCTCACTATAAATACCCCTTCATCTCCAACGCCATTTTGACATAGGCACATACAAACAAGTTACAATATCTAGCACCACAAAAAGCTTGACAAACTAAAATGGCATACTGTAAAAGAATTTCTCATCGCTTGTTTAAGCAAGCAACCAACTACCAATCTCCTCCTCCTGGGTTGACACGTAGGCTCCTCTATGGGAACTCCCATAACCCGGTACCAATATCGGTACCACCCCACCGATTCCCGGCCTTACCGGTCAATGACAAGCTGCTTGACCAGCTAATCCTCGACCAAACCCGGCTCCGAATCGATGCATCCAACCCTCCCAAAGGAGAGAAATACCCCAATGGGATCACAATAGAGGAGATAAGGAAGGCAGTACGGGGTGCGCAAATGGACGCGGCACGTGAGAAACTCAGGGGGACAACTCGGAGCTGCGTATCGTATGATGAACTCGTTCAAGTTTGTGAAGAGATTACTGGAAGTGAGGGGAGCGCACGTGAGCTAGCACGTGCCATGGATGAGTCCGGTGCTGTTATTACTCTCGGCAACATGGTCTTTCTCCGGCCTGAAATGGTAAGTTTTTACATTTTAAGTTTTTACTACTTTTTCCGATTTGGTCCCTATATTTTAAAAAATCTAACATATTTTTTTCAATATTTCAGATAACAAAAGCAATTGAAGGAATGATTCATCCATCGATAAACCAACCAACAAACTCGAAAAGAAAAGAACTAGAGAAGATGGAGAAAGAGAAAGCATTGATTGATGCCAAAGCGTCAAAATTGGTGAATGCTGAACTATGGGGTGGGTTGGGTCTTTTAGCAATTCAGACCCTGGGATTTATGCGACTTACATTTTGGGAACTCTCCTGGGATGTGATGGAGCCAATTTGCTTCTATGTGACATCTTTCTATTTCATGGCTGGTTATGCTTTTTTCCTGCGCACCTCAAGAGATCCTTCGTTTGAAGGGTTTTTTGAGAGCAGATTTGCTTCTAGACAAAAGAGGCTCATGCAAAAACAGGGTTTCAATTTGGAGAAATTCAATAAACTAAAGGAAGAGGTTGGAGATCAACTACCCACCACAAGTTTGCATCCTTCTTCTAGTTGTCATCATCGGTCTACTTTGATTGGACGCGCATAAATCATAATTTGTTTTTCTTTTTTGTTAAGCTGAGGTTTTGTATAGATTTGTCATGATGGAAGGAGAGACTCATAATTATGTATCTCTAGAGTATATATGACTACGAGCTAATTCTGAAAATTATATCCAACGACATAAATTTGTGAGAGAGATTAATAATACGTTTCAACGGTTGGATATTTTTTAATCCCGAACGATTAAAAGTTTCAAGAGTTGTTCGATCGATAATTTTTATTTCTTTGTTTGTAAATACTGGCAAGTTTTCAGATAAGTTTAATATTCTTTCGATTACTTTCGGAAGATAAAATTAAAGAACAAAATCTATTCTTGTGGAAGCAAATGAATTAAATAAAGCAATTTAATTAAATAATTCCCTATTTTAAGACATCGAACCTAGAAAACTAATTCTTAGTTCGGCTGTTTATCACTTAAAAGAAAAATTGAAAAACGTTGGGTTAAATTTTAAAAACTAGTGAAGTTACGTTGGCCGCAACATCACGTTCTCAAATGTTCATAATAAAAGTTATTTTACCATTTAAATTTGGAAATAAAATTATATATTTAAAAAGGAATGTCCTACAAAATTTAATTTAGTCTAATTTAGCGAAACGATTAACGAAACAATGAAACAATTTTGTCACTGTGAAAAATATGTAAATTTCGACCATTTCGTCACTACAAAACGGTTAATGAAATTGAGCCAGTTTCGTCACTGAAACGAAATGGTTAACGAAACAATATGGTTTGTCTCTGTTTTTAACGCTAGACACCCAGGGGCGGATACAGGCGGGCAGGCATAGGCCTGGCCTACGCGGTGAAAATATTTTTTAGTATTAAAATATAAAAAATACAGTGGTAATTCGGTTATCTAATGTATATGGCCTATTCTAATATTGAAATTTCAAGTTACTAATGTCTAATTGAAGTCGACCTCGACAACTTGACCTATTCTATCCTCCAATCCTGGCTCCGTCCCTGTAGACACCCCTAATCCTGGCATGATGGCATCCAATATTTTTTTTGCTTTTCTTTCCTCCTACATTTCTTGGTTGACACTGTTTTATCTCAAAAGTCTGGAACTGTCAACCGGATAAGGATACATGTCAACTATGACTAAAAAGTACAAGAAAAGTTGATTTTTAGTACTTGTACAAAATCGCTGCCTCGTCTATCAATATAATCGTAAAATAAACGTTCGAGTAAATTGACAGAAGCAATTTTCAAACTCTTAACAAAAACCAGTAAACACATAAAAAATAGATTGTATTTTAATATTAAAAAGTTAAGATATTCATAAGTTTATTATGTCAACAATTATCGTATTAACTCAAAAATGGTGAATTCAAAACACAATGACTTAGCTCTATTTCAAGATTTAAGTTTGCAATTTAAAAAAAAATTAACATGTTGAAAACGAATTCATTTAATTGTGTTTCCTTTTTCAATAATTTCAAGCTCTCAAGTTTTTGCGAAATGAATTCCAAAATTACTCGTCCAATGATTTAGCTCTATTTTAACAACCAATTGGTTTTTAGTTCGAATTACAAAAAAAACGTATTTAATTTCAATTTGTTTATTAATAAAATTGTTGACTTCAAACCAACCTCAAAAAAAAAAATTACAAAAACATGTACCACATAAAAAAAATAAAATAAAATAAAACACGTGTTTACACGAGCAATATTGAACGGATACGTTAAAAATCGCGTCTCACGTCTAACACGGACATGTAAACATTGACGCGATCGAGAGAGTGAACAGATACGATCAAATTAACGGAACCTCCCAGACAAGTCATATAAGCTCTAAAAAACGGCTAGTCCCGAATTGAAGCGTTGACTAACATGCGAGGAGGCCGTTGCAGGACCAAGCCTTTGTCCTTGACATGGCTTGCTTCATTATATGTCCGTAAAAAAAAGGTTCATTATAATTATAAATGTGTTATTTATCTATCGTGTGATATAATTTTAGGACTCGTTACTCAATCGTACTACAATGTTTGTTTCTAGAACATAAATTAAATTAAATTAAATTAAATTAAAGAAATTTATTTACCTAGAACTAATAATAAGTTTTATTTCTAAACAAATTGGGAAATATGTCCCTAATAACATTGATATTATCACATTTGAATTATGTAAGTTTATAATTCCAATTCTCAACGCACTTTCGTATGAATTTTATTAACCCAATATTCATATGCTTATAGTTAGTTATAGTATTATATTAAAATTAAAGCCATTTCAAGTACCCTATCCACGTCCATATATTTTTTGAAAAAATAATATATCATCTTCTTTTTATTAATTTTTTTATTAAGAAAAATTGGTAAAGAAATGCTCCATCATCACTTTATTAACGCAAGACAGTCAAACTACTGGACCGTACACACACTCCTTAATAAATATATAATGTTGTGTTGTGTTGTGTTGTGTTGTGTTGTGTTGTGTCTAACAGTATTCTCTTATATATCTATGTTATATTAATCTTCACCTTAATTTTTTTTCCTTTTAAATAAAGAAGTAGATCTTTACCATCTATCTAACTTTTTAAAATTAAACATATGCAAAAATTGAATCCTTAATCTCTTTGAAACAACTATAGTAATAATAATTGTCGGACCATTAGTTTATACTTAATTTACACCCAGCAATGAAGTTTGGTCTGTATTTGGTTATGGAAATATTTTCTTGCTTGCAATTGCATTTGTTGGAAAGGAATCAATTCATCGAATATTTGCCTGATCAAGTGAGAATTTGAGAGAACTACTAGATTGCATGGTTCTTTGTTCCATTTCCCTCCTGTTAATGGCAGTAATCGACTAATCGTTCATATCGGCATATCCTCAACAAACTGCTACTGTCTCACTCAACTCGACCATCTGACCGATTCGGTTTGAAAATGTTTGGATTTTGATATTAAATTGAATTTGGATTAATTCGATTAATAATTTATAATTAGGAAAATACAGTAAAAATGAAGCCGAAATAAAATCCAGTCTGACATATAGCACATAATAGATGTTCTTATATTTAATTATTAACTGTTGTTAACTTATTATGCTATCGTCATAAATAATGTGACATTTTGTGATTTTAGATTTCCAAAAAGATGTTATTTAAAATGTATTAATTTAAATTAAGTTTTACTATTCTAGAAAATTTTCATGGAAGGGGCTGATTTATATTTTTTTGTATTGGAGCGGCAAATTGCACTTTGTCCACATAATTTTACTAAAAATTAGCTTAAAAATTAAAGTCAATATTACGCGAGAGACGGTGCCCATTGTAGCCTCCCCTATTAGCTCCGCCCCTAAACCAAACCTGATCCGTTTATACCTGACATACAATAATGACAATGTGACAAGCGTGAAAGGTTAAAGCATATGCTCTCTTTAATAATTTTGAGTATACCACTTAATTTAACTTGTTGTAATAATCGTCTCCACTTGAACGAGATAGCTAAATTATGTTATCAAGTTGCGAAATCATCAACCAAATGTCAAGTCATGGAGGAAGACAAGTTCGCTTTTGTCGCAATAAGCCCCATATCTTGCGGGCTCAGCAGCCCATTTGAAGAAAAAAATTGAGATTCCATGTTGAACAAGTATATCTAGCTTTTATCAGATAAAAATTTTAAACTTGGGCAGAGAGCATTTTTAATATTTTTTTCCCCCATTGAATGATTTGGGAAAGGACCGAAGGGCTCGGGCATAAATTCAAAGAATGAATGATCCATTCTTTTTTATTCATTGAAAGCCAGTGGGCAAATGATCCATTCTTTTACTGACTATATAAAATTGGTTCAACGAGAGAGCATATTCTCGTCTAAATCAAATAAACATATTATTGACATTCCAAATAGATATTAATTTCCATTCTACATATTCACACCTTCATGATGTCTGGTGAGTTAGAAAAGCAATTGGCCCAAGGAATACACAAGGTAAAGAAACTTGTCCTTGCTCTTTTTTTCTTTTTCCATTAATACACAAGGTAAAGGAACATACTGGAGAGAGATTAGCAAGTTTATATTAGTGCCTCACTGCTGGGTTTAATCCAAAATTTTCATTTCCTTTATTTAAGCCTGGATTCAATTTTATTGCATAGGATAACGGCATGAGGTTATATTTGTATTTTTTTCGCCCCCAATAACAGCACCGTAACGCAATATTTTCGATTATGTAGGACACTATCAGACTCTGCATTCGTTGTGCACTCAACTATTGCCAGTACATTCAATATTATGGTACGATATATTGAAAATGGGCATAAATAGAAAGAAAAAAGAGAAGGTTAGATGTTTGATGGATCTCCTCAATAAGTTGTATTTTGCACATAAAGTTTCCGGAAAATAAACAAAAATTATTACATTTTTTTTAGTAATTTCAATTACATTGAAGCTAACAATGCAATCGGAGACCTAAAACTATTTAAACTTTCAAAATCTGATGCAAACTGTAAAACATAAATCAATCATTAATTAATTACTTAACCGAAGAAATGTAATCTAGTGATGAAGAAAATGACCGGGTAATCTTGGCCAAAAATGGGCAGCCTTGGCAGTGGCTCCACTCGGGCAAAATGTCACAAGGTAGTTGGTACCAGCCGAACAAGTGAAGGTACTAGTCGGGTCATCGTAAGCATAGCTATATGCGGACGGGCATGCAGCCTTGAACAGCTTAGAGTACTTAGTGGGGCCGCAGCTGCGGGGCACAGAATGGGCTCCGGTGCAGCAGTATTGATCTGTCTGGAAAGCTTCACATGCACTCATACAAGCGATGGTTTCAGTTGTGTTGTGCTCCTTCACTCTAAGCTCAGGTGGGCATCTGGCATTGACATCGCTGACACACCCAGCATACCCGCAGCTGCTACCTTTTGGCAGTTCGTTCAGGGCAGTGATCCCAATCCCTACATTGTACCTGTGGTTGGTCTGGTTAAGTTACATATTATTTGTGCGATTTTATTATGTATTTGTCAATTTGTTAAACTTATAGTACTCAATCGTCAGTACCATTCACCTGCATAGGTAACGCCCTGTACCGCCACTGGTATTATTCATTTGATGTAGAAGAGATTGATGACAAAATTTAAATATAAACCATAAACTAACACAAAAAATGATGACCAAAAGAACTGGAAAAGATACCAATCTTTGGCTGAGACATTTGCTTTTTTCCTATGAATTAGCTCTGTTACCCTGGATTTAGTTAAACGCCCCATTTTGCATCATAATTTATTAGATTATAATGTTTTAAATCTTCAGGCATGATTATCCAAGAGTGTTAGATTAAACAAATGTAGCAAAAGGCACAAATTTTGTATTACCCATCGACAAGGCTGACATCATAGAAGTCCTTTTCATTAGCCTGATTTGCAAGAGTGAACTCGGCAAGGGTGACAGGTGGCGTGCCTCCTAGTGTGCAATTGAGCACACCACCACAGTCCCCTGTGGCACACTTTGGCCCAACGGCTGTGTTGTTGGAGAAGGAGCAGCCTGTGCGGGCCCAGAACCGACCTGACCAGCCTGGTGGGGCGGAGAATGAGATGATATTATGTGGGGCCAGCTCGAAGCCACCCCCACCTAGCACCGCGGCACCATTACCAGATAACGTCCCAGGCCAAACTGTGTACTGGCAATTATTTCTTAGCATGAAGGTCGTTCTATTCGAAGCTATTACCGACCATGCTAGTGACTCGCACCGAACTGTGGTTGCAGTGTTTAGTCATAAAGAATCTGTTAGAGATTCTTAGATATATTTGTACAAAGTGTGCAAAAACAAGATGAAGGTTAAAACATCATGATCCTACTGTGCAACTCTTGCATCCTAACCAGTCTAACATGATTTTTGTGTGGAGAAGCCAAAAAGGGAGCACTTACTAAACCATTATTTCCTAATTTAGCGCGATATTTGAGGAGTATTACATACTGCAGTCTCAGACCAGCAAAATAGCCACTACTTGAATGAGAACTTACCAATAGAGAGAATTGCAATGAAGAGGAGAAGAGCCTCCATTGAGTAATTGCTTAATTTGGCAGAATATTTATAATTTTTTATTTTTTTTTGAAAGAAGGTTCCCCAAGTAGGGGAATATTTATAAATTCGTTGGGATGGCATGCTGGTCTCCGTTTATTTATACATAAAAATGAAGAGATGGTGATGTTACTGCAGCTTCACACAAGAAAGGCATGAGTAGCTCCAAAAATTATAATTTATCCTTTTTATTTTTGGTCATTGGTTTCCTCTTTTTATTTAACCCCGGGCATTTAGAGTGTGACACAAGAGCTCCTTAGTGACGATATCTTCAATTTTATTTCTAAAGTTTTGTTCGCAATAGCCATGTAATATTTCCTTCTAAAAAATAAAATAAAGTTTATAAAGTGACTACATAAAACCAAACTCCAAAGAAAAATTTTCAGTTATGTTGAAAAAGTTGCATCTTACTAAAAAACTTACAGTCGGGCCAATTTATGGTTCTTCTATTATGTAATTAATTTTTTGTGTTGCTTGGTAACTATTAGATAATTCGGAAGGTTCCATCAACAATTAAAACTAACAGTCGAGCCCGTTGATATATCAGTTTTACTAGTAAATCATTGATCCAAAGATTTTATTGGGTTGATGACCGGTTCGGAATAGATATTTCCCAGTCGTGCTGGTGTGAGGCAACCAAAACGCATTTTGAACTAGTCTCAACCTATGCATTTCAGATATTTTTCCAGTCTTGCTGGCGTGAAGTAGCAAAAAGTGAGAAAAGGTAGATGTTGGTTTGGTTGTCAGCAATATTGTAGTTGATCTATTATCAATTTATTCAAGTTAAATAACTATTTACTTTAAATTATTTGATCATCAGTTTTGCTCCTCAAAATTTTTAAAGTGCATTAAGTTAAATTTATTGGTGCAGAGGAATATATATAATTGGAACTTATAAATTACTTTTATAATTTTCCAAACTTTTAATCTATTTGCATAAAAGGTGAACATTTTAATTGATTCCGCCGCTTGCTAAATTGCAAATTTTTTGTTCCTATCACCTCTTTATTTTAAAATGAAGTATTAGGAAATATAATAGACCACAATATTTCTTCTTAATTACTTTTATAGTTTTCCATTGTTTGCTTTTGTTATGTATTTGTAAGCATTGGACGAAATTCTATCAATGCTAAATAGTAATAAAAAATTAGTACTTGTTAGTTAAAGAATAAGATTAATTATTCGAATATAAATTTAGACCGGTTTACTAGTTACCATGATATCTATCACAAAAGTTCAAACGCGCATTACCCAAATTCAAAATAACTTCTTCGAATACGTACTAGTATCCGTGCACAAGTAAAAGTGAATGCTTTATTTATTATGCTTTATTTCCTTGATTTGGTGGGCATAAATTTTCTTTCAACATTAGAAAAGTATCAAAACCTTATCGACAACAGTAATTAACGCAGATTATTGATTACAGTAGTCATGACAATGCATTCAAGGAAACACCTACTTTATTACTGGTATGACATATCCTCTGTTTAACTTTGGAGGATACAACTCAGGATATAACTCAAAATTAGTTGTCATTTTATACTGGTACTAAATAATGAATTAATGATTGATACACCCAAAACAACATGGTGCAAGAGATGAACCAGCCCTTCATTTATGTGTTATCTAAGCTTTCAGATTAATGGATTAATTATATTTTTGGAAACGTACTTAAGATTTGACTTTATGCTATATTAATTCCATTTCAATTATATTGATCCTTTATAAACTAAAACTAGTACTAGCTGGTTGTCATCCCTGAATTTCTATTCAATGCTCCAAAATATTCTTAAATTGCAGCCACCGAAAATTAAGAGGTAAACAACATTTATATTGGATCTTATCCAAGTCACAAAAAAAAATAGGAAATTGTAAGAAAAGGAGACGAGTAGCTATCTTGCACATGCTGTGCATAAAAAATTTCGCTGGATAATCATTAACGCTGATATTTAAGATTTTTTACAAGTAAATACAAATATTGTTCGCCACTGTATTATTTTTTTCCCCCTCTTTTCCCTTCCAAATGACCAATAACAGGTAAATGAAAATGGTAGCAAAGGTACTTAATTTAAAAGGTCAATAAAAACACTTTTTTAGTAATTCTGATTCTATTCTTTCTTTTGGGATAACTAGTGCTATGCAAAAGTGTTCTTTCTCCTAAGACATGTGATAAAATGATATAATGAATTTTATTTTACCTTTTTAACATAAATACTGATAATAACGCCAACGAAAGGTTTAATTCAGAAAAAAATATGCTAATGTATGTTTTCCTCACAACAGTACAAGTAGACTCATTTTAGCATATAAACATTCATAGCCATTAACATTGGATCATAAATATTGAAACATGCATCAAGCACTTAATTTATTTGAAATACATAAATTCCAAACTCAGCGGCAATATAGCAATTTTGACTAAAAATGATCTCACAAAGCATATATTGAGACCCAGATATACAAAGTGTTAAAATGAGCCATAAAAACCACGCTGAAATCCAAAACCCCCATGAAGTGTATGGAAAGCTCCCGGCATGACACCGCTAACTTCGGCCTTAACAGGAACACTGAAGTGTGGTACCTGCTGTTGTTGCTGCTGCAACTTTCTGTGGGTCATAGCTTCAAGAAGGAGTTGATTGGCTCTTTCAGCAACCGAGCCTCTCAGGTTGAGAAGTGCCTTTTCGTATTCCTCCAGTTCAGACAGATTCAGCTCATCTATGCCATCGACAATGGCCTTGTTAAATCCACCCTCATTCTCTTTCTTCACTATAGCCACCTCTAATTTCTCTCTCCTCTTCCGCTCAGTTTCTAGCATCCCGTTCAGCTCGGTGCATTGCCTACTCAGCTCCCTTATGGTAGGCGATCCTGCAGCGATTCGCCCGATCTTCATTCCATTTTGGTTGTGGACAGCTGGACATGTCAAAAACAAAATGTAGTATTTAGTATTGCAAAATACATTATAGAGGGGCCAAGTGTGTTTGGCTGTCAGTTATAAAATCTACCGAAACAGATTTGACAACATGAATTTGACCTGTATAACTAAATGCCACGTCAGCACGAGATGGTTTGAGTATAATTGCACGATAATATATGATGAAGAATAGGGGGTGTAAAGGGGAGAAGCACATATGATTAATTTGTCAGCGTATCTTGTTGACAATTGAAATTTCTGTGACTACAAATTTTAACGCTGTAGAAAGATCTACAAAACAAGACGAGAGGAATTCATATGCTCTTAATTACCATGATTAGCAGCAGAAGCAGAGCTGGTTTTTGTGGCGGAAGAAAGGAAACGGTCGGCTACAGAGTCGACAGAGGGGTGTCCAAAGGAGAAGGCCTTGCCGGCTGGAGAGAAAATGACGATGCATATCTCGGCCCCACAGAGTGTCGACAGCTCACTCGCCTTCTTGAACAGCCCATTGCGCCTCTTCGAGAAACACACCTGCCTCGCCTCCTCGTTCTCGATCTTCTTTATCTCTATCTTTTGTCTCCCCATGCTCACCCTCTTCCTCATTTTCTCTTCTGTTTTCTTTCGACTAGGGTTTGTTACAAGATGGGAGAAAAGGGGGCACAAACCACTGTATATGTAGAGGGGTAGAGGGAGTGATTATGGAGAGCTTTTAGGAGGAGCATTAAGTGGCGGTGCAAAAGGAAAATGATTAAGAGGCGGTTTCATATATAATCGCTGCCATTAAGCAAGCTCCCCTCCATTTTCTACAATAAGAGGTACAAAATTAATTTGGGTTTTGTGATTATTTATGTAAGAAAACAATCTCTCCTATTGTTTTAATTGGAGACAATGCTGGCTTTGCTCATGGAACTAACTTGGCGGGAAAACACAAGAACGGAGTTAGAGGAACAGGTTAGCATACTTGCATTTTTTTCCTGTGAAGATTTTCAGGCAAAAAACTTATTTTTACAAGAAAAAAAGAAAGGATTTCTGTGTGGCCATTTGATACGATGTGAATTCTATTGGATAAGTATGAAGTAATTGCATTTTCCTGTATTATCATCAGTCTGTAAAAGCGATGATAATAACGTGTGTATAGTGTTCTCTAATCATGCGTGTCGTGTCGTGTCGTGTCGTATTTAGTGGTAAGAAGAAGTAACACAACACGTATTCTGACACGACACTATTGACACGATCGTGTCATGTCGTGTTGACACGTCGTATTAGTCTTGTCATATTATTTAATAACTTTTTTAATTAAAAATATTAAAAAAAATTAAAAGTAAGAGAAAAATTACTAAACATAATAATTTATTATTTAATTAAGTTTAAACATAATAATTTATTATTTAATTAAGTTTAAACTTTTTATTAGTATTTTTATAAAAAAGAACAATTAGATTAGAACACTATTATGATTTAAATGATGGTAAATAATATGATATAGTATTATAAATTAAAATTAAATTATTAATTTTTCTTAAATAATCAACATTAATAATTAAATTTGTGTTGAGGTGTCGTGTTAATTCGTGTTCGTGTCATGTTCGTGCCGTGTTGCGTGTCGAATCGTGTCATGTTGAATCGTGTCAAACTTTCTAATGTTCCAACATGACACGATTATGACACGACACGATAACACGATCATATCGTGCCAATTTTGTATTCGTGTCACGTCTGTCGTGTCAACATGCATATCGTGTCGTGTCATTTTGGATAATACTTGTATGTGTGATATTCATTTTGGGTAAAAATTAAAAATCAAGATTCCGTCCTGCCAAGCGTGTCAAAAAAATTATGATTCCGTTAATAGAAAGAAACGTGTATTTGTTATTTCAATATGATTTGCTTTTAGTAGTAGCTATGTGCAAATCGCATTTACTTAGCTACTGTACAACTCTTGTAAGAAGGTCATTTTTCCCCCTTTTTTTTTTGTTGAGTCTTTTTTGCCTTTGAACCTGTTGTTGCCATTCAAATATTGAATTTAAAAATTTGTTCTTTTATAGTTTTCGATAATTGAAGTATTTTATAAAATATTATGCTATTAGCAATTTTGAAGTGATCCGTTAACATGAAAAATGCCAATGTATAAAGTGCCGAAATTATTTAATATAAAAATTCAGACACCAAAAAATTTAATACAAAGAATTATTTATTTATTTTTTTAATAAGAAGAAAGTTCCAACGCGTTTATAAACCGCGCCTCCCTCTCTCCTCTCGAACGCGTTTTATAAACGCGTTACAGGCCCTAAAACGCGTTTATAAAACGCGCTAGAAGCCTGAACTTTCGGAATAGTTAAAACGCAATTAACGCGTTTATAAAACGCGCTAGAAAGCTTTTTACTCGTTTATAAAACGCGCTAGAAGCCTGAACATTCCAACTTCTATCACTTCGATCAAACTTTAGTCATTTCAATCGAACTTTAGTCATTTCTGTCTATAAGTTTGTGAATTTATAAACGCGTTATTTGAAGTTATATAAGACTATACATTCTCGCAGAATTTAAATCGTCAACAACAGATTATCTCTTACAATTTAAAAACCTATCAATCAAATCCAAAAATGTCTACAATTACAATATATGTCAACCAATGTCCAACTTTTGGTGCTTCTTACTTCCACATCGGTTGTAGTATGCATACCACATTTGCTGAAATTCGAAATGAATTATACAGCAGGCTACAGATTTTAGAAACCCAGTACACTTTGAATATCCATGGTCGTTACAATGAAATTGTAAATGGGAGATATGAATCGCTATTTTTTCCTGTAAATTCTGAAGATCAATGGCGTCTTTTTTACCACGAGACATTCGAGACGAGAGGGTTACCGATTATTGAGTTGCATGTTGATTTCATCCCCGTATATGGCACGGGACCAGATCTGAACCTAACACCCCTTGACGAGCCCGGTAGCAGTGAGCCAAACACTTCCTTAAACCTTATGTGTGGCCAGCAATCCACCCCTTACCAATACACTGGCGAACAGTCCGTTCCTACGCAAGACAATAACACATCAGGAGATGAAGTCGAGGTTGCCGATGGTGATGAAGATGAGGGTCCGGCGACTTACTCCGACCTTCCTACCGGAGAAGAATATACCGATGTGGATGACTTCTCCGAGAGAGAAATGCCTTTTTATTCAAACTGCGACCAGCCATACGTTTCAGGAAGGACGGACTTGCACCATCCTGTAAGTGAATTGTGTGATATTTCCATGTTTGAGTATGCTGGTATGCCGGAGCGTAGTTTAGGGCCACAAGGCGAACTTGCTGTTGGTAAACGATTCGGTTCCAAAAAACAATTAATTCTAGCTGTCTGTGATGTTTCATGCAAAACAAATCGAGAAGTTCGAACGGAAACTAGCAATAAACAAAAAATTGTAATGGTTTGCATGCAAAAACCGAATTGTAAGTGGCGATTGTATGGTAGACGTGAGAGTTATAATACAAATTGGAAGATCTCTACCAATCCAAATGAGCATATTTGTTCGAGACCCCCGGGCCAAAAGGGTCACGCAAACCTTACAGCTAGTCTCATTGCCGAACACGTTAGGGATGAATTGAAAAAAAATTTGGGAAAAAGTGTCCAGGACATAGGAAGCCTCATAAGGGCTAGATATCCACGTATTGAACCGACTTATAATAAACTATGGCGTGGGAGGGAGCGAGCGTTGGAGCAATTGTTTGGGTCCTGGGAAGGGGCCTACAATAAACTTCCACGCCTCCTGGAGGCAATGAAGGCGACAACCCCAGGAACGAAATACACAATAGTTTCTTGGCCTACAAACGATCCTAACGTTGGCGTCTTCAAGATGGCAGCCTGGGCTTTTGGTCCGTGCATAGAAGCGATGAAATATGCCAGACCTGTTATCTCAATTGATGCTAGTTTTTTATCGGGCCGATACAAAGGTAGATTGTTCTCAGTGTGTGGTTATGATCCAGAAAATCGATTAATTCCGGTTGCATTCGGATTGGGCGAAAAAGAAGATAAGGATACTTGGGGATGGTTTATGTCTTGGGTTAGATGTGAAGTTTTAGGCCGGAACACTAGATACTGTGTCATATCTGACCGTCATAAGGCAATAAAAGCGGTATTTGCATCCGTAGATTACGGTTGGAAGGCACAAGGTGCGCATGCAGTAGCGATTCATCGGTTCTGCATGCAGCATGTTGCGGAAAACTTATGGAAGGAGGCTGGCGGGTCACAAGATGCTGATTTGAAAAACTTTTTCAAATGTAGACTTGCTAACAAGAAAAACCCTAGACGTTTTAGAGAGAATTGGGGAGTTCTGAAGGAAAATAACCTGAGAGCTTATCAGTACCTAAGAAATTGTGGTAAAATTAATGAAAATGACAAGAACGAGCGGCCAAAACTATATAAATGGGCTCAGAGTTTTGACAAGGGGCATCGGTGGGGTATAATGACGAGTAATGGATCGGAGAGTCTGAATAATGTGTTTAGAATAGAGAGAAGATTACCAGTGACAGCACTTATAGAAGGCACGTGGTATAAATGTGCCAACTGGATGAACAAGCGAACACAAGAAGCACTTCAAAGGTTGAGTTTAGGAGAAAGATGGCCGGAAGGAGTAAAGAATAAATTGATCAAGCATGATGGAAAATCACGTAAGTACTTAAAGAAAAAGAATTTAATTCATTCATTCATTTTAATCCATTTTGAACTAACTTCATCTTTTTGTTTCAATCTCAGAGGAGTTTATGAGCACATTCGTGTTAAGATTGGACCTTGGAGAATTTCGCGTGAAAGTTCGCGAGGAGTACCGTGATGGTGTAGGCTACGATTATTCCCATTACACAGTTCAAATTCCACCCGACATGGAGCAAACCGATGTGCAATTGCCCTTCACTCGAACCACATGTGAGTGCCAAAAACCACAATTGACAGGTATCCCTTGCGCACATGTCATTGCTGTTTGCAGGGAGACAAATTACAATGTAGATCAATTCGTGGATGGTCACTATAGCATGCAAAACCAGCACATGATTTGGTCAGCAGGTCGGTTTCATTGTTACAAAGATGAGGAAGAGTGGCCAGTTTATACAGGTCCGATAATTGTCCCCGACAAGAGTTTGGTCAATCGAGGAAGGCGCAAAATCATTCGTGCAGAGATGTGGATGGATAGGATGGAAGGAAGGAAAGGTGGAGGTTCCACAAGAAAAAACAAAAAGAAAAATCAAGGAGAAGCTTCAACCAGTCAACCGCGACTAGCAGCACCTCAACCCCCATATCCGATGGACGCATTGCAATCCGGTCGATACACCAGTAGACCACCAACAAGGGCCAACAGTCCAAGAAGGGCAGCGAGTACTGAACGTACGGTTCGGACTCGTCAAACACCCATTCAACCAGGACGAATGTCATTGCATGTTGATCCACGAAGCAACAATAATAGGGAGGACCAAGGATCTGTACAACCACAGAGAAATTCTATAAGCATTGATCCACGGGTAAGAGATGTCGCATCTGGAAATATGAGAAGTGAGTCGGCTAGATTTCCAACACATCAAGGCAATACATCAGGGGAGAGAGGAAGAAAAGGATTGTTTGGGGGGAAATTTGGCAATATACTGTCTTTCGGTAGGAAAAAAAAATGAAATAATTGAAGATTAAGGGTTGTCGTAATTTTATATATTGTAATGGAATGTATTGTAAGAGAATATACTATTATTTTATAAATTTTGAAATTATATATTATAATTTTTATGCATTCTAATTTTAGTTTTAATTTAGTATTATTTTATGTATTATTATTTTATGCATTCTAATTCGATCTGTCAAGAAGAGCATTGACAGACATGCATTCTTGTTATCTACAAAATCCTAAAAGGCTTTCAGAAGCAGTTAATTAACTCGTATAATGGGACCCTCAGCATTCAATTAACTATTTAGCGTTGGGAAGCAGTTAATTAGCGTTGAGAAGCAGTTAATTAGCTCGTTTTATAAAACGCGCTAAAAGGTTTTGTACCCTTTTATAAAACGCGCTAAAAGACTTTGTACCCTTTTATAAAACGCGCTAAAAGACTTTGTACCCTTGTATGAAACGCGTTAAAAGGCTTTACCCTATTATAAAACGCGTTCAAAGGCTTTACCCTATTATAAAACGCGTTCAAAGGCTTTACCCTTTTATAAAACGCGCTAAAAGGCTTTTTACTCTTTTATAAAACGCGCTAAAAGGCTTTACCCTTTTATAAAACGCGTTAAAAGACTTTGTACCCTTTTATAAAACGCGTTAAAAGGCTTTATCTTTTTATAAAACGCCCAATTCTCGCATCTCTCATTCTCACCTCTGAATATCATTCTCATCTCTCATTCTCACCTCTCTCATTCTCACCTCTCAATGTTAATAAGTGCAAAATTGTAATAAGAGACTTTCCGGTGGAATCTGTTATTATGTACGAAGGTCGGCCCAGATGGACAGCTCGCTAACTTCATCATCATCTGAGGTAGACCAACACTCTGCTGCCTACGATCATGGGTAATGGGCGGTAGAGTTCTGCCGACCCAATTAGGGAAGAACTCGACGACTGTCGAAGGCTCTCGCAGAATTGGGCAACTGTCCAAGAGTCTCCGCAAATCGTTGTTTTCATATTAATGAGAATTATTGTAATGAAAATTGTTATTAATTTAAAATCGTTGTTTTCATATTAATGAGAATTATTGTAATGAAAATTGTTATTAATTTAAATCGTTGTTTTCATATTAATGATAGTTATTGTAATGAATTTTTTTTTTAATTTTTATATTAATTAGTTGTAAATATAACATATGAAGTTCATATTTTAATTCATACAATAACATAAATTCTAGATATGAAGTTCATATTACAAATTAAATTTCATAGAAAATAAAATAGATAAATTCCATTATTCTAGCACAATTAAACTCTAATTTTTCTCCACTTCCTTAACCTCTTTATTCTTCTCCTCCTCCTTATTCTCACTAGAACTCTCATCTATTTTAACCCCCATACTAAAATCAGGGCTCCTGCCACATCCTGGAGGGAAACGACGTACAGCCGAGACGGCCCTTCTCTTCAGAGGGCCGTAAAATGGGGTCCTTTTTGCTCCCACATTAGATGTTCCCTCTCCCACCTTGGATGTTTCCTCCCCCATCTTATTATTGTTTTGTGCCTTCTCCATTTCTCAAATTTCTGATTTTACGTGTCTTTTGTTTGTGATTTTGTGATACGAAATAGGAGAACGAATTGAGATATATATAGGCAATTATTTAGCCGTTTATAAAACGCGCTAGAATAGGGGTCTAAAACGGTGCTCAAACAAAGTATCACGCTGCTCAAAAAGTGGACTCCACCTTTTAGCGCGTTTATAAAACGCGTTGGAATCCTTGGAACGCGTTTTATAAATGCGCTAAAAGGTGGAGTCAGGTAACGCAGTTAAACAGACTGACAGCCTGCGAAAGTATTGAATTCCATTAACTTAGCCCTTCGTACGCGTTTATAAAACGCGCTCAAACCTTATTACGCGTTTTATAAACGCGTACGAAGGGTTGAGTCTATAAATAGTCCTCCTTCTCCGCAAATTCACGTCGAAAATTCAGAAATCAAAAACCAAAACTTTAGAGAAGTTACGCAGAGAAAAGAAACCGAGAAAACATAATGTCAACTAAACCACGTCATGTTTGTACCGGTGTGCTTCTACAAGGAGATGGAGGAATAAGTAAACGAGATATTCTTCGGCACGTCTACTTGCACTATCCTTCCGACAAATTTTACGTGAAGGTTTTTCAACGCGACGTTTTTGTAGTGAGAGGGCCGAAATATTGGACGGATGCAGTTAAGAGGGATGGAGGATATCATGTCCGACGTGGAGATGGAATCGTTTGGTTGCGTTTGCAACAGGCATGTCCTCCTGGGTTTGAAAATCACCCGTTAAATGGAAATGACATATATCATTTGGACTGATTATTAGGTTTTCTATAATTAGATGTTTTTATTATTGTGTGTTCTATAATTAGGTTTTCTATAATTATATGTTTTTATGTTTTATGTTTTATTATCTAATTTATTTTAGTTTTTATTTTATCCATTTTCATTTTTATTGTGAAATTCGAAATATTAATATTAATAGACTTAATATTTATTTAAATTATATTAGACATTACAACTCAATGAACATTGTAACAAAAAACACAATACAAATTAAAAATTACAATTTATTAAAATTTTGAACCACACAATACACAACAAAAAAAATTACAAAATGCATAATATTAAAATTTTGAACCACATAAAAAAAAATTGTAGAGGATCCATTGCTAAGGGTGGGAAGAGAAAACATCACCGCAACTAATAGAGAAAAGTAGGGGGACTGATTGTCATATTGACCCCCTCTTTTTCTGAGACTTGGATGAGGATGACTCCATGTATGCAGATTCTCATCCAAGGATGCCGGCTGCGGTGTTATGGCTCGTAGACCCAGCCCAACAAACCGTCCTCTACACGTAATAACAGATTCCACAGGAAAGTTTTTATTTTAAAGTTGGTGGAATATTAATAGCCATAAGGATTGTGTGCGACTCTGTATCAGTGAATAAGTGTGCCGCATACAACCCTTATGGCTATTAGTTTCGCACCAACTAATATTATTTTGCATTCCACCATCTGACTCTTCTTTTCCTCTCATTTTTTTCTTTTTTTCAGATCTTTTCTCTTTTTTTTTTTGATTTTGGACGACAGAAGGATGGGTATTTATATGGAAATTAGATCTCTCGAACGCGTTTTATAAACGCGTAAGAACTCTTCTTACGCGTTTTATAAACGCGTAAAATCAGAAAATAACGCGCAAACTCAGAAACTTTCGCCGCAATTACTGCAGCTTTTAGCGCGTTTTATAAACGCGTTTTAAGGCTTGTAACGCGTTTATAAAACGCCTTCGAGAGGAGAGAGAGAGGCGCGGTTTATAAACGCGTTGGAACTTTCTTCTTATTAAAAAAAAATAAATAATTCTTTGTATTAAAATTTTTTGTGTCTGAATTTTTATATTAAATAATTTCGGTATAAAGTGACTCGTTGTAATACATTAAAGCTTCTGTTTACATATCGTGTAGAAGAAACTGGATATTTTAGAATTTTGAGTAAGCGTTATAGTATCCTCTGTCGCCAGTATGTATGGAATTTTTTTTTTCTGTTAATATACAGCAAGTCAGTATGGCGAGATAATTTTGCCTTCGACATGAATTAAACGGTTTTTTTTTATTTATGCTGGGCAGAAATTATCAGGTATATAAATTAAGAAAATTATAAACTTTTAACAAAAAGAAAATGAAAAATAACACTTTCAGTGTGTGACCTTTGTAATTATCAACATAATTCAGGTTATTTAATAATAATTAACCTGTGCATGTGCCAAATGGCCAGTTGTGATTGCTTGTTATTAGTCAATTAGGGCTTTAAAGACCCCATTAAATCGCACTTACCAAGGCCCTTTGGTAATACTTAAAGGTTACATTAGGATGTAATCAATGCAAATTTGCTAAAAACATTAACACGACCTTTGTCTCGTACTCTCGTTATTAACAACATTGAATAGATTAAACAGACAACTTCATGAATTCAGAACCAATTTTATGAATTTATTCTGTTAGGCGAACTCGGGTCCAACTCAAATAAACCCATTGTAGCGCAAATTGGACCTAAATTCTATACTAGTATAATAATTAGGCCCATTATTCTTTCCTACGATCGCAGCTGATATGAGACATCCTGATAATTTGCCATCCTGCCATCCCACACCCACGCGCCAAAAATGGGCTGGCCCAAAAGTGATGCGCTGCAATCTGGATGTCATGACAGTGCTGTACGTTGACATCAGCTAGACACTGAGAGTATTTAAGTTGAAGTAAGGGAGTATATAAATGTGTTTTTTTAATAAAATTAAACAAATTTAATAACATTTATAATAAATTAAATTCCACCATTTGGACCTATCAGTTGAAAATATAAAGGAGTATATACTTCTCCGTAAGGGAGCATATACTTCTTTATAAGAGATTTAAATATTCAAGATACAAATATCAGCCAAAATTGTTCAAATGAGCATTCAATATACAAAAAAATTATATACTTCTTCATAAGGACTTCAAATAAGCATTAAAAAAACAGTCAAGATTCTTCAAATAAGCATTCAATATACTTAAAGGAGTATATACTTCTTAATAAGAGAGTATAAAATTCTTCATAAGAGATTCAAATAAGCATTCAAGATACAAATTGCAACAAGATTGTTCAAATAAGCCACCAACATTACCAATTTAATTGTATATCAATCCTAACAATAAAATCAAGTTCAACTTAATATTCAGTCTAACCAACCATAAAATCATTACAACCAAATTCAAACATGTTAACAAACTTAATAGAAACTGCAACAATAACCATCAATCATCTCAGTCAAAGTCCAGGAGAAAATATTCACTCACATTCTGAAATTTAGACTTCACTTGATTTATAGGGTTTAATAACAAACGGTAAGCAACCACGCACTCATCATCACATACATCAATCTGCAAAAGAAAAAATATACAATTTTAGAATATATATTTCCTTAATCATATGTTTTGTACTCTGTTGTTAGATATTATTTACTTCCTTATCATATGTTTTGTACTCCTTTAAACCTATACTAAAATACCAAACACACATGCCAGGTTCTTGATATGTACTTTTTGTTAGATATTATTTACTCCCTTATCTTATATTTTGTACTCCTTTAAGATTATGCTAAAATACCAAACACATCTGTCGGGTTCTTGATATGTACTCCCTTGTTAGATATTATTTACTCCATTATCCTATATTTTTGTACTCCTTTAATCCTATATTAGAACAGCAAACAAACAACAAAGCTTCTTGATATGTACTCCCTTGTTAGATATTATTTACTTCCTTATCCTATATTTTGTACTCCTTTAAGCCTATATTAGAACAGCAAACAAACAAGAAAGTTTCTTGATATGTACTCCCTTGTTAGATATTATTTACTTCCTTATCCTATGTTATGTACTCCTTAAAGCCTATGCTAAAATACCAAACACATCTGCCAGGTTCTTGATATGTACTCCCTTGTTAGATATTATTTACTCTCTTATCCTATAATTCCTTTAAGCCTATATTAGAACATCAAACAAACAACAAAGTTTCTTGATAAGTACTCCCTTCTTAAATATTATTTACTCCATTATCATATGTTCTGTACTCCTTTAAGCCTATGCTAAAGTACCAAACACACCTGTCAGGTTCTTCATATGTACTCCCTTATCATATGTTCCGTTATTTAATTACATCTAAAGAATGATATGAAAACAATAAGTCAGTTGTATTTGATATTATTTCCATATACAAATTGTAATTTATAGGTTCTCTCTCTTGCTTATTTATTTACTCCCTCGTGATTATTTATTTACTTCCTATGAGATGACATCAATGCAATCAGTATTATTTATATACACATGCAATTATCTTAGATAGATACATCCGCATTTATAATTAATTATTCCTCCAGTACTATTTATATACTCTCTGTGAGTTATTTACTTACATCCAAAGAACGATATGAAAGCAATAAGATAGTTGTATCTGGTATTATTCTCATATACCAATTATAATTTATAAGTACTCCCTTTGATTTATTTATTTACTCCCTCAGAATTTTTTACGTACACAAATGAGACAACTAAATGCAAGACATCAGAATAGACATTTACATACTCCCTTATATATAAATAAATGAACACATAAGTGAATAAATACTCCCTTATATATAAATAAATGAACACATACGTGAATAAATACTCCCTTATATACTTCCTTTGCATTTTATATTTACTCTATTTTTTATAATAACTATACTTTCGTTTATATTAATGATTTCAAAATATAGATATATACTCTCTCACCTGAAATAAAAAAAAAAGTATTAGCTTATTATCACCTGAAATAAAGATATATACCTGATTGATAGGATCTAATAGTAGTCGGTAAGCAACAACACGTTTATCATCACTGACATTAATCTGCAAAACATAGAATTGTCCAATGTTAGAACAAACACAACTGCCAGGTTCTTGATATGTACTCCGTTGTTAGATATTATTTACTCACTTATCATATGTTTTGTATTCATTTAAGCCTATGCTAAAATACCAAACACACATGCCAGGTTCATGATATGTACTCTCTTGTTAGATATTATTTACTCGCTTATGCTATATTTTGTACTCCTTTAAGATTATACTAAAATACCAAACACACCTGCCAGGTTTTTTATATGTACTCCCTTGTTAGATATTATTTACTCCCTTATCCTATATTTTGTACTCTTTTAAAATTATGCTAAAATACCAAACACACCTGTCTGGTTCTTGATATGTACTCCCTTATTAGATATCTATCTAAGATACACCCACAAATATAATTAATTGCTCCTTCCGTATTATTTATATACTCTCTGATCAGCAATTGAACACGACAAAACCACAAATCAAATAGCAAAATTGAAAAATATGAAAGCGATGAAGAATTTATGATCTAATTTGATCTGATAAAAATATATACCCTTGTTTGAGGTGATTACACTTGTAACAAACAAATAAAAATATAACTAATAATTAAGGATGCAACTTTCATTTTTTGTGACATGAATTTATACTTTCACTACATTAGTTCTTACTCCCTTATTCTAAAATATATACTCTCTTGTGTGAATAATTAAACCCACAATGTAACATCTGATTCAATTTCTAGTACCTTAATAGCTAATTCCTATATACAAATTATTGTATCAAATAAGATACTCCCTTAGTAGCAAATAAGTACACATATATAGTTCGCAATTAGCATCGAGCAAATTGGACTCTACATTACACTGGTAGAAAAATTTTGATGATTGAGGAATGAAAATTAACCAATGAATCATGAATAACATAACTAAAAGTTATTCCAATACCATTTCATAAACGAATTAAACACAAAACAATTTTTAATTGCCTCAAGTCAAAAATTGATTTGTACTCCTCCTCATTAGAGCATACGTACATAACATTTTCATCTAAATCAAACCATATAAGCTCCGTATTCAATTTTGAAAGAAAGATATATAATAAACTCACCATTGCAATTTTTTTTTACTCCGATTCGAGATCGAGAGGTCTCATTCTAGCCTCCACTACGGTTAGTTGTATTATTTACTTCCTTAATCAGCTACATGTACTCCCTTGATCAGCTTCATGTACTCCCTCATTCAAGATATATACTCCCTTAATAGTAATATGTACTCTCTTATTCAAGATATATACTCCTTATTTATAACATTTACTTTGATATATACTTTTTATAATTAGTTATAATATTTACTCCCTTGATCAACTACATGTACCCCTCATTCAAGATACATACTCTCTTAATAGTAATATGTACTCCCTCATTCGAGATATATACTCTTATTTGTAATATTTACTCCCTTGATTAACTATAAGTACTCTCTCATTCAGAATAATACAATTTTAATATTTGTAACAAAAAGGAGTTGAAATTTGAGGCCTTTATGTGACACTATGTTCACACATGCAGTAAGTCTCTCCATGATAATACTACCACAGAGTTTCTTGCCTATTAAAGATAAAAAAATATCAACATTATTAGTACAAAATTAGACAACTCAAACACTTGAATTCAACAAAAAGCATGGACTGACCAATAATGCATAAACACATTATCTATGTCTTTAACTATAATTTGTATTACCATTAAAAAGAGTTTAAGACTAACCTGCCTCTTTGTTAGGGACAGTAACATAGACAATTGAAGGAAACGTGGTCAAAGTAGTATCCATTCCCGCGAGTGAAAAGCTCTGCATGAAGCTTGATTGCATAACCTTGAACCATACAATTTGTAAAAGAATCAATAAACTGATAAACAAAATCAAGATCAAATAAGTAAGATACAAATGATAATCGCTGAATAGGTCATACGAAATCCTTCATTGAGCCATACTAGAACTAAAGAATTAAACAAATTGAACACAATTATGTAATGGATGTGCAGAAGAAAGGGAGTGAGAAGATTACAGATTGAATACAATTATGTTAAACAAATTGAACACAAAGTATTACCTTAATATTAAGGAGTATATAATTATTTTAAACAAATTGAACACAATTCAATCTAATTTTACACAGCCTATAAATCGAACACAATTTGAGCACAAATTAGATCTACATATTGAAAAATCTATTATGTGACACTAAATTCATATCTCGACCAAACTTTGTTCTAATTAATCATTTCATCTTATTTAAAATTGTTACAAAACTTAAAACTGAATTGTAAATTAAAAAAATTATAACAGAAAAACAAAAACCTACTTCTAAACCTAGATCTAATTTAGGTTTAGGTAAATTAAACCTAAAAGATAATGTAGAATAATTAAAAAAGACATCTAATAGAACAAATCGATAGATACCTGATGTAGATCCTCTGTTTCTAGATTTTGACATGACTAGTTGTTTTCCCATTCGATCGAGAGATTGAGAGAGTAGTGGCGATGATATGGCCATCAAAACAGCGACAAAGAGGAATCATAGAACAATCAGTCATGGTGAAAGAGCAAAATCGAGCAAGTAGAGATAAGATAAAAATTCTCCGATAAATCGATTATCGAAGAGAGATAGAGAGATCTCGTACAAAGACGAGGGATCTCGAAGAGAGAGAGTAATTTCGCCGATAAAGAGAAGGGATCAAAAATCAGATTCAAAAATAAAAATATCGTAACCATCTCTTCTCACGTGACAAGCACGTGAATATGGAATCAATATTGAAATGATCCAATTGGCCCATATGGGCTCAAGCCCGCAGGATGGCAGGGATGTCTAGAGATTAAGATGGTACTTAGGATATCCGTCCCCTAGACTCATCCCTTCTCTCTTTTTTGTTTTGCTCTCTCCCCTCCCCCCTCCATCTCTGCTTCCACTAACTGCCATATGCACAAGTAGAACAGTTAGTAAAATTAATTAGAATAATTAGCATATTTTTTCCAACACAATTATTTTTTTTCAGACCAACTAGAATAATTAGTATTTTTTCCATCACAATTATTTTTTTTTCCAGAACAACTAGAACAATTAACTTAACAACTAGAACAATTAGTATTTTTTCCAGCACAATTAATTTTTTCCAGAACAACTAGACAATTAGCATTTTTTCAGCACAATTATTTTTTTCTATAATAACTAGAACAATTAACTTACCAATTAGAACAATTTATTTTACCATCAAGAACAATTGGTTTTCTTTTTCCAGCACAATTAACTTTCCAAAACAATTTGAATAATTAGCTAACTATTCTATTTAATATATATAATCATTATAGTAATTATTTTTACCAACTGGAATGCAATTTATAGAAAAGTTCCAGAACAAACGTTGGCTAGTTTTTTTTCCAGCACACTGGATTAATTGCATTTCAAAAAAGAAAAAAAGGGATGAGAATGGAGGGGGTGATGACTTTCTTATTATTCAAGAAATGTTAGATAATTAATGAAGACCTGAGAATGATGAAAATATTAGAATCTATCGAATGATAGAAAGCAATTTCCATATATAATATGCTCAAGAAAACTATGAGGTTCATTTCAGATTACCTTAGAAAACATTTAATTCCGGTCAAAATAATTGGTACCCTTTAATTCCGGTCAAAATAATTGGTACCCTCTTATCTGAAAAAAAAAGTTTCAGGTTTACATGCAACCAAACCAACCACACTTACACAATTTCTTTGTAGAGATGAAGGGACTAGAGGTGAAAACGGCGACTATTTTAATCGTTCTTTCGTTTCGTTTCGAAACGAAACGGTTAAAGATTTTGGTTGTATTTTAAAAACGAAACAGTTAACGCAACACGTAGTCAGTTTCGTCCATATGTATTTTTGTGATATTTTCATGTTTTCGATCGTTTCGTTCAAAACAAAACGATTAACGCAAATATATAATCAGTTTCGTATCCAAAACGAAACGGTTAACGCAACATCTTATTTTCATGGTCGTTTTAGCCTTTTAGACGTTATGCATCCCTAGAAGGGACCTCGCTAGCTACGACCCATCTCTAGTTCTCTGCGATGATAATTGCACGGAAGCCCACTTAGGGCTCGTTTGGTAGTGCCAAATTTAGCTTGACTTTTGGGTCAACGAGCTAACCTATATGTTTTGTATTGCCAAACAACTTTGGAGTCAATGGGATTAACACTACCTTCCTAACTTGGCCATATATTTAAGCTTTTCTCAAACACAAAAAAAAAATTATATCGTATATGAAGAGAAAAACCTTGAGAAGAAACTTTAAAATTTCAAAATTTCAAATTTCATATTTCAAATTTCAAATTTCAAAATTTCAAATTTTAAATTTCAAATTTCAAAATTTCAAATTTCAAAATTTTAAAATTTCAAATTTCAAATTTTAAATTTCAAATTTCAAAGTTTCAAATTTTTTAATTTTAAATTTAAATTTTCACCTTTTAAAAAATTTTAAAATTTCAAATTTTGAAAATATCAAGATTTAAAATTTTCGAATTCTAAAACGTCTAGATTAAAATGAATGTTATAATTGAATTCATTCACTTTGATCACTAACTTTAACCTATTATGCCAAACAACAATTACTAACTTTAAATTAGTACTAACTTTTATTAACTTTAACCTCAAACACTAATCCCAAAATACTAACTTTAATCCTTAATCTCACTAAACTTTGATGTTGCCAAATGACCCATTAGTGTACTGCGTACAAGGCCCACAAAAAGGTTGGAACTTGGAAGGGCGTGTGTTGATGTTTGTATGCGGTGCGGTAATGCTTTGTGTGATTTTGCTAAGTTTGTTTGGTTTTAAGAATTAAGTAGAAAATGTATCAATTTGTTTCCACTGAGATTAGATGCTCCTTTGCGACATTTCAACCGCTGAGGTAAATCATGGGAGATAAATTAAGCCTAGGATGTGGTATAAGACGATAGAAATTTTGTTGTAATGGTTGTTCCTTCGTTGTGTTGGAATCGTTGATTTGATATAAATTTTATATAGGATATTTTCAAGAAAAAAAAAAAAAGGAACAGGTGGCGAATTTTACAATATATATATATATAGAGTTTAGCTACGGTGAGTCGCGACTCACGGACCCTCCGGTGAGTCGCGACCAAAACTCCTAGATCTAGATCAAAATGACCGATCCAAACCGTCCAATATGATCTTTCTATTGAAATCTCCATGTAGACCGAATTTTTTTTTTTTTGAAATTTTAGAAAATCGTTAATCTAATTGGTTCTGAACCATTCAAAAACATCAGTTTTTAAAAATCCAAAAAAAAATACTTAAAAATTTCGAAAAAAAAATTTTGGTTTGCACGGAGATTTCAATAGGGATTTCATATTGGACGGTTTGGATCGGTCATTTTGATCTAGATCTAGGAGTTTTGGTCGCGACTCACCGGAGGGTCAGTGAGTCGCGACTCACCGTAGCTAAACTATATATATATATATATATATATATATATATATAGAGAGAGAGAGAGAGAGAGAGAGAGAGAGAATGGATTCAATCAAAGCGCTTTGACCGGAGTCTCAGTTAAACCCCGTCGGTTCTCAATTTTGAAAGTTCAAACGACCGATCCGAACCGTCAAATATGATCTCCATATTGAAATCTCCTTGCCGACCAAAATTTTCATTTTTTTGAATTTTTTAAGTATTTTTTTCGGATTTTCAAAAATCGTTAATCTAATTTGTTTTGAACCCTACAAAAATTGATGTTTTTGAAAATCCGAAAAAAATACTTAAAAAATTCAAAAAAATGAAAATTTTGGTCGGCAAGGAGATTTCAATATGGAGATCATATTTGATGGTTCGGATCGGTCGTTTGAACTTTCAAAATTGAGAACCGACGGGGTTTAACTGAGACTCCGGTCAAAGCGCTTTGATTGAAGGCTTTCTCTCTCTCTCTCTCTCTCTATATATATATATAAATTTGAGGTGACTGGGATGATTTTTTACAAGAATGACAAAAAGTTGAAAAAAAAAAAGACTTAAAATTATTGTCGAGATATTTTTTTCCTTCAGACCGTCAGCTAGCCATAGTCTAACACACGTCCATACTTACGTCAAGTGCAAACCTATTGTCAATTTTATTATATATTTAATTAAGTGCGAAATATGTATAAATCTAAATTTGTACAAAGATGATTTAATTGACCTTTTTGTAGATTCATGAGGCATATTTTAAAAATATATATTCCGACAATAGATTCTAAATCCTAAAAAGCAACCCACAATTTAAAAATCTAGCTGGGCAAGGAAAGTGACCAAGCGGATGTAGAATGTTAAGCCATAAAAATTAAGATGCTTTTTTTATCTCCTTAAAATAAAAATGTAACTAATGTAGAACAAAAAATTTTAGTTTCTTTTTACTTTTGTTTTCTCTGTGAACTGGATGAAATATAAATTCTAAATTAATTTAGGTTCCCAAGACCTCAATTGTTTGTCTCGCTTACAAAACAAAGTTAAAAATACGCGAAAAATCATGTAGCCTATTAAATTTTGGGATGCTTCGGTGATGTCAGCTCTGTTTAAAGGAATACCTTGATGAGACAATGACAAGAGGTAAATGACGAGAAGTTACCTTGATTTTGATTTCCAAATGCAGAGGTTTGTACCAGTTCCAAACAAATATGTAAAGTGGACTTGTATATTTAATTAACTGGCATGAAAATTTAAACAGCTTTGGAGGTTTGCTTTTGACTTTTCCGCATTGACATCTCTCCATAGGCGAATTACCACGGTAACATTGTGACAGTTACCACCAGACAAAACCTCACAAATTCCCAGTATTTATTTCTGCCCTGGTTAATCATTTACCACTGCAAAAATTGTCATTACATTATTGATTTTTTTATTTCGTACCGTAATAGATTGGTTCTCTATAGATAGAGATAATTTTTCATAAAAAAATCTATTTTTTTTAGAGGCCTGTTTCTTACTTGAAAACTACAAAAATGAACAAACTAATTAAGTAACACAATTTGGATGCGTACCATAAAAATTTTCTTCCAAAAAACGATGAAAAAAAAATTAAAATGTTAATTTCCCTTCATTTTACTTGCCTCAAACCCAAAAAATTAAAGTCTAATTTTCTAGGGAAACAAAAAAAAATTAAAAAGAGAAGCTTATTGATTTTTCCTATTTTCGTGATAAACAAAAATTAGCTGTTGGGAATAAGGTGCCGTGTAAGAATGGGCGCAAACGTGTATAGACTAGAGGCTGTTTGTACCTTGTGATGAACCGTACATGATGCCGTTGCGACCAAGCTATTCCCTTTGTCCTCTCCTCTCCTGCCTATTTGCCATTGATCACACTATTCTAGGTGCATACATAACCAATGCTTCCAAGTAGAAACGGCCTAATCATGACCCATCATCAACGGTTACTAAATTAACATTTTGTGTGTTAACTTAATTGAAGTGTGCAATTAATTAATTAGGGAGGGAAGATTCCGAACTGTGAATTTCAATGACATATTGGCCCCCAATAATCCTCATCCGGAACATTCTTAATTACATATTGGAAATAAATAAATTATAAAAAGGGCGTTGTATAAGTGTCATTAATTAATAAAAAAAAATGCATCATTCAGGGCTGCATTGTGGGGGAAAGATGTTTTTCAGGTAGCTACTGAAATATGGGCAGTATTGATGCTACATAAAAGATGGCATTACTCTCTGTCATTTCTGATAAACTTATTTGGGCAGTATTGGAAAAGAATTGCCTGCCCAAGTAAGAAAGTTTAGCTATGGGTTGGAACATTAAATTCTCATAGGGTGCGTTTGGATCGTTGGAAGAAAGAAGAAAAAGAAGGAAGAAGAAGAAAAAAAATTATAAACAATCCAAACTCTTCACAAAATTACACAATTCCCAATATTTTTTCCCACTTCTTCCCTTCTTCCCTTCTTCCCACACCTATCCAAACGCACCCATAATGAAATAATGACTGCGACAAAGGAAACAAATCAAGATGAAATATGTTTTAGTAAGTCTCAAAGATCCTTCTGTTTCCAGGCTCCAGCCCTCTATTCTGTATTTCATAATTATTTTCGCACAAAACTTGTTTCCAAGTAAGAGGCAGCGCTGGAAATTGCAACGACCTCCAAACGACAATCGTGTTCTTTTCAAGCATGTTTGAGAGGGGATAACCTTAAAAATTCACCCACGATAAATTATGCTGGAATAAAAGTGGCAAAACATTGTAACGAACAAGTACAAGCAGTCAAGAAGCCGCTTTACAAATTTTGAGATTTTAACTCGGCAGAAATAACTTAACAGATTGCTGAAGACTTTCTTAAATACTGATGGACGGCAATGCACAGCGCAAGCCTGTCAATTTCCTTTCAAATTAACACAAAAATTAGCTACAAGAATGTTACATTTGATTTCAAATTAAATTGAAAACTATAGCCCACTTTCCATTGACGACTCAATGGGTGCGTTTGGATCGTTGGAAGAAAGAAAAAGAAGAAGAAGGAAGAAGAAGAAAAAAAATTATAAACAATCCAAATTCTTCACAAAGTTACACACTTCCCAATACTTCTTCCCACTTCTTCCCTTCTTCCCTTCTTCCCACACCTATCCAAACGCACCCAATAATAACCACTTTGCATTGACATTTGATTTCACAAAACATTACTTCAACAATAAATACCAACTAAATTAGCAGACTGCATAAGTTGTACAGCCTAATATTTATTTACCTTCGCAACATCTGTTATGTTTACATTGACGGTCGCTACGAAAAAGATGTATACATAATCTATGATATAATTAGCAAGAAAAAGAACCGGCAGAGCGAGTGATCTCAGATCCTCTGCAGGTGACCAGTGAAGCGACGCGACTGCTGATGGTGTGTTTTAACTTGAGCATAAACAATGGAGGTGAGACCACCCAGGGGCGGCCGCATCTTCGCACGGTACACCATCTCATCATATGGCCGGCGGTAGAACCGCAGAAAAGGGAGGAAGGATTCCTTGTCTCTTTCACCTTTGCTTAGATGGCCTTCTTTCTTGAAGTTGAAGAGGTTTGCTGGGGATTGGAGGAATGATGGTTTCGGTGTCCTCGGCTGTTGCCGTGGTGCTTGCATTGGTGTCCTCTGTAGTGGTGTTTGCTGCTTGACTGGAGTTGATCTACAATAAGAAAATGTTACTTATTATATTTTTTTCATTATTTGAGAAATTTATGTGTTGATTACTTGATATTGTATCTGGGGGAAATATTTCACTAAGCAGGACTGGAATGAAGACCCTGTTGTTCAATAAGATCTCTCTTCAATTATATGAGTAATGTGTTCTTTGTTTATTAAATTGCGTATGTAGAAAAACGCAGCATTGTATGCAACAAAACATTAGACATTTGTCAGGGGGGAACTTAGTGTAATAATCAATCCTTCTTTAATCATATATGACATTTAAATACAGTATTATCTGCACGGTTCAATCTTTCTCCAACATAGAAAGTACCTGGCACCAGGTGAAGCAAAGGAGTACGATCGGGCATTGACTGGGGACGCTCCAATGAGAGAAGGGGTTGACTCGGCAGGTACAACAGTTCGAGATGAGTGGCCCAGAGGACCAGTATTTGTAGACAGGTACCAGGGTTTGACTGAATTGAGGTGGGACACAGTGAAAGAGAAACGAGATGAGGCCGAACCCACCACAGGTTGCTGCCTTCCAGTCACCGGGGTGGCAGCAGCCGGCTCATAACGAAGGGAAGCAGTGCGTGGGTATGAGGAAAAGCAGTAGCTTCCTCCTTCAAGTGAATCTTCATAGTCGAGTGAACAGACGACAGCAGTTGCCGCAGCCAATTCCACGAACGGACGTACACCCTGAGTAAAAATACATAGGCATGTTAACTTTTGCAACACTAATCACACATTTTTGCACATAATCTGATATGGTATTGTACTATTGTTCATATGTTGAAAGGCTTAATTAACAGAGATACTATCAATTGTTACATAATATATACAAGTTCAAAATGAGTCCATTCTGTTGCTGTAATTACACTTTGCTACACTACACTAGCTGTCCATTTAGTTTAGGCGCGTCAAATTTTAAGCTTAATAAATTATATTAAAAGCAACTCCTGGCAGATGCTTTCAGATAGAGGTGCTTTTTTAGCTTTATTTAATATTCAACCTCTCCATTGGTCAATGAACGTTACAATTTTATGACACAAATTAGGTACCTTCCAAAGAACGGAGAACATAGAAGGGGGGTCAATAACAAAAGCCTTGTGCAAACGGCCTGGGTAATAGTCTCCAACTATTTTTAAAGTCCCCATGAAGAAATTCAAGAAAGCTGACGCCGACCTAAAAAGGCCTACAAAAAAAAATTTAATATGCACTTTGGCAAAAAATTCAGAACTGGGAAGGTGTGGTCCCTAAGGTAAAACTGTTTTTGTGGAGGCTTATCTCAGGGGCATTGATGTCATCTCAGAATATGCACAGAAGAATCTCCTCTATATCCCCAAAATGTCAGAGATGTGGCCTGGAAAACGAGTATGATATGCACTGTTTATTTTTTTGCCATGGGTCTAGGGTGGTTTGGTTTTCAAGCAATTTGGGGTTGAGAACACAAGATTTATCTTTAAATGTGGTGACCGCCATAGAACAATGCTCAGATAGCTTAAATGAACAACAAATCAAGCATTTTTGTTACACCTTATGGGAAATATGGAAGGGAAGAAATGAGGCAGTCCTACAGGGAATGAAATTTGATCCTAGGCAAATTCAAAGAAAGGTGAAACATTGGTTAAATTTGCAAACTGGTAATGATGGTACTGAGGGTCTCAATGTTCAAACTAGGGAAGAGGGTCCTCACAGTGTTTCTTGCTACTGGTACCACCACACTGGTTATCAAATTGTGGTGGATGGATCATGGGATCAGGGGAATAATTCTGGTAGTGCTTTTATGATTTACCATGGGGGAAGGTTATTGGAGATTGGATATAATTTCCATCACTTACAGGATGCTTTCCATGCTGAGGTAATAGCATTAAAAGAAGCACTGTGTAGGTGGCAGGAAGGGCATGATCAAGAACAGTTTTTGGAGGTTTTCTCTGATTGCTATACCATGGTACAAGCACTCATTGAGGAGGATGTGGATATTGTACCAAATTGGAGGGCAATGAAGGATGTACTAAAAGTAATCCAGATGTTAAATCTTCTCAAACCAAGGATACAGGTCAGACATGTCAGCAGAAAGGCTGTGAACCAAGCTCACTTTTTGGCAAATCTAGCAAGGAGGAATGGTGTGTGCTATACTGGTACGCCAAGAATATGGAATGATGCTGAGAACCAAATAGAAGACAAACTGCCCATAAGATTCTTTCAAAGAGTTCAGGATGAACCACCTTAGTTTTCGTTGCATTTTATTTTTTTTCCCCACCTGGCTTTGCTTTAGTTGGTACGTAGTAGGTTTTTTTTTTTTTTTTATGTTTTCTTTTTCTTTTAATATTTTTTAGGTTGGTTTTTAATGATCCTTTTGTTGCTGGTAGTTTAGTTGTTTTCGTAAGTTATTTGTTGTTGAGCTTTTGCCAGATGTTGGGGTCCTGTATCTGTACTGATGTATGTTGTAGCAGCCTTTTGGCTTGCTGTAGTTGCTTAATGAAAGCCTACGGGCGTAAAACTTTTTCAAAAAAAAAAAAAAAAAATTTAATATATAAAAGAATTAGCATTAATCAACCCCACTATAATATAGAAGCTAATAAGTACCTAAGTAGCCTACTAACCATGGTTCATTAATTAAGCAGAATACTTGACCACGGTGCTTATTCTCCCATTTCGAAATACTAAGAGCGGGAAACCCGGGGAATGTAAAAATTAGAAATTAGAAAGAAGAAATGAAAAGAAGATTTGTTTGACGGGACCAGAGAAAAAGAAGGATTTGGCATTGGGGACCGCATAAAAAGAGAAACAAAAGGAGAGGATTGTCTAGCAATCCGGATTCGCTGTTGCGCTACACCGCGTGTCGCGCACTACGAGCCGTCTGATCTTGATCGGACGGTTCATTTTTTACGGGCCTACCAATCTAGGTTACATGCACGGGGCTCCCTTGTCCATTGGATCTTAATCAAACGGCCAGCATACCGCGCGACACGCTGTGTCGCGCGGCAGCGAATCTCAATTTGATTGTCTAGTAATCTGATATCACGCGCAGGTGGGACCCATATGTCAGGCGCACTTGTGTGTTTAATCCAAGTAGAGCTTTTTGGTGCGCCTAAGCAGTGCAGTGCAACACACCACGCCTTGGTTCTTGGTTTTGATTTTGGCAGTTCTAGTACCGGTCAACACTGAGTAACAGTACTGGTGCACTTCCGACAGGATATTCTACTTTTGTGATAATTAGGTTTATGATTTTATTCTCCTATATTTAAAAAATTGGACCAGTTTAAAATATTTTCTGGAGATGAAATTCTAAAAATCAATGATGTTGGTACATGACCCACAGCTGCACAAGAATTGAAATCTGGTGCCGCGCGGCACACCGTGCAGCGCGGCATTCTAGCCGTCTGATCAAGATCCAATGGACAAGGGAGCCCCGTGCATGTAACCTAGATTGATAGGCCCGTAAAAAAAGAACCGTCCGATCCAGATCAGACGGCTCGTACGCGCGCTGCACGGTGTGCCGCGCGGCACCAGATTCGGGTCCGCTGCACAAGGCACAGAGCACAAATTCTATGTAGATTTAGTGGTTTTTTACAATAATATATGATATTTTTGTACTTCATATGCATCTGCACGATTTACCATAGGAAGAATTTTTATGATTATATTATCTTAGGTGCTAGTGTCAAAGCTGGCCTATGAGAAAGTCTAGACCAACACAAAAGATAGTTTTACACGTAATTATTGTTGGAGCAAAAAACTAAGAAGTCATAAATAAAAAAAGATATTGTATAAAGAATTGCACATACTAGCATCAAATAGGAGAACAAACTGGTCTACAAATCTCGACATGGAAGACACAGCGACTTCCAGTGTAAAGACAAGCAAGCGCACAAACCTAAATAGTCATGAAAAAAGAAATAACCATATAAGCTTTAAGTCAGAAGTAAACATAAAAATATATCAGTCGAATTCAAATTGCAGGACTGTTTCTTACGATTTCTGTGACTGGAGTTTGGGATAGTCTTGCTTTATCCGAAAGACCTACAAGGTAAAAAATCGCAAGTTTATAATATTATTTTGTAAAAACGAAGTACAATAACAAGATAACAAGTTAAGTACTAACAATAAAAAAGTAAAATAAATGGTGGAACAAAAGAGAGGTTTGTACAGTAAAGAGAAAGAAATGAGAGTCAAAGAATCGTACCACAACAGGTCTGGCGTCATCGTCATGACCTGCCACGTAAGCCAAGCCTTCCGCCAGTTCCCCAGAAAATTCATCCGCAATTAAACTGTCTGTAATCACAATTAATTTTTCAAAATTAGTACAAAAAATCTAGTTTTGGAAGGGGGGGGGGGAAGCAACAACAAAAATGTAATAGAAAAAAATTTAAAAACATTTGATTATAAGCAAAGTAAAATAATGAAACAAACATCTTGATATTAGCATTAAAAAACAAATATTAGTCAATAGTCCGTATTTTTTATTTTATTACTTTAATTTGAATTGAAAGACAAAAACAAGCTTCCAGGATACATGGAGCCAGATAAACTGATAAGGCAAACAAACTTACAAACATAGTTACAAAAAAAAGAGAAAAACAAAGAACTGCAAAAATAAGTGAATGATTAGAAGCGATGGCATGAAAGGAGAGATCTACCAAACATGGCAAAGTAAACAAACAAAACAAAGTGCAACAGACAGAAAAGAAGAAAGAAAAAGAGCAAAAAATATTTACCAATTCCAATACTCTCTCTCCAAGAAAGAACTAATCTCAGGTGTTTGGCTGCCTTCTTCACATTATCTCCTCTTGCTCTCAGAAACCGTTCTACACATGCATCGTTGCAATATTTCTCCTGTATAGTGAAAACAAGTGTTCAAAAAACAAAACCCACAAAAAGAACAAATGAAATAAGTTATTCGCCGTTGTTGATGCCTACCTGTTTCATGTTAAGTGGAGCTTGTTTTCTCATGAGCTTGAGAACTGCCTCTATGCGCTCTCTATCTCTCGTATCTTTCTTCTCCATTTCCATTCCCATCTCTACCAGTTGAAGGAGAAGTGTACTGATGAAGTCGAGAGAAATAAGAATTTAAAATCTTCACTTTTTTTAAGTGTGGGAAGTAGAGAGAGGGAGAGAGGAAGCAGGGTAAGTAGGGAAAGCTATAGTTCTGAGGTTTCACTTATTTGTAAGACTACACAAGGAGGGATGTCGTTATTTGACAGCGAGTTTCTTGCACACTTCTCGTTTTCCCATTCGGTACAATTTTTATTTAAAAAGAGATCCGGAAAAAATATATATTTTATGCCGTACTCCATACTTCGCTCCATGAGTTTCGTTACTAAATATTAGAGCCGAAATATATTAGTAGGTTTATCAATAACCTATTAAATAACTTATAATACTAGCAACAATAAATGACATATCAATGAAAATAAAAGGGTTAAAACGTGATTTATACGATATAAGTGTCACGTATATTAAAATTTTTAATAATAAAAGTTCATGAATATTATAATTTGTTAAATTTATTAAATATGTAAGGGTCTATATATATTAGATAATTTTTAATCAAATATTAAATTTATTCAAATTACATAGAATTCTATGTTCATGAATATGAATTTTAAATTATTCAAATTAGGTTCATGAGTATTGTTCATGTTTGTTAAATGGCTTATATAATGGTCTATATTCAATAATTTCTAATAAAATATTCGAAAATCTTCTTCTTATTTTTTGGAATGGAGTTCATATCAATAGATTAAAAACTAATTATAAGGAGGATTGTCTTGCCGTTTCGATCTACCAAAAATATGTATTGAAGAAATATTACATTTTAAAATGACACTATTTCTATTAAAATATTTTGGGTGAAAGAAGTTTTAAAAATCTTCAAACAATCAAATCCTGACAATGAGAAGTTTCACGATTAGATGCGCAGGAATCTTTGCAGAGAGATAAAAAAAAAAAAAGAACTGTGCCATTTTAAGAGTTCAGATCTGGTGCCGCGCGGCACACCGTGTAGCGCGGCATAGTAGCCGTCTGATCAAGATCCAATGGACAAGGGAGCCCCGTGCATGTAACCTAGATTGATAGGCCCGTAAAAAATAAACCGTCCGATCAAGATCAGACGGCCCGTACGCGCGCTACACGATGTCCCGCGCTACACGGGATTCGGGTCCCCATTTTAAGGGCTATATGATGTTTTAAACACGTCAAACAATTATTTAATAGAGAAAAAAGAGAAAAAGAAATATAATAATTATATGGTGAAGAGAAATCATTTAATAGAGAAAAGCAGAATTAAATAGTTCATGTCTTCATGGTGAAAAATGATATGAAATAACTAAGCAACATTAAAACCCAACATATTTTTAGGAAGTATGTGTTTGTTCTAGATGAAAGAATTTTTTTTCGAATTGGACCAAATATTTTACAGCTTTTTGAATGATAACCACTAGTTCTCGTGTTCAATTACTAGAATTTTAATAAGTATTAATTGTTGGTACGTTTGGATGAACAGTCAGAAAGAGGTGATGCTAATTTTTGCTTTGTACGCATCAGCTAAACAACACGATCTTGACTGTTGATACGCATTTGGCTGTCAAATTATGGCTAAAAATTAATCATTACTTGGGTTGGTGATTTTTCTCAACCATTCAAACAAACCTGACATATGATGTACATTTTATTTAATGACAAAAATCCAAAAAATGTTGTTATAGCAAAATCAAACAGAATCAGAATCAACCACATAGTTTATCTCGAAGGCTGTGTTTGGATTGGAGTAAGAAAAAGAGAATAAGGAAAATGGAAAAGAAATTTATTATTAAATAATTCAAACTCTTCACAAAATTACACACTTCCCAATACTTCTTCCCACTTCTTCCATTCTTCCCTTCTTCCCACATCTCATCCAAACGGAGCCGAAAGGGGTTGGTACCACGATATTTAACTTTACAAGTAGAGTGGGTCAGTATATAATAAGAGCATTAGACTGATTTTAAAAATGTAAAGAAATTTAATTCCCGAATGTAGTTTTTATTTCAAAGATTAGATGGCAAATACATTTCTCTTTCTTCATTAAAAAAAATATTGACTTCACAAGTCTATTTTGTAAAAAAAAAAATATTAATAGCTATTGAACCCAACGGGTAGTAGACTATTAAAGTAACTAGCCAATAATTTTCTTCTGTTGAGTTTGTTCTTGACTTCTTAGATTCACTATTACAACTAAACCTTATTTTATAAAAAATAAGTAAAAGACTCTGGCATAATTTTGTTTCGGTATATCCAACTAACATCCTTACATAATCATTCTAAAAATTTTATTAAAAACGTAAAAATTGCGAATAGGATATCAAATGATGTCAGATTTAATTACCCGAGGGAAAATAAATTATTGTACTTTACATTTTACTTCAAGAAAACGTTAGCGAGAGAGAAAAAAAAAAACGAACAAATAATTGCTGATTTGGTGATGCCATGAAGAATCCTATAACATGCCGGGATGGTTTGTCACACCAAAATGGAGCGTCTCCTGTCAGACCGCAGGAAATAAGCAGATACCGGAACAAGCTAGTTTCTATTTAGAACGGTACTTATCCAATCCGGATTCGCTGTTGCGCGACACCCGGTGTAGCGCACTACGAGCCGTTTGATCTTGATCGGACGGTTCACTTTTTACGGGCCTACCAATCTAGGTTACATGCACGGGGCTCCCTTGTCCATTGGATCTTAATCAAACGGCCATTATACCGCGCGACACGCTGTGTCGCGCGGCAGCGGATCTCAATTTGGTACTTATCTGTCTTAGTCGACTCCATCAAGTCAAACTTTCAAATTTGTTTATTGGTTCTTTTTTCTGGTTCCACACTTTCACTCCAAATCCAATGACTCAAATACTCGATGACCCAAAGGACTAAATCCTTGGAATCTCATCATCTCCTTGACTCCTTGCTTGGATGCCGTTTGATCTAAACTAAAATTTATACCTTTGGGTCGATTTAAGATGCGCATGTTCAAATAATAATAATTTTCATTTTTTTTATCGGACAAGAATTTAAGAATCGGAATAATAAGGATCATCTCCAAGATCTATCATCCCCGTCATCTCTAGTAATATGTTTCTATTTTTTGAAATCATCCCCTGACGCGTACGTTGTCCCCCCACCCCTCCTCCCTCCCTCACACTTCATAACCGTTGAAATTACTATACATAAATGTTGGAGTTAATATCGTAATTGTTGAAATTAAATAGAGAATTGTTGAAATTAAATAGATAACTGTTGAAGTTAATATATACAATTATTGAAGTTATTATCATAATATTAAAGTTAATATATATATTTATAACTGTTGAAATTAATATATATAATTATAACAGTTATATATATTAACTTCAACCTTTAAATATATTAACTTCAACAGTTATTTCAACGGTTAGGAAGAGGATTGGGGCGACAGCATATGCGGGAGGGAGGAGGGGAGGGGGAGGGTTGGGGAGACAGCGTACGCGGAAGGAAGAAGGGGGAAGGGGAGGGAGAGTGTTGGGGGAACAACGTACGCAGGGTACGCGGAAGGGAGGAGGGGGAGGGGAGGGGGGAGTGTCGGGGGCACAACGTACGCAGGAAGGAGGAAGTGGAGAGGAGTTAGTTGCAGCGTGGCGTTAGATAACGCAGGATGATGGGGATGATGAAAATCTTAGGATAGTTCTAAGCAATTCCGATTTAGGAATCATTTGTCTGATTTGCAAAAACTTTGCGGTCTCCAGTTTCCTCCTCAATGATAGAGACGGATTTAGAAATAAATAAATATCAATCTAATTTGAACTTAAATTTCAGAAACAGCTCTAAAGTTATATCTCTAGATTACAGATAAAAAACATTCTCTGATAATTTTAAAATATGTGTATGTTTATATCTATCATAATGATAATGTCCTGAAATAATGACAAAAAGATAATGATTATGGTCCCAAGGTTACGCCTTGAGTAATAAGTATTATTATTTCAACATACTACCATTAAGCAAAAAATAATTAGGTGTAAGCACTTATTGGAGGAAACCAACAATTTGGTTATTATTTTTTGCTGTGTTCAGTTATTAGGTCATTATTTCATCCATGCGCCAGATTATAAGGCCGTGATCAGCCCAACTGGCTCCAAAACGAGTCGAGTCGAGTGTGTTTAGCAAACTAAACAATTTAATTTTTACTCTCGATGTGGATCATCGGGAAATAATCTTCAAATGACCAAAAATATATTTCATGCAATTAGATTACCAAGATTACATGTCGATTGCTCCAATGTTTCAAATCGACAGTATTTTGGTACTTTTTATAATTCCAATTAAGGTGGTTGTGTTCAACATTATTTTATAGTAATAAAATTAAAATTAATTTTGTTCATCCAATAAAACAAGAATGATATATGAAAACTTAAGAAAAATGTACTGCCTTTAAATAAAGTTTGTAATGATAATGAGCGGAAAAAAAGGGTTTCCTGTTTAGTTAACTTTAGTTCTTGTCCAAAATCGTGGCAAACATTAATTTGTACTCAAACGACCACAGTATTACAATTTTCAGATTTTTCATTTTATGCCAAATAACAATCCACTGATCAAATTAACAAATATTTTATTATACCGAAACTCATCCTTTAATTAAACTAAAGCGCTGAATAATATAGGTTTACAATTGGGTTATACTAATCATTGTTTCTTTTCAATATAATATAATTCAGAAAACAGAGTTAACTGTAATTCTGTTAATTTATTTTGAAAATTCCATCATACTCTGTTTACAAAATAGTGTCTTCAATTTTATTCTGCTGTTTTATTTTGAAAATTCCATGATACACTGTTTTACAAAATATTTTCTTCAATTCATTATGATAGAAAAGGATCCTAAATTTCTCATTATGTTAAGTTCAATACAATTTGAAACCTAAACCTCGCAAATGTCATTTTAGGAGCTTAACACTCAAGCTATTAATTCAACTCAACAATCATTAGTAAAAGTCTGTTCAATCGACATCAGACATGATTACCCATCGCGATCCGACTATGCTTCCAAAAGTTAGTTCCATCTTTATTTTGAATCAAGATATATTATGACATGTTTATATCTTCCAACTCATTGAAGTCAAATATCATGGGTCTATGCTGTTGCTCTTGCTAAAAAAAGGAAGCATCTCAACAGCGACAAGGAGAATAAAATGGGTGATGTTGGGTGTGTTTGGATAGTTGGAAGAAAGAAGAAGAAGAAGGAAGAAGAAAAAAAAAATTATAAACAATTGAAACTCTTCACAAAGTTACACACTTCCCAATACTTCTTCCCACTTCTTCCCTTCTTCCCTTCTTCCCACACCTATCCAAACGCACCCGTTGATAGTTGCTTCTTTTCCTTTTTCTCGCTGAAATAGCCCATTTCTATCTTACGAGTAGGAGAAACATCCGTTGGTTTGCCGCTCTAGTTTTGTTTAAATCAGTTCTGATAACGGATAAGAAAGATAAGAACAAGAATCGGACGGCTATGCACTGTGTTGGTTGGATGATTTATTTAGCATAGCCTTTGGAAAAATGAATGGGCCTACTCTAGTACTCTTTGCAAAAAATAGATGAGTTAGGGATCAGCGGCGATAGATTAACTTTAATCATCTTTTAGGGAATCATTACTGTTTGCAAATAATTTGTATTTTATAATGTAATAGTAGAAATGTCTTACATTACTTTTGCATAATGTAAAGTTGTAAACACAAAAATTATGAAAATTGATTGATGACTTAATGATTCAAAATTTTTAAGTGGTTTCTATTAACAGAATTTTGATTGAATAACAAAACACAGTCAGTTGTATAAAATTTTGCACGCAGCTAATATCATGTCTATTTTTTCTTAATTATAACATTTTGTATGATTTAGACAAATGTTGGTTGAAAATTTAATTTAGTAGTGACAATGAATCACGCAACACAAAATTTCGGGGCGACACTGGCAAAATATCGCAACATTTCATTTTCAATTGGTCTGCTTTAAAAAAAAATATTTACAAAAAATATCACATTTATACAGTTTTTTTTTTTTTTGGGTTTTCCGTCTGCACAGTTGCACATGCTATTATTTGTCACGAGCACACAGCTGCGTTTAAATTACCTTTATTAAAAATATATATATTCCTGCTCAATTAAACAACTTTGTTTTTGAAAAAAGAAAAGAAAAGAAGGCAGGTTAGTGGTTACTTTGAGGGATGATACCATGAATTGATGATAGAGCCAAATTCTGTTAGCTTTCCCCTTCTCTATCCTAGAAATAGAATACGTGGATAGGCTGGGACCACTGAGGCACTGACAAAAGAAGCCCGCATGCTGACATGGCATTTTGGTATTTAAACGGAATGTGACAGTGACACAGTTGTATTAAATTAAACAAACGTTTTTATTTTTAACTTCCAAAAGAATAAAATGGTGTCAATACACGAAAGCAGTCGATCGTATGCCACGTTGCTCACAAATTACGGAAAATTAAAAGTAGAAGATTTTTTTTTTATTATCAAAGTAGAAGATTTTAGAATGTATAGTTGATCACAATTAATTATGGAACATTATTAATTTGTTTTTATATTTCGAAATAGGTATTATAAAACATTATTAATTATTAGTTATTTTGACCAACCATATATGAACTACTAGTTAATTCTCACGTTCTGGATAAGAGTACAAGAGTAGCATGGACATAGTTATGTAAATGCTAATTATCGGATCTTGTATGAGACACAAAGTTGAACAAATTTGAATTAAACTATGACTAGAGTGAACATTCAATTCAGATTCAATTATTGAACAAATTAAACTATAACTAGAGTGAACTCGTTGGGAAATTGCTTTGTTTGAAGTACATAATACACCATACCTTCTTATTTAGTATAAACTTATTCATATCATCAAAACATTGTATGATTTTTCAAAATTTGAATTTCACAAATATTTCAAACTTTAAAGTTCGAAATTCAAATCCTACCATTAACCTTGTTCAATTTAACAAGGAATGTGTTTTCATTTAATTTTTGTTATAAATGTGCTCATTTGGTACTTGATTAAAAAAAAAGTAAAAAATGAACGAATTTTGCAAACTATTACAAGTTAATTCTAATGCTTAATACTGTTATCGAGTATTAAAATGAAATCCAAAAATTATAAAAATTAATTATAAAAAACGCTCGTTGAATTGAACATATACAATGATTTGGTGCCAAAGTTTGACTTTTTTGTATTTTCAAATATTAAATAAATCGAGAAGTTCTGGCTTTTGTGACCCAAAAAAAAAAAAAAAAAATTGAAGCAATAGACCCGTTCCCATTAAATATCATTTTACAATTGCGTCATTTTTCAACTCTTCGTTGTGATAAAGCTTTTCACTATGGTACTTTAATTTTAATTCCATTGTGTGGTGTTTAATATGAGCAAGATTATAATTCAATGCATTGAATGTTGAAGGTCCATCCAATTCGTTCATTCTTGGTGTTTTTTTTTAGTCTCAAAATTCAAACCATTCAATGTGATCTCCATGTTAAAATTTAGTATGAAATGAAATTTTAAATGTTTTTTTTTATTTTTTAACTATTTTTTCGGATTTTTTAATAATCATCGGTCTAAGAAATTATAAATTGTTTAAAATAATTATTTTCCAAAAATAAAATATATAGGAAAGAAATTCTAAAAAAATATAAAATTTTGTTACGTACTATATTTTAATACAGAGATTACATTGAATTATTTGGGTCGCTCATTTAAACTCAAAATTAAAAAACGAACGCATTAGATGCGTTGGACTTTTGTCTTGCTTTTTAAATATTGGTATTTTTAACTCCATTGTTATCTCTGGGAAATAGCTTTTTTCGTGCTGTATTGCTACTTAACTGCTCTATCAATTTTCCAACAGCCTTAGTGCTAGCATATGATATTATAGTCAACTACAATAAAAGTTATTTAAATAATATAATCTCATATAAAATTTTTAAAAAATGGTCTTACTCACCATTCATACCGTACATGATTTTAATTTTTAAAATATATGATTGCTAAACTACTAATTACTGTTTAATCTATTCTTCGAGTCCCTTCTTTATTAGTAAAGACGACCTAATTGAATATATGAAGTTTTTTGTATTGCTTCTATTTGATTGTTGGATTCAATTTTTTTTAAACCCAACAATTAAATCAATCTCGACTATCAGACTATGTAATTGTTTTCTCTATCAACTTCCTATCTAGTAATTTAATTAAAATAAAATCTAATTTTGATTTAATACCAAATAATTAAATTCAAATTCGAATCAGATTGACGAGATTCATACTAAAAATTTAAACCCAACGATTGAGACCGCGTTTGATAAACTAGAGCAGACAACTTGGACTCCTTGAAGAGCAGCCCAACTCAATCGGAACTAAAGCTTCTGGTTTTATCAGATAAAGGGACAAGATTGATAACCTTGTAGGCGACCACCACCAATCCTGACATCTCTTTTGTCGTCGACCCGAAAAGAATAAACGGATCTCTTTCTGTGTTGACATCCGAACCCGGCATGCTTTGAAAAAGCAAACAATTTTTGGTTGATAAAAGGATAAAAGATACGTAGTAGATTAGTAGGTCAGCAGTCAGCTTAGCTTAGTAAGCGGTAGGGGCTTCCAAACTTCTAAACATTTTTCTTTGCAAATTTTATTGTTCTGCGATTTTGATTCCATGTCTCGTTTGCGCGTGTAACTCACCTGAAGTGGGCCTGAATTTATTCAAAAGAGATTCAACCTGTTGGTGCCACTATTTGGAGTTTTTATTTTCTATATGGTAAACCCGAATGTGTCGTTTATCTACAGTTATCTGCACTGGTTTTCCTTTCGGACTGAGATTCCTGTCATAACCCGCCTCACAATATACCCATAGAAGCACCATAAAAAGATTTCAAATTGTGTTCTTTATATTTTTTATATTTTATCCGTTCTAAATCGTAGAGATAATTGTGTTCGAATTGGAAGAAAGCTTTTAAAATCAGTGTTTTCAATACCCTACCGCTTACCGAAAAATTCCGGTAATAGCGGATACCGGAAAGATGGCCGAAATGACGGTATCCGATATTTAGAGAGAAAATATCGGGAAATTTCGGGAATATACTGGGTTTCGGTCACTGACCGGTATGGATGCCGGTAGGGTATTGAAAACCATGTTTAAAATGTGTTTTTGTCGTTATGACGGTCCGGAGTTTATTTAAAGGTGCAACGCTTTTTCGGAAAAAAATGGCGAAAAAATAGTGTGCATATGCGAATATCTGTATCAAATTCATATGTATTCTTATATAGAGTACTATAGTACAAGTTGGAATTCTATATTTTTTGAATGTGCTAATAATCTAATATAGTAATATAGTGATATCTAATTACTGCAGTATTATTATGTATAAGTATAATATTAATACTATAATATAATATTGTATAAATTCTCTCATGTCTTCGTTTTTCTCCGCTAAACGAAATTTTTTTGTCGAAATAACGGCGTTATTTCGAAAATGACGCGTTACGCTTTTTTTTTTTGTTTGAAACTGTAATGCTGGTGCGTTTTTATTCAGAAAAAATGAAATTTCCGAAATAACGCTGTTATTTCGGCGAAATTTAAAAGCTTGATTGGAAGTGAGATTAGTGAGGCTAGCCTACACATTTGTCTATTTAGAATATTTGTCAATTTTATCATTAATTTTAATAACACAAACTACGGGATTCGTAGTCTACCCAATTTGTTTGGAACTTAATTTTTTATTGTTGTATTGAAAATTACGAATTAATCAGTCAACGTCGTTATTCATCCAGACATAAAACATGATCGGAATAGTACTCTGACCGTCTAACCTAGACAAAAACTAAGTTTCACCTATTCAGAATTTTTTTTATTTGATACTAAATAATATTACTTATTTTTATTATATCATTTCATAAGTTTAATAACACGGTTTGTCAATCAATTGAATTGATGATATATATTAGCACATTTAAATTGGGTATGCATCAAATTTGAACAATTTAAAGGTTCGTTTAAGTTTCTGTGAAATGATTTAAAAATTTATTGAGCTTATATGAATAGTCCGGCCTATAGATGACCAAACAATTTTAAATTGGATAAAAAAATTGGCCAACATCCAATTTAAATAGGAAAAAGGCATATTCACAGTTTAATCTTTTCATGTAAGCAATTTACGGATGACAAATATCAAAATCGTAGATAACTATGCCATAAAATAGATGTATCGGTGTAAATTAGAATAGAGTAAAAGACAACTCTTGGTGAGAAAAAAGATGTGCTCAAATTAAGGGTGAGCAAAAAGCTCGTAACTCAACCAAGTTTACACGAACACGACTCATAAATAATTTGTTTATAACTCGAGCTAAAAAACCCGAGTTGGCATAATTCGAGTTAGTTAAACCAATTCGATTAATTGACGAGTCGAGTTTGAGTTAGACTCAACTAGGCTCTTAGACTCGTGAGTTAACTTGTGACATAATAAATTTTAATTTTGTGGAGATTATTAAAAACTCAAAAAATAATTATAAAAAATTCCTTATTAGATATTTTAATTTAGATAATTGTAAAAATATATCATATTGAGTTTTAAGACATTTTTTTTTCCAAATCAATGGAAAGAAAAAAATTGACAACAATTTTTTTTATATTATTGTATATATCAATTAGTTTAAATATTTAAATAATATTTGAATTTAAGAATGAAAATTTTGTTAGTAAACGTATTATGTCAAATTGGCTCATGACTCGTGAGCCAACTCATGTCGAAGACAAGCTGAATTTAAACTAGTTTTAAGAACTCAAAAGTATTTCTAACTCGAGTTATAATCGAATCGAATTTGAATTTTACTCAACTCGCTTTTAACTCTACTCGTATACAGTCTTCGCTCAAATCATTATTCAGCTATGCCATATAGGGCTGTATATGAGCTGAGTTCGAGCGAGTCGGGGACAACTCAAACTCAACTCAGCTGTAACTCGAGTTGAGTTGAGCTGAGTTAGAAATACTTTCGAGTTTTGTAAGCTAGCTCAAACTCGACTCATCCCAAACTCGAGCTAGCTCGTGGGCTCACGAGCTAGTTTGAAATAAACATATATCTTTTAAATTTTTATTTATTTAATTCATTTGTTATTTTATTATTATTTTTTTTTGACATATACAATATTGTAAACAATAAAATTGTTGTCTTTTATATTCTTTTTATTGATTTGAAACAAAATATGTCTTGAAACTCAATCTATCATATCTAATATTATCTAAAATATAAATATAGAAGAAGAAAATTATTTTTATTAATTTATAAATTTTTAGTAATCATAAATTATGTTAATAATATATATTTGAAATATAAATTTATTATGTCACGAGTCAGCTCACGAGTTGCGAGCTGAGTTGATTTCAACTCAAACTCGGCTCGTTAACCAACCGAGTTAGTTCAGCTCGAGTTCTTCCAACTCGAGTTCCGTTGGCTCGAATTACAATCGAGCTTTTCTGAGTCGAGTTCGAGTTAGCTCACGACTTACGAGTTTTTTGCTCACCCCTAATGCCATAAAGCCTAATTATACGATCTAACAGTACATACAGCTGGTCACAAAACATGCCGGTATGACATGAGTTTTGCCAACAAGACGCACCGCACACCAACGCATTCGGAGCCCAAGACGGAGAATCTGGGAACCGGACAAATGCCTACAAACGAACCGAACATTCGCAAGGAGCCAAATTGTACCATATTCAATTTCATATGTTACTGTTGGATTGGATCGATCACGATTGTAAGATTATGGAGCAAAAAAGAGTACACAAGGTTGCAAACCGAACGGATATTTTATATATAACAGATATTTGGAAAATACGTCTATAGATGCTACAAAATTTACCCACGCATTGGACAAATAAAAATTTTAAAAAGTATTTATAATTCAAAAAAATAAATCTTCCTATCAACATAAAAACCATAATTTAAAAAGTTATTTCTTTATAAAAAATATTTAAAGCATTGCAAGTAATTTTTTTTTCATATGTACCCTCTTTCCAAAATAAAAAGAAAATAATTATTATTCTAATGAAATAATCAATGCTCTTTTCATTTTTGACGTAAACCCAAAATATATTATTTTTTCCATTTATCGATAGACATCCAGCCACAAATCGTATCGATCGAACGACACAAAAGGAGTATACATGCTAGATCTAAAAGGTTTAACACTCTTGGACCTGTGTTTTTATAAGGAGTAGTGATTAATAATCACTTTCCAATATATAATTTTGAAATCGATAAAACTATCATATAAACATTCAATTCTAGAGAGGTTTCATACAGTACAAGGGTGATGTCAGCACAAGGTTATCTCCATTCATAGAACAATGGACATCTTCATTTCATAAATTCAGATTAAATTTAGCTTAGTTTTTAAATTGTTTAGGTGTCTTTAAAAATTCATTTGGCTATGAAAATTTATATGTGTGCTTATAAAAATATAAAGAATTCATGAATATAAAATTTTTAATTTATATAGTTATAAAATAATTTAAATAATTTTTTGAATCTCATAAAATTTAAACTGCATAAAGTTTTCGTTTTAAAATTGTTTGGAAGCCTTGAAAAAATCATTTGACTATCAAAATTTATTTAATTACTCACAGATATATGAAAAATTTAATTATGTAAATTTTTATAATTATAGATTTATAAATATTTTAAATAAATTTTTTAATCTAATAAATATTGAATCTTCACAATTTCATAAATATCGTTAGATTTTTAATTATTCAAAGAAATTTACAATTTTATTTGTGCATAAAATTATATATAAATAATAGTAAAATTATAACGAATCCAATCATGCCACATAAATTTTTTAACCTGATCATACAATTTTATGAAATATGAAATATGTGGTATTTTTTTAATTATTTGAGGAAATTTATTAATTCAATTAGACATAAATTTTTAGATAATTACTCACAAAAATATGAAATACCAGGTAATATAAAATTTTATAAATAAAAATTTCTAAAATATTTTCTTTAATTTTCTAAATTTGATGATTTAATTCTATTATTTCGGAAATATAAATTTGTTTTTCATTGTTTTCGAATCTTTTTAAATTTTGTTTATGTATAAAATTTTGTATACATAATAAAAAAATTATAAAAAAATCAAATGATATGAACTTTTTGAATTTTATATTTTCACAATATTTGACATAATTCTTTTACTTCTATAAATTTTTGATAATAAAATGACATTTACTGATAATCAAATTTCAGCTTTTTTCAAACATGTGATTTATCGATGAGAATTAATAACATTTTATTATAATTTTATCGGATTAACAACCAAACATATTGTTAGCAATTTAAATGGATATTGTTTCGTTCTAAAAATACAATTATGATAGTATTGTACCTATCCTTGACTAATGTCATGTAAGAATGGTGATTGTTACCTTTAATTGTACAAAATTATTTTTTGAGATAGTATTAATGGTACCTTCTAATATGTCTTTAATTCAATTAATTAAAAAATAGTTATCGATAGATATATATTTTTTAATTTTTATTTTTTTTATATATATATATATATATATAGAGTTTAGCTACGGTGAGTCGCGATTCACAGACCCTCCGGTGAGTCACGACCAAAACTCCTAGATCTAGATCAAAATGACCGATCCAAACCGTCCAATATGATCTCCCTATTGAAATCTCCGTGCAAACCAATTTTTTTGTTTTTTCGAAATTTTTAAGTATTTTTTTCGGATTTTTAAAAACTGATGTTTTTGAATGGTTCAGAACCAATTAGATTAACGATTTTCTAAAATTTAAAAAAAATGCTTAAAAATTTCGAAAAAAATAAAAAATTCGGTCTACATGGAGACTTCAATAGGGAGATCATATTGGACGGTTTGGATCGGTCATTTTGATCTAGATCTAGGAGTTTTGGTCGCGACTCACCGGAGGGTCCGTGAGTCGCGACTCACCGTAGCTAAACTATATATATATATATATATATATATATATATATATATATATAGATATACTATGGTGCATCGCGATGTATTGAGACTTTTGTACATTGCGATCATTATCCGTCAACTATTTTATAAATTGACAAATCTAATTAAACTAATCTAATCTACATATTGAAATATCATTACAAACTAAATTTTATATTTTTAAAAATTTTTTTACTATTTTTTTCGAATTTTCTAAAACTTTCCTTTTTTGGAAACCAATTAATAATAAAGAAATTCTAAAAATGGCAGGTTTTAAAAAAATCGAAAAAATAGTAAAAAAATTCAAAAAAATATAAAATTTGGTTTGTAATGAGATTTCAATATATAGATTGAATTTGTTTAGTTAGATTTTCAATTTGTAAAACTATCGGTAAATATGGTCGTGATGTACAAAAGCCTTAAATTAATCGCGATGCACCATAGCATTTCTCTCTCTCTCTCTCTATATATATATATATATATATATAGAGAGAGAGAGAGAGAGAGAGAGAGGATTGCTAAATTCTAGAAGCGCACGAAGCGCGTAAACTTCGCTAGTTATATATAAAAGTTATAAAAGTTAGACTTGGTTGTTTAATTAAATATACTTGTTATTTATTCACAATTTAAAATAAATTATTTCTTCTTAATGTTAATCATAATACAATAATAATTAGGTGGTAAATTTTTAGTTAATATATAGTTTTTGTCTAACCAATTTGGCGCGAAAATATTCCGATGTTAACATCTTATAAATGTATACACAATGCGTATACTTTGTTAAACATATTATTATTAATTATTTTAACTATATTCCTTTTCGTTTCATATTTGATTCGTATACTAATTCATTTATTATCTTGATTGGTACTTATATCCAAAAAATCATAATAATATACTAATATTGTTTAGTTATAATCCGGCATCCCTCCGAATATGATCTGTGGCCACACAAACGAGCTCCATTCATCGCATGATAAATCTGATATCAACTCCGGCGTAAATTTTAATGCATTCCGCCTCTGTTCTATTTCTCTGTTTTTAACTTATACGATAAAAATAATTTGAAAAGAAAAATGATAACTGTTAAGTGCAATTTTGTAATTGCTTAAATAAAGAGAACATATAAAAAGATAAGACGAATAAATAAATGATCAAAGTGAATACAAAAAAAATAAATAAACTTTGTCATCACTTGTTCATATTTTTATATGTATATTTAAGTTATTTTTGTTGAACTTACTTATTTGTATTTGTTCACTTCGATCAATTATATGTTCGTCTTGTTTATTTTATGTGTTTATTTTGTTCAAGTGATAGCAAGCAATGACAAAAACTACATATAGCAGTAATCAATTTGCATTTGAAAATTAAATATCTTTTTGTTGGAAATCTGAATTTTGTAACAATAGGATGACGGACAATTCCTTAGACCCTCTTATAGATTTTTTTTTTTTTTTGGTAGCGTCGGAAAAAAAGGTTAAACCATTTTTTATTAACAAGATAAATGTTGTTTTATATGGAGTTTATTTTTTAATTTAATGATTGATCTAATGTAGTAGTATTGTCTTTTTGAAAGAAAAATAATTAACATGTTTTTTTTTTAATCTTAAGAACTTAATTTATGCAGCATGATTGAACTACTAATTTTGAGATCTTATAGAACAATTTTCTTTTCACTAGAAAACTTGCAACCATATTTATCTTGCATGAAACTTATCCTATATCTACTTGTCACCTTCCATTAGTGATCAATTTTATAAGTAGCTGCCAATAGACAGCCCCAGAATTGAAATGTTCACAGGAAAAACAGAAATCGACATCAATGAAAATACCAGACAATGGAAGCACAATTGGATAGACGTAGTATCGCCACAGAAGAACTTATGCAGTGAAGACCAGCATCCATTTTTTTTTGTGGGTATAGAACAGCCAGTTTTTCAACGCGACAATCATCCAATCCTGGACAAACGAACTCGAACTCTTTTGTTATTTTGACTTTTTGTCACTCCAAAATTGGTAAATAAATATGAAAAACAAGAAAAACACAAAATACATGCTGTCGGAATAAATAAAGGAATCAAATACGATTCCCGTACTGGTAGCCACATTTTTGCCTGTTTTCGTATTAGTTCTGGCAGAATATACCAACTCTGCATTGATTGTTATTCCAAAAAAAAACTACATTGGCCTTTGTTTAATTTGAAGTGAGTTTAAATGTTCTAACAATGAAGTTCTTTACTATTTTTTCTGCCTTTATCATATGTTCATGCGTCGCCTATATTCAAACTGGCGATTAATTATTCAGCAAAGTTGTTAAAATTTTAATGTATAAGTGGCATTACGAATAAAACCTGCAAAAATTATGTTGTACTGATATCCGTTTCATCTTATGTGCTCGTCTGTACAATTTTTATCAATATTACCAGAATTGTGCAATGAGATAGATTTCTTATTTCAACGAATTATGCTATCAATCTATTGAAGATTGGTACCTCGCAATCTCTTACCTGTCTAATTAGCAGCTAAAATTCGTCTTAATTAGTTTTAACACGAATTGCGTGTTGTTAATAGTCAAATTGAATCATAATATGTATTTTCTGTTGGAATATAAATTATAAACTTTGAATATTAATTTTTACTAGAACAAAAATAGTTGAACATATTTTTCAAGTGCATCGCAGCATTTTTTAGCAACTCTTCGTACTTTGTAAAGATTCTGCAATAACTTTATACCAAAGTTATATCGGTATTTTTCAACAAAGTAATCATTGTTTTTTTCAAAATAATAATTTGTGCAAGAAAAGTAAATTTTCTCGAAAGTAGGCATGGCCAAGTGAATGCTTTCTTAATTTGTCTACAAAGCAATTCTATTGCAAAGCGATATATAATGGGATTAAAATCTTTAAAGTAATGCTTGTAAGTAGAGATGTTAAATCTTATATCAATTTATACTGCAATTAATTAATACATATTTTGTTTTCGATGTCAATTTTTACGTAAATTTTGAGTTTATTATGTGTCTATGTTTGCACTAATAGTTTGATAATACTAATGTGTTTCACGTGTTTATCGGAAATACTTCCACCCAATGTGTATGACATTATAATAGACATGTTCTGATTTGATTCATTGATTTTTCTTTTTTTGAAGTAATATTGAATACACCCTTCGATTGAAACTTTTACATTCTTGAATTAGTACTTAATAGGAATAGGAATTTGCATACAGCAAACATCAAAAAAAAGGGGGAAATTTCAGTGCTTACATATTACTTAAAAAAAAAAAAGACGATCATGCTTCTTATATATATAGAAAAAAAAAGAAGTCGGTGGTTTGTCTGAATTTCAAATTTTGAAGTAAAAAAAAAATGGCATCGCGATTTGTGATGCGTAAGTAATCAGATCATTATCCTCGTTACATAGGAAATGTAATTTCCTTGTCCTATTTCAACTATCGACCAAGCCGTAGCACAACAAAAAAAAATAAAAAAAAACAAAATTAATTTAGCAAAGGCGATGCGACGATAAGTGAACAGTATGCTTGTTTGTCAATTATTTCATTCATCAAAAGGTCACATTTTTTGACTTAAGGAACCAAATGTCCTAAACTCCTAATGAAAATCTTGACTGTTTCTAACTGTTACTTGGATCCGTAGCACATGCTACCCCATTGTACAATTTGTTAATATATGATGGGTCCTATGGGTTTACCTTGAGAAGTGATATCACATCATACAGTTTTTTAAATTTGAACATGTCGGAGAGAGCTTGGTGAGGAACCATGTAAATGGTAATTGATTTTCCTTTTTCTCCATTCTTTTTAGATGCAATTTCAAATTCAAACCAAAAGATAAAATTGGAAGTCTAATGGCCGACTAACCCCTTTCACATTTCTTTTCTTGTAAACACCCAAATCAAACAACATCATTACCTATCATTCCAATAATTTCTCCCCTCCTTTTAACCGATCGGTGCTAATTTCTACACCTTTTAATTCCACCAACGTTAGAGTTCGAGATAAGCTCCTTTTCTGTGGGCCTGTCATGCATGGTCCCACCTGGGATCCTTTTGGTTTCATTTCATGGATTTGGAAGCTTAGTTTGTGATTGATTTGAGTGATATGGAGATCCTGTAATGAGATCATTACGAATATAATGATGATAAGTTGCATTGTAATTTGCAATGAGCTTGAAACCCAATATAACTCGTACTTAATCTAAGAACTTTCTCATTAATATTATAATCTGAAGTTCAAGCGTCTTTTGCTAAAAACTATATTTACCAGGGGCGGATCTACCACCGGGCGGGTGGGGCTAGAGCCCCATCTCACGCCGTCGAGTCCTTGGAGTCCCCTTTAGCCACAGCTAATTTTTTCTGCCATTGGAGCACTCAAAAGTGGAGCTGAAGACTTAAACAGAGGTTGTCAGACCCACCAAGATATTTTTTCTAGATCCGCCACTGATATTTACCTAAATTCAATTAAGACATGACACCTGATTTTAAAATGAATGATTCAGTTTTTTTTTTTTTTGACTAATAGTATGATTTTTGAAATGAATTATTGACACAAGGTAAGTCATAACTATTTATGAAGACAATAACGAAATAAACGCTATTTCTAGATGACACTTAGGCCCTGATCAAAATTCTATTTTTTTAGCATGGAATTTCAATTCAATTCATTTCGTTGGAAAATTTTTATTTATAAACGAATTTGGTGTCATTTAGTTGGAATTCTATGTAATTAAATCCAACGAAATTCTATAAAATCAATTGAATTGAAATGAAATGAAATGAAATCCCACGAAAAAATCATTTTGATCAGGGCCTTACAAAAAAGAAAATCGTAGTGATTTTTTTGTAAAAAAGAAAGATTAAGGGAGCTGGCATATATAAACCTAGCCCAATAATCCAATATCATACTCAACGTCTCCACAAGGATTTTTCTTCTAGTGTAGCTCCGATATAGACGGTGCGACGATTTTTCTATGAATTTAAATTAAGAAATAAACTCACACAACTTTTGAGGTGCCGCTTGCCATCCGATTCGCGAGCAGCTCAGTATTCCGCAGGAGAGGATCCCAATCACATCTCGGATAAAATTCAAGTTCACGCTTCCTACTGTGTGCCTAGTGCCTACTAGCGTCTAGTGTGCTAGTTAGGTGATGTTGACTGCTAGTGATCGTTGAGTCAAATAAAAGACAAAAGTCGACGGCCATAAGCATAAAATTGTATTTCATCAGGATAGTTAATTACTTAATTACCGCTTTAATCGTTTTAAGCATTGTTTCAAATGACCTGGGTGTCTTTAATCATTGTTTCAAATTGACAATTCATATTTCACAATTACACAAATACATGCAACCCCAATTTGTTCTCTATTGTTATTAGGGGTGAAAACAGGACGGATACAGAGCGGATAGTGGTCATATCATATCCGTATTACGGATACGGCGCGGATATTAAACGGATACGAATACGGTTTGGATATTGTCGGATATGAATACGAATACGAATATATTTTATCGGATGCGGATAATATTTTGCTTAATTTATTTTACTAAACAAAAGACAATATTTGATTAGAAGAGTGTAACATTTACTTTTTTCAACTAGTATAGAATTAACTCAAAAAAATAAAGGCAACGACAAAAAAAAAAATCAATACTTATTTACACATATTGAGACATCACAAAAAATAAATTTTAATCAAGATTATACAAAAATTGACATCATATTACAGTAAAAAAAATAATTGTCAATTCTAATGCTATATAATTGAAATAGCTTATACCTATATGTCAATTATGATGCTATTTCGAAAAAATATGCCATTATCATATACAAAATGGATATCTGTTTTCATAGAAATACAAATACGGATAAATATCCGCATCCGCATCCGTATCCGCACTAACATTGCTTACCATATCTGTATCCATATCCGTTTAAAAATATCCGAATCCGCATCCGTGTCCGTTCGGATGCGGATAGTATTATCCGAATTCGTAAGATAGCGAATATAGATACGGTTCGGAGCGGAGATTATCTGCTCCATTTTCACCCCTAATTGTTATAGCTAATTGTAATACCATGTGACCTTGAGTTTTTTGTTTTTTTATAGAAAAGTTTGACAGTGGCGGTCAGTAGTGACCTTGAGTTTTTGACATACAAATCTTATAAAGAAACATTTCAGAAAAAAATTAAAATAAATAAACTATATCTTTCCGAAATCTAATGACAGACGGTATTATTATCAACTTCTGAACAAATTAATGTGAACCCGAAATTGCCAAAATATTGTTGCATGTTTGGGTCGTACATCTCTAGCTACTAACTTATTGGACCAAAGTCTTTTTTGTCTTTATATTAGACTAGATACCTCATCCGATCTAAATAACGACAATACAATCACACCGAATCTGCAACAAAAAGAAAAAACGAAATTAGGATTTTTACCCTTGTGTAATTTTAGTTAGTATAATATGTTTGTTGTACATCTTTTTTATTTATCCTTTCATCCCACCGCTGGACTTATCAATCTATTATTTTTTTAGGGAAAACGAACCATATGTAATACTTGTTCAGATATATATATATATACACACACTGCAGTGGAATGCTACAACCTATTAAACGATGATAACTACATTTAAAGTTTTGTTTATACAAAGTAAAGCTTTTCACCATCTCATAAATACAAAGCAATAAATAAATAAATGAGAGCATAGTGTGGAGAGAAAGATGTGCTAAAATTTTTAGAGACTCCAAGAAGACTCCACAAGACTTGGTATTCGAAGTTTTGCAAGAGTGGAAACCGTTGAAAAGGCCTGATTAATTTGTTGCTAAGCTTGATAGTCTCATCTCCTTTATTTTTCTTTTGTTTTATGCTTAATTTGTCCTAGCTTGGATCCTTTCTTTTTCTTTGTTTTTGTTTTTTCGGTTTTTTTGCTTAAGTCTTTAGGTGCTGGCTAAAGCGTTTGTACTTAATTTTTCATTAATATAAAGATAAGGGCTCTGACCCTTATTTTTCGTAAAAATAAATAAATAAATAAATAAATGAGAGAGACTATTGAAAAATAAGATTGTCAAATCTTTTAATTTTAGTGTTCAGAAGTAAATTTCAGCCAAAATTTCTTTCGGTAGCTATATTCAATGTGTCTTGCCTTGAGTCAATAAATCAAAATTTTCTTTTAAGAATTTGAGATTTGTTGTGATCATAAAATGTCATATATTTAATGATACATATACACCTAGAAAAACAGATGTTTGAATTTCCATAGCGTTGCTCCATTTGCATTTGTAAACAGTGAGAGTGCCCTTTGGAAACAAATCTACACTCATTGTAATATAAAGCCACCCTCTTTCTTTTTAAATATTCAAAAATCAAAATAATCTATATGGTCTATATACCTTCGACAATACATCAAGAAAATACATAACTCTGAAAACCACTGAAAATTTCAGGTGCGAAAAAATTATTTCCCTTATCATAGTACCTTTTTCAAAAACAATATAAAAATGGAGTAATTTAGTACTACTATGACATGACATGAGCAGCTCCAGCTTCCAACCGTGGGTTATATCTGCTCTGCCAACCATTTGACTTCTCCTCTTCGGATGGAATCTTGGTTTTTTTAATTTCCTTTCCTTGAACAGAGATTAACTTGGTTTTTAATTTCTGCACTTTGTCTTATCCCTTGTCTTGCTCTTACTTTCTTTGCTCAAGTCAGTTTTCGTCAAATTCATTGCTATTAATTTAAAAACGCCTATTCAAACTTCAAAGTAATTTAAATTTTTGATGACGTTTCTATTTTGTACACCGCGTAAATTTTAAAAATGTCTGCCACGTAACCAGTGTAAATTTAAACAATAATGCTGCAGCGCTAATTTAGTGATTGGTCCTATCTGTTCTTCTCAATGCTATATTATAATCCTTAATTGAGAAATAATCCATTTCTTAAATTACAGAAAAATGTCATATAATGCATTGAAACTCCTATGAAAAAGAAATAAAAAGGTGCATACATAATTCGCCATGATATATATCATGCAGCAGCTACCTATCTTGCATGCATAGAGCATAGTTCTCCACCTAATCACAACTTAACCGCTATTCTTGTTCAAAATGGGTTTCTTGGTTAGATATTGGTCCACCTTTATAATAATCATCATTACCATTTAGTTATATCTTTATCTCTCCTCAGCCAAAAGCACTATGTTAAAAAAAAATAGTAATATCATCATGTGAACTAATGATGGGGCTACTAACATATACCATATTGTTAGCTTACATTTGGAAATATTATTAGGCTGTTGATAGCCTTTTAATGCATAGACAGGTACAAATTGAGAGGTTGTTAGAGAGAGAGAAATATTCCTCAAATGTTAAAGCGACACCTGGTATTTATCATGACATAAGTTAAAAAGTCGTACAATTAATCATCATGTGAACTTTATACTCGTCCTAATTCATTCACGGTATCTTTTTATCATGAATCCAAGTGAAAAGCTAGAAAACCCCAAACAAGAAATTCCTTTTCACTCATTTAAACATGAAATCTAGATATTTAATACGAGAATATAACTCATTAACTCAAATATATAAAAACATTTTGAATTGACATTGGATAAACGTAAATTTTAAACATCTTCCGGCCTTACAAAATCGAATAAAACAGCCTACCTAAATAGCCCAAAAAAATCCAATTAGAAATATGGGCCTGAAGACGTAGAATTCTGTTCAAGAAATCAAAACGTAAAGGAAAAATAGCCCAGCCCAAAAAAATCTCTTCCTATATTGCAAAGTTACAAATTTCCCCTTTTGACACCTTTCTTCCAGACCGGCCCAAAAGGCCCAGTATAGAAACCCCCGTTAAATATCCTATATCAGTAAGTAACTGAGCTCACAAGTCACAAGCTTGTGCGCGTCAAAGATAAACCCCTCGCCTCCACAAAGGCATGCCTCCACCACAACTCCTCCTATTCACCTCTCTTTTCTCTTCTCTGTAAATGCACTGCGCATTGCCTCTTCCCGAGCTGCTTTTCTCTTCTCCTATGGCCAGTGGTAACTTCTCTCTCACAATTTATGTATCTTCAAGTTCCCAATTGGACCTTGTATTTGAGCAATCGTGTTTCTTTTGTGCTTTCAATGCAGTTAGTAATACAAAGGCGTTTTCGCACGCCGATTTGAAGCTTTCTTTACTGAGTAGGAAGAGGGTTGTGTCAGGATGGGGGTTTTATGTTCAATTTCACACGAAATTCAAATTTGGGCAAGCAATTTGTGCTCTTGCAACTGTTGAGAATGAGCCGTTTGCTCCGAGTTCCAGTCTAGAGTCGCGGATTGGTTCGGATTTGAATCTTGGAGCGTCTCTTGATGACTTTCAGGAAGATTCAGATCTTGATGACAGAGAGAAGTTGAGAAGGTCGAGGATTTCAAGAGCTAATAAGGGAAATATCCCATGGAATAAAGGAAAGAAGCATAGTCCAGGTCAGTTTTCAGATCTATTCATGCCTTTACTAATTGTAATTTTAAAGTACCTTTAAAGTGAAGTAGATGTTTAATCACTTTAAGACATTGGTGATTAGTTGTGAAGTATGAAGATAAAATAGTTCTGTATAGGAAAAAAAATATTTACCCTTATGTACTATGTTACCTAATGAAATGGTAATGCAAAAAGTGTCAAAATAATGAAATTGTGCTTTAACTTTGCTCCACCTGTGAAAGTACTTTTAGTTACTTCACCTTAGATCACTTCTTGATGCATTAAAAGTGCCACCGTAAAGTACTAAAATCCCCACTACAACAAAACACAAGAAAACTATACAGAGGCAAATAATGTTATAAAATGCAGGGGAGAGATAATATTTGTGACTAAATCAAATTGTGTGCATGATTACGTTCGTGTTTATTTGCGCATGAACCAGAAGATATGCCTCATGAATTGCAGTGGCGGAGCCAGGAATATTTATTTGGGGGGGGCTAATTTGCAATTTTTAGATTCTAGGGGGCAAAATGCTTAATATATACACATTTTTATCAAAATAAGCATGGAAATTACACTAAAATCTCAAATAATCTCAAAACACAGGGGGTGCAACAGCCAAAGGCCCCCTTTGGCACCCCCTGTGGCTCCGCCACTGATGAATTGCTTTTGTTTTTAACTTTTTATATTATAGGTTGTTGCTAATATTACATTTTATGTGGTCTTTAAATTGATGCAGAGACTCTTCAACTCATCCGAGAAAGAACTAAAATTGCCATGCAGAATCCCAAGGTGATGTCATGTAAGAATAATTGTTTGTTTTTTTTTAGAGCACCATACGTCCATACCTCGTGTGAACCTCTGCATTTACTTGCTGAGAAGTATGTTAAATTGACCCGTTTGCGTATGTTCATGATAAATTTCAACTTTGACTATTAAAAAATAGTGCACAAGCCTCCTTGTGCAGTTTTGTAAAATATTCATTTACTCCTGCATTAGTTTAGGAGAGTTTTTAATCATTCTTCTGCTCCCATTGATGTACAATGTACGCAGGTCAAGACGAAGCTAGTAAGCATTGGCCATGCGCACAGGTTTGTTAAAAGTATTAACCAATTTCCATCCCGTTCTTAGTTATAGGAAGGCATACTCAAATAATTCATATTTGTACTTGGTTGATCTGTGTAAAAGTGAGGACACGAGGTCAAAGATAGCAGAAGGGGTGAAGGAAGGTTGGAGGCGTCGCCGTGAGAAAATAATTATCCAAGAGGGATGTCACTTAGAGTGGCGCAACATCATAGCAGAGGCGGCAAGGATTGGATCATGTGGTGACAAGGAGCTCCACTGGGACTCATATGAGTTATTGCAGGAGGAGCTAGAAAGGGAGTGGGTTCAAAGTGTCCAGATGAGGCGATCGATGCTGAGACAGCACATCAAACGGGCACCTATGTCCCTCGAGCAAAAAAAAAGGATTGCCGAGGCTGTTCGGGCCAAGTGGACTGATCCTGTTAGAATCCTTTCCTATATTTATTATTTAACTTTCTTTTAGATTGACTAGTTAATGGGCCAAAAGATGGCAATCATTAGCGAATTTTTTTTTTCTTAGAAAGATATCCAAGTATTGACAGCAAAGTCGTGTACTCATGTACCACATGAAAAAACTTTGATTATACAAAAAAGCAACTCATAGCCTTCACATAGTTACAAACTCAGATTCATGGAATAATTTGGCAAGGTGAAAATTCGATTCAGGATAATAAATATATAAATAGGGAATAAATCTTTCTAAAATAACACAATCATTTTTCCAAAATATTGATAAATTTAGTAGGTAAAACAAATAATTCATAATTTGTTGAATAATTTGAGTTTGCAAAACCTTGTCATGTGTTGTTTTATTAATGTGTTGCTCAATTACCTTGGCAGAGGTTTTGAACTTGTTGGTTCAGCAAAAACCAAAAAAGAAAAAACACACCTAGGAAAGTTAAAAGGTTAGCATTGACCATTAGGGAATTAGAGCCATTTGAACAAAAAGTGGGAAGAGTAATTGCCTAGGGTAAGAAAAAGGCACATTTATTCCTGCTGTCTCTTCCTCTCTCTTCATGGTGGTGCTCATGTGAAGTTTCAAAAAAGAAAAAAGAAAATGGAAAGCTGCATGAAGTTATAAAGGTCCAGAGCTATGTCATTCAAAAAAAAAAAAATGCAAATGATTTGTAACTTCTGTTAATATTTCAAATATTAAATGTTTAAATTGCGAATTTCTGATTCAATCATCTACTGACTCGTTTGGGGCTGAAATCAGAATAATTTGTGATTCTTGCTACTACCGAGAATGACCTTTGAGTTGACACATTTCAATTGTTTAGGACAGATGCATAATGAAAATTACATCTCTATGTGTACACAGTAGCACAAACTTATCCACGACGACAGGGGTGTATTGCTAAAATACTGTTACTTTCTTTATGTATTGCTAATAGAGAGAGTCAAATATTTATTTGATAGACATGCAAAGTTGGATTACATAGATATGTTTGACTGAGTTTCACTTGATACTGCATCTCCTGCTTTATGATGAATTGATACTGGTTACAATTTTATTTGTATATTAGGGTTTAATGATCTAGGGTAGCTGTAGTTTTAACAGGTGTCGGGGTATCAAATCCGACACAAAGCCAGAATTAGAGAACTAATGGGCTTGTTTATATTATTTTCTTAATTTACTCACTTTTTATGTGCGCATTTAGAATGATATTGTTAAAACATTTATGTTTTTTCTTTCACCAGGAATATCGTCAGCGTGTTCATACTGCAAAAACAAAAGAAAAGAACCATGTCTCAGCCTCTGACAGTGAGAAAAAACAAAAGAAAAAACCAGCAAGAACTTCGTCTTCTAACATGAACAAATCTACAGAGTCTAAAATTGTTAAAAGTGAGATGAAGAGTGTAACTGTGCATGAAAAAACAAACAAAGATGCACCGTCATATAAAGATCCCATGGCCAGCACAAAATTGGAAATGATAAAGAAGATCAAAGATCAGAGACTTGCTAAGGATATGAAGAAAAAAGAAACAGTTGAAAGGGCCAAGTGAGTATACTTGAACTGATTGCATTCCATTCTTTTAAGTGTTGATTATGATTGGAGTATAAATGGTATGGCTCTGTAGAGTCCATATCTTCTACAGTTACACATTCTGGAATGGTCTACTGCTTTGAACTGAACCATACAATTTAATGTATGGTCAGATTTGTTGAGACAAACAGCTTTGTGATTTGTAATGTATGGTTTGGATATTTCATTTTTGTGGTAAACTCTGGTATGGTTTACCGTTTACCTTAATGAAGACGGTCAATCAAGTGCAGATTTAGTCGCAACCGAACTAAAATAAACTGGCTTCTGTCCTATTAGCCTCAAATAAATCCAAGTAGACACTGGATCTTTGGACCTCAACTCTGCAGTTGTACCTTAGTTAAGTTACCTACTTGATATGAGTTACACACCGAGCAGGCTGTTAAAACTAAAAGGGTGATTAAATAGGGTATTAAAAATTGGTTCAATTAACCAAAGCATTACTATTTCTATTCAAGCTGCTGCACGCATGCCAATTGACCAAAATTTCCTGAAATTTGGCTTTCTAAAAATCCAGGCATAATATATCATTTTTCTAGTTAAATTATCATATCTAATAGAATTATTAGATAATAAGGCATTTTTGTCCTATTAAAATTTATTAGGTTATTAATAGCTGAAGCTGAAAAGGCAGCCAAGGCTCTTGAGGTTGCAGCACTTAAAAATCCTCTCGCAAGAGACTCTCTAGTGGTAGCAAGGAATCTGATAGCTAAGGCAACTAAAATGCTAGATAGCATTGAGCAGGGTCCACTGCTAGCCAATTCTTCTTTGAATGATGCTTCCTCGTCAGATTCAGAAACCAGTGACCAAGTCCCTACAAAACTACATATAAACGGGAAGTGCAGTTTCAACCTTGATGAATCTGCTCCAAGTCTCACATTAAATGGCTCAGCAAAGGCAATTAATGGTTGTTTCATATCGGTCAATGGCTTGGTAGGGGGTGAGGATAATTTAAAGGTGGAAGAGGATGAGAAGGGTGAGGAGAGGGTTCCTGGGAAGTTAGTTGAAATGGAGGGGGATTGAGAAGTGTTGTATCGCTTATGATATTTGAAAGATAGTAACTGCTGACCCTGTAAATGATCAAATATCATGCTGTACCACTTCCATATTAAGAACAAATTGGTCACTCAGAAGTTATGAGCTATGACATGGGTATGTTCTTTATCTTTTTCTTTTTTGAAAGATACTAAACTACCCATGTTATTCTCAGGTATGTAGAAATGGGAATAGCACAAAAGAGGGGTTATTTGTTCTTTTTGAAAAGCTAGCGGAAGCAAGGGGTAAGAATGGAAATACATGCACTCTAAAACATACATGAGATTTTCTACGTCATGTGTATCCTGAGGTAGTGAGTTGGCATGGCTATAGAAGATTTTTGGGGTTTTGTAGGTGTACAAGTATAAATTTGTTTTGAGACGTGATATTGTTAAGTACATCTTTTTTTTTTTTTCTTTTATCAAACTCTACTTGTTTTTATGTACAAGGTGGCGTGATTTTGTTTCAATTTTTTGGAAGCGGAGATAGACAAACGCCCATTCTGATGTGTAACCTTTGAGCTTTAGTTTTACTATAGATTTAGAACAAAATGAATTTCTCTGTCGCGTAAAGATAAGCATCTTGTTTTCAAGTACGTGAATTCACATTTTGCTAAATTGTTTTATCCGTTGAGAGAAATTTGAAGCACTGAGAAAGCGTAGTTTTTTATTTTGAATTTTGCGAGTTGAGTTGACTGGATTCAAACCTTTAAAATCCCATGGTGGCATTCCGGCTAAAATGGGGGGAAAAATTGGTGAGAATTAAGCGTATTTGATCAAATCATTATTGTGGACTTGTGGTCGCTCATGAATATCCGCCAATTCTTCTCATCGCTCTTCTTGAACTTCTTATCAGTTATCAGCGAAATTTATTTCGAAATTAAATCATCATTTCTCCACTGAATTCAACTCCAATAAAATTTCCTTAGAAGTTAGAACGGATTTAATCATAGCCACGTAAAACAGGCCTGCAATAATCTCACAAATGAAATTCCATCTGTGACTGGGTAGTGGGTCCCACTTAATTTATTCCCCGTTCAATTTCCAAAATCCAAATAACCTCGTCCGGTTGTCCCCTACAGCCCTACATTTACACTTGTCGGAATGTCGGTTATGGCCGTCTGGATGGTATGGGAATAAGGAAGAATACTTTTTTTCTAGAAATAACTTCTTTCTAAGCATCCAAACAAGTTAGGAATAAGAAGAAAAATAGTTTCTTCCAACAATTATATATACATAACATAATTTCAACAAAATTAGCTAAATGAAATTTTGTGTGCTCTTTAATTAGTACTTTATTCAATATTAAAATAAAAATTTTTAATAATTTATTTAAATTAATATTAAAACAATATTAGGTCACGGTCGAGGTCTAGGTTTCTACTATTACTATTATTATTAGAGGTATTATTATTAGTATGGCTAGTCTTACTATTAGTATTTTTATGTTTTGTATTTTTTTTTTGTTCTTGGATGTGTTCTCTTATTGGGTTTCTTTCTAGCCTACCTCAACTTGTTTGGGACAAAAGGCTTAGTTGTTGTTGTTGTTGTTGTTGTTGTTGTATTCATAACTCACCATTTAAATAACATTTCTTATTTTCGGAATAACACTCTTCTCACTCTTCCCAAAGGCTCCGTTTGGATCACTTAGGAATAAAGGGGCTGTTTGGATTCCCCGAGGAATTTGAAGAATTTCATCTTCCTACCATAAATTTATTATAAACAATCCAAACTCTTCACAAAGTTACACACTTTTCAATAAATTTATTCCTAGAAATTGCAACTTCCCCAAATTCTCTAAATTCCTAAGCGATCCAAACGGCCCCAAAGAGGAATAATATTGGGAAGTGTGTAACTTTGTGAAGAATTTAGATGGTTAGGAATAAATTTATGCCTAGAAAGAGGCTATTTCCTTATTCCTAGCACCATCCAAACGGAACCAAAGTTACGCTCTTTCCAATGTTTTCTTCCTAAAATCTTTATTCCTTTCTTAATTCCGTACCTATGGGTGCATAACGTGTAAAACGATCACGGAACTGGACAGTTGCACTGATCGTTGCGTTTTGGACACGAAACTGATTATCATTTGCGTTAATCGTTCGTTTTGAACGAAACGATCGAAATCACGAAAATACACATGGACAAAACCATTTCATACTTGCGTTAACTGGTTCGTTTTTAAAACGCAACCAAAATCTTTAACCGTTTTGTTTCGTTTTAGACGAAACGAAACGAAAAGACGGTCGAAACGGTCGCCGTTTTCAGGCCTATCCGTACCATCCAAACTAGCCGTATGTCAATGGAACCAGATCCTCTGGTCTGCCGACCAGAGAAATCCTCTGATCGTTTTTAGATCTGAGCTGTCTGATTTAATCTTAATGGCTATGGATGCCCCGTGCTAGTACCACGATTGATAGGCTCGAAAAAATGTTAACCGTTGAGATTGAATTGGACGGTCCATATTGAAAAACGACCGGTGGTCGTTTGTAAAAAACGACCAGAGGATCCGACTCCGTATGTTAATATATGTAAAATAAAACGGATGCCAACATAACAGGCTTTTCTAATCCCTCTTAATATCTCTAGTAGTAAAGCTTCTTTATTAGCTAATGTGCTCAATTGTGATTTGGGAACTTTACCCATAAAATACTTAGGTGTCCCTCTTTATTGGAGAAAGCCTTTGAAACATGATTGGTTAGTTTTGATTGATAAAATTCAAAAGAAGCTCTCTAAGTGGAAGGGTAATTTATTGTCTTTAGGAGGTAGGTTGGTTTTAGTTAACTCAGTGTTATCTGCCCTTCCAGTTTATTTCTTGTCTACGTTTCTTTGTCCAGTCTGGGTTATTAAACGAATAAATAAGATAAGGAGTAATTTCCTTTGGGGTAATTATCAAAATGTAGGTTTTAAAAAATTTTATTTAGCTGCCTGGGACTCCCTTTGCAGAAGGAAGGAGTTTGGGGGCTGGGGAATTGTCAATTTGCATCAATTTAATATAGCCTTAATGGGAAAGTGGGCCTGGAAATTCTTTTACAAAGATTCTCCCTCTCTTTGGCTTGATTTGATTCAGCTCAAGTACAAAGGAAGAGTTACCTCTACTGCTTCTTCCCACTGGAAGTCAGTTTGCTCTTTATTCCCTATTATTAAAATGGGCTTGCAGAGAGTAGTGGGTAATGGGGTTAATATTAGATTTTGGACTGATAGATGGCATGGTAGTTTTCTTTTTATCAACCATGTTTTCTGAGGCTTTTAAGAAAATCAGAAAGCCTTTTGCCTCTTTAGCAGAGGTTTGGGGTACTGGGAGAATGATAGTTTTTTTTTAACTAGAGGAGTTTCTAATGTTTTAAAGCAAGAAAAAGCTGATATTCAGCTTCTGTTGAACAACACTCTTCTTTTTGATTCTCGAGACAGTGCTGTTTGGTTATGGCATCCTAATAGGCTTTATACAGCTAGATCTGTTTATGACTTTTTAAATAATGGTGGTGTCATTACTAGGAAATGTGACTCAGTTTGGATCCTTCTAATTTCTCTTAAGGTCAAATTATTTTTATGGTTGACACTTCACAACAAAGTGTTAACACAGGATAATCTGAGCAAAAGGGGGTGGGTGGGGCCAAATAAGTGTCATCTTTGTAATTCTAGTGAGTCCATCGATCATTTATTCCTTCATTGTAAGGAATTCGTTAACTTTTGGTCATTTTTCAATATTAATAATGATAAGGGTCTGTTAGTTAATTTCCATTGTATTAGGGATTTTTGGACTTACTGGTCTAGCTTGAATAAATCTAATAAAGTTTTCTTACGTTCTTTGTTTGCTATAAGCTGTTGGATTATTTGGCATTTTAGAAATAATGTTGCTTTTAATGACACAAGGCCACCTAACTCGTCTGTTGTAGCCTTTCAAATCTTTAACTTGTTTTACAATTGGACAGGTAATCGTTCGGGTTTGGAGACTAGTTTTGTGCAGCATGGACAGATCAATGCAGGGAGATTGCTTGGCAACTTAGTGACTCCAGGGCCTGGGGAAGACGGCCATCTCACTGAGGCTTCGGATTCTACTGCCAATTAGTTGTTTAGATCTTAGCTTAGTGTTTTGGTTTAATATAGTTCTGTGGATCTTGCTTGTATGCTGTTTTGTTGACTTAGCTTAGATAGTTTCTCTTGTGGGATGTTGTATTGTTGTAACCTGATTACGATCAGGTCTGTACTGACTTTTTTGTTTCAATATTGGGCCCCAGTTTTTTGGGTGCTTTCTCTAAAAAAAAACATAACAGGCTTTTCTCTCTAGCCCAATTTTTTGGGGCCCAAGCCCATATACTCATGTCCACGACCGAAATTTTAAAAAATAATATTAAAATAATATAATCCAATAAAATTAATATCAATTTAATCAGTTTAATATAAATAGTATCGCAAGATCGGAATCCTGGATTCCGAACGTTAGATCGGATTCCTGGATTCCGATCTAACGTTAGATCGGATTCTCGGATTCCGATCTGACGTTAGATCGGAATCTGGGATTCCGAACAGTGCTGTAACTGCTCAAATTTGCCTTTTTCATGGTTTTATTGTAATTCTATTATAAAAATTAATTTAATATATGAAATTTTAATATTAAATTAATATATTATGAAATTTTAGTAATATATTTTGAAGATAAGATATTAAATTAATATATTTTATTTTACTTCTATTATAAACATTAATTAAATATATAAAATTGTAATATTAAATTAATATATTATAAAAATTTAATATTAAATTAATATATTATAAACATTAATTAAATATATATTTTGAAGAATGTTAGTATAATATAATTCTATTTTATGAATAATATTTTAATATTTAATGTTTTGATATTAATTTGATATGGATGGTTTTATTTTTAATATTAAAAATTTTCAATTATGTTAAATATTGTACATAATAAGTACATAATATATTAGATTTATTTCATTTAATAATTTATTTCAATTATGTAATAATTTATTTATGGTAATAATTATTATATAAACTTATAATTAAATATTAGATTTATTTCATTTAATTCATAATAATAATTTATTTTTATAGAACTTATTTATTTGTATGTGTTCACTTAGATCGTTTATATGTTCACTTTGTTTTATGTATATGTTCACCATTAGAAGAAGAATTGAATTTTGTAACCATAATATAGATTAGCACACTAAAATAAAAGAAAGGGAAAAATACATGAAAATCATAATATAATTTAGCACACTAAAATAAATGAACACACCAGGGTACTTAAAAACAAAGTAATAAATAAACTTAGAGATCTTGATCATCTACATGTTGCAGAATTTCCTCCCACCAGGGTTGATCTTCTTCCACATTAATTTCTTGTTGATTACTGGCACCATGGTTGTCGGCGAGTTGAGCTGCTTCGTTCCAAAAAGCCTCATCATTTTCTTGTTGATTATTCGCAGCCGGGTTGTCTGCGAATTGAGCGGCTTCGTTCCAGAAAGCTGCCTCGGCTTCTTGTTGCTCAATCTCAGCCATTCTAGCTACTGCAATTTTGCGTTGTTCATCTCTCTTCTTGATCTTGATTAGGCTCTCCTTAATTTTTTTTCCAATTTTTTCTTGTTGCAACCTCCGGCTCTCTTCGGCGGCCTTTTCTTCCATTCTTCTCCTTTCGAACCATTGTTCTTTCACTCTGAATCTCTTTACAATTTCATCCCTCTCTTCTTGTTTCTTGTGTTCATCGTAGTGGTCACGCAAAATGGTATCTTTGAAATTGAAAATCTGACCACACTTTGTACAACTCACTGTGTGGTCTCCACGAAAATCGTATATGCTTTCGTAAACAATCATGGGTGTAGGATCTGGTTTCCACGGTTTGAGTTCCGGCATCGGTTCAGGTTCTGTGTAGTACTTTTTATAGAGTTCAGAGTTGCTCGACTCAGGTTTAGTAAGGTAATGTCGCAATCTCTCCCTGCGGTCTCTTTCTGGGCCACCATGAATGTGCCACTGATAATGGGTGTATAATGGCCACTCGCCACCATTTCGTGTATAGATATTGTAGTCGAAATTGCGATAACATTTATTACATATCGCATGATAATCTCCTTTTTCGATCTCATTTGGATTGGCAAGGGAATGTTCGTAATTTGGCCAGTACTCATGTAGAGTAGATAGCCATTCCGGCACTTCACTGTTGGAGGTATTTCCTTTCTCCATGGTAGTGAATGTTTAAGAAAGAAGGATTGAGTAGGTGTGACATATTTTGGCTGAGGAAGGATAATTTTATAGATCATTTTAGAGTTGCAATTATTTAAAATTAATAAATATAATGTCATATCTTTTCAGACTTTATCAGAATACGTTTGTCATTTTGCATAGCTTAGGTAGGCAACAGTATACTTTTCAGACTTTATCAGAGCACGCTTGTCCTTTTGCAGTGCTTAGGTAGGCATCAGTATACTTTTGAGCTTTTATCAGAGCACGCTTGTCCTTTTGCAGTGCTTAGGTAGGCATCAGTATACTTTTGAGCTTTTATCAGAGCACGCCTGTCCTTTTGCAGTGCTTAGGTAGGCATCAGTATACTTTTGAGCTTTTATCAGAGCACGCCTGTCCTTTTGCAGTTCTTTTCCAGACCCTAAATTAATGACATTAAAAATTAATTTAATTTAATGACATTAAAAATTAATGACAATAAAAATTAATGACATTAAAAATTAATTTAATTTAATTTCATTTCATTTAGTTAATATAATTTAATGACATTAAACATTATTTAATAATTTGACTTAATTTAATTTAATTTCATTTAGTTAATATAATTTATTGAGCTATTATTTTTTTAACTACTTTAATTTAATTTACAAAATAATATAAATTATTAATTTAATTTTACAATTTTAATTAAAATATAATTATTAATTTACTTAAATTGAAAACATTAAAAAAAAAGAAAAAGTATCGATTTGATTGTGTGACTATCTTGGTCCTTTGTCATTTTTGTTTTGAACAAATGGTACGCCTAAAAATTTTGAAATTTACGTTTACGAAAATTCGTCCGCCAATTAACAGCTCAGTATTTTTGTTAGAATTTTTCAGAGCGTATTTCATATTTTTGTAGCGCCAAACTTTTCGAATGTAGAGCTATTTTTTCAGTTCAAAGTGTGACTATCTTGGTCCTTTGTCATTTTTGTTTTGAACAAATGGTATGCCTAAAAATTTTGAAATTTAAGTTTACGAAAATTCGTCCGCCAATTAACAGCTCAGTATTTTTGTTAGAATTTTTCAGAGCGTATTTCATATTTTTGTAGCGCCAAACTTTTCGAATGTAGAGCTGTTTTTTCAGTTCAAAGTGTGACTATCTTGGTCCTTTGTCATTTTTGTTTTGAACAAATGGTACGTCCAAAAATTTTGGAATTTAAGTTTAGTAAAATTCGTCCGTCAATTAACAGCTCAGTATTTTTGTTAGAATTTTTCAGAACGTATTTTATATTTTTCTACCTCCAAACTTTTCGAATGTGTGACTATCTCGTACTTAGGTGTGATAGCGCCAAACTTCATATTTTTCAAAGCGTTTGTCGTACTTAGGTGTTTCGTTCTCGTTGTGATTGGTCCAAATTAGAACTCATAAATATAAAAGTCATAAATATAGAACTCATAAATATATAAGTCATACATAAGTAAATAAAATATAAAATACAAATAAATCCTAAATATGTCCAGTACGGTGGATCCACCTCCCCTCACTAGGGGACCAAATATACGGAGGACCTGGCGGCTGACGGGGGTCTCGTCCGCGAGCAAGTCCGACATGTGGTGGACGAGGAGCCATCTGAGGAGTGGAATGACGAGGCGGTGCACTAGAAGAAGAGGCTCCGCCATATGTCTGACCAAATGGACCATAGCTCTGACCGAAAGGAGATGGATGAACTGGAGGTGTGTACGGCTCGTCCAAATGTACCCCAATGGATGACAAAAAAGCGTCACCCGGGCTCAAGATAGGCTCGCCCTGAGAATATGGTGGTGGTCCAGGTGGATATTGTGTCTGGTATGGTGGGTACTGGGTCTGGTACTCATAATGGGTAGGTCTGTCACCTCGACCTGCGTCGTGTCGGCCCACATCGCGACCTCTACTGAGAAAAGGTCCTGCAAATCCCTCTGACGAAATGTGTTGTGCCGGTACTGTAACAAAGCCTCCATCCTTCTCCAAGTCTGTTTTTTAGGTCATATTTAATTCACGTATTATAAATATTTCAATTTAAATCACGAAGGTGAAAAGAATAACGTACCGTAGGAAGAGGAGGCGGAACAGTCTGGAACAGCATGAACTGATGCATCACCCGATCGGCATAGTGCCACGCCACGACCCAGAAATGGATGCATGGAACGCGGAGCCGGTAGTACCTCTGCTCGTAGCGGGCATAAGGAGGCATGACCACCTGTCTGAGCTCATCCTCGTATGGCCGCCACACCACGTGTGCATGCTCCATCTTCATTAGTACGTCTCGAGCGTACTCAATACCGCTGCGAACGGGACCTTTCACCCTTTTCGACCTCAGCCGTGTCGTCCATTGCCTGCCAAAACATTACAATTATCATGATTTCAATTATCAAATTTTTTTACCAAAATTTTTAAACAAACAAATTGATGTTATATTACAATATTTCATTTATTTTATTTAAAAAAAATATTATACCTCCCATACGGCGGACATCTCTCAACTGACGGCTTCCCCCAACCTTGGAAACTTTTCGTAACGGACGGGCGACAAAGCAATAACCGGGTGTACGACCACAACTGAAGCAGTAGCCACGGAGCAGGAACCTTCTGAGCGCCATTTGCCAGGACTGCCAAGTCCAGGCCGCGGTATAACATAGCAAGTGTGGCCGCACCCCAGTTATATCTAACTGAATCCGATGCATGAACATCCTGCAAATAAGAAAAAATATTTTTCGTTAGTTGCAAACTAAATTATCCAAGTTAGTACTAATGTAAGAGATGTTCTTAATATTTAAAATTACTAACCCGAAGTAACTCCAGATAAAAACAAGGAACAGAATCTCCTGTGGTATCTGGAAACATCTCGCAACCCATCAACTCCAACACCAGGGCCCGTGTGTATCTATCGATCCTATCTGCGTCCTCTGACCCAGGTCCCTGTGCCCACATATCACGCAGTTTCCCAAACTGTACTGCGTGAAGTTTCCTGCATTACATAAACATTACACACACACATATATATATACACATATATATATATATATATATATATATATATATATATATATATTGCAGCATATCTCAAAATTTAAATTAAATTTTAAAACGTTTGTTACCTCCCAGCACGTCGATCAGTCGCCCTCTCTCTAAAGCAATCTAGAACATCCTCCATAGGAGTGTCCCGTGGCAATGCAAAGTCGGCTAGCTTCTGCACATCGTCGTAATCAGTACGACCGGTCACCGGTCGTCCAGTCGTAGGCAAGCCAAAAATGAAGGCGACATCCTGCAAATTTTATTTACATTTTTTATTAAACAACCAAAAAAACAATAAATAAATAAATAGCTACCAACAGAACTTGGAAAAAATAATACCTCAAGAGTAACGGTCATCTCGCCTACGCGGGGAAAGTGGAACGTGTGGGTCTCGGGCCTCCAGAACATGGCTAGACCCTGTATCATGGAACGATCCAATGGCATGTGACCTAACTCAACGAAATGAATAAGGCCCAATGTCACAAGACGCTGGTCCACCTCCTCGGTTCGTATCATTTTTGCCTTATGCATTTCGGGCGTCCACGCCTAAATAAGTTAAAAAACATATTATTAACTATATATACTATTCACTATATACAAAAATTAACTACATAAATTAAAAAATTTTATTATTTCCTTAAACCCTAAACCCTATACCCTAAATAATTTAAAAAATAAATTATTTCCTATATATATTATTAAAATATATATATAAAAAAAGAATTAACTATATAAATAAAAAAAAACTTACTCGTACGCCTCGAAGCTCAGACTGACTGAGATGCAGAAGCTGATCAGCAGGAGGAGGAACGGGGGGGGGGGGGGGGCAGCAGGGGGGGCAGATGAAGATGCGCCAGGATCTCCTCCTGATGCAGGGGGGGCAGATGAAGATGCGCCAGGATCTCCTCCTGATGTAGATGCGCCAGGATCTCCTTGACGCCTCGTGGATCGACGTGGATCCTCTGGTATTCTTCTTCGCGGTGGCATTTCGACTGTTACTGCAATTAAAATTTAATAAAGTATAAAATCTATAAAAATTTCGGCAGCATCTCCCCTGTACCGGGAGAGTTTTCCAAAAAATCATACCCCAATTACAAACCAATTTCAACCCAACCCAACCCAATTTCATTCCAATTTGAACCCAACCCAACCCAATTTGAATAAATCATTCCAATTTTACAATCATTGCATTTCACAAACCATTTCACAAGTATCAATGAATCAATAATTCAATTATTGCATTTCACAATTTTACAATCATTGCATTTCACAATTTTACAATCCATCAATCAATCTACAAGCAATTCACAAACAATTTTATTCAAACAATAATAAAATAAACATATAAAAAAGCTAACCTGAAGTAGAAAGGAATTGACTCTCTTCTAAACAATTTTTTACCTACATTTTAAATTAATACCATCAATTATTATCATTTTTCTAATTTTCCCCATATTTAATTATCAAAATCTTAATTATTAAAAGCAAAAAAAATAAACAAATTAAATTAATTACATATAAATTTTCATATGAATTTTTCTTATTTTTCGGTATTTTTAAAATAATTTTACAATTTATTATCTATTTTTCTAATTAATTAAGTACTGAATAAACAAATAAAAAGACAAAAAATATATCCAATATAATTAATAAATTACATACAAATTTTTTCTGATTTTTTTCTGATTTTTTCAGATTTTTTGAATATTTTTCCAATATTTTCCTATTTTTTTATTTAATTAACTAAATTATAAACTAATAAACTAAATTAATAAATAATTAAATAAAAAAAAAACTTACTGTGTTCTCAGAGGTGCGTCCGAGAGAGCGAGAGCGGCAGCGAAATCAGATCGGAAACCCATTATATATATAAAGGTTAGATCGGAATCCTGGATTCCGATCTAACGTTAGATCGGAATCCTGGAATCCGATCTAACGTTCGGAATCCAGGATTCCGATCTTGCGATACTATTTATATTAAACTGATTAAATTGATATTAATTTTATTGGATTATATTATTTTAATATTATTTTACAAAATTTCGGTGTCCACGATGACATCTTTTACCAGGAATAAACCAAAACCCTAGAAATCCTTGAAAAAACCCTAACGCGAAAAAGAGATAGTAGAGAAGGGAGGCGGGAGAACGCAGAGAAGAGGCTGTTGCATTTGAGCGAGACGAGAGAAAATGCCTATATCGAAGCGCAATCGAGAAGGTTAAACCGATTGCCTTTACTTTGTATATTTTTATTTCGTTTGTTTTCGTCTCGATATGGATTTAAATTTCTGAGAGTCTCTGATACTCAATTTACTTCTACACCAGTTGTTGAAACTACTTGTTGCGTTGATTATTTGGAGTTGTTTGTAATGTAATTAACCACAATTGAGGTAGAAATTTGATTACTTCGGTGAAAAATTGATAGTGTTTGTCTAATGTTTTATAACTTCTCAATAAAAGTGCTCCTAGTTTAGGACTTTTGAAATTAGATGATTATTTTACGCACCTTGTTTCAAATTAATGCAAATTGGTTTTGTGGGTACTTGTTTTTTTTTTCAAGTATTGATAGTTGAGGCCTTTTAGTACACTTTAACTGGTATAATGGGAAGTTGGGAACCTGAAGAAACAATAAATATTTGCTGATTTAAATTTTCTAGTTTTGTCATTTGCATGCAAATCCAACTTTCTGATAAGCTATAGCATCGTTTAGCCATAATTTTTTTTCCCCCAAATTGTCCATTAAATATACAGTGACTTTATCTAAAACAAAGAAGAAGGGGAGAGTGGCCAAGGAGTCATTGGTGAATGCCATAAAAGAAGCGCTTGCTCACTATAAAACTACTTTCTGATAAGCTATAGCATCGTTTAGCCATAATTTTTTTTCCCCCAAATTGTCCATTAAATATACAGTGACTTTATCTAAAACAAAGAAGAAGGGGAGAGTGGCCAAGGAGTCATTGGTGAATGCCATAAAAGAAGCGCTTGCTCACTATAAAACTGCTTATGTTTTCACTTTTGAAAACATGAAAAATCAGAAATTCAAGGATTTCAGAGAACAGCTCAACTCCAGCAGCAGGTACCTCCTAGTCCCTTTTTTTTTGTAATTGTTTTTGTATTCATCCTCATAGAACCTTCTTTGTATGAGTACTCTTCAAAAGATTATTAAACTATAGTAAAATGATCTTGGGTTCATCGTGCTTTAACTGTAGCATCATTTTGGTATAAGTTATTTGCTTGAACAAAAATTCCAAATCTATAATCTTTCCATAGGTTTTTTCTTGGATCGAATAAAGTAATGCAAGTTGCACTTGGTCGGTCCCCAGCTGATGAGGCTAGACCACGTCTACATAAACTCTCCAAGGTTAGTTTTCATATTCTGTCTTAAATTCAAAAGAGTCACCATGAAATACATATTAAATCTGTTTTAATATATCCTATTGTGCTTATGTGAAAATTGCAGTTGCTTCGTGGTGATACTGGTCTCTTTTTAACTAACCTACCTAAAGAGGAGGTTGAAAGGTAAATGCTTCTCTGATTTAGATTTTACTTTTACTGTAAGTGAATAATTCTTTGAACAAACTCCCCACATAGGATTTTCTGATGTCATTTCAGAATATTTGGAGAATTTGAGGAGCATGACTTTGCAAAAACTGGGACTTTGGCTACAGAAAAGGTTGCTATTAAGTAAAAAAATTTTAAAATTGTTTTTCCCAAGTTTGTCTATCATAGAAGTAACAAAGAGAGTTTATTTTAATAACAGATAGAACTTAAAGCTGGGCCTTTGGATCAATTCTCACATGAAATGGAGCCATTTTTGCGTAAACAGGGGTTGCCTGTTCGTTTGAATAAAGGTGGGGAAAAAATATCCATTACCCTTTGTTAAATTCTGTTGTCCTATTTCCATGTGTTTATGTCTAATATGTGTTTACTTTTTTTTAAAATACAGGGGTTATAGAATTAGTATCTGATCATGTTGTGTGTGAAGAAGGGGTGCCTTTGTCTCCTGAAGCTTCTCGTGCTTTGGTATAACTTATTTTAATATGATTATACTTTGTGGTTACCATTTTTTTGGTTCTTCCATTCAATTTTTCATAATAAAAGTAATACCTTAGCACCTGAAGTATATATGCTCTTCTGAAAAAAAAAATATGCATGCCTCTGCCCTGCTGATTTCTTGTGAATTCAACTAACTTTTCTTTAGTTTCATTTGTATGTAGAGTCGAGTATTGCTAAGTTGTTGCATCGATATAGATTCATTCAAATAATAACAGTTTTGGCTCCTGATGAATAGCATTTCTATAATTTATATCTGTTATCTTTTGTCAGAGAGTTCTAGGGGTAAAGATGGCAACATTCAAGCTAAACCTAATGTGTAGATGGTCAGAGGATGAATTTGAAGTTTACAGGGAGGGTCTGGATCTATCTGATAGTGAATAGTCTTGTTTGGAATTAACATGAAAATTCCTATTGTATGCCTTGTGAGATCTTAGTCAAGGATTAGGATCCTACAATTTTGTTTTACTATTTTCTGAGTAAGGGTGTGTGTGTGTGAGTGAGGGGGAGAGTGTGTTGGAGAGGTCTTCTCCTGCACACCCTGTTGTTGGAATGTATCGGTAAACCATTAATATTGTGTTTTAACCTTAAGAGAAAGGCAAGTATTATAAAGGTTAAACTTGGAATTCAGTTTTGATTTATGCATGTACTCGAACTTTGCTCAAAATCTCTAAATATCTTGTTTTAAGATCGGTATTTCAATATTAATGTATTGTTCTGAGAGTTCTACGTGAAATCAATTTTAGAGATGAAGAAATGAAAATATGTACGTAGCTAGAACATTTGAAAAACATATGCTGCAAAGCGCAAACCCAAACGTTAACAATAAGAAAGGACTTCGAAATAGTAATCTATTATTACATAGTCAAGTTTAAACTAAGTCCTGTTTCAAAAAAGTCTTGTATTTAGCAAATTTTTAACGGGAATAGATTTCTTTTTTGAAATGTTAGATTTGTATGCTGAAATTAACAATTTCGATTTAGTTCTTTTTCCAAGGTTCCAAACACACTTTAGAAAATAGTTTATTCCTGCAGTAAGAAACTGTACAAACTAGTTACTAGTGTTATGCGGCAAGTCAAACAAAGGAAGATTTATGATTTTTGTCACCAAATAAAAAAAAAACTTTATTTGTAAAAGAAAGTTATTAAGTTAGCGACCTCACCATCAAAAAAAAAAAAAAAAAAGTTAGCGACCTGTACTGCTGTACATAACTAAGGCCCTGATCAAAATCTCACTTTTTTAACGAGGGATTTCATTTCATTTCATTTCGTCAGAAAATTCTTGATCAAAATGAACGGATTTGGTGTCATTTGGTTGGAATTCCTATGTAATTAGATCCAACGAAATCCTACGAAATCTTATGAAATCATTTGAATTGAATTGAATTGAATTGAAATCCCGTGAAAAAACCATTTTGATCAGGGCCTAAAGCTGCGTGCTACTTTCTCAACGAGCCTCCGTATAAACCCCATGGAATCCGATGGGAGCGTAGTGGAGGCCAGGGCAAGGGAGGCGGAGCAAGCGCGGAGTTTGATCGGAGAGAAGGCGGTTCTGGTGCCCTACATGAGAGAGCACGTGCCGAGGTACCACCAGTGGATGCAAGACCCGGCTCTCCTCCTCGCCACTGGATCCGAGCCTCTCACGCTCGACCAGGAGTATCAGATGCACCTCTCCTGGACCACCGACCCCAACAGTTCGTTGCTCAAAAACCCTCTACTTTTCCCTCAGGCATTCCATCGAACAGTTAGTGTGCACACTGCACTTTGGGTTCTGAATGGTTCTTGGTGGTTATTTTGTTTCAGAGCATACTTTCATTGTGCTGGATAAAGAGCTCATTCAGGGAGATTTTGTTCCTGGTAATCCGCATGTTGAAGGTTCGTTAGACTTAGTATAAATTTTGTTTGGAGAATTTTTCAAGAGCCCACTTAAAGTTGCTGAATTGGATTAATACATTTTTGCTTTGTTTTTTCCCCTTGTAGCTATGGTTGGTGATGTAAATATATACATGAATGATCCAAGTGATCCCCAGTTGGCTGAAGTAGAGATCATGATTGCTGAATCTCAAAGGTAACTTTAAACACTTTCTTTCATTAATACTCGTAAGATATTAAGAAAACTGATAGTAATATGTATCTGATATAATTTCACAGCCGAGGAAAAGGACTTGGGGAAGAATCAGTTTTGTTGATGATGGAATTTGCAGTTGAATTCTATTCAATTCAAACTTTTTGTGTTAAAATTGGTGAATCCAACACGTCATCGCTAAAGCTTTTTCGCAAATTGGTACCCATCTATCTTCATTTCTGTCATGGGTCTGTACCAGGCTCCACTAGAGTTGTACTGTACCAGCACATGAACAGATCCTGTGAACAGTTAGCTTATTTAAGCCTCATTTAATTTATGCATAAAATTTACGTAATGAATGCAATTCTGCTAGTGATTACCTGTTAAATCCAAACAACGGATTCAAAATAATCTGCAATTTGACCGTCGCTCTGTCGTTTGCTCTCGACTTGAAACACTTCCACTTTTGTTCCTAGTAAGAAACATGCTTCTCTCTCTTTGAATGTAGGGTTTTGTGGATGCTTCTTACAGTGAAGTTTTTAAAGAGGTAAGTTCAGTCTTAATATTTCCTTCCCAAAACCCAATTCTACTAAAATTAATTCACAATCTTTCTTTGCTTTGATCCTCTTGTTTTTATTTTTGTTATTTGTATTTGTTCGTATACTATTTCGGTAAAACTGACAGAATATGCCAATTGGCTGCTTTTACTTGAACATTATAATGGAAATAATTGTTTCGGGGTTAATTTGAATCGGAAGAGATAATGCTAGGAAGTTGGTTAAATTTTGTAAATCCCAAGAAAATGAGAGATTCTGCATTATTTTGCAGTAAAAATTAGTGACTTCTTGTACTGCACCAGTGCACTTAATGTCACTTCGTAAGGAAATTTTCCCTATGATGTGCAGGTAACGTTGGAACTGTCTATGGAAGAGAATTCTCCAAGAAAGTACTTTGAGAAATTCAGGTTAAATTTAATTTTGAAATTAACTTGTATATTACTTCTTTTTTATGTTAATTTTGTAAGTATTAAATCTCTTGAATAACTTTTTTTCAGAATTAAGCCTTGACGAGTGACTGCAAGTCTGAAACCATCAGCTCCGGTAAAGATGCTTGATATATAATTGAAATGGTATTGTCACTTAATTAACTCTTTTGGTTAAATTATGTAGAATCGAGTGCCCTTTGTGATTCTAAGTTTCTGACACTTTTGTGTAACAACTGTTAAAATTAGTTGCTGTGTTCGATCTTACTTTTGTACACCTGAAAAATGTATAAGTAGTTCTCTGGCACATCTAAATTTAAGTTATCCAATGAAATTTCTCGCGAGTCTCCTTATTTTCTTAATTTATATATATATATATCACCTGCTTGAGCTTCGGAAAAAAATAATAGTAACGTTATTGTTCACATTAATTACGATAATAACAAAAACAAATAAAAATTTTAATAGTAACGTTGCTGGATCGTTATCCCAGTTGACGAAAGGCAAATACACTTGGATCGTCATCCCAGTTGACGATCCAAGCTTGGATCGTCATCCCAGTTGACGATCCAAGAAGGACCATTCTCCTCCGTTCAATTTGCTTGAGTGGGTTGGTTTTATAATGATTTAAAACAGTAATATAGTGCTGTCAAGTAATATAGTGCTGTGAATTATATGACTACACTATACTATACCATTCATTTATTTATTGCGGTTTGCACTAAAATTTTTTTGTCTTTTTCTATTTTAAATTCTCTATATAAGCTCACTTGTCATAAGTTATTGTGCTCTAACTAATTGTTTCTCGTTAGTCTGAAATTGATAAACTATCCTCATAGGTTTCTATTGGCAACATCGCTTCTTCTTAGGTAATAATGTTAAAATAATTATTAAATTAATTGATTTGATTTGCTAATGGAGTTTGAATTTTGATATTTGAAGCAAATGGGTCCTAAGCCAAGATGCGTCTCTTGCGGTGTTATTTTGGTCGGAGATGAACGGACGAGCGAACGACGATTGCTTTCTGCACTGATGTTTCAATATCATGGGGAAAAATTTAAAGTTAAAAAATTAGAAGGGAATGAATATCATGTTAGGGGTCCAAATTTTTTTACAGATTTAGTGGAGAGGAATAGAGGTTTTGATCTTGGAGGGTCGTGGTTGCGTCACCAGCCAGCAGTTCCACCTGGTTTTGAAAATCATCCCGCAGCTGAAAATGTTGTCCATCTCCGCTAAATGAAGTATTACTATGTTTTTATAATTGGTATCTTATTTATAATTAATCTGTATTTGTGAAATAAGTTTATGTGACGGTCGTCACTTGTAATGTTTAGCTTATATTATTGAAATATGTTATTTTGTCCATATTCTTTTATTTTTTTATGATTTGTATTCACAAATCATTTACAAAAGAACTTCATAATATAAAAATACACACCATTAGAAGAAGAAGTAAATTTTATAACCATAATATAAATTAGCACATTGAATTAAAAAAAAAGTACATTAAAAAAATCATAATATAAATTAGCACACTCAATTGAAAAAAGGAAGAAACTACCTAAAAGCATAAATACTTAAATATTTAAAAGTTGCTATTTAAAAAAGTACCTAAAAAATACATAAATATTCAAAAGTAATAAATACTTAGAGATCTTGATCATCTACATGTTGCAGAATTTCATCCCACCATGGTTGATCTTCTTCCGCATTCATTTCATGTTGATTACTGGCACCATGATTGTCGGCAAATTGAGCGGCTTCGTTCCAGAAAGCGGCATCAGGTTGTTGTTCATTACTGGCACCGTGGTTTTCAGCGAGTTGAGCTGCTTCGTTCCAAAAAGCCTCATCATTTTCTTGTTGATTATTCGCAGCCGGGTTGTCTGCGAATTGAGCGGCTTCGTTCCAGAAAGCTGCCTCGGCTTCTTGTTGCTCAATCTCAGCCATTCTAGCTACTGCAATTTTGCGTTGTTCATCTCTCTTCTTGATCTTTATTAGGCTCTCCTTAATTTTTTTTCCAATTTTTTCTTGTTGCAACCTCCGGCTCTCTTCGGCGGCATTTTCTTCCATTCTTCTCCTTTCGAACCATTGTTCTTTCACTCTGAATCTCTTTACAATTTCATCCCTCTCTTCTTGTTTTTTGTGTTCATCGTAGTGGTCACGCAAAATAGTATCTTTGAAATTGAAAATCTGACCACACTTTGTACAACTCACTGTGTGGTCTCCACGAAAATCGTATATGCTTTCGTAAACAATCATGGGTGTAGGATCTGGTTTCCACGGTTTGAGTTCCGGCATCGGTTCAGGTTCTGTGTAGTACTTTTTATAGAGTTCAGAGTTGCTCGACTCAGGTTTAGTAAGGTAATGTCGCAATCTCTCCCTGCGGTCTCTTTCTGGGCCACCATGAATGTGCCACTGATAGTGGGTGTATAATGGCCACTCGCCACCATATTGCGAATGGATATTGTAGTCGAATTTGCGGTAACATTTATTACATATCGCATGATAATCTCCTTTTTCGATCTCATTTGGATTGGCAGGGGAATGTGTGTAATTTGGCAAGTACTCATGTCGAGTAGATGGCCATTCCCGCACTTCACTGTTGGAGGTATTTCCTTTCTCCATGGTAGTGAATGTTGAAGAAAGAAGGATTGAGTGGGTGTGACATATTTTTGCTGAGGAAGAATAATTTTATAGATCAGTTTAGACTTGCAATTATTTAAAATTAATAAATATAATGTGATATCTTTTCAGACTTTATCAGAATACGTTTGTCATTTTGCATAGCTTAGGTAGGCATCAGTATACTTTTCAGACTTTATCAGAATACGTTTGTCCTTCTTGCAGTGCTTAGATAGGCATCAGTATACTTTTGAGCTTTTATCAGAGCACGCCTGTCCTTTTGCAGTCTTTAGGTAGGCATCAATATACTTTTGACCTTTTATCAGAGCACGCCTGTCCTTTTGCAGTTCTTTTCCAGACTTTATCAGTTGCATGAATTTAATGACATTAAAAATTAATTAAATAAAATTATTTAATAATTTGACTTAATTTAATGTAATAAAATATTATTTAGTTGTTTGAAGTAATTAATTTAATTTAATTTTATTTAGTTAATTTAATTTGATTGAGCTATTATTTTTTTAACTACTTTAATTTAATTTACAAAACAATATAAATTAATTTAATTTAATTTAATTTAACTAATTTAATTAATTTAATGTAAGTAAAAATAATAAAGATAATTTAACTAATTTAATTAATTTAATTTAACCAATTTAATTAATTTAATTTAACTAATTTAATTAATTTAACTAAATTAAGATAATAACTTAATAATAAAAATAACTTAATAATAAAAATAAATAAATATTACTATTTATATAAGTATAAGATTTATTAAATAATTACAACGAATATAATATTTATAGTAATAAAAATTAATTATAGTGTTAATAAATAGCAAAGAGATTTCAAGTAAAGGATATATTTATTAATACTAAATACTAAGGATAGTAAAATAATTAATAACAATTAATATTAATATTTATATAAGTAAGTATAAGATTAAATAGTATTTGAGCTGTAATCATGAAAAAATAAATAAATAAACAGAATTAACCATGCAAAAATCAATCATTTCAGCGGACACTCTGCATCGTCATCCCAGATAACGATCCAAGCTTGGATCGTCATCCAAGCTTGGATCGTTGTCTGAGATGACGATGCAAGGAGGATCCCGCTCAAATGAGTGGCTGTGATTGGGTTGATTGGATTTACTAATGGATCGTCATCCCAAATGACGATCCAAGCAGAAAATGTAATTGAGTGGGCCTTTAAGTGCGATTTCAGTGGGAATTTTAGTGCGATTTAACAGTGAATTTCAGTGCATTTTTGTGCGATTTAATTTGATTGCTCATTATTTTGTCGACTCTCAATGGCTTATAAATAGAGTATGACGGTGAGATATCGAAAATCAGCCATATCAAACACTCAACTCTCATTACTATCATAAAAATGATTTCCATTCCGGTTTTCGTTAATCAATCTCCATATAATCCATCGCATTATTTCAGTTTCGATGCAACTTCGCAAACTGATTATGAATCAATTAAAGAAATAATTTTATCATCATTGGGATTGTATCAAGGTCATTATAATTTGAGAATAGTTTCTCATTTTAATACCATAATTGAAGGAAGGTTCCAACAGATGCAATTACCGTTGAACTCTGAAAATGAATGGCGGTATATACAACATGAGTGCTTCCAAGCAAGAAGGCTACACAGCTTTCAACTGCACGTTGATTTGCTTCCAGCAACTGGTGGTGGCATAGAAGGTAATTTACGCCATTTAATTTTGTGTCATTAATTTATAAACTTAGTTTTTCAAAGTAATTATTTTGCTTTTGCATTTATCATAGAAATGATTTTTATGTCATCACTAAATAAGTTATTATTTTTATGTCATCATTAATTGATAAAATAAAATTTATGCCATCATTCATTAATTTTGACTGTTATGCCCTTTTAAATATGGCAGTATAAAATATTATAATTAGAAATATGCCATTATAAACAAAAAAATAATTCGAGCTGCATACTACTTTTCTTCCTATTAATTCTAAAAATTTATAATTGATTACATATATTTTATTTAGGAGGGCACACAACAAATTATAATTATAATTATGATTATAATTATAATTTCAATGAACAACTCAATAATACCGAAGAAGACGAAGAAAGAAATAATCAATATAATACGAGTGCACAGGGTTGGGGTTCTTGGGATCAACCTGAGAGTAGTAGTCGACAACAAAGACGACAGGGAACAAATATGAGTGCACAGGGTTCGGATCCTTGGGATCAACCTGATAGTAGTAGCGGACGAGAAAGACAAGAGGAAACAAATAATGAGTGTAATGACAATGCCCAGGGTTGGGATCCTTGGGACCAACCTGAAGAAGAAGGGGATATAGAAGAACTTGACGAGACGTACGATCGTGGCCCGGGCTATCAGTCGAATTATGCAACGGGGGAGGACTTCACTGATGAAGAGGATGAGTTTTTAGCGTCACAAGATATAGAGGGAGAGGGTTTTTATGCACAGCAATTCGTAAATCCCGAGTATTACATTACCGGAAGGACCGATAATTACCATCCTGTTAGTCAATTTTTGGATATATCGGAGTATAGAAGTTCGATTCCACAACCGTCTCAAACACAAGCTTCAGGGCCTTTAGCACAAGGAAACATTTTTATGTCAAAACCACAATTAAAAGAAGTTTGCGAAAAATACTCATTAGATAATAATGTACAACATAAAACCACTAGAAGTAGTCCATCATTTTATGTATTGGATTGTAAGGTGCCTACCTGTAAGTGGCATTTGTATGCCCGTACAGAAAGGGAAGGGAAATTTTGGAAAATAATAAAGAATGAAGAAGAGCATACATGCGTGAGAAGGCCTGGAGATTTCACCCATGATAATCTGACGGCCCAGGTAATCGCAAGCAGCATCAGGAATGCAGTAAAGAGAGATCTTGGTCTTTCCATAAATGACGTAAAATCCATATTAGAGAAAGAATTTCCAAATGTAAAACCTACTTATAACAAGTTATGGCGTGGGAGAGAGAAAGCAATCGAACAACTTTTTGGATCGTGGGAAGGCTCATACAACAAGCTTCCGGGTTTATTATTGGCCATACAGAAGACGACCCCAGGGACACAGATCAAATGGTTGACAGAGAGCGTAGGAGATCCCAACAGAGCTATGTTCATCGCAGCAGCATGGGCATATGGGCCTTGCATTGCAGCGGTACCATACCTGAGGCCTGTTATCAGCATCGACGCGTCATTCTTATCGGGTCGCTACAAGGGCCGATTCTTAGCGGCATGCGGTTATGACCCAGAGCAGCGGTTGGTTCCACTAGCATTTGCACTAGTGCGAATTGAGAACGAACAATGTTGGGGTTGGTTCATGAATTTTCTGAGGCGGCAAGTTATTGGGGAAGGAAAAAAATTCTGTGTTGTTTCTGATCGTCATTGGGGAATAAGGAACACCTTCAAACGACCCCAATACGGTTGGCAAGAGGATGCGAACCCTTCATATGCCGTGCACCGGTATTGCATGCAACATGTTTGTGAAAACGTGTTCAAGGCATCTGGAAAAGACGCAACTCTACCAGACAAATTCAGAACTAAATTGGCCAACAAGAAAAAAAGGAGGGCCTTCTACAAAATGTGGAACGAACTAAAAATAACGAATCCAAAGGCGATAGAGTACCTTCAAAAGTGTGGGAAAGAAAATGAAGCTGATGACAACGAGCAGTGGAAACCTGAAAGGTGGGCGCAAACCTATGACGGCGGTCATCGTTGGGGTATTATGACCAGTAATGGATCAGAAAGTCTCAATAGCAGATACAAGGCTGAGAGACGACTACCAATTGTTGGACTTGTGGAAGGCACTTGGTACAAAACTGTTAAATGGTTTAATGAAAGGAAGCAAATAGCTTTGGCGAGACAGGCGGAGGGAGAACGGTGGCCAAAAGAAATCCAACTTAGGCTTATGAAGCATACTCTCAAAGCAGGTACAAATTTACTTCCAATATAATAATATTTACTTCTTATCTTTAAAATGTGTAATGATAAAAATTCATATTTACAGCGGCAATAAACGTTATCACTGTTGACATTGAACGTGGAGAATTTGAAGCTCAAGTGCCATTCGAAAAAAATGACCCGGGAATAACGTGGAAGTACCAAGTTTTCCTTAGACGAAATTACCAACCGAGAGATCCTCAACTACCGACCATACGTGCTTGGTGTAAGTGCAGCAAACCTCAACTCACGGGAGTACCATGTGTTCATGTTGTTGCCGTGTGCGGTCATTGTAGGTGGGATGTCTCTGATTTTGTAGACGAACGGTACAGCACAGAGAATATGCTAAAAATATGGTCAACTGGTGAATTTCATTGCTATGAAGACGAAGATAAGTGGCCTATCTATGATGGTCCCGAGATCTATCCAGATAAGAGAATGATTAATCGGGGCCGGCGAAAGAAGGATCGTGATTGGATGTGGATGGATGCAATGAAAAATAAAAAACAGCCCAACCAGAGGGGTACTGCGGAGGGCAACAACACTCAGCAACCTTTGTCGATGGAGGACCTTCAATCTGGGCGTCGTACTGATCGTCCTACAAACACAGCGAGGACACGGAGGACTACAACAACTTCAGCAAGGAACAGAGCTCAATCTTCTACAGGGAACCAAAGTGAACCTTCTAGGGAGCCAGTTGAACCAAGCCGAAGTTCTATCAGTACTGATCCTCGGAGTGAAATTCGCCTCAATCTTGGTATACCGGGTCTTGATCAACCACGTAGAAATTCCATTAGCGTGGATGAACGATCAATGTCGATCCGATTTCCCACAAGTCACGGAGCATCAACTAGCAGCGGCAGTCATGGCGCATCAACTAGCAGGGGACCATCTGAAAGCAGAAGCAGTGGAGGAGGGCGCCTACGACGTGGGGTTGCCCGTCTAGGATCAAGGTTCATGAACTTCATAAATAATTAGGTGGTCGGCATTTATTTTATGTAACATCCCATTTATTTTATGTAATATTTTTATTACTAGATTATCTTAGTGTTTTGTTTATTTTGTGGGGAGCAAACTGTTTGTCTGAAAATTTTGAAATTTCGGTATATGAAAATAAGTCCGTCAATGAGCATGTCGTACTTTTCTGTGATTTTTTGGAACCTCCCAACTTGGATTTCTAGTGCGAAACTTTTGCAAGGCAGAGCTGTTTTTTCAGCTGAAAAGTAGATTATCTTAGTGTTTTGTCAATTTTGTGGGGAGCAAACTGTTTGTCTAAAAATTTTGAAATTTCGGTATATGAAAATAAGTCCGTCAATGAGCATGTCGTACTTTTCTGTGATTTTTTGGAACCTCCCAACTTGAATTTCTAGTGCGAAACTTTTGCAAGGCAGAGCTGTTTTTTCAGCTGAAAAGTAGATTATCTTAGTGTTTTGTCAATTTTGTGGGGAGCAAACTGTTTGTCTAAAAATTTTGAAATTTCGGTATATGAAAATAAGTCCGTCAATGAGCATGTCTAAAAAGTAGAAGTCTAAAATAGGATGGAGAATATCATAATAGAAGTCTAAAATAGAATCATAAACTCATGCAAAAATATAAATATCACAACTAATCCTACAAATACATAACAAAGTCCTACTGTCGTCCATCACGACGAAACGGTCCTCTCGCAGGAGAATAATCCCAATAAGCACCAGGCGGGTCTCGGCGCTGTCTGGTCGGAGCAAGTCCTGGAGGAGGAGGAGGGGGAGCAAGAGGCGTAGAATATGGACTGGGATGACGAGGCGGTCTGCTAGAGGAGGCCCCTGAATGACCAAATGGATGGGGAGAGATAGGTGTAAATGGGTCATGTAGTGGGGTACCGTATGCCTGGTAATAAGCATCAGCCGGAGATATAGGTGTGGGGGTAGGCGTAAAGGGCTGACTGTACCCTCCTCTGTACTGAGTCTGTGTATATGGTGGAGGTGGAGGTGGAGGATAAGGACTCTCGTATGTGTAGTACTGTGTGCTATGGAATGGAGGCTGCGGCTGGGAATGGGGTGGAGCCTCCGCCTCTATGGTCTGGGGCTGGGGCTGCGAATGGGGTGGAGCCTCCACCTCTGTGGTCTGGGGCTGGGGCTGGGAATGGGGTGGAGCCTCCGCCTCTGTGGTCTGGGGCTGGGGCTGGGAATGGGGTGGAGCCTCCGCCTCTGTGGTCTGCGTCTGCGAAGGGGATGGAGCATGAGGCTCTGTGGTCTGCCGCTGCGAATGTGACCGTCTACTCCGAATAAGAGGCTGACTGGGTCGTGGAACATCAAAAAATGTATCCCAATCATGCAGACTAAAATCATCCTGTTACGAATAATGCAAATTGAAAAATTTTAAAATATTAAATAATTATACAATATTAATTATAAAAAGACAATAATATTAAGAAAAGTGGTTGAAAAAGACAATTACACCCGCATGAACTGCTGCTCCTCAATGGATCCTGGCTCTGGCGCACTATCCTCATCATCTGTATCAGGGATAGACTCAATGTCTGACTGAAGACCCTTCGACTCTAAGAGTCGAGGTAATCGGTGAGCCTCACCAACAATATCTAAGGACGTGCTGCACCCCCTGAGCAATTTCTTCCCAGCACGACGGAATCCCTTCGTGACAGCCCATGCACAGCCTCGCAACGCCTCACGCAAAGCATGCTTGAGCTGTTTAATTTTTGTTAGTCAATGAATTATTTGTTAGGCAAAAAAATTTTGCGTAATGTATCTTACCAAGCTCATGTGGCCAGGCGTCTCTCGAAGGTAAGACAAATCACGAACCGGAGCAGTCGCTGCCCCATCAGGAATAAGCACAAGATGTGCACCTCCATATACACTCAACCAGCGTTGGTAGTCAGTCCAAATATCCTCGCTCCATGGTCGATCCTCTATCACCGTAGCCTCATTAGTGTTAGTCCACTTGTTGACCTCATTCGCAAATATATCATGCCAATCAATACCTCGATAGGTGTGATGCTGGTATCCCATCAATTGTTCCATTCTAGACCAAACCTGTTTTATTCAAACGACAATTAACAACACATTTCACGTTTATTGATATTAATTCACATCTCAGTATACTTATACTTATGTATTATTTTTTTTTAAACAACACAATGTCAATAGAAAAATTATAATAAAAAAGTAATCATTTAATATAAGTACCTCAGGTGGCGGTGGGGGAACCGTCTGATAAAGCATAAACTGATGCATGACACGATCTGCGTAGTGCCACATCACGACCCAATAATGAATGCATGGGATGCGTAGAAGGAACATCCTCTGGTCTATCTGGGCACAACGAGGCATGCGGTCCCTGATATGATCATAAGGCCTCCACACGACGTGCTCGGACTTCATTTTCATGCAAACATCCCTACCATAGTCTACTCCACTGCGAGTAGGGCCAGTCACCTTCTTCGATCTCTGTCTTGTCGTCCACTTCCTACATTTTCATTTTGGTGATTTATATTTAATTTGTTCAAATCTTATAATGTAAAAAAAAATTATATCGGTTAACATTACGATTGTTCGATTTAATTAATGATTTAAATTTCAATGACTACTTAATGATGCATGTGTCTATCTAAAAGAAATCTTTGTTGTAGTGAACACAGACCTCCCATAAGGCGGACATGAGTCAATATCTGGTAGACCCCAACCTTCAAAATCCTTCGTGATCGTCGGCCGACTAAGTAGCAATCGTGCATACGACCACAACTGCAAGAGCAACCAAGGAGCACCGATATTTATATTGTTATTGATGAAGGCGGTGTCCAAGCCACGGTATAGCATCGCAAGAGTGGCTGCACCCCAGTTGTACTGTACCGAGTTGCTCGAATGAAGATCCTGCAAATATTGTTCAAATCTTTTATTATTGTTACAAGTATAAATATTTCATTTATAAATTAAATAATTCGATTTTTTCAATTAAAAATAACAAGGGTAGTTCACTAACCTGCAATAACTGGAGATAGAAACATGGAATCGAGTCACCCGTGCTATCAGGAAATAACTCGCAACCAAAAATCTCCAACACGCAAGCTCGTGTGTATCTATCGATCCTCCCAGCATCATCCGCGCCAGGCACACCAAACTGAGCCCAAACCTCACGCAGCTTCTTCAACATAACGGAATGAGATCTCCTGCATTACATCGTTAATGTAAATTGATTGTGAGAAGTATATATATATATATATATATATATATATATATATATATATTTTTTAAATTAACATCAAAATAAAATTCTTAAAAATTTCTTACTTCTGTTCCTTTTCTCTGAAGCACTTCTCAACTATCGCCATGTCTGTATCCTCCGGTAAAGCAAAATCCTGAAGTAACTGAATGGCGTCATAATCAGTCCGTCCAGTAACGGTTCTGCCGGTCGTAGGCAAACCGTACAAGAATGCCACATCCTGCAAATAGTTCAAATTTTAGACATATATAGTTCAAAAAAAAAATTACAAATAGCCGTTAATTTCTACCTCTAGAGTGACCGTCATCTCGCCAACATGCGGAAAAAAGAACGTGTGGGTCTCTGGCCTCCAGAACATGGCCAGACCCTGCAAAAGCGAATGATCAAGTGGCATATGACCCAACTGAACGAAATGTATAAGTCCAAGTCGCCTCAAACGCTCATCGACCCCATCAGTACGAGGCATCTTGGCCTTATGTATTATTCCCCTCCAATGCTGTATATATTTCGTTTTTAATTATTTTAAAAAATACTACAAAAAAAATATGTAAGTACAAATATAAAAGGATAATAATAACTTACACCGGTGCCTCGAACTTTGGACCCATCCAAATGTAACACACGATCTGCAATAACAGGATCCGGTGGAACAACATCAGCTGATGTAGAAGCCTCAGCGGCAACAGAACCGGTAGATGTAGAAGCGCTCGGATCTCCACGAAGTCTCGTAGATCTACGAGGTGCGGTCTCCGGTACTCTTCTTCTCGGTGGCATTTTTACTAAATTGCAATAAAAATTACTGTTAAAAATCTAATAAAATTTCGACAGCATATCCCCTATACCTGTAGCGTTTTCCAAAAAAAAAACACCCAAAACCCCTAATTACAAACCCAAATATCCACAACATCATTAACAAACACAATACCAATCTCATACAACAACATTTTCTATTTTCAAGTTTGTACATATTTTCAATATTTATTTTATTTTTTCTACTAATTATCTATTTAAACTAATTAAAATAAATCAATAAAATAAATATGAAAAAAAATTACCTGTAGAAAGAGATGTCGGAGGTTGTCTCTTTTTACAAATTTTCCTACAATTAAAAATATATTCTATCAATTTTTTATTTACTTCCTCTAATTTATAATAAATTTATTAATCATTATTAAATGAACAAATAATTCTAAAAATTTTTCAAATTACATATTATAATTATTTTTATTTATTCTGATTTTTTAATAATTTTTCCATTATTTTTTCAATATTTAATCTATTTTTCTAATTATTAACCTAATTAAAATAATTAAAGTAAATAAATAAAGTAATTATGAAAAAAAAAAACTTACCAGGGGGTCTGCTCGCGCGAGAGAGAGAGAGCGAAGAAAGTGGGGACTGAGGGGGTCGCTGTCGCTTATATAGGGATGGAATTCTTGGATCGTCAACTGGGATGACGATCCAAGCTTGGATCGTCAACTGGGATGACGATCCAAGCTTGGATCGTCGTTCCGGATGACCATCCAAGTGCATTTGCCTTTCGTCAACTCGGATAACGATCCAACAACGTTACTATTAAAATTTTGATTTTTTTTTTGTTATTATCAGAATTTATGTGAACAGTAACGTTACTGTTAATTTTTTCCGCTTGAGCTTGACTGCTTCTATGGGTCTTAGTGTTATTTTGGAGGTTTCGTGAACTTTCAGTGCGGCCCAAAATATGCCTTTAGTTGTTGGACTGGCCGCATTTGCCTTTGCCTTGTATTCAATTCCATCAATGATGGGCCTATAATTCTTTTGCTATTCAATTTTGGACCTTTTGTTGGACCCAAAGAGATGAACTTTAACAATCCCAAATTCCTTGGGTTGTGCAGGGCAGGAACATCCGAACATCGGAACATGCCATTTAATATGTTTCCTATTTAAATACTCATAGGCTCCTTTTTTTATGACTGACGAATCCTAATAGTAAAAACTAAAAAATACATCCATGGAGAGAGAGAGAGAGAGAGAGAGAGAGAGAGAGAGAGCTAAATATAAGGTGATTGTGTAAGCACGTTTATGGTTTACTGAACATTACATATGGTTTACTGAACATTACATATGTTGATACACGGAGAATGCTACAGAAAACCAGGCGAGCTCAGTCAGTGGATGTTTGGAAGCATGCGGCGGATAGTGCTGTTGAATGAGCTAATCTAATACATTGGTTTGTGTGTGGCCATGAGCAGGATAGGGGTTGAGTGGCTTGCCCTCTCCTGTTCCTCTCCCACCACACTAGCCCTTCTCTCAACCAAACAAATTTCTAAAAAAAATAATGGAAAACAGAGAACAACAAAATTTTTCTGGTTAATCCGGGTAAATGGATAAACACTGGCATGTCAACATAGAATAATTTTGCTTTTGCCTTTTTATCTTGCTTTTTATTAGTGCAATGAAATCAATTTAATCACTGAAAACCCCAACAAAAATATTATTGCATTGAGAACAACACTCCAATATGGATGCTATTTTAGTGCGTAGCGTACATTATTTGATTTCGATGTATCCATATTATTATTTGGGTTAGTCACATCAAATTATTTGATTAATTAGTGCTATTAAATTAATCGCTGAAAGGCGCAACAAAAATCCTAGAAATGATGCATCTGTTTAATGAGCGTGATAAGCGGATCATCTATTATGCAAAATCAATTTAATGCGTGTTGATTTCCTATAGAATATTTATTCATCAGTCATCACAAAATATGGTTAATTCGCAGTTGTCTCTTATAGATGCATCCGTTTAAGCTATAAGAGGTTAGAGGATCATGTACGTCCGACGAAAAATGGTAAAAAATTACAAGTGTACTTAATAATTTAGTAAACACGTATTCTGAAAATGTTCAGACTTCAGACCAAAAAACCTTTTAAAAACGCTATTATAGGGCAGGAAATGAAGTGGTTGGTGACACCAGAATCTTAATTCCTCTGTCGCAAATAAGAACAACAAAGAATATAACGAGTTTCCGATACAGTTATTAAGTAACCAGCCACACGAATTCCTTCTCATAACTGGATGCAAAGAATCTTACATACCGATTCGCTAACTATCTCCTCTCTCTTTCCCCTCTTTTTTTGTACACATCCCATTGGTCACCACCCACCATCTGGTGCTATTCGCCATCTCTTCGAGACAGACAAACAGATAGAGCACAGTGAGAGAAAGAGAGAGAGAATTGTGCGAGAGAGATGGCAATGGCGACTGCGCTTCTCCGAAGACTCTCTCAATCTGGCGCGAGGAGGCAACCCTACTCTTTGACCTCCCTTTACTACTTGGTCCCTCTCCTCTCTCTCTCTATCAACCCCTCATTTAATTCTCCACCTTTTTCTCATTTAATTGACTCCATATCGCATTTAGTGATTCAAAGGTGGTTATATTATATCTATTCTGATATGAAGATTGTTGTTTGATGTCTTTTTTCGCAGACTTCATTGCCCAACGAAGCTGTCTACCAGAAGTCTCCCGTTACTGTATTATTCTCTTTGGATGAAAAATTTATCTTAGTTTTTTTGCCTTTTGTTTTTTTTTTCTCTAGAATGATATTTTTTTAACTGTATTCCAGTGGCCGAAGCAATTAAACTCGCCACTTGAAGAAGTTGATCCTGAGATCGCTGATATTATTGAATTAGAGAAAGCTAGGCAATGGAAGGTATTATTTATATTTCTCATTTCTTATTTTTCTAGATTTTGTTAAATACATCTTTTAATGTTAAGTTGGGATATCTATAATAAAAGAGAATATTTGTTACCGTCTACGCAGAACTTCCAATGATAATTTCAAAAAATAAATTTGTACAGCCATCCTGCTATGCATTACATGTTATGTACAATATAGTACAATAAAATATTGTAAAATCTGATGACAGGGCCTAGAGTTGATACCTTCAGAGAATTTTACCTCTCTGTCAGTGATGCAAGCTGTTGGATCTGTCATGACCAACAAGTACAGCGAGGGATACCCCGGTGCAAGATACTATGGTGGCAATGAGTAAGATTACAATTCCAACTCGAGTCATCATCCTTAAAACCTCTTTTTTATTAAAAAAACAATAATCCGATTTTAGGTATATCGATATGGCCGAGTCACTGTGTCAAAAGAGAGCATTGGAGGCCTTCCGTCTGGATCCTGCAAAGTGGGGAGGTAACGCATTTTGAGTTTGATTCTATACTTAAATTTTCAAAGCCAACTTAAAGTACCTAATTCAATCTTAGGGAGACTATTGTGGTAATTTCTTGTTTTTCCATTAACTTATATCAGTGAATGTGCAACCTCTTTCTGGTTCACCATCAAACTTTCATGTATATACTGCACTTTTGAAGCCTCATGAACGAATTATGGCACTTGATCTGCCTCATGGTGGCCATCTATCTCATGGTTACCAGGTATATCAATCAATTATTGTTCTTATATAAGTAAAAAAAAAAAAGTTGTTCTTTTGGTTCTTCAGATCATTAACTATAGTAATAACTTATAAATGATAATTTTGGTTAATTTTTTCAGACTGATACTAAGAAGATATCGGCAGTTTCAATATTTTTTGAGACGATGCCTTATAGACTAAATGAGAGCACTGGCTACATTGATTATGATCAGGTTATCTTCCTCAACTCAAATCATTGCAAAGTTTTGTCCTCTTGAACTCCAATGGTCAACTATTCTCAATTTTTCCCTCAATGAACAGTTGGAGAAGAGTGCAACTCTCTTTAGGCCGAAGCTGATAGTGGCCGGAGCCAGTGCATACTCCCGTCTATATGACTATGCGCGCATTCGCAAGGCAAGTCTCTATTACTTTTCTAACATATTGGAACCGTATACTCTGTAGTTGAGCCATGTTTTAAAAATAAACATATAGGTGTGAATTAGGTCAACTTTCATGGGTCACGACTTTCTTCAAATGGTTTTATGCTATAATGCAATGGATGCCCAAAAATTTTGGGCATTGTTGTCTTAATTACAAAAACTGTGAAAAATGGATATATGAAAAAGATATTTGGACTGATTGATTATGACTGGGGTATTTTTGGACAGGTGTGTGACAAACAGAAGGCCATACTGCTTGCTGACATGGCACACATCAGTGGTCTGGTCGCAGCTGATGTCATCCCATCTCCATTTGATTATGCTGATGTTGTGACGACCACGACCCACAAGTCCCTCCGTGGTCCCCGAGGGGCTATGATCTTCTATCGAAAGGGTCTCAAGGAGGTCAATAAGAAAGGTGTCGAGGTTAGTAAACCCTGATTTTGACTGATTGTCCTAGGTTGAGCTGACCAATTTGACACTGTTTAATGGGTTGGGCCGTTGGGCAATTAATGATTTTCCTTTTTGGTGTGTGTATTGTGCGACATACTGACATTAATGATTAAGGCATAGACAACTACAACAACAAAGTTTTTAGTCCCAGACAAGTTGGAGGTAGGCTAGAAATGAAACCCAAAGATCAAAGTCATCAAAATCGCAAAAAAGGTTAAAATAATACTAGTTGTTGTAGTAAATATGGTCCAAATAGTTTGGTAAATAAATTAATAAAAATAATAATTGATGTAAATTGAACTATTATCATATTTATTAATTAGTTTATTTTCTTGATTGAACAAAGGTCTTTTATGACTATGAAGACAAGATAAATGCTGCTGTCTTTCCTGGTCTTCAAGGTGGACCCCACAACCATACCATTACTGGATTGGCTGTTGCTCTCAAACAGGTTCCATGTTTTCTACCTCTATTTATCAGACTAAATTACATTATAACCAGCAAGCTAGATTATTTTCTTTTTCTTGCTTCAAATTGTGCAAGAGTGCTTTGGTCATCTGGTCTTGAGGTGACAATGATGGCATTTTGGATTAAACTTTTGTATTGTAAACATCTTTAATTTGTACAAAGACAAAAAGAACAAATCAAGACTGATAGAAGGCAGCTGTTTTGGGGAGGAATTTTAGAGAAGAGCGATCAATTGTTACTTGTCTCTGACTTACCTGAATTAGTTTACTATCTGGGAGTATGCACCTCATCTGTTCCATAGTATGTTTGAATTATCAACCTCAGTTTTCCTTTGATCACATTGTAATAGGCTGCATCCCCAGAATTCAGGGCATATCAAGAACAGGTGCTCAGCAATTGTGCCAAATTTGCTGAGGTAAGGATCCATTATTTTAAAATTTTTTCCTCTTTTTAACCTTTTTTTTTTTTAAATTTACTGCTGGAGATGCCAAAATGTTTATTCTGACAAAAAACCTATGCAGTCCTTGGTTGCCAAAGGCTATGAACTTGTATCTGGTGGCACAGATAACCACTTGGTTCTAGTCAATCTCAAGAACAAGGTATTGTTAAGTTTTTAGCTTCCTACTTGGTTCTAATTTATTTCATTTGAACTTGCAACTTTAAAGTTTCTTACTCAAGTACTGTAACAGGGAATAGATGGATCAAGAGTAGAGAAGGTTATGGAGATGGTGCATATTGCAGCTAATAAGAACACTGTACCTGGCGACGTCTCTGCTATGGTCCCAGGAGGCATCCGAATGGGTATAATCAAGTTTCTTTTTGTAACTTGCGTTTTTTTCTGATAGTAAAACTTCCAAAATATATATACAGTTTTTTTCAATTTTACGAAAAAATGTCAGGTACCCCTGCTCTAACTTCACGGGGATTTGTCGAAGATGACTTTGCCAAAGTAGCTGACTTTTTTGATGCTGCTGTTGGTCTTGCTGTCTCAATCAAGGGTCAAACCCAAGGTTCTATTTTATTAATTATTATATTTATTTTGAGACTTTTTACAATCAACGGATATCCCCTTATATGCCAAACACCATTTTTTATGTTTCAAATGGAAGAGAAATGACATAATTGTTATGTATTTACAAGCTATCTTTCTTCGGCAAATTTATGCATATTGCCTTGTTTGTCTCAATATAATTCCAAATTTCCAATTACTAATAAAGTAATATTTCAGAATTGGTGTTCGTAATTCCAGCGAAGATGATCACTTACATTGTGTCCTGTATTTGGTGTTAATGGCTCCAGTATACGTCCTTATTTTTTATCATTGTGCAAAATTGGTGTTGCTGTTTGGTAACACTTATTCCAGTGTCCTTGTTACTTGGCGGACATATTTGCAAATGCCAGAAAAGCCATCTGTGCTTTGCAGGACCCACACATACTCATACATTGATACTCATATCAAAATCCTCTGTAATTTTACCTTTTTGATCATCGAAAAGTCCAAAACATTTTAAGTCATTGTATGTTTGGTATTAATCTTTAATTATATCTTATACTTTGGTACAAGCAGGAACAAAGCTAAAGGATTTCTTGGCCACCATCGAGTTGAGTGAGGCAATCCAGGCCGAAATCAAAAAGCTTCGTCATGATGTTGAGGAGTATGCAAAGCAATTCCCCACTATTGGATTTGAGAAAGAGACCATGAAATACAAGAACTGAACTGCTATGTAGCAATTATACTCTGTTGATCAAGGTACTTGACAAAAACTGAAAACTAAATTTTAAGTTTTATCATCGAACTCTAATTAAGGCTTTAATGTCAAGTCCAATCTGACCTGTACAAAAAGACTTGTTTACTGCCTGATGGTACTTGTGTGGTTGGTCAGAGAATACTTCATCTTGGCAACCAATACTTTGTTCATATCAAACTAATGCAATTGGCATTTTCAACAAGAACGCCACAGGGCCTGTAAAAGTTCTACTAATGTATGGTTCAGATTTCAATAGTATTATTAGTTGGGTTGTTTACTTTTACTTTCGCTTCCTATAAACCAATGAAAGGAAATTAGTAATGTTTTTGTTTTACCTTAAGATCAGAAATTTAGTCTGATGATAAAGAAATAGCCTTTGCTACTCGTGGGTTATATTATATATATAATATAATACATTAAATTTTGTGGGCGCTTGGAACTATTGTGGGTCTTTCAGTCATTCACTGCAAAAGCATTTTAAATGGTGATTGATGAGCATTGAACTGGCGGGGCTATAAAAAAGGGAATCTGGAATCCATGGGCATATCCTATTGCAAAATATTAGATTCCCATTTATAAATATATTTTGGCTGATGCATTTTTCTTTGCTTCATTCTAGAAGAGAAGCTGGGGTGCTGATGGTGCTATATTGCCGGAGTTGTAAGAGATTAATATGCAAAGACTTGTAATTGTGCATATATTAATTAGACACTTCACTATTAGTTACTCAGGCAGATGAATAAATTCGCTCTTTTTGTTTTATTAGAAAGCTCTTTTATGTGTAACTTGGCTAAATGGGGGGGAACGATATAACAACTATCAATGATTATATTTCAAAGAAATACAAAATGGCCTGAGGAAAGAAACAAAAAGAAAAATAACTGTTGAACGCCTGTGGCGTTCTTATTTTGAGCCTTAAAAGGCTGCATTTTTACAAGTTCCTCGCACATTTGGTACTGATACTTAACAACGAAAATTGAACAACTGGAAACTAGTCTGAGGTCTTTTATTCGTGGAGAAAAAATGTGATGGAGCTTATGAAGAAGGTTTCATCTCTGCTTTGATAGCTAGAACAAGCTGGTCATATGCTATTCCCCATGCATTTTTCATCTCCTCATTCCACATATCTGGAACCGCCTCCTTTATTGTCTCAAAAAGCGCAAACCTCGTTACCTGATGTATGATCAAATATTTCACTTATCACACTTGAAAGATGTCCGTTGTATATGAAAGTAAATTGCCAAATGCCAATAGATTACCTCAAACTGTGCATCAAAAACTCCGGCATTGTGGTGAACTGTACCAAGCTTCTGAAGGGTTGTCTCTCTGACAGTGATCTTTCCAGTTTTACGCAACTGAGCTGCAGCCTCACATGTCTGTGTTTAAATCAGGGTTCAGTTAACAATTACAAGATTAAAATATAGTCTGTGTGCGCGTGTGTGTGTGCGAGACAGAGAGAGAGAGAGAGATACCATGACAAAGACAGCCATGGAGTGAGACTTGAGCTTGCTATTCTTGTTAAGCGGCACAGTGGAGTTGCGCAAAAACGAAAATTGCTGGGTAGAAGATGGCGATATTTCAAATATCCTGTCACCAAATTGAAGAAAGCCAATATTTATTTCTGAAAAAACATTTTTGAAATAAAATAGAAATCCTTTTGAGAAGCGAGAAATTCAATACTTGAGAAAGAACTTGAGTCCCAAATCAGCTGCATCTTTCTTCATCACAGCCCATGACTTCAGAATCAACGCCTCTTGCTCTTCTGCGAAGTCTACAGTAGCCATTGCTAAAATGCTAATTAGCTTGTCACTTTAACTTGTGATTTGTTTTGGGATGATGGAGCTGTGCAAATTTCACCAAATATATATAATAGAGAAGAAGCTTGAACACAACTTTAGGTGAGCTAATTCTACATGCATGCATCTTCGCTTGGTGGTGTATGTTTTGCCCTTTGGAAGAAACGAAGAGGTAAGATAAGATGAAGAAAGCAAGTGTCAAAAGGACATCTCTTGTGGGACTAAAACCATGTGCCGTAGACTCCAGCCATCCATTGGTTTACGAGACTGCTCAGACTCGAGAGTCGAGACGTAGAAAATTTGAAATAAGGTTATTTAATCGATTGGTGCCAGGTAGCCGGTACGATAATTGCTTGATTGGGTTTCTCGAACGTAATTTGGATGCAGGGAAACGGAAGGATTATTATTTTATGATGATGATGATGATGTCGTTTTTACTTATTCCCTCGATTCATAAATATTCAGCAAAGCAGTTTCCCAGACAGCAAGTTGTTTTTTAGGGACGGAATCTTTGACGAGACGATTATTTGACAACTTTGGTAATATGTTTAAATAAATTAATATAAATGGATTTAAATAAGAAAAAAAACATTATGCGTGTATTAATGAATATCATGTTAGTATTATCGTATCGGATGTGCGGAGATACGTCGAAAAGTTAGAATACGACTGTATATATAAAATAATAAAAATAATTTTAAAATAATATTTTTTTATTAAAAAAATTAATTTATATTAAAAGTAATATATTGTATGCAACACTGGCCATGTGACTCAGTGGGGGCACACAAGTTTAGGGTGCCATTAAATGCTACGACTTTATTTTTTCGTTAATATTTAAAATTTTAAAAATGTAAATTTCGAATCTAAACCGTTGATCTTCTTCGTTTTAACGAGCGATGCATTTTCATATAAGCTTTATAAAATTTTGAGGTAATTTGATACTTGATCCAGTGGTCAAACCATGAACGTATTATAATTAATCTAGTTAATCATATTCGTTCATATTTTAACCTTTCGATCGAGTATCAAATCAACTTCAAATTTTATAAAACTTATACAAAAATGCATCACTCGTTAAAAAGAAGAAGATCAACGGTTTAGATTGGACATCTATATTTTAAAATTTAAAAAAAATAATGAAAAAGTAAAGTTATGACATCCTAAACTTGTGGCACCAGAACCTCCTCGTGAATAAATGATCGTTTAGATACTTTGAGAAGAAAGCATGCATGAAGTAGTTTTTTTTTTTTCCAATTTTTTGTATTGCTCTTTTACCGGACAGTAAGTCTTAAAAACCCATCTTTTATAAAAAATAAAAAAAGTTTCAAAAACCCATCACCTAAATAACGAGAAGTTACAAAATGACTGATTTTCAGTGAGTAAATTTTTTCGGAAGTCACTAAAGTTTATACGTTGTCCAAATTTAGTCACTAAACTTTAATTTGTCCTCCCAGAACCAGTAATCTTCGATTTTGTCCGAATTTAGTCATTCCGTCAGGATCCCAATATTTGTCGTCTAATTCTTCACGTTAGGTGCAAAAATTGGATACGTGAATAAAAAACTATCCCCTTAAACCTACCTCTGTCTCTCTCTTCGTGATTTTCTCAGACCAAATAGCAACCAAATGTAATTGAGGGTTTGAGAAGTAAATCGCAACCAGATCTCCTCTCTCCACTGAACCCTATCACAAGTTCTCTCATAACCCTCTCCATCTTCGTTCCTCAAAGCCTCTCCTTCTTCGTCCCTCACCCAAGAAATATCGCAAGTTCTGTAGAGGTCAGTCGATCAGACTTGTTGCGTCTTGGTAGAGGCTGAGAGAGAAATCGAGAGTAGATGAGAAGGCCATGCTAGTTGGGTTTTGGTACAGAGCGAAATGGAGAGAGGAGAGGAGAGGGGTTTGTCAACAGTAGGGTTTGGAGTGGATTGAGAGAGAGAGAGGAAAAGAGATGCGGGTCTGATTTAGATCGGGTTCAAAAGGGGTTAGGGTTCGAATGGGTTTGAGTCCGATCAAGAGAGTTATTTGATTCACGTCTCCAATTTTTGCACCTAACTCATGAATTAGACGGCAAATATTGGGATCCTGACGGAATGACTAAATTCGGACAAAATCGAAGATTAATGGTTCTGGAAGGACAAATTAAAATTTAGTGACTAAATTTGGACAACGTATAAACGTTAGTGACTTCCGAAAAAATTTACTCGATTTCCAGTCTACCTTTTTGAAGCATTTTACGGTGCACAAAAATTAATTATTATTTTAGAAAATATAAACAATTCCCCAGCCATTTGATTAAGAAATCATCAAGGACTATATCAACACCACTATAACTAATGTTAGCATCGAATTTCTTCTCATTCCTAGTAACTTTTCTGTACAAACTTGAACAAGCAAAACCCTGTTAAGAAAAAAAGAAAGAAAGAAACATAAAGGATACATTTTTAAACTAAATAGCTTGAAAAGTTGCTACTTCTCTCAATATAAGGTATCTAAAGGTCAAATTGTGAGGCATCCATTCAATGATTCTTCGAGATCTCCCTCTATCGCAATTTTGCAAAATCACCCTTAAACTTTGAGGAAGGAAACATTCTATCATATCTAACAAGCCTTCCAAGTTTAGGTTGGCATCTTTTGCATAGCACCCAAGCAATCTTGGCAAAAGCATGCAATGCTCCTTTCTTATACAAATTCTAGATCTGATGTACTCTTCTTTCGCAATTTCCAACTGGTGGTACACCCTTTTAGGATTATATATTCGAACCTGTATTAATTTTTGTTTCAAAAAATGTTACGCGAGTAATTATCAAATTTCTGAAAGAATATTTATAGTTGAATGGTCAGTGATACATTCAACAAAACTTGTACAACCAGATTAATTTTTGCACAAATTAATAATTGGGTTTGTAAAATAGGGATTGATCTTACTGCGGGATCAGAATGACTTCCGAAGCAGAGTGAAAAGTGGAGAAGAGGCTCTTGGTGATCAACTGGAAAGCATAGCCACTCTTCCATTTCCTTGCTTTTAGCCCTTCCATACAGTAATAGCTTGAGCCACTGGAAATAGAAAAATGATGCACTTTTGACTTGTAAGAGAAAGATCAGTTTATAAATTGATTAGTATAATATACAAATTAAATTACACGAGGATTCCGGTGCCACAAGTTGCCACAATCCTCCTTTGCATTTATGTTTCAAAATCCAAAAACAAAATAACAAATTCAAACTGTTTACCTTATTCTTTCCAATAAATTGTATAATATTTTTTAGTTCGTCTTCTAAAAGATGAGTCCGTAAAACAAACTAATCAAGTTAACTGTATAGAACAACAAGAGAGACAATTTGGATTTACCAATTGAATTTAACATTTTGTAATTGAATGGGAAAAAAAAGATTGAGGTAGCTCTCAGCACTATAACTCTTCTCTAACTACAAATTCTATACTTGTTCAGTCAGGTAATTTAATGGAAAAAAAAAATTGTGGTAGCTCTTAGCACTACAACTGTTTCTCTAACTAAAAAATTTTACAGCAAGACTTACAAGTACCTGTCCAGTCAGGTTTTTGGAGTATCCCAAAATCTGGCTTTTAACTATCTCTGCATTAACTTTTTGTCCTTTTATCTCATATGCTACCTGAGAATAACAATATATATTAGCCACCTATCAGAATTTGTTAGAATTACGATCTAAATTCCCTTAGGGCCCAAGGGCTTGTATCTTATTTGTAGTATGTATATGGACTAAAGAAGGTATAGAATGAACTTCTCATTTTGACAGAAAACTCTTCTTCTTCTTCTTACAATTTTTCCCAAATCTTAAAAACCCTGACAAATTTTACATAATTCACTCTTGTTTTGTATTTACCTTACTGACTGACTCGAGCCTCTTTTTGTTATTGTGTAAATTACCTCCATCCAGATGAGCCTGAAAATTGATAAATTATGATAACAAAATTTAGTATCTAATTGGATGTTGTAAGGAAGAGCATTTACTGCATTTGGTTTCAAGTCTGTCAGGTCTAGTACCAGTATACTTTGGTATACAGATTAAAGTAAAAAAAGAGAGAAGAAATTGTTACATGCATAATCATGGCGTTATGTACATTTATCCAGAAGGCAAGCCTTTCTTCCTTCATCAGTCCAGCCGGATCAACCATTTCTAGCCTGTCGACTAGTGATCTGACACCAACAAATAAGAACAAAATGTTGCATCTACTTAGCCAGAATAAGGAGGAAACACAAAGCAAGGAAAAGTTGCATTATATAGGAAGTATCAGATAGAACCATTAGTTCCAAGCCTAGAAGCAAGAATATCAACGTTTGTTAACTGTGCAAATAGCACTCAGTTATGTGGCAACAACTGAGTAAAATGCCCTTAAATTTTAAAATTTATTACCCAACTAAATTCAAGACATCTATAGAAAACATTAATTTTCACCACAGGGATCAAAAACACTTTTATGTGTAAAATGACAAGATAGAACCTTATTTGCAAAAGAAGAAAAAGAAAAAGAAGACAATGTGATGGTCATATATACTCACCTGTATTGTTGCAACAAATCTTCCACCTCTTGAGGCCTGTGATAGACCTCACCCAAAGATGATACCTCATAAAACAAATTGTGGGGCCCGGTAAAATCTTTTATTGCATCATTTATAACACCAATACCATCCATGCATGAGAACTCAGTAGAGCATGTTGCCCTTTTTGATTGGGGGCTCCAAATATCGCCCACATAATTTGAAGAAAAAGCACTCACAGATGAAAAAGATGAACATGGGGAAGATGAAGAGAAGCCACGGTAAGTTCCAGAATTATATTTATTGTTGTTGCAGTTACTGTGGTCTTTCAATTTGTAATATATTGTACCCATGCACCGTACCAGTTCTTCGGATATTTTATTGGGGGTTAGGGTAACATGGTCTGATACTCTCGCGCCAAGATGCTGTGCCAGGCTTACAATTACTGACGAATCCATCATATCTTGCTTATCCTGTTAGTAAAGTAGACTTTTCTAAGCATCATTATGTAAAACATAGCAGAGCTGTCCTTTAAATCAATTCAAATTCACATTTAGTATATTTGACTTTATGGTTTGTGAAAACACTGAATGGACAATAAATAAACAGACAGAACGTGAAAAAAGAACAGTATGTCGCTATGTGCAATTAATTTTGAGAACAGGTGACAGGTCGTATAGGTGGTTTTTGGTGTTCAAAGTTCTTGTATCCATTTACTCAGGTTGTCACTATTATGGTTTAAGCAATTTCACATTAGAATTGTTCACCAGAGTCACATGTTTCATTTGGGCTATTTGGTTTCAGATCAGGTTAGGTTAATAGTTTTGGGTTTGGATCAATTGGAGTGGAAATACATGTCATTATCATGATAAAAATTTAATTTGGACCTGCAGCTGTATTTTGTCAGCCCAGACTGAAGTACTCTGTCACATTCAGCAGGCCAATCATTAGGTTGGATTGCTTGTTTCAGTCAAGGGGCAGTATCAGTTTTGGATTGCTATAATTCTGGTCAAGCAAAGCTCAGTTCTACTTGGAGTGTGATTGATAAAATTCTGGTTGTATACAGACTTTAAAAATATTTGGGGTCAGTTAAGATTGAGTTTGAGAGAGGTCAGATTTTTCTAGCTCCAAATTTAGGATTAACCAAATCATTTTAAAATTTAGGCAGAACTGTAGGAGGCAAAAACAGGTTACAATAGTACCTCTTGAAAAGTAGATAATTTAACATAAAAATGTTAACAGGTTACAATAGTACCTCTTGAAAAGTCAAAGGGGAGGTATAACAAGGCTTGAGAGCCCTTAGGTTCTTCTCAGCAGGAGAAACCCTAGCTGAACCAACTGAAAGATGCAACAGGGATGAATGGCTCCGGCCGAGGATATGTTGCTTTTCCCTTGGTCTCACTGACACAGGGATCGTGGGCCCGTTTAGCAGTCCTGTGTCTGACTTCCGTGGCAAGGTCATTCTGTTTGACTGGACATATCTAGCTTGTCTTGTATTGGATGAGGCATCAGATGTTACTTGTGAGCTGGCTGATGACGGCATAAGGTCGGCATGAGGAGTTTGAAGGGTTGAAGTGGGAATATGTTGCATGAAAGCTTTTCGGTACATAGAGAGGAGGTGTTGTTCCAAGTACATCACCTCTAGCTCCAGTATTGCAATATCCTTTATCATTTCCTTTGTTGACTGATACAAATAAAAATTTCACTTGGTGAGTTCAAATAGACTGGTTTGTGCAAAGTGTACCCAATACTTTAGTGTATTTACCATGGACACCTAATTTAGAGCTATTGGCCAGTAACATCCAATAATTAAAAATAGACTAGACAAATATGTTATTTGCAACAAACAGCATGCTGAAAATGATTCCAAGCATCAGAATTTTTAGTTGTTAGTTGCGAATATGAGTGCATATATTAAAGCAATTGTACAGACAACTTGAATAATCATATTGACCAAATTATTGTTGAAGTACGTACCAGTTCTTGTTTTGGTCTAAAATTATTTCCTACTGAAGTCCCAAAAGTTATTTTTAGTTGATAAGTCAATGGAAATCCTAGTAATTGCTGATATGAGAATGAGCCATCTTGGGAGAAAAAAAATTCCAACAAAAGCCAACACAGAAATGTTTATATTATATGAGGGGAAAGTGCCGGCTATCACATCGACCATTTGTGCAGTTACTGTTTTAACAAAAAATGAAAAAGCTAAATAGGGGAATGAGATCTCACATTAGGAATGGAGTTGTCATTCGATGAAGAACTGAAGGCATGCGATTTGTGGCCTAATGCCTTTTCAAGAGCATGCCTGACAAGGAATTGGTCATGAAGCAGTTTCTCTAATTCCTGGATCTGAAACAATAAATAAAACTTAATTTTATATTTTCCCCTAAGCTAAGAATGAAAAGATAAATATAATTTCTATAACAAAAAGTTCTGTTGTTATATGTATTTGTTTTGACCCTGGCTTGCAACCAACATGACCGGTATAGGTGGAGAATCTGTACTGATAGAGCACAACTGTTTAAAATAACACCTCATGGCCAAGGTCAGGTTTTTGTGGGGCCCTTAATCTGTACTAAACGATCTAGTGAAACCATGTTCCTAAATGTGGGTCCATTAATAATAGATAAGAAACCAAAAAGTTAATAACGCAAAAGGCAAATATATTATTAATAATGGAAACATGCATGCATATATACACGACAATAGTAAACCTTTATAATGGACATGCACTTACAAACAAAAGATGAATAATATTTTCTTTTATAGATATATATATATAATTTGGTTGTCAAACAACAGCATTACTAATAAGTAGGGTTGGAATTCATCTCCATTTGTTTTCCTAATTGAATATGAAGAAGAAACTTTAAAAACATTTGTGAATTTATAATTTGCATCACCTCTTTTTTTAATGAAGCCGGAGCTTCGCTTGTGCGGAGATTTACATCCTTTGTAGCATTATTATGCTCCATTTCTCTCACCCCCTTTGCAAACAAACCATTCAAAAATTAATAGCACCTCTAGTCCTCTCATGTAGCTCCAAAAAAGGTTAAAAACATATTGTCAAAAATAATACTAAAAACCTATGGTTAATTTGGGATGTGACAAATTATCGTACCTGTAGACGAGAAGCAGAGCTTTTAATTCTCCGATCAGAATCACTGTAATTAGAAGTACACGCAATAAAACAACCCCGACTAAGAATCTTTACAAGAGCTTCGATAATTTCATTGTTTATTTTGGTTACTGGATTCCACAAGAACAAGAAGAGAAACAAAAATAGAATACAAAAAAGAAGAAATTTGACGCGATGACAGATACTATTGAAAGTTTAAAACAAACTCCTATTCATTCCATAATATCTGCTATAGCACATTTTTAAAGTTCTAAAGGAAAGGAAAAGAACTTACCTTAGAGAGCGCTTGTGCTTTGTTTGAATAGAAGAAACACTAGAACTAGCTTCCTCCATTGCTGGTTCAAGCGTTAAAAACAAGGCTAGATAACAGCAGCCCGAAGAAGAGCAAACCCACTAAAAAAAAGTGTAACGACTTCATATAAGAAAGTAGAAAACAACTAAAGGAAAAGGATTTGGTGAAAGAAGCCTTTTAAACAAAAGAGTTGGTGAGCAGATCAACTGATTATTACAAAATAATTACCTTTTTTTTCACACAGAAAGTGCCTTTCCAATAGAGGTTTCTATTTTGCTTCCCGGGAAAAACCAATTGCCAATTGCCAGCTTTGGGTATTAAAATGGCTTTAACTTTTTACATTGACACCTTTAGAAAGTTGACAATTTCTTTATTAAGGACAGATATTTTGCACATTGTGCCCTTTGTAAGATATGCATTCAATATCTACCCTTATCTTTTCTAAAATGACCAACAGTGAGAATTAGCCAATAACACCACTATAATTATAACGCTGTCTAGATTGTTGATTCAAGAATGGGGATAGTTAATAGCATAAGTATAATTGTAGTTTATATTAAAAATCAATAGGTCAAATCCAAAATATAAATTGTTAAATAAAATACATTTAAGGAAAGATGGCATGGAGTTTGACTATTATATTATTTTTTGAGTTTGAATCTATTGAACATGGAAAATTTAACAAAGCTTTTCTCAAATTGACTTAATTTAAATTATTCATGCAAGTTGAATGTTAATATAATTAGATCATGCCGTTAAATATAAATAGTTACGAATTTTTGAACACTTAATGGTTTATTTTACTACCGTAAATACTATGTCATTTTATTGCTTGTTTGTATGTATGATGTAAATGAAGTATATATTACATTTCAAATACCAAAATTTATTTATTAATATTTTTGAAATTATGAATATGTTCTTTTTTTCCCCCAATGTAATGAGTAATTGTTTGATTATTTATTATTTTTTCAATAGTTTTGTGTAATTACAAAACAAAGTAATGATGATAATACGGACAACATGTAACACTTGTGAATTGATACAGTAGTAACGAGAAAACGCCAGAATTCACTACTTTTATAAGTTTTAAATATTCTGAAATTTGCCAGCCCCGCTTCTTTACAATAGGTAAATGACATACACACATGTTGTTAATTTGTAAGGGCCAATACGTAAATATTTGAGCATTTTTGTCAAAGCACTACGGGGGTGTTTGTTTGTGACTTAAAGGGTGCATAACTTAAGTTATGTATCCTTAAGTCACCAAATACCTCTTACATAAGATGTCTTAAGGGTACATAAGTTATGCAACCTAAATAGGTTGCATAAGTTATGCACCGATCCCCTTTAATTTTTTTTCCAACAATACCCTTTAGAAATAATTAATAATAATAATTAATAATCTATAATAATTAATAAATAATAATATTTAATAAGTAATAATAACTATAAAAAAATCATAATTAGTAATAAATATTAATTATTATAATAAATAAATAATAATATATAACAAGTAATAATAATAATTAATAAACAATATTGATTTATTATTAAATAATTAATAATATTTATATTATTTAATTAAACATAATTAATAATATTTCATAATAATAAAATGATTTCTTATTATCATTAATAATTAATTTTTATAATAATTAATAATTAAAAATTAATTAATATTAATTAATAAATAATAATACTTAATAAGTAACAATAATTATTAAAAAAATCATAATTAATAACAACGATTAATTATTATAATTAATAATATTTAACAAGTAATATCAATTATTAATAATAATGATTTAAGAATAATAATTAATTGAAGATAATTAATCAATAATAATTTTTATTATAAAATAAATAATAATATTTATAATATTTAATTAAAAGTAATTATTAATATTTCATAATAGTAAAAATGATTTATTATCATCATTAATAATTAATTTTATTTTATTTTATTATCATCATTAATAATTAATTATCTTCATTATTATCATCATTAATAATTAATGTTTCCTACGTGTACTGTTTCCTTTATTTTATTTTATTTTTTTTCCTTATTTAGACACACAAGCACTTTACGTTTTACTGCGAGAAAGTAAAACAATACCATATCAATTTAAGCACCTTTTCACCAATAATATTATCTTAATTAATTGAATTAGACAGTCTCCTCTTTGAAATATTTTTGAAACTCCTTCTAAAAATAAATTTAAGATATAAATTGCTCTTCAAATTAACATATAAAAAAAATTTGGCTCTTCCGATGCCTTGTAATATATGATCGTGAACGATGTTAAGATTTAAAATTAAGGTTTTTATAAAACACAACAACCTAACAAGCAAACCAAAAATGCAGTATATTGAAAGACCTTTAATTTCGTCAATAACAATTTAAAAGCTTTAAATGTGCAGCAATTATCAATGCTTGGTTTTTACAAAAAAAAAAAAAAAAAAATTATCATTGTTTGGTTAGTTAACCAGGTTGTGGAGGGGCCCATGGCACATAATATATGAGGAATCTGTACCGACAAAAAGGGGCAATTTTTTATTATTTATTTTTACATAGCAAATACATGGACCTTGGTTCAGCTAAAAACACCCATGTACTTCGCATGTGGTTGTTGCATTTTCTTCTTGCTTTAATACATCTGCGTTATCGCTAACCTTAATTAATCGGTATCTCGCATGGAGGGAGGATCGGATTCTCCCCGGTTTGTACGGACAGTAGAAAAATGTTGGACAGATACATATTTAGTTCCGAAATTTTGAAATAACTAAAAACTACTTGAGGGACTAAATCTACGCCTTCAGATTATGCATATTTTGAAACAATGAGTTAAACATAATATTAAAATATGAGTTAAACATAATATTCAAATCAATACATTCTCACAATTTCTTTATCAATGAAAACAAATACCTTAAATTTGCTTACATAATCTATAACATGTTAACCGTGAATCAAATATTGGAGACGATCCGACACCAAAAGATGGCAAAAGTTTTTTTCTTCTCGTGCTAGGCGAAGAAGTGTGTCGGATTGTCAGATTAGCAGGTGGGAGCAGTAACCACACCTAAGCAGTCGTAAAACAAGCCAAAAAAATTTTGTATCTCTAGTACTGAACTGAATAATAACTGGGATTTGTCCTTGCAAAGTGTCAGACACTTGATCTGTGCTCTCGATTTTCTGAGAGGAGGATGGTCCAATTTCCATGGTACTGAGAACACACTAATTAATCATTTAATTAAGAGGTTTAGACTAAAAACAGTCATGTTTGACGGATGAAACCGTGAGTTACGATTATATCTCAATTTTAAAGGTTCTAATGGTTAATCCGAACATTCAATATGTTCTCCATATTGAAATCTCATTGGAGGTCAAATTTTATATTTTTCTGAATTTTTTACTATTTTTTTAATTTTAAAAAAAATATAATTATTGAAGGATCTAGAATTGTTTAGATTAAAATTTTTGTAAAATATAAAAAAAATATTAAAAAAATTCAGAAAAATATAAAATTTGGTGTCCAATGAAATTTTAATTTGGAGAACAAATTGAACGAATCGGGTCGACTATTAGAATCATAAAAATTGAAATTTGACGTAACTGACGGTCTTATATATCAGTCGACTCTTTAATTAATTATAGAGATGTTTTGATCTCAAATAGTCCTTGCGTCTCCTCTATCCTGTTTGACATTATATGGTAGAGATTGACCTGAGATTACTTTTCCAGGTGTGCTACTGATTGAATTAAATAATTTATGATAGATGCCCACTGCCCAGGAGAAGACAAGACCTTTACAGTTAATTACAATTGGAGATGATATTGAAAGTTTAAGATGATATTTGGCTTGGCTCCTTGCATGAGCTTCCTTTTCTATTTAAACAGATAGTTTTTGTCTTTTTTTCCCCCTCGGGAAGCAGATAATTGTTTTCACCCTCCAATTTAAACCTCAACAATTCTTTTTTTTTTTTTGAGATGAGGAGAGTTTCAATACTAACACTTTAGCTGTCCCCAAATGTCAGCATTCTATTATTTTTAGTTATTTTTTTAAATTTAAAATTGCAACGTCAAATTCAAACCGTTCATCTTATTTAATCTAACGACCGATGCATTTTCATATAAGTTTTGTAAATTTTAGAGTTTATTTGATACTCCATTAAAGGGTAAAACATAGACGTATTAGAATGAATTTATCATACTTAATAAGGTTCGTTTATTTTTCTACTTTTTGATGAAGTACCAAATAAACTTTAAATTTTACAAAACTTATATGAAAGCGTCGGTGGTTAGATTAAATAAGATGAACGGTTTGGATTTGAAGTTGCAATTTTAAATTTTGAAAAAAAATAACTATAACTAATTAATGGAATGTTGATATTTGAGGGCAACCAAAATATTAGCATTGGAACCCTCCTCAAAGTGAGGTTTAAATACTACTGTTCTATCGTTGTATGTTATTGGAATTTATTTCGTTAGCCACCTTAATAGAAAATAATAAGTTGTTTTGAGGGTCTTATGTGAAAAAATTGATAGAAAAAATAGTATATTTAATAGAAAATAATACTTAAATTCTTCAAACTCAAAAGGTACAAGTGACAACAAACAATCAGTTGTAAATAAAAAGAAAAAATTAACAGGGAGAATCAGAGATTGGTTTATGAACTTAAAAATGCCAAATCGATTCTCAAATTTTCATTTGCACTAAATTAGTCCTTAAACTTCAAAAATTTAATTTAGGACACATTTGGATGCACACCAAATAGCCCTATTCATAGGCCTGGGCACGTTTGGATTCATGGTGAATAGACATGAATAGGCATATTCATGAATAAGTTTTGTGAATATATTACATTGAGAATAGGCATATTCATGAATATGAGAGGATGTTTGGATGCAAAAAGGAGAATAAGATTGTTTGGTAGCTAATTTTTTAATATTAAATGAAGGTTATGGGTTTCTATTTCAACATTTTGCTAGAATATCTATTCACATGTGAATAGGCCTATTCATTCTATTCACGAGTTGTTTGGATGACCACTATTCATACTATTCATGAATAAGCCTATTCACATGCCATCCAAATGCACCCAGAGTGAATAGTTACCATCCAGACATCTTGTGAAAAAGGTGAATAGCCCTATTCGTGGGTGAATATGTATTCCAAAAGATTGTTGAAATTGAAATGCATATACACTATCTTCAAAATAGAATGTTTAAAAATATCATTTTATTATTTACCTTTATCTTTATTCTTAGGCCCCATTACAAACAACATTTTCCGATTTATAGATAGCTTATTCTTCATAATTCTCTATTCACAATCCTTATTCATGAAATGCTTATTCACATATATTCATTATTCTTATTCATAATTGATACAAACTTTGAAAATATAACAAAGCTTTTCCGTGAATTTATATTTACACTATATTTCAATTTTTTTTAAATAATTAAATTAGAAGGATTAATTTAGTTGACCTGCGAAAAATGACATGATTGTTTCAGTATTTTCTTTTTTTGTCCGAAAGTTCAACGATAATTATGCTTATGCACAACTAAAAGCTCACGGAAGCTCATGACTAACTTAATTTTTCTTCTGCAATTGGAAGCTCATGAACCAATTTATTATTTTTCTCATAATTTTAGGAACCAACACCTGAATTTTGCTATAGGAGTGTGTTGTTTGGAATCCGCCACAGCTGATCAAACAATTAATTTTATATATGGGTGTGTTTGGATAGGTGTGGGAAGAAGGGAAGAAGGGAATAAGTGAGAAGAAGTATTGGGAAATGTGTAACTTTGTGAAGAATTTGGATTGTTTATAATTTTTTTTCTTCTTCTTCCTTCTTCTTCTTCTTTCTTCCAACGATCCAAACGCACCCTATATAGAGAGAGATGTGGGCTAAAGTGTCATAGATGGCAATGCCATAGATATATTGTTTGAGTCATTTTTTAAAGATCTAAAATTCAATTAGTCGATCCAAACCGTTCAAATTGATCACCATATTGAAATACCATTGGAGAGCAAATTTTACATTTTTTTTGGATTTTTTTTTGCTATTTATTTTGATATGTTCAAATTGGAGGGTCTGAAATACTTCAATTATAACGTTTTTTTTAAATATCATAATAAATAGCAAAAAAATTCGAAAAAATGTAAAATTTGGTCTCCAATGATATTTTAATATGATGAATAACTTGAACGGTTCGGATTGAGCATTTGAATTTTGGATCTAGAAAAACGACTCTATGACACGAGACCCTCTGTGCCATCTATGGCACATTAGCCATTTATGGCACATTATCCATTTATGGCACATTAGCCACTCTCTCTCTCTCTCTATATATATAATTACAGATGTATTTTCTATATAAATTGTATTAAATTTGATGTAATTTGAAAATCAACATCAATGGAGTGTTTTCTAAAAATAAAGTTTTGACGGCGCTTGATCGATTAAAAAAGAATCCCATATTCCATCAAAATTTATGCACATCCTATCAAATTAAAAATAACATATAAATAATTCGATATTTTAATTTTGATAACAGTCTTGTCAAATTTCATAGATATCAACTATTCTTATTTGCAATGATAATTGTGCGTAAACAAATTTGTTAGCATAAAATAAATATCCTTGACTATATATGCCGATTTTCGAGACGGATTGTGTATATTGTATGGGAATTTCATCTTTCTTAAATATATCTTTTATGGCAAATTTAATATGTCATTTTCAAATTGCACAGAGAATCATGTGAGGAACAGTAACTCTGTTTCAAGACCTGCCTTCTTTTGGGTAAGTAAAAGAACCAGACAGAGAGATCTCAGAGTACCCGTGGCCTTGGTTTTCAGTACCAATACCAGCAGCTGGACCTTTTAAAGGGCTTTTCCGATTTTGAGTGCTGGTATTCAAGTCAATTTAATGGTACAAAAGGGTCAATATATTGGAATTAACATACACTGATCCATGTCTCAGGTCAATGATATTAAAGGCCTACAGTGGCATTAGAAGCCAACAAATGAGGCTGTTTGAATAGGACAAAAGTGTGATATGAGCGGAAATGGAAATACACACAAACTAAATTACCGTTTGTCAGTGACGACGACGAGGTCTTCCTAAAATTTTCTAAAGGTTTGGCATTCTTGAACCTTTTTGAAAGGAATCGACATATATTCTTTTGAAAAATAAATATACGTCAAGCCTCTTGAGAACCAAAGAGCCGTTTGGATCGCTTAGGAATAAGAGGAATAGTCTCTTTCTAAACGAAAATTTATTTCTAACAATCTAAACTCTTCACAAAGTTACACACTTTCTAATATTTTTCTCCTAGGAATAGGTTATTCCTCTTATTCCTAAGCGATCCAAATGGCCCCCAAGATAATAACAAGTTTAAGTACAAATTACTTGAAACAATACCAACATCCATAAATATTTCTTTAACAAAAGTATCATTGAGCATAATATTTTAAACCTAGAGGAGGCCCATGAACTTAACTATATAAATTTATTTTAATAAATTAATATATGATGAACACATTAGGGGGGCATGGCCCTTGCCAGTCTCCCTCTGTCTTCGCCACTGCTTCTACCTTACATCTTTTCTTATTGCTGGAATTCTTGCGGATAATTTATTAAAGAGGGCTTTCAACTTTAAAAAAAAAAATCAGAACTTGTAAGAGACAGAATTCTTACAAAATGGATTAATTAATTTATATGGGGTAATTTAATAAATTAAATAAATTGATGTAAGACGAGTCTGCTTTTACTATCGAAAATTTTGTGTCACGTCTACTCCGAAATAGAATGAATCTTATTGGCACCGTTTGGATGCGTTGAGAAGAAGGTAGCTAGGAAGAAGAAAGAAGGAAAAAAATAAATTATAAACAATTCAAACTCTTCACAAAGTTACACGCTTACCAATACTTATTTTCACTTCTTTCCTTCTTCCCTTCTTTCCACACCTATCCAAACAGAGCCATTAATAGGTAACTGTAATCATTCGATTCCCAACAAGTACATAGCCACAAAATGGGAAGGCAGCATTTCAAAGGAAAATGATATAGTACACACCTTCCTCAATCAAATATGATAATATTCTGCAGATGACTATTATACGAGCTGAAATCAGTGTTTTCAATACCCAGTTGGTTACTAGATATCAGGTACCGGAACAACAACAGAAACTGCAGTATCCGGTTCTACGAGAGAAAATACTGAAAATTTTCGGAATATACTGAGAAATATTAGATTTCGATCACCAGGATGGTAGAGGTGTCGGTATGGTATTGAAAATATTGTCTGAAATACATATTGTATTACAAAATTATGAACAGCTATGATTGATCAGGATTAAAATTATACTTAAAATATATGATATGCACAGAATACTCCGATTTTTTTTTTATAGAAAATACGGTTGATTATAATAGAAGAGAAAAACAAGAAGTTGCTCAGTCAAGCAAGGTGAAGGAGCGATGAATATATTGTGGTTGATCTATGTGCCTCCGCAAACCTTAAATTTATAATATAATAAGATCGTTGAATATTCACCACCACAATGAATAATGCATTTCCCCCTTGCAAATTAATAATTCATTTTGCCCGTCAAGTGTATAATAAACAAAAGATCCTGTACCTGATGTAATGAAGTGCAATTCTGTAATTTAAAGGAGAGGTCAAGGTCTTGTGAAGTCCAATAGTTAACTAATAGATGTCAGCCATTATACCTAGGCCTGCCAACGGAAACAAAAAAACGTTATGCCGTTCCGTTTGCTGAAACGAAACGGTAAACGGTACAGATATTTGTTTCATTTTCTTAATGAAACGATAAACGGAACATGAAATGGAACAGTTTAACGTGTTTTTGTACATGCCGTTTAGCGAAATCATTTCGTTTAGTAAGTGGAACGGTAAACGGTAGCGAAATCCATTTCGTTTCGTTAACGGAACGGTAAACGAAACACCCCATTCCGTGTCCGTTTACCAAGTTAATCAGGTCTGATTATACCCCGGGAAAAAAATTAGAATCGAAGTTGACCTGGTCAACAATTTGAAATTTGCTGTCATTTTTAATGGCTCCGTTTGGATGGTTAAAGAATAAGGAAGGAATAAGAAATTATGGAAGAAAAGAAAATATTGGGAAGTGGAAATAGTGGAAAGACGTTATTCCAGAAATAAGAAATGTTATTTGGATGGTGTGTTAGTAATAAGCAATGGTGTGAAAAGAAATGTTGTTTGGATACCTAGGAAGAAAATATTCTTAGGGGGCTCCGTTTGGATGGTGTGGGAATAAGAGGAATAAGAGAAAAAGTATTGGAAAGTGTGTAACTTTGTGAAGAGTTTGGATTGTTTATAATAAATTTGGGAGTAGGAAGAAGCTATTTTCTTATTCCCTCACTTATCCAAACACAGCCATATGAAGAAGTTATTCTTCCTATTCATTTTCCATCTAAACGGAGCCAATAAAATCAGATAGCATAGGACTTAATATACACAAACAAAAATGACAGATTGCAGTGTTCAGCGAAAATTGCTTCTTAAACCTTTTTCCGGCGAGCACTTTTTAGAAAAAGTACTGAAGATAGTTATCATATGAATATGGTTTGTTCTACTAATAAGCTAACGTTAGCATTTTAATCGAAATTCTAAGGATTTACATTTTTTTTCCAAATATCTGAATGATAAATTCAAATCGTGTAATGCGATCAATGTATCCAAATTCTCTAGAAAATCAAAATGCAATGTTCTTTTTAGATTCTTGAAAGATGATCTATTTTGGTATACGTACATAAAATGGAATTACTTAAAATCATCCATCTTCGATGTCATTCCATCATTCCCTCCCCAATGTCTTTTAATTTTTTTTCATTTTTAAAATACTTGTCTAGCATTATCCCTCATCCTTTTCGTTGTCTTTAATCCTCATCCAGTGTGTATTCTCCCCTTCTGTTCTTAGTTCTTACGCTTTTCTCCCTCTTTCCATCTCATGGGAACCCTACCCTTGCATAAAATATTATTAACTGTACTGAGAACTAGGACTTTTAGTTTACAGAACCAAGACAATTACTTTACAGAATTAGGACTATTAGAAAAATAATAATTACTATCCTAAAAGTTATTAATAAACCTGAAAAATATTATTGACTGTTATGGTAACTAGGACAATTAGTTTATAAAATCAAGATAATTAAGAAAATAATACTAACTATACTGGAAAAAAATAATTATCCTTGAAAATATTATCGATTGTTGTTTTGAAAACTATGACAATTAAATTTTATCTGGAAAATTAGCATTAGAAAAAAAATAGAAAAATAATATATGAGGGAAGGAGGGGTAGGTTAGGAGGTTGGCATGAGGTTGGGGAGGAAGGAAAAACTAGGTGCTAAGAAAAGAACTGGAGTACAATAAAATTAGAATGGATATTAGTGTTGATCCAAAAATAGAAAGAGAAAATGCGTGGGATTAGTGTGATCGAGGGTATAAACCTAGGTCAAACAAAAATAACCTTGTTTACTCGACTAGACGTTCGTAGTAAAGCAAAGGTGTCGATCCCACAGAGATGGTGATGAATACTAATCCTATTTGTTCGCTAAAGCTAGACAATAAAAGTTTAGAAAAGAATTGGTGCTACAAACTAAAAGGCGAAATGAAATTGATGCAAGTGCAAGAATGAAAGTGATGAAAAATAGTTTAAAAGAATATTTTTGGGATTTTAAAGGGTTTAAAATATGATAATAAATGTGCCTTAGGGTTCGATTTCACCTTGATCTGGTCACAGAGTCACAAGACTTAGCACTGTCGTATTCAGCCTTGCTAATTCGGTCCGAATTCCGGACCGAATTCCACTGTGTAAATGCTGTGGTTTACTCTTTTGTTGATTTATTCAAGCCAAAGGTCTATCTAGCCAAACCTAACTCCCTAACCCTCCGCTTTCGCCTATTGGGTACGGTATTTGGAATGGGATCTAGTGTTAAACAACCTTCATCGAGTGCATTGCACCCCCAACTTTCGTTGTTCGGTGGACCTACTCGAGTTTACCAATGATTTTCTGCGAGATATCTAACCTAGACTTTCGCCTAACTAGAAGTGTTTACTTTTGATTACTAACTGGTCGACTTTCGCCATTGACCTACCTGGAAATACTAGTGAAGGTTCAGTTATTATAATGAGTTGATGTCTCAAACAAGTGCGGCCATACACAAGCAGAGCAACACAAGTAATAATAAACACAAAACACGAGCAAATCAATAAAACTCCCAAAGGTAATTGGTTTCGTCCATCAACAAGACAAGCAAACCAAGCAAACCAAATTCTAGGCTACATCTATCCCTAAAGCAACAAAGATCTAACCTATCATGCTAATAAAACAAGATACAAACTCTATGACAATAATAAATAAGAGAAAATGAAGAGATACAACAATATCCAGGTTTACTCCTATTTGAATCAAGTCCGAAGCCGTGGTTGGGTTGAATCTAACGCTGTCGCGCCTAGAACTGCTCCCAAATCGCTACCATGGTCGAGTGATGGTGGAGAGGTGGTGGAAATCCCACGCCTTTCGGCGTGAGAACGGTGCTGAGAGGTGGAAGATTGGTGGCTGCTGATGGATAATGGTGGATTCCCCTTCCTCAAGCAAGAATAAACTTAATATAGACTCCTCTCTGGCCCCTTGACAGGTTGGGAACGTTTTCCCTTGATTAAGGCCGAAATTGGGGCCTTCCCATAAGAGAAAACACCTCAGGAATACAGCTGGAAACCTTCCCTGTATAGCAATTCGGACCGAATTCTAGACAATTCGGTCCGAATTAGCTTCTCTGTAATTTTCTGTGACGTAATTCGGTCCGAATTGATGCTAATTCGGTCCGAATTCCTGTGCCAGCATTGCGCACCAATAGTATTTTGAGCATACTTTCTTCATCCGGGCTACGATTGAGGTGATTCAAAGATCGCCGGAAGGCTTACAATGAGCTCTACAATGATATTGCTTCCATTTAGCTATTTGATTCTCTTAAATCTACCATTTTATGCAATGATTATGCGTAATCCACCAAATTCCTACAAAACAAGTCAAATTCCACGGCAGTATCCAATCTCGCCAAACAAATAGAAAAACAAGATAATATCACAGTTTTAGTCACAATTTCGATGTAAAGTCTGGCCAAAATATCAGTATAAATACGAGATATCAAATCCCCCCAAACTTAAAAGTTGCTTGTCCTCAAGCAAAACTCAAAACTTAGAAGAAATGACAAGACTTAGACTTACCATCGAAATTGAAATTGGAGTTAGGAATTTAATTTAGTGCACAGTTCAGATTGACTTTGATTCATGCTTTTCTAGAAATGCTCAATTGGGGTTCTCAAACTAGGGCTAAGTTTGTTTTGGTCTCATCCAAGCAGCTCTTGGTCCTAAGAAAACCTTGACCGAGGGTTAAGGGTCATAGCTTCTATTCATTTAACCACAAAGCAAATCCGAGTTTATTCACCCGTTCATTCCCATGACTCGAAAGGTTTTGCAAAAGAATTTTGTCAAATCTAGAAATCTTATAGTGAACCCATCTCAAAACAGTTTAGAATTTCAACAATTTTAATTCTGCAAGTCGAGTCGTGGGGCTTTGCACCCTAGAGGATTAAGTGCGAATCATTGACTTCGAGAAAGCTACTGGTACATGTCGCACCAGTGGGTTTGGTCTAGTTTCTTTTGCAATTTATTTGTTACGGTTCACTATGGGACTAGCCGGAACTACCCAATCGTCCTCGAGAGCTTTGAGGTATCGATTACTGACAACCCGCAACTACCCCCACCCTCCAAACTTTGCTACTGGCACATGTCGCGCCAGGGAGGTCGGTTCGGTTTTTACACAATTTTTGCTTACTAGCTCCGCCCCCAAAATTTGTGGTTGAGTTGGTGGAAAGAGGTCTCCACGCTCCTCGTTTTCACAACTATTTAAATTTGTCCAATTTAAGGTTGCTTGTTGGTGATTCAAGCGTTAAAAATAATTTCCAGCAAGACATGGTTCACTTTACAATTTCTAAGATCAACAAAATCTTTTGGGATAATTAGTTTCATGCCATTGTGAATTTTATCAATTAGGAAAATGCCATTCTTAAATTGCTAATTAAATTTATGCCATTATAAAATTGCTAAAATTAGTTTATGCCACTATTTCTCCATAAACATACTAAATTATAAAAATGCCATTACCAAATTTGTCATTATTTTTCTTTAATGACCAAATTAACCCCCAACTAAAAACAAACCCGTAAATGGTGATCAAGCACCTTCTAGCAAGAAAAGAAGGTTATTATATTTAGATATTTTTGACGTGTCTATTTCATAGAATGAACTTCTCATTAAATAATTACTATTACTATAGGAAATTTCCAAGTACATTAAGACCTCCAAGATCAGTTGAGGGACGCAACATGTCACAGAGGGAAGAGAATGAAGCATGATACGCTTACATGAATGATTTTATGATATTTGAAAAATTAGTATTTAAATTTTTTGAAAAAAATACTTAGGAATTTTATAGTGGCAAAAAAATAATTTGTTATTTAGTGATGGCATATCTCTAATTTTAAATATTTGCAGTGGCATAAATCTAAATCACCCAAATCTTTTTCAAAAGCAAGCGATTTCACAAGTCCGTTCACTCGACGAAAGATTTTAGTTTTGACTAACTCGTGTTCAAACGACTCTTAAGCAACCAAGTTTTAGACCCAAATACCCTCAATTTTGAAATTCTTCTGCCCATTGGTACTATAACAAATTCAAAACATCTCAACAACGAAAGTTTTTGAAATCCAAGACAAGATTTGAGAAAAGAAAATAAACACCGAGTTTTTGCAATGAATCAGTGTCAAGAAGAGCTTAGCTATGCATAAAATCAAGTTCCCAACCCTCAAAAACAGTTTAGAAACAACCGCGACTCAGTTCAGGAAAATCAGGAAGGAATTCAGACCGAATTAGAGGTTCTGTTGAAAAACTGGGAAGCAATTCGGACCGAATTCGTGGCTCTGTCAAAGAAAAGTTGGCAATTCGGACCGAATTCAGCTTCTGTTTTGCAAAAAAATTTCAGAAAACAAGCGTTTTGACGGATTTTTCAAGAGAATAAGGGCTTGTTTCGTTTTTCGTTTTTTCCTCACCCCCCAAACTTAAATAAGGCATTGTCCTCAATGCAACACAGAGAAAAATAAAAATAGGAGGGAAAAAGGAAACCAACCGGATCAAAGCGTGTTTCTCGACATGAGTTCAGCACTGTTTGGCATTGGGGCAGCGACAAGGCAATCGAGATACTCAACTAAGTTTCTTGTGGCATGCAACTCGTATGAGGTCGTGCGTGGGTCGTGTGTTTTTTTTTTGTTGCTCAACCCATGGTGCTCTAGTGAAAGTTGCAAGTAGGACATCCACAACGAATCAAAACCTGCATATCCCACAATGAAATTCAGACCAACCATGAGAGATATTTTATTATTATGTTTTTTTCTACAAAAAAACCATGAGAGATATCCCACAATGAAATTCAGACCAACCATGAGAGATATTTTATTATTATGTTTTTTTCTACAACAAAAAAAAATAATAAAATAGAAAAATAATAAAGAAAAATTTCTTGGGTTGCCTCCCAAGAAGCGCTTGTTTTAGGTCTCGAGCTTGACCACCTCTCAATTTTATCCTATCTTCACTTTACGTCCGTTGAAAGCATCGTAGTTCTTCCAAAAATGAATGAGCGAGATTCTTGAAAAATGCTTGGTGTTCTCCTTCGTGGTTGTGTGCATGGTTGGTCCGATTATGATGCGATACTTGATTTGCGGATTGCTACCTTTCATCGCATCGATATTCTCCAAGCATTTCTCAAGTTGAGGGCTCAAGTCGAATTTGGTGAACTTGTCATTTGTCACGTCGGATGCCTCGACTCTGAGAGGGTTATCACCATCTTTCTTCTTCTCAGATTCATCAATAACGGAGACTATTGGAGGATCCTTCAATTCCAACTCATTAGATTTTTCAATATAAGTTAATCTAAGTGGAATGAAAATTGGAGAGACATTAGGCGGAGGTGCTACATACTTTGGTTCTACAATTTTCTCTTGTTTTTCATTTGTTTCAAATTGTATGTCATCATCACTATTAGTCTCATAGCAAATTGCAATTTCTTTTAGAGAACTAAAACTTTCTAATTCTTCATTACCTTGCAATGTCATTTTATCATTTTGGTCATCTTGTGATTTATATGAGGAACACGTTTCGTGGGTAATTTCATTCTCAAGCATCCAAGTTTCTAGTTGTGTGGCATATTTGTCAAGATTGTTGAACTTAGATGCTATGGAATTCATTTCTCTAACAATTTCCTCATTTAGCTTTGTTTTATAGGCCATAAAATCATAAAGGAATAATTCATCACTTGACATTTGCAAAGGTAATTGAGAACTATAAGTTTCAGAAAAGAAAGTTGACCTAGAGTCATGTCGAGATATTGATCTTTCACTATAACAAGAGAAACAAGAGTTATTAGTCAAACCATAGTTGTATGCACTGTGTGTGGGTCTTGTGCCATGGCGTTCAGCTTGCCATGTGGCCGAATGAGAAGCCGAGTGCACACCCAAGTGCTTATTTCGTGCGACCGGTGGTGCTATTGCACCTGCATGTCTCGTGCCATAGTGTCCTTTCCCAAGTACTGCGCTTATTTTGTTGTTCACCACATCAACTTGATGTCTTAGTCGAGCCATAGAAAATTCGGTTCTCGTCATTTCATGTGGTGCATGTTCCATTTGATAAGTGCAAGGGTCATGGTGCTCACTCCAATTGTCCTCCATATCTTGATCAAATTCCTGAAAAGAGTGAAACATGGTGACATAAGTGAAAATTTTTTTTTTGATAAAAAAATCTAGCCTTTAGCTACTAAAATAAGGAATTAATATCATGCTACCATCCCCGGCAACGGCGCCATTTTGATCGAGGGTATAAATCTAGGTCAAACAAAAATAACCTTGTTTACTCGACTAGACGTTCGTAGTAAAACAAAGGTGTCGATCCCACAGAGATAGTGATGAATACTAATCCTATTTGTTCGCTAAAGCTAGACAATAAAAGTTTAGAAAAGAATTGGTGCTACAAACTAAAAGGCGAAATGAAATTGATGCAAGTGCAAGAATGAAAGTGATGAAAAATAGTTTAAAAGAATATTTTTGGGATTTTAAAGGGTTTAAAATATGATAATAAATGTGCCTTAGGGTTCGATTTCACCTTGATCTGGTCACAGAGTCACAAGACTTAGCACTGTCGTATTCAGCCTTGCTAATTCGGTCCGAATTCCGGACCGAATTCCACTGTGTAAATGCTGTGGTTTACTCTTTTGTTGATTTATTCAAGCCAAAGGTCCATCTAGCCAAACCTAACTCCCTAACCCTCCGCTTTCGCCTATTGGGTACGGTATTTGGAATGGGATCTAGTGTTAAACAACCTTCATCGAGTGCATTGCACCCCCAACTTTCATTGTTCGGTGGACCTACTCTAGTTTACCAATGATTTTCTGCGAGATATCTAACCTAGACTTTCGCCTAACTAGAAGTGTTTAATTTTGATTACTAACTGGTCGACTTTCGCCATTGACCTACCTCGAAATACTAGTGAAAGTTTCAGTTATTATAATGAGTTGATGTCTCAAACAAGTGCGGCCGTACACAAGCAGAGCAACACAAGTAATAATAAACACAAAACACGAGCAAATCAATAAAACTCCCAAAGGTAATTGGTTTCGTCCATCAACAAGACAAGCAAACCAAGCAAACCAAATTCTAGGCTACATCTATCCCTAAAGCAACAAAGATCTAACATATCATGCTAATAAAACAAGATACAAACTCTATGACAAGAATAAATAAGAGAAAAGGAAGAGATACAACAATATCCAGATTTACTCCTATTTGAATCAAGTCCGAAGCCGTGGTTGGGTTGAATCTAACGCTGTCGCGCCTAGAACTGCTCCCAAATCGCTACCATGGTCGAGTGATGGTGGAGAGGTGGTGGAAATCCCACGCCTTTCGGCGTGAGAACGGTGCTGAGAGGTGGAAGATTGGTGGCTGCTGATGGATAATGGTGGATTCCCCTTCCTCAAGCAAGAATAAACTTAATATAGACTCCTCTCTGGCCCCTTGACAGGTTGGGAACGTTTTCCCTTGATTAAGGCCGAAATTGGGGCCTTCCCATAAGAGAAAACACCTCAGGAATACAGCTGGAAACCTTCCCTGTATAGCAATTCGGACCGAATTCCAGACAATTCGGTCCGAATTAGCTTCTCTGTAATTTTCTGTGACGTAATTCGGTCCGAATTGATGCTAATTCGGTCCGAATTCCTGTGCCAGCATTGCGCACCAATAGTATTTTGAGCATACTTTCTTCATCCGGGCTCCGATTGAGGTGATTCAAAGATCGCCGGAAAGCTTACAATGAGCTCTACAATGATATTGCTTCCATTTAGCTATTTGATTCTCTTAAATCTACCATTTTATGCAATGATTATGCGTGATCCACCAAATTCCTACAAGACAAGTCAAATTCCACGGCAGTATCCAATCTTGCCAAACAAATAGAAAAACAAGATAATATCACGGTTTTAGTCACAATTTCGATATAAAGTCTGGCCAAAATATCAGTATAAATACGAGATATCATAGTGTTCTAAATACATGTCGTGTCGTGTCAAACACGTCCGTGTCCGATCATTTGTCGTGCCGTGTCGTGTCTAAATTCTAAGAGATGGACACGACACGTCTAAGGACACGGCACGCCTCGTGTCCTCGTATCGTGTCATGTCGTGTCTTTTTTAAACGCGTCGTACCGTGTTGTGTTTGAACACAATTGAATTTCATAAAATATAATTAAATACTTATGTTTATGGGTGAATTAGACATTCAAACTATAAAATTATCCTTAAAAAATAGACAATATAAGGATTTTTCTTATTATTTCGTAATATTACTATTTTTGATCCTGATTATAACTTGTTATGTCTCTTAGGTTGTGTCGTGCCATGTCTCGTGCAGTGTCGTGCCGTTTTTCGTGCCGTGTCGTGTCGTGTCGTGTCTAGACAATTCGCGTGTCGTGCCGTGCCGTGTCTATTCCATCAAAGTTGGACACGACACACTACACGCTTAAGTTCTCGTGCCGTGCCGTGTCCGTATTTTACCGTGTCGTACCACCTCTGTACCGTGTCATGCCGTGCCGTGTTCAGACACGCCGTGTTTTTTTTAGAACACTACGTGGGATGATGGAAATGAAGAATATTAGAAGGATCTATATCAGGCCTGATTTTTTTTTTTTTTGCTGATTTACCAATTTAGAATATTTTGTAAAAATCTGACAAAGAAAATACTATAAGTATTCAACAATATTTATATTTTATTTTCTGCAAAGAAATTATTCATCACATTAAATAGTTTAGATCAATTGTTGAAGCATGATAATTAAAATTTAGACCGTTATCATTTAGCTAAAAATTACAACATAAATATAAATATATATTAAACTCCGATAAAGATTTCATTCTAGATTGTCAAAATAGATCATTGGCTATTTGGCTGGTGCTAAAAGATAAATTAATTGGATTCACGTTTTTTTTTGTTCCAAGTTGAAACAAGGAAAATAACAATTCTGTACATCAATAGGTAAAGAAATTGTCGCTCAAAAAAAATTTAGATGAGAAAATATCAAATTTATGAATGCATTAATTATTTTAACCGACAAAAATTTGTATTATGTTGAGAAAGGTCTATGGCTCGTCTGGACTTGCCCGACAGAAAATGCCAACATGAAACTACCATACAAGCAATTGTTAGGTCATTATTATTGTTGTTCCGCACGTTTTTTAATTTTCCATATTATTTAAAAATAAAAAATAATTAGATTTATGTCACTCTGAAAATTAGCTAATTAAATTACAAATTAGATTTATACCATCATCAAATTGTTTAAATTAGATATATGTCATTATCTCTTTCCAAAACAGATTCAATTCTAAAAATACCATCCTGAATTCTCTTAATATTTCTAAAAATTCCCAAACTACCCTTATTAATTAACAAACCTAAGTAAAAGGCACAGAGGCAAGGAGAAAAACGTTGGAACAAAAAATTATTTACTAAATTGCCAAAGTGTATTTCTTCATAATTTGCTAAATTAAAAATGACGTTCAAAGGCTCCCTTTATAAAATATAAATAATAATACACATAAAATGGGAAATATATATAATTGTATGGTTAAATAAAGTTTGGTCCATTAGATTGACCTTACAAATCATTCTATAACAAAACTCATTTTAATTAATTTATAATAACATAAAACTAATTTGTCATTTAGTGATATGGTATTTTTAAATTCAAATTTTTTTATAGTGGTATAAAACTAAATTGTAGTTTAATAATGGCATTTTTGTAATTTCAGATTTTAATAGTGGCATAAAATTAATTTGTCATTTAGTAGTGGCATTTTTCTAATTTCAAATTTTTATAGTGGAATATTTAAAATGGCAAAATTGGTAAATCAATTTGTCGATGACATAAAAGTAATTTTTACTATTTTATAATGGCATAAATCTAATTTATCATTTAGTGATGACATTTTACTAATTTCAAATTTTCACAATGGCATAAATCTAATTAACCGTTAAGAATATCAAGATTTTTTAACATACATGAATCTAAATGATCTAAATTATGGAAAATTAAATTTACATACATGAATCTTGAAAAAGAGCTTTCATAGTATTGGAAAAAAAAATCATTTGTAAACTTATTTGTATCTAAACGTTCATATCTGACTACCCAAATATAAATAATGTTTGTATTGATTCATATGACATAGGATTTTTCATAGCTTATGCAAATTCAACTATTTGTGAAAACATCGGTATATTTATTCTTCTGGAAGTCGATATTCTCTCCAAATTGGCCTTTTTTGATCTACCGTTGTTTCAATTGGAACTTCAAAGTTTAAACTTTAAAGGGATTAAACCTTCAAAAAAAAAAACTTTAAAGGGATTAGCCAAACCAATTTTGATATTTTGAACAAAGGCAAAGTCGCAAATTTTTGGAGATTTAATATTGCTTGGGTTAAATTCTCAAGTAATTGCTCGGTTTTTTGCAATAGATACCAGAATTTAACCAGAAAGTTCATAAAAAGATACTTATATGTTTATAAAAGAAAAAAAAAATCATTGATTTGAAGTTTCAACAGACACAATAAGAGAGTTTGGATTATTTTACATCACAAAATTAAAATGCAGCCACTACACAAATCGGTTCTTCTGTTTGTCATAGAATCCGTTGCCCAATTAGAATTGGCTTCTCTAGTTTGGCTCCATGCCATAACCGAAACAATTATAGGTCACGCCCATGTGTGACCTTATCTCTTGTAATATATATGGATCGACGTTGTGGGCGAGTACAGCTTTTTTATCATAATAATAATAGTAATAATCATTATGGCGGTGATGATGATAACTTATTATTAGTATTATTATTATTGTGCGGGAAAGTAGTGTTAGCTGTTAGAAAATGAAAAATAATATAATTATAATTCAATTGGTTTTAATAATCAGACATTGAAAACATACATAATAATTGTTTAACCACAGAATAAAATTAAAATGAAATCCGATTAATTTTATAATAACCTACTTCATTATCAAAAGAATTAAATATAAAGCATAATATTTACCAATTAGTGCCTGAACAAATAGAGCTGTCTTGATCTGTCAGTGACCTTAGTACTGTGCAATGCAAAACTCATGCTGTTACTGTGTTACAACTTACAAGAGAGCAGATTAAGCGCTTGGAATAAAATTTCTGTTTCCCGGGAAGGGAAAAGGATAAATAAGTCCTGTTGTGATTGAAAATCTAACAAGATGTTTGGAAATCCCAATCATCTATGAAATTTATATACTCTAACATGATGTGCCGCGAGGCACAAAAAATTTATAACCGACTATTATTGCATAATTAAATTAATTAATTTTGCAGATGGTTCAACCTAGGTTATTTATTGCCTATAAATTTCTTGCATCAAGTTTTGTGTGATTGCACCTCAATGGGCACCACTCATCCACAGTTGTAATATGTAACTGAACTCACAGGACCCAAGCCTCTGATCCTAAACCAGTGTTTCTATTAAGAGAGATTGAAAGTAGGGAAAAAAAAACAACAACAATAACAACATGGGATTTATTTTAGAGTTTTTGTGCGTAAGCCTTTTGTTTATGATAAATTTCTAGGTTTAGAAGGTCAGAACAGTTGTCTGAGAGTATTTGTTATTTGATTAACCAACAACTTTGGGATAATAAATACACCACTGACAGACATGCTCGAGGTTTCATGTGCTCGCCTTCCCTAGTAAGAAATTATAGGTCTGATTCCAAAAAAAAAAAAAAGAAATTATAGTAGGTGAGGTCTTTGTAAGTAGGAAAAAATATATATCCAGTTTACGTACGTGCCCCTATGATGTTGTAATTTGCAAAATTATGTTCCAAATATGGAATATGCATAGCAAGGTCTTATATATTTATATATTAAAAAAAAAGTAATGCTAGAGTCAAATACGTTTGACGTCAAATGCGATTCTAGTCTCACCTATTAAAATTTCAAATGCTGATTCAAAATGCTCAATATGATCTTTATATTGAAATTATCTTGAAGACCAAATTTTACAATTCTTCAAAATTTTTAACCATTTTTTTCGGATTTTTTAAAATTGGAGGGTCTCGAATTAATTAGATTGAAGATTTTCTAAAATTCAAAATAAATAGTTAAAAAATTGAAAAATATATATATAATTTGAACTCTGAGGAGGCTTTATTATGGAGAATACATGGAGCGGTTCAAATTTTCCATTGTAATATCGAAAATTGAGTTTCGATCATGTTTGACAGGCTCAAGCGTCAAACACATTTGACTTTAACATTATTTAAAATTTAAAAATAAATAAGCCAGAATTTTACGATTACTTGGCAAGCACTGAAACACTCTCCGTTTGTTTGGTAAGCACTGTGCCACAAGTTTGTGTGGATTATTACCTCGAAGGAGAAAATATTTAGGGGGAATCAAAATTGCTTGGATTTGCAAGGAAAAATTATGTACGTATGACACAATTTGTTAATTATGATCATGAAAGAAAGTCATACACAAAGATGCTCATAGTCACAGGTAATCCAACCGGAGAAACTAATAATTTTTTTGAAACTAACTTAATTAATGAATTTAGATGTACTTTGCTTGGGCAATTGGGCTTTTAGTAGCTTCTCTATCTAGACTGTCTTATTTCAGCAAGGTCAAACGACTCCAAGACCTATGTTTTGTTTGTACTGCACGTCTGCACCCGCCTGTTATTTGTTTTCGATTATTTGAAAATGAAACAACTGAAAAAAAATTCAATGCAAGTTGACCTCTGTTCAGAATTTCAGAACGAGAAAAGAAGCACTGTACTTGAGACTTTTTTTTTTTTAAGAAAGAGGGAGGTTTTGTCATTCAACTTTTTTGAAATTAAAAGTGCATGCTGTACTTGAGACTTTTAAAAAATTAAAAAAGATAAAAAATAAAGGGTGAACATATATTGGTTCAGCAACAAATATTATGGGTTTAATTTTAAAAATCATTGAAAAAGATTTAAACGACGAAGTGTAGCTATACACGAATTATGTAGTTTTTGTTCCATGTTTATAAATTTCTAACTCATTTTGAATATAATAAAAAATTAAAACATATTGCATATAAGTAAATCAAAATGACTTCCGATTTCCAAATAATTATTTTCAACCCAAAACATTAGACATTTTGAATCCAAACTAATGATTCGTGAAGTGTCAAGATTAATAAATAGAAATTATCGTTTGAAATAGATTCGACATATTTTGAAATTTAAGTACATTAGTTCTTTGATGATCTTAAATCCACCCAGCTATATTCCCCAAAGATCTGAAATCGTGTTAAAGTTCTAATATGTAATAACGCTAGTCTTAGGACTTTGGGCTGCAGATGATTCACTCTCCCTAGGTGCATGTCTGCTAGTGATTGGTCATTAATTGCCGGGTTATTTATTTCATTTGGTAAAATCAATAAAGACATTTTGGAGGAGTGCCACAATCAAGGCGTACTCATTTTAATACAAAGCTATTGGATTCTTCTAGACCAGGAACTGATGCTTCTTCATTTGAGTTATCATTCCAACTTTGTGTTAGAGATATGTCCTAGAAGCCAATCTTACTAGGCTACTTCTATAGTTTATGTTATTGATGATTTCAGATCATTTGTTCTTTGATTTAATCGTTGACAGTTCATTCAGGTTGAGGATCTGAATTATAGATCACTGTTATTCATTTAGTAGTAAATGACAACGATAAATCTGAAAAGTCCATAATCTTGATAATTAACGGAGAACATTAGTTATCAATAAGATTAGTATGCAGATTAAGTGATGATTAAGTTCTATAAATCATAGGTTAGGAGTAACCAACTTAATTGCATATGTATATGTTATAGAACATAGTACAGGACTGGACCCCACGAAATAAATATATGGATTGTGTTACGTGTCATTATTTATTTCGTTATGATTTTGGTTCTAAGTTTGAGATGATTATCTTTTCCACATGAGGATAGATGCTATAAATCATGTCTACCGCTGATTCCTGATAAAGGCTGCTATACGGACTAGATTTAAGTATTCTTGAATTGTGCGGGGAAAAGCTAATTATCAAGAAAACCGTATGTCCCTCATTAATTCACTTAGTGAGTGACGATATCTGTTTGGGCCCCTTGATGGAGATAGATTGTTTGCTAGCAACTGATACAATTATCTCTAGATCAAGAAACGTATAATCTGCAAGAATGACACGTTCCTATCTTGAATTATACGATGATATCGTGTGACATAAGAATCAAAATAGAGAAACATAATTGTTCTCTTATGCAGGATTGAAATTTTGTAGCTGTACACTATTTATGCGAATTGGGAATCATAACGTGTTGCTAGATACCGCTTATGACTATTGGATTTAAATAGCGATTTAATTCCATGTCCAACATAGCATAAATCCTCAAAAGGGTCACACATAATAAGGTGTTTAACCACATGTGCATTAATTGTTTATTTGCAACAATTGGTTTTGCAAAATATGATAAGTTGATTAATTAATCGTATACCGTTATGGACCGTTATGATTAATTAAGTCAATTAGATCGTATCGAAATAATTAAATGCATTGACTAATTCCATATTAATTATTAAATAGTTAATAATTAATAATAATCAACACATTTAATAAAATGAGCAAATTGGGCCTTAAATTAATTAGTTGATTTAATGCCAAATGGAAGGTGTAATAAAATGGAAGGCTATTGGGCTCAACTTGACTTGAGGCCCAACCCACAAAGGAGGTAGGTAGGTGCGGCTACCATAGGGGTATTTTGGTCCACCAAAATTTGGATGAGAGCTAGGGTATGAGGTCTATATAAAGGGGTGTTCTTTGGGAGCAAACCCTAGCCTCCACACACCTCTCTCTCTCCTTCTCTCTTTGGCCGCACCTCACCACAAGGGAAGAAAAATTTCAGAATTTTTCATTCCCTTTCTCTCTTCCACACACCACCTAGCTCATGTGTTGAGCAAGCTTTTCCACTAAATTAATTGGAGAATTAACTTGAAGAGGAAAAGCTTTGGAATTAGACACACTTCTCTCAATTACTAGCATAATTGATTTGAGAAGGTGGTTAATTCCTTAGTGGACTCGAGGCGCACGGCGTGGAGGTTCTTGGAGAGCACGCCACCGACACCAATCCGTTGGAACAAGCCTCTTGGTTGCGATACCAAGAGAGGTATACTTCCAACCATTTTTCTCGTGTGTTTGAATAACTTGTGTACTAGATCTTTTGTGTGTGATGTTCTTGGCTTAATTAACTTGTAATTAGCTAAATAAATGAAAATTACACACTTCCTAACACTTTGTCTGTAATAGTATGAATTGAAAATTTGAAATGAGACGCACCTGTTAATAAACCACAATTGTATTACGTCGTGTCAGCAGAAGGTGCTGTTTGACCTCAACTTGTAGCTTGTAAACATGCTTTTGATAAATTTATTGCAATGAACTTCAAGAGAAAAATTTGGGTTAGAGGATTGGGAAGAGCTTCTTTTTTTTGGGTGCGTTTGGATGAGAGAAGAAGAAGAGGAAGAAGGAAGATAGGAAGAAAAAAAATTATAAACAATTCAAACTCTTCACAAAGTTACACACTTCCCAATACTTCTTCCCACTTCTTCCCTTCTTCCCTTCTTCCCTTCTTCCTACACCTATCCAAACGCACCCTTTAAAAAAAAAATTGACAGCGGCTGCCAAAGGAAGGATTGGGAAGAGTTAGCATCTCATACCGTGGAAAACGTCGGGGGTCACGATTTTGGGTTTCAAACAAAAAAAAAGTCTAAGCTTTTTATTTCAAACAAGTTGGGATGGGTTAGAAATGACACCCCGACCCTGGTTATTTTTTGTATATATGGCTGAGTTTTTACGCTGGCTCGCCAAGCCTATCGCAAGCATATGGACTTGAACCCTGAATCTCTTAGAAGCGAGCCAAGTGCTCTTACCACCTGAGCTACTAGACCACAAAAAAAAATTAAATTAAAAAAATTTCGCCAATTTCTTGTTTAACAAATGGTTATTAAAAGTATTATGATTGTTAAACAAATGAAAGTCTGGGCTGGGCTCAAGAGTGAAGACAAACGTCTTGGTTCCGTATTTTTCAATAGAAACAGGCGATAAGCTGATTTAAGTATCTTAGGTTGGGATAAATTTGAACAATTTTCCAGAAGTCAGATGTAAAACATTTTGACGAACATCTAGTATAGAATGTAAAAAATGCTATTATTTGCATCAACCTGTTATAATATACTAGGATAGCAGCAAAAAGCTAATTTGCAATCTTTTTAACATTTTTAATATTTCACAAAAAGCATAAATTATTTCACGTCGCTTATGTTAGACTAAAGTATATAAACCTCTTCATTGTAAAGTATATAAACTTCATAAAAGAATAAGCGTTTCATTTGTGGCGAAGATTTAGACTAATAGTCCGATTTGTCAATTTGATTGCAAGAGGTGCGCAACTCGTGATAACATCAGAACAAGATGGCATGGCGAGCACATCTGGCAAAGACAGACTGCTTTAAACAGGATGTGAGATGCAATGGAGCACAAGCGTCTACTAGATATATCCTCCTCTAACATATAGGGATATTTAAGTATTTCCACTAACATAAGTTACTATATTTTCTATCTATTACTATAATATAAGTGAAAGAAACAGGGTCACTAATAGGTCAAGCTAGTATATATCGCATCTATTGTAGAGTGAATCTCGGTCACTTTCATTCCAAGCACCATCCTAGAGAGGTTAGGATTAAGGAAAGAAGTTACTTTTGACACTATAGTCAAAATGTTAGTGCGACTTTGTCAGAATGAGAGAGTCAAGCCCTTGGAGCAAAGCCCTGCTCTCTCCAGTCAGCCTTCTTCTGTCCTGTTAATAATCCTACAAATCACCAGAAACTCAGTTACTGTTAACAAAAGTTAGTTCATTTCTGCTTTCCCACAATTGATATTTGCCAATTTGGATACATCTCACCCATCCTGCACCCATCCAACAATTACAAAATTGGATGGTTTTAACATACACTAGTTATAACAGGTCTCATAATATTAATATACAGACCTAAAATGTTTTTATAAAACAAAAGAAATCAAGAGAGATAGAAGAGCCATCAATTTCCTCTGCCTATCATTTTTTTTTTTTTTACTTATTAAGCATAGCGATGAGCAGCACCAAAAAATTTCATGAAATCTGTAAAAATGGGGGACGCCTTTTAGTCTGAGTAGAAGCTAGGTTGTTGTTGTTCTTTGTTACTAAGATGATAGATCTGTACAGTTGCAACAAGGCCGGTCGATCAAGTGGGGGACACATTCAGATCAAAAGGGTGGGCCGCGGCAGCAGTGGTATCTGAACCTACTGCCAATCTCTCTCTCTTATGAGACGAGCAACCGCTATCATCAGAACTGGACAATCCTTGGTGAACAGGTCGTTTTCCCAGTGATGAGGACCCTATTATTTTTTTTCTTTTGTTATATCCACATGTCCAATCATAATCTTGCATGAAAAAAATAAACAAGTTTGGCTGGCTTTATCTGAGAACCTAGACTTTTCTACTTCAGCACCTTAATTGCCCAATTGAAGCAACTTTTTCCCAGCATTAGTATGGAATCTATGCTAATATGCTTTTCAACACTGATTTTGCTATGAACTACAGGGGGGAAAATATGCAATCATCAGTGAACTAAGCACTCCAAATTTTGACTGTCCACTTTCTAATAACCAAATAGGTATCAACTTACAAATCAAATGTATGACACATTAGCTCCAGTTTACAAAAGAAGTCTGTATGTCAACATTTGCTAAAATGTTTATACTCGAACACATTTTTGGACAAATTAGGACTAGGTGGCCAAGTGCTGAAGTAGTACAGTCAGCATTGGGGGGGGGGGGGGAGGGGGAATACTTTTCATATTATTTAATTCTACTTAGATTTTGAGAAATCTAAACTCCAGTGGCCTACATTTTGTACTTTTTAGGAAAAAAAAAAACTAGCCATGGAGTTCATCTGCTAATTAATTTGCTAACAGCTACACCAATTCCTAGCTTTGTAAATTTGTCCAATTTCACCTTCATGACAGAAAATGCGGCACATGACAAACTTTTTCCCTACCACACGACCAGCAAATGCAACAGAAACATTAAGTACTTCACTGATGACCAGCAAATGCAACAGAAACACGTGATGCATGCAGACAATACGGACCAAGGATTTTCTTTTTCTTACCTAGCAGTGTGATATGAACATTGCGCAGAAAATAATTATTTGCTATAATATATAAAGTGATAGTTGTAATAGAAAGCACAAAAAAGAAAAGGGTGGGGATCCATTGAACTTTGACAATCATTATTTTTAACTTATAATATTGAAATACAACACATGAAATGTGATCTATATGCTACATGCACATTATACACAATGAAATTTGATGCAAGCTTTACGTTCGTCAAATGAGTTGAAAGCTACACAAGTTGATATTTACGACCTTTGATGGAGTATCAAAATGGCATTGAACATACACGAAATTTGCATATAGAACTGATCTATGGGATTAAGAACATTTTTATCACTTTTGTCAACTTATAATTGTTTATGTGATTTGAGAAAGCATTGTCAAGGATGTCAATGGATCGTACCCATAAAATACATAAAGTATAATTAGACATACCAGCTTCAAGAAGGTTTGAATCAGAGTGAAGGCAGCTCTCCGTCTGGCTATCCTTACTAAAGTGAATGCTCTTATCAGACGACTCCCAACGAATGGAAAGCTCAGCCGCCTTCTCCAGACCTCTAGATTTGTACGGTGATATGCTGTGAGTGGAGCGTAGCGGGTATAAGAGCTCATTCTCTATGCATTGGTACCTGCATCCATTTGACATCAGAGGCTGATGTAGGCGGTTAGGACAAATTGCTCCCACCCAGCAACCCCCCCACCAATTAAAAAAAAAAAAACCTTTGAGCAATGCCCATGTATCCTAGAATCATAAAGTTTTATTTTTATAAGATAAGCACACACACTTGTTAGAAAAAAAAATACAACAAATACACCATCCTTAAGAATTCCATTTATATGATGTGCTTTCCTTCTTAGAAATATATACTTTTTGGAACCCAATACAATTTGATATACATTTAATAAAGCACAATTAATAAACTTCCTTATCTCAATCTTTAAATGATATTAATAAACATAAATAACTAATATTTGTAAAAGAATAAATAATAATTAAAATATCAGAATATTTTTAGTCATGGCTATGTTTGGCAACTTGCTCACAAACAAGAAACTGGAATTAATTCCCAGTTCTCGTTCCTTGTTCTTAGTTCCCCTATTTTGGAGAACTGGGAATTAGCCTAGTTCCTTTTCGTCACCATGTTTGGGGAACGCCGAACTAGCCTGGTTGGAATCCCTCCCAAACATAGCCATAGAAATCAAAGTTAACTTTTGCTAAGTGCAATTAACAGCTGGGCTGTTAATCATAGCAGAATGATCGTTTAAGGTAGATCAAGTTTAGGGGTTTCAAGGTTCTGTCACTGCTAAAAATTTGAAGGGGCTCGAAGGCATTAATCCATAAACTAAATTAAACAAATAACGAGAGAGAGAGAGAGAGAGCTCATACATCTTCTTGCATAGACCATCGACAATAGCAGAATAGTTGATGACCCTTCCCATGGTCTCTATGATTTTTTCATCAGATAAATCCTGATAATTTGTTTCTAGGTCACCAGAAAGCTTCTCTATATTGAATTCCAACTGCTGCTGCTGCTCCTCAAATAAGTTCTGCTTCAACTCCCTCTCCTGCCAACAAAACCCCAGTTTATTTTCTTACACAGCCAACAAACACCAAAACTCTTCCTCATTTAGCAAAACGTTAAATAAATAGACAAGTATATCAAAATAATAGAGAAACGGAAGATACCATGGGGGTCATCTCGTCCTTGAAGAGTTCATCACCAAACATGTAGTAAGCAAATGGGTATGAATAAGACAGGACACGTCTGGACCTGAAAAGGCGAACAAGTCCATTTGTGACCCAAGAATAGTCCTTTATCTTGCTGGAGTCCTTGTTCTCAGATGCAGCAATCTTAGCCTGGATAGTCTCCTTGAGGGTTGCTTCATGCTTCATTGAGTCGATGTGTGCCTTGTAACGGTTGTGGTAATGCATGTAACGGAACAGGTTCTTCCTTGCATTCTCTGTGCGCTTTGTCTGGTCCTCTGTAAACCGGCCACAGCTGTGGCCATTGATGTTTGACCATGTATGCTCCCGGCCTGTGGGCCCAGCACACAACCAGCTACAAGTGTTCAATTGAAGTGAATAAGTCACAGTTTGTTTATTTACTTTCACAATTGTTGTGTTTCTACAGTTATTGTTATGTTAATTTTCTGATTTTTATTTTAGGTTCATCAGGCTTTAATATCCTTTACATATAATCCGTACCTCCATTAATTTACTATAAAAATAAGAATAGTAAAAGAATGTGGGGGAAAAAAAGAGTTTCTGACAACATTTCAATATGAAAATCACATATTTGGATCGGCGTCAGAAGCTCAAAAATTGAGATTCATATGCACTGACCATGCAATGCATTGTGTTTTAGCCTGATCTGAGAAAATTGCTTTTTCTAACTCCGGTGAGGAAAAAAGAGCACAAAATAAAACACTATGGTTTGAACATACCAGAATGCCTGGCCACAGATACACACCACCAGATTACACCCACCATTCTTATCGACTGGCTTATGGCACTTGGGGCAAGGCTTGGTATTAACAGTGATCCAATTAACCGTTTCCGACTCGTCCCTGCACTTCTTCATCCAAAGCTCCCACATCAGGCAAGAGCATGGTGAGTGTGCCTCTTGCAAGCAAGCAAAGCAAAACTGCATCCCGCAAGTGCACTCAACCTCACATATAGCATCTCCTTTGACTCGAATAGCATTACCACAGTTAGGAACACTAGGGCACCACTTGACTGTGTTGTTATCCTCGATGTATGACTCGAGGAGGAACCGCTCAAACTTCTCTGCTAGGTCAGGGTGGTCAACGCTAACCAGCGCTCTGACGACAGATTCGTCGCATATGGTGTTGCATTTTGGGGCCATGCACTTGATCCGCCTACTAAGGCCTTCATTAATTTTTACTATGAAATGTCCTGTCCAACCTAAGATTCAAAGAAGGACATAATTATTCACTTTTATGTTCATGGAAGAACTCCTCAAATAAGTTCTAAAAGGAAAAATCTATGCCATTATTTTAGCATGCAGTTATATGGCAGCTGTTAGAGAGGTGCACCAAGAAAGTATTAACATATGGCCTGGTACCAGGCATACTAGGGTCTAGCCAGCACAGAATTCTATCCATATGTTTTCTTTAATATTTATTTTGGACAGACTATATTATTATATTAAAAGAATAAAGTAGACATAATTTAGTCCTCCATGGTGCAGACAATGGACTAGAAATAATCTAGTATGCATCCAGGCATAGTACCAGTCTAAACCGGGGATCCTTGGTATTGGTAATGGAAAACAAGAAAAAAAAGATGAACTAGAGGCTTACAGTCATTGCAAAACCGGTGGCCACAATCCATCTCGGTGGATGCATCCGGCAATACTTCTTCAAAACAAATGATGCAAGTTACGGTACCAGTCAAAGATTTCTTGCTTTTATAAAGGGTTACGCCAGCTTCCAAAAAGAGCCTATCCCTCCCTTTTTGGTCAAGGAGCTCAAATATCCTCTCAACATCCCACCTATAGTGCATCAGAAGTGTTCTCGCATGGTGCTCATTTACCGCTAGCAGATCCATCACCTTTCTCAAATCCTCTCTCTACATAATTTCACAATAAGGAGTTATAGAATACATTTCTTTTTCTAGGGGTGGTATAAAGATAATCCATATATGTCGACAGGCAGTTGTGGCAGAGTATTAGAACACAGAATGCTGCATGTCCTGTATACTTTAGGCTTTGCTCCAGAAAACTGCTTCCACCCAAATTTGGCGGATAAGAGATTAGTAAATTTGTATAGAGCATTTTCTGATCCTCTCCTCTGTCCCCCTTCATTTTCCTCCAATTTTTTTGAGTTTGGAGCAAGGGACAATTCCTGGGCAGGGGTTGGTCAGCTCCCTCTCCCCTCCCAACCCCTATTCTGGAGCAAAGCCTAAAACTATCTAATTCAACACATTACAAAAGTACTTCTAAGAAGTCAGATTGCTGCAATTTAAAAATTGCACGGTCAAGTCTGATTAAAAATTATTATAAATTTAGCCAAATGGACTAACTCACAGACCCAGACTAGAGTTCAAATTTAATTGGATTCTCACCAGAACTGTTATGACAAACAAACAATATATGTGCTAAATGAGATACCTATTTGTGACTCAAAGTTAGGGGTCAATAGTCCACTTTTCCAATGCAGATTTTTTTGTTGTTTATTTTATTTTGTTCAACTACGAACTTTTTTATCAAGGAAATTTTTAGGCTGCCAAAATTTTTAGGAATTTCAATATCCAAAAATAGAAGTAATATCTAAGCATCTCCATTTATAAAAATCCCCAGTGCACGCCTATTTATCCTATTCACACTATGCTTCTTTATTTGTATGATAATACAAATTGTGTCTTCATGGAAAAATATCACAGCAGGTTCTTCAAACTTGCTATTTTGTTGTTTTCACCATCTCAGCTCCTTTGTGCGCTCCCTACATGGCCAAAGCAAGCAATTTCTTTATCCCTTCTGCTTGAAAAGCTTGAGACCAGATTCTCACAGTGGAAACGAATTGATCCAAAAAAAAAAAAACATCATTGACGACTCTGGACCCTATTCATTCTAGTTCTAGATTAGTAAGGCTTTGTTCCAAAAATTTAAAAGAAAGGTGAAGAAAAGGCATGGGAAAGAAAGGAGGGTGAAGGAAGTATATGGAAATGAATACTACTTGCTCCTAATTCAAAAAGTATGCATAGGAGTTAACGTCACTAGCTATATTATCCCTTTTATTTAAACTGGAAAGAGATTGAACTTTGTGGGGTCCGATGTTGGAGAAAAAGTATAAGGGTATTCTTGAAAAAAGAAAAATTTATTTCTGAGTTTCCTTCGTTACACCCCAAAATCGGGGGTATCTATTGTTCTCCTAGAACCAGGTTTTAAGGAACTTCAGTTTCTGTTCATCCACTAATAGCCTTTGGAGCAAGGTAACTCAGCTCCTCTTCCTTCCGTTTCCACTGATTCCCTACTTCTGGACCAAAGCCTAAAATATGTCTAAATCAAGATTTTTAAATGCAATTTGTGCGGTTTGACGGTTGGTTGGTGATTTAGCATTTTACCGATAAACGGTTATGCGGTGAAAAAAAGGGCGATAAAACAGATAAAATTGTAGAACCGAAACTAAGATGAAACGGCGATAAAATGGAAAAAAAAACGGAGTTTTTTAAAAGCTTGGTCTAAATATATACCAAACCAAAAGACAAATGAAATTTATCTGAATGCAGACTGGATATTGCAATTAGACTAATGTTTGATAGTTTATTATTGTTGACTTTTAATATGAGTAGTTTCTTAGCCAGACACAATATTTTTGCTAAGTGCACTTAAAAATTCTAATATTTTCTGTGATAGGACACAGAATAATGAATTAAAAGTTTTTCAAGTAATTTCCTATGTAGAAATCCTCTATGTCGCGCTTTAACTTCTCTTTATGTTGTACATCCTGCTTGACTTTATCATCTTGCCAAATTCTAACCCCAGCCGCCCATTAGATCCTAAATGCATCACAAACGGTTAACTTATCATGCAGCGCATGGGCCAGTCCATCTTATGAAAACAGCAGACATGCATGCATTTGGAGTTCTATAACTATCAGAAACTACTTCAGCTCTGGAACGGTATCTCATGCATACAAACTATTTCACGCACAATAATATCATGGTGCCGAAAAATACAAACTTTTGTTCAGAAAACATCATCTACCGGAGGTAAAGCACAATAGTTACCTGAGCAGCTAGCAGAGATTCTTTGGTGATAACCTGAAACCACAATTGAAAACAAAATCTGTTAATCGAGTTTCCAACCTCAACTACCTGCAAAATATAAACCTAATAACAAATGTGGAAATCAAACTGATAAAGCAAAAGAAGGAAGTCATCACAATATCTGAACTCAATTCTAAACAAAACCTTTCTAAACCCTAATTTCGACAGAAACATACTAAATTCAGCTAGAAAATCTTAGAAACGCCCCCAACACCAAATTAATTTCAACAAAAGTGGGAAACTTTTAATACCCAAAGTCGAAACATTATTGACAAGGTGACCTCCGAAATTCCACAATCAACTTAGACCAACAAACTTCTGATGGAAGTAACCTAGAAAACCTTTCAGATGGCAGCAAGGGAGAGAGAGAGAGAGAGAAGGAGTAAAATTACCGAGGATTCGGACCAGCGGCACTCTTCTGTGTTGTCGTCTTCTAAGACATGAAGAACATCCTCTTCGACGGCGTCTTCCTCCTGATCGCTCAAGTAGTAATCGTCGTCGAGATCGCTCGACGACGCGTAGGCATCATCCAGCGCCATTGCGATCGCTTGGAAACCCTAGCGCAATTCGATGATTAGGGATGCTTCTCTGTTGGTGTTAGATTCGGAGAAAGGAGAGGGAGGAAGAAGGGATCGGCGCAGTCGATGAGGAATTTGTTAAGCCAGTATTTAGTAACAAAAGAAAGAATTAAATTAAATGGGAGGCTTACAAGGCAAGAGAAGAGAAGACAAGGGAACAAGGGGGAAGCGAAGGGAACTAGGAAATGAGTTAGCCTAGCTGCTGCTATTTTTTTTCTATTTTATTTTTATCTCACTATTTTATTTCTATTCTTTTTAACATTTTACCATTATATCGATGGAAGCGTAAATAAGAAATAAATATATCAATTACCAAACAAAAGAAGCATAAATATATCCAAATCTAAATTAGGGAGGATACCCTGTCTAAACTTGGAAAAGTAAAGGCGTCTTGGGTTAACTTTAATGTGGTTTTTGCAAGGGAGCAGAATCATAATGTTGAAATCTTTATGTTTATCTTGTAAAGGATTTTTATGGCCGAAATATGTTTTTTTTTTTCACAAAATATCCGCATCATATGCAGCAATGTATTAATCCTCGGAAAATTTGCCCAAAATACTAGTGTGATGTTTAGCATATGTATTTTAATTTTTAAAATATTACCACTACAGGTTAGAAATTAGAATGCTTGTTCCTCTCTTCCCACGGTTTCTGGTATTGACAATCCGGTCCCCATCTCTTTACAATGTTAAAATTGCGTTCAAACAAAAGAATCATGGAGATGATCCCTTACTGGGCCTAATGGGCTTACTTTGAATTAGAGGCCTTCTGTTACGAGCTGTGAAATTCTTTGTAGAATTGGTAGTAGGTTTTGACGTCATCATGGATACGAGTTTTTTATTTTATTTATTTATTTCTTTTTGAAAGCTTGGTAGATCAGTAGATGCTACCGTGTCACTGATATGGATGGTTGATGCATACAGGTCGTAAGTTTTGTACTTTTTTTTTTAAATATTTGCCTCCGTTGTCATTGTTTTGGTAGCACCGTGATGTCAGGCCATTACTCAATTTGAAGCGTTTGACTAAAATTAGATTAGATTATCTTAATTAGACCAAGCAACCTACGCAATGTAAAAGATCGAACAGTTCTAAATAGATCAATTGAACGTTACAGAATTAATGATTGTCAATTTTCGTTTTACGTTGCAGTCCCATTTTGCAATTCATAGCTCACTGCTCACCATTATAAAGCCTTGATAGTTTTTAGAAGTTAGGGATTTAGTTCTACCCTAGAATAGTTAAAACAATTAATTAAAATTTTAACACACACTCAAATATTGAGAATTTATCATTAAGTTATTGGCTAAATTAGGTTCATCTTAAAAGGATAAAAAATACTTGCATCGATATGTTATTTAAGTATTATTTAGTATTTAGAAATTTCTTTTGGAACTATAAAACATTTTTCGGGAGAAAAATGTTTTTCCTAAATTTTGTAGGATAAAATTCTGGTGAAGATGAAGCAAAGAAAACAAATTTGAATTTCACCTTGTTTGGATGGAGACAAATTTGAAAGGGAAATTTATCTTGAGGGAATCGATTTCCCTCCCACTATTTTTTCGCTACACAAAAGTTTTATTGTCCGATTTGGAGGAGAACGGAGAGAATGGAAAATGGAACGGAAAATCTGAAACCATGCTTGAACAAAAATAACAGTTGAGCTTCCTCTATGTTCCCAATCGATGTGCTTGGCCATTAACATCCAGGCCCAATCAAACCCTTAATTTGTTGTTAAACTCAATTTTTTTAAACATAAAGGCTTAAGCAATTATAAGTCTATATTGATTCTCTTTCATGCAACAAATACAAAGTATTGGGAAGTGTGGGAATAAGAGGAATAAGGGAAGAAGTATTGGGAAGTGTGTAACTTTGTGAAGAATTTGGATTGTTTATAATAAATTTGGGAGTAGGAAGAAGCTATTCTCTTATTCATGCACCCATCCAAACGGAGCTAAAAATAAACAAAATGCCACAATTAGAAATTTCATGGAAATTAGTATGTACTACCTGGGAAGCAACAAAAACCGATTTAGAGGAAATTACACTATACTATCAGGGGGTGCGTTTGGATCGTTGGAATAAAGAAAAAGAAGAAGGAAGAAGAAGAAAAAAAAAATTATAAACAATCTAAACTCTTCACAAAGTTACACACTTCCCAATACTTCTTCCCACTTCTTCCCTTCTTTCTTTCTTCTCACACCTATCCAAACGCACCCTGGAAGATGTATATTGAAACAATCTAAAAAATAATATTGCCATTAGCTCCCATTTGAAAATTCGAGAAACTCAATTAAAAAATATTTTATAGTAATCTTTTATATTAATAATTCTGGTAAGTTAAGTTTTTGTCTCCTTTTCGCAAAAATAATTAAATGATAATTTTAATGTGCTCATGAATTAAAAAAATATTTCAATTCAAATAGAATTTCTTCAAAACTATTTAATGCAACGTAATGAGAATCTCTGTAAAGCTTGTTGGAAATGATGGAGCCATCCTACTAAGTGGATCACTCATGGGTCCGGTCCGCTTGAGTTCTCACCCTCTAGTAGTGTTTACCATTTACCTGACGGGTCAGACCCGACCCGAGATAAACCCGGTCTTTTTTCCGGACCGGTCCGGACCGTGCATGGATCGGGATGGACCGAGGGGTGGTTTGGGTCAGGTTTAAGGGTTTGGGTCGCATTTTCTAGTATAGACCCGTGTTAACCCGTCCCTTCTTAACCCGTGGACCGGATCGGACCGACCCTTAAACCTGCCCTAAACCAGTGATAAACTCTTAAACCCGTCTAAAGTCTAAACCCAACCCCTAATTCTAAAAAAATATACTACAAAATCATCTTATTATCAACTATATTTGAATTTGTTAAATTAATTATTTATTCGATATATATTATTAGACATAATATATTTTAACTAACTTTTATAAGTTATATTTTATAATTTTTTTGTGATCAAACCATCAACAATAAAAAAAACATTAAAAAATTACAAATCAAATTTAAAATAAAATAAATTCAAAATAGACTACAAAATTATACTTAATTATTTGATCTATAAATATAATATAGTTTAACGAATTTTTATATATTTATTTAACAAAATTTCGAGATGAAAAAAATGAAAAAAAAGAAACAAATTTAAAATCTATAAAAAACCGTGCTTGGACCGTCCTTGGACCGGACCGGCCCGCCTTTACTCATCCGGTTCAACTAGGGTCGGGTCTATCAAGGGTTTGGGTCTAGGTTTGAGAGGTGGACCGTGCTAACCCGTCCTGTTTTAACCCGTGAACCCGTGGCCCGTGATAACCCGTGGACCATGGGGGTTTGGACCGGACCGGACCGAACCGGACCGTTTGGTAAACCCTACCCTCTAGTAGCATCTAGTGATTATTAATAGTATCATCTTTATTTATACTAGGAGGATTTTACAATATCTGAACTGGAACTAAATAACGCAACTGCGAGACTATCTGATCTCTCACCCGTTTCACTTTTTATGTGAGTTCCATGTATTAAGAATGACATAACAGAGCTTCTATAAGAATAGCGAGTTGAACAAGCGGGTCAAATAAATACCACATTTTGTTTTGTTATGTTTGTATTGAACTATTGATATTGATATGTCGAACTAGCATGAGAGTCGCGTGTTAAACTCGCTATGTTAGTCTTTGTCGTTTGTTGAATTCTATTGTTTTGAATAAATAAAGTCTTGTGGCATTTTAATTGTGTGATTATTGGTAGTGTATGTGATGTATTTTTCGTCTTACGTAAAAATACGCGACGAGTTGTCAAAAATGCACCCACGAGTTACCTAAAAGTGGCTCAGAGTGTGACATATATTGATATATATAACCATGAAGTACTTTCAAAAACATAATAAATAAAAATCTAATAATCATTTATTTAAAAATGACGACTAATTAAAATTTTATTGTTGATACACATGAATTTCTTGTTTATTTGTATATTTTCAATATAGTAAAGATTTTCCTTTTTTCGGTATGATCTTTAATATTCACTTCGAAATTCGAATGAATGTCAAAATATATTTTTACAGTTCTCCAATAAAAGTTTTGCATGCCAAAGTAAGAAAAAAAAAAAAGGAAGGGAGTCGAGATTGTCATGACCTATCACACAAATTTTACTTGACTCATAGTATAAATATTTCTTCATCATTTGAATGAATGCTAACAATTATTCATTATTATTCTGAAAAGAGCTCAAAACTATTAGTGAAAAAGTCTATTTTTAAGATTCCAATTAATAATTAGATAAAACTAAGACATGATCTTAATATTAGTATTTCTAATTTTGTATATTTAATCGTGCAACGAGAAATTAGAGAAGATCAATAAGTTCTTGTTATATCAAATGATCCTTATTATATATTTGGAAACAAACATATTGTAATTTTTAAATTCAATAATTACAAAATATATAATTTGATCACTATATTTGAGCTGAACGAGAAAGAGGATGAAAGATTGATACCCACTCAAAAAATAATATTTTTCAGGTAACTATCACCCGTTGACCAACACTAGAAGTCTAGAACTTGTCGCCAACTTTATTTCTAAACAGATATGTTCCTCCAAATCGGAGACCTTTGTCTCTGTTTAAGATGTTAGATGAATTGATATTGTCATGGGCCACAAAGTCCTGCAAACTGTTGGATCGGGAACATCCACCTTCGCCTGAAACTATCTAGAGCTTATGTTGGTTAAGGCTTCTCTAAAGGATAAGTATAAATTTCCTGCAGCCGAGTATAACTCGCCTTGGCCTGCACAAGTTTTCTGAATATTAATAGTTTTGACTTGAGAAGAGTAATTTGTAGTTCTTAAATTATATATATTTTTCTTGCTATTTCTATTGTAATATCCTTGCTTGTTTTTGTTATAGCTGATTTTTTTTTCTTAATTTGTATATAGTGATTCTCTTCGATTGTTTTAAATTTAAAAAATGCACTCAAAAAAGGGAAAAAAAAGTCTCATTCATAATTTGGTAGCATTGTACTTTGTATGTAAATTGAATCAGTTGATGCACTTAATGATTATTCGTCGGATCTTGCAAAAATTACAAATGGCAAGTTACAAAATTAATGGCATTAATATACGGGGAGTAAGTTGAATTAATGTCTCAAAACAAAAAGACACAAAAAATGGCATTAATGCACCTAGTTATAGATATTAATGCTATTTTCGCGCGTTGCGCGATCTCATCATTATCCGAGTGTTCGAGAGAACAAATGAATTGAGGGAAATGAATCTGGTGCAATTTTATAATAGAAATTTGTGAAGCTTCATAATAGAACTATTTACAAATGAATTGAGCTGGTTTATGGTAGTTGATGCTGTTAAAAAAGTGCATAATTTTGAAAATTTATGTTAATTACGTCTAATTAACCATCCAAAACATCATATGCACATAAGGATCTAGTGCTAAGTCAATTGACACAAGAGAATAGGAAGGAAATCGATACCTCATTCAATATTGCAATTGGATTGCTCGATCCATGGCATGGGAGTTGGTGGCGAGCCTCCATGCGCCTCCTCCTTCGTCGGTTGATCGGCCTCGAGTCCACCAAGGAGGTTAACCATAATTTTCAACTCTTGTGCTAGCAAGAGGAAGAAACAAGCTAATCCCTCTAGGTTTCCTCTCTCATTTAGCAATTAATTACTTTAATTTGTGGAGAGGAGTGCTCAACCCATGAGCTAGAAAGGAGAGGAGAGAAGAGAGGCATGGAGAAAAGGACTGGAGGCTAGCGTTTTCCCAAAACTTGACCCCTTTATATAGTGCTCTCTACATCTACCTACCACAACAAATTATGAACAAAAATGCCCTCTTGTGGCCGGCCACTATTGAGGCTTTTGTGGGCTACATCAAGTGTGTTAAAAGCCCATTAATTCAAACATTTTAATTGCTCTTTCAACTAACCTCGAATTGGGCTTTTATTTAACTAATTAAATAAAGACCCAATAGCTCAATTAATTTAAATGAGTTTAACATAATTAATTATTAACTCATTAATAATTAATTTGGGATTAGCATATGCATTAATTTATTTATATATGATCCCTTTGACTTAATTAATTATAACGGTCCGCAACGCTATACAATTAATTAATCAAACTATCATATTTTCACAATACGCACTGTTGCGAATAAATAAATAATGCACTGTATGGTTAAAGTCCTATTTGTGTGACCCTTTGAGGATTTATGCTAAGTTGGACATGGAAATAAATCGTTATTTAATTCCAATAATCATAAGCGGTATCTAGCAACACGTTATGATTCCCAATTCGCATAAATAGTGTACTGCTACAGTATTTAAATCATGCATAAGAGAATAATGTATTTTCCTATTTTGATCCTTATGTCACACGATATCATCGTATAATTCAAGATAGAAATGTGTCATTCTTGCAGATTATACGTTTCTTGATCTAGAGATAATTGTATAAAGTTGCATGCAAACAATCTATCTCCATCAAGGGGCCCAAACAAATATCGTCACTCACTAAGTGAATTAATGAGGGACATACGATTTTCTTGATGATTAGCTTTTCCCCGCACAATTCAAGAGAACATAAATAAAGTCCGTATAGCAGCCCTTATCGGGAATCAGCGGTAGACAATATTTATTGAACCTATCCTCATGTGGAAAAGATAAACATCTCAAATTTAGAACCAAAATCATAACGAAATAAACAATGACACATAACACAATCCATATGTTTATTTCGATGGGTCAAGTCTTGTGCTATGTTCCATAACATACACATATGCAATTAAGTTGGTAACTCTTTACCTATGATTTGTAGAGCTTAATCATCACTTAACTTACATACTAATCTTATATGATAATTAATGTTCCTTGTTAATTATCAAGATTATGGACCGTTTAGATTTATTATTGTCATTCTAAAGAATGATCCACAGAGATCTACAATTCAGATCCTCAACCTGAATGATCTGTCAGTAATAAACCTAGGAACATATGATAAAATATCACCCATAACATAAACTAATATTTAAGTCATTAAATTATTGACTTCTAGGACATAGCTCCAACAGATGCTACATCTGTAAGTTCTGGTCTAGGTTAGGTTATTACACAGTAATAATGTTCCATTCTTTCTGGTGCCAACTACCAACACAAACCAGCTATATTTCCGATCCATGCTCATTGCATACATAATAGGGATCTGTATCCGCTCCCACGCGGGACCGTCCAGCGCAGCCTTCAAATCGTCCGATCTGATCTGGACGGTTCGGGCCTATCAATCTGGTTACATGCACAGGGCTCCCTTTACCATTGAGATTAAATCACACGGCTGTGATCAATGCGCTGGACGGTCCCGTGCGGGACTAGATCCCATTCCTACATAATAGTGCCTGATTTCTATGCTCTTTCATTAGTCAGAAAAACACACAAAATGACAATTACATGTTATGATGGGACCAATACCTTATGGGTTACAAAGATTACTAAATATATATGTCTTAACTTTTCCAGTTGTTATTACCTATTTGAGACTCTGATCAAGGAATCTTTCAGCATTTAATAGCAGTGGAAGTTTTCAAAATCTCCTGAATACTAGTATTTTGTACAATCTGTGACAGAACATAAGCTTCATTAGAAAGCAACCAAGAGAAAACTTAAATTTTGAAACATGACCTATAACAGACGAAACAAATATAAAGAATGAACTCGTCGAAATTTCCAAAAAAATTCAGAAGATAAAAGTTATCGTCCTAAACGTACAGTCAAATGAAACTATGCTCTCCTCACTTCTTCTATTCTTGTTCTTGACTTCCTTCTCTGCCACTTGAGTTTATAATCAAATCCAAACGTTGTCAAATAAACATAAGTTCATATACAAAAATTAACCAAAAAGCAGAAAACCATGCCAAATCTGTAGCAATTTGATATATTGGAAAATGACGTAACTTGGTACCATTGTGTTACATAACTTTTTTTTAAGGAAGAAATTTGATTTAACAAAAGAAACTAACATGCAGTTGGTGAAATGTAGCCAACAGGAAAAAAAAATCAAGTGAATAGGCGATTAAACTGCAAAATCGAAGAGCAAATTAGAGGACGATCTTTTTACAATGGTATCAGAGCCGTTTGGTTCCTCTTCAGTTAAAGTTGATACCAAAGTCTCTTCTCTTTGATTTCTAGTTGTTATTGTGTGAATTTTTACCGATTTTTTTTATTAAGAATAATTATAATAATTAAAAAAATATTTAGTAAATCGAGAAAATTTTTAGTAATGATAGTAATTTCACGGCGCCAGGGGTAGGAAACATTATTACCATTTGTCTTTTCTAGGTGTGGCGATTCCTCTTTTGGTCTTGGCGAGAAAGACATAGGTGTATGCATGAGAGACAAAAGTGTTTGGTGAGAGAGAAGTGTTTCCTAGTAAATCACACTGACGCGGCGAAAGAGAGAAGTGTTTGGTGTCGGCAAGAGAGACAGAAGTGTTTCCTCTTGAGGTGGGGCCCGTTGGTCAAAGTAACTCATAAGGCAACAAATCCATGTAAACTCTCTAATTTTTCGGCTTTAAGCCTGTTTATTTATCCTGAGACGGACATGCTTAACAACAATTAACAAAAAATATTAAACTCACGAAGGAGCTCAACGCTTCTATATCTGAACCACTCCCTCAGATCTTCGCACTGATCTTGAAGTAATTCGACAATCTAAAACTGTATCCTACAAAATCAGTTTACATATGAATAGTAGTATAGTCATTATATCAATGTGAACAGTAATGGAGTCTACCCTAGAAGAAATGTGCAGAGTAATATTGAATAAACATTCCATATGTAAAAGTGCATGAGATTTAGTTTTTAGGGTAAAAAGTTTCTTTTCAATCTTATCTTCTCGATAATTCATGGCGATCGATGTTTTGCATTATCTGGATTTAAGTTTAGTAAATCAGGTAGAGTCGTAGGATTCTAAAATTTTAAGGAGGATTTAGGATTTATCAGTTGTAGCTTCAAAAAGCTAATTTCTCTGTTCCTCTTTCAACATATATCGAGACATTTAGTGTTTTACGTTGATTAAAACATTGAAGACTTCCTAGGTAAATCTAAAATCTTTATGTCATGCATATTTTTTTTTAAATAGAAGTGTATAACTATGTAACATCATGCAGTATATATGTATCATACATTACAAAATAATCTCGCGCAAACATGCTTTATGCAGTTTCAATTTTATGGCAAGGTTCTTGTGGTTACTGCCGCAGCATTAAAATTGGAATTGAATAGGCTCCTCTCCGAATATGAGAAATTCGCTAAATTCTAAAAGAGAATGTTATACACACTTTCCATTTAACATACAAGTAATTCGAAATTCCAAACGGCTATGAGCCGCTAATCAATTTCCATGTATAACTCTCCCCTTCCCCAAACAGTATATAAAATAAAATGCTCTGGTGTATCTATTAAGATTTGCTCTCCGATTCTCAAAATCTCCACCAAAATTTCCCATTGGATTCACAAAATCTTTCAAAACGCAAATAATAGATTAGAAATGACAAGCTCCAGCTCAGTTGAAGGTAGTTATAGCAAGAGATGTGCAGCTTGCAAACACTTGAGTAGAAGATGCGCTGAAGATTGCATTCTCGCTCCATATTTTCCAGCTACTCATCCTGAGAGATTTGAATGTGTTCACAACATATTTGGGGCTGGAAATATAGCTAGAATGTTGAAGGTATATATCCTAGTTTCTTACCTTACGACATGTACATTTGGTGAACGTATTAATTAATTGTTCTTTTTGAAGAACACGAACATCATAATTAATTGTGATATTTATATCTGAAGCTAAACCAACTAAATAATAGTTCAATCAAAATAATAGAAACATGATAATTACAATTATTATCAAGAGATCAAATATTCAATTTTTTTTGCTACAATAAAATTAATTAATTGAAGAAGTGCATAATTTCATATTAAATTACAATTATTATCAAGAGATCAAATATTCAATTTTTTGTCATTTTATCAATAACTAAACTCCTTCCACTTTTTTTTTTCAAAAAAAAAAAAAAACTTTGCTGATACTCTACTACCCATGATAACGCAAGAGATATCTAAACACGGAACCATAATCTACTATGAAATATAACGAGATTTGGTTGATTATAAACAAGTTTGAGTTAATCTAGATAATGCTTACCAGTTAAACTTCTCATAAAATCACATAAATTTCCGTTTTTTTTATGCTTCTTTTATCCTAACCCTATATGACTATATCTCGCTTCCCCTGAACTATGAAAAAGATTTAAAAAAAATGGTTTGATCCTTATGTAAAAAATAAGACAATAGAACAGATCAATCCGCTTTGAAATTAAAGTTATTTGCATCGAAGTGTTTCATAATTTATCAATATTTTTTCTAAAAAATACTAGACAGTGGCTGTCAAATAATTGAGCACGTTAATTGGTGAAACCTTTTTAGATAGTTATAATGATTTTCTTGGCATGTTATTATTCCATGCAATTTATAGAAATCAAATTGTCCTGTGAAATACATTTTAGGTAGGCTTAAATGGTACATAAAAACATGACTAAATCGTATTTCAATTGTGTAGAAAGAAAAAGGATTATTTTGAGGAATATAGGCTGATGAGTGATGTAATTTAATAAATTTGTACTATAACTAGCAACACATTAGAAATTACAGGATAATGAGTGATGATAAATTAATGAACGTAGAACTTGTGAACCTTCCTATTATTGAACAAGAAAAAAAATTCTTAGAATTATAATTATACTTACTTCATTTTTAGAAAAATCTTTTTCATACTGTAGATGCTCCCGGTCCATGAGCGGGCTGCAGCGGCAGACTCGCTTGCCAGCGAGGCATACTATCGAGTTAAAGACCCGGTCTACGGAAGCACAGGAATTGTAATGCAAATTCAACAGGAAATTTCTGCCACACAGCGTAAGCTGGCGGAAACACTGGCCCAGATATCCATGCACCAAGCTCATGAAGCAACCGAGCACCAGCCTCCTCCTCTGCTGCCCCAACAACAAGGTTCTCTCAGTACACCAGAGAACACCTTCATATTTGAGCCGAATGACCCCTTCAATTTATCCTAAATTGTGTTTATGTGCACAGCTATGTGATGGATGCTTAATTTGATGGATTTGCTTCACTAATAATCTGCTCTTAAATGGGCTGACATAGTTTAGTTAGATATCTAGAATTTCGTTTGTTATGCATTGTTTCCGTTGTACTTGCTATTAGATTATTAGATGGGCGCTAGCTTTGAAAGTGTTTGGTCAAGTCTCAAGTGTGAAATTTTTTCAAGTTGTCAAATAAAAACAGTTTTGCCTTCCCTGATTAACATATCTATATGTTATCAACAAGTGTATTCAAGTGGAGTTTGATAACGAATACGTCTCGAAATCCAAAAATTCGTTAAATTTCGCAGAAATATCATTAGCTTTCTCTATAGAATCTACACTTATGATAACAAATTATACAAAAAAAATAAAATATTTGATAAAAAAAGTGGCCTAAACTTTAGTAATCATCTCCCCAGGAGTACTTATATTTTTATTCCATTGGAAGAAACCTCCAAAAACAAATCACATGCGGCCTCTGTATCTCAAAGACCATATCCAATCAAGAAGCATTTTGCTGCTTGTGCTGAGTGCTGACCATCTCTCAATCCGCATAATGTTCCAAAAAGAACAAGAATCCCTCACATGCACCTGTCTTCATTTTGGTAGCTTTATCTCCTCTCCCTTTCACCACCTCAGCAACTGAGCAGAGAGGTAAAAGAGTATTATCCGAAATAAAACTTACTAGACATGAGCTCGTCAAGAGCTTTGTTCAGTGTATTGCTTGGATTATTTCTGAATGTGGCCTTCATTGAAGCTTCCCAAAAGCCTCTCTCAAACATTACTGTGGTAGGCTCAGTGTACTGTGATGCTTGCTCCAACAACACTTTCTCCAAGCACAGCTTCTTCTTGAAAGGTGAGGTAAACTGGTATCTTAATTTTTCTTTTCCTAATTTGAACTAGTTCAAAAATGATGATCTCTCCCAATTATTGTGAGGCCAAGAAGTTATCCGCTTGTGCCAGCTGGTGTATACAGTACGTTAACCATCAGTGTATTGATAATCTTTTGATGTATCATTTTCTCTTTAAGAACAAAGGTGAAATCACAGTACAATTCCTACCGCGTTTCTCTTTGACAAATAACAATAACAAAAGAATACAAAACGATGAGAAATTGAAAGGAATAAATACACCAACTTTCAAGACCATAAGTCATGATAAAGCTAAGGTAAACTACAATTTTTTCCTTAAATTAACCCAAACCTCCATTTCTTATACTTCCAATTTCATTATTCCAAAGCAGGTGTCAGAGTTTTGATACAATGTCAGTTCAAAGTAAAGAATTCAGCAGCTGAGTCAATTTCCCTTCAGGCCGAGAGAACCACCGACCAATATGGCATTTACAAGCTTGACATACCACCAGTTGAGGGATTGAACTGCATAGAGGGTCATGCTGTCATGTCAGCTTGCCGAGCCAACCTGATAAACAGTCCATCCCTTTACTGCAACATTCCTGGCCTGGGAGGCTCAAGCCAGCATCTCGCCATCAGATCCAAAGATACCAATGTTTGTTTTCTGAACTTAAATGCAATGAGTTACAGACCAGCCAAGAGGAACAAAAACTTTTGTGGGAGTACTATGAAAGCACCGAATAATGGTTTCGGTTCTTCAATGTTGTTCTGGCCATACTTCCCCTTGTTCTGGCCACCATGGCTGAGTTATTTGCCGCCTTTTGTAAATCCACCATCACTTCCTTTTGACATACCAGATTGGCTGTTACGATTTCTGAGGCCCCCATTCTTCCCTTTCCCTTTGTTTCAGCCTCTATCTCCTCCATACAACCCTTAGTCATTATTGTTGTTGTAGATGTAGGAGTGCGCAAATCACAGAAGATTGATGAAATTTTTCGCACTCACAGAAAATTAATTAATGAGATTTTTGTTTGAATTTTCCAGAAGCTTTTGAAGTTTGGTCTGGATTGATGATTCGGGCATGTTGTAACAGATTGATCTGTATGCTTAGTTGGTACTGGTAGCTAGTATAAACTTTGTTTTATGGTTATGTAGAAGGTTGTTGCATATATGATTGTGAACTAAGAGTAGTGGATAGATCTCCTCAAAAAGAGAGTAGTGGATAGATGTCTTCAGTTTTTCCGCTTTCCCCGACTTAATTTCTATGAAACAATTCATCGAACACCTTGTGGACAGTTAAAGAAAAATACTACATGCGACAACAACCCCCCACTAGTAATCCAGCTGAGAGCGCAAGGAAGTGAGTCACCCGCGGCATCAACAATAGCAAATTACTGGGCGTACCAATAGTGGTACCAGAGTCATAACGATCCAAAAATACTATTAATTAAAAGCAAAACCAAAGCTAAAGCGGATTATCAGTTGCAATTTTCGTGGATCTCACCTTTAACCAGACATCTGGCGTAGTATAAGCACCAGCTCAGGAAAAAAAAAAAAAAAAAAAAAGGCCTTGTACTCGTCTCAATTTTTGCCCTCTCAAATACCAAAATATATAGTAATTGGACCTGACAATTGCACTTTTTATTCATGTCTCAACACAGAAATCACAAGATATCATGGGCTTATAGGGCATAGGTTCCACAACTTTGGGCTGACTTTAGCCCATAAGAGCATCACTCATTCACTCACCTCCAGTCCTTCACCTTCCATTTGGCATCATTTCCCTTCCCTAATATAATATTTCTTATTTTAAAGTACTTTGAAGAATTTAATTTACTAGAAATCATTATTTCAGTAATACAAAATCATGGAAACATATCTTTCAGTATGGAGTGAATAAGACTCAAGTTTCCAACCATGACCAAAATTGTGATTCATAGTGTTAATAGTTCTATATACCCTATTTATGAAAGACTTGTGACACGAAATTTCAAAGTCGAACTGAGATAATTTTTTTACACCGAAATTTCCACCTTCTTAGATATGTCTCAGTTTTGTTCGTTAGCAATGAAATAGATGTGTGTGTCTCCTTTCCAATGAACAGTAGTCGCCACTCCTTTTCATTATTTTAAGTTGTTCAACCTTGTAGACTTTCCTAAACATGCATTAGGCTGCTAACCTATTAAATAAAGACGAGATGGAATTGTTTATTCAGGACGCTCTTCCTGCACAAGTTGGAGTCAATATATTTTTAATAACTATTTGCATCTAACGCTAACCTGCTGTAATGCTCATGTAAGCAACAATTACTGTTTTAAGAAGAAGTGGAGAACCTAGTACTAACTAAACCTTTCCGGACACATCTAATTGAACCTCTATTAAAAAAGTTTTTTTTGAGACGAAGAAGTGGATAAACTTGATTCTATCTTTATTTTAGCAATTTGTCTAATTATGTTACGTCAGCGGCACCCTCTATTTTAGCAATTTGTCTAATTATGTGAAAAAAGAAAATTCTTTTTTAATAATTGTACGAATTAACGTACCTTATGCTGGCTGAGTTAAAATAGTTAAAATACCACTCCAGCTGCATGAGTCTTTTTTTTTTTTAATCTAACTTAATATGGGAATCATGTGGAGTATAGCTTGTCGTCTTATATCAAGGGTTGGAAATCTTGGGATCAAATTTCCACACCATTTCAGCATAGTGAAGTTTAAATAACACTGTAATTTTAAATAAAAGCACCACAAAGAGTTTCAACTAAATTTTAATTTTGAACATTTGAAAATAACAACAAAACTATAAAATAACTGAAGAGAGAAGAGGAGTTCGCGGATTCGAAATTCAACTGAGATTTTTTATGAAGATTTAATTTAAAATTAGTTGAAAAAGTTGACCTCAATTTATCAATAGAAAAAAAATACAGAAAAAGGTTTTTTTTTTCCGTTTAGGATGTTTGATATGGTAGAAGGAAACTTAATTCTCGCCTCACCCATAAATAAATGGTGGCATGTCGCACCAAATGAGTCATTAAAATACTTTTTTTTTTAGAATGATTGATATACAAATTTATGCGAAAATTTCGCATTTGATGAAAAAAAAAATTGATATTTGCGACAACGTGCTCAGTAATAGAGGTGAACGAAAAAATTTCCATCGAATGCGAAAAATTTCCAAGTATCTAGACTATTCAGATAACAAAAAAAACTACCAGCCCAGGCTTTTTAACTTCTTATATTATGGCTCCGTTTGGATAAGGTGTGGGAAGAAGGAAAGAAGGAAAGAATTGAGAAGAAGTATTAGGAAGTGTGTAACTTTATGAAAAGTTTGGATTGTTTATAATAAATTTATTCCCTTATTTCCTTATTCCCTTCTTCCCAAATGAAATCTAAACGAGCCATAAGGACACCTATTATATAAAAAAATAGGATTTTGGTCTTAATCATTTTAACAAATATATAATTTTCTTGCGAAGCGTGTTAAATATTAAAATTAGAAATATGTCACCGTTAAGTAAATAAGTGATTTTACGGCATCAACAAAAAAAAATTTAATTTTAAATTTCAAAATTTAAAAAGTTGAAAATCTCAAAAGTAGAAATTTTTTTATTTTAAATTTTAAAAATTAAGAAAATTTTGAATTTGAAATTTCAAAATTTTTTAAATTTTCTGAATTCAAAATAAAAAAATTGAAAATTTATAAATCTGAAATTTAAAATTTAATTCATGTTAATAAATTTCTTTGTTATTTCTTAATGAGAGAGTATTTTTGGCATTTTTAAAAAATTAGAGCGGCATATCTCTAATTTTGATCGAAAATAATGACATAAAACTACTTTTAATCATTTTATCGTGGTATAAAACTAATTTACAATTTGAGAATGACACATCTCTAATTATCAATTTTTCATAGTGGCATATATCTAATTATTCGATATATTTATATTGCATACATTAGTGCATATTAACAATTTAACATGACCATAACAACATTAGAAGAATCTACACTCTTTTAGATTGGAGAAATTTAAAAATCAACCTTTAATCTTCTGATTAAGAATAACGTTTTTTTAGATACCGTCGCAGAGTCTAAATCTAATTATTAATTTTTTTATTAAACTTGGAAAAATAATAAAAAACAGAAAAATTCATGCTCGTTGGCGTACGGTGTGGTTTGATCCGTTCACCTCCTTGACCTTCTAGAATTTGTTTTGAGATCAATATTGTATCGTTCTATGTTTGCTCTCTTTTTAATTTTCTCCTGGCACGGTTAATACATCATCAAACTGTACTCTGTCAAGATGTTAGCTTAACAACGGGTCAACAATGCAGTACAACAAATAATATAGAAGGCATTGACGCAAGAGATCAAAAGAGAAAACAGTATATGCATCTCCCAACTGGTGAACTGAAGGTCTGAAGCACATCTCAACCAAAAACGCATTATGTCATTATGTGGGCTAAAATTGAAAATCACAGGTCCTGCTGTGCGCTTTATCCAGCGACTCGCCACACTGTTGCACACACTGATATGAAGCCATGCAGGCTATTAGTGGTTTAGTTATAGTTTTACTACTATATCTGTTTGAAAGTCAAATACGCCTAGAAGATCGGACCAGCTAATCGTCTATTTAATTACAATAAAATAATTTATACCAAATCATTAACAGGCGCAAAACACTCCAAAATAAAGAAAAAATATATATAAAAAAAATAATACTAAAAAACAATAGTGTGATTCCAAAGCATTATAATTTTGAGATAAAAAAAATAGAATCAAGCATCTTAACTTACTCAGAAAAGGGCCGTTTGGATGGTACGTATGAAAATAAAGAAGAATAGTTTCTTTTTAGAAATAGTTTTTTTTCTAAGTATTTAAACAAGTTAGGAATAAGAAGAAAAATATTTTTTTCTAGAAATAGTTTCTTCCAACAATTGTATATATATAATTTCGACAAAATTAGCTAAATACTAATAGCTAAATGAAATTTTGTGTGCTCTTTAATTAGTACTTTATTTAACATTTTAATAATAATTTTTAATAATTTATTTAAATTAATATTAATTTATTTATTCCTAACTCACCATCCAAACAATATTTCTTATTTCCGGAATAACACTCTTCCCACTCTTTCCAAAGTTAAACTCTTTCCAATATTATCTTCCTAAAATCCTTACTCCTTCCTTATTCTCATGCCATTCAAACGAGCAAATATATATATATATATATATATATATATATATATATATATAGTTGGATTCTTGAAAACGTTAGCACTCCGGAAATAAATTCATTCCAAGTGTGTGACATACTTGTTGGAAATACTTAAGTAATCAATTCAAATTCACAATGATAATAGATAAAACACAGAGAATATTTTTGTGGTGTGTAAATCTTGCTACACAATTTTTTGTTTTCTTTCATTACTTTATACCACTATTATATCTATTACATAGTTAGAAAAATATTTTCTAATACAATACTGCCTATAATAATAATTGATTTCTTATTTTCTAATTGCCATAAAACTAAAACATAACATATACGAATTAAGAAACAAATATTACCAAAGCTTAGTACTTAAACAAAAATTAACTTTCTATGTTAGTCTTGTTAGAAAGTGCTCGATTTTAATTTTTCCATGTCAATTACACTTAATTAAACATCAAACACAAGGATCTTGTCTAGCAATCAACATACAAAGAGAATGGGTAGGAGAAATTGTACCTCCCGCGAAATTGTATTCGCGGGGCTCAACCATGACATTGGAGTTGGTGGCGTGCTCTCCTTCGCCTCCTCCATGTCGGCCTCGAGTCCACCAAGGAGCTTGACCATGTCCCAACTCTTGTGCTAGCAAGAGGAATGAGATAGCTAACCCTTTTTGGCATTCTTCAAGTAATCCAAGCAATTAATCTTTTAGAATAACTATTCACGACACATGAGACCTATAGGAATGCAAGAGAGAGAAAGAGATGGAGCTTCAAGGGAGGTAAGGAGAGAATAGCAGAAAGTGTCCGTTTTAGAGTTTTAACTTGGGAAGACGGTTATTCTCTATTCCCATCACGTCCAGAAGTATTTTCCTGCTATTATGAGCGCCTCCCATCAATTCTAAATCCTATATAAACATGGTTTGAGGAGATTTCAGAGGAGAAGAAGTAGAGATCGAATTTGGAGAGAAATCAAAGTTTAGAGAGAGATTTGAGAGTCTCTACACGAAGCGGCAACCCAAAGTCCAGGCGGATCCGCCCGAAAGGAGACGGGGTCGTTCGAAGGCAGGCGGAGAAGGAAGAATAGAGGAATCGAAGTTCATTTGATGTATTCTATCTCTTTTTTTTATCTTTTATTTGTTCATTCGAGAAAACCTTGGTTTGTATGATTCTATGTCTTGTCTAGCTTAAAATTGTTGGTAGGGGCAATTGTAGGAAACCTTTACTTGGTAGATTAATGAAAATTTAATTTAGTTTTCTAATTTTTCTGAGTTGTTTTGCTTTACTTGATCTTGATTGCTTGAATTGTGATAATGAATTGAATTGTTTTGAAGGTTTGCTCACTTGGTTTAGGCCAGACCTCGTAGATAAGCACAAAGAACCCCAAATTTCAAGTCAATTCGTACTTACTTACCATAGGAACTTAGCCGAGAGGTTTATTCCCTCTTAAGATCGAGAGATTTAGGATATCCTACTGAATAGTTAAAGCAAACCCTAAAACTTAAGCCAAGGAACGAGAGTTGAAACTTAGGTTGTTAGGGAGGTTTAGATGTTAAAACTTAGTAATACCAAATCAAAAACGAGAGTTAGTATTTGGACCATAGTTTAAGCCAAAAACCTGAACTTAGAGAACATAGAAACTAATTAAACTGAATTATCGTACTGTTCTGGCGACCCGCCAGGAAGCTGGCGGATCCGCCTGAATAGGCCAGGTAAAACAACCCGAACAATTGACCCTAATTCGTGTTATTGTGTTAGAACTCGCATTCTCAATCAAACTTAGATCAACCTTAGGATTTGATACTTTTTCAATTCATCAATTAAACCCTCAATTGATTTGAACCTTCGTCTAGCTAATTAAATAAGGTAAAAGATCGATATTCCAACACTGTCCCTGTGGATTCGACCCTTAAGCTTTCACTGCAAACGATTAGATCGGTGATTCCTAAGGATTTGTTTTGATTAGCTTTTCCCTGTGATCAGATATTATCACTCACTAGGTATACTGATGATGGACATACGATTTTCTTGATGAACAACCTTTTCCCGCACAATTCAAGAGAACATAAATAACGTCCGTATAGCAGCCCTTATCGGAAATCAGCGGTAGACGATATTTATAGAACCTATCCTCATATGGAAAGATTGAACCATCTCAAACTTAGAATCTAACTCATATGAAATAAACAATGACACATAGCACAATTCATATGTTTATTTTATTGGTTCAAGTCCTGTGCTATGTTCCAATAACATACACGTATGCAATTAAGTTGGTAACTCTTTACCTATGATTTGTAGAACTTAATCATCACTTAACTTGCATACTAATCTTATATGATAATTAATGTTCCTTGTTAATTATCAAGATTATGGACAGTTTAGATTTATTATTGTTATTCTAAAGAATGATTCACAGAGATCTACAATTCAGATCCTCAACCTGAATGATCTATCAATAATAAACTTAGGAACAAATAATAAAATTATCATTCATAACATAAACTATTATTTAAGTCATTAAATTATTGACTTCTGACATAACTCCAACAAGTCTGTCATTACTTCAGTAGATTCGTATCAATATACCGATACTACTAGCTTACCATAACATTCACTTCTCTAAGTTAGTCGTGTCGGCATCCTTCTAAGCTCATACTTTCTTTTCTTCCTCCAAGCCATCTTCTTGCCACCCGTAGCCTTCCTCATATGCATGGAATTATGCGAGATACCTATTTTCTCCGATTGTGAATTTTTTTTTTATCCGAACTAAATTTGACAACAATACCATGCTTCTTTTTCTTTTTAGGGGTCCCGTTTTTAACACCCCAATTGGATTTCTTTTCCTTGCTCATCTCAGCAGGAGCCTCTTCTTTATTGCCATCCTCCTGAGTCATGCTTTTAAGAGCATCTTTCATCACATCCAAATTCTTACGATCCAATTATCGCTTCAGGACTTGTGCCCTTACTTTTTTATCACGGTCCTCACTTATACTCATCTCCTTGATTGTCTCCCACGCCTCCTTTGATGTTTCCTTTTCAGCAATTTCCACCATCACATCATCTAACACGGCTTGAGAAATTACTGCCATGACACCATGAACTTTCTCTGCATCGACTAATGCGCTACCATCCATTGCTTCCTATATATATAGGGATCGCATGAAGATCTTCTTTTTTATAGCCTACAGACCATAATAACATGGGGTACTCGTGTTAGAGATGTCCTAGAAGCCAATCTTTTTTGCTACTTCTATGGTTTTATGTCATTGATGATTCTATATCATTTGTTCCTTGATTTATGTGTTGACAGTTCATTCAGGTTGAGGATCTGAATTATAGATCACTGTTTTTCATTTAGTAGTAAATGACAACAATAAATCTAAAACGTCCATAATCTTGATAATTAACAAGAAACATTAATTATCAATAAGATTAGTATGCAAGTTAAGTGATGATTAAGTTCTATAAATAATGGGTTAAGAGTAACCAACTTAATTGCATATGTTTATGTTAATTGAACATAGTACAGGACATGACACAACGAAATAAATATATGGATTGTGTTATGTGTCATTATTTATTTCGTTATGATTTTGATTCTAAGTTTGAGATGTTTATCTTTTCCACATGAGGATAGGTTCAATGAATATCGGCACAATTCCCTTGAATTGTGCGGGGAAAAGCTAAATTATCAAGAAAATCGTATGTCCCTCATTAATTCATTTAGTGAGTGACGATATCTGTTTGGGCCCCTTGATGGAGATAGATTGTTTGCTAGCAACTAATACAATTATCTCTAGATAAAGAAACGTATAATCTGCAAGAATGACACATTCCTATCTTGGATTATACGATGATATCGTGAGACATAAGAATCAAAATAGAGATATGCTTTTATTCTCTTATGCAGGATTTAAATACTGTAGCAGTACATTATTTATGCGAATTGAGAATCATAACGTGTTGCTAGATACCGCTTATGATTATTGGAATCAAATAGCGATTTAATTCCATGTCCAAATTAGCATAAATCCTCAAAGGGTCACACAGATCGAAATATAACCAAACAGTGCATTAATCATTTATTTGCATCAGTGTGCTTTTGCGAAAATATGATAAGTTGATTAATTGATTATATGTCGATATAATTAATTAATTCAAACGGATCATATCGAAATGATTTAATGCATAAGCTAATCCCATGATAATTATTAATTAGTTAATAATTATTCAACACAATACAATTTGATATAAATAGTTATATTAAATTGAATTAATGGGCCGATATTTATTATTGAATAAATAGCGCAAATATAGAGCATCAAATGGTGGATTAAATGGATTGAATAATTAACCAATCAATTGAGTGTGTGAAGCGCAAAAGGCCCATTATGTGGCCGGCCATAGAGGTGTGTGGTAGGTAGGTGGCATTTTGGTAAATAGTTCTAAGTGTTTGCTAGGGTTTGAGCATTATAAAAGGACCCTTGTGGAGGCTCATTGCTCCTCTCTCTCTCTCTTCCTCCTTTGAGGCCGCCACCTATTCCTCTCTCCCTCTCCTTGGCCGCCACCTAACACCCCTCATCTATCCACCATTGCTCATGTGTTGAGCTCCATTCTCTCCACTTAATTAAAGAGTTATTAAGAAGGCGAGAAAGCTTGGGATTAGCCTAGACCTTGTAGCTTCTAGCAAAGCTTGTAGGTCTTGGTTAATTTTGTGGTGGACTCGAGGACGAGCTTGGTACGAAGGAGGAGCTAGAAGCGCGCACCACCTACAACCTAGCCGGTTCGAGCCTCTTGATTACGATATCAAGAGAGGTATAAACCTTGAACTTTCTCTTCGTGTGAATGGCTTTAAGTGCTAGATCCGTGATTGTGCATGCTTGTTTGTGGTTAATTAAAGAAATTAGCTATAAAAATTAAAATTGTGCACTTAACTAACAACTCGATCGGCACACCACCTTCTCTCACCAGTACTTTCGGTGGTAGAGTCTTCTTTATCTCGGTGTTGTTGTCTCCCATAACACTGCGCTCTGATACTAATTGTTGGAAATACTCAAGTAATCAACTCAAATTCACAATGATAATAGACAGAACGCAGAGAATATTTTTGTGGTGTGTAAATCTTGTCCAATGTTATGGTAAGCTAGTAGTGTCGGTATATTGATACGAATCTACTGAAGTAATGACAGACTAACATAGAAAGTTAATTTTTGTTAAGTACTAGATTTTGGTAATATTTGTTTCTTAATTCGTATATGTTATGTTTTAGTTTTATGTCAATTAGAAAATAAAAAACCAATTATTATTATAGGCAGTATTGTATTAGAAAATACTTTTCTTACTATGTAATAGATATAATAATGATATAAAATATAAAAGAAAACAAAAGAAGAGTTCGGCTTGTAACTGGTTACACCGATGCTAGTTTCCAAACTGATCGAGATGACTCTAAATCACAGTCCGGCTTTGTATTTCTGCTCAATGGTGGTGCCGTAAGTTGGAAGAGTTCCAAGCAAGATACTACGGCCGATTCCGTCACCGAAGCAGAATACTTAGCGGCTGGCGAAGCAGCAAAAGAAGTCGTATGGATCAAGGAGTTCTTGACCGAGCTAGAGGTGGTTCCAAGCATCTCAGGTCCAGTGGATATCTACTGCGACAATACGGGAGCCATAGCTCAGTCCAAGGAGCCTAGGTCTCACCAGAAGACTAGGCACATTCTACGACGATTCCATCTCATCCGTCAGTTGGTCAATGACGGTTGGGTCAAGGTCAAGAAGGTGGACGGTGCTGCGAACACAACGGACCCTCTAACAAAGCCTTTGTCTCGAGCCGCGCATGAGTTGCATGTTGCATCCATGGGGATTAGGCGTATGCCTGATTGGCTTTGAGTTGTATCTTTTATTTAGGCGTTAGTATGAGACATGTATATTTGGATATTACATTGAGTACTATGCACTGGATAGAAGTCACTATTGATTGACTCTAGGCCAAGTGGGAGATTGTTAGAGATATGTCCTAGAAGCCAATCTTTTTTGCTACTTCTATGGTTTTATGTCATTGATGATTCTATATCATTTGTTCCTTGATTTATGTGTTGACAGTTCATTCAGGTTGAGGATCTGAATTATAGATCATTGTTTTTCATTTAGTAGTAAATGACAATAATAAATCTAAAACGTCCATAATCTTGATAATTAACAAGGAACATTAATTATCAATAAGATTAGTATGCAAGTTAAGTGATGATTAAGTTCTATAAATCATGGTGTTGTCCCTAAAATTAGGCCTAGAGGGGGGTGAATAGGCACAAAAACGAATTTCTAAACCGGTAAGGTCAATATTTGGTTCAATTCAAACTTGGTCTAATACAAACAATCAAAGCACAAGCAATTCAATTCAAGCAAGATAATAAAGAGAGAAAGAGAGAGAGAAATTGAACACGCGATGTATTACGGAGTTCCGACCCGCTAGGAAGTGCTAGCCTTAGTCGTACGTCTCCGGGAGTTTCGCAACCTCGAAATGGGCGCGCTCCGTTCAATTCCACACGAACGGGACTACAAATTCGAACCAAATCACCTTGTTACAATCACTCTCAAGGTGGATTGGCCTAACTCGATTAAACAATCTCAAACACACAAAGGATTGAGGCTCTAACCAAATCACTCAACTAATCTAGCAATTAACACTAGTGGATTGGTTTAGCACACTCTAATCTCAATGATTTTGCTAAAATAATGCTCAAACACAAGAGAGTATAATGTCTAACTGGTTGGAGCTCAAAAGGGAGGAGTTTCAAAGGTTTCAAAAGTGTCTAAACAGTTCCAAGAGGCCCCATATTTATAGAGGGCGCCAACAGCTCCAAAGACCAGTCAAAACAGACTCGGGCGTTATACAACGCTATATGCCGTTGTACAACGCCCAAATAGCCGTTGAAAGATCAAACGGTCACAGACAATAACGTTGTGAGTTGTCAGAGCGTTGTGTAACGCTGTATAGCGTTGCACAACGCTTCAGCAAAAGTCCAAAGCAAAAGCTCGACAGTTCCGTTGGAACTTGTCAGAGCGTTGTGTAACGCTTGGTAGCGTTGCACAACGAAGTCAAGAAAACGAATAAGGCAGAACTGACAAACTCAAACAACATTGTCAGAACGTCATACGACGCTGACTGGCGTCACACAACGTCGCCGTTGCACAACGCTATTCAGCGTTGCTCTACGCGACCAGGGCGAAAAAGCGAAGTCTGAGCGAAGTTTAGAGCGTTACACAACGCTACAATGCATGGAACATGGCAGCATGCATGCAGCATCGATGCAGATCGATGTCTGAGCAATGCAGAGTCGCCTGTTTCATACTGCGTTGTACAACGCTGAGTAGCGTTACACAACATAGGAGTGGAAACGTTGTGTAACGTTACTTAGCGTTGCATAACGTTCTGACAGGGGGAAATAAAGGATTTAACTGGTTTAAAAACAGATGAACTAGCGTTGCACAACGCTACTGAGCGTTGTGTAACGCTGTTCCAACCTTGTCAGAGATTTTGCAATTAAAATCGAATTAACTCAGCGTTGTGTAACGGCAACTGGCGTTGTATGACGCTGGACAGAAAAACTGAGCATTTTACCAGCAAATTGATTGAGATTAGTTTAGAGTTTAATTAAACCTTAATTACTGACTCTAACTAGACCAAAGCAATCTCTTGAAGCTCCAAACTAAGTGCCACACTTGCTTTAATCCATTCTTCAATAAATTTAGCTATAAAACACTAAAGAGAGATGTTAGTTTAAAGGTTTCGGTGTTGTTTTGCAAATCGGCAAATCGAGAGAAAATGTTTAACCAACAATCTCCCCCTTTTGCCGAGTTGCAAAACAACACCTAAGGTATATTTGGGACTTGATACAACAAGGCGGAATAACCCAAATTACCTAATTCTCCCCCTTTTTGCAATTAGGGAAAAGAATACCCAAAATGCCCTTGATGACAAACCATAAGAATCCTCCCCCTTTCGAAAAGAATTTGGCCACTAAGTTCATTTGATTAGGGGTATCTAACAAGGTTTAATGAGGGCTTAAACTAACAATTGTATACCATGCATGCATAATAAAGGAAAAAGGCTAAAACAACACCATTTAGCACAAACATAATACAATAATACATAACATAATTCATTAAAAACAAAACATCATTCATGCAACATCCATAAAACAAACCAAATCCATTTAGCATAACTAAGACACTCAAAACAACGAAAAATCACAAACTAGAGACGAAAGGCAAAGAAACTACGAAAATCAAAAGTCCAAATAAAGATAAAAGAGAGGGCTAAGGCTTGGAGAGGGTTTTGGCTAGAATCACTCCTCATCATCATCCCCCGCGCCACTACCGGATCCCCTTTTGAGATGGAGCTCCATCTTCCCCCAAAGATTAATCATCTCATCCTTGAGATGAGTGATCGAGGCATCGGTCTTGGCTTGGTAAGCGGTCAAGTTTTCCTCAATTGTGTTGAACCGCGTATCAATGTGAGTGGTCAAAGCGGCGAATTTTGCATCAAGATAGGCGTGAAAGTCTTGAGGTGCGCCTTGACCCTCCACCCGTCCGCCGGGCACATGCAATGGTTCATTGGTAGCGTTGCACAACGAAGTCAAGAAAACGAATAAGGCAGAACTGACAAACTCAAACAACATTGTCAGAACGTCATACGACGCTGACTGGCGTCACACAACGTCGCCGTTGCACAACGCTATTCAGCGTTGCTCTACGCGACCAGGGCGAAAAAGCGAAGTCTGAGCGAAGTTTAGAGCGTTACACAACGCTACAATGCATGGAACATGGCAGCATGCATGCAGCATCGATGCAGATCGATGTCTGAGCAATGCAGAGTCGCCTGTTTCATACTGCGTTGTACAACGCTGAGTAGCGTTACACAACATAGGAGTGGAAACGTTGTGTAACGTTACTTAGCGTTGCATAACGTTCTGACAGGGGGAAATAAAGGATTTAACTGGTTTAAAAACAGATGAACTAGCGTTGCACAACGCTACTGAGCGTTGTGTAACGCTGTTCCAACCTTGTCAGAGATTTTGCAATTAAAATCGAATTAACTCAGCGTTGTGTAACGGCAACTGGCGTTGTATGACGCTGGACAGAAAAACTGAGCATTTTACCAGCAAATTGATTGAGATTAGTTTAGAGTTTAATTAAACCTTAATTACTGACTCTAACTAGACCAAAGCAATCTCTTGAAGCTCCAAACTAAGTGCCACACTTGCTTTAATCCATTCTTCAATAAATTTAGCTATAAAACACTAAAGAGAGATGTTAGTTTAAAGGTTTCGGTGTTGTTTTGCAAATCGGCAAATCGAGAGAAAATGTTTAACCAACAATCTCCCCCTTTTGCCGAGTTGCAAAACAACACCTAAGGTATATTTGGGACTTGATACAACAAGGCGGAATAACCCAAATTACCTAATTCTCCCCCTTTTTGCTAGCAAGAAACATATAATCTGCAAGAATGACACATTCCTATCTTGGATTATACGATGATATCGTGAGACATAAGAATCAAAATAGAGATATACTTTTATTCTCTATGCAGGATTTAAATACTGTAGCAGTACATTATTTATGCGAATTGAGAATCATAACGTGTTGCTAGATACCGCTTATGATTATTGGAATTAAATAGCGATTTAATTCCATGTCCAAATTAGCATAAATCCTCAAAGGGTCACACAGATCGAAATATAACCAAACAGTGCATTAATCATTTATTTGCATCAGTGTGCTTTTGCGAAAATATGATAAGTTGATTAATTGATTATATGTCGATATAATTAATTAATTCAAACGGATCATATCGAAATGATTTAATGCATAAGCTAATCTCATGATAATTAGTAATTAGTTAATAATTATTCAACACAATACAATTTGATATAAATAGTTATATTAAATTGAATTAATGGGCCGATATTTATTATTGAATAAATAGCCCAAATATAGAGCATCAAATGGTGGATTAAATGGATTGAATAATTAACCAATCAATTGAGTTTGTGAAGCCCAAAAGGCCCATTATGTGGCCGGTCATAGAGGTGTGTGGTAGGTAGGTGGCATTTTGGTAAATAGTTCCAAGTGTTTGCTAGGGTTTGAGCATTATAAAAGGACCCTTGTGGAGGCTCCTTGCTCCTCTCTCTCTCTTCCTCCTTTGAGGCCGCCACATATTCCTCACTCCCTCTCTTTGGCCGCCACCTAACACCCCTCATCTATCCACCATTGCTCATGTGTTGAGCTCCATTCTCTCCACTTAATTAAAGAGTTATTAAGAAGGCGAGAAAACTTGGGATTAGCCTAGACCTTGTAGCTTCTAGCAAAGCTTGTAGGTCTTGGTTAATTTTGTGGTGGACTCGAGGACGAGCTTGGTACGAAGGAGGAGCTAGAAGCGCGCACCACCTACAACCTAGCCGGTTCGAGCCTCTTGATTACGATATCAAGAGAGGTATAAACCTTGAACTTTCTCTTCGTGTGAATGGCTTTAAGTGCTAGATCCGTGATTGTGCATGCTTGTTTGTGGTTAATTAAAGAAATTAGCTATAAAAATTAAAATTGTGCACTTAACTAACAACTCGATCGGCACACCACCTTCTCTCACCAGTACTTTCGGTGGTAGAGTCTTCTTTATCTCGGTGTTGTTGTCTCCCATAACACTGCGCTCTGATACTAATTGTTGGAAATACTCAAGTAATCAACTCAAATTCACAATGATAATAGACAGAACGTAGAGAATATTTTTGTGGTGTGTAAATCTTGTCCAATGTTATGGTAAGCTAGTAGTGTCGGTATATTGATACGAATCTACTGAAGTAATGACAGACTAACATAGAAAGTTAATTTTTGTTAAGTACTAGATTTTGGTAATATTTGTTTCTTAATTCGTATATGTTATGTTTTAGTTTTATGTCAATTAGAAAATAAAAAACCAATTATTATTATAGGCAGTATTGTATTAGAAAATATTTTTCTTACTATGTAATAGATATAATAATGATATAAAGTATAAAAGAAAACAAAAAATAGTGTAGTGGGATTTACACACCATAAAAATATTCTCTGTGTTCTATACAGACATACTCTTAATTTTTTAAAAAAGCTCTTACAAATCACAAGTTTAAAAATTTCTTATTTGACACTCCTAAAAACTAGAGGAAAAAAAAAAAAGACCATACCCCTATTTGATAATCAGGGTGTGTTTGGTATGATTAATGAATAAGCTTTATTCCGAATAAAGCCTATTCGGGATGAAATTAGAATAAGGGATTGAATAAGCCCTTATTCGGAATAATGCTTATTCCGGATGCATTTGGTTTCATTCCGAATAAGCTTTATTCAGAATAAAACTTATTCAACGTGATACCAAACACCCCATGATTACTTTCCTGACTCACTTTGATTATGATGAGTTGATTTTTAAAATGCTCGTCATTGTTAAAGTGTTTAGAAATTTTAAAATACATATCTACTTTCTAAAACCATGTGGACACCGAAATAACGTTCTTACTCTTCTATAACGCTAAAATTCTTAATACTTTTTTACTACCGTCATCTTCATATAATTAATTTCATAACTTGTATTTGAGAAATTATCCTTTATATTAGCAATTTAGCATCCACTAACCATTCTTTTCACTTTTTAGCGCACGGATCCTTTTCTTATCTCTTCTCATATCTTCCTCCTTTTCTCCTTAACTTAGTGAAAGAAAAAAAAAATAGAAACTAAAAAGATCTCTATCCAAAATTCACAAAGTATGCTAGGTCAAAAGAAACGAAAGAAATAAATTTTAAAAAAATGTATATAGAAGTTGGAGCAAATATAGCATTAATGTTGAATTCAAGAAAGCAATACGAAAAGCATGGGTCAATGAGGCGCACGAGAAAAGCATAAGAGAACCATGAATTAGAGTCGACGACACGTTATGTGTTTAGATTTAGAGAAAGGGACAAGGAAAGTATTTATTCAGTGCAAATTAATTATGATCAATCAACTTACTCAGGTTTGCGTTTTTTCTGTTCGAATCATGCATGGCAAATTGATGTTTTCAAATTCTGATTGGAAAAGGGTGCAAGAGTTTCAAAATCGTTGTAAACTTGTAGTTGTAAATTAGAAAAACGAATACGCCGATTCAAGTTTAAGAAAACATGAAGAACGTGCCCACGTGGAGAGGGTCATTTAATTTTCGTCGTTCAAAACCGTATGGTACTTAATATTATATATATATACATATATATATATACATACATATATATATATACATACATATATATATACATATATATATATATATATAGACTAAAGTATACTCCAGCATGCGGATCGTCGGTATGCTGGAGTCGTTTTTCAAAATCTAAAATTCATACAGTCGATCCGAACCATTCAAATTGTTCTCCATATTGAAATCTCCTAGAAAACCAAAATTTATATTTTTTCGATTTTTTTTGCTACATATTATACTATTTTCAAAAACAATATAAAAGAGTATTTCTGATCATTCAATTTGAAATAGCATAATATATAGCAAAAAAATTCGAAAAAAATATAAAATTTGGTTTTGAAATATATTTATATACGAAGAACAACTCAAACGATTTGGATCGATTGTTTGAATTTTAGATTTTGAAAAATGCCTCCAGCATACGGAATCAAACCCGTATGCTGGAGTATACTTTAGCCGATCTCTCTCTCTCTCTCTCTCTCTATATATATATATATATATAGAGAGAGAGAGAGAGAGAGAATATGGTGCATACTAATGTATCGGAGTTTGGTGTATATTGATCTGAACTCTTCAACCTGATTCAAAATTACCAATCAAAACCGTCCAATATGATCTCTCTATTATAATCTCCTTGCCGACTAAATTTTATATTTTTTTTGAAAGTTTTAAAAATCACTCATCTAATTTTTTCTGAACCGTTAAAAAAAACAGTTTTTCAAAATCCGAAAATAATACTTAAAATATTCCAAAAATATAAAATTTGATCAGCATAGAGATTTTAATAGAGATATCATATTAGACGGTTTGGACGGTCAATTTTAACAGATGTATACACCAAAGTATCGATACATTAGTATGCATCACAGATTTTTTTTCCCCCTCTCTATATATAAACCTGTGACATTTCACCAAAAGTGATCTCCCTGCTAGCGTGAACAGCCCCGTCACAACTTACTATTAATCAATCTGTATAGACACCGCTCGAACAGGTCCTCTTTTTGCAAAATTTCAAATCACTGTTCTCCAATTCAACGACTCGCCACACGGATGCACACACCAAGTGCAGGGTAAAGGTAGTTAGTGTGAAACGATATATGTCAATACTACAATTCAACGAGAGTAATTTTAGTTTTACCACCTTTCAAACAATATTAAAAACAGTACGAAGAATGGACCATTCAATCGTCTATTTGATTACCATAAAATAACATAGACCAAGTATTAACGGTAACACAATCCAAAAATAACCCCAAAAAATAAAACACAGAGATAAACGCACGGTACAGACATGGGGACTGGATCGTCTCTTTTTCCAAAATATTATTTTAGATAAAAAAAAATCAAGTCTTTTAACTAAAATATGTTAAAGAAATTTCATTCTTTATTGAATTTGTATCTTTCACTCAAATAGTTGTGTTTCTTAATCATTAAATGAAAAGCTGATTAATTGATTGTCAAAACTTCTAGCACTCACCTTAATTATGAGTTGATTTTTTAAGATGTTTGTCATTATTAAGGTTATGATGATATAGTATATACATTAAAGCATTGAGCTCACCATTAACAGAAAATAGACCAATCAGATTTTAGTCAAGCAGAATTGCCACAAAGTTCTCACATATAAATTTAATACTTGCATGAAATTGTACACTAAGTACAAGAGAAACAAAACGTTTTTCTGTTCCGAAGATGACTAATATAAGTTGGAAAGGAAATAACGAACCAAATTAGAAGAGACCAAATCAATAATCATAGTGCCCCAATTTCGGAGGATTCAATAAAAAGGACAGATGAGTGCTGACAAAGACTAAGAAGAGAAACTTCACACAGACAAAGTCACTTCTTTTGACCAGGTTATCTCCTCTCTGCCGTACTTACTGTTTCAGCTCATCTCCGGTGCTTCGGACTTCACACATGGGCACATGGCCTTGGTCTAGTACTCTAGTCTGACCATATGAGTCTATGACAAAGTCTCAAGCTGACTGAAAGCTATGTATGATTTGAAACGGACAGCCCTGTTCAGCGTAGGAGGATATTTGGATTATGTACGACTGGAGAGGACAACAATCACAAGTTCACAACCATCACAGTGGACCCAGCCTTTCAGTAAGTTTATCTATTCTCCCAAAGACCCAAATACACAAAAGCAGACTAGGTTAAGTAGACTGAATCCCTATCCTGTGCCGCGCGGCACCATGCCGCTCACCAATCCGAGCCGTACGATTCGATCTTGACGGTTAGATTTTTTCGGGCCTTACAATCAGGTTACATGCACGGCGCTCCCTTATCCATTGGATTTAATTTGGACGGTCTGGATTTCTGCGCTGCACGGTGCCGCGCGGCACAGGATTTGGTTTCAAGTAGACTCGGTCCTCTGCTATCTTACAAACTATAAACACACACAATATCAGGAAACAAGCCAATTTCACAGTTGAACTTTCGTACGTCACAAACATGAGGAAGGTTCCGCACATTAAATTAAATAAGAACAATTTAGATTTAACATTTAAATTTTAAAATTTTAAAAATTAACTAAATAGTAAAATATTGGCATTTGAGGCAACTAAAATGTCAGTTGCGGAACATTGCTCAACAAACATACATACTATGCAAAAAAATATATATATATATTATTACTTTTTTTCCTGAGGAATTATTCAATGCTATTTATTAATAATAATTTCAGTCTTCAAATTAATTAGCTTTTATTTTTGTAATTATTTTTAAATTATCATTCCGTTCTCAAAGTAAAAAAAAAAACGTACTAATAAAAAAATAAGCTTTTTTTTTTCTCTGTTCTGTAACTTAGCTTTAAACTTTGATCGGTTATTCTAAATATTCGTCTCATGTACATACATGATCGAGTTATTAGACAAATAAAAAATAAAGTTCAAATTTGGAGGGAAAGGAGAAATCGATATTTTTCTACTGAAATTGAAAAATTGCAGAATTGTAGAATAATGTACAGAGGAAATGGACTTGATAAAACATTTTACCAAGTTTTAGTCAGAAGAAACTTCTAACCAGATCACCAACTATCCCCAACTTCCCCACTGGGCTATTCTCCATTGAACCTTGAACGGTCCCTTTACCCTTTTCCTATAAAACCGTATATAGTAGTGCTTCTCTACCCACTCCACCGTACCGGTTCAACTTCTCTTCCCTTTTGCAGGAAACATCTTGGCTTAATTAACATCCATTTGTGGTTTGTTTCCAGCGCAAAAGAAGAGAAGTAGACCCATTTTCTGAACTTCCTAATCATGGCATCCAATACAAGGTTATTAGCCTTCTGCTGTCTTTTTCTTGCATTCCTCCTTTCTTCCTCAGCCCAGGCTCAGGACTGCAATAGTGAGACTTTCTCCAGCAACAAACTCTATTCGACATGTACCTCTCTATCTGATTTGGCTTCGACGATACATTGGGCATACCACTCGACAAACGGCACAGTAGATGTTGCATACCGAATCACACAATCCTCATCGAACTGGGTTTCCTGGGCAATCAACCCAACTTCAACTGGTATGGTAGGTGCAGATGCCTTCTTGGCCTATCACGATTCGGCAGGTACCGTACAGATTATAACATGTCAGCTCACTTCTTACGGCATCACAATCACCAACGAGAGCCTCGCTTTCACAGTGTATGAAATGTCGACCGATTATTCTAGTGGTGCATACACAATATATGCAACTCTGCAACTGCCGAATAACAGCACTACCCAGAACACAGTCTGGCAGGCAGGGTCTGAGTTCTCAAATGGTATACCTTCTGGACATCCAAACACCGGTACCGGTGCTCAAAACATCAACTTGAATTTTCTCTCTGGACAATCTGCTTCTACTGGATCAGGTTCCTCCAGGCTTCACCGATTAAATGTAAGAACCAAAGTCTCATCTTGCCATGCTTGATGAATCTTAACTATATCCATATAGAAACTTATTAACATTCACATACATAATTGTTATACAGACACATGGGGTTTTGTGTGCGATTAGCTGGGGTGTTCTTCTTCCACTTGGGGTGATCATAGCAAGGTACATGAAAGTTTTTAAGTCTATGGATCCGGCCTGGTTCTATTTGCATATCATATGCCAGTGTTCTGGTTATATCCTCGGTGTAGCCGGCTGGGGTCTCGGCCTCAAACTCGGGTCTGAATCCAAGGGAATCACATACCACAGCCATCGAAACATCGGGATCACGCTCTTTTCCTTCGCAACCCTTCAGGTACTTTCACATATTTGATTACAATTAAACAACCTAGCTAATTAATATATCGATCCTTTCGTATTGTGCATATAGGATTATTAATTGAATCATCATTAACTTCTTTCTGGAGTACTACTATACATCCATGTTTCAGATCATGATCAAAATTATTAGTAATGCTTAATGATTTTATAATTTTTAAAATTAAAAGAATTTTTGGAGATAAAAAGTATGAAATAATCTTACGCCCATATTAACCTTCTGTGTTATTTCTCTTCAACAAAAAGTCAAAAAGTATGTGAACACGTTACACGTGGGTGATTGCTAAAATATGGGACTTAGTGCACTTCAAAATATATTGTGGAAGATGGCAGGAAGTGTCTATTTCTAGCTCTTTTAGTTCTTGTTGGGTCCACGTCTCAGTAACCCACCATGCCCGTTGTGCTGTGCGTAGTCAAAAGTCAAAAAGTTAACCTACTAGCAGGGCTGTCAAACGTGTGAGATGGAACGGAAATTCATCATTCCGTTTCCATTCCACTTCAAAATTTGAAACAGAATACCATTCCATTTCCGTTCCATTTCGTTAAACGGAACGGAAATTTCACTTCCACATTCATTTTACATTGAAATTTCTCATTTCAACGTTCCATTTCCATTCCGTTTCTGAAAATGAAACTACTTTTCCTTCCACTTCTGTTCCATTTCAGACGAAACGAAACGAAAACGTTCGAAACGGCGGTATATTGACAGCCCTACCTACTAGAGGATTGGTTGATGAATGATAGGTTGGTGGGGTCAAAATTTGTTTTCATTAGGATTAGGTTTTAAATTTGAAATAGTTCCATCTTACGTTGGTATGATACAGTCATGACTCGTGACTCATGACCTTTAACAAGGAAAGAAAAATATGGTACCGTCATGCCGTGTATGCCGCAATCGTACAACTGCCTTCCTTCGTTTGCGTAGACAGAGAAAAAATAGTTTTCAAATCTTACTGTCTTTTTCAAATGATGCATGCTGAAATTAATTAAGTGTGAAATGCATGCTGAAATCGTACATTGCTTTCGAACTTTATCTTGTTCTAACTTAAAAAAAAAACCAATAAATTAATGAGAAGTGGTGGGGCATTTCCCACTTGTTTTTTTTAAAAAAAAAAGCCTAAGAAAAAATTGTTAGCGGAACCAAGTCTATTGCACAAATCAATGAATGGTTAATAACTTAACACCGTGCGGAATATTCTGGAGAAAACTAAGAATAGAAATTTTCAAGATGATGATATTTGAACTAAATTAGAAAAGTCTGATATTAAATTAATCTATTGTCTAATAGGAAATATTTTGATACAAAAAAATTAATACTCATATATATCAAATTCCTTTTTATTATTGTGGGAAATTCAAAAGGAAAAAAATTATTCATACATGATCAATTCTTGTACTTGCTTTCAGGTATTTGCTCTCCTCCTAAGGCCCCACAAAACAAACAAGTACCGGTTCTACTGGAACATTTATCACTATGCAGTCGGATACTCGGTCATTTTGTTGAGCATAATCAACATATTCAAGGGTTTTGACATTTTGGAGCCAGAAAAGAAGTGGAAGCATGCCTATATCGGCATCATAGCGACACTCGGTGGCCTTGCCGTGCTTCTTGAGGCTGCCACATGGGCTATTGTTTTGCGGAGGAGAAGTGAAGAGAAGTCCCACCATGGAGCCAACGGTACCAATGGCTATGGTGAAAGGCCGCAACAGTTTGCATGAATTCTCACATTAAATATTACGTAGTATATATATATAGATAGGTATATATCAATATAGGACGTGAGATTGGTTTGCTTTGATCCAGCGGCATGCGGTGTTCTTAGTTTGCTTCTCGATTTTTTTATTTTTTTTTCCACTTTTGTTTTTCTGATTTCTTGATGTATGACTGTCGCTTTAGTTACCGAGTAGTTGTTCTTGTGCAGTTATATAATCATTATTTATTTATTTACTTTCATACCGTGCTTGATGATTTTACGTCGCTTCTAATACTTAATTCGGCTGAAAACAATTTGTATGTCTTAATTGCATGTCAATAAAATATTAACTTTATAGTACTAATTTCGCAACTTCTAGACCCTTATTTTCTCTCGCCAAAAAAGAGAAGAATTCACCTCGACCTTTTTTACTATTAAAATAGGACAGGAAAAAAAAAATGATAACTGTTTATTGTTGCAAATAAATTGGATGGTTTAGAATGATAGAAGCTAAATTTTACATCAGAGCGCAAGCATTAGCAAACGCAACCAAGCTATCAATTCAACTCTGTTTTTGTTCTTGATTAATCATTATCCCCAGTCAAAAGACAGGTGACCTTTGAAAGTTTGAAACTATATGAAAAGTTGAGGCACAAATGAGAAATCGAAAATTGTCGGAAAGACCCCCGAACCTTACAAAAATCCGGTGCACACTCCCATATCGAGGATTCATATATACTCGTTGATTTCTCAAATATTAACCTTATTGATTGACGTCTGCAATATTATTTTTTATTTTTAAAATAAGCACGGCCAAGACCCCCGCCAATTCTTTTAACAGAAGTAAAAGTTTGTTACAACCACTCTCTTCAGTGATGCACTCAGAAACGGCACTGGTACTTTATATCAAATAAATTATATACACAATATTGTTATGCGTAAAATATATTACAAATACACGCACTTGTATACGTATAGAAAGCAATATCCTTAGGTTGTGACCTCCCCATGTCTATTTCGTGTCAGGTATACTCTTTTCACATCACTGCAACAAAGATTCTACCTGATCTCTCCATTTGTGATTGACGCAACTTTACAAACACCAGCCGATGTGGTGAAAGGCACATCCTTATAGGATGCCACCAACTGTGCATCTGTGTGGAGGTCAGCTTGAACCTTCTCCCAAACCTTGGATTTCACATTTAAGATGCCATCTGGCTCACCTGAATATCCCGGGAAGGTGACTCTTTCTCCTATCTTAGCAGATACTGGAGGCTCCACTAATTCAACCTGACATGCAATTTGTTGCTTTATCTATTTCTACTGGATGTTATCAATAAATGTCATAATAGTGTAACACCAACGGATTGTAGCGGTCATCCCAGTTAGAAGAACCATGTAATTTACTGCCCAATTCATCTAGTGTTTGTGGTTCAGAACTTCTATCAGTTTCTAATTTTAAACCTTCTTTAAAAATGCTTTTGTGAGATTGAAGCAACTGAGAAAATAACCACATGGTTTGCTTTTTAGTACACAAATTTGTGAGAGTTATAAAGAGTGCACATGCTTACTTTAATATGGTCGGGTCCTGAAGCAGCTAAAACCATTGCATGTGATTTGATACCACGCATTGCCACTGGCTTCAAATTGCACAGCACACAAACTTTACGATTCTGCATCCCAACAATAGAAATCACTCAAGCTCCAAAAAAAGTGGTGCAGTGAAATACCAGTGAGAGCAAGAAAGTTTCACAAGTTACCTGCATCTCTTCTAACGGAACGTACTTGACAAGACCGCTAACCACAGTCCTAGTCGAACCCTCTCCGACGTCAATTTCCTCAACATAAAGTGAATCTGCATCAGGGTGCTTCTTAACTTCAGTAATAAGACCTACACGTATGTCAAGTTTGGAGATGGTAAACTCCACTTCGGCAGATTTTAGTTTAGCACAGTATACATCAGACTTGTCCGTTTCTTTCTTGCTGTTTGCTTCTGCAACGTATATAAGATTGAGAAAATGTGAGAGATGTCATGTTGAACCTTTTCTTGCATAATTCATAAATTCAATTTACATTTTGCTGTATTTTGAAATCTTTAATTTGTTATTCATGGTCACAAACCCAACAAACCTTTATAATAAAGCAATTTAGAAATATTAAAAAAATGTGTCTTTAATGAAATGAACCTATGTACATCTTTAACTCAATGCTGGTAGAAAAAGCATCACCAAATAATAGTAACATTGCTTCATTGAGATTCAAAATAAAATTTCTGATTGATATAGCAAAAGAAAAGGAAAAGAAAACAAAATGATCTGAATAAAGGAATTCCAACCTGCTATGTTTAATTTCTTTAGTTGTTCAGCAGCAGCCCTTGTATCAGCTTCTTTTAGTTTTCTGTCCGCTTGGGTTCCTGCAAATTTTTCTTTGAAGAAATTCACCTCTTCGTCGTTCTGTATAAAAAAAAAACAGCCAGATCTACTAAAACAAACATATATCAAATCCTTATGCAAAGTTGAAACTCAGATCTTTTTAAATGATCAGGGTTCTGCAACTTGATCTGTCCCCGAGAGTATTCTAGACCAAAAGACCCAAATTATCCTTAAAGAGGCACCTATTTCCATTTAGAGGTCCCTACAGACATTTGAACTCCAAACTTGCTGATTTTCCTCACTCTTGGTTCTTTCCCATCATAATTAATCAAATGAAATTAACAGTAATCCTACCCAGTCTGACACGAGATTGTTCATTTTGGTTCATCATCTAAACTGTTGAACAATTATAACAATCTCTTGAGACCTGGAAACAATGTGATAAACCCAGCACTCTCCACTACAATTTCTATGCAAGAACAGATTCTTGATGCAAAATAACAACTGCGTTCGTGAGGAAATACTGAGTAGTTGAGAGAATATGGGCTCACAACAATAGTTTCTAGATTATTGTTCAGCTTTTAACTGAAAGACTGTGGTAATGAGTAGTGACCTCAATGGGTTCACATCTGCCTCTGTTATTTGAACCTCTTGATTAAAATCTCTCACATATTTTAATCCATTTTCACGTTAGAAAATCAAAATAGCATGGAGGCCATTAGAAAAATTACCGGTTCAGAGATAGCTAGCATTAAACGAGTATATGTTCCCAACAAGAAAACCGAAAATTGTGTTTAAAATTTAAAACATAGTTAATTGTGACTTGTGACACAAAAGAGAGAGAAATGCAATTATACCACAATCGTATATATATACATACCAGCTCTTTGAATAGTGGCTTAGGTTGCCCAATTTTGTGCCCTGCTGGCAGAAATTCCCAAGGCTTTTTTGCCTTATCAGTATCTCCTTTCTCATCAGAGAATGAGAGGTGTGTTTCCCGAGATAAATTGAGCTGCTTCAGAACCTTCAGAATATCATACAGAAAAAAATTCTAATTTAGAAACTCAGAATGATTGACCAGAAATGCAATTATACCACAATCCAATAAAAAACCTCAAGTCCCTTAAAAGAGTCCCTTTAAAGAATCATTTGACAGTGATTCCAAATTTTAAGCCTGCCATAAATACAATAACCATTTACTGTTTAGAGCTGTATTTTCCATAATGTACTAAAGTTATATCAAAAACGCCCTTAATAAATAACTTGACCATATACGCTCCGCATAACTGCAAGTAATAGTTCTCCAACTACTTAACAACATAATAAGGTATGCATGGTGGTTTACTCTTGAAGGAAAAAATTATAAGCTATAAACTAACTTCATCAGTAAAGGAGGGCATGAAGGGTTCAAGCAGACAAGCTAGAAGGTAAACAAGCCCCACTGACGTCTTCATGACAACAGCACATGAAGCAGGATCTTCCCTGAAAAGCTTCCAAAATTGGCTCTCCTGTGCGAAAAAATAGCACACTAATATTTAAAATGGAGGCCTTAAGAATAATGTAGTACCAGATTTTAGAACATCGTCAGTGGTAACTCGCATCAGACCAGTTAATTGGTTTTGTACACAAACTAGCTACTCCTTTCTAAAATGAGTACATAACTTCTCCCTTTTTGTTTCATCCTTTTCTTTTCCCTGAGTTCTGTTCATTTAGATTAATTCATGGCACATACCTGCAGGTAGGCATTGCCTTCACTTGAAATGCTCATTGCAGTTTTCAGACCCTGTTTAAGCTTGACCTGTAGTACAATTTAAGGCAAACACCATGCAAATATATAAATAGTGAAAATACATTAAACTCGCAATGGGTGGGGGTTAGGGCAGCTTACCTTTTCCATAGCATCAATGTACTGATCAACCAACTTACTGACATTTTCTGCAAGAGTCATTGTCAGCTGATGGAACTTAACATTAGGAGCATCCGGAATTATTGAATCATATCCAGATCCTACAATAAAGAATAGCAATATATGAACATAAAAAGAATAAAAGAATCAGATTTAATTTGCTAACACATACTCTAGAGTCTAGACTACATCAATTTCAACATTTAAAGCTCAGGGCTAAAATGATAGCATTACTGTTTAACGGTATTACAATTGCTAATCAGATGAAAAGACTAAATGGCATGTGACCTAGTCAACCTGCTGGCTTTGAGATGAAGCTCAACACACGATTGATGAAATTCCCTAAGTTGCTGAGGAGCTCACTGTTCAGTTTTGCTTGTAAATCTGCCCAAGTAAATAATGTGTCTGACACCTGCATCACATAAAGTTACCATTAAATAAATTGTCAGTACCAGTGATATGCATTTCAGAGTTAACAATACTCAGAATTTCATTTTCCTCTCGATAAAAGTTTTAGTTAAATTTAGGACAATAGTGCTTCAGTTTTTCTTCAATTTATCCGATCTTCCAACAAAGAAATTCAGTTTTTAAGACAGTGCAAATCCAGGCAACAGTCATGCATCAAAATAGCAAGTATAACTGTTACCTCTTCTAACCATATGGTCAGCATTAATAAGAACCACCTGCGACAGAGCATAGATTTTTATAATAAAAAGGAAACTGAAAACAGGATGTGGACTTACTTCAGGCCTATTAGTAAGCAAGTAGTACCGCCATACTTCAGGTGGAATTTCAGTGTCCTTTGCATCATTACCAAAGACCCCAACTCCCTTGGTTTTTGAGAATTTTCCTGGAGATCATAGAAAAGCAAATGCTTGATACTTCTCAATAAGGATTTTGTAACTTTTTATTTTTAAATATACTACGCAAGTTCAACTAATACTGAGAATTTCAGGTCGAACTCCCTTGCTCATTGCCTTCACTTTTTAAAAAGTATCAGTCAAACTGTATAGAAGTCACTGAGATTTCCCACATTTTCATCTTAGGCCCCACAATTTTACAGGTCATCCTTGGCCCCACATTCTACATCAATATTGTTCGGTGATTGTATTATAGAATTACTGGTAATTAACCATATAAATGTAAATATGTGTACGTACTTCACTAAAAACAACAACAAGAAGGTTGATATCACCACTATGAGAATAACAAAAATCAGCCAAGGGAAAAATACCGTTTTCATAATTTAAATATTCAGTAACACTAATTGTCTTCATCATAGTCCAGTTTTCTCCAGTCCCAAGAAGTGTAGAGGGAAACATAACCTGTAAATTAAGTCTGACAATAATTTAGATTCAACACCAATAGTCTGATTTCATACCACTCAAAGTACAAAACAAGACACTTACAGTGTGAAATGGCACATTATCTTTGCCCATAAATTGGTACAGCTCTACATTGTCAGGATTCTTCCACCACTTCTCCCAGTAAGGTGTATAGCAAGCAGTAATGGAAATATAACCAATTGGAGCATCAAACCACACATAAAACACCTAAAGAAACATAACCAAACATACGAAATGATCAGACCAGAACAAGTTTTCACTAATTTTAATCATGGAAATCTCATTTCAACAAGTGCACCCTGTTAGGCTTTGTTGAAATTTGCAAATTATTAGTGTGGTATCACAACTTGGATCAAACTTAAATACTTAGTGTATCAAACCTTTTCTTTATATTTCTCATGAGGAACAGGGACACCCCATTTGAGATCCCTCGTAATGCAACGAGGCCTCAATCCTTCCTTGAGCCATGCATTTGTTGCCTGAATGGCATTCTGACTCCAAGATCCAGCTACGGACATTTCGCTAATGTATTTCTCCAACTGCTCCCTTAGCAAGGGCAGCTCTAAGAACAAGTGGTTGGTGTCTCTAATGTGTGGGGTATTGCAGCAGACCTGGAATATTAACGTGTCTCACGGATGCTATAACAAGATAATTGCAGTGAAACCCATCGATAAAGTACCAGACTGACCTAAGCTGGTTAACAGCCATGTGCCACTCTTGTTTGAATTGATCCCTCTTTGTTTCTCAACACAAATTTCTTACCGAAATGTAAACGTATAGATCAGTACAAGTTTAAGTATATAATAATGAAAATCCTCACTAAATGGTAAAGGTATATATACAATATGCTGTGCCAAGACAAAATTCAGTACTCAATATTTGTACAGGTCCCCACAGAAACAAGAACTTTTGAATTCTTTTCTGGGAGGCTAGTCGGCCCATATTGAAATTTCGACAATCAAATAACATCAATTAAGAAATTAAACAATGAAATGGGAAACTACAGAAAGAAAAGGAATAAACTTGATGTTGGATCAACAAAATTTGTAAAAGTTCTGTGAATTGTATTGTACGTATACTTTGAAAAATTAATTACCTTGCACTTGGGATCTATAAGCTCTGTAGGGTTCAATAGTTTGCCACATTTTTCACACTGATCACCCCTGGCAGATTGATAATCACAGCCTGGTGTCGGGCATGTTCCCTCCAAAAGCCTATCAGCTAAGAACTTTTGACACGTTTCACAGTAGAGCTTCCACAGGAAAGGTATGCCATGAAAATAAGAGATATATAACAATCTTCCAAATACAAAATTGTACAATAATTCAAAGCTCCTAAACATATACCATAGGACTTTCTGGTAAAAGACCATAAGCAATTGAGATTGTTAAATGATCCTAACACTTGCCATGGAATTTAGTAATATGAATGGTGTAAAAACTTACAATTGATATCCATCAATATCAACTCATATCAAAAAATCCATGACAGTGATTTTCACTATTTCCCATGACATTTTACAAACAAAAGGAAGATGTTACCATCTAGATGAGAATTAAATTAGGTTCATGGCTTACTTGCTGCATGGTGTTCTCAGAAAGCCAGTCATTTTCCCATAGTTTGTTAAAAATTGCTTGGCAAATTTCAGTTTGCTGAGGAGAAGAAGTGCGTCCAAAGTGGTCAAAGCTTATATCAAACCACTTGTAAACATCTTTGTGAATTGCGTGATATCTACATTTGCAGCAGGAAATAACCAAAAAGTTCAGTTGAATTTGAATTTGAATTACAATCAACAAAACCATCGCATTATGGGTTGTAAGCCTCTGCCGAAAATGGTAAACAAGTACGGGGTAAACAAACAGTATAGCAAAATTAAAAGATCCAACCAGCTATAAGAAGTTAAAACCAAATGTCACCTTATTTGAATCATTGGTACACTCAAAATATGCCATTCGGTACCTTCAAATGAGCCTCTATTGTGTTTCTCAACTCCTCAATTTGACCAAATTTATATTACGTTCAGATAAATCAAATGCATCCATAAATATTAAAATCACAAACAAGTACATGACAAACTCAACAGCGAACCAAAACAAGATTAGTGGTTCCTATGAGAGTAACAAGCTGCCCACTCAGGTAAGGTAAAAAAAACAAATAAATTGAGCGTATTTGGCAATTCGCTTCAATCTAAGAATTCAAAATCCATCAATTGAAGAGTGGATGAAATAGAATATGATGAAGACAAGAATAAAAATGCACTGACTTGTCACATATCTCCCTAGGAGAGCATTTCTCTTCCATGGCCTTTGTCTCAGTGGCCGTACCATACTCATCAGTACCACAAATGTAGATGATGTTGTACCCCCTGTTGCGGCAGTATCGAGCAAACACATCGGCACTAAGCACACCTGATCATTTTGAATAAGCAATTAGTAAAAGAAAATTAAGGGTACCAAATGTTCCTTTACAATCAGTGTTAGATACAATTGTTTGGATTATTTATAATTAGCTCCACAATTCACTATCTATAATACAACAGAAAGATAACAGAAGTGAGATATAATTAAGATGGAAAATTGAACTTCATGTATATAGAAGAAAAAAAATGGTAAATTTGCCCGACTAATTTGCAATGGTAACTTGCAAATAAGAAAAAAAATTAACAAAAGAAACAGAATATAAGCAGGAATAACCAAAAACTCCATATTATCTAATGAATTCGCTATCATAGTGCACATAAACCCACCGAAAAACTGGGCAAAAAGAAAATTTTAAGAAGAGCACAAGGTTTTTTTTCTGTAAAAATTAGAATCAAACAATAAAAAGACTAACATCCAATAATGTTGCCTAGATGGGGAACGTTATTCACATATGGAAGTGCGCTGGTGATGAGGATGTTGCGTCGACCAGCGATTGGAAGCTTCTCCGCCGAATCTCCCATTTTCGATTTAAGTTCGGCGATTTAAGTTCGGCCTAAAATTGAAACTTGTGGTGGAACAAGGCGCTAGTTTAGTCGTAGAGATAGAGAAGTGGGCAGTGAGTAGACTGAGTAGATCATTTTTTGGTGTTTTGTTAAACCTTTGTAACGCCGAAGAAATAGCAAGGAGCGTTCGGGCGAGGTGGTCCCCCTATTGGAATGCCAATGCCGTACCGTTCCGCCATTCCAACGCCGTACCGTTCTGATAATACAAAGGGAAAGTCTAATTTCGCCGTTTTTTTTTTAATACAAACAATTTTATATTCAGAAAATTTAATAAGAACAGATATTTATTTTTTTAATATACCATGGTTCTTATTAAAAAATAAATAAATATTGATTCTTATTAAATTTTCTGAATATAAAATTGTTTAAAAAAATCGACTAATTTCGACCGTGAAAAAACCCTAATTTCTCCCTTTGCACTATATAAAAGTTTATTCTTATGAATTCTATCTCGTTAGCTTACAAATCTACAATAAGTATATAGTTACAAGTTAAATTATATGGTACTAACTCTATATTCATTTTTTTCATTGAACAATTGTGACAATTATTTTATTTATGAACTACATATATTATTACCTGAGTCGAAATAAGAAATAATACAATAAAAATATGAATTGATGTTTATATTTGTTATTTTGTTAATAAAACCAACGATCTTAAGAGTTACGTTGCTGCAACCTAATGATTTGGTTTCTCAAATGATATACGAGTGGAGTGTACTGAATAACATCTCGATTGATTTTTTTTAAAAAAATATTGTTGCATTCATCAATATTTTTTAGGATGTTTTAGTTTCTCCCTTTTTGTAATTTGACTCTTTATTTTGATTTAATTTGATTTTATCTTGTATTCTTAGCCAATGGCTTAAACTTTTTTAGGGTCATTTAATAGTTTAAATAAAATGGGGGACTTGACCCTCATTTTAATTTGCTTCAAAAAAAATTAAGACAACGATATTTTTTAACAATGATTTATTATAATAATCTTAATAATTATTTTCAAACCAAAAATTAAAGATTAAGTTAAATTTAAAGATGTGTTGTTGAACATATAAATAACTCACAATCAAATGTCATGCAATTTAAGTATCATATAATATTATGAGCAGCTAATTTTAAACAACTTAAAATTTTTATAATTTTTATTTTACTTATTATTAAACTATTAAAAAATAAATAATTACTCTTGATTCCTCATCATGGGTAAAGTTAATAACCGTTACGTATATTTATTTCTCGTACGAAATCTAACCGTTCCAGCAGAAAAAAAACTGAAATGGAATTGGTACGTTTGTTAATTTGTCCAATTAAATGGAGGTCAAAGACTTCGTGGTCAGCAAGCTTGTCAGGACTTCTATTACACACTTGGAATAACAAGACATTAAAGACAACGACCTTTACAAAAAAAAATTGAAGGAAAAGAAAAACGAGACGAGTCGTTGTCTACGTGGCGCCCAAGTTATAATATACCTCATCCTTTTACTGTCGTTCGTGTTGTAACCTTTATTATCTGTTTGGTTTTTTTTCTCAAAAAAAAAAAAATCTGCTTGTTTCACTTTTAAGAAAAATCTTAAAGGGGCCGTTTGGATCGCTTAGGAATTTGAGGAATTTGGAAAAGTTGCAATTCTTAGGAATAAATTTATTGGGAAGAGTGTAATTTTGTGAAGAGTTTGGATTGTTTATAATAAATTTATGGTAGGAAGATGAAATTCCCCAAAATCCCATGGAGATCCAAACGGCCCCAAAGACATACTTTAAAGAATTAATGCAAGCATGACGCAACAAATCTAAAAGAAAAAAACAATCCTTCTAAATATTCTTAATACACACCAACATAACAATAAAAATAATTAAATTATCTTACAATTAAAACATTAAAATATAGAGAAGTAATAAGGAAAAAACAATAAAGATTTTTCAGAAACAAGTGCAAAGTTTTTATAACGATTTTTCTATAGCAAGCATGTTCAATTTCAGAATAGGGAGTTAATTAGTGATATGTTTTGAGAACATGAAAGTCTAGTATAGTTATTCAGTGACTTCGTCATTTATCTAAATAAAAAATGAGTTCAATTTATGTTGGACACATAAAAGGAATAAAGTCATTAAGTCAATTTATTGACTGACCTATGCCTCTCTAAATAAATAGCCTTAATTCAAAAAAAAATAGTAATATATTTTGAAATATTTGGATCATTTTTCAAGAGTTTGGATCAATGTCGAACAATGCAACAGAGTTGCATTGAAATGGATCGGTGTGAAATAAAAGTTAGTAACGTATTTAAGTTGTAGAGTTTGTTTTAATCTTGTCAACTATTCTTGAATCTCCGCATATAGAGTTCATATGAGAAAGTAATACTAATTCTGACAAAATAAAATCAATACAATGCGATAGAATGAAATGATATAAGAACGAAAATCTAAAAACCTATGTTCTCTGTTAAAGCCTAAAAAACTTGGTTCTGTTCGGATGGAGAAGATTAGATCCAACGAAATCACGAAATCTCATGCTAAAAAAAAGGATTTTGATCAAGGCCTTGGTGTCAATTTGTTGGAATTTTCATGTTATTAGATGCAACAGGATCCTGATTCCTGAGAAATCAATTCAAATGAAATCCCACGTACAAAACATTTTGAATATGGATATATTGCTTGTTCTCGAGCAAGAATTAAAAATAAGGTAATAATCTGATTTATACATTCCATCCAATTGCACCGATTCGCCTCTTCCAATAATAAAAACATTAGTTTTTCATTATTGGGCTAGCTGGTTGGAGAGGAATAATATAATCTTCAGAAATGTCTCTAGAACTTCAATGTTTTGGTGAATTGGATAAGGCAAATGGATACATGAGGCATCGATGAAGTATAAGGCTTTTATTTATTTATTTTTCTTTTTTTTTTGTTTCCTTTTGTTTCTCTCTTTTGACGGCAGCTGTCAAAACGTCAAAAAAAATGAAAAAAATGGTTTTATGCCACTTATTTTGTTAATTTTAAAAACATTACTCTCTTAGATTGCTAATCACTTAATCAGAAACAAGCCACTCTAAATCGCTAAAATTAAGTATGCCATTAATTTCCCCCCCAAACACAGGTAATTAGAGATGTGTCATATTTTCAAAAAACAAAAGAACCCAAATTACTCTTATTGGATATTTTTAAAGAAAGAAAAGAAAAATTAAATCCATGACACTCCAACACTGGCTTGAAAAAAATATAATCTTGAAATTTTAAAGTCCGAAGTTTTGAAATTTGAAAATTCAAAAAAAAAAAAGATTGAAATTTAGTGATGAGCTACCTGTAATTTTTAATTTTTATGTGGCATAAATCTAAATCATCTTTTTTTGTTTTAATAATCTGTATATAGTCAACGGCCGATTAAATAGATCCACCGACATGTATATCCTACAAGGCTACAAGACAAGAATTCATACGGGTAATGGGTACAGCACAAATCCCCGTAAAATGTGTGCGGTCTACTTTGTGATACAACTTGCACTGAAGCTTATAGGACCATTATATAAATTCTTTAAAAGATGCTACACAAAGATTCATAAACAATTTAAGAAGCTGATTGGTTACTTTACATGCCCACTAATCGCTTATATTCTTCTAACTGATGCTAAAATGATCCATGAGGCTACAAGCACTAGAGTAGAATAATATTGACCTTCGACTTGGCTTCACTAGTCGGACAATTTGCATGCAAATTGCCAATGAACAATTCTTAAAAGAAGATCGAAAAGGAATGCTGTTGGCCTGTTGCTGTGCATCAAATTCAAATCTCTTTCCGCAGGGACTATATAAGCCCAATAACCCATTTAACTGACTAGTCCGCTGGGCCGATGTTAAGACCTATGGCTGATCTGGTGAGAATCCAAAAGAGAGAGAGACTAGACGGAAATGTTACATCTCCAGGCAATGGCGTCTTTTTGTTTTCTTTTCTCGTTGGGGGACGGGGGTAGAACGTGTTTGTTTTCCATGTAGACATCACGCGGTCATCGATAGATGCCAGTAAACTTTGCACTAAAGATCATACTAAGGGTATGTTTCTAAAGAAACTACGTAGTACATTCAGAATAAGTCGAACACAAAAGTTCGAAAGGATATGCTGCCAGCTAAAATTAGGAATTGACCAAGAGTTATCAGGCCATTATGATAAATTTTATACATAAATTACCCGCCACAAAGGGGAGGTGCTTCGGGCACGCTAATTATGGCTGTCAAACGTTAACAACGGAAGCGGAACAGGGTGTTCCGTTTCATTCCAGCACACGGAAATGAAATCCATTCGGTTTCCGTTCCGTTTCGTAAAACGGAACAAAAAACTGTTCCGTTAGTCATTCCGTTCCTCATTTTCCACTAATTTCAGCCTATTTTTCATTGATTTTAGTCATTTTTCGGTAAAACGGAACATTAACGTGCAGTACCGCCTGTTCCATTTCCGTTCCGCTTTCTGCAACGTAACCAATTTTCCTTTCGTGGAACGGAACAGAAACGTTCGAAACGGTACCAAATTGACACCCCTATCGCTAATTAACGCTGAGAGCATTTTCCTAATATTTTTTTGACACATTTGTCCTCGCACACTCTGAATCCCAATTTGGAAACATCCAAAATCCAAACTCCATTCTATTTCCGTTGCATACTATAGAAGTAATAAAGTCAATGACTTATTGCTTAGTAATACTAGTAAACTGATGTCAAAGATAAAAGACATCAATGCGTAGGTATGCGTTGGACTATTTTAAATAAGTTATAAAAACATAAATGTCATCATAAATATATACTTTTAAATATCTAATTTTATAATTTTATGATACAAAGTTTATAATTGAGTTCTCTTTTCTAGTTTTATTTAATTTCTATGAACGTTTTTTCTTTAACAAAAAACATGATAAAATTTATAAAAAAAAAGACAAAAGGGTATTATAGCTCTTCTTATCGGACTAAAATCCGGTATCTAATGTTATTCGAAATATTCGATAACCAACCATATACTAAAAAAATATTATTCTTTTCATGAAACATCAAAATAAGCCTCATATTCATAAGAAATTGAATTAATTTTCAGCCCTTAAACCATCAAAATTAATAATAAAATTGGGAAAAAAAATAACATAAAAGAGAAAGTGCCTAGTGTCTTCAATATGTGGTTAAGGATGAAGAATTGAAGACCGCTAAATAGTATAAAAAAATTTTAAGAAAAATTTCGGTTGTGAATTGGACCTTCAAATGGAAACTAAACGATCGGCCTAAAATTCTTTCTGTTTAAATATATGAGTAAATTTTATTATGGTAACTATTATGTGATATAATCGCTAGAGAAAATGGAGCAGCTTCTTGCTTTATTAACATGGGCAAATACGTCAAATAAAAATTAGGAGAATGTCCCCTGCTTAAATTCACGTGTCCGAAGCACCCTCCGCCACAAAATCAGCACAGATGGGATAATGCTTGCCAAAATTAAGTTCGCTCAATTAAGCTTAAAGCAGTAAAAAGGCAAAAATCAAACTAGAGATCGACTGCCTTGGTAAAAACTTCACTACATTTAAATATCACCCAGTTATTCATTGCCCAAGCTATAGTTTCCAAAACAATATTATTAACTGACAACGAACTAAACACTGATTTCCAATCTAATGCAGTATTTTACTGAATAAAAAAATAAAACAAACTCCAACGGCCGTTCCATAAACAATTGAGATATAATTCGCCTGTCCTGCAAAATTTCAGCATCAAGTACTGGATCACTATTTCTCTAATACAGAACAAGCTGGAAGCCTACTCTTTCTTGACCCGGTCCCTTGCAGCTTTAGCTGAACTGGAACGCTCAGCCTGAGAGAAAGCAATAAATATATGCATGCATAGTGTCACTAAAACTAGACCAAGAGTAGTAAATCCAACTCCCTTCCATGTAGACAGGAGCTGAGTCCATTTGAAAAATCTGAATGCGCCATATGAAAGAAGACATGACCAGAAGATCACGACCTACCAACAAGCAGAGATATATTGAATTAGAGCTCTTAGATTGATATACCATTTCAAAAAATAAGGATTGGGGTTTAGGTCAGTTGGCATCATTGTGAGAAATAGAACGGTACCAATATCAAAATGCTATTGGTATATATATATAGATAAGGAATCCACTATTCGTACTAGCCTAGAAGGCCAGCAGAATAATGGATACCGCCTCCTTTCTGAGTCTGCACAAATTGAGCTGGGAACAATCTCTCTTCCTCCCATTCTGTTATCCACCTATGCTAACCCCCCTCTCCACAACCCACCCCCCCCCCCCCCCGGCACACACCCACCAGCCACCCAACACCCTGAGCAGAAATACCACACCACAAATAAATATTAAAAAATTGAAACACAGACATATGTCGGTTCCTCACTCTTTCTTACTGATCACAACATCAATAACCATTTTACAGTTTTAGCAGCAAACAAAATGGTTCGAGTTTGATTTAAAATCCTTGCAGGTGCCTAAGCAAGTAATAAAACCCTGATTTGGCATTAACAATTTTAAATAAAAGCTCATGCAACCACCTATAGGCTATAGGTCGAATCACAGTTCCAGAATCAAACTGAGAAAATGAATAGAACAAGAGAAAAATTAACGGTTCCTCACCAGCAAAGATTTTAGTGGCCGACCCAATGACCTAACCTCCCCACCAAATGAACCTTCTGCTATATGTTTATCCAGCAAATCATCCTGCAAAGGAAAAATAAATAAATAATAAAATACAAGACAATATGGCCTACCATCAAATTCAGATAAAGACAATATTACAAAAATTCCACGTACCTTTGCAACAAATATATCCCGACACCATTGCGTCACCTCTTCATCTGTTTTAGGCAATTCACTCATCGGACGCCGCTTCATATGGACATGCACCTGAATATAATATTACATGAGAAAGATACCATACCATGAGAAGAAAGTGAATCTCATAAAAAAATGGAATTTAAAATTTGAGGAAACAAAAATTACCACTGACGACTGTCCTCTCAAAATTCTCATCATGGTAGGAGAAGGTTGATTTTTAGGAATAATTACAGTTGTGTCATATATGGCTGGAACAAAAGACCGCAGGATACTTACTGATGCAACAAATCCCTGAAATTTTAGGTAATAAAGAGTAAAATTAACTGCCAACAACTTATGTGATCCTGTTCACAATGAAGCATAACATATTGTATGGGATCATAGATGCAATAAATGGGTACAAGCACTAAGCAGAAAAGGAATTCAGACCACAGTATCTCTATCTCTATCATAATAAATTTAACAACTTCCCTGCAGAAAAGGACATGATATATTTAATTCTCATACCTGATGACACCATCTACAACAAGGCACTAAATGCCATATTTGTGACAACATACTTAAAGGTAGCCCACCTACTACCAGCTCTTAAAAATTGTCTTTAATGCAAAACCAAACCTTCCAATGTCAGTTTATGTCATCAGATTCCCCACACCACAATAGGCATAAACCCAACCAATTTAGTTATCTTGGACAAAACAAACCTACAATTTTTTTAAGTAAAAGTGCATATTGCAACTTTGCAAGTCTAAGCCTTTGGAGTACAAAGGCATTATGTTCAGATAATCTGTACTTAAAGGTAAAATAACCCCAAATGGTCCTTGAAATGTATTACTTGTTCCCATTTTGGCTATTAAAATTCCAAAAGTACCACTTTGACTCTTCAAAATTTGCAACGAAAAGGCCCTATCTTTCAGATCTGTCAAAATTTAAAAATAATATTTCCGGCCATCATATTGAACATAACTTGGCAGCAGTTGCACAAGGAATAAAGATGATGTATACTGCTATTACCATCCATGGTCACGTACCAATTGAATGCTCATGCAATCATAAATTAATAATAGTTTAAATCTTTAAATACATCTCACAAGTGGTTATCATCAAGAAATTGATGCTGACCTTAATTTTCATCTAATTTTTGAGTGGTGATAATAACAATGTCGATTTTGTACAGATAAACAATAAGGACCAGATATACCGTTTTAAATAAGAACCAAAATGGGACAGAAATGATAAACCTAAATTTTACCATCCACGAAAAATGGTAGAAAATCAAAGAGCAATTTACACATGTGATTACCCAAGTATCTCTCATGTGATTCCAATGGCCATGTTTGGTAGATGAATAACGTCAAGGGACGAGAGGATAACTACTATCACCGCCTTCACATTAGATAAAAGTTTATCCCCTTACATGACCTAAAGTTCAAATTTTTCCTATGTTCTTCTTCAGTTCATAACATAATTTATAGTCAGAAAATGCACAGGAACCCAAGTCAGCAGAATTGATAGTTGTAACATTTTATTATGAAATGTCCCACCAGAATGATCATTTAACATGAGCTTACTACAGTATCTATCCCTTTTTTTGACTAAACTTTACGATGAGTGATATAATGGTAAAAGATTAAACTATTTAGGGCACATGATGGAACTTGTAACATGTGAAAAAACCAAAATAAGAAATGGCTGATATGTCAGAGACTAATTCCTAATTTACTAGAGAATAAAAGTCAAATAAGAAAAACCTTTGTACGAGGAACAAGAACATTGCGAGGAACATGGATGCCCTGTGTTGTAGCATATTCTTGAGCTGCTTGAAGTTTTGAAGGCGTGAAGCGGGTGCCTTCTACAAAAAGAGCAAGCCAGAATGGTACTGGAAAATCCTCTAACCTTTGCAGACCTTTCTGCACATTTCATACCAAAATGTATGATGCTCCAAACAGTACTTTTAAATCCATTCAAACTTCAGAATTGGTTAAGAAAATCATTATCAATACCTTTAGAGTGATTTCATCTTTGGCCCAGCTCCGCTCTAAAAAGAGATACTCAGCAAACCACATAGACCAACCGATTACCTATGAAAATGTGATCAGTAGGATGACTCACCAAACAAAGTTCCTTTTTAAAAATGACGATGAAAAACTGACAACTCACAGGAAGGAATTTGGAAGATTTCTTCATGACAGCCAATGTACTACCAAGACAACCTGCTCGCTGACACAAGCAAGGAAAGTTTTCTATATCAGTAACAAGGTATTGAATAGGATCCCTCTCTATACAAGTCATAGTGATACTGATAACAACCATAATAAAAGAAAATATAATATACCTGAGCTAAAACCCATCCAACGAGCCAATCAATGTCACTCCTGTGATTTGACACTAGAAGAGCATGCTCTTTGCCTAGAAGCAAATCATGGAATATGTACAGAGTTAGGCGATAATTTTAACTTCCTTTTGTTCGCTGCAATTTCTGCTATGCCAAGTTCTCAAGTTGACAAGAGATAACAAAGCCCGATTTCTATACCAAGTTCTCCAGTTGACAACAGTTAACAAAACCCGTTCTTAATACAGAAAATGCAACCTGGTGTTACTGTTAGGGATGAAAACGGAGCGGATAAAATCCGCTCCGATCCGTATCCGAATCCGAAAAATACGCATAACATCCGATCCGTATCCGTATCCGAACATATCCGTATTCGTATTCGTATCCGCCAAAAAAATATGGATGCGGATATGGTTTTGAGTTTTTTGACAATATCCGATCCGTATTCGTATCCGACATGGATATTATCCGTATCCGATAGATATTAATCCGTTTATCCGTATTTTTAACGACATAAGTAATTAATATAATTACTTATCTACATTAGAGAATACTTTTAATTATATAATGCTTAATTTTTATTAGATAAGTTCTCTTATAATAATATTTTTATTTGGAACATAAAATTATTTTAATTTTTTTATTATTGAGACGATTATATATGATAATAATACTAAAATTATTTTTTTTTCTCTAATCATGTTGATTACATATGATTAATATACTTTTTTAATGTATGATGACATTTAAGGTAACATGATATGATTTGACATTGGATAGTTAAATATACTATTGGAATTCAAATTGTGGAAAGACTGAATTTATTGATCAATTCTATTAAATTTGTACTTATGTGGTGCTTGCAATTTTATTGATTAATTCATAAATTTGATAATTACGGTTATATATGTGATTTATTGAATCCAATATATTTGTTGAGAATCCAACCAATAATGTTAATAATAATTTAATTTATACATATTATATATAATATTTTGATGAAATTTTGGATTTAATTGGTTGAAAGAATAAATTTTGTACACTGCTTACCTTATTACCTTATTATCGTATAATTTATATTGTTTGAATATAACTTATTGCATGACATGAAAATTTTCTTATGCTTCAGCTACTCTCATATATAACAAATTTTTATACGCAATATGAAATTTAAAAAAAAGTTCTAAAGAAATGAAATAAAATAAATTGATCGTTATATGATCCGTATCCGACAAAATATATTCGTATTCGACTCCGTATCCGATAATATCCGAACCGTATGCATATCCGTTTAATATCCGAACCGTATCCGTATCCGAACGCATCCGTATTCGTATCCGTATCCGAGAAAAAAATATGGATGCGGATATGGGAAGACCTACATCCGCTCCATATCCGATCTGTTTTCATCCCTAGTTACTGTTGGGAATGCCAAGTGCAAAAACCATCCAAAACTGCCCAGTCTTTTAGTCTAATACATGGTTTTTGTGCTTCTTAAATTCTTTTGATTTGCAGCACTAAATTCAGTGCATGACAACAAAAAATAAGATAGTCATAAAAAATGGCCACAAGTCATTACCCATTAAGTTGAATGTTTCAGAATCGGCATAGAGTTCAACCTACAAAATGGAAAAAAAAAAAAAAAAAATTACCCTCCTTGACTAGTTATCTGAAGAACTTATTGAAACAAATATATATAATATATAAATATTAGATATTACACCCATATAAAAACTAATATATACTACAAAACTACATAAGAAACTTTAAAGTGAGATTTACAGCCATCTATTTTTCATTCCAGTGCCGCCTGACCGGATGGTTAATGGGATACCAAATCTTTTATGATAGAAGATTCTGAAATCATTAGTCAATTGTGACCCAATCACATCATATCTTCACGTAAGTTGTTTAACTGTTTGTAACAATTACTAGTTTATAGATATCAGATTTACTAGCTGGCTCTCTATTAGATTTACGAGGACATCTAGACACGACCCAAAAAATTTAATAGAATCAAAATGCAAAATAATTTCAGAATGGATTGCTCAACAGGAAACTTGTATTTGACAATAAACTTGGTCTATCAAACCAAAGAGAGGAATATATTTTCAGGTCTACCGGCACAAACATGTGGATAGGAGTAATGCAATTGCACAAAAAGAGTTGATCACTTTTAATTGCATAAATTCAACCCAAAATAGGCTCAACAAATATTACCAAATGGTTGTCAAAGAAGTAAAAATCCAACTTGTGATGGGAGAAACAATTGAACATTAAGAAAGAAAAGTCTGGAGATTTTTACCTTTACGCCAGCCCACCAGTCGACAAGCCATATAAGCTGGAGCCAGAGCAGTTCAGCCAAGGACCTATTAATCCTCCTATAAAGATTCCTTGATATAGGCTTTATTAAAACAAAAAGAATCGCCTGTAACAAAACCAAAATGTCAGAGTCATTCTCAGATCAAACAAAATCCCCCCAAACTCATAGATCGGAATGAACCACGACATTTCAAGCTCAAAACAAAATGAATCAACAAAAACGAGATGTAATTAGCTCAAACCTGAACAACATTAATAACAAGGCCGGAGAGGAGGAACAGAAGGCCCAAAGGAACCAGCACAATCACCGCCGGGACCGGCATGAAATCCGAGCTAGCTAGCTTCTCTTTACGATCACGATGTTGCAAAAACCAAAAAATTGAGCGTTTATCTACGACAGAAAAGGTGTTTGAAACGAGTACGGTGGATTTCGTGATTAAGCGTGCCAATGGAGAGGGTCACTTGTTTGTAAGTTTGTTGGGAAATGGGACGGAGGAAGGAAATAAAAAGAAGAGACCGGGAACGGGAAGGAAGCGAAGACGGGAGAAGGCGGGTGCTTATCCTGACGGACAGCGCTGGAGCTTATCTGGTCGTTGGATCTTTGACATGACATGAATCTCTATGTAATTTTAACGGTCTGATTCGCGATGTAGTTATACTGCGCTGTCGCCGATCGAATGCGGGGATCCACATCCTCAGGCCTAAGCGGCCAAGATTTGGCCAAACAGCCAAACTCTTTTTTTTTTTTAAATATTTCAACATTTTAAAATTCAAATGTTGAATCCAAACCGTTGATCTTGTTTAATTTTACGAACGATACATTTTCATATAAGTTTTACGAAATTTTGAGTTGATTTGATACTAGAACAAGTGGTCAACAAATGACAAATCTAGTTAATTATCACTGAATAATTCTAATTACGTTCATAATTTGGTCATCTAATCAAGTATCAAATCTAGTCTAAATTTTATAAAACTTATATAGAAATGCATCGTCCATAAATTTGAACATGATGAACGGTTTGAATTCAACTGTTTGTCTCTAAATTTTAATGCATAAAAATCATGAATAAACAAAACAAACTTTATTCCACAAATACAAATATAACCCATCATACAAACAACCAAGCCAAAACGGGAATTACTCACAATAATCAACATTCTGTGCAATCAAGCAATCAGAGCGCTAACGCTTTCACTCTCACTCTCACCCTCGTCCTCACCCTGCGCGAATTTAATTTCCTTGGCTCTCTTCCTATGCACCCTCTGTGCAATCAGATCCGAAAAGCACTCTCTCTTCTTTCGTAGTCGCCGTCCTTCTCCCGCTTTCGTAGTCGCCGTCACCTCCTCCTCCGCATCTGCCTCATTTCAGCCTCTCCTTCGCCTCTCCTCTCCTCCGTCTCGCATTCGCCTCCGCCTCTCCTCTCCTCCGATCCGCCTCCGCCTCACTTCAGCCTCTCGTCCGCCTCTCCTCTCATCTACCTCGCATCCGCCTCCACCTCACTTCAGCCTCTCATCCGCCTCTCCTCTCCTCTGCCTCACGTCCACCTTCGTCTTCCCTTATTGCTTCCTCTACTATATCGATCAGATCAGGTTGAGGAAGAAAAAAGTAGAAATCGTGAAGGATAAGAAGAGAAAAGAGGTTTAGATCTAGTGCTGTTACAACTTGGGTGTAACTAAATTACTATAAGAGATGTAATTAATCAGTATAGGGAGTATCTAATATGTATAAGTGAGTAAATAATATTCATATCTGATTCTGTTTTTTTTTTGGAATAACTAAATTTATGGGAGGAAATTGATCAGTATAAGGGAGGAAATTGCTCACTATAAAAGAGTAAATAATATATACAACGGAATAATATTCATATCTGATTTTGATGTTGTTTGGGAGTAACTAAATAGCTATAAGGGAGTAAATAACTACTATAAATGGAGTATCCAATTTGTATAAGGGAGTAAATAATATTCAGAATTGATTCTACTGTTGTTTGAGAATAATTAAATAACTATAAGTAGTAAATAACTAGTAGTAAGAGAGTATTTAATACAAGCGAAGGAGTAAATAATATTCATTTCTGATTCTGTTGTTGTTTGGGAGTAACTAAATAGCTATAAGGGAAAATAACTAGCATAAAAGGAGTATCTAATATGTATAAGGGAGTAAATAATATTTAGAACTGATTTTACTGTTGTTTGGAAAAACTAAATAACTATAAGGGAGTAAATAATTAGTAGTTAGGGAGTATTTAATACAAGTGAGAGAGTAAATAATTAGTAGTTAGGGAATATTTAATACAAGTGAGGGAGTAAATAATATTCATTTTTTATTCTGATAATGACAGGGATGGGTTGGGCGACGGGAGGACTGCGACGACATGGCTGCGCGACGGCGACGCCAGGGCTGAGGGAGAGGGGAGAGACGAAACAGAGGGGTGAAGCGGGGTGAGGGGCAAGGGAAACGCGGGTGAGGGAGAGATGAAACGCGGTTTCCGTATTTGGCAGGGAGCGGAACACGTTTTTTTTTTTTTGGAGTCTGATTGTTTGAGTGCCTGAAAGGTTGATTGTAGTTATCAACTCCGAGCCAAAATAACCTGACAAACAGTCACAAATACATGAAAATACAAATATTTCTAAGCAAATGGACAAATTAATTATGGAAAATGCCATTATACGTCTTTAATATCCTTATACTTAATTACATAAAAGTCCCAAAAAATGAAAAATTTGTAGCAACCACATTCTTTACATCTTTATTAGAAATTATGCAAAATTTTATGTCAAATTGACCTATAAAAGGGCATTGAAACAATTTCTCAAAATAGTGTAGCAAAATTATCCTCAAAATTACAGCAAATGTACGGGTCCAATGCCTTAGCAAATGGAGGGGAGGCGCTACCAAATTACACGCTTGGGCTGGCCTTTACAACAAATACCAAGGCCCATCTCTTATTTCATTTTCTGGCGGCCCAACAACAAAGAGAAGTGGAGTGGATCCAAACTTCAAACCCGCTACCAAAACTAAATCTAATTGTCGGAAACAGACTCGTGCGAGACCCATGCAACTGGACTCAACACCTGACTCCCGACTGGACCCAACACACACCTACCCGACTCGACTGAGTCAGGTTTGAGTTTGCACACGTGTCATTCTGTGATTGGCGTGTCCCTTTATTGTTAAAAGAAATAAAATAAAAAAGGAAAGAGAGGGGAAACTATTACCTGAAGGAGAAAGAATCTTCTCCGACGAAGATAGATGCTCAACCGCCTACTGAGGGCACCTCAGTTCAAGCCAAATTCATCACTGCACAGGCGATGCTCTCACGACTCCAACAACCTCAGTCACGATGAGGATTGGAGAAAAGATGGCTCTAATTGAGAAGTGAAGGAGCTCACTGCCTTTAGGATAAACAACAAAATTGAGTTAAAGCAAAGGTGAAATCATGCAATTAAACTGTAATGTAGTTTCTAGAAAGGGTGAAATACATGTCTGAAGCAATAATTTCTCAGCGGAACGCTTATGGAGACAAATGAGTCACGACAGCCATGAGCAATAATGGCGACAATGCTTAAATGGAGAAAAAAGAGTTTTGCATATGAATGAAACATAATGAATGTGCTTAGTAGAAACATGAGACCTCTGATGCAACCACAGTAGAGTTCTCTCCCAACTGGACATCTCCAGTGGAATTACAGGGAAAAGACAAAAAAATATAAGGAATAAAGAGGAGAATTGTCCTCTCACCACAGCCTACGTTCTGAAAAGAACCTTCTAGCCTGGTCCCAAACACAAGTGCTTTTTTTTTTTTTTTTGATGAACGCCTCATAGGCCTACTTTCATTAGAAAAGAGTTAAAAGTTTCATAATACAAAGCATCGACCTCTTAAAAAAGAACTAAACCTGGCGCTAACATAGCTGACCCGCAGCAAAAAACATTAAAACTACAGAAAAGTAAAAACAAGATAAAAAACAGTGCATCAACTAACTACCCTAAGACTGAAAAAAACTAAAAATAAAAAGTAGACTAAAGCACCAGGTATTACAACAGGAAAAAAGATCTACGGGGGTCTCTCCTGCACCCTCTGGAAAAACTCTCATCAATCCCTGTACCTATTTTGCCCTGCTGCTGTAGAGCCATAAGTGGGACCCCTTGATAATTTATTCCACTCCTTCTTGCTATGTTAGCTAGATTATGCGCCTGCTTCACCGCCTCCCGCCTTGCAAAGTGTAAAGTAACCTCTGCCTGACTTTCTTCAATTTGCCTGATAATCTGGTTAGTCACTGTTGTCGCTCGCCAAGAGGGTAAATCTGTCACATCATTCTGATTAACTGCCAACACCAGCCCCATACAGTCCGAGAAGAACTGTATCTTCCTCCCTGGTGTACACCCCTCCTGGCTAAGTGTATACATTATCGCCTCATTCAAAGCCCATGCTTCAGCTTGAAAAGCGTCTTGTACACAGAAGCTATGTAGCCCAATGGAATGTGTCTTGCCTCCATCATAAAAAACATAAGCTCCCCCAGCCTTACCCGACACTTCCCATGACCCATCAACTATGACCTGCCATCCTTGTTGGTAAATATCATGGCGTTCCACATCAATACCTCTTTCGTCCCCTTCATCAATTTGCACATCAGATAATTCTTGTCTCAGCTCTGCATTCACTCTCTTCAAAACTTGGTGTGGTACAAAAGGCTTATGCTCAATAACCTGTTTGTTCCTCTCCTTCCATATTTCCCACATTGTAGTAAAGAAAATTCTCACTCCTTCCTCATCCAATTGGGACACAATCTGTGTAACAGTCTCTATGATATCAAGTGGCAAGTCATGAACCCTGATTCCCAAAGATCCTGCAAACCATACTTGCCTTGAGGTATTGCAAAAAAACAAGCAATGCATTTCATATTCATTTTCCTCCTGGCACCGTTGACAAATTGGAGGGAACCAATCTATCTTGTTATGCATGTTAACCGCAACCGGTAGCCCCCTATGCAACAATCTCCATATGAAAATCTTTACCTTTGGTGGCACCTTCCTCCATTGCCATATGCAAAGCCAATCCACTGGTGGTGCATCCTGCATTGCCAATTGCATCTCAACCAGCTTCTTGTACCCTTCTTTCACTGTGTACTTCCCACATTTTGTAACCTTCCACACCAACCTATCTACCTCTCCTTGTTGAGCACTTGGAATGGTTAAATGTGTAGTAATCTCCTGAACTTGGTCAGGCTGAAATAGCCGTGCCAGTTCCTGTACATTCCACTGCCCATTTTCACTATCTACTAGTGCACTCACCTTTAATTGCCTATCTCTTCTTGTTGCTTCTTCTTGCACTCTCCAGCCTTGAAACCATGGCTGCGAAATAACATTCACCTTGTCTCCATTATTCAGTTTCCACATTACATCGGCCCGGAAGAAATCTTTCATTTTCAGAATTTGTCTCCACATTCTACTGCCCCCATTCGTATTCCTCGCCCTCCAATAGCCAACCGTGGGGAAGTATTTTGCTTTACACAGCTGCACCCAAGTTTTATCCTCATCCGCCATGATAGACCAGACTAGTTTCAAAAACAGAGCCTGGCCAAAACTGTGCATATCTTTGACACCTAACCCGCCCCGATCTACCGGCTGACACACCTTCCTCCAAGCTATAAAAGTAAGATATCTATCTTGGTTTGTCTTGCCCCAAAGAAATTTTGCCAACAAACTGTTCATTTGCTTAATAATTCCTTTGGGCATGATTTCTAGAGACATAAAGTACACCGGCATAGACATTAAGACCGACTTGATCATAACCAGTCTACCCGCATGGGATAGCATGTGTGATTTCCAACCTGAGAGCTTTGCCTTCATTCTTGCAAGCAACATCGCTCCCATTCCCTTAGATTCACCTTTCATGTTCAATGGCACCCCCAAATATTTATCCTCATTGTCAGTTCTCCTTGCTCTCCACACACGTTGCACTCTGTGCATGGTTGTATCATGGCACCTCCTTGAGAACCACAGACGTGATTTGTTAGGGTTAACTATCAAGCCTGAGGCAGATCCAAAGGTGTCTAAAATCATTGCAAGAGCAGTCACTTGTTCCTCACTAGCATCTCCCATCACCACCAGGTCATCTGCATATATAGCATGTGTCACCATCAGACTTGTGCATGCTACCCGAATCCCTTTCAATTGTTGTCTTTGCACTGCTTCTTGTACCATCCTAGAGAACACCTCCATGGCTATAATGAAAATATATGGTGACATAGGACACCCTTGGCGCAAGCCCCTGTTTGGGTTGAAAAAACCATCCCCCTTGCCATTTATATTTATGGTAACTTGTGCCCGGCTGTAACAGTACATCAAGATGTTTATTATTTTATCCGGAATGTTTATGTACCTCATTGCCCTTCTAATAAACGCCCAATCTAGCATGTCAAAGGCCTTGTTTATATCTGCTTTAAGGAGGTAAGCTTGTTGCCTGAAACTCGCTAGGGAGAAGGTGTGCAAAATTTCTTTTATCAAAACAATACTTTCTCCAATACTTCTATTTTTCACAACAGCATGCTGCTCTTGTGAGATGACATTTTTAAGGTATGGTCTCAATCTGCCAGCTATTAACTTCATTACCAACATGTATGGAATGTTTCCTACACTTATTGGCCGATATTCAGCCGGTATCTGGGGATCTTCTGTTTTTGGTATCAATGTTACATGGCATCTTAAGAGATCATCATGTACCTTCTCCTCCTCAAAAATTTCTTTTATTTGGGCTGCCAATCCATTTCCCAAGATATGCCAGTTTTTTTGGAGAAAACGTGCGGTTAATCCATCTGGCCCGGGACTCTTGTCGGGGCCCATGTTAAAAAGGGTCTTTTTTACATCATGGATATCTGGAACAGCTATAATTTTTCTGTGGGCCGTCTGAGGAATTTTTGGTTTCTGACTATTCTCCAAGTCAGAAAAGATTTTTTCTCTCAACATTTCATTTTGTACCCCAACATCAAAAGGTGGATTATCTGAATTTTTATTGCAGTAAAGGCCTCTAAAGTAATTCAGAAACGTTGACCTGATGGTTTTCTCGTCCCCTGTTAACCTTCCATCTTCTTTCTTCACCATTGTTATGAGGTTGTGCCTTCTTCTATTTGTAGCGACCGCATGAAAGAAGCGAGTGTTCCTGTCCCCATCCTGCTTCCACTGAATTCTGGAACGCTGCTGCCAATAGAGATTATTCTGTTGCTCTGCAACTTCATAGTCACCCAGCAACTTTTCCTCAAATGAGTGATCTCTCACCGAAGGATGTTGACACTGAACTGCTTGAATTTGATCGGCAATTTTCTCTAGTTTTTTCCTTGGTGTTGGATTGGAGGCTGCCCAAATCCTCATAGTGTTTTTGACCTCCTTCCACCTTCGCTGCCATGACATATTTGAGTTACTATTCCATGTGTCAACCCACTTACTTTGGAAGGTGCTCTCTGTTAACCACCAATTTTCCACCTTGAAGGTACCCGATCTGTCCGGGGGTTTTTTCATCCTCAAAAGTATTGGGCAGTGATCACTATGAATCAAAGGAAGGTGATTCACATAGGCATTTGGGTACAATTGCATCCAATCGGCTGTAACAAGCACCCGATCCAATCTTTGATAAATTGCATCTGAGACATGGCGCTTATTCGTCCAAGTAAACGCTGGGCCCTTATACCCAATATCCACCAAGGCCAATTCAAATATAAAATTCTGAAAGTCAATGTGATGAGGTTTGAGTCTATTGTTTCCTCCATATTTTTCTCCACCCGACACAATCTCATTAAAGTCCCCCATAAGACATACTTTCTCATGCATTTGTATAAGCTGTTTTAGGTTCTGCCAAAGCCATTGATTTGTGAGGTGTTTAGAATCTCCATACACTCCAATCAAAATCCATGGCGGTTTATCCTTCACACTTATTCTAGCACAAATGAAACTCATAGAGGAATTGAGAATCTGAACTTGTAATGAGTTGTCCCACGCCATGCACAAACCTCCAGAACTTCCCCTTGATGGTACAACATGGTAGCTATATTCCGGCAAGCTCATCATGAGTCTAGCCATCCTTCTTGCCGAAGACTTCGTCTCAGATAAAAATACAACATCAGACCTAGTTGCACGGATTGTATCTTTTAGAAAGTTCTTCTTTCGCAACCCCCCGAAGCCTCGGCAGTTCCATGAGATGGCATTCATGATTGAAACCTGGAAGGCGAGTTTGGGTTCGCCTCCTTGGCCCGCTTGCAGTTTAAACGCTCATTTGCGTTGTTTGCCTCTCCCATATATTCCTCCGTCCCACTTAGTAGTAGCACTCTATGCTCGGCTGTATTAAGATCTATTGGCCTTTTTAACCCCTTTGTTTCCTTCATCCCGGCTTCGCTTGTACCAGCCTGGGTTTCTGTATTGTTATTCAAATTGCCTGCCGCTTGAGGTTGATTCTGTTGCTCATTATCCCACGGCACAAAAGCCCTATCTGAAACCCACCGCCCCACAGTGGTCTCTGGGATCGGCTTATCCCCCATCTGCTCTTTGTGCTTGTCGTCTTGCTTCAGCACTTTCAGTCTAAGTTTTGCAGGACAAGCCACATGATCATGCCCCAACCGAGCACAGAACTTGCAAATATTAGCTATGTTTTCATAAACCACATACAACCACCTCTTGCCTAGTTGTGCATGGTTTAAAGGGAGTTTTGTTTTCAGTGCATCTTTCAACTTCAAAATTAGCCTTTGCTTATATACTTTCCTACCGGCATAGTAATAACTTTTCATTTCAGAGTTTGGTATACCAATTTTTCTCATGATTCTATCCAACCCAGCTTGGTCTACCGACTCAGGAGGGATTCCGTGCACCTCTACCCAACAAACAAACTCATCTATAATCGGGTTTTGGAGATCTAATGGCCCCACCGCCATTCTAGTAACCACCATATCCTTTTGACACAACCAAGTTTCTTTTGCCATCATTCTGAACAGTTCCTCCTGCCTCTTGAATTGAACCAAAAACACATTGTTACCAAGCCCCTTTATAGTAGTTTCTGGGTGCACAGTCCACGCCTTCCTAAAGGCTGAGTCAAAAGTGGTATCAAACATGAGTCTCGGGCTCATTAGCTTCATAATCATGCAATTTTTCCAATCCCATGTTTGCACCATGCTTTGTGGTATCTCGACTTCATCCCGGTTGTCCTCTCCATTTGAGCTTAGAGCTGCTAATTGCGCAATTAGCTCTTCATCTGAGAAATCCATGGCACGTACCGTGCTTAGAGAAGTTTCAATTGTGTTTTGTAAGGTTAAAGGGTTTTGTATATGGGGAATGGGTCCAAGGATGGATGACTGTTGTTGAGTAGAAGAATTAAGTGGAAGGGTTTTTTTAATGGGATTAAAATGGGAGAGATGTTGCCAAGGAATATGAAATTGTCCTATCAGCAAGTATGAGGAGGTAAGAGGGCTCGTAATTAATGTTTCCTGGTTTGAGGCAGACAGTGATTGGCACGCCAAATTCTTCAAGTGGCAACCACAGGGGTCAAGTGTAAAGCTGTCAACACCTTGGTTATGGTTCTTAGCATTATAAGGGTAAGGCCAGCTTTCATAAGCTGATACTGGCACAGAGCCAATATTAACTGTAACCATCCTCCTATTTGGTGTTGGAGGAGGACAGTTTTTCCTCCAGGAGATCCTGGGCGAGGCAGGTGCATGGGAGGTTGGTATGGACCATAGGTGTGGCGGCTCAGCAGAGTAAATAGGTAAACCCCAGAGAGAGAGCCCCAAGTACTGGCCAGGAGCCTCAATAACGCCATAAAAGGCAGTAACAGTGGGCACGTAGCAATTCATATGAGAGGCATCCATTTAGGAAGGGTGGAGTAATTACTAGAGAGTAGATAGAGACCAAAGGAGTAGTATGCAGGCAAAAAGAGATATTAAATGTAAGCCAATCAAGCAGCGGAGAGAGACAGAAATTGAGGTACCGAAAAAGACTCTATTAAAAGCAGGCCGAAAGGGAGGAGGGTGGGTGAGTTGGGTGTTAGAGACTGTGGAGAGTTAATGGCCGGGAGTAAATGCTCTAAGGCTGCTCAGTTAATGGGATACAGAGAGAAATTTCAGTGGGGCAAAACATCAAACAGGTAGGGGGTGGTGGGGGGAAGAAAGAGAAGCGCTACATCACTACAACAAAAAATCATCTGGCTATTGGTTGACACCCCATGAGTAGGGAGGAAGCAAATAAAAGAAGACAGATGGCAGAAGAGGTGGATAGCACATGTGGGGTCCAATGAATGGTCCATATTTCTTTTTGCCTATCTCATCTACTCATCTGTTTATCCCAAACCTTTTCTTGAGCCCGAAAGCCGTGGTCCCTCCCTTCTTCTCTGCTCCTCTCTCTTTCAAAAAATAAGAAATTGAAAAAAAGGCCACAGAGAGGGTACAACATTCCCTTTTGATTCCAGCCATATGATGGAGAGGCAAATTTGAATCAAAAGTCATGATGAAACACAACCTCATGTGATAAAAGATGCCATATGAGCAAATACAAAAGAGAAGTACTCCAACAAACCAAGAAATCACATCCTGCCATCCATATCCATAATAGATCAAATAGAGGGATGGATGCTCAAGTCAGCTATGCCACCTCATTTTTTATTTTTTGGAGGTCGCCACCTCATTTTCAGTAATTTGTAATTTTGTACATTTTCATTGTTACCTTACCAGTGGAATGGTGCCTCATATATAATATATTTTTTAGTTTATAATTAACAAAACTTATATACTTGAATCTTTGGTGTATTTTGTTTTCTAGGCCTGACACACCTAATATAAATTTTTCTTTTCATTTTGACAGTGTTTAATAGTCATTGGACTGGAGTATCTATTGATTGGTGAAAATTTTAAAGAAAAAATCGTCTTTACCAGCCCAAACACACAAAAAAAAGACCTTATTGTCTTCATTAGATATGGAATTCTAAAGAAAAATTCTATTTGACTTATCTTTGATTAAATTCCTCATTTATGGACAGCAATGATAAAACTGTAACTTAGTACCACTCAAATTTCAGAATGCCAAATCCATTTGTTTACGCTGTATTTATTTGATTGAAAGCACTCACAGAAAAAAAAAAGTGGAATGAATAAATTTAATCGAAAATTCCCTTATCACATTGCATTTTTTTTCATTTTATTTTTGATTTTTCAGCTTTCGGGAATTGCTTCCCTTGAATGCTGATAATGTCTTTCAGAAGATGAGTTATGCCGGTGAGGTGTGGTTAAATAAACTCTACCTGATTCTATAGAGAGGCACATATGAACCAGGTTAGTTTCTTGCTTTCTAAGGTGCTCAGTAAATTACCACAATTATCATCTAAGTTCATAATTAAGAAGCGTTATTTTGATTCAGCGCACTGTCTACGAAAAGCATTGACTAAGCACATGAACCCCTTTACCACCTTGCTTGAGAAATTCAGTGCGCTGGGCACTATTTTGCATGCTCTAAATTGAGTAAGTTATCCTCTCAAATTACTTGGTAGTAGCATATTTACTTATTTAGTTTCATGAAAACCAAATCTTTGGTTCTTTGTTTTTTGAGATTTTTTTTACAGCTATGCACCAATTGTGGTTGTTGTATCATCGCTACAGATAGGGAGTTGAGGAAAATTAGGGGTTACGGTTTCATATGATAATAATTAAAGGGTTTCATGGTAACATGTGAATGATGATGAACTGCTGGTGTTCATTCCTAGGCAATTTTATGTTGGCATATCATTATATGCTTGGTTAATTTGTTTTAGGTTTCCTTAAAAATTTATTTCCTTACAAATTATGCTCAACCCCACTATTTTTGTATGACAGAACCTCCTTGATAGGGTGGGAATCATTGTCGAGGCATCCTCCAAGGCACAAGAGCAAGAAGCCAAGAATCAATAGTTTGTGGCTTGTGAGTGATTTCTAAAAAAACAGTATAATATTTTTTCACTTATTCTAATTTTTATTTACATTTTACATTATGTGTCACTTCAGAAAATATCTCTAATTCGCATCTGTTGTTGCAAACCATTTGTTATTTTTATTGGCGCTAATACATTTTCTTTTAAATTATGTGGTCCATCTGTCTCATTATTGATCTCTATATGCCATATGGTTATAGGTTAAGAGAGAATGATGCCATTTCCTTTTTAAAGACGATCAATGTAAAATTTTGGACACACTCTATGTATTTATGTAAGGTTTTTTATGTTAAAATAATGATATATTTTATTGCAATGTAAAGGTATACCGTATTAATATTTCTGTTTATGGGTGTTCACAAAGTTTTAAATGGTTTGATGTTAAAATGTGACACGACATGAGAATATGATATTTGTTGAGGATTAATTTTTGGTTTTGCCACTGTTGGATGAAGAACAAAATAAGACTGCACAAAAAAAAACTTCATTATCTTTCCTACATTCTTGTATAGCTTACTGCAGATTGTATTAACTATTAAATGATAATTATTAAATGATTGCTACTCTAGATAAATTTTCTATTAGTACTAATCATTAAAAGATTTTTCAATGAGTATATGATGGCTGTAATCATTTATAGGATTTTTCATGTGGTTTTTATGAGCGGTACCAATTTGGTGCCAGTTCATTATTTAGTACCTGGTGTTCATAGTATTTATAATTTTAGTATGTAATTTTTTTTTAGCAGTGAATACCTTACAAATGATATTTTTCCGAAAATTTTCATTAATGATGTTTTGTAGTCAAATTTAGAAATTAATTTATCGCGCGAAGCGCGTACATATAGCTAGTTTTTTTATGGCAATATTTCATCTATTATTTTTTTTTCTCCATTTCGCTCAAAGAATTTACCGACTTAATAATAAATTGCAAAATTAACATAAACAAGGAATAAGATAAGCTATAGCAAATATATAATAGTTTTCAGAATCGCAAGCAAGCTTGAGTAACAAATTAAAACAGCCAATCCAGAAAAAAAAAATTTCTACTAAAGTAAAAACAACTACTAAATAGCCAATCAACATTGCATTTCAGTCTCAACAATAATCTTCTTAGTTTTTCATCAACATATCATTGATTTCCTTTTTAACATCTTCGTTTTGATTTTCCTTTGAAAAGATTATGCAATGAATAACTTTTTTGCGAAATTCTTCAGGATTGATCTGCAAATATAATGCACATTAAATAACAGAAGAACGAATCAAATAAAAAAAAATTACTGCGTTTGGATGAGCCGGGAATAGAGAATAGGAATAAGAAATTTCGGTTTGCGTGCTTATCCTTATTTATTATTCTTATATCATGGTTTTGTTAGTATAGGAATAAGGGCCCAAATTCCTTATCCTTGTTTTGTTTGGGTTGCACAAGAATAAGAATAAATACGCAAATCGAAATTTCTTATTCCTATTTCCTATTCCCGGCTCATCCAAACACATAACAACCTTTGAGATTTTCCCACTGCAACACTAGTTTCAGCCATTTGTACCCTCTAATCTTTATGTCAAACTGTAATATAAATACGTAAACATAATAAGTTCATAAACAATTAGTGCCGGAAAATATTTGCTACCACTATGCCCCAAATTATATCAATCCATACTCTATGTATATAGTACCATGGATTTTTATCAAAATGCTGATCGATTAGTTTACAGAGGTTGTCAATTTCATTTCAAACAGAGTTGTATCTTGGCCTCTATCAATATGAATAGGAAACTTGCAGTAAGATACATGCAGTTTTCAATTTAACCAATTTTCATGACAAAATATGGAATTAGATAAAAGATGATTGCCTTAAAGGAGTCAGTAAATTACCTTCCAACAATGATTGCCGTAACACAATTGAAAGTAACAACTCTCCCTGCACCAAAAGATGGAATTAGATAAAAAGTAAGTCTGACTCAAAAATAGCCTGAATTGTTTAAATATGTGTTCTACGAACGTGGGAGTATAACTACCATGTAAAGAGGGTGTGGGGAAACTAGTGGTGGGTCAAAATTTGGGCACGAGAAAAATATTACATCGTATCTCTCACTGACTGGTGGTTCTACACTGCATCAAAATTAGTTAAATCGTATCTCTCATTGCTGGGATCGCACAATTAGGCTATCATTTTTAAAAATTAAAGTTAGTCGAGCATAGTGTTCTCTAAAATAACATGATACGAGTGTGTTGGTATGACACGCAGGCGTGTTGACCTGACATAACACGATATGTTTATGGAATTAGCACGATACGTGCGTGTTGGCGTCTCGTGTCAAAGTCGTGTCGTGTTGGAAACTTCAAAACATTAACACATCTTAACATGACACGAGTTAACACGTGACACTACACGACATGTGAGTACGTGACACGAGTCGACATGACAAAAAATTAATATTTTTTAGATTTTATGAAATCATATTGAATTTATATTATAAATTGAATAACTTTGACTCATAATTTTTTTTATTCAATCATTAATTTTTATTTTAATATATGAAACTTCAATAATTTATTATATTTATATTCAATCATTTGATATGGGTTGACACGTCGTGCTAGACGTGTCGTGTCATTACGCGTGTCGTGTTAACCAATTTCTTCATTTGACATGACACGTTGAAAATATTAACTCGTGTCGACACGACACGACACGACACGAGCTCTAACAAGAGTGTGTTTGCCACTACACGGTACGATACAACATGTTTGCAATACACTACTTGAGTATTCTTATGTAATAGAGGGAACTTTTATCTAGCAGCTCGAATTATGTTAAAAAATAGTTAGTATTTAACCAAAAGAAAGATAAAATGTCTTTATAACGTACTATGTTCATGCTTTTAATACAACATTTTATCAATCAGGTTTGATGGAGTGATTCGTCATATCGCTTTTGCTGTAGCATTCCACCCATGTTTAGTACAATACAAGCACTTTTAATTAGAATGTAGACACGTTGCAATATTTAAGAAATTTTTATGGTTGATATAAGGGAATTAAACAATTGGAGGAATGCAAATAATGCAATTATGAGTATCATATGAGCATTTTAATTATTTTTGAATTCATTCTAGGTCATTTAATTACAATAATCTACATTTTAAACTCTTTATATTGTCCATACTAATACTCTTATCTTATTTATTTAAAAAGATTGAATTCTACATGCTAATTACGCAAATAAAATGCAAATAATGCAATTCTGAGTATCAATTGAGCATTATGATCGTTTCTGGATTAATTCTAAGTCATTTCATAACAATAATCTACATTGAAACTCTTTATACTGTCTAGAATATGATTCAAATCTTGTTTATTCAAAAATATTGGATTATATATGCTAATTACGCATATAAATTGCAAATAATACAATTATGAGTATCCTTTGAGCATTTCAATCGTTTCTGGATTCGTTCTAAGTCTTTTCATTACAATAATCTACATTTAAACTCTTTACACCTTCCATCCTAAGATTCATCTCTTTTTTATTCAAAAAGATCGGATTACATTATAATTACGCATATAAATTGCAAATAATGCAATTCTGAGTATTGTTTGAGCATTTCAATCGTTTCTCGATTCATTCTGAGTAATTTCATCACAATTATCAACATTTAAACTCTTTATCTTGGCCAAAATATGATTCATATCTTATTTATTCAAAAAGAATTTATTATACATGGTAATTACGCATATAATGTACAAATAATTCAATTGTGAGTATCATTTGAGCATTTCAATCGTTTATGGTTTCATTCTAAGTAATTTCATCACAATAATATACATTTAAACTCTTTACACTGCCTAGAATTTGATTTATGTATTGTTTATTCAATAAAATTAGATTATAAATGGTAATTACGTTTATACATTGCAAATAATGCAATTCTGAGTATCATTTGCGCATTTCAATAGTTTTTGGATTTATCCTAAGACATTCCATCACAATAATTTGTGTTTAAACTCCTCAAATTGTCCGAACTAAGATTCATATCTTGTATATTCAAAAAGATTGGATTATACATGGTAATTACACATATAAATTGCAAATAATGCAATTATGAGTATCATATGAGCATTTTAATTATTTTTGAATTCATTCTAGGTCATTCAATTACAATAATCTACATTTTATACTCTTTATATTGTCCATACTAAGACTCTTATCTTATTTATTAAAAAATATTGAATTCTATATGGTAATTACGCATATAAAGTGCAAATAATGCAATTCTGAGTATCATTTGAGCATTATAATCGTTTCAGGATTAAATCTAAGTCATTTCATCACAATAATCTACATTGAAACTGTTTATACTGTCTAGAATATGATTCAAGTCTTGTTTATTCAAGAAGATTGGATTATATATACTAATTATGCATATAAATAGCAAATAATACAATTATGAGTATCCTTTGAGCATTTCAATCGTTTCTGGATTCGTTCTAAGTCTTTTCATTACAATAATCTACATTTAAACTCTTTACACCGTCAATGCTAAGATTCATCTCTTTTTTATTCAAAAAGATCGGATTACATTATAATTACGCATATAAATTGCAAATAATGCAATTCTGAGTATTATTTGAGCATTCCAATCGTTTCTCGATTCATTCTGAGTAATTTCATCGCAATTATCAACATTTTAACTCTTTATCTTGGCCAAAATACGATTCATATCTTATTTATTCAAAAAGAATTGATTATACATGGTAATTACGCATATAATGTAAAAATAATTCAATTGTGAGTATCATTTGTGTTGGAGTTATGTCCTAGAAGTCAATAATTTAATGACTTAATTATTAGTTTATGTTATGGATGATATTTTATCATCTGTTCCTAGGTTTATTATTGACAGATCATTCAGGTTGAGGATCTGAATTGTAGATCTCTGTGGATCATTCTTTAGAATGACAATAATAAATCTAAACGGTCCATAATCTTGATAATTAACAAGGAACATTAATTATCATATAAGATTAGTATGCAAGTTAAGTGATGATTAAGTTCTACAAATCATAGGTAAAGAGTTACCAACTTAATTGCATATGTATATGTTATGGAACATAGTACAGGACTTGACCCAACGAAATAAACATATGGATTGTGTTATGTGTCATTGTTTATTTCGTTATGATTTTGGTTCTAAGTTTGAGATGATTATCTTTTCCACATGAGGATAGGTTCTATAAATCTCGTCTACCGCTGATTCCCGTTAAGGGCTGCTATACGGACTTGATTTACGTTCTCTTGAATTGTGCGGGGAAAAGCTAATCATCAAGAAAACCGTATGTCCCTCATTAATTCACTTAGTGAGTGACGATATCTGTTTGGGCCCCTTGATGGAGTTGGATCGTATGCGCGCAACTAAGCGATCAACTCTAGATCAAGAAACGTATAATCTGCAAGAATGACACATTCCTATCTTGGATTATACGATGATATCGTGAGACATAAGAATCAAAATAGAGAAACATATTTATTCTCTTATGCAGGATTGAAATATTGTAGCAGTACACTATTTATGCGAATTGGGAATCATAACGTGTTGCTAGATACCACTTATGATTATTGGAATTAAATAACGATTTAATTCCATGGCCAACATAGCATAAATCCTCAAAGGGTCACACAAATAGGACATTAATCACACAGTGCATTATTTATTTATTCACAGCAGTAAGTTCTGTGGAAATATGATAAGATTGATTAATTAATTATATACCGTTGCGAACCGTTATAATTAATTAAGTCAATGGATCATATAGAAATAAATTAATGCATTAACTAATCCTAAAACAATTATTAATGAGTTAATAATTAATTTAGTTCAACACTTATTAATATAAATGGTTATATTGATGAATTGGGCCGTTATTTAAATAGCAAATATATAGCCCAATTAAAGAGCAAAGTTGAGGGACCTTAATTATATGAATTAATGGTCCAAATGAAGGGGTTAAATGGCCCATAAAGGCCCATTTCGTGGCTGCCCATTATGGTGGTAGGTGGGATGGCATAGTTGTAATTATGCAAGAGGTCAATTAGGTTTTGTGCTCTATATAAGGACCACTTATGAGAGCCTCCACCTAGCTTTCTCTCTCCTCTCATTTCCTCCCATGAGGCCGCCACTTTTTCACCCTCTCCTTCTCTCTTTTGCTCATGTGTTGAGCTATTTTCTCTCCACTAAATCAAGGTTGTTGATTGATGCAAGAGAGAAAACCATAGGGATTAGGCTTGTTCTTTGGGTATGCTAGCACGTACCTTGTAGAACGTGATTAATCCTCCTTGGTGGACTCGAGGGCGGTTACGAGACGTGGTGGAGACGGTGGAGAAGGCACGCCATCGATTCCCATGCCTTGGTCGAGCCCCGCGAATACGATTTCGCAGGAGGTATCGATTTCTCCTCTTTCTCTTTGTGTCTATTGCTTAAAGTACTAAATCCCGTGTTGCTTGTGTTTTAATTGGATTAATTAAGGGTAATTAGTCACAAAATTAAAATTGGGCAAATTTCCTAACAATTTGAGCATTTCAATCGTTTCTGGTTTCATTCTAAGTAATTTAATCACAATAATCTACATTTAAACTCTTTACACTGCCTAGAATTTGATTTATGTATTATTTATTCAAGAAAATTAGATTATACATGGTAATTACGCTTATAAATTGCAAATAATGCAATTCTGAGTATAATTTGAGCATTACAAAAGTTTCTAGATTCATTCTAACACATTTCATCACAATAATCTGTTTTTAAACTCTTCAAAATGTGTGAACTAAGATTCATATCTTTTTTATTCAAAAAGATTAGATTATACATGGTAATTACACATATAAATTGCAAATAATGCAATTATGAGTATCATATGAGCATTTTAATTATTTATGAATTCATTCTAGGTCATTTAATTACAATAATCTACATTTTAAACTCTTTATATTGTCCATAGTAAGACTCTTATCTTATTAATTCAAAAAGATTGAATTCTACATGGTAATTACGCATATAAAGTGCAAATAATGCAATTCTGAGTATCATTTGAGCATTATAATTGTTTCTGGATTAATTCTAAGTCATTTCATCACAATAATCTACATTGAAACTCATTATACTGTCTAGAATATGATTTAAATCTTGTTTATTCAAAAATATTGGATTATATATGCTAATTACGTATATAAATTGCAAATAAAACAATTCAGAGTATCCTTTGTGCATTTCAATCGTTTCTGGATTCTCTAAGTCTTTTCATTACAATAAATGCTTATTTAAAGCATTTCCATAAACTGGCCAAGACGTGCATTATAATTGCGGCGCACTCCTAACCCCACCTTTCCCTTCCATTGGAAACAGTGAGCACCAAGAGAGCCTGGCCTAGGGTCTGCTTTCTAATCTACATTTAAACTCTTTACACCCTCCATGCTAAGATTCATCTCTTTTTTATTCAAAAAGATCGGATTACTTTATAATTATGCATATAAATTGCAAATATTGCAATTCTGAGTATTATTTGAGCATTCCAATCGTTTCTCGATTAATTCTGAGTAATTTCATCACAATTATCAACATTAAAACACTTTATCTTGGCCAAAATATGATTAATATCTTATTTATTCAAAATGAATTGATTATACTTGGTAATTACGCATATAATGTCCAAATAATTCAGTTGTGAGTATCATTCATTTCAATCGTTTCTGGTTTCATTCTAAGTAATTTCATCACAATAATCTACATTTAAACTTTATACACTGCCTAGAATTTGATTTATGTATTGTTTATTCAACAAAATTAGATTATACAGAGTAATTATGCTTATAAATTGCAAATAATGCAATTCTGAGTATCATTTGAGCATTTCAATAGTTTCTGGATTCATTCTAAGACATTTCATCACAATAATCTGTATTTAAACTCTTCAAACTGTCTGAACTAAGATTCATATCTTGTTTATTCAAAAAGATTTGATTATACATGGTAATTACACATATAAATTGCAAATAATGCAATTATGAGTATCATATGAGCATTTTAATTATTTTTGAATTCATTCTAGGTCATTTAATTACAATAATCTACATTTTAAATCCTTTATATTGTCCATACTAAGACTCTTATCTTATTTATTCAAAAAGATTGAATTCTACGTGGTAATTACGCATATAAATTGCAAATAATGCAATTCTGAGTATCATTTGAGCATTATAATCGTTTCTGGTATATTTCTAAGTCATTTCATCACAATAATCTACATTGAAACTCTTTATACTGTCTAGAATATGGTTCAAATCTTGTTTATTCAAAAATATTGGATTATATATGCTAATTACGTATATAAATTTCAAATAATACAATTATGAGTATCCTATGAGCATTTCAATCGTTTCTGGATTCGTTCTAAATCTTTTCATTACAATAATCTACATTTAAACTCTTCACACCGTCCATGCTAAGATTCACCTCTTTTCTATTCAAAAAGATCGGATTACATTATGATTACTCATTTAAATTGCAAATAATGCAATTCTGAGTATTATTTGAGCATTCCAATCGTTTCTCGATTCATTCTGAGTAATTTCATCACAATTATCAACATTTAAACTCTTTATCTTGGCCAAAATATGATTCATATCTTATTTATTCAAAAAGAATTTATTCTACATGGTAATTACGCATATAATGTACAAATAATTCAATTGTGAGTATCATTTGAGCATTTCAATCGTTTCTGGTTTCATTCTAAGTAATTTCATCACAATAATATACATTTAAACTCTTTACACTGCCTAGAATTTGATTTTTGTATTGTTTATTTAAGAAAATTAGATTACAAATGGTAATTACGCTTATAAATTGCAAATAATGAAATTTTGAGTATCATTTGCGCATTTCAATAGTTTCTGGATTCATCCTAAGACATTTCATCACAATAATCAGTATTTAAACTCTTTAAATTGTCCGAACTAAGATTCATATGTTGTTTATTCACAAAGATTAGATTATACATGGTAATTACACATATAAATTGCAAATAATGCAATTATGAGTAACATATGAGCATTTTAATTATTTTTGAATTCATTCTAGGTCATTCAATTACACTAATCTACATTTTAAATCCTTTATATTGTCCATACTAAGACTCTTATCATATTTATTCAAAAAGATTGAATTCTACGTGGTAATTACGCATATAAATTGCAAATAATGCAATTCTGTGTATCATTTGAGCATTATAATCGTTTCTGGTTTATTTCTAAGTCATTTCATCACAATAATCTACATTGAAACTCTTTATACTGTCTAGAATATGGTTCAAATCTTGTTTATTCAAAAATATTGGATTATATATGCTAATTACGTATATAAATTGCAAATAATACAATTATGAGTATCCTATGAGCATTTCAATCGTTTCTGGATTCGTTCAAAGTCTTTTCATTACAATAATCTACATTTAAACTCTTTACACCGTCCATGCTAAGATTCACCTCTTTTCTATTCAAAAAGATCGGATTACATTATAATTACGCATTTAAATTGCAAATAATGCAATTCTGAGTATTGTTTGAGCATTCCAATCGTTTCTCGATTCATTCTGAGTAATTTCATCACAATTATCAACATTTAAACTCTTTATCTTGGCCAAAATATGATTCATGTCTTATTTATTCAAAAAGAATTTAATATACATGGTAATTACGCATATAATGTACAAATAATTCAATTGTGAGTATCATTTGAGCATTTCAATCGTTTCTGGTTTCATTCTAAGTAATTTCATCACAATAATATACATTTAAACTCTTTACACTGCCTAGAATTTGATTTTTGTATTGTTTATTTAAGAAAATTAGATTACAAATGGTAATTACGCTTATAAATTGCAAATAATGAAATTCTGAGTATCATTTGCGCATTTCAATAGTTTCTGGATTCATCCTAAGACATTTCATCACAATAATCAGTATTTAAACTCTTTAAATTGTCCGAACTAAGATTCATATGTTGTTTATTCAAAAAGATTAGATTATACATGGTAATTACACATATAAATTGCAAATAATGCAATTATGAGTATCATATGAGCATTTTAATTATTTTTGAATTCATTATAGGTCATTCAATTACAATAATCTACATTTTAAACTCTTCATATTGTCCATACTAAGACTCTTATTTTATTTATTAAAAAAGATTGAATTCTACATGGTAATTACGCATATAAAGTGCAAATAATGCAATTCTGAATATCATTTGAGCATTATAATCGTTGGATTAAATCTAAGTCATTTCATCACAATAATCTACATTGAAACTCTTTATACTGTCTAGAATATGATTCAAATCTTGTTTATTCAATAATATTGGATTATATATGCTAATTACGCATATAAATTGTAAATAATACAATTATGAGTATCCTTTGAGCATTTCAATCGTTTCTGGATTCGTTCTAAGTCTCTTCATTACAATAATCAACATTTAAACTCTTTACTCCGTCCATGCTAAGATTCATCTCTTTTTTATTCAAAAAGATCGGATTACATTATAATTACGCATATAAATTGCAAATAATGCAATTCTGAGTAATGTTTGAGCATTCCAATCGTTTCTCGATTCATTCTGAGTAATTTCACAATTATCAACATTTAAACTCTTTATCTTGGCCAAAATATGATTCATGTCTTATTTATTCAAAAAGAATTTAATATACATGGTAATTACGCATATAATGTACAATAATTCAATTGTGAGTATCATTTGAGCATTTCAATCGTTTATGGTTTCATTCTAAGTAATTTCATCACAATAATATACATTTAAACTCTTTACACTGCCTAGAATTTGATTTATGTATTGTTTATTCAATAAAATTAGATTATAAATGGTAATTACGTTTATACATTGCAAATAATGCAATTCTGAGTATCATTTGCGCATTTCAATAGTTTTTGGATTTATCCTAAGACATTCCATCACAATAATTTGTGTTTAAACTCCTCAAATTGTCCGAACTAAGATTCATATCTTGTATATTCAAAAAGATTGGATTATACATGGTAATTACACATATAAATTGCAAATAATGCAATTATGAGTATCATATGAGCATTTTAATTATTTTTGAATTCATTCTAGGTCATTCAATTACAATAATCTACATTTTATACTCTTTATATTGTCCATACTAAGACTCTTATCTTATTTATTAAAAAATATTGAATTCTATATGGTAATTACGCATATAAAGTGCAAATAATGCAATTCTGAGTATCATTTGAGCATTATAATCGTTTCAGGATTAAATCTAAGTCATTTCATCACAATAATCTACATTGAAACTGTTTATACTGTCTAGAATATGATTCAAATCTTGTTTATTCAAGAAGATTGGATTATATATACTAATTATGCATATAAATAGCAAATAATACAATTATGAGTATCCTTTGAGCATTTCAATCGTTTCTGGATTCGTTCTAAGTCTTTTCATTACAATAATCTACATTTAAACTCTTTACACCGTCCATGCTAAGATTCATCTCTTTTTTATTTAAAAAGATCGGATTACATTATAATTACGCATATAAATTGCAAATAATGCAATTCTGAGTATTATTTGAGCATTCCAATCGTTTCTCACTTCATTCTGAGTAATTTCAACACAATTATCAACATTTAAACACTTTATCTTGGCCAAAATATGATTAATATCTTATTTATTCAAAATGAATTGTTTATACATGGTAATTTCGCATATAATGTACAAATAATTCAATTGTGAGTATCATTTGAGCATTTCAATCGTTTTTGGTTTCATTCTATGTAATTTAATCTCAATAATCTACATTTAAACTCTTTACACTGCCTAGAATTTGATTTATGTATTGTTTATTCAAGAAAATTAGATTATACATGGTAATTACGCTTATAAATTGCAAATAATGCAATTCTGAGTATCATTTGAGCATTTCAATAGTTTCTGTATTCAATCTAAGACATTTGATCACAATAATCTGTATTTAAACTCTTCAAACTGTCCGAATTAAGATTCATATATTGTTTATTCAAAAAGATTGGATTATACATGGTAATTACACATATAAATTGCAAATAATGCAATTATGAGTATCATATGAGCATTTTAATTATTTTTTAATTCATTCGAGGTCATTTAATTACAATAATCTACATTTTAAACTCTTTATATTGTCCATACTAAGACTCTTATCTTATTTATTCAAAAAGATTGAATTCTACTTGGTGATTACTCATATAAAGTGCAAATAATGCAATTCTGAGTATCATTTAAGCATTATAATCTTTTCTGGATTATTGCATCACAAAAATCTACATTGAAACTCTTTATACTGTCTATAATATGATTCAAATCTTGGTTTTTCAAAAATATTGGATTATATTTGCTAATTAAGCATATAAATTGCAAATAATACAATTATGAGTATCCTTTGAGCATTTCAATTGTTTCTGGATTCGTTCTAAGTCCTTTCATACAATGATCTACATTTAAACTCTTTACACTGTCCATGCTAAGATTAATCTCTTTTTTATTCAAAAAGATCGGATTACATTATAATTACGCATATAAATTGCAAATAATGCAATTCTGAGTATTATTTGAGTATTCCAATCGTTTCTCGATTCTTTCTGAGTAATTTCATCACAATTATCAACATTTAAACTCTTTATCTTGGCCAAAATATGATTCATATCTTATTTATTCCAAAAGAATTGATTATACATGGTAATTATGCATATAAAGTGCAAATAATTCAATTGTGAGTATCATTTGAGCATTTCAATTGTTTCTGATTTCATTCTAAGTAATTTCATCATAATAATCGACATTTAAACTCTGTACATTGTCTAGAATTTGATTTATGTCTTGTTTATTCAAAAAATTAGATAATACATGGTAATCGGAAATCCTATCTGCCATCTTAATATCTTGCCATCCTGCCATCCAAGCAGGTCTTCGCACATCCAGCCCATTTCCTTTCTATATTTACGTGTGGTACACGTGATCTCTTGATTCTTATTCTCTCTCTTGCTCAGACCAAATCTCTCTCTATTTCCCTCTCCCCTTCTTAATCTCTCTCCTCTTGGCATCGCCATGGCAATATCGGATCTTCCTCGCAGCAAAGATAGATCTTCGTCAGAGTCACCGACGACGAACTAGGCGCCTCCTCCTCCCTCGCGTCGTAGATAGGTTTTCTCAGTGAAAATTTGAGAAGATATCTCTAAGGAAATAGCTAAAAATTGGAGCGATTGCACGTCACTTTCAAGTTCACTGTCTAGTTATCAAGCTAAGATAATATCTCTCTTCTTTTCAGATCTGAAGCAATCAAGCTTCTCGCCATGGATCCACTATGTTCATTTCTCTCTTTCGTCAGGTGATTTATCATTGTTTCTATCAACTTTGATCACATAATCTACATTTCTTCCGCTATTTTCATCTCCGTTGTTTGATTGGTGTAATTTTCTCAATCTACTTGTTTCAATTTTGATTTATGCTGTCATTTTTCCGACTTATTAATTTGTCTATATTTTGAGTTTACTTTCTTAAGATTTTAGGTTCGGTTTTCTTAGTATTTATATTTTTTTCAAGTACTAGTTTGTGTTTGTTTATTAGATTTTCGTTGTTTAATTTTCACATGTGTTTTAATCTATTTGGTTTCCACGGTACAAAATGATTTTTGGAATAAATTAAAGTATTAACTAGCTCTATTTGTAGATCGACATTTGAAGTTACTGTCTTATAATAGTTGTAGATGAAATTTTGCAGGAATTGTACATGTAATAGCATTCAATTTTACAATTAAATATCTGTTCAAATTTAAATTATTTGATAATATGAGATTAATTATTCAATTATCGTGGAGTAAAAATTTGATACTTATATTGCTGGTAAAGGGATTACTGATATACTGGTAAAGGAGTATTTTAATTTCTGTTGTGGTACGTAATTTGTATTAAGGGAGTAACTACTTATTTTTAAGGGAGTATTTAACATTCATTAAGGGAGTGTTAACAATGTTTTCAATTTGTATTAAGGGAGAAACGAACAATGTTCTGACCATATGCGTTATATGATTGCTACTAGTTTAGTTATTTAGAATAACAGATTATGTATACTATAAGGAAGTATGTATATAGTATACGGGGATATCTATTAAAGTTACTAAAAGTTCGACCATATGTTTTTTTTTTATTGCTACTAGTTCAGTTATATAGAATATGGGACCATGTATTTTTTATAAGAGAGTATCTATAATTGAATAAGGGAGTATGTATTTAGTTTAAGGGGATATCTATTAAGGTTACTAACAGTTGGACCATATGTGTTATATATATGATTGCCACCAGTTCATTTATTTAGAACAAGGAATTATATATTTACTATAAGAGAGTATCTATAACTGAATAAGGGAGTATGTATTTAGTATAACGGATTATGCATTTACTATGAGTATCTATAACTGAGTAAGGGAGTATGTATTTAGTATAAGGGGATCTCACATAGGCGTTATATGATTGCCACTAGTTCAGTTATTTCGAATAAGGAATTATATTTTTATTATAAGAGAGTACCTATAACTAAATAAGGGAGTATGTATTTAGTATAAGGGGATATCTATTAAGGTTCCTAACAATTCGACCATATGCGTTATATGATTGTCACTAGTTTAATTATTTAGAATAAGGAATTATGTATTTACTATAAGGGAAAATGAATAAGGGAGTATGTGTTTAGTATAAAGGGATATATATTAAGGTTACTAACAGTTCGACCATATATGTTATATGATTGCTACAAGTTCAATTATTTAGAATAAGGGATTATGTATTTACTATAAGAGAGTATCTATAACTGAATAAGGAAGTATGTATTTAGTATAAGGGATTATGCATTTACTATAAGGGAGTTTGTATAATTGAATAAGGGAGTATGTATTTAGTACAAGGGGGTATCATATATGTGTTATATGATTGTCACCAGTTCAGTTATTTTGAATAAGGAATTATGTATTTATTATAAGGGAGTATCTATAACTGCATAAGGGAGTATGTGTTTAGTATAAGTGGATATTTATTAAGGTTACTAACAGTTCGACCATATGCGTTATATGATTGCCACTAGTTCAATTATTTAAACTAAGGGATTATGTATTTAGTACAAGGGAGTATATGTAACTAAATAAGGAAGTATGTATTTAGTATAAAGGGATATCTATTAAGGTCACTAACAGTTCGACCATATGCGTTATATGATTGCCACTAGTTTAATTATTTAGAATAAGGGATTATGTATTTACAATAAGGGAGCATCTATAACTAAATAAGGGAGTATATATTTAGTATAAAGGGATATTTATTAAGGTTACTAACAGTTCGACCATATATGTTATATGATTGCTACCAGTTCAATTATTTAGAATAAGGGATCATGTATTTATTATAAGAGAGTATCTATAACTGGATAAGGAAGTATGTACTTAGTATAAGGGATTATGCATTTACTATAAGGGAGTATGTATAATTGAATAAGAGAGTATGTATTTAGTATAAGGGGATATCACAGATGTGTTATATGATTGTCACTAGTTCAGTTATTTCGAATAAAGAATTTTGTATTTATTATAAGGGAGTATCTATAACTGCATAAGAGAATATATATTTAGTATAAGGGATTATGCATTTACTATAAGGGAGTATCTATAACTGAATAAGGGAGTATGTATTTAGTACAAGTGGATCTCACATAGGCGTTATATGATTGCCGCTAATTCAGTTATTTCGAATGAGGAATTATATTTTTATTATAAGGGAGTATCTATAACTGAATAAGAGAGTATGTATTTAGTATAAGGGGATATCTATTAAGGCTACTAACAGTTCGACCATATGCGTTATATGATTGCCACTAGTTTAATTATTTAGAATAAGGAATTATGTATTTACTATAAGGGAGCATCTATAACTGAATAAGGGAGTATGTGTTAAGTATAAAGGGATATCTGTTAAGGTTACTAACAGTTCGACCATATATGTTATATGATTGCTACTAGTTCAATTATTTAGAATAAGAGATGATATATTTACTATAAGAGAGTATCTATAACTGAATAAGGAAGTATGTATTTAGTATAAGGGATTATGCATTTATTGTAAGGGAGTATGTATAATTGAATAAGGGAGTATGTATTTAGTATATGGGGATATCACATATGTGTTATATGATTGTCACTAGTTCAGTTATTTCGAATAAGGAATAATGTATTTATTATAAGGGAGTATCTATAACTCCATAAGGAAGTATGTATTTATTATAAGGGGATATTTATTAAGGTTACTAACAGTTCGACCATATGCGTTATATGATTGCCACTGGTTCAATTATTTACACTAAGGGATTATGTATTTAGTACAAGGGAGTATGTATTTAGTATAAAGGGATATATATTAAGGTCACTAACAGTTCGACTATATGTGTTATATGATTGCCACTGGTTCAATTATTTAGAATAAGAGATTATGTATTTATTATTAAGGAGTATCTATAACTGAATAACAAAGTATGTATTTAGTATAAAAGAATATCTATTATGGTTACTAACAATTCGACTATATGCGTTATTTGATTGCTACTAGTTTGGTTATTTAGAATAAGGAATTATATATTTACCATAAGGAAGTATATTTAACTGAATAAGGGAGTATGTGTGTAGTATAAAGCGATGTCTAAGGTTACTAACAGTTCGACCATATGTGTAATATGATTGTCATTTGTTCAATTATTTAGAATGAGGGATTATGTATTTACTAAAAGGGAGTATCTAAAACTAAATAAGAGAGTATGTATTTTGTATAAAGGAAGCATTATATGATTGCGTTATATGTGCAATTTACATTTAGAAAGTATCTAATAAGCATATTTGTTTATAAACTAAAATTTCCTAAAATATAAGATACATAATAAAGTTATTAAAGTTCAACATATGTGCTATGTTTTAACATTTTTTTGCAATTTGCATTTAGAAAGTATCTAATAACCATATGTGTTTATAAATTAAAATTTTATGAAATATAAGATACATAATAAATTAATGGCCTTGGAAATATAAGAGGAAAGTGATTATGAAATGATAAGCAAAAATATATTGGTCAAAATAAAACCAAAAGGCACGTGAATGGACTGATTAGGAGTTTGGTTGTTGTTTGTTTTTTTTACATTGAAAATTCAAATCGCTTGAGTGTGTATTATGATTTTTTGGTTACGTGGACATTATCCAAAATTATGTCCCAGATCCTCTTGGTCAAGTCACGTGGCCTCCACCTAGTGCATAAAATCTTGTTCGGTTTATAATTAATAACGATAAATAATTAATAATGTTAGGAGCAAAAATAATTTTTATGCAGCACAGCGGCAGGAGCCTCGCCCAACGCAAATATTAGCCCAACGCCCATCAACGTAAGTGTCCAGCCCATTAATACGTGGAATATCCATTGGGATGGCAGGATGACAATATATTAGGATGCCGCATATCAGCTCCCCATGGTAATTACACTTATAAATTGCAAATAATGCAATTCTGATTATCATTTGAGCATTTCAATAGTTTCTGGATTCATTCTAAGACATTTCATCACATTAATCTGTATTTAAACTCTTCAAAATGTTCGAACTAATATTCATATCTTGTTTATTCAAAAAGATTGGATTATACATGGTAATTATGCATATAAATTGCAAATAATGCAATTATGATTATCATTTGAGCATTTTAATCATTTTTTAATTCATTCTAAGTCATTTAATTACAATAATCTACATATTAAACACTTTATACTGTCCATACTAGGACTCTTATCTTATTTATTAAAAAAGATTGAATTCTACATGGTAATTATGCATATAAAGTGCAAATAATGCAATTCTGAGTATCATTTGAGCATTACAATCGTTTCTGTGAATTAATTCTCGGTCATTTCATCACAATAATCTACATTTAAGCTCTTTATATTGTCTAGAATATGATTCAAATTTTGTTTATTAAAAAATATTGGATTATATATACTAATTACGTATATAAAATGCAAATAATATAATTATGAGTATCCTTTGAGCATTTCAATCGTTTCTGGATTGTTCTAAGTCTTTTCATTACAATACATTTAAACTCTTTACACCGTCCATGCTAAGATTCATCTCTTTTTTATTAAAAAAGATTAAATTATACATAAACACCAACAAAAACCAATTATCGTAAACACCTTTTCTATAACCACCGGTACCATATGTATCTAACCCATTGAAGAATTATTACAAAATCAAGCACAAACCAGAAAAAATCAAACAACTAATAATTCCTTTATTAAATCACAACTATATCAAAACAAAACTGAACTCTTTTCTCTGATCACCCTTCATGTCTCCACCACACTTAGTTGGCTCCGTTTGGATGGCTTCTTCCCGGAATAAGGAATAAGGAATAACTACTTTTTATCAATAAATTTATTTCTAACCATCCAAACTCTTCACAAAAGTTACACACTTCCCAATAAATTTATCCCTTCCCAATAAATTTCTTCCCTTCTTCCTTCTTCCTACCTTATTCTCAACCATCCAAACGGAGCCCAAATAAAGAGGCAACACCTCCAATTTAGAGAACAACTTCCAAGTCTTCTCCTTTCAACTTATTTGCAAACAACCCAAATCTAAAAAGAATGCTCTCTCCAGAGCAACTACTATACTCTCTACCATCACCATTAAAAGCAGTATGCTATTTTTATTACAGCTCAAGTAATTCACTACCATTTATCACTAAATGCAGCATCTAATCTCTATATGCTCTTATTTTTTTACATCAAGAAAAGCAATCAAGAAATAACAAGAAAAATCCATACTAAATGTAACAACAAGTCTTGTTTTTTTTTTTTTTTGAGTAAAAGTTGTGTCAAATGCCTTCCTCTAATAGGCCACTCCCGTCAGCTGCATAGGAAACGCTTCCACATCTGGCATCAGCTCTAAAACTTGGAGCTTCAATTTTTCTGAGAAAAGACCTGACCATCATATATAATTTTAAAGATTTTATGATTAATCCAAAACATCTTATAGATTTCAATTTCCCGTCAGAAAAACATCTCTCATTCCTATATATACAACCATATATTTCAAAAAATTGCTGCACAAATAATCCTAAAGGCTGATCTCAACTTTATATCTAATGAAAATTGAGCTTGTACTATATCTTCCAGCCACAAGGGATACAAATTAATCTGACAATGTTGAAAAAACCAAATCCAAATAGATCTTATTGTTTGACCCTAAATATGGTGCCAAATTCATGAATTAAATTGGATAATTTCATCAAGGAGCTTAAAAAAATTCATGAAAAATATCAAATGGAGCCCAAAAATCATGAAAAATTATCCAAAAATCCAGAGAAGGGTGAAGAAAATTATGGTGCCTTTAGAATGATCAAAGGAGCTGCAGAACCTCTGTTTTATGCAAAGAGGCCCATAATTTTGGAGAAATTAAATAAAATAGTAGAAAGTGTATTTTGAGAAAATTCTTGGTACCAATGGATTCTACACATTTTTATAAGGTGGTGTGTGAAATTCCATGGAGAAATGCTATTGGGAGATACCTCAAATAATTTATCTAGTTTCAGCGGATATGAAAATGTGACAAAGTGAAATAAATGGACATGTCCATTAAAAGCAAGGAACAGAGAAGAGTGGCATCCCTTTCAAAACCAGAAAACCCTCCCTTCGTACAAGTTCGAAGATGGATGCACCTGTTCCTTCTCTCACCAAAGCTGACAGACTGAGGGAGTAGGCGCGGTGCACAGAAAACCGAGAGCATGGAAAAGAAGAGAGTAAAGTGGGTGAAGGTGCGCCCAAGCAGAAATCGACCCCTCCGTATACGGCTCAAGATGGGCAGACTTGGAGTTCGATGAAAGAACTGAAGCGAGAGCAGTGAGCCCCACTGTCATAAATACGGTGTACTATACACTAGGAGCAACCAAGTGAAAGAAAGAAAGGGGAGTGAAACAAATCCAACAGAAATCGTTGGAGAAGGAAGCTGATAACTGCCGGGCTTGGGAGCAAAATTCACTGAACCTGGACGGAAAAGGAGATGCGAAGCTGGCCTATAAATAGACCATTGAAGAGAGAGAAAGGGGTCGAACCCACGAGACCAAGAACAGACCTCAAAAGAATCCCCACACTTCCTTCCCGACTCCACTGCAAAGTTTAGGTTTAGAAGAGGCATTTCAACGAATACCTGTTAGGCATTAGAGAATAGGAAGAAAAGATCGTATAGGGAGATCAAGGATTGAGTTGTAAAGGTACAGGTAGGTGTTCAAAGGTAAGGGAGACGATCAAGCAATGATCGATGCTCTCAAGGTTTGTAATTTGTGGATTTTGTTTTGAACAAAGCTGAAATTGGTAAATTTCTACAATGAACACGGCTTTTCTTTCCTTTCCTCGATTTCTTGCTTAGATTTAGATTATCAGACATAGTTCTTGGTTCAGGTTAATGTTTAGATAAACCTTTAGTGTGTTTGTGCCTTTTATTTCAAGTCAGAAAGCAAAGTCTACCAGGGAGCACGGCTCCCATGGTGGATCTTTCATTTCTTTGTTTCTTCATCGTTCTTATATTTGAATTGCATGATTGACGAAAAGTTCTGATGCTAAGGAACAAGATCAACCAGGGAGCACGGCTCCCATGGCGGGTCTCAAGTTTCGAAACCGTAAAATTAAGGTGTTTGATTGTTCAATTGTTGTGTTCCCGACCTTTATTCATGTGGTTTTCATCTTCTTTCCCTCAAATCTAATCTCTTTCTGCCAGGGAGCACGGCTCCCATGGCGGATCTCATCTCAGCTAGGAGCACGGCTCCATAGCTGGATTTTCTCTTTTGATTTGCTAAGAGGCTCGGCCTCCATAGCGGATCGAGTTTAATTGATTGAATTAAGTTCATTTTGAGCTTGATTTGATCCATTAGACTTCAAATGAAGAGAGAATCTAGGGGAAATGCTGCCCAATTTTGTTCAGAATTTTAGATGTCAAACTTCCCCTCTTTGACACATGCTTTATTCTCAAAGATGCTAATAGAAGTCTTCGTGAGGATCATTCTGCATAGTGTCATGAACCTCCTGTCAGGTCTCTTTAGACAAACAAGGTGTTTTAGTATGAATTTCCTCTTTCTTTGAATCTATTCTAGTACAATTTGAGCATCCCTGTAATTTGCCAAAGTTCTAAGGTTGATAGTGTAAAAATGTGATTCCTGTGTATGACCCCTGACATAGCTTTCATCGAATACTTTCCTTAGTCATGATCTTATTTCTAATAGAATCATCGTGTTAAGGTCAGATGCTAAGCAATGGTGAAGTTGCCCTATGAAATGGTTTCTTTCTTTCTTCTGTTAACAATTGATTCTCTGTAAGCTAGCACCTCAAATAGAATGCCACGTCACTTACTTTTTAGTTATAGGTTTTAAGACTATAATAGTAGGAAATCAGACAATGGTTGAATACACTTATGGTCATTCCTTTACTTCTGTTATGAAGCTTACTGCTGCAACAAGTACTTTAACACTTTAGGATTCATGCAAATAGCTGTCAAACACCTAGAGAATAAAAGAGAATATAATAATGTTCTGTTGATGACCAAACCTGTCAAAAATTGAAGTTTCTTTTGTTCAATACCTGGCAGTAACACAGTGATGAATGGTTTGTGATCAATGAAAGTTTGACCTACTTATGACTTATGCCTGCGGCCATGATTGACATATAGAAAAATTTATATAGGTGTGACCTTGGTAAATCAATTTTACTTAAGCCTTATGGAAGTACAAAATGCAGTATGATGAGTCATCACTAATTTCGGGTAATGTTCACCAAATTGAGTATGCGAAGGTCAAATTGAATACATAACATCTCTCTTACACTATGTCTTTGCTAAAGTATCGCATCCCCAGCACTATACAATTTCCCTGAGCTTCACTGGTACCTTTCTCCTGTACCACCATACCAGTCAACGCTACTCCCGCCAAATGGAATAGGCACGACGAAAACTAAGCATACCATCGAGTTCCTCTCTCTCCTACGACGCCAGAGCACGTTATCCCAAACTCTATGATGGTCGGAATCGTTAACGGATCAAAACCCGTTATCGTCAAACCCAATAATGGAGGGAACGAACCCGTCTTCTTCAAAAGTCTCAGCGCTCACGATCTCTTCGATCTTCTGTGACAAAAAGTGGTGTAACGAGTCTTGAAGTTGTCAGCGATTTGCTACGCCAAGGTCATATCAGGATTGGATAGGTGGCCCCAAGCCGAGGTGGACCAACCAAGGAACGCCACGTCAGTAGAAATATTAAAAATAACTTTAAAAAAATAGTAGGAAACTCAGAAAAATACAAATAAAATATCCACAAAATTCTAAAAGTCCAAATAAACAAAATTCACTGATACTTTGATATAAAAGTCTGTCAAAGTAGTGACCTTTTGTATTTTTGAAGTATTTTCACTTTAAAAACGAATCTCATAAATCTTAGAAAATTAATAAACCCCTTTATAAAATTCTAAAACTGAAACTAAGTACTTCTAAAATAAAAATTCCAAATATGACATCTTTGAAATCAAGTATTCTCAAAAATAAATATATTTTATATTTTCCAAATTACGAAAAGTCAAAATAAACCAATATATTCAATGTCTTTTAAATGAAAAGCAAAAGCTAAATACTCTCGATATCTAACTAATTTCAAGAATAGTATTTTAAGTATTTCCAATTCCCAAAAGGAATTTCTAAAAGCCAAAAATTCAAAAGGCCAAAGTGAATAAAAATCGTCAAAATCCCAAGCGAAACACCAAAATTAAAAGTCCAAACGCGGAACCCAAAGTTAAAGCCGAAACCTCTTCGTTTGAGGAAAAGTCCCTCGCTAGGGTTGAGATCAACCTTAGATGACATAGAAATCAAATTCTTACGGGCCCCCTCGTCCAAAGAATTCCCTTTTTGTTCTCACAAGAAGACCGACTAAGATGGTCCCGAGAACCGACTCTTATTAAGAAGACCGACTAAGATGGTCCCTAGGGTCGTTAAAAAATCAATTCTTATTAAGAAGACCGATCAAGATGGTCCCTAGGGTTGTAAAAGAACCAACTTTCGCTCAAAGGCGCCAAATGCCCTGAAGGTTGTAAAATTCCCTTTCGTTCTCACAAGAAGACCGACTAAGATGGTCCCGAGAACCGACTCTTATTAAGTAGACCGATCAAGATGGTCCCTAGGGTCGTTAAAGAATCAACTCTTATTAAGAAGACCGATCAAGATGGTCCTTAGAGTTGTAAAAGAACCAACTTTCGCTCAAAGGCGCCAAATGCCCCGAAGGTTGTAAAATTCCCTTTCGTTCTCACAAGAAGACCGACTAAGATGATCCCGAGAACCAACTCTTATTAAGTAGACCGATCAAGATTGTCCCTAGGGTCGTTAAAGAACCAACTCTTATTAAGAAGACCGATCAAGATGGTCCCTAGGGTTGTAAAAGAACCAACTTTCGCTCAAAGGCACCAAATGCCCCGAAAGTTGTAAAATTCCCTTTCGTTCTCAGAAGAAGACCGACCAAGATGGTCCTGAGAACCGACTCTTATTAAGAAGACCGATCAAGATGGTCCCTACGGTCGTTAAAGAACCAACTCTTATTAAGAAGACCGATCAAGATGGTCCCTGAGGCTGTAAAAGATCTAACTTTCGCTCAAAGGCGCCAAATGCCCCGAAGGTTGTAAAACTCCTTTCACTCTCATAAGAAGGCCAGTCATAGCCCCGAGAGTTTACCCAAAACGACTCCAAAACAATTCCAAATGAAGTCTTCCCCTTTCAAACAAAGACCTCTCCCCAAACCGAAATTCATTCCTTTTATGTCAAGGTAGAAAGTCTTTCGTCAATCCTTAATTGGGTCCCGTCAATTAGATTTGGTACCATCAATTAAGACCTCCTTAATAGCACTCCATAAGTATTTTTTCTTAGCCCATTACGTCAATACCCTTTATATCCCTTAATCAGAGGTTCTCGTAGGCAACTACGAGGTAATTAACAGTAGGGGCTTGCGCCTACTGGAAAGAAAGGACCCGCTAAATTAAGAAACTTCTTTAAGTAGCGACTCTTTATAGGATTCTCTTGCATTGAGAGATACCCGCCATAGAGATCGAAACCTTAATGGAGGTGAATCTAAGGCTATGTTCCCATTGTTTTTCGAGAAATTCCTTCGAGGAGAATAATGACGAAAAAGCCACAACACTTATATGATCATATCTAACAAAAAGATGATCTACATTTTCATTATTTTTATAAAATACACGCTCAGTATCTCCATCCCATCCCCTTGCAGCCAAAATATCTCTAGTTAATAATTTTCTTTGACTTAAAATCCAAAGAAAAATTTTAATTTTTAAAAGACATATTTCAAATCTCTTTGTAAAAAGTTCCTTGAACCTCTGTCATCTAACCAAAGATATAACTTTCTAGTAGAGAAATTATCTTTTTCATCCTTTCCCCAAAAAACCCTATCCGAATGATCTTTTAAAGAACAAAAGGACGTATCAAAGTATAAAGTTGTTGTAATTCATCTCTCTGGACTCTAGATAACTACCTCCTAAAACTAATATCGACTCCATCCTTTCTAAAAGCATTTGCAACAGTAATTTGGGTATTATTGCAAATGTTATAAAGAGAGGAAAAGGAGATTTTCAGATGAATCTTCCTACACCAATTATCATGTCAAAACAAAGAATCTTTTCCATCCCTATCTTAATAGTTTTATCAATCAAATGTTCATATTTTTTAAACAATTTTCGAAAAGGAGACCAATTATGTGAATTAAGGTGACCTTAATTAAACTATAGAACATGCATACACACATAATAGCAATCATAAAAATCCATGCAACGGATTCAATAAAACCAAACCTGTAACGGACCATATAATAATAACAATAAGAATTGACTTACAGTCATTCAGATGCCTACACTGAATCTTGCCACGACAAATCTCATCCAACAACAGATGGAATCTCATGGACTCAGCAAAACCAATATTAGATAAACCACGATTTATGTGGGACCACCAAGCAGCACATCAAGGATGTTCCACCTACAAACATAAGGGTGTGATTGGGAGAGATTGAGCTAGGCTAGTTCGGCAGTCACCAAACAAGGCGGGAACAACACGAATTGCTAGTTCGCCCCTAATTCATTATCCCTCCAAAATGTCGGAACTACCAAACTACGCTCACGAACAACGGAATCATTTTTTTAATGCATGCTCCCAAGTTCTGGGTTCGCGAACAGCCTGTTCTCCTTGTGTGCCAAACATACCCCAGAACAACGTCCACTCAAATACAAAAAAAGGCAAAATCGGCCCCATATCCCTCAAATCTTTCTTAATTAGATATTTACTCCTCAAATCTTTAAAATTGATCCCATACCCGTCCATTCTCTTTGTAATTAGAAATATACCCTCCTCAACTATATTAATGAATTTTTTAATACAAAAAACTGATTGTTATATTTTATGACGAAACTGATCCTTCCCAAACTCCTCTCCTTTGACAACCCTAAGAAACCTTTCGTCTTCCATTTTTTTTTTCTCTCTCTAAGCAAAATTCATGAGTTTGATTGTGGGGTTGACTTGAAATTATCTCAAACATCCATATATACAGTTTATTGACGTGAAGATGAAGAGTTTTGTCATAAAAGGCTTTATAATCTGAATTCAGAGTTCATATTATATGTATTGTTTCCAACTTCTAAAAAGTGAGTACTCGAAATGGACATGTATAATAAGCTAATACATTAATAATAATAATGCTTGTGTTGCAGCATAGACAGTATATAACGGGTCTGATGGTATAATAGTAGCTACGCCTGATCCTATATTCACGATTGGACCTTCTTCCTGTCTACCATGTCAGGAAGGACACATGCGTAACCAGTAAACTTTGTCACACTTTCAACATTAATTTTAATTAGGTTTTTCAATAGCTTATCATCCACGACCTCGTGGACGTAACTAGTCAATACGTTATGAAAAGTAAGAGAAAAAAAAACATAATGATTTACTAAGAATGAACTGGTCATAAATACCAGTAATGTATTAGCTTGTCCAACAAGGCTAATTGAGCTTTCCTTTTTTTGCTGCTATGTTCAATGCCTTTGAATTTGCAATTAATGGATTTAGTTGGGTATAATTGAGGCTCTAATTTAAGCTTTTTCAATCTCCAGTACTAGTATTAGTCGCAACAATGCATTTCCACTATAAACTCAGATTTTCTTTTTTTTTATGAAATCCAGTTAAATTCTTAAAAATTTAGTATAAGTCAAAGCTAATCAAACAACAAATTTCATTTCCTCAATCCAGAGACCTAAAAATGTGGAAAAAAAAAGAAAGGGGAGACAAACCTTGCATAAGGATAAAAAATTCTAGCGCTATTGAGGAAACAACTCTCAAACCTTATTTGCTTGGAGAGAAAAAACGGGAAGAAATGTTTCTTAGGGTTGTGAGAGGGGAGGAGTTTGTGAAGGGCAGTTTCGTCATAAAATATAAAAATCAGTTTTTCATATTAAAAAAATCATTAAAATAGCTGAGGAGGGTATATTTCTAATTTTATGGAAAATGGACGGATATAAAATCAATTTCAAGTATTTAAAGAGTAAATATCTAATTAAGAAAAATTTGAGGAGTATGAGACCGATTTTGCCAAACAAAAACCCTCTCCTTACCATTAGCCTTTTGAAGCGAAATTCCTCTCCTTACCATTAGCCTTTTGAAGCGAAATTTTTGACCAGCTCCATACAACAACGCATTCCAAGTTCAATAATAATCGGCATGACCCACCACACAAATGGCCGCACATGGGACAACAACAAACAAAGTTGAGAACTGTTCATTCCTCGTTGAGGATATATGATTTTTTTTTTAATATCTAGCAAAATCCTTTAAAAATTATTGGAAAATTTTTATCAAAGATAAAAATACACTTTAGAATTTTAAAAAGAACAAAGGAGGACCATAATTTTTTAAATGAACACAATTATAACGGCAACGCTTTCAACTGGATTTTAATATGTTTTCATTTTACTTTGCCTATAGCGGCAATCAACTGGATTTTTTTTTTTGCCGCCGCCGCCGTTTTACTGGTTTGTACTTTTTAATGTCGGCCAACTTTTTTTTTTTTTCGTTTTATTTTATTTTTATTTTACTTTGCTTATAATATAAATCAATTTTAATGTAATTTTACGTGACGTTTACATATATATATATATATATATATATATAGAGAGAGAGAGAGAATTAATATTTTTTAAATTGTTCAATTTTATTTGTATGTAGGGTTCTTCAAAATGATACGATACGATCGTGTTGGCACGACACGACATGCGTATTGACACGACATGACACAATACGAGTACGAAATTGGCACAACACGATTGTGTTATCGCGTCATGTCATAATCGTGTTGCGTTGGCAATTTTGAAAAATTAACACGATTTGACACGACACGACAACACGGATTTAATTTTTAACATTACCAAAAATAGAATCATAAACATACTTCTTTTTTAAATTGTTTTTCTGAAAAATTATATTTAAATTGATTTTATATTAAAAATTCAAATTATAGCCATACTTTATTTTTTTAAACGTATATTTACTTTTTCAATACATTTTATTTTTATAATCTATTCAAACAATAAAAAATGAGCTAGCAAAAAAAATAAAACCATCAATTAATCTTTTAACAAAAATATTCTGGCAATTTTGTACTTGTATATATATTGAGAATTTATAGAATAGTCAAATAAACTAAACAATATTTTTTTCTTCATTTTAATATTTTAACAGTTTTTAATAAATTATTATAAAAGAAAAAAAAGTTTTTTTGACACGACGTGTCAACAAGACACGACAGAAGACTTCAACACGACGATCGTGTTTGACACGACACGACACTCACGATTAGAGAACTCTATATACAATATATAGATGTTATTCTTGTGATAAATCTAAAGGTGGTTCGTTAATTTAACCTCTAATTTATTGAATTTAATTCAAAGCAAATTTATAGATGCTATAATGAAGAATCCAAAATTCGTTTGTAATTATTGATGCTATAATAAAAAAAGAAAAAAGTAAAAGCAAAAAAAAAAACCGAAAAAAAAATAAGTGACCAACGGACAAAAAGAAAGGCAAAATTCTATAGCGGCAAAACAATTGCCGCTATAAGAAATTTTTTTATTTTTTTAATATTTTAGTCATTTCAGATCCTATAGCGGCAATAGAATTATCATTATATGGCTGGGCTCTGCTATAGCGGCAATAGTATTATCACTATATGGCTGGGCTCTGCTATTACTATTGCCGCTATAGCTGTGCTTATTTTAAAAATGTTTGTGCTCTTTTGTCCTTTTTAAAAATATAAAGAGTATTTTTATTTTTTATAAAATTGTTCCAAAATTATTTGTGAAAAGTACTCAATACCGTTGTCATCTTTTTTTTTTTTTTCTTTTGTTTCCTTTTCTTTTCCTTCTTTAAACGAAAAAAGGATAGATAAAAGAAAAAAAGGGAAAAAAAAAGTCTTAGTCGGCCGCTGTTCGGAACAGTTCTTCCCTACGGACTTGAAACAAAAACCCTCTCCTCTCGGCACTCCGCTAGCCTGATTAATTTAATTCATTCATCAACAATAAAAGGCAGATGCAAGGACCCCACCACCAGGTGTGGGCCGCCCCAGCGGCAGCTGCACCATCCTCCGCCACCGTCGCCGCTCCCGCAACCGCCGCCGTTCCCGTGGGAGCCGCTTCCTATCACCAACCCAGTACCCTGGAGGAGGTAAAAACCCTCTGGATTGGCGACCTCCAGTACTGGGTCGACGAGAATTACCTCTACGGCTGCTTCGCCCATACTGGAGAGGTAACTCATACTATTCCTCCAGTACTGTCTTGTGCTATGTTAACTCTTTAAAGCCAAATTCGAGGTCATCAATTAATTCATTTCTTTTTTGTCACAAGGCACCAGATTCACATTTTGAAATACATGGCTGTAGTGAAATACAATCTAGTTACAATGGTCAATGGATGACAGATATCACTATACCAGTTTATATATTTTTTTATAGGTTATATCTGTGAAGATCATACGCAACAAGCTAACAGGGCTTCCGGATGGTTATGGGTTTATAGAGTTCATCTCTCATGATGCTGCTGAGAGAATTCTGCACAGTTACAATGGTGTACAGATCATGCCTGGCACAGAGCATCCTTTTCGATTGAACTGGGCCTCATTCAGTTCTGGCGACAAAAGAGGCGAGGCGATCCCAGACCACTCTATTTTTGTGGGTGATTTGGCACCTGATGTCACAGATTTTATATTACAGGTAAAGGATTTAAAATATCAGTGTTTACAGTGCATCTGAATCCGAGAGGCTTTTAATCTGTAAATTATGTAATCTTTATAGCCAGCCAGGTTCGTAGAAGTACTTTTACAGTATTTGTTGGGCATTGCATAATTGATGCTGTTAGGTATGCTTATTATTTAAATTGCTAGAATGAGAATTGTTTTGCCAGAGTTAATTGATGCCTAGGTAATTTATTTGATTTTTTCCTTTTTCTGACAGGAACATCTTTAGATGCCCTTTTAGTAATAATACAGTACCCACTTCATACTGCGATAGTTCTAATACGTTCCTTTTACAGTAACTAGCCTTTACGGAATCCCACCTAAACACGTTTTGTTCAATCTTGGTGGAGTTTCAGCACTTGCATATACAAAGCCCCTGACTGAATTTTTTTTCTCATTAAGCAATCATTTTCTGATAACAGGAGACCTTCCGGGTGCATTACCCATCAGTGAGAGGTGCTAAGGTTGTGATTGATGCGAACACAGGGCGATCGAAGGGTTATGGCTTTGTCAAATTTGCAGATGAGAATGAGAAGAACCGAGCTATGACCGAGATGAATGGCATGTTTTGTTCGACCAGGGCTATGCGTATCAGCAATGCAATACCAAAGAGACCCACTACAAGTAAGCTTCAGTGTCCTAAATGCTGATGTTATTGTGAATTAAAAGAATTCTCATGCTAATGTTACTGTTCTCATGTGACAGCTACTTATCCAGCAACACTTCCTGCAGTAATTCCGGACCCAGATGTCACAAATACAACTGTAAGTGTTCTCCAGTTCCTTCTACATGTTTTTATTTTTGTCATGTTTTCAAGTTCCTTGTACACTTGCAAAGTCTTTGACTGTCCTGGATCACCTAATTAAAAAATGTCAGATGTAGAAAACACTGGTTGTCCTACCTCCATGTCATCCCTCCGTTTTAATTTTATAAGCTTAAAAGGACTTTACTGAAGTTGTAGGTGAAAGACGGCAAGAGCACAGAAAACTGGCATAGCATTTTTTTTCTTAGAAAAAACCGAGAAGAGATGAATATAAGTGATTTTTCGTATCATATGTTTTATGTTTTCGCATGGAGTCAATGTCAAGTCATCTTGGGGCCATACTCCTATTATTTTAATATTATATCTTTTCATTTTAGGGTTTATAGAACTTTCAGCCTCTAATTATTTCTCTTTAATTGTAGATATACATTGGGAATTTGGATCCAAATGTTACTGAGGATGAGTTGAAGCTAATATGTGCCCAGATAGGAGAGATCAATTATGTTAAAATCCCAGCTAATAAAGGATGTGGGTTTGTACAGTTTACTGCCAGGTACCCTTCACCTCTCTTTTCTTTTCTTTGTACACTCTGCCACAATTAATTGTGTTTATGGTTGTGCTAACTGCTAACTTGTCCTAGTGCTTTACGTTTGGATTTAAATTTCGTAAAAACTTATGTTTCTCTCAACCAATTTTTACATGAACTACCTTTTAGGGCGTCAGCTGAAGAAGCAGTCCAAAGACTTCATGGCACAGTGATAGGGCAACAAGTTGTTCGGCTTTCTTGGGGTAGAAGCCCCACAAATAAGCAGGTATTATATACTGACCAAAAGGCTTTCAGATCAACATGTATAGTTGTGTATTATCTCGGAAAAATACTTACTGAAGTTTTGCATGACAAATCCTTCTCACATTCTTGTGATGAATGCAGTAATGTCATGTGCCTTGAAGTTTCAAAAGATTATGAGCTATCCAGAAAAAAAAAGTGAAAAATTACTCATATACCCCCCAATTAGAAGTACTAATTGCCTCACTTCCTCATATAGGATATTTTGAAGTTACGTGGACAATGGAGGGTTGCATAGGATATTTTTAATTCTTATATGGAATATTTGCAAGTGTATGCAGGATATATCTTTTTCTGTCATTTTGCAGAAGTTAATTTGAAATTAACCCATGGCCCTAACTAATTAGCGAATTTGTAGATCACATGGTATGAAGTATTTGTAGCAAAGTACATGTACCTTCTTCTTGTAAATAATACACTGAATCTGCACGTCTCCAATTTGATTCAACCACCATTGCTTGGGAATAGTGCATGCCATGGCTTCTTATCTTTCCAATTTGGTTGCAGGATCCATCAGCTGCTTGGGCACAACTAGACCCAAATCAATGGGCAAGTGCTTATTATGGCTATGGCTATGATGCATACACCTATGGGGCAGCACAAGATCCTTCCATGTATGCATATGGTGCTTATGGTGCATATGGCCAGTATCCTCAACAGGCAAGTACCTTGTACCCTTAGCCTTTTTCTGATAAACCAACTAAATATATTGCAGTCATTTCAGAAACTGCTCCTGTTTGTAACTAACATGTTTAATTGAACAGCAATGGATCTTTAGATTTCATGTACTAGAAAAATGTATTCACAAGGTGTTGACAATCTTGATGAGAATTCTATAAACATTTTTATCCCAAATTCAAGAGATAAATGTAAAGAAGATTTACATGCTGGGTTTCGACTTTTGAACTTGTTGATGTGACTCGGTTGGTGAGTTGAGTGATTTTGAGGGTTTTGTGGGTCATATTTGCCCAATATAATTTTAAAGAGTGGGGGTCATTTGCGATATTCAAATATGGATCCAAATTTTGGCTGATTCTGGTGTTGGTGCATTTGGGTCTGGAGCTGTATGTGTTTAGTACATTTGTATAGTTTGCATCAATACTACCAATCCAAAGATTATTTATATTTGGTTTCCGCGTTGGATCGGATCCAGTTTTCAACTTCAAACATATTTGGGTTCAGGACAGGTTTTAAATTGAAAGTTGAAAGCAGATTCTGAGGTAAAGTTTCGTAGTATTAGATATCATGGGAACTCTCTCTCTCTCTCTCTCTCACTCTCTCTCACGTATATATATACTTGTTTCTATTTTGTAGGTGGAGGGCGGTGGACCAGAAACAGCAGGTTCTGGAGCTGGCACTGAGCAGGAGGAAATCTATGATCCATTGAACATACCTGATGTTGATAAGTTCTGTTTTCTCTCTTACTCTCTTGCCTCATCTTTCATTTCTGTTTATATTCTGGCTACTTTTTATAAACGGTACAAGGGATCAAGGAGTCCTTGTTTGTTTGTTGATGCCTTCCCAAAAATTTTCATTATAAGGATATCTACGAAGGTTTTAGATTGTGATTATTGTTATGTCATACTGTCTGAAAAAAAGGAACTATGGCAAATAGCAGCATCTATCACAGAAGCTGTTCTTCAGAGTGACAATTAATTTTTAATATGTAAGGTATCACATTGCTAACAAAACGTAGTAAAGAAAATTAGTAAAGAGAAGCAAACTAGAAGATATTGGTTTCTTACTAACTGGTTATTCTCCTTTGCAAAACAAACTAAAACATATACTTTGCAATATACTTGGCACGGGTGGGCCTTAGAAACTAAAAAACAATTGATCAAACTTATTATGAAGCGCAGCAGCTAGCTGCTGTTAATCTATGAGCTATTTGTGTATCATAAAAGTGGTTAGCTATGACGGTTGTAGCTTTGTTCAGTTGTTCATACAAATTTGGGAACTAGCTTAGCATGTGATGCTCCAAAAAGCTGTTTAATAGTAAAACACTCGTGCCATTATCAATAATAAAGGCGGTTTCAAATGTCTCAACCTTGTATGCATCCATCATGCCTTCAGTTTTTTAACAAACAAGAACAAAAATAATGTACAACTGAAATGAATTTTGATCTACATCACTTTTAATGAAGAGGGCTTGCTTAATGATAATGTTAACAAAGTACATGTTACTGCAAGATTTCCTATGAAGAGAAGTTGCAAAATTTGCTCTTCAGCTAAAATGGTATTCTAAGGTTGTTATTTCAGTAGTGGACAAATTAAGTGTATTAATATTATTATGAAGGATTTCAGTCTTGTGTTAATAGTTAGGTCTGACACAGGCACTTGCTTGTATTGCTCAATGCCAGACCTTATCAGTTTGTAAGCATCAGAACTGGAGTTTGTTTGACTAATTTTGTAGTTTGTTAGTCTGGTTCAAGTTTGTCTGCCAGGTCTTTATCATAATGGCTAATATGTTCCTTTATAGGAGTAAAAAGTCACATTACCAATCCATCTGCATAAATTTCATTGACCTACACTTTTTGCAAAAGCAAAAAAAGAAGGGAATGTAAATATTGACGACAAATAAGGCCCGCAAACTTGCGATAGGCTGGGCGAGCCAGCGTAAAAACTCATCTATATATACAAGAAATGACCAGGGTCAGGGTGTCATTTCTAGCCTACCCCAACTTGTTTGGGACAAAAGCTCTGACTTTTTTTTTAGACTTATTTGAGGATTACCAGAACCGGCATGATACTTATCAAAATAAAATAGGAAAATTGTGGATATATTATCTTACTATTCATCAGGTTTTGTATCAAATTTGCATAATAGGAAACTAATTGGTACTTTACCGAGTGGTTTGCAGAAAATTATGGTTTAGTTTTATTAGTGTTCGGTTGATGATCAAACAATTGTTCCATTGCAAAGAACGATACACGATTGATCGAAGTGGTAAAGAATACATAATTTAATTTTCACAAATGTTTATTTCAGTTGTCAAGCTTTTCTAATTAGTTTTGCTGTTAATACATCCCTTTACAAAAAAGCAACAGCTATACTTTCAACATATTGAACAAGGTAAGTGGCATTAACCTTCTACACAAATCAGTTATCTATCTTTGGAATCTCTGTAACATCTATATTTGAATATGGCAGGTTAAATGCTGCTTACATTTCTGTCCATGGCAAGGCGATGCTAGGAAGACCCTTGTGGTTGAAAACCTCCATGTTGCAGTCAGCTTAAGTTAGGATTTAGATAGACCTTTCTCTTCTTTAGGTGACCCAGCTGTAGTCTTCTAGTTCTAGCATGTATTTGTCTTTGTCTAATCTTGTATCAATTTTGTTTTCTTGACTACCTTCTATATGTTATCTGCTCTTTGCGTGTTTTTGATAGACTATGTTATGTTATTTTTGGTGCTTCAGACCTTATATTCATCCCAATGCAAATCTTAAAAGCTAAAATCATGGACGATGACTGCATAATAGATAGTGAAAATAAGTAGAGAATATTTATTAAAAATATTAGTTATTCAAGGACAAGCTTTTGGTCTAGTGGCAAAAAATAATGTACTTTGAATGAAAGGTCGTAGGTTCGAAACCCGTCTGGGGAGGGGGGTTTTCATAGACATTTAATTTAAAAATGAGTTGGGTGGCTTCGATCCTAATTTATCTTAAAAAATATATATTGGCTCCGTTTGGATGGGTGCAAGAATAAGGGAATAGCTTCTTTCTACTCCTAAATTTATTATAAACAATTCAAACTCTTCATAAAGTTACACACTTCCCAATACTTCTTTTCTTATTCCTCTTATTCCCACACCATCCAAACGGAGCCATTAGTTATTCAAGAAGTGTTGGATCAAAATAATATGAATTAGGGTATTGTACCAACAGCAGATGATATAAAACAATTCAATATGGGGGTTATTTTTAGACTAGGGTGAGTTTTTTTTTTTTAAAGAAAAGAGTAAAATTTAACGATTTATAATGTGCTGCAAATTTGAGGCACTGCAAAGATAAAAAATAAAAAATAAATCAATGTTCTTGTTACACGATACTTGGCCAAGCCTTTTTCTTGTTTTTTTTTTTTTTTTTCCTTCTTTTGTTTCCTGTACTCCAGGATGGAATCTAAGGTGGAGGCCAGCGTGTTACCATGATAAAATGAGTTGGACTCGAATTCAGTTATTCAATATTTTTCTGCTTCTCTTGATTCTACGAGTTTAGCAAAATGCTAATGAAACAGATTATATTTTAATCCTCAATCATACATGAACAAGCCGATGACTCATTGTTAAACACCATCAATTGCCACAGAAAATCGAATTTTGGTCAATGCGGACCGAGTCACCGCCCCAACGGTCGAAAATAGACGGACGCTTACTAAACATCACAAGTTAAGATTCTCTGCATCTCATTCTACGCTCATCACATAGAGCGAGTTCCCTTGCTCCAAGTTATAACTCGCGACTCAGATATTATACCGAGAAATTCTCAAGAGACCAATAAAAATAATAAAGTAACGTTCTCCCCAGCCTTCTTCAAGACGCCCGGCTTATCAGTTACCACACTACCACTTTAATTGCAGTTTCTAACGTCTCTTTCTTTCTCTGCCTCTCTTACTCTTGACTCACCACTCTCTACGCAAAATTCTCTCAATGGAACCAGCGGACATAGACTGGAAGCGAGTGGTGTCAAGATTCGTGCGAGATGAAGCCTTTGAGAACATCAACGCCCCCAAATGGGTCGATCTCACCGATCCCGATGCATCCTTCCCTGTAGACGACGATGCTTGGTTTTGCCGGCCAGGTACTACTACTGACTACTCACCTTCAATTTCTCAATACACCCTTGAATTTTTATTTATTCTTTTTTTCTCTGATTTGAAGTATTAATCTTGGGTTTTTTTCCATGTCATAGATTGCAATCATCCAAAGACTTTGGAGGATTTCCAGCGATTGGCTTCACCAAGTCCTAAGGTTTCATTAAAAGCCTCTCTCTCTTTTTTTTTTTTTTTTAACCTTGTGAATGATATTTGAATGGCTCGTATCCTATGTAGAGTTTCTTTTTCTGATTCTGGTTAGTTTTTATTCTACAGGGGAAGGGGAAGATTATGAGATCCAGCTCGGAGAAATTGCCATTTGGGGAGAGGAATTGCAACAATCTCAGGTTGATTAATTACATCTTACTACTTTCATGGGCTTATCAAAATCTTGCAACTCTTTTTCTTTTTCCATGTCAAAAAAGTCCTTTCTGCTATTTTTGGAAGATAACATTCCAAAAGTTCACTTTCCTAAAATTACCTAAAATTCACCACCCAGAAACTCTTGCTGAATTGGAATTTGGGTCATTCAAAGAATATGGATATTATAATCAAAATTCATTTAAATTTACTGAGTTCATTTCCTATGGCCATATGAAGAAATCTTTCACTTGCCATTTGCTGACGAACTGTTTGATTTAATTCCTCAGAGAAAATAATAACCTTAAAAGAAGGGGCGGAATTGGTACCTTAATACCACCTTCATCTCCATTCCGAAGCCCTATAAAATCCAAGAAGCAGCGTGAGGATACAGAAAACCAAGACCCAAACTTGCCTAAACCAACTGGTGCTCTTAATGGAGGCAAGAACCGGAAGGATCCAGTTAAGTGCAGTGCCAAAAAGAATAATAACCTGGAGGAAGAGAAAGAAGAACTACTATGTCAACAGGAGGAAATTCGGCAGCCCCGGCTAAAAAGTACTCTCTCAGCCAGGAATCTTTTCTCTGGTAGAGATATACTGGGCCAAATCACAGAGTTCTGTAATGAAATCAAGAGGATGGCTGTTGGGGCTAGAGAGGTCTCACAAGTGGTAGAAGATAACCAAAAGGAAAATTGCCACGAGGAAAGGCCTGTTGATGAAAGCCCCAGGTAACTTTTTGCACCAGTAAAATTTGTAGTTGAACTCTTAGGCACCTCCTGATTGGTCTGTATCAGCACCCATCCTGACCAAAGAAATTCATCAATTAGGTAGTTTTGATCTCCTGAAGCAAAATATGGGTTTGAAGGTAGTGGGGAAAAGAAAGGAAGTTTGGGTTAGGTATGTCAGTAGTGGGGCCAAATCAGTACACAATAAGTATCGGGTCTTCTCATGAACCAAAACAAAGGAAAAATAATCAACAAATGTTAGTTTTGGTAAAGTATGATAATCTGAAATGAATCTTGTAATGACGTGTATTGTGTGTTGACTAACATGAATTTCAAATTGATATCTTATTTTCTGACAGCAAATTTCCCAGTGATCGATTGGAAAAGAAGACGATCAACATGAAAATGGACCTGAGGGTGGAGACAGCTAAGGGGAGAGGTGACAAGGGAATTCTCAGAGAGAAAACTGGTGGTGTGCTAAGAGAAGTGCGTGCATCTCCACCAACTCCTCAGCGGTTTCCTTCTCCTTCTGCTCAGCGCCTTATGCATACCAAGCTCACTTCGGCCATGTCCTCCAATGGCATACGATCCCCTCTCAGAAATATGCCTAAATCAACTCCAGTAAGCCTTCAATCTACATCGAAGTTTGTTTCATTTTTAAGGTTCAGGGTTCGCTGGTAGATTTTGTATGTTAATAATTAATTGATAAAATCACAAAATATGCCAGATATAGATTCTATATTTAAATAATTATTGATAAGATTTGAATATTATACAAGGGAATTGATTATAGCTAGAAGACCTGAATTGTCTGTGGTTCAAGAAGTGCTGAATGCCATAGTGTTTAAGGCTATTGTTCGCTCACCTTACCTTGTTGATATGGTACAACGGGACCTTGTGGTGTCACTTTCCTTTTTTGAAGGCGGAGGTGTCACTTTCTTACCTGTATTAGAAAAGGGTACATTTCCTACTCCTTCAAAGAGAAAATAAAATGACTGAAAAAATGTGGTGTGCATGTTTGATGTATGTTTTGTCAATGCTGCTGTTGTGAATTCTATTTCTACCTGCCTGGAACATGGTTTGGTAAATACTGCTAGTCTGGTACTCTATCTGTATTGTGAAGTATGTACAAAATTTAACGTATGGGTTTGCTTAACAACAAGCGAAGTTCCGTTTGTTTCACATAGGTAGCAAATTAACTGGATGTTGTTTTTTTTGTTGCTTCAGGAAAGAAAAAGATTAAGAGACATCATGAAGGAGAGCACTGAGGATCAGAAGCTATTAATTTCGAAGGATGAAAACTGTACTGAGCCATCCATTGCCTCACATACTGGAGGGAATCCCACTGGCATGTTTTGGTTCTTGAAGCCTTGCACATACCTGGTGGAATAATATGTTGCTGCTATAGATTTCTTTTTTGGTCAATTCTGTTGTTTAGTTCTTATTCTTTTGCGTATAGCTATAGTTGATTGTTTATTATTTGGTGGGTATGACTGTAATTTTAGTACCCATCCTGTCAGGCAATAAGTTTAATCATTAAGAAATTAGGGGGGCGCGCCGTCTGAGAGAGCCCCTGTTCTGGTAAAATATGTATGTAAAAGGGATGAAATATTCTTTTACATTCTTCCATTTCATAGTTTCATTTATATGTTTATTTTTTGTATATTTCACTATTTTTTATTGGAGTCTAGATTCCTAAGGTAATTTAGTAATTTACTGTACTTACTCAACGGTCATTGAAGAGAAACATACTGAAAAATATTGAAGAGCTGAGACCTGAGAAAGCCATAGTTAAGTTTCTGAGAAATTACTGTAAATTGCTGAGAAAGCCATAGTTAAGTACTTAAGTTACTCAGAAAGTACTGGAAATTACTGAGAAAGCCATAACTCACTTACCGCAGTTAAGTTTCGGGTCCTAGTCAACAGATTACTCAGAAGCAAGTAAATGCAAGTACTTATTGAAGGGAGGGCTGGTACAATATAATGCCTCTACTACATTTTTTTTCTCATAAGAAGTCAGACCATCACCAATTTAACATTTCGCATTGACAGAGTTGGAAATTTTTTTTAATGAGCTTAATAAATTCATAATATTATTTTTTTCCTTGAAATAAATTTATAACATCATTATATATTCTTGATCTATAATTTTCTTTACTATAATGATTGTAAGATATCGAAAAAAAGGTAACTTAAGTCAAATACTATGCGATAAAAAAAAAATTTAGAACTCATAGTATAACACATTTCACTTAATTTATATATTTTTCATTAGCAATGAATTCTGAATAATTCTAATCTTTTCTATATTCTGATACCCACATCCTATCAACATAATGTTAGAATTTTTTATGTGGCCTATATTATTAATTGTGAACCAAATTCATTTAATGAAATTAACTAAAGGGTGCATCAAAATTTGATGGAAATTCTGATGGACTAGATTCATTGTATTTGATCTCAATGGTTGCCTTAGAGTCTTATAAATATCTCATTAATTTTCTGCTAAAGGGTGTGGTTCATTCCCATCTCTACTAAAGGGTGTGTTTATTTTTACACATTTTCTCCACTAAAGAAAAATCAGAATATTAAGTTGAGGAAATAAAATGCCTAAAGAAGACCATTATTATGTCTAAGGAAAACTATTGAAGGTCAGTACTTACGCTTCCGCCTAACGATTAACGATTTCTGCTCTTCAATTTGCAAGTTCTATACTCATGATTTTGTTATTTTATATGATTTACGGATCCTGAAAATTCGTGTTATTATTTATAAACACGTTAATTAATGATTACGTCTATCACATAATACTTAGTTCATGCTCGAAATAATTAAATAAAATTTATGAAGTTTGTATTTTATGGAAGCAAAACTACGGTATATTAGAATTTTCTTCAATTTTTTATGAATTTATATAAATTGTATAATATAATTATTGCAATGAAACATATAAGGAATAAATAATTTTGACCACGTACATGCAATATATATCAAATAGAATTACACTGATCTCTCAAATATTTACATTTTCCTTCAGCAAATTAACTAGCTTAAGGCCAAAATGAAATAAAAAAAGTGAAGAGAGAGCAACCAAAAGAAAAAAAAAAAATCTACTTTAGCACAAACATGAGAAAAGACTTTCAAGAGAGAGAATACCTTATGGATGCTTTCCCCTAATAATAGGAGGAGAAATTGCTAGTTTTATTGGTAATTGTTTGTTCTCATTTAATGCTTAAGACAATTACTACATTTACCCTACTCCATGGGCATAAATAACAACCATGAATCAACTTTAGAATTCAATAGTACAATACACATATAAGTAATTATTGGGTGCAAATTTCGAATTACTATAAAAAAATAAGAACAAAATCCTCATATATGGCAGCATTTTTTTAAATTATGGAGAATATTGACACCCGATTTGTGAACTTAAATATGCCCCTGACGTCATAAAAAAAGGAAATTACTATCTACCATCTCTCCACGCGCCATCTCGTGCTATTACAATTATATTTGTTTACTTTATTTATTTATATGTCTAGTTTGTTTATCTACGTGTTTACTTTATTCAATTATGAGTTAGATTTTTGTATTGTTGTTCAGATTTTTATATGTATATTGAACTTATTTTTAGTGAGATTATTTGTTTGTACTTGTTCATTATGATTAGTTAAATGTTCATTTTGTTTATCTTATATGCTTATTTTGTTCAACAAGCGATGACAAAACTGCATATTGCAGTTATCATTTCTGATAAAAAAATTTGACAAGATTCGTTCTATCAAGTGACAAAAGATTTATGTGATTGCGTTATGAATCGCTTATTGATAATTTATAAGTGGAAATAGATACTTCTTAGTCACATCAAATATGTTAATTGATCTTTAAAAAGGCATTGGGTTCTGATAGTTAATTCCACTTTTACTATTGTGTTTTATGTTATTTCTTGTTTTGCTCATTTTATTGACTGACTTATTCCCTTAAAAAGGTTATGTTCGAAAAATTACACTTTTATCATATTTTCAATGCTTCGCATCACGCTTAAAAATACATTCTTTATTTTTGGCAAATATCAGTATATATATTGAGTTATATCTCGTGGAAAATAAAATATTATCATATAGCAGTATATATAAAAGAAATTAATCAGACGAACAGCACATGGGCAAGATCTCCAGGCCTTCAGCAGAAACAAAATTTCCAACGGGTTTGGATTTTTCCTTGACAATCACATTTGAACTCACATGCGCTGCACAACGATGTCTATTTGCCGTCCTAAGAAACTTTGCGTGAATCTCAAAGCATCCGACATCGTTCGATGTCTATGCAGTACGGCGGTGAAATGAATGGTGACGGGTGATCTGAATCCAATCCACACCAAGAAGAAGAGGTCGAATCTGAATCATATTTGGTGCACTCCACTGTGTACCCAGCAGAGCATCTAACAAAATGCGCACCGATTAAAAGGAACACAGTATACTGGTAAAGTAAAAGAGAAGAGAGATTGATTCAATTAACTTCCATTTATTGTTTCTAAATAATTACAAGTACGGAAACTGTGTATATCTTTATAGCTATCATCTCTACGCAGCTTTTCTAACAGACTGTAATTTACAATTCATCAAACAATTTCAGATTCTGTTGTGTATCAGCATCACTTCCTTCTCCAGTGTAAGAAAGACAACCCGTATCCGTATTAAAAGCATCTCCGTACTTTGGCGGAATCGTATCCTCTGCTCACCTTTTAAAGGTGAGCAGAGTGCTCATCTTTTAAGCGATCCGTCCGATTCTAATCTAATGGTCCGCGCAGAAAAATAAAAATTTCTGTATGTTCCGTTTTTATTTTTCCATCTACTCTCCGTCTCTCAATCTCTCTCCCGCTTGTCTATCTCCCTCTCCGACTCACCTCGTCTCTGACAAAACTCGTTCCGGCAACTCCCTGCACCGCTGCCGGAGTACAAAGGACCTTTGGAAAGCGGGTCACAGGAAGAAGAAAATGACACCAATTTCTTCTCCGGTCATGGGTTCTTTAGCACTCAATTTGAAAAAGAAATTCTTCAACCAACTTAAAAGAAATGCAAAATTGGCTCAATTTAATTCATCAAATCCAACCTGCTTACTCATAAGAGTTTTGCGAAGTTTCCAGGAAGGGGTACGAGACATCAATTTGAGTTAAAATGAAACAATGAGGTGGAAGCACCAATTATGCTTTTTGACAATCTGTTACATGGGCAAGCTATTTGTAAATATACATAGAAACTATCTCTCGATATATCTTTATCTCTATCTTTGGCACTGTAAATGCTAGCTTCCCTCAAATTTACACGGAAATGCAGTAAAACACAACATCAATGAAGCTTGAAAAATAAAAATGTTACCAAAAGAGAAAGAAAGAACCTTTGAAATTATTTCATAGAACTCTGAGTGCATATGCAAATCATCCTAGACAGTTCTATTAAAGCACCAACCCTCTTTTCTTTTGGACAACTTGAACCCGCTGTTACACAGAGAGTTTATGGGAATCCTTTGTTTCATTCTTTGGAGAGAAAGGTGTAAACGAATCTTCTCAGAATCCTTTCACACGGTGGATGCACTGGTGGAACAAGTCTTCGTGGAGTGGGAAGCCAGTGTCGCTACAGAGCCTTAGACAACATTTTATTTTTTTAATTTTTGCCTTTAACTTTACTGTTACTTCTTAGTTTTTTTTCAGTCTTTCTGCTTTTCTTTTTTCTTTAATTAGCCGCTGGCTAATTTTGTAACCAACCTTAATTTTATTTTTAATTGAAAGATGGAGACATGATCTCCATTTTTTCTTCAAAAAAAAGTTGCGACAGTTTTGTTCATGCTTCTTAGATAAGTAAAGCCTTTCACTTAATATTTTTTTTTCAAACTAACCATCTTATACGAATTGAAACTTTATAATCTTGCATTTCTTTTAAGTTGGTGGAAGAATTTCTTCTTCAAATTAATTGAGTGCTAAAGATCCCATGACAAGAGAAAGAAAGTGGTGTCATTTTCGTCTCTCTGTGACCGGCTTTTCAAAGGTGATTTGTACTCCGGCAGCGGTGCAGGAGGTCGCCGGAACGAGTTTTGTCAGAGACGAGGTGAGTCGGAGAGGGAGACGGACAAGCGGGAGAGAGATGGAGAGACGGAGAATAGATGGAAAATTAAAGACGGAACATACAGAAATTTTTTACTCTTCGCGCGGACCATTAGATTGAAATCGGACGGATCGCTTAAAAGTAAGCACTCTGCTCACCTTTGGAAGGTGAGCAGAGGATACGATTCCGTACTTTGGCCATTTACAGCGACTGAGCTCTTTCAATGCGCATTCAAATTCGAAGTCAATAAAACCGTCAGAAGCTATTCGAGTGCGCAAAGGCATTTCGTTGGCGAGGCATGGGAACAAAGTAAGAATTCATGTGGTTTTACTTTTACCCACCTCAATTCCGCAATTTTTACTCGCCTCATCTCCTTTCCGCTTCCAATCCGAGCTCAAACTCTTCAACGACCTTCCTTATTTATTTATTATTTTACCTTTCTTCATTGACTTCTATTTCCCATTCGGAGGCATTCCTTGTGGTTCAATCAAAGCTCTCTTTCTAAAACCTCTTCCTTCTCTCTATGACTTGATTATCTCAGGCGCAAGCACGATTATGTGAAGAATTAGAGGTACAAGATGGCGACGTGGCGCTCTTGCGCATGCTCCTGGCCTTTTGGCGCTTCTGTCATCTCTCTAGCGGTGTTGGTTTCTCTCGTGCATCTCTTTCTGACGCCTCTATTTCCTTCTCCGCTCGATTTCTTCAAGCAATCGAATCCGTTGCTGGATGCTGATTCACTGGTGGAGTCGAATCTTGAGTCTCAGTTCCCGCCCAATTCTGATGGGTCTGTGACATACCGCGGGGCTCCTTGGAAAGCCGAGATTGGTCGGTGGCTTGCCGGCTGTGGTTCCAACTCAACTCCAGTTGATATAGTTGAGGTATGCTTTATGTTCAATTTGTATTACATTCTGGTACTTAGGCCGGAGTAGCCATATCAGTATCAGATTACAAAGAGATTAAATTACTCATCGTGACATTGTTGCATCCTAATTTATGTAGGTTTTAGGTGGCAAGAGTTGTCAAAACAACTGCAGTGGACAAGGGGTTTGCAATCAGGATTTGGGAGAGTGCAGATGTTTTCACGGATATACTGGTAAGCGAAACTAATCATGTACTATTGGCAGATTATTGTTGTCAAATTAAAAATCCAAATAAATATTTTCCTTCTCTGAGTTGCTCAACAAATAAACCTGATTTAATAATTGCAAAGTGCAGGGAAAGCATGTGAGGTGGCTTTACAATTAGAGTGCAACAAGCCAGTTTCTAAGGAACGACCATTTGGGGAATGGGTGGTTTCAATATGTCCAGCACAATGTGACAAAACAAGGGCAATGTGTTTTTGTGGGGAGGGAACAAAGTACCCAAATCGTCCTGTTGCAGAGGGTTGCGGTTTTCAGACAATGTAAGCTGAAGAGTTACTCACTGTCCCTCTTTCTTCTGTCAGCAGTTTACATTAGACTTCCTAAAACTTTTCAAATTACTTCATTCCTTTAAATTCCTGCCCATGTTTAGATCTGCGAATATTATCACCTCTTTAAATTCTAACGTGGAGTTTTGTTATGAACTCTTCATCAGATAATACTTGATTTGCTTTTTGTTGAAATATCCTTGGTTCATTAACTTTCTATGTTCTTAAAGTTATTTAATTTCTGTATGCATCTAAATATTGTCTTTTCTGTAGACCTCCTGCTAAACCTGGTGATCCTGAACTCACGGATTGGACTAAAGTCGATTTTGACAATGTCTTCAGTAGCAATGCAAGTAAACCCGGGTGGTGCAATGCAGACCCGCATGACGCCTATTCTTCTCAATTGAAAATCAAAGAAAACTGTCATTGTAAATACGACTGCACTTCGGGACGATTCTGTGAGATTCCTACCATGTGTAGCTGCCTCAACCAGTGTTCTGGAAATGGGCATTGTCGCGGAGGGTTTTGCCAGGTAATTGTGTTACTTAATAGTCTGGATTAGTTATGTTCTGCAGCAATTTTAAGAAGTTATAGAGATCCTAACAGATAGTACTGGTACTTATGTTGAGACAAGCTGGTTAGTAATGCATTGTGTTTACAGAGGAAATTAAGTGAAAATAATTTGAGAAATATGACCTTTGTGTCGCGTCCTTCCCAAATGCCCAATTAATTGGAGACATTTTGGTAATAATGATTCTAAGCCTTCCATTTTGACAAAAAATACCTTAATAAAGCCAATTTTACAGGGTATTTTGGCTTGCTTTATTTTTGTTTACTTTATCTGATTCATTGTCTCAGTGTGACCGTGGTTATTACGGGATAGATTGCAGCATTCCACCTGCAGCTTCAGTTCTGCCAAAATTGCCGGCATGGCTTAGACCCTCTACTGTGGAGCTGCCAGATAATGGTAGTTCAAATGTCAAAACAGTTGTTAGAAAAAAGCGGCCTCTTATATATGTCTATGACCTACCTCCTGAATTTAACAGCCATCTACTAGAAGTAAGGATTTAATTTTTCCTACCCATGTTCCTTTATTCTTTAATTTTTCGTTGAAGGCCAGGTTAGCTTCACAAGCATTGTTTACAGTCTCCCAAGATTGGAACTACTAACTTGAGCTCAAGCTTCCATACTTTGAGCAACTTTATTATCTATACCTAAACAGCTGTACCTATTTTTTCCCCCTTATAGTTAATTACAATTTGTCCTGAAAATTCAGTTTTTGGGCTTGGTCTGATAATTTCTCCATTTTTGAAGATAAAGTTGCAATCTGTAACTAAGGAACTTAACAAATTCAGTGGTTACCCGTGTATTATTTATCATTTTTGTGAAAGATATTGATACATATTATGATAACATATTAACCTCCTTTTGGGCAGGGGCGACATTACAGGATGGAATGTGTTAACAGAATTTACAGTGATGTTAACAAAACTATTTGGACTGAAATGTTATATGGTGCTCAGGTACTTTAATTTATGTCCTGTAATTTAGAGTACAATAAAGACCAAGATAACAAAATAAAAACAGCAAATATTAAAAGGATCGCCTGTTTTATTTGTTAGAAAATGAAGGCAATTGGAGCAAAGTCACATGGATTAATGTTGTTTGATTTGTGGGAAAATGAAGGAAAATAGCACATTTTTTTTTCCACATTGTTTTCTCCAAACTTTTGCCAGAAAATACACAGGAAACATTAGTCCTTTTGATTTGTCATTGCCTTAGGTGGCTCTCTATGAGAGCATAATTGCAAGTCCTCATCGTACATTAAATGGCGAAGAGGCAGATTTCTTCTATGTACCTGTTCTTGATTCATGCATGATAACCCGGGCGTATGATGCACCTCACCTCTACAATAAGGTAATAATACAACAGAAGGGATTATTACAGTCTAATTTCAATATGCTGGCCCAATTTTCTTTTGAGTGCTTTTGAGTTCTAATTTTGTTCATTTGTTTTATTTATTATTGCCTATATTAGGGTTAGTGAACTAACTTCCTAGTCTCCCTCAAATTGATTTGGTTGTCTAGAAGAATGTAACCCCTGTTAATTTCTACCACTACCTGGTGGTGAGCGCATTAGTAGTTAGCAAAAGTAGTGGAGTGCTCAAATGTTTGATTCTCAACTTGACAAGCGTGCCAGACATAAGTTGGTGCACCATCAGTGTGCAGATACTTTGTCGTAATTATGTCATGTTACTATGCCATATGTGGTGTTTCAACTCAAAACATGCTGGATTTTAAAAAGATAAGTTAAATAATGCTTTATATAAGAGTACAATGATAAACAAAGAGCCTAATATTATATTTAATTGCGATGAGCATTCCTTAGAGAATGAATCTCAAGAGGCTTCTATAAATGTGCTAATTGGAATATGTTTCTAATAAAAAGAACAATGTCAAGTTCATATTACTACAGATTACAGACAGCATGGGGGGAAAAAGATGTTTTTAAGCACCCCTAAAAAGGTTGTTTTTCCTCCTTTCTGCTTTAATTTCAGGAGCATGGAATTTTGAGGAGCTTTATGACTCTGGATTACTATAAAAATGCATATGACCACATCGTGGAACAATATCCTTACTGGAACCGATCTTCTGGAAAGGATCATATCTGGGTATGTAAATGCACGACTTCTTGTCGACCCTTGGTCACAGAAGGTCCATATTATTGAATATTATTTTTATTGTGTGTGAATTTTATGCATAGTATTTATCATAGTTGCAAATGCCAAATAATTTTTTTTATTTAATTTGCAAATTCACCAACCTTGAATTGGTGATGGTTAAAAAGGTAAATTTCCTTTATAATATAGTGATAGATTTTTCATGTGTATTTCCTTTTTGCTATTTCCCTATACCAAATATAAGTGTCAAATCTAGAGATCGATGACGCCTTCGGAGTATATAATATGAATTGATCGTAAAGAGATTTGGTTGGCATCGTGATGTGTGCCACCTGAAAACACACTGTATATGGAAAAATTAAGGATACTTAGTTTCTCTTCTTTCTCTTGACTTTGAGTGTCATTCACAAATAATTGCAATCACATGCAAAGTTGACCTTAAGTTTTGGCACTTCTGACTTTGATGTTGGATCAGTTTTTTTCATGGGATGAAGGCGCATGTTATGCCCCAAAAGAGATATGGAACAGCATGATGCTAGTGCACTGGGGAAATACTAACACAAAACACAAGAACTCTACCACGGCTTACTGGGCTGACAACTGGGATTCCATACCATCAGATAGAAGAGGGGATCATCCTTGCTTTGACCCGCAGAAGGACCTTGTACTCCCTGCATGGAAGGTGCCTAACCCTGGTGCTGTGTGGTTAAAACTATGGGCCAGGTATCATCAACATCTTAAGAGATTCTAAGAGGATGGCAAATTAATATCTGACTATGATAAATATCTTAGTTTTGAAATGTCATTTACTAAATTTTGGGAATGCCAAGAAATGTCAATTAGGATGCAACAATCTGTGTTGTTAAAAATATTAAAGAGTTCTGTGTCCATTGCATAATAGCCATTACTGTTTTGATTAGTAGTACTTGTTTATATCAGGAAATAAGAAAAAAAGCTTAATGATAACAAAAAATGTGGATTGTTTGACCATTCTGGAAAATTATAAGGGTCAAATTCCAAATGTGCAAAACAAGCAAACAACAAACTAGACTGTAACTGCTGAGACAGTGTAGTACGATTGACATGCGCTTGCACTGTACTCTATATAAAACTTGATTCTGTATATTATTCAGTATGACTTGATTGTTTTAGTTTCTGATTAATTACTGCAACAGGTCACGCAAGGAGCGTACAACCCTCTTCTATTTCAATGGTAATCTTGGACCTGCATATGAAAATGGCCGCCCAGAAGACAAGTGTGTAATTTCATTTACCAATATTGTTATTGGTTGTATTTAAAAGCTATTCATTTGGAACAACTGCATGCTTTTAGCTTTGTTGTATTGAATTTGTACCATGGGACAATCACTGAACTAGGGGGGCAGTACCAGCATTGGACTAGAGTAAAACTCAGCATTTCTTGTGAAATCATCAGTTTTATTTTGTCTCATGTTCTCAATCCATGGGTTTACCAAAGGAAAACGTATCTCAACATTCAAATACATAACACTAAAAAGGCAGAAATCAAATAACAAAAATGAAAAAGTATCCTAGTGGCTACTGGTATCAGATTAACTGTTTGTATGAATTTTTTTGTTATCATGGAAACTGAATGACTGCAAAAGCAAGCAAGCATAAACCATTTTTGTAATATTATCAGGCATAGCTCTTGATATCATTTTTGTTTTTAACTTCTGTCAGGTATAGCATGGGAATAAGACAAAAGTTAGCAGATGAATTCGGTTCCTCACCTAACAAGGAGGGTAAACTGGGAAAACAACACGCACCAAATGTAATAGTGACTCCTTTGAAATCTCACAAGTACCATGAGGAAATGGCAAGCTCTCTTTTCTGTGGCGTACTTCCTGGAGATGGATGGAGTGGTCGAATGGAGGACAGTGTGCACAATGGTTGCATCCCTGTCATAATTCAGGTACTAGCAATGAACTCATCCCAAGTTTGGAACTTCGATTTGTAAACCATTTAGAGACTACTTGTATATTCTTTAGTAGCACTATGATTTAGAAGAGGGCATGAGAGGGAATTTGAAAAATGCCTTTACATGGTTACCAATTATTTTTGTACTGTTTAATTTTAAAAAAGGATTGAAGTCATATTATTTATTGGATGTGTAATGTTGTCCTTATTAGAGACAAAGTATGCCTCTTTATCGAATTTTCTTTAGGTGTTATCTTAAAAAGGTCAATCTTAGTGCAACAACTAAAGCCTCTGTACAAATCATGAAAATTCGATTTGGGGTCATTTATCCCATACTTAATCTAAATAGAAATAACAGAGATATGTAATATGAACTTAGATCTTTTGCAGGACAAGCTCTATTTGATATGTCCCTGTAGATATCATCATGTTCTGTGACTCAATTGCAGGATGGAATTTTTCTACCATATGAAAATGTGCTGAATTACAACAGTTTTGCGGTTCGAGTCCTTGAAGATGATATCCCAAAATTAATATCCATCATTCAGGCATGATATTCTATATTGTACCTCTTAGTCAAATAGTTTTTTCTTCGAAGTAGGATAATCTAAATAATTGATTTATTAACTTTTTTTAAATACCAGGAGCACCTTATATATGCTAAATTGTAGCTCAATGCATATAATCTGCTTTTAATATCAATGAGAAAGGCAAATGAGTTTTGTTTAGTACCACATTCGATACTCTGGAATATCCCTTGACCTTTGATTCTGAACCATCATATTTGGTTTGAGCCAGTATGTCATTCTGACATTTGGATATTAGCAGTTTAGCACTTTGTCTTTAACTAAGAGGACCCATTGGATACTTTTGAGGTATTTTTCCTGATTATAGGAATCACAAGGTGCTTTTCTTTAAAGCTGTTTTCTGATTATTTATTCTTATGTGTTACTATCTTGAAGCGGTATAATGAAACAGAGATAGAGCATATGTTGAGCAATGTGAGGAGCATCTGGCAGAGGTTTCTGTACCGTGACTCCATTTTGCTTGAGGCAACAAGACAGAGAGAATTATTCTCTAAAGATGATGACTGGGCTGTTGAGTTCTCTAAGTTGGGGGAAGATGATGTCTTTGCAACTTTCATACAGGTACAACAATTTCATGAAATCCTGTTCTGCAGCTGCATTATTTATTTGGAACTGAACATTTAGTTTCATGATGGATTATAGAGTACAGATCTGAAATTTGAAAAAAGGAAAAAAAAAATCTAATGAATACATATTTATTCAAGTATTTGATTTGAGTTTGGTTTGGATAGGTATTACACTATAAATTGCACAATGACCCTTGGAGGAGAAGTCTTCTGCGGCAGTATGATGCTGGTTTGCCAAAAACGTGTGCATAGAGGAAAAAGTGTGAAGGAAGAATGCTTTGCTGAAATTTTCTTTATTAGTTAGGTTGTCCCCGCCGGGGGGGGGGGGGGGGTTTCTTTTTTATAGTTTTTGGTTTAGAATATATCCACATGTAACAGATAGGAAGTTAGAATTAATTGAATTGGAACTAACATTTTTTTTTGCATATAAACATAGGAACAGAATTTTTTTCTTCCAGTTTCGCTATACTGAATCATTTTTAGAGCACGGTTAGCATGGCTGTGGTTTGCATCTAGATTGTGTCACTGCCCGCTTGTCAATTGTCACTATTACGCTTTTCTATCTAAGGGCATGCATTGTGCTCCAGAAGGGATGAACCTAAGCTAAGGAAAAGAACGGAAGAGGAAAGAAGATGAAGGTACCGTGCTCCAGATATCTAAAACCATGCATTGAAGGTAACAACTGTAGTCTCCTTCTTGGACGATATTGCCCTTTTTATTTTAAATGGGAAGAGAAAGATGAATTGCGGGAGTCCACAGTCAGAGAAAGAAAAACGAAGGGCATTTTAGGTTAAAAAGTTTAATTTCTTGGTGTCTCTTGGATACACCTCGATTTTAGGGGTAATGGGTCTTCTCTGTGAATGGGCTATAGTTTAATTGAGTTTTCGTCGATTCATCCAGCAGCAGTAACGGGAGCAGGATATCTCAGTTACGCTACCTTTCCTTCGCTCCGGTTCATCTCTTCTAGAGCACACCCTAAATGTAACCAGGAGTTTTTAAATTTTTAAGGACACTTTGCATTCTGTGCAATAGAAATGCAACATTTGTCGTTTCATGCATGCTGTCAACTTGAATAGGTGGATTGGTGCAAAATTTGTAGTCCGGCTAAATGGAACATCTAATTCTATGTAGCAGCATGAAATTGGACAATTCTATAAAAATATGGGAACGTGGTAAGAGATATTCCACCGACTACAGGATTGAGTTTATTTCACTTTTTTTTTTTTTTTTGAAACATAAAGTTTAGTTCACTTAATCAAATGGAGTTAAGAACATAATGAAATAGCGTTTGCACTGTACTTCATTTCTCTTTCATAAAAATAAAAAAAGAGAAATAATTCATGTCTCTTACTTTTAATGATTATTCTATGCTCAATATCTGCCTATCTGGTATATGGTATACCGGGGGCATTCAAAGGCCCAAGTGAGCTGGGCCCAAATAGTATCCAACGACAGTCGACAGTCCGAGCGGAGCATTTGCAGCGAGAGACAGAGCGGAAGCAACGAGAGCATGCGGCGCGCCATGGTAACAGCTGTAGCTCTTCCCTTCTCTCTTCCCTTTCCAAAACCCAATCCTCCATTAAAACCCAACCTCATTCCCTCCTTCCTCCCTCCTCCACTCTCTCTCTCAACTTCCCATCTCATCTTTCCGAAATTCCGATGGCTCTCCTCTTCTTCCTCTGCACTACTCACTTCGCCAACCTCTACCCTTTCCCTTTCTCCGCCCCCAAAAAACGTTGTAGATTTCGATTTGGAGCCTTATTTGGCGTGTTCAATGCCTGGGAAGCGGCTTAGAGTGGCCGTGCTCCTCAGTGGAGGTGTAGATAGTAGTGTTGCGCTTCGCCTCCTTCATGCTGCCGGTCATGAATGCACTGCTTTCTACCTTAAGATCTGGTTCCAGGTATCGTGTCTTTCTTTTTATTGAACTATTTCCGATTTTTTTTTCAGTATATGATGGAAATGCTATCAGTGTCCTATTAATCAAATTGCCCAGCACCATTTTCAGTATATTTTTAAAACTTGTTGGTCGCAGGTTGGCTATACCTGGTTTATCAAATAACCTACTAATTTGTGAAATAACTAGAACCAGTCAACTGCACGTGCCATACGACTCTCATCCTTGTCTAAATTTCGGTGAAACTGTGAATATATGATTTGCTTGGCCATAAGATTTTCATAATCCTTGTTAGTGAATATATTCTACATAAGTTCACAATTCAAGCTTAAATCTATTACATCTATCCTTAGAAAGAAGATTATTTAACAAATCAAAGTAGTCTTTTCATCCGAACTTGAATTCAAAATTAATAGTGTATTCTGATTTGGACAAGATAAAAATATCTTAGCCATGATTAAAATAATCTACATTATGGATTGTAGTTGTGTGACGGCAATAAAATTTACACAACAAAATGTAGAGCTCTTTGCTCGTACAAGTGTAATTCCTGAATTTCTTAGTTTTAACTGATTGTGTCTTGCATAATGCATACCATGTAGGAAGATTTCAAGAACTTCTGGTCGGAGTGCCCATGGGATGAAGACCTCAAGTATGCAAGAGCTGTTTGTGATTCAGTATGATCCATCTCACCAACACATTCCAATCACATTAACCTTTTCCAGCACGTTGATTTCTGTGTGCATACACACAAATATATTTACAGAAAGAAGAGTTGAAGCATTAGCTGACATGTTACTGTCCAGTGGGGCTGTTCCACCAATAGGATCCTAAAGCTTAGCTTTTGAAAGACCAAATAAACAAGTCAAATAGATTAAAATTCACTTTTTATAATAATCATTGTTTTTCTTTTTGTTATGTTGGCAAATTGTGTGCTCTATTTGCAACTGATAATGAAGATTGACGTGCCTTTGGAAGTTGTCCATCTGTCAGATGAATACTGGGATAATGTGGTAAATACTCTTTAGTCAAATATGATCTTGCCTATAATTATTACATTGGAAATGCTACCTAATTTAAATACCTTGATACAGCCCCTATGTAATTAACATCTTTTGGAATTTTTGTAGGTGTCATACATCATTAATGAATACCGCTGTGGTCGTACTCCAAATCCTGATGTGCTCTGCAACACAAGAATAAAGTTTGGTATGTTTAGAGAATGTAGTTGGTTCATCATAGTAGCTATGCATCTACATCTGTTCATAATACTTGTGCCCACAATTTCAGGTGCATTTCTTGAAGCAGTCCAAAAAATGGAGTTCGATTACATTGCTTCTGGCCATTATGCACATGTCATACACAGTGCACCAGATAACCCAAGTGGACCATCTATGCTTAAATTGTCACGGGATATGGTATGAAAGCTGCAACCTGTTTTTAATGTTTTATAGAATCTTTGGAAGTCATACATACCATTGGATGCTCACCTAACCTTATCTCTAGTTAGAATTCATTAAGAAGCTTACAACTGTTGCACTTTGTCTTTTGGAAGACACTTAATTGAACTAAGAAACAATGTTTTTTTCTTTGTTTAATGCTTTATTATATATTACTATATTGTTTCATTTTCTTTTTCCTTTTGGTATAAAGGTACTTCATTAAATGTGACAAATAAAAACAATTCCCATCTTTGGTAAAATAAGTGATAATTTATTTATTAATTTCCTTATTGTAGGTCAAAGATCAAACTTATTTCCTTTCACATTTATCACAATCTCAACTTGAGAGACTTCTGTTTCCTTTGGGCTGTATGCAAAAGGTGCGGTATTCTTTTCTTCCTTTCCTTTTACAATATTTAGACCCATGTTTCCATGATCCATGCCATTGATGGAGGATTGTGATTAGGAATATCACACTATCATGTGGTATTATTAATTGTTGTAGCTTTTGGTAAATATAGTCATGTCTTGATAGGATCAAGTGCGAACCTTAGCAACTCTCATGGATCTACCAAACAAGGATAGGAAAGACTCCCAAGGAATATGCTTTCTGGGAAAGGTAAATACGTTAACACTTGTAATTTTTACAACACAATGGAAACGGGCAAGCTGATAGATATAGCTTTGACTGAAATCAAATATGTTTAGGATGTAAATTGCTGTCACAAAAAACTAAGTCCAGTTTGATTTTGTTAAATCCTAAGGGGGGTCAAAATGGAATTTTCTGCCAAGGAGATAACTGCCGTACATCCTTATTTCTTCCAGAATCAATTAATATTCTGGCACTTTTCTTTATAAAAACAATAGCTCGTCTACGTTTGTAAGATTCCGAGTTTGCTTGAATTGATTTAGGCTTAATAAAAATATTATGTAGGTCAAATTTAGTGAGTTTGTTGAAATGCACATTGGAGAGAAGGAAGGGGTGATGTTAGAGGCCGAAACAGGCGATTACCTAGGAAATCACCGTGGCTTTTGGTTCTACACTATCGGGCAACGCCAAGGTCTTCGTCTACCTGGTGGACCCTGGTACACACCAACAAAACCATAGTCTCATATATTTCTTAAGTACCAATTATAGCTTTATGCAGTGCAGATAGAAGCAAGAACAAAGATGCTTAATATGACTGACTTCAACCAGATGGGACCTGTTAGTTGGCAGATTTTGCTATTTTGTTGTATTTAGTAATATTCTTTGCCATGCAGGTATGTTGTTGGGAAAGACACACAGCACAACGTGGTCTTTGTATCAAGAAAATACTTTTCTTTAGACAAGAGGCGGCGCACATTCCGTGTGGGATCATTGACGTGGTTCAGTGGTTTCTGCCCTTCAAATAATGAAAAAATCCGTTGCAAGGTATCTTGCCATGTCCAATTTGTGTACTATCTTGGCAATAAACCTATAATATACTGTACGGTCTAGTGGGTTAGCTACCTGGATTACTTGTTTAGAAGTCTGAAGTTAGAGTCTAAAGAATGCTTCAAATGTTCATAAGACCCCATGAAGGACAGAAAAAAGATGAAAGTTAAAGAGCTTCATTATTTCTGTATCAATATTTAGGCTGTGCTCCAGAAAGTGTTAGAGGAGGGGAAGAGGGAACTGACTGGGTCTGCCCAGCGTTTGTCACCTGTTTCAAATTAAAAAAATTAAAAAGAAAAGTAGAGGAAAGAAGGATAGACGAAGAGAGATACTCAGTAGAAAAGAATAGAAAGAAGTAAACTTTGTATCCTTCGTAACTTGGGGTGTAGAATTATTTTCTCCCATATCTTTCCATTCCCTCCCTTTCCTTTTCCTTTGTCATTCTAGAGCAAATCCTTAGAGGAAGGAACTATTTTTAAAGCATTCTTGTATTATAAATGCAAACTTATAAATTTCTTCATCTCAGGTTCGGCATGGTCCTGGATTTTATGATTGTGGTATAAAACATGAGCCAAGTAAGGATGATAAATATGAGGATTGCTTGGAGGTACATCTGAATGAAGATGATCAAGGATTAGCTGCCGGTCAGTTTGCTGCCTTTTACCATGGTGACATATGCTTAGGGTCGGGTATTATATTGGACTCCTGTGATGCAAAGACATTTCCTATTTGTTCAAGGGCTCTGGAGCTTGCAAAACTCGAAGACAAGTCAAAGCTGGGTAAACCAGTTAGGATAATGAACTTGTAGAACAGGATGCGATGAGTGATGCCATGGAGATCAACATCAATGCTGTTCTTCTGCAGTTCTTGACATGAATTACTGTTTTTTGGAGCTCAGCCTCAAAGAGATGTTAAGAGTGTTCCAGGCTAAGTGAGCTGCATGTAGAATTGGTTTACAGGATTGCAACTCAGGTTTTTGACATAGATAGATTTAAGGTTCTTGGAAAGTGTATTATATAACGAGGAATTAATGAGTGGTGAATGGAGGAGAGTTCAGAGCTACCAGCCCTGTGTGGGAAAAGATAATGAAAAATTCCACGTTGTGTAGTTAAAAAGAGTGTTCTGTGTGTTGTTGAATTATTGGACGTGTAGCATTGTACATAGTTTATGCTCACTGTATGGCATGTGATGTTTGCTATTTATATTTAATGCCAGTTTGGTTGTAAGGTAAACTGTTTTTGAGATCCTGTATGGTGTTAATGTTTGCCATACAGTATGGCAAACATTAAATATAAATTGCCATTTAATGCCAGTTTGGTTGTAAGGTAAACTGATGGGTTGTACTTTATTTCTGTTACTAAGTAGTTAAGATTTGGATGTAGTCTTAGGGTGCGTTTGGATCGTTGGAAGAAAGAAGAAGAAGAAGGAAGAAGAAGAAAAAAAATTATAAACAATCCAAACTCTTCACAAAATTACACACTTTCCAATACTTCTTCCCACTTCTTCCCTTCTTCCCTTCTTCCCACACCTATCCAAACGGAGCCTTAAATTAGTATTTTGGTGTAGGGTTTCAGAGACTTTGTGGTGATTTGGCCTACTTGCTCTTTTATAGTAATATTATACAGTACTACTTGGTTGTCAATCCTTTTTTTTTTGATAAAAAAAATTATATATATGCCACATCTTCCATTTGTTTTCTTGTAGAACATTCGAAGCCTGCATAGGGAGTAGTTAAAAAACTATTTGATATAATTTACAAACAGATTTCATAGTTGATGCTGACAAGTCTGGACTTCCTGACGTACTCTACTGAAGTACCGGACGTGAATTCGAAGCTTCTCGCCACATCTGAACTGGAGATTTAGCAGAATTCCTATTTACAATTCTACTTAGACTGTACGTCCCTTTTTCTAATGCTTTCTTGCGCTTCTAATGGCGGTTCTAAGAAAACTTTACATGTTTGTCTGGTGATACTCGTAGTCGTACAGACCTCTCTCATTCCAAATAACAATGCAACAAGTTAATCCAGCTATGTAAGGGTTATTGCGCCCCATCAATGTTTAAACCAAACATATGCTAACAAAGGAAAATCAAAGCTATAAAGAAACGTACTATTTCTCTCATATTTATCTAGGGGAAATTTGGTTTATGCCACTAATCAATCAGTGCATTTTTCTCTCATATTTTTCTAATTCAAAAGACGTCACTAATCAATCAGTGCATAACTGCATATCCTGATCCTAGCAAACGAGTCCAGCACACATTATATTTCCAAAAAAATATTACACTTAGATTTGGGCAGAAAAGTTATCAAACACTCAAAACTATACAACACAAGCCTTCACATTTTATTATACAACCCTCCGAAAAAAAAAAAAACTATTTGTCATAGAAGAAAACCAGCAGAAACTAAAAAAAAATGAAAGAAAATCTAACCACACGAAATCCAATCAATTCATCAACCTGCTATGCCTCGTTCCACCCCGATTTCTCTTCATCTCTAATCCTCTAATTTATAATTATTACTTATTACTGAACAGTTCAATAAAATTCTCAGCCATTCGATTGATTTACCAACCGACCGATCAGAATTCAGAACCAACCGATCTCAACCAACAGAGTAGACGACTAATCACCGATCTGTCCCGTCCTTCTCTATCTGAAGGCGCGAGAGAGACGAGCGAAGATGCGGCGGAGGCCGAGGCGGAGACGGAAGAAGGCGCGGCGGGAGACGGGCTCGCTCTCGCGCACCATGACCTCGATGGATTCCACGAACAGATTGAGACTCCGTACCGGCGGCACGTACAGCGTCAGTGGCGCCGCCGAGAAGGCCACCGCGAAGAGGATCTGAAGCATCTCTTCCCCTCCCTCCGTCGAAAAGTCGATCGAGCAATTCGATTCGTTGGAATTTCGAGCCACACTTTTTTTTTTTCTTTTTTGTCGAGAAGCTGAGGAGATGAGTCTGTCTGAGTTTGAGTCTGAGCTATCCTGTACGGCGCTTCGCGTAAATGTAAGAAGCTTCGCTACTACTTTTCTACGGCCTAAAATGACCAAAATACCCTCCACCTGACAAAAACAAGAATAAGAGGAGAGGGTATTTTGGTCTTTTTTAAAAATTGAGACTGAACGAGTAATTTGGGCCTGTCCTGTCCTTAGCAATTCCCTTATTGTGGCGTGGGCGCGGAACTGCCAAGTGCACTAATTAGTAATTACTAGACGCGGTGCTATTCCGGGTCGGGTTCGGCATCCAACTTAAGTCCGAACTTGACTTTATTTTACATTTTTTTTTGGTTCCTTTCCTCTTAATGAACGAATCTGCTCAATTTATAATATAAATATTTTAAATATGATAAACAGTTTGTTTATAATGGATGGATTTGAAAAAAAATTTTAAATGAATTGACAAATTTTAAGAAATAAAAATTATAAAAAAATTCTTTCACGGATACAAATTCTGGTCTGGACTTTAATCACAATCGTTCATAATTTATAATGACCTACTTTTTTTTTATAAAAAATGAACATTGTGATCAAAACTCAGTTCAGAATTTATATCCGTGAAAGATTTTTCCAAATTATAGATATGCTATTTTTTAAAAATAGATTTGAGCATTATTTTTATTTCGGGTGATAAGGATCATCCTCAATATTCATCATCCCCATTAACGTGTTTTCTATTTTTGGAAATCATAACATCAGAGGATCACGCGCTTTCTATTTCTGGAAATCGCTCTGTTTCCCTCCCTGCCGCGTACGCTCGCTCCCCCTCCCACCCTCCCGCATACACTCCCCAACCCCCACCCTCCCGCGTACGCTCCCCCTCCCCCTCCCCCCCCACCCTCTGGTAATATCGTACTCTCACACACACAATATATATTGATTCTAACTGTTGAGGTTAACATATTTAAATGTTGAAGTTAATACCGTAACTGTTGAAGTTAATATATATGCCAACTTCAACAATTTAAATATGCTCACTTCAAATATTACCTTCAACATTTAAATATGCCAAGTTCAACAATTATATATATGAACTTCAACAGTTACATATATAACATATTAATTCAACAGTTACATATATAACTTCAGCAGTTACATATATTAACTTCAACAGTTATATATATTAACTTCAAAGAAATATAGGACATAACTGAAAGCGTTGATGGTCGGCAGTAGAGGAGAACTGGGGAAGGTGGGAAGTTGTTAAGCGACAGATGCTAGTGGTGGGGAGAAGAGAAATAAGAGGGCGTCGATACTGGAGGAAAGGCCATGGGCCCATGGCTGAAGGAGAGACGTAGGTGGAGAGAGAAGGGATGGGACGGGAGATAGCGTACGGAGGAGGAGGAAGGGGCGGGAGATAGCGTACGCGTGAGGAGGGAGGAGTTAGTTACAATGTACGCATGAGGATGATGGGATGATAGAATCTTAGAGATGATCCTAAGTAATTCTGTTTTTATTTATATATATCTTTGACCCGGACTTTAATCATACGAAGGTTCAACCATCCGACCAAACACCAAGGTTGGAAAGCAAATAACGTAAAAACAAATCGACGTCTCAGACTCTCAGGCAGCAGGGTCCATTATTTATTGCAGACAAAGCATTAAATTTGGATCGGATCGAATTCAGATCACCCATAAAGATAAAATAGTCATCTGTTTAAATGGGCAGTTAACATATTCATAAATTATTCTTCCGAAAACAAATTGAGATGCGAAGTCAACTTGTGAGATTTCTTTACAAGTCGGAAGTTTGACTGCTCCATTTCGTTAATTTTCAACGTAAACAGAGAAACTGTACTCCCAAAGGACATAAAGATATTTACAAAGAGGAAATGATTAACATTATCACTGATGCCCTTAATAGTTAGCAAAATTTCACCATGTTTGTACGATTATTTAGTCGTTAGATTGTTTTAGTTCGCTTTAATCATATTAAATATTAATTTCGTTTTCCACCAAGCGTAATTTATGTTGGATCAAAATGTTCCTTTTTTACAGAACTCATTAGATAGGTAATAGGCTTCAACAATTAATTATTTCTATCCACTACCGTATATATTTCTTGGTTCCTTTTTCCTTTTTAAGATCAGCCACATCTTTACAATGATAACTCCTCTCTCTCTTTTTTTTTTTTTTTTGTAGATGCACTCTGCGTAGTAGATCTCAAGAAACATATCTGAAAGTGAAACTTGGGTTCAGATGTACTAAAATTCTATAAAAATAAGTGTCATGGTTAAAATCCATTTGTGTCAAATTTGTGATGTGGATCAGAAAGCTGAGACAGCACTTTAATGGACTAATTCTTTGTTTCAAGTTATATTTTTTTTAACTATTTCAATCAAGTTAATACTTTGATAGAGTAATTGTTGGTGAAACGAAATAAGGTCCAAGATCATAGGATTTCGCATAAACATATATCTTGTAAGAAAATATCAGTCTAAATCCAATATTCCGATTGCAAATTTTAAAAACAAAACTAAAGATTATGTTATTTCGTCACACCAACATCATGTGACACTGAAATTCTTCAACAAATTCCAGATTTTATGTAAACTCTCCAACAAATTCCATGCAACTGAAGCGGACTATAACAAAAAATTTGTATGTCAGTTGCCATTATCTCACGTCTTCAACAGTCAAAAAGAGCATAAGCATTCAATATCATAACAAAAGAAGATTCAATAGCTAAGCAACATTAAACCTACTCAAACGAATAAGAAATCAACATACGCTCCCATGAACTTTTTCTTGCAAAATTTACATGCACGAGACTAATCACCAAAAAGTCTCATAATCAGGCTGACGAAGAGCGCTTAGACAATGATTTGCAGAAGGAAGAGAATCCCACCATAGCATCAGCATGGAGAGGAAGAGGCAGGGTGAAGGGAGGAAGTACATCAAGTCGGGCCTCAGCATTCACACGGGGCATGCTGAGTGAAGGAGCGGCAGCAAGTGCAGGCTGTTGCTTGTTCAGTACTTCCATCACACAAGAGAAGGCACCGAAAGTCAAGCAGCTCTGCAGAAGCTGATGTGGTGCTCCTGTTAAAAAAATAGTAGTAATAAGGTTACAGTCAGAGTGCTAGCTGTATGTACCCCTCTTATTTTTATTTCACTCAGTTCCAGCAGCATGCTGTAATACTATTCTGGTCTTTGCACATGCATGCCTACTGTGGCCAAGTTTGTCATATCTTCTCTGATTGAAACTATTATGCACGTCAACAAACTGCAGCTTAGATGCACAGCGTTGATAATTAACAATTTTTTTTAATGGTATTATATTTAAAAGTTAATTTTGGATTATATCGCTATTAAAACACCCGGACATCAGTTTTGCAATTGCAAACAACAGCAAAACAAAAAAATTATATTACTTGACTAAATTAGCTCTCAAAGTGATTATTATTCAGGTTATGTACCAATTAATTTCACTAGTATCAGGCTGGGCAAGCAAACACAAAAAGTTGAAAAGCTAAAATTGGCTTTGTGACGTACCAGGAAAACTCAAAGCAAGTCCAGTGCAGCAACCAGCGACTCCAGCATTGATTGCTGAAAACCCAAAAATTAGCTTAGCAATAATTCTGTATTGAAGATGAAATCTCAAAACATGTCAAATTGTTTTACTCACCATCATCTTTTCCACGCAGCTGCCTCAAGAAGCAAAGCACTAAGCTCTGGATGCCAGAGAGAACTGCAAATGTCTGGTAATCCAATTTCGAAAGAGTAACAATGTTAACAGGACGTGTTAAATGCAAGGAAAGGAATACAAAGAAATGTTCTCAATAACATGGTCTTTTTACATGATACTGGGTTTCAGTGTACCGAAAGCATTTTCAATATAACATTATTTGGTTTCTTACCAAAATACATAACATAATTTGGAATAACATCCATAGTCCAACTGCTTTAAATTCATCAAAACTTTAATTTGACATTGCTGATTGTAGTTGAGTTTATTTGATAAACATAACAAGAGCAATCTTTGAACTGTCCAAGTACTTCATGAAGCTTTAAATGAGGATTTGTACATTGTATCACCAGAGATCACGTGTGAATCAAACTTTCTACTAGCACCACACTTGACGATTTTTTTTTTAAAATGCATTTCTAATCGTGAAAACTGACAAAAATCTCATCATATGAAAGAACGTGACTGCAAGGAAGTAACATAAAACAAAAGTTATTGAAGGAAAATATATTTGTGCAAACAATTGTTGCGCCTGGACTTCAACAACTTCTCCCATTAAGTTGTAAACAAATCACTTCGACTTTACCTTAGCAGAAGATCCAGCCTCAGCAAAAGAGCCTTTAAAGCCTTTCTTAGTAATCAACCCTCTACCTGGGGAAACCAATTTAGAAGAACACCAATTAACTAAAAAGACAGTATGTAAGGCTATTGCCGTGTGCTTCATTGTAATCATTAAAAAAATTTCAATGCCGCCTACCAACACTGAAAAGAATGTATTTAAGGAGTTGATGTTGGATAGGAGCGCGTGGAAGTTAGCTATCCATGTACCGGAACCATAAAATAGGAAAATAGAATTTAAAGAGTAGTGTCTTAGATTTTAGGTGCTCATCATTTCAGCTCACGGGTGAGGATGTAAGTTTTTAACACTGCTGCTGCTTCTGCTGTTGTTACTATTACTACAATTTTTATTTACTTTTGTGACTTTGACCTAGTTGGGTTTCATTTCTAGCCTACCCAACTTGTTTGGGACTAAAGGCTTTGTTGTTGTTGTTGAAACTCTTGACATTTCAATCAATGGAGGTAGTAATTAGATCAAATTGCATAATTATTGCAATTACAATGATCATGCTACAGGTATATACAATCCGAAACCTTGGTGCTTGAACAAAACTTTTTTTTTTCTTTTTCTTGATGATTTCAATCAATTTGCATTGAATTATGCATCATTTTATAACAATGATCATCTCTTTTCCCCTCTAATGTTGCACAATTCTCATCCTTTTTAACAAAGGTTCCATACTTTCATTAGCACTAAAACTATGTTCGTCATTTGGGAAAAGTTCCTCATCAAAATTCTAAGGGAAAAAGGCTGCAACTATCCAGATATCTACAGCAAGCATAAACATCTACCAAGTTCACAAAACATATACAAGGACACAATAAACCCTAACCTTAAACCCTAATTCCAATAGGAAAATATAAATTGAGCAATCTATTCCAACCATAAAAATCTGCCCTAAAAATCTCAAATTTCACTTATTAACAGTCAACTAGCACCTTTCTGGTATAAACTGGTACATTACAACTCCAGTGTTCAATATGGCGAGAAACAAGAAAAATCGCAGACAAACTCAGATCAGTAAAACAAAAAAACACTAGAGAATTAAAAAAGACGAACCATATCCAAAGATGGAGCCAAGAAAAGCACCGCCTAAGGCATCGCAAGCGAACCTGGTTACACACACTAACGGCGCCGGCGCCGCCACGCCGTTAGGGTTAGGGTTGGCATTTCTGTCCTCGTAGACGTCGCTCGGCTCCTCTCCGTTAGACTCCGTCTCCGGTTTCCGTGATGACGACATCTCGACGGCGCTCTCAAATGAGATTTCTCCTTGGCTGCCGTAGTAGCAATGCCGATATAACAATTGGATTGCTTTCTGTTTGATAGCGTCTTTTTACATTTTGAAGAGATAACTTTCTATCAGGATATTCTATTGCACTTTATGAGTATCAGAGAGTGTAACAAGTTGTGTGTCAAAAGAGAACCGGCTCTAGAAGTCTTCCGATGGAAAGGGGAACTGTGGGACCTGGTGTCAGTAAAATGGAATGTTATTGAAGACTCTTTTTGGAGCACATGTGATCCGACCTTTAGAGCTCTAGGCGGTGAAACAGTGAAAAGTGAAAACAAGCGGATATGGATTGGATACTAGTTAAAAAGGTTGTGCTTGAGGATGGGGCGGGTCGGATAGATATTTCTTTGGTGGGACGGATCTTCGTTGACAAGGTTTTGATAATTCTAACAATAGTTTTTTAAATTAAGTAATTTATTAAGGCATGTTAAAATAAAATTTTAAAATAGAAAAAATATTCACAGACATGATTTAATTTTATATTATCGATCATTTATCGAATTATGCACATGCAGTATCGATCATTTTTGAAGTGTCGGATTTCAAACTGATAAATAAATTCTAATGGCTCCGTTTGGATAGGTGTGGGAAGAATGGAAGAAGGGAAGAAGTGGGAAGAAGTATTGGAAAGTGTGTAACTTTGTGAAGAGTTGGATTGTTTATAATTTTTTTCTTCCTTCTTTCTTCTTCCTCCTTCTTCTCTCATCCAAACGGAGGCAATGGCAGCGTTTGGATATAGGAAGAAGGAAGAAAGAAGAAGGAAGAAGGAAGAAAAAAATTATAAACAATTCAAACTCTTCACAAAGTTACACACTTCCCAATATTTCTTCTCACTTCTTCCCTTCTTCCCTTCTTCCCACACCTATCCAAACGGAGCCAATGTGTGGACAAATTTTGATGAAATTATAAGAAAATTTTTATTATTTTCAACTCATATTTAGATTAGTACGTAAAGGGCAAGATAATGTTATTTGCCAATTTTTTCATCAAATTCATTTTTCTTTTTTTAAAAAAGGACAAGATAACGAATCGAGCATGGGCAGTTATTATAATGCATTACACCAAAATTTAATTCTCTTTTAAACAAATTATAGCAAGGCAGTAATTAATTACAGGTGTGATATACACCATCCACTAATTTACCATCCAAACCATTCAATTGGACTAGGGACTGAAATTGGACTATTATGGACTGTCTGGGTGTGCTGATGTCATCATTTTCGCGTTACGACGTCATCAAATTTTTGCGGAAAAAAATTTTTTTTAAAATTTTTTTTCGTGCGCTAACGTCATCAAATGGACGGATTTTTGTGTCCAGTTAGATGTGTTAAGAGATTAGTTAAATTAGTTAAGTGTTCAGTTAGATGCAATGGTAATATGACGTTTTGGTTTTGATAATGACCATAAAGAATGAGTTAAAATACGTTATGCGTTCAGTTAGATGCAGTGGTAATATGATGTTTTAGTTCTCATAATGACCATAAATAATGACTTAAACTGAGTTATGTGTTCAGTTAGATCTAGTGGTAATATGACATTTTGGTTCTGATAATGACCATAAAGGATGAGTTAAACTGCGTTACGTGTTCAGTTAGATGCATTCGTAAATAAAATGAAAACTTTCAACACTAAATTGAATAATTACAACTATAAACTGATCACTTACAACAACAAAATAAATATGAACATATTTTGGAATGAGTTAAATTGAGTTATGTGTTCAGTTAGATGCATTAGTAATATGACTGTTTAGTTCTGATATGACGTAAATATGAACATTTAAAACAACAAAACAAACATGGAACCGAGTTACCCGTGCTATCAGGAAATAACTCGCACCCAAAAATCTCCAACACGCAAGCTCGTGTGTATCTATCGATCCTCCCAGCAATATCCGCGCCAGGCACACCAAACTGAGCCGAAACCTCACGCAGCTTCTTCAACATAACGGAATGAGATCTCCTGCATTACATCATTAATGCAATTTGATTGTAAGAACTATATACATATATAGATTTGCTAAAGTGTACTCCAGCATACGGATCAAACCCGTATGCTAGAGTTGTTTCTCAAAATCTAAAATTCAAACAGTCGATCCAAACCATTCAAGTTGTTCTACACGTAAAAATATCGTTCAAGACAAAATTTTACATTTTTTCGAATTTTTTTGCTATATATTATGCTATTTTCAAATTGAATGATCAGAAATACTCCTTTACAACTCCTTTATAGTGTTTTTTAAAATAGCATAATATATAGTAAAAAAATTCGAAAAAATATAAATTTTGGTTTCCTACGAGATTTCAATATGGATAACAATTTGAAAGGTTCGGATCGACTGTATGCATTTTAGATTTTGAGAAACGACTCCAGCATACGGACTATCTATATGCTGGAGTATACTTTAGCTATATATATATATATAAAAATTAACCTAAAAATAAAATTTCCAAAACTTGCTTACTTCTGTTCCTTTTTCCTGAAGCACTTCTCAACTATCGCGCTGCCTATATCCTCTGGTAAAGCAAAATCCTGCAGTAACTGAACGGCGTCGTAATCAGTCCGTCAAGTAACGATTCTGCCGGTCGTAGGCAAACCGTACAAGAATGCCACATCCTGCAAATAGTTCAAATTTTAGACATATATAGTTCAAATAGTTATGTCAGGATTTTGGTAATTACTATATACCATCCAATGAGTAACAATGAATAATCATCCAAACCGAAAAAATTAATACTAATTTTACTGTTCATATTAATTTGATAATAATAGAAAAAAAATCGAAATTTTAATATTAACGTTGCTGGATCGTCATTCCAGTTGACGAAAGTCCAATACCCTTGGATCGTCATCCAGAACAACGATCCAAGCAAGCAATTGTCCCTCCCCTATATAAGCGACAGCGACCCCCACCAATCCCCACTCCTCTCTCTTTCTCTCTCTCTCTCTCTCGCGAGCCACAGAAACGCTCCAGGTAATTTTTTTTTTGTTATTTTTCATATTTATTTTATTTATTTACTTTAATTAGTTTAACTAGGTTAATAATTGGAAAAATAGATTAAATATTGAAAAAATAATAATAAATTACAAAAAATCAGAATAAATATAAATAATTATAATATGTAATTTAAAATTTTTGAACAGATAATTTGGACAGATATTTTATTTTTTTCTCTCTCTCTCTCTCTCTCTCGTATGAACAGATAATTTGGAGCACTTTTGCTCCCGCTATTTTCTATCACACAAAATCCTGACATAACTCGATCGGCCGTCGCCGCTGACGGGGCAACCTGTTCGAAAAGCCCAAACGTGTTTCGACCCATGGAGTTGGTCTAAAACTATGTTGGGCTTTGCTACCTCATTTTAACAATCAACCCTGCTGTTAACCATGTCATGGAGTTGGGCTTTGCTACCTCATTTTTTTTCCGAAAAAATTAAAACTAAGTTTACTGTGAATTTCAAAAATAAAAAAATTCAAATTTTAAAACTAATGTTGTAAGATCGTATTCCAGAAAGCCAATCCTAACTTGAAATTTTTCTTAAAGAATTAATAAACATATTAATTAAAAAAATACAAATAATAGAAAATATATCTTGGATCAGAATCCGATCCAAGGAAAATTAATTAAATAATAAAAATAATAGAAAATATTAATATTTATTTAAAAGCCTGAGTAGACGAGGAGGAAGGAAAAGTCGTAAGAACTAGAGTAGGATGACGAGGTAGTTTACTAGATGAGGTCCCGGAATGGCCGAATGTACGGAGAGAAATATATGTGAATGAGTTATGTAGTAGGGTATCGTATGTCTGGTAATAAGCATCAGCCTAACTAAGTATAGTAAGTGTGGGGGTAAACGTAAGGGGTTGACTCTCCATATATGGATGAGGATGGTTATACCATCCTACGTAGTGTAGAAATTACTAGTATAGTTTCAAGCAAAATTTCTCCGAAAATTACTATTATTATTTTAATTAATATTTTAATTAATTTTTTCAAGCGAAATTTACAATCACGAAAACTGAAGAAATTACAAGTATAGTTTCTCGAAGATGATTTTTTAGATACTTTGGCAATTTTTTTATTTTTTTGTGCGTTTGGAGTTAGGTTATGAAACTTACAGAGGCTCAGTATATAGAGGGTATAGCTATCCCCATCCACACATGGGGAGCTAGCCCGTTACGCCTACCCCACACCTTCTATACTTAGTCAGACTGAAATTTATTACTAGGCATACGGTACCCCACTAGATCCATTCACACCATCTCTCTCCCTTAGGGATGAAAATGAAGCGGATTTTATCCGCTTCGATCCATATCCGAATCCGAAAAATGCGCGTAACATCCGATCCGTATCCATATCTGAACATATCCATATTCGTATTCGTATCGGCCAAAAAATATGGATGCGGATATGATTTTGAGTTTTTTGATAATATCCGCGTATTCGTATCCGACATGGATATTATCCGTGTCCGATAGATATTAATCCGTTTATCCGTTTCTTTAACGACATAAGATGATTAATATAATTATTTATCTACATTAGAGAATACTTTTAATTAGATAATTCTTAATTTATATTAGATAAATTTTCTTACAATAATATTTTTATTTGGACTAGTAACATAAAATTATTTTTATTTTTTATAATTGAGACAATTATATATGATAACAACACTAAAATTATTTTTTTTTCTAATCATGATGATTACATATGATTAATACTATTTTAATATAGGATGACATTTAAGGTAACATGATATGATTTGACAATTGACATTGAATAGTTAAATATACTGTTGGAATTCAAAATGTGGAAAGACTGAATTTATTGATCAATCTTATTAAATTTGTACTTATGTGGTGCTTGCAATTTTAGAATGTCTCTTATTTGCTTTCACTTTTAGCATTTTATTTATGTGTTGAAAATTGGAACCCAACAAATAAATTTGCTTACTTTGATTTTAAAGAAATTCACTTCTAAAGTTGTACATTGTAATTGAAGGCAATGTTATTAAAATTAACTTTCATATTTTAAAGAAACGCTCATTTGGTTCAAACTATGAAAAATAATAGATATTCATTCGCATGTGCTACTACTGATCTTGACGAAGTACTAATATAAACATTAAGTATATTGAATAATGTTATATTTAAAGAAACTGCTATTGTAAATAAATATAAAAGATTAAAATGTTATCTGTATCCGACAAAATATATTCATATTCGATTCTGTATCCGAAAATATCCGAACCGTATCCGTATCCGTTTAATATCCGAGTCGTATCCGTATCCGAACGCATTCGTATTCGTATCCGTATCCAAAAAAAATATGGAAGCGGATATGGGCAGACCAACATCCGCTCCGTATCCGATCCGTTTTCATCCCTACTCACCGTGCATTTGGCCATTCTGGGACCTCATCTAATAAACCGCCTGGTCATCCCACTCCAGTTCCTACGACCCGAAATTATTTGAAATAGAAATTTACACCCCTAAAATTTTAATAGAAAGAATTAATTAATTTTTTTAATGAGAATAAAGTTCTTACGTGGTTTATAAAGGGGTACACTCTTTCTCCTTTGTACCCGTTTTATAACCGGGTAAGAAGGCTTCTTACTCTTTTATAAAACGGGTACGAAGGCTTCTCTCTCCTCCTTTATTTATTATAAAGTGAAACACTCTCTCCTTCGTACCCGTTTTATAACCGGGTAAGAAGGCTTCTTACCCTTTTATAAAACGGGTACGAAGGCTTCTCTCCTCCTTACCCTTTATAATAGTAACTTAAGTAATAATAATTAATAATAGTTAATTAAGTAATAATTAATAATTATGATAATATTTATAATTATTAATAATTGATAATAGTTATAGTAACAATAACTAGTAAATAATAATAATAATCGTAAAATTATAATAATAACGATATTCACTAATAGTTATTATAATAATGATAATAATAATTAATAATAGTTTATTTTTTATAATTTATAGTTAATAATTAAGAATAATTTTTATTAAAATTAATAATTATTAATAAAAGTTAATAATAATTACACCATTAATAGTTGCTAATCTTAATACTAACCTCAATATACCGCGTCAAACAACATTTACTAATCTTAAATTAGCACTAACCCCATCACATCACTACCCTTACTAGTAATTAATATTACAATAACTATTATTAATTATTATAAATATTGCAATAATTATTAATTATTAATTAATATAATTCTTATTATATTAACTATAATTAATTACTAATTTATTATGCCAAACTTACACCACTAACCATACTAACTTCTATTTTGCCAAACGCACCCTGTTGATGACTATTGGAACTAGTAACACTGTACTAGCTATAAGTTGCTCCTAAAATGTACTAGAGGGATAGAATGGTAAGGGTAGTGATTTGATGGGATTAGTGCTAATTTAAGGTTAGTAAATGTTGTTTGACGCGGTATATTGAGGTTAGTATTAAGGTTAGCAACTATTAACAGTGTAATTATTAATATCAATAAAAATTATTATTAATTATTTACTATAAATTATAAAAATTAAACTATTATTAATTATTATTATCATTATTGTAATAACTATTATTGAATATTGTTATTATTATAATTTTACGATTATTATTATTTACTAATTATTATTACTATAACTATTATCAATTATTAATAATTATAAATATTATCGTAATTATTAATTATTACTTAATTAACTATTATTAATTATTATTACTTAATTGACTATTATAAAGGGTAAGGAGGAGAGAGAAACCTTCTTACCCGTTTTATAAAAGGATAAGAAGCCTTCTTACTCGGTTATAAAACGGGTACGAATGATAGAGAGTGTCCCACTTTGTAATAAATAAAGGAGGAGAGAGAAGCCTTCGTACTCGTTTTATAAAAGGGTAAGAAGCCTATTTACCCGATTATAAAACGGGTACGAAGGAGAGAGAGTGTACCCATTTATAAACCGCGTAAAAACTTTCTTCTTACTAAAAAAAAATTTAATTAATTCTTTCTATTAAAATTTTAGGGGTGTAAATTTCTGTTTAAAATAATTTCGGTCCTACGACTCTTTCTTTCCCTCATTTAGTCATGCTTTTAAATAAATATTAATATTTTCTATTAATAGATATTAAATAAATATTGGCATTTTCTATTATTTTTATTATTTAATTAATATTTTCTGGATCGGTATTTTCTATTATTTGTATTATTTTAATTAATATGTTTATTAATTTTTTAAGCAAAAGATAGGATCAGATTCTCAGAATATGATCCAAGCTTTTCTAGGATCGGAAAATTAGTTTTAAAATTTGAATTTTTTTCATTTATTTTCAAAATTCGTGTGAACAACAAACTTAGTTTTAATTTTTTTCGACATTTCTTTTTTCTGCATTAATCCTTCGGCCACAAAGACTCCAAAGTGGGCTCTCTTTTTGGAAATATTCATATTTTGATCCTTCAGTTTATCAGAATTTCTTAAGATCATCCTTAAGATTCTATTATTCTTATCATCTTCCTAAAGACGTGTTTAATATTTTTATTTTTAGAAAACATGCTAATTCTATTTTTGAAAATCCAGAGAGGATGAGAGGATGATGGGATGAGGAAGTCCAGAGAGGATGAGCGAATCAGAGGAAGAAAGCAAATTAGAAGGGGGAGAGGGAGGGGGAGGGAGCCACATTGCCTATTGGAACTAGAACAATTATAATATGAACTATAATAGTTATATATATTAACTAGAACAATTGCAGTATTAAATAGAACAGTTATATATATATTAACTGAAACAATTAGTATATTAACTAGAACAGTTATATATATTAATATTAAAATAGTTGCTTTATTAATTAGAACAGTTTTATATATATTAATATTAAAATAGTTGCTTTATTAACTAGAACAGTTACTATATTGACTAGAACATTTATATATATTAACTAGAACAGTTGCTATATTAACTAGAACATTTATATATATTAACTAGAGCAATTATATATATTAACCAGAACATTTGTTATATTAATTAGAACGTTTTGTTCTCAGAACTAGAACAATTAGGAGGGACGGGGTGGGACAATGTTACGTAATGTTGAGGGAATAGAGAGGGAGCGAAACAGATGATAAGTGCTGTATTTCCAAAAACGAAAAACGTGTTTAACTACCAGAAGATGATGGGATGATAAACAAAAATAAAAAACGTGTTACTAACTGCTGGAGGATGATCCTTACAGCCCCGTTTACTTTATTCCTTTGTTTTCCGACCTGCTATTCTCTCTCCTCCCTCATTCATTCGATCAATTTTACCAGCTGCGCATTTTTTTTTTTGGAAATGTCCTTCCCAGGAAAGCACAGTCTATCCAAACGTTTTTCTAGATTTTCTGGGTATGGTGAGCTTTTCTTCATGATTTTCGGTGTCTGGCATTGTAAATCGAGCGTCATTAAGCAGAGAAATAATTATAATGTTGTAAGATATTTTTAGTTTAAGGCTGTGTTTGGATGATGTGGGGGAATAAGAGAATAAATTTATTATAAACAATCCAAACTCTTCATAAAGTTACACACTTCCCAATACTTCTTCCCACTTCTTCTCTTATTCTTCTTATTCCCACACCATCCAAACGGAACCTAAGACCATAAAAAATATGTTGTTCATTCAAGTGTTTGGAACAGGGGTGAACAAGGCGTGAACAAGCAATTCACCTCCTTATTTTTGTTCGTGGGGTTTTGGGAACTAAGAACAAGCAATTCACCCTCCTTTGAATAACAACAAGAACTAGAATAAGAACAATCTATATCATATTTGGTTTGATCTAGAATAGCTTGTTCTTTACCCAAATTAGTCTATTTCTTATTCGAATAAAAACATGAAACTAGAACAAGAACAAATTTTGTTGTAGTTCTTGTTCTTATTTCATGCACGGCTGGCAGTCCGAGAGACAATTAAAATGCTCTTCGCTGTTTATTTCACTATTTGTACAAATTAGTTGCACGGCTGGCGGTCCTAGCTAGGCAACCCTCTTCATGAAATTCTGCTAGCTCGACTACTATTTTTTCTTTATTTTTTATTATTTGATGTTTTCTCTTTGCTCTTCCTTTTTTTCTATCCCCTTTCTTCCCAAGGCAGTTGCTACCTAGTTCTCACAAAAAAAAAACCTAACTTCAAGTTTAATTTCCATAATTTAAATCGATCATCAAATTGGATCTTAAAGCAAAAAAAGTTATGATTAGTTGTCTGATAAGAATATATTTTATATGGATGTTTGTAATAATGCAAATTAACGCCTTCTTAGCTCCTTGCTTATTTGAAATAAAGGCATCTCCGAGCCTTTATGTACTATTTCAATCTAGTAATCTGACGTCGCTGCGTGAAAAATTATAAGAGGAGGACGGACCAAACCATGTACTTCATGCTGGCATGCATGGCCTATCGAGTTGAGTTGGGTAGTTGGCATATCACAGAATTATTATAGAAAATAATAATAAAAGAGTGTGCATGTGTATGGATGATGTATGTACTGATGTATGTACTAAATTGTTGTTGAACTCGTTAAATCTCGTATTCTTTTGTATTTAATTATGATTGATTGTTCTGAGTTTTTTGTGCGTGCTGAGAAAAATCCTAAGAGGTACAATTCTTGTACAATTACATTTGGATTGTACCTCTTCGAATTTAAAACTAATTTTCACTGCATAGATGCTCAAATTCTAACACACGGAGTAGGCCAAGTTATTTTTTTCTAGATGCAGTATAGGCCAGGTTGAATTTATTTAGGTCTTTGCAATTATATTTTGAACATGAGTATGCCAATACTTCAAAATAACTTGATTAACACTCTATTTTTTTATATTTATAATTAAAAATTCTTAATCATCCTCATTGGATCCGCCCCCTGCTTCTATCACTAATTAAGTAATTAATAACAAGGTTAGTTTTAAGCTTCTAGCAATAAATTTGATCTTTTAACTTGGTTGAAGATGTTTTCCTTCCAATTAATTATCTCTGGCTTTCATGGATTTGCACAAGAATGACCTTTCTATTCTTATCTTTACTCTCACTCGCTCTCTCGATCGTAACCACATATTAATACATATGGATTAGTTTTCCTACTTTAAAAACGACCATCAAGAAATTAACAGGAAAATTACATATATTATTAAAATTTCTTGCTATACAAAGTGAAAAAGGAGACAATAAATGGACCGTATGAGAACATAAAGTTGCACTGCATAGGAGTCGATCGATCATAAAGATTGAGGAACATAATTAACGAAGAACAATGGTTAACTATATAAGCAACTAATTTTTTTTTTTTCACAGGACGAATTTAATCTAAGGAGGGAATTGTTCATCAAAATGTATTACGCGTCTTCTATACAGAATTTGAGCAAATATATAGGAGTATACAAGAAAACAAATCCAAACAAAAATGATATATTCGAATCGCATGAGATCTGTATCCGTGAGTTTATTTGTCAAGTTACTGAAATTGCATGCAAACCTATCCAATCAGGGGCAAAGCTATACTTTGATTGGTGGGTACCCACCTATTATTGTTATTTTTTTTTACTTGAAGTAGAACTGTATGTAAAAAAAAAAAATTACAGGGCCCATCTAAAAGATTTAGTGTACCCATCTCAGAAAAAAAAAAAGAGTTGTGTTCAATGAGATTCCAAATGAAACTATTATGAAAAATTATCAGAAAAGAACATTTTTGGGGAATTGTTATAATTTTTATTTTTTTGATTGTCTTGAATTATTATTTTGAAGATTGGATTTATTATTTTAGAACTTGTGTTATTATTATAGATATATTTGATTTTTCATGAATTTTTTTAATTGCATTGTTTTAGAACTGTTTGTTTGAAAAAAATAATGTTATATAATATCTATATTAGATGTTATGTTGTACATATGTTTTCAGAAAAAAAAATTTGTGGACCTTACTAATATGAATTTTTCTAGCTATGCCCTATATCTAATAACAAATTTAGGTGTCGGTCCTCAGCAGTGTAGAATGCAAGTATCAAATTATATAGCTGTTTATTTATTTTTTTTTAAAGTAGTTGTAGATAGAGCTGTTTACTGCGGGTGTGTTTGTGGTTGAATAAGTCTTATTCCGAATAAGATTTATTCGGAATGAAACCAAACGCATTTTAAATAAGTCTTATTTCGAATAAGGACTTATTTAATCTCTTATTCTAATACCACCTATATGGTATAATTAGACTCTTATTCGAAATAAGAGGAGAGAGGAGAAAGAATCCTTATTCGAACTCTTATTCTATTCTATATGTTCTTTTGAGATCCGACTTTATGGGAATGTCACTAGTCGAACGGCGTTGGTGGAGCCTGGCATGATTGAAATTGAGTTTACTCTAATAAAAAGGTACCAAACACAACGGTCAAATTGTCGATATCAAATTTGACGGAATTTTAAAAGGGATAAACAACGTTTAAATTGTCAATATTTAATTCGCGACTATAAAGGTTTGACGACACAAGTTGTCATATTTTAAAATATTTTCGAATAGGACAACAGACAAGTTTATTTTTATGTTTTTTTTTATTTTTTTATATATAGATCAGATTCAACATTTGAAAAAACAATAATTTTTTTTTGTTCTCGATCGTTCTAACTACTTTTTTTTCTTTAAGTGATAAAATTTTTATATTCTTTGTCCCTAAGTATTTAAATCGATTCCCTATAGAGATATTAATTATTTTCGTATAGATTTTCATTTATCAACGAACAATTTTCTATTAGCAAGGCAACAAAATTTTCCATCATAAGATCAACGAGGAGAGACACAAAGGTCTGCTCGGGTGAATGGGGTGGGTGAGGAAAAATGTGAATTGTTCTTTTCCTGCCTAAGGAGTTTATCTGCTCCCAAACTCAAAAAATATAATAGAAATCTGAATGACTGAAGAGTAATATGTAAAAATTTGATCAATCTTGTTACCTCCAAATTTGGGGGTGAACACTAATTTCTGGATCCAAATCCTGTGTTGCGCTTGACAATGTGTAGCGCACAACACGACATGCCCCTCCTGCTACCTTTTCCTTTTATCTTTTTTTTTTCCTTTTCTATTGTATTTCTTGGACGTAAAGAAGGCAACACAATAGACATGGTGCATCATTGTACAGATTATGCAATTAGAATACTACTAATTTACTATTAAATAAGATGAAATAATTAATAACTCAAAAAAAGTTAACTCATTAATTGAATATGTGCTATTTTACTATTTATTTTGATACGTATTTTAATATTTTTTATTAGATATACGTAAATGCCAATTTATAAAAAAATTAAGGGACATATTCCCTCGATCCATGAATTCGTAATAAATTTACTTTTTTTTATCTTTTTATTATTTATATATGACTATATGTTTATCTTTAAATAGGGGAAGATCTAAGGGGTGGTGGGCATAGTCCTGACCTACGCCGAGAAAAAAATATTAGTGTAAAATGTTAAAAATATCTTGTTAATTTTGATACTTTAATATTGAAATCCAAGTAACAAAAACACAATTAAAGTCAGACGTTGATAATTCAGCCTATTCTATCGTACAATCCTGGTTCTACGTCTGTCTTTAAATTGTTAGCTAAAACATGTTTGTCTTTATATGAATTATTTAGTTATGTCATATTTTCATTTTATTGTAAGGTCACATAAAATGAAATCTTTTAGATATGTTTGTCTTTCCTGTATTTTGTTCAAATATATAATGAAATGACGAAAAGTTTTATTTTGGCATAACTAATGGTATTTTGCAAATATGGATCAGCTTCCCTAGTATTTTATGTAAATTGGTATTCACATAAATCTAATTACGAAAAATATTAAAATATGTATCAAAATAAATAGTAAAATAAGGCGTATTAAAATAATGAGTTAAATTTATTTTGAGTTATTAATTATTGCATCTTATTTAATAGTAAATTAATAATATTCAAATTACATAACCTGTACAGTGTACAGTTAATGATGCACCATGTCTATTGTGTTGCCTTCTCTATGTCCAAGAAATACAATAGAAATGAAAAAAGGTAAAAGGAAGAAGGTAAGCGGGTGCGAATTTTGTCGTGTTGTGCGCTACACATTTTGTAGCGCTACACAACATTTCGATGTCTAATTTGTGTAGCGCTACACAGCATTTCGATGTCTAATTTCTCCTTTATTTTTTCTTTCCTTACTCTTCCTCTTCTCTCTTGTTTCTGGAGCAATGCCAAAGGAAAAGGAAGCGGGCTAAACTAGATAATTCTTCACAAATTCCAAAAAAGTTGCCATAAAAATAAACAAATAATGAAATTTATATTATGAATAAGTGATTCAAATCTAAACAATTCTTCATGCACTAAATTTGATTTTAAGATTTATTTCCAGAATTTTTTTTAAATAATTAACTATTAATTAGTTAAATTAGACGGATATGATTAGATCTATCATAGCCTGTCCAAGTTCGGAGCGGTCAAAATATATCCAAGCCAAATTGAATTGACATGGACTCTATCCCAATAATAATTATCAAAAATATTAATTACCGATTCGACTCGAACCAAAATCCGATCCGATCTATTCACATTCCTATATCTAGATATCGTTGATTTGATGCTTTATCAAGATCTATAATTTTATACTGACGTGTCATTTCATGCTTTTACTAAAGAGTGATATATATGTATATATTTTGTAAAAGACTGGACAGAGGCCGGCGGCAAGTGTCGTTAGAAAGAGTGGTATTTTTGTATATTATGTTTGCATATATCTTTTTCGGTGTGAATCAAATAACTTCACTGGCTTATAATAAAGTAGCCTTTCATGATAGCCGAGGGGCATTTTATCTGCCAATGAAAGCGGACCACGCATGTGAGCATGTCACATAAATACATAATCGTAACCTCACGTGACTGAATTCCCAGTTTTGTCTCGGCCGACAAGTTCAAGAATTCAAGCTCTCAGGCGTTTCTGTTCACTCGTGCTGCCACATCGCAAACCAAATAGATAAAACCAGTGGCGGATCCACTGATTGGCATCCCTAGGCATGTGTCGGGGGTAAATTTTTGAAATTAGAAGTCCATACATAAATACATTGTATTTACGGCTGTGTTTGGGATGCAAAATAATGGATGCTTGGGTAAAAGGCCAGGCCTAGAACGCTGTTATATATGCCTCTTTGTTACTGCTTAGGTCTAGAAAATTGATTAGCTTGCTAAAATTTTTGCCCTCCAAATAAAATTGTGTCTAGGCTAAAAAAAATCTTGGATCCGCCCTGGATAAAACTTTGGCTAGTTGGCTGGATTTTGCTGAAAAAAAACATTTCAAATCAATCTGTCGTTTGGTTGATTTTTTGTCATTTTTCTTTTTCGTAAAACATCAAGTCATCAAGGACGACAGCAATGCAGCAACTGTTTTATCCTTAAGTTTATCAAGATCTTGGCTGTACGTGTTGTCTAGAATGCGTACAAGCAACCGGTTTAATTCGAATAACTATTGCAATTCGACCATTAGAATCAGGTTAGAAATCCAACTTAATTTGCATATTGAGATAACGAAGATTGCTAGAATACAACATGTCGCATTGATGTGTTTCGTATCAAGCGTTCGTTCTCAAATTCCATCTTGAAACGATCAGCATGAACGGTTAAACGTGATCTCTATATTTATATTAAAATGTTGTTGAAAATTAAATTTTGTTTATTTTTTAAAATATATATTTTACTATTGAAAAATAAAATTTTACCTTTAATGAAATTTCAATATAAAAAACAATATAAATAGTCCAGATTTGTTTAAAATTAGAAATTTGAGAACGGATACATTGTATTATTGTAGGGACACATCCACACATGCAACGCATTGTATTTTAGCAATCCTATGAGACAATTGAACTTATATTTTGAAACATTACAAGTGATATGTTCACATTTGAGTCCAATACAGTCAGTGACTCCACTGTTATTGTAGAGATAACAATCGAGTTCAATTTTCGCTAGACGTCCAAAGTGAAGAAACTATATTTCTTATGGTGGGCTATACCTCCCTAAATAAATAAATAGTCTTGTTTCAAAAAAATAAAAACAAATATTATATTGAATTAATGTGATCCTCAAAATGAATTATGCAGAGACTTATGTAATGTGTTTATCTTCTTTTTTGATGGCTACGGGCTGCTGTTCGAGAGAACTAAATAAATACTTTTATATATGCCAACGAGAATCCCCGTTAGCTATCATAGTTTGCAGCGACAGTGAAGTTATGGCACACGATATCAACCATTTGATCAGAATTGAACACACGAATAATGTACCCTTTTTTTTTATTGGAAGAAATTTATTCAACATTTATATGACGAATTAATAATTTAATATCAAGGATCGAGTGCTACAATTTGTAATTACTGCCAGCACATAACAACGTTTAGAATGTGAATTCATAGCTACAAACATTAATTGAAAAAAAAGAAAAGTAATAAAAATTGAGCAAGTACAACAATACATTCGGAATCTCCAGATCATACATTTTAGTATCGTACGATACGCGCAACGTATCGTACAGTTCGGTACGAGTCAAAGCCTTATCGAGACGAACCGTAGCTGTGTATCGATGGCGATTGGAATCGATGGACTCGCGAACGATACAGTCGCGATTCGCGTATCTTATCGAGACGGACGATACGAACGATACTCTATCGGCCAATCAAAACGCTTCCTTCTCAGCGACGATTTAGTTTTCCCATTAAAATATTAACTTTCCTTTTTATTTCGCGCGCAAGAGAGGAAATACAGTCACGAAATTAGACCTAGGAGAGAGAATTTGAGAGAAAAGTTGAAGTCGTGAGAAGAAAAAGAGAAGATCGTGTGCCATACTCCATCGCCTCCCTCTCCTAACTCACAGGTATCCCTTTTTATCATTTTTTGCGCCTTTTTGTTGTTGAGTTCTTATCAGATCTCCATCTGTCACTGAGAGTCTGAGACACTGACTCAAACTTGCTACTTACTTTATGCTTTATCTATGCTATGAATCTATGATCTATCTGACTATCTCTCAAAATTTGCTCCATCTGTCACAGTTGAAAATCAAGAAATTGTTAAATAGTTAAACAATTAAACAAAGTAACAAACATATAAATTCTATTAAACTATTTTCTTTCAAATTTGTTAACTTGGAGCAAAATTGGCACTGTTCAATTGTACAGAAATTGGTAGAAGGAAAGGAACATCACAAAAAGATGTTTGCTGGTCTCATTTTGCTGGAACATCCTTAATGTTTGATAAATTGATAGTTGATAGGTCATAGTTTTAAGTGTTTAATCATTTAAATAGCTTATTTTTTTCCTTTTGGAAGTTGATATATCCAGAATTCCAGATTGCAGTAGCTTATTTTGTTATGGTTAAACAGTTAGTTACTTAGTTAAACTTAAAAGATGTCTTACTTTTGTTATATTATGCTATTCAGGTTGATTTACAATGAAATTTATCACATATATATTATAACAAGTTATTATATCCTATTGTAAGAGTAACTTAGCGTATCTTTGACGATTCGTTACGATACACGATTCACGGTTCGATACTAAATTCATCGATACACGATACACTTTACGATTCTAAAAGTATGCTCCAGATAGTAATATTCACATGCATGCATTGGTCTATTTTTTTCCCGCTATATTAAAGGGCCATTTCTTACAAAAAGCCAATGTTGCAATCTATCTATTGGACCACTGTTATCGCAACCATATCCTTATGCAGTATTCAGGTGGAGCGTTGCCCGTATTAGTGAGGAAAATTGTTTTTCTTTTCAATTTTAAGGAAATTATTGAATTTTTATATAAAATTAATTAAAGCATATATTTTAAGTATTAAAATACATATTCAATCATCATATATATTCAATAATTTATATCTAATTTAAATTAATATAATACTTTTTATATAGAAAAAAATTATGCATTTAACATTTTACTGATTGCAGATATGGGAAATATACTGTACACGTAAATCTAGGGAGTTGGAGATGAGAAAATGTCCTAGCGAACTTTTTTTTAATATAATATAGAAGATATTTCATTTAATATACTATCATTAAAATTATTTTTTTAAAATTAATGACTATCGGTTAAAATAAACGCTAAATTATATATTCTTTCTATAAATTTAAGGTTAGTGCTTACATCAGACATTTTTAAATTAAATTTTAACTAACAAAACTGCGAATTCTCACTGTTCGTTTTGTCAATTTAAGATTAAAATCTGGTGTTGTAGTGAATAGTTTGTGTAATTTAATATTGGTCTTTATGGCCAATTAGTTATCTCTCAAGGTAAATATTAAAAAGATGCATCAGGGATCAGGAATGCCATTGCGTGTATTTGAAATAAACTAACGCGATTATCTAATTAGCTATCTTTGGAAGGAATTAATGGTAACAATTTTTGATAATTTACATTGAATATATCTAATTAGCAATTTAAGAATAATATTTCTCAAATAGACCAATTAATTATATATATAGTGGCATAAAACTAATTAGCAAAGTCTTTCCATTTAATTGCTCTCGTAATTCTGACACATCAACTTGGCCTTATTGATTCTTGTTTATTTTTTTTTAATAAACTTGTTGATTCTTATTAAGAAAATTATTATTCTGAATTTAAAATATCTGAAATATCAAATATTAAAAAGTTTGTGTAAAACTATAAATTATTGTCCGGAACTCCGGATAAATTTTTGTTTGGAATTCGTACGTCCACCAATAAACCTAACTCTAATGAAACTTGCGAGTGGATCTAGCAAACATGCCCATCGTGTTCAAATTTTTATGAAAATATGTCACATATCTATATGAAAAATAGAGCTTTCTGTGCACCGCGAATTTTTTAAGAGATATTTTGTAAATTAACAAATTTAATTTAACCAATCTAATCTACATATTGAAATTTCATAAAAAAAAAATCAAATTTTACACTTTTTTTAAATTTAATTACTATTTTTTTCAATTTTTTTTAAAACATGTCATTTTTGAAATATTGTAAATAGTATAACATTAAAAAATGACATATTTTAAAAAATTCGAAAAAAATAGTAATAAAATCTAAAAAATTGTAAAATTTGATTTGCTATGAGATTTCAATATGTAGATGAGATTTGTTAAATTAGATTTGTCAATTTATAAAAATGCTCCCGAAAAAATCCGCGGTGCATAGAAATCCATATGCACTATGGTGCATATTAAACTTTCTCTAATTATATATAGTTTTAGACCGAACTTTTATCTAAATAATAACTAAAAACCTTTGATTTTATTTGATTAGTGTGTATTTGTAGAAATTTGGTACTACTTGAGTTTCATTTAGATTTGTAAGAATTTGGACCCAAGTCGCAGCGAAAACAGTGCATTTCGGCACGAAACGACACAAGAACCATGGTCCAGAAGACCCTGTGCGACCGCACCACCTCACTTCGGACTCATTTCGTGCGAATCTGACTCAAATCTGGTCTAGCGACTTGTTGGAATTGTGTTCTAAAAGTTATCTTATAGTGATTACTTTTATATGTTATATTTATGAATTGGATGTAATTACATTTTATTCCATGAGTTTATATTCGTATTTAGAAGTGTTCAAGAAGATGATCTTGGTCTTGAACTGCAGAACTCTAAATAAAATGAATATATCTCTCTAAAATGTTCACAGGTCTTAGATATTAGCAGGAACACTAATATGCCATACAAGACTGTCGTGTTGATTAAAAGTACGTTGTAGTTCTGTGAACGTTGATAAAGGATTATCATATAATAGCACGAGTATATGAAAAGTTTCATATATTGAACAGAACTAATTGATAAAAATATTATATGAATTGTGTTTGTGTCATTAATATTTTTTATCGTGTCATTAATTCTAAGATTGATATGATATATTTTCACATAAGGAATATGCAACGTGATTATTATTTAAAACCATTTGAAACTTGTGGTGATAAAAGTAATAGTTATTTGTATATAACTTGTGTAGGAGGGAAATATATATGTCAATAGCTAATTGTCACTCATGAATTGAGGAATGATATTATAAAGGGCCCCTTGGTAAAGTTAGATTATAAATGTATCCAATATAACTGAAGTGCAGTTATAATTATATAATCCTACTTATTGGAAAGCAAGAAAAGATTATAATACGAAGATGACACAGTCCTACTTTGTACAATAATCATAATATCATATGGCAAGGAATAGATACAAATAATGTTAATAACATTACTAGAAGGATCGTGTTTCATAAAAGAATTTGCTAAATTTTTATATTATTTGGGTAGCTGTAATGTATGCAAGAGTACCGCTTACGGTTTATGAAATAAATTATTTTATTACATTGCCAACATAATATAGATACTCAATATAGGTCACACTAACTGAATGGAAAACAAGACATATATTTTCTATGTACAAGGTTTCATGTTGCAAGAAATAAAGTACAAATAGAAAATTATATCACATGACGTGATTAACTAGCAAGGAATAAATTTATTGATATGTGGATATTATAAGGATAATATATGTTTCACATACTATAAAAATATATGAATTTTATTATAGAGTGCATAAATTCATTTAAAGTCCAAGTCCAATTATTTTAACAAATGAAGAGAGAAACAAGACTTTAAATTCGGATCAGAATTTGAGCCAATTTTAAACTGAAAATTAGTATAGCAAATGATAACCAAATTAGACAAATGATATATGAAAATTGTTGCCCTGGAAGTGTAGAATCCAATAGTTCAAGTTTTTCATGTCGTTTAGAGTTTCTTACAAAGAGTTATCTATGTTTTAGTGCTGCAACGTCAGAAATTAAAGTGTTGTTTTAATTTGTGGTTAGTGGCTTTAAATGCTATACAAATTTGAAAGGTTTATTCTGATATTTCAAAGGTAAAACAGATCAAATTTTTTTAATACAAGTAAGTCTTCATGTGTTGAAGTTTTATTTTTCTTTTACTCTAAATATTTGTTAAAATATTCTACCGATTAAGCAATCAATCAAGATACGGGTGGCAGAATTAGGTGTTGACGGAGAGTTCGCTAGCACGGATTAACTGTCATTCTTGTTTCGGATTCAAAGTGAACCGAAGAGGAATAGAGCTTCGTTAGAGACTATAGGTATGGTTCAAGAATCCTTCTTGTAGGAATATATGTGTGATTGTGATTCAAATATAATATATGAAAGTTGATCGGGCTCGTAAACCTCATCATTTGACCCAAAGCACTTCCTTTTCTAGTCCAGAAGTTGATCGGACTTCAGAAGGGGCATCTTGTCTTTCTTTTGACTTAGTTTAGAATGGAGATTGTATCTTTTTTTTATGTTGTTTGCTTGTTTTACCATTATGTTAGACTAAATTTAGATATTATCTAGGAAAATTGTGGAGACGAAGGTTAGGTTTGTTGGATTGATGTGGTATTTGATTTCTCTTGTGTATTATTTGCTTGGTTGTTGAATGAATATGCTTGTTTGTGTTTAATTACTCACACCATGGCCTACCTGATTGGTTGTTCATACAAACTTTCTAAAACATATAAAGGAGGTTCATGGCTAAAGGGAAAGATATAAGAGTCAGATTGACCCTCTTTTTAGGTGAATGGACACACCTAACTTAGACTAAAGGTGTAGATTGTTTAATTGAACCAAATAGATAACCAAGGTAGGTTAAAAGCCGAGATGTGACCAACTTAAGCCCCAATAGGGACAAGTTTCTATTTAGGCGAGAGTCTAGTGGATGACTTTGTGAATCAACAAATACACTTAGGATGGTTAAGCCAACATAACGAGAGTTGAGGATTAATTGACTAGGTTCCACACCAAATATTGTGACCAACACGCGAGAGGTGAGGTTCAATAGTTAAGGTACGGCTAGACCTATCCCATACAAAATAGAAATCAATGTATTGCATAAATTCGACACTAACCATGGGCTGTGCGGTCGCACAGGTCTCTCTAGCCTACACATGTCAATGTTTTGGCACGAGAGTGACAAGCATTGACAACACATGACCTAATCAAGATTGAAACTGAATCCTAGAACATTTTTATACCAAATTGCAACTAAATTACCAACAAAAATAACTTGTTCATTTCTTGTTTGTTGTTAGTATTTACTTTTAGTAATTGTTAAGCCAAGTTAGTTATTTTTTTTAATTGCTAGATTTAGACTTTTTGAAATTGTGAGCCTAGTAATTGTGTATCCGTCCTTGTGGATTCGACCCCAATTGTACCAACGATTTACCGTGTGCTTGCGGTTAATTTAGGACACTTTTGGATATTAGCTTCCCACACATCAGAAAACTACGGTATAAAGTGGAGCCATATAATTAACATAGTAACATTTCAACTCTCATTTATAAAATCCCAAATATTTTATATTTCTTCATATGATTATTTTTTATTTTTTTTTGACAGTCGCCGGTAGGCACTATGATTATTGTTGTATTGATTTATGTCTCTCTTGCTGTGATTGGTTGAGAATGAACAAAAAAAAATAATAACCATGATAAAAATCATGATCTACAATAAATCAAAATTCAGTTTGCATTTATTTCTTACTATTTATTCTGTCTTGTGTATTTTAAATTCCAGCATCTCTCTTCATTTTGGTCTAAATGAAGAGCTTAACTTTTTCATTTTGAGATTACATCTACACCACTAATCAATCCAAACTACAATAATCAATGATCCATATTGCATATAATAAGATTCTAGATGCATCTTTGGATTCAAAATTTCTTACTGGTTTAGGATTGATGCTTTTATAATTACAGTAAGGATAAGAATATTTTTTTGAAATAAAAATAGAGGTCAAACCCCTACCTTTTGATTAAAATAAAAAGTAATTTAGTACAAGTTGCTTTAGCCAGTAGCTAAAGACTTTGAAGGAAAAAATAAAAAGAAAAAATATTGCTAAAAACTAGAAGTTCTCAGTGGCAACCAGTCTGTAAGAACTTCTGAAACAAGTAAAACGGAGATTTGTTAGAGCTTCTAAAAATTTTAGCACATCTTTCTCTCCACAGATAAAAGACGATAACAACATAGAGATCTTTGATAGAACTTTGAGCAAATTTAAACGTGAGTATAGAGGAGTGCAAATTGATCTGTTGTATCTCAATGCCAATAGCATTAGACACTTCACCAAAAAGAGTCTTGAAAAAGAGGCACTCATTGAACATATGAAACACCGTCTCTTCGACACTTCTACACAAAGAACATCTGTTTGAAAGAGACAAGCCTCTTTTTTGCAGTGTGTCCAATGTTGATATTCTATTTAGCAACATTTGCCACAAGAAGACTTTAAATATCGGAGGAATCTTTAACTTCCAAATTTTTGAAAGATGTAAATTTCAGAAGGATACAATTTTAGAAAAATGTAAACTGATTTAGTTGAAAAATTCTCATTTTCATCCGGTAATTTCCATCGAAACCTATCTATCTGCCCCGACATTAAAGACATCAATACTCTTGTGATCAAAGAGAGCATCTCAGTTAACTGTTGTTCAGCCTGAAAGAAAGTTTGTAACAGTTGGAAAACAAAATTCTAGCATTCGGTAAAGCTCTAGCAAAGTTTTGTACCGAAATGTCTTGATCAATCACAAAAGAAAACAAAATAGGAAAATTGTATTTGAGAAATTGGAACCCTCAGTTGTGATGCCAAAAAAATTTTGTGGACCCATCGCCAATCTGTATGTGCGCACCCACTGAAAATACATGAATATAATCCTTCAAAATCACCGTCAACTTGCTTGCCAAAGGATATGAAGAAAGAATCTGATTTTGAACATTAAGTGCCAAAGATGTCCATAAGGAACGCTTATTAGATAACCATCTCCAGTAAGGATAAGAATATTGATAGGGATACCAAAAAAAAAAAAAGTTAAATCTCTAGTAATGTACAAGCTTGGAGGCATTTTACTTTAGTGGATTGTGTGAAAAGTCATTCCCGACAAGAAAAAAAGGCAAAAATAAAATTAAAGTATTATTCTTGGCGTTTAATCGTCAGTCATCGGGTCAGCCACTCTGGTTTCGGGACCGCGCCATTATTGTACTTTGTTATTTTCCTTTTAGTAGTGTAAAACAGGTGTTTCTAAGTTTGCTACTGATTGCCAAACTCCAAAAACATTAGATCTTTGTTCGATATATACTTCTTTATATGTTCTCTCTGTACGCTCCTCAAATAGTCATGCGCGTGACAAGTGCAAAGAAATGAAAGCATAAAGTTTAGTTTTTTAAATTAAATAGTTCATAGTATGTATGACAATATATATTTTCATGATTATAAAGATACATTTGATGGTAAAGAAGAGCTAAATTATAGTGAAATAATTTCTTATATTAAGTTAATACTAAATCAACGTAATTTATTTTTATTTCGTAGAACCTACGAATATGAGGGTGACACATGCAAGTTATTTCATCTCAAACGGTCACGTAAGTTATACCTCTTCTTTTAAATGACTTTTGTCAAGTTACAAACTTACAATGTTATTCTCACATTTAGCAACATAAGCGGAAAATAGAGGGTTTATTCCTCGGAATTGCTTACCATGAGTGTCATTCCCATTAGGGGTGTCTAACGTTTACAACGGCAACGGAATGGCTCATTCCGTTTGCCGTTCCGTTTCAATAAACGGTATGCTATTTCATTCTGTATTCCGTTCTGTTTCAGTAAACGGTATGCCATTTCATTCCGTTATTCGTTTCGGTTGGACGGAATGGGACGGAACAACGTATATTTACACTGTAAACGTATGTATTTGTCGAAACGGAAGCGAAATGATTCGTTCCGTTTACCGTTCCGTTTCAACAACGGTATGCCATATTATTCTGTTTATCGTTCCGCTTCTGGAAACGAAATACAAATTCGTACCGTTATCTGTTCCGTTCCGTCGGAACGGAACGGAAAACGTTGAAACGGTATATAGTTGACAGCCATAATTCCCATCATCCTCCCGATAACATGTTTTCTTATTTTCATTTTCGACCCTACGTCATTTTCCATCCTTTTCGTTTCAGTCTTTAACTCCCATCCAGTGCGCACGCTTCTGGCGCCATGTTTCGCTTCCCATTTCACCTCATGGAGACCCCACACATACAAAATCAGGACAATTACAAATATAAACAAGAACAATTAGTATAAAATTAAGACAATTAGCATAAAAAAACCACGACAATTTAAGAAATTTTCCCAAATAATTCGTATAAAAATCAGGACAATTACTATACAAAACTAGAGCAATTAGTATATAAAACTAAAACAATTAAATTTTGAGTAATTCTAGAATAAAACATATAGCACGTCAAACACGATCCAAACGCCGACCATTAAAATTTCAAACAGTCAATCCAAACTGGTCAATATGATCTCTATATAAAAATATCCTTGGAAATCAAATATTATATATTATTTTCAATTTTTTAATCTATTTTTTTTTATTTTCAAAATTGGAGCGACCCGCCCCGAGTTCCCACGTCTGCTTTTATATATCCGCCCGCAACCCGGCCAACACAACTATTCTAAAACAATAGTAAGAAATTATGAAAAAAATATAAAATTTGATCTACTTAAATATATTATAATGTAGAACAATTTGAGCGATTTGGATCGATTATTCTAATCTTAAAAATTAAAATTTTATCGTATTGAACAAATGTATGCGTCCTATATGTTCTACACTAGCTAGCCAGACACTCCCTTAAATTTTTACCCAAACAATAATACTAACTAATATTGGAAAAATTCACATAAATAGCAAAAGTTTCTTTTATAGCTGCAAGATATTATTATTATTTGTTCATGGGCATACAAAGTGGCAAAACTTCTGGTCCCGCATGAATTAATTACTTTTCTGCATTGCCAGTCGATCGATCAAAACGTCCAGTTCGAATTATGTAGAATACAATTATTACGCAAACAATACAACTCTTGGGTGGCAACTGAAGAGAGAGATACTCTGCAATTCAAAATAATTAAGGTCCCACATTATCATACCTAGCGACTCACCACCTTAATCTTACTCTGCAGCTAACCACACGTTCCTTTGATCCTTTCATGTATAAAGTCATGCAGATCTTTAAGACGGAGGGCGGGAGGGAGAGATATATTGAGCAAGAGCTAACAATTTGGCGATTAAGAAAAGATGGCGATGTTGTTCATTGTTGTAGCTGTGCTTCTACAACAGATTTTACTAGTGGCAGCTGCACCATCAGTTATCATAGTAGGGGCAGGGTTTTCAGGTGGCCTGCCTAGCTAGTATACACATATTAACATATACACACACACGCACCTCCTAAATAGTATAAACCAATATACTAGATCTTATACTAATCTGTTAAACTAATCCCATTGATCTCTTAGGAATATCTGCTGCAAAGACACTTTCAGATGCTGGAATCAAAGATTTTCTGATCTTGGAGGCAACTGACCATATTGGTGGCCGCATCCGGCAGCAAAACTTTGCCGGCATAAATATAGAGATTGGCGCCAACTGGGTTGAAGGCGTCAATGGCGGTCAACTCAACCCTATATGGGAAATGGCGAACAAGATCCAACTCCGCAACTTCTACTCCGACTACTCCAACCTTTCAGCAAACACTTACAAACAAGGGTAGTCCTCCGTATATATCCTATAACTAATTATATGGCTGCACTTTTAGTTTTACATGCAACGTTTGGTTTATTTGATTTTCCTTAATATGTAATCTCTTTCTTTTTTTATAGTGGTGGCCTCTACGACGCGTCAGAAGTGCAGAACTCAATTGATGTGGCGGATGGTGTTAACGAGGATGGTGAAAAATTGTCGCAATCTTTACCATCAAGTGGTCGTCAGGATATCTCCATTCTAACAATGCAGCGCCTTAAAAACCAGTAAATAATTAAACTAATAGTGTTCTGAATATCCCAAAAGAAATACATTTGGAAAATGTTTTGTTAAAGATCTCACGCATGTGTGGCCAACGAGACTAAAACTTATTGTAGGTATCGGTTTTAGTGAAAAATAATAAAATATAATTACATATGAATAAACAAAATTTGCTATCTTTTTAATTTGGAAAATATTGTTGTTGTACGTGAAAAACTGATTCATAACATAATATCAAACAATAAATTCTTCATGTTGAAAGCTATTGATTTCACGTACAATCAATCTTCGTCTGCATATGATTTTTTCATGCAGGGGCGGGAATTCCAAATAGGAAGTCAGAGAATTATAATATGAATTTTTTACAATTTTTTGGGGAACAATCTAAGAGATTTTTCAAAATTTTTAAGGGATTGGCATTGAATCTTTTTAAAAATCCAAGGGTCTTATTGAAATATTCAGGGGGCAACCCTTTCAGCCATATTTGGCGCCGCCTCTGTTTTTATGATACTTCCTGTATTAATTAGATAATGTGTAATTTAAGACCGTGCCTTCTATATATCATTATTATATCTATAATGAAAATATAAATCCATTTTATGCATGGCAGTGTTCCTTCAACACCACTGGACATGGTGATAGACTACTATAACTTCGACTATGAATTCGCCGAGCCACCCCGTGTGACTAGTCTTCAAAACACTGTTCCATTGGCTACGTTTGCTAACTTCGGTGAAGACGTGTATTTTGTGGCAGATCAACGTGGTTACCAGAGTGTAGTTTACTATGTGGCAAAACAGTTTCTCAAGTCTGACAAAACTGGTGCTATCACAGATTCTCGTCTCATGCTTAACAAGGTTACTAACTCTTACCAAAGATATATTTAACTGGTTTTATAAATTAGTATCGTCTCTCTTGTGGCTATAATGACCGGTACGTGTGAATATATATGAATGAATTACCATCAGGCAAAACAGTGAGCTTAGGTTAGATAAAATGGCCGAATTTCTCATTAGTATTTTTGATGCTTGGCTTGGAGTAATACACTTTGTTGAGTTTGTTCAGTAGCTATTTCATTTTTCATTTGAATGTAATGTGTAAAATATTGCAATGCATATGAATTTTCATAATTTTGTATGTCCTTGAAAGAAAATTGCCACAGCCATTCCTACAACATCAAATTCAAAGTTCTTATATTATTTACAATTGACCTACTTAATTTGAAAGCCACTTTTAGCAATTATATAGCTGTAACTTTATGAACTTCAAAATGAATTAATCAACAGGAAAATTCAACTGTAGGTGGTTCGGGAAATTCGGTATTCAGCACAAGGTGTTACAGTCGTAACGGAAGATGGATCTGTTTATAATGCAGATTATGTTATGGTGTCAGCTAGCATTGGAGTTCTCCAAACAAAGCTAATCAAATTTACACCAGATTTACCAGTAAATGTTTTAAGTTAAAGTGATTTTCTCCTTAAAAATTTAATCTTCCACTTTCAGTTCTTGTTGACTGAATTTTACCTTTTGATTATCTATTGTTGCGCAGAAATGGAAAATACTTGCAATGTATGAATTTGACATGGCTGTGTATACCAAAATCTTTGTGAAGTTCCCTACCAAATTCTGGCCAGAAGGTAACGGCACACAATTTTTCCTTTATGCAAACGAAAGGCGGGGATACTACGGAATTTGGCAGGTAAGACAAACTTGACTAAGAAAATACTTGTTTCTTCTTAAAATCTATATTTATAGTTCCAGTTTTCAACATCATTTTGTGTTGAGTAGAGGCGAGGCGCTATGATGAAACTTGCTTCTTTATTATCACTCAAAATATCGTTACAACATCTACTTCTCAACTATTATACCTCCAAAATTACAACTCTATCTCTCAACTATTTCTACACCTCCTATCTACTATACTCTATCTTTTACAAGTGGATTTGATTATGCTTTTCTTGACTTAGCTTGGATTGCCTTTGCTTGAATACAAACTCATGGCACAACATCCTATTTATACCCTTCAAAATCGGTTATGGAGATGTCTAGAAATTACATTAGATTTCTAACTTAGATTAGGCTACTTGTTTCTAGAATTAATTTGAGCAAACAAAGGCCGGCGTAGTGCATACAAGAAAATTCTAGATTTTGAATATTGGGCTTTTGGGCCCATGTTGCAATCTCATCATTTTGTATATACTCTGGCATTTAAATTAAAGGGATATATGTAGAAGATAAATACACAACTTGAATATGACTTCTACTCGTATATTTACCTCCTTTTCTTAATTTGCCTTTCCTATGGTTTTGTGTTTGCACAAAACTACTTATAAATCTTATTACTTACAAGAGAGACAAGTCCCAATTTGTATAATTCAACATTGGTTGAATCTAAATTGCATCATGGAATCATTAATTGGAATTAAGAGAACAAATGGGATTTCTAAGAAAGAAATAGAAAGAAAAACAAACTGCAGGGGCTTAAGTTAAGAAAATAGTACAGAACAATCTAAAATTCAGTTACTTAAATGTGAATTTGTGACTTCTATAACATGCAGAGTTTCGAGAGAGAGTATCCCGGTTCCAATGTCCTTCTAGTTACAGTGACAGATGAGGAATCGAGACGAATCGAGCAGCAATCAGATGAGGACACAAAAGCCGAAATAATGCAAGTACTAAAGGAAATGTTTGGTAAAAGCATACCAGATGCAACCGACATTCTTGTTCCAAGATGGTGGTCTAACAGGTTCTTCAAGGGAACTTTCTCTAACTGGCCTATTGGAGTAAACCGTTATGAGTTTGACCAAATCAGGGTACGAACTATTTCAGCAAAATCGTATTAGACATTGAGTTAAATTTTTGCGTACATCTCCTGAAGTTTTATCAGTATATGATTGCTTCAATTTATGATAAAAACATGCAATTTGGAAAATTTCACGTACAAAGTCTATTAGAATTAGAACCAGAAAAGTGTTGTTTAATACAACCCTCACAAAAAATAATTATAAACCAGAACAATATATTTTAAGTAGTTAATAAATTAAAAATATTTTGAGTAAACAAAGTACATGGCTTAAGAAAATAGATTAGGAAAAATTATATATGAAAGCAGAATCTGTGGTATCTGGAGGCTGACACAATTTCCTTTTGTTACCTTACTAGGCACCTGTTGGAAGGGTTTATTTTACAGGAGAGCACACAAGCGAACATTACAATGGTTATGTTCACGGAGCATACCTAGCAGGTAATTAACTTCTCCAAGCTCAATCTATAGGGCACGTAAATATATATATGGCACTACAGCTTTCTGTTAACTAGATTTTCTAAGCGTCTTGTTATATCTGCTAGGTATTGATTCTGCGAATATGCTAATTAAATGCATGAAGAAGGGTATGTGCAGGTTTGATATCAAGCCGAAGGATGCATGATCAAAACAAGGTAACTTCTATAAACTAATATATTCTTCATGTAATTACTGTATATAATATTGATATATATCCATATTTACTTCTACTATTCTACATATACATACATGTTAACAAAAGCAGAACCCTTTTTGGTGCTACAAAAATATAAATTCTAACCATTGCATACTTTGATGAACATGCATATCAACCTTTCTAATAGGAAACCTAAAGAATAAGGTGATTGATGTCGTAGATGCAATAAGGAGGCCCCATCATGTAGCTGTAGGTCCCGTACCTTTTGTTAAGTTGAAGAAATGAGGATTTATTATTGACTTGCATTTGAATTTGTCTGTTGTGTTTTAGAACCAGTACTTTTCTTATGTAGACGTGGATTTCCCCCCCATAATTGGCGTTATAATTGTGTATCCTTCAATTCATTTATGAAGCACTGTTGGCATATATTTGGTTATTACTTGTTACTGCCATACTGGTTAAGCCACACTCTTTTTGGCTGCGTGAGGTTAAAATTCCAATCATAGATTACAAAATTGCTTTTTTAGCTTGACACTTCCGAAACAGGGTTACTAATGAACATAATTTGACATTTGGGTCTTCTACCTCATAAATAATTAAAATAGAAAAGCATTTACTTTTCCCTTAATTAATTCATGCACATTTTATACCTCGTGACACAACATCAAGCTCGGCATTTGTCGATGCGGATTTAAGTGGTGGACACATTTCATTGAACCGAAAAGCAGAAACCGAATATTTTCTTAAGAGGGGTCCAATGCGAATTTACAGATTTCATATAACCGATCCGAACTTGTTCAGATTAAGATTGACTTTAATATATCATCATAACAATTAAGATTGACTTTAAAATATTATCATAATGTTCAGGGCCAACTTGTTTTATTTCTTTTTGTAATTTATAATTTATTTTTGTATCCAATTTTTGATGGAAAAAATGGTTATGACTACCATCCTGAACGAGTAAAGATGTTTGTAGAGTTCGGGCCCTTTTTTTCCGACATCTTCAACACAATTTGCCATGTAACAGGAAACACTGTTTTCCCAAATGCCTGACCCCCACTTTTCTCAGGCAAATCGCCTCATCAATCCATCATAAACCCCCACTTTTCAGACCCTCGTCTCTCCGCCAGTCATGGCATACTATCTATCCTTTTCCTCTCCATAAATATCACTTCATTAACTACCCCCTGGGAACAATGACCCGAAACATAGGATGGCTGCCTAACGCCCTAACCAAACTGCGGTACGTTCTAGCTCATGTGTTTTTTGCTGCTCGGAAGCTGTTCGATGAAATGCCTAAAAGAGATGTGGTTCTGTAAAGCTCACTAATATGCTCCCTCCCTCCCACCGAGCACCACTTAACCTGTTTAAGCTACTCCTAGTTCTGCATTTACTGTCTTCCTCTTATTGGGTGCTCATTTGCTTCTCCTTTACTGCTCTGATATCTTCCTTTCATTAATTGTTTTTTTCTCTCTTTATCTATCTTTGATCTCTACTTTGACCTTTTGATTTTCCCAACTATGACTTTCTCCTATTACTCCCCTACTTTATACATTCGTATAGGATAAATCCTTATCCCTCTACCTTTGTATCCCAATCCGACCACTCCATCTATGGTGCTACAGCTAGGGCAATTTTGTACGGTGGTGCCAACCACCCAAAAACCCACTTGGATAATTAATACAGTTTCACATTTTGGGCACTCTGAGGGACCTGACCAGAAGAAAGTTCTATCACAGATATTCTCTACTTGTCATGACCATATTTTTAGAATCGTAAAATGTATCGTGTATCGATGGATTTAGTATCGAACCGTGTATCGTGTATCGTAACGAATCGTCAAAGATACACTAAACTATCCATGAAATTAAGTAGAATAATTAGTTAGAACATATATTGGAAGATTTTTCATTAAAAAGAAGATTTAGTAAAGCACTATATCATTATTATAATCATTTATCCATCTAGACATCATTAGGTGTAGTCTATGACTATTGGTTATTACTTATTACTATATAATCTATCTAATTATTTTTTAGTAACATCATATGAATAAATTATAAAATTAGATTATAAATTATTGTATTTTTATTATCATTATTATATTATATTTACTATATAAAATATAAAAATTGTAGTTATTCATTATGTTGTACTTGTATAATATTATATTATTATAATGTTCATATTCATTATTAATTATTATATTGTTTATAAAATATTATACTATATAATATATAAATTATAATTATCATAATCATTATATTATATTATTATTATTATTATTATTATTATTATTATTATACTATATAATGGAAATTATACGGAAAAGAGAAACACAGGATAAAGCCCACTTGAGCCCATTTCATGTCAAGGGTCCCACATGTCGGTTTCTTCTCTTTCCTTTTCCCATTCACATTTTACCATCTCTGGCGCACGATTAGTCGGCACGAACAAAGGACGAAGAAATATTTTATTAAAAAAGTTGAACGCCGCTGTGCATCTTGCGCTCTGATTGGTCGATAGCGTATCGCTCGTACGCATCGATACGCGAATCGCACGCATCGATACGCGAATCGCACGCCGTCGCGCTCACGATTCCAACGAAACCAAGGGTCGGCGATACAGAGGCACGGTTCGTCTCGATTGGCCTTTGACTCGTACCGCTACGTACGATTCGCTACGTGAATCGTACGATACTAAAAAGTATGGTCATGACACAACTACTCCATGCGTACTAGCGTGCCCTGATATGTCTCCAGCTCAAGAAATAGCGAGTCTAAACCGTATTGAAACTCCAGCCCAAAAAATAATCCCTGAAGGCTTCTTTAATGCTGTTACAGTACTTTGGAGATGATAGCTGCGAAAGCCTTAGTAATTGCAACTTCAAATGCACAAACCAAGTAGTTGCTTAAAATCCTTCAAACTGAAAAACTATACAGAAACTCCTTTTCACCAGAAACTATCTTTACTTGGTTCTATTCCTAACCATTTGGGAAAACCTGCTTGCTCTAAAAATTGGCGGTCAAATATGAATGTGTCTGATGAAGACCTGATAGCGCAATTTGCGGCACTCAGCTCCAGTGGTGATGATGATGATGTTCGGGAGCTTATTTTACCGCAAAGTGTGGTTCAGTTAGGACCCAATTGCCTGACAGTTTTAAATAGAAAAGGATCGGATGCAAAAATGACTTTTTCTACGGCCCATTAGGCCCCAAAAGATGGACCTTATAAATGAAGAGAATGTAATAAATAGTACAACATTTCAAGAATGATCTATTTAAAAAAATTCGAAAAAAATAATAATAAAATCTAAAAAAATTATAAAAATTTACTTTGTTATAATATTTCAATATATAGATTAGATTTGTTAAATTAAATTTGTCAATTTACAAAAATATCTCTGAAAAAGTCCACGGTGCATCGAAAACTCTATGCACTATATTGCATATTAAACTTTTTCTATAAATGAAATTGAAAACGGCCCTATTTATATAACTAGTAGGCTTGCAAACACAAGCTGTTTAAACTGTTTTTTGTTTCGTTTTGTTTGGACGAAACGATTAACGAAACAACAAAATGATTTCGTTTGTTGGACGAAACGGTTAACGAAACAACGAAACAGTTTCGTCCAATTTGTAAATCATGAAAATTTCATTAATTTCGATCGTTTTTCTAGACGAAATGATTAACGAAATTAAAAATCTATTTCGTCAATGAAATGAAACGGTTAACGAAACACCCTAATTTTATCACCGTTTCGACTATTTTACAGACCTAACAACTAGTAGTCTAGTATATTTTACCATAATTTGCAAAATTAGCGAAACTTTAACAATTAGTATATTTACTGCCTTATCATTAATTTGCAAAATGTGAGAAACTTTAACAAATATTTTACCATAACCATGGTAATAAATATATCTGGAGTGAAATACTTTAGAAGAATCATGACAATAATTTTTTAGTCAACATTTTGCTCACCTTGTCAAATTCGACACTTCGAGGGTCTATCAAAAAATTTGAAAAAGAAAAAAAGGTCCTAGTCCAATGAAGAATGCCTTTGACCGTCAAGTTTTATGCGACTTATCTATACGGCTCCGTTTGAATAAGGTGTGAGAAGAAGGAAAGAAGGAAAGAAGTGGGAAGAAGTATTGGGAAGTGTGTAACTTTGTGAAGAGTTTGGATTTTTTATAATAAATTTATTCCTTATTCCCTTCTTTCCTTCTTCCCAAATGGAATTCCAACGGGAATTGGCATCCTCAGTCAAAAAAGGACTGCTTGGAGCAGTCCTTTTTATTTTTTTTATTTTTAAAAATTATAAAACTCAAATAGAAAATTCAAACCGTTGATCTTGTTAAGTTTTATCGGCGATGCGTTTCTATATAAGGTTTATAAAATTTGAAGTTAATTTGATACTAGATCAAGTGTCAACAAATGAACGAACCTGGTTTGATTAATTCTAATCCGTTCATAATTTGGTCACTTAATGAAGTATCAAATAAACTTCAAATTTTATAAAACTCATATGAAAATGCATCGCCGATAAAACTTAACAAGATCAATGATTTGGATTCTCCATTTGAATTTTATAATTTTTAAAAATTAAAAAATAAAAAGGACTTCTTCAAGCAGTTCTTTTTTGGACTGCTGAGAATGCGGTTCGATCCAAACGGAGCCTACATGTTTATGTACAACGCATCAAACTGTCAAAGCAAACTATAATATGTAGACACAAAGCTGCATTTCTACCGGCACATAAAACCAAAATATCTTCTTAAACTATATTTTTCGACTACATAGAAGTCAATATTATAACAGACATAAAATAAAAATAAAATAAAAAAAACTCACTGCGAAGAAATCAAAGCAAAACTGAAGTCTAAAGACAAGGGTGCGGGTAGAGATGAAAACGAATTGAATAGTGGTCTTCTATCCTTAGTTCTTTTAGAAATAAATATGTTTAGATACGGATATAGTTCAATGTTAAATAATATAAATACGAATCGAATATTGCTGAATATGAATATAAATACATGTATATTTCAAATATCAAAATGAAATCTATAAATTAACAAACTAATAACAATAAAAATGAATAAATAAATATTAACTTCGATGTCACGTGTCATCATACATCAAAATTTTATATTAATCTTATGTGATTAAATATAACCATCAGAATTATAAAAAAAGTAATAATTGTTTTTATTGTCATCGTATTATAATACTAGTCTAATCAAAATATTATAAATTAATAAGACAAGCTATTTAATAAAAAGTTCAATATTATCAAATCAAAAGTAGGAAAAAAAATTTCTCTACCACCCAAAACTAAAGAAATTGAGAATTTACCATCTAAAACTAAAAACTTCTGTTTTTTCCACCCTTACTTCAGATTTTTTTTTCTCAAAATACCACTTTATCCTTTTTTATAATATAAATATTAATTAAATAACAGAAACAAAATTTGATGACTATTATACTTATACAAATTAACCCATACCAGACCCAATCAATCGATCCCTTTCTCTCCTCTTCAACTCCTCTTTCTCTCGTAGATACCGATCGAGCTCTCCTCTTCCTCACTGACTCGCTCTCTCAACCCGTCACAATAAGCCTAAACCTAGATCTTGTGTCATCGCTTTCGTTATTTTATTAGTTTAATGTCATGAGTCTAGTTAAGGAGAAGAATATAATCTTGTCGTTGGGCTAGGAACAGAAATTGGGTTTAATCTTATTATCTGAAGATGGCCTGCCAAAGAAATAAAAGGAATGAAGGCCTTTGCGTTTATACATTTCCTTTAGCTTAATTTAATCTTGCAGGTTACATCTGTAATAATTAAATAGACAACAATGGTAATAAGTCGTGCAAATACTATTATATAAGATGATTTGTATCCAGAAAAGAAATCAATCAAATTCATAATCAAATTATTACAATATGTATTTCTTATTCTGTCTTCTTCCTTTTGCAATTCATCTCTTACATTTTTAATTGCATACAATAAAAAAATCTCATGGATAAGCAAGTACAAGATAACAACCTTCAATTAGAACAAATTTCAGGTTTACTCAACTAATTGCTAAAGCAAAAATCTAGTAATATTAGTACAAGTTCAGGTACAAGCACCATACAAACTACCTTGCCTCAAACTGTTGTCAGTAATCCTTTAGTGAACACACAAGCATTAATGAGCTCATCCATGCCATTCATACCCATTAAATCCAAACCTAACACCGTCAATAACATTAGCCACCACCAAGCCACTAATTCCTGAAATACCCTACAATCCAAATATATCACCTAATTCAAACTCACCTTATCAGTTCATGCATAATCCTAATTTCCAACATATCCCGATTCCAGTATTACCGTTTACACAACCAAATATGCCAAACCCTAATATGAATTATCCAAATCACCACGCCATGAACCCTAACCCATTTAGAACTACTCCACATCAGCCACAACAACCACCAAACTTACCCATACCCAGGGTTGAATTTCGTACATTTACGAGTGAGAATCCGAGGGGATGGATCTATAAATGTGAGCGGTATTTTCAACTTACTCGAATATCCGAAAACCATAAGGTATTCATTGCTTCAATGCATGCAAGTCAGCTCTGAAACGTGGGTGCAAGGTATCACAAGACCTAATATGTTGTGGGAGAAGTTTGTGCAAGAGGTTCTAAGGCGATTTGAATCCAAAACAACATTGGATTTAGTTGGAAAATTCAATAAACTGAAGCAATTAAGAGATGTAGAGAGTTATAGAAACAAGTTTGAGGAACTCAAGTTGCTACTTCTCAAGGATTCCCAATGTATGATGAATTGTATTTCATTACTAGCTACTTGAGTGGGTTGAGAGAGGATATTCGATTGAATGTGTTGAGTAGCAGACCCACAACTCTAAATGAGACCTATGAAGCCTCTATTTACCAAGAAATGCTTATTGAACATAAGAAGGAGAAAAATTTCCCAAGTGAAATCCAAACATCTACTTCTTCTGATCTCAATGCAAAGGGTAATCATAATTTCAGCACTAAACCTCATCCTACTGGTGTTAGAGTGAAAGAAGAAAAGAAATGCTATACATGTGATTTACCATGGTTCCATGGTCATAGGTGTAAAGCTAGAGCTCTCAATTTAGTCACAGGAAATGAGGAACAAGATGTTAGTGAACAATGGCCAGAGGAATCAAATACCGAAGGAGCGGAAGAGGCTGACCCAATTGAGCTCTTGTTGTCCCAACCTACAATTGACAAGGAAGAAGATGTTAGAATATCTTTACATGCCATTGGAGAAGTTAGGAATTTGGATTTGATTAGAATTAAAGGCTATGCAAATGGTGTTCATGTTGTTGCCTTGGTGGATAGTGGTAGTACTCATAGTTTTGTTGATCCAAAAATTGTGATACTGGTTATACTTGCATACAAACCAAACCATTAGAAATTACAGTAGCAAACAGAGAGAAAATGCAATGTAACTAGAAATGTGAAAGGTTCACATGGTCTATGCAAGGGGAACAATTCAAGTTTGACTTCAAGGTAATGGATCTTGGTAGACTCATATGTTGCTAGGCAGTGATTAGATAAGGAAGATAGGTCCAGTTCTGTTGGATGTGAATAAACTATCAGTAGCTATGAATAAAAGTGAAAAAAGAATAGTGTTGAATGGAATGAATGAGGAACCTAAAACGCAACACGTTGAGGGAAGGTTGAATGTGCAACATAGAGAATTGTGCATGCTGTTCTCAGACCATTGATCGAGGTATAAACCTAGGTCAAACAAAAATAACCTTGTTTACTCGACTAGACGTTCGTAGTAAAGCAAAGGTGTCGATCCCACAGAGATGGTGATGAATACTAATCCTATTTGTTCGATAAAGCTAGACAAATAAAGTTTTAGAAAAGAATTGGTGCTACAAACTAAAAGACGAAATGAAAAAGATGCAAGTGCAAGAATGAAAGTGATGAAAAACAGTTTAAAAGAATATTTTTGGAATTTTAAAGGGTTTAAAATATGATAATAAATGTGCCTTAGGGTTCGATTTCACCTAGATCTGGTCACAGAGTCACAAGACTTAGCACTGTCGTATTCAGCCTTGCTAATTCGGTCCGAATTCCGGACTGAATTCCACTGTGTAAATGTTGTGGTTTACTCTTTTGTTGATTTATTCAAGCCAAAGGTCCATCTAGCCAAACCTAACTCCCTAACCCTCCGCTTTCGCCTATTGGGTATGGTATTTGGAATGGGATCTAGTGTTAAACAACCTTCATCGAGTGCATTGCACCCCCAACTTTCGTTGTTCGGTGGACCTACTCGAGTTTACCAATGATTTTCTGCGAGATATCTAACCTAGACTTTCGCCTAACTAGAAGTGTTTACTTTTGGTTACTAACTGGTCGACTTTCGCCATTGACCTACCTCGAAATACTAGTGAAAGGTTCAGTTATTATAATGAGTTGATGTCTCAAACAAGTGCAGCCGTACACAAGCAGAGCAACACAAGTAATAATAAACACAAAACACGAGCAAATCAATAAAACTCCCAAAGGTAATTGGTTTCGTCCATCAACAAGACAAGCAAACCAAGCAAACCAAATTCTAGGCTACATCTATCCCTAAAGCAACAAAGATCTAACCTATCATGCTAATAAAATAAGATACAAACTCCATGACAAGAATAAATAAGAGAAAAGGAAGAGATACAACAATATCCAGGTTTACTCCTATTTGAATCAAGTCCGAAGCCGTGGTTGGGTTGAATCTAACGCTGTCGCGCCTAGAACTGCTCCCAAATCGCTGCCATGGTCGAGTGATGGTGGAGAGGTGGTGGAAATCCCACGCCTTTCGGCGTGAGAACGGTGCTGAGAGGTGGAAGATTGGTGGCTGCTGATGGATAATGGTGGATTTCCCTTCCTCAAACAAGAATAAACTTAATATAGACTCCTCTCTGGCCCCTTGACAGGTTGGGAACGTTTTCCCTTGATTTAGGCCGAAATTGGGGCCTTTCCATAAGAGAAAACGCCTCAGGAATACAGCTGGAAACCTTCCCTGTATAGCAATTCGGACCGAATTCCAGACAATTCGGTCCGAATTAGCTTCTCTGTAATTTTCTGTGACGCAATTCGGTCCGAATTGATGCCAATTCGGTCCGAATTCCTGTGCCAGCATTGCGCACCAATAGTATTTTGAGCATAATTTCTTCATGCGGGCTCCGATTGAGGTGATTCAAAGATCGCCGGAAAGCTTACAATGAGCTCTACAATGCTATTGCTTCCATTTAGCTATTTGATTCTCTTAAATCTACCATTTTATGCAATGATTATGCGTGATCCACCAAATTCCTACAAGACAAGTCAAATTCCACGGCAGTATCCAATCTTGCCAACAAACAGAAAAATAAGATAATATCACGGTTTTAGTCGCAATTTTGATGTAAAATCTGGCCAAAATATAAGTATAAATATGAGATATCAAATCCCCCCAAACTTAAAACTTGCTTGTCCTCAAGCAAAACTCTAAACTTAGAAGAATTGACAAGACTTAGACTTACGATCGAAATTGAAATTGGAGTTAGGAATTTAATTTAGTGCACAGTTCAGTTTGACTTTGATTCACGCTTTTCAAGAAATGCTCAATTGGGGTTCTCAAACTAGGGTTAAGTTTGTTTTGGTCTCATCCAAGCAGCTCTTGGTCCTAAGAAAATCTTGACCGAGGGTTAAGGGTCCTAGCTTCTATTCATTTAACCACAAAGCAAATCCGAGTTTATTCACCCGTTCATTCCCATGACCCGAAAGATTTTGCAAAAGAATTTTTGTCCAAGTTAGAAATCTTATAGTGAGCCCTTCTCAAAACAATTTAGAATTTCACCAATTTTTGATTCTGCAAGTCGAGTCGTGGGGCTTTGCACCCTAGAGGATTAAGTGTGTATCATCGACTTCGAGTAAGCTACTGGTACATGTCGCACCAATGGGTTTTGGTCTAGTTTTCTTTGCAATTTATTTGTTACGGTCCACTATGAGACTAGCAGGGACTACCCAATCGTCCTCGAGTGCTTTGAGGTATCGATTCCTGACAGCCCGCAACTAGCCCCACCCTCCAAGCTTTGCTACTGGCACATGTCGCGCCAGGGAGGTCGGTCTGGTTTTTACATAATTTTTGCTACTAGCTCCGCCCCCAGAGTTTATGGTTAAGTTGGTGGAAAGAAGTCTCAACGCTCCTCGTTTTCACAACTATTTAAATTTGTACAATTTGAGGTTGCTTGTTGGTGATTCAAGCGTTAAAAACAATTTTCAGCAAGACAGGGTTCACTTTACAATTTCTATGGTCAACAAAATCTTTTTCAAAAGCAAGCGATTTCACAAGTCCGTTCACTCGGCGAAAGGTTTCAGTTTTGACTAACTCATGTTCAAACGACTCTTAAGCAACCAAGTTTTAGACACCAAATACCCTCAATTTTGAAATTCTTCGGCCCATTGGTACTAGAACAAATTCAAAACATCTCAACAACGAAAGTTTTTGAAATCCAAGACAAGATTTGAGAAAAGAAAATAAACACCGAGTTTTTGCAATGAATCAGTGTCAAGAAGAGCTTAGCTATGCATAAAATCAAGTTCCCAACCCTAAAAAACAGTTTAGAAACAACCGCGACTCAGTTCAAGAAAATCAAGAAGGAATTCGGGCCTAATTAGAGGTTCTGTTGAAAAACTGAAAAGCGATTCGGACCGAATTCGTGGCTCTGTCAAAGAAAAGTTGGCAATTCGGTCCGAATTCAGCTGAATTCGGTCCGAATTGCAGGGTCTGTTTTGCAAAAAATTTTCAGAAAACAAGCGTTTTGACGGATTTTTCAAGAGAATAAGGGCTTGTTTCGTTTTTCGTGTTTTTCCTTCCCCCCCAAACTTAATAAGGCATTGTCCTCAATGCAACACAGAGAAAAATAAAAATAGGAGGGAAAAAAAAGAAACCAACCGGATCAAAGCGTGTTTCTCGACATGAGTTCAGCACTGTTTGGCATTGGGGCAGCGACAAGGCAATCGAGATACTCAACTAAGTTTCTTGTGGCATGCAACTCGTATGAGGTCGTACGTGGGTTGTGGGTGTGTTTTTTTTTTGTTGCTCAACCCGTGGTGCTCTAGTGAGAGTTGCAAGTAGGACATCCACAACGAATCAAAAAGCCTGCATATCCCACAATGAAATTCAGACCAACCATGAGAGATATTTTATTATTTTTTTTTTCTACAACAAAAAAAAATAATAAAATAGAGAAATAATAAAGTAAAATTTCTTGGGTTGCCTCCCAAGAAGCGCTTGTTTTAGGTCTCGAGCTTGACCACCTCTCAATTCCATCTTATCTTCACTTAACGTCCGTTGAAAGCATCGTAGTTCTTCCAAAAATGAATGAGCGAGATTCTTGAAAAATGCTTGGTGTTCTCCTTCGTGGTTGTGTGCATGTTGGTCCGACTATGATGCGATACTTGATTTGCGGGTTGCTACCTTTCATCGCATCGATATTCTCCAAGCATTTTTCAAGTTGAGGGCTCAAGTCGAATTTGGTGAACTTGTCATTTGTCACGTCGGATGCCTCGACTCTGAGAGGGTTATCACCATCTTTCCTCTTCTCAGATTCATCAATAACGGAGACTATTAGAGGATCCTTCAATTCCAACTCATTAGATTTCTCAATATAAGTTAATCTAAGTGGAATGAAAATTGGAGAGACATTAGGCGGAGGTGCTACATACTTTGGTTCTACAATTTTCTCTTGTTTTTCATTTGTTTCGAATTGTATGTCATCATCACTATCAATCTCATAGCAAATTGCAATTTCTTTTAGAGAACTAAAACTGTCTAATTCTTCATTACCTTGCAATGTCATTTTATCATTTTGGTCATCTTGTGATCTATATGAGGAACACAATTCGTGGGCAATTTCATTCTCAAGCATCCAAGTTTCTAGTTGTGTGGCATATTTGTCAAGGTTGCTGAACTTAGATGCTATGGAATTCATTTCTCTAACAATTTCCTCATTTAGCTTTGTTTGATAGGCCATAAAATCATAAAGGAATAATTCATCACTTGACATTTGCAAAGGTAATTGAGAACTATAAGTTTCAGAAAAGAAAGTTGACCTAGAGTCATGTCGAGACATTGATCTTTCATTATAACAAGAGAAACAAGAGTTATTAGTCAAACCAGAGTTATATGCACTGTGTGTGGGTCTTGTGCCATGGCGTTCAGCTTGCCATGTGGCCGAGTGAGAAGCCGAGTGCACACCCAAGTGCTTATTTCGTGCGACCGGTAGTGCTCTTGCACCTGCATGTCTCGTGCCATAGTGTCCTTCCCCAAGTATTGCGCTTTTTTTGTTGTTCACCACATCAACTTGATGTCTTAGTCGAGCCATAGAAAATTCGAATCTCGTCATTTCATGTGGTGCATGTTCCATTTGATAAGTGCAAGGGTCATGGTGCTCACTCCAATTGTCCTCCATATCTTGATCAAATTCCTGAAAAGAGTGAAACATGGTGACACAAGTGATTTTTTTTTATGATAAAATAAAAAAATCTAGTCTTTAGCTACTAAAATAAGAAATTAATATCATGCTACCATCCCCGGCAACGGCGCCATTTTGATCGAGGTATAAACCTAGGTCAAACAAAAATAACCTTGTTTACTCGACTAGACGTTCGTAGTAAAGCAAAGGTGTCGATCCCACAGAGATGGTGATGAATACTAATCCTATTTGTTCGATAAAGCTAGACAAATAAAGTTTTAGAAAAGAATTGGTGCTACAAACTAAAAGACGAAATGAAAAAGATGCAAGTGCAAGAATGAAAGTGATGAAAAACAGTTTAAAAGAATATTTTTGGAATTTTAAAGGGTTTAAAATATGATAATAAATGTGCCTTAGGGTTCGATTTCACCTAGATCTGGTCACAGAGTCACAAGACTTAGCACTGTCGTATTCAGCCTTGCTAATTCGGTCCGAATTTCGGACTGAATTCCACTGTGTAAATGTTGTGGTTTACTCTTTTGTTGATTTATTCAAGCCAAAGGTCCATCTAGCCAAACCTAACTCCCTAACCCTCCGCTTTCGCCTATTGGGTATGGTATTTGGAATGGGATCTAGTGTTAAACAACCTTCATCGAGTGCATTGCACCCCCAACTTTCGTTGTTCGGTGGACCTACTCGAGTTTACCAATGATTTTCTGCGAGATATCTAACCTAGACTTTCGCCTAACTAGAAGTGTTTACTTTTGGTTACTAACTGGTCAACTTTCGCCATTGACCTACCTCGAAATACTAGTGAAAGGTTCAGTTATTATAATGAGTTGATGTCTCAAACAAGTGCAGCCGTACACAAGCAGAGCAACACAAGTAATAATAAACACAAAACACGAGCAAATCAATAAAACTCCCAAAGGTAATTGGTTTCGTCCATCAACAAGACAAGCAAACCAAGCAAACCAAATTCTAGGCTACATCTATCCCTAAAGCAACAAAGATCTAACCTATCATGCTAATAAAATAAGATACAAACTCCATGACAAGAATAAATAAGAGAAAAGGAAGAGATACAACAATATCCAGGTTTACTCCTATTTGAATCAAGTCCGAAGCCGTGGTTGGGTTGAATCTAACGCTGTCGCGCCTAGAACTGCTCCCAAATCGCTGCCATGGTCGAGTGATGGTGGAGAGGTGGTGGAAATCCCACGCCTTTCGGCGTGAGAACGGTGCTGAGAGGTGGAAGATTGGTGGCTGCTGATGGATAATGGTGGATTTCCCTTCCTCAAGCAAGAATAAACTTAATATAGACTCCTCTCTGGCCCCTTGACAGGTTGGGAACGTTTTCCCTTGATTTAGGCCGAAATTGGGGCCTTTCCATAAGAGAAAACGCCTCAGAAATACAGCTGGAAACCTTCCCTGTATAGCAATTCGGACCGAATTCCAGACAATTCGGTCCGAATTAGCTTCTCTGTAATTTTCTGTGACGCAATTCGGTCCGAATTGATGCCAATTCGGTCCGAATTCCTGTGCCAGCATTGCGCACCAATAGTATTTTGAGCATAATTTCTTCATCCGGGCTCCGATTGAGGTGATTCAAAGATCGCCGGAAAGCTTACAATGAGCTCTACAATGCTATTGCTTCCATTTAGCTATTTGATTCTCTTAAATCTACCATTTTATACAATGATTATGCGTGATCCACCAAATTCCTACAAGACAAGTCAAATTCCACGGCAGTATCCAATCTTGCCAACAAACAGAAAAACAAGATAATATCACGATTTTAGTCGCAATTTTGATGTAAAGTCTGGCCAAAATATAAGTATAAATATGAGATATCAACCATCTTGCTGACGAAGAGGTGAGGAAGTGTCATAGTCAAGATTTAAGGTACTATAACTCTTTTGCTGTTTCGAAGGTGGATAGTGTTAGAAATCGACTCCTAGTACCTTCTCCTCAAAGTCAAGTTTCAACATTGGAAAGATTGTGCAACATTGAAAAGCAATTTCTGGAGTTTGATTTGGAAAAAGCTTCTCAAGGTCAAGAAGCTGCTGGAAAGGAAGGCAATATCATGAGTCTAATTAAGGAGAAGAATATAATCTTGTCGTTGGACTGGGAACATAAATTGGGCTGAATCTTATTATCTGAAGATGGGTTGCCGAAGAAATAAAAGGAATGAAAGCCTTTGCCTTTATACATTTCCTTTAGCTTAATTTAATCTTGCAGGATACAACTGCAATAATTAAATAGACAACTATGGTAATAAGTCGTGCAAATACTATTATATAAGAGGATTTGTATCTGGAAAAGAAATCAATCAAATTCATAATCAAATTATTACAATATGTATTACTTATTCTATCTCCTTCCTTTTGCAATTCATCTCTTACATTTTCAATTGCATTTGAATCAGATTTTATTCCACAAAATTACAAAAACAACAAAAATACAATTTGGGACATAACATTTAATGAACCTAGATCTCGCAGTGGACCTCTGTCGACTTGACCCCCTTTCTCTCTAAACCCACTCGTCCCCTACTTCTCCTCTGTCTGCTTGCCCATCGCACCACTCTTCTCGCACGACAAAGTCGAAGGGAACCCCTTCACTCTTTCGTCTCCTGAATTGAGAGAGCATGGTCACATCTCTGTTGCATGTTTTGTTGCAGCTCAAGGAATTATTCATGGATTGAAGGTAATATTGGACTGTCAAAATAAATCGCGAGTTGAATTGGACTGACAAGTACACTAATCTCTAGGAAAGCTTTTCGATTGCATGGAGATGGAAGAAGTCGTCACTACAACAAAAACAAAATTTTAACAATGAATAGCTATGCTCGCACATAAATGACTATGGAAGTTTTTTTTTCTGATTGAGAATGACTATGGAAGTTCGTAAGATAGAAATGAATAGCAGCACTTTTATGAATATATTTCATAGTTTATCAAAGGAAGCCTTTTGTCAAAATTATTCTAGGGAGATAAAAATGCATTTTATTTATTTTACCAATTTTCCATAAGTTATAGGAAAATTTTAGCAAGGTCGACTTAAGTGGTTAATAAATTACATGATTATCTTCAATATTAATTCCTTGTAGAAATCTTGCTTATATTTCAGTAATTTGGCACTAAAATTGTTATTATTTTTTTCTTTTATATTTTGGATATCTCTGATGTATTATTTGTGTAGTTTTTATAGAATATCATGTAAATAGCATGTGCTTTTGTTACATCTCACAAGATGATTAGCCTTGTTACTTTTTCATTTTTCTTCTATCTTTATGAAACAATATTGGCAAGCTTCTAAATCTATTCATTGCACAAATGCTTCGAAATACTTATTTCATTTGGCTTGGATATTAGAATAATCGAGCATTTCATTTTGAATACAGAATTCAAAACACTACATGAAGGTAACAACCTTGCTTAAGCAACTTAAGAGTATATCCATGAATACAGAATTCTTCCCTACGTGCCAAATAGCGAGTACATTATCAACCTTGCTTAAGCAATTTAACAAGGAACTCGTTTTGTTGCTTCCCAAGTCTAGGCCCGTAACACCTCCTTATGTGCTCTCCACTGACAGTAGCATGGCAGTGTAACTAATTTAATGAGATAGACCAGCTCCTTGCTATCATGAAAGCACAGGTGTTGATCTACACTGTGATGTCATGTTTAACTTTTGTTACCAGTGCTAGTCTCTATTTACATAACTTTCCAGACAGGTTTCTGTGCTCGGGTTCCTCCATGGATCAAGATCCTCTGGACTTCTCCAAAAAGAAGACCATTGGACTGCCTAGGATCTAAACCGTCCAATCTAAACGGACGGTTAGATTGTGGGCGGATCAATCTTCCGTCCAAACAAAAAATGTAGTATACGTATGGTCTTCATATACGCATCCTCTTCTCCTCCAACTTTTAGAGAGAGAACGAAAAAGCGACAGCCGCAGCAAAACCCTCTTCTCTACCGATCGAAGGAAATCGATCCTCCACAACTATCTCCTAGTCCGACCACCACCTCTTCTCTGCCAATGGAAGCAAATTGCGGAAACTAATCAAACCCAATCCACTAGAACCAATCGAACCAATCTGACCTCTTCATTTCTTCTTCTTTTTTGTGTAGTTTCTATTTTGTGTTGACTCACTGTTATTTTTGTATTTTGAATTTAAGAGATGCTTGTTCAATAGATGCTTATTCAATATGTCCAGTTTAAGAGGTGCTTGCTAATTGATTTTGTGTAGAAATGGATAAAAGTAATATGTTGTTTCCACTGTTTTACTTGTTAAGAGATGCTGGTATTTTGATAATGTTTGGTCTAAATTTTAAGATGCCGTATTTTGTGTTGATTGTTCAATCAATATCAATATCAATTTATAGTCACTGCTTTTTTGTGTTGCTTGTATATGGTATTTCAATTGTGTTCAGTGTGTTGCTTGTAAAAGGTATTCATTGTGATCAGTGTTTTGCTTGTACATCTCATTAGAAACTAGCAGCACCAGATATAGGATTTTTTTTAAGCTTGGGCACAATAAAATTTTTATATTAAATTAAATAGAAATAATAATAATAATAAATAATATTTTAATATAAAAATATATTCTACAATCGAATCTGATAAATGGTTTTCATACCTAGTATTTCAACCATTTATAGGTCTTAATTTCATGGTTATGTGATTTTTCTAATGTTTAACTGTTAATTTAGGTTAGAAGCTAGGTACTGCCATGGTTGCTTCATTTTGTATAGGATTTACGCGATGTGGCTACTCGACACGACATTTTGGACTGATTTCAGACTAGACCTGCGACCCACAGACCTGACCAGCGACCCACAAGGAGTCCAACGGGTAGCAGATGGTGACTGGCGATGCAGAAGCTTTTAGCGGGTCGCTAGACTTGGCAGTGGACCGTTGGAAGCTGGAAATCGACAGACAAAATAGACAGCCAGATTTGCTATCTTTCCCACTCCGTCTACGCCAAATTTAGAGCCTCTATTTGCACGATCCCACCTTTAGAGAACCGACACTGATGATTATATAAGGAGGAAGCGTCCATGCCAAAGGGGTTGGCAATTTTAGAGGAGATTTCTCAGCGAAAGGAGCACAGAATTGCACAGGTCCAGTGGGTCGCCAGAGTCACCTACGAGCCGCTGTCGAGTAGCAGAAGAAAGAAAGATAGAGATCAAGTTGCTTTTTTATTGTAACTTAGTTTCTTTCTTATGTTTTCTTTTCTCTTTGATACTTAGATATTGTGTTTGATGTCTGATCGCGAGTAGATACCTTTTTAGGGTCCATGGTAGTGAACCTTCAGTTTATGAATTGATATTGCTATTTTAGTTGATTTCTTAGTTGCATGTTGTGTTTTATTGCCTTTCTTTAATTGTTTATTTGATTGAATTTGAATTACTTAGGATAGTTTGCTTGTATTCATCAAGTATAGGCCTTGCTTGATTTGATAGATAGTTAAGTCCAAACTAACCTAAACATTTGATGTCAATTGCACTAACTTGAAGGTTTATAATCGAAAGATTGAACCAAGACTAATTAACGAGAGTTATAAGTCTTTTTCTAATAGCGAAAGTTTTGAGAATTCATAGGTTAGAAAGGTATACCCATAGAAACTAGACCACGAAACGAAAGTTGAAGTCTTGATTTACTTGATAGATTTGAAGTTAGTTGAATTAATAACCAGACCTAAAACGAGAGTTTGATCTGCAACACTTCAATATAAACTCAATTCTATACACAAAGCAACCTCTAAATTAACTAATTAGTAGTCTCAGCTTGACACCAGCGGACCGCTGAGTGAACCAGCGAGGTGGTCTATGCCCGCCAAGTAGCCAGCGACCAGCTGAACCTGTCAAGCTGTTAGAGTTATGTCCTAGAAGTCAATAATTTAATGACTTAATTATTAGTTTATGTTTTGGATGAGATTTTATCATCTGTTCCTAGGTTTATTATTGACAGATCATTCAGGTTGAGGATCTGAATTGTAGATCTCTGTTGATCATTCTTTAGAATGACAATAATAAATCTAAACGGTCCATAATCTTGATAATTAACAAGGAACATTAATTATCATATAAGATTAGTATGCAAGTTAAGTGATGATTAAGTTCTACTAATCATAGGTAAAGAGTTACCAACTTAGTTGCATATGTGTATGTTATGGAACATAGCACAGGACTTGACCCATCGAAATAAACATATGGATTGTGTTATGTGTCATTGTTTATTTCGTTGTGATTTTGGTTCTAAGTTTGAGATGTTTATCTTTTCCACATGAGGATAGGTTCAATAAATACTGTCTACCGCTGATTCCCGATAAGGGCTGCTATACGGACTTTATTTATGTTCTCTTGAATTGTGCGGGGAAAAGTTAATCATCAAGAAAACCGTATGTCCCTCATTAATTCACTTAGTGAGTGACGATATCTGTTTGGGCCCCTTGATGGAGATAGATTGTTTGCATGCAACTTTATACAATTATCTCTAGATCAAGAAACGTATAATCTGCAAGAATGACACATTCCTATCTTGGATTATACGATGATATCGTGTGACATAAGAATCAAAATAGAGAAACTAATTATTCTCTTATGCAGGATTGAAATATTGTAGCAGTACACTATTTATGTGAATTGGGAATCATAACGTGTTGCTAGATACCGCTTATGATTATTGGAATTAAATAGCGATTTAATTCCATGTCCAACATAGCATAAATCCTCAAAGGGTCACACATAATAAGGTGTTTAACCACACGTGCATTAATTATTTATTTGCAACAATTGGTATTGCAAAATATGATAAGTTGATTAATTAATCGTATGCCGTTATGGACCGTTATGATTAATTAAGTCAAATAGATCATATAGAAATAATTTAATGCATTGACTAATTCCATATTAATTATTAAATAGTTAATAATTAATTATAATCAACACATTTAATTAATTGAGCTAATTGGGCTTTAAATTAATTGGTTAATTTAATGTCCAATGGAAGGTGCAATTAAATGGAAGAGTATTGGGCTCAACTCAACTTGAGGCCCAACCCATATATGGGGGTAGGTAGGTGCGGCTAGGGCAAGGGGTATTTTTGTCCATGTAATGTTGGATGAGAGCTAGGTTGAGTGGCCTATATAAAGGGGTGTTCTTTGGGAGCAAACCCAAGCCTCCACACACCTCTCTCTCTCCTTCTCTCTTTGGCCGAACCTCACACCAAGGGAAGAAAAATTTCAGAATTTTTCATTCCCTTTCTCTCTTCCACACACCACCTAGCTCATGTGTTGAGCAAGCTTTTCCACTAAATTAATTGGAGAATTAACTAGAAGAGGGAAAGCTTTGGAATTAGGCACACTTCTCTCAATTACTAGCATAATTGATTAGAGAAAGTGGTTAATTCCTTAGTGGACTCGAGGCGCACGGCGTGGAGGTTCTTGGAGAGCACGCCACCGACACCAATCCGTTGGAACGAGCCTCTTGGTTGCGATACCAAGAGAGGTATACTTCCAACCCTTTTTCTCGTGTGTTTGAATAGCTTGTGTACTAGATCTTGTGTGTGCTATGTTTGCTTGGTTAATTAATTGGTAATTAGCATAAAAATTGAAAATTAGCACACTTCCTAACACAAGCGACCTGAGTCCATTTCAGAGGGCTGCTACGAAAGTCAGCGGACCACTGGGACTGGAGTAAACTGAAAAATTAGCATACCTTAAGCCCCTAATTTTTAATTAGCCAATTAATTAACTTTATCTGCAACCTGTTAACTTAGGATTTATTTTTCTACAATTTAATCTAGATATTTAACTCTGTGAGACTGTGACCAATCAACTTTTCTTGCAAACCTTTAGTTTAGTGAATTAAATAGGATTAAAACTTAATTACTAAACATCCGTCCTTGTGGTTCGACCCCGAAATACTTAGACGATTGTCGTGCACTTGCGATAATAATTTGAGTAGAATAGGGTATAATTCTAAAGCAAAAAAAATCACATCAGAATCACTAGTGACATTATAAAAATACCTTTTTCCATATATTTAACTAACAAAAAAATTGAGCTTTTTTTCATAAATTTGAAGTTTCTAAACACTAAACTATATATTGGATGAAAAGTTTGAGTTTTTTTCATAAATTTTGAGCATAATTATTGGATGAAAATATCGAGCAAGAAGCTAGAGTTCCTCCGTTGGAGGAGAAATTATACTTTGTATATATGGGAATTTTCCTTGGATAATGCCTAAAACAACATATATATTGCATTTCTCTTCATGGAGTAGGTGCTACATATATCCCATATTTTGAAAAGAAGAAAAAAAATGTATCGAGGAATCATTCAACGCAATAATAATGTACTGTATTCAGCAATAATTGTACAAACGATTTAAAAATGAACTAAAAAGACAAGCAATAGTTGTACCTATCGAATACGGTACGAGTAGAATAAACAGGTAAACGGGTTTCGTTGACAGTCCTAGTTCATGTCGACTGTGTTAATTCGTATAAGGATATAATGGTCATAAAATTTCGTTTATGTTATTTAATTATTATTTATATTATAAAAAATGACAAAGTGGCATTTTGAGGAGAAATGGCAAAAACAGAAATTTTAAGTTTTGGATGACAAAATCTCAATTTTCTTAATTTTGGGTTGCACAGAACAAATTTTCCCAAAGTCAAGTCTTATCTATAGCACAAAAAAATATTATGTTAACTATCTTGTGTGCCACTAATTCAATTAAGGACTTAAACATATCGAATAATAAAAAAAATAAACTAGATAACATATTTTTAACATGTCGTATCAAACACGCGTGTTAGAGCTCGGATCGTATCGGGTTGACACGAATTAATATTTTCAAAGTGTCGTATTGGTTAACACAACACGCGTTATGACACGACATGTTAAATGTATCAAGCTATATTATAATTTATTCACTAAAAAATAATTACAAATATTTAAATAATTTTTAAAATAGATAAAATATAATAAATTATTGAAATTTTATATATTAAAATGATAAGTAATGATTGAATAAAAAGATTATGAATCGAAAATTATTAAATTTTTAATATAAACTCAATATAATTTAATAAATTCTAAATAATAGTAATTTTGTCATGTCAACTCATTCACGTGTCGTGTCGTGTCACGTGTCAACTCGTGTTGTGTTAAGACATTTCAATGTCTAAAAATCTCTAACACGTAGGGATGAAAATGGATCGGATACGGTTTGGATAGTGGTCAAACCATATTCGCATCTATATTTTTTCGGATACGGATACGAATATGGATGTGTTCGGATACGGATACGGTTTGGATTTTTAACGAATACGGATATGATTCGGATATTGTCGGATACGAAAATAAATAGAATATATTTTGTCGAATACGGATCACATTTTTTTATTCATCTCTTTAGCACTTTTGTAAATTTCATAAATTTGCATTAGTCATAAATTCATAATTATCCTTATATTTATCCATACTACAAGCACTAATTTGAAAATGTACTAAAATTTTCAAATTGGATGGCTTAAATTGTGTACGTAATGTTGGCACTTTGCGCAGAGGACTATACATTTGCGGAAGTGGGTTTGGGTTTTCGGATATCCGTTTAATAATAATTGCGGATTCGGATTATTATCCGTATTCGCATTCATATCCGCACCAATACGTGATATCATATCCGCATCTGTATCCGTCTAGAAAAATCTGTATCCACATCCGAATCCGTTCGGATACGGATATCACTATCCGAATCCGCTAAATTTCGGATACTAATACGGGTCGGTGCGTAATTTATCCGAGCCGTTTTCATTCCTACTAACGCACGTGTCATTTCGTGTCAATACGTGTGAGTATCGTATCAACGCGCTCGTGTCGTTTTGGAAAACACTAATCGAATCGTACTCGAATAAAAGGAAAAAAATAAGGGAGCGGCTAGTGTCAAACATATAGGACACATACACTTGTCCAACGCGATAAAATTTTAATTTTTAAAATTGGAATGGCCGATCCAAACCATTCAAATTATTCTATGTTATAAAATCTTCATGGAAACCAAATTTTATATTTTTTTTAATTTTTTTACTATTTTTTTGGAATTTTTCAATATGCTCAATCTAAAAAGTTCTGAACCCTTCAATTTTGAAAATTTGAAAAAAATAGTTAGAAAATATGAAAAAATATAAAATTTGATTATCAAGGCTATTTTAATATAGAGATCATATTGAGCGGTTTGGATCGACCGTTCGAAATTTTAATGTGCGACGTTTGCATCGTGTTTGACGTCCTATATGTTTGATTCTAGCATTACTCAAAAAATAATAGGGAAACATAATAGATTACTCATATCGAATTGTTCTATCTGTTGCGATACGTACGTTTTTTTTTTTTTTGATCAAAGCCCGTAGGCACCACCCCAATTAATCTCACCCCACCCCTGACGAGTCCATATCCTCTGCCAATCTTTTGAGGTTGGTAGAGGATCAACTTTTGATTCGAGCCGTTCGATTTAATCTCGACGGTTAAGATTTTTCAGACCTATCAATCTAAGTTACATATACGGAGTTTTCTTAACCGTTAAAATTAGATCTAACGATTTAGATAAAAAATTGTCACTCTACCAACTTTAAAAGGTCGGCGCAGATGTGATTTCACCGCTGACCCCAGTTATCAACACGCTCGTGTCACCCCAGTAGTGAAGTAGTACCTAACGTGTCGTACGTTAGCTACTACTGTAGTGTGCCATTTAGTGCTTTAATTTTTTATACATATTTTTGTATTTTTTATTAAGCGTCAATAAAATAAAGTACATCTCTGGAGCCCTTCATGATTTCCGAGGAACACATCACGTGCCACTATAAGCGCCGCACGCATCACGCTACTAAATTGTGTTTTAGGACGACAGCCACACACACACACCGACGAAAATGAGATGTAATCCAGATTGATGACCCGTAAAAAGTAAATCGTCCGATTAAGATCAGACGGCTCGTAGTGCGCTACACCGTATATCGCGCAACAGCGAATCCGGATTGCACACCGAAGCCCAGCATATCAGCTTTGATTTCTTAATTATTGGCAAAACATCAAAAGGACTGAATACCAACCGGTTAATCCACAAGTTTGTTAAGATCTTGGCTCTTCGAGTTTGTCAAAAGGTAAGATTTGATTCTACTAGTTCGTCCAGAGCGCAGAGGTGTGTATAATTAATCAACTCATCTTAAATACTTCATTTTCAAGTCAGACTCTTAGTGTTCAATTATCTGAACCGTCTATTTTCCCTCTGTGTGGATGGATCTTATCTCCTTCGTCCGTCTCCACTTAGTGTTTGCGCTGGGCGTGTCTTGATTTTCTCTTCCGATTTATGTCTGTTTGATTGTGTGCGTTTGAGTTTTGCCTTTAGTCTATGCCTCGCGTCTGCCTGCTTCCTGTGCGTTTTTCTTTTGATCGGCACAGTGGATCTAGATCTCCTCCTTTCTCTGCCGAGCCACGCCTCTCTATTGTAGCGGTCATTCGAAGCTGTACGGCTGCCTTTCATGTGCGTTATGGACCCTCCAGAAGCCTCTCAGCAGCACTGTTGCTGTGAGAAGCTTCTGGGTTTCTTCCTTTCTCTCTCGCTCTGCTCCTCTTCTCAGCGTTCCTTGGAAATTTTTCCTCGCAGGTGTTTTTTTTTCGCTTTTTCCCCTCTTTTTTTCCTTTGCCTTCTCCACTTCTCTTATTTCCTCTCTTTTTTTTGCCAATTCGTAGGAGCACAACCGTGGATCCTCTTTCCCTGTTCAGCAAGACTTTCTAGCTTTATTCACGGCTATGAATGAGGAAGGTGGGTGATTGTCCTGGATGGACGGCGGTGGTTTTCTTCTCTCCACTTGCCTTGCCTTTCATCAAAAGTTAGGTCCGATTGCCGGCCAAGAGAGTTTTGAGGTACCACTTTATTTTTTTCCTTTCTTTTTCTTCAGTTCATCTTTTTTTCGAAATTTCACTTATCATTGTCAACTCTGTTTTATATATTTTTTTTCTTTTTGAGTTGTGCTGATTACAGGTTGGTTACACAGATTGTGCTGGATAAAAGTCCAGTTACCCTTTCACAGTTTTCTTTGATTGAATTCTGCTGATTACAGGTTGGTTACATTTAGTTTCTTTTTAAGAGTCCGATTGCCATTTCACAAATTAAGCAAGAGAGTTGTTACTCTGGCTAATTGCTTGCAAATAATCTGTGAAAAATGCTATATTTATGCACAGCCCTTGATGGATAATTTCGAGTGACTAGATATACAGAAAAGTACATGATTTATATATGCGCAACCCTTGAAAAGTGATATGTATATCCAGTCACTTCTGGATTTTTTTTCTGTCACTCTCTTACCCATTTTGCAGCTAATTTGTTCTGATGTGGAGAGTTTTACCCAAGAGAAGATGGTGAGAAATATAACGTATGTTATTGCAATCCATTCACAACTAATTTCCATGGCAGACACTTGCATCGAATTATAAAAGATATTTGCACCAAATGAAAAGACTATGGTTATAGATTAAGAGATCAACTTGCAACTTTTTAGAAAAAAGAAAACAGTATTTCAGTAAATTAAATACAAAATTTATTTCTTAAGAAGGTAGTAGTCAAAGAAAAATATATGCAAGTTTGCTTAATATGTTCAAACGTGTTTGTTAGATGAGCTGATGATATGAACTCTAAACTAGGGTGAAGCATCATAGGGCAATTTACCTCAGTAAATTCTGATATCACATGTACCAACTTCACTTCATCATTTTCTTTGAAACTAAGGGGAAATATCAATGCTTTTAGTTTTCTTTCTCTTTCTTTAAGCATCCCTTTTCTATTTATGTTTATTCTCTTTAATGTTGTTCTACATTTGTTCTCACAATTTTTTTTTTGGTTCTTCTCATTCTTCATTAGGTTCTAATTTCCTAATGTTACTTATTGATTCTTCTTGCACAGGCTGCTGAGTGCAGGTTAGAGGAGGTCTTGCCATCTGTTGGAGAAGAATTTCTAAGGTCAGTGATCAAATTTTTTCTTGATATCTTTGGTTTATAATTTGTCATCTATTTTTCCCCTGCATTTAGGGCTCAATTCCAGTTGGCACGGCAGATTAGTCGTTCTTTGCAGCTGATTTAAGGTTAAATTTGTTACAAATTAGGCATGGAGAGGCATGCTCCTCATTTGATGATTGGTGGTATGAAAATTACAATAGCATTCTCATTCTGATGACATTTTGGTAGGAAAAGAGCACATGCCTCATGTATTTCCAATCCTCTATGAGGTCTCGCTGTATGCGCTTACTCCACCAACTAGACCCTACAACTTGAGTGTTCTATGGAGTCGAAGATCTGGCTGTGCGCGCTGGTGTCGGGTGGAGTCGAAGATCTTCGTGTTCCTGTTCATGTGGGTCTGTACCATCTTTGTTGGCATGTACATATCCTTCTTCTTCTCTTTTTTTTTTTTGCATTGTATTTAAATTTCACTATGATGTTGCTGATTTGAAACTATTTCATTGTAAGATATATTTATGTACTGATAAAAAGTTAATTGCTGCTATTTTAAAACTATTCGATTGAAGAGGAATTTCAAGTAAGGAGTCTTCAGATAGAAATTCTAATCTATTTAGATATTGATTGACTAGCTAATTATGAGACAAAACTGATTTTACTTATGTAGAAACTACCCTCGATGTTCTGGAGCATGAGGCATGAATGTGGTTAGTTCTGTGGGCATTTTTCATGATAGAGAAGCAGCTTATGTCTCCTAATTTCTATGCCTTCTGCTTTGGTAAACATCTGAGCTTCTAATTTGCGATGTAAGCACTATTTTAGGCACAGTTTGAAACAATTAGATTTGCTAAATAAATCAAATATTTTTTTATAATATTACTTGAATGTGATTATAGAGCTCCTCTCCCTGTCCATTCGTGTTGAATTTCAATTTTTCTGAGAGATGGATTAGCTCCATATTATATAATTTCAGTTTTTTAGGCACTTTTAAAAGAAATTGAGTGCACCTGAATACTATTCTAGACTTCCTTTTGTTGCATACATAAATACCATGGTATTATTCCATACTCCTTTTGTTCCACTATAAAGATTTTTTTTTCGCATATGATATATGATAATTATTTATTGATATTACTTCTGCTGATTTCAGGCTTTCTTTTCCTTTAGTAGTACAGAAAAAGCAATACTTAAGAGAATGGAGTAATTCTCAATGGCTGATCGATAAGATTGCTAAAAGGTAATGTATTATCCTTATTTCTAGCAAATAATGTCGTTGGTGGTCTCAAAATTATTTTGTTTCTTCTTCTTTTATCCAAGCTTGCCTGCGGGCTTGGATTGTGAAAAAAAAAATCCAAGCTTAATATTTCAATTGGCCTTTGCACATAATGTTTTTTTTTTCCCCTTTTTTTGATGTAGATAACCGTGGGTTAAGTACAGAGCTCATAAAGATGAGGCAGTAGGCTCTGGATGTTGATAGCACTTATCTCATCCCATGCTCAGAAAAAGTGATAATTTGAGGGTCTTTTGTTTAGAGAATAAGAGGTATTTTATTATGTATATTATTTCTATCTTTTAAATGATGAGAGCATATTTTCAGAAAGTAAGATGAGATTTAGGTGCACAAAAACAATGCTGACATATCGGTATCACAACGAAAATATCTTTTTAATGATCGGAACATATTTTCAGGAAATAAGATGAGATTTAGGGATTTAGGATTTGAAATAATTGATGACAGAAAATTTTCTTCAAATATGAGGGTAATGGCAACATACCTTTTGTAAAAATAAAATGGTCGTATATGGAATAAATAAATTTTAACATGTATTCACTTTTTCTAAAATAACTCTTTTTTTTATTTGCGGGTTTCATGCTATTTATGACCAATCTAAGCCTTATACAATTTTTTACGTACCTTTATAATAAAATGTCTTTTTCCAATAAAAAAGTTTTTAATTGGTAACATAAAAAGAATTATAATTAATAACAATTACTTACTGGAGTTTCAAACTGAGATTAAGGGTGTCTCAACAAGCTGAGAACTGTGATATGAGCTTCGTATATGATTCTTTTGATAAAGATTGTATATTTTGTATTAACCTGAGAATCGGAGTTTCTTTTTGAAATTGAACTTCTTGGCCTTTTGTATGGTCACGCATATAGTTTGATGTGTATTTTGCTATCCTTAAATAAGGAGGGCAGATAGAACAAGTATACAATACTACATATATTAGATGTGTCAATTTAACTATCTTTGATTTAATTTTTTTCGAATTGGATTTTATTATGTAAATACGTTCATCTCAATTTGTACTATCGTCTTCTTATATAGGTTACATGTAATAAATTCAAAATGATAACTATGCCTGTTTTGGAGTTCAACAAACCTCAAAAGTCGGATATACACATCCCATGACAAAATTGCTTAGTGACCAGAGGCACATATCTAAAGTTTACTTTCTTATTTCATGAAATCCAACATTAATTATGTTTTGTCCAATTGCTAATAAGTTTACTTTCTTATTTCATAAAATCCAACATTATGTTTTGTCCTATTGTTAGCAATTGTGGTCAAGAGGAATGAAATGGCCAAGTTCTGGATTTGCTTTTCTAATTAAAACCTCAGTATTATAGTTGTACTTTTCATTAAAATGAATGGAAGAAATATAAAAAATTATTGAGAAATGGATTAGTACTCCTATAATTTCTGTTGTTATTATGATTGGTATTTATCACGTTTTGATTTTGCCTTTTCAATATTATGATTGGTATTCATTCGGTCATTAAGATTTTGATTCTGCCTTTCAGTATTAGTAAAAAGTGGGGGTCTTGCAAATTTATCTGCCACATAAACCAAATAACTAAATAAACAAAAAACACACCTAAATCAATAATACAATCACCTTACACTATCATACATCGCGCGAAGCGCGATGCAATAGCTAGTTTCATTTAATTCATTATTTGTTTTCTCTTTTTTCGATTTCTATTATTCTAAAAATATACAAAAACCGATCGATCTGTACAACGTGTTGTGCTTACGTGTGTGTCTATAAGCATGCAATATTCATTGATTGAATTTTTTTTTGACACAACGGACATCCTGGAAAGGTGTTCATGCATTTTTTAGGGTCGTTTACTTAACCACATTTAGGGCTGTTAGTTTCGGATGATTTTGTTTCGTTCCATCCAAACGGAATAAAAAACAAAAGAGAAAATGCGTTTCGTTTCTAAAAATAGAACGAAAATGAAACGTTGATTTATAAACGTTATTTGAAACGAAATACGAAATGGACTGAAAATAGTGGAAAATAAAGGACGTAACAAAAAATCAGTGGCGGAGCTAAGCACAAGAAATAGGAGTCAATTGACCCCCATTGATTCATAAAAAAATAATACCATATTAAAAAGTTTACACTTGCAAAATGAAAAATTTTGTAGATATGTAATATTTGAACCCATAGATATTCAAAATATATTCCACTAGTGAACTCCATATTAAGTTTGAAAAAATTATTCTTGATGAAAAAAATTTATTTATATAACAGATACATATTAGACTGCCACAAATGTTAATTTTTGTATTCTCTAATATTAAATGAACTTTCATTTTTAGTAATGATTAGCACATGCATATTGAACTTATTAATTGAACTTGAATGTGTAACTTTGCAATCTACTTTGTTAATACATAGATTTTTTATTTATTTAATTGAATATTATAAAAATATAATCAGTAACCATAATAATTTTTATGAATCGATATTGTATGCTTTATTTTGTTGTTTGTTTATAACATTTCATTTTCTGGCGATTTCAAAGAATGAGACTTCAAAGAATTAAATTAGAAGTTTAAAAATCTATTATAACTTATAATTTTTATATAATTCTCTATATTTTGTCCTAAAGTTTTTTCAGTAAAGTTTTTAAGTACTTTATTGGAATTAAATCGAAATGATTTGTAAAATATCTTCAACAATTGTTAATGTCTAAATTGTCGATTGCGCGATCAAAAGGACTCTAATAATCCAAATAGCCATGGATGAGTTTTTCAAGGACCATTGGATCCGTAATCAGTCATAATGAATGATTTAGATTTAGCTCAAATAAAAAAACTCGCTCTAAACATAATTTTTCCAATATATATATTTGAACCCCATTGTCAAATTTTCTAGCTCTGCCACTGCAAAAAACGAAACCGAAAATTGTTTTGTTTATCCAAACGGAGTGGAAATGAAACACATGGTCTATTTCGTTGACTGAAATGGAACGAAAACAAAATTAATCATTTATGTGCCCGTTCGACACGATTGATGGTGCTAACCACACAGTACTAGAATGCCTCCGCTGGACTAGCCCAGTAGGTAGAGGCGTGAGTCTTCTTACGGGAAAACTAGAGTTCAAATCTCGCTGGGACGAGATGATTATGTGTGGCTGCGTGGGGGGTATGTGAGTGCCTACGGGCTGAGATAAAAAAAAAAAAGTACTAGAGTGTGCTTTTTTTTGGCAGCATTACTTTGATTAGGTTTTTCTTATTTAGTTTTTTTTCTTGGACTTCCATTTTGTATCTTGAAATTTACAATTTTTAACATTTTTAGTAATTAAAAAAAAAACTTTTAACATTTTTATTTAAAAATGTACCGTTGGCTCTTCGCTGGCTGCTCTTCGAAAAGAACTTACAAATAGAGAGAATTTATTGATATCGTTATTTGTTACAAGAAGGATTACGTGCCTTTAAATAAGAAAACAAATACATAGCAAGTAAATCTTCGAAATCTGATGACATCCTGTCAAATACATGAACTGTAACTTTCTCAAAGATCCTGAAATATGTTAGAAAATTGTTCAATTTAAATTTTTGTGGCTAATTACACTTAATTAATCCTATTAAACAAAGAGCAAAGTAGATCTAGTGCAGAAGTTCAATTCGACACAAGAAAAAGGTAGAAAAAGAGTATACCTCTCTTAATATTGTAATTAAAAGACTCGATCCTACGGCTTAGAAATCGGTGGGGTGCTCTCCAAACTCCTCTAAATCGAACGCCTCGAGTCCACTGAGGTATTAACCAAGTTATTCTCGAATCGTGCTAACGATGAGAATAACAAGTCTAATCCCAAATCTTTCCCTTTCTTCAATCAATTCACCAATTAATATGTGGAAGAGAGAGCTCAACACATGAGCAATTGTGTGGAGAGATGAGGGGAAGAGGGAGGTGCCCGAAGAGGGAGGTGCCCAAAGAGGGAGAAGGTGGCGGCTAGGAGAGGAAGAGAGAGAGCCATCCAATGAGCCCCCATATATGTCCTTTTATAGCCTCCAAACCCTAGCATAAAGTTCACACTAATTACAAGTGTGTCACCCCACCTACCACCCTAATAGAATCGGCCTTCTAGTGGGCCTAGATGGGCCATTAGCTCATCTCCGTTTAGACCTTAATTCTATTAATTAAAGGCCCCATTCAATCTATCTATATATTAAATCCCGTTCCACTAACTTTCCCTCCGACACTGTTCTTAGAACTGTTCACGATTATCTTCTCATCTGGGCCGTTGCTTTTTTATGATTTATCTTGGCCGTTCAAATTCACCTTCGTTGTGTTGCTTCGTTGGGCCTTCTCCCTGTTGCTTTGCCTCGATTTGTCGCGTGCGCTGCTTCTCTCTCCCTTTTTGCGTCCATGCTCTGAAAAGATCGGCGGGGTGGGGTACCGCATGTGGCTTCTGTACGGTTACTCGGCTCATCCTGCTATTGGTGTGTGCACCGTCTCTCTTTTTCGCTGGTCTTTCCTTCTCTCTCCGATCATGGCGGCCTCCGATATCAGGTCGCAACACAAGAACCATGGATGAGTAGATCGGTCCCTCCTCTTTCATTCGAGTACCGTTTGTCTTCCCTTTTTTTGTCGCTCTCTTTTTAATTGTGCGATTCGGAGGTGTGAGAGGAGACATTGAGGCAACATCGGCAGCCTCGAGGCTGATCTCGACCCCTCCAGCATCGTCTCACTGCTTGGATTGTTAGGAGGCTTCCTCATCCGCTCCTCTTTCAGATGAGCACTGGTTCTACTCCTTTTTTTTCTTCTCACGAACCCTAACTAGAATTCTGCCATCAACTAACCTCTCACACTCTAGAGCTGATGGGTTTCTTTCTCAACTTTCTCTTTTCTCTCGGAATCCCTTTTTCTTCATATTTCCTTTTGTGTTTTTTGGTATTGTGAAATTCATGGGTTTATAATTGCATAAAACTCATGAATTTATCCTTTTCTGTTTTTTCTATATCACTCCTTTTTCTTTTTTCTCATATTTTTCGCTCATGAATTTATTCTTATCAGATTTAAACATGGAAGGTTTGCTAAATGTGCCTGGTCCAGGAAATAACAGTCCTATTAATTAGTAAAAGACCCCTAAAAAATCGCATTCTCAGGTAAGCACCTTCAACTGATTTGTAATATATATCGATTTATTATATTGCATGTAAATCCCCAAATTCTTTTAATTACTGGGCATACTAAAAGTTGATGGTTCCTACCTAAAATAATTTTGTTGCTTTTTACTTTCAGCTTATGCAAGCGAAGAGATCATGTATTTGTGAGAAGAACCATCAATGAAAAGCTAATAGCGTTTGTTTACCGTTTTGTGTATCAAGATTTTAATAAACTTACCCGTAAGTGCTATTCGTTCCCTGATTTTTCATATATTTGAAAATTGTTAAAATTTTTGGGCATTTTTCATATTTAGCACCTTTGGAAAAGAAAAATGAATTGTTGTTCTCTAAACATCATTGCTAAGAAGGTAAGTTAATCATCATTGCTGACCGGATAAGCGCTCTTATCGAGAGGTCTCCAAAAAAATTTTGTGCAACTTTCTTTTCCTTCTGTGCTATCCAAGTACTAAGGGCATTTTCCAAAAGATTTATGCATTATTATTGAAGGTTCAAAGAAACCTGACGTATACATCCTATTAGACAATATTGTCAAATAAATTGTTACAAATTATTATAAAAATTTTCACATATATTAATTAATCGATCTTTTTTCCAGGTTGTACCATGGTCGGTTGATCTTTTTTCTATGTGGGACCATAAAGAAGTTTTGTATTTCAGAATAACACACAAGGTATTACCTATAAAAAGTTCCACGTTGATCTTTTTTTTTCATTTATTTGCTATGTTTTTATTTATTTATTTGAGATTTTGTAGTGGTTGTCACTAAAAAATTCTATCTTTTTAAGTTGAGTAATACAGCTACTTGAAATCATACCATGTCAGTACCGGTTTTGAGTTTTTGTTCATTGAAGCGAAGATGTTCTTTGGTCGATGTGGCTGTTGTAATTTATGTTTATGATGAGAATTGTATTAAGAACGAATTGTTAGATGTATTGCTTTCTTTGCATTAGTACATGTGAGAACTACTCAAGTATTAACATTTCAAAATTTTTTTTACAAAGATTGTTCCCATATAAGCTTGCTTAGAATCTATCAAGGGTATAACTGGAAAGGAATCTTGCTGAGAAGAACTCATTTTTAAAGAAGTCTACATCATTATTCTGCAAATTAAGAATTTTTTTTTCCATTTCTCCATTTCTACATCACCATTCTGCTTAAAGGACCTAATGGTGCAATGCAGGTAATGATGTCTACGATCATTGAAATATTCTAGGAGAGCTCAATGAAGCAAATTGAGGCCCCAACACCCTGCATTGGATATTTCTATTCCATCTTCTTATATGCACCTCATTTTTAATTGAAGGTTCTTTTTTATCTCTCTATCTTTCGTTTCTCTATCTATTTTTTATGTATATTTATCTTTATCATTACAAGATACAATACAAGGCTGTAATGTTCTTTGTCATTTCTATTGGTCTCAAGTTTTGATTAGGAAAATATTTTTTTTACGACCTTCATAGGTGACTAACTGCAGCAATGAACAAAAATTGATTCACTGAGAAATATATTGAGATATTAAAATACTTCTTTGTATCTTTGGAAATTCTTTTAGCTGTCTTAGGAAAAAATTGCGAGATGGTCATAAAATTCTTTGAGCTATTTTCCAAATATAATAGTTATTAAGTTTGCCATTTAAAATAAATTCTTTTGGTTGAACAATTGGCATATAAGGTATTAAAGAGTGTTGCCTCCTCCATTGCAGAATTCCCTTCTTTTCTGTTGTGGTCACCTCAATTTATATAGGAGTTTTAGTTAGCTACATAACTGATAGTGCTAGGCTAATATGCTGAAATAGTTACAATTTCTTTTCTTATGATGTTGTTTTGTTACTTTGGTAAATTCTCTTTAATTTTTTCTTTACAGGTCAAAAAGATAAATCACACAGAAAGAGGCTGACATGGTAACTCGATTTGCTATAGAAATTATGCCAAAGGATGGTCCATGTTTCCAATCGAAGATGCCAGTGCAATGCTAGAAGCTGGATATAACCTCGATTGCCAAGAGGTACCGCTAGATTTGTCTACAAAATTATTTCTTACATATTCCGCCACGCTTACTGTGTTGTTGATTAATGGTCACCGCTACCTCCCCTTTTTCCCTTTCTTAGGGTTAGGATTTGACATGGTGATGGACAATCTGGCTGTCCATCTTGGATTTTGAGGTCGTGACGGTGAAGGCAGGAACTTCCCCTTTCGGATTCAGATTCAAATGAGTTGCTTATCGCAGCCCCCTTATTGGTCTCTCAGCAGATTAGAGGTCAGGTTCACGTTACTTAATTACTTCGCACCATGTATGTTGATGATGTGTATATAGGTAATGCATACTGCTAGATGAAAAACTTTGAAGATATTAGATAAATAAACTTATGGATGTAACTTTCACCTGAATGCAGTTTATGAATCTTCAAACACCATTATACCCATTTGACAGGCGCAAGCTAGCCATGCAGTTTATGGAATATATTAGGAAGGTTGTGGGAAATTATTCAATGAACAACATTATATTTCGAGATTTGATCACATCATCTCTGACTGCTCAAAATCACAAATCATTGGACAATGTTGCTGGTATGACCGAATTTCCTTTTGCTTATTCTTTGAAACATCTCATGCTTGATTACTATTTCAAAGATCTTATGCTTCATTAACATCAATATATGGTATATTCAAACAAAAAAGATTGTTATTAAAAAAAGGTAGACAATAAGGACAAGAAAAGGTTTTTATACGGAATATCAATTATATTTTCCTGCAGCTTTTGGAACTCCAATTCTAAATAGAGTTTCTACATTAATAGACCATGATACTCATGTCTTTTCAGTAGGAAATTTCATTCTTTTTCTTATAAAATGGATGGTAGGCTTGACCTTTACAATGCAGATAAAATGAAAACCATGTCAGTGAGAATGCACTTCATGTGCACCAGCGTTGCTTCAGACCTCTTCAGCAAGAGAGGAAGCAACCTCATTTGATACTGGTCTTGCTTTTGTTTCACTATATATATTTATAGTTTGAAAAATATGGGGGTTCAATGAATAAGATCCTTTCGATGATACATCTCATGATTGTTGTTTTTTAATTTTTAAGTCCTAGTAGGAGATTTTTGGTTGTGTTATGTAATATTTCTACTAATAAGGACAAATATGAGAATTTAGACCCCTTAGTTGCAAGAAAATCCACAAATAACAACCAAATTTTTATTGTTTGGAATCCTTTAAACCTCAAAATTTAACAATGCTTTGTGATTTTTAAGTTTGGTTTTCTGTTTGTTTAGAAATTTATGGGAAAAAAAATTGAACAGATATTAATACTAATGAAATCAATTATTTTTTTAAAAAAAAAGATTAAACCTGATCAAAGGATTGATAAAAATGTCATGTTGTATTTCTATGTGTGCGTTAGTGTATGCTAGATTATTGCCTCAGGATAGTTTTCGTCTTCCTGGTCATTATTTGGTTCTGTTGTTTCTATGATTCAGTAATCATATCTTACCTATTCACCGGGTGTTTCTAGGACGAATTGAATGGGATATAGAGGATGTAGACACACAGCAAAGCAGATCATAGGTTTTGCGCTCCTTGATCGATGGGAAACCAAGTCTCAAAATAAAAACCTCGTGTCTGCCGATCTAATCGTTTGTAGAACAGCTTGAGGGTCGAATCCACAGGGACGGTGTTGGAATATTAGTCTTTTACTTTACCAAACTAGCTAGACGGTTCAACTCTTTGTAATTCAAGGGTTGTTGGTGGGTCTAAATCCTAAGTCTAGTTTTAAGGTCAAAACAAGAATTAATGAGAGAGATTCAACAAGTCACGTAATTCTAGGGTTTCTGGTTGCTAACACTTCTTCTTAGTCCCAGTTCCAGCGGCCCGCTGACTCTCGTAGCGGCCCGCTAAAAGAACTTAGGTCGTTGATCTATTAGACTGGTCGCTGGCTACTTGGCGGGCATAGACAACCTCGCTGATTCACTCAGCGGCCCGCTAGGATTAGCGATGTGAATGCAAATTGACTTGATTCAGTTGATAATTGTGTAGGGATAATAGCTTAATTAAGTTTCCTAGATCAAACTCTCGTTTAGGTCTGGTTATCAATTAATTAACCCAATTTCCCTCGTATAGAACCTAGATTTCAACTATCGTTTCTTGGTCTAGTTTCTACAAGTTTATACCTTTCTAACCTATGAAATCCTTGAGTTTTCACTCTTGGCAAGGACTTAACTCTCGTTAACTAGTCCTGGTTTAACCTTTCAGTTTACAACCTTCATGTTAATCATAATCATGCCTAATAATCTAAGTTTATTTGGACTTAACCACCTAGCAATTAAGCGAGCTCTACTTAACGGGTGTAAACAAATCTACTTAAATAATCATGGCATAATCAATTCAAGCAATTCAAGCAAGGTATAAAACACAAAGATATCAAATAAACTAAATAAACATGCAATCAACAACTAAGAATTCGAGTTTACAACCATAGTCCTAAAACAAACAATCAACAACTAAAAGACATCATACAAACACAAGAGAAAATGAGAATAAGGAAAGATTACAACCAATTGCTCTTGCGTGTGTCGAAATCTCCTATCAAACACGTCTCTTGCTGTCGCAATCAACCTGCTTGGCGCTGCCTCGATCTGGACTTGAGACCTAACTCTCAAATAACTCAATATCTAACCCTAACTTGACCTTGGAATTGATCTCCTTCTTCTTCTCCCCTTTGTTCTCCCTCAAACAGGTCTTTAATAGGCCTTGGGAACGTCTAGAAACGCTGGAAATAACTGAAGACGTGCTCTGGATGCACCTGGAGTCGGTAGAAACCGCCATCCAAATATAGAATTGCCAAATCGGGCGATTCTGCTAAATCTGGCAGTTCCAGGTCTGCGGGCCGCTGGGACTTTCAGCGGGTCGCAGGAAAATGCCAGCACTGCGTCCTGTCAGTATTTTGGGCATATCTCCTTCATCCGAACTCCGTTTGATGTGATTCAAGATCCGTTGGAAAGCTTAGAACGAGCTCTTCAACTTTATGGACTTATCCAAGTCATTTATTGTCCAGAATCTGCAATAAAATTAGAAACTATGGTAGTAACTCATTCTTGACTCAAAACTCTAATTAAACTAACCTAAACTCATCTAAACTATGTAAACTCAAGGCAATTGGTTTAGTTTGGAGACAAAATGATACCTGAATGTGCATATAAAATCCACTCATCACTCCTTGCTATTTTTCGCTCAAATTTTTGTGTTGTTTTCAATTGCATTTGCAAGTTTTAAGCCATCAAGGTTTATTGAATTTCTTTTTTTTTATTTTCCAGCTTTTTTCATTTTGGTCAATGACAGAAAGAGCACACTGAGGGTGAAAGGTCAATTTGAGGGCCATTTTGGTCTAAACTAAAACAATGACTTGAGACTTGCAAGTTAACTAAGGATGGTTTTGCTCTAAGGATGGTTTTGCTCTAAACTAAAACAATGACTTGAGACTTACAAGTTATGAAAATTCTTAACATGCACAAATATCATGATTTGATTGAATTATTTAGACAATTTTACAAGCTTTTTCAAATTGAATTGAGTTGTCCCAAACGACCCACGCTTACCCCACGGGTGAAACACCTAGGATACTTGTAACTATTGCCCATAACTTATCTTTTCAATTCCTAAACTTGTTGATTTTTCAAAATTTGACAAATGACTTGGCAAAGAGATTCGGGATCACACCCTACCAACACAAATAACATGTCATATCAATTTATTTCACAACCAAGCTCTTGAGTACTTAAACCGCTATATTGATTTTCGAAAACGCATTGAAAATCGAACTAAAGTGAGGCGGAAAAAAGGGTACAACTCCTCACCCATTCTATTCCAAAGTTTTTGGGTTGGACTTTTTAACTTTTTTCCCGGGGCTAGGAGTTTTTCCCGCGGTGGAGAGGTTAGCCAAATTACGGTGGATTTATTTTCGAGATTTTTCTCGTTTTTTTTCCTTTTTTTTTTATTGTCACGAGCCTTTCTGTTTTTACTCATGATTTGTGGAAGTTCTTTTATCCACCATAACCTATAGCTTCCCGCAATGTCCATGGCATTGCACGCTTTTTAGTTCCCCTTTTTATTTACTTTTTATATATATATATACAAGGGTGTGTATTTACATCTTCGACTTTTAATAAACTTGAAAACAACGATTGTTTGACTCTAGACTTAGTGTTTATTTCCTTAGTTGACATGCATTTGGGTCGGTAGAATCGATCTTGACAAAATTTGGAAATTAATTCAATTGGTGGTTGTCTTGGTTTACCGATTTCTAATTGGTCAAGTCATTCATACTACTTATCAAATCATCAAATTTAAGTTTCAATCAAGATAGATTATGATATAATACCTACTCATTTCCTAAGGTCACAGGGGCTAGTCGATCAATTAGATGACCCATAATTCAAATAAAAATTTTTTCTAAAACTCCCTAAATAATTTATTCAATTCACGATATCAAAACTTGTTAAGCATCTCCCTAACTTATCTAAATTCAATCTATATGAAATTATCATGCAATAGAGACAATTCCTAAATGAAATGCACAATTATACCTATCAGTTCCAGTTTAAGCTACCCACCGAAAATCTCAGCGGGTCGCCGATACACTCAGCGGGCCGCCAAAAATCTCAGCGGGTCGCTGATACTGGGACAGATACCAAATTAACACCTAATATGCATGATGCAAACCTAGATACAACTCCTATTCTCTCCCCCCAAGTTTAAAACTTTGCATTGTCCTCAATACAAGGAAAACATAACTTAAAAGAGAGAAAGGAAAGGAAACTCATCAAATTGTTGTAGTGGTTGTGAAGTTCGCATAGGGGTTGGTGCGACTTGCAAAACGACTTGTATGCTCCTTCATGGTGTATCCCCCAAGTTTGAGCTCTTGCATACAATTCGTGTAATGGTGCTTCCAAAAGCTGATTTGTCACTTTTCTTCAAACCTAAAACCAACAACAACAATTGATAAGTTATAACTAACTAAAACAACTAAACCTAAATTAATCTAAATGAGAGAAAATGAAATTTTTGAGCCTTGGGTTGCCTCCCAAGAAGCGCTTGTTTTAGGTCACTAGCTTGACCACCTTGCATTTACTCATCTTATCTTCACTTTTCTCCCTCTCAACGCATCATAGTTCTCCCAAAAGTGATTGAGCGGGTCCTTTGAAACATGTTTGGAGTGTTCTTCTTTGGATGTCATCTTCCTTGGCTCAATTATGATGTGATACTTGATTTGTGGTTTGTTGTCTTCCATCACATCAAGTTTCTCCAAACATCTTCTAAGAGTGCTCAAGTCGAATTGGTTGAACTTCTCATTTGTGTTGTCGGATGCCTCGACTTTGAGAGTAGTGTCACCATCTTTCTTCTCTTCAAGTTCATCGTTCATGTTCTCAATTGGAGGATGCTTCAATTCCAACTCATTAGATTTGACAATTTCAGCCCTAAACAATCTTTGTGGAAATGGAATTGGAGGGATATAGGGAAGAGGTGGTATGTACTTTGGTTCATCAAATTCCTCTTGTACCTCCATATTCTCAACTTGTTTGCTTTCAGTTTTGTTGGTATCTAACCAAATTTGGGTCTTCTTGGAACTAGAGTTTTCAAATTCACAATCACTATGCAAAGTCAATTCATTGTTTTGTTCATTGTGTGGTCTATACGAAGAATTTTCAGTCTCTAACATCCTTTGATGATGGGTAATAAGAGTATTGAGAGAAGATGATATGGATTTCATTTCTTTCAAAAGTTTCTCATTAAATTCGATTTGGTTCATTTTAAATTCCTCAAACCTTGATTCAACACTTGACATTTGCGTAGATGATCGGAAATTATCAAAACTAGAAAAAAAAGTAGACCTATGGTATGGTTGAGACACTAAACCATGATTGTTCAAAGCAAAAGAAGGAAAATCATTCAAACCAGAATCGCATGTCTGTCTGTTGAGATTCCAGCGGGTCGCAGGATCTCCCAGCGGGTCGCTAAAACTGGTAGTCATGTTTTGTGCTTCAGGTTCCCTCCATATGAATCTCGAACGGTTTGTTTGACAGTCAAAAGGTTTGTCGAATCCGATGGGGTTGCTGAAGTTCTGGTTGTCTCCACATGCAATATTGATCGTGTTTTGCACGTTGTGAAAAGCACGCTCAAATTCACTCATGTTCGCATTAAGTCTGAATTGCCTATTCATGTGGTTGATTTTCTTCCAATTATCCTCCGTCTCTTGTTCGCGTACCTGAAAAGAAGGAAACATGGTGATAGAATTTTTTGGTTTTTTATTATAAGATAAGACAAAATAAGTAAGATACAAGGATACAAGTGTGTCTATGCTAAATTACTAAAGCAAAATACCAATATTCGAGCAAACCGTCCCCGGCAACGGCACCAATTTTGATCGATGGGAAACCAAGTCTCAAAATAAAAACCTCGTGTATGCCGATCTAATCGTTTGTAGAACAGCTTGAGGGTCGAATCCACAGGGACGGTGTTGGAATATTAGTCTTTTACTTTACCAAACTAGCTAGACGGTTCAACTCTTTGTAATTCAAGGGTTGTTGGTGGGTCTAAATCCTAAGTCTAGTTTTAAGGTCAAAACAAGAATTAATGAGAGAGATTCAACAAGTCACGTAATTCTAGGGTTTCTGGTTGCTAACACTTCTTCTTAGTCCCAGTTCCAGCGGCCCGCTGACTCTCGTAGCGGCCCGCTAAAAGAACTTAGGTCGTTGATCTATTAGACTGGTCGCTGGCTACTTGGCGGGCATAGACAACCTCGCTGATTCACTCAGCGGCCCGCTAGGATTAGCGATGTGAATGCAAATTGACTTGATTCAGTTGATAATTGTGTAGGGATAATAGCTTAATTAAGTTTCCTAGATCAAACTCTCGTTTAGGTCTGGTTATCAATTAATTAACCCAATTTCCCTCGTATAGAACCTAGATTTCAACTATCGTTTCTTGGTCTAGTTTCTACAAGTTTATACCTTTCTAACCTATGAAATCCTTGAGTTTTCACTCTTGGCAAGGACTTAACTCTCGTTAACTAGTCCTGGTTTAACCTTTCAGTTTACAACCTTCATGTTAATCATAATCATGCCTAATAATCTAAGTTTATTTGGACTTAACCACCTAGCAATTAAGCGAGCTCTACTTAACGGGTGTAAACAAATCTACTTAAATAATCATGGCATAATCAATTCAAGCAATTCAAGCAAGGTATAAAACACAAAGATATCAAATAAACTAAATAAACATGCAATCAACAACTAAGAATTCGAGTTTACAACCATAGTCCTAAAACAAACAATCAACAACTAAAAGACATCATACAAACACAAGAGAAAATGAGAATAAGGAAAGATTACAACCAATTGCTCTTGCGTGTGTCGAAATCTCCTATCAAACACGTCTCTTGCTGTCGCAATCAACCTGCTTGGCGCTGCCTCGATCTGGACTTGAGACCTAACTCTCAAATAACTCAATATCTAACCCTAACTTGACCTTGGAATTGATCTCCTTCTTCTTCTCCCCTTTGTTCTCCCTCAAACAGGTCTTTAATAGGCCTTGGGAACGTCTAGAAACGCTGGAAATAACTGAAGACGTGCTCTGGATGCACCTGGAGTCGGTAGAAACCACCATCCAAATATAGAATTGCCAAATCGGGCGATTCTGCTAAATCTGGCAGTTCCAGGTCTGCGGGCCGCTGGGACTTTCAGCGGGTCGCAGGAAAATGTCAGCACTGCGTCCTGTCAGTATTTTGGGCATATCTCCTTCATCCGAGCTCCGTTTGAGGTGATTCAAGATCCGTTGGAAAGCTTAGAACGAGCTCTTCAACTTTATGGACTTATCCAAGTCATTTATTGTCCAGAATCTGCAATAAAATTAGAAACTATGGTAGTAACTCATTCTTGACTCAAAACTCTAATTAAACTAACCTAAACTCATCTAAACTATGTAAACTCAAGGCAATTGGTTTAGTTTGGAGACAAACTGATACCTGAATGTGCATATAAAATCCACTCATCACTCCTTGCTATTTTTCGCTCAAATTTTTGTGTTGTTTTCAATTGCATTTGCAAGTTTTAAGCCATCAAGGTTTATTGAATTTCTTTTTTTTTATTTTCCAGCTTTTTTCATTTTGGTCAATGACAGAAAGAGCACACTGAGGGTGAAAGGTCAATTTGAGGGCCATTTTGGTCAGATTTTGAAGTACCTCTAATTATTTCTAATTCCATTTTTCTTTGCTAATTGATTGTTTATGGCATTTAGGTGATCTGTCATTTAAGATTTGCTATTAACGTTTCAATTAAAATATGTACAATCAGTAAGAAAATGGTCACACGTTTGGTTTGCAAAACTGTTTGCTAATTCAAAAGGAATCTAAAAATGTCAATAATGTCTTCTTGAGACATGGAGTCAAGTCGTCATGCTATAGGACAGAAATTTCAGCTGTTAGATTATTTTATCTTTTTTTCCTCCTCTCTTATCTGTTATTTATTTATTTATTTATTTATTTATTTATTATTATTATTATTATTATTATTATTATTATTATTGCTTCATTTTTGTTTTGTAGGCCATGTTCTTCATTTTTGTTCGAAAATTCGCTGCAACAAAAGTTGCCTGGTCCAAACGACTCATCATCTTGGTATTTTTTTCTGATCAATCAACAACTATGGTAAAATTGCCTCAGGAGTTTATGTAATTTTATTTTTTTTTATATTCGATTCATATTATTAAATGTCTGTCTTTGTTGTTTGAAGTAAGATTAGACATTTATAGTTTGGGATCTATTTGTACTAATGGAACATCAAAAAGTTATATATATTTCTTCTCATCAAATTCAATTTAGATTTATCGCTATTTTTCCCATTGTATTTTTACTATTAATAAGATTGTTAAAAAAAACACAGAACAAAGAAATAGGTCGCGCAACGCGCGACGCAACCACTAGTTGCTATTAATTGAACATTTAATTTACCAATAAATAAAGGCCCAATTAACTTAAATAAATTAAGTGTGTAGTTTATAAATAATTATTAACTTAATAATAATTATTTAGAGATTAGACAATACAATAATTTATTTCAATATGATCCATTTGACTTAATTAATTATAACGGTCCACAACGGTATATAATTAATTAATCAACTTATCATATTTTTGCAATACTCACTGTTGCAAATAAATAAATAATGCACGTATGGTTAAACAACTTATTTTGTGTGACCCTTTGAGGATTTATGCTATGTTGGACATGGAATTAAATCGTTATTTAATTCCAATAATCATAAGCGGTATCTAGCAACACATTATGATTTCCAATTCGCATAAATAATGTACTGCTACAGTATTTAAATCCTGCATAAGAGAATAAAAGTATTTCTCTATTTTTATTCTTATGTCTCACGATATCATCGTATAATCCAAGATAGGAATGTGTCATTCTTGCAGATTATACGTTTCTTGATCTAGAGTTGATAGCCTAGTTGCGCGCATACTATCCAACTCCATCAAGGGGCCCAAACAAATATCGTCACTCACTAAGTGAATTAATGAGGGACATACGATTTTCTTGATGATTAGCTTTTCCCTGCACAATTCAAGAGAACATAAATAAAGTCCGTATAGCAGCCCTTATCGGGAATCAGCGGTAGACAATATTTATTGAATCTATCTTCATGTGGAAAAGATAAACATCTCAAACTTATAACCAAAATCATAACGAAATAAATAATGACACATAACACAATCCAAATATTTATTTCGTTGGATCAAGTCATGTACTATGTTCCATAACATACACATATGCAATTAAACTGGTAACTATTTACCTATGATCTGTAGAACTTAATCATCACTTAACCTGCATACTAATCTTATATGATAATTAATGTTCCTTGTTAATTATCAAGATTATAGACAGTTTAGATTTATTATTGTCATTCTAAAGAATGATCCACAGAGATCCATGTTTTCCTTAAGGAGGCGGCTTAATTAAGGTTTAGCGGAAGCAATTATGGTTTTGGACCGGTTTGGTACGAACTATCCTAACACAATTCAATTTGCACCCAATACAAGCAAGCACACAAGCAATTCAAGTAGCAAGATAATAAAGAGAGAAAGAGAGAGAGAAATTGAACACGCGATGTGATTACGGAGTTCCGACCCGCTAGGAAGAGCCAGCCTTAGTCGTATGTCTCCGGGAGTTTCGCTACCACGAAAGGGCGCGCTTCATTCAATTCCAATAAGAACGGGATCACAACTTTGAACCGAATCACCTCATAACAATTTCACTCGAGGCAGATCGGACTAACTCAAATGGCACAACGGCCTCAAAGGAGAAGAGCTCTCAACATATTACAACCTACGCCTAACGACAATGTCGGGGCGGTGGTGTTTGAGGCTACTAAATCTCTCAAAATGGTCTAGCTATGAAAAGCTCAAGCGGGAGAGTATCACTGTACTCAAAGGCTCTATTCTAGTCAAATTTTGCAAGGCAAAACTCTCTCAAAATGGTCTAGCTATGAAAAGCGTAAATTGCGTTGTATGATGCAGCTGGTGCGTTACACGACCTTTTGTTGCGTTGTGTAATGCACTGTTTCTGTGAAAGGAGAAAAACTGCACAAACTGGTGCGTAGTGTGACCCAATATTGCGTTACACAACTCACTGGTGCGTTGTACAACCCAATATTGCGTTACACGACGCACTGGGTCTGAAACTGAGAAAAATACCGAGTTCTTGAGCTTTTCTGCTAACTAGACCGTTTCAAGAATAAAAGGACTAAAGTAAACCTTCTATTAAAGCCTAAACTAGCCTATAAACTCTCTAAAGACTTGATCTTGATCTTGCACATAGTTTTGATCCAAGTCTTCAAACTTTGCACATAGTTTTTATCCAAGTCTTCAAACTTTGCACCTTCTTCCTATAAAACTGAAAGAAGATTGTTAAATGCTTAATGATATTGTTTTGTAATCGATAAATTTAGAGACGTTTAGTACAACAATCCACAATTCAGATTTTCAACCTGAATGATTTGTCAATAATAAACCTAGGAACAGATGATAAAATATCATCCATAACATAAACTAATATTTAAGTTATTAAATTATTGACTTCTAGGACATAACTCTAACAAAATAGACGGTGCATACTAATGTACGGGAGATCATGTGTCTCCATTTATTGTCCATTTGTTGTGTTATGTTTTCCATTTCGCATAAAGCATGAGTTGTTCATTGGTATGTTATTAACTTATTACACATATTAGTAGCACCAAAAAACACACTTTAACATTCATAAACACTTGGAGAACCCTAGTTTCGGCTCAAGAATGGCAGGGCTTCCTGTCATATAAGGGTGTGTTTGGATAGGCCGGAAATAGGGAATAAGAATAAGGAATTTCGGTTTGCGTGCTTATTTTTATTTTTGCGCAAAACAAACGGTATAAGAATAAGGAATTTGGGCTCTTATTCCTATACTAACAAAAACATGGTATAAGAATAAGAAATAAGAATAAGCACGCAAACCGAAATTTCTTATTCCTATTCCCATTCTCTATTTACGATTTATTTCGTTACATCCAAACACACCCTAGGGTGTGTTTGGATGAGCATGGAATAAGGAATAAGAATAAGGAATTTCGGTATGCGTGCTTATCCAAATTTCTTATTCTTATACCATGGTTTTGTTAGTATAGGAATAAGGGCCCAAATTCCTTATTCTTGTGTTGTTTGGGTTGCACAAGAATAAGAATAAGCACGCATACCGAAATTTCTTATTCTTATTCCTTATTCCATGCTCATCCAAACACACCCTTAAGTGAATAAATTATTTCATGCATGCTTGTCGAATCTTTAATTTATATAAAACGTAATTATTTACCCTACAAAACGCAGCACATTCATAGAGGCAGCGGGGAAGATAAGACTAGCAATCCAAGTTGGATTTCCAAAAAAAAAATTGAAAAGTAATATTCCAGTTGGCAAGATGCTTGGGCTCCATCTTTGCTCAACAATAAAAAACCTAATTAAAAAAAAAAACAAGATCTCACCCTCCTGATCTTATCTAGCAATTGTTTATTTCTTTATTTGCACATCACATCAGCACATGGGCTTCTATGACCAACAATAAATAAAAAACAGGAGGGTACACATGGGAGTGGGACACGTTTTCCACTGGCATTAAAGATTGCGGGCAGGATTTTAAGCAAGAGGCGGAGAGGGGAACAAAGAGATCTCTAGTGCAGATCTAGCTAGCGATTTGGAGAGGAAAAGAATGACAATGTTCTTCATTGTGGTAGTGTTGCTTCAACTACACATTTTACTAGCGGCAGCTGCACCATCGGTTATCATAGTAGGGGCAGGGTTTTCTGGTATGCTGCTTCATAATTTCATATACATTTTCATAAATGCATGCACCTCAACAAATTTCTGACGAGAATGCCTTCAGATTTCCTATAAAATCGTACATTATATTCTGCCAAAATAATGCCTATTATTTTCTTAATTATAGGAATATCTACTGCAAAGACACTTTCAGATGCTGGAATCAAAGATTTTCTGATATTGGAGGCAACTGACCGCATTGGTGGCCGCATCCGGCAGCAAAAATTTGCTGGCATAAATGTAGAGATGGGCGCCAACTGGGTTGAAGGTGTCAACGGCCCTCAACTCAACCCTATATGGGATATGGCTAACAAGCTCCGTCTCCGTAACTTTTTCTCTGACTTTTCCAACCTTTCAGCTAACACTTACAAACAAGGGTAATTTTCTGCTTTTCTCTATTTTATAGTTTGGTTTCTTTTGATTTTACCTAATGTCTCTTAATTCGTTCATTAATTGTAGTGGCGGCCTTTATGACCAATCAGAAGTGGAGAAAGCAATAGACTTGGCTGACGGTGTTCACGCTGCTGGTGAAAAATTGACACAAACTTTACGGGAATTGCTCAGGCCACGTTTATCTTGCTCAGTCACTCCCCCATTTTTTTTAAAATGACCAAAATATCTTAGTCTACAACGCTAAAGTCTGAAAAATAGAAAAGGGAGAGAAGGGTATTTTCGTTCAACTGGAAGTGATTGAACAAGAAAGACGTGCGTTGAGCAATTCCCAAACTTTACCGCCGAGTGGCCGTGAGGACATCTCTGTCCTGACAATGCAGCGCCTCAAAAACCAGTAAATAATTTTATAGTGCTCTATTAGTACGCGGTTCCTCGGTATGTTCTGGTTGGGAAAAAAAAATTGTTTTGGAAAGGTTCTTAATTTTATGTATGATCGAGCCGATAATATAACGACTGATAATAGTGTGTAGATATCATAATATTGCAATAGTCTTTTAAAAAAAAAATATTATAATTGAGTATTTTAGATCCTCCAATTTGAAAATATCATAATAAATAGAAAAAAAAATTTGAAGAAAATATAAAATTTGGTCTCGAAAGTTATTCAATATGGAGAACAACTTGGACACTTCAGATTAATCGTTTGAAATTTGAATTTAAAAACTGAATAGGGTGTACGAAGATGATTCGTACACCAGAGTGTATTTTATCCATCCTCTCTCTCCTCCTCTCTCTCTCTATATATATATATGAAGCCGTGCCTGCATAGGTCCTAATTAATTTTTAAATAGATCTGTTTTGAATTCACTTTTGATGTCATTGAATTTCTTTTTGTGGTGTTTTGCCCCTGATCTTATGCTCTAAAGTCTAAACTATTTGACGAAATATGTACATTTAAGCAATGTTTTCAATACCATACCGGCATCTCTACCGGTCCGGTGACCGAAATTTGGTGTTTCCTAGTATTTTTTTAAAATTTTTCGATATTTTCTCTCACAAAATCGGATACCATCATTTCGGCCATTGTTCTAGTAGCTGGTATTATCGGAATTTTTTGGTAACCGGTAGGGTATTGAAAACACTGCATACATGATACATGTAGTCATCTGTTTGTTTGACTTTGAAACTTATATAATTATATCATGTATATATTTGTGGCTATAATAATAATAATAATAATAGTAATAGGCATAAAATATGAAAAAATCCAAGTCTTTAAAAACCGTGAAATTTTTATTGTTTCACATGAAAAACCGATTCTTTTACATGCTCAATATTAGATTTGAATGGTACTATTGCTACTTGTTCCCAAATGATTTGCGTGGTACCTCCTTGTGGATTACTTAGATATTGTAATTAGGGGCAAAGTGAGAAAAATAACTTGAGTGTGGCCAAATATGTAAATTTTATTTTTTGAAAGGTCATTCTACATATTTAGTATTACAATACTTTCACTGAACTAGGGTTCGCCCTGCATTAGTACTGTGTATTATCTACATATATCTATAAATTCGTTTTATGTGTGGCAGGGTTCCATCAACACCGTTGGACATGGTAGTAGACTACTATACCTACGACTACGAATTTGCCGAGCCACCACGCGTGACCAGCCTTCAAAATACTGTTCCCTTGCCTACATTTTCCAACTTCGGTGAAGATGTATATTTTGTGGCAGATCAACGTGGTTACCAGAGTGTAGTTTACCACACGGCACACCAGTTTCTCAAGTCTGACAAAACTGGTACGATCACAGATCGTCGTCTCATGTTGAACAAGGTTACTTTCCCTTACATCTATCTGATTTCATAATCGAGTGTATTTCACTTAGGTCTAATCACATACATATATACAATTGGAAAAAATAGTCAACTAATTATAAGGTTAAGTAAATTGACAAAATTATTTTTCATTTATTTCGATGGTTGTAATAAAACATATATCCAATTCTTATTATTCCATTTGAATGTCATGTAGAAAATATTGCAGTGCATATAATGTTAACAGAATTTGGTTTGTCTTTCAAAGACAAATTATGTGCCAATTTGCCAAAGCTAACAATAGCAACAACATCAAACCCAATGTTTCTTATGCTTAATATACAATTGCCTTCTTAACTTACAGTCCAACTTAGCAATTTTATTAATTAGCTGTACCATGAAGAATTTTGAAGTAGAATTAATCAGCGAGACATCTTTAATTGTAGGTGGTTCGGGAAATTCAGTATTCAGCACGAGGTGTTACAGTCAAAACAGAGGATGGGTCTGTATATAAGGCAGATTACGCTATGGTGTCTGCTAGTGTTGGAGTTCTTCAATTAGAGCTAATAAAATTTAAACCTGACTTACCAGTTGGTGATTTATGTTAAAGGGACATTGTCCTAAAGAAATGTTAATTTTATCCCTCACTTTAGGTCTTGCTGACTAAATATAACCTTATGATTATCTATATTGCATCAGACATGGAAAATACTTGCAATTTATCAATTTGACATGGCTGTGTACACCAAAATCTTTCTGAAGTTTCCGTCCAAATTTTGGCCAGAAGGTAACAGCACACAATTTTTCCTTCATGCAAATGAAAGAAGGGGATACTACGGAGTTTGGCAGGTACCACAAATTTAACTAAGAAAATATTTATTTCTTTTTAAAAGCTATATTTACAATTCCAGTTTTCAGCACCATTTTTTTATGTACTCTGCCATGTATGTATTATAGTTAGGCCTGTCAAACGTGTGAAACAGAGACGGAACAGGCTGTTTCATTTGCCGTTCCGTTTCTGTGACAGTACACGCCGTAATTTCCGTTAGTCGTTCCGTTTTGACGGAACGTTGAAATTTGAACTGTATTACACTGGAACGTATGAGTAAATCCGTTCTGTTTAACTTTCCGTTTTTGAAACAAAACAAATTTCTGTTTCGTTAGTTATTCCGTTTCGACGGAACGGAACGAAGAAGGGCGAAACGGTATATCGTTGACAGGCCTATGTACAGTTCAATTAACAAGTTTAATAACTACTACTCGTATAGTAGACCCCCTTTTTCTTTTCCTTCTCTGTGAGTTTTCTGTTTTACAAATTTTAACTTAGGATAAATTTGTTTAATTCAACAAAAATGAATCTCGATGTGCATATTTCAGCATCAATTGAATCTAAATTGCCCAATGGACTTAATATATAGCCCAATTGGATTTCTAAGAAAAAACAGAAAGGGAACTAAAGATGAGTTAAAGTAAGTAAATCAATATGTTAAAATATATAGAATAATCTAAAATTCAGTTACTTGTGTTTGTGACTTGTATAATGTGCAGCATTTTGAGAGAGAGTATCCCGGTTCCAATGTCCTTCTAGTTACAGTGACAGATGAGGAATCGAGACGTATCGAGCAGCAATCAGATGAGGACACAAAAGCCGAAATAATGCAAGTACTAAAGGAAATGTTTGGTAAAAACATACCAGATACAACCGACATTCTTGTTCCAAGATGGTGGTCTAACAGGTTCTTCAAGGGAACCTTCTCTAACTGGCCTATTGGAGTAAACCGTTACGAGTATGACCAAATTAGGGTATGGACTTTCCTCCATTTTCTATTTGATATTCAGTTATATTATTTTTCAACATCTACTAAAGTTGTGTCTCTATATCGCTACTTCAATTTAAGATAATTATGTGGGAAGGCATGCACATGCAACTCGATGTTAGGGTTCACAGTATTGCATTTTAAAACTCCTTCAGATCTGTTTTGTGTCGAGTAATGGAGTACAGGGCTTTACAAAACATTATATTTATAAGAGGAATGTGGTATATAGAGGCTAAGAGGAATCTTTTTGTTAATTTACTAGGCACCTGTTGGAAGGGTTTATTTTACAGGAGAGCACACAAGTGAGCATTACAATGGTTATGTTCACGGAGCATACCTAGCAGGTAGCTTCTCAAGCTCGATTTATGCGTGTGTAACAGTACAGCTATTAGACTTTCTAAATCTGTCTTTTTTTATATCTGCCAGGTATTGACTCTGCAAATATGTTGATTAAATGCATGAAGAAGGGTTTATGCAAGTTTGATATCAAGGCCAAGGATGCATGATCAAAACAAGGTAAACAAACTATTACAATCTTCTTGTAATTACAAGACGTATTATAGATGTACACATTAACCATAATTTACATCTACCTATAAATTCATGTTAATAAAAGCAGAATGTTGGTGCAATTATAAAGCAAATGCTCCTATTAAATTTGATGAACTTAAAACTTTTAACATTGGTTGGCTGAAAACTAAAAGTTCAAACTTTTTAGGAGGCAAGCTAAAGAATGAGGAGATTGATGTTCTAGAAGCAATAAGGAGGCCCGGCCCATTAGTGCTAGTGTTAACAATAAGGAGGCTCCATTATGTGCTAGCGTTTAAATTCTGTGCTGTATTTTTTTTTTTTTTTTTAACTAGAGTTGATAAGGATGATCTAGGATTTCTCATTTCTATCATCACGCGTTAATAAGTTTTTATTTTTAAAATGTGATCGCTCTCTATTTACGGGTACTAACGACTTTGTAAAATTTTTTTCTCGGATCTCCTATGCTTGCCTTTCTCCTCCTATTCCTGCAAATTCTATCACTCAGTACGTACTCACTCCTTCCATCCTAACGCCTAGCACCTACACTTAACATCACTACTGGGACAATTATTGTTATTAACTAGGACAATATTGAATTCATTAATTAGGACATAGAGATGAGAGATGAGGCGCTGGATTTAATTAATTGTATTTCGAAATGAAAATAAAAACGCGTCATTAATGAGGATGCTGGATGGGATGAGGGATGAGGGATGAGGAAATCTATGGGATGATGTTAAAAAAATTCCGTTTTAAAATTGTTGATTATTGTAATATGTAGTTTTGCAATCGCTTATCATTGCTTGAATAAAGTAAACACATAAAATAGCTAGGTAAACATAAAAATAATCAAAGTGAACATATACAAACAAATAAATTTAATTTAAAATAAGTTGAATATTTATATAAAAATCTAAACAAGGGATTACAAAACTTATTTGTTTGTATGTGTTTATTTGATCATCTATTTATTCATCATAACCATTTTATGTGTTTAATTTGTTCAAACAATGGGAAGTGATGGCAAAATTGTAAATTACAGTTATTTTTTCGTTCCCAATACAAATGCTGAGTGCGATTGAGAAATTGGTAATACGGGCCGATACGTTGGGCCGAATTATTCAACGGATCAAATTTCAGAAACTATGGGCTTTTTCGTCGGAGATATTTCGCATGTCGGCGCACGATATTTTGACATCACGATAAATTGGCAAAAGATATTTTGCAGAGATCCAAAAGTGGAAGGTTCCGGTCTACATTCACTGTAAATCCGGAAACCGCACTGACACATGGGCGACAACTGGCAAGTTGCGAAGAAAGAAACTTTTTTAAGCAGGACCCACTTGTCAGGAAGCCAGCAGAGTGGACCGGGCCTATCCGAGGGCCTAAGGGCCGGATAGGATCAGTTAAAGAACTGGACCGGATATTTTCTGGATACCCGATTCGATCCAATATAACCAACACCGCTATAATCGATCCTAGTCCGACGGAGGCCCTTCGATCCCTATTCGAACCAAGGATCGAACCTCGAGTCGAGCCGACTAGATGAGTCGCCTCTCCGCTCTCCGACGACGAACAGCCGCACGCAACCTCCTCATCTTTGTTCTTCGACGCACGATGAACCACCTCCTCTTACCTCTCGCCTCTCGTGCCTCGTCGTCATCTCGTCGACAGTCGACTCCTCTCGACCTCCAAGTACTCTCTCTCTCTCTCTCTCTCTCTCTCTCTCTCTCTCTCGACTTTTCTGCTTTTCTCTCTCTCGGGACTCGGTTGCGTTTTGGATTTTGGACATTTGCTCTTTTTTTTAATTTCCTCAAATTAATTTGTCTTGATTAAGTTCCATTTCTGGTTGTGTTTTTCTTGTTGAGCGAAATCATGAGGCTTGGCATGGTAAAAGCTCGTACCAGTGAGTTTTGTAAAGGGATGGATAGGTCACTGACTCCTTAAACTATCCAATTAAGTGAGTTTTGTAAAGCAATCTGGTACATGATCTATACTATTTTAACAAATGATGGTACACGGTCTCTACTATTTTAACAAAGAAAGGAGGTACATGGTCACTAAAGATAGGTTTCAAGAATTAGAATAAAAAGGTCGCTACTTTTTTCTTTTTTTTTCATAGTACATTGATTTGGTTTAATAGCAAACCAGGTTAAGTAATGTCAAATAAACCAGATTAATACAACGTGATTCCTATCTTTTCAACATTAGTCATTTCAATTTTTAATATTTTATCTCATCTGATCTTATATAGGTACAATATAAGGAGAAGTTGGAGCATCTCCTTGTAGAAGTTTCTATTCTGTTATCAGTTATGTGTTTCATTTTCATACGATCAATTAGTTTGTTAAAATTGAAACTTTATTGTCCAAAGCTATTGCAATAAGTAATAATGTAACCTTGTATATACAATTCTGATCATATGATTTTATATGGTTAGTATAAGGTGCTCTTGAATAATCTATTTTTTCCCCTCTTTGCGTTGACTATGTCTCTTTGCATCTTGAAATGCATTGATATTTATCTGTCTTATTATAGACAATCATTATTATAAGCTTGGAAATATTTTCTTTAATTTGATATTTTGAGGGATTGTTTGCAAAGTTATGATTCATCAGTATGGCTTGTCATAAGATGCTTTTTAAATAGAAATATAAGTTTAATTAGTTCGAATATAAATGTTAGCATGAGGATTGCTATAAATTATTCATGAAATCGTGCATACACTGTTAGGAGATAAATTAGATAGAAATAAAAGCATGGTGCTGAAACCTAAGTTGCAGGGAGATAATTGATGAGATGATTTTATATACATATTTTGGTAGGATTTTGACTCCAAACTAAACCATTTGACTTGAGTTAGGTTAATTAGGGTCATTTTAATTAGGTTTTTATGTTAAGAATAAGTTACTACCATAATTTCTACTTTAATGCAGATTTTGGACAAAAACATGGCTTGGATGAATCAATGATGATGTAGAACTCCTCGTAAGCTTTCCGCTGGTTTTTGAATCGCCTCAAACGGAGTCCGGATGAAGGAGATATGGGCAAAACAGTAACAGTGCGCAGTGCAGAAATTTTCAAACGGACCGTCTGAAAATTCAGACGGACCGTTTGACTTTCGCAGGAAAAAACTGCTATTTTCAGCTAGATTTCAGTCGGTCCGTCTGGAGGCTCAAACGGTCCGTCTGGAACCTTCCAGAAATAGCAGAAAGTGCCCGATTTGGTGGTTATTCTTGGTGGGGTGGTTATTTTCGACTCCCAACACATGCAGAACAAACCTCATGCGTCTCTAAACAATTCCAATGCCTATTTAAGAGAACTTTGAGGAGATTTTGAGCATACAAGGTCATACAAGACTAGAGAAGCCCATACAAAGCCATACAAGGGGATACAAGGTGGTGTTTTAGATCCAAGGTCAATTTTTAGGGTTAGACATAGAAAAATCTGAGAGATTAGTCTCAAGACCAGATTGTGGCAACGTTAAACGGGTCGTGTGCGACAGCAACGAGTCGTTTAGAAGGAGATTTCGACAAATTCAAGGGAAAGCAAGGGCAATTGGTTGTAACTTCTCTTATTTCTCATTTTTTCTTGTTTGTTCGATGTCTTTGAGTTGTTGATTTGTTGTTCTAGGGTTATGGTTGTAAACTTATTTGTTTAGTTGTTTATTTGCTTAGTTATTTCTTTATGTGTTTTTATCTTTCACGATTTAATTGATTATGTGATATCATTGATTGCTAGGGTAGAATTGATTATACCAAGTAGATTAAGGCCTTGTCTAGTATGGTAATAATAATCTATACCTTTGTATGAATTGATTGACCAACTTGAGGATGGTAGTAGCTGATGAGTGAAACCAGGATTTAGTAGCCGATAGGTGAACCTTTCTCGCAACGATGGTTGTGAGATATCCTTCGAATTGAAAGATAGACTTAGAAAACTTAAGCCAATGGTGATGACCAAATCTTAGGGCTTCTAAGGAAAGTAGTAGATTAACCTATGAAATCAGAACTGTAACGATGGTTAGTATCTGGTAACCTAGGATTAAAATACGATTCCACACATATATTAGGAATAGCTAAGCGGTAAACAATTTCACGGCTCAAACGGACCGTCTGAGATATCAAACGGACCGTTTGGGAATTGAACTGAGCAGATTAAGTTGAAACCAGAAACCCTAGAATTCAGATTTGCTGATTATCTCCCGTTTAGTTCTAGTTTGACCTTGATTTTAGACTTAAGATTTGAACCCACCTTCGATTCTTTAAACACCCAAAATAGTTGAACTCGTCTAGCTAATTAATTAAAGTAAAAGACCGATATTCCAACACCGTCCCTGTGGTTCGACCCTTAACTTTACTACGATAGATTAAATCAGGTAAAACAAGGTTATATTTTGACTAGGTTTGCACCCGATCAAAAATTGGCGCCGTTGCCGGGGACGGTTTGCTAGAATATTGGTATTTTGCGTTAATAAATTAGTCTTGACACCTTTGTATCCTTGTATCTTACTTATTTTATCTTTAACTTGAAAAATCCAAAAATATTCTCTATCACCATGTTTTGTTCTTTTCAAGAATTCGAACAAGGTGATGCAAAGATGATCGTCGCATCCGACAAAACAAACGAAGAGTTCAACCAAATTGACTTGAGCACACTTAGACGATGCTTGGAGAAAATGGATGTGATGGAAAGCAACAAATCTCCATTCAAATATCACATCCAAATCGAGCCAAGGAAGATGACATTCAAAGAGGAACACTCCAAGCAAGTTTCAAGACCGTCGCTCAATCACTTTTGGGAGAACTATGATGCGTTGAGAGGGAGAAAAGTGAAGATAAGATGAGCAAATATAAGGTGGTCAAGCTAGTGACCTAAAACAAGCGCTTCTTGGGAGGCAACCCAAGGCCAAAATTTCAATCTTTCATTAGTTTCATTAGTTTAGGACTTTAGGTTTAGTTAGAACTCATTAATCTTTGTTGTTGGTTTCAGATTTTAGATGAGAATAAAAGCTTTTAGAAGCACAATGTTCGAGTCGTGCAAATGTCAAGAAGGTCAAATGAACTTCAACGCAACATCACAACACATGGAAGAAGAATGCGGGTTGATGAAAAATCGTACCATATGCAAGAGCTCAAGCTTGGGGGAATACACCATGAAGGAGCATATGAATCGTCTCAACCCAACATATCTCAACATAGTGGAGATACCATCTCGTTCCATACCCAAACCGAAACCAAAACCCTAACTGTTCTGCAAAAATCGTAACCAAACGGTCCGTCTGAGCACCACAGACGAACCGTCTGACCTGAGAGCACGAATTTTCAGCAGAAAACCAAAACCAAACCATTTAGCCGAGACCTAACCTAATCCAATCCAATGGCTAGATTTCGAGTTTTCATTGGTTAGTCGACGAACCAAAATTTTTTGCTCAATTTAGTCATTTACCAAACCTTCACCTAAACCCAAACCCAAGAGTAAAATCACACCAACCCCTATGTGATTTGTACCCTCAAACCCAAACCACCCATCTCCACTACTTACAAGACATTCCTTCGCCAATGAGATGAACCTAAAAGCACCTTGAAGCACATTGACATATCAAAGCAAGCAAGGCTCATGTTGCGCGACTCAACCCTTCACAACCTCGACATTGGTTTGATGAGTTTTTCTTTTCCTTTCTCTCTTTTAAGTTTTGTTTTCATTGCATTGAGGACAATGCAAAGTTTTAAGCTTGGGGGGAGAATAGGAATTTGTATCTAGGACTTGCATTATAACTTCATATAGTTTGCATTTAGGTAAGTTAGGAAGATGCTTAATAAGTTCAAATATCGTGAATTGAATGAAATATTTAGGGAGTTTTAGAAAATTTTTTCGATTTGAATTGTGGGTCATCTAATTGATCGACTAGCCCCTGTGACCTTAGAAAAGGAGTAGGTATTGTATCATAATCTATCTTGATTGAGACTTAAATTTGATGATTTGATAAGTAGTATAAATGACTTGACCAATTAGAAATCGGTAAACCAAGGCAACCACCAATTGAATTAATTTCTAAACTTTGTCAAGATCAATTCTACCGACCCAAATGCATGTCAACTAAGGAAATTAACACTAAGTCTAGAGTCGAACAACCGCTGTTTTCAAATATTAAAAGTCGAAGATGTAAATACACACCCTTGTAAATAAATAAAAACACGTACAAAAAGGGGAACTAAAAAGCGGTGCTTTGCCATGGACATTGCGGGAAGCTATAGGTTATTGTGGATAGAAGAACATCCATAAATCATGGGTAAGAAACAGAAAGGCTCATGATATAAAAAAAAGGTAAAAAAAAAAACAAGGAAAACCTTGCAATTAAATCCACCTTAATTTGGCTGACCTCTCCGCCGCGGGAAAAACGTCCTAAGCCCCGGGACAAATCTTAAAAGTGTCAACCCAAAAACTTTGGAATATAATGGGTGAGGAGTTGTACCCTTTTTTCCGCCTCACTTTAGTTCAACTTCCAATGCGTTTTCGAAAATCAATAACGCGGTTAAAGTATTCGAAGACTTTGTTGTGAAATAAATTGGTATGACATGTTATTTTGTGTTGGTAGGGTGTGATCCCGATACTATTTGCCAAGTCAATTGTCAAACTTTGAAAAATCAACAAGTTTAGAATTTGAACAAGATAGGTTATGGAAAATAGTTACAAACATCCTAAGTGTTTCACATGTGGGGTAAGCGTGGGTCATTTGGGACAACTCGATTCAGTTTGAAAAAGATTTTAAAATTGTCTAAAAGATTCAATCAAATCATGATATTATTGCATGTTAGGAATTTTCATAACTTGTAAGTCTCAAGACAATTGTTTTAGTTTAGAGCCAAACCATTCTTCTAAGATAAATATTTGCTTGGGGACAAGCAATGTTTAAGCTTGGGGGAATTTGATGAGATGATTTTATATACATATTTTGGTAGGATTTTGACTCCAAACTAAACCATTTGACTTGAGTTAGGTTAATTAGGGTCATTTTAATTAGGTTTTTATGTTAAGAATAAGTTACTACCATAATTTCTACTTTAATGCAGATTTTGGACAAAAACATGGCTTGGATGAATCAATGATGATGTAGAACTCCTCGTAAGCTTTCCGCTGGTTTTTGAATCGCCTCAAACGGAGTCCGGATGAAGGAGATATGGGCAAAACAGTAACAGTGCGCAGTGCAGAAATTTTCAAACGGACCGTCTGAAAATTCAGACGGACCGTTTGACTTTCGCAGGAAAAAACTGCTATTTTCAGCCAGATTTCAGTCGGTCCGTCTGGAGGCTCAAACGGTCCGTCTGGAACCTTCCAGAAATAGCAGAAAGTGCCCGATTTGGTGGTTATTCTTGGTGGGGTGGTTATTTTCGACTCCCAACACATGCAGAACAAACCTCATGCGTCTCTAAACAATTCCAATGCCTATTTAAGAGAACTTTGAGGAGATTTTGAGCATACAAGGTCATACAAGACTAGAGAAGCCCATACAAAGCCATACAAGGGCATACAAGGTGGTGTTTTAGATCCAAGGTCAATTTTTAGGGTTAGACATAGAAAAATCTGAGAGATTAGTCTCAAGACCAGATTGTGGCAACGTTAAACGGGTCGTGTGCGACAGCAACGAGTCGTTTAGAAGGAGATTTCGACAAATTCAAGGGAAAGCAAGGGCAATTGGTTGTAACTTCTCTTATTTCTCATTTTTTCTTGTTTGTTCGATGTCTTTGAGTTGTTGATTTGTTGTTCTAGGGTTATGGTTGTAAACTTATTTGTTTAGTTGTTTATTTGCTTAGTTATTTCTTTATGTGTTTTTATCTTTCACGATTTAATTGATTATGTGATATCATTGATTGCTAGGGTAGAATTGATTATACCAAGTAGATTAAGGCCTTGTCTAGTATGGTAATAATAATCTAAACCTTTGTATGAATTGATTGACCAACTTGAGGATGGTAGTAGCTGATGAGTGAAACCAGGATTTAGTAGTCGATAGGTGAACCTTTCTCGCAACGATGGTTGTAAGATATCCTTCGAATTGAAAGATAAACTTAGAAAACTTAAGCCAATGGTGATGACCAAATCTTAGGGCTTCTAAGGGAAGTAGTAGATTAACCTATGAAATCAGAACTGTAACGATGGTTAGTATCTGGTAACCTAGGATTAAAATACGATTCCACACATATATTAGGAATAGCTAAGCGGTAAACAATTTCACGGCTCAAACGGACCGTCTGAGATATCAAACGGACCGTTTGGAAATTGAACTGAGCAGATTAAGTTGAAACCAGAAACCCTAGAATTCAGATTTGCTGATTATCTCCCGTTTAGTTCTAGTTTGACCTTGATTTTAGACTTAGGATTTGAACCCACCTTCGATTCTTTAAACACCCAAAATAGTTGAACTCGTCTAGCTAATTAATTAAAGTAAAAGACCGATATTCCAACACCGTCCCTGTGGTTCGACCCTTAACTTTACTACGATAGATTAAATCAGGTAAAACAAGGTTATATTTTGACTAGGTTTGCACCCGATCAATAATTGAGACATTGCTATAAATTATTTATATTTTTTATACTTATCAGGTCTAATTCTTGTAAGATATCTAATGTAAATTGCTATTTCTTTGGATTTTCCTTTTTTATTTCTTTTGATTACTTGTCAGGTCTAGTTTTGGTAAGTACTTGATGTAACTTGCTACTTTTGTAGATTAGAGGTGATATGACCCACTATGATGCTGTTGCTAACTCATCTTATTTAGGTTGCTTTTGGTAGAAGGGTGAATGCCATAGACAAAATAGAAATGTTTGTTTTAAACTCTTTTATCTTTTGTAAAGAAATTTCATGTACTGTACTAAACTATTTTCTCTCTGAGTACAAAAAATCTAAACAAAGACAATTAGGTTTATTATTGGAATCCATGTACTGTACCAAACTTTAATATTTTTTTCCTTTTCTTGTTGTATTTTTTATAAACCTTAATATTTTTTTCTGGTGTATTTGTTTACTCTTTTCATTTACAGGTATCTTGCAGGTTGGTCAATGGTCATGTGAAGATAGTTTTTAGACAATTTAAAAAATTTCTATTCATGGATGCATGTTGTTTGTTTAAAAAATGTCATGGCAGCTAAATACATATATTATTGTTATCTTTAATAGTGTTGTAGCACTCTTGTTATATCAGGATGGATAAATTGGATGTCTTCAAAGAGTTGTTTTGCTATCTTTTCCACCATCAATTTGAATAGAAATTAGTGTTTAATATATATATAATTATTCGAGGTCTGATAGGGTGATTTAAGTTTGGCACTATGTTCGTTTTGGTTTTTGTATTAGCTTTGTTTTTTTTTAACTATGAATTTATGGCAGTTAAAAAGGATTTTGAAGTTATTATACAATCTGACGTGGCACCATATGGTTGATAATTCTAAATTTTCCATTTCAGATTTTGTCCAAAGTGGGCCACGGGTTTCTTACTTTTTATTTTTAAGAGAGAAAAAAATGATTTGGACCAAAACTCAAACTGAAATTCGAATGTAATATCCAATAGCGCTAGCAGCCCAGCAGTTCCGAACCCAAAACTAAATAGTTCGAATGGACATAATATGGATAGTTCGGTTTCAACAAATGGATATTGGACCGGATCGAACATTAGAAGGGCCGGATTTGGACCGGACGGGAAGTTTAATAAAGTGGACTGATATTGAATATCCGGTGCAAGTTCGCCCGTTCCCACCCCTACAGCAGAGTGAACGACCTCTGGGCTTTCGACATCCGAACAGTGCCGACAGCACATCAAAAATGGTCCTGCGTTGGGTCCCATTACTCAGTGACCTAGACACCCCACCCTGCCCATCCAGTTCCAAGCTAATAGTCACAGCGAATGACTTCAGCTTCACTCGATTATCTTTTTTCTCTACTGGAGAATTGAGAAACCGAGGCTCTCTCTTCTCTCTTCCAAATCATCGTCTTCCTTCCAATAAACCTAACGATTTCTTTGCACGAACTATATTCTCTCTCTCTCCCTCCGCGAATCGGCGGGGTGGTCGTCGATTAGGGTTCAGATTTGATGCGATTCATTCAATCTCTTCAAATCTGACTCTCTTTTGAGGAGTGAGGACTTTTAAAGGTGAGTTTTCTCTTGATTTGGTTACTACGAGTTTCAATTTCGTCTAGTTGGGTGCTAAACCTGGTTTGAACGTTGAATTGCAGGTTTTGTTTTCTGGAGACGAGGGAGATGAGTAAAAGACGGCCGCCTGAACCCTTGGATTTCTTCATCTGGACTGTGGAGGTATGCGGCTTTCTTCCTTTTTTTTTATTCTAAGACATTTTCCTCAATTTTCTTTACCTACTTTGGAGTAAATTGCCCCTTTGTTTGTTGCTCAAAATTAATATTGCTTAGTTTCAACTTCTTAAAGTAATAATATTCTATGCTCATGGCCGATACCTTTTAATTCTGATACTTTCATTATGAAGAAAGGAAAAGATATTTTTATCTATTGCATAGTTTTATAAGTGGAATAGAAAAAGGATCTTCACCAATATTTCTAGACTGACTAAAAATTGTGGAAATTGTACCATTTTCCCGATTAGAAAAACTTAATTTTTACTCAATAGCAACCCTTTAATTGGGTTCCAGGATTGCAACTTTTGTAGTTTTTCTTATGCAATCACTAGTGGGTTATAAAAGCTGGTTTTCATGTTATGTGTCAACAAGGTGCACGGAGCACATAAAAATATATGCTCGCAACATAAATAAAGTTTTGTAGTCAGTTCAGTTCAGTTTATTTGTTAGCAACAAGTATCAGGTACTTTGCTTACTTTAGCCAGCAAAAGATGTCAAATTCTAACTGTAGAACTGACCAGAATAAACAATAAGCTCATGAAAAGTGAACTAAAAAAGGGTGGGGAAGAGAGAATGCTAGACAAAATGGTTTGGTAGAACACTCGAGTGGGCTTTTATATGAGATCTAGATTTTTTTTCAGGGGTTCTTTCAGTGGTTTCTATAGTTGATTCGCTGTGAATTTTAGATGAATTTCAGATTACAATCTGGGTCTCAAGTCCATAATCTTTGCATGTTTTAATTTTCAAACTTGTTAAACTTTTGATCAATATTCTTGTGACGTTTGAGTTCTTTGGAGTTCTCATGCCCGATTCACTGATAAACAGTATCCTTATGTCTGATCATTCAATAAATTAAGAAAATTTCCTTGTCGAGACATTGATAGATGATTTTTTCAGGATGTTGGGTTGTGGTTGGAGGAGATAAATCTGGGCGGTTATCGACAGGTGTTTGAGGAAAATGGAGTAAATGGGGAGTACCTTGAAAGCCTCTCAACATTTACTACAGAGCAAATTCTGAGGTTTATCAGGCGGTGTCACATGAAATGGGGAGACTTCATTACTCTATGCAAGGAGCTAAGGCGCATTAAAGGTTTGATATTTGCCCTTTTTCAATTATCACTCTCAACCATTATAAGAATATAATATCGAGAAGTAATCATCTCTGATATTATGTTTGCATATGTTCCTTGGTGTTTCCTACTTTAGAGAATGTTTGTGGAACCCAAACTGAGGAAGTGTATAGCTTTGATTAACATTTGGGTTTTCTAACTCCTTGTTTGTGTGCCTTATCTACAATTAGATTGGGCGGTATTGTGGTGATTGCACTTTATTTGCAAAAGCGCTGACCTATTCAAATAGCACCTAGGAATGGATCCAAAGTGCTAAATTTTTGCTATAGATATCTACTTGAACCAATCAAGTACTTTACGATGGGAAAAGAAAATTGTACTCAGTGTTTGGTGCTGCATTTCACTGTCATCAAGTACCCAAGTATTCCAATGATTCTTGATTCTTTCACATTTAAGAACCTGAGGGAAAGCAGATACTAAGGTTAGTTGATAGCTTTACCGAATTATCAGGTGGTTGATCTTGAGTTCAGTGAATTGTGTTAGCCTTTGCATTAAAGATCAGTTTAGATTCCTTTAGTATCTTTTGTTGCATATGATTATTGTGTACTTGCAGTTTTTTTTCTGATTGCCTTTGTCAAGCAGTTTAGTATGGTCATTGAGGTGATTCCTTGTGCACATGATTCCTCTTTGTCCTTCATGTGGTTGATTTGGTAACATAGGGTATCAAACATTATCTGTAGAATAAATCTCTAGGGGAAAATTCTGCTTAGCTCTCCTCTTGTCTTTTCCTTTTTCTTATTATTCTGCTATCCTTTTGCATGAACAAAGTTGAATATGAGTCTTCCATGAGAATACAAACCCTAATTAGTATCTGCTATCAGGGAAGTCGCTAATTGTTAATCAGTTATCTGATTAACTGGACCTGGTATACTGATTCACAGATGTGCTCTGCTAATCAGAGACTAAATTTAACTATGTCTCTCTGGTGATTAATGATTGTGAAAATGTTAGCAGTCTATTAAAATCAGAAAAAAGCTGTGTGCATAAGTGTTTCTTTGCATCGTAATATGCAAATTTGTGTCCAAGTTTAATTTACATGCACATCCTTTGAAAGGTGGTGCTATTTAAAGCATTGAATGAAGTCAACTATCTGATTTATCAAATTAGCTCTTTTTTTTCTGAAGTATATGCTTGTGTCAACTTTATGTCATAGTACTCAAACTCAGTATAGGTATATGTCGGAATGCGTCAGTAGGTGCCAAACTCAGTATAGGTATTTTACGTTGAAAAAAGAAGGAAAATGTCAGTAGAATAATTTAAACTAGTGAAAACAGTTAGATATTGGCTTGTCATCTAGTTGTTTGTGATCCTTGCATTAGATATTGACATTACAATCATGCAGATTATATAACCTTGTATTAACACACTCAATAGGTTATCATATTATGCAAACAACTTGACCTTGGATCTTCATATTTGAACTTGTATTAATGAGCACTGATACGGCTATTTAACACAACCATAAAGGAAGATTGTTGGTATATTTTGATTATTCTGGCCCCTAGTTGTCAATTGGTTTGTGTAACTACATGGTCTTAGGCTACTCTAATTAAGCTCAGATTAGACTCGGTCTTGACTTGACCATTTCTAATCAGATTCTTATAGCAGGACGACTTAGCTGATGTGACCTATTATCACATTTTGGGCATAGAACCACATGTAGACTTGGAACTTGTGTTTCAAATTGGCTCTTCTTTTGTCTGTACCAGTATATATTTTCTGTGTGGTATATACTAAAATTGAGCAGCACTTGTTATGTTGTAAGCTGTTAAGTGCGCCTGTTGCTTATTCCAATGGTACATACTCTGGGAAAGGAAGAAAATTTTAGTTCTGTGCGTTAGACCCAACTCAACTAAGAAATCAAAGAAAACACAATGCCAACTTGAACAAAAAAACTTCCCAGCACTTTTCCCTACAGTTCTGCCGTGCCTGCACCAGTGCTATTACCAGGACTTGACATCTGAGAAAAGTTCCTTAAGTAATCTTATAATTATCCAGCTTGTTCATTTGTCAACTTCATGATTATGTAATTAATGCATATTGATAAAATTGCAGTCGCCTGCCTGAAAGGTGAACAAGAGGTACGCAGGCCATGGTGGGCCCCGGCATGTCTATCAGTGGTTTTTGTGAGGGTAGCTAAGCGGAACAGACAATCTCGTGTTGTCTCCTTGAAGCTTGAACCCTAAGATCAAAATTATTAGGGATAAATGGGGGATTTGTGATATACTGTTGTGTCTCTTTTCTTAAACATTGTGCCTTCTAGAGAATATTGTTATTTTGTGTGCTTACAATGTTTCCTCCATAGTCACTTGTATATTGTTGATTTGTTTTATTATATAGGTTGTAGTGTGGCTATATATCCTTAAAAGTTGCAATTCTCTCCAAATATGTTAGCCTGAGATCTGGTTCAAGCACTCATATTTCGAAATCATACCAAAGTGTTGATGCCATTTTTATCATTAAAATTATTTTTTATAAATTGTTTATCAGTTAGAACTGAACTTTTGAAAGGCCACTACTTTTAGTAGGCCCTTTCAATATTTCATTTTGTTTGGAGCATAGCCTGATGTTGAAACTGATTGGGCCTCTTTATGGTTACAATTGCTTATGTCCCTGCTCATTTTGCAGTAAGATTCTTTAAAATATCTGAAATAGCACTGACATGGTGCTGATATTGTTAACTGACAAAGTGCTCACATGATTGCCTGTTTTGGCTAGTAATATCCAAATTTAGAGCTGTTATCTTTATTTGATTTGAACTAGATGGATATTAGTGTGACGTACTGACGTTATAATGAAAATGAAGGCCACTTCTTTCAAATCAGAATTTGGAGCTTTGTGATAAGATTCCTTTGCATGTAAGAATGTGTTTATTGATGAATGCGGAGATAATATATTAAGTAGGCATACGAAATTTTGGGTTCACATAACTTGGACTCGATCTGGATAGCTATGGAAGTGTTTCCTGTTTATACGCAGGCCCCTGAGGGCCAGAATTTCAACCAACCGGTTACAACACACTTGAGGAATACGACTATCGCACGTTATAAGTAAGTATTTTTCGGTTGATGGTTGAAATTAAACTTTGTACTTTCTGCTAGAATTTCAAAGCAACTTTCTCTCTTTACTGAGATTGAATATTCAGTTTCTTGATTTCTCAATCTATTAAACAATATTTCACTTCTCCCCGATAGCTGGAGCCAACAAGCCATTTCATGACAATATAAAACGATGTAAAATGAATAATAGTTGTTCATATAAAAAATAAATATATAATTGTAGATATACTTGCCTGTGCTCTTGGAGACGTAGTAGGCCTCAAGTACGGGCTACTGAGAGAATAAAACATCAGTTAAAACTTTTCGATCTAGACGTATGCAATGGGAAATAAAGTTTTTTTTTTTGTAATCAGAATTAAGTATTTGGTAATGTTGTACTTCTGATTTTTCCTTTCTCTGCAATTCTAGGATTAAATTGCAGTTACAATGTACGACTGACGGCTAGCTAGGCAAGCATCTGTGCGTATACAGTGTAAAACTATTTTTAATTTAAAATGTGAATGTCGTTATCAGGAAGCGTCGAAGTTTAAAAAAAAATAAAATAAAATCTGTGAGTGTTTTCTGTATCTGAATAGTCACAATCTCAAGCTAGCTTACTTCTAATCAATAAGGAAACTGACTCCACTTCGGACCGAATTAGTATATATCATATCTAAATTATGTTACAAAACATTCTCTTGATGTAAGCATTCTATGTTTGTATATCTATATATTCTCAACACATTTTGGATGATGGAAACCGCAAGCGTCATTGAAACTTAGCGCCTGTATAAGTGTATATCCTGTCTCTAGCTTAATTACTTCCACTATGTGATTTATGATGCCATGTGATTAATTAAGGACTGATCAGGAATCTGAGCAAAAGAAAAGGAAAGGAAAAAATACATCCAAATTTTCCAAGAGCCTTTTTCCCTATTGTTCTTTCAAATTTAGTCGTAACAGCCTTTTAATTACTTGATCATTTTAGGTTGAAGAATAGTATTCTAATTGAAGGTCTGTTTCCGTGTTTAAAGAACCTATCTAGTTATGTCTTAGGAATCAAAAGCATGTGATCTGCAAGTTATATACTGGCATGCTGTTATTACTCTTCAGCTACATAGATATCAAGGGAGAACTAACTGAATCCAAGTGAGTTTTGCAACAGAAAAGAGCTAGCTAGTAAATAATTCATTAAATTTTATTTTCATTACAGATGAAGCGAAGTATCAACATCATGAGCATCACTACAATTTTTCAAATTCTGCATGTTAGAACTATCACACCCACGGCCAATCGACCTGCCTGATCCCCAACTGCCACCACCTTCAGAAACAAAATTTACACTATTGATGCCCAAGTACTTCCCACCAGCTATAGGAGCAGCGTTAGAGATAGAACCAGAAGTAGGATCTGCACCAATTGGCCTGACTAAATCAGGATGGCAAAACCACATTGCTCGGCCACCGTGCGGGTCCGGGCCAGGTCCCGTACCGAGTCCAAGACCCACCTTTTGGAACTCTCTTTCTTCTCTCATCTCCTTCACTCTTTGAAGTTGCCTGAACCTCTCTTGGAGAAGTGCAATAGAAGAAGAAGAGTGAAGAACGGTGGTCTCTTTCTGTTGCCTACTCATGACTTCACAACAATGCCAATTGTTGTATTTGGTGGGGTGTGTTTGTGTGTATATAGCGCCTTGTGAGGGGTATTTATAGGCGCATCGGTCATGTCTTCATGCACCAACTCAATTGCATGTGTTTCTGTGCCCCGGAGAAAGATCCTTGCATTTTATTTGTAAAAGGTTCGAAGCATGGTACAAGTACCCAATGTGCACCTAACTGTTGACGTCGTATTGGCATTATGGCAATGTTTAATTATGTCAGAAGTAAATAAATTAATACCCATTAATGATGAATTACCTTTTTGATTTCTGGTAGGAAAACTTCTATCAATGTTCAGTACGGCTGGCATTGATATATTGTGTTTGGTGCATTATTATATATAGTTGTACCTTGTACGTATTAACAGTATAGTAGTTTTGAGACTCAACTCTTGTAACATGTTGTCCTTTTTTTTTTTATATAGATGATCTCAAGTAAATAGTATTTATCTTAAAGTTTACTTTCGTGATCACTTCTCCTGACAATGGGAAAGACAAAGTAAATTTAATTTCACTGGTTACAAATTGTAGATAGTTTAATTTAATCCAATGAAAAAAGCGCCACAATGATTTAATATAAGTATTCATTAAACGCATTAATATATCATTAAACTGCGTTAAACGCATTTAAAATTATATTGACATCAAATTAAACAATAATTCAGATTATCCATTGAGAGGCACTAGATATTTTATATTGTCAATCCTGGTCTCTCGTCTCATCAGTTGAAATAAATAAATTGGACTGACAATGCATACTAGCGTACAACAACTCATGTTACTTAATCGTAGATAAATTTTATTAATTAGTTAATAAATAACTAATAAAATAAAATTTGGAGTAGACGAGTAGTAGACCATGTCAACGACAACAACAACAATAATGCCAACAGTTAGTAATCACTCGAAACAAACAGTGGAAGCAACACTGTGCAAGTTAAAAGAGTGGCATTATTTTTAAAAAGAAAAAGGAAGGAATCAGGGAGGCGAAGCAAAGGAGCGAGCAGGAAAAGGTTTTGGCGGGACTTGGTTGGGAAGAGAGGAATTGAGTTGGGTGGGTGGATATGAGCAAAGAAAGAAAGAAAGAAAGGGTGGGGAGAAGGGTGCAAAGCCACTTTTAAAAGGCAGAGATAAGGGCGCGGAGGTAGTCCAAAGAAAAGTGGCGTTTTGTGCTTGGAAGCAGGTGCAAGGGGAATAAGGGGTCGTGTGATGGCTTTGTCGTCTCTTCCTTGCCTTGGACGCGGTAGTGTGCCCCGGCTGGTCCCTTTTCGGTAGCCTTTGCTTCCTCTTCCTCTCCTCTGCTATTTTTTTTTTTACAATTATTTGTTTTTGTTTTACTATTATTTTTTTATTTCGAAATTAAATGTAACAAATGACCTTCCAGTCAGATTTTGAACCTGCATGGTTACAATTAGTTGTTCATCCATCAGACTTATTTATTCTTAATGTTGTATTTTTGTTTGTACTAGTTGGATTTTTTTTTGGAACTTTTATCTCGAAAGTTAACGCGGGTATGTATAGATTAGAACTTAAATTTTATATATATATATTGGTTTTAACATTATATTATTAATGCATCACTAATATCTATATAAAATCTCTTGTTAAAATAAAAAATAAGTTTTTAATATATTTTTTAAGTAATTTTTATTTATAGTTCTAAAAATTGACTGATATTATTCTTAATTTTTAAAAAGAACTCGATCATTTTACTATGTTCTTAGTTTAAAGAAGTAGGTATCACATTAAAAGAAAATTTTTAAAATATCCATAGATCAAACTTACCGACTTACGTACTCTAATTAACGTGTTACTGGATTCAAATTCATATTTCTGTAAAGACAAGGTTGTGGCAAACATTAACTTAAAACTATATGAACATTAAAGCTGCTTCTATGAGAATATACATTAAAATTTAAAATAAAATTTAATACCAACATTGCTATTGCCTATTATTGTGGCAATTAGATTCATTTTTTTAGAGTGTAATTCAATGCAAAAAAAATATTATCCGAAAGTATTGCAGAGAACCTAGACCAGCTCTCGAAGTGAGTTCCTTCTTTTTGCATCACTTTTCAAGGTCCATTTATTAAAATCTTAAATTGGATTGCGACAGCGCTAGAAGGTGAACTATTCCAACTATGGTGTTTTAATTAGAGTTTATGGTGCGGTAAAGTTTAATGTCTCGGACAAGTTTGTAACTGAGCGCATTGTTCGGATGCGGAAGAACAGTGTTTTAAATGATATCATAAACCTATCTCCTCTTTTTGGTAAGTAATTAAAATAAAGTGCTAAACCTTGATCTCAGCTTTTAACCCTTCTATTGACTGAAATGCAAGTACATCAATTATCCTAATCGTCTACAATCAATGCTACAATTTCTGCAATTTTAATGTGTACACGCATTTCATAAATGATCATTAGCCAGTGACGAACATATTTGATCTTTCATATAATTTTTTTTTGTGAGGTTAAATTTTAGAGTAGTGGAGTGCAGTATTTGGAAGTATTTACACGCACCGTAGGTCGAACCGTTGAAATGAACAGCAGATGGATTTGTGATGCATGTCAGGCCCAGCTCATCTGCAGTCAATACGGCCTTCAAAAAGCAGGCCTGACTAATTGTCCCTTTGAAAATCAAATGGTCTTGCTGGAGTTAACAGTAATCTACTGTTTTTGTGAAGTAAACAGTGATCTGCAGTTAGGGCGGTTCCTGAACGAGAGACAGCAGTCCGGACTCATGAAAGAGTTCATGATAGTTACCCTTCGACTAAGTTGAGTTTCATTTTACTGACGGATTTGAAGGAATGGTATCATGATTCTGTTTTATAGAATTAATTAAGAGGCTTAAAATAAAAATATTTAAAATTTTGAAAATCAATTTTTGATCCAATGGTTATGTTCAACACTCCGGAAGTAAAAATTGCGAGCTTTCGAAAATAATTTTTAAAAGTAATAGAATCGACCTCATCTTTATTTATTATTAATTTTTTAAACGGCAATTCGAGTTTGTGAATCATAAGTTGAAGGTACTGGTATAAGTTTCCACTTTTAAATCTCTTAAAAATTTCTAAGTTTCAACTCTCGTTTTTTAACTTAGGATTTCTAGATTTACCTTTTTAAACTTAAGGATATCTCATATCTTTCGATACCAGATAGAGATATACATTTTCGATTAAATTCCGGGTTGATCTTTCGGATAATAACTATCATTTGGCATGTGATTACAAATCAACTTGAAATTAGAGTTTTGATTACCTATCAATCTAGACAATACCTTAGTCTATTGGATAAAACGTCAACTCAAACAATTCCTAATTAACAAGTTATCAAGTTATCGATTCAATCAAGAAAGATAAAGCAAATAGATAATATATAAAACTAAATAAATATCAATTAACTACCTAGTAATTAAAAGTTTCCTACAATTGCCCCTAATAAACAAACTACTCACTACTAGTCATCAAATACATACAAAACAGAGGTTTCACTATATCAAACATCAAGACAAAGAAGAACAAAAGATTATAACAATAACCAATTGTTTCTCCTCTCAGATCGTGTCCAGGCAGAGCCGTTTGGTTTTAGATGGATCCACTCGAATGACTTGGCTATGACGGCTGCTGTGTTTTCTCTCCGAATCTTATCCTCAAATTTGACCTTGGTCTTCTGGGTTCTAGATCATGCTTAAATAGATTTGTAGTCGGTTGCAATTCATGGAAAATCATCTTTGGAAGATCCAGAATAGGCCAGAATTCAATTGCCGATTTTAAGATTTCCTTATCAGCTCTGTATGTTCCAGTTCAAGCGGATCTGTCTGGATTCAAACGATCCGCTTGAACTACTGTTTTCATCAGGTTTCACCCTCTCTTCTTGTTTGCTCCACCTGGATTCAATCCGGTCCGCCTGGATGTTGTCTGGTCTCCAAAATTGCATCAAATTGTCGATGAACTTGCAAAATGACAAGGGCAATAGCAAAACCTTGTTTATAAACTAAAAATTTGGTAAATCCTAACTAAAGTATATATTTAATTGAAATTAGGATCTAAAAGAGTTGAAATGTCATTATGAAACCCACCAATCAATTTTTACTAATTTAGAATTTTGAATAGAAGTACTAGCATCTTATATAATAATGTAATGTGCTACTGCTTTGGAGGAAAATAAATATAGAGATCAGTAAAAATCCAATAAGCTCTAAAATCAAAATTAAATCACAAGCTCTGTTACTTCTAATAATACGGATCCTTCTTATCTTTTTTTTTTGGGATTATTTTTTTTTAAAAACGACAATATACAAAAAAAAAAATTACTATACAATTACAACCACAACAACTCACAACTCTAATATTAAGATTTTAAGTTGGGACTATTGGTGGAATTAAAGTGCAAAGAGATCGTATGGTTTGTTGTTACATCAACTTTATTTTTTTCTGTTCTATTTATATCTCTAAAACTAAAAATATAAGTTTTAATAGCAATTAGCTAGCCGTTTGTAACAGGAACTTGCCAGTTGATACTGAAAAACTATGAATCATTTAATTGAAAAGACATTAAATGAGGTCAAGCTCGCAAGCTCTATTACTTCTGATAATGCGGATCTTTTTTTTTTTTTTTGGAAAAAATGTAAAAGAAACGACAATATACAAAAAAAAAAAAACAAGTAAGTTACTATATGCACAGCCACAGTAGCTCACGACCCTAATAAAGTACTAAGGTGCTGTTGGGACTATTGGTGCAATTAAAGTGCAAGCAGAGATGCGTCTGATTTGTTGTTGCATCATCTTTAATTTTTTTATGTTATATTTATATTTCTTCTGAAACTAAAAATATAACTTTTGATATCAAAAAGCTAGCTGTTTGTAACAGAAACTTGCCAGTTGATACTGAAAAATTACGAATCATATAATTAATTAATTGAAAAGACATTAAAAGTCATATATATATTTCGCGATGAAGAAAATAAAATCTTATCATGACAACATATTCTCATTTTATTACTTTAAGTGTGAGAGTTATGGGAGATTAATAATGATATTTGTAGGGTCTACTTTATCGTTGAGATTTACAAGATGAAATGTCAAATATTTGATTATTTGACTTATTTCTATATTTTTGGTGAATATTTTTACATTTATATCTTGATATTGTGCGATTTTCTACAAGATTACTATTAGCTTTGGCTAATATGAAACTAAATAATAATCTCATCAAAACAAATCTTAAAATATTTGATTGAGATCTAAGTTAAAGTTTCAAATATCATGTTTTTTCACCCCCTTTTGCTGACTATTGGATTGATTGTGCATTAAATGTTATCTTTTAACAATTAAAAAAAAACAGAATGTTATCTTTTATATTAGTATAGTATGATAGTAATTAAAATATTTAAATCATCATAATATTTCTATATTACCAAAAAGACCACATAATTCAAATAAAATTAAATAAATTAATGAGTTAGAAGTTACATGATTGGAGAGAAGACATCATAAGACGGAAATCGATCTTCTTCAAATTTTCTTAGCAATTTTGATGGCAGGATTAGTGGTGTTTTTCTTAATCTGTCCAATTTTCTTAATTGGCAGAAAAATTGAGGGAAAAAGTGTCACTTTATGACAGAATTTCAGAATTAATACTAAGACAATTAAAGGGATCAAATTTTGAATGAATCTGGTACCCTTTAATTAAATATATTGAATGAACTTGATTTACATTAATAATATAGGCCACATTAATTATAATTAATAATATTAATTATAATATTCTCCCACTTGGCCTATAAAATATCATAATAAAACACAAATTTAAAATTAGCAAATAAAAACTTAAACCTTGTTCAGTTTAAACTAAACTAACATAATCAAAATAAATATTATTGTTATTTGATCCCTATTAATTATAGCATTGGTATTCTTTCCAACAAATGATTGATATAATTCATTTGATCCACTTAAGTAAATTTGCTTAAATTAAACATAATGTGCAACATAAGAAATAAGAAAATTTCATAATTCAAAGTCAAAGTCATAATTTGAAGCTTCACATCATAACTTAATACATAATTCTATATAACAAAATCATAATTAGCAACCAGATCCGTGCCGGCAAAAATAGGTGGTTATACTTTAGTGAGAGGATTAGTTAACATAATTCTCAAATCAATATGTTTGACTTTGTATTACTATAGTCATATCTTTGACTTTGTATATAACAACAAAATATGTCAATCCATTGGACACTCATTTGATTTGTTGTTCTTAAAAGACAAAATAACAGTCGTATGCATAATAGAAATAAAATAAGTGGCCTTACAATGCCACAAAATTCCGCTTGCATAGTAGAAATTAATCATCATATATAAACTGCTAAGCACTCTTCAATAAAATTAATCATCATATATACAAACATAAATAAATAACCTAATGTGAATTTCTTATTGATTAATAAAATATCATCCATGTACAAAATGAGAATGATAAATTACTCCCACTAACCATAAGATATATACATTGATTTATAATATTTTCTTTCAATCCAAACTTGACCTCATCAAATTTGAGATATAATTTAGCAAAATGAGCATTTCATCATCTCTGCTTCCGCCTAACGACTGATGATTTCTGCTCTCCATAATTGTAAATTTTATACTTAGATTTTGTTATTTTATATGTATTACGTGATCTTGGAAATTGTGTTATTAATTTTTAAACATGTTAATTAATGATTACGTCTATCATAGTATACTTAACGGTGAGTAAAAAACTCGTAACTCGTAAGCTTACTCAAACTCGACTCGGAAAAAGTTCAATTATAACTCGAGTCAACTCAAAAACTCGTAACTCATAAGGTTACTCGAACTCAACTTAGTTATAACTCAAGTCAACATAATTTAAGTTGGCAGAACTCGAGTTGGACTAATGATAAGGGAATTAAAACCTAGGTCAAATGAATTTATAACCTCGTTCTACCTTACTAATCATTCTGGTAAAGGTAAGGGTCGAACCCAAGAGACGGTAAAAATGAGTACCGGACTTAGTTTTTCTTAAAAGCTAGATAAATAAAAATCGTGAGGTTTTAATTCAAAAGAAACAACTAAATGACAACTGAAGATTTATAAAATATTTATAAAATATTTTTGGCTTGGTTTTTGTGTTTTTAGATGTTCAATAAATGCAGACGATGTCCCAGGGTCTGGCGTTCAATTAATTTGGCTCTAAAGCACCTCAGCCTTCGATTTTCATCTAGACAGAGGACAATTTCGGTCCGAAATGTATGGGTTTCGGTCCGAAATCCTTACTGTTTTGGTACGAAATTGTCTTAGAATAAATATTTTGACTTGATATCAAATCAATCTACTAGCTATCCCTAAGACATCATAAAAGAGTCTAGCCTAACATGCTCATAACAGAAATAACAAGTATCATGCAAATAAGTAAGATACAAGCCATAAAACAACGAAACATAAGCATAAAAGAGTAAACCGAGGTATCCAATACAAATACTCGCTGTCCTAAGGCCAAGGAATCGATGTGGAGATGCAAGATCGCTGCCATCGCACACAAACACTGCTGCTCCTCAAGAAAACCTGTCAAAAGAGCCAAAAACGCCTAAAAACAATGGTATATGGTGGAGAAAATCCAAAGTGGAAGAAGAGACCCTCTCTGATCGAGAACATGCGCCTATATACTCCCCCAGGTCGGTCAAGAGGTGGCTAGGGCAAGAAAATACGCTTTCCATCCTTAAAACTTGCCAAAATGTATTTTCCATAACCAGATTTCGGACCGAAATGGAAAGCAAGTGGGGTGAAATGGGCTGAAACCAGGGCCTGTGATCTATCTCGGCCCATGGTGATGTAGTCTAGGTCTAGGCACGCATGTGTGAGCCAGGAATGAGTCGTCTGGCTGAGGGTTGGGCTCCACTCTTCATGTCTTAGGCGTCTTGTCTTCAATTTCCACGGAAATTCTACAAAATAGAGATAGAAGCGACGGCAGTACAAAATTCTGGAAAACACAATTAATAATGAGACATTTATAATGGTTTGAGTGCTATTTTAGTGCTAAGTTTGGCCAAAAATATGTATATAAATATGAGATATCAACTAACTCAATTGATTGACGAGAGTCAAGTTTGAGTTAAGCTCAATCGTCTCATCAACTATAATATAATAAATTTTAAAAAAAAAGAAAATTTTGAAGTGCACATACTTATTACAAGATGGTTGGTGACTCATAGCCGACTCGAGTTGAAGACTAACCGAATTTGAATTCGGAGCTGATAAAGATCATCCCCAATAGTTAGATTAATTGTATTTCAAAAAAAAGAAAGAGAGGAGTGACGATGAGGGGATGATTAACGCGCTTTTTCTTATTTGGATGAGGGGATGAGGGGACGGAGAGAGCGAAGGCGAGCGACACGGAGCCACTTAACTTCAATAGTTAATATATATAACTTCAACACTTACATATTAACTTCAATAGTTAATATATATAACTAGAATAGTTACGATATTAACTTCAACAGTTATAAATATTAACTTCAACAATTACATTATTAACTTCAACAGTTATATATATTAAGTTATTAACAGTTAATATATATAACTAGAATAGTTATATATATTAACTTCAACACTTATGATATTAACTTCAACAGTTATAAATATTAACTTCAACAGTTAGGATATTAACCTCAATAGTTATATATATTAACATTTAATATATATAAATAGAACAATTATATATATTAACTTCAATAGTTATATATATCAACTTCAACATTTATGTATATTAACTTCAACAGGGAGACTGGATAATTAATGATTGATCGAGGGTGTGAACCAAGGTCAAACAAATAAACCTTGTACTCGACTAGTCGCTTGTAGTAGAGTAAAGGTGTCGATCCTATTATTTCGTTAAATCTAGACGATAAAAATCGAGAAGAGAATCGGTGTTACAAATAGAACAAATTAAAGGAAAATAAAAGAATGCAATTCCAAGTAATAAAGATTATGCAAAACAATTGAAACAAGTACTTTTGGGGTTTTCTAACGAATTAAAATATGATAATAAATGTGTCTTAGGGTTCGATTTCACTTAGATCTGGCCACAGAGTCGCAAGACTTAGCACTGTCGTATTCAGCCTTGCTAATTCGGTCCGAATTCCGGACCGAATTCCACTGTGTAAATGTTGTGGTTTACTCTTTTGTTGATTTATTCAAGCCAAAGGTCCATCTAGCCAAACCTAACTCCCTAACCCTCCGCTTTCGCCTATTGGGTACAGTATTTGGAATGGGATCTAGTGTTAAACAACTTTCGTTGTTCGGTGAACTTACTCGAGTTTACCGATGATTTTCTACGAGGTATCTAGTTAGATTTTCGCCTAACTAGAAACGTTCACTTTTGGTTATTAATTGGTCAACTTTCGCCTTTGACCTACCTCGAAATACTCGTAGAGGACTCGATTAATATAATGTATAGAAGTTCCCAACAAATGCGCGCGTACAAAAGTCGAGCAATACAAGTAGTAAACGGTCCAAACACAAGCAATTTCAATAAAAACCCCAAGGGTAATTAGCTTCGTCCATCAACAAAACAAGCAAACCAAGCAAAACCTAAATCTAAGCTACATCTATCCCTAAAGCAACAAGTTTTTAGCCTAACATGCTAATAGAAATCATGTAAATAACAGTAGATAAACCTAAACAATCCATAAATTCAGAAAATCGAGAAATAGTACTAGAAATGCACGAATAAACCGAGTTTTTGGGACACAATCACTGCCAAATGCACAAGAGAAAATAGGAAATCCGTCGGAGCAGCAAGCAAAAGCACTAATCTCGTTTCTCCCCCTGTCCAAGTCGTAAGAGCCCAGAGAAAAGAGCCAAAAACCAGATCCAAATCTGCTGGAGAGAGAAAGGTGGAATATGGAATGAAAGATCGCCCTTCCAAAGATGGAATATGCTTATATTACTCCTCTCCCCTCTCCTGGACAGCTGTGACGCAGTTTTCCTTCATTTTGGGCGGAAAAATAGCCTTCCAAATAGAGAAAACGCCTTCAGGACGCAGCGGGAAATATTTCCGTGTATAGCAATCGGACCGAATTGAGCTCACTGGAATTTCAGAAATGTTGCCTGCGCAGGAATTCGGTCCGAATTCCGGACCGAATTGCAGAGTCTGGTTGAGAATAGTCTTGATTCGTGCAGGGTTGCTCTATTAGGTTGAGTCGGGACTTGATCTAGGCTAGGTATGAGTCGTCTAGCATCTAAATTGCTGCTTTCCTTGCTGATTTCCTTGGATTCCTACAAATAAGAACAAAGTGCAAAAGGCAGTGCCAAATCTGACAAAGAAAGGCAAAAATAGCAATAAATCAAAGTTTTAGTCACGATTTCGATGTAAAGTCCGGTCAAAATAACAATGTAAATACGAGATATCAATGATACTTAATATGTAACGGTTGATATGTAATTGTTGAAGTTAGGAGCGAAGCACAAGGGTGGAGAACGGGAGCACAGTAGAAGGTGCGGGGATACGCGTGGATTATCCTTGTCAAAAATAGAAAACAAGTTATCATCCCCATCATCCCCTAGAATCTCTCATTAATTAACCAGCTTTCTCATTAATAGAAGTCCAGAGATGATGAGGATGGTAGAATATTGGAGATGGTTTTAAGCAATTCCTATTTGAATCAGCTAAAAAAATTCGAAAGTGTTTCTAACTCGACTTGAGTCAACTTGAGTTACATCCTAGCTGAATTTGAGCTTGGTCTCCGACTCACTTGAATTTGACTTGTATTCAGCCCTAACTGTACTATATATAGTAGGGAAGGAATTTATTAACAAACAATTTTATTTGACAGCAACAACAACAACACAACAACCAATAAAATAATTATCAAGAAAGGGATCTATAAAAGCATGTATGTCTTTAAACCACATTTAAAAAAAATGTTTTGTGCTGTACAGAAGATCAAACCAAACTATTGGATAAGTACGTTGATACTATTGTCCATTGATGAGAAACCGGACCCATTTAGGCACCTATTAGTCCATTGCAAAATCTTTTGGTTCTGTACCTCGTGGTGGGGCAATGCATCCAATAGATCATTATTGAACGTTGATGTTAGATACATTAGCCAGTAGGCAGTACTATGGTTGTGTAATGGAGACAAAAGAAGGGATTGGAAGGGAATAATCATATGGTCTGATGAATTCCTCGCACTAGATACACTAGGTACTCCCTTATTTCTCCATCTCTGTTTCTGGCTTTTGTCATGAAGCATTTGGCGTCTCCTGGCATGCTAGTCTCCATCCTCTTGATGCGCCTGTTTGTTGTATTTGCAATCACTCCTTTTGACTGTCCTCTTCCCTTGTAATATCTGAGGTGCCTTAACCCTAATTCCTGTGCTCTAGTGTGCAAAGGACTGTACCAAAGGGTTCCATCTATTGAAGTTAAGTATGGGACTAGGACACAGCCCAATCAATTGCACACCCCCAGATTCGTTGATAATTGGAGCTGGTAGGGCACATGCTTTTTTGAAAGAGACTGAGTGCATGTTGGTTAGCTGAATTTGAGTTATTTTTTCTTTCTTACTTGCTCTTCCAAAACCCCTTGAATTTATTCCTTTCGGTGGATTGATAATTTGATATTACTAGGTTCTGCGTCTGCATCTGCTTCTGCTGCCGTTGCTATGACATTCATGCCATGATCCAACCCTGACCTGACCTTCACGTTAAAATCAGACGGTACGGATCGGATTGGTACCTTTCATTAATGATGTGCCTTTTCATCTGGTCATATCCAGCCCATTGTCCGTAAGGAAGAGAATTATATTCGGTCCATTTTCTCTTTTCTCTAAATAAGGTATTCAGAGAATAATATTTCAGACAAGTAATGAATCGTCTGGTTCGAATTGGGTCTGAAGTAATAATTGATCCGTATTTATCAATTGTTGGTAGTAAGGGATCTGATCTGACATGTACTGTTTAATCTGATAGAGATGTCCAGTTTGAGACACTCCCATAAATTCTTTACAAGTGGACAATATCCTAAAACAAATTAATGTAAATTGTTTCAATTACGTTGTAAAAAATATTTGTTAGATGCAGATAATTTTATAGGATTCATGTATAAATTCTTGCTTAAAAAAATGTATAAATTCAAAAAGTAAATCATTAAAACCTTATCTCTAATGCCTTTACCTCTTGCGCAGCTTTAGTAAAACAGAAAAGGTATCGCTTTTAGGACATCCTTTTTGACAATTCTACTTGGAAAAAAAGAAAAAAAAAGTTTTGCCAAAAACGAAAACTGGATTTCATGGTGTTGCTAAGTGCTGACCGGCTATCTGACTGACACCACCAGATTTTAGGAAAATAAGGAAATGCTTCACAGGCTTAAAAGAAATTTGGTTAATGTCATATATATTTTTGCCATCGTTTGTCGTTCAAACAAAATGAACACATAAAATAAACAATGAGAATTTATAATTGATCAAAGTGAATATATACAAATAAATAAGTTGAATATGTATATAAAAATCTAAACAAGAGATGACAAAACTTCTTTTTTATGTGTTCACTTTGATCATCTCTATGTTTACCTTATCTTTTTTATGTGTTAACTATGTCGAAGCGATGGTAAAATTACAGATGACAGTTATCATTTCTGGGATTAAAATGTCTCAATTCTCTCAATATAGACAACATAGATGAAAGTATTTACAACAAGGCCGATTTATTTAACAGATCTTCATAGGCCTAATAAACAATACAACGACATAGAAGCATCGAGCAAAGAATATAACAGCCCAAAATCTTCACTGGTGGGCCCATATTGTTGCCAATAACTCGACCCAACATAATTTCTGAATTATAATTTGACAACAAACCAGATAAAGATACTCAGATAGCATAGCATCAGCATTGAGCGAAGTAGATTTACTGATGTAGAAGTAGAAGAAAGCCAATGGTGTTGCTTTTGCCATCTCCTCCTCCTCCCTCCAATTCTCTCTTGCCTCGTTCCTCTCCTCACAACCTCCTCCAAAACCCAACAAAACCTTCGCCTCTACCTATACCAAAAGGTCCCAATGAACATAGGCGAGCGCTCCTTCTACTAGCCTCTTCATCTCTCCTTCACCTTGTTCTGCCTACATTTGATAGCCTTCTCCCTTCTTCCTCAATCGCGAGAGCTCAAGAAATTTATGAGCTTGAAGAGGATGAGAGAAGAGTCGTTCGAATTTTCCAGGTCAGTCTTACAGTTTTATGTGTTTTGCAATTTGACCCTCAAAATTAGAAACATTCCTATACGAGTTTTGGATCGTGGCAGTCCTTCTAATAAAAGCATCATACCATTCAGAAAGCACCTCCGGTGCAGCAAATTTCACTTTTTGCTCTCTGAGAGTATACATTTACAAATTTCCCATTCATTCGATTTCATGTATTTGCAACATGTGAAATGTATTGCAATTACCCCAACAAACAGTATAATGTATTTTTATCTTGTGAAACAGGAAGCTATTTTATACCCACCTTCCTCATTTAACTCCACATGCTCCTAAACTGCCCATTTTTTCTTTTTTTTTTTTTTTGATGGTCAGGTGAAATTTTATAATTAACTAAAATTTATAGATACAAGTTGGATATTGCATATTGAAATTTATTGAAAGGAAAGCAAGAAAAAAAAATTATTCTAAATGCCAGCTGCACATCCAAATTATCCAAAAGAAACAGAATCCAAGAATTCTGCAACCAACTCTTTACAACTCAATATGAGAAAAGAGGACCATTTTTTGTAATTTTGAAGTAATCTATGAGGATGAGACAACAGGTGACCTTGTAGTTTGTGATTGGTAATTTGGCATCATAAAAACTATTTATTGGGATCGCTTAGGAATTTGGGGAATTTCCTATTCCTAGGCATAAATTTATTAGGAAGTGTGTAATTTTGTGAAGAGTTTGGATTATTTATAATAAATTTATGCCTAGGAATAGGAAATTCCCTAAATTCCCACTTCCATCCAAACGGCCCCTATGATATTTCAGTAGGGCATGTAAAGATATTGCTGTCTCTATTGAATGAAATTTATTTGCAATTTGAAGGACACGTCTCCCTCTGTGGTGTTCATTAAAGATTTGCAGATCAAGCCAAACACAAGATCAGTGTCACTAGATTTTAGCGAAGATGATCCGGTTGATGCAAAGGTCGAAGGTACTGGATCAGGGTTCTTATGGGATAAGTACGGTCACATCGTAAGATTCAATTCGGTTATTCTTTTTTCATGCTTCATTAGTGTAGATTTTACTTGTGCAAATGAACCCATTGCTTTATCACATTCATTGGTAATATGTAATATTTTTTGCAAATGAACCCATTGCCTTTTCACATTTGCTAGTAATATGTAAAATTTTTGGGCTAGCAACTAACTTGCACCTCTGCGAACTCAATGCTCTAATTAGGTGACGAATTATCATGTTATAGCTAAGTTGGCTACTGATCAAGCTGGGCTCCATCGTTGTAAGGTTTATTTACAGGACTCTAGCGGCAGTTCTTATCCTAAAGAAGGAAAGCTTATTGGATTTGATCCAGCTTTTGATCTAGCCGTTCTAAAGGTCCTGATCATTAGGTGCTTTGTTCTTATCAGTTTAATTGACTTATTAAATGATTAGAGGATAGTAAAATTATACTCATATATGACTTCTTTTTTCTTCAGCTTCAGGGATACATAAGAGATTATATGATACTTGAATGCCCTTTATTGTGAAATTAATTTAGGTTGATGTAGAAAAGAATAAGTTGAGGCCAGCTCTAATCGGAAGTTCACGAGATCTGCGAGTGGGGCAGAGCTGTTTCGCAATTGGAAATCCATATGGCTATCAGCGTACTTTGACTACCGGTGTGGTAAGCGGTTTAGGTAGACAGATACCTTCTCCAAATGGAAGTTCCATTCAAGGAGCTATACAAACAGATGCTGCTATAAATTCTGGTAATTTGTAAACAAATTATTTATGGCATTATATTTTCAAAATTCTAATTATTGTGAAGCCATATGCTAGGTAACTCGGGTGGGCCTCTAGTTGATTCATACGGCCATGTTATTGGAGTTAATACAGCTACCTTCACTCGCAAGGGTAAGTATTTAAATTATACTAATTATTGGGACCAATTGCAATATGACCATATCTATACTTATTTTATGTAAGTTTGCACATATGCGTCCATGCTAATCCAAACCAATAATAATTTGAGAGGGAAACTGTTTAGCCAACAAAAACTATTAAGATATGCGTCCATGCTAATCCAAACCAATAGCAGTGAAGTTTAGCTAACAAAATAATTTGAGAGGGAAACTGTTTAGCCAACAAAAACTATTATCTAAAAGGGGAACCCGTTTAGCTAACAAAACAATTTGACAAATAATATGTGATATGCAGGAACCGGTATTTCTTCAGGTGTAAACTTTGCAATCCCAATAGATATTGTTGTCAGAACAATCCCTTACCTTATAGTCTATGGAACGTCGGTAAGAAATAGGTTTTGACCGTTTAGCTGTACAATATATCATTGCAATTGTATTTGTGTAATAGAAATGTAATTTTTTAACTTGAACCTTTTTTGCTTTAAACTCTAGTAAAGTTACTTTGATTACATCAAATTATATACTTATTTTGTTACAATTTAACAATAAGAGAAGTTCTTTTTAGAAAGGAAAAACAAGGCTGAACCAAATGATATTCATCCAATTTAGATGCTTGATTTAATTCATGGAGACGAAAATGAAAAAATTCCCAAGAAAAAAATGAGGAAAAAGTATACTAACTTTAAATAACCCGCGCTTTAAATTTGATAAAGTATCTCCTTTATTATCACAATTAGCCATGTATCAATTACCCTTCCATCTGATTTCACGAGTGATGTGAATTGAAGTTGCATTGTTGATTTGTTGGTAATTTTACGAGTGATATGAATAGAAGTTGTTATGTTGGGTCGCGCCCTTTTCCACGCTATCAAAATAAGCGGACTTGATTTTTCTTTAACAAAAAAAAAAAAGAGGTTTTTCAGAAGCATACAGGTAAAGATTTTGAAAGACGGCTTTTTTTTTTTGTTTCTTTCGTTTTCCTAATTTTTCGCTTCAGAAAAATGAAACATAAAAAACTGCAATACAAAATTGTGGACTAAATGAAAACTGAAGCTATACTAGGGTCTAGGGATAGGGGACAAGACGTGATCCCTTTGCAAAGAAATACGGAGACTTTTTTTTTCTCTTTACACGAACTAAAAACTATAACGTTATTTGTGGATGTAATGAAATTGTATATTTCATGCAGATCTGTGCTTGTACAATTGATTCTTATTTACGTCACTAGCAAGGGACAATATAGATTCTGAAAATCTAAATAAGAGAATACCTGATCAAATTTAAAATGTAGGAAATCTTCGTACCTTTCTAAAAAAAGTACGGAAAATTTTGTACTATAAAGAAAAATGTTGTGGGTTAATTCTACATTCCGCAACACAATAGAATAGTATTATCAATACAAAACTTCTGCTCCAGCTGCTTTTCAATCTGTACATTATTCTGCTATTACTTAAGATGACTATAAGTTTCCATTTTATGTTTTTTTTCTTATTACTTTTCAAGTTCTCGGCCTGCTTAGATTATATTAAAAAAATGCACATCTGTTAAAAAAAAATGCTTTCCAAGAATTGTACAAGTTTCCAATCTATAGCCAAAAAACTATCCTTGGGAAACTTCTATTTCTGGTACAGAAGCAATCTTGGACATCGGTTTAAATCCTCTTATATCCATTATCTGAAGAAACTTGGCGCATAAATTTTCAAACCCTATACTTAACAATCCATCTATTAGCACAGTCCACACTACCTCATCTGGATTCCAATCCTTTGTCAGCATTTTTTCAAACACCTCATTTGCGTCAGCTAACCTATCAACTCTACACAAAGCACATATCAGCGCCTTGTATTCAGCTAGACTGAGTTCAAATCCTCGAGAATTCATTTCATCGAACAGTTTGAGGGCAAGATCTACTTCAAGAGCACATGACAGTGCATCCAATAAAGAACAACATAACTCTTCATCTGGATAAAACCCCCTATCAATCATACTTCTGACCAGTTCGTTTGCCTCAAACCACCTTCCCTCCCCACACAAACCAGTGGCCAATGTATCATGCACATCATTAGTTAGGTCACAACCCAACTCTTCCAATTTTACTAACAAACTAGATACAATCTTCATGGTAATAATGGCTTTTTCATCAGAAGCATAACTTAACTCTGTATCAGGTACAGTCATGTGCTTCTGATGAACTTGTTGGGGCAGCTTTTTAAGCAGCCCTTTAAGCAAGACATGGTAAGTTCCATAACTGGGTTTACACCCTGCATTTGACATTTGTTTTAAAAGCTCAAAGGCACGATTTAAGTTACCTAACATCACATATCCATCCATAAGAGAATTGTACGTGACTTGGTCAGGTGATAGCCCCATCCTCTCCAGTTCGGTAAGTAGCTTTTCAGCTTCTTCAATGCTGCCCATCTGACAAAAACTGTGGATGAGAGAACTGTACGTATGTAGATTTGGCTGACAGTCTTTTTGCTTCATCTCTGTGAAGATTTTAAATGCAATAGGCATTGACCCGTTTTTACACAAACCATCAATTAATGCTGTGTACGTGACAACATTTGGAAGGAGGTTTTGGTCAATCATTTTTTGGCAAAACTCTTGTGCATCAGATACACGGTTTTGTTTACAGAGACCATCAATTAATGCACTGAAGGTCTTCACATTGGGCTTGCATCCATTGTTCTCCATCTTCTCAAGCAAGTGCAATGCATTATCGAGTTCATTGTTCTTGCAAGAACCATCAATCATGGCAGTGTAAGTGACAACATTTGGGGATAAGCCATTGCTTAGCATTTCATCAAACACCAGGGAGGCGAGATCAAGCTTCCCTATTTGACAGAAACCAGAAATAAGTTCAGTGAATGACCATTCATCTGGCTTACACCCCCATTCCTTCATGAGATCCAGCATTCGAACAGCATTATTGACATTTCCCATGTCACAGTATCCCTTTATTATGGTATTATATGTCACCTGATTTGGTCGAACTCCTTTTCTGGCTAGCATTTTACCAAATAACACCATGGCTTTCTCTACCTTACCCGACAAACAGAAACCCTTTATCATTACATTGTAAGTGTTGGTATTTTGGTAAAATCCATTTATTTCCATCAAATCAAAAATCCTCAATGCCAATCTAACTTTTCCCTGTTCACATAATCCATTAATTAGAGCATTATATGTAATCACGCTAGGTACAGGACCTCTTCTAATCATCTGATTAAACAAACCTATAGCCGCATTTACACAGCTTAATTTGCATAGCCCGCTAATAAGTGCTGTATAACTATGAACATTCGGTGAAACCCCTGCCTTTTTCATTGCAACCAACAGCTTGCATGCATCAGTCATGCGCCCAAGGCCGCAAAAGGCATCAATAGGAACAGTGTAAGTGTGGACTGTGGGCTTAATGCCACTATCTGACATCTGTTTCATTAAACGCATGGCCTCATCCACACGCCCAAAATCACACAGACTGTTAATCAAGATTGAGTATGTGACAGAGCTTGGTTTACACCCAACCTTTACCATCTGATCAAAAACTTCAAAGGCTGAATCAAGATCACGTTTTCGGCAACAACCAAGTATTAATGAAGTATAAGTGAAAGAATCAGGCTTTAATCCAGACTCAAAAAGTTTACTAAGTACCTTCTTAGCCTCCAATAAGTTCCCATTCTTGCATAATGGATTTATCACTGCATTAAAAGTTACAACGTTCATTTTCTCGCCATTGTTAACCATCCCATGGTAAATTTCCATTATGCTCTCAACCATGTCGAACCGACCCAAGTGGATCAAAAGTGTGTTATAACTAAAAACCCCCATTTTGAATCCACTTTTACTCAAGCTCTCCAAAAAATCCATAACTTGTCCGATCTCCACCTCTGAATTACAAGATTTGATCATCTGAATCCTGACGGTGCCAGCAGCCGCATACATACGGCAAGAAACGAGCCGGTTAACCAAAGCAATGTACACGTCCACAAGGCGTTTGTGGAAAAGCCTCTGTGAAACCCAGTTGAAAAACTCCACTACCCGTTGGGTGTTGTCATGGGCTTTGACGATTTGAACGAGTTGACTGGAACGAAGGGAGGAAACGATGTTGATTAACTCGGGGTTATCCTTCCACCTCCGTTTGGAGAGGATTTGGTGGGTTTTGGAGATTAGAACGGAAGAAGAGGAAGACGAAGAAGAAGCCTCTTCTTTTGGCTCAATTGTCGGGGTGGCGGTGTTGGAAGGAAGGCGGGAAGAGGAGGTGGAGAGGAATCGGAGAGAACCTATCATGTATAAGGATCTGAAACGGGAGAAAGGGGAGGCGGCGGGAAGAGGCCTTACCATTGGAGCTCAATTTAAAGAGAGCTTTGGATTTCATCTCATTGAGAGAGAGAGAAGTGAGCAAATCTGGCAAGAGAATGGACAGTCTGTCCAGGACAGAGAGGAAGTTTACAGGAATAGAGCTCCCGGCTTCGGTCTTCGGATTTGGAAGAATTGGAACTGAGAACTCAGTGGTAGATTTGTAAACGAATTGGCGAAAATTTTCTTAATATTATTAAATTAAATCAGATTTTTATAATTTAATTTAAATCCAATTTTATTATTGTAATATCAGATGTTGGACTTTCAAAGTCGGACATTAGCTCAGACCCAAATATGTTAGCTAAACATTAAATAAAAAGGGAAACAGTTGAAAAAAATTAAAAATTTAACAAATATAAAATAAATATTAATAATTATTATTTATTTAATTTAATATATTTTTAAATTATAATTATTAAAATTTAATAAATTCAATTAAAAATATAAATTAGGAAAATTTTGAAAAAAGTTTAATTCAATATATTTAATTTTTTTTAATGTTATAAAATTGTAAAACTTTTAAAATTTTTAAAAAAACATAAGGAAATTAGGAAAAGAACAGAAAAAATATTGAAAATTTGAAAAATTATATTCAATATATTTAATTTATTATAACCTAACTATCTTTTTTGTCAATGTGAAAATAATTTAATCAAGACAAGCTGGGTCCTCCTTTGCTCCACGATAAGGACGGGCAGTGTCTTGTGCATATCGCATGTTATGAATCCGAAGGGAAAACTAATATATTACCACATCAACGGCATGACCGTTTTAAAGCCAACCGAGAGGAGAGAAAAATAGTCACACTGAAAGATGAAAACTACTAAGGGAGGTAAAAGATTGCAATTTTGGAATTATTGAGGAAATATGGCATTGACTGAATATCAAGGAATTATTATATGTCGTTTGTTCCCTGACATTAATAATTTCTTTTCTAGAAGTTGTTTTCGGGAATTATTTGCTTATATTCAACCGTCAAGAATGATCATCTCTCCGCATAATTTAAATACTAAATTTGTTCATTCTATTCAAAATTTTCTTTTTGCTGAAGCAACCATAATCATGAAGAGTTCGTATATATACTATTTGAAAAATACTAGAGTCTAATATATTGTACTAATGAGATATGTCCAATACGATCGTTCTCACGTTTTAAATTTTAAATGACCGATCCAAACTATTTAATATGTTTTCCATATTGAAAATTTAAAAGAAATTGATTTTTTACAGTTTTTTCAAAACAATTTTACTATTTTTTGATATTTTAGAAAATCATTGTTATTGGATGATCCATACTTTTTTATATTATGAATTTTCTAAAATACCAAAAAAATAAAAAATATAAAAATTGATTTTCTTTTCTTATAAGTTTTCAATGTGAAGAAAATATGGAATAATGGAACGATTTAGATCGATCATTTGAAATTTGAAATGTGAGAACGATCGTATTGAACAGACGTATCCATCCAATATATTAAAGACTAGCATTTCTCATACTATTTTATTATGAATCGTACATAGGATCTCGTCTTTTGATTTGAACCGTCAGAATTAAAATAAAAATTAACCTACTGGTATATGGTTTTCGGAATTGCTTAAGACCATCCCTAAGATTCTTGTTGTCCCTAAAGGAGGCGGCTTAACCAAGGTTTAGCGAAAGCAAGTGAGGTTTTGGACCGGTTTGGTATGAACTACCCTAACACAATTCAATTGGTACCCAATACAAGCAAGCACACAAGCAATTCAAGTATAGCAAGAAAATAAAGAGAAAAAAAGAGAGAGAAATTGAACACTTGGTATGATTACGGAGTTCCGACCCGCTAGGAACTGCTAGCCTTAGTCGTACGTCTCCGAGAGTTTCGCTACCACACAAGGGCGCGCTCCGTTCAATTCCACAACGAATAGGACTACAACTTCGAACCAAATCACCTCATCACAAGGACACTCGAGGCGGATCAGCCTAACTCGAATGGCACAACGGCCTCAAAGGAGAAGAGCTCTCAACCTATTCCAACCTACACCTAGCGACAATGTCGGAGCGGTGGTGTTTGAGGCTACTAAATCTCTCAAGATGGTCTAGCTATGAAAAGCTCAAGTGGGAGAGTATCCCTATGCTCAAAGGCTCAATTCTGGTCTAATTTTGCAAGGCAAAGCTCTCTCACTTGTTTCATGGAGAGAGAACAAGGGGTGGATATATATAGGGCTCGAAATGAGCAGTTTCCCAGCAAAAACTGGCCCCAGCGTTGTACAACGCTGGAATATGACCGCTGTAAAATCTAACGGCTGGTTAATATATCTGTTGTTCTGTCAGAGCGTTGTGCAACGCTATATGCCGTTGCACAACGAAGGAGTGAACAGCCAAAGGAGAGCTCCGACAATTCCGTTGGAAATTGTCAGAGCGTTGCTTGCCATTGAATGGCGTTACACAACGTTAAAGGGAGACAAAAGGAACAACTCTGACAGATTCAACATAGCGTTGTACAACTCTATATACCGTCACACAACGCTAACGTTACCCAACGCTGAAAGACATTGGCTAACGTTACCCGCAACTTTGCATGTAAAAACAACTGTTTACATGGGTTTTACATGGGACAGCGCTGTCTGAACATCGATGCAGCGCTGTCTGAACAGCACAGCTAACTTGGGATTTTTGTGGCGTTGTGCAACGCTATATGACGTTGCACGATGGTACTCAGGAAAATTTCCAAGTTTTTAACTGTGGCGTTGTACAACACTACTGAGCGTTGTACAACGTTGTGACTCAGCGTTGCCTAACTCTATATAGCGTTGTGCAACGTTGATTCACAAAAGTCAGCTGTTCTAATATTGAAAACTCAGCAATGTGTGCCACTATCTAGCGTTGTACGACGCTAGGTCACTGAAAACAGGATTTTGCTGGTTTATTGAGTTTTTCGCTATCTAGACCATTTCAAGGATAAACAAGGACTAAAGTATACCTTCTATCCTAGTCTAAACTAGCCTACAAGCTCTCCAAAGACTTGATCTTGATCTTGCCTAAAGTTTTTATCCAAGTCTTCATAATTTGTATCTTCTTCCTATAAAACTCAAAGAAGATTGTTAAATGCCAAATGATATTGTTTTGTAATCGACAAACATAGAGACGTTTAGTACAACAATCTCCCCCTTTTGACGATTTGCAAAACAATATCATTAGTAAAGTGATTAAAATTTGGCATCACAAGCTTTACTACAATTCTCCCCCTTTTTGTAAATCGACAAAAAGTGAAAATTGTAGCAAGCTCCCCCTAAATTTATGACTCCCCCTTAATTTTGGAGAAAAAGAATTGGAGAACCAATTTAGAGCACTACACAAAGTAGTGTGACCAAATTTAACCTCTCAAAAAAAAATAAGATAGAAATAAAGAGGCTCCCCCTAAATATTTGGCTTAAAAGACCGGGGGGCTTACTTGGTATTTAGGCCACATTGGTTACCATACCACTAGTTGTACCACTAGAGATACAAGCTTTTGGAACCCACTTACATTTGGACTCACTATTTGATTTTCTAAGTTTGCATTCCAAAGAGATATGACCATTTTGACAACAATAGTTGCAATATGCATTGGTTGGCTTAGGCATGGTAGAACCCTTGACAAAATGAGAATAATAATGGACTCTAAGGTATTCGGCCTTCTTCTTAGGATCATTGGATGAGGCATTAAAATCCTTTTTGCGATCCTTTTGAAAATGTTGGGAAACATTCTTTTTATGCCCATTGGATTGAGCTTTGTGGTTTTGAGAAGAGTGTTGCTCTTTAAATTCATAAAACCATCCATCGGGTCCTCTAAAATAAATTTTATTGGACGCCTTTGGAACAAAAATCTTCTTTTCTTGATTTTGCAAATTCTTTTCGTTTTGCACTCTAGTGTTTCTAGGTTTCCTTTGGTATATATGTGCATGACCATGAGAATTCCTAGGTTTTTGAAATTGTGTGGTTTGTGCAACTTGTTTCCTATTTTTGTATGACAAGTTCTTTTTCTTGGTTTGATAAGACTTTTGGTAACCAAGACCGGACTTGTCATGAGGATTTAACCAAGACCAGACTTGTCATACAAAATAATAAATAGAAGAAGTGAGATGGTTTTCTTGATCCATTCGAGCCGTTGATTAAAAATTATTGAATGGTGACAGATCCGTGGCATTTGGGGGCAGCGAAAAAGGGAGGCAGCGGAACCTTCCTCTTTAAAAAAACAATGCAAAGAAGTTGTAAAGGAGTATTTGTGACCCTTCAATTTGAAAATAGCATAATATATAGCAAAAAAATTCGAAAAAATGTAAAATTTGGTCTTGAAGGATATTTTTACATGGAGAACAACTTGAACGGTTTGGATCGACTGTTTGAATTTTAGATTTTGAGAAACGACTCTAGCATACGAAACTCGTATGCTAGAATATACTTTAGCCAATCTATACAGAGAAAGATTCCGTTGCCTCTCTTTTTCGCTGCCCCCAAATGCCACGGATCTGTCACCATTCAATACTTTTTAATCAACGGCTCGAATGGATCAAGGAAACCATCTAACTTCTTCTATTTATTATTTTTAAATAAAGACAACACACTTCCCAATTCATTAAACCTTCCTCCTCTTCATTACTCGCCCGTATTTTCTCTATTTATCTTGATTCTCTTTTATTTCAAAAGGAGCTGGTCCCAAAATGAAATGACAACCGCCGTTTCTTCCTCCTTGAAGGAATTAGAATTATTCTCCTCTCTATCTTTTATTTCGTGCTCTCTTTTTTTTCCATCTTCAAGTTCTATTTTAAAGAAATCTGGTGGTTTCGCTTCTCCATCCTAAAATGTCTTACTTATCATTACTCTCTAACCCAATAAGCAACTTATTACTCAAATTTCACACTTTCCCGATTGAATTTTGTTAAAGATATTTTTCAATTTATTGAGTGTCGTACTTGTAAATGAACAACATCATATTTTAAATAAATAATGGAAAATAATTAAATCCCATAGAACGCTAATTGAAAAAGAAAAGGTGGGAGAACGAGGAAATGCAAAGATAAAAAAAGACGCTGGTATAAACTAAAAAAATGAAACGATGAAAGAATAAGTGGAAGCAAAGGAAAAAATTAGAAAGCATATGTAAAAACGACTCAGGAAAATTAATACCAATTATTGTTTCATTTTCTTGCTTTCGATTTTGGCCTACGCCTCAAAAAAGAAGATCTCAAGTCTGAGCTTTTTTTTTGTTTTTTGCTAAATTGAACAAGAAAACACTCAAGTTTACAGTGGCGAAGTGTTAGAGAGCAATGGATTGCTTCTAGGGTTGGCAAAATGTGATAAGCTGTTTTCACAATGGAGAGCTTCCTCAATAGAATTTAGAGATAAAATAAATAAAGCACTATAGAAATGGTTACGAAGAGGGTTAAGAGTTTTTTTTCAATTTTGGAACCTAAGTTTAACTTTTTGAGTCAATCCTGAGGAAGGGTTGGAATTAACTTCTTCGGAAAAAAAAAATTGAGGTGGTAAGACGAACACAGCAAGGTTAACAGTAGACGAGGAAGGTCATGATTTTTTTTGGAAAGTGTGCTATTTTTCTTTAAAATATTAAAAAGAGAAGTTTAGATAGTTTTTTGGGTCGCATCGTAACCATTGATTAAAAATTATTGAATGGTGACAGATTTGTGGCAATTGGGGGCAGCGAAAAAGGGAGGCAGCGGAATCCTCCTCTTTTTTAAAATAGCATAATATATAGCAAAAAATTTCAAAAAAATATAAATTTTGGTTTCCTAAGAGATTTCAATATGGAGAACAATTTGAAAGGTTCGAATCGACTGTATGTATTTTAGATTTTGAGAAATGACTCCAGCATACGGGCTATCTATATGATGGAGCATACTTTAGCCAATCTATATATATAGAGAGAGAGAGAGAGAAAGCCTATGGTGCATACTAATGTACGGAAGCTTCGGTGCATACTGATCCGAACTCTTGGATTTGTTTCAAAATGACCGATCCAAACCGTCCAATATGATCTCCCTATTGAAATCTCCTTGCCGACCAAATTTTACATTTTTTCGATATTTTTAAATATTTTTTTCGTATTTTTAAAAACTTCTATTTTTGAACGGTTCAGAAAAAATTAGATTAGCGATTTTCTAAAATTTGAAAAAAATACTTAAAAATTTCGAAAAAATATAAAATTTGATCGGTAAGGAGACTATAATAGGAAGATCATATTGGACGGTTTTGATCAGTCATTTTGAAGTAGATCCAAGAGTTCGGATCAGTATGCACCGAAGCTTCCGTATATTAGTATGCACCATAGGTTTTCTCTCTCTCTCTCTCTCTCTCTATATATATATATATATATATAGAGGATGGCTAATGTGCCATAGATGGCACAGAGGGTCCCGTGCCATAGAGTCGTTTTTTGAGATCCAAAATTCAAATGCTCAATTTGAACCATCCAAGTTATTCACCACATTAAAATATTCTTGGAGAGCAAATTTTACATTTTTTCGAATTTTTTTGCTATTTATTATGATATTTTTAAAAAACGTTATAATTGGAGTATTTCAGACCCTCCAATTTGAACATATCAAAATAAATACAAAAAAAATTCAAAAAAATGTAAAATTTGGTCTCCAATGGTATTTCAATATGCTGATCAATTTGAACGGTTTGGATTGACCGATTGAATTTCGGATTTTCAAAAAATGACTAAAAAAATGCATCTATGGCATTGCCATCTATGGCACTTTATCCCACCTCTATATATATATATATATATATATATATTAACTTCAATAATTATATGTATAACTGTTGAAGTAAATATCGTATCCGGGAGAGTACGAAGGGCAGGGAAGGGGAGCGAAAAAAAATCTTACGGAAGGGGAGCGAAGTAAGAATGAGCTCTGAATTTCCAAAAACAAAAAACGCGTGCAGGAAATGGTAGCCGAAAAAAAAAATGCGTTAGTAATTGTTGAGAATGACGGAGATGATAAATATAGAAGATGATTTTTATCAGCCCGTATTGTTTTTAATGACTTCAAATGGAGGCAACTTATGATACTCAGGCGTACTTCATTGAAAGTGACCCTATGCGGCTATGCGAAACAAAATTTCTTGCCTACGCTACCTATCCAAAGATGCAACATGGGTACAACTACACAAGAATGTTAGGTGGTGCAATATTTAGTACCGTAGAGGTTCGGGTTCCAAACCTACAAGTGTATTAGGCATTCAAGAAATACAATTTCTTGTTCTGTCAATACAAAAGTATGAAATGGGTGTGAATTTAAGGCTGCTATAAGAAATAAAAAATAGTGATGAACTTTAGACATCAGGCGATAACAAACTAATAATAGGATTGCTAAAATGCTATGCATAGCATGGATGTCCTTCGTGCTACGGATTCGTTCTTGTATTTCATGCTTCAAACAACTGATCCAAATCGTTTATTATTTTTTTCATATTGAAATCTCATTAGAAACCAAATTTTACATTTTTTTTTTACTATTTTTCTCAAATTTTTTAAAATACTTAATCTAATAAATTTTGGACCCTTCCATAACAGTGATTTTCAAAAATCTGAGAAAAATAGTAAAAAAATTCAAAAAAATGTAAAATTTGATTTCTAATGAAATTTCAACATGTAGAAGATAATGAACGGTTTGGATCGGTTACTTGAAGCATGAAATGCAATAACGAATCCGTAGCACGAAGTGCATCCATGCTATGCATAGTATTTTAGCAATCCTCAACTAATAATATGTTATGAATAAATAATTTATCGAATCTAAAATAAATACTTTTTTGTCAGTTGCTATATTTTAATGGTTCTTACGATATAATCATATAATTTAACACATATATTGTGATATCCCGTCCAAAAAGTAAATAAAAATTCATTCAATTGAGAAAAAAAACAGAATAAATAAATTTAACTTAAATTTGATCAAAAGCAGGGCCGGATTCTTTTTTTTTTTTTTTGGGGGGGGGGGGGTGGGCACGAGCATGTGCTTGGCATATGCCATGATTTAGAAAATAAAAAATTTTATCTACTTAATTTATAAAATTTTGATGATAGATAAGATCATGTATTGCTAAAATTATGTTGTTATATTTGGCCTTACCTAAAATTTCCATAATAGAATAAATTTGATGATAGATAAGATCATGTATTGCTATATTTGACCTTCTCTAAAACTTTCATAATTATTCTACTGATAAATTAACCATTAAAACTGAAGATTCTAAAATTTTAGTTAGTCTAACATGTGTTATTCTACTGATAATTATTTGGCCTTCCCTCCATTCCATATTTCTGTTCCACCCCTGATCAAAAGTGTTCCTTGTTGAGACGGACTGTCTCAACTTGAAACAACATTTTACGACAAAGTTGTTTCCCAGTGTTCTTCTTATTTCAGAAAAAGAAATTGCAGAGAACCAAATTTACTTGGTTTATTTATGCCTTCACGTGTTGGAAATTGGTTTCTCACACATCACTTGGCTTCACCATGGCAAGGTAACCTCTCACTTTCGCATACTTGTTCTGTTTCACTCTTTGGATGTATACTTATCCGGCCTTACCACTAAAAATACACAAACTGAACAATTGAGCCTTCTTTTCTCTTTCAAGACCGTCATTTTCTCTTTACCAAATGCCAGGATACGTATCTGCTGTTCTTCCCCTGGTTACAATTTTCGTTTTGTTTCTCAATGTGAGATGTGAGGGGCAAAATGGTCAGAGTGGAGTATACATATCAGCAGTGGGAGATCCAGGGATGAGAAGAGATGGATTGAGAGTGGCATGGGAGGCATGGACTTTTTGCAATGAGGTTGGAGAAGAGGCTCCTCATATGGGCAGTCCACGTGGCGCCGACTGCTTCGATCTCGGTCTCTCTTTTTTGCATGCAATTGGCTTTTACTAACACTTTCTTATTAGAATTATTGATAGTTTCGACTTCAATATATGGACTTTCTGTTTGATCAGGGTAATTTTAATTGGGATTTGATCATTTGTAGATTGGGACTTTCTGATTAGGACTGTTCTGATAGGAATTTAAATTATTAGATGATGTCACAGTAGTTAGTTGGGTAAGGTCGAACCAGTAAAATAAGACAAGTATGGGTAACTTGGTGGTCTTGGGTATCAACTACTTTACCAAAAACCAGAAAAAAAAAAAAGAGATAAGAATAACCGGGCATGCTTAAAATTTGGCAGATTCAGAAGTAATAAGTTACAAATATGAAATAAGGAGAAATAAATTTCAAATTAAAAAAAAAATTGGGAATATTCTCCAGAAAAAAAAAGACTTTGATATTAAATTTACAAAATGGTATAACAGAAATGGTGTTAACATTTTTGTTACATTAATTATTGAACGAAATTAATTTAATACAGTTTCATTCTGTCATATTATTAGTAAGGGATCAAAATTCAACATAGTTGGGAAAATAGGCTTTCAGGTCCTTTGTCTTATTAGGCTCCAACTTCAAACCAAAGGAATTGTAAATTGGGAGCATAACAAAATTATCAACTCTTCATACAGCCAGCAATGGAGATGCCAATTATACTGTTGTACACCATGTATCAGAAGCAGACAACAAACTTAGTTACACCGACTCCTTCCCAGGAAACAACTACACCAATCCAAACAATGTTGACCTCTACGCTGCGGCAAAGGAAATCTACTTAGGAGAGAAGTGTGAGGTGAAGGACAACCCACCTTGGCAGTTCTGGATGGTCATGTTAAAAAATGGCAATTTAGACACCACTGCTGCTCTCTGCCCCAAGGATGGTGCCAAGGTTGGCCCCTTCAATCCTGAGTCGAGATTCCCCTGCTTTGGCAAAGGGTGCATGAACCAGCCACTAGTGTACCACAACTTCACGTCCATCAAAGGAAACAAATTGAAGGGGGGGATATCCGGGTCGTATGACCTTGATGTTGATCTTTCACAGGGCGTTGGAGGTGATATTTCGTATTACTCGGTGACTTGGGAGAAAGAAGTCGGTCAAGGCGGCTGGTCTTTTCACCATATCCTTAAAACCTCCAAAAAGTATCCTTGGTTAATGCTCTATCTAAGATCAGATGCCACTCTGGGCTTCTCTGGTGGCTACCACTATGACACGAGAGGGATGACCAGAACAGTAAGCTAACCTCCTGATGAATTGTAATATCATGTGCTTATCCTCAGTTTAGTTCAGATTCAACTATACATTGTGGATTTTGCTAATGAAGTTATTTGATAATTATTAGATACCTGAATCACCAAACTTCAAGGTACGAATCACAGTTGATGTCAGGCAAGGTGGTGGCAAAAATAGCCAATTCTACCTCTTGGACATGGGGAGTTGCTGGAAAAATAGTGGCCATTCTTGCGATGGTGATGTGTTAACAGACGTGACAAGGTATAGTGAGATGATAATTAACCCTGAGACGGAGGCATGGTGTCGTCCAGACCGGCTTTACGAGTGCCCACCTTACCACACATTCAAAAATGGGACCCGAGTCTCCCGCAACGACACAGCCGACTTCCCTTATGATGCCTACCATGTCTATTGCTCGCCTGGTAATGCAAAGCATGCTGAGCAACCAACTACATATTGTGACCCGTACAGTAACCCGCAACCCCAGGAGATAATGCAGATACTACCGCATCCTGTTTGGGGTGAGTATGGGTACCCCACAAAAAAGGGTGATGGCTGGATTGGTGACCCGAGGACTTGGGAGCTCGATGTAGGTGGATTGTCTCATAACCTTTATTTCTATCAGGTAGTATTTTTTCTTTTCTTTATTTCGCTCATTTTCATATATATTCAATCAATCAATCAGATCCCCAATTAAAAAAAAAAAAAGAATAGCACTCACCCTGCATTCTCAAAATCCGATCACTAAACTTACCATTCTCTTTTTTTGTGTTTCAAAGTTGAGAAACCCTGTAAAAGAAGAAATTAAGCTCATATATGTAATTTGCTTTGAATTTGTCTCATAATTATTTCACTTATTATTTCTCAATTTGAGAGCAGGATCCAGGTACAACTCCAGCAAGGAGGCGTTGGACATCACTTGATGTAGGCACAGAGATTTATGTCAGTAATAATGAATTGGCAGAGTGGATTCTTAGCGATTTTGACATTCTTGTCCCAGCAATTAGTTCTGAACACGGTGATTCCACTCGGTTGATTTAGGTACAAATTACCTTCTATCTTTGTCTATTAATTTTCTGCTTAATCAATTCAATGTGTACCGAGATAATGTTGATGATATATTAATACTGGAAATGAATCCATAATAAAAAGATTGATAGATTTGGATATAGGTGCATCCCTCAGAGCTAATTGAAGGTTGTATTATTTGAAGAAATAGCTTGGTGAACTAAGCTCCATGCTATTTGTTTAAAAATGTTAGTAAGATTTATCATATGATGTTCTTTTAACAAATACAACAAACATTTATATGGTTGTTATAGTTTGGTGGGGAAAGTTATGGATGCAATTAATAGAACCATTTATGTCATTTCATCATATATTTCCTTGACAAAAATCTGAGGATGCACTGATTCCTTTGAAAGATTTTTTTTTTTGACTACACAGTTTGGTTTGATCAGTCGCAACCAAACAAACAAAGAGCATACAATTAATCGTTATTGTACACAGGCCTTAATATATCAAAAAGCAATTCCCAAGAAAGGAAGAAATGTACATTATCTATTTATGAATTTGTACCTTTTATTCATGAGGATGTCTATATCTTTATGACGATCAATGTGTCTCTACAAATAGTGGATGTGTGTATTTCAATTTAGTTGAACGATTAGTTTACTTTTCATCCAAGGCCAAGCTAGCTACTGTATTGTTTGGTCATTTATTCACCTATTAATTTTTGCATTTGATCTTTATTAATGTGGATTTATCTATGCTGACTATGCATCTCTACAAGTAGTAGGTATGCGCATCAACTGAAAGCATTACTCATGTTTGTTTGTTCATTTTTGCTACTTTGTTTCATTTTTCGCAGCATCCAGAACTATGTAAGTGAGAGAGCATGAGATGACACGGGGGAACATTCCTTTTCAGATAGCAGAATATTTTGAAGGGGTACGGTGTGTCTTGGAAGGCTGAATTAACAAGCCAATAATTCACGACATGACAAGTCAAATTGCTTGAGCTAAAAAGTTTTGAAAATATTTTTTGACACACCCCTAATGTACAAATAATTCATTTGATTAATCGAATCTCGTTCTCCTAATGTCATATTTAATAAAATAAAATGCAATATTAGGACAAAATTAATGATGTTGTGACTGCTATTTTAGTATTTTATGGATTGAAATATGACTGATAGACGTAATCATTAATTTAGCGTGTTTACAAATAAGAACACAATTTTCAGGATCCGTAAATCATATAAAATAACAAAATCATGAGTATAAAACTTACAAATTGAAGAGCAGAAATCGTTAATCGTTAGGCGGAAGCGTTAGTACCGATCTTCAATAGTTTTCCTTAGACATAATGATGGTCTTCTTTAGGCGTTTTATTTCCTCGACTTAATATTCTGATTTTTCTTTAGTGAAGAAAAGTGTGTAAAAATAAACACACCCTTTAGTAGAGATGAAAATGAACCATACTCTTTAGCAGAAAATTTTAAGGTATTTATAAGACTCTAAGGCAACCATTGGGATCAAATACAATTAATCTAGTCCATCAGAATTTCCATCAAATTTTGATGCACCATTTAGTTAATTTTATTAAATAAACTTGGTTCACAATTAATAATATAGGCCACACATAAAAAATTCTAACAATGACTCCTAAGCGCGACCTTCTGTACAGATCAAATAATCTGGTTACCCATTAAGGCTTAATTAGCAACCCGATCCAGAAAACGTCGCACTACTAATATACAAGATTTTGGAGAAAACAAGGGTTGATATGACATATGAGCTATCAGTTTGAATTTGGCATTCGGTGAACGGCTCAGATTAATTGTAACTCTAGCAGTCCAATCCTAGATACCCATCATCTTTAAGGGCTCAATTAAGCCAGTGTAAAAAATTTAAGAGCTGCTCAAAATAGAAAAATAGTTTAAGATGATTGAACTGATTTGACTTGATTGAAATTTTTTTTTGAAAAATCATATTGTTTTCGGAATTCGGATCACGCTGATTGGATTCCCCGAGGAATTTGGAGAATTTCATCTTCGTACCATAAATTTATTATAAACAATCCAAACTTTTCACAAAGTTACACACTTTCCAATAAATTTATTCCTAAGATTTGCAATTTTCCCAAATTTCTCAAATTCCTAAGCGATCCAAACGTTCCCAAGGTGTTGGATGGGCTAGGAATAAGGAAGGAAGAATTATTTCGAGCGAAAAAATTAGGAAGAGTGTTATTTCGGGAAGCGTGAAAAATTATTATTCCTAAAAGAAAAAATGTTATTTGGATGATGTGTTAGTGATAAGGAATGTGTTAGAAAGAGTGTTATTCCAGAAAAAAATTATTCCTACCTTATTCCTAACACGTTTGGATGCTTAGAAATAACTCTTCATAATTTTCCGCCTAGGAAGAGTTATTCTTTCTTATTCCTAAGCAATCCAAACGAGCCCAGTCATAAGTTTTTGAAATTACCTTGGCTCGTTTGGATTGCTTAGGAATAAGGAAGAATAACTCTTCCTAGATGGAAAATTAGGAGTTTTTCCTAAGCATCCAAACGTGTTAGGAATAAGATAGAAATAGTTTTTCTCGGAATAGTATTTTTTCTAACACATCCTTTATTTTCATTCCTTATTCGTAACATATCATCCAAATAATATTTCTTCTTTTCAGAATAACAATCTTTCCACGCTTTTCGAAATAACACTCTTCTTAATTTTTCCGCTCGGAATAGTTCTTCTTCCTTATTCCTAGTCCATCCAAACCAGCCATAAATATATCTCTCGTGTCTCTTAAATTATTCATGAATTTCTCTTTTTTATCATTTTCCTTTTTTTAGGAAATTCTCTTTTTTATCTTTTAGAAGGTACGTAGCAACTAGCAAGTAACAACTTGTAGAATAGCACCACTGTCGTGGCACTTAGTGGGGAATGGGGACCAATATGTTTTACAATAATCATGAAAATGTATTATCTTCCGCGGCTAAAAAAACCAAAACTGCAAATTTTTTACCGTTAACCGTCCGATTTAATTTTGACGGACAGATTTTTACATATCTTACAAATCTCGACGACCTGATATTAATAATGGAACATTCATTATGATCAGACGACCACGGATGAAAAATTTGCACTGCAGGTTTTTTAAGAACTGCAGAGAATTTCGTTCCACGTTGGACTTGTTCTCACAAGGCCACACTGCCACAGCATACTTGATAAGTGTATTGCAAATTTTATTTTATTACTCTTACACACTTATTCTGTAAAGAGAATTTTCTCTTTACAGAAATGATGATTTCATAGAAGTTTCATTTATTTTAATTGTATTTTAATTTGTAAATATAAATTCTAGCCATGGACATGTTGTATCAGGCACGTATTTGGGAACTATTTTTGACTTAAACGCCTCATCATACCATCTTTTAAGTTTTAAATTAAAACATGTAACACTATAATAATTACTCGAGTAGCTCATCACTGAATTTAAAGTAGAAACAAGTTTACCTGCCGACTCCATTCTCCACTACCATTAACAATTATTATAGTAGTAAGTTCAAACACAAACAAACTGTACACGCTAAACCGCTCATCTTTTTTTTTTTACTGTATAATGATAATGATGATAATATCTGCAGACTGCAAAAAACAAAAGCATATAAAAAACCAGTTCCTTTAAACAAATCCAGCAACTAATCTATTTATCAGAATTTTCTGATTAATTACGTCTCAATCAACCTAAACAAAAGAAAGAAATATAAGGATAATCGAATTGCTTTCCGTCATTTCTATCATTTCTATAAACGCGTTAATTTATTTTTATTTTTCGAAAACAGGTCTTTTTCATTTTAGGAAGTCGAGGAGATGAGGGGATGACGAAAATCAGAGGCGGGAAGGTTGAGGAGGAAGGAGCGAAACAGAGATAAGTGTCAGGGGGAGGGGAAGAGAGTGAAACAGAGATGTATGTAACTGTTCTAGTTATATATTTAACTAGAACAGTTATATATATAACCAGAACAGTTATATATATTAACTAGAACAGTTATATATATTAACTAAAATAATTATATATTTAACTAAAACAGTTATATATATTAACTAGAACAGTTGCTATATTAACTAGAAAAATTATATACATGAACTATAACAGTTATACGTTTTAATTAGAACAGTTGCTATATTAACTAGAACAATTGTATATATTAACTAAATACATAATTATAGAGGGAAATAGTGAATCAGAGAGGAAGGGAGGAGAAGTGGGCGAAACAGAGAAGGAGAGAGGGGATGACGCGTGTTAATTACATTTGAAAATGAAAATCAGTTAATTACATGTTTTTCAAAAATAAAAAACGCATTTTTGAGGATGATAGGGATGACGGTTTTCGGGGATGATCCTTATCAACCCCATAAGGATAATATATTATCGAAATTATTTTCCATCATTCCTATCATCCCCTGAATCCTCATTAATTATCTAGCTTCGTCATTAATAGAAAGTCCAGGTGATGATAGAATCCAGCGGATGATGGGATTATCCAGTGTACTCATTAATTATCTAGAGCTTCTACTCATTCTTTGTCATTCTGTCACCTAGAGATTCAGAACAAATAAGTAGAACAATTATATATATTAACTAGAACAATTGCTATATTAAATAGAACAATTATATATATTAATTAGAACAATATATATATATATATATATATATATATATTAACTAGAACAATTATATACAATTGTTCTAGTTAATATAGCAAGTATTCTAGTTGGTAAGCTAATTGTTCTAGTTGTTCTTGGAAAAAAAATACTAATTGTTATAGTTGGTATAGCAATTGTTCTAGTTTGACAAAAAAAATATAATTGTGCTAGGAGGGAGGGGAGGGAGCGAAACAGAGAGGAGGATGATGGGATGAGAGACAAAAATAAAAAATGTGTTCCTAAACGTGTCTTCATTAATAGAAAAGTCCAGTGAATCATTCTATCATTCTCATCCTCTCTTTCTTTTTTCGGAATGCAATTAATACAACTGCTGGGAAATGATGGAAATGATTAATCTTGAGAACGATTGTTATCAGCCCGATAAATTATTGCTATAATCTAAATTCACAAGTTTTATTTGTTTGCACTAACTTTCGAAATCATCACATATGGATAAAATATTTTCTGGTGAGATCAATGATGTGATGAAATCTAGCCTAACAAAAGGAAAACTTTAGGATCCAAACTTGTGGAGTTCGAGATTGAGAGGAGATGGACGAAGATCAGACAACGACGAGAAGGTGGTAGGGTTTAGGTGTGGCAGACCGACGACGACTCTCTCTAGATGTGCACTTGTATTTGTGTGTCAAAAATATATTGCTAGATTTTTAAGAATCTATTAATAAAAAATATTAGATTTAGTACATTAATTAAATTTAGCAATAGGACAAAGTCCGACATTAAAAAAAAAATTATCTAGAAAAATCCATGTAAAGACCATATTTTTGGTATAAATTAGATATTTGGGATTATATCAATTTACTGACAGATCGTAGAATGATTAATGTAAAAAATATTACAATTTAGAAAGAATCAGTGACATAAAATAATTTTACAAATATATGATGGTATATTATTAATTTTTCATCTAAGGATGACAAATTATAAATTAAAAAAACAAATTCTCTCTCTATTATAACAATAATAATAATAATAATAATAATAATAATAATAATAACAATAATAATAATAATATGCCTGATATAGCAAAACATTCAATTTATTATCACATCTTGATAAATTAGAAAGTAAATTATTAAATCATAGCATTTGCTAGATCTATTTTCATTACTATATTCTAAATATGTTGACAATATATGCAAATGTGTAGAATGCATATGCTAATTAAAAGTTTAGTTTAGGCAACATATGCAAATCATATATGATTTAATATGTAAATTGCATATGTTTTGTGTCTTTAATTTTTGCAAGATGCTCTTTGAAATATTTGATTATTTGATCATGCATAAGCCAACAGTTCAGGGGTGGGCCCTGCTATTTACCTGACCTTTATTCTTTCTCTGGGCCATATATATCGATCGACCTGTTAGGGACCAGTCCGAAATTTCTCTTTGGGTCTCCTTTTATTTTCTGAGTGGGCCTATGTTATTTTCTTACCGGTATCACTGTATCAGGAGCAGAGCGGTAGGGGCAAAGAGATGAAGAAAAGAGTCTGATATGTACTTTCTCGATTCATTCTTTTCAAGGAACTACAGTCTCCTACATATTAAAATGAATCCAATCCAATCTGAATAAAAGAACAATAACAGGTACACATTTTGACTTGTACTGCTCTTCCTTTACAATCTTTGTTGCATAGACATGATCTAGTGTTTTTCTTTCGAACTCGAAGCAATAATTACAATCTTATAAAGTCAAAAAATATATGTTAAGTAAAGGTACACATTTATATTTGGTCCTTACACAGGTACGTACACATTTAACTTGTACCGCTCTTCCTTAAAATGCCCTGTTGCTATTCATTTATATCTGGTCCTTATACAGGCATGCACACATTTGACTTGTACCGCTCTTTCTTAGTTTCTTTGTATGATTTTGAACATCTTAAAATATATATATATATATATATATATAAAAGGTGCAGGAAACTTATTACTCTAAGCAAGTACCAATTGATGCCGGCCAGTATATGATGATACCTAAACATTGAATGTTATGATACTATTATTGGTAGACAAGCCATAATGTGCCAAACCTCACGGCTCAAGAAAAATCTACAACAATACACATGCAATCTCCCATTCCTTGCCGATGTTTGCCTCTTCAGGACATTCAAAACATAAAATTAATGTGGGTATATGACAGCCATTCAAAACATTGGCAAAAACTCTAGATTTTAAGGCCAATTTGTGATATCTTCTGATTTTAGAGACCCATATGTAAATAAATGCGTGTATGTGATTATATGTGGTTTAGACTTGAAGTGTTAATGCACTGAACATGTTAATTATGAGCATCTTTGAAGCCTCGTTGATACTTTAGCTTTATGTTTCCGGTTTAACTTTTCTTTCTATAGTGCAGTTAATGTTAATACTATTTATGGCTCTGTTTGGATGAGGTGTGGGAATAAGAAAATAAGAGAATAAATTTATTATAAACAATTCAAACTCTTTACAAAGTTACACACTTCCCAATACTTCTTTCCACTTCTTCCTTTATTTTTCTTATTCCCACACCATCCAAACGGAGCCTATGTGAGGAAATTTCTACGGGGATGGAGATTCGGGTTCTTCCTTGCCGTCATTATTGCCATCTGACTTGCATTGATCCTTATCTTCTGATGCGAGCCTCATGTCCCAACTGCCGTTGTGTAGTTGCTCCGGCCTAGTATCAGGTACCAAATTTGACTTTATTTTTTTTATCTTTTATTATATTTATTTACAACTTTAGTGACATAAAGCTCTGTTTTAAAAGCATAATCTTTTAGATTGATCACATTGCATTATTGTTTTAAAGATGAATTGGGGTCAAGCCTCCCAACTTATTTTTTTTAAAATTAGATGTCTATAAAAAATCCCTCAACCGGGTTTCGAACCTGTGACGTTTCACTTGAGATGCCTTGCTTAACTTTGATTCTTACATGAGGTTTTCGAATAATGCCGGTTTCAATGGTCCCTCAATTGGCAACCTTATTTTATTTTTAAAAGAAAGAATGTTCAGTTTATAATTTAACTTTATGAGTTGTAGTTCTTATGAAGTTCACGAGAGCATATCATTTGCAAAATTGCAATATATGTTTCCTGATTTTTTTTTTATTAAAAAGATTATGCTCGGTGGTTCTATGATCTGTTAACTGCTTTTTCATTTTGTTAGGTCAATACAGCAGGGCTAAAATCTATCTGTTAGGTCTTTCTTCACCTATCTATTGTTAATCCGAAGCTGATGAGTACAAGTCTTCATTTTTTTTAAGAGGCATACGCGTACAGGTGTACAGCTGAAGCCATCCATAGGAGGCCCAGTATACTCAGAAGCAAAATTTTAAAAGAAATGCAGAAAGCAAGAAAATGGCCAGTGGTACACTTAAGAAGGTCAATAAGGCCCACAAATAGAATTTCAGAGAGACGTAATAAAATGCAAAAGGTTGTGAAGCCGTGAAGGTCCAGACCAATATGATGCTGAAATAATTTTCAGACGATTTTCCAAGACTAAAAGCATCCATATCTTCATCTTAATTGAAAAATAGTATTAAATATTGATGTGACAATTATAATACTAATTATTTTAATTTCAGAGATGCAGAATAATTATTTATTTAAAACTAGCATCCTTAGTAATTGTGGCTCACAATATATATACTTGAAGGAATGTCAACTGAGTTTTTTTTAATATAAATGGGAGTTAATCTGATCAACATTAAATATTTTGAAATAATTTTTTTCAGATTTAAACATACAGCCATCATTCTAGAAATGTTATTTAAATATTAAACTAAAATCCGGTTCATGAATGCGATATCTATTATGCAGAGGGTTTCCTCAATAGGTCCGACACCCGGCGCATCGGCACAAATAACAGGTGGTCTTGCCTCTTGTTATTGTACTGTTATTTTAAGAGACTATTTTTTTTTTTTTTTCGTTTGCTTGTCTTTCGATCGAACAATTTACTGTATTTATTTATTTTTTCTTGTTTCTTTTTTTTTCCTCGAATGAAACGTAGACACGTAAAGTCCTATGCCCGTAGTCACATTTCTTTAAAAAGCATAAAGTAATATGAGAAAAATAGAAACGTTTCAAATGGCTTATAATCATCGCAACAGCCGAAGTGCCGAAGCAACAAAAAAGTTGGAAAAGCAAAGTCAGCTTGGTAAGCAAATTGGAGTAGATTTAGCATAATTAGTGGATAAAAAAAATAATGACGTGTGTAAGCTAAAAATCATGGAAGATTTTGTCCTTTCCCGTCCACTATTGTCTATTGGTACATAACATAAGCATGACTGCATGAGTTGATTACAACACAAACAAACAAAGAGTGATGGAAACTTTAATTTTATTTGGGTTCAGATTGTCGTTCAAATAGATATTAAACATTGCTCTATATATTTACAGATAAACTTTAATTTTATGGTTCGCATTGCTCTATGTATATTATAATAATATATGAATTTTGGAATGGGGAATGAACAGTAATGAAAAGTGTCACCCTATTTAGATGCCGTTGGTTTCGTATGAACGATCAGGATGTGTTGCGATGTGATATCACCATCCACTATTTGGACTATTATACAAGCAATAAATTTATGAAATAAAAAAAAGAACAAATTTACCATGCATCCCAAATAATACTACAAATACTTCCCATGCATCCAAATTAATAAAAAATAGCTCCAAACTTTTGAATTTATCGAAAAAAAAACAACCACAAATATTGTGCCAAAAAGTACTAGTTCAATTTGCACTATTATATAAATCAAAATTAAGTTACTAATGACACCCCAACTAACCAATTAGTTTATACTCAAAACTCCATAAAAATATGAACATTGTTCCTTGGTTGACCTCATTATTTATAAATCATACTTTCTATATGTTACTATAATGATGCTAATATTTGAAAGAAATTAATTTTATCGACTGATGTTGAAAAAATTCTGGACTCCAGCTGTATTTGTGGGTGTGTGTTGGGTATTTTGGTCGAGACTGAAAAATTTGCCCATATTGCAATAACTTTTTTATTTTGCCAAAACTAATTGAACCGCTTCGATTATTACTTATTGGCTCCGTTTGGATAAGGTGTGGAAAGAAGGGAAGAAGTATTGGGAAGTGTGTAACTTTGTGAAAAGTTTGGATTGTTTATAATAAATTTATTTATTTATTCCTTCTTTTCTTCTTCTCAAAGGCTCCGTTTAGATAGGTGTGGGAAGAAGAAAAGAAGTATTGGGAAGTGTGTAACTTTGTGAAGAATTTGGATTGTTTATAATTTTTTTCTTCCTTCTTTCTTCTTTCTTTTTTCTATATTCAAACGCTGCCAAATGGAATTCAAACGGAGCCAATATTAAAAAAATGTTCGGTACGCATGAAGTTTTGTCTAATTTCTAGGTTGGTAAATTAATTTGTTAACCTACAATTGTCTTAAATTACTAACTTTTATCCCCTAATCTCACTCTCATGAAGGCCTACGGGCCTTTCCCGTATAAAAAAATAATATAATAATCTCACTAACATGTGTTGCCAAAAGCCTCCGAAAAATAAAAATCGCACTTCGAAATTGCGAGTATCAGGAAACAAGGGCGGCGTTTGGATTGAAGTGAGAAATTAGAGAATTTGGGAAATTTTTTATTCTTAGGCATAAATTTATTATAAACAATTTAAATTTTTTACAAAGTTACACACTTCCCAATAAATTTATGTCTAAGAATTGAAAATTTTTTAAATTTTCCAAATTCCTAAGCGATCCAAACGACCGCAGAAATAGAATAAAATTGACTGGCGACTTCTAACTCCGATAACAAGGTTGCATTGTTTCGCTCTACTTTATTTTTCATTGTAATGTGCTTGATTGAAATTGTAGTTTGTTGCATGCTTGAGTTGTAATTAATATTTAGTTGGACTGGAGTTATGGAAATTTGAAATTTAAGCCAAAAATTTACTAATTAATGATTTTAGCGCATTCATATCTAATCTAACTCCGTTAGTTATAATTTATAAACAACACAGCTCACACATATTAAAGACAAAGAAGACTTAACTAACAGAAAAATTCACCAATTAGATGGTCATTCTCCTCACCTACTCAGAAATTAAACAACTCATAAGACTAAACAAGAGGTCAAGTGGAAGGAACAAAACAAGAATTTCTAGTTTAGTGTTTTAAAAATGAAACGTCTTAAATAAGTTCCATTCTTTAAAAAAAAAAAAAAAAAACAGTATTCAAACTGTGTGCGTATCCGTGACAACAACGTGTGCGTATCCGTGTATGGTCAAACTGCGCAACCACTTTAGCAAGGAAATCGGCCCCGCAGCTTTAGCCACACATAATTGGAATTTCTTATTAATTCGCAAAATTTCCAAATAACATATTAGCAACTTAGAACTCAAACCTGTTTGAATTATTGAATATTTAATACCACTTGTTGTGGGGAACGACTCGACTCCAAGTACAAATCGACTTCTTTTCGTATGTAATTAGTCTCTGGCAAATTGGCAATTTAATATTTGTTCTCACTCTCGTCTCTTCTATGGTCGATTAGATTAAAACTTACTAGTGACAAAATCAATGATCTCATAATCTTACCTATGTTATCATAATTTGTTGAATTTATGTGGTCTTAATTGCTACAGGAACCAATAAGCTGGCAATTGATCTTGGAGATTCGTAGAGATCTCCTTTCATAATTTAAAACGAGATATCATACCACGGTAATTATGTGTACTTTGGGACTTCCGATTTTACTTATGAGTATCCTAGACGGTTAAACTTAATTACACTATATATCAAAATATCCTCGAAATCCAATTTTATGGTTATGAAAGTTTTTAGAATGATATTTTAGAATGGAAAAATAGTATGGTTTTAAAAATTGTAAACAATCCAGGAAATAGGAGAGGCTTTTTTTTTTCCACATCTGAAAAAGGTAATTTTTTTTTTAAATATGAGATTTGGCTTCCTATATGACTCAACAAGTACAAATTGAGCAACTTAGATGGATGTTAAACAACTATACATGCTTGAGTGCGACGTGTGTATGTGCAGTCGAGGATGGAATAAGGCCTGGAGGATAGGGTATGCCGAACTATCAAGATCATACTTCAATAGGAGACGTGTTTGATTTGGCTGGAATAAGCGCTTATTTGTGCAAATCAAACAACTAATGAACGAGCGTTTCTTCAAGTAAGCGCCAATTCGATCCTTTATTCTTGCTCCACCATTTTTTTTTAGGAAAAAGTGACGAATAAAAGCTTGTTCAAATAAAACTTATTTTTTATTCGGCGGGAAATCCAAACGCGCTAACAATTGCAGCTTCGCTGCGTGTGTTTTTTAGACGACAATAATTCAACATGAACTAACTCAGATTTCTAAATATATTTAATTCCTAAATTAAATAATGATTGGTATGACTATTTTTAATATATTTAATAAAAAAATATTTTAAATTATAAAAATAACGGTCAATTATAAAAAAAATTATTTTAGATTGTCAAAATAGTGCATATTGAATGAATGATATAGAAAATAGAAATGCAGTGAAATATAGGAAAAAAATATCACGACTTTATTAATAGTTTAATGCTATAGATTAAAGGGTCAAACCTATGTGATCATATTCAGTGTTCTCCAAAATGACATGACATGATCGTGTTAGCACGACACGATGTGCGTGTTAGCACGACATGATGTGTGTGTTGACACGACACGACACGAATACAAAATTGACACGAGACGATCGTGTTATCGTGTCGTGTTGGGACATTAGTAAGTTTGACACGATTCAACGCGACACGATTCGACACGCAACACGACACGAACACGAATTAACACAACACCTCAACACAAATTTAATTATTAATGTTGATTATTTATGCAAAATTAATAATTTAATTTCAATTTGTAATACTATATCATACTATTTAGCATCATTTAAATCATAATAGTATTTTAATCTAATTATTATTTTTTATATAAAATATTAATAAAAAGTTTAAACTCGATCAAATAATAAATTATTATGTTTAGTAATTTTTCTCTTACTTTTAATTTTTTAATAATTTTTTTTAAAAATAATAAAATAATATGACACGATTTGACACGTCGTGTTAGAACGTGTGTCGTATTACCTCTTCTTACCACTAAGCACGACACGACACGACACTCTAACACGACACGACACACACGATTGGAGAACACTAATCATATCGGAAAGTAGTATTATTTTTTTTGGTAAATTGTGTTTACGCAACTTTGGCGCGCTGGTAGGATCAAATTTTATGTATCTTATAGGTAACTACTGTGCAATAAAAAATTTACATAAAATGTAATTTCGGAAAACATCAAGGTAAGACAATGCGCCATTCATTTTCTTTTATTTTCGAATATGTCAATGAACTGTTATGTTATATGCACACCGTACATAGATTGAACCACCGAAATTGAATTTACATTTATATTCCTCTTTTCTTAAAAAATTTCAGCATGAATATCTTTCAATTCTTCTTCCCCAAAAATCAGAAGCAAAAAAAATGGTCACTCAAAAGCTTGCCTGCGCTCCGCAGGCCTAATGCTCCAGCAGGAACTGATGGGCTGCCTGGGTGAGTTCTTTGTCTTTTCCTTTTTTTTTTTGTTGGGAAAATGCGTAAGCTATACTATATACATGAAATTCAGACTACTTAATATACATGAGGTCTCTGTCTCTGACTGCAACTACTTAATGCATGTGTCTAGTTTTCTTTCGTCGTACTGTCCCCTGACCAGAAAAAGCAAGAGAGAAAGAGAAAGTGGGTCCCACACCGGTGAGTTGTGTAACGCTATATTGGGTTATACAACGCACCAGTATTGTGCAGAATTTCTCCGTTTCTTAAATTAACAGAAACAGTGCGTCATACAACGCAACAGAAGGTCATGTAACGCACTAGCTGCATCATACAACGCAATTTACCCGTCGTTCAACGCAATTTTCTCAAGTCAAGCCAGAACGTTGTATAATGCACTGAAACGTTGTACAACCTTCCTTTGGTTTCTCTTTGGCCTTTTTCACTCGTTTTAGAAGCAAAATTCTGATCATTTAATGACATTTAATGTTACGTTGCACAATGGGTGGATTGGTCGTATAACGCACCTGACAACTCAAACGGATAGTTCATCCGTTTTGTTTTATTATAACGGTCGTCCAGTGCGTCGTACAACGTAATATTGGGTTGTGTAACGCACTACCAACGGATAGCTTGTTTTCTTTGTTTTATTATAACGACTATATGTGCATTGTGTAACACAATATTGTGTTGTGTAATGCACAACAGCAAGTTGAGTTGTCTTGCAGCTTTTGACGAGCTCTATATATATCCACCCTTTGTTCTTTCTCAATAGAGAGTTTTGCCTTGCAAAATTTGACCAGAATAGAGCCTTTGAGCACAAGGATACTATCCTACTTGAGCTTTTCATAGTTAAACCATTTTGAGAGATATAGTAGCCTCAAACACCACTGTCTCGATATTGTCGCTAGGTGTAGGTTGGAATAGGTTGAGAGCTCTTCTCCTTTGAGGCCGTTGTGCCATTTGAGTTAGGCCGATCCACCTTGGTTACTTGGTGTACGAGGTGATTCGGTTCGAAATTGTAGACACGTTCTTATTGGAATTGAACGCAGCGCGCCCCTTTCGTGGTAGCGAAACTTCCGGAGACGTACGACTAAGGCTAGCCTTTCCTAGCGGGTCGGAACTCCGTAATCATATCGTGTGTTCAATTTCTCTTTTTTTTCTCTCTTTACTTTCTTACTATATTTGAATTGCTTGTGTGATTGCTTGTATTGGATACCAATTGAATTGTGTTAGGGTAGTTCATACTAAACCGGTTCAAAATCATATTTGCATTTGCTAAATCTTAATTAAGCCGTCTCCTTTGGGACAACAGGGTAAAAAGATTTTTTATCCCATTTATGAACAAGTAATTAGATGAGAGAAGAAACATGCAAAATATTTAATACATATTTAAATTACTTGTCAGGCAACATGAAGGGTCCCAATAAAAATTCATGTATTTGTAAGATATTGGTACTATTATACGTGTAAATCTTTACGAAAATTCATGTATATATATAAATTCTGTAAAATTATGATTTTTGTTCCATCGTCGATGACCTCTATTTATAAATCTAAAAGTAATATGAAATTATTTGTTTGTTAGTATTTCTATACTTATACGTTATTTTTCAACAGATTCTTCTGTTACATTCTGTAAGTCTTAGAAAGTTCTCTTGCGTAAATATTAGCTGCTTGGAAGTATCTTCAATTCGGAGGAGGTATTAACAGAGAATATTTTTATTATATATATATTTTTAAAGATAAATTGTGATCAAGTTTTTTAATTTATTTTTAAATTAAATATTTATGAACTATTCAGTCGGATTTCGAACGACCTTTCACTTAAGATGCATTGCTCTCACAAAATTCAACATCTAACTTTTTTTGATTGAAAGGCCGTAGGCAAATACAGATTTAATTAATCACATCAGCTAACGGTTAACTCTTAAGATGAGTTTTGCGTGCTTAGAAATACGAGAAGCAAAAACAGAAACTGGTGGATACTGTATTATTTATATATATTTATATACTTCACTCTGATCGATAGTGCTGCAAGCCCTCTTCTCTCATCTAATTACTCCTTCATAAAAGAGATAAAAAGTATTTTTAACCGTTTCATGAACGGATAATTAGATGAGAGAGAATAACACATTTATAAAACAGGTAAAAAGACTTTTTATCCCTTTTATGAACCAGTAATTAGGCGAGAGAGAATAACGCGGTTATAAAACGGATAATTACTTATTTCTTATTAAAATAAAAATAAATCGTTCTTCCTATTAAAATTTTAAAGACACAAATTCTTCTCTAAAATAATTTCGGCGGATTTGATATAATGCATGCAAGCAAAGCGACAAAGAATTTCTATGAAAGAATATACAAAAAGGCCTGCAACTACTTGTAACTTAACCTTGCAAAAAAAAAAAATCAATAGGATTCATATATGTGCTAACTATTTACATTATATCTGTAATATAAATTGTAACTAAGAAATTAATAACATTATTATTTTGAGTTTTTGTAAGAGTTTAATGTAAGTTAAATAAATATCGATATAATAAAAAAAATATTACCAATGAATTAAACAAGAGAAAAAAAATAGAGAACTTTGCATTCCATTACATAACTTTAGATCCGCAGTAGAATCGATATTGGAGGAAACTTTGCTATTGGCCATGAAGCGGATCGTTAAATTTGCTACATTCTTTTTGGGTGATTTAGATTTATGGGACTGTGAAAGTTTAAAATTAGCTAGAGATATGTCATAAAATTATTAAACGGTAAATTATTTTTTGCTACTGCAAAATAGTAAATTCTAGTTTTATGTAATTGGTCAATTAATATGACCATTATGATCTTTTACTTATGCCATTCTAAAACCTTAAAATTTGAAATATATCATTGAAAAAAATAGTACATTTTATGCCACTACAAACTAATAAAAATTAAATTTATGCCATTATGAATAATGAAAATTATTATTATATAAATAAACTAAAAAAACACAAATAAAATGGAAGTTTATAGAAATGCACTTGACATATCTTATGCTACAAGAACTCATTCTCTCTAAATATATGCACCTTTAACCGCATGATGTTACAATTGCGAAGAAATAATAAGTTTCATGGCAATTGTAAAATGATGATTTGACGTAGGTGTATTTTGGGTGGTCATGAATTAGCAACCACGACATAATGCAGTGTTTTCAATATCCTACCGGTTACCGGAAGATTATAAAATATCAAATACCAGAACAGTGATCGAAATGGTGGTATCTAATTTTGCGAGAAAAAATATCGAAAATTTTCGAAAAATATCGAATTTCACTCACCTGGTCGGTAGAGGTGCCGGTATAGTATTGAAAATACTGATATAAGGTAAATTGCCTCAATATGAATTTTTTTGGTGGGTTCGTACATTTGTTACTCAGCATCGCAATTCTTTTTTTTTGGGTAATTTGGAAATTTTAAAATAATGACAGCTTTAATAGTGACAATTTTAGAATATATTTTATTTTTAAGAAAATAATGGCATAAAATTAATTTTGACAGTTTTATGCGGTAAAAATTTAATTAGCAATCTAACAATGGCATTTGTGAAATTGACAATTTTCAAGGGGCACAAATGTAATTATTCCTTTTTTAAAATTCTGAACTGGTATTCTTCTTTTTTTTTCCGAAAAAAATAATAAAAAAAACTCATAAACTACCATACGTAATTCAACTGCATTACTGCATTCTTGGGGAAAATCAGAAAAAGATACTACTTATCCAAATGCTTATCCAAATGCTTGTACATTACCTCGTAAGATGGATCTGGATAGGAATTTTACTACAGGAACATTCCCATAATTCTAATCTAGCTTAATTAGCTTATTTATGTACGCATCAGTCCAAAAAAAGAAGAGTTCTTATCATAACATCACAGGTCTCTCAGACCAAATGTCCTGGTGGAACAAATTAAGAGTTTGGTTACTGAAAATGGCAAATTAAAGTTGTATGAAGTAGCTATTTAAAACACTAAAGAACAATCTAAAAAATTCCATAACTTTATCTCTCGTCTCGGTACCAAAAAATGGGGACCACTTCATTTTCTGAAGTGATAACATTAGACGAAACAAAGAATTGTTTGCGTTTAGCTAATTCTCTAGTCGTCGTTATTAACATCATATTTGGTTTCATTGATTTGATTAAATAAGAAACGACGTAAAGACAAGAAGAGGACGAAAATGAATGACAGAAAGGTTACTTTACTTTTGATCCATTTTTGTCCAGCTGATTTTTTTTTTTTTTACCATTACATTACACACTATTATATTTTGAGTACCAAGACACAAGCTTTGTGACTTCAAAATTATCGAGCTAAAAGATATAAACTTAATTAATTTATCAGTTACCTCCTATGAAGATATTCAATCGGATAATAATCGTCTAATGAAATTTTTTTTCTCTCTTCCCTTCTCTTTTTATTATTCAATGCTCCATCCAAACAAGATGCGAATATTTTTTAGCATCGAAAGAAAGTGATTTATAATATTTTAAAGAGTAGTAAAACTAGAACAATTCAACCAAATGGTTTTAATTTGAAACACCAAATTAAACTAGAATTGCTTAGGACCATCCCAGAGATTATATCATCCCCATCATCTCCGATTTTCAGAAAGAGAAAACGCGTGAGCTCTCCTTCCGCGTACGCTGTCTCCCCTCTCCCGCGTGAACTAATCCCTTTCCCCTATCGCGTACACTGTCCCCCATCCTCCCTCTCACGTACGCTGCCCCCCCTCCCCCCTCATCCCTCTCACGGACGCTGTCCCCCCACACTCACTCTTCCCCTCCTACACACTTCATAACTGTTGAAGTCAATATGATTAAATGTTGAAGGTAATATTCTAACTGTTGAAGTTAACTCTCTGGCCAAAAATTTCATAATTCGGAAATCAAACTACACACCACGAACATCCTCTATGTACTGTTGAAGTTAATATGTTATATATGTAACTGCTGAAGTTAATATATATAATTGTTGAAGTTAATATATATAACTGTTGAAGTTATATGCGTAATTGTTAAAATTATATATGTAGTTGTTGAAGTTATATATGTAACTGTTGAAGTTAATATATATAACTGTTGAAGTTATATATGTAGCTATTGAAGTTATATATGTAACTGTTGAATTTAATATATATAACTGTTGAAGTTAATATATATAATTGTTGAACTTGGCATATTTAAATATTGAAGGTAATATTTGAAGTGAGCATATTTAAATTGTTGAAGTTGGCATATATATTAACTTCAACAATTATATATATTAACTTCAATATTTAAATATGTTAACCTCAACAGTTAGAATGAGTTGGGGGAGGGTGGGGGTTAGAGAGCGTACGCAGGAAGGTGGGAGGGGGGGGGGCGAGCGTACACGCGCGGGAGAGGAGAGCGAAAAAGAATGAGTATTGGATTTCCGTATTTAGAAAACGCGTAAATAATTGTTTCCTAAAATAGAAAACGCGTGGGGATGATGGGGATGACAAATATCGGGGATGATCCTTATCACCCCCGAAATTTAACTTCTATACATATTATCCATAATTTATTTTACTTTGTTTCATGGTAGTTAAGGTAACAAAATGGATCGAACTTAATTGACAGCCATTGTCAATTCTTCTAAAAAAAAAAAAAAATGGATCGAATCATGTCCGTATGTTTTTTTTTTATTTCAGATTTCAGATAGGGATATAACGCTGATAAGATATTTCTATGAATATTGATCATGGAATGAATCAAATTTTGAACTTATAAAAATACATATATGATTCAGAAATTACAATTAAAATTGATGTTCTAGATGTTGGAGTTATGTCCTAGAAGTCAATAATTTAATGACTTAAATATTAGTTTATGTTTTGGATGATATTTTATCATCTGTTCCTAGGTTTATTATTGACAGATCATTCAGGTTGAGGATCTGAATTGTAGATCTCTGTGGATCATTCTTTAGAATGACAATAATAAATCTAAACGGTCCATAATCTTGATAATTAACAAGGAACATTAATTATCATATAAGATTAGTATGCAAGTTAAGTGATGATTAAGTTCTACAAATCATAGGTAAAGAGTTACCAACTTAATTGCATATGTGTATGTTATGGAACATAGTACAGGACTTGACCCAATGAAATAAACATATGGATTGTGTTATGTGTCATTGTTTATTTCGTTATGATTTTAGTTCTAAGTTTGAGATGATTATCTTTTCCACATGAGGATAGGTTCTATAAATCTCGTCTACCGCTGATTCCCGTTAAGGGCTGCTATACGGACTTGATTTACGTTCTCTTGAATTGTGCGGGGAAAAGCTAATTATCAAGAAAACCGTATGTCCCTCATTAATTCACTTAGTGAGTGACGATATCTGTTTGGGCCCCTTGATGGAGTTGGATCGTATGCGCGCAACTAAGCGATCAACTCTAGATCAAGAAACGTATAATCTGCAAGAATGACACATTCCTATCTTGGATTATACGATGATATCGTGAGACATAAGAATCAAAATAGAGAAACATATTTATTCTCTTATGCAGGATTGAAATATTGTAGCAGTACACTATTTATGCGAATTGGGAATCATAACGTGTTGCTAGATACCACTTATGATTATTGGAATTAAATAACGATTTAATTCCATGGCCAACATAGCATAAATCCTCAAAGGGTCACACAAATAGGACATTAATCACACGGTGCATTATTTATTTATTCACAACAGTAAGTTCTGTGGAAATATGATAAGATTGATTAATTAATTATATACCGTTGCGAACCGTTATAATTAATTAAGTCAATGGATCATATAGAAATAAATTAATGCATTAACTAATCCTAAAACAATTATTAATGAGTTAATAATTAATTTAGTTCAACACTTATTAATATAAATAGTTATATTGATGAATTGGGCCGTTATTTAAATAGCAAATATATAGCCCAATTAAAGAGCAAAGTTGAGGGACCTTAATTATATGAATTAATGGTCCAAATGAAGGGGTTAAATGGCCCATAAAGGTCCATTTCGTGGCTGCCCATTATGGTGGTAGGTGGGATGGCATAGTTGTAATTATGCAAGAGGTCAATTAGGTTTTGTGCTCTATATAAGGACCACTTATGAGAGCCTCCACCTAGCTTTCTCTCCTCTCATTCCTCCCATGGAGGCCGCCACTTTTTCACCCTCTCCTTCTCTCTTTTGCTCATGTGTTGAGCTATTTTCTCTCCACTAAATCAAGGTTGTTGATTGATGCAAGAGAGAAAACCATAGGGATTAGGCTTGTTCTTTGGGTATGCTAGCACGTACCTTGTAGAACGTGATTAATCCTCCTTGGTGGACTCGAGGGCGGTTACGAGACGTGGTAGAGACGGTGTAGAAGGCACGCCATCAATTCCCATGCCTTGGTCGAGCCCCGCGAATACGATTTCGCGGGAGGTATCGATTTCTCCTCTTTCTCTTTGTGTCTATTGCTTAAAGTACTAGATCTCGTGTTGCTTGTGTTTTAATTGGATTAATTAAGGGTAATTAGTCACAAAATTAAAATTGGGCAATTTCCTAACACTGGAAAGTTTACACACTTTAATACATACGTTCGCAACAACTTAATACTTCTATAAAAATTTTATTTGCTAAAAATTTATATTTTATCTAACAGTATTTAATCATTAAACTGTCATGGTATCCTCAGTCCAAAAGAAGAAATTGCAAATTTAAGAAATATGAAATTTGAGTAGACGATTAGTAATTAGGTCCAAAGATAATTAATGAATTTGTATAAAATATGTTTAACGTGAAAAAAAATTAACATAAAATATATTTAGATCTAGATAATTTCGTATATATGCTTGGGTACAGATGAACAATATTATCTGATTTATTTATTAATTTTATTTACATTCCGACTACTATCAATTTATTAAAATATACACGAGCACTTTAAATAATTCAATAATTACTTCGTTTTAATTTTATGTTCCACCCCATAAAACTCCATCCGTTTGTTAAACGTGAGACAGTGGAGCTAAATCGACGGCTCTAAATTATGTCAAGCCAGTACTGATTGATCACGTAGGTCAAAGGTGACTTACTAGTTGCAACGGACTTGCGTGTCGCAACTCGCAAGCCGCTCAAAGCAAATGCGACACTGAACTGTTACACGGAAGTCTGTAAATAAACGGCACTTAAGTTATCAAATTCTCAGAGGGAGCTCCTAAGCAAGGCACTTTATTCAACTCTGGTCTCTCATAAATCATAATGTCAATGTTTTTTTATATTTTATATATTTTATATTATTTTGATCTCTGAAAGAACAAAAGAACAGCCTTGTATTGTATCATGTACTTGGTTTGTGTTCGTATTGGCTTTCCTTTTCAAAGCGCGCAGTGATTCCGGTCTACATTGAGAAAAAAACAAACTCTCTCTCTCTCTCTCTGAGGTTTCTCTAGCCTGTGGGTTTTGTTTTACAAATGGCATACTGTCTATTTGTTTTAGGTGGAGTTCAGAGATAAATTAAGCGGGAGAGAGGAGCAAGTGGCGAAAAGGGGAAAGACTTAGTCACGCCATTTCTCTCACCTATGATGAAATTCTGCGATTCCTCTGCTTCTGTTGAGTACTTCTCCAAAAAGGTCGCGTGATTGAGTACTCTCTTGTTGGGTTTCTCTCAAAATCTCATCTAGAGGTGGTATTTTTGAGAACTTTTTGTTTCATTTTATGAGGTCCCGGGTTATTCAACAAAGCTTTTCGGAGGCTCCGAGCTGGGTTGTGCTAAGAATGGCTGGCAAGAGGGACTACCACTCTTCCATTGGTGAATGTGAAGGTTGTAAAAGGTGGAAGTTTAGGGTTGTATTTTTGTGTGTTCTGGTTGGGTTTATGGGGTTTCTTCTGGGATGGGAAGGTTGTTGTCGTGTTTGGGGAAGAGGAAGGTTGGAAAGAGAAGGTTTGTGGGAAAGGAGAGCACAAGTCATGGTACAAGAGTTCAATTTGAGTAAAACCCAACTTCAAGCACCAGCGGTACTTCTATCATCGTCTGAGGTTATTAACTAGCCCAATTTTACTGTTTTATTTATCTTTAGTTCTGGAGTTTTCTTCTTTTCCTGTTCCTGTATAAACCCAGATGCTTTTTGTTGTTAACCTCTATATTGATCTTTTCTTAATTGGGTCACCTTGCATGCTATTGCGATAGTGACCATTTTCAAAAGTTGTACAAAGTTAAAATTAATACATATAATTCTACCTTTTGCGGGTATGTTGTAATAGACCGAAAGGAACAATTCTTACAGGGTTTTTTTTTTTTCAAAAAAAGGTGGCATTGGTCACCGGTTTCATTATAGAAACGGTTTCAGTACAAAAGCTAAAATGCAAAACAAATACGAACAAAAATTCACAACGGGTTATTTACAGTTTTTTTTTTGTGCATGTCATTGATAAATCTTTAGAGGGTTAAGATAAGCCTCAATGAAATGCAATTAGGAATTGCTTGATATTTCTGTTTTCTGTAAACAGAGAGAAATTTCTGAGAGGATAGAGGGACCCAAAACAAGAAGCCTTTCATGTCTACTTGAAGAATTATGTTCTGAAAAGAAACAATCAGGCAGCAATGTGGATGAAGGTGCTATGTTGGACACGAATAATTCTCTCAAAAAGGACAGCAATAAAGTGGAAATTGTACCATTTAGTGTACCAAGTGTTGCAAGTGATCTCAAAGTAAGTCTACTTTATCTTATCTTGTTGGTTTTTCCCCCAAAGATGTACCTATCTAATTGATTAGAAGTATGTTGGTGCTCAACTAGGATGGTCGAATTATCTCAAATTTGGAAGAATTTCTGAAGAGCACCGAAGGACTTCTGGGCCTAATTACAGAGAACAGATCGATGGTACTCCTGTCAGTTTTAATTGTGATGGTTTTCTCTGTAAGAATTCTATATCACATGAAAATGCTCAGTTTATCAAATGAACATAAGAACCTGAAACAGCTTCAATCATCGACTTCCAAAAGTGGCGGGAAAAGGAAAAAGCTCCTGCTTTTGGGTGTCCTTTTTGGGTTGTCAGTATCTGTGTGGATATTCTTCTCCATGAATGAGAATATTGTCAGGAGACGAAGGGAGACTTTGGAAAACATGTGTGACGAGAGAGCACGCATGCTTCAGGATCAGTTTAATGTGAGTATGAACCATGTTCAGGCACTTGCCATTTTAGTCTCCACATTTCACCACGGGAAGAATCCATCCGCAATTGATCAGGTTGATTTTTTTTTTTCTGTTTCCTATATTTTCTTGGCTTTTTGTTAATTTTAGAAATGCAATAAAAAATATTAATGGTGTCCCTGTGAAGCATCATAGTATTATTTATACCACTAAAAATTAAGAAAAATTTTGCAGACCCAACAACAAAATTCATCGTGGCCTTAAAAATATCCTCCATGGTTTATTTAGTGGAACATGGTTTCAGGAAATCTGTGTGGTGAATGTATATGTCATCATGTTTTGTGGGGCATATAACATTATCTTCTTGCTACTATTGTTGTTGTGATAACTTAAATTTCTCTTCATCATAGTGCACTGTTGTTGTCAACATCACCATTGTCATCGATGAGTAATGAAAATATAAACATTTACGTACTTATTTTGTAAACTGGAGAAGAGTTAATGTTCTATTTAATAACTTTGTTTTACTTTGTATATGGCATGACAGAGAACATTTGAAGAATACACAGCAAGGACAGCTTTCGAGAGGCCTTTGACAAGTGGTGTTGCATATGCACTGAAAGTTTTACATTCAGAAAGGGAGCAGTTTGAGAAGGAGCATGGCTGGAAGATAAAGAAAATGGAGAGAGAGGATCATTCCCCTGTGCAAGATGATTATGATCCAGAGAAGCTTGATCCAGCACCAGTTGAAGAGGAATATGCTCCTGTTATTTTCTCCCAGGATACCGTCTCTCATATTGTTTCTGTAGATATGATGTCTGGTAAGGTGAGTGTCATTCTGAGTCTACTGGAATTTATAGAAGGCAATTCATGATTTGTTTTTTCAGAGTAAAAATCATGCAAGAGTAAAGTACATAAGCATGGTATCCAATTAACATGTTTACGACACAAAAAATGAAAAAAAAAAATAATATGTATACAAACCATGATTGGCATCGATTACTGTTGTTGAATTACAGCCTGGCTAATTTAGTATTGGAATCAGTTTCTGGCACCACTTGGTGCAATATAATGTGAAGTATATTTATTTCACACTCTAACTGCAGTTCCATTCAATGAATTTTTTTAACATGCACATAAAATTTCTATTTTGGACTTGAAGAAGATACCCAAAAAAAAAACTTGTTTACAACAACTTACTATGCAGGATGATCGTGACAACATAATACGATCTCGGACCACAGGAAAAGGTGCTTTGACTGCTCCTTTCAATCTACTGAAATACAATTACCTTGGCGTTGTTCTCACATTTGCTGTTTACAAGTCTGAGCTTCCTCCTAATGCAACCCCACAAGAGCGCACAGATGCTACAATTGGGTAAGTAGTAGTGATTTTCATTTCTAAATTGCCTATATGTGCTGGTGATAATATGAGGTTACAGCTGGTTCATACAATGCTTTATAGGAATGGTTCATGGATGTAGGCATCTGTACTCTGTAAACTTGATACAATCCAGAATGACCTATTACATTCCTAATGTTGCATGTGCGGGGTCCATGTGGCGGATTATATTACAAGTGACATACAAGGGTAAACTTGCTCTGCATAAACCAGGCAGACTCACACTTGGATTGCAAATTACATTTTAATGCTTGAACTTATATGTAATTCAGCATAATAGGGTATCGTGAATTGACTTGTACCATTGAAATAGCGTAATGTTACTAATTTTCTATATGGTCAGAACCTCCCACACCTTCTGTTGTGATGCATATAAATAAATTTTATATTTATTGTAATTGGTCTCTTTTTTTTATTTTTTTCTGTTTCCATGCTTGAAGGTACCTTGGAGCTTCATTTGATGTGCCTTCTTTGGTGGAGAAACTCCTGCAGCAGCTCGCTAGCAAGCAAAAAATAGTTGTCAATGTTTATGACACCACTAATTCTTCCTCTTACATTAAAATGTATGGTCCTGATGTAACTGACTCAGATGATGTGTATAAAAGTGGTGTAGATTTTGGAGATCCAACACGCAAGCATGAGATGCATTGCAGGTACTTGATTTTCTTTGTGAAACCCGTGTCTGACCAGGAATTGCAGTGCATAGTCCAGTTTCTGTACATGGAAACTGATACTTCACGGCACTCACCATTTGTTTGCTAGGTATACAATGTTAGTATGGTGTCCAGTAAAGACCTTCCTAGTGGTTGTTGATACTGGTAAGGTCTTTACATTGCTTATTAGTTGCATCTTTCTGTTTAAGCCTCAACTTTTAGGCTTCATTCTTACCTGTAACATCAACAAAGCACACGAAATACAAAGAACAAAGTTGCATCAATTTGATCTATGATCTGAATTGAGAGAGCAATTTCACTATAACAAAATAACAATTATTCTGATGTTCTTTTTAAATTACCTAAGATGAGACGAGGATTAAAACGTGAATGTTGAACTGTTGACCTTATTTCAGATTTAAAGACAGAGCTGCATTACCTTGGTCTGCAATAACTACCTCAATAGGGGTTGCTGTCATTGTTTTGCTGCTTGGGCACATTTTTTATCAGGCTTTGAACCGCATCGAGAAGGTTGAGGACGATTACCGAGAAATGAGAGAGCTCAAAGGACGAGCTGAAGCTGCTGATGTGGCAAAATCACAGGTAACCCTCCCCCCCCCCCCCACCCAACCTGAAAACACACACTAAAGGAACAAGTAAATTTTATCCAACTCGTAAATATTTTCTAATCACAGGTTGTCTCGGGAATTAATGCAGATAGTTCAGAAGTTATGGAACAATGAAGTTTACATTGTATACCTTTGTTCCTTCAGTAATTAAACAAATGGTTGGTCAGCCACTGTTTTTTTTTATGCTCTCCTAGAATAAGAAGGGGGCATGAAACTAAATTAATGATCATTATTATTTTATGTTTGCTCAATTACCTTATTTTATGTTGACAGTGAATATGAGTCTTAATGGTTTCTTTCATTCTTTCTGTATACTTTTGAAGAGTTCCTTTTTAAGAACCAGAGCTAAATTGGAACTATTTATCCTTTGCCAAATGTATTGTTCGAATTTGAGAATATTTTTGTTATCTATTTTGAAGCTGACATGACTTGTTATTTGTTTAGTTTTTGGCAACTGTTTCACATGAAATCAGAACTCCGATGAACGGTGTCTTAGGTTTGTACCTTTTCTTCTGATAAATTTTATCTAAACTGTTCCCACATTTAAAACTCAAAATTGACAGTCTTTCTGGGTTTTCAGGAATGTTACAGATGCTAATGGATACAGAACTCGATGCAACGCAACAAGACTTTGTCATGACTGCTCGAGAAAGTGGGAACACTTTAATTACGCTAATTAATGAGGTGCTTGATCAAGCCAAGATCGAGTCAGGAAGACTTGAGCTTGAAGCTGTTCCATTTGATGTTCGTGATCTTCTAGACAATGTGATTTCACTGTTTTCTGATAAATCACAACTCAAAGGCATTGAGGTAAAGAGGTTATATTACAGCTCCTTAATATTGTACGGTTACATCTTCTCTCATAAATATTTCATTTTCCTAATTTTTGTTATTGGTGTGGATAGCTTGCAGTATATGTGTCTAGTCAAGTCCCAGATGTACTTCTCGGTGACCCTGTGCGGTTCAGACAAATAATCACAAACCTTGTTGGGAACTCCATGAAGGTTTGCTTTATGTTTACTTCTTTTTCAAAGTTCTTGTGCTGTCTAGTCTTAAATTTTAATGTGCATTTCTTAGGAATGAATGGATTAATTAGAAATTTCTGTACTGACGTAGTTCACAGAAGAAGGGCATATTTTTGTGTCGGTGCATCTTCTAGAGGAAATCAAGAACTCATGTGAAGCTTCAACCATGTTTGAAGTTCCTCATGAGGTTAACAACAAAATGGAAATCTCATCATATGATACACTTAGTGGATTCCAAGTGGTTGACAGACAAAGAATTATTGACAAATTCAAAATTCATGATTCTCCAAAAGACTCTGGTCATAAGGTGAACTTGTTCGTAACTGTCGAAGATACGGGTGTTGGAATACCTGAGGAAGCGCAGAGCAGAATTTTCACACCCTTTATGCAAGCTGATAGTTCTACCTCACGTACCTATGGTGGGACTGGGATTGGTTTGAGCATAAGCAAGTGTTTGGTTGAACTCATGGGTGGGGAGATAGGGTTTGTGAGCAAATCGGGTATTGGTAGCACGTTCTCATTTACAGCTGTTTTTGAGGAAGGCGGGATGATTTCTGGAGATGTGAAGAGGTACTACACAGAGCCTACTCCATCAGACTTTCAAGGGATGAGAGCTCTTGTGGTGGATGGAAGAGGCATCCGTGCTGAAATCATCAAATACCATTTGCAAAGGTTAGGTGTTCATGTTAATGTGGCCACTGATCCTAAATCTGCTCTTTCAGCATTGTTGGAAGCTTGTAGTTTAAGGTACTTGTTCACGATTCTAAACCTTTTTCATTTGATAGCTTACAGCTTATGGTATCTACCCTGTACTATTCCAAATTAAACATAATTATACTAATTTATATTGTAATCCATTATTTACAATCCTTGAAAATCACTCCTGTTTCCGAAATCCTTTCAAGGTAGTATTCGCTACTGTGCTTTTATTTTCTTTGCTTAATATATTGATGGAAAATTTCTTCAAATTATTTGCATCTCATCCTACTTATAGTACTGTTTTCTGAACTCGTCAGTGGGAGGGGCAGCCTTGACATGGTATTAGTGGACAAAGAAGCATGGAGCGATGGATCAGCCCTTACCTTTCCCCGCCCCCTTGTCGACCAGCAACGAAAAGGCATGCTCGAACATTGGCAAAAAATCCCTAAACTGTTCCTCCTCGCCACCTCTCTCAGTTCTTCCGAATACGACGACCTAAAGTCTGCAGGGTACATTGAGTGCATAAGAAAGCCGCTGCGACTCAGCATGATGGGTGCTTGTCTCCAAAAGGTACTTGGTGTGGTGAGCAAGCGGCAGCAGCAGGCCCGCGGGGATTCTTTAGCACTCAAAGAGCTTTTGAAGGGGAAGAAAATTCTGGTTGTGGATGATAATGCAATTAACAGAAAAGTTGCTTGGGGTGCTTTGAAAAAGTATGGAGCGGTTGTCACATGTGTTGATAGTGGGAAGGATGCAATTCGGATTCTTCGGCCGCCACATGAGATTGATGCTTGCTTCATGGATATTCAGATGCCTGAAATGGATGGGTAAAACTTTGTTTCCCTATTAGGAAGATTGGTTGCATAATTCCTAAGTTAATTATATCTGTCCTGATGAGTATGTTTGGACTTGGAACTCTGTCTTTAGACTTAAACTATCTTGTTAGGCCCAATTTTTTCATAAATTTCATCGACGCATGAATAGAGAAAATCAACAGTCTGATATTAAGTACCAGATGTTACTTGGATCAAAATTCAGGACTGTAATTGCGTGCTTTGCACATTATTTTCTCATAATTCATTCTTTTTTGTTTTTGCCATTTCGTCAGATTCGAGGCTACCAGGCTAATACGTAGCGCTGAAAAAGAAGTAAACGAGTTGATAGGTAGAGGGGAGATGCTAATTGAGACAGATCAGCACATGGGTTACTGGCATGTCCCAATACTAGCCATGACAGCTGATGTCATCCAAGCTACATATGAAGAATGTCTGCGATGTGGCATGGATGGTTATGTCTCAAAGCCTTTTGAAGAGCAACAGCTCTACTCATCTGTCGCACATTTCCTGGAGTCTGATCCAATTTCTGAAGCAGCATAGACATTTTTATTGCTCAAGGACAGTGTTGTTTTGGTTGATTGCATATAGGTCTCAAGGGGGCAGTAACAGTCAAGAAACCTTGTGGTAGCATCACATGTGAAAGCCTTTTGCATTGTTTGAGGTATATATGTCAGTAATGCTTATATCCTACACATGAGATCTGGAACCTACTGGATTTAAGAAAACCATAATAGTTTTGCATGTACAACTTTATAGAAAAGAATATTAGGAAGTTCCTTAATAACACTACTAACCAAGAACCTTTAGCTTTGACTTCGTGCACCTGTCATGAGTGGGAAATATTAAAGTTGATATCTTGATAAGTATGCTGTATCCTTTGTTGGTATTCCCTGGTTTACCAAAAATGAAACCATGCCTGAATTGTTTTAGTGATTTTATTCAATTTGTTCGATAGCCTAGTTGTTTATTCTTGGATTGTATCAAGGAGCCAGGTTTAAATTTCCATTTGCATTTAAACAACGGAAATTGATTTTGCAGGTAGGATGAAAGGAGCAAGATTCTTCGTTCTTGGACATTGTTCTTGTAATTTTGTGTTTTTTTTTTGTAAAAAGGTGATTAAAGTTTTTTTTTTGTTAACTTTGTATACTGTCGTGATTAGTTTATGATCATCGAAGTAGGTCAGATTTGTAGGATTTTGTACATAGGTCCGTAGACTAGTCCGGCTAAGTTCGATTGCTTCTAGTTGTACATAAGAAGTTCCATTGCAATTGTATTGTTGTTTACCCCTCTCCCTCTTGTTGTTCTTGTACTAATCTTTTCTTACATAAGCAGTCTCAAACTCTCAATCCTCATACCTAATCTGAAACGATTTGGTATTCTTATATAACATTGCTTATAGTAGCATTAAAAAGCAGGCAGGTATACTGTATACAGCACAGCTAGGTAGAAGGCACTTGCTCTGCTCCTAACCCTGCCCCGCCAAAAATAGTGCAATGTGTTATGTTTGCTATGATTTTTTGACAACAAATTGTGAACTTTTATTATGTTTAAAAAATGATGGAAAGTACCGATGAAGGAATTTGTCAAAACGAAAAAGCAAAGATGGCCAAGTGACGTCACAAGGCCGACAAGATTTTCAAAGCCAGTTCATTTCGAATGGAAGGATTTAGATCACAATTAAAAAGCGTATACATTTGTTATATAAAAAAATATTAACTTTTTGATGAGGATTAAAGATCAAAACAAACAATAAAGATCTCATTCTTTAGATGAGGATTTGCAGTACAGTGTTTTCTTTCCCTTGTCAGTTCTAAAATTAAAAAGCGTATACCTTTGTTATCTGTTATGGGACAGTGACGAGGACTTATGCAGTTCATATCTGATGGTGTCCGGCACTCTGAGATTTGTGTCCGGCATCATAAGGGACCCCTAGGCCCTAGCATATCAAAGATAGAGGTAGACTAAAATCAGTCGCCACTGAGGGATGAGATCATCAGCTGCGATTATATCTCAATTTTCGAAATTCTAACAGTCGATTCGAATCTTTCAATTTGGTCTCCATATTTAAAATCTCGTTGGAAATTAAATTTTATATTTTTCTGAAATTATTTTGTATTTTTTGGTATTTTATAAAATATAGAGAAAATCGGATATAGCCCCCCTAATCTTCTTCAATTGGATATAACCCTCAAATCCTTAAATTTGGGTATAACCCCTCTGATCTGATTAGTCATGGATATAACCCTTTTAATTAATTTAAAATATATTTTTATTAATAAATAATGATTTCTATCGTCTCTGACCATTATAACCCTCTGACCATGCTTCTCTTCGTCTTGCCGCCTAGACTTTTCATTTCTATACTATTGTTTATTAAAAAACTTTAGTTGAAAAAATTCCGATCAACTCTTTTGTCACCTTCCCTGCTTCCCACTGCCTCTGAAGCTCTGACAATATAATATTTTTGTTGAAAGTTCTTCAAGAAGCGCGTAAGCATGCTATTTTGTAGACAATCATAAACCTGACCCAAGAAAAACCCTCATTTCCTTAAGTTTTGGAACTCCTTTGTCGAAAAAAATGAATCTATAGGGGAAAACGAAAAAAATGTGAAAACCGTGAAAAAAAAAGAGAATTAATTAAGCTAATTACTGTTGAAGGTTTGAAGAGACATGGAGATGAGAAGAGACAAAGGAGAGAGAATGGAAATAAATTAAAATAAAATATAGAAGAGAATAATCTAGTGATTTGAAAGAAGATGAATCAGAATTTTATCGTCTTTTATTTACAAACGCCTGTAAGAAGATGAAAGGTCCACAATAGGAAGAGGACTATCGGCATGAGGGGTATATTGGTCAGAGAATACAAAAATTATTTTCTTTTACTTATAATATGATTTAAAATAAACAAAAGGAGTTTTATCCGCAAGTAATCAGATTAGAGGGGTTATACCCAAATTAAAAGATTAGAGGGTTATATTCAATTGAAGAAGATTTGAGGGGTTATATCCAATTTATAAAATTTTTAATCTAAACAATTTCGGACCCTTCAATAACAACGATTTTTAAAAATCTCAAAAAGGATATTAAAAAATTTTAGAAAAATATAAAATTTAGTCTCTAATGAGATTTCAATATGTAGAATACATTGAATGATTCTAATTAGCTATTAGAATATAAAAAATTGGCATATAATCGCGGCTGACGGATTCATTCGTCGGTCATGGCTGATTTTAGTCCATCCATAACGTGGTGCGGATGTTATATTGGAGAGGATATACATTCTTTACTAACCGCAACTATATCTACTTGGTCATTTAAATAATCCCTTTGTAAATATTTTATTTGACTTTTCTGAACTTCTAATTTAGTGACGATCGCTAATCAGCGATTCAAGTATTCAGTGGTAAGTTGTAACCACATTCATCCCACGTTTTAAGGACTATTCGTCTATTCAGAGCGATTTTGATAATAATATTTATCAATCATTATTTTAATAATAAATATGACAGCGGCGCTCTGACGTCGTTGCAAGAGACTCACATCATTACATGCCACTGGAGCCATGCGAGTTGTAGTAAATTTTTGTTATGACGAAAGAATTTATTCAAAGCCGATACAAATAGATGCTTAGATGGCACGAGACAAAAATAACAGCCACCAGGCACCAGCGAGTCAAAGGAACAGATTGATGGTTGAATTACTATCATGTATGTTCATAGAATGGGATGCCGAATAGGACACAATAAAGTCGGCCCCATAACCACCAATGAAATTGATTAGTACCGAGGGAATTATGTTTTATTTTCTAATTATTGGAGATCAATTAATACTGATTCGGATACACGAATCGATCGATCTCTTTATGAACCACATTGGGGCACATGACACTTTTTGCAAGTCGTATTAAATAACTTGACCGGCCTCTTCCAATATTATCGTCATCCTCTTCTCAAATTATCGAATCAAAATTTCTCTGTTAAAATTAAGATCTCAGATTTTGAACAGATCAGTTGAGATAATTCGAATGTTCAATTATAATTACAGGGGAAAAAAAAGGGGTTTAGAAATCGCCAATCGAGACACAAACAAGTTTGAAATTTATAACAAACAATCCGAATTCTTACCAACCCGTTAGATTACTTTCAAAATATGATGTAAATTCATTTACAACATCTAAGCGTGGTGCTGGTAATTAGATCCCAACGAACTGAAACTCGAAAAAAAAAATAATAAATAAATAATAAGATCCCAACGAACTTTCGTTTATTTAAATGAACTCATTAGGCAGGAAAGGAAATTCCAATTAGGCCTGTTTAACGTTTCAAACGGAAACGGAATGGCCTGTTTCGTTTGCCGTTCTGTTTATGGTAATGGTATGTACCAGTCGATTTGTTAATCGTTCCGTTTGGACGGAACGTGTATATTTGCACTATATTTCACCCAAACTGATGACGAAACTTGTTCCGTTTACTGTTTTGTTCCTGAAACGTATTGAAATTTCATATTCGTTTACCATTCTGTTTAGACAAAACATGCACGAAAACGGTAAATGGTATACCGCTTTCACCCCTAATTCCAATTATACAAGGGATGCTTCTAGAGGGAACACAACAGGAAGAAAGCGCCCCACAACAACGATGCAAGACATAGCATTTAATTTGGGAATTGGTTGGAGCACTTTTTAATTACTTTAAATCAAGGACGGTTTAATTGCACGCTTCTCCCCCCCTCAAAAGTACCATCTGAGTCTTAAGAAAACATAGGCTCAGACTATGCAATAGGAGGGAGCTGTACATTTGCTACAGCTTAAGTTACATATTAGTTTTTGTAACAGTCAGGAAAAGTGGAAGCTGCATATATATATAGAGTATGGCCGTTTATATTGAGGAAAAGAAGCTCAAGGCAATGGAGAGGAAGGTGAAGGTCGGGGAGGTTGCGCTCAGGTTTGCGACATTAGTGCTCGGAGTATCAGCTGCTGCTCTAATGGAGACGAATTCAGAGGTCAAAGAGATCGTCTCAATTCAAACGAAGGCCAAATTCACTGACATGAAGATTTTGGTGTAAGATATATTGAAAATCTTATTTTTTTTGTTTTGAAGAAAATATTGAAAAGCTTAAAACCTTTTGTTTCTTTTCAGATTGCTGTTTCATGTTTTTTTGCCCTCCTACTTTAATTGGTGTTCACGGACTGTATGTAATAGCCAGACCTGGCCTTTCCAAATAGATAAAACTATTTTTTTGAATATTATTAAATAATGGATACTTTACCTTACCATAAGCTCAACGTCATGGCTTAAATGATTACCGTTTTACTCTGAAAACCTCATCCATTCCCAAATTAACTCAAAATTATTGTATTTTGTGGTTTTCCAAGTTCCAACTGTGTGTGTGTATCATATCATCAGTATTTTAATACCGTACCGGCACTCTTACCAGGCCAGGTGGCCGAAATCCAGTATACCGCCGTTTCGGTCACTGTTTCGGTTCCCAGTATTACTGGAATTTTCCGGTATCCGGTACGGTTTTGGAAACACTGCATATCATATATTGGATAGTCGTAGACACAATTAGTTCCATCTAAATAGCAAGTTGTCTCTAGCCCCGGTGTCCGTGTTACATCCGCTTAATTGTTTGTACATCCTAAATTGTCACTTTTCCTACCTTTTAAAAAAAATGGTTACAGATCCTCCTCTCCTTAATTAGAAAATTTAATTTGGTTTAGTAGGGAATGCTAGACTGTATTTTTGCCCATTTATCCCCATCTTTTCATCCTTTTCTCTTTCCATCTTTCTCATCATTTTAAGTTTCCAAACTGGAAAAGGTAGTCAAAATTTACTCGTATTGCCTGCTGAAATTCAACAAAATAATTTTTCTCAACTACCAGAGAGTTTCATGTAAAAGGTGGCATCCGAAATGCACTACACAGATGATAAAATGCGATTGTGAAAAGAGAATGGGACAGCTATTGGGTGCGTTTGGATCGTTGGAAGAAAGAAGAAAAAGAAGGAAAAAGAAGAAAAAAAAATTATAAACAATCCAAACTCTTCACAAAGTTACACACTTCCTAATACTTTTTTTCACTTCTTCACTTCTTCCCTTCTTCCCACACCTATTCAAACGGAGCCATTAATAGAGAATGGTTTAGAAAATAACTTTGTTACGCCCACGTCTTTTAACAATCCGAATCTGCTCCCGCGCGGGACCGTCCAGCGCAGCCTACGAACCGTCCGATCTGATCTGGACGGTTCGGGCCTATCAATCAGGTTACATGCACGGAACTTCCTTTACCATTGAAATTAAATCATACAGCTCACAGTGATGCACTGGATATTCCCGCACGGGACTGGATCTCATTTCACCTTTTAAAGCCACAAATAACTGGGACCGCTTTCTGCACCGACAGCGTCAAATAAAAAAGGCCAAGCTCGGAGTATTCTTTCCTTTTTAATGATTATGGATACTTGTCACTTTCATACTCGAGCAACTGAAAAGTACCCCCCTCTTCCATGCTTCCAATAGATGAAAATATGAAATGATTGAATCCCCAACTAATGAGTTTTAGTCTAAAATTGTCATGAGAAATTTGTAACGAGAATGATATACTTGTACTCAGTTTTGTTTTTTTCCTTGTCAAAATGATATGCAAAATAGTGTCGTTATTATATCAGATGCATGTAGTTAACTAGAAATCATCAGAGGCTCTTTTTCCCTACTATATTATATGACCGCACATGCAGATAAATTAATTAGATCGTACCATTTTGATGTTTCTTACTTTTTTTTTTTAGAAAAGAGGTGGGAGCGCCACCCAGTTCCATTACAAAATGAAACTAGTACAGTATGAAAATGTAGAACAAAAATAAAGAAATAACAAAGATAACGGTCTCCATATTTCTTTTCTGGAGATACTGATACCTATATATTTTTTTTTTTCTAACCAGTATGAATTTCAACCTCTCCATACAATACCTATTTACATTATTATCATATCCATCTCTAAGGCTCCGTTTGGATGGGTGCAGGAATAAGGGAATAGTTTTTTACTACTCCCAAATTTATTATAAACAATCCAAACTCTTCACAAAATTACACACTTCTCGATACTTTTTTCCTTATTCCTCTTATTCCCACACCATCCAAACGGAGCCTAAAAGAAAAACTTACTGAGGAACGTCTCCAGTATGTAAGTAAAACGAGTAAACAAATCACTCTCAGTATATTTATAAACTCAAACACCATTATGAAGCAGCCATCACACCTCTAACCAGTGAACCACCATCTTGAAATACCAGCATCTTATTTGTAACCTCCTTTCCAAACCAGCTGGGGCTTCAAAACCAGTTCCGGTATATGTTTATAACCAGAACATATTGCACCACAAACAAGAAGAAACTACAAAGTTAGTAGCCTGCAGACGTCTATTCTGAGGCTCCCTCTACCTATTTACTTTTTGGTTTTTGCTAACCCATACAAATTCCAAAATCTCCACATACCACCTATTTATATTATTTTTCTAACCCACCATCACTCCAAACTATAAGCACAATAAAGGCAAACTCCAAATCCAGAAAAAAGTAAAAATATGAAAACAAAACAAAGTTCTCTTAGATTTTTTGTTTTGTTTTTTTTATTATTTTTTTAAGGACCCAATCAGCATACCATTTTGATGTCATTTGTGCTATCACAATTAAGTATAGCATTAATGAAGAATTGCGACATGTGACCTAAATGCTCCTTTTTGTCCGCATTACAATATTTCATATTTTCAATGATTAGAATACTACTACTAGCTAGCATACAAAAAGTGACAAATGAGAATATATAGTACGGTTAAAATCAGTTCAAAGATGTCCAACTTGAAACCTTCTATTTTACTAAATTTAAATAAATTGAATAATGACTTCAATATTGAACAGTGAGTTATGATAGGGGCCACGGCCACAGATCTCTTTATTCGTATATTGGTCAACAAAAATTAGCTACTCTTCTGTAACAAGCCTTTCGCATGGGGGCTACGTTGCTCATCTGTGGCCAATCGTACAAACCATGAGTACTTTTTTTTATGGATATCAAACCATGAGTACTTAGCACCCACAGTTTGTTCACAGAAATTACCAACTGGTCCCAATTTGGTTTAATATTTTTGCAGTAGTTGTATGTGCAATCAATTTCATTGGATATGAGGAAATTAAATTAGTAGGTAAATACTACCCATTGTTCCAGGTTTCTGGTGATTGCAAATGGTTTGGCAGCTGCTTACAGCTTGGTGCAGTTAGTGCGCTGCTTGACATGTATGTTGCACGGCACCATGCTCCACAGTAAAGCTGTTGCGTGGGCCATCTTCATTTCAGACCAAGTAATGTAATCCGATTTCAAGTTTGTTTTCTCTCAAATTTTCTAAATTAAAGATTGGTCATGTAAACAAACAAATTATTTGGGTGTCTTTTGTTGAAACCAAGTTTAAATACAAAATGATGTCTAGTTGGTCTCAACTTTTTAGCGAGCAAGTGAATGTCAAATGTTGAACACAACATTATAATTCATGCTGTACTACTTTTTCCATTGCAGGTAATGGCCTACATAACGCTCGCAGCAATAGCCGCAACAGCGCAAGCGGCAGTGTTTGCAGAATATGGCCAGCCGGAGTTCCAGTGGATGAAGGCGTGCAACATCTTTACACGATTCTGCTTTCAGTCTGGGGAGGGTGCTACAATGGCATTGTTGGTTAGCATGGCTAGTATCTGTCTTTCTGGGATATCAGCATTCAACCTGTTCCGTTTATACGATTGCAGCTTCATTTAGCATTATGTTGCGGTGACTGGATAGGGCGATCGAGTCAGCCTTATATTGAGATTAGTGGGTTTAGCTTATATATATGGATAGATAAATGAGATTAGTATTTTTCACTTGGTAAATGTGTCTTCTCTTACCTTTTTCTTTTTTTAAAAAGAAAGGATTGATGTATGCAACTTTAGTATTTCTTACCTTTTTGACTTTTTCATTTGGTAAATGCTAGAGTCCAATATATTAGTCGGATGGGATCATTTTAATATTTTTAAATTCCAAATGACTAATTCGAACGTTCAATATGTTTTTCATATTAAAAATTTATAAAAAAAAATTATTTTTACATTTTTTCGAAATTTTTTACTATTTTTTTGTATTTTAGAAAATCGTTGTTATTGAACGATCCATAATTATTATATCATGAATTTTATAAAATAATAAAAAAATAATAAAAAAAATTGAAAAAATGTAAAAATTAGTTTTTTTATAAGTTTTCAATATGGAGAATATATTGAACGGTTCGGATCAGTGATTTAACATTTAAAAATGTGAAAACGATCGTATTAGACGACCTATTTAACCAATATATTGGACCATAGCATTTCTCTTATATCCTGCATAGTACCGTAAACTACCACTATGATCAGCTATAACAAAAATATTATACGATCTTAAGCAGAATAATCAAGAAGCATCATGCTCAGCCTCCAATTCCAAAACATGAAGTTAGGAACCGAACCAGGAGATTCAAGGCCCATGTGATTGATGGTTCCCATTAACTTAAAGTTAGGCCCAATAGACTATCTATGGACTAGGACTACCGAACGGTTTTTTCTTTCTTAAAATGGAATTTGGACCGGTTTTAAGTCGGCCCTCAATTGTAAAACCAGCTTATTTCCTACACATTCTTAGAAACTAGAAAAGTCTGCCTTCCCTTTCCGAATACGCGCAGAGGCACAGGTCAGCGGTGAGTTTCTCGGCTTCACAAATCCGAATTTCCCGTCTTCTCCAGAGAGGATCCAATGGTAAGCCTTCTCCCCTCTTGGTTTTGAGCTCTTCAAGTCTGATCTGGTTTAGTTTTTCATCACCTGTTCAGATGTTGCCACCTTTTTTACATCCCCGGATACCTTAATTTTCTTTAGATCTGGACTTGTGGTCTGTACGTCTCAGCTGGTGATCAATTGGTTCGGGTCGTTTGAATTTTAGTTGTTGTGGGTTTTTTTTATTTGTTCAATCTTTTCATCTGATAAATGGATCTCAGCGAATTGAGAGAGAATTATGATTAGTCGTGATTGTAATTACTCGATCTGAGGAAAACCACCTCATATTTTGGGTTTTGATATGGCACTGATGCTGGCATTAGATCTAATTTGGTTTCTCATAATTGGCAATTTTGGGTGAACCCCTGTTGGATTTGGTCCGTTCACATTAGGATAATTTGGGTAATTTGGGATAAATTGAGGTGCAGTGTTGGATTTCATCTGCATCGACGGTTGCATGCAACTTGTGAGGTAGATGTATCTTTCTGTTCTGATCGGTTTGGGTCGTGGGTGTTAGGTACATATGGTAGCTAAGGTGGGAGGTGTTTTTATCAAATTATCTAGGAATTGCACAGCTATCAATTTTATTAACAATCATAATCTGTGGGTATGAGATAATACAATACTGAGTAGTTGGGAAAATTCCTGGTTTACAATGGCTAAACTTTTTCCCCCATCATCTAGATAATTTTTTTCCAGTCAAAATGGATTTGACAGAAAAGAGCACAACAAATCACTTTTCTTATAGTGTGGTCTCTGTCAACAGTAGAATAGAGAACAAGGATTTCTTTTCCATTTTATTCCAACTTTGTTGGGAAAGAGCACTCTTTCTAATTTCATACCCATTCAGTTTGGCAAAGTGCACTCTTTCTAATTTCGCACCTCATTCAGTTTGATTTAACTTACAACTACCAAATAGACAATATCTAAAATAAATGATACAGGGGTGGTAATATTATAATAGACTACTCTTTGAAAATCGAAAAAAAAGAAATTTGGTTGTAATGAAAAAAAATAAATAAAAGATGCAAGGGGGTAATATATACCAGGCCATGTAGAGTTTTGTAAAAATCTCTTGCGTGGTACTAATTTTATTTCTTCTAGTTTCGAGATTGTAAAGAACTAATGGCCTAGTTTGGCATACAATATGGTTGCCAAGTAAGTTTGCTGTGGTGCAGTTCTATGCTGACAAAATCCTAGGCATGCATTCAAGGATGTAAGCATGGAGTGACTCATTGCTTGGTTGGGACAATACCTTAAGCATTTACTTGGTTTTCTTTATGTTCTTACCATCATGATCTAAAGCCTCAGGAGTCATCTTTTGTTGTTAACAAATTTATTTGTTATTTGTTATCCATCTAATGTGCAGACTACCTCAAGGCGCCTTGCTGACAAAAAGGTGGCAAAATTTCAAAAAAACATTACGAAGAGAGGCTTTGTTCCAGAGACAACTGTGAAAAAAGGAAACGATTATCCTGTTGGCCCTATTGTGCTTGGCTTCTTTGTTTTTGTTGTCATTGGGTCTTGTAAGTTCTTTCCCTGTTAACAAATATTTTTCTCACAGAAATTTTATTGGCCTATTCATAACAAGAGTTAAATTGATAATCATGACAGCGCCTATTCAAATAAAAAAAAAATCTAAAACTGGAAAATCCAAGCTCTGTAGATATGGTTGTCTGTACTTCTAGATTGGTTGTTTATCAAATTCCATGCAATTTAATGTCATTAGATATCCATACAAGATCATTAAATCTGAACAAAAAATTCAGGATTAATGATGAATGGTACAATTTGCATAGAAGTTCAGTAATTTTTTATCTGCATAATATATATTCGTGTTAAAGGAACAATCCCCCATCCAAAAAAAAAAGGAAAATTTTTATTGTGTTTTTGTGAGATATGCCTCTGGGTGTTCTTTCTAGGGAAAACATTACAAAAATGACAATGACTTATTGATCACAAATTATAAGTTATTGATCCCAATAATGTTCTACTTATGTTTGTTGAAAATAAAATTTACTGGGTGCATCCAACAACAATTGATTTGTTGTTTGTATTATTGTAGTTGTCATATATATTAATAACATTTCTTTGGATAACTACCGAAAATAACTTTGTGTTTTGTGTAGTAATTGTCTTATATTTTTTTTGTGCCAGCTTTGTTTCAAATAATAAGGACGGCCACAACTGGTGGAATGGCATAATGGCTTGCAAGCGACAGATTCAAGTATCTTTGCGTTATTTGCTGTGTAGTTTTGAACTAATCTGAGATATGTAAAACATACAGCATGTTCTCGTATGTACTTGAAAGACTATATTAAATTATTAATGAATGGGAAGAAAATAACTTCTAGGTTTTACCATCTCTCGTTTTTGTTATCGTTCGATGGATTCTTCCATCGTTTTTGTTATCGTTGGAAACTAGGAATATTTTGGATTGCACTTAGGCCCTCATCGAAATCTCATTTATTTAACATGGGATTTCATTTCATTTCATTTAGATGGAAAATTCTAGATTAGGCCCTGATCAAAATCTCATGTTTTTAACATGGGATTTCATTTGATTTTATTTTGTTGGAAAATTCTTGATCAAAATGAACGAATTTGGTATCATTTGGTTAGAATTCCTATGTAATTAGATCCAACGAAATCCTACGAAATCATATAAATCAATTGAATTGAATTGAAATTCCATGAAAAAACCATTTTGATCAGGGCCTAAAATTAAAGAATTTGGTATCATTTGGTTAGAATTCTTATGTAATTTGATCTAACGAAATCATATGAAATCAATTCAAATGAAATGAAATCCCCATGTAAAAATCATTTTGATCAGGGCCTTAAGCTGGGCAAATTTAAAATTTTTAGACCATATGAAATCAATTCAAATGAAATGAAATCCCATGTAAAAATCATTTTGACCAGCTTAATGTAAAAATCATTTTGATCAGGCCTTAAGATGGGCAAATTTAAAATTTTTAGACCATATGTGTTATGGTGCTGTCCTTCAAATGTTTAAACAGACGGATAGTATTATTGTATGCAACTGCGTAACCTGAACGAATTATTTGTTTTCTTTCAGAATAAAGCAACTAAAAATTGCAAAAATGTTAATCTGTGCTTTCTAATGCTTTCATATTCTATTATCGTTGCGATGTATTTGAGATTGTTCTGCCCAGCTTCAACGATGCAACTGCTACGCGTCCTGCATTTTTAGTGATCAGAATATCTCTATTTGTGCAGTTATTAAAATAAAATGCATCAATTTGTTGACAGTTGTCCTCTTTTCTTTTTTGGACAAACTCGGCAGAGGCTACCTAGTAAAAGAAAAAAAAAGAAAAAAAAAAGAAGAAAAGAGTACAAAAATACTAGCCAAAGAGAAAAGCTGGCAGTGCTTTAGAAAGATCGATGCTTTTCCAACTATCCAGTTATGAATTGCACCTAGCATTCAATGCTCACCTCTGAAAATCCTATTGTTACGCTCAATCCAAATTGCCCAAAGAGCAGTTGCAACAATGGTTGTTTGAAAAGCAATTCTTGCTGAGCAGTCTAAAGCTTGTTTCATTGCTTCCATACATGTAGTACCGGTTGCTAAAAGAGTGGTACCAGTACTTTGATTAAGCCAGGACCAAAGTGCAATTACTACTGGACATGTCAGCTCCGTTTGGATGCAAGAAGAAGAAGAGGAAGAAGGAAGAAGGGAAGAAAAAAAATTATAAACAATTCAAACTCTTCACAAAGTTACACACTTCCTAATACTTCTTCCCACTTATTCCCTTCTTCCCTTCTTCCCACACCTATCCAAACGGAGCCTTTTAAGTAAGCTAAGGACGCTTACCTCTAACAAAAATAAGATTTTCGTTGGAATTTATCGGAACTGAATTTTTTAATTGATCTAATTACATTTACCTTGGCTTAAGATTTGTATATGAATATTTATATCTATGGCTCCGTTTGGATAGGTGTGGAAAGAAGTATTGGAAAGTGTGTAACTTTGTGAAGAGTTTGGATTGTTTATAAATTTTTTTCTTCTCTTCTTCCTTCTTCCTACTTCTTCTCAAAGCATCCAAACGGAGGCGTCAAGAATAAATGCGAAGCCGTTTCAAGGAGGTTTTCGTTGCAAAGGACACATCCCTCTTGAAAGGAAATGTTCCTTCTGTGAAGTTGCTCCTGGGTTAGGATCCTGTTATGTGCCAGTAAAATCAAAAAGGATTTTATTGTTGGTGGGACCTTTAGTTTCCATATCGAAGGAATTGGAAAAAGCTGTCTACCAGCCATGATGAACTTGCGATAGAAAGATGTTGATGAGTACACCCTATGCGGATTTCATCTCCAAACAATGAGATCCTGACCGGTTGAACTGCTCATTTGATTTGCTTGTGAGATTGGCAATTGTGCTCTTGATGGAGTGTTTTCTATACAAGCTGCTTCTCTCTCGTATTCTAATTTCTGATGACCGACTTTATTTTCTGAAGGCAATATGGTTATAAATCAAACCTATATTAAACAAATTATTAATAGATAGGATATATAATTATATCGAGGAAAGATACGGCAGCTTAGAAGGCATTTATGAAGGAACAATTTTTCTTGCAATTAAAATTTTGAATCGGACTAATAAGAATCATCTCTAATAAGATTCTTCATCCCTATCTTCTCCTTAGAAATCACATTTTACATTTCCATTTTAGTCAGCGCTCTTCATTTTCATTTTAATTAATTCAGGACTTCTTGTTTTCATTTTAGTCAGCGCTAATTAATTTTTCATTTTTTCGCTAATTCCATCATCCGAGAGCGTACTCCCCCTATCCCCTCCCTCCTCCCACCAACTCAAATCTGGTGTTGTGGTACACCACGCAGCGCAACAATCCAGACCCTTCAAACCAATCCACCTATCTGCAGTTGTTATAGAAAAAATTGAGAGAACCGTTGGTTTGATTTTAAAATATCCGAATTGTTGTGCTACACGGTGTTTCACTACACCGAATTTGCTTCCGACCACCCGCCCCACCTCTCTCTTCCCATATATTATTTTTCTAATTGTTCTAATTACGAATGTTAATTGTCCTATTTCCCAGGACTGTTAATAACATTTTTCATGACAATTAATTTCTTTTTCAAGACAGTTAGTATTATTTTTGTAATTGTCCTAGTTATATAAACTAATTGTTTTGGTTCTGTAAAATAATTGTCCTAGTTTCCATGACATTGATTTTTTTTAGGACAGTTAATATTATTTTTTTTATTGTCCTAGTTCCGTAAACTAATTGTTCTGATTCTGTAAGCTAATTTTCTTTGTTCTTATGATGATTGTCCGGATAAAATATGTTAATTATCTAGATAAATTTAATTATTTTAATTTTTAAGATAAATAATTTAATAGTATAGGACAATTAGTATCATAAATTCATAATATATGTCAATTAGTATTATTTTATAGGACAACATGATGTGGGGAGGGAGATAAAGAGAGGGGATGGGTGAGTAAATGCTGGAAGTTAGGGGAGGGATGAGTAAATACTGGGAGTTAAGGTGGGTAACTTGAGCGCTGCATGGGATGAGAGGATGATGAAATCTAAAGGATGGTGGTAAGCAATTTCAATTTTGAATGTGTTGTGTATTAAAATAATAAATAAATAAAATACTGGAAGAAATTTTAATTAATTAGACAACGAAGTCGTTAGTAGTTTCAATTAATGTAAGCATTTATTCGCTTCTTTTTAGACACGTTATTTATTTATTTATTTATTTATTTTGTTATTTTTCAATTTGCAAGATCAGCTTCTTTTTCACCTTGTATAACGGCTAATACTTGCACACGTGCTAGATCGCCAATTTTGAAATAGTTTCAATGTAGGCTGGACGTTATATTTTTTTTTCCATTTATTAATTTAAAATTTATAAGACGATAATTTATTATTTGAATGGCATAATAGCCAATTTTGAAGTTTAAATGACATGCATAAAACTTTCTAAAAAACTTTTCTATCCGAAAAGTTCTGAACCCTTCTAAACATCTGTCACAGAGACAGGCCTAATTCATGAAATAAAAAGCAATAACAAAGGGCCTAAGCACCAGCTTTTACATCGTCACCCAATTGGTTTATTGAGGTAAGAAAAGAAACTTTAATTCATGGACATAATCTCAGATCAACTGCCGTTTCTGACCCACACAGACAGCCACACTAGTGACCCTATACATCTCTCTGATTGAGTTGGTTCTCTAGGCTTGACAGTGAAACGACTAGTTTGGATGTTGCTGTCGAACGCTTCTCACACGTGAAGCGTCTTCGTCTCTTCAACCCAATCTTTCATGTCAGAATGGTACAGGTTTCATCCAGTGATAAAACCGCCTCAGCCAAATACCTCGTCGCCTAGCTTTTGAGCGCCATTATCAAATCATCATGTTCGCCTGGTGGATGCCAAATGGTAAAATTGGTTCCGTGCAGTGCAACAGTTTCTGGTCATATGGTGCCGGTTCTTACGGTTTGGCTTCTTCTTTTCAGATCCATCCGATCTATATCGGACAACACCAATTAATCAAGTCACGCGGGTATTATTACATGTCTCCTCATCAGTACAGTTCTTCCATTGGATGGGTCCGGTAGAATTCACAAAGTTGTGTCTTTACCAAAGTGTTGCAGTGTCATTATTTTTTTTTAAAAAAAAATCATATTATGTATGGAGATCATTTTCATCAAACTAAAAGTGGATGAAATTAAATATATAAATTATGGAAACAAATTTAGTACCTTTATAATTTAAAAAGGATCATCTCCGAATCAAAAGTTACGGATTAAAAAAAACATAAATAAATGGTCATTACAAATGCGTTTTTTATTTTTTATTTTTTGTTAGCTTTTAACTTAAAATTACTCTTCTTTATTCATCTACCGAGACTAGGGCTGTATATGGACTGAGTTCGAACAAGTTTGAGACAATTCAAACTCGGCTTGGACGTAACTCGAGTTGACTTGAGCCGAACTAGAAATACTTTCGAGCTTTTAAAACCGGCTCAAATTCGACTCAACTCCAACACGAGCTAGCTCATGGCTCATGAACTAACTTGAAATAAGCATATATTCTTTAAAATTTTATTTATTTAATTAATATGTTCTTCTGTATTGAAACTTATTTACATATTGATATCTCATAATTATACTGATATTTTGGCCAGACTTTACATCGAAATTGTGACTAAAACCGTGATATTATCTTGTTTTTCTGTTTGTTTGGCAAGATTGGATACTGTCGTGGAATTTGACTTGTCTTGTAGGAATTTGGTGGATCACGCATAATCATTGCATAAAATGGTAGATTTAAGAGAATCAAATGGCTAAATAGAAGCAATAGCATTGTAGAGCTCAGCTTTCCGTCGATCTTTGAATTACCTCAATCGGAGCCCGGATGAAGAAATTATGCTCAAAATATTATTGGTGCACATGCTGGCACAAGAATTCGGACCGAATTAGCATCAATTCGGACCGAATTGCGTCGCAGAAAATTACAGAGAAGCTAATTCGGACCGAATTGTCTGGAATTCGGTCCGAATTGCCATACACGGAAATGTTTCTGGATGCGTCCTTAAGGCGTTTTCTCCATTAGGAAGGCTATTTTTCCGCCCAAAATGAAGGAAAATCACGTCCCAGCTATCCAGGAGAGGGGAGAGGAGTAATATAAGCATATTCCATCTTTGGAAGAGCCATCTTTCATTCCATTTTTCCACCTTTCTCTCTCCAGCAGATCTGGATCTGGTTTGGGGGACAATTCTTCTCCTCTTTTGCGACTTGGACAGAGGTGGGAAGCCGGATTAGAGTTGTTCCTTGCTGCTACAACGAGTTCCGAAGATCTCAAAGTGTTTTCTAGTGCGACGGCAACAGTGGACAACCTTAGAAACTTGGCTATTTGTTGTATCGAACCAATTCTTTCTCTATTTTCTGGATTTATGGCTTGTTTAGACTTATATACTGTTATTTGCATGATTTCTATTAGCATGTTAGGCTAAAAACTTGTTGCTTTAGGGATAGATGTAGCTTAGATTTTGGTTTTGCTTGGTTTGCTTATTTTGTTGATGGACGAAGCTAATTACCCTTGGGGTTTTTATTGAAATTGCTTGTGTTTGGACCAGTTATTACTTGTATCGCTCGACTTTTGTACGCGTGCAATTGTTGGGAACTTCTTTACATTATATTAATCGAGTCCTGTACGAGTATTTCGAGGTAGGTCAAAGGCGAAAGTCGACCAATTAATAACCAAAAGTGAACGTTTCTAGTTAGGCGAAAATCTAACTAGATACCTCGTAGAAAACCATTGGTAAACTCGAGTAAGTCCACCGAACAACGAAAGTTGGGGGTGCAATACACTTGATGAAGGTTGTTTAACACTAGATCTCATTCCAAATACCGTACCCAATAGGCGAAAGCGGAGGGTTAGGGAGTTAGGTTTTGCTAGATGGACCTTTGGCTTGAATAAATCAACAAAAGAGTAAACCACAGCATTTACACAGTGGAATTCGGTCCGGAATTCGGACCGAATTAGCAAGGCCGAATACGACAGTGCTAGGTCTTGCGACTCTGTGGCCAGTTCTAAGTGAAATCGAACCCTAAGGCACATTTATCATCTTATTTCAAACCATTAGAAAACCCGAAAAATATTTATCTCAATTATTTTGCATAATCTTTATTACTTGCGATTGCATTCCTTTGTTTTCCTTTAATTTGTTTTATTCGTGACTTCAATTCTCTTCTCGATTTTTATCGTCTAGCTTTAACGAAATAATAAGAATAATATTCATCGCCATCTCTGTGGGATCGACACCTTTGCTTTACTACGAACGTCTAGTCGAGTAAACAAGGTTATTTTTGTTTGACCTAGGTTTATACCTCGATCACATATATATATTTTAAAACATAAAATTATTTATCTTTTATATTATTTCTATTGATTTGAAACAAAATATGTTTTAAAACTCAATCAAATGTAGCAATTATTTTAAGTAAAAATATGTAAGAAGAAAACTTTTATGATTAATTTATGAAATTTTAATACTCCTAAATCATATTGATAATACTATTTGAAATATAAATTTGTTATGTCACGAGTCGGCTGATGAGTTGCGAGCTGAATTGAGTCCAACTCAAATTCGATTCGTCAGTTAACAAAGTTAGTTTAGCTCGAGCTCCGCCAACTCGAATTTTGTTGGTTCGAGTTACAACCGAATTTTTTCGAGTCGACTTCTCACAAGTTACGACTTACGAGTGTTTTCTCACTTCTAACCGAGACGGATTCAAAATGGAGTCGAACAACAAGATAAACCAATCATATTTACCCCCGTTATAATTAATTCAAAATAGAAAATATTAAAATCAAAATATTTTCAGCTAACCAAGAAAAATAGAAAATATTAAAATCAAAATGCTATCCATAATTCAGCTAACCACATTTGTTAGATGTCAGATATGTCAAATGTTGTCTGTTTTATTTTTTGTTTCTTATTATTTTTTTAGAAAGGTCGGCATTGGATCTAGTTTAATCGCGTATGAGAAATATCTTTATCCCGATTTTTTTTTCTTATTTTTACTCTTGAAATGATAATTTCCTAATTATTTTTAATCTACGTTTTATATAATAGTTGACCATTATAAAAATAAGCTCTCTGTCGAACTAATAGCCGATTCAGTTAGTTATAGGAATTATGGTGAATTGTATTATTTATGGAGAAAATTATATTTATTTTGATGGGATGACTGATGTGTTGTATTTTTCTCTCTTGACAAAAGATTAATGTATTTAATATACTATATGCCATAGTGTTATTTACTTATTTTTCATATATTTTTATGGCTTTTTATCGATTGTAATAAGGCTACGTATATTGTTTAGTTTTCATTAAGTGATAGAACATAAAAAGGTCTATTTATTTCAAAAAAGTTTATCACGTAATTAAATGATATTATTTATAGTTGTGCACGTCTTAGTGTTTTGAAAAAAATATATATTTGTTTGTGTTTGAAATTCATTAAATCGATATTATTACAAAATCTAATGTTTTAAATATTAGTTTTTATTAAAAATATTAATTTTCTGAGTCAAATTTTTGGAAACAACTGTAGCAATATAAATTCAACAAAAAAGACAAAGGCAGATGGAATTTTCGCAATACTATACCACTTGTAAACGTGTTAATAGGGACAAATCAAAGTGTTGGACATGCCCTAATTAACGTCACATGTTATGTCTTTTTTTTACTATATATTTGTTTGTACCATTATTAAAATAATATCTTTAATTTTCCCTACAGCTTGAATTTCTATTGCTTAACAGTCGAGCATGAAAATTTTTTATAGAGCTATAGTTAATAATTTTAAACAATTTTATCATTGTAATAAAATAGGTAAAACTTTTGTCATTGGTTTTCCAAATTAGTCATATTTACGGGCCTGTCACGTGTACAGAAATTTCCAACTAAGCTTCTCTCAATAAAAGGGGAATCGAGTAGAAAGACATGTCATGCTGCGTGAAATTAAGATGTGGAAGCATAGCAAATTAAAAGCGACATGAAAGGTTGGTCGTATGCAGCAAGTCAGACAAAAACCATTATTTATTAGGTATTAATACATCATTATTTCAGATTCAAGTATCCTTCACTTTAAGATCACCAATAACCTAGCACTCTGCCACGCATTTATACTGGTGATTAAAGTAATGATTTTGTCATTGTCGTCCACATTGGGTACTTTACAAACTTTTTACGTTTCTTTACTTTCCTTTTTTTTTCAGATATAAGTCCAAAGTTGGGCTGTCACCGAATTTTATTCACATCGATTCTGAACAGAAAAAATACGACTTTTTTTAGATATTGTAGGATTTATACAGTAAAATTTGAAGAATCAAATGCAAATTCGTACCTTTTACCTTACCGGTTTTTGGACACAGTTTGGATTTTTTTTAACATAAATTAGGGTCAAATTTTCTAACTTATTTTTAAATTAAATATATATAAAAGAACTCTAGTCGGGTTTCCAATCTGCGACCTCTCACTTGAGATGCATTGTTCTTTGCTACTAGATTAAAAACTGGTTCTCGAACACTGTTTGGATTTTGTTTTAGTTCTATACTATCCTAAAAATAACAAAATGTAGTCCTAACATCAACAAATTTTAATTATTTGACAATTAAAAATACAAATTGAGGATATTAATTTAATAAAACATTTCAAATGTAACACTTGATCATAAATAAATTATCTGTTACAACAATAAATATAATAAACTGGTTGTTGTTCAATTAGCCTTATTAGATTCACAACATATAAGAGTTTGATGAAACAACAAAAATCCAAGGCTCCGTTTGGATGGCTTCTTCCGGAATAAGGAATAAGGAATAACCATTTTTTACCAATAAATTTATTTCTAACCATCCAAACTCTTCACAAAAGTTACACACTTCCCAATAAATTTATCCCTTTCCAATAAATTTCTTCCCTTCTTCCTTCTTCCTACCTTATTCTCAACACATCCAAACGGAGCCCAATGTGCCAGAGAATTCGGTCTGAATTGAGAACCCATATTCATGAAATTTGGAATTATTTTGTTTTTTTATTTATTTAATGTAGATATGGAAAAAAAAAGGCATCTATGTATTTTTATAAAGGCAGCCTCCTTCATTCTTCCCCAATTCATTTTCTTCTTGTTCTCTTGTATTCAAATTATTCAAAAAGAAATATGAAGTGATGGTGTGTGTGCTGTGGATGTAGATACAATTGTACTGAACCACGTTAAAATCTCGTGTTTATTTTCTATTATTGCTTAAGTTTACATGGTTCAAAGCGACGTTTCTGGCGTTAAAATACCTTTTTTTCTTTGCAAAATACCGCACAGTCGACCTTTCTGCCTGCACAAAAATTTGCACAGTTGAACTTTGTCATCTACCAGACCTGATCACTAATTCAAACCAAATTAAACTCAGTTCAGACTAAATTCGAGCAAACTATACAATCAACCATGAATCCTAACACTGAGAATGACCCAAAAACCCTTGTAGTACCAACTACTCAAACTCCAAACATTATGACCCTTATCCAAAGTCTAAACAACACCTTATTCTGGCTGTGTTTGGATATAGGAAGAAGGAAGAAAGAAGAAGGAAGAAGAAAGAAAAAAAATTATAAACAATCCAAACTCTTCACAAATTTACACATTTCCCAATACTTCTTCCCACTTCTTTCCTTCTTCCCTTCTTCCCACACCTATCCAAACGGAACCCTAGCTACTTTCACAACTGAGACCTCCAAATAATGTCCAAAATCATGAAGGATTCACCGGGCTCCGTTTGGATAGGTGTGGGAAGAAGGAAAGAAGGGAAGAAGTGAGAAGAAATATTGAAAAGTGTGTAACTTTGTGAAGAATTTGGATTGTTTATAATTTTTTTTCTTCCCTTCTTCCTTCTTCTTGCTTCTTCTCAACCCATCCAAACGCCACCGTAGATGCTAAAGATGAAACTCGCTAAAAGAGACAAGTTGGGACATATTGATGGATCTTCTCGGCCGAAGCCCTCGGATGAGGAATCTAAACGTTGTTCGGTGATGGATTTCGCAAGTGAAGGACTTCATGATTAACTCAATGGACTCGTCATTGCTAGATAACTTCTTGTCTTATTCTATTGCAAAAGCAGTGTGGGATGAAATTTGCACCACATATTTTGACGGTAGTGATTTATCTCATATTTTGGACCTTAAAAATAAGGATTAACAAGGTAAAACAAAATGGTGGATTTGTGTGCAAAATTATTACATCCCACTCCAAAGATTGTGGAACGAATTAGACACTCGTAGGCCAAATCTAATGAAATGTCCAATTGATATTGAGAAGTATAAAAAACAAGTAGAAGTGGATAAAGTTTTAATTTTCTTGGATGGCCTAAATGATAAGTTGGATAAGGTTCGAACCAGTATACTACATATGCAACCTCTTTTCAAGGTTGAGGAGGCGTTTGCTTTGGTCTAAAAGGAAGAAGGACATCAAAATATCATGTTGAATTGGCAAGGGGGGAGGGGAGTCAGTGATAACTCAATGGAAATGGTTGCAGGAATCACCGTTATCAATATCGATTTCTCGACTTTGACGTCCCGAAATTACTTCTATACTTAAATATTTTTTCAATTTGCTAAATAAGTTTATCTATATATTTATAATATTTATTAATAATAAAAACTTCTGATCACAGAAAAAGGAAAAGAGATCTACAACGAAAAGAGAGAAGAAAGATGACAAATATAAAAAAATAATAAAAAATTGTAGGATAAAGAAGAGCTAATATTAATGCCTTTTGATTCTAGTCTGGTGTAATAAAACTCCATTATTAAGGCTGATGGGACCATAACAAATATGCGTTAAAACTAGAAACCTAGTACAAGCCTACAGACTGCCTCAAAACTCAAAAGTGATCCGGGCATACTGGCTGCATACACGAAAGATGCTCCATTCGAGAGGTTGGAGGTTTCGTTCGCTTTAATGCAAAAGGAAGACTCTTTGATTCGTTGTTATCACGAGTTCATGACACAAAAATTTATGCTACCATTCTACTGTGAGCGAGAACCATCAGGCTTCTGATCACCTACGGGTTTGAGGTTTAAAAATAAAAAAAATAAGGCTGAAACCACAGCCTTTTATTATGCTCTCCTAATCTATTGCACACTGGATCAAGTTTTTCGACAAATTTAATGTTTTTTTTTATTTACATATATTCTAACATGTATGGCTGTTACATTTTAAAAAAAAAATTATGGATATTACAGTATTAAACAATATCATGTAGTTAATTAATTAATTTCGAAGCTGGGTGGCGATCAATATTTTTATGTGTAGCTTTTATTTAAGATTAGATTGTTATGTAGTTCAGTAGTTGCTATCAAAGAAAATAACTAATAATTAACTAAATATCGAAAAGAAAAATACAGGTATCGTCAACAAAAGACCAAAAATAATTAATAAAAGCTAATTACCATTCCTACGGAATAGTGCAACTCGTATATCTTTAGCAAAAAAAAAAAGAAAAGAAACGTTTTTAGCAGTTTTCTAAGAGGACTGATTTTTTTTTTCAAATTTCCACACTTTTTTGCATAGTCTAAAGGAGACCAAAGTGTTTTTTTTTTTTCTTTTATTTTCTCAAAATGTCAGTTGTCAATTAATAAGAAAGTTATAGGCCGCCTGAGGTTCCATATCATGATGTTCACTGAATGGCAAACCATGATTGATTGGCCATACCGCTTATGCAAATTGGAATCTGGCAAAATTATTTTTTTGAAGTTTCCCATGCTAGTGGATCTATTTAGACCTAAAAATAAACCGGATATATCTCCTTTTAAGCCGACTCACACGAATTCAGATCTGGTGCCGCGCGGCACATCGTGTAGCGCAGTATCGTAGCCGTCTGATCAAGATCCAATAAACAAGAAAGTTCCGTGCATGTAACCTAGATTGATAGATCCGTAAAAAATGAACCGTCCGATCAAGATCAGACGGCTCGTACGCGCGCTACACGGTGTCCCGCGCTACACCGAATTTGGGTCCAACTCACACCTCCATTTTGAAAAATAATAAATTCTGACTTTCTGAGAACATATGTTAATATATAGGTAGATCAAATAACTAAGGGTGCGTTTGGATGAGAGAAGAAGAAGAGGAAGAAGGAAGATGGGAAGAAAAAAAATTATAAACAATTCAAACTCTTCACAAAGTTACACACTTCCCAATATTTCTTCCCACTTCTTCCCTTCTTCCCTTCTTCCCTTCTTCCCACACCTATCCAAACGCACCCTAAGGTTCCGTTTGGACTTTGGACGGTGTGAGAACAAGAGAAATAAGGAAAAACGTATTGGGAAGTGTGTAATTTTGTGAAGAATTTGAATTGTTTATAATAAATTTGGAAGTAGAAAGAAATTATTGTCTTATTTCTGCACCCATCCAAACGGAAGCCTAAAAATAACAAATGTACAGCCAGAGAAATAAAAAATAATAATAGAATCGAACATGCATATATATTAGGGTGCGTTTGGATCGTTGGAAGAAGGAAGAAAAAGAAGGAAGAAAAAGAAAAAAAATTATAAACAATTCAAACTCTTCACAAAGTTACACACTTTTTCAATATTTCTTCCCACTTATTCTCTTCTTCCCACACCTATCCAAACGCACCCTCAAGTAAAATATTTTTTTCGAGAAAAAAAAAGGGTATTTGCATTTTAAGAAGCATGGTAGGAGGAAAAGGTGAAATTAAATATAGGATTCTGGATCCACTTCAGCAGCACGAGTTCATTAAAGAGGAAAGGGATTTCTCTCCAAAAGAGAAAAAAGAAAAGACGCTGTTGACATTAGATCAAGTGGTCCTAAATCCTAATAGAAGCTGACATGACACTTCAAAATGGATTGTTCACACAGCATAGATTAGAAGTTTCGATCCCTACCATCTGACTTGAAACGAACGATTCTGATCTCCCCTGTTGTCCAACAAAATCAGTACCACATGTGAGCACAAAGGTATGGCTAGGCGAGAATTGTACTGCCGTAAGGAAACATTTCTAGCATTTTAAGTTCACAACTGCACTCTACCAACTCAGCAAAAAATGGATGCACAAGGACAACTCATTTCATCACCCTTTGTACATGAAAAAAATAATAAAAACAGAACTTAATCAGAAACAAAACAGGGAGCTGATAATAATTGTATATAATATACCCATGCCGAAATAAATTCTTGTACATAATTGACATTTTAGATATTTTTAACTCCCTGGATATTACATTTGCAAACATCAAACCCCCTTGATCAACAAACCATGTCATACATGGGGCATCAACGAATTATGCAAAAGAACGCTCCAGATCAAGCCACGTTAACCGGCTTGCACAGAAACAGCAGCGAGGCCGGTCGTTGCTTCCCCTCGAGCCTCTCATAACAATCAATGGAGAAGAGCGAGAGCGAAAGAGACAATGACAGATGGGCCCAACCCTGCTTATCAGAATTAGTAGTCTCGCCTGAGCAGGTAAGCCGATCGAGTGCTGGCCCGAGACAGAGCCGGTACAGTCGACGGTATCCACCTAATGCCGCAACCACAGACCGCGTGCCAGGATCACCGGCGCCTCCTATCACGTGGCGGTCACAGAGCGCCTCCCACACACGGTCTTGCTTACACACGGTTGACCACAAGCGGCATACACATGCCGCCACACCGAGAGACCTCCCGTCTAGCCGTGCCATTATCTCAGCCAGGATGTCTACATTGTCATTTAAGTTGTACCCACGATCCATTGTATCCTCATTTTCATCTGGTTCCTTCTCCTTCTCCTTCTCCAGTTGCTCTTGCTCTTGCTCTGCTCCCATTGAAGAGGTAGTGTTTCTTTTCTCGGAAGGAGAAATGGAGAACCAAGAGAAGTGAAGGGAAGTTGGTTAGTTTGAGACTTTGAGGGGGTATTTAACGAATGGGATTTGACCAAAGGAAAGGAAAGGAAAGTTAAATAAGAGAGAGAGAAAGGTATCAAGGGGACGAAGGGATGGGGCCAAGCGAGAAGGGCCAAAGGCATGGAGATGCGTGGTGTTCATTTCTCGGGAGACTCAGAGAAAAGGAGAAAACAAAAGAAAAAAAAAAGGAAACATGCAAGCGAGAAAAACGGGACAGGACTGAGCAGTGACGTCGGGTGCTGTTGTTGTACTGTTCGCATGCCACTTATGGAAATCCAAAATTACACGGGTGCTTTTCATGTTATGATTTTGTAACGTATGTTATGTATAAATCATATTTTTGGAACGCTAGTTGTGTGATTGGTGAATTAGTTTTCTTTGATGAGGTTGAGAGTTGGTAAGTTGGTAACATAACGGGAGTTGCTTTCTAAATTCTCTCGATGCATGGGACTTGAGGCCGTAGCATGGGAAGATGAGCTCCCAACGGCTAGTAATTGCTGGGAGTTAACCATGATGATTTCAATAGTAGGCTCTAGTTAGCTAGGATCAACTTTATTTACTCCATTTTTACCTTGGGACTTTGCTATGCAATCATTATTTACCATCAAAAATGAAAAAAAAAACCCCAGGTTAAATTTCGACAGAGTTTTCCTTTTTGCGGTGTGTTTGGAACTTTAGATGCGCAACAATAAAAATCAGATAAAAATAAGCATCAAATTTTTTTATTTTTGTGTAATTCAAATAATACAAAAATAAAAAATTTAGGTCCTTATTCATATTATAACAAAATTATAAAATTTAAATAAAAAATTTAAATAAGTACATATTTCGAGATCTTTATTCAACTTCTCACCCAAACAAACCCGGGTAAAAAAATCTTTAGTATGAGGTTTTATGTGACTTTTATTGCATATATTACTTCACTTTTATAAAGATGTTACAAGTTAAGTGCCAACTTATAAAGCTTTTAGGATGATTAATTATTTTGCTAGAGATCCAAATATTTATATAACTTTCTTTAAATCGAGGAAAAGTAATCCTATATTTAGCCACACCTTGTCACCTTGTAGCAATTTCGGGAAGAAAAGGTCATATTCTCTTTTCACATCATTTGGGAATTGGGACAATTCATTATTATGTTTTCCCCTTTGAGTACATTTTCTCACTGTATCGTATTTTCTACGAGAACAATAACGTCAAATCGGACATGATATGTACAACAACAGGACCTACACAAAATAGTGGGGAAAAAGTAAGATTATCTAGAGGTACAAATTAACGGAGGAAAAGGAAAAAGAAGATTTATTGATTTTGAAAGTGTCCAGTGCTTATACTATTCGAATGATCGGTCATTCTGAATGCACATTCAACCATATACTGTTATGCTATGTTGTACGTCCAACCTTAATTAATAGAGCATGTTTTATTTGTTGTAGAATTAAAAAAAAAAGAAAAAATGGTATAGTAGGCTAGTAGCTAGGGGGCTTGATATCGGGTTGGTTAAGTATTATTTGTTTAAAAAATCATTATTACACTTCATATGCAAAACAAAAGATAACAAATAAAGGTCATTTAAATTATATATTTTTTTTTTAAAAAAAGGAAAATTGGTTGATCTGATCCATTTATTTAAAAATGGATACAATTTTTTTTTGAACTGTACCCAACTTGTAGCACCTGATTTTTCATAGAAAATCCGATTTGATATCTTCTCGTCGATGTTTATATTTAATTTCCTTTGACCTATTTTGACCAAAGAAAGAAAAATGAAAAATTCTCAAAGCGCATGGCATGACGTTATCTCTGCCGCTTCACTCTATGCTTTTAGGGGTGCATAACGTGGTTAACGACCACGGTTTCGCCTCGTACCGTTACCGTGCCACTTAAAAAGGTATGAAATCAGTTACCGTTTACCGTTCCGTTTATTAAACGAAATAGATTTCTGTGCCATCAACCGTTCCACTTTAGAAATTACACATAAAACGGTTTGAAATAGGGTTGAAACGGTCGAAACGGCATAACCAATTGTGCCACATACCGTTTCGTTTAGAAAACGGTATAAAATTTCATGTCACAAATCGTTCCGTTTAATATAAACTAAACGGCATAACGTGAAAAACTGTGCCTATATGCTTTACTGTTTAATGAAAAACTATTACCGCCTCCGGATCGCGTATCCATGTATGAATTTCCAATCACTATTATCTTCCCTCTATTTAGCCCTTTTGAAAATCCAAACCAGCCAAACTTCTTTTATTTTAAGATCCGTCAGTTTGATCCAACGATTTTATTGAGAATATTTGAAAGAAACTACTTTGAAAAAAAAATTTAAAAAATTTTGTTGCATTATATTGTTATTCTTTCAAAGATTTTTGGCAATTTTTTATTTTTATTATCACAATTAAATAATTTAATAAGTATATTATATTATTCTATTTTTTTTAAGGGAAATTCTGCCATAGGAATCAATTTCTGAATCGGGCTTTGATCGCAATCGTTCATGAGTGCCAATAAATTAATCTTTTTTTAAAATGAACGGTTGAGATTAAAATCCGATTTAGAAATCGTACTTGTGACAAAATTTTTCTTTTTTTAACAAGTGAAGCTATATATTTGTAAGGCATATCTAGGCTAATGAATTTCAAAGCTCAAATTCTCTGAATTCCACGTTATATCATGCAACCAAACTCGAGAATATAAAAAAAAAATATACGGATGCCTTATTGCTGATCTCTGCTCCGTATTCGCACTTTTTAAGTTAGATTCATATATATCCAAGGATAGCTTTTGGTAACAGAGACGTCTGAAATATTTGAGAATCCAATGGCAATGAAACAGTACCAAGTTTGCGGCTGGTATGCTCGTCGCTTCTTACCTCTTTTGAACAGAGGGGCCTGCTCATTAAAATCAGCATTGAACACTGGGTTCCTCTCCAGCTAGAAAGGACAAGTTTTGTGTGCAGTTATTTACTGACAAACATAAGTTCCAAAATAGTGTTCATAAATGTTGTAGTGTAGGTTCCTTGGATCAGCGAGCAGCAGTGGTGATCAGCTGATGCAGTCAGAGCTGATCAGAAATTGATCAGGTGGGTTTTATTTTAATTTTGTTTTTCCGTAATTCTCTCGTTATATCTCTGTACTCATTTTTATTTTTTTGAGAATAATATTTTGTTCCGAAACTTTATTTAGTTTAAATAAAACCCTTTCTTACTTGTCAGTGCAAAATATATTAATATAACCTAAACTCTGACATCAATGACATGTCACCTTTTTTAATTAAATTAATACTTGGAAATATCTTCACCGTTTTAAACATTGGACATATATTCAGTGGCGGAGCCAGGAATAAATAACTAGGAGGGTGAATTTGTAATTTTCAGTATTTGGATTGCATATTGCTTAATTTATGTATAATATTATCAAAATTAGCGCTAATAATGTATGAAAAATTGGGGTCACTGATGTGCAACAGCCAGCAGCCCACCCTGCACCCTGTGCCGCCGTCACTGCATATATTAGCAACGCACATTAATTTATTAACAGTCGGAATGCTCTTTTTCATTCTCTCTCTATATCTCCGTATTCCTTTTATTTGAGAAAATATTTTGTGCCGCAACTTCATCAACTGTTTACTGGTGGTGGGTACCCCAAATATCAATGAAGAAAAAGGTCATCTCAAGAGGTTATTTTATTTCCACTAATAAGTAATAAAAGAATTTTTAATCTAGGAACTCACATTAATCTAATCTATTGAGCAGGCTCTCATATATGAAAGCGAACTAAACATGCATCAGATCGATCTGAACTAACTTTTTTTTTTTAGTATCGACCTGAACTCACTTTGAGGTATACCACTGTACTAGCAAGACTGCAAGACACATCATCCAATGCGTATGAGCCATTCACACGGATCAGAACTGTTATAAATTAAATACGCTAACTAGTTACTAGTCCAAACACAATGCAACACTGCACAGCCGATAAAATCAACACTGCATTCTCACCTAAACAGCCCCGTATATGTTCATCGAGCCCATAAAAAAAACAGCTTTGCTCGTGTGGATCGTTGGTGTAGACTGTAGTGTACAAACCCAAGCAGTGCGCACTTAACAGCACGTCAAATCGTGCGGGGATAACAGCATTTTTTTTATTTATTTTTTTTATATTTTTTAATGATCAGGCGACAGCACGACAGCTTCCAGATGCGATTATGAAATTTCTTTTAGCCGGCTTGCCGTAACACATTGTTTTCACCATATATAAGAAGATTAATATAATGGGAGATTGATAACAAAATACAAGTTCCTTTGTATATATAGTTAAAATATTTATAATGGGGTTTGATGATAAAATACTGTAGGAATAAAAAAAAACGATTTTAAGAGAATTGGAAGATAAGGTAATTGTTCTACATCATTTTATTTATCCTCTACTCAATTCCGCATTTATATTAATTCTTCCAATAATGTCACGGAGTCAGAAATTATCCGTAGAGAGAAAATATGTTATTTCCATTAATTTGGGGGCAAATTACATAATCTTTCTAAAATTAAAATAAAAAACACATGAAAATTAAACAATTTGTGTGGCATAGGGGGACAATGCCGTCTTCAAGCCCCCATGTAGCTCCGCCCTTGATGTCATGGCAATTCTTCGATTCTAATGCGAATTGCGAGCATATTTTGTCATATGTGCCATACCGACTAGTATTAAGTCTGTGTTCTACAACGAGGGAGCGTTTGGATTGTTGGAAAAAAGAAGAAAAAGAAGGAAGAAGTAGAAAAAAAATTATAAACAATCTAAACTCTTCACAAAGTTACACACTTCCCAATATTTCTTTTCTTCTTTCCTTCTTCCCACACCTATCCAAACGCATCCTGAGAAAGAAGGGAAGGAGCCAGAAAGTAAGGGGAGCCTGAGTTCGTAAATTTTCAATAGATCGAAAGTTCAATTCTAGAGCACAGTCTAAATGGACATATTTGAGGTCACATGTGTTTGGATAAAATTAAAAAAAATTCGGAAGAACTCTCTCGGAGGATATTTTTTCTGAGCTTATTCAAGCTAGGAGGAAGGACAAATCGAGTAAGAAAACCTTCTTCCGGACTTCGACTTGTTTGGATGGTGTATTTCTTCTTGAATAAGTTTTTTTTCCGAAAGAAGCCATCTTTCATGCAATCTAAACACAATTAAGAAGAAAAAAAATTATTAAACAAGCACTTTTATTGACACATTTTCACATTAACACAATAGAGATTATAAAAGAAAAACTTTTTTTTTAGTAAAAAACATGTAAGTTCATTTTGTAATTAAGGTTAAGATCTAGAAGTAGTTGGCCTCTTAATTAATATGGTATGAAAGATCAGAAGAAGTTAAATCGCGTCAAATCACCATTAAGTTCATCAATAATTCTGAAGGAGAGTACTAAAATTAAAATGACTGTCTGCACCAAACAAGTTTTAATGGAGTAATTACTGATTTATTGATAAACGAATTAACATGCAATTAAATGCCAAAACCAACTAGCATCGAATAACATTTAGCTAGAGCCTATCTCGCTAGCTAGCAACAATGGTATCTAGCTCATCCACTTGCTTTACGGCTAGTTCAACCAAACATAATCACTCTCTTTGGCATGTTCGCCAATATCCATCAAGAGATCGAAGAAGAACAAGTCTTTATCATATTGCTTGCGTTTGGATGAGAGAAGAAGAAGAGGAAGAAGAAAAATAGAAAGAAATAAAATTATAAATAATCCAAACTCTTCATAAAGTTACACACTTTTCAATACTTCTTCTTTTCTTTCCTTCTTCCCACACCTATCCAAACGGAGCCAATTAGCAGCCATGATCTTTTGTAGACCAATTCGAGGTGCACGATTTGGGTCTCGATCGAAGAAAGCCACGTTACCTTAACGAACAGTGATTACCTCAGATTGTTCTAAATAGTGATTCGGTGTTATGCATCAATTAATCTAAAAAAAGGGTAATATTGTTTTATCCACATAAGACGGCTCATTCTGAACTCCTTGACTAGCATGTGTCCCACAATGTTACAAACATATCGCACTTTAAGTGTAAATTCTGTGTCGAATGTCAACTTTATATTTAGCAATTGGTATCGTCTCTGTTCAAATTTGCACAGTATGAAAAAAATATATACGTACTAATTAAGTAGAGATTTGCTATGGTGAGTTGCAACTCACCAAAGAGTCCGTGAGTCGCGCTCAAAATTTCGAAATTTAGTACAAAATGACTGATTCAAACCGTCTAATACGATCTCCCTATTGAAATCTCCATGCAGACCAAATTTTATATTTTTTTCAAAATTTTTAAGTATTTATTTCGGATTTTTAAAAACTACTGTTTTTGAACGGTTCAGAACTAATTAGATTAATGATTTTCTAAAATTTCAAAAAAATACTTAAAAATTTCGAAAAAATATAAAATTTGGTCTGCATGGAGATTTCAATAGGAAGATCGTATTAGACGGTTTGGATCGGTCATTTTGAACTAAATTTTAAAATTTTGAGCACGACTCACGGACGCTTTGGTGAGTTGCAACTCACCATAGCAAAACTCAATTAAGTATATTCGTATTAAATTATTAATTGTCAACAAGTATATTTTACGTACCCTGAGAGCTACAGTACGTATTTGGATACAACCACTTTTTGGTAATATACACAAATACTAGTTAGTTTCAAGAAATAGCAGTTAACTATTAAAGATAGTAGATAAGTGCTTTTAGAATAATGTTGAAAATATTAAATATGTAGTCCAATACAGATGGTTAATGACTTCGTCGTTATTCTAGAATTAATGGGTTCAATTCCCTCTAGACGTGAAAGAGAGATAAACTCTATTTCATATATATAGTTGGGCTATGCACTCTATAGATAAATTGCCCTAATTTAAGAAAAATAAATAAATATGTAGTTGGAAGAACAATGAGAAAGATTGATAAAAAAATGCTATTGGAAAAATATTTATTTTTGTTTTTTTTTTAAGGTAGGAGGCGATAGCCACACCTACGAATTCCATTAAAGCAAAATTAATTTACAAAAGCGAAAAATACTTAATTTATATGCTGTAACGAAAAGAAATTCGAATGATCTATTTATGACTTTTTTTTTTGTTCTCATATTTTAATAGTTTTATTTGAAATAACATAAGAGTGCTTTTCTAGGTGGCACATTTTTATTTCACAATAATATTTATATGGAAAAATATCTCTACTAAAAATGGACTGCTGCAAATTTATTTTGTATATTTTATTTAATAATTTTATAACAAAACTCAGGATTTTTACGTTGCGATGTTCGCACCGAAAAATTTTACACTCTGATTCACCGAATAGCGATTGCCTTTTGACATGATTTTGGAAGAAAACAAAGGTCACATGTGGAAAACAAGATTTGAGCCCCTGGAACGCATACATGGCAGAATAGACGGTTTAGACTTTCTCGAGATTCATGCTGTTAACCAAAATTTGAATCTCCGTTAAAAAGATTTCTCTTATCAAATGCCAAAAGAAAAAAAGGAACTCTTAAAAATCTACACCTTTCCTGAGAAGTACCGCACAATAGATGATCAGCATCCGTGGAACAAGGTGGGGCAGCTGTATGTAAATCGTTAGCATGGCAAAATTCACTATAAAAAAGATGGACTTTACATAAATTTTTATAGCTAGATTTTTTATTTATTTATGTTAGATCTTATTACATTAGATATTGCAAGATTTAGAAAAGTCTACAAAAAAATAAATTGCTAGATTTTTAAGTACATACTAATAGAAAATTAAATCTTGCTAAATAAATTGTTAGATGTGCATCAAGTCAATCTAATAATAGAACAAGGTCCAACATAAATTAGAAACATTTAGCTATAATAATCTACGTAAAGCTCAACTTTTTTTTTATAGTGATTACATTCAATTTTTCTTAAAAAAAATTGAAAGAAAATAAAAGAATAGTACTAATCAGGAAACCGAAATAAAGAGAGTTGGTCCCGGCAGGGGTCGACATAAGTGATGAGTTTTGTGTTTTGTCTCTCTTGGATTGGTTGCTCGGACTCTTCCTCCACCGCTCCAAGTTCAGATTCCAAGCACACCCACCTCCCATCCGAATCTGCATGGTTACAAAGGGAAAGGATTAATGCAACGTGAAAAAGAGGTCTTTGAAACAGGAGAAAGTCATGATTTGGTTCTTGGCCAAACCAGATTGGATCCGAGAAAAGATTGAAAGAAACTTCTTATGATGGCCTCTCCATTGCACTGAATTATTGGAACAGAGAATAAGGACCGATTCTGTGTCTTGCTTGAAACATATATGCGGGAAAATAATACGGAAAGCTTGCCCACAACGAATTACCAATGATACGTTTATTATGTGTTGAGTTAGAAAAATTATATGAATTTTGTTTAAGGGATATAAACAATAAAGAGAAAATTTAATATGCACTATAGTGCATAAGGCACTCCGTGCACCGCGGACATTTTTCGAGGATATTTTTGTAAATTGAAAAATCTAATTTAACCAATCTAATCTACATATTGAAATCTCATAGAGAACCAAATTTTGCAATTTTTTAGATTTTAGAACTATTTTTTTCAAATTTTTTTAAACATGCCAATTTTGGAAAATTGTAAATAGTACAACATTCCAAAAATGACATGTTTTAAAAAATTCGAAAAAAATAGTAATAAAATCTCAAAAATTGTAAATTTTGATTTGGTATGAGCAGTGATTTAAATAGCGGCGCTATAAACCGCAATAGCCCCGCTATAGCGGTATGACATGGTAGACCGCTATGGTGCGAAATAAAAAGTGCCGCTATATCGGTGTTCATTAGTATATAGTAATATTACTTTGAAAATGTATTTGTTTTTTGTCTTTTATTTCTTATGGTGGCTATATAGTAAAAACTAGCAAAATATAGTGCATTATAATGGTATTTTAGAGAAATATAGCGACTTAATTTATTATGTGCTTGTATAGAATCAGTATTACGAACATATTTTTGACATATAAATTCAGACTAACTTGATCCAATATTAAGTACAATGAGATTTGTCTATTGCAATAATGGATTGTAAAGTGTATATGTTAAATTTAACTATTATAACATATATATAATTTAATATGATATTTAATTTTTAATTACAAATATGTTTATGATGTAATAAATAAGTACATTTATACATGTCCATTATGATCCCATAGCGGCCGCTAAATGACCGATATCCGCTATCCGCTATGACAAGAGGTTGTCCGCTACCAACCCGCTATCCGCTATTTAAACCTTTGGGTATGAGATTTCAATATGTAGATTAAATTGGTTGAATTAGATTTGTCAATTTACAAAAATATTTCCGAAAAAACCCGTTGCCCTATGCACTATGGTGCATATTAAACTTTCTCAACAATAAATGGACAATTGTAATAATTTTAATATAGTCTTCCTTGATTATAAATATAAAAAAATTCACAGTGCAAATCTACATTAAAACTACCAAAAATTTTCTTAAATTTCCTCTCAAATTTTCACGTATTCACAAAACAAATAATTGCATTGATTGATAGAGAAATTTTTACTCCTGACCGTCCAATTTAGTATGAATGCAAACAATCTGAATGATGTGATTTTCTAGGGAAATCTTTTATAATGAATTCATCATTCATATGAGAGTTGAACTATGGTAGAGATTGAGTGTCATAGAATTCTTTTTTATAAGGCTAACCGAGTCATCTTGTTCAATTTATTCCCAATGTCGTTTTTTTTCCTTAAAAAAAAACTTGAAACAGCTACTCACACCAGTATCAGTGCCAACAATTTAAGTGCATAGAAAGATCTCAAACATCTTCTTCAATTTGAACATTGAAATCAGGTATATAATCCTGCTTTTTTAACGTGGGATCCATTAGAAATTTTTTGTTAAAAATGAACGGATTTGACGTATTTTGTGTTAGAAAGTGTTCTTTATGCCCAATTTTCATTTTTTTATTATTAATAATCAATAATCAAGCACATAAACACAAGAGAATCTTGCACAAGCATTCAACTCATCATCCAAAGAGAGAAAAAGGGTAAAAAGTTATACCTCTCACGAAATCGTATTCGTGATACTCGACTACGGCATAGGAGGTGGTGGCGGCTCGTCTACTCCCCTTCTTCTACTTTTCTTAGGTCCACAAAAGGATTAATCAACTTCGCAAGATTTCGTGCTAGCGAAACAAGCGAAATCGCCTAATCCAATACTATCTTTTTTCAAGCAAATCATTATTTGATTAATGATAGCTAATGTTCAACTCATGAATCCTATAAAATGCATTAAAAAAGTTCTTCATGACAGCAACTAATTGCTCCATGGGAGAAGAGAAGGTGGTGGCTAGAGAGGAGAAAGAGAGAGAAGAAAAACTAGATTTTGCTTCTTCCAAATTGTGGTCCTTATATAGCCATCCAAACCTAACCTTTGGGAACCACTTCATGTTAGAACGTGGTAGGCATTAATATATGCTTTCAAGTCTATATTAGTTGGTCTTTAATTCCTTTAATACTCTCCTTTAATTGCATTTAAGTTGGGCTCATATTGGCTAATCAAAAGATAGCCCATTTATTCAATATAATTCTATAACCATATTAAATGTGTTGAACAAAATTAATTATCAATTATTTGATAATTATTATAGGATTAGATTTTGCATTAATTAGTTTCATATGATCTCTTTGATATAATTAATTATAACGGTTCGCAACGGTATATAATTAATTAATCAACTTCTCATATATTGCATTCTCCAATGCAAATAAACTAATATCAATGCACCGTTGATTAAGAACCTTTTATTCGTGTGACCCTCGAGGATTTATGTCATGTTGGTCATGGAAATGAAATCGTTATTTATTTCCAATAATCATAAGTGGTATCTAGCAACATGTTATGATTCTCAATTAATATAAATAAATACTATACAACTACAGTATTTCAATCATGCATAAAAAATAAAGTATTTCCTTCTTTTGATTCTTATGCCACATGATATCATAGTATAATCCAAGATAGCAATGTGTAATTCTTGCATATTATACATTTCTTGATCTAGAGTTTATCATCTAATTTGCATGCATACAATCCAACTCCATCAAGGGGCCTAAATAGATATCATCACTCACTACGTATACTAATGATGGGCATACGATTTTCTTGATGAACAATTTTTTCCCGCACAATTGAAAAAAACATAAATAAAATCCGTATGACAGCCCTTGTCAAGAATCACGTTAGACGATTTTATAGAATCTATCCTCATATGGAAAAGTCGAACTATCTCAAACTTAGAATCAAGCTCATATGAAATAAATAATGACACATAACATAATCCATATATTTGTTTCATTGAGTTATATCATGTGCCTTATTCCAATAACATATACATATGCAATTAAGTTGGTAACGTCTCATTTATGATTTAAAGAATTTAATCATCACTTAACTTGCATACTAATCTTATATGATAATTAATGTTCATTGTTAATTATAAATATTATGGACAATTTAGATTTATCATTATCATTTTAATGAATGATTCACAGAGATCTATAATTCAGATCCTCAACCTGAATGATATGTCAATAATAAAGTCTAGAAATAAATGATCAAATATCTTTTTTTAGGGTGATTAAATATAATCAATAACATAAACTAATATTTAAGTTATTAAACTATTGACTTCTAGAAAATAACTCCAACAATTTGGTCAGAAATTTGGTCAGAATTCCTAAATAGTCGCTATCTAGTATATCGAAAAAAAGAAATTTGGTCAGAATTTCTAGATAATTAGATCCAACAAAATTCCGCAGAAACAATTCAATTGAGAGGAAACGAAATGAAATCGCAAGTATAATGAATGACCATTTAATTTTTAAATCGTATCAAATTTTATTTATATTTAACTTAAAAATATTGTTCCACTTATAATTTGTAGCTCAAATCAGCTGATAATGTCAGGAGTATGAGCTGTTACAACGTAGGTAGAACAACAAAAATAACGAGGGAAAGAACAAAAATAGATTCCGGGTCACTAGGAGAAAGATGGAGAGACTCCAAAACCTCACGTGACAACTCCGTGTCCTGGTTACAACTACAAGTAGACACAAACACAACCAGTCCAATTTTAATAAATGAAACAATCTTGTATTCTCAGGTCAACAGTCTGATTTATGTACTGGTCTTGGCCGAATCTAACCAGCTGGTATCACTAAATCCAATTCATCGTCGAAACAGAGCTACCTCGGGTTCCCAATCCTCCGTTCATACATTAATTAGACAATAGACATTGGTCCTCTACATATTATAGTTGCATTTGTTATGCCAATGGATTTGTATATGTACTTATGTAGGAATGAATGAGAGAACGTCGCACTTTAATAAAAAGTCAAGTTAAATATTTTATTGTTACGTTGATCAGGGCATTGGCCTACTTGGCCCACTTTGTTTGCAATGGATTAATATTTAATAATAATCTTTACTCTAACGGCATGCAAATTTAAAAAATTTATGCGATGGATCGTTCAACTGAGGAAGTTATTTTAAAACAAATTATTTGCCTCAATCTATGCTACTCCTCTGCTGCACAAGAAGTATAGAACCTTATACACAGCAGAGATCTCAAATGTGTTGAAATTAATTCAAACAAAGATCTCCTAATAAATTTCTTTGTCAAAAAAACTAGACTCCATGAAGCGTTGTCATCTCGCTTTGCAACTCGAAAGCTGGTGGTGGTATGGTGGTGGTACTTCTAATTAAAGCCATAATATAAAATGTGTTCTCTGCTTATGCATTCCACTCTTTTAAGAGAATCATAGTTATGCTTATGCACATTCGGTGGCAAGTGTATTCAGAGAGCATTCACATTTTTCTTATCCCTACAGGAAATCAGTAATTACTAATAATTTTACATCAGATTTTGCGTTGCTACATACTGCAACATTTTGTCTTGTATGAGTAGGATAGTACTCTTCGGCCCACATTTTATTGGCTTTTGCTTACTCCTTTTATTTTGAATTGATATATATGAACTATAAATTTCTTTTTAGTTCAAAACTTTAATATTGCTACTAAAAAAAATAATAATAATAACTAGCTGAGGTCTATAAACTATAAATTTCTTTTCCTATATGAAATTCACTGACGTCGCCAATGTTTTACTGCATATTAGAGATTAATTAAGTGGTCATTTTCTTATCACTGGTGTAACAAAACAATTTTCTTCCAAATGCGTATAATTTTTCTGAAGAACTTCTGCATAAACTTCGTTTAGCATAATTTTCATATGCATTTTAAATTGAAGGTTTTCTTACTCCACTTACCTTATGATTGTTCAAATAAGAAACTTCAATTTCTTTTATAACTTATTCTAGTCCCACCCTAAAGTTTTAAACAAAGATATATTGCACGTATGAAATTAATCATCGAGTAGAGTAGAGATGGCAAGCAAACAACAAAGGAAACGAACAAGCAGATGGGGAGAAGTAGAGGAGGATAGACGCAGATCTCAGCACAACTGCACAAGCATAGAATATGGACTAAATTGAACTGTCGCTTGCCAGGATACTAGCTAGGAGACTAATTACACGGGTTGAGAAAGTACAAATAACAAAGATCATCCAGGAAGAAACGGTTGTGTTCAATTAAGGAGGTGGCCCCACACTCCTGGGTAGAATCCTCTCCTGTATTGAAGTCTGGGTCCTCTCCAGTTGTAAAATCTAGGGAGTGAGTTGAATTGGTCCCTTTCAACTAAATTGCACATTTTTATAAAAATAAATATTAACATACTCTAATTTAACGCTTGGATGCTATTAATTTTTAAAAGTAGAAAACGTATAATATAATTTAGTTGGACTCTAACATATATAATTTAACGGCTTTCACTGTCCTTATTTACTACTGATTGAGTGATTGTCTTGATTTATCAATTGTTTTGACTATATATTTTTTCTCACATCTTTTGTATTCAGAATTCAGTCGCATCTCTGATAAGCATAGAGAGTTTTACCTAGACAAAACTGAAAATGCGCACCCTCTATTTTTTAAAACAACTGGAGAAAACATAGTCAATTAAAAACATTGAAAGAATCTAATTCCAAACCCCCAACCACTCAATTCAGAAGAGAGCCCTTGGGACTTTATAGTTGCCTAAGCATTTCTTAGCCGAGGTCGAAGGCCTTTTGTGCTTGAACCGGTGCCTCTTGGCTCGGAGTCCTAGGCCATTTTTTGCGTCTTATTCAGAAGCACTTTCTCATATGAAATATGACTACAGGGGAGGTTTGAGTTTGACCTGTCACTTTTGTAGCCATCCTCTTGGCTTTTGTTGAGGTCCAATAAGTTCATTCAATACATTACATATTTACATGGTTTTAAAAGAATGGGACACAAGCGAGTAGTTTTTCTTTTTCAAACTACAGAATTTGTGGGACATTGAGTTGATCCGTTTTGACTTTCTGGTATCCTTCGCAAAGAATGTTCGGTTTCTAATATGCAGAAATAATTAGTGTCGCAAATAGATCTCTAATTAGTTTAACACTAAACCCAGAATAAATTATACATTTTCCTTTCAAAAAAGAAAAACGAAAATATTTGACTTATTCGAATTTTTATTTTTGAGGTTTAATTTTTTTTTCTTATTTGCATTACCCTGTGTTACTTGGTAGTTGGTACTATTTTGATTTAAATATTCACCATTTTCATTTGGATGCCGTACGATCAAATTCTGATTGCTTGGATCGACATTCTAAATTATCTGATATATAGTGCTTCATTTTAGTCATTTATATATCTATAATCTTTGCCATGTAATGCCAACGAAGATGAACAGTGAATGAACAGTAAATGAACAGTGTTTTTGTTAATTTTAAACCGTCCGATGTACATCTAAAGAATGCTATGCGACCCCAACAAAGAATCCCTATGTCTGCGTAGTCCCATAGTGGCGGGTCATATTTCATTGAAAGACGACCCGGTTATAAAGCCACACGAACTTATCCTCTGCTGAGGCAATAAAGATCGTCCTTCCATGCTGTGAGCCAGCCACCGCTGAATGTTTTAATATTTTTTCCCGCGAGCTAGGTTCATCCGGTTTAGTATAGACCATATTAATAAATTGTTTCACAATATGTTATTGTGTGGTGTGGGTTCAGGTTCACTCTCATGTTTTATCTATGGTCACCGTCTACGAGAAAAAAGGATACGTCTTCTATCATCCCATCTTTTCTTCATGTTCTCTGAACGAGAAAGAGGGGATGCAGAGGGAAATTTTGTTTCCTTTTTCAAATTTCAGCCTATTGAGAGTTCATTTCCAGTGATGGACTTAGGAGTAGTGCTCTTCTCCTGCCGAGCAACTCAGAGACATCTGCTTTGGCTAGGTTTTTTCAAGCTTTCATCAATGGGGTCTGACGAACAACTTCAAATCACTCTCGAATCGAGTAGGTTCACCTGTCGGCTGCTGTTTTTTTTTTTTTTTGCAAAGTATTTATTGGATTCGTCAAATTTTTGGGAGATATAATTGAGACAATTATTGTGGAAGTATGTTAATAGCATCTAATGAAATAAAAATCTCAATTAAATTCAAATTTGTTTGGTGTAATTGTAATGTGTACTTGATATTTGCTTAGAACGAATTTCTTTAAACTTTTGGCTATTGGCACCAGTTCATCAGCTTGCTTATTTACTGGTATTAAACAAGAATTAATTCATAAAATTCTAAAACTTGAGGATAAATTGAATTAATGATGATTAGGAGATGACAAAGAATTGTACGTATTTTGATCGAGCTTCAGATTTTGAGGGCTTAGAAACTACAAATCAATGCAAGGTATAAAGTTGAATCCCAATTTGGAGAACTATCTTTTTATGCTGAGAAAGTTTGAATGTGCAATATCATTGTTTTATTTTTTATTTTTTAAGTTGTTATTATTTTAATACGGTGTCTTTTCTTTTTTGAATCCTCTTGCCCCTGAAATCATAGGATTTATCTCCTATTTTAAGTCTGAGCTGTTATAAAATGATCAGTAGATACTTTAAGTAGAAAAGATAGCAAAGGGTATAGTAGATACTTTCAGTAGCAAAGGATCTCCAAATTTGAGTGGTTGATTGTGAGATAAGCAGTCAATTTTTATTATATTCAGCTGCATTCCTTGTGGTAATGGTACTGACATTGACACATTTTTTAAAAAAAAAGTGATGGTTGATAATACAGTGACATCCATATCAATGTATAAGTGAACTAATGCAATAAAAAAGAATAGTTTATGGTTTGGTTTAAACTTTAAAGCTACATAAAAAAGAGACCATATACACAAGCTTAAAACAAGACATACTATTGGCATTCTGAATGGGTCCATAATCATTTACAACTAATACTGTTATTTAGAATGTAATATCAGCTGCTATTTAATTTGCATAATTAGCTCACTTAACTAATAGAGCAGTGCTTCACAATGGAGAAAAAGTAGTTGTCAGCTTTTGTGTCTAGAAAAACTATCTGATATTAATTTGAGTAAGATGATATTTTCCTGTTCCTATGGCTCCGTTTGGATGGCGTGGGAATAAGAGAAATAAGAGAAGAAGTATTGGGAAGTGTGTAACTTTGTGAAAAGTTCAGTTTGTTTATAATAAATTTACTCTCTTATTTCCTTATTCCTAGAGCTTATCCAAACGGAGTAGTACACTTTGAATAAAAAAGTTCGGTTCATATGTGATTTTTATACCTTATGAAACATAAAGTTAGTAGCAGAATACCTTTTGAGAGGCTGGATTTGGATTTATGATCGATGTTAAAACTGATAATTCCTACCAATTTTGTGTAATGAAAAATAAATTTGTTCAAATATATTGTTTATGTCCCAGATTATATTTTTACTATGGATCTAAGTTTTAGATGGTTTCATTACTTTTCCAAATGAATTTCTTCAGATAATTTTTTCCATTCATGTCCCAGTTCGACATTGTTTTGACAATTTTCTAAATTATATTATATTTTAACTTGAAATTTCTGTTATCTTTTTACTCTATATCAAGAAATTGTTTACATCAATTAAGGTAGTAAGAATTGAGGTACCTTTAGAAGAGATTTTAGGTGTGGTTTTATTTTGTTAATTTATTACTTCTTTATTTCTATATATTTTCTATGGATTTAACTTACGATTGTATTAAGTGTTTCAATGCCACATGTTTCATACTAATTATGCATCAGAAGGATAGTCATTCTATTTTCAATTAATCTGTTTGTGTTGGTGTCAACATCATATATTAATTTTGAGGCTTAATAAAGTGATATTAGCAATCCCATTATTACGAAAGTTCTCTCCCAAACAAGAGGTATATTCACTAAGGAAAACTGTATTAGAAACATTGATTACAAAAGATTGTATGAGTTTGTTGTTTATGAAGATGGATATTAATTGTTGGTGCAGTAGTCTGATTTGCGAATAGCATTGTCGTGTTCTACTAATAAGCTCAGATTTCAGTTAGGATTCATGTTGGATGTCAAGAGTTTGGACGAAAGTATATTTAAAAATATATTGAAATTTGCCGTCCTCTTGCATTGGAAAATCTGTTGCATCTAACGTTACAATCATGCAATGCAAGAGACCTGGTCAATGCATCATCCTAATTTTTGGTTGGTTTTGTTGTTCATACGTTCTTCAAATTTCTAATTTTGACTATTTTTTCCAATAATTTAATTTTAGGTTACCAAGGTTGGTGTGTAATAAGTGGAATAGTGCATTGTCAGAGTGGATCACTTTCTCTGCAAGTTTGCTGACAAGGATCTTTGTGTCACGTCCCGCACCGACGGGTCGCGGGGCGCGAGCCGGAAACGGTATCTTCCGCATCCATCCGACGGCCCGTCAACCTACGTCGCAACAGAAAAACAAACAGAGTCAGGTACAAACCTCAGTAACCGGTTATTTAACGACGCAACTTCTCTACATTTAATTATTATCACAAATACAATCAGACCGGATTAATCCACAGAACAAATAATATATTTTACGGAGATAATCGGGTCTAGACAGTCAGTCAGTCATAGTGGTCCCTCCCCAATGCCAGGAGGATCAGGACCGGCCCCTTTCCGAACTCAGGAGGATCAGGGCTCAAAATTCATATCCAAATTCTATATCCAATTCCAAACCCGATAACCCGTAAAATATATCAGTTCACAATTCAGATAAACATATTCAATCAAAACCAAATGACAAATCAAATCAATCAACCAATTCGAAATTAAATATAGAGAAGTCCGGTTACTTGACAGGGTGGTTCAAAAATCAACAGATAGGTCAAATAGACTATTCAATTCGACTGCGACGTAGCGAAAGAATTCCAATTGGCCGACCAAATCAAATATCATTTGGATTATAACTCCTCCTTGCTTAACTAATTAGGCTTTGTTTTGTTTTCGGTTGAAGAAACTCACCTAAGTAATGAATAAAGTTATATGGTCACAGGAAGAGAAGTACGAAGAAAAATGATAATTTGAAGATGTTTAAGGTGAGAAAAGGGGTTGTATGGGACACGTGTCATGGAATTCTTTTTGCCACGTTGAACAAAGCTATAGTACAGGTGTAATGAAAATGCTCAAGCAATAGTGTTCAAGGGCGGTTTGCAATGGTCAAAGAAAATCATTTTTTTTATTCGGTCAACTAAGTCAAAGGTCCAACTTTTGGTCAACAGGTCAAACTCCGGTCAACTATGGTCAACTATAGTCAAACTAGGTCAACATCGATGGGTGTCGCACTTTGCCACTATGATGTGGAATTTCTTTCACTTTTGGGCTCCGTTTGGATGTCTTCTTTCCGGAATAAGGAATAATCACTTTTTACCAATAAATTTATTTCTAACCATCCAAACTCTTCACAAAAGTTACACACTTCCCAATAAATTTACCCCTTCCCAATAAATTTCTTCCCTTCTTCCTTCTTCCTACCTTATTCTCAACGCATCCAAACGGAGCCTTGGTCAATAACTACTACTAACGAGGCTTCGCTTCTCACTACAACATTTTTATTTTTGTTGCAGGTAAGATTTATAATATTTACATGGATGAGCAAAAAAAAAATCTTATGAATCTTGCTTCCTTTCTAAGCTTTCATATTAAGTAGAAACATGTATACAATTTTAAAGCAAGAAGGAAGTTTTTGCCTCCAGGGGTAAATTTGAATTTTTTTTCCCTTTTTTTTGTTCGGACCATGGATGATACATTTTCAATTTTGGATTATAGATTGTTCACATGCCTAAATTGTGCAACTTTCGGTTGGATGGTGGCATAAAATGTGTCATTTTTTGCAATTGTATAATGGATTACAATCTCATTTCCCCATAGAGAGGTGCTTTGTAAAAGTTTGATGATGTGTTTGTATTCTCTGCTTATACATGAACGTAACAATATATTATCTGATCAATGATACTTTTCTTTCCAATTCATCAGTTTTCTTCCAGATACGTAAGTTATTTAGGGTAATTTTCACATTTATGGTATTCATCTTAATAGAATAGAGTATTTTAGGTCTATGCAGGCCTTCATGGTTTTGTTGTAAGCTCAAAAAAAATCATCTACTTTTTATTTTTCACTTCTCTATGTAACGCGGATTGTGGAGTTACATGTCTGGAAAATTGGCAACAAGATAGCAGATGTTCTTTAATATAGGTTGCTCTTTCTTTGTTCTTTTTCAAATTTCCATTCTGTTCCGTTTTAGCTGAGAAATTGATAAATTTTATTTGGTTCATTATTGTACTTTTGCTTCTAAATATATTAACACATCTCTAGATACCGAGTTACAATTTGTATATTATTATTTGATATTGCTGGTTGTTTGAGTAATTGTGCAAGTATTTCTTTCCTTTCTTTAAATTAGGATGATTTAGCTCTCTTATCTATTTTAGGCAAATAGTCAAAGGATGGTTTTTTTTTAACTTAAAGTTCTCCTCAAGGGAACACCTGCTTCATTAAGCCACAAGGTTAAAATATTACACAATTAACAAAACAACATCCAACAAGCAAAGTAGTATCCAAAACATAGCAACAAAAAATGAAAATAGACGATCTCCCCCAGAGAAACCAACCCTAAATCCCAAAATAGAGCTTAGAGGAGAAGAGGTCAGCTCCAGTTGTCTAATCCGATTTGCTTGTAATATGTCTATCCCTCAAGTTTCCAAATCTCTGAACTTCCCAGTCATGTTAGGGGTTAAATTAAACCTGTCCACAATTGAAAGAGATGTAAATCATTAAAAACTATACCTAAAGAGGAGTTGCCTATACTATCTTGATGGTCGTAGCGAAGAAGCTTATCGAGAAAATCTATTGCATTAAAATTAAGAGCATTAAGAATCAAGAAGGTCAGCCATGTGTAGCCATGTGCTAGACACCTAGACCTCTCAAAATTAAGAGCATTAAGAATCAAGGAGGTTAGCCATGTGTAGCTATTAGTCTCTAATCTCTATTATATATCATGCCATTATTCCTGGCTTCCTTTCAATTGGATTTTACAAGCTTTACTTTTACCAATTGTAATTGATGATTACGTTTCTTTATTATAATAATAATTATTTTTTTGCTATTTTTATGAATACGATAATATACCTTTGCATGCATATGAGAAAAGTATTGTGTGATATATATGTATGTAAGAAGTACCGTTCTAATTACTGTTCAAATAGTTCCACAGAGATAGCTTCTACATTGTCTTCTCACCAGACTCACACCAATTGAATACCTCACATAAATGGTTTTTACATCTCTGTTTCTCTCTTGCTTAACCAAATTAAAATTAGAACTTTTCTTTGTATCCAACTATAGATAAAATGGGACTTTTTACTGTTATTTTGTCGAAGTATGAAAGATATGGGGTAGATATTTAATCAGTTTTGACCTAAAATTTTGGATTATAGAGATTATCATCTTTACCAGGAGAGGTAATTAGAAACGCGTAGCTTGATAATTTGTTCTGTGTTAGTAGATAACCTGAAAATAAGAATTGCAATGCAAACTTACAATACAAAGTGAGTATCGGTAATAAATGCAGTATTTGACGTGCAGGTTATGATTTTTTTTTAACTTATCCCAATTCTTTTAAACCTAATTATTCAGTGAACTTTCTTTAATGTAGACAACACAAGGATTAATCCCAGTTTTTTTCTGAGTAATTTGTTCCGGCGGAGCCGGAATGGGTCCATCTAGTTCACCTTAATACGGCAATTTCTGGTACTTCAGATGGCATGCGTAACAGCTGATGTAGATCTTTAGAAAAGAAAGAAACATTTTAGTCTGCAGAAAAACAAAGGTTGCTCAATTAGACAATTAGACAATAAGTCTGCAGAACAAAACAAATGTAAGACAAACAAAAACGAGTGAATGAAAGGAGCATTAATCAAGTTGCTCAAGTCCAGAAAAATCACTGGCAGTCTGGCACGCTCTTAATGAAATGAGCATTTAAAGTTGGGCCCTCTGAAGTCGAGCACAAAACCTATTCACCAGGCTGCAGTAATGAACCCAATTCCTTATTTGAAACTTCAGCAATCAGCATTGTACAAGGTACAACATAAATGGATCATAAAGGCTTGTTGGACCAGATTGCAAGGCCTATAGTTTATCAGAAACTTAAAGGTTATTTAATCTGGTACATCAAAATTTTATTGATAGAACATACTCAGTAGTCAGTACTACACTGTGCGGTCACGCAGAGTAAACTAGCAAGAGCAAACTGAAGTTAATGCAATATAATGCTTGAGAACGAAAAGGTAAATAATATGCAGTCTCACAAAAGGGCAGCACCCGTTTAATTTTCACATTCACGTTGATACCAAGATATTCATAAAGAATGTCTTCAAATTGAAAAAAAAAAACCTATAATTATTAGCCACGGCAGTTATTGACAAAAAAAAAATAGTATATATTTCAGTATTGCTATTCTTAAATTAAAAAATAGTGAAATTTGGTGGGATGAGAAAAACATCAAGGATAACTTCTATCTGTTTATTCACCAAATGAGATTCTAATTCTCTATTAGTTCATGGCTGCAGTTACTTTTGTCATGACAGCAAATGTGCCATTATCTACATGAGCCATTCAAATAATCATATATGAAATTGCACTTTCGCCTTTCAGGGGAGTGCCCTTCAATAATTATGTATGCATTGTAATATGGTTCAATCAATAATGGAACATCTGCAGGCTGCAGCCGAGATGCAGGGGGTGCTTTAACAACTTCTCAGGAATCGGTTACTAATTTGTCCATGAAAAACAAGATTATCCCAATATCCAAAATAAATTAGTAATGGTATCAGCGCTTAGCTTATAATCTGCCTTTACATCTGTTGCCTTGATCTGCTTTCCTGTAATCCTTATGAAAGTAAGTTTCTGGAATAAGCCTCACATTAGAAATCTCAGACCTCAATTTATCAATAAGATGTGTTTTTCTTGCATCATAAATACCCTCAAAAAGCTCATCCAACAGAGCATTGCTAGGAGAAAAACATCTCTCTAACATCTCCTTCAGCACCTCCACTGCCCCTTCATAGTCTCCATTCTTACAAAAGGTAGAAATTAGAATTTCAGAGATTTCAACTCTTGGTTCAAACCCGTTTTTTTTCATGGCTTTGAAAATTTGGTAAGCTCGCTCAGAATTCTTCCTCTGACACTGCCCAATGACAAGTGCTGCATAAGTGGAACCGTTTGGCTTGAGGTTACCTGCATCAAGCTCCTTCACAAGGGAAGCCGCCTTTTTGGTCTTTCCTTCATTACAGAAGCCCAGTATCAGTGAATTGTATGTTACTATATCAACCTCCACCCCCTTTTCCACCATCTCCTCAAAAAGCCTAAAAGCCATCTCACTGTTGTTTGCTTTGCAATACCCACTAATCAAAATATTGTAGGTTACTGTGGATGGAGTCACCATGGATACATTCATCTCATTCAAAATTTTGTTCGCCTCATGCAACCGACCCTCACTACAGAATCCGTTAATTAGAGTGTTGTAAGTCACCACATTTGGGTCCAGCCCTTTTCCCTTCATAGATTTCAGAAGCCTGGCTGCAGCACTCAACTGCCCATTCTTGCAATGTGCATCAATTAAAATGTTAAATGAAATCACAGTAGGACTAAATCCAAGTGTTTCCATCTTTCCAAACAAATCCATGGCCTTCTCCAGCTTTCCCAAATTGCAATAAGCCGTCATAACCATATTAAGGGTATACACATTAGCTGAAATTCTAGCCTGTCGCATCTCCTTGTAGAAAGAAAGCACAATATCAGTACGACCCATGCTCAGCAATGAGCTCAGGAACGCATTGCAAGAACGAATATTAGGAAGAAACCCATAATCTTTCATCAAAAGGAATACATCCGTGGCAGCTCTGAACTTCTTCTGGCGCGCATAGGCAGAGAACAAAAGATCAAACACCTGAGGGGTGGAACAGCAGACGCGGTAAGTATGGAGCAAGGAGTGGAACAGATCAAAGCAGGAGATTGCGGAGGTGGGGAAGAGAGAGGAGGAGAGGAGAGAGTGGGCCGATTTGAGCCGGCGGGACTGGGAGAGGGTGTGGAGGAGGACGGAGAGAGCGGGGAGGGAGATAGAGGAAGGGTGGTGGAGGTGGGCCCAGTTGTAGAAAGAGAGGGAGAGGGTGGGGTCGGGGCGGAGGAGGAGGAAGAGGTGGAGGAGACGGAAGGGGGTGAGGGAGGGAGCGAGTGGGAGGAGCTGAGGCCAGCAGGAATTGATCAGATGGCTGTGGAATACGGTGATGAAGTCGAGGTCTTGGCCCCGCGGTGAAGGGATTGTGCGGTGAGGAACGGGGAGTGAGGCTGGAATTGAGGAGGTGGAGGGAGAGGAAGAGGTGGAGAGGCGGCGGATCGGAGGGAACCTGGGTTTCATGTGTCCGGTTAACAGTCTGCTATGTTCATTTTTGCTGGGGTTTTGTGATTTTCCCCACGGTGCTGTCTCTGTCTCAGCCCCCCCAACTTGGGGGACTTCGCATCCTCTGCATGGCCATCCAGTGAATGGTTTCGATCTCAGCCGTCTGATTTAATCTCAATGGCTATAGATGCCCCGTGCATGATACCATGATTGATAGGCCCGAAAAACTCTAACCGTTGAGATTAAATCAGACGGCTCGGATCGAAAGACGTCCACTGGATGGTTGTATTCAACCATCCAGAGGATACCCTCTCGAACTTGGGGGACTGGAAGACTGGACGACTGCTCGGACAAGTGGGGTTTTCAAAAACTTAAACATGTGATGTGAATATCAATTGGGCTGATGTTATTACTCAAATGGACCTAGACCCCAAACATCAGGGATCGAAATCCTCAACCGTCGTTAAAACGACAGTAGAGTGCTGTCAAGGTGATATTTTTATCAATATTTAAAATTTTTAAAATTTAAATGCTCAATCTACGAGGCATGTATTTTTATGTAAGTTTTATAAATTTTGGAGTTGATTTGATACTAGATCGAGTGGTTAACAAATGAACGAATCTAGTTAACTATCTTTGATTAATTTTAATACGTTTATAGTTTGGATATTAATTCGAGTACCAAATCAACTCCGAATTTTATAAAACTTATATGAAAATGCATCGCCCATAAAATTTAACAAAATCAATAATTTGAATTAAACATTAAAATTTTAAAAGTTTTAAATATTAATTAAACTATCCATGGGCAAACGACAAGAGGATTTCGATCCAAACATCAGTTACTGTGTAAAACAATCGACATGTTGTTGTCCATCAAACATTGCATCTTTACCATGCTTACTTGTGATGACTTTCTTTATCGACTAACAACTTGCAAGTTAGTATCTGATAAACACGATAAAAGTGATTACGCATGTCGTAAATTCGTAATCGAGGCAAGAAAATCCTTTCGACTCAGTTTATTCATAATGGCTCCGTTTGGATGGTTAAAGAATAAGGAAGGAATAAAGAACTAGGGAAGAAAATATTGGGAAGTGTGTAATTTTGGAAAAAGTGGGAAGATGTTATTCCGGAAATAAGAAATGTTGTTTGGATGGTGTGTTAGGAATAAGCAAATTGATATTAATTTAAATAAATTATTAAAAAGTATTATTTCAATATTAAATAAAGTACTAATTAAAGAGCACATAAAATTTCATTTAGTTATTAGTATTTAGCTAATTTTGTTGAAATTATGTATATATTATTGTAGGAAGATGTTATTCCTAGGAACAAAATATTCTTCTTCTTATTCCTAACTTGTTTGGATGCCTAGAAAGAAAATATTCCTAAGAAGAAGCTATTCTTCCAATTCTTTTCCCATCCAAACGGAGCCAATAAGAATATGAATATGTGATATCTTAAGTGACTACATGAGTTTATTGTAGACTTCATTAAATCTCTTCGCCCATTTTTTCCCAATGAATTCTCGAGTTACCTACAGAAATGAGATATTAGAAATTTTCAAAGAGAAAAAGGCTCAACTTTATTGTTCACTTGGGTATCTTTCATGTCGATTAAGTGCCACCATGGATCTCTGGACTTCAAGACAGAATAAGAGCTATATGTGTATAACCGTGCATTTTATTGATGATAATTGGACTGTACAAAAAAGATTTCTAAGGCTCCGTTTAGATTGCTTAGGAATAAGAGGAATAGTCTATTCCTAGACGGAAAGTATTGGAAAGTGTGCAACTTTATGAAGAGTTTGGATTGCTTATTATAAATTTACACTTAGAAAGAAACTATTCCTCCTATTCCCATACGATCCAAACGGGACCTAAGGTTCTTGCATTCAGATGGGAGACATACAAGGCTAAATTTGTGTGAGAAGGTAATGAAGAACTTGTTTGATTGGAATATTAATGGCAAAATGTTCTCTTTCACCTTAAACAATGACAGTGCTAATGGTTTGTGTGTGGCCAACATGATCAGTCGGTTAAATGACAATCAAGCTCTTTATTCTAGTGGCAAGTTTTTTTCATGTGAGATGTGCAGCTCATATCATTAATCTAGTTGTGCAAGTTGGGATAAATTCAATAAAGCAAAGCATTGAGGGTGTAAGAGGAGCTATTAACAAGACTAAGAACTCTCCATTACTGGAGGAGTTTAGGAAAAGCGCAACTGAGAGTAATCTAGATTCCTCTAAAAGATTATCTTTTGATGTTAGTACACGGTGGAATTCAACTTATTTGATGCTAAGGGATGCTCTGTATTTCAGAAAAGCATTTAAAAAAATGCATTATATTGATTCTTCAAGGTTTGCTAATTTGCAAAAAGATGAGATGTGGGATGAAGTAAATGCATTATGCAAATGTTTGCGTATTTTTCACTTGATTACTAAATTATTTTCAGGTACATCATATCCTACCTCAGACTTATTTTTCATAAAGTTTAGTGAAATTAAGTTAAAAGTTGAAAATTGGTCTAAGGATAGAAGTGTATCGATTGCCAATATGACTCTTGCAATGAAGATAAAATTTGCCCAAGACTGGAAGAAATCGATCATGATATTGGCAAAAGATTATTTTCTAGACCCTCGGTATAAAATGGGTCTGATTGAGTATTATTATCCCATATTTTATGAGGGTGGAGGGAGCGGAGGGATTGAGGAGTTTAAGAATATTTTAAGAGAGTTGCATAAAGAGTATGCATTGAAGTTTGAAAATAGTGATAATGGGAGATAAGTTACTGGAGGCAGAGGTACTACTGTTGGTGATAGTTTGGCTAATGGCGATGAAGATGATGAGGATGAGGAAGTTAGGTTCCATCAATATATGTCGCAAATGAGTCAGCCTACATCTCAAAAATCTGATTTAGATCATTATATAGAGAGGCATACCATATCTCAGATTCAAGGTCAAGAATTTGATATACTTTCTTGGTGAAAACAGAAGGTCGAGATTATCCTATTTTAAGGAGAATTGCTCGTGATGTGTTGGCCATACCCGTTACAACTATTGCATCAGAATCGGCTTTTAGTACAGGTGGTTGGGTAATTTGGCCACACCGAAGTAAATTGGATCTAGAGATTGTTGAAGCATTAATTTGCACACAAGATTGGGTTAGATCAGAGAAAAAATTAGGTGATGTTTTATTTAACAAGTCTTTCTTTTTTATATTTGATTTCTTAAGAACTTACATTTGACATTTTCTTGATTTTAGATTACGTGCCAACACTATTGGATGTTGTTGAAGAATTTGATGGGATTTCTGTTGAGTTAATGTGTACAAGATGGTTTAACTCTAATGCTATAGAAGACTTCTTATTTGCTGACTTAGACTTTATTAGATGTGATGATAATTATTTTGGAAATATGACGAATATGATTCATTTTTTGGAATAGCATCATAATTGAAATATAATTATAGCTATTTTAGTTATATAGCATCATAATTGACTATTATTTTGTTTAAGGTAATATGATATGATTTGACATTAAACTTGTAATTTTAAATAGTCTCTTATTTGCTTTCACTTTTAGCCTTTTATTTCCCTCTTGTTTAGAACTTATATATTTATGTGTTGAAAGTTGGAACCTAATAAATAAAAAAGATTAAAATACAATTCGTATCCGACAAAATATATTCGTATTCGACTCTGTATCCGATAATATTCGAACCATATCCGTATCAGTTTAATATCTGACCCGTATTCGTATCCGTGTCAAAAAAATATGGATGCGAATATGGAAAGACTGCGCTCTGTTTTCATCCCTAACTATGATGCATATGCCTTTCTATGAAACATGACTTTTTTTTCGTCGGTATTTTTACAAATTAATAAATCTAATTAATCCAATCTAATTTATATATTGAAATCTCCTAGCAAACTATATTTTACAAATTTTTTGAAATTTTATTACTATTTTTTTCGAATTTCTTACGGTTGCTATTTTTTGAAACAAACTACTATTTAGACATAAAAAAATGAGCCATTTTTAAAAAAATTAAAAAATAGTAATAAAATATAAAACTGTAAAATTTAATTTTCATGGAGATTTCAATATGTAGATTAGATTGATTAAATTAGAATTATAAATTAACAAAAATATCCAGAAAAAATTGGCCGATGCATAGAAAGACATATGCGCACTATAAACAACCTCATTGTTACCAAACTAAAGAATTGTTAACAACACAATTTTAAGGTTTCATTAACGTAGGCGCTGAAAGCAATTAAATACGTTATTTTTTTTTGGAAATTTACTAGCTAGTAATTATTAATTAAAATACAATAACGAAGCTAGTGTCATAACTATTTTCTCTGTATGGCTCCGTTTGGATGCGTTGAGAATAAGGTAGGAAGAAGGAAGAAGGGAAGAAATTTATTGGAAAAAAGTAAATTTATTGGGAAGTGTGTAACTTTTGTGAAGAGTTTGGATGATTCGAAATAAATTTATTGGTAAAAAATGATTATTCCTTATTCCTTATTCCGGAAAGAAGCCATCCAAACGGAGCATATAATAATATGTAAGAGCCCAGAAAATGCATGTCGAATATGCATAGGCCGAAAGAGAGAGAAATTACCCAAGGGCTGTTCCAAAATAAAGAAAAGGAGATGGAATAAATTTAAGATGACATAAAAATGACAATATGTAGGGAGATAGTTTCCTTTTTATTTTTTTTTAGGATTAAATGTTTTTCTTTTGGTTCTGTTTGGATTCCATTTGAAAATAAGAAAAGAAGGGAATAATTTATTATAAACAATTCAAACTTTTCACAAAGTTACACACTTTTCAATATTTCTGTTTTGGCTCCGTTTGGATAAGGTGTGGGAAGAAGAGAAGAAGAGAAGAAGTGAGAAGAAGTATTGGAAAGTGTGTAACTTTGTGAAGAATTTGAATTGTTTATAATAAATTTATTCTCTTATTTCTTTTTTCCTTCTTTTCAAATGGAATCCAAACGGAGTTTTTAATAGAAAGGCCACTCCGACAAGGATTTCTTTCTACATGGCAGATCAAAATAACATTCTTCGTGTGATCGTGTCATGTGCGTTTATTCAACGCTTTGTTGGAATACAAAAAACAAAAAAAAAATAAGGAAAAAATAAATGAACAAAACACATTGTAATCCAATAGCCTTTGTGGTGGTATACGTCATCCAAAAACTTTTTCCGAATACATTCCTAATACATAATTTTATTTAAAAGTTAACAGTAATATTTGCCTATGAAAAATAATAGGTAATGTTAAATTTAGGATCCGAAGCCGAAGGCATATATTTTGAAAATTTTACGACAAAGACACGTCACACATGCTATCATGATATAGACAGACATAATATCGTAATTTATTATAAGTATGGAATAAAAATAAAAATATTCGAGCGCAAAAGCTCTCTTGAGTCTTGACAAGTTTTTTATTATTTCCCAGGAACCCAGCGGGTTCCAGCGGCACTCTGTCCAAAAGTCTCTTTCTTTTTTCTCTTTCAAGAGAGAATCAGAACTCAGAAGCGAAATCGTGGAAATGGGGAGAGATGATGTGAAGAGAAGGGTTGCGTTCGTGTCGATCGATGGTATAGGCGATGTTTCAATCCCCAAATTCGGATACAGAACCCCTCTCCAAGTGGCAAAACCCCCCAATTTGGATGCCATTGCATCTTCTGGGGTTAACGGGTTGATGGATCCAGTCGAACCCGGATTGGCTTGTGGAAGCGACACTGCGCACCTCTTTTTTAGCGAAACATTTGGTGAAATAATTCGTGTGTTGATTTGAAGTTAGTGATTTTAGTTAGATAATATATTTGCTTGGTGAGGTGAGAAGAGATCATTTGAAGTTTGAAATTTGGCAAGTCATTGTGAAAGACTTAGTTTAAAGAGGGTGTTTCTTCTAATTAACTGTTAATATTTCTGCTATATTGTTTGATTAAACCTAAAAGTAACTTATTTCTTCTTTGCAACATACTGGTATTCTCCTGTCAGTCTTCCTTATGCTTTGAATTATCATAATGTGACTTACTGGTATTCTACCATCAGTCAAATTTTGCAACATTGGATGAGAATACGGGGATAGTGGTTAGTAGGAGGGCTGATCGGCACTTTGAGGTGGAAGGCCCCATTCTCTGTGCTGCTTTGGATGGCTTGAAGCTACCTTCCTTCCCTGATTATGAAGTAAGAGTCAGGTACATCTCTGTGTAGGATATGATTTCTAGTGGTAGGGGCTTTACCAAGAGAAAAAGTTATAAAGGTTATTTTATTTTTTTATGTACTAATTTGTTGTCTGCTACACCATCTTGCATGCAACATTAATATCTAAATACATGTGGATTAATTTTGTTTTATAAATATAGGTTGGCCCATATGGGGTATGATTGTATCTTTTAAATGAAAATACACCTATTCCATTGGACACATGCCATGATTCCAATGATGATCAATCAACTCTAGCTTGCATTATACATGTGAAATACTGTGTCCATTAATAATATTACTGTTTCTTCTAATGTATATTGATGCACCTTCACTGGAGTTTAAATTATAGCACTTCTTGTGATAAAATTTCAGGTATGCCACTGAGCACAAATGTGGAGTGGTTGTAAAGGGGCCAAAATTGAGTGGAAATATATCAGGTACAGATCCATTAAAGGACAATTGCTTACTGCTGAAAGCCCAACCACTGGATGATTCATTTGAGGCTAAAAATACTGCTGAGGTGGTAAATGAATTATCAAAGGAGATAACCAAAATATTGAAATCGCATCCTATAAATAAGAAAAGAGAAGAGGAAGGGAAAAATATTGCCAATGTGGTGCTACTACGAGGTTGTGGTATTAGGATTGAGGTTGGCTTTTTTAAATTTTATTTCCTAGAGTCCCTTTTCCTAAACCCGAAATGCCCTATTAAATATCTTCCAATGTTTTCAGAGGTGACCAAAGTACCCGCTATTTGGTTTTGTTTATACATAACTTAATAAAACATGAGCGGTGTAGTTTTGTTAGTTTCAGAAAAGGAAATGGAAGCAATGTAGGGCTAGTAAAAATATATATATTTTGTTTAAATTACTCCAAAGTTTAATGAGAGAGATATCTGTTTTGCATTGGTATCTTCTTAATTAACGAAAAAAGAATGAAATTTGAGGAATTGGAAATGCAGCTGGAAAAACAATATCAGTTGGAAATATGTATGATTTGCAAAGGAATTCATGAAAACAGAGGAATTAGAAATGATGGGACTTTGGAAGAATGAATACTTTTTTCTTTTATTTTTAAATTTCACAATTTATCTAAACTAAAACAATACATCAACGAATCAGGTTCCTTCCTTTGGGAAAAACCATGGTTTGGCCCCCTGCATGGTGGCTCCCACAAAGATCATAGCTGGGCTGGGTCTCTCTCTGGGCATAGACATTCTTGAAGCACCTGGGGCGACTGGAGATTACCGTACACTTCTGACTTCCAAGGCCAAATCAATCGCAAGTGCACTTACAGCTCCTTCGCAACCACCACCGAGAGTTTTTGTACCTGGAGAGGAGGAATTCAAGCCGGGACGGGTGGAAGGATATGACTTTGGTTTTCTCCACATAAAGGTACTGAATATATTATATTAATTAACTTTGGTTAACTAATGGTAAGAAAAAATTTGTAATGTTAAGTGGAAGGTCTCTCAAAAGAAATGGAGACTGGTTATGATGGAAATCATTGTTTTAAACAGATTTCATTCTTTTTCATTTAATATTTTTGAAGGTAAGGCAGTACCGATTCTAGTGTGGATGTGGTGTATTAGTTCCAGGGAACGTTCCCCGTAATTTGTCTCAGCTTGAATTTATTGATAGATTTACATCTCTTGGCAAAGCACCCATAGATGCATACTCTTTGCTTCAATTTTTTATCCTCCAACTGCAGGTCACGATAAAATGAACAATTATTTTTTTAATTTATTTATTTTTGGTTTCCTAAAAATGGCATTGGTCTCCCCCTATCTAATAAGCATTCATTAATTTTAAAACTGGAACTTTTAAGCATATTTGGGGTTTGGTGGATTGGATGGATTTGGATCTCAAAATTCGAGATTTGGAACTGAAGTACTGGAGAAATGGTGGTTTGCAAAGAACCATTGTCCATCTCAGCATTAATTATGGGAATAAATCAAAGCTAGATTATGTATCACCGTTGAAATTTAATGTCATATGAATAAAAAGTAGGTTGTCCTGTCATACGTTGATCCAATGTAAAGGGTAACAGTTAAAGTACTTCTTTTATCTTTTGCAGGTGGTATTTGAGATTTCAATAATTGACTCAAAGTTATAGTTAGGACTTGGTTGTAGTTTTCTTAGTACAAACATCAACTTTTTGCAAGCACAGAAAAGACATGGGCTATATGCAATTTATGGATACATTAAACTTATTCTGTAAATTTCTTATCCTTTGGAATTACAGTACAGGCAAATAATGAATGGTATGATATAGTATTTATTGCTTATATTAACTGTCTTTGTTCTTCCATTTAAAGGCAATTGATGATGCGGGTCATGACAAGGCAACAATACTCAAAGTACGTGGTCTGGAAGCTGTTGACCAAGCTGTTGGTCAACTCGCAAAGCTTCTCTGGCAAGCAGAAGCTTCTGGAAGCTTTCAATACTACCTTTGTGTAACTGGAGACCACTCCACTCCAGTAGAATATGGAGACCACAGCTTTGAACCGGTACCTTTTGCCTTGTGCCGATTAGGAGACTTTGTCGGTGCAATTGGAGAGGAAAATTTGGATGTTGTCTCACTTGAGGATTTCCCACTTCCTTCGGTTGCAGCTGGTGTGCAGATAACTGAGGTGAAGTTCAGTCCTGGTACTTTAGTATCGTATTTTGGTGATTCAGTGAGTGAGTTTAATGAAATTGCTGCTGCCAGGGGATGTCTTGGGAGGTTTCCGGGTAGTGAGATGATGGGAGTGATAAAGAAATATATGAAAACGAAATATGAGTGAGTTAATTTTGTAATTACAAGCGGTATCATTTTAACTTACAAGTGAATAATTAGAGAAGAGAGGTTCTTTTGTAAGGAAATTTGATTGCTACCATCGGCAGAATAATCATCCACGCCATCGCTCGCTGAGCAACGCCAACGCTCTCTCTCTTGACCTGTGCTCACTCAGCGCGTAATTTTTGTTCATTTTGTTGTTATAAGTGTTCACTTTATTAGATAAAAATGTTCACATTTTATTATAATTGTTCAGTATGTTTGTTTTGTATTTTTTTTATATCCAAATGTTCAGTTTAATAAGTACAATTGTTCTGTTATTTATATATAAATGTTCAGTTAGTTGCAACAGCAAATATAAATGTTATAAGAAAAAATGCTATTATTAAACCAAGCAAAAGGGTCGCCAACTGGATAAAAAACACATGAAAAAATTAAAAGGGATCATGAACCGATTCGGTTCAAATTATATTTTTTTTTCGACTCTATTCCTGCCCCCTGGCGCACCTCTCTCACCCACACGCAACTCTGACCCTGGCGCGACTCTACCTATTAGTTGACGCATTTAACTAAACACTTTTGATTATTAAATTGAACACTTCTTATTATTAAATTGAACATTTTTAACATACAGCAGCGATGGCGCGGATGACCTAGTGCTTTTTTTGAAAAACTTGAACATGTGATTATGTTATATTGTTATATGTGAATATCAATTCGGCTGATATTTTTACTCAAATGGGCCCAGACCCAAACATCATTTACTGTGTAAAACACTCGACAAGTCGACAACTCGACATGTTGTCCATCAAACATTGCATATTTGCATCTTTACCATGCTTTCTTGTGAATTGTGATGACTATTTATTTACTGACCTAATAATTTTACTTAGTGTCTGACAAATATGATAAAAGTGATTATACGCGTCGTAATCGAGGCAAGAAACTTAATCCTTTCGACTCAATTTATTGACAATGAGAATGTGATATCCTAAATGACTACTGCTATATCTAGAAAATCAATTTTTAATCTCATGAAGCAAACTGAATTTAATGAGTTTGTTAAAAGGTCCTTGTGATATTTCATCATTTTCAAATTAACTGATATAAGGATGTCTTTTTGTTTATTAGACGCAATTTACAAAGCACGACTTTATCAATTTATCTAGATAACTTTTGGCAGCATATATATATATATAGTTTTGCTACGGTGAGTCGCGATTCACAAGAGGGTCTGTGAGTCGGGCTCAAAACTCCTGAATTTTGATCGAAACGACCGATCTAAACCGTTCAATACGATCTCCCCATCGCTAAAATGCTATGTGCATAGCACGAATGACCTTCGTGCTACGAATTCGTTCTTGCATTTTATATTTCAAACAATCGATCCAAACCGTTAATTATCTCTACATATTGAAATCTTATTAGAAACCAAAATTTACATATTTTTTAATTTTTTTACTATTTTTCTCATATTTTTGAAAACAACTGTTATTCAAGGGTCCAGAATTTATTAGATTAAGTATTTTCAAAAATATGACAAAAATATAAAATTTGGTTTCTAATGAGATTTCAATATGAAGAAGATAATGAATGATTTGGATCGGTTGTTTGAAACATGAAATTCAAGAACGAATTCGTAGCAAGAAGACCAACCCTGCTATGCATAGCATTTTAGCAATCCTCTCTCTCTCTATATATATATATATAGAGAAAGCTTTCAATCAAAGCGCTTTGACCGGAGTCCCGATTAAACCCCGTCAGATTTCAATATTGAAAGTTCAAATGACCGATCCAAACCGTCAAATATGATCTCCATATTGAAATCTCCTTGCCGACTAATTTTTTAATTTTTTTGAAATTTTTAAGTATTTTTTTCGGATTTTAGAAAATTGTTAATCTAATTTATTCTGAACCCTACAAAAACTGCTGTTTTTAAAAATCTGAAAAAAAATACTTAAAAATTTCAAAAAAATGAAAAAATTAGTCGGCAAGGAGATTTCAATATGGAGATCATATTTGACGGTTTGGATCGGTCATTTGCACTTTCAATATTGAGATCTGACGGGGTTTAATCGGGACTCCGGTCAAAGCGCTTTGATTGAATCCTTCCTCTATATATATATATATATAAAGTCTTGATTACTGAGATCATTAATTCATTAACAAAGTCTGGATGGTTTCTAACTAATTTCCCAACAAGTTGGCACGTGGTTCATGACCAATTTATGTAAAAATATCTTGATGAAACTGATTCTAGAAAAAATAATAATAATTTGATGTAAAAAATCGTCTAAAAAAATCAAACCAACTTAAGAAAAACCCATACTTGGCACCAAAATTTTCCTTGGGAAGTCTATTTTCAAACAAAAATAGTTCCATACTCAAACTCGAAACGAAATGAAATATTTGTTGTAATTTAAACATCTCATCAGAAAAAAAAATATTTGTTAAAACTTAATACATTTCAATAAAAAAATTAAACAAAATAGTTAAATATGTGAGGTTAATTAATTTCAATTTAAAAAAAAACAATACTTTGAAAATCACGAGTGAGGTTAGGTTTACTCTTCGAAAGTAATTAACCTCACTCGTGAGTTTTCAAAGTTAAAATAAAATATGAAATATAATTTTATTTAAAAAAATCGAAATTAATTAACATCACTCGCGAGTTAAATTATATTTTATTTTAATTTACGTTAATAGTTAATATTAAACTCTTTTTGACATGGCAGGCGCAGCATAAACTGAAATATTTTATAGACAAATATTTTGTCAGTGTGTTGTAGTCGGAATGTGGCGTTCAATACAGAATATTAATATGATTTGTCGTGTTTTATAGGGACTAGATAGATATGTTGCTGAACTTATTTTTACGAAAAACCATAACATATATTATTGCTTCGTCTAGCGATTGATATCCAATCGCATATCAAATCGATCGAACGACACAAACATACATATACACGTTAACTGTAGCATGTAATTTCTATTGGATCCGTGAGTTTATAATTAAGGAGTAGAGATTAAGTTCAAGTATCTTTTGCACAAAATAGAAATTTTTCCTCAAGGATAATAAGTCATGCCTACACTAAACGTACGCTTAATTATCGGGACTGATAAGGATCATTTTCAATATTTTCTCATTCCCATCATCTCCTAAGATTCATTAATGAAGATAATACTTCATTAGTGAGAATCATCCCCTCTCTGAAAATCATCCCCTCCTAAAAAACGCGTGAATATATTTTTATATGGGAATCATCCCCTCCCTGGATGTAACTTGGTTCGGAGCAATTGGAGAGTTAATCAGTACGAGGCATATCTTCCGTTCATTTCAGATCTAGTCTCTGGATCCAACTTGGTTCGGAGCAACTTGGGCATATTCGCGAGTCGCTATTCGCTAGTAGAAAATGAAAAGAAAAATGTGAAAATAGCAAATAATATTTTATTAGAAACGTTTTTGTATAGAGGTGTTTATACTTCTAGCACTTAACTTGATTACCTCTACTTAAAAGTTCTATTTAATAAAAACATAACTGTTCTACTTAAAAACACAATTGTTTTATTTCAAAACATAACTGTTCTACTTAAAAACATAATTGTTCTACTTAAAAACAGAATTATTCTAGTTAAAAATATAATTATTTTACTTAAAAACATAACTGTTCTACTTCAAAACATAAATGTTCTACTTAAAAACATAACTGTTCTACTTAAAATATATAAATGTTCTACTTAATGGCAGTTAAGTACTTTGCTCCACTATTCATCTTTATTGAATTTGTATATTTTATTATTACATGTATAATATGATATGCATCCTCACCTCTCAGCTTTTGACGCAGAAGAATTTTTTTATTTTAATAATAAATGGTTGGGAGTAGTTACCTCTACAGTTCAGAATTTCGAATTGAATTATATGCTAGGAGTAGATATGAGATGAAGGGATGACGCTGGATTTGCGATTCTTTTTATCTCATTCTCTCATTCCTGCACTTTCTATTAATAAAGGTGTTAGATAATTAATGATAATATTGAGGATGATGGGATGATGGAATCTGTAGGATGATGGTAAGTAATTCTCCTTAATTATTATTATATTTTTTTCGCGCTATGATGCTCGAATTGTAATATATATGGATAGATGTAAATCTGAGGATTTTATATTTGTGCGGTTGGGGTGAACAAAATAATATTTTATAGATCGTAATCAGGATACGTCAACCATTAGTAATAAATTTGTTGTTTGATACTTTGATTTAAAAAGGATAGTCGTGCAATCATCAGCGCTTATTGTTTACTTTTAAGTTTTGACCATACTTCCATTAAGTTGCTTCTTGGCTATCCTGCATACCTCAAGTTCAAGAAACATAATATCCGGGAATATTCCGACTGAAACGAACGCTTCTATAAGCAAGAGTTGTTTTCTTGTGGAAGAGGCACAACAAATGTCAACGTCTGCGATGTTACGAACTTATCACCAGTATTGGTGTGGCAATTATTGGATTTTGGTGTATATTTAATTCACGCATACCCAGATCATAGGTGATAAGGTGACGACCAACTCCATATTCGAATGGAACACTCCAATTGGTTCATTAGACTATTGAAGATTATTTTTGCAACGAGGGAAAACATCATTCTCCAAGCTTGTCGGCCGAAAATTTACGATATGATTTTCTTTCTTTTGGGAAATTATATATAATTTAATTGTGGATGAACACTTCGCTAGTGAATATTAAAAAACAAAAAAGCACTTCTCAAGTGAGGTTAATTATTTCGATTTTTTTCAAAAATATCTAAAACTGAGCTATAATATAATTATCGGAAACAAAAAAAAAATTAAAATGTTAAATTAATCACCACAGTTCTTTAATAAAATTTTCGAAACCTGAGTACCTGACTTTGGTAGCCATCACATATATCGTACAAGCCGAACTGCCATTATCCTTGAGATCTTAACCAATTATGCCAAATGTGTTTTTTTAACTAAAAGTCCACTTTTTTCTCTTGGAACCAAAGAAAGCTTAAATTACTATTCCTGTATTCCATCAGAAGCAATTAAACCATGAGATGTTATCCTCGGAGAATTGAATCGGTAATAGGATAGTAGAAGTTAAGACGGAACTGAGTAACGGTAACCGACATGGGCTTGACTGCTTGAGGCAGGTCCACATATGCTAGGCAGCCAGGTAGGCTGCTATAGGGCTGTCAACGGTGGATTCGTCCACGTGTTTCCGTGGCAGTTCCGTTGGAACAGAACGGTTAACGGTATGATTTTTTATTTCGTTTTCGAAACGGAACGATTTCGGCATTCGTGTGTGTGGTAAATAGTTGAATTTTAACCGTTCCATCCTCTTCCGTCCGAACGGAACGAATAACGAAACGGTCGATATGTTTCGTTACCGAAACGGAACGGTCCATTCCGTTTCCGTCTGACACGTTTGACAGGCCTAGGCTGCTATAAGAATAAAGTTGTGAAATCTAAATATTGGACCCAGACGCTTTCGGCAAAATAGACGCCACTTATTTATTTGTTCTTCTTTCGTTTTTATTAAAAGTTCAAATTTTAAAGAGCATAAACAAGATACCAATCTTTTCAACGTCCCCAGAAAAGTGGGAATACGAAACTTTGCAATCTGCGCAGTCCCGAGTTTCTAATTCTATTATGTAATTCCTAACACCGTCGATTCCTGAACTCCAATTGCCTCCTTGGCTCTAACCTGTGCCTAAGGCCAAAATCCAAACAAAGGGAAAGAAAAACTGAAAGAGACTTCGATGTCCATTCCTGAAAGCACTAGCAACTAATCAAAATCGTGGTGCTCCAACAGTTACACGTTGTGAACTGGTCATTCACAACAATTTTTCTCTTTGTATAATTGTGAATCATTTTTCTAATAAAAAGACATAATTAGATAAAAAAAAATTATGTAAGGCAAAGCTCAATGGCGCAATTGAGCTTCGGTATGTCTAAATTAAAATCTGTGATCCATGCTCACCGCCGGCAATGAGCTCTTCTTCCCCTCCAACACTTTGGCCGGGCTCCCTACAGCTGTGGCACCGTCTGGCACCGGTTTGAGCACAACCGCACCCGCCCCGATTTTCGCCCCATCACCAATTGTCACATTGCCAAGCACATTCGCGCCGGCCCCAATCAATACACCATCTCCTACTTTTGGGTGTCGGTCTCCAGCCTCTTTCCCTGTACCGCCCAATGTAACCCCATGTAACATCGACACGTCATTACCGATTACGGCCGTCTCGCCTATTACCACACCAGTAGCATGGTCCAGAAGAATTCCCTTTCCAATTCTTGCTCCTGGGTGAATATCCACAGCGAATACTTCTGATGAACGGCTTTGTAATAGCAGAGCTGCAGCACGACGGCCTTTGTAGGTCCATAGCCAGTGCGCAACACGGTGGACTTGTAAGGCTAGGAAACCTTTGTAGTAGAGAAAACAGTGGACCATCTTTTCACATGCCGGGTCACGGTCACGCACTGCACAGAGGTCTGCACGGACTGCGCATCCAAGTTCGGGGTCAGAGGTTAATGCATCATGGAGGAGGCGCTCAAGGGTGTCCCGAGGGATGATATCAGGGATGGATAGCTTGGAAGCAAGGTGAGCTGCAAGTGCTGATTCGAGGGATGGACGGAATAAGATTAGGTCGCAGTAGTAATTGCGAAGGATCGGTTCGTTTACTATGTCTGATTGGGCCTCTTCTTTAATTTGTTCCCATGTTTCATCTATTGGCATGGTGGCGGGAGTGGTGGGAAAGGAATACGGGCAGTCATAGAAGGGGATCGATCTGCTCTTGAGGAATGATTTTTCTTGGCATTTCTCAACACTACAAGCAGCCATGGTGAGAGAGACAGAGGGAGGGAGGGAGTTGAATTTGTGCTTTGAGGGTGGATGTTATCCGAGTTATATATGTGTGCAAGGGAAAAAGAAAGAAATTTGTAAATGACAAGTACCGGTAGAAGGAAGGTTCAAAGAAGTGCATTTTTTATCGAAAAAAATATATTCTTGCTTATTGATGCTGTTAGCCTGTTACTAGCCTCCCAATCGCACCCTTATTTGTTCAGTTCCATTGGCAAAAAAAAAAAAAAGAAAAAAGAATTTAGTCTAAGACGTTAACTTGTGTACTCCTACTGGCATGAATATAGAATTATAAATTATATTATTATAAAGAGCTATTATAAATATATCATAAAGAAAGTTAAATGTTGATATTTCTCAACTATATTGTGTCGCCTACTTTTTTTTTTGTCATCCATTATTGTTTCTCTCTTAATTAATTTTTACCACATGACTCGTCTTTTTTCATTATTATTTTCCTCGTATAAATGTTACGATTTGACATTCCTTTACTCATTACTTAAACTCTCCGTTTGAATCGTATGGGAATAGAAGGAATAGCTTCTTTCTAGGCGTAAATTTATTATAAATAATCTAAATTAACTCTTTATAAAATTACACACTTCTCAATACTTTCTGCCTAAAAATAGATTATGCCTCTTATTCCTAAGCAATCCAAACGGAGACAATACAGGAGAATTAAATTTAAACATCGCAACATACGTATAGAAAATATACGTTTCAAAATGAGCGCTAGAAGAGATTAATAAAAGTATATATATTGAGATTATTCAAACATATATCCCTCACGTTAATCATATCTATTTTTGTATTTTTTTTTCTTTTTCTCGTTTTTACGGCAGTTATATTTTTTCCCCCTTCCTTTTAGTAAATCATCCCAAAACACAAGTCGCTCAACCATGTACCTATTTTATGATTCATTTATTTAACAAATTGACAGTGATTTCAAACTTAGGATTGTAAATTATTTATGTTCTCTTCATCAGTTAGATAGAAAATATTGCAAATTTTGGTCAGTTTGATTATCGATAATCCATAAAAATAATCCTTAAAAGTTATGAATTATTTGATGAAGCGCCAAATTACATTTACATAGGTTAAACATTATATTCAAATAATGAAGAGAACGCATTTATAATTTGAATTTATCAGTTCAAATTATAATTTTTATAATCAATAATGTATTATAGAAATTGGATGCATGCTAAAACTATTTAGAAATAAAATATATCTTGAGTCTTGATATGAGATTTTCTTTCTTCATGGTTCATTGGGAGGGAAGCTATCGAGATAATAAATTCACAAAAATTCACATTAACAATTTTAAAAAAAATTCAAAATTTCTCCGCTAAAAGATTCAACAAGTCGAAATTTCAATTGGGATTTCGTTTAATTAAAAATTATTTGATCAAAATAAACAGATTTGATTTCATTTGATTGGAATTTCTATGTTATTAAATCCAATTATATCTCAAAAAATCAATTTTAATCAAATGAAATCTTGTATGAGAATCATTTTGATGAAAGCCGCTTTTTATTTGCACAATTGATATATTTTTTTTCCTAACTTTTTTTCATCTCGGAGAAAACAAACTAAAGAGTTTACAATTTCTGACGAGATTGTATTGCTGTATAATCTGTATTATTGTATTTGTATATAAGAAAAAGGCAATGTCAACATATTCTCATTCTCGCCTACCGTTTAATTTTTTTTTTTCGTTGGCGTAAAATAGTTGTGGTCATGATAACTAAAAACAAAATTTACGGTAATTTGATCAATCCTGATTTTAGAATCTTCATATCTTAAATGAAAATTCAAGACATAACTTGTTCCTTTTATACTATCCGCTTGATATAAAATATCGAGCTAAAATTTATTAATATAGTTCATTTTCTTTTAACACTCTTTTTCATATATATTTCGAGGTTCAAACGAGAAAATAAAGTTACACAAGAAATACTTCGCATATATGAGACATTGAAAATAAACTTGATCCATTCAAAATATTTGTAAAATAATATTTATAGGTTTAAAGGATTCAGACTATCATGCACTTACTAAGGGTGCGTTTGGATAGGTGTGGGAAGAAGGGAAGAAGTGGGAAGAAGTATTGGGAAATGTGTAACTTTGTGAAGAGTTTGGATTGTTTATAATTTTTTTTCTTCTTCTTCTTCCTTCCTTCTTCTTCTTTCTTCCAACAATCCAAACACACCCTAAGATATACGTGAGATAAGAAATTTTATAAGAACTTGCACAAAAAATTTGAAATTAATGGCACTTGTGTCGATGACATCCAAACTAATGTTCATACAATCATGCATGCTACAACAATTAACATCCCAATAGAGTTTTCTTGTTTTCATGACAATTGTTTGGGCGTTCAAATAATTAATTAACCAATATATTATGGTTGTCAATTAAAATCTCACATAAAACTTTGCACAGAGAGGAACCTATATACCAAAAAGGTAGTCTCATATATATACATAATACATTGCTCAATTTTAGCCCATATCAAGAAGTTAACAGCACAACCATATATAAATTAAGGAGAAGAAAATAGAAATTATTGATGGCGTGGCATAACTTATATGCATATTTTCTTTCCTGGTTGAACGAGGGACGAGGAATGAAGCACAGTGGCGGAGCCAAGTGAGGCAAATGGGTGCAATTGACTCCATATATTTATTTATTAGACCTAAAAATATATAATTTTGTTTGTTATTTAAATAAATTATCAAAAAAAGTTCACTTTTGAACCCCATAAATATGTTAGAATTACTCTATTACGATTCCACATAGTTAGATTTTTGTCCTTTCAATATAATTATTAAATTAATTTAGTTTTTAATGTTAATTTTGAATCCCATATTAAAATTTTCTGGCTCCACCACTAATGAAACACATGAAATATCCACATTGATACTGCATGATACCAATCAGCATTGTATAAGTGCATATCTGCTTTCCTCATTTTTAACAAGATGTTCCAAATTTTCTGTGATATATCAATTCATCGTACCTTGAAGAGTATACGTATCGTACTCTGGATAATTAAAGTATCACCAGAGATATTTTTGAGGTGGATATTTTTAAAGAAGGAAGTTGCATTAGCTTTTGCACATTTTTCGACATTAATTGCGTGAAAAATTATTCCTCTTTATTATTATAGATAAAGGAGGCCATATTATCAGCATTTCGAGGAAAAAATGCTAATAATAAAGAAGAATAATTTTGAGGTTTAGGTTTGGATATGTTTAGCAGATTTATGTTTTAATTTTTTTCATAATATATAAGAATCTAGCATTGTTTGTTTCTAAACTTTTGTTTAGAAAAATAATAAATAGGTAAATTGAAAATTTCAAGTTTCAAAATTTAATTTTTTCAAATTTTATTTTAAATACAAGTTTTCAAATTTAAGAATTTTTAAATAGTATTTCTTTTCTAAAATACTTAATATTGATAGGGGTATTCTATGTATTTTTATTAAATGCGACATACATTAGAGTGACTTATATAAAATTTGATATGATTTTAGAAAAAAAAAGTGATATAAAATTAATTTGTGCAATTTTATAATGGCATATATAATAAGTCACTTAGTGATGACATATTTAAAATTCAAGCGTTTTGAAGTGGCATGAAACAATTTTTCTTTTAGTAAAAACTTCATACTGCATGTTCTTGAACACAGATGAATATCCGATGAAAGGCCTAATTATCAAACTTAATAATGAAAGCAAAACGTGAAATTTAATCGGAACTAAAAATCAGCTACAGTTTTTATAGGAATTTCTTACGTAGTTTACTTAGCCGGCTTCTTCAAACAAAAAGAATGAACAGATTATGTTGGAAAAAAGAATTAAGTTCACGCGTGCAGTTTTCGGTTATATAAAAACACATCGCTCGTTAAATAAGATCAACGGTTTAGATCTAATGTTGAAATTTTAAAATTTAAAATATTTATAAAATATAAAATTATAATATCTTATCTTATGGCACTAAAAGTTGTGGAACTCTAACTTGCTCATTAAAAAATTAGGAGAACAAACGGAGTAAAAGAGTCCAGCAGAGTTAACCGCGTAGTCGCGAGTCAATCCATGTATGCATTAAGCCAATAATTTCTGCAAGTTGCAATTATTCAGTTCTATTGACATGGAGAAATTATGTTTTCTAAAAAAAATAGAAAGCTCCACAAAATATGATAATTCGCGATCTCGGGACCCCAAAGGATTTTACTCCAGGGATGACGATCACATCTACTGTCTGCGGCAGTCGGTCAGAGGAAACGGAAAAACATAACTTTCGTTAGGTATCTTCTATAGCTTGAACTTGTTGTCTTCTATATAGCTTCCTATGGTAGCGTCGAGTGAAACTTGAGAAAATTTTTCAGTAAGATTATTAAAGCAAAATAAACAGAAGAATTGTCTCTGTATTAAATCTTATATGGATAAATTATTTTCTTGAGAGATTTTTTTAAAACCATTTCATCTTTTTTGACAATAGTTATCGTGATACATTATCATGATGATTATGTTAAGCTGAAAAGAAATTATAAAAAATAGTAAATCAACTTATGTGCAAATGGTTACTATTTATCTTAAAATGTACATGTTGTTAAATAAACTATGTAATGGATATAAAATAAGACTACTAATATATAATTTTGCAGAAAGTTCAATTTTTTCAAAATTTCTCCCCCTCAAGTTTTTGCATATGCATATATGATGCTCATTGTATCCTTTGTGACTCCACCCAACTAGTGTTGCTACATCATTTATTTTAGAATTGTTCTCATGCAAAATTATTTTTGTATAGTTTTGAAGTAATATTTCAATATTCTTATTTATATGGGGAGTAGCCTAAATGATAATGCCACATTGTATTTTGCAATTTTATTTTTTTAAAAAAGTTTATTAAATATTTTTGAAAATAATAGAAGAATTTTTTTTTTGAATGAATGCCGTCATGTGATTTTTTTTTTTGTATCTGGAGCGAATTTGAGACCAAAATTTGAATGCAATACTGCTGGTGATTTGATTCATTTTGGTTGGATTTGTTTGCTTATCATTAAGTATTTACTATTTACTCACATTTATCGTTCCTTTTATTTTAGTTAATAAAATTATCAATTTTGTAAGCACGGATTAAAAAGAAATGAACGTACAAGGCAACATGAGAAAGGTAACAGAAATCCCAACACGAAGGAATGGGTGACGTTTGGGGTGACGCGCCCTCGAAAATAATCACACATGGACCATTGGATGTGGATGATTTCTTCTCTAATCTCTAGCAAATCTAAGCTCAAAAACTTTTGTTTTTCCCTTTTAAAAGAATAGTATATTTCTTTTCTTGAGCACTGAGCAGTATCACCGAAAAAGTTTGACTGTGGTCTTATAATTGAATCTTGAGGCCCAAACCGTAAAGCCAGTTGACAAACCGTAAAGCCAGTTGACGAGGCTGCGCTAGGGGTGAAAACGGTCACCGTTTCGATCGTCCTTTCGTTTCGTTTCGAACGAAACGAAACGAAACAGTTAAGATTTTTTGTTGCGTTTTATAAACGAAACGGTTAACGAAAGCTTAGAACAGTTTCGTCCATGTGTATTTTCGTGGTATTTTCGTGATTTCGACCGTTTCATCTAAAATGAAACGGTTAACGCAAATGGGTGATTGATTTCGTTTTAAAACGAAACGGTTAACGAAATCGACCGTTTTCGTGGTCATTTTAGACGTTATGCAGTCATAGGCTGCGCTGTGCGCTGAGTTCACTGATGACACTTGTGGCGTGGGAGCACCAAAGTTGACTGGATCCGCTACAGTTCACGTTGGATATGACGTGGTCCTGTGATCCTGCCATTTGTATTCACGCAGTCTGATATTGAATGGGTGGACTAGAATGAACTCGTACATCGTACTTTGTGGAAATTGTAAATATGAACTATTCATAAAATCCGATTTTTGATAAATCGTACAGTGTAATTAAAATATTAGCATATTTTTATCTAGATATGAAAACATTGCTCAAGAAACTTCCAATAGTAATATTTAATTAATTAATTAATTAATTTTTTAAAATGTCGTTTCTCACTAAACAACTCATATTTTTCACTAGATAGAAATGACGAGTGTTGCAATGCATCATGTTTTTTGGTCACCAATAAGCCGCTTCCTTTTTTATATTAATATTTTAAATTTTAAAAAATTCAGAAACGTCGAATTCAATTTTGTACAATTTAGAGTTTGTTTAATATTCGATCAAGTTATCAATCAAATGAACATTTATAATTAATTTGTCATAGTTAACAAGATTCATTCATTTTCGAAACTTTCGAGGTATCAAATTAACTCCAACTTTTTATAAAACTTATATAAAAACGCATCGCCCATTAATTTGAATATCATCGGTTTCAAATTTGAATTAAAAAATTTTAAATATTAATAAAAAAATGAAGTTATGACATTTAATACAACAAAGTGGACTTTCTCGTAAAAAATATATAAGATAGTTACTAAGAAAATTTTTGAAGCAAATCTCTAGCTTGAGCCTCTTATTTAATACTTGATAACCTTTTTTTTTGGTTTCCTCTTTGTTGTTTCTATCTCAATATTTCTTTAATTACGTACCATAGAATCAGAGACAGCCAAGAATATTTTTATTTATTTATTTTTTTTTTGAAGAAAGGGACGGAGCCAAGATTCTGGCTTGGGGGTGCGAAATCCGAAAGCACAAAACATAAAAAATAGCAATATAAAATAATATGATAATTTAATTAAAAATAGTAACAAAAATAACATAAAACCTTCCATTTATAGAAAAATAAAGATTAATTAAAATAAAATCAAGAAAATATGCATCTATTAGTTTAATTTAACATAGCTTAATAAAATGCAATGTAGATTAGATAATTAGTACAAGTTGGAGAAATTATGTTGTCTTATAATACCGTTCAACAAAAAAATCATTAAAAAATTTATGTTGTTTTACAGCAAGTTTATTTGCGTTGTACAAAGAGATAAATTTTTTAATATTATATAAAATATTGATGAAGAGATCATTTTTTTTAATATTATAATATTATAAAACACCAGACGGGTAGGGGATTAGAAAAGAAAAAATAAAGAAGCCTAATTATGAAATTATGGGGGCCTCTTCCCAATGGTAAATTTTTACTTCATATGTGGATGGTAAATTTTTACTTCATATGTGGTATTAAACTTGCTCCTTTCCAATCAGTAATGAAGCACCAACAACATGACTTCTGACCGAACAAATACCAGACTAGCAGGAAATCCTCAAGTAACCAAAATTTTCTCCAGCTTTTAATGTTATTGTGATATGCAGTTTATCAGAAGCAAGTTACGTTACCATTATCGCATGCTGGTACAGATCAGTCGCAGGTACACTTCGGTCTGGTTTTCTGTCAATCATCTAATTTTTACAAAATAAAACTTCAATAAATTCAATAATGTTCTCATTCCTAAAATCCTTTTGGACAGCAATGGCTCTTTTGTACATTGTCCAATTGGCAATCTGACATCTTATCACTTCACTGCATTAATTTTTGTTCTTTTTATTAATCACCAGCTTTCAATATAGTGTTTACATGAAATTAAGAAGGGAGTGAAACTAGAAGTCCAGGATGCCACTAAACACTGAAAATTGTACAAACAATTTTACTGCTGTATTTGAATACCCTTCTCGAGCAACCAAGAGTTTACCTGTGCAATATTCGACTGACCAGCAAAATTGATGTCATCACAAACTAAAAACATTAGAGTTCTTGCTCTCGTCCAAATAGACTTCAATTTGTCAATTTACATAAAAGGTATGGAATTGGTCATGTTGGCATTGCTTTATCCAAATGCTCTAATTAGGCTGATGGAGTGATGGGCTCCAAAGTTTGACCCAATGTCCATCTACCAGCATCGCCAGGTTGACAAGTTTGATTGATTTCAAATGATTAAAATGTTGTATTTGAATCTTTCTACTTATCGTCTCATTTCAAAAGACAAGTTGAAAGCAACTTAAAAAGCTACTGAAAACAACAGTTGAGAGAAGCTTCAACCTTTATTATTTCACTTCCAAGTAGAACCAATACACATAGTAATATTTTGACCATTTATCACCCACCTTTTATTCCAATTTTTAAGTATTTTTTTGAAATTTTAGAAAATCGTTAATCTAATTAGTTCTGAGCCGTTCAAAAACAACAGTTTTTAAAAATAAAAAAATACTTAAAAATAAAAAAATAAAAAATTTGGTCTGCATGGAGATTTCAATAGAGAGATCATATTACACGGTTTGGATCGGTCATTTTGAACTAAATTTAGGAGTTTTTAGCGCGACTCACCAACCCTTTGGTGAGTTGCAACTCATCATAGCAAAACTCTCTCTCTCTCTCTCTCTCTCTATATATATATATATATAGAGAAAGAGAGAGAGATTGGCTAAAGTATACTCCAGCATACAGATCGTCCATATGCTGGAGTCGTTTCTCAAAATCTAAAATTCATACAATCAATCCGAACCGTTTAAATTGTTCTCCATATTGAAATATCCTAGGAAACCAAAATTTATAATTTTTTGAATTATTTTTACTATGTATTATGCTATTTTCAAAAAACACTGTAAAGGAGTATTTCTGACCCTTCAATTTGAAAATAGCATAATATATAGCAAAAAAATTCGAAAAAATATAAAATTTGATCTTGAAGAATATTTTTATATGGAGAAAAACTTGAACGGTTTGGATCGACTGTTTGAATTTTAAATTTTGAGAAACGACTCCAGCATACGGATTTAATCCGTATGTTAGAGTATACTTTAACCAATCTCTATTATATCTCTACTACTTATAAAGCACCCTTAGCAAGGTCAGTATTTTTCACACAAAAGGGTCCAAACAATTTTGTTAGCATCATTATAAACCGTTGATCAATATGATGTACGGTTTGGATCGCTATTTATAAAAAGGAGTCGACTCTATGCACAAATAAGTCAAAGTTGCTGGACGGTAGCGCTGTATTTTGCGAGTATTTTGCGCAGATAAACATACTGAGTTCGATTCTAGCTCACGCTTTTAAAATTTTTATTTTCGCTCACACCTTCCTTTCCTAGCTTTGCTAGCGCCGCCCCCAATCTTTTATTTTGTCCTTTCTTCGACTCTGCCTGAAATTCTTCGTCTCCCAAACCTGGCACCACTACTCGAACGTAGCTTCTTTGCCCCAAACTCTGCCGGCCATTGAGTCTTTGGGCGGAGCACGATCCATACGGCAGCCAGTCTCCTCCTAAGCTATCATCAGAGCAACTGAAGTAGCGAAAGGACAAAAGGAGGCCCTTTGATTTTTGAGAAGAAGGGTAACCCCACTACCCCAGATCTGCTCCTCTCGCACTGAGGTTGTGTGCTTCCCCTCCTCCTACCCTATCCTATCTCGGCCAGAAAGGAAGATTCAAACCTAGGGTTTTTTTCTCCTAGGTTGCGCTACACCCCTCCTCCAGATCGAAGCCTGAATTGGAAAGAGGTAATCCTAGGGTTACTGCATCTATTTTGAAATTTCGCAAATAAAATTCAAATTTCATTTGCTGCTCATTCTTTCTTTCCTAATTATTGGCAGGAATTTGGATTTCGTGTTTGCCGCTCTCCATTCTTCTCTCTATATAAACTAGCGATCAGATGGGGAAGCCGAGAAGGTACACACCGTTTTTTATTTCAGGTTAGCAATGTAAATCTTATTTGTTTGCCAGTCTCTCATAGTAGATATGAATATAGTTATTAAAACGAATCATATCTGTTTGTTGATTTCAGGTTATCCATCACACCGGTTTGGTTTACTACTCTATCAAGAAATTGGTGTATTGAGGTACTACCTCCTGTTCTATTAACTAGGTTTTATATTCAAATTTGTTCATTGGTTTTTGTTTTGATTGAAAAATTGATATATCATTGTTCTCTGTTTGGTTTTTTTCCTATTTTCTATTTCCAGCTGACTTTACTGGTATGCACCACCAAGTGCAAGCACATATTGGACATTTAGAAAAACTGCATATTGTGCTTGTTATTTAAAAAAGGAATTTAAAAAAGAAAAGGACATGCAGTCTTCTTTTAATTTTTATTACTTCATGTGTCATATCAGTAGAATACAGTGTATGGATATAATAAGAATTGTATAGATTCCTCCCTATTTAATCCCATGTCTGAACAATTCTTCTTGCACTGGATCGGGTGACCGATTGTATATATTTTCCCTTGAGCAATAAGCAATAAAGTATTTCCTTTTCACTATTTCTTTTTTTATTTGTTTTCAGGAGGAAAGAACTGTTGTTGCTCTACAATACACGCTGTCGGGTAGATTTTATGGCATAACTCACGATTTATTTTTTATCTTCTCTGATGCTCTTTGTTTGGATCAGAATTTCAGGCGTTTTTTTTATTACAATCATTTTCTTACCTTTCTTCAGCTCCAAGGTCTGTGAATACTTTTCCCTGTTCATTTGTTCTTTTTTTTTAAATTTTTTGTTTCTCATCAATTAATCTGAGTTCAAAGAAATATAGTGGTTTACAATTACTGGTACACATGACGGTAGTCTTTAAGTAGATGTATTAGTGTAGCGGCTAGCAAGAGTTGGATCATTTTTTGGTTGTATTTAGTGTATCAATGAACACTTGTTCATACTATTTCTTTTCTAAATGGTCATAGGTGCCTTCTTCTTGAAGGTGCTGGTTTATAAACAACAATCTGGTATTAGTATTAAACTAACCGTGGCTTTTAATTAGACCCTTTAGCAATAGGTTGAAAAATGCAATTGTGTTTGGATCTGAATATTTCTATCTAATTCATAGGTTTTCCTTTAGCATTTTCAGAAGTCAAGAACTGTTGTGTTGCAATACCAACAAAGTTAACTCAGTTCATTTTATTGATGTTATAGAACGTGACACTGAAGTTCTAAGGTATAAATGGATATTTAATATTCAGGAAGTAGAGTATTCTGAAGAACCTGGTCACTTGTACCATATCAAGTACCGTGTTGCTGGTGGTACAAAGTAATTATTATTTCCCTTCTTCTCCACTTTATTAATCTTCTGTGATTATTCTTGTGAGATGAAAAAAATGAATGCTCAATTTTTTTTTTATTGAACATAAATTGTGAAGATTATTTTTTTGAAATCACAGAGAGGACTTCTTGACAATAGCAACAACACGTCCAGAGACATTATTTGCTGACACAGCAATAGCCGTGCATCCTGAGGTATTAGTTTCTGTTTATGGTTTTACTTGCAAATTGCAAGAATAAGATGCTGAAAGTAGTATAATGCTGTTGTATTTTCCTAATTCAAAAAAGTCACCAACGAGGCTATGACATTTAGTGTCCTATGGAAGTATTCTACCATACCAACACCCCCAGCACCCTCAACCTCATTTTCAACCTCACCTTTAACATTTTCTTTCCAACAACAACAAAGGATACTTATGAAGAGGAAATCCAATAAAAAAAATCATAATTACAATTTTGATTATGTCATGATTACTAAATGAAAATGCTATTTTCTATACTACTTATTAAAGCACCCTCAGAAAGGTCATAATTTTCTAACAACTAGGGGTGGAAACATGTGTTAACATCAATTATAAACCATTGATCTGTACAATTTGATATGATGGACGGTTGAGATTTGTATTTCTAACAAAGTCAGACTTTTGGTCTGAAAGTGGCTTGTCGCTGGTTTCTGGGATGAGAATTTTTTTCTTTACTAAATGAAAATGCTATTTTCTATACTACTTATTAAAGCACTCTGAGAAAGGTCATAATTTTCTAACAACTAGGGGTGGAAACATGTGTTAACATCAATTATAAATCATTGATCTGTACAATTTGATATGATGGACGGTTTAGATTTGTATTTCTAACAAAGTCAGATTTTTGGTTTGAAAGTGGCTTGTCGCTGGTCTCTGGGATGAGAATTTTTTTTCTTTTCGTGCACATGGGCGTTCGATTCTCCCAAATGAACATATTATCCTTTTATGTTGTTGTCCTCCGAAAATTCACAAAAATGAAAACTTCCCCCGCCCTCTCCTCTCTACCTCATTTTCATGTATTGAGTTATACTCAGAGCTTTACTATAAAACATTTTAACAGCGATACACTTCATTGCTTTTCTTTTCATTCCTGAATCCCAAACAGATTTACATAACCATCTTATTCACTTTGGTCCCTGTCATTCTTGTATATATTTTTATTAAACAAATATGTCATTCTTCTCCATTTGCCTCACACACTCCGAGTTCCCAGATCACAGCGTGGTGGTGAAGTGTGATAATATTTTTCTCTCAATTTTTTGTAGTGAGATTTTCTTGTTGTTTGGGCTACCTAATAGCTGTTCATATTCCTTTAATTATTTTTCAGGTAATAGAACCACTTGTGAGTAAGCAATGGTTTGTTACAATGGAGCCATTGGCTGAGAAGGCTTTAAGTGCGGTTACAAAAGGGCAACTTACCATACTTCCTGATAGGTTTGAGAAGGTAAAATTTGCATGTGAATGTAAAATGAAGGTAAAAAAATGTAAGTCTGCACCGTGAACTCATCATGGTACTGATATGTAAGCAAAGTAGCAAACATATAAATCATTACAAGGATTATATGTAAGCTATTACATGATTATACTCTTACCTGATTGCTTAATGATTTATCAGGTTAAAAGAACCTTTTGTTGCCATTATTCATTTGTGAGTTATGCTTAGAATGAAATCATCTTTATTATTAAAGAGAATATGTTATTTTAATTAATTTTTATGACTTGCTTGAATTTGTTCTTTTATTTAACTTTTATTTTACTTCACCTAATTTAATCCTCATTCTTTTACTGTAGATATACAATCACTGGTTGACTAATATCAAAGATTGGTGCATAAGCAGACAACTGTGGTGGGGACACAGGATACCAGTCTGGTATATTGAAGGCAAGGATTGTGAAGAGCACTATATAGTTGCTAGGGATGAACGAGAAGCTCTTGAAAAGGCTAAGGAAAAATATGGGAAATCAGTTGAAATATATCAAGATCCTGATGTGCTTGATACATGGTATTCGAGGTTTAGTTTTCATTGTGGAGCTTTTTCACTTATTTTTATTGGGCATGTCTGAGAGGAATAATTCTACTATAGTCTATTTATCGCCTTTTTCTGAGGTAAAGGTTTGTCATGAGACACATCCATAGTCACCTGGACAAAAGGCTATGAGCCCACTACTATACCACTGTAAATTGATTTATTTTTTTTCACATTACAACACAAATGTGTTCATTGTTTGATGTTGTATAATGAATTAAGTAAATATTTTTTTTACTAATAGTATCTCACAAAAAATTAAAATTTTATTTCTGATAATAAAAGTCTTTATTAGATTATGTGTAGCGCAATTCTTTAAGAACCAAAAAAGTTCACATAAAAAGAATATGTGCTAAAAGACTAATTTTTAAAACAAAATTGCCCGCATATTGAGCGGGCATTGTTGCTAGTATATATAAAGAATATAAAGATAGAGAGAGATCGGCTAAAATACTTTGCAAAGCATAGGAGGTCTATGTTTGAGAGTTTTTGTCCATTGGATCGGAGCGTAGATTTGTGAAGAGATCGAATCGAATGGCTCAGATTTCATTCGCTCATGTCGCTGAGTTTGTCCGTCAATATAAATTTCCGTCTATTTCTTTCTGTCCCGTTTAATTTTATCTCTCCTACAAGCACCTCTCTTCGTTTCATTTGCATCGCTCCCTTCTTCGGCTGATCTCGACTTTCTTCCTTCACCACTCGCGAGACAGAGAGATTGACCCCATCTCGCACCACCAATCGTTTCTTCTACCTCATACTGGACTGATCGAAAGCCTAGAAAGGACATCTTTCTCTGGCCTCAAAACCCTAGACGAACCCAAGAGCCCTTCTCTTGTGATTTGAACCTCTAAAAAGCCCTCTGGTTAGTTCTTCTCTTTTTCACTTTCTCTTGCTAATTTATGGCAATTGATGCACGATTGTATATCAGGAACTTGAATTGAGAATGGTAGTTTACAGTGCCCCCCAGTACTAGGGACATGATACTGGTAATTTAATTGAGGTAAATGGGATTGGCATGAGCTTGGATGTGAGATTGTTCACACGTGCAGGAGATACCTTTTTGTTAATTTTGCAACTACTTTTAGACATCCAAATTCCTTTTATTATAATTATGTTGTTTTTCAGTTTTTTTTTTAAGGATTAGTGGTACTGGTTGAATTTTTTATGTTGTCTGGTTGTTATGTAAAAGAATGGTACACTCATAAATATTTAATAAAAAAAAGAATGGATGTTAAATTAGTTTTTTTTTCCTTGCATTTTTTCCCAAATTTGTGTGATTTTGGATTTTGGCGCATATCATGGGTCTAATTTTTCTCCTTCTCTTATTAATTTTGTAGTTTATTGTACATAGCAGAGACCGAAGAAGGTGAATGATCAACAATTGCCAATCATGCAGCAGCGAATCATATCAAAGAAGAAGAGTTCTAATTAATGTTTTTATGGATTGTAGTAGAATTTTTATAAATTAGCCAGGCAAACACTTGATGCTTTATAGTTCTAAATTGTTTGGGCAGAGTAATTTGTAGTCGTCGACTGAATTTGAGTTAGTTTATAAGTATCAGATTTAGTTTTCTTCTTTAATTTTTAGTTACTTTGTATTTGCAATCTGATTATATTGTGTGCCTCCTGATGTTGTTATACTGTCATGCACTTATACAACTGGAGTATTTCTAAAATTGTTCTACTTGATTAATATAGAATAGAAGAAAACAAGAAACAAAAGAATGCGAGCAATTTCTAGAATTCAAATGAGCAATTAAGATTGATCGTTGATTTACTAGTTTTTTTTTTTTGTTTTAGTCCCTATTTACGGAGGCAGTGAACGAATTCGCAATACGGCAAAGGTAGCTAGGTGTAGAGCGAGTTGTGAAGGAGAGGATTATGAGGGGTTGGAAGTGCCGCGATTGTGAAGGAAAGGGTTGCGAGGGGTTGGGAGTGCCATGATTGTGCTGCGAGGGTTTCTTCGAAACTCAGAGCAGGGAGCGTGCGTGATGGAGAATAAAAAGAGATGGGGAGAGATGGGAAACAAACAAAATTTATTATTATTATTTTTTTGAGTAAAAGGAAACAAAGAGATGCAGCAAATTAACGGAGAGTAATGGAGATGGAGAAAGGAAAAACCCTCGCAGCTCTTGGAGCAACGAAAAACTATTAAATGCGTTTGGATAGGTGTGGGAAGAAGAGAAAAAGTGGGAAAAAGTATTAGGAAGTGTGCAACTTTGTGAAGAGTTTGGATTGTTTATAATTTTTTTTTCTTTTTTTTTTCCTTTTTCTTCTTCTTTTTTCCAACGATCCAAACGCACCCAAACTTCCTCACCTTTTCGCTGACTTTCTCCTTCTGGAGCAGGGTCTAAAGCTCTTAGCACCTCAGCAATAGGAATCATATCCATCCGATTCAATCTCTTCACGAATCTAAACTTCGATCCAGTGGACAAAAACTCTAAAGCATAGACCTCCGCCAATGGGCTAAAGTGCCATAGATATTTTTTTTTTGTGTCATTTTTTAAAGATCTGAAATTCAATCAGTCGATCCAAATCGTTAAAATTGATCACCGTATTGAAATACCATTGAAGACCAAATTTTATATTTTTTTTAAAATTTTTTTTGCTATTTATTTTGATATGTTCAAATTGGAGGGTCTAAAATACTCCAATTATAACGTTTTGTAAAAATATCATAATAAATAGCAGAAAAATTCGAAAAAATGTAAAATTTGGTCTCCAAGGGTATTTTAATACGATGAATAACTTGAATTGTTCGGATTGAGCATTTAAATTTTGGATCTCGAAAACGACTCTTTGGCACGGGACCTCTTTGTCATCTATGGCACATTAGCCTTTCTATATATATATATATAGAAAGAAAATTTAATATGCACTATAGTGCATAAGGCTTTCTGTGTACCGCGGACTTTTTGGGGGGTATTTTTGTAAATTGACAAATCTAATTAACATATTGAAATCTCATAGCAAACCAAATTTTACAATTTCTTAGATTTTATTACTATTTTTTCGATTTTCTTAAAACATGTCATTTTTGGAATATTATAAATAGTACAACATTCCAAAAAAGACATGCTTTAAAAAATTCGAAAAAATAGTAATAAAATAAAAAAATTGTAAATTTTTGTTTTATATGAGATTTCAATATGTAGATTATATTGGTTAAATTAGATTTGTCAATTTACAAAAATATCCTCGAAAAAATCCACGGTGCACGGAATGTCCTCTACACTATAGTGCATATTAAACTTTCTCTCTCTATATATACAAATATATAAGAAAATCAGGGATATACCCCTGAAATTGTAGTTAATTGAAAATTTTCCCCTCTAATTTTGAGATTTGGAAATATCCCCCTCTAAACATACTACCTATTGATATTTACCCTTTATCTCTTTTTTAATTATGAAAAGTCATTATTTTTAAATTTCAGACGAAAGTACCCTCATCTCTCATGATTGGAGTTCCCATTAATTCTCTCTCTGTTTTATCAAAAGGAAATTTACATTACCAAATTTTATGTTTCCTCTTTCAAACACTTCCGTTCTTGGGCCACAGTGATTAGGAAAATTTTATTTCTCCTTAACTATTGCTAGAGAATGCTTTTACCCCATGACTGCATGCAAGCATCCCGGAGCAATCGGTTCAGACTTCATTATTGTTTTCTTTTTCATGTTGTTGCTAATCTGTTAACCCATTTAATTATTATTTTATAGTTATTACTTGTGGTTTGAAAATAACGATACTATTCCTTCTAACATCACACTTTTTTACAAAATTGGAGGTTCAAAGAGTGGTTTTATTGGGGGTGTGTAGCAGGAACATGTTACCCACTTTTATGATGTTAAAATATGATCGGTTCATTCTTCTGCTGATCATCAAGTTGTTCATTAGTTATTTTCTCGTTTGCCCAAGTCATATATTGGCAAAGGCATAGCCTTATAGGTCAGAAATTTAGGAAAGATGTGCAATGGAGGAGAGCGTAATCCTCTGTAAATATCAAATTTCTTTTCATTTAGGCAGCGAGAAACAGCAGGGAAGATGAATCGTCAGGGAGGGACAAGGGTAGTTACGTCTGAAAATTTAAAAAATTAATTTTCCAAATAGAAGAAGCGACAAAAGGATAAATATCTAACAAAAGCATGTTTAAAGGGGGATATTTCCAAATATGAAGATTAGAAGGGAATATTTCCAATTAGGTATGATTTGAGGGGTATACCCTAATTATCCCATATATATATTGCCGATACATCTCTCTCCAAAGCAGGGGGCGGATCCAATGAATGGATGATGAAAGTTCGGTTCGCACAAACAAAATGTAAGTGACTTTGACCACATCTTTACTAAAAAAATATATAATCAGTATTTATAAATAAAAACTCGTGGGAGTCGGAAGTTTTATTTTTAAATACGGGCAGACACGGCGAGTACTTTTCTCTGTACGTTTAATTTTTCGATTTCTACAACGTGAAGTCACGTAACTATTTGTATAGTGAGTATTATCATTCATAAATTGACCCGATTCACCAAGAGCTATTTATTTGACTGTGCATTATTTTTTTTTAGATTTTTACGCCCCTTTCTATATATCCAAATCACAATTGATTTCTGTTTTCTCTCTCTTCCAGTCTTCCTCCTTGGCAATTCTCTACGCGCTGGTGGCGCGCGGGACGGTGGTTCTTGCTGAGTTCGTCGCCGTAACGGGTAACGCCGGCACGATGTCTCGGAGGATCCTCGAGAAACTCCCGCCTGAATCCGAATTCGATGCCAGGCTCTGCTTCTCTCAGGATCGCTACATCTTTCACGTCCTCAGATCCGATGGAATCACTTTTTTTTGCATGGCCAATGATACCGTTGAAAGTAAGTATGTCTCTCTTCAGTTCTTTTTGCTTTGATTTCTATTAATTTCTTTGTTAGGGGTTTCCTATTTTCGGTAGATATGTGCAATTCGGAGTTTTTGTGAGAGTATATACTTGAAAAACAAGCTGGGATGGGTTATTTAGCTGATCTTTAGTTAACATACATTATTTCAGATTGAATTGGTGAAACCTAATGTGTAGTACACTACAATCAGTCAGTACTGGTACCAGGTCCTTTTGTAGTTTTTTTTATGCTGGTACTAATGGTCAATACCGTACTAAACAGATGATTCCTCTTTCGTCTTTCCTTCTTTTCTCCTCCACCGATAGCACCGCCTCACTTGATAGCCCCTCCCTCCTTTCCTCCTCCTCCTCTTCTCCGACCGATATTCTTTATTCCAAAGCACAAACATGGTTTTGTTTAGTTCACTAATAGTATTAAGCTATACTTTCTCCTTTTATCAGCTACTAATAATCAACATGGTTTTAGGTTAATTTCGTTCGAGCAAGTCATAGTTGTAAATAGCTATTGTCCTAGATATTATGGATATAATTATTGATTCTAATTTGCATGCTCTACGTGTCTCAACCATTTTCAGAAATTGATAAATTTTTATGGATAAATTGCAGAGAAGATGTTAAGAACAAGGTTCCTTATTAAGTAAATAGCGATTTTTCTCAATCTTTAGTGCTTTCGTTTTATTAAAGTATTGCTTCACCTGTCATGCTTAAATTTAAATTGACCATGCTATAATTTTATTGTGTTCATGGTTGTATTATGCCAGACATTTGATTATTTCTTTTCTAAACTCATATCTGATTGTTTGTGTGTGCTCCTTTATGTGATTTGCAAGAGATGTAGGACAAAGCTGAATATGTTACATGTAATCTGATTGTTACAACTTTTGAACAAAATAAAGAAATGTTGACCAAAAACTAACATTAATTTTAATTTATATGCGCTTCTTTATCGGATGGAGCCTCAGTAATCCCACCATATGTGTAGTTGAAAGAAATAATTCTTTTTGGCATTTCACTATTTGGCAATGGAAGGTGCGAACAAAGACAACTAAATGAAAATCTCGAAAGATTTTGAGCAAAACAAAATGTGTCTGAAATTTAAAAAAAATGAAATTCTACTATAATCCATTTTAAACCAAAAAAGGAATTAGGTTGGCACCTGGTGAACCTAATTGTAATTTTAGGAGCTAAGGCATACAAATTATTGAAAATTTGAGACAGATTGATATTGTTTCTGCCAACATTGATTAATTGTTTTCTTTGGGGATGAGAAAGAGTATATATTTTTCCTTCTACTGTAATCGTTTCTGCCAAGATTGATTAATTGTTTTCTTCGGGATGAGAAAGAGTATATATTTTCTTTCTACTGTAATCAAGCCTTATTATTATTGAAGTAGCTCTTTTTATTTTGATAGTACTATTGTTGAGCATTTTGTACCAGTTCCACAACCTGACTGGTATAATGGTAAATGGTTAGAAAGACAAGGCAATATGCATAAACCCAATTATTTTTCCACCCCTCATTGTTCTTATATTTTTAGGTTAAAAATTGTCAATATATTTTGTTACAGATAAATAAAAAATATATAATTTAATTACAAGAACAAAATAAAAATTAATATAATAAAATCTCATGTATCGAGCGAAATTTGATTTGCCATTAAATTTCATAGATATGTAAAAATAATTAAATTACACATTTATTAGAAACGCATGGATGGAGCGAAATATTGCACACTCTATGTTTGATTAGAAACACATTTATTACACACTCTATGTTTGATTATTACGATTGTAACAGTGCAGATTGAAGAATCTGTTGGTGTTTCTATATTCAGCATGATACTTGAACCTAATATTGCAAATATGTGAAAAGCGTTAACCTTTGTCTTGTCCAGTAATATACATGCTCATTGCATTGGAGCAACAGGCCAATTCACCGAAGGCCCTCGAAGAATACATGAGCCAACGACGGAACAAGATTATTATTGTGCACAAAAAACAAATTTCTAACTTGACCTTGAGGAATAAGAACAGGCAAAACATTCACAGAAACCACTAAGTTTAGGTCTATACCATTTGCATACTCTCACATGCATATAACCAAAACTGAAAAGAAAACCAAAATATAGGCAATAAAAAATTGATCAAACTCTAACTTGCACATCTACACCAGCAGGAAAATCAAGCTGCATCAGGGAGTCAATGGTGTCAGCAGTTGGCTGAAAGATATCGATCAACCTTATATGGGTCCGGATCTCAAAATGCTCACGAGCATCCTTGTGCTTGTGCGGGGATTTCAGAACACAATAAACCCTCTTTTTTGTCGGAAGTGGCACAGGCCCCATGGTCTGAGCATTGGTTGTGCGGGCCGCTTCTATTATGTTCTTGCATGAATCTTCAATAAGTGGGACCCAGTAAGATTTCAACTTGATTCTTATCTGATAGTTTGTTGGCTTCTGAAGCAAGACAAAATACATACAATATTAAATACAAAAATTGATCAGTTAGTCTTTGATCATCCTTTTTATTTCAGGAAGTGATTACACAGATTTTTGATGGATACCACGAGCATATTATAAGGTAGAATGAACACTCATATGCAACCGAAGCATGTCTATCCAGTTAGTTAAATGATTTCATTTATTGGTTTGGACACTGACCTAGTTCCATACTTCCGTACTATTTATAGTGGGAATTGAAATGAATATTTTTGTTAGGAAACAAACGGTCAATGCCAGAACTAAGCACCGGCCAAACCAGAAGCAATGAAGCACCAATAAAGATGATGGAACTAACAACAAATCTGGAACACTATACAATTGTCAGTTATGTTAAATACCAAACTGTCAGTTGGTTTATACCTGTACAAGATCTAATTGATTGCATCTAGAACTGAAATCCAAAGATAAATTCTTTCTAGAAGGATGCTTTTCTTAGAAATATAGCATACAAGAAAACAAATTCAGATGTGCATTCGTTAAATCAAAGCCACATAAACCAAATGGACAAGAGATTAAAGATAGAAATATCTGTAATGTTTAAAAAAATTAACGCGATATGCTAGCATCCTTCAAGCCTAATTTGACAAACTCAGCGACAATGTCAGACATATCAAATAGGTGTGCTGAGAATCTATGATCAGCCCCTTCTATAATCTCCAGCCTACGATTTGTTATAAATTTAGAGAACTCCTTAGCATCACTTGGTGGTACAGTGCTATCATTCGAACCATGAACTGTCAATATCCTACAATTTTGGTCAAGAGACAGGCACACAGGCTGCATGTCAATCCCAATTCTTTCCAACAGGCTTGCTTCAGTAACTCGATACGCTTTTCCAAACTTATCTTTCACATCAAGAAAACCCTCTCTATTGATCCTTTCCAAGTAATCCTCTCCCAGGCGTTCTTTTATCCCACCTTTGAGGTCAAAACGACCAGCTAAATTCACAACTGAATATACATCTCGATACTTTGAAGCATATAAAATTACCACATTACCACCTTTGCTATGCCCGAGAACAGCAGTTACATCCCGATTTTGTTCTTTCAAGAAACTCACCACAGTGCGTAAGTCCTCAACCTCTTTATAATAATTCCCATATTCAAAATTTCCTTCGCTCTCACCATTTCCCGAAAAATCAAAGCGAAAGCTAGAAATTCCTTTAGATGCCAGTGCATCGCCTAGGTGAGCAATAGTTTTACTATCCTTTGATGATCGAAACCCATGGCACAAAATGACAACTTCATTTGAGCCAGCATCTTGTAAAAGACAAGAAAGGTTTTCCCCCGAAATGTTTTTAAGTATGATCTTCTCTGGAAATGTTGAAGATGAATCCTTGAGGGATGAATGTATCCTTGTAAGGGGTCTATTGTAAGAGGGATAATCAGCCGCAAATAGTAACTGCATGTGAATGCATCGGGATGTAAGAGGAGAGATGGCTACATGATACTAACATGGAGAGGAGGAATGAGAACAATAGTGCCAGATGATCTATATAATGGGGCCTGAATTTTGATGCCCAATAAATTGTCAATCCGACATGCACCTTTACTGGCTTATGCATAGAAGTTAGCATTTTTATTGTGTGAAAAATGGATGTTTAAATGGGCAAAATTGGAAGCATCCGACAACTATATTGATTAAGAGCATGTGAACACTAGTAAGTGCAAGTTAGAAATTATCTTAACAACCTAAAAATACAATAACAACTATATTATACAGGGAGAGCTAAATGATATCCATGTAAGCACTTAAATGCCTAGGCCCCATTTGGGAGTCAAACAATGGCGCTTCATTTGTTGTTCAAGAAAAAAGTATTAAGGTTTGAAGTACCTTTCCTTCACGCTTAGCTGAAGAAGAAGACTTCTCGGTAGGTTTTCCAACTGTAACCTTAGGCTTCTCTTCAATCTGTTGAAAACAGAATGCCAGAGCAACAAGTCAATTTTTGTTAATACAAAATGCCTAGTATAACAAATCTACTGTCCAATCACCCTTGTGTCAATTTATTTCAATGTAAATTGGTGAGATCAACTTTCATCAAACTACAAATACATATTCAGAGGGAATAAACCCAAGATAAATTAAATCAGAAAAGCACATACTTCTGTTGTTAATGAACCTCCATCTTCATCTCCTTCCTCCGCTCCACCTTCGAGATCTTCTTCGAAGCCACCTAGGGTTTCATCATAGTAACGAAGGGTCTCACTAAGTTCCGGATCACTCTCATCATCTGCCACCACCTCGGGCTCGAATTCGTCGGACTCAGGAGGAGCGGCGTAGAAGCGAGGCAGCGGCGCACGAGAGAGGCGGAGGGAGAGGTTCGGGGAAGGGAGAGAGAAGCAGAGAATGGAAGGTTTGGTTGGGGAAGAGAAGGAAGCTTGGCGGAGTGGAACGAGAGAGAGAGTTGTTGCGAGGGAAGAAGCAATGGCCATGGCGAAATGCGAAGGAGAACGGGGAAGTGTGACGAAAGCTCTCTGCTTCAGTCTGATTCCAGTGTGTTTGTGTTTGTTATGCAACTTATGTTATGTTATCCGCTCATGCGACCCAAACGGATAGGGTGGAAAGCAAAAGAGGTCCTTGTGAATTGTGATATTTTGTTATTTTGAACTAACAAAATTTAAGAATATTTTGGGCTTATTTTTAAAGCCTACAGCCTGTTTTTTGGGCCTAGCTCAACTGATTAGGCCCATTGGGTTAATTTCCAGTGCTTTCAAGAAACTTTAAGATGGTTACAGTCTTACAGACCGGTTCACGCGAGATTTACGGGTAATCTGGTGGGTAATGGGACAAACTTTCTCAATCATTAATTAGAAAATTGAGAACAAAACAAACGTGTTTTCTAGACAAATGTTGTTATCCTTCTTACACTAACAAGCATGTCGATTTTCGTAATCAGACCAGTGTTATTTTTATTATTTTATCGTGTTAGAGATGTTTGATGGTGGAATAATTAAAGATAGAAAAATAACTCATATTTTTTTGTGGAAAACCAAATATTCCAAAATGTCTTTGATAACTAAAATGTGCTTATAATCCATAAAAGTAGCTAAAGAGAACAATCACGAAACAAATAAAAAGCTAAAGACAAAATAATCTGTCCAAAAATACATATTTGTGCCCGCCAGCAAATTTAAATTTTAAAAAATAACTAATGGAACTTAAGTTTAAACCTTCTAAATTCTAATTTAAAGTTTTTACAAATTTTTTTGTTGGATTTTAAACTCACGACTTTCGCTGCAAGTTGGGAATGATATTTATATTTACAAAAAAAAACCCTCTTAACTAAATTATCCTTTTATTTTCTAAATGTGGATGCAACAAAAATGTAGGTAGTGGCTCTTTTTCCCGCAATCTAGTGTAGCCATCATGCTGCTTGAGTCTCCTTCCTGCCTCACGAGTCGCTATTAAACTTGAGCCTGTTTTATCCCTGCCATAAGAAAAATATATATATATATACCTCCATATACCCCTCATTTAAAATTATTTTAAAAACAGTATTCATAAAAAAAAAATCATGAATGTCGAAGTTGATCTTCCCAATATTTATTGCACTGAACATACAAAATTATAAATACATGTTAATTACCTTAATAATGCTAAAATTAAAAAAATTGGACGGTTGTGTTTTCTATTTCGGATGCAGAATTGCTTACCACAATTACATTCTTAGCGTTAGAGGCGGAACCAGAATTGTAAGATAGAGTAGGCCGAATTGTCGACGTTCGACTTTAGTTGTGCTTTTGTAACTTGATTTTCAATATTAAACTAGACCGGACATATAAAATAACAAAATTAACACGATATTTTTAACATTTTACACTGATATTTTTTTTTTTCTCGGCGTAAGCCAAGCCTATGCCCGCCACCCCTAGATCAGCGTCGTCGTCATCTTCGTTACATGCTTACCAAGCATTTACCAAGTGATAACCGACTCCTTTCCCGTCCCCCCCAAACCTCACGCCGACCCCTCGCTCGACACACAGTTGGCCTAGTGTGGGCTGTGATTGTCTCATTTATATTTTCTTAATGCCCAAAAAAATGATACTAATTGTCCTTATATATATTTTAATTGTTCTAAAAAATAATATCAATTGTCCAGTGTACATTCTGATTGTTCTAGAAAATGATATTACGAGGATAATTGATTTACCATGGCAATTAATAGTTTTATCATACAACAGGCGGGTTTGTATATTTTTATCAATATTTCAACCTAACCCAATTATACCGGGTTGAAAATTTTCTTTAGTTAACCCACCCGTAATCCGGAGTCGTATCCTCTGGATGGTTAATAAAAACCATCCAGTGGACGTCTCGCGTCGTAAGCCGTTCGATCTAAACGGACTGTAGGATCTGTGAGTCCGTCGAAAAAATAATAAAACAAAGGAAAAACATGTATACGGCTTCGTAGTTCTTCTTTTCGTATTCTCTCTCCGTATAATTTCCTAGAAAGAAGGCGATCGTCAATGCTTGAAGGCGAAGCAGATATCTCCTTCTCGATTCTCCACTTCTTTTGTGCCGATCGCAAGAAATCACAGGTAATCGAAGCTAACCCTAGTTATTCGTCGACTCTCTCTCTCTGCCTCCCCTTCATGACAGGTACCTGTATTTCCCTATCTCAAAATCCTAGTTCTATCAGAAAAGAACGAGAGCATGGTTCTACTTTTGTGATTTTTGTAGTGTCATCAGTTATTTGTTCGTTTCTATGTCAAATGCTAGTTGTCTGCTAGTGGCCTGTGATATTAAGTTTGGAAGAAAGGATGCAAATTGGGGGCTTGGGGCAAGTTAAAGATGTATCTTTCTCTGTTAAGATAGAATATGGTCTTACGGTTTCAAATTTTCTGTGGTGCAGAAAAGAGAAAACATTTGTGTAAAATCGTTTGAAATGACAGAGAAAACGATAAGAAAAAACATTTGATCCTGCCTCCCTTTACTTTGCATCGGTGATATGCTTGACATAATTAAGAACTTACTATTTTCCTTAGCAGTACAAAACATTATGATTTCATTAGAAATATTTTAAAGCATATGGGCCTTAAGTAATATTAGACAATTGTTCAAGCTTGGTCCCTTTCATTTCTCTTGATCCATATTATAACTTATAATTTTTTAACAAATGTGTACTCTATACTAAGGTTCTGATTTTGATTCCTAGGTACTGAAAGAGAAGGACAACAACAAGGCTAGGATGAATCAAATCGTGGAGTTAAATTTTGAATTTGCTTGTAGTTTCTTTTATGCAATAAAGAAATAAGATAGACTATTGTTATTGGGGCTGATTACTGGTATAGATGGTGGGTTCGATTGAGAAAAGAGTGCTACTGGTACAGATCGTGTCACCCCAGACATCATAAATGAAGTAAATAAACGAAATTAATTAAACCAGTAAGCCTAACACAGTGAACCAGACGCATCTGAGGGTGACACGACTATTCATCTCTGATTTTGTGCACCCCATATATCATGTCATTACAGGCGTAGTTTAGTATCCACAGTATCCTCTACTATTTTCTTCTCTGGCTACGCTGCAATTGCTGATGTCGGTGAAAGCACATCGATCCTTGCTTCACAGCTGATGAATTCTTGCTATGTATTTCTGTCCATTGAGCACATTGAGCCGCTTCTCTACCACCCATAGAATATCTCTGGCCTCCTCTGATGAATTCTTGCTATGTATTTCTGTCCATCATGTTTCTGGGATGAATTCTTACTATGTATTTGATAGATGTATTCATTGATGAATTGTAAATTGCAACACTTAGAATTTCTGTTTCTAATGAATTTCTAATGTGGGATGTATTCGTTGATGAATTTCTGTTTCTGATGAATTGTAAATTGCAAACTGCATGAAAGCCCTTTGTGTTACTAAGTTCTATTCAGTTTTTTTTTTCTGTTTCTGGTGAAGTTCTATTGTGTTATCAATAAAGCACGAATTGGAAGTATTTATAAGGAAACAGATTCTATTGTATTTATAAGCACAAATTTAATTCTCCAATTTATTTAGTTGGGTTAATTTGCATATTTATTTTGAAGTTGCTTGTATGCGTCATTTTTATTAAGAAGTGCATGTTTGCATGCTGAAGTTTCTTCTTCTTTTTTTTGGAGTGGACGAGTCCATATAAAAGACTTCAATAGCATATATCTGCTGTTAAGAATGTTTTTGGAACCTGAGTCCATATAACATGTACCTGAGTCCATATAAAAGACTTTATTTTTATAACCGAAAGGTATTGTACATGCCACGCATTGAAGTAACTAGCATGAGCAAAAAATGAAACCAGAAAATCATTGAAGTAACCAGCATAAGCATAGAATGAAACAATTAAGCTCCTTGCACTCTTAAAACCGAGGACAGGTACCTGTACCCCGAGGTACCTCTGAGGATAGGTACTTGTACCTGTACCCCCCTTGTGCTCTTAACACATAAGTCAAAAAATGAAACAATTGCAACATAAGTCTAAAAAGGGAAATGTTTGAAAGAACAACATGGAGATCCAATTGCAACATATTCAAATTTAAATATCAAAACAACTTTTCGTTACTCACTTGAGTTTTACAAACTAGCAGTGAATATCATTTAAGCAATTAAGCCCTTGAACACTATACTTCTTTACAATTGTACTATACTAATACATTTTTAGTACATTGCTAAGCCTATCAACACAGGAGATTTACAAATTCGGATCCAAAGAGAAGAATGACAAAATAACGCCATTTATGCAATTGTGTCCTTGATTTTTACAAAATAACAACATAAACTTCTTTCAACACTATACTAATATAACTTCTTACAAAATGTTGCCAAAATGCTCTAAAACAACTTATCTACTCTTGCCTCCAAAATATGGCCAAAATGATCCAAAACAAGTGGGATAATGTACATACTTCCATTGGTTTATTATAAATACTAATTACTAAATAAAAATGGGTAATGTACCAGCTTGGATAATAGCGGTACAGTACCTGCAATGATACCTATACCATGCGCTTCATGGTAAACCAATAACAGATAATAGCCACATAATTAAAACCAAAAACTGTATCAAAATAAATGACGGCATCAAAGTTTTCACAATTAATTGACAGCACATAATAGTCACATAACAGCATCCTATTACAAAATAAAAACGGAAATACAGTAATCTGATCAGAATATATACTATTTTTGGGCACCAAACTGGACTGTAATTCCAATGATTGAATGTACACTTGCATTTAACCTGACAAGATCAATCATCAGCATTTGACCAACCACAACTTTATATATCAATTTCATGATCACTATTGCTTCCGAACGAATTCTAAAACTGAAAGCAGAGAAACAAATTCAGTCATAGATAGAGGGAAAAGACAAAGACCTTGCAATTCGGGAATAGTTTGGGAATGGCGAAAGAGCCGGACTGACTCGTCGGAGCAAGCAACGGATTGTAAGAAAAAGACACGAGAATGAATCTTTGTGTGTGGGCGAACGGAAGAGAAGAGAACGAATGAATCCCTGAGAGGGCTTGCGTGCGAATTTGATTTTGGATTTCAGAAACGAAGAGACATACGAAAGGGAAGAGACATATACGAAGCGTATACGCATTTTTCTTTTTTTTTCGATGGATTCAGAGATCCAACCGTCCGTTTGTATCGGACGGCTTATGACGCGAGACGTCCACTGGATGGTTTTTATTAACCATCCAGAGGATACGACTCCCCCGTAATCCAACCCAACCCACATAAGTTTTTATCTACGGATTTTTACCGGTTTTCGAATTAAACGGGTTATGATTTATATAATACATAATTAAAACTAACAGTATTAATTAAAAAATAACTTAGCAGTCCTATTAATTATAAAAAAAATTGCGATTAAAATTGACAAATCACCGAGACCTCCTTATTTGACTGGTATCTGCAACATTTTTTTCCCCAAAGTGCGTTTGGATGAGAGAAGAAGAAGAGGAAGAAGGAAGATGGGAAGAAAAAAAATTATAAACAATCCAAACTCTTCACAAAATTACACACTTCCCAATACTTCTTCCCACTTCTTCTCTTCTTCCCTTCTTCCCACACCTATCCAAACGCACAAGAGATAAAGTGTAAAATATTACGGAGAAAAAAAAATATATTCGACTGGATTCTGGAGAAAAAAAATACAGCAAGCAACATTTTTTAATAGTCATATTATGGTTGAGTGAAAAAAAACTAGTAAATGCGATTAAAATTAGTAATTGCGATTAAGTGATAAGCCATAAAGGAATATATTTAATTAAAATAGTAAGGTAAGACGGGTCGGGTATAAATCGGGTTTTTAACCCTTGAATTAAAATCTAATCCAATATAACCGGGTTAGTAAAATTAAAATTCGATCCAACCCCAATAATGTTTGAACCCGTTAAAATACGGGTCGGGTTGGACGGGTTCAACGGGTCGGGTTCGACAGATTCAACGGGTCGGGTTCGACGGATTCAACGGGTCAGGCGGGTTTTATCTAATTAGAGATGTTTTGAGGGATTATATCTAATTTTCCTTTATTTTTTATTGAACAGTCCTAATCAGGATAATTAGAAAATGGAAATGTTGTACTGCTGAGACGAGAATTACTTTTTTGTACGGAATTTTATTTCATTTTATTTTTAAAATAACATTTTGATCAAAATGATAAATCGAACGAAATTCTAAAAAATCATTTCTAATGAAGTGAAATCCGCTTGAAAACCATTTTAATCGAAGCCGCATGCCGCTGCACCGGGAGAAAAAGAAATAATAGATAATATTCTGTCATCTCGGTACTGGAAGTGACCGGTATTTCGGCGAAACTGTCGCCTTTGTATTTTTTGAGGAAGACCTTTCTGACAGCAATTTTAAAATATGATTCAAGCGGAAAGGTCTTAAGAGAAACAAAGGGATGCGCCTCCCTTTCTCTCATGCTAGGCGCGCCTATCAACCAACAGCCATCGCCAACGACCTAGGTATGTTAAAACCAACCCCTCTCTTCTACTGTTCCTATTTGTGCTTTAGTCTTCCCTTCCAGATTGAAATTTATCTATTTTTCCTTTTGGTTATTCTTCCTCTTCTATTCACTTGTGAGATACTATTGTTATTATTTTAGAAGTTGTTTCTTAGCTTTCTGTTATGTCTGAAGAGGATCAGTTGAAAGCAAATTTCAGATTTTCTTAATCCGGATTTGGGTTATTGTATGTGCCTTCTTCAGATACTTTAGTTGGTCAATGATTCCTATAGGATCCTAATTTTGCCTTTTAAGGTTAGTAGTACTTTATCAATATATAAACATGGAATGAGTTTAACAAATATAGTTTTCTGTACTTTTGTCAACTACGAAAGCTACCAGGCAGGTGGCAGCTGTAATTTGCTCTTTGCTCTTCAGGCGTTTGTGGTAATTCCCCAGTGAGCAACTTAGCTCTGCTGATTTGATTATAGAAATTATAACCCATCTTTTCACATAACACTACATGTACAATCTTTTTGGTCAATGTCCTCTAACTTCACAAGGTATAATAATTTTTTTTTTAAAACACAGATGATCGAGGCATCAGTGATCGCGAGCCCAATTCTTGGAGTTGTCTTTTGTCTGCTTCATGTGATAGTTAGTCTTGTCCATGCATGGTCACATTTGGTACATCAAATCCAATGCTTAATCATTTCTTCTGGGTTGCTATCAAAGTACCAAAATATCAACTTAAACCGCCTTCGACACTTGGCAGTTGTAATAGACAGCGAAGATGCTAAGAACAAGAGCAAGGTTCATCAGCTTCTGTGCTGGCTATCAGACATTGGTGTAAAATATGTAATTCTCTATGACATAGAAGGTAAAAAGTTAGTCATTCCTGTGTTTTAATTTTTTTAAATGGATTACAATTATTTTGCTACAGGTACTTGCATAGCTTTTGTCAACTGGTAATTCAACTGAAGTTAAACAATATTTTTAAAATATGTAGGTGTCATGAAGAAATCAGATAAAGCTTATGAAAAAAGCAGTGCTAATCCAAGTGAAACAAAATGCATGGTAATTCACATATTGTAATTTCCAAATTTTATAAATATTTTCTGCGTAATTGAAACAAAGCACGTTATTTCTTTGTAGGATTTTGCTCCGAACATGCCTTTAATATTTGATATGTTTGGAATGACTGTGGAAATTATTTCTTACACTGATGGAAAAGAAGCAGTCGCAAAAGGAGCGAACTACCTTTGTTCAAATTATTTGAAAAACCAAGATGACACCCTAAATAAATTGGGACCCAAGTTCACCGAACCTGACATCTCAAGTGCCTTAAAGGCAGTAGGTTAGAATTCCATACCGTGTTTGTAATCTCCTTTATTTTAATGTGTGTTAGAGGGATTTGTTCTATTGAATTGGACGCTCCATGCATGACACAGGTTATTTCTAATAAATCTAAAATTTCATTCTTATCTAGATGCATTAAAAAGTGCAAACTAAATCTCTACTAAATGGGATCACACAGTTGCATTAAGCCAAAAAAAAGGATGTAAAGTTTTATATTGAGCAATAGTACCACCAAAAGATGATTTCGACGATCTTATGTTTTCTCTTCCATTTACCTCTAGAAGTAGTTCTATTTCACTCATATAGTTCCTGATTGGCTTCTTTATGTATATATAGGTCATGACGGGCCTGAGCCAGATCTTCTTCTTGTATATGGACCAGCAAGATGCCATTTAGGATTTCCAGCTTGGAGATTGCGATATACTGAAATTGTGTATGTTTATGCACCTCACACTTATACAATAGCCCCATGCAAAAGTGCTTTATTTCTGACTGGCGTTGCATTCAACATTCAAACCAAAAGAAAAGTTTTATCTCGCAAAACCAAATCTCTTATATTTTTGTATTTATTGTTGATCTTTTCCTTACATTTGCATCATTACAACTTTTTGATGTAACTTTTTGTCTTATTTTCAGGCATATGGGACCACTGACTTCGATGAAACTTAGTGCTGTAGTAAAAGTCTTATACGATTTCTCGAAAAAACACCAGAATTATGGTAAACTTTCATAGATGTCTCATTTTATGTCTTTCGTTTTTCCTAAAGACTAATAGGCACCTAAATTAAAAGTGCATATAGGTATTTGGTATCAGGCTGGTTCAAGATCAGTCATAACTTCAAGTCAATTATAGTTTCTAAATTGCTTATAGCAAGCTGCAACCTTTTGCTGATTGCTAATACAGTTCAGAAAAGATTATCTTTAGCATACCAGTTTGTGTGTTTTAAACAGAACCAAGCATAGGTTTTTCTCCCTTCCCCTTCCTCCAATGAAAGGAACCAAGTCGATATGAAGAAGTTTGTTTGGGGATTTCATGTTGTGTTCTTATAAAGCTTTGATCATCTCTTAATTATTTCCTATGCCAGGTAAATGAACTGCTGCTACCAGAGTAATTCTGTCTCGAAGAAAATTTGCACCTCTTTGATTGCAGATTTTTCACTATTTAAGTTTTTTTTTTGTTAAATTGAGGTGTATTAATGGATCTGGTAATCATAGCTAAATAGGAATAAAATCCCTAGTTCAATGTTTCTCTCTTTTGTGATAATTTTTCTAATTGCGTTCTGTAGTCCGCAAATCTAGAAAGACCAGAGATATGTGTGATCTTTTGAGAATAAATGAATGCAAGAGAATATAATATTAATGGACAGTGGCCAATCTTCATAGCTTATTGCCGACTTGCTTTTGTTACATTACTATATACTAGTGACTTGAGTGTTGGAGAGTTGATTGTGCAACACTGGTCATGGACCTCATGGTTCTAGTCAAAGTGCGACAACTTTTCTTATTTTGATTTTATTTTAAAGTAGGAGAGTAGAGTTAGTGCAAGCTTAAGCTGTGAGGATCAAGATAAATTAATGGTCGAAGTTGTTTGAAAGCGATCTAATGATTTTCAAAATTGATCTCATGAGCCTTCTTGCGGGCAGTGCCTCTAGGTCGCATTTTTTTTTTTACCCTGAACTGAATTGTGATTTGTGAACAATATTATATTGTTTTAACTTATCTTCGACAACAAAGTATCGGGATTATTTAATAGCAAAACTAAGGTATATGTCCAAAATAAATTTTCATCCCTATTGACTCGCTCAGCGTTCTTTCACTGTTAAAATTAGAGAAGCGCTTTTTCAAGGGAGTAGCAAGATTCAAAATTTGTTCATAGTAGCTTTGGCTCTCTTTGGATGAGCCCTATGAATTAGGAAATAAGAGAATAAAAGAGTAAATTTATTATAAACAATCCAAACTCTTCATAAAGTTACACACTTTCCAATACTTCTTCTCTTATTCTTCTTATTCCCACACCATCCAAACGGAGTTGGTGCTTTTTAATCTTTTCTCTGAGGATCTTTCCGGTGAACTCTCATCTCCCAAGTCTACTATTTGACTACAGATAGAGATGGAAAGAACATGGATGAATAGTATTAGTTCAATTAGGACAAATAACCTGATTAACCTCTTTAGAATTAATGAATTCTAATTTCCCTCCACTTAACCGGAAGGGAGATTCTTCTCCGGTTGAAAGGGTTACGAGAGTCATCCCTATCTCACAACACTGTGCTCCAACCTCTTTCCCTGAGGTGGTGAATGAAATTGAGGACGGTTTGAAATTCGAAACCGCAAAGATTTTATTTGTTGCTGGGAAGTAATACTGGATTATTGGCAGTGCAAAAGATACCTATCAGTGTTGATAAGGGAAATTCTACTCATGATAATGAGCAAAGCATCTCTGTTGATGCCCCCTCCATGTAATACAGTGGCGAGTCTAGACTTTTTTTAAGCATGGACACAAAAAATATTATTAAATTTCATATAAAATTAAAAATAATATTTAATAAAATATTAATTTTTAAATCTAATTTTAAAATAATATTGTTTTTATAACAAATAATATTCATAAATAATTTTATAGTCATCAAATTAACTATTTGATTGGAGGGTTATATTCAATTTTTCCTACACTAACTATATCTATATTGTTTTTGCATTAATCGTTTGTTATATTAAGGGAATTATGGAAAAAAATGTTTTGCGGGCCCATAAATCACCTATTTCTGCTATTCACCTTTTCTTTTATCTTTTCTTGTGTCTTCATTGATCGGATAAATCAAATGTCAAGAAAAAAAAAACAGATTGGATTGCTAAAAGCCTAGTTTCAAAGCTGAAGCCTAGGCACGGTCAAATATCAAGCCTAGGCATCTATTGAAATATCTATATGTGGGCCTCTATTTTTGAAAAACAAGCATGGACAAGTGCCCAGGCTTGCCACTTACTGGCCTCGCCACTGCCATGTATGCCAAATTGCCAATGCCCTCTGGGTCTGGGCTCCGGTCGCTTCTGCATAAAACTGCTTTCAAGCGACACATCTGATACAGAGATCATGCTGGCCACATCTAAGGTGTGAAAGAATAATTGCTTAATTTTCCTGATTGATTAAGAATTTAATATGCCTATAGTAAATTAAAATGTATGCATCTAATAAAATTAAATTAGATTGGATTAATAGTGTTTTGGTCGACTCCTCAGGCATATCTCCACCTTTTTAAATTCTTCTTTCTTTCTTTCTTTCTTTCAGTCATCCCTCTCTTCTCAATCTGTCCATTAGGAATGCATCAAGGAATTAATGTTGATTTCACTCACATAAATCAAATGGCAAACTTCACATATGCTCGTATGGATAGGAAATGTCAAGTAGCAGTTTGTTGATGTTCGCGGATCCGATTAAGTCAATATATTGGTTTTAGGAATTATATTTTAATCTATATAGTATAATATAATCCGCGTGATTTTTTTTGTGCGGATTTTAAAGCAACCATTCGCTCAAGTCGTGCAGTGAGATTAAACTTCAGCGACATTTCCAAATTTTTGTGGCGTATCTACGTGACTTTATATTTGTCAACTCTAATTGACCCGATATCGATGTTCCACGCTTAGATCCTTTCCTCTCTAGGGGTTTTTTCTTCTCATTCGCCTCTCTGGCCAGTTGCCTCTCTCCTTCAGGGCTCTCTCGATCAGTGTAGACCGACAAAGAAAGTTCAGGGCCGCCGGCCGCCTCAACGCCTATGTCGGCTCTTAAAACCGCATGTATTGATCAGCCGGCACCTGAGCCATTATCCGAAGTTCGAAACCTCTAAGCGACAGTTTGAGTTACCTGGATTCAACCGTTTCCAGGCGCACAAAAACTGTATTGAGATGGGTTGATGGATAAAATTTATATTTTGAGGCCAGCGTGGTCCAGTCGGATGCTTCTCACTCCTTCTCCAAGAGAAGCCTGGTTCCATTAGCGATCAACTCCGTTTTGTCAAGAGAAGCACAGCTCCATGAGACATTACTGGGTAAATACATTGAACTATTGATTAATTCTGTATGAGTGCTTTTGAGTCTATCTTTCTGGTGTTCATTACTTACACTAATTAAAATTGTAATGCCTACAACCCCATATAGAAATTCAATTGCTGATTTTATATGTCCAGATGGGTTTTATTATCAATTTATTTTGTCGAATCAAACTTGAGTGTTTGTCATTTAAGATTACTAATTGTTGCTTAAATTTTCCTATGAACATAATTGATATAAGTTTTAACTACAATTTGTTAGATAAGATACAAAATCATTCAATTTTAATTTTAGAGGGGTTATTAATTTGCAATCAGTTTTGTCTTTTAGGCATCTATTTTTTATCGCCTCTTACTGATTTCTTTTTCTTTTTTATGGTACTGATCTTTATTAGGATTGAGCCGTAGGATTGAACCTGGAGATGAAGAGTTGGCAAAATGGGACAAATATATTGGCTTATGGTCTACCAGCATAGTCACTCACTCGGGTAGTGTCTCTCTCTGATTTTGCTTAGTTGGCCTAAATTTTTATATGTGAACATATCTGTCTATGACATTCTTTAAATTAAAATCAAATCTCCATTTGTTGGATTTTTCACTTGGTATTGTTTTGATCTCAATTCCTATTAAAGGGGTCTCTCTCAATTTTTTTTAATACTATTTTCAACGATGTTCCATTGTCAGTGAAAATTATAAGAGTTAGGGTAACTCTGTTTGTTATTAAAGGAAGTCAATTATTATTATTTTTTTTTCTTTTGAAAGTTACCCTCTGAATTTTATGGAGAGGTAGGTCCCTGCCGAGCGCAGCTAATATTTTTTCTCAATTTTTACTTGGTTCTTTATTTCCCTTTCCCAATCTCGATCCAAATTTTCAGTTATGAATATGCACTTATTTAAAGAAGGTTATGGAATCTGATTTATAAATAACGAATGGCATATATTTTAGTTAGTCTATATCTATGAATGATTGGATAATAACAAAATGTTATTGACATTGGTATAGGTGATGTTGAAAAACTAGCTCAATGATAATTTTCGCTGAAACGAATTGAGAAAAGGATGAATTCCTGATAGAACAGGTGAAAGACCACTAGTCCACCACACTCTGTTTCCTCTTCTCTGTAGTCGTCATCTCTCTATACTCTGGCATCAGCACCGACACCAATTCGGCATCGCCGGCGATTACTGATCGAAATCACCGACCCCTTTTCGCCAACGCCAGCGCCAGCGATTGCTATTCCAAACGATCGACCAGGAGAGGAGAAGAAAAGGGGAAGCCGTGGAGATGAGCGACGACTTCTCCACTGTAATTTGCCCTCATATTTCTGATCTTCATTGCTCAAAGGTACTGATGCATGTAGCAATAAATTTTTTCATGGAACTTGATTCTTCAAATGATTGTATGTCAGAATGCCTTTGTGATTGTATGATATCTGGGAACACAATTGAATCTCGCAAATTATTTAGATAAATTCCAAGTTTATAAAGTCAAGTGCTCAATTAAGGGAAAATTTAAAGAGTCTGATATTATTCGGATTTATAGGAATTATGAATTTACTTATTTAATATATATGAGCTTTTCAAATTTAGTTATCAATTAATGATTTTTGTGATTGATCCAGGATTCTTCACAAGCAGTGTAGGCTTCCCATGCGCACTTTCAACCCTCCCTTCTCAATCCATACAGGTCAATGAATAACCTTTTTTATTATAATTTTATTTTTTTGTTTTGATGAAAACATTTATATGTAATTGGTTTCTGAAATTATCGATTTGTCATATCCTTTATTTTTATCCCAAATTCTCACGTTTGTCTTAGTTTAGACATTGACTGGAGAAGCCATGCCTGTCATCTTGCCCGTCACCTCACTGGGCCATGGATCGCAAAGAAGCAAAGAAGCAACGAGTGGTGGCTATGATTTCAGGGTCTTTTCTGAGTCTACGCTTCTCTTAGTCTCATGTCGGAAAGGAAGAATTTTCTGCTTTGGTCCTACATTCCCTGATCCGACTCAGGTTTGAAGCAAGAAACTCAAGAGGTTTCATCATTAAAAAGCTAAATTCCAGGTCTCTTTGAATAGTTCAATTTTAAATCTGGGAACATAATTGAATTTCGCTAATTCTTTGGTTAAATTCCATGTTTATAAAGGCAACTGATGAATTAGATCAGTTTATCAATGGCATGTAATTATTTCTGGATGGATAAACTGACATTACATGGCATTGATAATTCAACACTTGGTCAATTATTTATAATTTTATTTCAATTATTTATAATTTCAGAGAGAGAATATAGTATAATACTGGATATTATGAACTGCACAAATAATAAGCATTTGCTATTGAAGTGGATAATGAAGGACATTGGATATAAATAAAATATTTCAAATTTTGAAACATATTTTCAGGTTTTGATAAATTTGAAACTCATATATGCAGAGCTAGCTTCTTGATGATAAACTTCCTGATTTATCAGCATTACAACAAAATGAAATTAAGACAGCTCATGCCTAATTGGATAAACTGACATTAAAATGCTATTGACAATTGAACAGCTGGTCAATTAAGAGGTAAAATTGACAGGATTGGCAACACAAAAGGCAAAATGTTATAGAATTTTACCTTTTACTTTAAAATGTAAAATAAGCGTGTGTTATGGCAGTGGATTTTATTAGACGCACAAATCAAGGGGAGATTTAATGATGCCGTTTTAAATTTGTATTAAAATTGATTAAAAGTTGTATTCCCTTATCACAAAATTGTTAGCTTCTTTTTTGTTGTCCCTGACAGCATATGTCAAAAAAAATTAAAATATTATTTTAAAATTGTAATGTCAGCAAACAAAGTGCTTCTTTACAGCACAAATAAAATCATATATATCTAATATATACATTCAGAATTTCCTATAAATCAAAATGATCGCAGCTTCTTAAAATTTCCCCATAATTGAGCTGTTGATATTAGAATTAGTATTTGGATGGCAGTGGAAAGCTTCCCTTGATTTGTGCATATAATAATTGTCACTTCCATAACAAATTCTTATTCTTTGTACCGTCAATCCTATCATAATAATATCCAGTAATAATATCCAAATCAAATGGACATTTATTTTTCTTATAATTCGCTTGGAAATATCAAAACCTGCCACAAATCTCGCTCTCCCTATTAAATTTTCAGCTATATTTATGTCTCTGTCTTCTACTGCTAAGCTCATCCCTTAAAAAGTTTATATCCTATCAAAACATGTCAATTGTAAGAGAGAATATGTTAGGAAGTGTGTAATTTTCGATTTTTATGCTAATTACAAGTTAATTAAGCCATCGAAACAACACACACAACAAATCGTGCACAAAAGCCAAGTTAACACAAAGAGATTAAGGTGGAAATTATACCTCCCGCGAAATCGCATCCGCGGGGCTCGATCCTACGGCATGGGAATCGATGGCGTGCTTCTCCTTCGTCTCCAAATCACCTCGAGTCCACCTAGAGATTAACCAAGGTCTAAATCGATTCGTGCTAGCGATTCGATTAGAACGAAGCTAATCCAAGGTATTCTCTCTTCTTCCTTAATTAACATTTTAATAGGTGGAGAGAATATGCTCAACTCATGAGCTAATGGAGGGAGAGAGAGGTGAGGTGGTGCCGGCCAAGAGAGGGAGAGAGGGGGGCGGCTAGGGTTTGGGAAGAGAGAAGCTCCAATTTTGCATCTATACATCTCTATATATAGTGCATGATCCCTACCTACCACCAACCATCTATTTACAAGATTGCCACTCTCACCTACCATTAGGGCCGGCCACATCATGGGCTCACATGGGCCTCTCATCTCATTTAATTAGGCCTCTAATTCACATAATTAGAAGCTACTCCAAATGCTTTTCAATTGGGCTATACATTTAATACATAAACATTGGCCCAATAAATTAATATAACTATTTATATTAAATTGAGTTGAACTAAAATAATTATTAACCAATTAATAATTATTCTAGGATTAGCTAATACATTAATTTATTTCTATATGATCCATTTGACTTAATTAATTATAACGGTATATAATTAATTAATCAACTTATCATATTTCCGCAATACGCACTATTGCGAATAAATAAATAATGCACTGTCTTGGTCAAAACTCTATTTTGTGTGACCCTTTGAGGATTTATGCTAAGTTGGACATGGAATTAAATCGCTATTTAATTCCAATAATCATAAGCGGTATCTAGCAACACGTTACGATTCCCAATTCGCATAAATAGTGTACTGCTACAGTATTTAAATCCTGCATAAGAGAATAAAAATGTTTCTCTATTTTGATTCTTATGTCACACGATATCATCGTATAATCCAAGATAGGAATGTGTCATTCTTGCAGATTATACGTTTCTTGATCTAGAGATAATTGTATAAAGTTGCATGCAAACAATCTATCTCCATCAAGGGGCCCAAACAGATATCGTCACTCACTAAGTGAATTAATGAGGGACATACGGTTTTCTTGATGATTAACTTTTCCCCGCACAATTCAAGAGAACATAAATAAAGTCCGTATAGCAGCCCTTATCGGGAATCAGCGGTAGACGATATTTATTGAACCTATCCTCATGTGGAAAAGATAAACATCTCAAACTTAGAACCAAAATCATTACGAAATAAACAATGACACATAACACAATCCATATGTTTATTTCGATGGGTCAAGTCCTGTGCTATGTTCCATAACATACACATATGCAATTAAGTTGGTAACTCTTTACCTATGATTTGTAGAACTTAATCATCACTTAACTTGCATACTAATCTTATAAGATAATTAATGTTCCTTGTTAATTATCAAGATTATGGACCGTTTAGATTTATTATTGTCATTCTAAAGAATGATCCACAGAGATCTACAATTCAGATCCTCAACCTGAATAATCTGTCAATAATAAACCTAGGAACAGATGATAAATTATCATCCAAAACATAAACTAATAATTAAGTCATTAAATTATTGACTTCTAGGACATAACTCCAACAATCTCCCACTTGGCCTAGAGTCAATCAGTAGTGACTTCTAGCCAACGAAGAGTTGAGAACAATGTCATATATCTACATATATACATGTCTCGGACCTCAAAAGAAATAATACGCTTAAAGCTAGTTACTCATACGTCCATCACGTATGGATGCATAACTGCATCTTGTATACTGCTCAAGGTAGAGGTCATGCTAGAGTGTTCGCTGTGTTCGCGAACCTATCCAAAATTTTGTTTGACCCTATATATATATACTACTATATATATGTTCTTGATCATCATCATATGATATCAAGTGATATCGTTATAGATCATATTTGAATCTCCAATGTAACATTGGGTTCTTTAGGAGTAAGTAATGGTTCGAGATGCATAGAACCATAATAACTCAACTAAGAACTCGATCCCAAATAAACTTCTTTTATTGCTTCACAAGTTGCTATGTATTTTGTTTTTGTGACGGAAACGGTTGTAATATTCCATTTAGAACACTTTCTAAATTTACAACTCCACCTTAAAACAAAATATGTAGCTCAATCGTGATTATATCAATCCTTTGAAAAACTTTTATCAGTGTAACAATTTACACGAGATTTCTTTCATCTTAAGAGATGAAACATTGTATCACTCTTTCTCATAAGGTACTCGAGGATATCCTTGACTATCGTCCAAATGTGTCTCTCTTGTATCCATTTGACAACTGTTTGTCACATCCTTTGGATACTACACATTGGGGCATATGCATAAATATGGTGTACAAAATGAAACTCATAATGAAAGAATGCTTGAACTATTTCATGCACTTTCTTGAATTGAGTTGCAATAGACCGAGTTAAAACACTCAAGTCATGCCATGTGACGTACAGTTAGACATCCTTTCTTGGAGTGTAACTTTCGTGTTTCTAGAACACTTCGTCAATATATGCATATTTGCTCAAACCTAACATCCATCATAATCTATCTTCATAGATTTGTTTCCTAGGATTAGGTGATTTCGCCCAAGTTCTCATTTGAGAAAGCATTCTCCAAAGAGATCTCGACAATATTCATTTTCTTAATGTTATTCCCAATTAAATGAATTGTTAACTTGAACAATACAAGTAATACAATTATGCTCCCACTGAATATCTTGTTTATACAAGATACTTTTGACGAAGTTCAACTCCTTGACTTCCTTGTCAAAAGTTTTTATTCCGATCTCCACAACACTTGCTTTAATCCATTAATGGATCCTTGAAGCATGCGTATGTTTTTAGCAATACATAAACCTCGATTCGTGTCAAATGCACAACATCTTCCTTCATTCATACGAAGAAGGCGGTTTTATGTGTTTTTCCATATATCGACATATATGAAATACAACTATTGCTAGAATGATCTTTATTGACTTATACATAGCCACAAGCAAGAAGTTGTGCTTTGTACGTAGTCAACTAGCCATTGACTTAGACATAGCTACAAGCGAGAAGCCGCGCTTTGTACATAGTCGATTTGTTATCCATGTCGATCTTCCCTTTTGAAGATATAAACGTTCTTGATGGATTGCTCCTTCATGAACATCAACCAAGGTCTATACCTTGTTGTTATACATGGATTGCTCTTTAAAGATCATATGAATTCAAAACATATATGTGGAATTGGATCATTCCATCGTTTTTTTTTTGTTTATCAACGGATTCTCATATGCTAAGTACGAGAATGTTGTGACAACCCATGCACCAAAACGGCTTAGGAAATCATCTCTCGTTGATCTTTTGTAGGATTGGTACTTGAGGTTCATGAACTTCTTCCACAACGATTTGTTGAATGAGTTCTTGACTCCTCATATATATTCCATGAGTTTCTTGAATCATCATCAACTCGTGAGATGGTTGAGTCCTCATTGGAAGGAGTGTATGTTAGAGTTATGTCCTAGAAGTCAATAATTTAATGACTTAATTATTAGTTTATGTTTTGGATGATATTTTATCATCTGTTCCTAGGTTTATTATTGACAGATCATTCAGGTTGAGGATCTGAATTGTAGATCTCTGTTGATCATTCTTTAGAATGACAATAATAAATCTAAACGGTCCATAATCTTGATAATTAACAAGGAACATTAATTATCATAAAAGATTAGTATGCAAGTTAAGTGATGATTAAGTTCTACAAATCATAGGTAAAGAGTTACCAACTTAATTGCATATGTGTATGTTATGGAACATAGCACAGGACTTGACCCATCGAAATAAACATATGGATTGTGTTATGTGTCATTGTTTATTTCGTAATGATTTTGGTTCTAAGTTTGAGATGTTTATCTTTTCCACATGAGGATAGGTTCAATAAATACTGTCTACCGCTGATTCCCGATAAGGGCTGCTATACGGACTTTATTTATGTTCTCTTGAATTGTGCGGGGAAAAGTTAATCATCAAGAAAACCGTATGTCCCTCATTAATTCACTTAGTGAGTGACGATATCTGTTTGGGCCCCTTGATGGAGATAGATTGTTTGCATGCAACTTTATACAATTATCTCTAGATCAAGAAACGTATAATCTGCAAGAATGACATATTCCTATCTTGGATTATACGATGATATCGTGTGACATAAGAATCAAAATAGGGAAATACATTTATTCTCTTATGCAGGATTGAAATATTGTAGCAGTACACTATTTATGTGAATTGGGAATCATAACGTGTTGCTAGATACCGCTTATGATTATTGGAATTAAATAGCGATTTAATTCCATGTCCAACTTAGCATAAATCCTCAAAGGGTCACACAAATAGGACTTTAACCATACAGTGTATTAATTGATTTGTTTGCATTGGAGAATGCAAAAATATGATGAGTTGATTAATTAATTATATACCGTTGCAAACCGTTATAATTAATTACATCAAAAGGATCATATAGAAATTAATTTAATACATATGCTTATCCCAAAGTAATTATCATTGAATTGATAATTAATTATGCTCAACAATATTTAATATAATTGTAGGAATTATATTGAATAAATAGGCTTAATTTAATTAGCCGTTGTGAGCCGAAATAATAATCAATTGGAAAGGCCCATTATATAATTGATATAATAGGCTTAATAGAGAATAATTAAAATATGGAAAAGGCCCAATTTAGGCCTTTTATTTGGCCGGCCATAGAGTGGCAAAATGGTAAAAAGTGAGGTGAGATGGTTGGACTTGATCTCTATATAAGGACCACTAGTTGGTGCCTTCCAACCCTAGTTCTCTCTCCTCCTCTTGCCTCCTTCTCTAGCCGCCACCTTCAAAGAGAGAAAATTGGTTTTCTCTATTCCATTTTTGCTCTCTTCCATTGATTATTAATAGGTCTCATGTGTTGAGAATAGCTATTCCTAAAATTAGTACAAGAATAGTAAAGGGATGAGCATTCCTCTAGTTCCTACTAGCATAGGACCTATGAGAATGGTTAGTTTCCTTGGTGGACTTGAGGCGCGCGATTAGGAGGCGAAGGAGAGCACCCCATCGATTCCCATGCCGTAGGATCGAGCCCCGCTGATGCGATTTCGTGGGAGGTACATTCCACCCCTTTCTCTCGTGTGTTTGAATAGCTTGTGTACTAGATCTTGTGTGTGCTATGTTTGCTTGGTTAATTAATTGGTAATTAGCATAAAAATGAAAATTAGCACACTTTCTAACAGTGTACTATTAAACTTCTTTCAAAACAACTTGTGAATGAAGTTTCGCTCAACTCCCACTAAGTACCTTGTATGGAGTGACAAGTTTCCCATAAGAGTACTTCTTGTAGTGACGCATAAACTATTTTAATGCTCACTTTACTCCCACTACTTCTTCTTGAGAATTTCAATTCATCAAGACTACATTATGATTAGCAACAACTACTTTGTTCTTATCATATTCGTGGAAGTAGTGCCCTTTAATATAAAGCATCCTACAAATATATAGTGTCTTATTTGGTTTAAGCTTATAAGTCCACAATACTTGAAATAAGCTTCTCAACACCAAATCTCGAGAAGTATTATACTTAGAGATCAAAATCTCCTAAAATATCTTCTTCAATAGACTTCGATGGAACATTATTCAGTGTAAACAATATTGTCCTCAAACATAATTCCCTAATACGAGTCGAATAAGTCAATTTGATTTATTATCGATCGAACTATACAAAATATTGTTCGATACCTCCACTCTTGGTCATATTATTCCTCATGGAGCGAGTTGTGAAACTACTTTCATACTCTTTAGATAATATTTCAAATCATGCGACTTAACTATTTACCGTGATTAATTGTAAGACTTTTTCTTTCTCTTGAACGGTCTTTCAACTTTACACTTGAACTCCTTTGAACTAGTCAAAAGGTTCATACTTATACCTTATCAAATAGATATGTTAATATCTACAATGATCGTTGGTTAAGTAGTAAAGTATCAACAACCTTTCATTACACAAGTACTTATAGGTCTTTATACATCGATATGTAAAAGCCCTAATCAAGTCACTTGTCCTTAAACCTTTCTAGGTTAATGGCGCTTTTGTCATTTAACAAACATGATTCGCATATCAATCGATTTGAAATCGAATTGAATTTACGAGCTCTACGTTACGGAGACTCTCGTAATGCGATTCTCGTTTATGTATGTGACTAAGCGGTTATATGTAACATGAAAGTCAAATACTTTATGTCAAGTCTTACGCATCCTATTTGTCATTCAAAACTTGCTTATCTATTTCAAGCAAATTCAATCAAGATGCATGAAATCATATAAACAAATCCATAATAAAAGAACTTGCCTTTTATTAAACATAATCATCCATTTCATCGAATATGAAGTGGAGATGTTTTGAGAAGTTAGGATTAAGGTATGTAACCTTCAATTCCTAAACAATCTCTTAATAAAGATAACTCTACGTAGTCAATGGTAATGACTTGGACGAACAAGTCATTGCCTATACGGAGTTTACTTTACATCTCTCGAACATTCTCTTATTCTTCATTGCTAACACATTTCGTCAAATGCGAGCATATGAACTAGTATCAAGTTACTAGTGTAAATTAGAGATAGTGAGATAATTTGAACGACAAATACACTTTAGGATTAAAGCATTACAATCATGGTATTTCGGACAACCTTTCAAAATGCCTCCAATAAACGGCAAATGAAACATCTCATGTGATACATAATCACAATCAAGAGTCTCGAAATTTCAACTCATGCCTTGGCGAAGTATTTCTTGAATACTAAACCAATTACCTTTTTGCATCAACAAGTGTGCGAAGAAGGTAACATTATATCCTTTATAATTTCAAAGAGATCGTATGACAATATCAATAATCCTTGATATCGGAGATCAATATCTCTAGTTATCAATTAGCTACTTAAATCTTTCGATTTGTAAGCCAATGAAACGTTCATGTTTAAAAGAAGAATCTCTTTGTCAACTCATACTCTTTATACTCGATCATAAATGATGGAGTTAATATCTACTTTCTCCAAGAACGCTTTCTTGAGTAAGTGGATGAGAGCGTACGAGTTAAATCTAGTCCATATGAATTCTCTAATTCAAAGGTCTAGAAATTTCAAATGAGGATATTAGCCATACGCTTTATTGAATAACTTTTCGCCAAAAGTCAATCAATCATCGCGTTGCTACGTTCGGGTAGTTTGAGGAAAGTTTTGGGAATTGACATACTCAAATTTATTTTCACTAAGATCGTGTCTTAGGAATCAGTATTACTTCTTTAAGTAAATACCTTTTAGAAACGAGTTTGTTAATTTTCAAAGATTGATCGCAACAAAATTAACAATTTAAACATCTATAACAAAATCAATTTAAGGTTAATTAGTTTATGCAATTGTTTTATTTATAACAAATAAAACTCCCACTACATTTATTTAATGTCCCAAATGTAGTTGGTTTTCCAAGATCCCAGTTTTCATCAAGTAGAGCCTGCTATGGCACGTCACCCTACTTAATTAGACAAGGTAGGTTCTCCAACCAATCATATCGTTCCATATGATTCTTGGTTTGTGAATATCTAAGTATATTTACAAACTTCGCCCCGATGTCCAAACTCTAGTTGGGTCCATCGAAAAGTAACCTCTCACTATTTGCTCCTTGCAAATCTTAGCTATTTGCACCCCGACTACCGAATTGGCAATCATGACGTCCGCTTGGGCGGACCGCGCCATGAGTGACAATCGGCGTGAAGGGGATAGAGAGAAGGAGGGCGATTTCACTTAATCGAGTTTTAGTTGGGACTATCAAACATATGACACTTGTTTGGCGGTCGTGTAAGCATACACCCATACCTAGCCTATGACAATTCATAGCAATCACAAGCAATCACATATAAGCATCTCATAGTTGTGGGTTTGTATGGCTCCCGCTTGCATTAGTTTCGCCACATCGTCCATGGAGCAAAACTAATCTAATCCTTGTCCCTCCCACTAAATTCTATAAGGATCTAAATCCTATATAAAATAAAGGTACAAAATACATGTGAAAACATCCTATTCCCATCCTAACCTTAGGGGCATGCAAGCCTCACAAGTTACATCAAAAATTAATCAACAAATTAATTAATTAATGGCACCAAAGGCCGCATTACAAACATTCACACATGCATTCAAATACAACCACAAGGCATTGAGTCTTGAGCCATACTAAACCCACTATCCACCTACAAAACAAAGTTAGCACATACAAGAACTTTGTTTCCAATTAACGATTTTCAAGCATCTTTGCGTATCGTTTGCCATAAGTAAATTCCGTGTACAAATCCTCAATTTTAAACAACAAAACTTGTTTAAATTCATTTAGAAAGTTCTTTCAACATCCCATAACAGAAAGGAGATCAAACAAGGAGTTTTCTAATTAATTTCAACTAGTTTGAATATTTAGAAAAACAGTAATTTATTAAAAAACGTAACTAATGGAATCCAATAAAAGCAAAGGTTTTAGGTCTCCAAAAATTCTCAAATAAATTACTTAAGCTCCTTATCATAGTTGTGATTACCAGTAAAAATTTCAAGAAGAGATCTTACACCATCTGGGAGAATCAAAAATGACAAATCTCTTACAAGTGCACGAAACACCGTTATGAGACTTTCAGATTATCCTCTCAACCATTTGGTCTGTTAGACCACCTTCTAATCAGTTTTTATATATACAATATACATAGAAAAACTAGTTTAGTCTATAGGCTAACTATCTATGAAAAGAAAACCACCAAGTTCAGTTCAAAAGGTTCGAGTTACAAACTAAACAATCAACAAATTCTGTACTGGAACAGACAATCGATTGAAAAGTTCTAACCTAGTTGAAGGTCCTAACTTCCACGAAAAATTATGAAATTAATTTTCCTGGAATCCTAACTCAAAATAGAACAACTCCATTTAAACATAATTTTTAAAGGAGTTCTCAGTTGGTACAGTTTATTAGAACAATCGATTTGCTCTACAAACTGGATCTGACGAGATCTTCCTTTTCATACTTGAAAACCCACAAATTAATCCAAGTCATGCAACAATTTATACATGCTCAGAAAGAGCTTCAAGTCCTCTTTAAATCTAGCCATAGAAAACTGGTACTTATATTCAAAATATAAATCTTTCAAGCCATTCAAACAGGACAGTACGAGCAGAAACTGGTTCTGCGCACTGTCGCCGTTTTATTCACAATAAATCCATACTAATTCAGAAAAATGTGAATCTAACGCCAAAAGAATCACAATCCACAGATCTACAACTTTCATGTAGATGGAAAAAACTTCCAGAGAACTTATCAAATCGAAAAACGCGAAACAACACAGAAAATACCATTTCCAGACAGCAAACAAACGCATCATCTCTACTAATCCGTTAATTAGCCAATTTCTCTTAATTAAGTGTCAAAATAGCTTAAGTACGACCATGTGCTCTGATACCACTGTTAAGAAGTGTGTAATTTTCGATTTTTATGCTAATTACAAGTTAATTAAGCCATCGAAACAACACACACAACAAATCGTGCACAAAAGCCAAGTTAACACAAAGAGATTAAGGTGGAAATTATACCTCCCGCGAAATCGCATCCGCGGGGCTCGATCCTACGGCATGGGAATCGATGACGTGTTTCTCCTTCGTCTCCAAATCACCTCGAGTCCACCTAGAGATTAACCAAGGTCTAAATCGATTCGTGCTAGCGATTCGATTAGAACGAAGCTAATCCAAGGTATTCTCTCTTCTTCCTTAATTAACATTTTAATAGGTGGAGAGAATATGCTCAACTCATGAGCTAATGGAGGGAGAGAGAGGTGAGGTGGCGCCGGCCAAGAGAGGGAGAGAGGGGGGCGGCTAGGGTTTGGGAAGAGAGAAGCTCCAATTTTGCATCTATACATCTCTATATATAGTGCATGATCCCTACCTACCACCAACCATCTATTTACAAGATTGCCACTCTCACCTACCATTAGGGCCGGCCACATCATGGGCTCACATGGGCCTCTCATCTCATTTAATTAGGCCTCTAATTCACATAATTAGAAGCTACTCCAAATGCTTTTCAATTGGGCTATACATTTAATACATAAACATTGGCCCAATAAATTAATATAACTATTTATATTAAATTGAGTTGAACTAAAATAATTATTAACCAATTAATAATTATTCTAGGATTAGCTAATACATTAATTTATTTCTATATGATCCATTTGACTTAATTAATTATAACGGTATATAATTAATTAATCAACTTATCATATTTCCGCAATACGCACTATTGCGAATAAATAAATAATGCACTGTTTTGGTCAAAACTCTATTTTGTGTGACCCTTTGAGGATTTATGCTAAGTTGGACATGGAATTAAATCGCTATTTAATTCCAATAATCATAAGCGGTATCTAGCAACACGTTACGATTCCCAATTCGCATAAATAGTGTACTGCTACAGTATTTAAATCCTGCATAAGAGAATAAAAATGTTTCTCTATTTTGATTCTTATGTCACACGATATCATCGTATAATCCAAGATAGGAATGTGTCATTCTTGCAGATTATACGTTTCTTGATCTAGAGATAATTGTATAAAGTTGCATGCAAACAATCTATCTCCATCAAGGGGCCCAAACAGATATCGTCACTCACTAAGTGAATTAATGAGGGACATACGGTTTTCTTGATGATTAACTTTTTCCCGCACAATTCAAGAGAACATAAATAAAGTCCGTATAGCAGCCCTTATCGGGAATCAGCGGTAGACGATATTTATTGAACCTATCCTCATGTGGAAAAGATAAACATCTCAAACTTAGAACCAAAATCATTACGAAATAAACAATGACACATAACACAATCCATATGTTTATTTCGATGGGTCAAGTCCTGTGCTATGTTCCATAACATACACATATGCAATTAAGTTGGTAACTCTTTACCTATGATTTGTAGAACTTAATCATCACTTAACTTGCATACTAATCTTATAAGATAATTAATGTTCCTTGTTAATTATCAAGATTATGGACCGTTTAGATTTATTATTGTCATTCTAAAGAATGATCCACAGAGATCTACAATTCAGATCCTCAACCTGAATAATCTGTCAATAATAAACCTAGGAACAGATGATAAATTATCATCCAAAACATAAACTAATAATTAAGTTATTAAATTATTGACTTCTAGGACATAACTCCAACAGAATATACACAGGTTGTCCAAAATACTATTTCCTTTTTATTTGTAAGAGAGAATACACACATGTTGTGTCCAAAACATGTCAATTGTATGAGTTAGATGATTTGATATTTTATTTTCTTATTAGTTTCAGCCTGCCTGTCATGACTACTGTTTTATCGATTTCGCGACTGACTAACAGGATGTAGGGTGTAATTAACGTTTGCCGATTTGATATATATTTTTTCCCCTTTTTAAGTCCTTTATCATATATGGTACCTTAAGCTCACTGTTAAGCCTGTATACTGCTCATTTTTCATATGGGGCCATTATATTAATAGAAGGCATAAATGAATAGGAGGCTTTTATATTAATCATTGTCTAAGTTTAATTTCAACAGATAAATAACTATGTACTTTACGCAAACAAACATCCTTACCAAAAATATATATATTAATTGTAAATTTATAACATCTCATGTATCGAGCGAAGCTCGATGTCCAACCCTAGTTACAATAAAAAGCTATTTCGAAATCAGGGATATTCTACTGACGATATCAACTACAGAAGAATCTCTAATCATTGAACATCTTACCACTGATTTTCTCAATTAGCTTTTAGTGCAAGTGCATTATGGTGCATTTTTGGTTATGGCAAAAGATGCCCTCAATATGTGGGCAAATAATAATAAGAACATAAAATATCGATAGTGTTATTGTTTCACATAGAACTTTACATGTTAGACAATAAAAACATGATAAAAAATCAACAATTTAGTATTTCCTTTTCGGGGGTGATAAAGATCATCTCCGTATTTCATCATCCCCATCATCCCAGCGACACTTTATTAATAACAAATGCATTTTTTTAAAAATAGAAAAAATTCTCATCCCGATCCAGCGATATCCCATTCTCTCTTTCCTTTTTGAGAGGGGGAGGGGGGGGGGAGGGAGTGGAGGAAGGAGGAGCGTACGCGGGAGGGGTGGGGGGGGGGTAGCGTACGCGGGAGGGATGGAGGGGGGGAGCAGTCACTCTGGCGCTCATCCTCTAGACTTCCGAAAATGGAAGAGACAATTCAAACGAGATTTCTAAAAATGAAAAAAAATAAACGCATCTGTAAAGGATGATGTGATGATAGAAACGCTAGGATGATCCTAAGCAATTCCGTTTCCTTTTAAATAAAATAAATAGCTAATTTAGTAACAACTTAATATTTTTAAATAAAAAATTTGAACTTGATCTAGACTACTAACCATATCAAATTACACAAATCAATGGTCCGTAATTGATATAAGAATTATTTATACCCTTTTATTTGATATGTTTATTTTTTTTTATCCGAAATGTTTAACCATTTCCCAAAGTGTTTTTATAAGCTAAGATCAAGGATAAATAATTGCGCTACTTCTTTTAGGCTCCGTTTGAATGAACGCAGAAATAATTATGCTACTTTTTCATACTCTCAAATTTATTATAAACAATCCAAACTCTTCACAAAGTTACACACTTCCTAATAATTCTTCCCTTATTCCTCTTGTTCCCACATCATCCAAACAGAGCCTAAAATCTATTCCGTCAATCCGTCAAGAACATAAACGAAACACCATTTTCCATTTTCATTTCATTACTGAAACAGAACAAAAAACGAAACACCTCATTTCCGCTTCCTCCATTAACGTTGGACAGAAGACAATAATGGAATAAACTGTGGAATAAATACTCATAGCCCAAAAAATTAATAATAATAATAATAATAACAACATAAATGCATGAAAACAATAATGGAATAAACTGTGGCTCAACTGTTCTATTTAATTTTATACGATCATACCACACTTGTAGATCTCTAATTACATAATAGGATTTATTTTATTGCTGCCGAAAGATATATATTAACAAAAATCACGTATAATAAATAAAGGCAATGGGATTTATATCAATACACGTGATTTTTGCGAACCAATGGCTTCTCTAGCTGAATTTAAATAATTACCAATGACAAGTCCACGACACATCAAATCGGATTCGGTCATAAAAATAGAAAAACCATCATTAGCAGCAGCAAAAGTTCTCATATTCTGAAATAATTGCATTTAAATAAAAATGCAGTCCTAACAGCTGATTACAGGGGAAAAGCTATAACAGTTTACACGGGGAGGCATCAGTAAATAAGCGGAGATATTTGTCTACACGCTTTAGATTCTGTGTGTAGGATAAGAAATTCACATCATAGCCTGCCCCCTCTCACAACATAACAACAAATTAATTCAAAATTCAGATGGACAAGCCAATATTGCAAATTCTGACCTGTCCACGTAATTTTATTTTTCAAAAAGAAAAGACATCTTCACTCTTTCACATGTAGCTCCATAAAATTAATTTATGCAATTATCATGACTGCTCAATGATACCAACAATGCAAAAATCCACCAGTTGTGAAAACAGCAATACTCCAAACATGAGGCCAACTTAACTACAAATCGATGACCTAAATCACATCACAACACTACTAAAACATGAGACTGTCACAACCATACAAGCAAACAAGCAACAAATAGGATTAGTAATTAGAACACTTATTTGTACCAACTACGGTACAAATAATAATAATATTGATTTAATTAATTGACTGCAAATTACATTAACAATATGTAATACCAAAAATAATTTGCCACCTTCACCCAAATTAGATCAAAAGGATCAATGATCCCCATCATCAGTAAGAAAACCACATTATATTTTGAAGTAATTTCAACTAAAAAGATACCAGCAAGAAAATTTCAAATGAAAAGGCATCAGTAAATAAGCGGAGATTTTGTCTACACGTTTTAAATTCTGTGTGTAGGATAAGAAATTTACATCATTGCCTCTCGTAAAATAACAAATTCAAAATAAGGACGACAAAAAAAGAATAATTCTATTAGGAAAATGCAAAAAAATTTCGGTCGGACCATTTGACGCCATTGCAACATCTATTGCTATGCAATAGGTTGGTAAGCCAAACATTTACCTCTGTGCACCCGTTATATCTCTCCGGATGGAGAGAGAAGCATCCGAAGAGAGGGTAACAAGTGCAAAAAAAAAAAAAAATTTAAAGTAAAAGAAAATAAGAAATGTGTATCTTAAGATATGATTTAGACTCAGAATGATGCATTGGATAATCAGAGAAAGAATATCTCATACGTCCAGACATAGTAATTTAGCATATTCTTCATAGTCAATGATCAAACAAACAAAGAAAATTTGCAATAAAAAAGAGAAGCACAAGCTAAGTTTTCTCAGATGCGTTCCTCGAAGAGGAAGCGAATGGCAGACAATCAACATGGCATCAGATTCAGACCGCCCGTCTGCTTAGATTTCCTCATAGAAATATCAATTTTGGACAAATATAAAAATAAAATCCAAAAAAGAGAGGTTCAAAAACCTAACATTCTTCACAACAAGAGGGTCGCGTTTCTATGGCTGCTGAGGCGGCTGGGTTGAGTTTGTTTAGGCTGTTATATATATATAATAATGTTTTTTTTTTTGTTGAAAACCCTAGATTGAAGTTCTGAGTTCTTCTAAGCCTGTTATAGAAATGCTCCAGTTAGATTTACATTTAATGGTCGGCCCAATTGAAATTGTGGTTTGGATTACTTTATCACAAGATAAAATAAAATAAGAAGCCCAAAATTCCGAAATTGACGCCGAATTGGGCTTTGTAATTACTCTTTGGTTTATTACAACCAAAAGTCCAAAACTATCACATTGATTATTTTCAGGTTTCTTTCTTCAACTCTATTATACAAAATATTAGATAATTTAGACTCAATGCCAATGGTGACAAAGTAAAATTATTTTATTTTTATAAAGTTCGACAAACCAGCATAGTAAATACATTCATTTGAGGTCTTTAGCAAACACAAGCGCCACAATGTGAAACTAGTACTAATTGAAAATGAAATGTCACAAACATAATTCGTATGATTTTGTCTTAAAGTGCCATCAACTCTTGACTTGAAATGCCATCAACACAACCAGTACTACTTGAAACAGACCTCAGAATTCTTATCATTTTGAAGCAAGCAGCAACAACTCGCTATCACTTTCCAGAAGTATCTAACTCTGCCTTCCCATCCATGTCTTCTTTGTTCACCGGTCTGTTTTCAGCAAATGCCGATGTAACCTCTCCATTTTTCTCGCCTACCTTTTCCTCGGCGACTTTTCCAAATAGCTCTTCCATGTCCTCCAAACTCCTCCCCCTTGTTTCGGGAAGGAAAAAGTAGATGAATAAGGCCCCTACAGCGGCAATACCGGCGTAAAGATAAAAACTCCCGGCTAGAGTGATCGCTTTGTACAGTGATAAGAAAGTCATTGTGACCACTCCACTCATAATCCTATTCACCGCGGTCCCTATGCTCGCTCCCTGAGCTCTAAGTCTCAGAGGGAATATCTCTGAACTGTAAACCCAGGCGAGAGGCCCATAGCCCGATGCAAAAGAGGCTGTAAAAGTTAACACTGATGTAATGCTAAGTGCACCGGCCCATGTCAGCTTCTTTCCTGGGTTACTGTCGATAACTGCCAGGCTGCTCCCAAGTATAAGAAATGAGATGACCATCCCAGTTGAACTGGCTAGTAAGAGAGTCCGCCGTCCAATCTGGTCGACGAAGAATACAGATACCAGAACAAATGCTGTTTTACAGAAACCTACAGCCACTGTTGCACCTATTGAGTTGGAGTTGGAGTTGAGCCCTGCTTTCTCAAAGATTCTGGGGCTGTACAGTACAAGTGAGTCAATGCCTGAGGCCTGTTGGAAGAATTGCAAACCAACAGCTGCAATGAGGATTCGCCGAACTGATGGTGTTGGCCGTAATAGTAACTCTTTCCAGACTCCTTCTCCACTGTTCCGTTTTATCATGGCGACTGAATTATCATCAGTACAGTCGTCTGGTATACCTAGAGTACTTTTAATGTCGCGTAGCCGCTCTTCAGCCTCCTCAGGTGTATCTGAGGTTTTAAACAGCACACGCTGGGCCTCGTCAATCCGACCTTGCATGACAAGCCAACGTGGTGATTCTGGCATAGCGAGCACACCGGCAGCTAGAAAAACAGGTGGTACTGCACCCCCAAGGAGCATCAACCTCCAATTTATGTTAATAGGAAGCTTCGAAAATGCTACATTAGCAACATAACCGAGTAATATCCCTGAGTTGATGAAAACCTCAGGGAAGGAGGTAAGGCAGCCGCGAGAAGAAGCAGGTGACACCTCAGCAGTATAAACTGGTGCAATCATCAGGGCATAGCCAACGCCAATTCCAGCCACAAAACGGCCAAGCATGAGAATAGCATAATTTGGGGCAAGGCCCATTAGAAGAGCGCCGGCAAAAAAGATGGCGGCTGCTAAGACCATGGTGTAGCGCCTTCCGATCCAGTCAGATGTCCTACCGGCTGCCAATGATCCAACCAGTGAGTACAGGTTAATGATACCGGCTAGAATCTCAATCTGTGTGTCAGTAATATGGAGGTTCTCCTTTATGTAAATCTGCGCTCCACTCATCACTGCAATATCTGGACATGAAAAAAAAAACAAAACAATGAATTTTCAGTAAAAAGACTATTAATTACGACAGAATATACAAATAGATGAGAGGCATTAATTTTTTTAAAAAAAAAATTCATTATGAACTTACGCTTTTCAAGCAGTTTGTATTGTTAATTTCAATGTTATATTATGGGCCATGCATCACATCTAATTTGAGAAATACCGGATTATTCTATACTGTACATTTTACTTGCATAAAATCTTGGATAACAATTAATTTAAACTTTATATTTATTTTTTATGCAAAGATGGGGTTAAATGTCACCTGACTTTTTGGCACACATGGAGCTTGAACCTTAACATTGAATTTTAAGACCAACGAAATACTTTTAACATTGAATTGAACTATTAGATCATGTGCAACTACATATATATATATATATATATATATATATATATATATATATATATATATATATGTTTAAAACCTTTTGTAGTGTCCTAATTTCTTTTACTTGGACTAAATGTAATCATTCGTTCTTTTAACAAAGGATATTTGTATAACTAATAAATAATAAACAAGCTTCTTTTTTGAGTATGAGATGAGTGTTAAAATCATCAAATCATTCCATATTGAATTTCAGATCAGCAACCTCCAGATGAATGACACGATACACGAGCTTTTTTCCAAAATTTTTTTTGTATGATATATGTTGTTTCTTATATATTTTTGAGCAAACACAATATAGGTAATTTATTATAAAAACCCGATAACATAGGAATTTATTTTTTTTTCTCAGAAACGACATAATTAAGTGAAATTAACAGTCATGCCACTTCAGTCTGTCAAAAAAAAATCTACAGAAAAAAAAGAAAGAAATTGATAGTATCAGTGAGAAAAGCAATTGACTGAATTAGTATTTAATGGGTAATATTTCAATTAATTGATTGTTCGGTAGCTCTGTAGTAAAACTCAAATATTCGTGTGGGAGAAATTATATTTCACAACTAGAATAGAAAATTGTTTAACTAATTGATGGGGTTAAATTTGTGACAACCCACTGGCATATAATATAATGAAGGCAACCATTGGAATTGAAATAAAATAAAACTTTTATATCCACTAATATATTGTTTTACTAATTAATCTTTAGTGAACTAATACTAGCAAATTAATCACACAAGTTAAATGGGTACCCGTAACAATCTCATCACTGTCCAAGTGTCCATTGATTTGTCTATACTATCCTTGATTGTCCCTACTTTCACAGACAACTATAGTGAGCAATTATTAATTCGCCCGTACGTCCAATTTGCACAGATCTGACAACATAATTTATAATCTATAATAAAATCAGAAAAAAAAAAAACTGGAGTTGAGGCCTAAAAGAGACTAACCATAGCCTAATAGGACGGAGGTCATGGAGGCAAGAAGCGCACAAGCAATGGCATATTTGTTCCTAGGAGGCCGCTTCGACATTGTTTCCTCAGGTGGAGAATTTGCTTTCTCAATGTTCATGGTTTACTAGCAACTAGCAAGTGAGCTAACTTGGATTTGAGGTGAGGTGAGGAGAATGGGAGGAGAGGCAGAGGCTTCTTAGTTCTTATTAGTAATTTGAGAGGTCTATACTCTCTAGTCTCTAGGCTATATTTAAGGGTGAATCACACATACTAGTCATGATTGATGCATCATCTGGCTTTTCTCTGATTTGTCCAAATACTTGACAAGGACAGCAGCGGAAATGTGGGATGCTTATAGAAAAATGATGCATCGAGTCCAAGCAGGTGTGTGTGGAATTTGAAGTCCTAGTCTCCTAGATTGATAAATACGTTTTTATAAGATGACAAAATTTTTCAAATAAATTTTGTGGAGTCTTGTCACATATGATTATATGAATCTCTCGTGTATCTTTTAGTTACTTAACCGAGAATTAAAATACAAAAAGGTTAGATCAAGCCTTGTTTGGTGAGTTTTACATGTTGAAAACAAATTATATCTGAAATGCCGCATTAAATATCGCTGTATCATAGTCCATAGAACTTTTTGTGCCAATTTCGAAATAATTATACACGAAATCATATAAATAAAATGAAAAATGAAAGATAATGATATAAATAAAATGCATGGCTAATAAATTATTATGTGACAACACGATTTTATCAGACATTGATCTCCATTTGTCAAATATTACCTCTTTCCTAAACTACTCCTAATTTGCTTGATTTTAGATATGTAAAGGTAGGCCGTAAGCATAGAATTTATTGTTTGCCCATGATATGTCCAACACCTCTAGTCTCCTTGTTATTGTTGTTGTGTTTTTTTTTATATATATTTTTTGTTTTACTTATAATGGATTTTATCATATTTTTATTCTAGATATTTTTAAGTACTTAGAAAGTAAAAGTTTATCTGGACAAATTATATAATTCAGCAATAATATCAAAATTTCAGCGGAACGAAACAAATTAAACCTTAAATAAAAAATTTTAAAGGTGAAACTGCTTGAAAAAATTATAACCGCATGTTTAAAAATCTGAGATATGTCATGGGAGTTAAAAATGTTTTCAAATTTCTATCAAAATGCTGTTCCTAAACCTTATTTGACCATTCACCGGCCTACACATTAAAATAAAACATTTGACCATGCACGTGTTTGGTTCAACTAGTGGTTATTCGCGCGTTGCGCGATCTTTTTTTTATTTTGATCGGCAATTTGTGTTCTATTTTTTTTATCGGTTGTTAAAAATCGGTAATATAATATTTGTAGTAATTTATAAGAAGTATTCACTCCGAATATTGAGAAATAAAAATTTAATGAAATTATAATATTATTTTAGTCGGTACATTTATTCTTTTGTTTGTCATCTTTCCTTTGTATCTTGATTGAAAGATCCGCCCCCACCTTCTTTCTCCTCTTGTTTGTATTTTAGTGGGTATTCGCGCGTTGCGCAATTTATTTGTACTGCCAATAATTTTTAGTTAGATTTTCTTCACTAAACATATCAATCAGTTTGTGTTCTGCGACAATTTTTAATTTATTTGATTGTATATGATATATGCTTTTCTAAACATCACAGGAGAAGAAAAGATGAACTTTCAGCAAAAAATGTATAATATCATGATACATTTTTTTCCAAACATTCATATAAGTGTAATGAAGAGCTAGAAAAATGAAAAAAAAATACATAGCTCAGCTGTAATAGACAGAAAAATAAAATAATAAGCGTACAAAATGACAGTACCGTGTAAATTACACAATACATGATCAATCTAAAATAGAGAAAATGATTGTTTTATCGATTAAGGCTATTTATTATCCTGCTAAACATGATAACATGAACATGGTACTACAAATAGTTTAAATGTGCAACAATTGCAACCATTCATTTAAAAAAATTGTGGAATTGACAGAGACTAACCACGCCCACCACATCTAGGATATATAGGTCTGATTCCAAACATATTCCCCTGATATGTTTTTTAATAATAACAAAATGGTAAATTTTAAAATAATTGGTCTTAGTTGAGGTCGCACTCAAATCATTATAGACAAATTATGTTCTTAATTGATATAATGTCCATATAAAAAAAAAATTTAGGTCTTGGTTGAGGTTGTACTTACAAATTTAGCACAATCGTCATGGTTTGTTCTTGATTCAGCAAAAACTCCATCTCCTTTTATTCTTGACTTTAATCAGCTGTGTGGCTTTCATTAATTGTTAGTCTTTGTTGTAAATCACTGAAGCAATGAAAGCAACACAAATTAATTGAAAAGCTATCAATAAAGGTATGAGTGCGGGGAAAAGGAAGTTAATTGAGAAGCTATCAATTGGTAGCAGAGATTCAGTCATAATGATTCATGTAAAACAGAAAATTTCTAATACAATACTACTTGGTAGGGAAAAGGAAGTTAACAGTAAAGCAGTTAAAGTACACTAAAATTGTCTTCTTATGAAAATAATTATCTATTGTAAGTGACCAATCATAGTGAGAAAACTAATTAGTTTGGTAGATTGACAAACCAAATTAATTCATTCTGAATTAGCAATAAGTTTGCAAAATTCAGAGCTACTGGACACCTAAGTCTAAACATCCACCATTATTTACAAAACCACAATTATGATTGTATATCCAAGAAACATGGCAAAGAGAGGGAAATTATGCAAAAAAACATGATCAATAACTAAAGAATATTAATTTGTCATGACTTTGGTTATACACATAAAATTAAAGATGCAATTAAATTAGATAAGTAACCTTTAGCAGTCATTCTCCTTAAATAAATTTGAGTGTGCCAAATGTGTTGTCAAATAGCCTGACCTGCAGAGGAGCAGAGATGTCAGAGAATCTTGGAAAATTTCCCACACCATAAAAACTGCATAAAATTTGAAGAGGATCCAACAACACATACAGTGGAACATAAGAACAATGTCATTTGACCAAAATTAAAGAACATCATAGCAGTTTTTTCAATTTGTAGTTGGTACATAAAGAAAGGGCATTGAAGGAACATAATTTAAGAAAGAAAAATACGTAACAAAGAGACAAATTAAAGGCCAAAACAAAAAAAGAAAATTTTCTTGTACTGGAATTTTACCTAATCTTGATCTTGTATGAAATCAATTCCAATTAAGCATTTTTTTTGCCAGAATTACAAATGTAGATTTCTACATGTAGATCTAATCATTCTCAACTAACCTGCAAAGCTTTATACATCAACAGTGCTTTCGTTGTAAATCAAGACATGACCAAAGAATGTAAACGATAAAAGCTTAAAAAACAATCAATATAATAACAACTTACATGCAATCAGTTGAAATCACATGCAATGTCTGCAAAATTCATCAAGTATGCAAGAATTAATTTCCTTAAAAAGGAAAAAAATATCATTGTAATTTTATTCTTTTAAAAATGTTGTATGTTATGTCATAAAAATGCAGTTACATAAGACATTTAGTCACATGGAAATATGCACCAACCCCTCATGTCTATACCAATCGTTTATGTTGTCTATGTTGACTTCATTTATGCATGTATTATGACCTTATGAGCAAAAAATCAGTCATTTTGGCAAAAGACTTTGGGTTTCTAAATCTACTGGCCCTGAAAATTCTATTGGCCTAATTTTTATGTGCAACCTGACTTTAAAAGAGAAAAAAAAACACATAGAGAAACAACAAAAACACAAGCAATAAATAATTCAAATTTCAAGGAAAATGTTAGAAAATATTTTCTTGATGCTATATTGATACTGTGATTATCAAATCAGATTTACTCACCATATTATATCACCAGTACGATAATTTATTAAGATATAAGAAAGAATTTCTCAAATATAATGAGAAAGTTACTCCTTACCATCTCACAATATCCTTCAATCATATGATTCAGCGTGCTTGCAGGAAAAAAAAATTTCTTTTGTATATTCAGATAGAAAATTATACGTAGCCCTGCAAAAACAATGTCAAGTGATTTTCTTGAACAAATAAGTAATAATTTTCATAATCAACAAACAAAATTTTAGCTCTTTGATTCAGAATTTTTTTTTTTACACTTGCAGAACGTAGAAATAAGGAGCGCATTTATTTTTAGGTATATTAGTAAAATTCATCTTTGCTTGCAAAATCCATCAGCGAAACAAACATTCACATATAATTAATTCATACAAAAGAAAAGTTGAGATGAAATAATACCGTATGAATAATATATGAAATTTCTTCCATCTAATTCCTCCCAGCAAACTGTGCATCTCTCTGTAAATAAAAAGAAAATTAGCCATGGAACTCCTCATGCAAAAGGCCAAGTTAAAAGCAAAGAATAAATCAATACAAATAAAGTGGGAATTTTAAATATGGTATCACTAAAGTATACATGCTGAATCTTTTTTTTTTTTGTGTTAAAAAGTACCAACAGCTCCTAGCAGGCAACGCACACAAACAACATACGCTCCTTTTTTTTTTCTAAATTCGCTTTTTATAACTGATATTGTTTACCTAAGCACCAATAAAATTGAATATTGAAAACATTTGTGGCAGGAACATCAATAAAGAAAAGGCTGGAAGTAAAAACAAAGGTATAATCATATTCCCAACCATCCATAACTCATTATTGAAAATACGATTCAACTATCCATAAATTACTTAGGATCAATCGTTTAGGCCAATATAAGATAGTCAGTATTTAAAAAGAAATTTACCTAGATAATCGTCAGATGAATAATAGCAAGGCACAATGAGGAAAACTGCAATCGAGAAGGAAACAAAATGATTAGAAGAAAATCAAAGCCAAATTAAAAGACTTAGCAACAGGAAAAAGCTAAAAGAGCAACGAATAAAAAAGAAGAAAAGAGCAGGGAACAACAACGACCGAGGAGAAGATAACAGCCACCGTACGCTGCCACATGGGCGAAATAAAAAACATGAGAATAATAAAGCAATCCTAACGTTCGCTCACCAGATGAAAATGAGTTGGTGATCTACCAACTCAGATCTAGGTTTTCTTATTCGGAGAAAGAGAAGAGGAAAAAATAAGGAGCTCAGAACTCTCGAGAAGGAGACAGAACCGTACATAGCTCACATGGGAGACGCCTCTTAGAACAATAGAGACCAGCTGAATTTGAACGGCCAAGATAAATCAGAAAAAACCAACGACCCAGATCAGAAGATAATCGTGAACAGTTCTAAGAACAGTGTTCTAGAGCTCGGTAGTGGAACGGCTTTTAATATATAGATAGATATTAATTCTCCTTGCCAATTTGCCATGCTAGATTCATTCCAGGCACAACAGGTGCTTGTTGTACCAAAATTGAATCTGTTCTTTATCTACATGCGACTGGAAAGGCAAAAAAGCACCAGGTGGGGAATACGACACCTCATATTAAATTCAACAAAATATCAAATTAATTATTTTTCTAAGTACAGCTATATGAAAATTCAAAATTTTGTACATTATCATATCTATATATGAATACCGAAATTTGGTTTTCTTACTTTTCTCTAACTAAATTTATCTTTTTACTCCGACATATATGACACTTAATTTGAGCACGTGCACTGTGCACATCATAATTATTAACCCTCAGGTGAAGTTCTATGCAAACGTAATGTATCCTGTATTTATCCATGCCAGACAGCTCTAATTCTCAGTCCAAATATATAACTATATGTTTGTATGTTTTTAGAATTGTATTCGTTTCATAATATAGAACATGGTCCAATAATAGCAAAACCATGCGATTGTGAGCCACAATGGAAATATGGGGTCTGACGACTTGTATAAGATAGAAGTAAGATTCTTCTGTGATTGAACAGCATTACAGGCTTGTGGTTTGAAGGGAAAGGGGATGGCTTGATCAATCGCTTTCCTTGTAGAAGTGCCACCTTTTTTTTTTTTTTTTTTTTGGTAAAAGCCCATGGGCGATAGCATTAAAACAAAGAGAGTGTACAGAATTACAAACCGGGGACTTAAAGTAACAGCATGCCAGAGAGAAAAAACTACCTAGAACTGTTAAAGCAAGCTACGTAAAGAAAATAAAAAAGTGCCACCTTTTGGAATAACTACGATTGGAGTGGCTATCAAATCTTCACAAATTGATTGGCCCGCTGGTTAAGCTGTAGAATATCCAATGAAAGGAAATTGTAGTCCTCTAAACGGCACCACAAGAAATTAAGGCCTCGTGTAATATCTCATTTTTTTTGGAAACTACAAATGAAAAATAGTTTAAACAAATAAAATGTTTCACTCTTTCAAAATTTAATAGTAATTATTATGAAGAACAAGTTTAGAATACAATACATTAGATAGACTTGGTCCACCTAGCGTGTAAGTTGTCGAATTTTGAAACTTAAAACAATCGATTGTAACCGTTTGATATGATTTTAATATTATAATTTACAAGAAAAAATAATTCATATATATATTTTTGCCGATTTTACTAAAGTCATCGTTATAGATCGTTGGTAAGTTTTAGATTAATTGATTTCATAAAAATCTGCAAAAGTAGTAACAAATTTTTTTTAAAAAAAAATCACATTAAATGGTTCAAATTAATCGTTTCAAGACCAAAATTAGAAAATGCATATACGTTGGACGGATTGTTTAGTAAAAAACAATAAAAATAAAAAATATATATATAAAAAAGGAAGTTAATAAATTTTGTAGTTAACCCTAATCCTCCCACCCCCCCCCCAAAAAAAAAACTAATAATAAATACAGCCGTTTCAGTTTTTATTGGCCATTTTTTGAAAAAGAACAAAAAAATAATTTTTTTATATTCTGAAAAGTAAATGTCCATTATACAGTTATAAATAAATGTGTATTTTATAATGTTTTAGATAATGAATATACCGAAATTATTTTATATAGGAATTTAAACATAAAAAAATTTAATAGAAAGAATTAATATTTTTTTTTAATAAGAAGAAAGTTCTAACGCGTTTATAGACCGCGCGTCTCTCTCCTCTCGAACGCGTTTATAAAACTGGTAAGAAGGCTTCTTACCCGTTTTATAAACGCGCTAGAAGGCTGCTATAAATGAGATAATTTTTACGCGAGTTTCTGACAAGCCGACTTTTTACGCGTTTTATAAACAGGTAAGAAGCCTTCTTACCCGTTTTATAAACGCGACCGTAGGCCAATTATCAATTATTTATCAAGTATTATCAAGTATTTATAAACGGAGAACGCGTTCGAAGGCCAATTATGTGAAATAGCACAAAAAATTAATCAAAGCACTTTTGATAATGTTGTTGATAGTTTTAATTGAGTTCATTATCTAATAGAACATTGTTTGGTATCACATAATAATCAAATAGTAATTTGATTATCACAAAAAAATAATCGCTGCGCTATGTCATTTTGTACAACTATTTTAATATATATTAAACTAAAAAATTATTTTTAATTAAAAGTTAATGTGGTCACGGCTTCTAATTAAGAAGAGTAAACTTCAAGCATATAGTCAGATTGATCAGTCAACGAAAATTAGAAGGCTCAGATCTCATGTCGTATGAGGGGATAAATTTCTTTTTTTCTATAGATTTGTTAATTAAAAGTCAATGCGGTCATGACTTCTAATTAAGAACAGTAAACTTCTAGAGTATATTTAGATTGATCGATCACTGAAAATTGAAGGACTCAGATCGCATGTCGCATGCTTGGGTTTTAAGCTGTAAACTAGCCATCTCTATAAGTATAAATGGTTAGAACATGATGATTAGGCAATGATCGATATCTATAAATGCTTCTTATTATAAAAATTGGTACTCCCATACATAAAAGATCAACCTCAATAAAAATTTATTATTATTATTATTATTATTATTATTATTATAAGTTTCTATTTATGCGAGTACCAATTTTTTATAATAAGAAGCATTTATAGATATCGATCATACTGGGTGTCCGTCGAGCGCAAACCATACAAGCATGCGACATGCGATCTGAGTCCTTCAATTTTCAGTTATCGATCAATATGAATATACGCTAGAAGTTTACTGTTCTTAATTGGAAGCCATGACCGCATTGACTTTTAATTAACAAATCTATTGAAAAAAAGAAATTTATCCCCTCATACTACATGCGATCTGAGCCTTCTAATTTTCGTTGACTGATCAATCTGACTATATGCTTGAAGTTTACTCTTCTTAATTAGAAGCCGTGACCTCATTAACTTTTAATTAAAAATAAATTTTTTGTTTAATATATATTAAAATAGTTGTACAAAATAACATAGCGGAGCGATTATTTTTTTGTGATAATCAAATTACTATTTGATTATTATGTGATACCAAACAATGTTCTATTAGATAATGAACTCAACTAAAACTATCAACAACATTATCAAAAGTGCTTTGATTAATTTTTTGTGCTATTTCACATAATTGGTCTTCGAACACGTTCTCCGTTTATAAATACTTGATAATTGGCCTTCGAACGCGTTTATAAAACGGGTAAGAAGGCTTCTTACCCGTTTATAAAACGTGTAAAAAGTCGACTTGTTAGAAACTCGCGTAAAAATTATCTCATTTATAGTATCCTTCTAGCGCGTTTATAAAACGGGTAAGAAGCCTTCTTATCTGTTTTATAAACGCGTTCGAGAGGAGAGAGACGCGCGGTCTATAAACGCGTTCGAACTTTCTTCTTATTAAAAAAAATATATATTAATTTTTTCTATTAAAATTTTTTATGTTTAAATTCTTATATAAAATAATTTCGGATGAATATATATATAAGTTTCAAATATGAGTGTTAATAATTAGTTCCGATATTGTAAGCAAAAGTGAGTGCGTCCGATGTTTGGATAATGAGTCAACAGACGTTTGTATTAAAAATTTAAAATGCATTTTGTCAGAAAAAGTGAATGCCATTTGCAACCAAACTAAAATAAGCAAATTTAGTTAAGGTGTGTAAGAAACTGTAGAGGATAGTATATTTTGATATTTTCTAAAGTACTTGTTTTAATTTGACTGTTTCTTCGAAGAGAGAGAGAGAACGAGAGATGTATATGAGGACATCCCACTAATATATTTATATTTTTTTTTCTTTTTATCATGGTAAAAATGGGAAATGGTTGGATTGCGCACAGATGTTAATTGAGAGTAAATTTATCCGAATTAGGTATTAATTTTCTTTGAGAGTCGGGTGGCAAATAACACGCCGACAAATTTTATTAAGTAAAAATATATTTACAAAAGGAGGTAAAGAAAATAAAAATCTAAAATCTGGCGAGAAACTTTTTAAGCAACGTTGGCATATGCAAAGTATGTATTCAATTGCTTATTGATGCAATTGTCCAACACCGTTGCCTTCCTAATTGATGTATCCAGAAATAAAAATGAGAGAGCAATTGGGCATTCTAAGGTATGTTGTTTGGAGAGAGACGGTCAAGAATTTTTAGAGGCATCAAGCAGCAACCAGAAATTTTAGTATTTCTCAAGCTTTTTCCGAAATGGAATGTTCTGCACAACAATAACTTCTGATGAACTTTCAACTTTTTTTCTATTTTTTTGTGTAGTTTTTATTTTGCTTTTTCGTGTAACTATTTAGCCACCGCCTAAAATGAATTTTATTTTTATTTAATGAAAGATGGGGGCTTGACCCTTATAGGTGCAATTAACAGGATCAAAGCGATAAATTACTGCTTCAGTGCTCACCCCAATACAAATTGTTTTGTTCCTTATAATGAAAGACTATACATGATACTTCGTGTTGTCACTTATTAATGAATTAATTACGAATTTTATTCATTGAATTGAAATACAGGAGCTCGCTCATATGTACCTTTCAGGTCGGAACTCGGAAGCTCTCGTATCACTCTATACCACTGGAATGAAATGAAGCGTTGCTTTTTTAGTGAAAACCTGACTGACTTAAAATTGGAAGGAAATTAATTAGAGGTCTATAAAAATGACCTAGCTAGTGTTGCGGAAAAAAGAAAACTTCAACTGTCATATTGCAGAATTGTTTCAATCAATGAAATTTGCCTATACTGCACCAAAAAAAGTTTGGTGCAAGTTGCTAACGTTGCAAAAATCACTTTTAGGACTTGAGGGCTCGAAGGCACGCTCCCATTTCATAAAACTAAGGTTTGATCCGTCTCCATCCCGTGTTAAAGTCGTTGTGCACCTGAATAAGTAATTAGAACTCGAAGGCCTTCCAAAAATAAATGAAGCCAGGTTTTATCGTTTCAACAAAAGAAAAAGGAAAAAAAAAATGAAAAGGAGTTGTCTCGTAATTGCTTTTTACACGGCATCAATTAGCAATACACGGCCAAATTCTTTCATTTGACCAAAATACCCTCCTTTTTCGTACACTTATGTATATTCAGTTATTCACTAGGTCTGTGCACTACTAGAAAAAGGACTTTCTGTAACGGGACATTTGTAACGGTTATAACAAAACCCGTTAAAGATGGTTAGAAATTTGAGCGCTAAAAAATATCAGATTCATTTGTAACGGTTATTTTTAAAAAACTGTCACACATTTTCTGTCACAAACAAAGAGAAAAAGCTGTCAACTCTTCTGTAACGGTTTTTAAATAAAAACCGTTATAGATCAAACTATATTCTGTAACGGTTATAGAATAAAAACCGTTATAGAATAAAATATTTAAAACTACAACGGTTTTTATATAAAAACTGTTACAGACATTTCTGATTTTTTTCGTTTATTAGGTTTTTCTTCGAAGGAACAATTTCATTTTTTTTTTGTCCTTTAATACTTTCTTCTCTTTACCCATGACCTCGATTTCTCTGTCGCCTCCACTTTCGACTGGAGATAGCCGACGCCACCCCACCCCCGAACTCAGCCTCCTCCACCTCCTCCATGTGAACACCCTCATCTTCCCCTTTGCTCTCTCTCTCCACAGATCTGGACTCTTTGTCTCGCCACCGCCACTAGCTTCAGATCTAGACTCTTTCGCCGTGCCGAGCCGATTCCATGAGCCCGAATCTAGTCAACTCTACGCGAGACGAGAGAGAAAGAAACCCTAGGTCTTCGCTGGGTGCGAGTTTCACACTTCCCATGCCAATTTTTAAGAATTTTGTGGTCAAATCGTAAAATTGTTCGTGATGTCTTGGGCAAGACCTGATGAGTTGTTCCTCTCTTGCTAGCTTTCTAGACAGTAAGTTTCTTGTTATATGCAATTTTTTTTAGAATTTATGCATGATTTGGTAGATTCTAGCAAAACACATGCAAAACCTGTAGTCAGCCGTTTTATATTTTTCTTCTTATTAGGGAAAGCTTTTCTTCCAAAACCTGTGGTTGATTTGGAAGAGGATACCTTAGAAGATGAGAGGGGTCATGGTGATGTACCAGTTGGATGTTCAATCCCTTACTCTAGCTTCCATAAGTCCACTTTATTTGTATTAATAATCAGAAAATCAGAGAATAAAAGCAAGGACGTAAGTACAAATTAGCTTTTCTTTTACTAATGGAATTCTGATGGCGATGCATTGTGCAATTTAGATATAAGAACTGGTAATTATTGTTTAGAAGTTTCATCTCTGTTTTTCAAGGTACGACTAACTGTTTTTTATGATGATTAGGAGGGACTTGGCAGAGTGTAATTGCTGAATTGATTCTGAAATTTCAAGGGCGCATGATCGAGGCCACTGCAAAGCTGAAACAAGTAATTCTAATAGCACCCTTTCTGTTGACATGCAATATTTGATTTTACCCTTTCTGTATTGAACCAAATTTCATTTACTTATGATTTTTTTGTAGATAAGCAAGCTGCAACACCACACTCGAAGGCCATTTCAACATTCTGCGACAGGTTACTTACTTTTTACCAGTCTTTTTTGTCATATAATTCATTTTAGCTATGTAAAATGTTTTGATATTCTTTTCCTCAAGCACTTTGAGCATTAGTTATTTTGGTCATGCCTAGAAACTAGTGTACGTAGCAAATGTGGTGCTTCTGAGTGCATGTGAAATTGCGATCTTTCATTTATATATTGAAAATTAACTAGTTACTCTTGTATTTGTGTCTGTAATGTGGTGCTTTAGAGTGCGCGTGAAAGAGTTATAGTAGGGGACAGAAGTCGTGGTTGAGGCATTGTGAAGGAAAGGTTAATGCAAGAGCCATGGCCTTGCGAATGGAAGTCGTGGCCGAGGGAAGAAAAAGTCGTGGTCAAGGGAAGAAAAACTGTGGCCGAGGGAGCGAAAGCAGTGGCGAAGAAAATGAAAGCCGTGCCAAGAGATCGAAACCGATGGCCGAGGGAAGAAAGCCGTGGCCGCGATGAATGATTTATGAAGTTTTTTTCTTTGTGTAGTTAAAAGATAAAAGATATTATAATTTGATGATTTTTGTTAGCCGGAAGGATAATCTTTTGTATTGTAAAAATAATTGAAAATTTTTTAGTTATTTAAGTTTTAATTGTTAATATTGCGCATGTTCTTATATGATTTTTATTTTTTTTAGAAATTATATATAAAATTGTAACGGTTATTAACTAATAACCGTTATAGAAGGTTAGCCTTCTATAACGGTTATTAGTTAATAACCGTTACAAATTATAAAAAGATAAATATATGTAACGTAGTTTATCTTATTTGTAACGGTTATTATTTAATAACCGTTATATAAAATTAGAATTTATAACGGTTATTATATAATAACCGTTACAGAAGCCCGACCTTCTGTAACGGTTATTAAGGCTTTTGTAACGGGGGCTACAGTAACGTTTCCATAACCGTTACAGATCAATTTTATTAACCGTTACAGAAGGTTTTTTTTCGTGTAGTGGTGCGTCGAGGTTCGCTCAACAATAATGGTATCTATTGTAAACGATATATAAAATATTATGACTTTAATCTTATAAATCCTCCCAATGACATCTACATTAATTATAAATGTAGAAATATCAAACTTTAAATGAGTGACAATAATAGTTGCTTTTATAATGATTATTTATATTGCTACAAGTGTTATGAAATATTAAAAATTGAATTGAATAAAAAAAATATATAAAAATTAATAAATAAATTAGAATTTTAAATTTAAACAATTGGTGTACCTATATGCCGTGTTAAGTCAGTAATGTCCATCTTGATATTTTCAGAAGGGTTGAAACCTTGAAATCAAAGCAACACATGAATATGTAAGGAGATTTTATGGCAAAAGAGTAGCATAAGTATTTTTGGAAAACCAACACAAAATTTATGGGAAATTGTACAATGGTCTCCTCTAATATGTTCTATGTTGAATCGTTCAATCTCGCGCATGGTTCTGTAAAATCATTTTGGATCTATCGATAATATCTAATATCAACAACACCTTGTATAATGTCTCCCTATATACCAAATAAAAAGTCTTATAGTAAAGAAACATAATAGTTAAAGCCAATATTATAATTAATTTCAAAGATTTAAATATTTTTAAATTGATATATGTCCATAAAGTTGTTGGCCCAAATAAATAAATATGAAAAAAAATATTGGAAATAAATTCATGTCACATATTGAAATCAACATGATATAGGAAAAAAATTTATTGCATAAAAATTTACCTTACTATCTAGTAAAACAAAATTTATTCGCATGTATTTCCGTTTTCAAATCTGTTGCGGGCTAAATTTTCATGGTCCGTGCATGTATCAGGCCTAGCTTTCTATTTGAAAGTGGATGTCATATCTATTATGTTTGCTTTTTTTTGTAAATGTGAAATGCTTGAGGAAAGCTTAAAAAGGTACTATTTATAGATAAAATGTTATGACTTTTTTGTGGAGGCATCCACTCGATTGCATTTTATAAATCGTACCATTTTAATTCTGAAATACTCATATAGTGCTCTGAATTGCATTATTTATACTTTATATATGCGTAATTACAATGTATAATCAAATATTTTTGAATAAGTAACATATGAATCATATTCTAGACAGCATAAAGAGTTTAAAAGTAGATTATTGTGATGAAATCACTTAGAATGAATACAGAAAACGATTGAAATGCTCAAATGATGCTCAGAATTGCATTATTTACAATTTATATGCTTAATTACCATGTTTAATCCAATTTTTTCGAATAAATTACATATGGATCAGATTCGAAAAAGCATAATAGAAATGCATTATTTGCAATTTTTTCGAATAAATGACTTAGAATGAATTCAGAAACGATTGAAATACTCAAATGATGCATAGAAATGCACTTAGAATAGATTCAGAAACAATTGAAATGCACAAATGATGCTCATAATTACATGATTCGCACTTTATATGCATAATTACCATGTTTAATCCAATCTTTATGAATAAATAACATATGATTCATATTCTAGACAGTATACAGAGTTTAAATATAGATTAGTGTGACGAAATGACTTAGAATGAGTTCATAAATGATTAAAATGCTCAAATGATGCTCATAATTGCATTATTTGCACTTTGTATGCTTAATTACCATGTATAATCCAGTCTTTTGAATAAATAATATATGAATCTTATTCTACACAGTATAAAGTTTTTAAATGTAGAGTATTATGATGAAACGACTTAGAATGAATCTATAAACGAATAAAATCCTCAAATGATGCTAACAATTACATTATTTGCAATTTATATGCGAAAATACCATGTATTTTACAACATTTTTGAATAAAATATATATGAATCATATTCTAGACAGTATAAAGGTTTAAATATAGATTATTGTGATCAAATGGTTTAGAATGTATACAGAAATGATTGAAATTCTCAAATGATGCTCAGAATTGCATCATTTACAACTTATATGTGTAATTATCCAATATAATCCAATCTTTATTAAAAAATAAAATATGAATCATATACTAGACAATGTAAAGATTTTAAATGTTCTTTATATTGATGAAATGACTTAGAACGAATCTAGAAACAATTAAAATACTCAAATGATTCTCAGAATTGCATCATTTACAATTTATAGGCATAATTACTTTGTATAATCCAATATTTATTAATAAATAACATTTGAATCATATTCTAGACAGTATAAAGAGTTTAAATATAGATTATTATCATGACAAGACTAAGAATTAATCCAAGAACGATTGAAATTCTTAAATGATGCTGAGAATTGCATTATTTGCACTTCATATGCGTAATTACGAAGTATAATCCAATCTTCTGGAATAAATAACATATGAATCATATTATAGATACTATAAAGAGATTAAATGTAGATTATTGTGATGAAATGACTTAGAATGAATCCAGAAACGATTGAAATGCTTAAATGGTGCTCAGAATTGAATTTTTTTTTACAATTTATATGCTTAATTACCATGTTTCATCACATCGTTTCGAATAAATTACATAAAGATCATATTCGAGACAATATAAAGAGTTTAAATGTTGATTATTGCAATGAAATGACTTAGAATGAACTCAGAAACGACTGAAATGCTAAAATGATGCTCAGAATTGCATTATTTGCACTTTGTATGCGTAATTACAATGCTTAATTCAATATTTATGAGAAAAAAAAATGAATCATACTCTAGACAGTATAATGAGTTTAAATGTAGATTATTGTGATAAAATGAGTTAGAATGAATCTAGAAACGAATGAAGTGCTCTAATTATGCTCAGAATTGCTATATTTGCACTTTATAACCTTATTTAATCCAATCTTTCTGAATAAATGACCTATTAATCAAGTAGTAGACATTATAAAGAGCTTAAATGTAGATTATTTTGATGAAATGACTTAGAATTAGGTAAGGAAGAAGAACGCTTAGAATGAATCCAAAAAAATGCTTGAAATGAACACATGATGCTCAGAATTGCATTATTTGCACTTTTTTATGTGTAGTTACCACGTATAATGCAATCTTTTTGAATAAATAACATTTTGAATTATATTTTATACTGTAAAAAGAGTTTAAATGTAGATATTATGATTAAATGACTTAGAATGGATTCAGAAATGATTGAAATGCTCAAATGATGCTCATAATTGCATTATTTGCACTTTATATGCATAATTACCATGTTTAATCCCATATTTATGAATAAATAACTTATGAATCATTATAAAGAGCTTAAATGTAGATTATTTTGATGAAATTAATTAGAATGAATCCAGAAACGATTGAAGTGCTCTAATGATGCTCAGAATTGCATTATTAGCAATTTATATGCGTAATTACCATGTATAATGCAATCTTTTTTAATAAATAACATAGGAATCATATTTTAGAAAGTATAAAGTATTTAAAAGTAGGTTATTGTTATAAAATGACTTAGATTGAGTCCTGAAATGATTGAAATGCTCAAATGATTCTCAGAATTGCATTATTTGCACTTTATATTTGTAATTTCCATGTATAATGCAATCTTTCTGAATAAATAACATATGAATCATATTTTAGACAGTATAAAGAGGTTAAATGTAGATTATTATGATGAATGACTTAAATTGAGTCCAGAAAGGATTGGAATGCTCAAATGATGCTAAGAATTGCATTATTGGCACTTTATATGTGTAATTACCGTTTTTAATCTAATATTTATAAATAAATTATATATGAATCATAATCTAGACAGTACAAAGAGATTAAATGTTGATTATTGTGTTGAAATGACTTAGAATGAATAAAAAACGATTGAAATGCTCAAATTATGTTCAGAATTGCTTTATTTGCACTTTACATGCGTAATTACCATGTATAATCCAATCATTTTAAATAAATGAGGAGTTTAAATTAAGATTATTGTGCAGAAATAAATTTGAATAAATCCACAAACGATTGAAATACTCAGAATTGCATTACTTACAATTTTTTGCGTAATTAACATGTATAATCCAATCTTTTTAATAAATAACATATGAATCATATTCTATACTGTATAAAGAGTTTAAATGTAGAGCATTGTGATGAAATGAAATATAAAGAATCCAGAAACGACCGAAGTGCTCTAACGATGCTTAGAATTTCATTATTTGCATTTTTATGCGTAATTACCTTTTATAATCAAATCTTTTTGAATAAATGACATATGAATCATCTTATAGACAGTATAATGAGTTTAATTGTAGAGTATTTTGATGAAATGACTTAGAATGAGTCCAGAAATGATTGAAATGCTCAAACGACACTTAAAATTGCGTTTGTTTGCACTTTATATGCGTATTTACCATCTATAATGCAATTTTTTCAAATAAATAAAATATTAATCATATTTTAGACAGTATAAAGAGTTTAAATTTAGATTATAGTTACAAAATGACTTAGATTGAGTCCAGAATTGATTGAAATGCTCAAATGATGCTCAGAATTTCATTATTTGCACTTTATATTTGTACTTTTCAAGTAAAATGCAATCTTTTTGAAAAAAATGAATCAAATTTTAGACTGTTTAAAGAGTTTAAATGTAGATTATTGTGATGAAATGACTTAGAAAGTTAGAATAGATCCAGAAACGATTGAAATGCTCAAATGATATTTAGAATTTATATGCATAATTACCATGTTTAATCCAATATATATGAATAAATAACATATGAATCATATTGTAGATAGTACAAAGAGTTTAAATGTAGTTTATTGTGATGAAAAGACTTAGAATTAATCCAGAAACGTTTGTAGTGCTCAAATGATGCTCATAATTGCATCATTTACAATTTACATGCGTAATTACCTTGTATAATCCAATATTTATTAAGAAATTACATTTGAATCATATTCTAGATAGTATAAAGAGTTGAAATGTAGAGTATTGTAATGAAATGACATAGAATTAATCCAGAAAGAATTGAAATGCTTAAATGATGCTCAGAATTGCATTATTAGCACATCATATGCATAATTACCTTGTATAATTTAATCTTTTTGAATAAATAATATATGAATCATATGCTAGACAGTACAAAAACTTTAAATGTTGACTATTGTGATGAAATGACTTAGAATGAATCAAGAAACGATTGAAATGCTCAAATAATGCTCACAATTGTTTTATTTGCTCTTTATATTGTAATTACTGATAAATAACATATGAATTGTATTCAAGACATCATACAGATTACAAAAGAAGCTGAAATAACTTAGAATAAATCCAGAAACGATTGAAATGCTCAAATGATGCTCAGAATTGCATTATTTGCACTTTATATTTGAAATTTCCACGTATAATGCAATCTTTTTGAATAAATAACATATGAATCATATTTTAGACAGTATAAAGAGTTTAAACATAGATTATTGTGATGAAATAACTTAGAATGGATCCAGAAACGATTGAAATGCTCAAATGATGCCCAGAATTGCATTATTTGCACTATATATGCGTAATTACCATGTTTAATCTAATATTTATGAATAAATAATAAATGAATCATATTATAGACAGTACAAAGAGTTTAATTGTAGATTATTGTGATGAAATGACTTAGAATGAATAAAGAAACGATTAAAATACTCAAATAATGCTCTGAATTGCTTTATTTGCACTTTATATGAGTAATTACTGAATAAATAACATATGGAACGTATTCTATACAGTATGAAGAGTTTAAATGAAAATTATTGTGCAGAAATAGCTTAGAATAAGTCCAGAAACGATTGAAATGCTCAAATTATACTCAGAATTGCATTGTTTGCAATTTTTATGCGTAATTAACACATATAATTCAATCTTATTTAATAAATAACATATGAATCATACTCTATAAGTTATAAAGATTTTAAATGTAGAGTACTGCGATTAAATGACATAGAATTAATCCAGAAACGATTGAAATGCTCAATGATGCTCAGAATTGCATTATTTGTACACTATATGCGCAATTACCATGTATAATCTAATGTTTTTGTATAAATAATATATGAATCATATTCTAGATAGTACAAAGAGTTTAAATGTAGATTATTGTGATGAAATGACATACAATGAATCCAGAATTGATTGAAATGCACTAATGATGCTCAGAATTACATTATTTACACTTTATATACTTAATTACCAAGTTTAATCTAATCTTTTCGAACAAATTACATGTGGATCATATTCGAGACAGTATAAAGATTTTAAATATATATTATTGTGATGAAACGACTTAGAATTAATTCAGAAAAGATTGAAGTGCTTAAATCATACGCAGAATTGAATTATTTGCACTTTATATGCGTAATTTACCCGTATAATGCAATTTTTTTTGAAAAAAAATAACATATGAATCATATTTTATAATGAGTTTAAATGTAGATTATTGTGATGAAATGACTTAGAATGGATCTAGAAATGATTGAAATGCTCAAATGATGCTCAGAATTAGATTATTCACACTTTATATGCCTAAGTACCATGTTTATCCAATATTAATGAATAAACAACATATAATTCATATTATAGACAATATAAAGTGTTTAAATGTAGATTATTGTGATGAAATGACTTAGAATGAATCCAGAAATGATTGAATTGCTCTAATGATGCTATGAATTACGCATATTGAATTAAGCATTGTAATTACGCATATAAAATGCAAATAAAGTGCAAATAATGCAATTACGCATATAAAGTGCAAATAATGCAATTCTGAGCATTGTAATTTCGCATAAATATTGAATTAAGCATTGTAATTAATCATATAAAGTGCAAATAAAGCAATTCTGAGCATCATTTTAGCATTTCAATCGTTTCTGAATTCATTCTAAGTCATTTCATTGCAATAATCAACATTTAAACTCTTTATATTGTCTCGAATATGATCTTTATGTAATTTATTCGAAACGATGTGATGAAACATGGTAATTAAGCATATAAATTGTAAAAAATTCAATTCTGAGCACCATTTAAGCATTTCAATCGTTTCTGGATTCATTCTAAGTCATTTCATCACAATAATCTACATTTAATCTCTTTATAGTATCTATAATATGATTCATATGTTATTTATTCCAGAAGATTGGATTATACTTCGTAATTACGCATATAAAGTGCAAATAATGCAATTCTCAGCATCATTTAAGAATTTCAATCGTTCTTGGATTAATTCTTAGTCTTGTCATGATAATAATCTATATTTAAACTCTTTATACTGTCTAGAATATGATTCAAATGTTATTTATTAATAAAGATTGGATTATACAAAGTAATTATGCCTATAAATTGTAAATGATACAATTCTGAGAATCATTTGAGTATTTTAATTGTTTCTAGATTCATTCTAAGTCATTTCATCAATATAAAGAACATTTAAAATCTTTACATTGTCTAGTATATGATTCATATTTTATTTATTAATAAAGATTGGATTATAAAGAATAATTACACATATAAGTTTTAAATGATGCAATTCTGAGCATTTCAATAATTTCTGTATACATTCTAAACCATTTGATCACAATAATCTATATTTAAACCTTTATACGGTCTAGAATATGATTCATATATATTTTATTCAAAAATGTTGTAAAATACATGGTATTTTCGCATATAAATTGCAAATAATGTAATTGTTAGCATCATTTGAGGATTTTATTCGTTTCTAGATTCATTCTAAGTCGTTTCATCATAATACTCTACATTTAAAAACTTTATACTGTGTAGAATAAGATTCATATATTATTTATTCAAAAGACTGGATTATACATGGTAATTAAGCATACAAAGTGCAAATAATGCAATTATGAGCATCATTTGAGCATTTTAATCATTTCTGAACTCATTCTAAGTCATTTCGTCACACTAATCTATATTTAAACTCTTTATACTGTCTAGAATATGATTCATATGTTATTTATTCATAAAGATTGGATTAAACATGGTAATTATGCATATAAAGTGAGAATCATGTAATTATGAGCATCATTTGTGCATTTCAATTGTTTCTGAATCCATTCTAAGTCATTTCATTACAATAATGTACATTTAAACTCTTTGTACTGTCTAAAATATTATTCACATGTTATTTATTCAAAAAGTTTGCATTATACATGGAAATTACGCATATAAATTGCAAATAATGCATTGCTATGCATCATTTGAGTATTTCAACCGTTTCTGAATTCATTCTAAGTCATTTATCGAAAAAATTGCAAATAATGCATTTCTATTATGCTTTTTCGAATCTGATCCATATGTAATTTATTCGAAAAAATTGGATTAAACATGGTAATTAAGCATATAAATTGTAAATAATGCAATTCTGAGCATCATTTGAGCATTTCAATCGTTTTCTGTATTCATTCTAAGTGATTTCATCACAATAATCTACTTTTAAACTCTTTATGCAGTCTAGAATATGATTCATATGTTACTTATTCAAAAATAATTGATTATACATTGTAACTACGCATATATAAAGTACAAATAATGCAATTCAGAGCACTATATGAGTATTTCAATAATTTCTGGATTTATTCTAAGTCATTTCATGACAATAATCAACATTTAAATATTTTATGCTGTCTGGAATTTGTTTGAAACGATACTTATTAATTAAAATTGCATTATAAAAGGTAATTACGCATATAAATTGTAAACGATGTAATTCTGAGCATCATTTGAGCATTTAAATCGTTTCTGGATTAATTCTAAGTCATTTCATCACAATAAGCTACATTTAAACTCTTTATACTTTCTGGAATATTATTCATATGTTATTTATTTAAAAATGTTGGATTATATATGGTAATTACACTTATAAAGTGCAAATAATGTAATTCTGAGCATCATTTAAGAATTTCAATCTTTTCTGGACTCATTCTATGTCATTTCATAACAAAAATTTACATTTAAACTCTTTATAATGTCTAAAATATGATTAATATTTATTAATTGAAAAGATTGTATTATACATCGTAATTACACATATAAAGTGTAAATAATGCAATTCAATGTATTATTTGAGTATTTTAATCCTTTCTGGGCTCTTCTAAGTCATTTCATCACATAATCTACATTTCAACTCTTTCTACTGTCTAAAATATGATTCAAATGTTGTTTAAAGCATTATTTGGGCATTTCAATCGTTTCTGAATTAATTCTAATCATTTCATAACAATAATTTACATTTAAACTCTTTATACTGTCTACAATATGATTCATATGTTATTTATTCAAAAATATTGGATTATATATCGTAACGAAGCATATAAAGAGCAAAATAATGCAATTCCGAGCATCATTAGTGCACTTCAATCATTTCTGGATTTATTCTAGATCATTTCATCACAATAATTTACATTGAAAATCTTTATACAGTCTAGAATATGATTCATATATAATTTATTAAAAAGATTGGAATATACAATGTATTTTCGCATATAAATTGCAAATAATTCAATTGTGAGCATTAATTGAGCTTTTCAATCGTTTCTGGATCCATTCTAAGTCATTCCATCACAATACTCTACATTTAAACTCTTTATACTGTGTAGAATATGACTCATATATTATTTATTCAAAAATATTGGATTATACATGGTAATTACGCAAAAAAGTGCAAATAATGCAACTCTTTATAATTGTGAGCATCATTTGAGCACTTCAAACGTTTCTGTATTAATTCTAAGTCATTTCATCGCAATAAACTACATTTAAACTCTTTATACTATCTAGAATATGATTAATATGTTATTTATTCATATATATTGGTTTAAACATGGTAATTACGCATATAAATTGTAAATAATGCAATTCTGAACATCATTTGAGCATTTCAATCGTTTTTGGACACATTCTAAGTTATTTTACTACAATAATCTACATTTAAACTCTTTATACTGTCTATAACAAGATCCATACGTCATTTATTAAAAAAAAATTGGATTATATAAGGTAATTACGCATATAAAGTGCATATAATGCAATTCTGAGCATCATTTGAGCATTTTAATCCTTTCTAGATTTATTCTAAGTTATTTCAGCACAGTAATATTCTTTTCAACTCTTTCTACTATCTAGAATACGATTTATATTTTATTTATTCAGTTATTACACATATAAAGTGCAAATAAAGTAATTGTGAGGATTATTTGAGCATTTCAATAATTTCTTGATTCATAATAAGTCATTTCATCACAATAGTCAACATATAAAGTCTTCGTACTGTCTAGCATACGATTCATATATTATTTATTCAAAAAGATTAGATTATAAAAGGTAATTACTTATATGATGTGCTAATAATGCAATTCTAAGCATCATTTAAGCATTTCAATGCTTTCTGGATTAATTCTACGTCATTTTATCACAATAGTCTATATTTAAACTCTTTATACTATCTAGAATATCATTCAAATGTTATTTCTTAATAAATATTGGATTGTACAAGGTAATTACGCATATAAATTGTAAATGATGGAATTCTGAGCATCATTTGAGCATTTAAATCGTATCTGGATTCATTCTAAGTCATTTCATCACAATAACCTACAATTAAACTTTTACTATCTAGAATATAATTCATAAAAAAAATTATTCAATAAGATTGGAACATAAATGGTATTTTCACATATAGATTGCAAATAATGCAATTGTGAGCATCAATTGAACATTTCAATCGTTTCTGGATTTATTCTATGTAATTTCATCACAATACTCTACATTTAACTCTTTATACTGTGTAGAATATGACTCATATATTATTTGTTCAAAAATATTGGATTATACATAGTAATTACGCATATAAAGTGCAAATAATGCAATTCTAAGCATCATTTTAGCATTTCAATCATTTTTTGGACTCATTCTAAGTCATTTCATCACAATAATCTACATTTTAACTCTGTATACTGTCTATAACATGATTCATTTATTAAAAAATATTGGATAATATATTACCTATACAAAGTGCAAATAATGCAATTCATAGCATCATTAGAGCAATTGAATCATTTTTGGATTCATTCTAAGTCATTTCATTGCAATAATCTACATTTAAACACTTTATATTGTCTAATATAATATATATGATTCATATGTTATTTATTCATTAAAATTGGATTAAACATGGTAATTATGCATATAAAGTGCGAATAATGTAATTCTGAGGATCATTTGAGCATTTAAATCATTTCTAGATCTATTGTAATCATAATAATCTACATTTAAACTCATTATAAAATATGATTCATATGTTTTTTAATCAAAAAGATTGCATTATACAGGTAAATTACGCATATAAAGTGCAAATAATACAATTCAGAGTATCATTTGAGCATTTCAATCGTTTCTGAATTCATTCTAAGTCATTTCATCGCAATAATCTATATGTAAACTCTTTATACTGTCTCGAATAAGATCCACATGTAATTTATTCGAAAATATTAGATTAAATTTCGTAATTAAGTATATAAAGTGTATTTAATGCAATTCTGAGTATCATTAGTGCACTTCAATCATTTTTGGATTCATTCTAAGTTATTTCATTACAATAACTCTTTATACTGTCTAGAATATGATTCATATATTATTTATTCAAAAATATTGGACTATACTTCGTAATTACGCATATAAACCGTAAATAATACAATTCTGAGCATCATTTAAGAATTTCGTTCGTTTCTGGATTCATTCTAAGTCGTTTCATGACAATAATTTATATTGAAACTCTTTATACTGTCTAAAATATGATTCAAATGTTATTTATTAGTAAAGATTGGATTATACAAGATAATTACGCATATGAATTGTAAAGTATGCAATTCTGAGCATCATTTGACCATTTAAATCGTTTCTGGATTCATTCTAAGTCAGTCCATCACAATAATCTACATTTAAACTTTTTATACTGTCCAGAATATGATTAATGTTATTTATTTAAAAAGGTTGGATTATATATGACAATTATGCTTATAAAATACAAATAATGCAATTCTGAGCATAATTTAAGCATTTCATCACAATAATGTACATTTAAATTCTTCATACTATCTAGAATATGGTTAGTATTTTATTTATTCAAAAATACATGATTATACATGGTAATTACACATACAAAGTGCAAATAACGCAATTCTGAGCATCATTTAAGCATTTCAATCATTTCTGGATTCATTCTAGGTCATTTCATCGCAATAATTTACATTTAACCGTCTATAATATGATTCATATATAATTTATTCAAAAAGAATTGCATTATACATGGTAATTACACATATAAAGTGCAAATCACGCAATTCTGAGTATCATTTGAGCATTTCAATCGTTTCTGGACTCATTCTAAGTCATTTCATCAAAATACTCTACATTTAAAATCTTTATACTGTGTATAACATGATTCATATGTCGTTTATTCAAAAGATTGGATTATACAAGGTAATTACGCATATAAAGTGCAAATAATGCAATTCTGATCATCATTCGAGCATTTCAATTATTTATGGACTCAATTGTTTATGGATTCATTCTAAGTCATTTCATCGCAATAATCTACAGTTAAACTCTTTATACTTTTTACAATATGATTCATATGTTGTTTAATAATAAATATTGGATTAAACATGGTAATTACTGATATAAAGTGCAAATGATGAAATTCTGAGTATCATTTGAGCATTTCAATCGTTTCTGGATCCATTCTAAGTCATTTCTTTAAAATAATCTATGTTTAAACTCTTTATACTGTCTAAAATATGATTCATATGTTATTTATTCAAAAAGATTGCATTATACGTGGAAATTACGCATATAATTTACATTTAAGCATTTCAATCGTTTTCGGATCCATTCTAAGTCATTTTATCACAATAATTTACATTTGAACTCTTTCTACTGTCTAAAATATGATTCATATATTATTTATTAAAAAAGATTGAATTATACGTGGAAATTACAAATATAAAGTGCAAATAAAGCAATTCTCAGTATCATTTGAGCATTTCAATTCTTTCTGGACACAATATAAGTCATTTCATCAAAATAATCTACATTTATACTATTTATACTGTCTAAAATATGATTCATATGTTATTTATTCATAAAGATTGCACTATACATGGTAATTACGCATATAAAGTGCAAATAACACAATTCTAAGTAACATTTCTGCATTTCAATCATTTTTGGACTCATTCTAAATCATTTCATCAAAATAATCCACATTTAAACTCGTTATACTATTTAGGATGAGATTCATGTGTCATTTATTCATAAATATTGGATTAAACATGGTATTACGCATGTAAATTCCAAATAATGCAATTCTAAGAATCAATTAAGCATTTCAATCATTTCTGAACTCATGCTATGTCATTTCATCTCAATAATCCATATTTAAACTACATATATTGTCTAGAATATGATTTATATGTTATTTCTTTATAAATATAGGATTAAACATGGTAATTACGCATATAAAGTGCAAATAATACAATTCTGAGCATCATTTGAGCATTTCAATCGTTTTTGGATCCATTCTAAGTCATTTCATCACAATAATCAAAATTTAAACTCTTTACTGTCTAAAATATTATTCATATGTTATTTATTCAAAAATATTGCATTATACACGGTAATAACGCATATAAAATGCAAATAACGCAATTCTGAGCATCATTTGAGCATTTCAATCATTTATGGACTCAATTAAGTAATTTCTTCACAATAATCTATATTTAAACACTTTATACTGTCTAAAACATGACTCATATGTTATTTATTCAAAAAAATTGCATTATACATAGTAATTATGCATATAGAGTACAAATAACGCAATTCGGAGTATCATTTGAGCATTTCAATCATTTCTGGACTCATTCTAAGTCATTTCATCAAAATATAAAACCTCTTTATACTGTTTATAGCAAGATTCATATGTCATTTATTCAAAATGATTGGATTATACAAGGTAATTACGCATATAAATTGCAAATAATGCAATTCTGAGCATCATTTGAGCACTTCAAACGTTTCTGTATTAATTCTAAGTCATTTCATCGCAATAAACTACATTTAAACTCTTTATACTATATAGAATATGATTAATATGTTATTTATTCATATATATTGGTTTAAACATGGTAATTACGCATATAAATTGTAAATAATGCAATTCAGAAAATCATTTGAGCATTTCAATCGTTTTTGGATCCATTCTAAGTCATTTCATCACAATAATCTACATTTAAACTATTTATACTGTCTAAATTTTGATTCATATGTTATTTATTCAAAAAGATTGTATTTTACAAGGAAATTACAAATATAAAGTGCAAATAATGCAATTCTGAGTATCATTTGAACATTTCAATCCATTCTGAACTCAATCTAAGTCATTTCGTCACAATAATCTACATTTAAACTATTTATACTGTCTATACTATGATTAATATGTTATTTATTCGAAAACATTGCATTATACATGGTAATTATGCATATAAATTGCAAACAACTCAATTCTGAGTATCGTTTTAGCATTTCAATCATTTCTGGACTCATTCTAAGTCATTTTATCAAAATACTCTTTAATTAAACTCTTTATACTGTCTATAAAAATGATTCATATGTTATTTATTCAAAATGATTGGATTATACAAGGTAATTATGCATATAAAATGCAAATAATGTAATTCTGAGCATCGTTATAGCACTTCAATCGTTTCTGGATTTATTATAAGTCATTTAATCGTAATAATCTACATTTAAACTCTTTATACTATCTCTAATATGAATCATATATTATTTATTCACAAATATTGGATTAAAGATGGTAAATACGCATATAAATTGCAAAATAATGCATTTCTGAGCATCATTTAAGTATTTCAACAATTTCTGGACTCATTCTAAGTCATTTCATTGCAATAATCAATACTAAAAAATTTTATATTGTCTAGAATATGATTAAAATTGTTAATTAAGAATATAAATTGTAAATAATGTAATTTGGAGCATCATTATAGCACTTCAATCATTTCTAGATTCATTCTAAACCATTTCGTCACAATAATCTACATTTAAACAATTTATACTGTCTAGAATATGATTCATATATGTTTTATTCAAAAAGGTTAGATTATACATGGTAATTACGCATATAATGTGCTAATAATGCAATACTGAGTATCATTTGATCATTTCAATCCTTCTGGATTAATTCTATGTCATTTCATCACAATACTCTACATTTAAATATGATTCATTTGTTATTTATTAAAAAAATTGGATTATACATGTTAATTACGCATAAAAAATTATAAACAATGCAATTCTGAGTATTATTTGGGTATTTCAACCGTTTGTGGATTTCTTCTAATTTATTTCTGCACAATAATCTTCATTTAAACTCTTTATACTATTTAGAATACGATCCATAAGTTATTTATTCAGTAATTACGCATATAAAGAGCAAATAAAGCAATTCTGAGCATAATTTGAGCATTTCAATCGTTTTTTGATTCATTCTAAGTCATTTCAACACAATAATCTACATTTAAACTCTTTGTACTGTCTAGAATATGATTCTTATATAATTTATTCATAAATTAGATTAAATACGGTAATTACGCATATAAAGTGCAAATAATGCAATTGTGAGCTTCATTTGATCTTGTCAATCGTTTCTGGATCCATTCTAAGTCATTTCATCACAATAATCTATATTTAACCTCTTTATAATGTCTAAAATATGATACATGTGTTATTTATTCAAAAAGATTGCATTGTACATTGTAATTAAGCATATAAATTGCAAATAATGCAATTTTGAGCATCATTTGTGCATTTCAATCGTTTCTGGATTCATTCTAAGTTATTTCATCACAATAATCTACATTTAAGCTCTTTATACTGTGTAGAATATGATTCATATGTTATTTATTCAAAAATATTGAATTATATGTGGTAATTATGCATATATAATGTAAATAATGCAATTTTGAGCATCGTTTGAGCATTTCAATCCTTTCTGGACTCATTCTTAGTCATATCATAGCAATAATCTACATTTAAACTCTCTGTACCATCTAGAATATGATTCATATGTTATTTATTTAAAAAGATTTTATTATACATGGTAATTACGCATTTAAATTGCAAATAATGCAATTCTGACCATCATTTGAGTATTTCAATCATTTCTGGACTCATTCTAAGTCATTTGATCACAATAATCTACATTTAAACTATTTATACTTTCTACAAATGTAGATTATTATGATGAAATGACTTAGAATGATTCAATAAACGATTGAAATGTTCAAATGATGCTCATAATTGTATTATTTTGCACCTTATATGCGCAACTAAAATGTTATATCCAATTTTTTTTAATAAACAAGATCTGAATCATATTTTGGACAGTATAAAAACTTTTGTGACACCCCGGAACCACGGGATGTCGCAGCCGCCGCGAGCGCACACTACCACCCGTGCACCCGCAAGGCTTAACCAATCCTAATATACAAACAACACTTATTATCTTCAATTATTGTACAAAATCAAGGTTTAATGTTACATATGTCACTGGAACTATTAACTAAAATAAAATAGAAAAGCAATTGTCTGGTCATAAGGTATTGGACACCAACCAAAAACACGATGGCCTACTAGTACCAAGCTTCCGCTGCGTCACTCTGATCCAAAACCTGGAACCCACAACCAAAGTGGAAACAATGCAACAAGCAGAGAATGAGATAATTATACAATTATCTCAGTGCGGTTTTCAGTTCCAGCCACACGAACCTTGAGTACATGTTTCGGAACTAATTACCGACCGAGTTTAAAAGCAACAATTAAGCAATACATATTTTAAGATACGATAATAACAAAATAACAATTGCATTAACAAATACATTCATGTAAGTCCATATATAAATACAATTCATGCAATGCAATGAGCTCGGCAATTAATTTAAGTATCAAGACAATCTCAACTATCAAGTAACAATGCAAATGCCGGCTCGGTTTGGTATTATTCAAATACAAGTCTGGTTTACAGATGTCACGAGTCATTTGGTTCCTCCCCAGAAGCAGGGATCAGAACCTACTCCTCCCCAGGCACAGTGATCAGAGTAAAATTCAGAGTCAAGTGGTTCCTCCCCAGACACAGGGATCAGAACCCACTCCTCCCCAGACACAGGGATCAGAGTACAATTCAGATTCAATTCAGACAAATCGAACTTTCAACAAGTACCTCTAGACGTAACACTGTAGACCTCGGATTAAGCTTAACCACACCGATTGACACGTCGGGTAGCGAGCCCGCGTACAAACGAAACCAGTGCCATTCAACCGTACAAGAGTACTTAACCATCCATACCATTTCCATTCACATCAATCGGATAACCATTCAATATGCATACATATTATTTATATCATAATAACAATATGGTAACATGCAAATATGCTTGCAATTCAATCAATTCAAATATGCCATGCAAGTAATAAGTTCTAACAATAACTCAAGTTAGGTGTGGAATCCGCACCTGACAGCAAAAGCACTTCATAAGCAACAAACAAGAAACAATCAACATCAAGCATAGACAAGCAATTGTAGTACTTCATTTGTATCGGTTACTTCTTACTCCGATACGTTTAGCCAAGTCTAACAAACAAAGTTTATATCTAAGTACTTACTTTAATAAATCAAACGAGCAACAAGAAGATACAAGCAACACATACTTAAATACAATCCCAAATTACGACATAATATGTGGCCGGGTTAAGGTTTACCACAACTTAACACAAACAAAATGACACGAGTAAGTTTAAGGCTTAAACAATACATTTCTAATCTTCAAACCACCAAGTAATACCTAAGAAGTTCTAGAGCTCTTCACGAGCTTTCTAACGGTCTTTGAATCACCTAAAACGGACTTCGGATGACAAAGTTATGGTCAAAACAAAATCTGTTCTCAGAAGGAACAATCCGGACCGAATTGCAACTAATCCGGACCGAATTTCAGAAGCTGTAATTTCCAGAGGAACCAATCCGGACCGAATTTGAACTAATCCGGACCGAATTCCAGTCTCTGGGCTGAAATACTGAACAAGGACAAAATTTGGTACCAATTACTAATTTAATGGCTTAAACCAAGCATATTCAAACACAAATTAACCACATAAACTATTAAAATTTTCAGATATTACTATCTAACTTAACAAATAAGTTAAAATACCAAAATTACTAGAAACAAGTTTTAATCCACAATTAAAATGTTTTAATCGAACTCTCAAACCAAGAATGAAATGCAACTTGTGAGAAAATCATTACATGCAACCTTAAAGCTTAACCAAATTCTCATGCATCTACAAAACTTAACCAAAACAGAAAATACTCGATCAAAACTTGCATGCATACCAAAACTTTAGTATAAAACCTAAATTTTACAAATGTACCATGCATGCAATTATACCTCATTTTAAAATCCAGTTTAATGCACAAATCACTCCAACAATTTCAGAAATTTATTTTAAACTCGAAGCTTAGTTCATGCATGACCAAAACCTCACACAAATAAAATAGAACACTAAATGTAGCTAACAAAACCTTGAATGCAACTAATACTAATAGAAAATACCATTTTCAACTCTTTATTAAAGATAAATCCCAGAAATTGTTCAAGAATCGAAATGATTTGAAGAAAAACGAGTTCTTACCAAAATGGTGCTCAAATCCGAAATTTCTTGGCTTGCATGTACTCTCCTCACCTTCCTCTTTCTAAATCTGATTTTTCCCGAATTTTCCAGAATTTTTATCAATTTATTTGGGTGGGGTATTTGTGGAGCTTGAACTTGGAAGAAGAGGAAGAGAAATTTCTGTTGGAGGAAGAAGTAGGTGGGAGAGAGAGAGAAAAATGGGCTGGTGGGTTAAAGGTGAAATGGGGGTAAATATTATATGGTGGACTTTACAAAATTGTCCTTCATTTCCTCTAAAATCATTGGTTCACTCAAATTTCAGATTTAAGGCACTATTCTAATAAGTTTGAGACCCATTTAAATTACAGAAATTTTGTACTCAACATGAAAACAATGCTTAATATAATTTTACATAGCAACTAAAATAATTAAGCATGCAAAAATTAAAATTCTAAAAACTGGGTATCACAACTTTAAATGCAGATTATTGTGATGAAATGACTTAAAATGAATTCAGAAACGATTGGAAAGCTCAAATGATACTCATAATTACATTATTTACAATTTATATGTGTAATTAGCATGTATAATCCATTCATTTCTAATAAAAAAGATATGAATCATATTCTAGATAGTATAAAGAGTTTAAATATAGATTGTTACAATGAAATGATTTAAATTGAATCCAGAAACGATTGAAATGCATTATTATGTAGAGTTTTGCTATGGTGAGTTGCAACTCACCAAAGCGTCCGTGAGTCGAGCTCAAAATTACGAAATTTAGTTCAAAATGATCGATCTAAACCATCTAATATGATCTCCCTATTTAAATCTCCATGCAAATCAAATTTTATATTTTTTCTAAATTTTTAAGTATTTATTTCGGATTTTTAAAAACTGCTGTTTTTGAACGGTTCAGAACTAATTAGATTAATGATTTTCTAAAATTACAAAAAAATACTTAAAAATTTTGAAAAAATATAAAATTTGGTCTGCATGGAGATTTCAATAGGGAGATCATATTAGACGGTTTGGATCGGTCATTTTGAACTAAATTTTGAAATTTTGAGCACGACTCACGGACGCTTTGATGAGTTGCAACTCACCATAGCAAAACTCTTATTATTATGTATACTCAGAATTGCATTAGTCACATTTTATATGGGTTATTATTATGTATAATCCAATCTTCTTGTACATTATATGCGTAATTATTGTTTTAATTTTTAATATTTTGCTTATACTTTTCCTAATCTCCTCTTCCTTAACTTGAAATTTCAGAATAATTGCATATATAGTTAAGAAATAACATTTGCTATAAACTGTTACCAAAAAATTGAAATGAACAACCTATATCAACCTCCATAAACGTAACTAGCTTCAAAATATAGTTACGCGTTTTGCCTTTTCTCATCTGATCATCTTAGCTATACAAATAAAAATGACATCTTACCAGAAGTAAAAACGTTTTGAGTTTATATTGGTGGAGGTAGACCTTAAATCATGACTTGATCAGTTGATTGTCATTTGGAAACACTTTTAAGTTATACTGGCACACCGACTTGACACTTGATGAGACGAATCAAAGCCTTAAAAGATAATGACATGGCAGCGCGTTCTGGCGCCATCAAGTTGCACATGTCATTGTGTAACCCAACTACCCAAGCAAGCAAGGCTTTCTATGAGAATATTGATCACTGCTGTCTACAATTTTGGCGTTGCTTGAACAAAGTGAAAAAAAATTGATTACTCTCATATACAATTATGGCATCGCTTGAACAAAATGAATATATAAAATAAACAAGATAAACTTATGAATGATCAAAGTCAACACATTCAAACATATAAAAAAATGAACAAAAATGACAAAGTAAAAGCAAAAGTTTGTCCAGCGGTAAGAGCATTGGGCTGGTCTTCAAGAGATCAAAAGTGCAAGTTCTGCATGCATCTTTAATTTCAGAAAAAATTGAATGACAAAGGCTTTCTTTCTCCCAAAAAAAAAATGACAAAACTTATTATTTTTTTGTATGTGTTCATTTTGATCATCTATATATATTTATTTTGTCTATTTTATGTGTTCACTTGATTCAAACGATGACAAAACTACAAATGGTTGTTATTATTTCTTGCAATTGTGACCAATTAAGCACGGTGGAGAAAGTTATTAGTCTTCTAGAAATGCAACAAAATATCTATCTGGAAGAATGATTTGAAAGCTCTGAATCGGCTAGCATCTTATGATTATAATCATGAGATTTATGACATGAGAAAGTGTGTAATTAGATTCCAATTGATTTTTAATTAGTGGAGGCCCTGTCTTATTCTTGCTAATTTACATCAATAAATCTATACAAGATAATGTAAGGAAAATCTTGGCACTCGATGATTGCTTACTATGTAATTAGTTCCACTTCTTTGGAATGAAATTTAAACAAAAACGATGTTTTATTGAATGGATTTAATTTTTTAAATAGAGACACCTAATTCCTTGCTCCTAAGGTCCCAAATTTGTGGACCATTAACCGACTACCTTCATATGAAATTTTTTTTTTAATTGTCTTTCTTATGCGGACAAAAATTTGTTTAAAAGTTGCAGGAGCAATACTTATATGCAAATACTGAAAATAGAAATTTCGGAAAAATCATAACTTGTGGACATAACACTGGATGAAAATGATAATAGTTAAAAGAAGAATTGATAACAGCAATCTCCAACTTTGCCATCTATTAGGGCTGTCAATGAAATCCGTTTACCCGTTTACCCGACCCGTACCGTATTCGATAAGACGGGTACGGGTAAAGTTTTATTTTCGTTAAGTAAACGGGTACGGGTAAGGGTAAGAAAATTTTTTCGTTAATTTAACGGGTACGGGTACGGGTAAAAGTTATTTCGTACCAGTTTTCATAACGGGTAATTGCCACAATTAAAAAGATACAATTACATGATACATATGGCATCTTATATTGCATGATTGGTAAAAAATATTGCTAGATTTTATTTAAGATGTTCTATAATTCTTTCCAATATTCAGTTACGAACAAATAAAAAATAAAAACCTAAACTATTCGCCCGCCGTCGCAGCCTTGCAAAAGCGGAGAAGCAATTCCCGAATTCCGTGAGTGAAACTGAAAACATGTTTTCTTTTTTGCTTCTTCATTTCACATGACTGTTCATATATCTTATACTAATTTTATATTATTATTTTTATCAGCATCTATTAATTAATCCAGAGTGCTTACAACACCTACGTTCCAGGCCACATGTCTAATTCAAAAAATCCAGAGCATATTGACACAGATAGCGAATCATACAACAGCATTGATCACGACGATGAGTAAGTATTGACTTCTTCTATTTGAAGTTTCATTTGACATTGGAAGAAATTCTATGATTTTGTTATATTTAATTAAAAAATTATGTATTGTTGCACTTTATTAATATACTTATTCATATAATTTATTTATCCAGAGTGTAAAAATTTTATTGTTATTATCCATTTTCTATCGTTACCGTATCCGTACCGTTAATTCTTAACGGGTACGGGTAAGATACGGGTAAAGCTATTTTTAACGGGTACGGGTAAGGTACGGGTAAAGAAAATTTTAACGGGTACGGTAATGAAAATACCTTCTACCGTACCGTACCGTACCCATTGACAGCCCTACCATCTATCTAAACAAAAATAAAATGCACGCTCCATCTTCGGATCTAAACTACGCCGAAAAAAAAAAAAATTATTAAAATATTTACGAATTTCAAAGATATTACTAAAAAATTAGAATTACATAAATAGTATCGTAATATCGTTTTTTGAAAGAACAATACCAGCATCGTTTTTTCGAAAGAGAGCGATACAACCATTTTGAATATTTTATTAATATATTTTTAATGTAATTTTAATATTTGTATGGTTTGGTATTGTTGGTATGCATTTTTTTATTAAGTTGTATTATTTTATTTTTTAATATGTTGTGTGTATATATATATATATATATATATATATATATTTCACTATAAAAAAATTAAAATATAATCTATATAATATTTAAGTATATTAATTTTTTTTATAAATGTTTATATATATGCTACATATATTGTTCTCCTCTCATCTCATCTCTCTTCTCCTCTCTTCTCATTTTATATATATCTCTCATCTCTTCTATGTTATATATATTAGCCTATATTTCTCTCCATTATGCTCAATTTTTTTTAAAATTTTTAATAATTACCTTTACATCTTCTCTTATCTAGTAAATATTTTTGTGTTGATAAAAAACTAATTATAGTAGTTTTAATATTATTTTTAGATTTAAAAACTTTCAAAGTGAATTTCGGAGGTTCAAACATCGTTTTTTTGCTTAAAAAATGATCGTTACAGGGTTAACCCCAATAAATCCTATAAATCTCCTCGGAAGCTTTCTGGATTGGTGTCATTTGGCCCAAACGGACATTCCTATCAAAAGTTATACATGCTTGAAGTTCTAATGTTAAAAAAGACATGCAATTTCTTCATTTTTTAAGATTAAAAAAATGTGTGAAAAATAGTTGCAAAAAAAAAAAAAATCACATTGTGTAAACGAGCGACTCTACTTTCTTACTTGTGATTTTTATAATCTAACTCCAAACCGGAAAAAATAAAAAATCGCCAAAGTACTTAACAAATCAATTATGAGAAACTATTTATTTTAATTTAATTAAAAACATAAATAAAATAAATTATCGTCAATAAATAATGTATATTATCTTTGTTATAAATATTTTCAAAACAAATATATTATATTTTTCATCAATGAAATATATTAATATTTATTTAAAATTAATTAAAATAATAAAAATAATTTATATTTTATTTTAAAAATCGCTAAAAAAAAGGCAGTATCGGTTTTTGGAAAACGATATTGTGATACTATTTATATAATTTCGATTATTTTAATAATATTTTCAAAATTCGTGAATATTTAATAATATTTTTTATTTTTTCGACTAAACTTAGGGTGAGGGTCTAATATCAGTTGCTCGCTCTAAAGCCCAAACAAATATTCAATTCGGCCCAATAATTTACAATGAGGTCATTTAATTTTCGGAGCTGATAACTGCAATCAAGCATTCAGTCAATCAAATAATCATATGTCAAAAATGAAAAAAAGCGCTGTCTAAAAAAGGAAAACACGTTTTCTCCATCCGCATTGCATCGCTCTCCAAAAAATTAATCACCCCGCGTCACTCTTACCCTGTCTCACCCCTTCGTGTGCATCCCTCCGTCCACACCTTCTCTTTCGTGTCATCCCGTCGCCGTCGCGTCCTCCCTTCTCCGTCAGCCCTCTCGTCGCCGTCAACCCTCCCGTCGCCATCAGCCCTCCCTTCTATATGACAAAACATAACTATAATCAGAAATGAATGTTATTTACTCTCTTATATGTATTAAAGTACTCCCTGGTAGTTATTTAGTTACTCCCAAACAATAGCAGAATCAGATATGAATGTCATTTACTTCCTCACATGTATTAAATACTTTCATGTACTAATTATTTACTCCCTTGTAGGTAGTTAGTTACTCCCAAACAATAGTAAAATCAGAACTGAATGTTTACTCCCTCACATGTATTAAATACTCCATTGTAATTTTTATTTACTCCCTTAAACAATATTAGTTACTTCCTTACGTATATTATTTACTCCCTGCAGTTATTAGGAACTCATTTTAATCAACTACAAATTTAAACATATTAGTTACTCTCTATTACACTTCTTATTTACTCTCTCACAATATATTAGTTACTCTCTTACATACATTATTTACTCCCTTACTTGTATTAAATACTCCCTTAATATTACTTATTTACTGTTATTTAGTTACTCCCAAACAACAGTACAATCAGTTCTGAATGTTATTTACCCCCTCGTACATATTAGATACTCTTTTTATAGTAGTTATTTACGCTCATATAGTTATTTAGTTACACCCAAACAACAACAGAATCAGATATGAATAAATTTACTCCGTTGTATATATTAGTTACTCCCTTATACTGATCAATTTTCTCCCTTGTAGTAATTTAGTTACTTCCAGAAAACAACAGAATCAGATATGAATGTTATTTAGTCCCTTATACATATTAGTGTTAGAGATATGTCTTAGAAGCCAATCTTATTAGGCTACTTCTATAGTTTATGTTATTGATGATTTCAGATCATTTGTTCTTTCATTTATTCGTTGACAGTTCATTCAAGTTGAGGATTTGAATTATAGATCACTGTTATTCATTTATTAGTAAACGACAACAATAAATCTAAAAGTTCATAATCTTGATAATTAACAAAGGACATTAATTATCAATAAGATTAGTATGCAAGTTAAGTGATGACTAAGCTCTATAAATCATAGGTTAAGAGTAACCAACTTAATTGCATATGTTCATGTTAATTGAACATAGTACAGGACATGACCCCACGAAATAAATAAATGGATTGTGTTACGTGTCATTATTTATTTCGTTATGATTTTGGTTCTAAGTTTGAGATAATTATCTTTTCCACATGAGGATAGATTCTATAAATCTTGTCTACCGCTGATTCCTGATAAGGGCTGCTATACGGACTTGATTTAAGTACTCTTGAATTGTGCGAGGAAAAGGTAATTATCAAGAAAACCGTATGTCTCTCATTAATTCACTTAGTGTGTGACGATATCTGTTTGGGCCCCTTGATGGAGATAGATTGTTTGCTAGCAACTGATACAATTATCTCTAAATCAAGAAACGTATAATCTGCAAGAATGACACATTCATATCTTGGATTATACGATGATATCGTGTGACATAAGAATCAAAATAGAGAAATATTTTTATTCTCTTATGCATGATTTAAATACTGTAGCAATACATTATTTATGCGAATTGGGAATTATAACGTGTTGCTAGATACTGCTTATGATTATTGGAAATTAAATAATGATTTAATTCCATATCCAACATAGCATAAATCCTCAAAGGGTCACACAAATAGAGCTTTAACCATACAATGCATTATTTATTTATTCGCAACAATGCGTATTACGAAAAATATGATAAGTTGATTAATTAATTATATACCGTTGCGGACCGTTATAATTAATTAAGTCAAAGAGATCATATAAAAATAAATTAATGCATTCGCTAATCCTAAAATGATTATCAACAAGTTGATAATTATTTTATTCAACATGTTTTAGTTTAATTGATTTAATTAAATTAAAAAAATTGCTACGTTTTAGTAGTTGAGCAAAATTGGAAAAGTATATTAAAGAAGAAACTTTATTTGAGTTTATTGGGCTCATTTAATAAGTAATTAAGTCCATCAAAATAACTAAAAGGCCGGCCGAAATTGGAGTGGCATAATGGTGATTATGTGAGAAGTTTAGTAGAGTTTGTCTTCTATATAAAGACAAATTATTTGGAGATCAAACCCCATCCCATCTTCTCTCTCCTCACTTTCTTAGCCGTCACCATCAAAAGAAGAAGAAAAAATCTTAGTTATCTCTTCCTTGCTTTTCTGTAGGGCTCATGTGTTGTTGAGCAATAGCTACTTCATTAATATTGATTAATTAGAAGAAAGGTTAGAAACAAGGATTAGCTACCTCTCTTTGTTCTTGCTAGCACAAGAACTTAGAGGTTGGTTAATCCTCTTGGTGGATTCGAGACCGTCGAAGGAAGAGGAAAGGTGTGCACGCCACCGACTTCAAACCCGTTGGAACGAGCCTCTTGGTTGCTACACAAAGAGAGGTACAATTTTTCACCTTTTTCTCTATGTGTCAATTGAACTTAAGTACTAGATCCGTTTGTGTGTTGTTTTAATCGCTTAATTAAGAGTAATTAGCACAAAAAATTAAAATTAACACCTTTCATAACAATTAGATACTCCCACACTGATTAATATCATCCATTATAGTAATTTAGTTACTTCTAAATTGTAACAGAACTAGATCTAAACCTCTTTTTTCTTTTATTCCTTCCTTCTTCCTCAACCAGATCTGATCTAGGAGAGGGAGCAGTGAGGGGAGGCGGAGGTCGAGGTGAGACGGAGGAGACGAGAGGCGGAGGAGAGTAGAGGCGAATGCGAAACGGAGGAGAGGACAGGCTGAGGCGGAGGCGGAGGCGGAGGCGAGGCGAAGGAGAGGTGAGACGAAACAGAGGAGATGCTGAGGCGGAGGAGAGGATAGGCGAAGGAGAGGCTGAGATGTGGCAAAGGCGGAGGTGAGCGAAGGAGATGGTGGAGATCTGAATCGGAGATTTACTTTTGTGATCGTGAGGAGATCCATTTGAGAGAGAGGAGACGGAGAAGGTAAAAGAAGGAGAAGGTGAGATGAAGGAAGCGTGCACGCTTGATTGTTTGATTGCGTGAATACTGATTGATGTAAGTAATTCCCTTTAATTTTTGAGAAGGGAAGTCTCTGCAAATGCTGCATAGTTCACACCTTAATTTTTTTTAAAGGAAACCCCTTCCTTAATTCAAGCCGTCTAATTTTAATCCGAGGAATCATTCTAATACGAAGCCGCGGATGTGGAATTTACAAGTCCATTCCTAAACAGACCATACCAGATTCTAACCCCAGTTCCAGTTCCACACCTACAGGAAACAGCATGTGGCAAGTGCGCTGCCCGTACTGCCCGGGCACTCAGGGCCGGTGCGCCACCTCAGCCGGAGGTCGCTCGGTGACGGAGTGCTGCTCCTGCGGTCGCGTTGTCGACGAGCGCCAGATCGTCACCCACCCTTTCTTTCACCTCCGCGCTGTCAACTCGCCTCTCCTCCTCGTCACACCCGATCTCAATCCCCCTTCCTTGAACGACCCCTCCTCCACCTCCACCTCCGAGTCTGAGTCTGACCCCTTCCACCCCACTGGATTCATCAGCGCCTTCTCCACCTGGTCTTTAGAGCGGGTCCCTGTTTACGCTCGCTCCACTACCTCCTTCTCAGGCCACCTCGCTGAACTCGAGCGCGTTCTCGACTCTTCATCCTCCTCCTCCTCTTCTTCTGGACCGTCTTCGTGTACCGATTCATCTGGCCCGATGGTGTGCATGGATCACCTTAGAGCGTACCTCCAGATCGTGGATGTGTCCTCCATTTTGCGCCTGGATCAAGACATCGCCGACCATGCCTTTGAGTTGTTCAAGGATTGTTCGTCTGCCGTTTGTTTGAGGAATCGTAGCTTTGAAGCGCTCGCTACTGCTGCACTTGTTCAGGCCATTCGTGAGGCTCAGGAGCCCAGGACTCTTCAGGTTTTACTTTTTTTTTTCTTGCCTACTACCTGTTTGTTAATATGCTTCACTGGATATTTATTTAACTTCAGTAGTTAATTTGTGCTGGAATCAATAATTCGATAAGGTTTAGTTTAGGGTTTAATGAGCTGTGGGTTTAGATAATTAAACTTGTTATTGGTTCTTTGATAATTTTGTACCAGGAAATATCTACAGCCAGTAACCTGCCCCAGAAAGAAATAGGGAAGTATATAAAGATACTAGGTGAGGCTCTGAAGCGCAGCCAACCTCTCAACAGCAATTCTATAGCAGTTCACATGCCTCGGTTTTGCAATCTCCTGCAGCTTAATAAATCTGCACAGGTATTCATCCACCTTAAATTTAAGATGATTCACCTGGCACTGGCAAGTATTCTCATTCTGTGCTATTTTGATTTGAAAAGTTACCACGATATAGCCTTGAAGAAGGACATCTGGATTATTCATTGTACTTGGTACTTCATACTTGGATATTGTGATGTCCTGTGTTAGAAAAATCAAACCTATGTTTATCAATTAAATAAACCAAATATTTAATGCAAATGTCCAAACCATGGAGCAAGGAAACAAGCAGAAATGAGATTCGGGCAGGCCATTTTTTTAATTTCTTCTGTTCCCTTCCATTCTGTGCCCTTCAAGGATGTCCTGGAGCACTGCACAACCTAAACTTTTTTCATCCATATGATGCTGTGGTCTTGTGATAATCTCCTCTCGAGATACTATGTCACATGCCTCTTGTGGTGCATCTCACTTTTATGAAAGAAATCCTAATTCTAATTGCCATTGTGGGCTGTAGAAATTATGGGGGAATAAAATTGTTTTAGGAAAAAAATTAACTTCTTATTTTTATTCACATTATTTTTTTTCCACCATGTATTTATCCCAGATACACAATTGGCCAGCTTGTATAGTACATAGGTACAAAGATGGGTACGGGGTACCCTGCTCAGCTCACTACTGTTCACAATATGCAGCTGTCCTGACTAATACCAGCCACATTTCATCAAATATTTAATAGACTATTTGAATAAATTAGACATAATTTAAAAAGAGGAAATCAAATTAATCATTGGGTATATCCAAGCTTTTAAATTTCGTTTTTTTCGGTATGACGGTCCGGAGTTGATATAGCGGTGCGGCGTTATTTCGGTGAAAAAACGGCGAAAAAACGGTGTGCATATACGAACATATGTGTCAAACTCATATTATACAAATAGTCAAATACTATATTACAAGTCGAACTTCTATATTTTTTTGAATGTGCTAATAATCTAATTATAATCTATATATGATTGGTACTGGATCTTCTCTTTGTAACTTGCACATTCTATTTCCTACCAGAAATATAGGTAGTAAAACAAATAATTCCTCTAAAGCTCAACAATACGACAATAGTACAATACTAATTAATTAATCCTTAACATCCAAATATCCAACTTAACAACAATTCATACGACAATACAATAGTAATCTGTAAAGTGATAAAGTCTAATCCATACGACAATAGTACAATACCAAATACCAAAATGATTAAATTATCTCCGTTTTTTCACCGAAAAACGAAATATTTTCGCCGAAATAACGGCATTTTTTCGAAGATAACGCGTTACGAATTTTTTGGGTTTGAAACCGTAACGGTGGTGCGTTTTTGTCCGAAATACCGAAATTTCCGAAAAAACGACGTTATTTCGCCGAAATTTAAAAGCTTGGGTATATCGAATGGTCTATGTTGACTCAAATAAAGGAAATAGCAATGGTCATTTTGGCCAAATAATAGAACATCGCTGATGGAATTGAATGGGCCAAAGCATGCAATACATCAAAGCATTTGCCAAAATGAAGCTAATGTATTAACACACTAATGACAGGAAAATTCTGTAAAATATCAAGAGCACAGGATTTTTGCTACTGATCAAAATCCTCATTTAACAAAAAATAGTTATTGCCAATTTACAAATAATGGTATCCGTCCTTTGTATAATCTCACAAAATTTAATTAAATTCTTAATTTTTATTAACATAATAGTTTCTATTAATTTGAAACAATGAGAATTTAATGAATTTATGAAAAATTTACATATCTGCTATGACATTCTACATGTATGTTCATACAAAAAAAAGGCATTTTGAGGTTTATTTCTGCTAAAAGGCCACTACTTGCTTGCACTGTTTTAACCAACTTCATATAACTGAATTGCTCGTCTACACTAATTTTTAAGATAATAACTTGAGCTGTTCCAAACCACTGAGATTTGGCATGTGTGGAAGTCAAGTTAGAAAATGCTGAAGCAACTAAAAGCGAAAATAAAAATAAGCAAATGCTGGCAAGGTTTATGCATTCTTGGGTATGCACCAGTTGCTTTGTGGAACTGATCTTATGGAAAGAGTACTGTTCACCTTGTAATCTAGAGTACTATTCACCTTGTACATATTACGTATCATTCAATTCCAGATTATGTAAATTCTAATCTTCAGATTTCATATTAAAAACAATCCTTGTTTTAAACAGTATTCTGAATTATCATAGGAACTAGCAGCTCACATTGGTGAAGTGGTTGTGAACAAGTGCTTTTGCACAAGACGTAACCCGATAAGCATCTCAGCAGCAGCTATCTACCTGGCATGCCAGCTGGAAGACAAACGTAAAACCCAAGCTGAGATATGCAAAGTCACCGGTCTTACAGAGGTCACTCTTCGTAAAGTTTACAAAGAACTATTGGAGAACTGGGATGATCTGCTTCCCCCAAATTACACCCCAGCCACGCCACCTGAAAAGGCGTTCCCCATGGCTGCTGCATTTTACTCTGGCCGTGCTTCAGCGGTGAAATCTGAGGCAACTGAATCGCAATTTGGTTCTGGAACTGACCAAGGTTTTGATCTCAATAAGAGTGATAAGACCGAAAAGGATGCGAAGATGGGCAACAATGAAAGATGGATGAACCAACTGAAAGAAAGTTCTGCTCCGGGCTCGGGTTCCAGTTCTGCTGTGTGTTTTGGTTCAGGGTCTGCTGGTGGGAAGAAGCTTCCTAACCCATGGCAGTTTAAGGGACAAGCAAGTGTAGGTGTGCCAGGGTCAGCTTCCTATAACAGATTTGGGGAACAGCAGCTGGGACTTGATTTTGTGTCAGCGCTTAAAGGGATTGGAAGGAAGAATGGAGCAGATGATGTCAACGAGTCTGGAAAAAAATGAAATTATGGAAGTTTTTGTTGTGGTCTTTTGTGTAATTAATTTTGTTGCTTTAGTCCCAACTCTGTGCGCAAGAAAGAGATTTGCATTCCTATTTTGGTCCGCGAATTTTTCTTTGTGAAATAATTTGGCTTAGGTTTGGTGTTTTCTCGACTCAAGTCTTATTAGGGACATCACAAGAAAAATGAAAAAATCGTCTTCGCTACAACTATCCCGTATAATGTACTCTGATCGCATATGTTATGCCGCCACTAAGGTTGTGCTCCAGAAAACTGAATCGGAGGGAGAGGAGAGGAGAGTAACGAAATAATTGGAGAACTTTATTCTGCCCGAGCGTTTACTCGCTTCGCGCAGAAAGAGAAGGCGAAAGAGAAGGTGACGGAAGGGAAGAGAAGACTATGGAACAACACACTCAAATTTCGGAAATTTTAGAGTAAATTTCTACACTCCAAATCGAGAGTAACGAATTTAGGTCAATCCTTACTCTCCTCTCCGTTCCTCTCCTCTAATGTCAAGGTTCTGGACTCAGTGTACCACTTGCAAATTCGCTTGGTTCTTGGTTCATGTGGTGAAACCAAAATAGTAGAATACCGCCAATTTAACGTTCTGCTAAGTTCTGGTAATCTGCTTTTGTTCCCTTTTTCTTGCAATTTAACCAATTTAGTACATTCTCGTATAAAAGTTTCGTCATGGTTTATAAACTTTTTCATTTTCTGATCATATTTTTATCTGGTTACGAGTACGGGAAAGTTTCTCTGGATCAATTTTTATTAGTATTATCTGTGACAGTTTGGTCTTCAAACCTTTTTTGCAGCGTATTGCCATTTTAGGAGAGCAAGATCTTCTCCTTATTATTTTGTATACTTCCAATGGTTATTTCGTTAATCAGTCATACATTATTTATACTTAAAACATGTTCAGTAAAATATGCTAGTAAGTAATAACCTTTTTCAGCTATGATGATTTATGTCCTACTCAATCCTTACATTACACTAGATTGCTTTGATGTCGCGGCTTCGCCGCGACCATCCTTCGGAATAAGTTTTGTGTAAATATTTGACAATGTTTTCTATTTTTTTGAACTAACAATGCGTTAGCTGCACAACTTTTTGGGTATTAGTGCAGAGTAAGGGCGGTGGAGTCTGTAGTGTAGAGTGTAGGGCAATGTTTTTTATTTATGTTGAATGAATTTCACTAAAACAGAAGTCATAATAACACGCTACAAATGAATTATTATGTTTGCTTAATAAAAGTAAAAAGTTTATATTGTATCATTTTGCTAATAACTTGACTATAGAAATTTAGAAATTTTATTTAATAGTACAATATAATCTCAACCAACTATGAACTTTTTAACATTTTCAATAATACAAATTATTGCTTCATGTTTTAAAACATTACCAAAATTTAATAATGGTAAGTTAATATCCAAAGTAAATAAATATTATCAATTGAGAAGAAAAAAACACAAAATAACATATAATGACTTCTTAATTACAAACTAATTAATAAATAGACTGAGTTCAAAACAATTAACAAATTATGATAATGTGAAATGGGTTAATAAATAATTAGCTTAACTGATAAAATTTTAATAGTGAAATATACTACATGTTTTGATCAGAGAGTTATACTTAATTTTTCAATTAATATATAATGATGTACTAAACTACTACAAATTGTCAACTTATGTTTGCTATTATAACGCAACAACAACATTGAATATAACACAATTGTAAGAAGGAATTGTTTGCTATTATTTTTCTTTATGTTGAAGAGTGTGAATATAATAGAAGTTTTTTTTTTCGCAAACTAACATTTTTTTCTGAAATATTATAACCTCAAATTTCCTCTTTTTCTCATGCTACACACACCTCTCACCGGCCACATAAAATCCGAACTCAATCCCACCTTTTTTCCCCAAAAACCAACTCCTTCATTCCTCTTCAAGTCCGACTAATGGAGCACTATGTCTCTTCTAATTTTTCATTAATCTTGCGCAATAGGAAAGATGATACATCACCGCGTAATTGCTTTGTGACTTGATGAAATTTTCCTATAAGCCTCAACCCTCAACTCCAAAAGAAAAAAAAAGGAGTTGAAGAAATATTGGGATAGATTCCCATTCATTAATTTCAACAAAGAATTTTGATTGGAAAACATATAAATTTCTTTATAAAAAAATTAAAAGATATAAAATTGATTGTATGAAGTGCGACGACTCGGTGAGGAGTTACTGGCGAACTCCATGGTGCTCTCAGATGGCCAGCCTGTAGGCTATCTTCTATCTCGTCCTCCTTGATGACAGACAGAGCACAATGACTAGAATCCAACGAACACGGATCTCTATGGATTCATCATGGTGAGCAGACTACATTCTTTTGTCGACTGTCGTGGTGGATCGACACAACTGTAAAATTGAAGAACACGATTAGTTTTCTCGCTCTGGTTTCTTCCCAAATCTCTTTTTTTTCTGCTTGCGAGAGAGAACCGAATAAACATGCTTGGTGGAATTGCCTTGGCAGGTGACAAGAACGGGAGCACAGTTTACTCATATGGACCCGGATGCAATTGCAAGGTTATGATAACAACACTCATTATATTTTTTCCTACGCCGTGTTCATCCATATCATAGAAAATTTTATTATTTCCATAGGAGTTCTCTGTCGGGGGCCCACCCACGTGGGTTTAGCAATTCTGTGGCTGATCTTGTGAATGTTTTCATGTCTGAGATGCAAATTGGTAGTCCTGAACAATATGGTACAGGTCCCCACAAATTTAACCCCTCCATTGTGCCACCGATAATCTTTGACAGAGCTTCAGGCGGAAATAATATTTTAATATAGACCTCACCCTCCGATCAAGATTCAAAGGCTCAGATAATTTACTTGAAAAATCAGAATGGAAATTCACAAACGGCACTGTTCATAGCACGATTTTTACAGATCGTCTAACTTTATATATAGGTATAATAATATGTATTCTTTTTTCAATTAATCTTTCGTTTCGACGATGCATTTTTTGTGTGGTAATAGAATTGGTATGATAATATAAATAAAGTTAATAACCTCTGTAGTAACTATACGTTCGATTCTAAATTTTAAAACTAATAAAGTTTTTTTATGTTCTTTTACAGGTATTTCTGTTTAAAAAAAATTATTCTTCATATCGTTTATTTACGGTAAGTTGTTTTTTACTTCCTACTATAGTCTGTTGACGGTTTTAATATATTTTAGTAATACATACGATATTTGCCGCTTTAATATGCTGTGTATCAGTCTTAAATTCAGTATATTATGTTCCTTAATATTATTTCTGTCATCGCATATTATTCAGTGTCCCGCTCTAATTGGTTCACAGATGTTTCATTCTTACGGTTGTTTACTAAAAATCTGCACGCAAACGATGCGTGACAACGATCGTATAATTAATGCTATTTTCTTTCTTTGTATTTTTATTTCTCAAGGCCTAAAAGAGTGAAGAACATTTAAAACATGTATATAGATATATTTTTTTCCTCACTCAACTTATCTTTCATTGTTAGACTCCATGCATGCATACTTCTTATTGAATCCATTTGTTATCTCTTATTTATTGGACGTTTCCAAAAAAACAAACTTCAACTTGATATGCGTGCTATATTGACTTATTGTTTGACTTTGAACTTTCCATTATTACATAGAACAATTGCATTGATTGTTATCTCTTATTTTTTGGACGTTTCGAAAAAAACAAACTTCAACTTGATATGCGTGCTATATTGACTTATTGTTTGACTTTGAACTTTCCATTATTACATAGAACAATTGCAAATAACGAAGTCAATGGCTATATAATTTTTTTTTGTAGTTCTCGTCTTCTATTTTTAACGTTTACTTATTGTCAGCTATTAGTGTTCTGTTGGCCTACGTTATCGTTCACAACGACATAGGGTACTACCAAACTCGATGAAATATTATTGTGCCACGTTTTGATTTTCTTTAACACGTGTCGTTACCTGATCGTCTTTATGATATTCATTTTGTTAGCGGTTCATCATTTTTTTGGCACTATTAGGCGAATAAAATGTATAGTGCGTTAAATTTTCACCGTTTGTTTTACGTAAATGTCTTATTTTAGTCTGGACTTATTTGTTTAGTGTTTATAATTTTTTTTGCACCTACTTGTATCTATTTTGATTCTTGTATAACTAAAATATGAAGCTTCGCCCTTCATATCATAAGCGTTTAGTAAGTACTATAATTTAGATTCTTCCGTTAATATTAAAGTCAATATGAAGTACTAAGGTCAAATGATTATTGGTACGGGCACGTATTGCTGTTTCAAACACGGCTTATTACTTGGTCGTTTTGGGTTCCGTTACCTTATGTAGTGCACGAAATTAGCCGCATTCCATCTTTGACATTTCAGCTTCAATTGCATGCTTCTACGAAAGAAATTGATGTCATACAAAATAAATTGCAAAATCTATTGTGAACAATATAATATATTTTGAAAACTACCTGATCATCAACTAACATAAAACGCATGCTGCGACAACTCTTGATGTTATAAAAAATGATATCCCATTATTTTACAACCCTGCAAATTATGATTGAATTTAAGATCGTATCATTAAGATCTTCCACTATTACATTTGGCTCCATAATAAATGTGTTGTTCTAACAAAACGTAACGCAGAAGATTTGAAATTCACCAAACATTCCTACACGTGTGTAGGATTTTATACTAAATTTGTCAAAGAGTATAGCGCAATTGTAAGCAGGAATAAAGAAAAAAAAATTGGGAGGAAAAAACCAAAGTAAATAAGAATATATATATATAAACCAAACGGCGCATGTCTATCAGATTGTAAATCTCATTTATTTAATTGTGTCCAAAAAGAATGAACTACGTCGGATCTAGTGAACAAAATAAACTGATGCAATTGAATTCAGTGTCTAATGACACGTGGATGAAGGAGTAAGTCGTGGCGTAGCACGATTTCATGTGTAGTTAACACAGTTGACTTTGCTATCTACAATTGTTGTGGCTTACAATGCAAAAGTTAAAGTCAAATGTATATAAAATTATAAATCTTATTTGTTTAACTATGTCCAAAAATAATGAACCACGTCTAATATCGTCAACAAAATAAACTGATGCAATAGAATCTAGTGTCCAATGACACATGGACGGGAGGGTAAGTCGTGGCGTAGCACGATTTCGTGTATAGACACAATTGACTTTGCTATCTACAATTGTGTGGCTTACAATGCAAAATTTTAAGTAAAAAATAAGACAATATAATATTCATAATCAAGAAGAACTTTGTTTTTTAAATATGTGTTAAAAAATATAAGTCAATAGTTACAAACAAATTTAATAAGACAAACGAACTAATAAAACTATTCAAGAGTGGACTTTAGTAATGGAAGACACGTATATGAACAGGACAATAGATGGAATATAATAGTAATATTTGAGATAAGTGCCTAAAAAAACAAAAGAATTAGTTCAACATTTTTTGTCTAGTTGTGTATGCACTATTTGTACACGAATTCATAGGCATTGACTAATAAAAATGCAAAAAGACAAATTAACATGAATTATACAATTTCTTTCATATATTGTCTATATACAGATTTTTAGTAAACGACCGGAAGAATGGAAAATCTGTGAACTGATTAGAGCAGTAAATGATATGTGCTAACAGAAAAAATATCAAAGAACATAATATACTAAATTCAAGACTGCTATACAACATATTAGAAAGAAAAATATCGTATGTATTACTGAATGTTTTTTTAGATATATTGAAATTATTAGCGAATGATAGTTGGAAGTAGAAAATAGCTTACCGTAAAAAGATTATATGAAGAATGATTTCTTTCTAAGCAGCAATACCTATAAAAAACACAAAAAATTATTAATTTTGAGATTTTAAGTTAAAAAATATAAGTTAACAGTTACAAACAAATTTAATAAGACAAACGAACTAATAAAACTATGCATGAGTGAACTTTAGTAACGGAAGACACGTATATGAACAGGACAATAGATGAAATATAATAGTAATATTTGAGATAGATGCGTAAAAAAACAAAAGAATTAGTTCAATGTTTTTTGTCTAGTTGTGTATGCACTATTTGTACACGAATTCATAGGCATTGACTAATAAAAATGCAAAAAGACAAATTAGCATGAATTATACAATTTCTGTCATGTATTGTCTATACACAGATTTTTAGTAAATGACCGGCTAAAATGGTAAATATTCTAGATTACTTAATGAGTAAGTAAGCAAAAAAGAATTACTTAGTTATTATTTTTGAAAATATTAATTCTATTTATAAAGATAACTGAGCCTATTTATAAAGATATGAATTATCAAAAATTATTTATATAAATATTGATTACTTAGCTACTAAAAATGTGGATAAGATCAAAGTGGATAATGATGAAGGTTTAAAACCTAGGAATCAAATAAATTTATAGACCTAGAGCTAACCTCACTAGTCTTTTGGAGTACAGCTTTAGGGTCGAACCCAAGGGACGGATTAATGAGTACCGGACTTTACTTCCTCACGAAAGCTAGACAATTATATTTTTATGGAGTTTTTGGTTGATTAAATCTAAAGGTGCAAGTAAATAAATATTTTTGGGTGTTTTAACAATATAAAAGTCGTCTTAGGTTCAGGTTTCACATCGGTTTGGACTCTAGAACACAGAACTTATCACTTTCGTGCATCAAACGGTGTTTTTCAAGCATATACCGCTCTGTTCGATCCGAACAGATGGTATAAGTGTGTGGTTTTGACTCTTTATGAAATTTTATGCTTTGTGCTAGGGTTTGTTGGTCAAACCTAGATACTCTAAACCTCAGCTTTCGCTTGTTGGACTAGACACTGGTTTAATCACAACCTAACCTAATTAACTCGATTGGTTCACAACTTTTGGTATAGAATTCAATCAACTTAAACTTGTTTGTTGGAGTTCATAAGGATATCTAGAGGTCTTTTGGACTTGTCTAAAAGTTACACTTTTGGTGTCAACTAATCTCCCCTTTCGGATCTACGATTTATCCCAAATACTTTATTTGAACTAATCTTGTTTATCCTAACTTAGACTTGACTAGATGCGGCCGTACAACTAGAAGGTGATTAGGAAATCACAAGCAATTCAAACAAGAAATTAACATAATTCTCAACAAAACAAATCAACAAAACATATCATATCATATCAAGTCAAATCACAACACATCGAAACCTAAATTACTTCCCTACTCCTAAGACAACACAAATCTAGCCTAACATGAAAGCAAAATAAGATACAAGCTCCATCAAATCAAAATATCAAGAGAATGGAAGAAATAAACCAAATATCGCTTCTAACTCAAGATACCGAACGTCCAGAGCCGTGGTTGGGTTGATTCTGTCGCCGTCGCGCCTAGAATTGCTCCAAAGATGATGCCATGGTCGTGCTATGTTGCGGGAGGTGAAATCCCACGCCTTTCGGCGTGAGAACGGTGGTGGAAAGGTGCCAAAACGTGGTGGGATATGGAATTTCGTGGTTGGTGGCTTCGATTCCTCTTCTTTCTGGCCTAGGGGTGCATTTATAATGATCTCCACGCACATAGAAAGGTAATTGGAGCACTAAGGAAAGAAAACTTGCCAAAAAATCCAATTTCCCCGCATAAAAACTTGCCATTTGAGCTCTGTCGGTACTCTGCTCGGACCGAGTAAGGATCCACTCGGACCGAGCAGAAGATAGGAAATCCAGCAGTGGTTCACTCGGACCGAGTTACTGTTCACTCGGACCGAGTACTATTCACTCGGACCAAGCAGAAGCGTGAAATTCAGATTTTGGCCTCCGTTTATATTTTGAGCATAATTTCTTCATCCGGACTCCGATTGAGGCGATTCAAAAACCGTTGGAAAGCTTAGGATGAGCTCTTCAATGCTATTGATTCCATTTTGTCATTTTCTTCTCCTAAATCTTCAATTAGGCCCGAGCATGAGTCATTTGGTCCAAGCAAAGCTCCATTCGGTCCGAGCATGAGTCATTCGATCCGAATGGTGGCCTGAACATCGCCTTCAAGTGCTAGGAATGAGTCGTCTAGCTTATGCCAAGTGCCAAATCCATCTAAAGATTGAGAATCCACCAAAAATCATCAAAAAACCTGAAAATAAGAGAAAAGACGACGGTAGAGCCAATTTGTAGAAAATCATTGCAATTTATCAAATAATTTAATGGTTTGAGTGTTATTTGAGTGCTAAGTACGGTCCAAATACCTACAAATAATGGTGATATCAAATTCCCCCAAACTTAAACTTTGCTTGTCCTCAAGCAACGCCCTAGGCTTAGAATTTTGGACTGTACTTAAATCTTAAACATCGAGTTGTATCTCAAACCAAGAAATATCGTGAAACCAATTGCTATGCCTAAAGTTTTCACACTTCAATCAAATAAGTCAAATTAAAATTTAATTTCAAGAACCAAGTTTAGTGTTCTACAAATTAATTCATGCATCTCTTGGTCCTAATGAAATCTTTTCTCAAATTCAAGAACTCTAGCTTCACTTTGTCAATTCAAATGCGATCTCAATTTCAGTTACCCGTTCTTTTCCATATATCACAAAAGTTTGTAAAGAATTTTATCAAAATTAGAAATTTTATGATGAACCCTTCTTAAAAGCAATTTCAAATTTTCACCAATTTTTTTTTTGTGCAAGTCGAGCCGTGGGGCTTTACACCCTAGAGGATAATGCGGTATCATCGGCCTTGAGTTTGCTACTAGCACATGTCGCGCTAGGGAGGTTAGACGGGTGTTGCTCGACTATGGCCACGGTACACTTGGGCCATAATACTCAACAACTCCTTTACCAATGCTTTCACACCGGGTCCGGTAGAATTAAGCATGAATTATCCAATTATTTCTCGCTTTCTTTGAGTTGTAATTCCTAACAATTCATGCTTAACCCAATACCCTCCAATTTGTGGCTAAGTTGGTGGAAAAAGGCCTCAGTGCGTCCTCGTTTTCACAGCAATTTTGATTTATTTTCCCATTAAGTTTGCTTGTTGGTTATTCAAGCGATTAAAAGCATTTTCAACAAGACAAGGTTCATCTTTTAATTTCCAAAGTTCATAAAATCCTTTTTAAACAAAAATTTGTCATATACAAATTCGTTCACTCGGCAAAAACTTTTGAGAATCGACTTAGAGTGTTTTGACAATTTCAAGCATCCAAATTCGAGTTCTATTTTTGTAAAATATTTTCAATTCGGCCCATTGGCGCAAAAATCAACAAGAGATATCAAAACATTCTAGGGTCCATCGAGAATAAATTTTATTTGACTTCAAAACAGTTTAAACTGTGTGAATTTATCATTTAAAATTCAAATCGAGAGAGACTAGGCACATCCAATCAATTTCCAAACAAAAACTAGGCATGAATAGTGCAAAAAAATGAGCAATTTCAATCAAAAGTTCGATTTTTCTCCTATTCCCTCCCCCCAAACTTAAATCAAACATTGTCCTCAATGCATTCGATCGCAAAGAAAAGTAAATAGGAGGAAAAGAGAACTTAGCCAATTTTTGCTTTCCACCATTTTGATTTGCTCCTAATTTGTTCTCTCGATTTCCAAGATGGCTCTACTCCTTTCCTTGAGTTGTTGTGCAATTCGTATGAGGTCGATCGGGGTTAGTTGGTTCACGTAACCCATGGTGCTCTAGCACGAATCACATCTTCCTTCATTTGTTCCTCAAAATTTTTCTTCAAACAAACAAACACAAACATTAAATTCTATTTTTGTTATTTTCTGTTTTTCTATTTTTTTTTTGTGATTTTTTATTTTTTTAATGATAAAATTAAAATAAAAGAGAGAAGAGTTGAGAAATCCTTGGGTTGCCTCCCAAGAAGCGCTTGTTTTAGGTCATGAGCTTGACCACCTCTCATGTTCATCTTATCTTCACCTTACGTCCATTTAACGCATCATAATTCACCCAAAAGTATTTGAGAAAGATTCTTGAAACATGCTTGGTGCTTCCTTGTTTGGATGTCATCTTCCTTCGCTCAATTGCGATGCGATACTTGATTTTTGATTTGTTACCTTCCATCACATCATGATTCTTCAAGCATTTTTCAAGTTGAGAGCTCAAGTCAACTTTGGTGATCTTTTCATTTGTCATGTCGGATGCCTCGACTTGGAGAGGTCTACCACCATCTTTCTTCTTCTCAGTTTCATCAATAATAGGACTAATTGGAGGATCTTTCAATTCCAACTCATTAGATTTGTCAATATAAGTTAATCTAAGTGGAATGAAAATTGGAAAGATATTGGGTGGAGGTGCTACAATCTTTGGTTCTTCAATTTTCTCTTGTTGTTCATTTATTTCAAATTGTGTGTCATCATCACGGTCGGTCTCATAACAAATCGCAATTTCTTTCAAAGAACAAAAACTTTCTAATTTCTCATTACTTTGCAACTTCATTGTATCATTTTGTTCAATTTGTGATCTATATGAAGAACAAGTTTCTTGAAAAATTGTAGTCTCAAATATCTTTTCTTGTTGTGAGGCAATAACTTTGAACTTATATGATAGAGAGTTCAATTTTTCAAGAAGTTCCTCATTTTGTTTTCTTTGGTTTTCAATGAAATCTTTATACATTAGTTCATCATTTGACATTTGCGAAAGTAATTGAGAATTAGAAGTTTTATCTATGAAATTCAATGTAGATTCATCTTGAGACATTGAACATGAATTGTACCAAGAAAAACAAGAGTTATTTCTCGAACCAGAATTGTATGCATCATGTACGGATTTTGCATCAAGATGTCCTTCCCCACATGCTTTCCTTATAGTGTTGTTCACCACATTGAGTTGATACTTGATTCGATCCATAGAAGAGATAGACTTCTCCATGTTGCGTGGTGTATGGTCCATGGAGTGGGCATATGGGTCTTGGTGCTTGCTCCATGCTCCTCCGCTTGCTTTTCTTATGGTGTTGTTGACAACATCGAGTTGGTGGTACATTTGTTGCACGCATGCATCCTTTCGATTTTCACTCCATCCTCCATCGCATGCTTTCCTTATGTGGTTGTTCACAACATCGAGTTGGTAATACAAGCGACGCCTCCAATTGTCCTCTTTTTCACGGTCCTGAAAAGAATAAAACATGGTGATACAAGTGAAACTTTTTGTTCTTTTTTTTTATAATAATAATAAATAAATAAAAGATACAATATCTAGTCTCTCGCTACTAAAATAAATTCTAATATCAACACCGTCCCCGGCAACGGCGCCAATTTGATGAAGGCTTAAAACCTAGGAATCAAATAAATTTATAGACCTAGAGCTAACCTCACTAGTCTTTTGGAGTACAGCTTTAGGGTCGAACCCAAGGGACGGATTAATGAGTACCGGACTTTACTTCCTCACGAAAGCTAGACAATTATATTTTTATGGAGTTTTTGGTTGATTAAATCTAAAGGTGCAAGTAAATAAATATTTTTGGGTGTTTTAACAATATAAAAGTCGTCTTAGGTTCAGGTTTCACATCGGTTTGGACTCTAGAACACAGAACTTATCACTTTCGTGCATCAAACGGTGTTTTTCAAGCATATACCGCTCTGTTCGATCCGAACAGATGGTATAAGTGTGTGGTTTTGACTCTTTATGAAATTTTATGCTTTGTGCTAGGGTTTGTTGGTCAAACCTAGATACTCTAAACCTCAGCTTTCGCTTGTTGGACTAGACACTGGTTTAATCACAACCTAACCTAATTAACTCGATTGGTTCACAACTTTTGGTATAGAATTCAATCAACTTAAACTTGTTTGTTGGAGTTCATAAGGATATCTAGAGGTCTTTTGGACTTGTCTAAAAGTTACACTTTTGGTGTCAACTAATCTCCCCTTTCGGATCTACGATTTATCCCAAATACTTTATTTGAACTAATCTTGTTTATCCTAACTTAGACTTGACTAGATGCGGCCGTACAACTAGAAGGTGATTAGGAAATCACAAGCAATTCAAACAAGAAATTAACATAATTCTCAACAAAACAAATCAACAAAACATATCATATCATATCAAGTCAAATCACAACACATCGAAACCTAAATTACTTCCCTACTCCTAAGACAACACAAATCTAGCCTAACATGAAAGCAAAATAAGATACAAGCTCCATCAAATCAAAATATCAAGAGAATGGAAGAAATAAACCAAATATCGCTTCTAACTCAAGATACCGAACGTCCAGAGCCGTGGTTGGGTTGATTCTGTCGCCGTCGCGCCTAGAATTGCTCCAAAGATGATGCCATGGTCGTGCTATGTTGCGGGAGGTGAAATCCCACGCCTTTCGGCGTGAGAACGGTGGTGGAAAGGTGCCAAAACGTGGTGGGATATGGAATTTCGTGGTTGGTGGCTTCGATTCCTCTTCTTTCTGGCCTAGGGGTGCATTTATAATGATCTCCACGCACATAGAAAGGTAATTGGAGCACTAAGGAAAGAAAACTTGCCAAAAAATCCAATTTCCCCGCATAAAAACTTGCCATTTGAGCTCTGTCGGTACTCTGCTCGGACCGAGTAAGGATCCACTCGGACCGAGCAGAAGATAGGAAATCCAGCAGTGGTTCACTCGGACCGAGTTACTGTTCACTCGGACCGAGTACTATTCACTCGGACCAAGCAGAAGCGTGAAATTCAGATTTTGGCCTCCGTTTATATTTTGAGCATAATTTCTTCATCCGGACTCCGATTGAGGCGATTCAAAAACCGTTGGAAAGCTTAGGATGAGCTCTTCAATGCTATTGATTCCATTTTGTCATTTTCTTCTCCTAAATCTTCAATTAGGCCCGAGCATGAGTCATTTGGTCCAAGCAAAGCTCCATTCGGTCCGAGCATGAGTCATTCGATCCGAATGGTGGCCTGAACATCGCCTTCAAGTGCTAGGAATGAGTCGTCTAGCTTATGCCAAGTGCCAAATCCATCTAAAGATTGAGAATCCACCAAAAATCATCAAAAAACCTGAAAATAAGAGAAAAGACGACGGTAGAGCCAATTTGTAGAAAATCATTGCAATTTATCAAATAATTTAATGGTTTGAGTGTTATTTGAGTGCTAAGTACGGTCCAAATACCTACAAATAATGGTGATATCAGATAAACATGGACATTTTTTAAATAGGACCTTAGAATTTCAAGTATTGCAAACAGGTCCTAAAATTTAGGGATGTCACATTCAGATCTACTTCTAATGACAACAGCAACCGATATCAGAATTAAGGAAGCAACCATTCGATCATTGAACAAACGGACAAGATAATTATTGGAAAAAGCAAAATGACACTGTTCATAACACGAATATTGATAACAATTGGGTGTCGTACTTTTATATAGGTATAATATTGACTTTAATATTAACGAAAAAAATCCAAATTATAAAATTCACTAAACGCTTATATCTTACTTATACAAGAATCAAACACATTTAGAAGTAGGTACAAAAAAAATTATAAGAACCAAACGAAGAACGTCAGATTAGAATAAAACATTTATGTAAGCCAAACGGTGCACGTTTGACGCATTGTATATTTGATTCGTCTAATAATGCCAAAAAAAAAAGATGAACTACTACTAATAATAGATGGCTTTGGTGTCGCGGCTTCGCCGCGACCAGCCCTTGTATGGATTTTTTCTGAAAATATTTGGCTATTATGTTTTAAATGGAAATAGTAAAGGCTTGTTGCGCTTTCCTATTAAACTGTTAATAGTAGTGGGTTATATCATCGCGGCTTTCTCCACTGAATGCAATAGTGAAGAAAGACATCTCAGAAGATGAATCCAATAGTGAGATTGATATTTTCGATTAGGACCTATAGTCATTGTCAATCACATAAAGCAAGTTCTTCTGATATTTTTGAAAAATACATCACCAATTCGAAAGATGAGCCGGAATGCCAAATTCACTACCCACATCCTTGTGGGTAGATGCTTCAAAATGAAAGTCCACTCATTCCATAAAACAGGCGCTATAATAAATTTTTATCTGGAATGAGAGATTTTTGGAGAAGCTGCTTTCTGATTACCCAAGTACTGGAAATAGTGTTACGTCAATACTTAATACTATACATTAACTGTGTATCCATACACTTATTTCTCTGCAACAAAAGACTGGGAACCATTTGGTAGATAAAAGCTTTCAATTGTATTACAATCTGGCTTGCATGGAAGGGTTGCAGCGCCCCATGTTCACTGTCATTCAAAACTGAACAACTCATAAGTATTGCCAGAATTTGTTTTGTGTACTTTTGAAGTATTTTGCAATGAAAAGTCAGTAGCACATCCATACCAAAAGGATCCTCCAGTTGAAAAGGATTAATTTATCTTCACTTCGGTAATCCCATAGCAAAAGATCCTAAAAAAAAACAAATAAAGGTCATAAAAGGAAGAACAAAGAAACTTTCCAATTTTTTATAAACGTAGTTTTTAAAGCAAAAGTACGTGGTTGACTAATTGTATGTCTAATTCATGGTTGACTAATTGTAGAACATACATATAAAACAAAATGTTCATGGTTGACTAATTGTATGTCTAAATTGTCTCGTAATGCTCAAAGAAGGATGAAATACGGCTAAGTCCGTCCACTATATAAGCTAATGAAACAAAAATCGACCGAATAATAATACGTGTTGGAAATAGCAATACGTGGTGTACCAATACTCATTTGACTTTAGTACCTTACATATAAATAAAAAAGTTCATGGTTGACCAATTGTACGTCTAATTCGTCTTGTAATGCTCAAAGAAGGATGAAATACGGCTAATTTCGTCCACTATGTAAGCTAATGAAACAAAAAACAACCAAGTAATAATACGTGTTGAAAATATCAATACGTGGCGTACCAATACTCATTTGAATTTAGTACCTCATATTGACTTTAATATTAAGTGAAGAATCCAAATTATAAAATTCGCTAAACGCTTACGACGAAGAGCAAAACTATGTATCTTACTTATACAAGAATCAATCACAGTTAGAAGTAAGTAAAAAAAAAAATTATAAGAACCAAACGAATAACATCAGATTAGAATAAGACATTTATGTAAGCCAAACAGTGCAAGCTTGACGCCTTGTATACTCGATTCGTCTAATAACTTCCAAAAAATAATGAATTACTATTAATAATGTTGTCCACTAACAAAGTGAATACAACACAAACGATTGGACAATGACAAGTGTTAAAAATATCAAAACGTGGCGCAATAATATTTCGTTGACTTTAGTAGTATTTCACACAACACTCATGGTTGACAATAAGTACACATTAAAAATAGAAGATGACAAGTACATAATAAAAAAATAAAAATAGAACACATAAATATGATCGGTAAATAAGAAGGACGCACACAGAACGATGGAGTATGGCCGATTTCGTCTACTAACTAATCGAAATAAATAAAAAAAAACTACAGAGTAACGACTCGTGTACAAAAGACCAATACATGGCATACCAATAGTTCATATATAGTGAACAGCGTTGACTTTAGTAGTCCTTCTTCTCGTAAATAGCAATGCAAAAATTCAAGAAGTCCAAATTAAAATAAGTCATTTATGTAAAACAAACGGTGAAAGTTTGACGAACTGTATATTTGATTCGTCTAATAATGCCAAAAAAATGATGAGCCGCTAACAAAGTGAATATCATAGAAACGATCGGGTAACGACACATGTTAAAAATATCAGAACGTGGCATAGTAACATTTCATTGACTTTAGTAGTAACTTATGCTGCTGTGAATGATAACGTAGGTGAACACAACACTTCTAGTTGACAATAGCTAAACGTTAAAAATAGAAGATGAGAACTATAAAAAAAATTATATGGCCATTGACTTCGTTATTTGCAATTGTCGTATGTAATAATTCAAAATTCAAAGTCAACAAATAATCCGATATAGCATGCATACCAAGTAGAACTCTGTTTTTTTAGAAACGTCCAAAAAAATAGGAGATAACAATCAGAGACACCCAAAAAAATGATGAAGTACGGCCGATTTCATCTACTAAGTAAGCAAGTCAACCTAGCATTCATAATTGAGAATAAAACAGAAATTAAGAGAGAAATACCAAATTTAATAAGAACAAATATATAAACCAAACGGTGCATGTTTGACAGTTTGGAAAAGTAAGACATGGCCATTGACTTTGTTATTTAAAATTTTCGTATATAACAATGCAAAATTCAAAGTCAAAAGCGAGCCGAAATAACACGCATATCAAGAAGAAATTTGTTTTTTTCCAAACATCCAAAAAATAGGAAATAGCAATCACAGACAAAAAAAATTAACACGTTGAAAGAAACACATTAAAAGAAAAAGAAAGATTTCTAATGTTTTTTACTATTTTGTCTCGTCTATTATGCATTATTTATACACGAATAAGTAGTCACGCATCGAATAATAAAAATACAATAAGACAAGTTAAATTATATACAATGCATGTCATTCATTATTTATATACAGATTTTTAGTCATAATGACAGATCGATTTGTGATCTAATTAAAACGATCCAGTAAATAATACGTACAAAAGAGTTTCAACAAAATGCAAAAGAAAATAAAGCAAAAAAAAAGGAACTAATTTACAATCTTTCCATAATCTCACAAATTGCTGAACAAAAAACCGATACAGAAAAAAAGATTTAGCATTTCTAATTTTCCAATTGGCCGGAGCTATAGGTTTGGCTCCACAATTATCGCCTAGATGCTGATACCTAGATGCATTTCTCCAACAGTGAACATGTGGATAATGTATGCATGTCACTGCCTGTTTTATTCCCGTTAGTTCCCGCCATCATCAATTAAATTGTGCCATATATCAGCAAGGCATCCATGAACTCATTTCATTTTATTTCTTTGTCAGCATATTGTTACCCAATTGAATTTGAGTTCTCTCCCCTAAGCACCGCTGGACTCTGTCAGTACAGGATATCTTGTTAAAAAATAATAATGAATATCTTAGTTGCAAATATATACGAAAGGAAGAGGCAATTGAACAATTACCACAAAAAACCAAATATATAGCCAAGCATCAAAATTTCACAGATTAAATTTGGTAGACCATGAACCAAAAACCAATCTTCTTTCATTTCTATCAACTAATACCTTCATTTCTGATTATAAAATAAAATTTTAAAAGAATTATGAACTATTATAACAATGGCAAGGAAATTACAATCTTACTCTATAGCTGATTTTATTGATCCATTACAGAAATATGCAGCTCGCTCTTAGCCGGACAAAAAAAAAAGTTTCTATCAAAAAGCTTATAAGTGCTGAACACATGAGAAACATGCATGTTTGAATGGTTAAGTAACAATTAAAATATCATTAATACCTTTATTGACAGTAGGCATAATATATCTTACTTGTTCCAGCTTGCTAGATAAAGATTATGGCCATCATAAAAGGCGTACCAACGATATTGACAAACATCGTGAAACTATCAGTACAACGGTAACCTAAAAAAAAATGCTACCTTGGTTTTAAACTTTCAGTCAAGCATAGGCTGAAATAGCACATTCATAAATGACAATTCTCAAAATGGTACACTTCAAGATTGATTTAAGTACATATCTTTAGGAAACAGACATCACTTTATCATAGACATTATCCAAACGAAAATGACTTTGGCTCTAGCATAACACATTAAATAGAAATTACCTTATAAAGCATGAAATTATCAAAATTGAAAATTGACTTTTATTTGTATGCAAAAACCAAACGAAACAATATGTTAACTCAAAAAAGGCAGACCAAAACTAAAGTAAAAAATGAAAAAACAATGAATATCTTTACTTAAAATGTGGTTGTGCACTTGTGCTCAGATTTATCTTTTTTCAATTAAGCATAACCATCAGCTTTGTATACGAGAACATCTCATCTGACACCCTCAACTGTAAATAGATAGGGAAATGATTTTAAAATAAGGAATATTTGCTAATGTTTATATCAGTAGACACTTATATACATTTATCCAACTTAAATAATAGCGCTTGACTAAACTTAAGATTTAAGCTAAAATACAAAAACCCCAATTAAGTCTAACCAGAACCCAATCTAACTATTATTCGAGCAATATGAGGTTGATTGATTCGGAAACAAAAATATCATAGAAAGAATAAACACACCAATCAATGTAAACCATTTATTAAAACACCAGGCATTTTCAAAGAAAAAGTAAAACACCTTCAAATTATTTATCTGATTCACCATGTTCATCATATTACTAACAGTGGCCCGTGCAAGTTGGGTGCCTCTTTTCTCTGGAAAAACATCAAAATTTTCCTCATCTCTTTTTCCACAAACTCCAAATCTGGAAAATTTTAATTAAAATCACGAAAAAAGCTTTAGCAAATATTTTTTTTTAAAAAAACTCCCCCATCAATATGGAGAAATTCATAAGAGGAGGAAACCCAAAAAGCTAACAATAAAAGAGAGGAAAAATAGAAAGAAAGCACATGTTTGATTTAGAGTGCATATCTACTTGTAACAACTTCCCACTTGATGTTGCTATTGTAACTATAAAAATGTCATACATGCGTAAGCGTAAGCATTAACAGAATCTGACAATTTAATAAATTCACCAATAGAATCTTAAAGCCACACCATAAACCAAATCATCAAACCATCAGAGCAAATATTCCAAATTAAAAAGCAAACGCCTAAAAGAACGATCCAGTATTCAGGGTAGAAAACAAATATAATCTTTACATCTGCTTTGAACAGCACCAATAAAAAATCAACAGAAGTAATTTTTTATAAAAAAAGTTCATAATACCATACCAGTTGTTTACGAAGTAGAAATCAGCTTTGGAGAGCACTGCAATCAGAAAAAACACAACAGAAAGGAAGACAGTTGTCAATAGAATCAGCGACAAATGCAAGAGAGAAAGAAGAAACGATGCAGCGGCTAAGGCAAGGGTAGGAACGAACAAACTGGATAGCGACAGCAATCAGTGAAGAACAATAGAAGAGAATCCGAGACAAAAATATGGAAAGGAAACCTGAATGGCGATAGCAAATAGCACAGAGCAACAGGAGCAAATAAGAGACAAAAGGCGATAGAAAACGGGATAATGTCAGAGAAAGGTTAATAAATTTGCAGATCAAGAAGACCGTGGAACAATGCAAGCAACAGCCAAAAAAAAAAAACGAAAGAAGACATACCAGAATTTACTAACCGAAACAAAGGACAAAGTACACAAAGCGGTCTATTCTATTGTTCCCACAACACCGCTCGCCTCCATCCAAATCACACCATGCGATCAAAATGAGCGGTCCCGATAATCCTCCGGGAATTCAAAAAAAGCACTGTTCATAGGCATGAATTTTGACGAAAACATAGTACTCCACTTTTATATAGGGTATAATAATATAATTTAAAATTGTCTTACAAGCTGGATAGTGGCCCTGCGAAGAGTTAGTTGCTGACTTGAGAGCTTCACTGTACTTCACCTCCTAAAATGTGTGCATCTTAGTTTCATGTGAAAGTACTGGAATGCAATTACTGTCATCATTTATCTCAAAGAAAATACAACCCATAAAAAAAATGCATTTGCCATCATAATTAGAAATTGCTGCATGGAAACTACAAGTAAAAGGAAATATTTCATTGAAACAACTAACAGAATTATTTGTAGTTAATATCTTGTCAAACACCAAATTTGTCCAAATAAAAATTTTTACAAATGTGTCCAAATAAAAATTTTTGTTTAGTCTTACAACTCAAAAACAATTCTCGTTCTTCAAAGTTATGCAGGAGGTTCCTCTTGTCACCAGGACGGGTGCTTTTTCTACTATTTCTTCATAGTTCATATATAGCCATTGAAATGGTCTCCAAATAAAAATAGGAAAATTCACAATCTTCAATGAAAAATAGAAAAAAAAAACTTTAAAAGTACAAATTTTTTTACAAAAAATGTTGCAAACTTAATCTGAAATTTCATAAACTATTTCTGCGACAGTTGAAAACACTTTAAAGATTTTCTTGTTTATTCAGACCTTCTGGCAAACTTCATCTGCTCTAATCGTTTGTTAGAATGCCCCGGACCATACAGTTGTTACGATAATCGGAAATCGCAAACTATAAAAAAAAACTCACCAAATTATTTAAAAAAAATAAAAGAAACAAAATAAAATCAACGGATAGAAGAATCATCAATAAAAGAACAACAACTATGTATTAGCTTTTAGAGATTTAACAAATTACCTCATCAATTGATGATAGAAAAGCTTCTGTTGGGGCAAGGAGAAATTGACGGAAGAAGAGGTTGGAGGGGGTTAGCGAAAGAGAGGTCGGAGCGTTGGTTTTTTTTGGGGTAGGGGGAATTCGACAGAGGAGACGGACAGAGGAGCAGGAGGTGTGGCTGCGGTGAGGCGGGAAGTTGGCAGCGAAGGAGACGGAGATTCACAGAAGAAAGGATAGGAGTGGAGGAGGCGGCGGCAATTGGTTTTCTGTTGAGATTGCTGGAACTCAATGGATGAGGAGGGAAGGTTTGGCAGAGGAGGGCTAGGGTGATGTAGGCTGTTGGCAGAGAAGAAGCAACCGATATCTGATCTCTATCGACTTCTCACGTTGACGAGAGCATCGATCTCTGATCAACCGTTACATCTAGGCTCTCCTTAGTCGAGAAATCGAAGAGAAAAAATTTCCTTCTCTTTCTTCTCCTCTCGATTTTTCCATTGCCGCTCGGAAGAGAAATTGGGAAAAAAGACAAATTTCTACCCAGCGAAAAAGAAGAAAATAAGGAGAAGCGGTGGTGGATTGAAATTGTTAATGTACAAACCACAGCATTTATTGTGAAACACTATATATTATTAATAACAAAACAGAACATATCGATTTACATATATTCAGAACACCGGGCTCAGTCAAATAAAATGACAACCATGATTTGAATCAGAGGTAAAGGGAAGAAGAGATGAATTAACCTCGCAAAAGAAGCTACGAACAACATGCTGAAAGAATCCAGTTTTCCACTATCAGCACTGGTATAAATAGTCACTTGTTGGTGCCAATTCGCTGAAAACGTCTTTTTTTTTTTCAAGCAAAACTACAGACTGGCCCAATGAAGCCGGAGCCGCCGTAGCAACATAACACCAAATGTGAACTGAAAATAAATTCATATGTTAATGTAATAAACTATATTAAGTTATCGGAAACAACAAACCGATCCACAAAAGACAGGGAAAGAAAATAAAGAAGAACAAATCAAAATTTATAAAGAACAGATTGGACAGAGACGGAGAAAAACCCAGGCAGCGTCAGAGGTAATTGATTGTTCGACAATTACTGGGGTAGAAGGTAATACCCCCGCACTGAGAGCTCCTAAAGCGTGGCCCCGCTTGCTCTTCAACCTGATCCCGAGCCTGGTGGAGGTGGTGCGATGACCTCTTGGGAGGTGGTCAGCAACCGAGGAATCTCATATCAGGTCAAGGAAGAGACGGAGAATACCCAGTGCGATTGTGCGAGAAGAAAACCATCAGCAATAACCTCGAGACACTTTCTATTATGTCCTCCTTCTCGACGGAAAGTGCACGGTGGACAGCAACTGACAAAGACAGATCTCTTCGGACTCATCGTGCTGAGTAGAGAAAGGATCTCCGACCGGCTGCCGTGGTCAGCATGTGCAAGATCGGAAAATCAAGAGACATATCACCGCCTGTGCACAGAGGAACTCAATAGAGGAGGAAGAGGCTAGCGATAGAAAAGAAGAGGAGGTGGGACTCATGGCCTCATGGGAGTAGTCGAGTAGATGGGATAGAAAAGCGGTGAAGAAATCACCGCCTGAGCACAGAGCACAAATCAAACCGTACAATCAGAATCGACGGCTCAGATAATTATCGGAAAAAATCACAAATGGCACTGTTCATAGGCGTGAATTTTGACGAAAACATACTACTCCACATTTATATAGGTATAATATAAATCAGAAAAATAATTTTCAAACCTGTATAAAAAAAAGATGGAAAAATAAACACACAGAAGACAAAGGCATGTTAAATCTTCCTATATTTTACTGATTTCTGTATGTCTTCCAGAATTCACCTTCGGAAAAGGTTCAACCTCAATCTCCCGTCTCTTTTTTTTGCTGAACAACTCTTCCATCTCCTCAAGCGATCGTCCTCTAGTCTCAGGACAGAGGAAGAAGAAGAAAAACCATGCCAAGACAGCGAAGCCAGCAAACAGGAAGAAAGCACCACCTATAGTAATGGCATGGTACAATGATATGAATGACATGGATATAGTTCCATTCATGACTCGATTAACCGCCACACCCAAACTGGCTCCCTGTGCTCTTAATCTCAAAGGAAAAATCTCAGAACTGTATACCCAGGTGATAGGTCCCAGCCCGACAGAGAAGAACGCAACAAAGGTGAATACTCCGATAATCGAGAGTGCAATTGCCCAGATCAATTTTTCTGAAGCATGTTCGATCATTGTGAGACCAAATCCTAACATGGTCAGAGAGAGAAACATCCCTGCCAAGCTAGTGAGCAATAGAGGCCTTCTCCCTATTCTATCTAAGAGAAAGGTGGCGACCAGGATGAAAGTGATTTTGGTTAGGCCGACGCCCATGGTAGCGAGCAGTAGGTGGTTTCGGTCTTCTATGCCAGCTTTATTGAAAATTCTTGGGCTGTACAATACCACTGCTTCTATGCCAGTTGCGTGCTCAAAGAAATGAATCCCCAGAGCAGCTATCAAAATACGCCTTACAGATGGCGACGGTCGCAACAGAAGCTCCTTCCATACCCCCTCTCCTCTGGAAGGATTGCTTGGTTTGGTTACACCGTTTTCATCTTCCGTTATCCCAGCAGCTTCTTTGATCTCTTGCAACCGCAAGTCAGCCTCTTGTTCTGAGTTAGTTACCAGTAGAAGGACATCACGGGCTTCCTTGACACGGCCCTGCATTACGAGCCACCGTGGCGACTCAGGCATCGCGAATATGCCAAAGGCCAGTACAGCTGAGGGAAGAGCGCCTATACCGAGCATGGTTCGCCAGCCGTAAACCAAAGGGAGTTTTGCAAATAAATAGTTAGAAATGTAACCGATGAAAATACCGATACTGATGCACATCTCTGGGAGGGAGGTGAGGAACCCTCGAGTGGATGGAGACGAAATCTCGGCTGAGTACACTGGGGCAATCATGAGAGCGTAACCAACACCTACACCGGCCACACAACGGCCAGTGAGAAGAACAGCAAATGAATAGCCAATACCCATAAGTACTGAACCCACAAATAATATGATAGCAGCCAAAGCAATTGTGTATCGGCGTCCGACCCAGTCTGACAGACGGCCAGCAGTCAGTGAACCGACGAGTGCACATATGTTGAGGATTCCGGCAAGCACCTCCACCTCAGTCTCGCTTATCTTGAGATCTTCTTTAATGAATAGCATTGCACCGCTCATAACTCCAGTATCTGACATGTAAATATATGTTTTATGTAGTTGATCATACATATAAAAATGAAATCAAATTTAAAACAATTACGTAGATGCTCCAGTAGAAATGATATAAGGAGCTTAATTTATGATGCTACTTATGATTTTGATATATAATTTACCATAACCCATGAGGATGGAGATTGTAGAGGCAATAATGGCACAAACACATGCATACTTATTTCTTTTCTCATCGCTTTTGCTGGGTATAATATCACCAGATGCATTTGTTACTCCCATTTCTTTAATTCAGGCCTAGGGCAAGTGTGTTGATTGGATATTTGGGTGGGTCTTTTAAACCCTCAGTGCTATTTATAGGATTTGGAGTTTGGGGTTGATAAAACTAAGTGCTCTGCATAACGACTTCTATAGAAATTATTAATCATATATTCCCTCGATAAAATACGATATGATGAAACATATCTTTATCCATCTCCTTTCCAAAAAAAAATAAAAAAATTAAATTGCAAACACGATAAACAATATTGGAAAAAAAAGGAAAAACTTCCGATTGGAGCACTTAGTACTAATACATTAAAATTAGTATTATGAATCTTACTAATATATATATAGTTATTAATAGTATATATAATTATTAAAAGTAAATATTACTCTGTAGTTCCAAAATAAAAGAGAAACAAATCACCCATCTTTAGAAAGTTTTATATTATGGGCACTAATTTGTAAAGTAAATCTAATTCGTGGATTTTGGTAAACAAATGAATATTCTAAGCTTAACCTTATCCAATTACTAGTATACGTATAAAAGATTGGATGGTCCAGATGATGCAAGCTACAAGCATCACTTGTTGTGTTGTTCCGATCTGTGCTTGATGTTTATCCACAGTCGCCGAGCTAATACTACAAGTCCAAGTTTACGCTGTTCTCAATTAAGTCCAAATTTGGGTTTTCAGAATTTCGACTGTCATAGACTGTTAGATGCGGATCCCACCGATTCCTTCGTCAATTTTTGTGCCGCATTCGAAAAGATAAACTTTCCTTTTGAGGATTTGCAAAATCGTGCCGACCTCTCGAATAGGTACAGTGGTACTTGGAGCTTCTTTCCTGCCTATCTCCAAATTAAAGAATTGTACCATTGTGCGTGGTCTAGAATTAGGTAAATTAATAAGTTTGGAACCTTATCAAATGTGACCACTTTGTCCTCACGGCAAGTAGTCAACAAATCATATTGGAATTTTATAGTTGTGGAGTAAGTACAATATGAAATGAAATCAGATTTGAGGAGTAAGGACTAAGGACGCTTCATGTTACCATCAACTTGAGGATTAAATTCCTTAATTTCGTATAAAAACAAATATTAACATTCTATATACTGTTTTCTTTCTTATGCCTAATTGTTGATCTTATAAGGAGATATATTAAAAGGATTCTTTTTTCAGTGAAAATCTAACACACCCGCATAAACACAATGACAATAATTGCGGCATTTGTTACCCATAAGATTACATGCAATTACTCGATAAGATAAACATTATAGAGTGAAGTTACTAAAATTAGAAAAATATTTATAGACATTATTAATTTTACAGAGTGGTTGTGCACCACATTTTATTTAATTTAAGTCTAGCATAGAGCGATTGAGTGATTGTGAATTAATCACATCTGTAAATCAATGTACGATAACAATTATCTAATGGTTGAAGATGTGGCATTGGTGGCTAAAAAATAGTGGCAGCGGAACTCCTCCCATATCATATACATATATATATATACTAACTATTTACTAAGAATATTAAATAGTTTTTTTTTTTTTTGAAGAAAGAGGGATGTCTCTGTTATCAAACTTTTTTGAAATTAAAAGTGCATGCGGGACTTGAATCATTGATCTCATGGAGACCAGTCTAGTGCTCTTACCACTGAGATACTAAGCCACATAATAATATTAAATAGTATATGCAATTTGTTCTCAATTTAATAATCTAAATCATATGTTATTATTTTTAAAAATGTGTTATGTATATATATGTATCCAAATCGATATCCTTATCTCTAAATCAAATCAGTTATGCAAGCCTAATACCTTTTGGATCTGATTACCACCTACATGAATTCACCTTCTACATATCCATCATAAATTTTTTTATGCACTTTAAAATGCACACTTGTCTAGTATGTCTGACTCGCAATTGCTTATTGTAAATGATCTATTATATCAATTTACCGTATCATGTTCAAGTTGATATATAATTATTGAGGTACTAGATAGCCTCTATCTAGGTTTTCTGATGGGTGCAAGAATATAAAAAAATAACTTATTTCTACTCCTAAATTTATTATAAACAATTCAAACTCTTCACAAAGTTATACACTTTTCAATACTTCTTTTCTTATTCTTCTTATTCTCACACCATCCAAACGGAGCCTAAACAAAGATATATAATTGGTTTGATCTATCATACCTTGTTGAAATTATTTCGTTACAGAACTGGCGTTATAATTCCTATCAGTTCTCCTTTCAAGAACAAAAGTATTTTTTCTCGAGTACTTGTCACTTTGGGCCTAACTTCCGATAAAAGCCTACGCAATCTATCTTTTGGAAATTGATATCTCCACATTTTAGGAGGTACATCTTTTATATATGAACCATCTTCTGGCAAAAGAGCAATTTGAATAGAAATCGACTTCGAATTTGAATGTATAGCGAAATCTCAATCAATATAAAAATCTAGCAACATAAGTGGTTGAACATGAGTACATGACTGGTCAAGCAAGGACAACAGTAGTGGTGCAAGTCGTTGTTACTTGTGAAGGCTTATTCCATATTTCATTGGAGGTCAACTGTTATATATACTTTTGAAATTACATCTCTATATAGGATAATTTGTCTATGATCATAACGTTATTGTTTACATCACTGGCTTAAAGTCATTTTAAATTCCGCTCTGTAAGATTCCGTCTCATCATCAGCTTTCTTTGAAAATGGACAGAAGTTTACATTTGATTTTATCAATTTTTTATGTACATAACTAGATATAACACGCACACAAACACACATACATATACATATACATATACATATTTTAATGTAAAAAATTCAAAATTGGTTATACTATAAGGTTCTAATTAAATTTAATTTATTGTGTGCATGTCCTATTCTTAGAAAAAATAAAGATATTTAGATGTAATATGATACCAACTTTACAAATTAAAGGCCACCAAATTTGATTCATATATCGGTCCGTTGGAAACTTGTTTCAGAAATAGTGTCGCCACTTTCGGAGTTCTATAATACAAATTTAAAATATAATCAAACCAAACAATAAACATAGACAACACAATAACGCATGGGATAGCCGTCGTTTTGTTTTACTAAACTTTCGGGCTCTCTTCGGCGTTTTGTGGGTCATGAATTGCTATGTGGCTACAATTAAAAATGTTAATTAGAAATCTTTTCCAATAAGTCACATATCGCCTCTAATGGCTCAAGTATAGGAAAATTAATTCTAAATATGAGTTATAATCCGAGTTTATTTAACTATAAATTTGAAATTATATCTGAATATCTTCCTTGATAAAATTTGATTATCGGCTCAAATATGAAGTTCATCTAATATATTGATACAAGTGGCGTTTGATTTAGTATTTGATATATGTAATGTCAATCAGAAAATAATTATTATCTACTGGTTTATGTATGAACTTTAACTCTCCTTATAAACAAATACAACGGGAAAAATCATCCAAAGAGACATATATTATGTCTAAAGATCAGTCGCCCAGTGGAGCTGCCGAAACCCTCAGGCCGTGAAATCCCCAGCGTCCAGAAAATTTCTACAGTAGTTTAAACTGACAAACAAGGATCGGTCCTGTGGTTTGTCGATATTAATTCATCATATGGATGGCCAAATGCAAGTCTGTAATTATGCATTATAATGTATCTGTATGAGTAAACTGGCATTGCATCTATCAATTATCTATAACAGTCAAGTCCTTTTTTCTTCAAAAAATTAAAGGCGGAACTATTTCATTATTGACACTGTGCCTATATACGTTCAAAAAATTAAAGGCGGAACTATTTCATTATTGACACTGTGCCTATATACGGAGTTTACATGCATTATCCCAACTTATTTGGGACTAATTAAACACTACTTTGTTGTTGTTGTTGTTGTTGTATTGTTGTAAAAAAAAATATTAAGGAGAATCCTATATGATGTTTATAATTGATAAAATATAAATTTTGATGACTATGATATCTATCTGACCCTCATCTCAACTTTTTCAGCGTTACATAGGATGAGAATTCGAGTTAAAATAGTGTACCCGACATTTCAACGCGTGTTCCTATTAATATGACTAGCTAAAAAGTTGAGTAAATAGGTTTGTTATAGTAGAAACACATATTAATATAATGAAAGAAAATTGCTCATGCATTTCATGCAAGCCGGTGGAAAAGGCCTTTTGATCATAAAGAAACACGTACAACAACTTAACTGTTGATGTGGCAAAAGTCTTGTGGTCACTTTATAGATGTTTCGTGATAAGCTTTTACTCTAGGAAAGGGACACAGGAAGGCCTTCTCCGTGTATTAATTTAAATGTATTTTGGCAGCAGTCTAGAGATATCCAGAGTGTACTTAAAAATATATTTGAGTGCCAGTGTATTATATATTAGTGGCCCCATTTGTGTAACTTTTTGGTAGGAGAATCCCTAGCAGCCAAATACCCAATTGCTGGTGATGAGTACTCTTATACCCAACTTTTGGGTCAAAGATAGCACTTTGCTCCCAAATTCTGATCAAAATATGTAAATCGTCGTCTCGTTGAAGTTGCGTTACGTAGAAGCTGTTCCATGCTACTAACCTACTCCTAGTTGCTCCAACTTGAGCGACATGAGTAGCTAAAGTTATTTATTTATTTACGTCTTTTTTTGAAAAATAAGCTGATTTGGTTCACTCTGTTTCGTTAAACATTAAACAACACTTGAGAAAAGGGACCTTCTAACCTAATTCTAAACCTACCACCTGAAACCCAGAGAGAAAGTAGTATCAGTCTCAGCATTTTACTGCATTCTCGAGGTTATATATACTCGATTTAGTAGTATCAGTAATAAAATGTCAAATCACACCAAATGCCAAAATTTTGTGCACATTTGCTACCATTTAAATTTCTGTCATAAATTATGCCATGTAGCAGAATACGGACTCCAAAGTGACAAAAAAATGAAAAGAAAATAGAAAAAAACCACTTAAAAGAATTTTATGGGTAGCTTAGATATTGATGTCATGTACCTAGGCTGTCAATTTATCACCGTTTCAAAACATTAAATTGATTTTGTTTCTGAGAATGGAACGGAACGGAACGGAACGGAAAGTGGTACACGTTACTGTTTTGTTTATCGAAAACTTGGATGAAAACAATGAAAAATGGAATGAAATCAGTGGAAATCTAAAAACGGAACAGAAACGGAATGAAAAATTTGTTTCGTTTAATAAAACGAAACGGAAATAAAACACATATCGATTTCGTTAGCTAAGACGAAATGGAAACGAAACACACGTCTTTCGTGCCGTTTATGCACCGTTGACAGCCCTAGATCATCATGTACCCAAGCCTTTAAAGATTCACCAAACTAACAATTCCAATAAACGGGCTTTGTAAATTGACATCGGATCTTCCTTTGCAAATTACGGCCTGTTTTTATTTCAGGTATCATTATGTTTTGGGCTTGCTTCTACGATCCTATCACATTGATTTTCAGCTTCACGAAGCGACTCTGTTTCATCTTAAAAAGCGTGCATCACAGACTCACAGTTTCAGAGAAGAATTATAGTCAATCAAAAAAAAAAAAAAGAATTATGGTAAAAGGAAAAAGATATAGCGATTGATATGAGATAAATGCAACGTCACGTCTACGTCCTGTGAAGCCTGTCCACCAAGTCCTCTCATTGGATTCCAGAATCCGAAGCTCTTGTGACAGATTCCTTGAAAATTACTCATGTACGGATGTACCGGCCTATAAATCACAACTCTAAACGACCTGGTACACAAAGTGCAACAAAAAGGCCGCCTTATCAAACCATTTGCATCGTACGGTACAAGCTGCATGCCTCGTCCCATTCATAGCCGTCCACTCAAGAAACGATTGAACGACAGCGTGGGACCCACTCTTCCGTAGAAAGCGAAAGCCAGAGAGAAGAAACCTCATGTTGCTAATCTAATCCGTTCGATAGGAATCGGACGGACATTTGTCTCGTCAAGGACAGGACCTTTTCTTCCTGGTCAGCGGGGCTCACCGATCCGGGACGTGAGGGAAGATATCCTTACTTTGTCACGTATTCGGTGGACTATTCTGACAACTGGGCCCACCAGTAATCGCCAAGTCTTTTGCTTTGTTATTGGGATTCGTGTAGACTCAGTGTAGAGTGACTGAATTAGTGAGTTTGCCTATTTGGAATACTTTTGAAAGGAAATTAATTGGTCACTCATATATGCACAAATTAAAATGTAAATGTCCTGAGCTGATTGGTTTTAAAATGAAAAAGTCATCGTTGATGACAATTTTAACGTGAAATATAAAACTCATTCAGGACGTTAAAACGGGGAGGTGGAAAATTCTAAGACCTGAAATCATGTAGTGTAGAGAAAAATTTGAAAATAAAGTTAGCCAAATTAAATCGGAGATTGAGCAGATTGGTAATGTCACGGTACTTTTTGCGCACCGAAGAGAAATCAGTACAGATTCAGTTTACCTGCTAAAACTTTCGGCCATTGTCCTTCAAATTTCTGTAGGAACACGCAAGAGGCACTATTAGAGTACTACTTCCCTCGGAATGCACGCACAAGGTGCGACAATGATTCTGTACATCAGTTTCTTAGCCAATTCTGTGGTGCATGCTTCTGTGCAATTTTATTGTTCGATCTTTATTTCGTATGGCCAATACTGTTACGTGGGCGTATTTTTACTGTCACTCTTTATGGCCAATACTGTTTCGTGGGTGTATTTATTTTGTATGGCACTATAGTTATGGGTTTGTTGCAAAAAAAATATTAATTTATTTGCATTTTTTACTTTATAATTATTCAAAAAAAAATGTTTTTTATCGACATTATTCAATATATTTGCATGATGTGATGGGGGCCATAACTACATATAATTGCATGAAATCTATTAAAGTGAGATTTCATATTCTTTTTCTTTTTCAGTGCAAAATTTAAACGCATGCATCATAACAATCATAGACATTATCACTAATATCACATGGTCCGGCACAACATCCCTGTATGACGAGTATATAGTAGTATAAATATAAAGAGCAGAGTTCTAATGCTAACATTTTGGGGCAACAAAATGACAACATTCTATTAATCATTTATTTTTCTAAATATAAAATTGCAACGTCAAATCCAAACCGTTTATCTTATTTATATAATTTAACGACCGATGCGTTTTCATATAAGTTTGTAAATTTTAGAGTTTATTTTTTCATTTGTAAATTTAACGTCAAATCCAAATCATTTGTTTCATATAAATGTTACTAAGAATAAACATTTATAGAATTATAGTTATAAAAATCTAAGTTTATTATATATTTTTTATTTAAACCCGATCGATATTTAGGTGTTGTTCATTATTGAACTATTTGTACATAATTTGTAGTGCAATATTTTTTGGGAAAATTTGTGCTCGTGACTTGTTGAGATCGATTCGACTTTTGATTGAAACTGGCTCGCTCAATTTGGACTCAATCGTGATTAATTTTACTCACCAAAATGTAACACAAAATTGACTTAATATGTAATTTTCTTATATTATAATTTATAACATTCAGTACCTATTTGATATATAATATATTTATTTTTTAGATATAAATGCTAACTTGATAGAATAAAATAATATTATTAATTAATTTGTATTTTTCTTCTTAAATAATGTGAAATATATATAAAAAAGTACGAGAATTGAGCTCGCACAGACTGGATTGCAGCTCGTGTTCGGTAAAGATCAATTCAACAAAAATTTATTTAATTTTAAATCAAGGATGGATAATAGTTAGTTGATCGAGCTTGACTCGTTGCCATTTCTCATTGTCGGTTCTACAGATCAGCGAACTCCAATATAAAATTTTATGTCTACATTAGTCAATAAAAAGCATGACAATGCTTATATATTTTAAATCATTCATGTTTGATAGTCATCGGGACAATAAAATTTAGCCAAAAACATATATTGCATATATAGAACGTTATAAAGTTCGATATTAAATGTTAAAAGCAAGTCTTCTAATTTGTATTAAAATAACTGTATAAAAATGAAATAGGAAAAATAAACAGACTTAATTTATATATAGAGAGGATTCAATTTAATCGCTTTGACCGAAGTCCCGATTAAACCTCGTCAGATTTCAATTTTGAAAGTGCAAATAATCAATCCAAATCATTCAATATGATCTCCATATTGAAATTTTCTTGCATATCAAATTTTACATTTTTTTTTTTAAGTATTTTTATCGGATTTTTAAAAACAGCAGGTTTTGAAAGGTTTAGCCTAAATTAGATTAATGATTTTTCTAAAATTTTTAATAAATAGTAAAAAAATAAAATATATAGATAAAATTTAGTGTGCAAGGAGATTTCGATATGAAAATCATATTGAACGATTTAGATCGGCCATTTGAACTTTTAAAATTGAGATCTGATGGGATTTAATCGAAACTCTAGTCAAATCGATTTGATTAAATTCTTTCTCTCTCTGTATATATTTCTAGATGATGCGAACTTTAAAGCACTTTGACGTTCTAGTCTCACCTTAATTATCTTAACTTGTATCTTAGCTACTTCTTATTCCACTTATCTGTATAAAAATAATATTCATTATTTTTTTTTTACTTTAGCATATTTTGATACAAACATCTTAAGATGTTATTCTAATTTGTAAAGAAAACGTCCAATTAAATAATTTTGTTAGAGTCTTACAGATAATAATTAAGAGCTTCCTGCGAACTTATCACGTTACAATAAAGACTTTTGTATATCTTTCAAGATACAAGGAACCCACCTCAACAGATAAGGAAAACGACCATTGTCGTAGAAGATCTATTTCTGCAAAATTATCTCCAAAAAAAAATAAAATAAATAAACTAATAGATAACAAGAGAAACCTTTCTCAGTATAGGTAGAATCATTAGTCGAGCCGCATTTAGTCCCAAAATAGACTCCGGTGTTTTAGGCTTTGCGAATCATGCTTCGACGGGAATGAAACCAAAATTGTTAGTACCGCTTTCCAGCCGAAATTATTTTATATAAAAATTTATACTCAAAAAATTTTAATATAAAGAATTATTTTATTTTTTTTTAATAAGAAGAAAGTTCCAACTCGTTTCAGAAGCGAGTATTTGAATTCCCCTCCGTACGCGTTTATAAAACGCGCTCCAGGACTCCGAACGCGTTTTATAAACGCGTACGAAGGGAAATAAATTCAGCCCTTCCGTTACGCCTTTTGAGACGAGTCAGGCCTTCGTACGCGTTTATGAAACGCGTTGAGAGCCCTGGAGCGCGTTTCATAAACGCGTACGAAGGTCGTCTCTTTCAAAATCGAGTTAGCCGTTTCATTTTTTTCTGTTCGCCATCCTTTCATTCGCCAGAGAAAGAGAGAAAGAGAGAAGGAGAGAAGGAGAGAAAGAGAGAAAGAGAGAAGGAGAGAAGGAGAGAAGGAGAGAAGAGGAAGCAGCGGCAGCCGCGAGAGAAAGAGAAGAGGAGAAGACAGCGGCAGCCGCGAGAGAAACAGAAGAGGAGAAGGCAGCGGCCGCGAGAGAAAGAGAAGAGGAGAAGGCAGCGGAAGCGGCAGCGGCAGCGACAACGACGAACTTGCGACAGCGAGGTATTACATTTTGTATTTTGTATTTGAAATTGTGGATAATTAGGGGTTTAGGGGTTTAGGGTTTAGATGAAATTATTGATAATTGTGAAATAGTTATAATTGTTAATAATTGTTAATAATTGTATTTTGGATGAAATTGTGGAATTGTTGATAATTGATGTTAATTGATGAAATTGTGATGGAATTGTTGATAATTGATTAAATTGTGGAATTGTTCATAATTGAATTAGTTAATTGATCAATTATTTATTTATAATGGATGATAATTGATGAAATTGTGGAATTATTGAAAATTGATTAAATTGTTGATAATCGATGCATGATGAAATTGTTGATAATTGTTATTAATTGATGCATGATGATAATTATGATAATTATGTATAAATGGAATTAGTTAGTAAATTTCCGAAATGGAATTAGTTAGTAAATTGTTGAAATAAAAAGAAATTTATATAGAAAAATTATGGTGCAAATTAACATAGTTTCAAATAACTGGAATTGTATATTGAAAATTATGTATAAATTTATTGGCGTAAATTATGGTGCATGAAAATTTTAACATATTATGATAAAATTATTTGATTATTGATCAGTAATTATTGTGAAAATGTCAATTGCATAGAAAAATAATTTTTGTTTTGTTTGTTTTGATTATTGAAAAAATATTAAATTCATTGTTGTTTTAAATTGTTGTTCTTATATTATTTGAATCAGATGAGTTCAGCAGAAGATGGGACTGGTCCTTCTGGTGCTTCACCACCTCCCACCGAAGCACCCCCCACCGAAGCAGCCTCCACCCAGCCTCGGCCAAAAAGACGTAGGCGTCGCGCAGCCCGTCCGAGCGCGCAAAATGTCATTCCACCTGTGCAACCGACCAACGCAGAAAACCAACAGGTTTTGTTTGTTACGGATAACGAGCATCTCGTTGGTTTGTCTTTTGAGGAGGTAATAGATTGTTTTATGTTAATTTATATTTTTTTGATTTAATAATTTAGATTTCTTAATAGACTTATAAATTGTATTAAATGCTTATTATAAATTGTATTAAAAAATTAATTGAAAATGAGGTTTATTATAAATTTTTATGTTCAATCTAATAAATTGTATTAAATGCTTATTATAAATTGTATTATAAATTGTATTTATTGTAAATGTTTATAATATTTTTATGTTCAATCTAATAAATTGTATTTATTGTAAATGCTTGTAAATGCTTATAAATTGTATTTTTAATACAACGGTTTATGTTTCGTGTTAATGCAGCGTGAAACACATTTGGAGACGAGATCGCACAAGCAAACGATTAAGGTGGACGATCGGATTGAGGGAAGGCTGATCAAACTGGGGCTCAGTCACATTACGAAGGTGAAGCATGTCAACGTCGACATGCCATTACTGAAGGCAATGGTCGAGTTTTGGCGTACGGAGACGCATACTTTCCATTTTCCCGTTGGAGAGATGACCGTTACTCTACAGGTAATTTATTTAAACTTGATATTAAATTTTTTTAATATAATTTTCGTATTAATTTTCAAAATTAATTCTAACATAAAATTTTGACTTAACATGACACGAATTGCAATATTAACATGACACGAATTTAACGTATTTTATAATTGTTACCAGGATGTTGCCTTCTTATATGGTTTGCGCTCGACGGGTATTCCAGTTAGGTCGAATACGAGAGGGCTCTGGGAGGAAAAGATTCGTGCAAATTTTTATGCTCATGAAGATTTGGGAGACTGGCACAGAGAAAGGAGGAGCAGGGAGTAAGTGAAAAAAATAAAGTGCAATATTGATTTTTTGCTATTCAGTATATGCATTGCTTACTTGTATTGATTATTTTAAATTTGTACAATGTAGGCGCGATGTTGTTGTGGGCAACAACATCAAGTTGAAAATGGTTGCGACAAAATTGCGGTGTGGCGCCACAGGCAGGTGCTGATGATGAGGAGTTAGACCGATACACGCGTGCAGTTGCTCTAGAGTTATTTGGGACGTTGATGTTTCCAGATATTTCTCAGAATTCCGTCCCAGCATACTATTTGGAGCTTGTATCGGTATAATTTTCTTAACTTAAATAATTTTTTTATTTGTTTACCAGCAATTTAATTTTATTATTTAAAAAAAAATAGAGCACAATTAACCAACAATTTAATTTTGTTATTTAAAAAAATATAAATTATTATAGCAAGACTAATATTATTATAGCACAATTATTATAGCAAAATTGTTTGCATGGTTATTATTGTTTTCAATGTTCTCGAATTGAGTTTGAATGCGTTGTTTAATTTAAATGCAGGGCAATTTGAATGAAGTTCCGGACTTCAATTGGGGAGGTGTCACGCTTGCTTGTCTATATCGTGCTCTGGACCGTGCCTCCATGCGTTTCAAGGTTGTGACGGGACCTTGGATGCTACTATTGTTTTGGGCATGGTCATACCTCCCTGTTTGTCGCCCAAAGGTTGCTCCTATCGGTGGATTAGGACAGCCTAACCTAGATTCATGTGTGCCGTTTGGCAGGTAATAACTTATAATAATTTTTCAATAATTTTATGCAAATTACAACACATCAATCCTAACCTTCAAAATTTTCAGAAAATGGGGCGAAGCTCGGTCTTTCTCACGGAGCCAGCACCGCGGGGCAGTGGAGAACGCACGGGACTACCTAGCCGTGTTGAACGTTGAAGACGTCAACTGGTTTCCGTACGTACTCGACAGGGCTGTCATGCCACGGGTAGCACAGGTTGGTTCCATAGCGGAGCATGTTCGGTTGCCGCTGATTTTTTACCACATTGTTGCCTACTACTACCCCGACCGTTGTAGGCATCAGTTTGGACTGTACCAGTTTACTCCTCCTCCACTACCTGTGGTACGTTTGCTATATTTTTCTGATTTATCATACGATCAACTTCAATTTAATTAGAGTAAAGAACTAACGTGTTTATTTTAACAGAGTTGGGACGTGACACAGAACCTGCTGGGTTTCCAGCACGGTACCTATCGAGATCGCCCAGATTTTGCTACCATTTTTGCGAGTGCACATGCTGAGTGGACTGACGAGGCATTACAGGCACGCCAGCTGGAGACTCGATTCTGGAGTGTTACTGATACGCTGCGGTACTTCCGATGGTTTTGGCGATACGGTGCCTCCGAGAGACCCACGCCACGAGAGGATGCCGAGGCACGTCTCCAGCGCACTCAGCAGCTGCCTCTTGCTCAGAGGCAGTACACAAACATGGGGTCCAGACTTCGCAATACGGTGCATCTTAATTTTTTAAATATGGAATGTATGATTGGTAAATGGAATTGTGCAATATGTCATTATTCTCGTAAATTGCAGGGCAACTCTGCGCTGAAGAATGCACTTCATGCATTGGGACTGGTTGTGAAGAAGGGGTGCAGAAGGGTGGGAAAGGCAATTCTCGCCAACTGTCGTTCGCAGTTGCATGATGCTTCCATCCCTCTGAGGTAATTTTAAATAATTTAATTTTTTGATTGCGTTTTTGCATTTTAAATTCAATAATTTATAAATTACAGGTTGGAGGATTTGTTGGAGCAGCGAGGACTTCCAACAAATATTGAGGACATACCAGATTCTGGGGACGAGTCTTCTTCTGCACGTCCGACTGTACCCACAGACCTTCAGGCGGAGGATCTGATGCATGCGGTTAGTATTCGTTCATATGCAAGTTTCAATTTTAGATACTAATTTATTTATATTGACATTGTTTTTTTTTAATATTATAGGATGGTCGACTGAATACCAGGCGATTAGATGATATTTTAGGACCACACACGTTCTTTCCTACTCAGTTTCCAGCCTCAGGTCCTACTCCATCCATGCATAGTGCATCAGCATCGACCTCGCAGTTTGCTGGCATTTCTCAGGATCCCACTGGCATTTTCCAGTCTCAGGATCCTCCATCGTACTCCTTTGCACCATTTGGTATGCCTTCCTCTTTTTCTGCATTTACTGTTCCTCCATTTACTGTTCCGTCATTGCCTACGCCTTCTTCTATTCCATCATTTGGCTCTCCGTTGGGTAGTATGGGAGGGACAGACTCGTTCAGCACATTACTGCGGACGGCCGGAGATGAGTTTGGGCCCATACAGCAGGAGGCTCAGCATGACCAGCAGGAGGACCGCCAGGAGGAGGACGATGGGGATACGGACTCCACTGACTCGGGAGATGTTACTGCCCCGACCATACGAGATAGGCGTGTGGTGAGGGTGATTGACAGATTTTCACCTTCAGGACCTAGGAGGAGGCGGCGGCGTTAGTTATGATGATGGACTGATTTTATTGCTGATGATGACAGTTTTTTTTTGTTTATGGACTGATGATGGACGGATCGTTTATTTTTCGTTTATGGACTTGTGATTGACTTGTGTATTACTGATGTTGATTGACTATTTTTCGTTTATGACTTGTGATTGACTTGTGTATTTATTGGATTGTTTATTATGACTTGTGATGATTGACTTGTGTATTATTATGACTTGGAATTTCGGAGTGCAAAGCACTACTTGAAACATAAACGTTTATGTATTGAAACGCCAATAAATGAAATACTCCAAACAACAACTTTTATCCATTGAACGTCAACACATTAAAACCACAACTTATAGTGCAAAGCACTACAAAAAAAAAAGAAAATAAAAAAACAACCATAAAAATAAAACATTGCATTAACAATTCCAACTAAATTACATTAACAACCATAATAATAAAACACATAAATATTACAATGATATAAATATTTAGAGATTTTGACTATCTACATGTTGTAGAATTTCATCCCACCATGGTTGCTCATCTTCATCATTCGGTTGTTGTTGATTACTCGCACCAGTGTTGTCAGCGAACTGAGCGACTTCGTTCCAAAAAGCAGAATCATCTTCTTGTTGATTACTCGGAACACTGTTGTCAACGAATTGAGCGGCTTCGTTCCAAAAAGCCGCTTCGGTTTCTTCTTTTTCTATCTCTGCCATTCGGCTTGCCGCAATTTGTCGAAGTTCATAACTCTTATTCATTTCTCTCAATTTTTGCTCTGATTTTTTGAGCCTTTTTTTCCTTGCCTCTTCTTCCCTAATTTTTTGTTTACGATCCATTTATTCATTTCTTTCTTTAATAATCCTCTGCGTCTCTATGTCCCGAGCTCTTTGTTCATTCTCGTCGTGACGTTTGTGCTCATGGTAGTGGTCACGCAATATGTTTTCTTTGTAATTGAAAACTTGAGCACACCTTGTACAGGTCACTGTGTGGTCTCCATTAAAGTTGTATATTTTCTCGTAAACGGTCCAGTGAGTTAGTTCACACGAGAGGTAGGGTTTCGGTTGTTGTTGGGGGATGGGTTGAGGTTCTGTGTAATATTTTTTGTAGCAGTCATATCGCCTTTCTCGGTTCAGATTCTTTTCGTGTTCCCGCCATCGCCGCTCCTGGAACTCCTTATGTTCCCTTTCCGGCCCACCATTAATGTGCCATTGGTAGTGTATTTTTAACTCGAGCACGTCTCCCTCTTCAGTCGTGTCTTCATGGATGTTGTATTTCAAAGTGCGATAACAAGAGCGACAAATTGCCTCGTATTCTTCGTTTTCTGCTTGATTTCTATTGGCAGGGTAATGGTAGAAAGTTGGCCAATACTCAATGCGGGTTGCTCTTCGATAGTTTGGAACATCATTATTTGAGTTAGAGCTATTTCCTTTGTCCATTGTACTGAAGGTTTTAACAAGAAGGAGTTAGTGGGTGTTTGTGCATTCTAATTCTACAATGGCTGCTTTTATAAATAATTTCAGTAGTTCAAAGATGACATTGTAAAATCAAATCTTGTCATGTCTTTTGCAGTCTTTATCAGAGCATGCTTGTATTTTTTTTTCTAAAAATTAAATAATACACCTTCGAACGCGTTTATAAAGTGCGCTCCAGGGCTTTCAACGCGTTTTATAAACGCGTACGAAGCTCTGACAAACGAGAGGAAAGTGGACAGCATCTCTCCTTCGTATGCGTTTATAAAACGCGTTCTGAGCCCTGGAGCGCGTTTTATAAACGCGTACGGAGGGGAATTCAAATACTCGCTTCTGAAACGCGTTGGAACTTTCTTCTTATTAAAAAAAATAATAATTCTTTATATTAAAATTTTTTGAGTATAAATTTTATATAAAATAATTTCGGGCTTTCCAGTATTCATTTTAGAAAGTAATTTTCTGCTAGAGTCCCTGAATATTAAATCTCAATTCGTTGGAACAACACGTATAAAAATAAACTCAAATAAAATGTCATTCGAACTTTAATGAATGAGTACATTTAAAATTAGAAAATGAAAGCGTACCAATAGTGCAGGAGTACACTATAACGGGAGGTACTGGAGACAAATTAATTATGACTGAAATGAAAACAGTCAAAGACAGGAAGACAGAGCAAAGACAGCTTAGTCAGGAGGGGCATGAAACGCATGAATATCAATCAAAACCCAAATCAAGTCGTATGCCCAGTTGCCTACTTGCCTACTGCTCTACTCCCAGTCAAACATCCTCAACACGTTCTCTTTTACCTTCCAATTCTCACTGCCTTCAACTCTCTCAACTCTCAAGTCTCAAGAGCTCTTCACTTCTTCATTCCTCTCTCATCTCATGGGCAAATTACGCTTTCGCCTTCGCATCTCACGCGTCATCCCTTCCTTCAACTGCCGCTCAAAACACTCTACAACGACAAACCCCAGCTCAAACACACCCACCTCTTACAATCTCTCTCCGTTCCACCATTGTCGTCGCCGCTGCCATGCGCCATTAGTCTCCAACGATTCCGGCGCCAACTGTTGCCCCCGGCGCCTTCACCACCGTCGCCTCCTCCGACCACCATCCAACTCCTCCGGTGGCGAGGCTGATGCGGAGGCCGATGATCTTCCGCTCATGAGAGGCAACAGTTATCTGTGGAGTAAAAGTGAAAAATGGCATGTCATATCCTGTGCAAGCTCTGAGAATTCTCCCTCTTCTTCACCACCTCGTAGTAAGATCGACTTCGACTTGTTCGCTTCTAGAAAATCCCGGTGCGCCAGAGAAAGTGACTCATCTGGCGACGACAGTGGCTGGTTTAGCACCGATGAAGAGTATGGCGGCTATGAATATAATTACAAAAGACGATTCTCTACAGAAAAAGGTTCTATAGAGACCAGCTGTTTTGCCGTGTCAAAGGTGTCGGCCGACCCGAGAGGCGATTTCAGGCGCTCAATGGCTGAAATGGTGGTGGAGAGAGAGATATATGATGTGGAGGGGCTAAGAAGGCTGTTGCACTGCTTTCTATCATTGAATGATCCCTGCCATCGCCAAGCCATTTTAGCTGCCTTTACAGATGTTTGGTATGCCATCTTTCCATCTGTGGCTCTGGCAGTTACATTTCCTAAGATGTTTTACGAATGATGGAAATGAAACATGAATATGTATGCTTGAGCTTGCACTTGAGTTATGTAAATTTGTTGTTGTCATCTTGTGATTTGTGACTGCTAAGTGCTTTCTTTTCGCGCTGATCTTTTTCTTGGATTATGCGGACGTTGATGTTCTGGATAATATGCGGCAAATCAATTCTACTGCAATTTAATATATAAACAAGTGTAAAATTAAAATGTACGTAGTTGCCGATTTGCTAAGCAAACAGAGGAAAAAATCTTGGAAACTGGTCACCAGATTAGTTATGTTTATGGTTGCGGTTCAAGATGCAATCGTCTTGTCTTGCTTAATGTGTAAAATTAAATAACTACAACGGTAATTTCATCTTACGGCTTTTGATTTGGGATTTGTGACTAGTTTCCTGTTTAATTTAATTTAATATAATACATCGACTCGTGCATAGATAGGGGTGAAAACGGTAGTCGTTTCGACCGTCTAACCGTTTCGTTTCGTCCAAAACGGAACGATAACGGTTAAGGATTTCAGTTTCGTTTTAGAAACGAAACGATCAGTGCAAATAGAAGCCAATTTCGTCTATGAAACGAAACGGTTAACGAAACATATCCGTTTCGTTATCGTTTATTTCGTATATTTCGTTATGCATTCTGTGGTATTGTTATTTTGCTTATTGCAGAGAAGGAAAAGACGGAGAGAACGAGGCGCCGATTAAAAACCTAATCCTGTCGCCTTTCGCAGATCTATCTCTCTCTTCGCCTCTCTCAAATCTGTCGCCGCTCACCCAAATCCCTTTCCTCTTCACTGTCTCACAGGCACAGCCGCACAGCCAACTCACCCACCTCTGCCTTCTCTCCTTCTCTTCTCAACCTAGCCGAACACCACCTCTCTCTTCTTCTCCTCTCATCTCAACCCAGCCGTTCCTCATTCTCTTGGGTCTCTTGACCCATATACGAATTATCCCTCTCGCACCAGAGCCATCACTTCCCTCTCCCTCTCTCGAGAGTCAAGTTAATTGGTGGCGACTGGCAGCAGCTCCTAGCCTTGTGGGCTTTTGACAGATAGAGTCTATATTTTGGTTGGTGGCCGACGTTGATGCCTTGAATGACACCATTCCTCTGATTTTTGCTCGGGGAACTAAAGGAATCAGCTTTAGGTAACTGGTTTTTAAGTTTGTTGGAGCTTCAATTAAGGTAACACATGGTGCTATGCTTGATTCTTCTTCTTTATTCTATCAGCATTGTCGTGTGATCTGGTACAAGTTGTTTCTTTAAATGGCCCTTATTCTATTTCATGTGCTTGTTTGTTCCTTGGTGTGTTGCTCTCTGATCTGGTACGAGCTGGTGCAGGCTCTGTATCGATCTTTCCTTGCTTTGTAGTACACTTTCTTGCCTCTAAGGTCTGTTCTATGAATTAAATCTTCATAAATTTCTTTGAACTACTTTTGACTCATGTGATCTGGTACGAGCTGGTGCAGGCTTTGTACCTGATCTGGTTCACTTTCTGGTACAATTTCTATGTCTTAATGAGCTGGCCCTTATTCTATTTTATGTGCTTGTACACTTTCTGGTACACTTGCTTTGTAACATTCCTTTTTAGTTCGTTGGCTCCACTCCAGACTTGAAATTGTAATGCAATATGTGATTTACTAAAGCCATTTAATTTTTTTTTCATTTGTGCAGCACTACTGTCTGCTAGAAGCAAGGAGCTTGGGAGCACCATTTATTTTGTTTTGTTTAAACTCAATTTTGATTTGCTTAGTTGTCTTTTGCTTAAACTCTGTACTGTAATTCTGTATAGGATGTTTAATGTATATATGTGTGTGTTTAGTATATATTTGTTATTTCTGGAATATTTTTAATATTTAGGATGATATCTGTTTACGTATTTTCAGTATATAGGATGTGATAAACGGTTAAACGATGTCAACCGTTTTAGTCGTTATTTTGAACGCAACGATCACGCAGCAAAATTATTTTGCGTTTAAAAAACGAAACGCAACACGCAAATTCAAGGAAATTTTCGTCTGATCACGCAACGATTAACGCAAGTCCCTGTTTTCGTGCTCGTTTTCCACGTTATGCAGGTCTATGCATAGATGAAGTGGGTCAAAATAACGCCTCAGGCCCTCGATAATCTACTGGGTTGATTGCTAGTTTGTTGAGAAGGCTGAAATTTGGGCCATTTTGATAACTATTTGTCATGGGCCTTGAGTGTCATCTCTCTCTGTCTCTCGGGCCGAAAAATTTAAAAATAGTATTAAATTAATATAATATATTAAAAATAATATCAATATAATAAGTTTAATATAAATAGTATCACGAGATCGGAATCCTGGATTCCGAACGTTAGATCGGAATCAGAATTTCGATCTAAGCTTTGATCGGATTCTGAGTTTCCGATCTAAGCTTAGATCGGAATCTAGCTTTTTAATTTTTTTATATATTATTTATTTATTTATTTAATTTATTAATTAGTTAAATAATTAGAAAAATAGATAATATATTGTTAAAATGTTGAAAAAATATGGAAAAAATCAGGAATAATTAAATTAAATTTTATATGTAATTTAGTATTTTTTGGAGAAATTAAATTTATTTTCATTTTAATTAATTTATTTAATTAAAATATAAATTTTTATAACTTATTTAATTAAAATATAAATTTTTATAACTTATTTAATTAAATGAATTGTACCATTTAAAAAGGATTATAAATTTTCAGAATTTGCAGGGATACAAAGGCATAATCCTTTCAGAATGTTCAAAGTTTTATTAATTCTTTCTGCATTTGCAGGGATACAAAGGCATAATTTGAACATTAAAACTTTAAACAGGCTTAACTTTTGATAGGAAGGTCCGTTTGGGGCGATCGAGGACATTCCGGAAAGCTGGCGACGAGATCTACACATGTTACAACGACCATTTTCGAGGCCAAAAAGCGCTCTCTGGACCTCCAAAATCCACTCTGAAAGTTTGCAAACCTAAAAACCACTAAAAATATTTTTAAAATCATAAATTAATCATTAAAAAGAGAAATGCAGTAAATCAAGTGAATTTAGTCTTTCTTCTCCGTCTCAGTAAAACATCAATCTCGTGTGATTCCTTTCTAACGCAATCCAGAAAGTGTTTCCTTGATCATGAGACTCGATATGATTGTTTAATATATAATATGAAAATAATATATACAGAGGACGACATCCGGGACGCATATCAAATGGTTGTTTAAATTAATTAAAAATTTATACTTAATTATTCATTTTTTAATTAAATAAATTAATTAAATTTATATTTAATTAAATAAATTAATTAAAAGGAAAATAAATTTAATTTTCCAAAAAAAAATACTAAATTACATATAAAAGTTTTTTAATTATTCCTGATTTTTTTATATTTTTTCAATATTTTTAGAATATATTATCTATTTTTCTAATTAATTAACTAATTAATAAACTAATAAAAGGAAAAAAAATTGTAATTTTCTCAAAAAATACTAAATTACATATAAAATTTAGTTTAATTATTCCTGATTTTTTCCATATTTTTTCAATATTTTTACAATATATTATCTATTTTTTCTAATTATTTAACTAATTAATAAATTAAATAAATAAATAAATAATATATAAAAAAATTAAAAAGCTAAGATCGGAATCTCGGATTCCGATCTAAGCTTAAATCGGAAACTCAGAATCCGATCAAAGCTTAGATCGGAATCCTAGATTCCGATCTAACGTTCGGAATCCAGGATTCCGATCTCGTGATACTATTTATATTAAACTTATTATATTGATATTATTTTTAATATATTATATTAATTTAATACTATTTTTTAAAATTTCGGTCTCTCGGGTGTGTTTGGTTGAAGTGAGAATAAGAAATAATCCCCTTATTTCTTATTCCGGTGAAAACCAAACAACTAGACCTGTTTGGATAAGCTTAGAATAAGGAATAAGAATAAGAAATTTCGGTATGCGTGCTTATTCTTATTCTTGTGCAACCCAAATAACACAAGAATAAGGAATTTGGGCCCTTATTCCTATACTAACAAAACCATGGTATAAGAATAAGGAATTTGGATAAACACGCGTATCAAAATTCCTTATTCTTATTCTTTATTCCATTCTCATCCAAACACACCCCTAAAGAATAGAGAATTTGGGCTTATTCCGGTCCTTATTCATATTTTAACAAAACCAAAGAATTTGAATAAGAAATAAGGAATAAATTTTTCTCTATTCCTATTTTCTATTCCCACTCGAACCAAACACAGCCGTAGTGACTTGCTAAAAGTTCAATATTTACATTTTACAAAAAGAAAAACTGACGACGGAGGGGCAAAGCTTTGATAAAAGAAATTTCTTTCAACGTCCAAACATTTTTTATATACTTTTCTACCTCAAACTCCAAGCTGTAGTGGCATAAAAGGCCCCTCATTTCATGCAGGTGTTTTTTTTTTCAATGTAAAGAATAAATTGAGAGGTCCATATTTCATGGACCCACTCCTGTTGGAATAAGCCCCAGCAGCCTTTTTTTTTTTAGTTAAAATTCGTCAACAATTCCATAGGGTCCACTGGATTCAGTGGATTGGATTCCTACTTCGTTTTCGCCCATGAAGAACGAGTTCAGATCTGGTGCCGCGCGGCACACCGTGTAGCGCGGCATCATAGCCGTCTGATCAAGATCCAATGGACAAGGGAGTTCCGTGCATATAATCTTGATTGATAGGTCCGTAAAAAATGAACCGTCCGATCAAGATCAGACGGCTCGTACGCGCGCTACACGGTGTCCCGCGCTACACGGGATTCGGGTCCATGAAGAACCAGATTCAGTCTGATCACAAGTTGCACTGATCTAGCTATTCAGCTTTTATGAATATACAAATAAGAGCATTACTCTTCATAAATTGAAGGCATTGCATTTTGCATTGAGATATAAATTTGAAATTTGGCTAAAATATTTTTTTTTGTAAATATTGAAAAGACTTTCATGTTTATCCAAAAAAATAAAATTGAAATTTGGCTAAATTTCATTTTTGGTAAGTATTTATAGTTACAAGATTTGACTTTCATGTTTATCCAAAAAGACAAAACTTGAGAACATATTCCTATATCAGATGTGTGGTCGTCAATCCGATGTATGAATTATTCTTCTCTCGGCAATAATCATAACATGTTCAACATTGAACTTATTATTTTTTGTTTTTATATCATGTTTTGAAACTTGACGACAAACTTATTCGATAAACTAATAATAATTTCGAATAATTAATAGTATTAAAGATTAAAAATAAGTTTGTTGGTGTATTGGACAATATACATCATATTTTTTTAAAATATTATGTAGTTTATATATATTTTTTGATATTACATTAGAAATTATTAAATTCAAAAAAATTAAGTGTTCAAATAGTTTGAAAAAACAGTAAAGCATGCATACAATCTCATAAAGTTTTTTAATTTTAATTCTGGTGACTGTCCATTTTATTTAATTAATTTTTCTTAAAAAAAATTTAAACCTTCAAATAACGCATTATAATGGTTACATAATGATTAAATTCTCAGTTTATCATCCTTAGTAATTTACGATGATAGAAACTCCAAAGTCCTAACAAGGTTGGTTTAAGACAGCAAAGGAAACAACCCGTAGACACAAATAAATATTGAGTAAATCTATTGTGAACCATGGTGCATAGAGCGCTCCGTGCACCACGACCGTTTGATCGGTGATTTTGCAAATTGACAAATCTAAATTAACCAATCCAATCTATATATTGAAATCTCATAACGAACAAAATTTTACAATTTTTTAAAATTTTTTACTATTTTTTTTAAATTTTTTAAAACCTGCCATTTTTTACTTATAAATTAGTATATTTATAGCAAAAAATGGCAAGTATTAAAAAATTCGGAAAAAAATAGTAAAAATATTTAAAAAATTGTAAAATTTTGTTTGCTATGAGATTTCAATATATAGATTGGGATGGTTAAATTAGATTTGACAATTTATGAAAGTACCGACCAAAACGGTCATGGTGCACGGAAGCTTATATGAACCATGATTCACAATAGATTTACTCATAAATATTTCATGGTTTATATCCAGCACAGAACCAAACTAGATTAGATTTTAATCGGACAGTCTTGTAATTTTGTTTTTGTTAGCATTGCTGGTAAAGAAAAAAAAAACATAGCTAAATTACATAAAACCTTTGTAGCTGAATTTGGTGTGTTTGGTTTGGTCTTGAACAAACTTCTATTAATTAACCAAGTATGTTCAAGATCAAAATGATATTGTTTCTAGTTTCAACAAAAGTCCGAGTTGCAACTTGTTTCTAAACAAGTCTCAAGTAAAGTTCTATGTCATTATTATTTCACCACGTGTTACAATTCCTTATGTAATGGTCAGCCCTAAGTAAAATTTCATGTGATTATATTACATCGCGTGTTAAATATTCCTTGAATAACAGTCACAGTTCCTTATAATAGATTCGCCAAAACTAAATTAGTTGGCGGATAAATCACTAGCAAACCGAGTCGAAAACTCCCAAATATAGTGTCCGTTCTAAGTTCCGACTGCCAAGACGACAACTCCACAAGGTCCATAATGATACTTGTATATATTTGGGGTGGCAGTGGCACAACACAAAGCTACAATTAATTAAAACATAAAGGTCTCCTCACTAAATTTGCTCTTGCTAAATTATAAAAGTTTTTGAACCCGCCTCCCTCGCTCGCTCGCTCGCTCAGCCTCTACTAATTTAGCTTCCTTCCATCAACTCATTCTCTCTCAACTTTATCCGACACCATGTCTCTCTCTCTCTCTCTTCTCCGACATGAAACCCTAAACCTCTACAAACCACTCTTCCTATGCTCCATTTCATCGGGTCGATTGTAGATTACGCTTTCGGATCGGGCAATGGATGGTAGAGAGAGGATCGGAATTCCGTCCTGGTTGAATCCGATAAGGACCCGACCCGATACGCCCGGATCAGACGAGCAGTCCAGCTCAGGTGGAGACGAATCACCCGCTACTCCCCAATGCATCCATGGAAATTGTGATTATTTCTAACTTTTGCTGAATTTCGTTTACCATGAGAAATTTTCAAGTGGTTCGTTAAAGTGCATCTCTTTTAAGCACGGAAGTCCCGATTAGTTCGAGAATTGAATCAGAACTTCTATTTTTGGGGATTTTGTTTCTGCATCTCATGTTAACTAACTCTTGATTGATCCGTGAGAACTTGGAACTGTGATCTGTATCACTCCAATGTCTCTGTAAATTTCATCATCAATGATTTGTTATTTCTGTAATATATAATGGATCACTTATGCTGGTGTCCAATCAAGCTATGTTTTCTCATGGTTTTTTAAATTAGTTCCTGAAAATTTTAGGATCTTGCTATGCATTTTTCATTTTTGCGGATTTTTTATTTGTTTTCCTTAACGGTTATTCTATGAAATTTTAATAAACTGTGTCTCCAGTTTGATCAGTCAGTGGATAGCTTAGTTGAATGATCTCATTAGTCCTTTACTTTTCCTGACATAAATCACTGGAATAAAGCATTTTACAGCTGAAATTGATTTGACATCTTAGATTTGAAAAGATTCTTATGAAGTTCTCATCATCCCCTTTTAAATAGGTTGTTTTTGAAATAGTAGAGACTATGCTCTGTACAAAGGTACTTGATATTATTAATTTAGTGTTGATTGGTTGTCCTTTTTTTCCTTCACCTTGGAAGATACCAGCTTCTAATTTTTATTTTCCTTTATTTTAGGTTTTCGTAGAGGAAAGATCACTACTTGGCTTAGTTCATATTGTAGTCCTAGAAGCAGTCAATGCTCTCCATTCACCTCAGAGGTGGTTGTATGCTACCTATTAATTAAGAAAATTTTTCATATACATTTATTTTTGTGCCATCGAGTGTTGTAAACTTGCTCTTTCTATTTCTCATTTCAGGCTAACAAGTTAGCTAGTACAAAGCTCCATATAAAAGGTTTCAAGGGAAAGCTGCCATCCTCAGGAAGCCACATTCAAACTCCACATCTGCCCTCTCCATTGAAAAGTTTCTCATGTGATTTGGGATCCAAATTTGGCATTCAACGACATCCCTCACTCCGATCACGCAGTTTTGGTGATCTGATGGTACAAACGACCATCTGTATTTTATAACAATCAAGTATTCCCTCTCAAATCTTTTTATTATAGTTTGAATGTACCACAAAAGTTTCTTCTTGTCAAATTTTAGGTTCTTCTGGCATCTTTCAATACAAAATTTGACGATGCCAAGGAAATGCTGAACTTGGATCTGGGAAAATTTGTGAAGGATTTGAAATATGCAATGGAGAATGGGTTCTTGTCAGAAGAACAGGCAACAGCTCAGGAGTTGCTAAATCTCTCTCGAGAGTGTCTGCAGATGATTCCTTGTGAGTTTCGCGATAGGTGTGAAAGAATTGCGTGTGACCTTGTAGAGAGGAAGCATCAGCCAGAGTCTTCTGTTCTGGAGAAATTCAAAACAAGACTCCTGTTTATTCTGACACATTGCACCAGGCTGTTGCAATATGGGGAAGAAAACTGGAAGGCTGACAACGAGCCATTCGAGAAGTTCAAGAAGTGTCTCCAAAGTGTGCCTTCTTTTGAAATGAAATGGGTTCCTGCACCTGATGTTGAGGTACTTTTTACTTGATGTTAGTTGGTACTGGTACCATTTACTGGGTATATTCTACACAAATTTTTGTCAATAGAGTCTGTGTGGAAAATAGCAGGAACAGGAGGAGTTATTAAGCATTGTCATCTATACCAAATCTGTCCTCGTTATCCTTCCAAAGTCAATTTTTTTAATTTGTTCAGGCTTCTGTTTGTTCGACTGATAGCTTAGCCACAGAAGAAGAAACCAAAGGTAATTCCAACGTAGTACAGGAAGACCAGAGGCTCCTGCAATTACTTGATTCTCCTCGAAATTTTGCCAAGGAGGAAAATGTGCCATCAGATGAGTGCAGCCAAGACACAGTTATGTGTCGGATGTGTGAAGAAAGTGTCCCGACTTCACATCTTGAGTCCCATTCCTATGTATGTGCATATGCCAATGAATGTGATTTAGAAGTTCTAACCATAGACGAGAGGCTTCACAAAATTGCTGACATGTTGGAGCAAATTGTTGAGTCGGACCAGTTGTGTGGTCAAAGCATCGACTCTTCAGTGAAGTCGGAGCATGAGTCACCTCAGGTTCAAGAATGGCGCAACAAAGGTATTTCAGACCTCGAAATTTTGGAAAGTGATATGTTGTGATATTATGTTAATAGTACATGATGTATCAATCATGCAAATTTAAAACTAGTTGCACTAGAAAAAAAAAACAATGTTGGAAAGTTTCCAATATACCTTCAAGAGTCAAGACAATGTCCAAAATATGTGAAACATATTCAAATTTCCTGAATGCAGAAACTTATTTGCAATAATCAGCTTGCCAAAACAACTTGTGGAGACTGATCATCCTGCCTCAAAAATTGTCAAATTGCCTCCAAATATCTGGAGGAGCTTGAAGCTAAAAGAATATTCTTTGCAATTTTTGGTTAAGTTTATAAAATGCCAATTAGGCTAGGTGAGATATTTGGTGTATAACAGGCACTGAAGGAATGTTCGAGGATATACACGAGCTAGATACGGCTCGGATAGACGAACTAAATTCTGGAGCCACGAGTAGTGTTAAGGGCCTATTATCAATGAAACTTGGGGGCGGGGGCAGTAACGGAGGTAGTTCGAACGGCAGTGTGACCTCAGCTTCTTCTAACAACACGCCTAGATCAAGCCATTTCGACTTGTTCTGGCTTGAGCATAACAACCCATATGATCAAGAAGATATCAATCAGGTATTTTTTGAGTTATGATCTTTATTGTACTCCATAAAGTTTGTTATTTGGGACTGCAGTCGTCTCCAGGAATGCCCAAACAAAAAATAAGCATTTGTAATTTTGTATAGACACATGAAAAAAACAATAAATGGCTGAATAAAGGTCATTGTTAAAAATTTCTAATATGGGTCTGGTTTGAATCTTTATTGGCCCATTAAGCACCAAATTTACAAAACTGGTACCACTTCAGATTAATATAATAAAGGCTACCTTTCTGACTTTGACTGTCTCACAGGTGAACAGATTAGCTTTTGTAACTCGTAGAGTTGCAAACCTTGATTGTGCAAGTGAGGCTGCATCAGAAACTGTGCTTGCTTGTCTGCATGAGTTGCTGGATATCGTGCAACAGAACCAAATCAAAGCTTTAGTTATTGACACTTTTGGCTGCAGAATAAAAAAATTACTTAAGTAAGCCATTTACACCAAATTCTTATTTCAATTACCGAAGTATCTCGAATGTATTTCAGTACCAGATAATGTACTTGATGCAATTGGTATGACTGTTTTGACCTTCATTTATTTTATTGCTTCAAATTGTGTTGTTATATCACTTGTCTTTCAGTTGCTCAATGTAATCAGTAAAACCATCCAGATAGGTCTCACAGACAAATAGAATGCCTGCCTTTGTTTATATTGTATGTTCTTGTTGCGATACTTGATATGGATGCTGAAATTTTTTGATTGGCTATAAAAAGGAAGAAGTATCTGCGGGTTACTCAAGCATCTGGAAGATGTTACAAGAGACCAGTTCAGTCTGAAGAAGTTAAGGGAGAGGGATATTCTAGTTTAAGTTCTTCAGAATATAATAATATTGCTCATGTCTCGCTTTCACTAGAAAAAGAAAGGGTAAGTATCGATGATTTCGAAAAAATAAAACAGATTAGCAGAGGGGCTTTCGGCAAAGTATTTCTTGCGCGAAAGAGAACTACAGGAGATCTCTTTGCAATAAAGGTAAGTAACCGAACCTGTACTGATTTCAATAATATTACATTTTAGCTACTTGTTTTTTTTTTCCCCTAAAAGAAACATTTTAACTACTTGTTTTAAAAATTTACTGATTTGAATGTTTGAATACTTAAAATTGCACCGCAAGTGTTATAATATTATCCTACCAAAGTCAATCATATAATTCTAAGTACATTCTCTAGCATGCGTCCTACAGTTGCAATAGTGACTATGCTCACAATTTTTGAATGAAATGCAAGTAATATTAAAAAAACATTCTCTAGGTGCTCAAAAAGTTGCACATGATACGGAAAAATGATGTCGAACGAATATTGGCGGAGCGCGACATTCTCATTACTGTCAGGAACCCATTTGTGGTAAGAAATTTTCTTTATGTGTACTGTAAGAATACTTGTATAAATTCTTATCCTGATTTGTTAAGAAATCTCGTCACAAAGAACTTCTGTGTGTTTTTACAGGTTCGCTTCTTCTACTCTTTCACCTGTAAAGAAAATCTTTACCTGGTTATGGAATACTTAAACGGAGGTGATTTATACTCATTGCTCCGAACAATTGGTTGCTTAGATGAGAAAAATGCTCGCATATATCTTGCTGAATTGGTGTGCATTCTGTCTTCATTACCTTTTTTTAAGAATATGAGTTCAAATAGTCAGTTTATTCATAGTTTGGAGTGTAACTTGGTATAAGAATTACTGTTTTTGTAATAGAAACAGTGGTATGGTTACCACTTTTGTCAAAAAGAAATTGAATATTAAAAAACTGATCAGTTCATTCCATGTAATGATATTTCTCATTTGTGCTGCATAAGGTTCTTGCACTGGAGTACCTTCATTCACTGAGAATCATCCACCGTGATCTTAAGCCTGACAACATACTTATTGCTGGAGATGGGCACATCAAGGTTTGACCAAAACCCAGTACTTTGTTCCTGAATAGGTGACATCAGAACTTGGGTCCAGTCCATATTTCTTTTGCTTTACTTTTTTTTTTTGGGATTAGAAGATGATTTAGATCTGATGACTCAATAAAATTGCATTTTACAGCTAACTGATTTTGGTTTGTCGAAGATTGGCCTCATGGCTAGTTCCATCAATTTGTCAGACTCTAAAATGGCAACTCCTAGGCGTGAGACTGATCAAATAAAGAAAAGGCGACGGTGTTCTGCAGTTGGGACGCCTGACTATTTAGCCCCTGAAATTCTGCTGGGAACTGAACATGGTTAGGTTTACTTGCGATGTTTCAAAACAACTCTTTTTCGTTTGTTTTGGGCTGCAGTGCCATAACCATACCAGGATGGTACTAGTTTTCTACTAATTGTTCAACTAATCCCTCACGTACCAATTGAGCAATGAGTATTGTGGAATATTTAACCTTTTAATTTTGGATAACAAATAGATTATGCGGCAGACTGGTGGTCTGTGGGAGTCATTTTGTTCGAGCTGATAACAGGAATTCCACCTTTCACTGCACGTACTCCTGAGGTCATTCTTATGAAATCTTTCGCTTCTGCTTTTTACATGTAGCCAAGTACTTGTATTTGGGACATTTGTTATATGTATGCTGAGTTGAGCACCCCCAATAGTCAATTTAGTTTCAGGCAACTAGATTGAGTTGTTGAAATGCTCAACATGAGGCTAGTTGAGGGCTTTGTTGATACTTTAACAGTAACACTTTGATGTATCAACCTAAACAACCTGAACTGGTACAGAACAAGAACATTTTAGACAAACTGTTGAGGCTAAGAAAAGTTGCACTGTTTATGACTATGCAGATGATATTTGACAACATATTAAATAGGAGAATTCCCTGGCCTGCTGTCCCAAATGATATGTCTTATGAAGCAAGAGACTTGATTGATAGGTTTGCAATCTATCTCTGCCACACATTTGTACACTAATTAGAGGAGTAAAACTAGTATGAGCTTAAGCTCACCAAGTGGTTCATAAGCTTAACTTTCAAAAAAATCATTGAATGGGCTTCATACAACAAATTAGGACTACTTGACGAGTCAAAGCACTTTTTTTATTAGTTTCTTTGTAAGGTTATTTCGGTACATCCGTGCTCTTTCACAAATAAAAAAATTAGTAATTTGGAACTCAAAATTAGGCTCATCAAGTAGATCAAAATCAATGGTTTTCAATCATCATTTGAAGCAGATTTGACAGTTAAGCTCATGAACCTTCTACTTGCTTTATTCCAAAGTAAAGCACAGGGATTATTAAGTCAAAAGATGTCGGGCAAGGAAAAAATCCTTCGTTACCTTTGAAATTCAAATAAATATTGTCAAACAATATCTTTTTGTAGCAATAGATATTTAAATGTGAATTTTCATATGACACAGGTTACTTATCCCTGATCAAGATCTGCGCCTAGGTGCTGATGGAGCATTGGAGGTCCGCTTTTCAAGTTTGTAATTTTTTTGTCAACAGAATTATTATTGATGTCTTGTACTTTATTTTATTTATTTGATTTTCAGGTAAAAGCACACCAGTTTTTTAATGAAATAAACTGGGATAACCTCGCCTTGGAGAAGGTAATACCTTTTCCTCACAATGAGCACATGCAAGAGAGAGAATAACCAAGAAAATGATTCCTAAAGAATCTTTTTACTCATGAATGATTTATGAAGATCATGCTATTGTTATTGTAAAAGCTATTACGTGTTCGTAACATAATGCTCTCTCATAGGCTGCATTTGTTCCCTGCCCTGAAACCGTTGATGACACTAGCTATTTTCTATCGCGACATCCTACAAGTTCGTCTGAAAATTTTAATATGACTTTGAATGAAGAGCACTCCATCTCCAGTGGCAACTATGCTACTGCAACAACTACCAGTGCAAGTTCTACCGCTAACTTAGATGTGAGTATACAGTATTATTCAAATTATCTTTACTTCAATATTAACTTATACTAACTGAAATGGTCATCTTCCACTCCTTTCCCATTCTCTCCCTCTGTAGAAGGATGCACGCTATGAAGAGGAAGAGGTTGACTCGGGTGGTTATGTTGATATTTCCTCAATCAATTTTTCTTTCAAGGTAATAGGTTTCTATGAATAAAATACTTCCGTAATTATATCTCTACTAGTAGAAGCACCCAATTAATGGGCTAAATACTCTTGATTGTTTTATTCTTGGCAGAACCTGGCACAGTTGGCATCCATTAATTATGATGTCCTGAAACAAACTGGTAAAGTTTCAAGGAGTTCATCACCGGATAAAAAGCCTCAGTTTAAAGAGAATCAGATGGCCTAATTGTACCTATTTTTTCTTAATCTTTGACAGGTTATAGTTAGTTTAGTCGCCTCTTAACCTTGAATAGATTTTTTTTTTACACTATAATTACAGTAGCCCTTTCTTTTTCTGTAGAGCATATCCTGTTAGCATTTGGTAGTAGATCAAGTTGTCAAAAATTTAGGTCCCAGATTTAGGCATCATCCCATTGCAAAACAGCTCGGACTCGTTATTGGGTATCAGAAGCTGGTATTCGTTTTTATTCTTTTTGCTTTCTAATAATATTGTATAAACTCGTATGATTGCTCTATGCTTACCAATTTTATTATCTAATAAAGTATATTTTCCTGACGTTGTTGTGTCACTGTCAGATTAGGACTCCCTGTTACTGTTAGTACCGTCATGTATGGAGTCCTTATTTCTTTTTTTTTAAAAAAAAAACAAACAATTCTGAACTAATTGAATACTCTATATTAAAATTTGAACACCTTGGTCCCAAACTCCCAATCATAGTATGTAATTTTGACCGCTTCTTCTTTTCATTTTTTCCTTTTTCCATTTCTGATGATTAAGGTGTGGTCCTTCGAAGTTTGAAATACCTCATTTATTACTGGCAGGGGCGTCGTCGAGCCCCTGGACTTTAAACTATATCTTTAGTATTGTATGAGAAGGATATATGATGAATTTATGTTTGTCCAATGTTCTTATAAACTCAGCCCCACCTAATGTTCTCCAATCATGCGTATTGTGTCGTGTCAAACATGATTGTGTTAGAGTCTCGTGTCGTGTTGTGTTAACATGAACTACCTTTTTAATCGTGTCGTATCGTGTTGTACTTAGTGGTGATAAGAGACAACACGACACAAATTCTCACACGATTGACACGATCGTATCGTGTCGTATTGACACGTCGTGTTAGTCGTGTCAGATTATTTTATTATTTTTTAATTTAAAAAGTATTAAAAAAATAAAAGTATGGAAAAAATTACTAAGCGTCATAATTTATTATTTGATTAAGTTTAAACTTTTTATTAATATTTTTTATAAAAAATAATAATTAGATTGGAACAATATTATGATTTAAATGATGATAGATAATATGATATAGTATTATAAATTAAAATTAAATTATTAATTTTGTTTAAATAATCAACATCTATAGTAATCTGCCTGATTTTTTTTTTGCGCGGATTTTAAAGCAACCTCCGCGACACGCATCGTATCCGTTCGATTGGTTAAATCGCGTCCGTTCAACTTCATCATCGTATCCCTTCTGTTTTTTCCTTGCCCCTCCTACGTTTCTTACTCTCATGAAACCTAGGTTTCATTCGCTAAACTCGCCTCACCGCTCGCAGCAGCCCTACCTCCACCAAGCCTTCCTCTTCGCCAGCCCCTACCCCTCCGGAACCGTATCCTCTGCCGACCTGTAAAAGGTCAGCAGAGGGCAGACCTCTCGTCTCAAGCGTTGGATTATAATCCAACGTGGCGCTTGCATATAGGAGAAAGTCGCTGAATTACATCCCTGCTCGATGCCCGAGTTCGCTGAAATACACTATTTTATAATTCTCCGTGTACTTCGTCTCCTCTTCGTGTACTGTCGAAAGGAAAGCCTAGATCGATCGAAGAAAAAGAGAGAGAAAGCGAGATAGAAAATCCGGCTGCTGGCACCTTATATTTCCATCCAAGAGAGAAAGAGCGACTCTTCAATGGCTTCGTCTCTAAACTCTAGCCACCTTCGATTTAGTAAAATCGAGTTCTCCTGGGTAAATTTGCTGCCACCTTTGAAAGTTGGAATCTGTTGAAATTTGTTGCTATTAATTTACTTCCTATTCTTCTAGCCACCTTGGAAAGTTGAAATTTCAATATTCAATGCTTTTACTTGATTGTCACCACCTTTGATTTCAGTACCTCTAGCCACCTTGGATTTTCATCTCTCTCTTCATTTCGAGTACTGAAATCATGAAATTTCAACAAAAAATAAAATCTGATTTTGCTCAACAAATCTGATTTTCACTTTTATTTTTTAACAAATAAAATTCAGAAAATGCAGATGCTTTCTTTTATCAAAGTTCATAATGATGGTATGTACCAAAAAACTATAATAGACAAATCTGAACTGTTGAAAACAGAATTGAAGTATGGGTGCTTGTAATTTGACTTAATTGAGTTTATAGAATAGATAAAGTAGAGAGAAAGAAGAGGATTGAGTAATTGTTTTCATTGCATTTTTTCGTATATATCCTACAGGAATGTAACAGTGGCTATATGTAATAGTCTAACAGATATAACCATTCTATTTCTTTTTGTCTTTTTGCTCTTAACCTATCACATTACACCACGCTAACTATGCTCTAAGCCAATCATAATACACCACACTTTTGGTCCTGCTGTATCAGGTTGTTACTGATAGCGTTAAAATCAGAATATATCCTTGCATGAATGTAACAGTGGCTATATGTAATAGAATGTACTGATCCTCTTGGATATATTTATTGTAAATGTTTGATGATATTCTTTTTAGATTTTTAGATAGCAATAAGCTCTCAAAGCAACAATGAGCTCTCAAGTTGAATCATTGAGGAAACAATTAGAAAGGCAAGTTGATGATTTCAATAAACATTTGGATGAGAAGTTTAAGAAAATTGAAGAGAAGTTGGATGAGAAGTTCAAGAAGCATTTTTCAATCTCTTGTATTATTTTTTATTTTTCTTTTGATTATTGTAATTTATGAGGTGTAATGTATGAATTTGGAGTTGTAGACAATTGAACATGTGCTATGTATTGAATAATGAACTATTGGATATGTGCTATGATATAGATTTGTGCTATGGATATGTGCTATTTCTAATAGAACATCAGCTTCATGGGAAATGCATTGCTTGAACTAATAGAACAAACAATTGAACTAAGATCTTGACAAAAGAAAAGCATCATACAGATATACCACACAGACACTGTCATTTGCACAAATAACAAGTAAAGAGAAATTAGCCATGTAAAAATGAATATGCTTGTGAGTCGTGACCTTTATTAAGCTGGACCTGAGATACTGTCAAATTTGTTTCGTACTTTAAAACATGCCATACTTTAATCAAAGTAAGAGACTCTGCCAACCTTAACAAAATGAGTCTTGCAATTATTCATCCCAATTAATCAAACCAAGGCCCCGCCATAGTTCCTACCAAGCTTTTGTCATTTGTTACAAAACACCCCAAAATGATAGCAAATTACAAAAAAATATGGTGTCTTCTTCATCACCCTCTTCTCTAATCGGTCTGCTTGGTAGTTTGTTCTTTCTTCATCTTCTTCATTCTTCTTTAGCAGAACTGTATAAAGATCAATTGCTTATCAGTATTTCGGATGACAATGCAAAATTCAGTGCCTAAGAGAATTTGTTGTTAATAATTAGGATCTCAACTGTTTGCATTGACAATTTGACATACAGAAAGGAAAAGGTTCATTCCAGAGACTAGAGATTGAGGTGAATTACTATATTTTTGCAACTGAGATTTTAATTTTACAACTCAAAATTTCTTGTGCCAGTAATTTACAGTCGATATTGGGGGTGGATTTTCCCTTTTTTTTTGTATCGCTGCCACAAATCACAATCGAAAATGAAAAAATACACAACTAAAATTGAGCAAATCATAACTAAATTGAAGAAAGCACAATCAACATTGAACAATTTATCCATTTTGGAGAAAAAGGAGGGGAGCGTTACCTGTCACCACGAAACTTGACTGGTAAAGAGAGTTACGAGAAGTCGCGAGTTAGATATGGCGGAGAGAATCGAAAGTCCATGAGAGTAGAAAAGAGGGTAACGAGAAGGGAGGATCGAGCAGAGAGAGTTAATCTGGCGTAGAGATTGTGTTTTCCATTTTTTTTTTTTTTATTGAAGGGAAGTAGGGGACTCGAGCAAGGAAGGGCAGGGTTCGAGAGAAGCGAATTTTTCATTTTTCTTTCGCGCCGTTGGATTAAGAACTGACGGATCGGATGAAAGGTCTGCCCTCTGCTGACCTTTTAAAGGTCGGCAGAGGATACGACTCCCTACACCTCCTCCCTCTTCTCCGCTAGCCCGCCCCTACACCTCATCCCTTCCTCCGAGTGGGGATCGAACCAACCAAGCCGATGCTTGGGCGATCTTCAATAGTTAGTGAAATTTAAACTCTTATTTTGTTTTGGACTAACAATACTAGAGTACACTTTGTGCCTTTGAAAGTTATTTAATCTGATTTGTGCTTTTAGCTTTTCTCCTCAATCTTCTGTGTCTTTTGTCGGAAGGAAAAAAAAAGAAATAAATTGAAGTTTAGGTTGTCAACCTTGCGACCTAATTAGATTGAAGCAAATGGACAATCAAAATTAGAGGTGTGCGCACATGTAAATGTTTAAAGTGAAAGCTTTTGAATTTTCGATTTGGATTTTTGTATTTTATTTAAATTTCTCCTTAATTTACCAGTACATGTACTAAAAAATTCTTTGATTTGAAGCTTACATCAATTGGTCATGTTTGGTTTTATTTTATTTCTTTACAAGCCATATCTGAACTTGGTGCTCTTATTTTCATAGTCAATTTTTGGTGCTTAATTGGGTTTAGGCAAAAATCAAGGCTTAATCAAACATAAGGTATCGTTTTTAAAGGAATTGAGATACAAAACCAATTATGTTTTTCAGTATCCTCCTCACCGGGTTGGCATGGGTAGGTACTAGGTACCAGTACCAGGTGAAAATTAAAAAATATAATTTCTACAAACTACTCACACCTCAGAGTGCGTTAATTTCAAACAACTTAAGATTGAATTTTTAGGCTCCACTACTGAAATTATATATAGAGTAATAACAACATTTCCAAAATAATTACCCTTTTGTACTTAATACATTTGGCACTTGCATTTAACAAAAGTTCACTTACATTTCCTATTTTACCTTCATCATTGTCAAGTGGCGTCACTGCTCATATAGTACAATATATACAAATAATTTAACCTATAGTTGGAAAGGCATCAATATAGTATAAATTTGACATTTTTTTTTAATATGAGGTTTTCAGAATATTGGAACTTTGGAGAGTCATGTTGAGCTTCCCTTTTTCTGCATTAGGGACTTAATTTACACATAGAAGTGGTGGAAGAGCTGTGCACTGGATATTCTGAAACCAAAGTAATACTTGACCATGTATCTTTTTTGCAGACCTCCCGCGTGAGTGCCTTTTTGTATTTACACATTTACATTTATTGAACTTCATCTTTTTTTTATTGTGATTTTTACTTGAGTTATGGATTTCCCACAGGAATTTTCACGGAGGCGCAAGCTAAGAAACCCAAAAAAATAATAATAATAGTAACAATATAAAGGACTGCATAGATGGATGATTCGGAGTACACAGTATTGAAGCCTCATGTGTGTAGTGGATGCGTTTAACAAAAATGTTTCAACATTTTAAGATTGTGACACCAATTGGAGATTAAATTAAGGGCATAACCGATCTCTTCTATTAAATAAACGGAGGAGATTTAACCATTCTGATTCATCGATGGATAGGATTATGTGTTATGTACTGTAGCGTTTTACTTGACAGAAAAATATGACACACATTATATTATAATAGTTTAGTAGTCGAAGGAAAGATTAGTCCAGAACTTGCTACTGCACCGGTCCTTTTTGGTACTTGAAACCCAGTAAATGCCTGACACGAAGATGGACTTCCTTAGTTTCATTTTTGTTTTTGTTTCTGTTAGACTGTTACTTCTAATGATGATCCATACATATAAAAATTTATGCAATTATTTGACAGTTTTTTCAATAATTGGACAATACAGAAAATCTATTTGCACTCCAATATCATAATTTGTCAATTCTTCACTCATTTTTTATTCTTTTTCTATTTTTCAGTGCTTCCCGAAGATTTAGAATTTTCAGTGAAGAGCGCGGATGGAAGGTTTCAATTGGAACCAGAGAAGTTTAGAGAATCATTAGCAAAAATGCATTGTGATTGGTACTGGTGTTGGTACAAGTAAAGCCAGCTCTTTAACTCTTTTTTTTTTTTTTTTTGATGAACAGATTCCCAAGAAGGGAATCCTGCATTAAAAATAATGCCCAGTTTACAAAAAAGTCATAATCACACCAAAGGTGATTAATAATGCTCCTTACAGGAGACTTCTACCAAAAGCTAAAACGAGTCATCTAAAACAAAACATCAAACAAGCACCTAACAAACTTAAGCAACACATAACAGGAAATAAAAACAGAGCTAAACTCCATTGCCATCTCCTGCTCTAGCTCCAGTGCTTGCTTGATGAAAACCCACCTCCATTCCTGTCTGTTGACCTGTCCAAAACAAATAAAGACTAAAAATTGAGGCACAAAGAGAGAGTGCAGTTGATCCTCTAATATCAGTAAAAACCCTAGCGTTTCTTTCCTTCCAAATGACCCAGCTAAAAGCTGCCAGAAAAGTCAAACCTGCAGTTCTATTCAACTTAGGAAGAGAATTAAACAAGTTCCACAACCCTGAAAAAGAGTGATCTGTAACCACACAACCCCAAACATTATACCTAGTAAACAGAGTCCAGAAGGGATTAATAAAAGAGCAAGAAACAAACAAGTGATCTAAAGTTTCAGTATTATCACAAAATTGACAGCTCAAATCACCCCCAAACCCTTTCCTAGCTAAAACATCTTTGGTAAGAATACTGCCATTAAGCATCAACCAACAAAACAGCTTGATCTTAAGAGGAATTTTAAGTTTCCACAGATGCTTAGCCGTAATATCAAGAATACCCCCATGCATAATAAACTTATAAAGAGATTTAACAGAGAAACCTCCACTATCCCAATGCCAACGAATAAAATCATGCCTAGAAGTAAACTGATAGTTCTCTAAAATTCCTAGAAGTTGCTCCTTCTCTGCTCTCAGGGTCAAAGAGGCCCCTCTCCTAAGAAAAAGTTTAATCGAACCCCCATTCCAGACTTGACTCACTCTAGCTCTGGGTCTCTTAGTTTTCTGAAAAAGAGTTGGAAATCTGCTAGCTAGAGAAAAGTCATCTATCCAATGATCAAGCCAAAAGAGAGTATTTTGACCATTACCTACTAATTTAGAAGATCCTATTCTAATTAAATGATCAGTGCCCCAAACTCCTTTCCAAAAAGGAGAAAAACTAGAAGGAACTCGATGAGAATACTTAAAGAAGATAATATCCTTCCAGAAACCTCTACATTCCTCAGAGTCAGCATTCCATTTCCATTTACCCAAAAGAGATAAATTCATGGTTTCCAAGTTTAGGATACCCCATCCCCCCATTTCTTTGGGTCTACAAATTTTGCTCCAAGCCACCAAAGGTATCTTCTGTCTCCCCTCTTTAAACCCCCACAAAAAACCTCTTCTAAGTTTGTCTAGGATCTGAATCACCCATTTAGGCATTTTGAAAAAAGACATAAAGTACAGAGGAATGCTAGAAAGAACAGAATTAATCAGAATTAACCTGCCTCCTAAAGACATTAAATTACTCTTCCAAACAGATAACTTCTTCCTAACTTTCTCAATAATAGAGAGCCAATCAGCTCTACTAGGCAGCTTCCAATGCAGGGGAAGCCCCAAATACTTGATTGGAAGACAACCTATTTTGCAGTTAAGAAGACTAGCAAAATCCTCAGTTAACAAGACAGGTAAGTTTAGAGGAATCAACTCACTCTTTGCAAAATTAATTTTCAACCCAGTAATACCCTCAAAACCCTTAAGCAACCAATGCATCTTTTCTACCCCTTCTTTATCAGCTTTGATAAACAACAGAGTGTCATCTGCATATTGCAGATGCACTAAGGGGCCAGAGTTCCTAATAGGGGGACCTAAACCCTCAAAATGGCCTAAATTTTTCCCATTTTCAATCAGCTTGGAAAGCAGGTCAGTCACTAGAATAAAAATATAAGGGGATAAAGGATCTCCTTGTTTCACCCCTCTTTTACAAGAAAAGAAACCACTTTGTTCCCCATTAACCAAAACTGCAGCTAAGCCCCCCTCCAACACCTGAGACATCCAGTTCCTCCATTGAGGACAGAAACCTCTAAGGGAAAAGGATTGCAGAACAAAATCCCAGTTAATAAAGTCAAAAGCTTTTTGGAAATCAAGTTTCAACAATAAACCTTTGACTTTATACTTATTGACCCAATGAAGAATTTCATGAGCCGTAGCAACCCCATCTAAAATGCTTCTATTCTTCAAAAACGCAGTTTGATTAGAAGTGATAATTCTATTCAAAACCTGAGAGAGCCTATTAGCCAAAACCTTAGTAAAAATCTTATAACTACAATTAAGAAGACTAATGGGACGAAAGTCTGTGACTTTACAGGCATTATCAACTTTGGGGATAAGACTAATAAGGGCTCTATTAAGCTTAGAAATATCAAACTCATTCCTATGAAAAGCATGAAAACAATCCATAATATTATCTTTCAGAATATCCCAAAAATGCTGATAAAAGAGAATAGGAAATCCATCAGGCCCAGGAGTTTTATCAGGAGACATTTGAAAAACAGCTTGATGAACTTCTTCTTCTGAAAAAGGAGCAGTTAAAAAAACATTCTCCTCCTCAATTACCTGCTCCCCCCTGTCCCAAAGATTAGGATCTAAATGCCCTACAGATTGCCCTGCAACCCCAAAAAGATTCTTAAAATGACTTACAATAAAATCTTTAATAGTACCAGCATCCCTAGTCTCAACCCCTCCTATAAGAATATGAGAAATTAAGTTTTTATTTCTCCTAATCGAAGCTAACCTATGAAAATATCTTGTATTAGCATCTCCCTCTCTTAACCAGGTGACCCGAGACCGTTGTCTCCAATGAATTTCCTCCTGATGAAAAAAATCAGCAAGAGTTTTCTTAAAAGAGAAATAATTCTCCCATTCAGAGGCAGATAAATCTCTACTGTCTAACACATCCTCTATATCTTTAATACCAGCTAAAGCATCTCTCTTAAGAACCTTTGCATCATGTCTCAGGTTACCACTCCAACCCCTTAATTTTTTTCTAATTAAGGAAATTTTACAAGCCCAATCCTTTCCTAAGTTATAAGAGGCTGGAACAGAATGCCACCATCTGTTAATTAAATCCCCAAGTCCCTGTTGTTGAACCCAGTTCTTTTCAAAATGAAATCTATGCTGATTTCCAAACACAAAGTGACAATCTAAACAGATGGGAGAATGATCCGAATACATTCTAGGATAACTTTGAGAAGAAACATTTGGAAAAGTAGTTGTCCAGTCCTCTGAGACAAAAAAACGATCCAAACAAGCTAGTTGTCTAGATTGCCCCCCCTAGCCCAAGTAAAAAGCCTATCAGGACACTTAAAATCAGAAAGATTAAACAAATTGATCCAGTCATTAAAACAAGCTATATTTCTCAGATCAAAATGAATCCCCACTTTTTCAAAACGTCTCCTAATGACATTAAAATCTCCCCCAATCACCCAATTACGAGTGTACTTGTTACCCAGATCCAATAACTCAGACCAAAAATCAGCTTTAAGAGCTGCAACCACTGGGCCATAAACCGTAGTGCAAGCCCAAACTTTATTATCTATTTTATTCTCTAAGACTGCCGTCACAGAGAAACGCCCTAAATCCCAATTTAAAACCTTCAATTTATCCCCATTCACACCTAACAGAATCCCTCCAGCTCTCCCCACGGCTGGTAAATAATTCCAAATAAAGCCTTGTGCAATCCTCCTAAGAGTTCTACTTGAAAAATTAACAGTTTTGGTTTCTTGAATACCAATAACATCTATTTTTTCCCTACAAATGAAGTCTGACAGAAAAGCCTTTTTCTCTGCCATTCCCAACCCTCGAATATTCCAATTGCAAATTTTCATGAAGAAACCAAATTAGAACCCAAATCAACAATTAAAGCCTGTTTCCAGGACTTAATGACCTTCTCCAAAAAAAGAATAACCTGATTAATATCAGAATGTCTCACAGACTTTACAAAGTCTATTCTATCAGAATCCTCTACTCCTAAAGAAAAACCAATGTCTTCAAAAAAACTACTGATTTGCCTATCATTAAGCCTATTAAAAGGAAATAAATGAGTTGTGAGTAAAGGAACTTTACCAGCATGTTTTGCTGGAGGAGAGGCCTGAATTGGAGGTATGTCAAGAACCTTCAACTCTACAACCTCCTCAGAACTCTCCTTCTCAACAGACTGCTCTGGCCAAGACTCCCATTCTCCCTCTTCCTTATCCTCCACAGCCCCTTTCCCTTTTTGAAGAAGCAGCAGTTGAGCTTTCAGTCTATCATTTTCAGCCTGAACAGCCTCCAAATGAGCCTGAGAAACCTCAGCTTTCCCCCCAGCCACAGCCCCATCCTTCTGTCCAAAAGCACCACCCTTGCCACTGCCTGAGCCAGAGGAGTTTTGATTTCCTTTTATCCACACATTGCCTTTCCCTTTTCCACTCCCAGCCTGAGAAACCTCAGTTTTGCCTTTGCCAACCCCAACCGATTTGTTGATCCAGACATTAGCTTTCTTGTTGCTCCTCTTGGTAGCAACAGTCTTATTAACACCCAAGGAACTGCCACCAAAGACTTTTGGACCCTTTGCACGAGCAATATCAGTTCCTTGCTTAACAGGACTCTTGAAGACTTTCCCCGATCTAGTACTACCTGAATTACTCCCAGGATAGAAATGGATATTACCATCAGTAGAGACTTGAGCAGGGTTGACAGATGGAGATTTGAGCTTTCCAACTGCAACCGCTACCTCCTTAGGAGACCAAGAAAACCTAGGCAGAGACATCACTTCCTTAGCAAGAGGAGAAGGTTGTGGATTGTCTGTTTCCACCACGTAAGAAACATGGATCTGATAAGAAGATCCATCAACTTTATACATATTAAAGGTATGATCAGACGGGATCAGACCCCTATGCTTCACCAAAACACCTACTCGAGCAAAACGCAAATCAAGCCGAGAGGAGGTACCCTGATCAACTGAGTTAATAGTACCAAAAGGGAATAAAGATTGCAAAGAGCCAAACCAAGCATAAGGCACCCCAACCATACGAATCCAGATCTCTTGTAAAGGCGCTCGATACTCAAACTCAGGTATCCAATTGAGTACCGGATACCCGATGTGACCTATCTTCACAATCCCTTCCTTCTCCCGTTCTACCTTCCACTCCAAAGACCCCTCAATCAAGAAACGGTACTTCCCATAGTCCCTGACCGTAAACGGAGTCAGAGAAGGTTCAAAGTAGTGCTGAACCCCAGCCATAACCTCCGCCAGAGTAACTTCAGAGTTAGTCAACACTACGACCCCCCGATCTAACTCCGACGCCATCTTTTTGACAAGATCGTTCTCATAAAGAGAAGTAATCGGAGCCATTGAAGAAGAAAAAGAACTCCTCTTGTTGGAAAGAGAAGAAGAAGAAACCCTAGGGATAGAATAAGAAACCCTAGATCTAACAGAAGCAGAAGAGGAAAAGAAAAGTGAACAGGAGCGAATGAAATGCCCCGTGTGCTTGCAATAAAAACAAAGAGGTGGCTCTCTACAGTCGCGAGCCACGTGTCCTTTTCCTCCACAGCGATAACAGCAACCTTTCCTCTTCTGAAGAAAACTAAACAATCTCGACCGTTCATCCTTCGTAAGATGATGCGAGTTATCCTGTGCCGCAACGCAGCACATCGGACTTTTCTTGATCGGCAAATCAAGAAAATGTACATCACTGCCCTGTGGGTCCCTAATGGCAGCACTCGAAAAAGAGAGCTCCGGAGAAACGTGAACCGTAGGCCGAGATTTATCTTGAGCCCCAAAATTGACCCCACTGTCAGAGAAGGAAGACGATAGCACCGAGGCATTCAACAAAACTGCTGATTCGGTGCCTCGCTCTAGATCCTTGCTCAGCCCCACCTCATCAGAGAATAACTCCCTGACTGGTGGGCCAACCCTCGCTAGGCCAAGACTAGCTCTTTGACCCTCAGAAGAGATCCCCAAATCTCTCTGTAAGTGGGACCCCATCTCCGAAGAGAGAACACTAAAACTATTAACTAAGTTAGCCAACTTGGCCGGCGTTGCCGTAAACTTACGACCGCCTTTCTTGGCGACCCTCCCAGCCGGAAGCCAATCTTTCTCTTCAAGAAGCAAGAAATCACTCATCTTTTCGCAATTCGGGACCTTCCTACCTTTGTGTGTCTTTTTCAAAGCAAAATACAAACTGCTGAATTTTCAAAGCAAAATGTCAAGATTTAACTCTTAATTGATAGAAGTGTATTTTTTTTCATATCAAAATGAACATTATAAGTAAAGCGTTGTGTTTTGCAACTTTTTTTGAAATTTCAGTTCTTCATGTTGAGGCATGAATTACTTTCTTACTATGATGTCATTAATTCTAGAAAAGTTAGCTTAACATCAGTAAGAATAATGTTTTCAAATTTTTGGCAATATTAGTATTAACTACTATATTTACCATTAATATTAGTAATATAGATTAATAACATTAGCAATATTACATTCTTAATTTACCATTCCCGTTCTTTCCCATATACAATTGGGGTATTTGACAAGATTTGAGTTTATGGATTGGAATGGCCGCAGCTATAATATTTGAAACACACAATGTGTCATTAAAGAAAGAGGTTGTGGTGCTGCATAGAGGACAAAAGCCAGTGTGATATATCAAATATGTAAGGTGAATATATTTTCTTTTTAAATTTATGCTTTAGTTGCCATATTTTTAGATTAGGTATTTGTTATTGATTCCATACAATTTGCAATAAAAAAAAGAATATTCATCATGTGAGTCATTTATCATATGCTTCAGTTTATATATATTTTAAGAATTAAGAATTGAAATAGATTAAATAGATTATTTGAGTTTAACTATGGTATAGGTTTTAATAATTATTTGGGTTGTAGGGTGTTCTATATAATATAATTTAATTATTATTTTGAGTTTCTAATATAGTACAGTTATTAGTGAGTTATTATCATGTTTCTGAGAGACATTGAATTTAGACTCTTCAGTTCCATGTCATTATTTTTTTTAATATTTTTTCTTAACGAAGACATTAACGTTTCTGGATACTAAAGAGGACTGTTCATTTTTACAAAATTTAATACTTTGGAAGTCCAATAGTCATTTCATTTTCTATATATATGTTTGTGTCTACAGAAAGTTCAGTTATTCAACTTTTTAACATAACATTTAACATAACATTAAGTGAGTACACAATTCTTAGAGGTAAAGTTTCTCCTCTTATGATTTTTTATTATATATAGTAACATATATTTACATAGATGATCATCTGATCATTATCTTTACCTTTTCTTCAGCTATACACCTTCAAGCAATCATAAGCACTGTTCTACTAATCTTTTAACTTACTAATGGAGTCAAGACTGTTATTCATGCAAGAATCTTTAAGATCTGGCAAGCAATAGATACGAAGAACGGTAGTCTCTAGGAATTTAGGTCTGGAATGAATTGTTCAATCAAGCGACAATGTTTTGATTTCGTTACTGACCTTCAAATTACTCTTTTGCCCTTTAATTATTTTTCATGGGTTCAAGTTTTTTTTATGTATTGTATTCTTTGTTAGTATAACAATACAAAATTTCATTTATTTCTAAATTGTTTTTTGTCAGTATGAGAGCATTGGATGATGAAAAATTTAGGTCAGGAATAAATTGTTCGTTCAAGTGCTGTTGTTGAAGAGGCTTAAGCACAAGAATTATTATATCGGCAGATAAAAATTAGGTAAGGTATGACATTTATTTTCATCAGATCTTTATTGGTAAAATCAGGACAAAAGTAGCAGCTTAGGAAATGAGAACAATCACTTAAAAGAGTGTCAAAAGTCCCAATTTCAATTACGTGATTTTGAGAATGGGTTTAACATCAGTCTACCAAGCATTCTATTCTAACGTATAATTATTTGATATGTTTGCACCAAGAAGTTTGGATCAATAAAACTCTTGAAATTTAAAATTTGTTTAGAAATTAGAGAGTCTTAATTATAATTATTGGAATTACTGGCAAATATTTAAGTCCAGTATATCATTTATAATTTGTGGCACCTAGCTATACTACAATAGCTTCTGACTATATCAATTTTTTAAATAATTACGGATGTCAAGAGTTTATGATCCATGTTCCGAGAGATGTACTAAGACCTATTATATCCTGGCTAAAGTTCAAAGAGCTCTTCATGCAAATGTCGCTGGTATCAAAATGCTCAGTATAACAGTGATTTGTGCCTAAAAATGATAAAAGAACTTTTCGTTTCTCATTTGAGATGAATTATTCGATCGTTTCTTAAAACATGTTGATATTGATATATTTTAATTATATATTCACATTATTATTATTAACATATATAAACAAAATTATATATAACAAAATAAACTTTAAATTACATTAAAAAAATACTGGATCGAGCGAAGCTCGATGTCCAACCCTAGTTAATAATTAAATTTGTGTTGAGGTGTCGTGTTAATTCATGTTTGTGTTGCATGTCGAATCGTGTCATGTTGAATCGTGTCAAACTTTCTAATGTCCCAACACGATACGATAACACGATCGTGTCGTGTCAATTTTATATTCGTGTCATGTCGTGTCAACACGTACATCGTGTCAATACGATCGTATCGTATCATTTTGGAGAATATTAGTCCCACCTAAATATTTTTCCTAGATTACTGGCAGCCTCAAGAGTGGGCCCGACCCAACGGGATTTAGCTCATTATTATGGCCCAGTAAATGAGGATGGATAGCATTGTGGCTTTCTGTGCCGAGTTACTATTTTGTGACGCAACTGCTTACGGCTTATCCGCAGGGGCCGAACCGCTTTTGGTCTCAGCCTCTTACTTTATCTCTATCTCTCAATCTATAATGAATCTGATGAACTACATCCTACTTCCTGTTTGAAATGTGCAGGAATGAGGCAAGGCTTGTCGACAGTACAATAAATGCGCGCCACGGTTGTCTTCTTGTCATTTAATTCTCGCTAGCGACATTCATTTCTGGTTTTGACTAGTCCTTGCCCCTTGGTCTATTGTTGCTGCCGCATGATTTTCGCATGCCAATGCGCACAAGCTCATGTTGTCACGTGTCAGTCGATCACCATCTCCAAACGCACATTTCTTGGACCAGCTTTGTTTTAGCAATTAACGAATTTTTCACTTTTCGGAACACGATTTGTCTTGTGCTGTGTTGTGTTAAATACATAAAAAAGTGTTCTGATTTCATCTTTAGCCACCAGAGACATCTTCTAAGAGCGCCCCATACATGGCTTCTTTCACTCTAACGTCTCACTTGACATTTTTTCAATTAATACAGGATCGACCTTCTCTCGCCATACCAATTTGATCTACCATCTCCAAACACACATTTCTTCTAACCTGAACCACCATTTTGATCCTTTGAAAGTTAAGCTATCAAATTCCTGCTTTCAAAGTTCCTACCAATGCAGGTTACAAGTTTGCTCTCCTCAACATTTGATCCGAAGATCCATCCACAGACAGATCAAACATCTCCTAATTATTGACATTATTGCAACAGCAATAAGTACTAAGAAGTCCCATGATTTCTGCCGCATGGAACTTATATACAAAACCTAAAAAGTTTGGTACAAGTTTTATAAACTTATAAAACCTAAATAAAGAAAAAAAGGGATTGACAAAAATAAACAAAATGGAAGGGCCGAAAACAGGAACGTTCGGACTTCTAAGATCTTCATATATTGTCCTCCCTCAATTCCTACAAACAACAAAAGAGGAAAATAATTGCAAGAAACTACTCTAGGAAAAATGAGAGTCATAAAATGCTCCCTTTTTCCAGCTCTTTATCTCCATATCTGACACTAAATACTTGCTAAAGCCTCCCCCATACCTCCCCCTTCGCATGGCCACGCCACCAAAGGGTCGCCGGCTAAACCGCCGCAGCTCACAATTCAAGGCCTTCAATGATGGCTAGATCAAGCCTGGGAAACCTCCTGTAGGAGACCGCACATTGGGCCCCATTCCCAGCCCGAGAAAGTCCACAGTGGCGTGTTTTGGCACAAAAAGTGATGGTGGGCCCATCATCAAGTTTGGCAGGTCTGCATGGCTATTCTCATAATGCAACCCCAGACCAAGCCCAGATGGTAGCAGCGACACCGTCTCCGGTTCCAGGTGCTGGTCCCACGGGTTAAGCCCACTCTCTCTAATTCCTGGATGGTGGTGCTGTTCGCTTGGAGACGGGGATGATATATCCAGACCAAAGCCTCTGAGGTAGGACGAACCAGAGGTTGTCGCACCCATTTGTGCAGCCTTTTGTAGGAGCGCTGTGGCCGACATGTGTGGAGAAGGGGTTGATGGAGTGAATGACCGACTATCCACTAGAGATGGTTGCTGAAAGACTGAGGTTGGGTTGGCTGTTGAGAGGCAGAGGGAAGGTGGCTCCTGCACATGGCTAATAAGGTTGGGATAAGATGCAAGTTGTGGGGTGGGCCCGGTGGGCGTCGCAGAGGTAAACAAACTTGCAAAGAGGCTTGGTGTAGTAGAGGTGGTGATGCCACTGCTGCTGCCTGGTGTGCTTGTGGATTTACCAGCAGTGGCCGCTGTACTAGTGGAATTGGGCAGGGCTGGAAGGGCAGGTGGGGGTGAAGGTGGAGGTGCAGCCGGGACGGGGGTCGGAGCGGTTACAGGGGGATGCTGTAGTATAGTTTGCGGATTCTCCTCTGAAAATAAACATAAGATACTATACAATTAATATAATATTTATAACAGTATAAATAAGGAGTTGAAAAATGAAAGTGAGATGATTTGCTTTATTGGGGATCGAGGATTAAACTAATGGAGAATTAAGAAAAGTAAGACAGAAAAAGAAGTAATCATTTCTGGGATTAACAAATTCTCTCTTCCTCCTTCGAGGTTGCAGCGGGGTGGAAAGCTAGCTAGAGAAAGAAGGGAAAAGGATGGATTATAAAGAAACCCAAATTCATACTTTATCTCCTCAGAAATGTTCATACTTCTTCTCAGGCAAAGAGCAAAACCAATAGGTGGCTTGAGACGAGAATGCAAACTCTTTATAATTGAAATCAAGTCTAATTTTTTTATGGGTCGATTGGATGCAAAGAGAAAAGGCACAGATCCGACAAACCTTGGAGGAACTCACCCCACCCTCCACTTCCAGCTGTCTTTCTCCTTAAACAATCACAACTTAAGTCCAAAACTCAATCTAAACCAAAACCAAATAAGACAAACCAAGAGAACCAAGTATCCTACAAGACAATTGACATACCTTCTTCCTCAGGTGGCGCCACTTGTTGCAGAGGCATTGCCAATCCCACGTCTCCACAGGTCACTGGAGGCTGCGGCGCAGCCGTAACTAAACTTCTCTCTTCTCCCGGCGTTCGACTCAGTGGTGCCGCCACTACCACCTTGGCACTCTCCTCCGCCAGCGCATCACAAAAGGCTCTATGCGTGATGAAGCTATCCCTCCTACAAAACCAAGAACATCAGTCCGAAATAAAATTCAAACAAATCAAACCCAATTCAACACACATCAGAACAAAAATTAAACATAACCATACCTGGAGAACAAAGTGCCACAGTCACAGCGATACTCACGGGTGCCGCAGGTCTTGGTGTGGGCCTTCCAGTCAGACTGTACAGCATACCTCTTAGAGCACTTCTCGCACTTCCATTTCTTCTCGCCGTGCTTGCGGCAAAAGTGCTTCTTAATCCCGGTCAAGTCGCCAAGCGCCCGAGACGGATCATGGTGCACACAGGTTGGCTCCGGACAGACATAGACTCGCTTTCTCGGCTCCTTGCCGGTGCGCTGTCTCAGCTTCCATGGCAGATTGTGACCCCTCCTGTGCAGCTGCAGATTCTGGTCCCGCTGGAACCCCTTGTTGCATATCTCGCACACGAACCGGTTCGTCGCAAGGAGAGATTTCGGTGAGAGCGCTATCACTTCTGCATCCGGATCTAAAAGACCAATAAAAAGTAAGCAAAAGTTCATTTAAACATGTAATAATTGAAATAGTAGAGCTAAAAAAGTAATAATAATAAAAACAATTACCAGGCATGCCAGGGAGATTTCTCTTTTTCTTGAGAGGGGGCCCAGTAGGTGGAGGGACTGACAAAGAGGGCCCAGAGGAGGAGACGCTGGGCTCGGCTGAGCCGGAGTTGTTAGAGGCAGTCATGGCTGAAGAATTCTCAACTTCCATCATAGGCATGGCGCACGAGTCCAAAACTAAAAGCTCCCACAAACAGACTCAAGTTGCTTTCTTTCTTTCTTCCTTCCTTTCCAACTCCGAATAAAATATTGGAGGATAAAGCGATATGATTAAAAAAAAAGGCAAGAGCTACCAGTCTTAGATAATCCCTTTTCTCCCTTTTTCATACAAAGCTAGCTATCCTTGTCAACCACCAGTCAACTCGCCGGCGGTTGCAGTTCCGTACGTACGCTAGCTGTCTCCAAATCGCCGATCGAGAATTATATTCCAGTTAGCTACTTAGCTTAGCTTCACTCGCAAGCTAAATTGTGAATCTTTCTCTGTGTCTATTTCTTCTCTTCTCTCAGCTAACAAAAATAGAAACAGAAGCGGACAAGAGACCGATACGGACGCGGTGGAACGGTCGTCTTCTGCGGCTGCTGGAAGAAAAAAGTTTCCAAGGAGAGAGAACGAAACAAAACAAAACTAATTAAATAAATAGAGATCGCAACTCGCAAGCGGCGAGTAAGGATGAGAAGGGAAAAAGAGGCATCGCGGAGGCCGAGGAAGGCATACCTTATATGGTCGACGTGGAAGAATCAGAGGCGTACACGTGTCAAGGGGAGGAGGTGTATGGTCCGTTTGGACTCTTTGGAGCGCATAGGAATAGGAAATTAGGAATCTCTCTGTTGGAGTCAAGCTCCGTAGCGACCTTCTTCGCTTGTCGTTTTGCGCTGGGCTCTATGCTGCTTCTTTTCGGAAAGGAATTTTTTCATCCCCAAAAGGAAGAAAAGGGTGGAACTTCATTTTTCAATTTTCACTTTTGACAGCGAGTGGCACTAGTGTAATTTAATGTGGGATGTCTGATATTGACTGAACTGTGCAGAACAGAGGACAGCTGCGGGAACCGCAGGCTTTGTTGACGCGCTCCGACTAAGAGCTGAACGCTTAACCACTCTATTTAGTATTTAGTTGGTCAGTATTTATTTATAAATGGATATAACGAGGTTGGCATGTTACTTCACGCAAACTTGACACTTATTAATGATATTTTTCAGGTGCTCCAAATGTCACTTCGCTTTTGCTATTTTCTGATTAATTGTTCAATTAAATAATTACGTAGACGACGCGGATAATTTGATGTACGGAAATAAAGTTTTGTCATTTAGTTTTGTCGTCTATTGAACTAAATTATATATTTATGTAGCGATACGTTAAATACGTTGTAACTTGGAAGGAAAAGGAATATATATAATAAATAGGCTGCTTGCATTACATGTTATTCTTGATGGATGATATGATCGATTTCGTTAGCCATTTTAGTAGTAAAAAGCTTTGACGAGTTGAAATTATTTAACCTTTTTTTTCATGATCAGTAAACAAATTTTTATTAGCCAATTGTAGTATGTAATATTATAGTAAAACAAAGATCATACAAATTGATCGACACAATACCAGTGTAATTTTCATTAACTTGGGCTTGTATGGTTGCTACAACAAATTACATTGGCAGCAGTTATTTTGGTTATTATAGGGTTATAGCTTTCTGACAAGTTACAAGGCACTATTATTTATGAGAGAGACTTTATTATAAACACATGCCTAAAGCTGAAATCAAATGTTAGCGTATTTAGAAACGTACAAGTTTCTGCCACCATCGTAATAAATTTTGAAGTAATTGCGTGTAGACCAGCGGGTCGCATGATTGGTGTCATTAACATTAACTGCTCCGTAATTAATTGTCATAGCAAGGATACATGTGTCTCTGCAAAGTGGGCCATCTATTCAATTTCCCGATTGTTGGTACGTACGAGCGAAGACCCACATTATTAGCTATTCTTTAACACGAATCTTAGGCTCCGTTTGGATGTGTTGAGAATAAGGTAGGAAGAAGGGAAGAAATTTATTGGAAAGTGTGTAACTTTTGTGAAAAATTTGAATGGTTAGAAATAAATTTATTGATAAAAATAGTTATTCTTTATTTCTTATTACGAGAAGAAGCCATCCAAACGGAGCTTTAAAGATGATCTTTTAAGCTTTAAAGATGATCTTTTAAAAGAGATAAGTACTCATCGCAAAAGGGGTAGTGTTGAGGTGAAATGATAGAGACGGAGAGCACCGCAAAAAGGCAGATACGACCAAAAAAGCCGACAGCGTTTTCGTCCACCCTTCGCCATCATCACTCCCATTGACTATTGCTTTGGCTTTATCTGCTCCTTAAATTATAATTTCTCTCCTTCTTTTATTTAATTTGTTATTTGTTATTATTTCCTTTTCATCCACGGCTGCTCTCTGTTTTTAATTCGTTTTAGTTCACTTAACCGGTGCCGCTCTACGTCTGAAAGTTTATTAAATTACTTGGTGGGCCGTCAAATTGAACTAGGAAAGCATTTAATTGGATGGGATTAAAGAAAAATTGGGAAGGGTCTTAATCGCAGCAGTTGTGGGGTTTATTTATTTAATTTTTCTCTGACTCTGATTAGATCTTAAGGGTCTACCATCAGTGTTTCGTCATCAAAAGTTAGTAAAAACAACTTTCTGGGTTTATATTTTTTGGGCCTTGGCAAAAAGCATCATGTAGGAGATTTACGGTTTTAATACTGTCATTCTTTGCTTGGAAGAAATATCATGTTGAATCGTCAATTTTATAATCATTAACAAAATACATTAAGTCGAATATTTTAACAAAGTATTATTTGGTGTGAACATCACATAGAGCTCATGAATTTTGTCCATATGCCAAAAAGCATACATGGTATTAATTTATAAGTAAGGTATATAAAACAAAGTTCTGATGCAATTAACAGAAACTCATTTAATATTTTGCTTTCAACGTCAAATCTCATAGGGGAGGTGCTTCGAGCAACAGCATTTTTTCTTCGAGCAACGTCTTTTTTTTAACCAAATGTCTAAATTACCCTCGTTTCAATATCGGTTAATTCATGCCATCATCATTTAATAAATAACAAAAGTATTCCTGTCTTGGAGCCTCCGCCTTCACACCTTCTATCCAGTATCCAGACCCAACCGAGTTTTCCTTTTCTCGCCTTGTTTCTCAATCGTCACTCGTCAGTTCTCAACAGTCTCCCTGATTTCTCTTCTTCTTCTCAGTTCTAACAAAAATCGCTCGCCCTCTCCAATTTCCCTTGCTTCTTTCTCAAGCAGGGCTCTAAAAACACCGCTCCACCTCAACGCTCGACCCTCTTCCCTGCCTCCGCTAGGCCCCCGATACCGCCCGCCTCTGTCGCATCGTAAATCCACATGCTTGTTTGGTTCTGAACGGAAAATTGATAAGGCATATCCTCTTTTTGAATAAAAAGTTCTAACACCAGTAAGCAACTCGTCACGAGTTCCAAACTTCAAAGCTAGCAATTGATCTTCATTACTTATCTCCATCTGATAAAAGTTTCCAATAAAAAATATAATCAATTTGTATGAATTTTATAATAGTTACAAACTTACGATTATTAACCTTTGTTTATTATACTATGTTTATACATACAATTGTTATCTTCATCAATTTTGCACTCCATGAAAGGCTAATATCAGTAATTATATTTTTAACTTTTCTTTGTTTATACTGACAATTGGTTATGATGAAAAATTGTGTTCAATTTTTTTTTTAATTTTCAGGACTCTACAACATGCAAAGGAAAGAGGTGCAAAATATAAATAACGGGAGAAAATAGTTTAATATAAGAATATTGTTACCAGGAATTCTTTGTCGCTGGAAGATTTGCGATTATTTGCACAAGTGATTTGTAAATATAATTTTGTAAGAATAGGGTAGTAAGAAATCTCAAGGAGGGAGAGAATAGTTTTTTAGCGGAAAACCTAGAGAAGAGAAGAGGCACGATTAAGGAAATAAGAAATAAGGAAATAAACTAAATGTACGGTGAAAGAATAAATCAGATAATAGATCTTAATTGATACTAAGGGTAATTTAGACATTTAGAAAAAAATTATGTTGCTCGAAGAAAAAATCCTGTTGCCCAAAGCAGCTCCCCATAGTTGATGTTAAACTGTTTCGAAGGTCGGAAATATTTTACGGAATGAATATATTATTTGAGAGTACGTACATAAACACAAAAATGCCCTGCGCTTACTCTCCACTCTGTACAAAATTTTTATTTCAGAGGTTTGGGTTTCTAACTGAAGACGTGCTTTGGATGCACTTGGAGTCGGTAGAAACCGTCGTCCAAATATAGAATTGCTAAATCGGGTGATTTTACTAAATCTGGCAGTTCTAGGTCTGCGGGCCGCTGGGACTTTCAGCGGGTCGCAGGAAAATGTCAGCACTGCGTCCTGTCAGTATTTTGGGCATATCTCCTTCATCCGAACTCCGTTTGAGGTTATTCAAGATCCGTTGGAAAGCTTAGAACGAGCTCTTCAACTTTATGGACTCATCCATGTCATTTATTGTCCAAAATCTGTCATAAAATTAGAAACTATGATAGTAACTCATTCTTGAGACAAAAACTCTAATTAAACTAACCTAAACTCATTTAAACTATGTAAGCTATGTAAACCCAAGGCAATTGGTTTAGTTTGGAGACAAAATAGTACCTGAATATGCATATAAAATCCACTCATCAACATGATAAAAAAAATTTCTTTTTCCTTTATAAAGTACATTTTGAAAATAAAAATGCCAAAGCTACAAGATTATATACAGTTACAAAATATAAAGAATCACTGGAGCTCACAAATTTCACTCTTTACTAATGTATGTTTTCTCTCTCATACTAGAAATCAAAGGAAATAAGAATGAACAAACTAAACTATCCTTGAACGCAGGGAGAAGATGGGTTTTAAAGCCCAAGACCAATTGTAACCTTCTGTTGCGACCGAAAAAATAAAAAATAATATTAAAATATTGACGACTTTAGAAAATAATCCATAACTAATCGGAATTATATAAATGGTATTGCTCTGCGGTTTTTTTTTTTAAAAATAAATTAATGATCGTTTTTATTATTTTAATTAATCTTAAATAAATATTAATGTATTTGATTGATGAAAATGATAATATATATTTGTTTAGCATATTTTTAACAAAGATAATATATATTATTTATGACTATGATTATTTTTATTTAAATGAATAATCTTCTATAATCCAAAAGTATAATCTATATAATATTAATATTTTAATATTATTTTAAAATATAATCTTTATAATATAATCTATATAATATTTAATATTTAAGTATATTAAAATTTTCATATATAAATTTTATGTATATGCTATATATATATATTTTTTAAAAATTTTTAAAAAAATATAAAACTTGGTTTGAATGAAAATTTCAACATGGAGATTATATTGGACGGTTTGGATCGATAATTTTGTACTAGATTAAAGAGTTTTGATCGCAACTCACCGACCATTTTGGTGAGTTGCAACTCACCATAGCAAAACTCTATCTCTCCTCTCATCTCATCTCATGTACCTCATATTTTATATGCATCTCATCTCCTCTCCTCTCCTCTCATATATATCTCTCATCTCCTCTATATTTCTCGCTTTACTATGCTTAATTTTTTTTTTCAATTTTTAAAAATCACTCCTACATCTCTACTCCATTTTTTTATTTAATAACTATTTTTGCGTTGATTAAATAGTTTTAATATTATTTTTTTAATTTGAAAACTTTCAAAGTGGATTTCGGAGGTTCAAATATCGTTTTTTGGCCCCAGAAATGGTTGTTACAAGGTAAACCCCTATAATCCTTGTAGATATTGTCGCAAGTTTTTCGGATTGTGTTTATTTACCCTAAACTAATGTTTCTATCAAAAGTTATGCCTGTTTGAAGTTATAATGCTTATTTTCTCAATCTGGTAGTTGAAAATTATTAGGTAACTATCTCACTTTATTAGTAAGCTATCTTGCCAAAAGAATTAAAAAAATAAATGGAACTCATTTTACATGCCTATTTGTCAATATATCCAAATGACAAATATAACATCTCTTTAAAAGTCTCTTTCTACAAGGTATTTTACATGTACTACCTGAGAATATCATTATGTATCCTGGACTTGTTTGTAGGAACCTTATGTTGTTGCATTATCAACACTGAACCAGAATCCATGAAATCATCTGAAGCCAACAAATCCCCAATAGGCCCTAGCTCCGGGCACTCTTCCCAGTCTCTAATGCCCGCCATCATGGGCGTCGAGAGATGCGGACCCCCTTTTCCAACGATGAAGAGTGAGTACATTCCGGCCATTGAGCTCAAGGCAGTGACTGTCTCGGGTCCACTGTTCACCTGCCGCTCTGCATATGTCACAATTCCTGACGCTACATACCTGAAAATGTAAAGTGACAATTAAACTTCCCGTGATTTATGCTATAGTAATGCCCGAAAGAGTGAATTTTCTTAGATCACTAATTGTCTAATTTTATCTCATTGGTACATAATCCGAGTTTTATGCTAAGTTAGACTGTAAATTAACTCAAAGCCTTCTATGAGATCAATTTATCACATAAGCTATGCCAATTATGGTACCTAGAGGCAAACTATAAAGATGGTTAATAGTAGATTGATCCATATTTGCAATTCATGCCGATTTTTAAGTTACAGAGTTGAGATTTAAAATTTTGTTACATAAATTTTCTTATTTTTCACAACTTTAGATATCCAATTAAAAACACACGCAACAATTGTACCTATGTTGATTTACGTCCAGTAGTTCTTTCCGAAATTGATTTAGAAAATGACACTAATTGTACCTATGTTGGTATGCAGTGAGGAACTGCTCATCTCTCTCAAGTTGCATATCATGCTCAGTAATCAGTGCGAACTCACTCGTGCATCTCGACGACCAGTTCCTACTGAGGGTATCTTCTGTATTTGGCAGGAATCGCACCAATGTTGCATTAACTGACTTGTGTGGGGCAACCCGAGCCAACAATGAGGCAGCCTCTCTGTCATCTGGGCCTCCAAAAAAGATTGCCACTATCTGGTGTACGGGCCCAGAAGAGGTTACTGTTGCTGGTGTCTCAAGATCTGTATTGGCTGTGCTTGTTCGGGCACTGCGGAGGCTTGCAGTTGTGCTGTACATGCCAATAGACATGCCGCTACCCACCGGACGGTCAACTAAGATTCCAATAGTGCAAGGTGCATGCTGTAAGACCTTGAGATTCAGTTGTCGCTTTTCATCTTTTCGGCAAACCATCCTACGATCGTACCTGGTAATGAAGAACAAAATTTATCCTTCAAATTTATTTTATTTTATGATGATAAATTCATGTATTATTGAGAATGTTACATGGAAAGATTACCTTTGTTCCTTGTGGAAGGGAAGAAGTACAAGGCAAGCGCGAACCTCCTCGGCACCCATATAAATATCTTCATTCATGCTCTTATAAGAGGATAGTGTTGTCAGCTGTTTTATAAAGAGGCCTGAGTCCTGAGAGAATGAATCAGCCGCAAGACTAACTTGTCTAACATCATCACCGTCATTTTCCCAACTGGAGTTGTTCAAACTTTTCTGGTTGGTCATCAAGTCAACTGCATACTTTTGAGTCAACTCTAGGAGGTGTAGGAGGTAGACTGCTATGAGGGACCAGCCATTGCCAGCACACAGAGTACATAGGGTAAGCATTGCTGGGACTTCACGCTGTCCATGCACACAAGCTAGAACACAGAGCTGGTTGTCTGGTCCAAGATGCTCAAGTGACTGTGGGTTGTACCGGTATGCTCTTCTTTCCCATGCCACAATTAAGCGTGCTACTGGGCAAGCAATGAATGTGTTGATGATTATGGTAAACATCAGGACAACTGCAGTGTCAAATCCCCAAAGCTGCAAAGTTTATTATAACAATCTTTCTCTAGTTATCATGGCTTGCATACTACCTCTTCTGCTTGATTGTTTTATTTCCTTCTCTAACATTGTATGAATTAATTTTAAAAAGAAAACCAAAACTTTTGTCGATTGCTTAACAAAGACTTCTAATATTGTATGGAAGTGCTTACAAATCTTAAACCTAATTTTGCTCATATTGGCTAAATTAAAAACTCGATTCTGTTTTGTTGTCTTGTCATGTGTTCAACGCATTCGTTAAATGGAATTCTTTTCAATCAAGCAAATGATTATTTAAAACTGACCTTATAACGTAGACCAACACTAAGGAACATTATATCCATGTATCCTTTAGCATTCAAGAGGATCCCAAGTACCACACTTTCCCTGAGACGCGTCTTGAAAATAAACCTGGTGACTGCAACTGTGCCAATAACCTTTCCTGCCATACTAAGAAATGATACCAAGAATGCAATGCCAATCATCTTACGGGCAGCCTTTCCAACTAGAACATTAAGGTTATAATTTACAAAAACTCCAGAGAAATACAATGGTAGAATTATGGAGTGTACCGAGAACATCAGCTTATCCAAAATCGTCCTTGCTGTAGGACCTTTTCTCGGGAAAGCCAGCCCGAGAAGAAAACTCATGGTCTTGTTATCATACCCAACAAATTCCATGAAAAAAATGATTCCTCCCATAACTATCAATACACATCCTACCTCAACATTGCTTATGTACCTATTGTCCCAGACAAGCAATATGTTAGTGATAAAAAACTTGGACTTTGTTAGACATGACACTAGGTTAATAGCCTTCTACTAGTCAAACAGACACATGCATGGCTTTATAGTTGACGTTCTGCTATTTTGTTTTTATTTCAAAATCAATATTATAATACATACTTGAATCAGATTAAAAGTTCCAGGGAGTGTTAGATTATACCTCTTTTGACAGTTCCGTGCATTTAGAATCTTAACCAACCATTTCATTAAAAGCATTGCCAAACTGACAAGAATGACCCACACAAGCAGATCAAGCATCTTGCCTGGAATCCCGTTTGATAAAACAGCTGAATATGATCTCCTAAGCTGCAGGGAGTACAAGAAAAATGCTACAACTGCAGTCAAGTCATTTACTACTGCAGAGCTGATGGCAAGCTTTCCTATCTTGGATGAAACTAATTTCAGGTCTGTAGCAATGCAAACAAGCACAGGAGAGGCACTGTTGGATAGAAAGAGGCCGATTGTAAGAATGAATAGGAGCCTACTTGCACCATCACGGGAGAGGAGAGGATAAAGTAAGGGGGACGCGGCGAGGGAGAGAGCCATGCATGCAGAGATGCTTGCAAGGGCTATCGAGCAAGCTCGACTGATATTTTGTCGGAGGTACACGACATCCACCTCTAGGCCGATGATGAACATGAAGACGACACGTGCCTGCAACACCACGTCGCTGAAATAGTCTACTATATTTCCTGAACTCTCAGAAAATTTAGGATTTAGTAAAACTGTCCTTCCAACCATGATCCCAGCCTGTGAATGGATGCACATAAATGATAAGCCTTAGGGAAAATAATTTGACCACCTTTTATTTTTCTAAAGGAATAAAAGTTGGTACTTACGAGAATTTGGGAGATGATGCTAGGTTGTCCAAGGCGTTGGAGGAAGAAATGCAGGATATTGGAGACCACCAATATCAAGATTATCTCTATAGTTAGGAAATCAAAGGCCTTTACCATCGATTCATGAGTGGATATACACTGTGCCATTGGTAAGTTTTGCTTCTATCGTTCGTGGTTTTTCTTTTTTAATTTAATCCTGAGGTGATCGAAGAGAGCTCAGTTCCAATTCTTCTTATGTAAGTAAGGTTGTGGCTCGTGAGGAGCAGGTTAAATCCTTCATAGGTTGAAGGAGAGTTTAATTTAAATGTAGTCATATTTCTAAGGTTTTCCAAGAGAAGAAATTTGACAGAAATTTCTCTTTTTTTAGAGTTTATTTGTTCGGATAAGGCAACAAGCCATTGAGCTTTGGGATTCATCAGTTTCACAAGTTTGAAACTGATGGACATAATTGAGTTTTGAATAACAGAGTTTAATTAGAAGGAGGCGCTATTTTGAAGTAATGTTTTGTTAATATTTGAATCATGGAGTAAAAAAATTGTTACCTAACCATGGTGCCTTTCTTGTCTTGTCCATTGTTTGGAATTTGTTAATTTTTAACTAAAGAGAGCTTTGTTGGGACCAAGTTTCTGTTTTAATTTATTTTTCGAGAAATGTGGAACAGTGGATTTAAACATACTAAATTACCAACAAATACGCCACAAAAGTCTTATTATATTGTTGATGTTCGCTTCTTCAATCTTCAGTACTAGCTTTCCGCGTAAAAATAGCAGCCCTGTTTCTATCCTTTGTAATTGGATTTAGTTTTTTTTAGCTAAGTTTAGTGTTTTTTCCCATTAAAATTGCTTCCTCGTGTTAATTCATTTGGAAAAAAATGAAAAGAAAAAGATTGCATGGCTGACATTAAAAAGACACAAGTTCTGTTCGTCTAACCCGTTTAGTCAATTGTGGTCCCGTACGATAGTATGTGACGGAATATTTGCTCCCATCAAATTGGAAAATACTACAAATCTAATTAACCGGCTGAAAAATATGATTATCAAATTAGCCACTTGTTAAGACCGACTTGTCTACCTATAATTTTAATTACTTGGTACAATATGTTAGGTTTAAGATCTAAATTTGCTGATGATGATAACGGTAAACATCAATCACAAACAGAGCTCTTATAGAGAAAAGTAGAGCTTGATTTTAACTTAACAAAACCATATCGAGCAATTCCTTTTAAATAGTCTCAGTTAGAAAAAAAAAAGGAATTTATAAGGTACTTGCATATATTAAATAGTCTCATTTAGAACAAATTATACTTTTGTTCTTATCTTTTTAGGTTCATAGTATACATATTTTTGAAAATATATTTAGTTCTCTCCAACATCTCACTCGTGTATATTTTTAAAAAATTTCTAGAAAAAAGTTTATATTATAAGTTTAATTTTGTTTTTCCATTGTATATAAAGATCGACCGGAATATTAGAAACCCTAATCGAGTAAAATAAAGATGCACAAAAAAGACCTAATTTTGTACATGTGATGACATCAAGCTTTTAAAAAACTCCGTTTTTTCCATTTTATCGCCGTTTTATCAAGATTTTTGTTCACACCGCACAACCGTTTTATCCGTTATATCACCGTTTTTTCCGTTTTATCACCGTTTTATCACCGATAAACGCTAAATCACCACTCAACCGCTAAACCGCACAAATCGCATTTTAAAACCTTGGATGACATGCATGCAATTTCTTTTTCTTATTTTACCTAGGGTTGTCAATAGATACGGTACGGTTGAAAATATTTTCATATTCGCATCCGTTAAAGTTTTCTTTATCCGTACCCGTTAAAAATGACTTTACCGCACCCTACCCTTATACCTGTCAATAATTATCGATAACGGTAGAATAACGATACATAATGAGTTATAATAATAATAATAATATTAATTTAATAAAAATATGTAATGTGCTAAATAAGTAATATCAAATAAATATATGAAGAAAGTACAATATTTTGATAATACTTTTAGATACAAAAAATCATGAAATTTATTCTCATATCAATGGAATTAAAATGGTCTATATAACTAATTATAAATTATAATATAATAAAGTGCAAAATAATTTTTTCATCAATATAAATAGGTTTGAAATAGCTAATAACATGATTATATATCTGTTTGGTTTAGATCGGAGGAATATAACACAAATTCCTGTTGCTATCATTTCTCATCGATGAGGAAATTAATAAATTTAGGTTTAGATCGTAATAGTTTATTTACACATATAATTTTCATTTGATTCTAGTTGATTAAAATTTATTTATCAAAATTTCATTAGATTTAATGACATAAAACTTTCGATAAAATGAAATTAAATCCATCTATTCCGATCAAAGAATTTCAACAACATGAAATTCCAAAAAAAAAAAGAAAAAGAAAAAAGAAATTGATTACTACCATCTTTATTTCTACCATCGCTACCATAGCTCGAAACGCTCCCTTTTCCTAACCCAGGGAAGCGAAGCGCTTCCCTCTCCCCAGCGAAGCGCTCCCCTTTCCTCACCCGGGTACGCTCCCTCTCTCTTCTACGCACTCTTCCGTCTCTATCCCTTCCTTCTGTGCATCTCTCTCCCTTCCCCCTCCTTTCCTTTTGTTTGTCAGACTTTGTTCACTTTGTTTATTGCATATGTTCAATTTGTTATTTTAAGTGTTCATTTTGTTTTGCTATGCATCAGACTTTTGTGTTTATTTTATACGTCTCACTTTGTTGGTGTAGATGTTCACTTTATTCATTCATATGTTCAATTTGTTACTTTTATGTATTCAATTTGTTTTGCTGTGCGTCTCATTTTGTTGGTGTAGATGTTACTTTGTTCATTCATATGTTCAATTTGTTACTTTTATGTGTTCAATTTGTTTTGCTGTACGTCAGACTTCTGTGTTTATTTTATATGTCTCATTTTGTTGGTGTATATGTTTACTTTGTTCATTCTTATGTTCAATTTGTTACTTTTATGTGTTCAATTTGTTTTGTTGTCTCACTATTTGATGGGAAAGGAATCATTGATGAAGAAGACAGAGGGAATAAGACAGAGAAGAGAAGGGAATGTATGGAGGTAGAAGGAGAGTGAAGATGGACGGAGGGGAGTGTGACAGAGGAGGGAAGAGAGGAGGCGGAGAAGATGAACGTGCTAGGGAAGTAGAGAGGAGAGGAGAAAAAGAGAGTACGCGTGAGAGGAGAGAGAGGAAGGAGAGCGCACGTGAGAGGAGAGAGCAGAAATTCAATTTTTAGTTCAGCGATGATATTTTGAACGATGATGGTTATAATTTCTGAAAGAAAAAAAATCCAATCGGCTTACTTGCAACCCAGTGGCAGTAAGATCTCTCCGGGCCGTTCGGCCGTTCCTCAAAAAAAAAAAAAAAAACAAAACAAAACAAAAAAAAAAACAAAATAAAATACAATCCATTTCACTGAAAGCCCACCTCATTTGGACTTTAGTCTCTATCCCTGAGTTATATACTTATATTAGTCCACACAAAATTTAGTTTTACAGGCCTAAATTAAAACCCACCTCTGAAACTGAAACTAGGTCACGTAAATCATTAATCATCTGAGACAAAACCCCTCCGACAAGAAGAAACAAACCTCGACCATCGGAGAAGAAAGCACCGAGAGATACCAAGAGGCGAAACAATGGAGAGCGCATTGGCGAGCGCTGCTGGGATAGGCGACCAGAGACAGAAGATCGAGCAGTACAAGCACATCCTTGCCTCCCTTCTCTCTTCCTCTCCTCCCGATGTCTCTCAAGCCAAGCGATTTATCGACCACAGTACTACTTTCCTTCCCTCCCCCCCCTTGCCGTTCCTTCGTTATATAATAACTTTTTTTTTTATCTATTTTTGAGATGTTTGTTGTGATATGCTAGTGGTTTCCGACGAGGTGCCTTTGGTGGTTTCGAGGCAGCTGCTCCAGACTTTCGCACAGGAGTTAGGGAAACTTGATCCCGAGGCAGAGAAGGAGATTGCGCAGTATGCTCTTACACAGATCCAGCCGCGTGTTGTCTCCTTCGAAGAACAGGTTTGCCTTTCTCCTTCTTTTGTTTTGTTATTGTTTGTCCAGGGGTTTTACCATGTGGTTGATAATTGAGGACCAATTGTGAATTTACCAGGTACTCATTATTAGGGAGAAGTTAGCGGAGCTTTATGAGTCTGAACAGCAGTGGTCTCAGGCGGCAAGAATGCTAAGCGGGATTGATTTGGACTCCGGAATTAGGTACATCAGCAAATGACATGTTGTTTTATTATATTCCCTTTCTTTTCAATTAAGGTTCAAATTTTTATTAAATGACTTTTTTTCTCTCAGGATGCTAGATGATGCATACAAGCTGTCTAAGTGTGTCCATATTGCACGCCTTTATCTTGAGGTAAGTACTGGTTTTTGGATTTGATCTTGCATGTCAATTGAAAAGAGGCAAGTGGTTTACTTGTGTTTGTTAATTGTTATTTGTCAGGATGATGATGCCGTAAGTGCTGAGGCTTTTATCAACAAAGCTTCTTTCCTTGTCACAACAAGTCAGCATGAGGTCCTCAATCTACAGTACAAGGTAAAGTGATACCGATACTGTCCTGTAATAACTATAAATCATGTATCCAATATATTCTGATGTCTCACTTGTTATTTCCCTTTACAGGTTTGTTATGCAAGAATACTGGATTTAAAGAGGAAATTCCTAGAAGCTGCACTTCGGTATTACGATATCTCCCAGATTGAGAAGCGTCAATATGGAGATGAGTAAGTACATGCTATAAGAGGTGTAAAGCAAATTAGCATAAGATAGTGATGTTTCATGATGCAATGTATGTGGTTTTGTCAGGGAGATAGATGAAGATGCATTGGAGCAAGCTCTGAGTGCAGCAGTCACCTGCACTATATTGGCCGGTGCAGGGCCCCAGCGCTCTCGTGTACTAGCAACCCTTTACAAGGTATTCATTAATCATGTCTTTATGCTAGTATATTGCAATAGCTACTTTGGTGTTTGATGTGCTTATTTTGTTCTTTCTTCTTTTTCAGGATGAGAGATGCTCTAAGTTGAAGATATACCCTATTTTACAGAAGGTAGTTACCCTTGCTGCCATTTATAGTCTTGTAAGATGTCTTAATGGCAATGATTTTATTAAGTGCCAATATATTTAAAATAATATATGTTGCAAAATATAGGATTTTAGCTTATATATTAAATGTGCTTCTAAGATCTTCCTGTATACGAGTTTGGTTACGAACCTGAATTTCTTTATTCTCAGCACAATTATTAAAAATTGTTAAGTTTGTTCAGTAGTCAGTACCTGTATGGCAACCCTTAATCTCCCTTGATCCTCAGCTAAATAATCCTTCTGAATGTTGGTTCCTTAGCATGGATTAAGATCACCTCCTTGATCCTCCTTTTGCTTCATTTCACAAGCCTTATCAAGATCCTTAAGGCACCTCTTCCAGTGGATTAAACCGCTTCTTAGCCACTCCTTAAAGCCTTTGTCCCTTAATCCACTGTACCGAGCATAGATATCTTAACAGGGATTGAAAAGGGAATTTTGTAAGTGCATCTGTCTAGTCTTTGGACCCTACATAATTTGATGCATTGTAAGAAATGATGTTTAAAGTACTTTCTAAAAAGTGCCCTTGAAATATTTTGTTAGTAATGCCTCTATGCTTTCATTGTAACGAGCTTTGTCAATGTTCAGGTGTATCTTGAGAGGATATTGAGAAAACCAGAGATAGATGCATTTGCTGAAGAGCTGAAACCACATCAGGTTTGTGACGATTCATATGTGGTCATTTCCTGTCTTTTTCATGTTATGACATTCTTTTCTGTCAGAGTTTTATCAATTATTATCCTTTCTCGACAGAAAGCTCTGTTACCTGATAATTTTACTGTGCTGGACCGAGCAATGATTGAGCACAACCTCCTCAGTGCTAGCAAGCTGTATACTAACATAAGGTTTGCTAATGAAATTATGATAATTAGTTGCACCAGTTTGTTTATGCCTACTTATGGGTTTCCTTGGCTAATATTTGCTCACAGTTTTGAAGAGCTAGGAGCTTTACTAGGCATTCCTCCTCAAAAGGTACTTAAATATTGAGTTCCTTGCATATTGTAAGGAGTCATTTCATTTTATTGCATCTTGAAAGCACCATTATGATATAATAATAGTGAGAACAAATACATACATAAGGTGTCATTGATAATTTGATTTGTCTAGTAGAACTTGACAACAATTTTTTTTTTTGGGTTGTGCTAGGCTGAGAAGATAGCTTCTAGGATGATTTATGAGGATAGAATGAGAGGTTCTATTGATCAGGTACACTCCATTTCGTTCACGGCTTCAGTTTTTAACAGAAAGCTCAATTGACTATGACAATGCAACTTTGTTAAACTGTTAAGGTTTCATACTGGCACGAGGTCAAATGTGCTTGGTCTAGTTCAAATTTTAGCTCTGTTTTATCGATTGTGTGCTTACTGTGTGATATGTCAGGTCGAAGCGGTAATACATTTTGAGGATGACACTGAAGAATTGCAACAGTGGGATCAGCAGGTCCGTTAATGTTAATACCTTAAAAGTTCAAATTTATTATCTAAGCTGGTGTCCCAAAATATCAACCACTTTATTATGGTTAAATTAAAATTTGGATCAGTATGATGCTTTAATGGGATATATCCACTACTTTAGTTCAAGTCTTCATTTGGATTAGTAAAAGAGCAAAAGATGAGCACAATACACAATATGCAACTTAGGCTGACCAAAATTGAGTTATACGACTTAATTGCTAGTGAAAGAGAAGTGTGTAGAGACTATCTCCAATGATATCATCATCAATACCATTGAACCAAACCACTCCATGATAATGTTTAATGAATTATTTTTTAACTTGATAAACTAAATAATAACTATTGTTAAGGTAAATCATCCTGTTTTGATTGACCTGAGTCTTGCCCTATCTGAACCGGCTGATTTAGTTTGGTTCAATGGCATTAGAGATGGTATTAGTAAAAGGATTGGTGTATCAGTGTGGACTCAGATCTGATTTATAATTTTTCCACTTGCATTTACATTGTCCTTGATAAACTGCAGATTGCTGGTCTATGCCAGGCTCTTAATGATATCCTTGATTGCATGACAAGCAAGGGCGTGTCCATTCCTGTGTGAATTAATTAATCTGGTATCTTCTAGGGATTAGTTTTAAATTTCATGATACCGACGTTGATGGTCATTGTATCCACTCCTTACCTGGTGCATCCCTTAAAACTGTGATTTTGTATAATATCATGAAATATTATATCATCAGTAAATTTAGCTCACGGGTTATATTTCGCATTGCTTATCTGCTCTGTCGAGGAAGCAAAACAATTAACTCACATAACTGATGCGCTATGTATTTAGTTATTTAGCTGGAAACGTCTGAAGGGTGTGTTAATCGTCACGCTCCTGATAATGTGCTATCAGGCCCGCTTGCAAATTTAAACACCCTTATCGCAACTTCAATCCCATGTATCGGGCTCAAAACATACGTAGTTTTATTATTTTAGATTAGACATGATTCATATTTAACCATACTAAACAGATTTTTACTTGCACATGATTCATATTTTTAACACAGATAACTCATATCTCCACTCAGCTGACAGGCATTTGTTCATATTTATCATTCCCTAATAAAAGGGACTTCTCCAAGGCAAAAGCACGTTCCAAACTAGTAGTAGTCTATAATTACAAACCATAGTGACAAGTGTTTTATTTTCTGGCTAAGCCGGCCTTATTAACAATAGTTCGTATTCAACCAGGAGATAATTATTTCCAAACCCTCAGCTTCTTTCTAACCCATTCCTCCCCTTCTTCCTCCTCTCTCCTCCTTGCTTCCTCTTCTTCCTCTCTTCTCCTGGCCTCTTTTTCTTCCTCTCTTCTTCTTGTTTCCTCTTCCACCTCTTCTCTTCTAGCCTGTTCTTCCTTCCTCCTCCTGGCCTTTTCCTTTTTTCTTCTTCTTGCTTCCTCTTCTCTCCTAGCCTGTTCTTCCTCCCTCCTCCTGGCCTCTTCTTCTTCTTCTTCTTCTTCTCTTCTTCTTGCTTCTTCCTCTTGCTCTTTTCTCTGAGCTCGCTCTTCCTCCTTTCTCCTGGCCTCTTCTTCTTCTCTTCTTCTTGCTTCTTCCTCTTGCTCCTCTCTCCTAGCTCGCTCTTCCTCCTCTCGCTTCCTAGCTTCTTCCTCCTCTCTCCTCCTCTCCTCCTCCCTTTGTCTCTCCTCTTCCTCCCTCCTAGCTTCTTCCTCTTTTCTCCTCCTTTCCTCCTCCCTTCGTCTCTCCTCTTCCTCCCTTCTCTTTTCTTCTCTTCTCCTTTCTTCTTCAGCCCTTTGGCGTTCCTCCTCCTCAGCCTTTGCCACCAAATCCTCTGCGCAGGATGTGCAACCCAGTATTATAGCATCACGCTGTGAAGATAGCAATTCTTCAACAACTGAAGAGTTTGGTGCATTAAAAGCTTCTTTTAAAATTTTGCTATCAATCTCCTTCAGCACGGATCTCCCGCCAGCCAAGAACTGGGGGTAGTTGTCTTTAGCATTAGTGCTGAACCCCATGAATACAAATGAGCCATTGTTGAAGGATATTTGAGTCATTGGATGGTACTTTGGCACAACAAATACGTCTCCTTCCTTGGCCTCATACAAAGAGTTCTGGCATTCGTCATCCCTCCCGAACCGGCCTGCAGGATTTGTCGGGCATATTATTTGTACCAAGCCTTGGCCATGCGTAACAATAGCAATCTCAGTCGCCTTTGGGTTCCAGTGGGGCCCCATCATTGAACCCTGGTTAGAAAAGCAAGAAAAAAAATTCAGTACTATGGATGTTAACAGGGTTAATTGCTCTATCTGCTAATGCTAATTGATTTTCTTTCCCTCTGTAAATTAGGAACAGCTCAAGCATGTATTTGTTGTTTACTGTTTTTCTCCCTGATTGACTCTACAAGAGCACAAAACAAAAGTTAACCAACATTGAATCAATACAAGTACAGAAATTTAGATAATACATCAAAGTTTTTGGAGAGTATATTTCAAAGGTCAAATATGAAAATAATGTGACAAACAAAAAGACTAAAAATATGACACTAACCGTTGTAAGATTGACCATGAAAGCACCGATATCAACAGTTTCCAAGGCTTGGAGTTCCTTATGTGTTATAGCTGTGCTCCAACCATAGCAATTCTTCACATCTGGCTTACCAGAGTAAAAATTGAATGTTCTACTCTTTGATTTTTTCTTCTTATTCAACTCTCCTGTTTGGTCTCGAACTCCAACCACAGATTCAATGATCCCTTCCTTCCAACTAGCGTTATCTGTCCCTTCCTCTTTGTCTGATTCATTCCTCTGCACATATGGTACAATTGGAGGAGTTCTCTTCGCCCATTTGATGCTTTGCACTAGCTCTTTGGATACCTATTTTTTGAGGCAGGGGAAGCAAACATCAATTAGAAGAGTGGAATGCATAGAATAACGACGTCTAATTTTGATGTTTCAGCTACTAGCTAGCGTCATAGCGTGCTATTCTGGGACGAATAAGATCGATAGAATTAAGAATATTGGGTGTATAGAATTCTAGTTGATTTCTCTCTATACTCGTATTTGCAGGTCTGGTTCAGTCTAGTATAGGGGTGTAGATGAGCTGAGCCTGAGCGAGCTGAGGCTAATTCGAACTCAATCTCATCTCAAGTCGAGCTGGCTTAGCTCAATACACAAGACAATTCCGAGTTTTTTTAGCAGCTCAAACTCAACTCATTAGAACTCGAGTTGGCTCATGGCTTGAAAACTAGCTCGTTATTAAATATCAAACTTTGAGACTTCATAATGGGTTAAACTAAAAAACAAACAACATAAATATTAAACAATGTTTAAAATACACATCAAAGGCACACGAAGAGATCAGGAGGAAGATACTGCTATTTTTCCTAAAAATGAAAAGAACTTAAGGTTATAGAATAGTGATTAAAAACTGGACTGGGTTACAGACTAAACAAACGAATTGGGCTAGGTCTCACGAGTTGGACTGAGCGAGCTAAAGGCAACTCGAACTCAGCTCATGGGCCTTCCGAGCCGGTGTAGCTCGAGTTATTCCAGCTCGAGCTGAAATAACTTGAGTTGCTCTCGAGTATTATCCGATTCGAGTTCGAGCTAGCTCACGAGGGCCGAGTTTTTTGCTCAGTCCTAGTCTAGTACTCCTGCCTGGTAAGTAATGCATCGATACAAAGGGCATTTACTTACTTTGAAGCCTGTCTGAAGAATTCTTTCATCGAAGCCCCGGACAAGGTCACTTATGTTTGAATAAGCTCCAAAAAATTGCTCCTGCTTAATTGTTGTATTATGTTAATAGAATAATACCCACAATAAGAATAACAGAACCATTTTTAGAGTGGATAACATAAAATTACACTTTCAAAGCAAGTTACTCTGTTTCATATAGATCAGAACAAGAAACACATACTGATTAACTTCATATATTCATATTCCAGGAGAGTTCATTATAGCACAGTAAAATCTTCATAAATTAGTATATATGAAGTTCATATGACAGGTGAGTAGTGACACACATTATCAGGTCTTAATGTGAAAGAGAGTTCCGCACAAATAGCAATTTTAGATACTAATTTTCAAGTTGGTAGAGGATATGATTGCATGATTTTATAGAGTATGGTTACCAAGTATGTGATCATGCTTTTATACTTTCTTTTTTTTATTTAATTAGACACAAAATGCCTACCATACTTGTTTTTTTTTTTAAATTCAGATGAATTTTCTATTCAAGTTGTGAAAGAATGTGATCAGTTTAACTCAACATAACAACAAAACAATGCAGTCTCCTCAACACCAATTAATCCAATATGAAAAATCCTTACTCGAGGATCCGCAACATTAGTATTAAAGATGGCATAGATCCTAAATTTCACTCTCGATGGAGCAGGGTAGCTTCTTATATAGAATGTTGTGCCTTGTTCAAGCCTGTAAATATCGCCTTGCTCTACATCAATCGACTTGGATCCGTCACTGCTTTCCTCTTTATGTTTTTTCTTATTTTCGCCGTCACTGTTTTCTCCGTCTATGTAATTTATTCTTGCTCTACCTGCAACACAACATGATTACTGATCAATGACACATTGTTGTTGGCATATTAACTAGCATCCTTAATTACAATTGCTGTTTGGAACACCAGTTTAAACCTTTCTTTAAAGTACCTATTAGTTTGAAAATTGAGTAAATCAGAGCAACATAATTATTGCAACTTGACCAATGTAATTATCCTTTAGCTATTACTCATTATTTCTATACAATAAAAATAAGCTTTCATTCTATCTACCGCCATTGTGATTTGTAAGGCATGTACCCTTCAATATTCATTATTGTCCTACGTTTTTTCTGTTTAGAAAAACGTACCCTTCAATATTCATTATTGTCCTAAGTTTTCCTAATCATGCATGCATTAATTTTGGGCTAATTTAATGCCATTTTGGCTCTTCTAGACTTTTGACAAAACTTTTATCTAATATACTGCTCGAGTAGCTAGAGCACTCAATGACACACAAACAAATTTAATGAGAAAAATGATTATATATTTTCCCTCGAATTCATAATGTAAGAAGAAAGCAAAGTAGCAAACACACCTGAATGTACATAAAACACCATATCAGCATGAAGAAGCACAGGGAGAAACAGTGAGTCGGGCTCCATGGTAATGAACTGGAGATGATAATTGACACCACCAACCCAATCTCTGATATCAACGGCTGAGATCGAACCCGATTCACTGACAGACACCACTCTCCTCTCCTCTTTCCTCACCAACCCCTTATGATGACCAAGTACGCTCCATAGACAGAGAAATACCCCAACAAGCGCAAGCACAACCTTCTCTTTCGCCATTTTTCTCGACTCTATCAAGTATCAAGTCTGAGGTGGCGTCTCTCAGGAACTAATCACTTAAAAAGGGAATGGAAAGGATAGAGAGAAAGGAAGAGAGAAGTGATGAAGCACGTGCATGGCTGCCACGTTTCATGGAGGAATGGAGAGTAGCTCACTCGAGGCACCACGTCTTTGGATGAGAGCAGGGATAATCCATGGGCCATGGCGGTGTTTGATTTCAATTTTGGTTTTTGTTAGACCATTAATTGCATGCATGCTAATGCTATGTAAGTATGTATTGATCGTTCATTCGTTTTTGTACGAAAGCATCAATTATGGGCTATTTTAGCAATTCTAATGGTCCAAAGGGCCTATATTTCTAAAGCCCAACCCAAAATTCTGACTTGACGTCAGCGCAGGATTTAGAGAGATCTCTGCCTTTCCCCGCCACAGAAACTAACTACTAATCAGTTGTCTTGTCACTTACCTCGCTCTCTCTTTCTAACCCCAGCCAAAATCTTATTCCTCTCTTCCTCTCCACAATCCCCTCTCCTCCCTGGCCCCACTCCTACAACCTTCTCACTCTCCCTCTCTTCCAGTTTTCCAAATCTACTTCGATTTTACATCTCAAATAACAGAAAGGAGGAGGAGGAGGAGGAGGAGGAGGGTTGAAAAATGGAAGAGAGGCTCCCTTTCAAAGACCCATTCGGCACAGTGCAGCAACGGAAATCCGATGTAGATTTCCAGGATGTGTTCGGGGGCCCACCGAGGCGGAACTCTTCAATCCACGAGCGGGGCAGGGTTCGTGCTGACTCATTTGATTACTTATCCACTCAAAGGCATGATTTGGTTCCTCCAAGGAGGCACTGGTCGGGGCCGGGAGAGAAACCGGCCTTTGGTGAGGTCGGCGTCGGTCGCACTAGTTCTAGTCGGAGAAGGAATTTTGGGGATGAATTCTTCAATGATATTTTTCCTGGGAGTGATTCTGCTGGTTCAACACCGAAGAGAGCTGGTAAGGATGTGTTTAGCTCGACTCCCGGATCACCATTTCACAGCCCGAATGACCAGAGTCAGAATAAATATGAGCCGGCTTCTAGCTGTGGCTCATCTCTCCCGGCTCAAGTCAGGTTGGAACATGTTGATTTACTTTTGGAAATTGAGCTATATTTATAATAGTAAATATTTTCTCAATCCTTTAGTTGGTTGTTACTTCGTTTTTGAACAAGTCAAATTTCTTATTTCAAAGAGTGCAATTTAGAGTACAAATTTTTAGCCCTTATTCTAGAGTTGTGGGTGCATATACTGGTACGGAAAGCGCACAGATACAAGACAATGATAATGGTTTTGGTTTTTTTTTTTGTTTATGTAAAGTTATTTGGGCATGCGGACTTTCAAAACCTGATTTGGGTTTTAACTCAGTGCTAAGTCAGCTAAAAAGTAAGCAAGAAACTAAAAAGGCTTAAGTAAAAGCAAAAAATTAGGCAAAAACATAAAATTTAGTTTGGATCAGGCAGTATGCATCCATGCTGGCCAGAAACTTTTCTGGTAAACATAAAAGTCTTAAAAAGAAAATGAATTGTTAAAACAAAAATTTCCAAGAAAAAACTGTGACATGTTTTTCAATACGTTTCACCTCACTTATGTTGATGTCTATTCAACTCTGGATATTTCAGCCACTCTTTGAAGTTCTCCAAAAGTCAGCACCGAAGTGATGATGCATTGTCTGAATCATACAGTTTCCCAACCTCACCAAGTGCATCCGTCTCAAGTTCAACTGCAAACCTCAGAAGCGATATCCATTCTCTGTACCACCAGAATTCTTCTTCTCGCCTCGGTTCAAATGCCACCAAGAACAGTTCTAAGAAGACTACAGGTTCTGCAAGTTTGGATAGTTACATTAATAGCAGTAACTTCCACTTTTCCTTCTACAGATGGGCAGGCAAAGGGGTCTCCCTTAAATTTCATAATATGCCAAAAGCAGATGATGGTGAGAGTCTTAGTGCAATTACGGTGCTGCCTGAGGTTGTCATACAGGGAGTAGATCTCTTAACTGACAATGACGATGACAGAATGTCAACTGCCACTGGAGCATCAAAAGGTCCAATTGATATGGAGAGGATGGATGATGCGAGTTTGGTTAAGAATGAGGAGCTTGAGAAGGACTCACTTCACAGTGATATAACTGTAGAATCAGGTATCTCGACAGCTTCCAAAGATCCAGTAAATTTTCTTATGCTCTGTGAAATTTCGAAATGTCAAAGGACTTCCAATAATATCAAAATTTGCTCTTTTACTGTGATCTCTGAAGCGTTACCAAGACTAGCTGTCCTATCATTAATAAGAGTTTAAAGTTGTTTCAGTAATTGAAGAAAGTAGGGTAAAGGGTACAAATTATTTCTCTTCTGTGCTTGCCGGTTCAATATTACTGGTTGATTGTTTTATTCTCCTAAATTACATGTAGCGCATAGCACTCAAAGAGAAGAACTTCAAAGCACAGCTGAATCCACATCTCATGTAAAGAACCTCCACGAACTTATGATGGATGATGTTGGCAAATCAGGTAGGTTTTTTGCACACCTCACTTAATCACTTCACTTATTTGTGTTAACAAGGGAACTCTTTGATATTATTGTGTATCTAACTTAATCACCTCTTCATAGGTCTTGAATCTGTGCATTCAGAAAATGAACATAAAACTAAGCAACAATCTGATACAGTATCAGAAGAGAAAATGCGTGGTAAAAAAGTGAAGGAAAAAGTAAGAGATTTCATTAAAAGATTCAACTCTGAGGGCTCACCAAAACGTGATCAGAAGATGAGAAAGAAAGACAAGAATAAAATTGGAGAAAATCGTCAAGGTCCTCTCAGCCCGTCTGTTTCTGAGTCAAGCAGAGAAGAAAAATCTCATGAGTTGAAATTTGAAGAAGCATTTGTCTTTGCATATTCCCAGTTATCTCAAGTATGTTTGTTTCTTGAAAATTTTATAGTACTCGAGAGCAACTTTCATATGTTAGCAGTAATAGTAAGAATTTCAAATCAGGTTTTGATACTGTTGCAGTTTTGTTCAGTACTAGCAGCAGTATAGCACTAATACTTGCAGTCCTCCTACTGCTAGTCTGAAAAGAATCTTTTACCTGCTATTCCACATCAAATTTTCAATTTTTCTTTCCCTTTCTCTGTGTAAGTTGCATAATTAATGTTAAATTGAGGCCTCTTTAGGTTTAATAGAGCATAGGTTAAACTTACATGAAAAACTATGGTTGATTGAAGTATGCTAATGGATTGAAGTGTTATTGCTTTAGACCAATCAAGTACAACAGAAGGTGCAGGAGAATGCCTTTGAATCTAGTTCGGAACCTCAGAGAAGTGGTGATTCTCCTTTGGAAAGGAATCAAACATTTCAACCAACTTCAGGTTTGCAATTTCAATTGTAACTTATGCTTAATGTAGCATATTTCTGCCTTTATAATATTTTTTTTTCTTTTTTTGCTAGGGCTTTCATTTTTTGTCCTTATAATTAAAATTAAGGACAGTAATTTAAGCAGCAACTTGTCTGCCTTACGTTAATAACATGCTTTATAATACTATCTTCTACATTTTTCTAATTTTCTTTTATAACAGTAGGACAGACACATGAAGCACAAAACGAATCAAATCTTGAAGATTTTGAAGAATGTTTGGTATGTTCAAGTTTTTTTATTCAGAATTTGGATAATCCATGGTTCAATTCCTTATTTCATAGCTAGGCGTTGGCTACTTCAAGATTTAAATTAGTTTGATTTTCTTGGATACAGGTTGAGCATTCCATTGAAGAGCCATCTGAAGCTTTGAATGTTAGCATAGACCAAGATCAGACTAAAGTAACTGTCTTTACTTAACTCATAAGTTTGCAAAAAAAAAAAAAAATCGAAATAACCATCTCTTATATCTTTGTCCAAAATCTATGTCAGATATCTGAATCTAAAATACGGGAATGGTCAAAAGGAAAAGAAGGAAATATCAGATCCCTACTTTCGACTCTACAATCTGTGAGCATTAGTTTAATTATTGTTGTTCTTGTGTTTTGAAATGGCATAATTAAACTTTATAGTTTTGCAGTTTATTAATTTTGATCTTTCTATTTTTCTTTTTGGCAGGTTCTTTGGCCTGGGAGTGGGTGGAAACCGGTCCCACTTGTCAGTATTATAGAAGCACCAGCAGTCAAAAGAGCATACCAGAAGGCACTCCTTTGTCTGCATCCTGATAAGCTGCAGCAGAGAGGTGCAGCCCCACATGAGAAGTACATTGCCGAAAGGGTTTTTGAGATTCTGCAGGTACATGAGGGTTTCTTGGCCACTTTTCAAGTTTTAACCTATGTCAGGCCTTAGCAATAACGAATATATTGGTAATATTCTTACGGACCCCTGTAGCATTGGCCTGACCGGCATTGGCACAAACACTTACAAGTTTTAGATGTTTTCTTAGTTGTCTGTGGGTTGGTGGAAAAATAATTGACTAAAGACCACGTAAGTTGTGCATCTTTGGAATTTCTATAATCAAATGTCCTTTCTTTTCTTTTCTCGCAGGAGGCATGGAATCAATTTACTCTTTGATATCATGAGGTTTTTAATTATGTGCGCGTAGAAAATAAAGATCTCGGCTCCTATCCCTTTTTATTTTGTGATACAAGTCTCATTCCACACACATGTATACGTGGCATGAAGTTGTATAAAATGGAAACATAAGAAGAAAAGAAAAACATTAAGTTGATGCTGGTAAGAAAGCTTTGAGAGCGATAAAGCTGAATGAAATCCCCTGGTAATGGAAGTTCATAGTGTAGTAAAACATGATTTGGACATCTGCTACCTTAGTGTTACTGCTTCGAAATGTCGTGCAAACTTTGCATTCCCACTTTAAAGACATTCCCTTCAAGATTTTGATCGTTATTTTTCAAAGATATGCTATGGATTGGTGGCTTCGTTGGGGGTTACTCACTGATCACTTCGGCTCCGTTTGAATGGGTGCAAGAATAAGGGAATAACTTCTTTCTACTTTCAAATTTATTATAAACAATTCAAATTCTTTATAAATTTACATACTTTCCAATACTTCTTCCCTTATTTCTTTTATTCCCACACCATCCAAACGGAGCCTTCATGATGCTACCAGGCATGCACTTCCATGCTGTTGAATTCCTACTAGGCATGCACTTCCATGGGGTTATCGCATAACCCATACCATAATTATCTGGCTCAAGCAATTGCCACTGTACCGTGGTGATGGTCCAATCGACCTACATATTCCTTGCATTACTGAGTTAGCTTAATATATGATATATTGATATATCCTTTCTATGGGTCTGCGGCCTACAATGCTACAGTGCATTTGGCACCTGCTCATTTGTTGATGAAAGCATAAAAATTAATCGTTGCTTAGTTACATGAGGAGCTTGAATTTTTCAATTATTTTGGGCCAACTTTCTAAAATAAATTGAATAAGCTAGTATTCGTTAATAAGATAATCTAAGTGAACGTTATGCCAAAATAATCTGCTTATTTTAGGGTAATTTTTCAATAAGTACAATAGTGCAAAACCATAATATGAATATCGATTCAGATAAAAAATCATTATGGAATAGCCAGATGAGCATCTTGGAGGATTCTAGTAAAGAGCTCGAAAGTTCAGAATAGCGGTAATATGTCAAATGTGATTTTACCAACAACTATAAAGAATTATTTAACCCTACGGGCGTTCAAATTAAAAAAAAAATAAAAAACTATTTTAATTTATGATGTATTATAAAAAAAAACATCGGAAGCAACATGCAGGTCATGAAGAGTATAAAGGATGCTTCACAGAAGGTTGTTCTGTATCAAAGCCATGTAGCCGGAACTGCATTTACAAGGCTGCTCTCCCCAATTAAATGGAAGGGCGGAGGGTCCATCGATAAATTTTTTTAAAATTAATTAAAAATTTTAAAAAATATATTTTATATAATATATTGTTATTTTTATAATTTAGTTGTGTATCAAAACTTTAATGTATACACAAACTTCGTGTAATACAAATATACATGCCATTTTACTATTCATAAAAATTGGAAAACCATTTAAATACTTGGAAAATTGCAGTGTAAATCACGTGGTAATGTAATTTTTTATTTAATATTATATTTGACAATTGTCAAAATTATTAAATAAACTAACTGTATCCGTATTTAATAAAAAAAATTACTATGACACCATTAAAGATATTAAAAAAAAAAGGTCAGAAGCAAGATTTTCACCTAATATTTATAGCTAGCAACTAAGAAGGCGAAAAGAGAAACTAAATTTGCGTTCTACCAACTAAGCAATGTGAGTTACTTTTATATTAATCATTTTTCCTATAAATATAAAAATCCAGAACCATCAACATTAGCAATTTTGGGGGGGGGGGGAGCGCATTAAATAGTTTAGCACTGGCCGAGAGTTTCAGACCACGGATTAATCTAGTTAACTTGACTAATTAGATCCGACCGTTACCCCATTCTACATCTACGACTATACGAGCCTTACATAACGTCAATACGTCATCATCAATTCGGTTTATGTGTCCTAAATTTTTTTTTTTTTTTTGAAAAAAGCTAATCTCAAAGGATTAGCCAGCATGCTTTACTGATGCCCAAAAAGAGTAACAAAGCCAGTGTAAATCACCAGAGGTGATTTTAAACCAAGTAAAGAAAGAAAAAGACGAAAAGAAAAAAAAACAAAAGAGGAAAAAACAAAATAGTTCAAAAGTTCCTAATACAACAGTTAACCTAGCAGCACATGCTTAATTCCCCAATAAGTCTTCATCCTCCAACTCAGTGTCAACCCCTGTACCAGTCCTTGTACCATCTGTACCGCCAGTTTGTATAGCTTTCTGACTTGCTTGGTTAGCTCTAGGTGTCCCAGTGCCTGTCACATTGTTGGTGTTGCTTGCACCCGAGATATTCCTCCTGATGTGGTGCTCCAAACCAGAGGTGGTACCTGTCCATAGATTCAGCAGATGTAGTGCTGCCAGAATGAGTGAATTTGTATTTTGGCCTTTACAGTCTGTGAAGGTTCTCTTATTTCTCTCATTCCAGATTGTCCAGAACCAAGCAGCACACAAAGTTCTTAATAACTTTTTCTGCACAGTGTTAAAATCATCTATAGATCTATTTAAAGAAGTTATATTAGTTAAATCTAAATTATTCCCTAAAGGACAGCCCTGAGTAACTAAGTTCCAAAAAGGTTTAACATGTTGGCAGTGGATAAAGAGATGATCCACTGACTCAGCTTGATCACAGAAATTACATTTGACTGCTCCTTGCCAGCCTTTTAGGGAAAGATTGTCCCTGGTTAAGATCTTATTCCTAACAGTTAACCAGCTAAACAAAATGATTTTTAGAGGTATTTTAAGAGCCCAAATGGAGTCTTTCAAGTTAATTTGAATCCCCCCATTGTTTAGAAAAGTATACATAGATTTGACAGTGTAAGAACCAGATTTATCCCAGTTCTAGCTAACGCTGTCAGGCTCATTATTAAGCTCTAGCTCTGCTAAGATACTTATTGCATTATGCTTTTCTTCTCTAAGAGGAATAGGGGCCCCTCTCAGGAGTCTAAAATTGGGGCTTCCATTATTCCAAATTTGTGCAATTGAGAAATGATCTTTTTTGGTTTTGGCAAACAATAAAGGAAATTTGTCTTTCATTAAAACATTATCATACCATCTGTCATGCCAAAAGGAGATCATTTTGCCATTACCTATTATGTTACTACAACCTATCTTAACTAAATTTTTAAAATGCTAGCCCAGAAAGGAGAAAGAGCAGAAGAGTTATGGTGTTTATATTTACTTCTTATAATATCTAGCCATAGACCTTTGCTCTCTTTATGCATGAACTTTCATGCCCATTTTCCCATTAGGGCTGAGTTCATTTGACCAATGTCAAGTATACCCCAGAGAGTTACCTTTTCTATCCTCTCCTAGAGAGTTACCTCCCCAAAGAAAGGTTCTCCTAATTCTATTAATGGCCACAATTACCCATTTTGGTGCCTTATACATTGCTAACTGATATAAAGGTATTGCTGAAAGTGTGGAGTTAATGAGTACTAATCTCCCTCCCATAGACAACATCTTACCTTTCCAAGTTGGTAATCTAAACCTGATTTTTTCAATCATACTTTCCCAGTCATTCTTATTTGGAGCTGATGTCCCTAAAAGAGGCGGCTTAACCAAGGTATAGCGGAAGCAAAAGAGGTTTTGGACCGGTTTGGTATGAACTATCCTAACACAATTCAATTGGTACCCAATAAGCAAGCACACAAGCAATTCAAGTATAGCAAGATGATAAAGAGAGAGAGAGAGAGAGAGAGAGAGAGAAATTGAACATGCAATGTGATTACGGAGTTCCGACCCGCTAGGAAGTGCTAGCCTTAGTCGTACGTCTCCGGGAGTTTCGCTACCACCAAAGGGCGCGCTCCGTTCAATTCCACAACGAACGGGACTACAACTTCGAACCGAATCACCTCGTTACAATCACTCTCAAGGCGGATCAGCCTAACTCGAATGGCACAACGGCCTCAAAGGAGAAGAGCTCTCAACCTATTCCAACCTACACCTAGCGACAATGTCGGGGCGGTGGTGTTTGAGGCTACCAAAACTCTCAAGATGGTCTAGTTATGAAAAGCTCAAGTGGGAGAGTATCCCTGTGCTCAAAGGCTCAATTCTGGTCTAATTTTGCAAAGCCAAGCTCTCTATGGAGAGAGAACAAGGGGTGGATATATATAGGGCTCGAAATGAGCAGTTCCCCAGCAAAAACAGGCCACAGCGTTGTACAACGCTGAATAGCGTTATACAACGCTGGAATATGACCGTTGTAAATTCTAACGGCTCTTTAATATAGCCGTTGGTCTGTCAGAGCGTTGTGCAACGCTATTTGCCGTCGCACAACGAAGGAGTGTATAACCAAAGAAAAGCTCCGACAATTCCGTTGGAAATTGTCAGAGCGTTGCTTGCCACTGAATGGCGTTACACAACGTTAAAGGGAGGCAAAAGGAACAACTCTGACAGATTCAACAGAGCGTCGTACAACTCTATATACCGTCACACAACGCTAACGTTACCCAACGCTGAAAGACGTTGGCTAACTTTACCCGCAACTTTGCATGTAAAAACAACTGTTTACATGGGACAGCGCTGTCTGAACATCGATGCAGCGCTGTCTGAACAGCACAGCTAACTTGGGATTTTCGTGGCGTTGTGCAACGCTATATGGCGTTGCACGATGGTACTCAGGAAATTTTCCAAGTTTTTAACTGTAGCGTTGTACAACACTACTGAGCGTTGTACAACGTTGTGACTCAGCGTTGCCTAACTCTATATAGCGTTGTGCAACGTTGATTCACAAAAGTATGAATTTAGCTGTTCTAGCGTTGTGTGCCACTATCTAGCGTTGTACGACGCTAGGTCACAGAAAACAGGATTTTGCTGGTTTATTGAGTTTTTCGCTATCTAGACCATTTCAAAGATAAACAAGGACTAAAGTATACCTTCTATCCTAGTCTAAACTAGCCTACAAGCTCTCCAAAGACTTGATCTTGATCTTGCCTAAAGTTTTTATCTAAGTCTTCATAATTTGCATCTTCTTCCTATAAAACTCAAAGAAGATTGTTAAATGCCAAATGATATTGTTTTGTAATCGACAAACCTAGAGACGTTTAGTACAACAATCTCCCCCTTTTGACGATTTGCAAAACAATATCATTAGTAAAGCGATTAAAATTTGGCATTTCACAAGCTTTACTACAATTCTCCCCCTTTTTGTAAATCGACAAAAAGTGAAAATTGTACCAAGCTCCCCCTAAATTTATGGCTCCCCCTTAATTTTGGAGAAAAGAAATTGGAGAACCAATTTAGAGCACTACACAAAGTAGTGTGACCAAATTTACCCTCTCAAACAAAAATAAGATAGAAATAAAGAGGCTCCCCCTAAATATTTGGCTTATAAGACCGGGGGTTAACTTGGTATTTAGGCCACATTGGTTACCATACCACTAGTTGTACCACTAGAGGTACAAGCTTTTGGAACCCACTTACTTTTGGACTCACCATTTGGTTTCCTAAGTTTGCATTCCAACGAGATATGACCATTTTGACAACAATAGTTGCAATATGCATTGGTTGGCTTAGGCATGGTAGAACCCTTGACAAAATGAGAATAGTAATGGGCTCTAAGGTATTCGGCCTTCTTCTTAGGATCATTGGATGAGACATTAAAATCCTTTTTGCGATCCTTTTGGAAATGTTGGGAAACATTCTTTTTATGCTCATTGGATTGAGCTTTGTGGTTTTGAGAAGAGTGTTGCTCTTTAAATTCATAAAACCATCCATCGGGTCCTCTAAAATAAATTTTATTGGACGCCTTTGGAACAAAAACCTTCTTTTCTTGATTTTGCAAATTCTTTTCGTTTTGCACTCTAGTGTTTCTAGATTTCCTTTGGTACATATGTGCATGACCGTGAGAATTTCTAGGTTTTTGAAATCGTGTGTTTTGTGCAACTTGTTTCCCATTTTTGTGTGACAAGTTCTTTTTCTTGGTTTGATATGGCTTTTGGTAACCAAGACCGGACTTGTCATGAGGCTTTTGACCTTTGAAAAGGTTTTTTAAATCCGTTTTAGGAACTTGAGCTAAAACCGGTTTTTCAAGTTGTTTTTCAAGCTCCTTAATTTTAGCCTCATACTCACCCATCTTAGAAGTAAGCTCATCTACCTTGGTTTTTAAGGTTTCTATGGTATCGGCTTTCCTAACCAAGGCATCATGGGTAGCATCAAGAATAGAGTTCAACCTGTCACAATCAACACATTTGGTTGAACAAGTTGGTTCATCATCACTCTCACTATCACTACTCCTAAGAGATTCATTGAGAGGAAGATATACCTTAGGAGAGCATGACTTTGGTGAACTTGGTGGAGATGGAGGTGGTGTTGCCTTACGCGCTTGAAGTAGCGGATGAACAAATCTTGTCCCTTGATTGAACTCATTGAGGATGTCATTCACGAAGTCATCTTCCACATCATCCGTCGAGAATACCACATCTTCCACATTTTCCACCAAAGCATACACCTCATGAGAATCCGAATCGGATGAGCTTGTTTCGGATTCAACATCCCACAAGGCATGCATGGCTTGAGCCTTCTTCTTTTCCTTCTTGTGCTTAGGCTTTGGCTTGTCGGTTTGCACTTGAGGGAAAAGCTTGTGACACTTGTGCATTGAATGCCCCTCTTTATTGCACACAAAACACAACTCCCGTTCATCATTGGCTAATCTCTCATTGTTGAACTTCTTCTCATGCTTGATCAACCCACGAAACATCTTCTCAATCAACACCTCTTGCTTTGCCTCATCAAGCTCGTAGAGGTTCAATGGTGTTTGATGTGGGTATCGACGATGAGAGGATCGAAATGATGATGTAGAGGCGGGATTGCTTGTGGAGGTCATGGCTAAGGTTCTTGGAGGATACTCTAGTTTGGCGAGTTGCTTGAGCTTCTCCTCAACACATCGAAGCTCGGTATACATTTGCTCCGGTGTGTACTCATGGTCCATCCGGATAATGGTCTCAAGCGACGTGATGTGAGCATCCCATTCGTGCCGTCCACTCATAGCCCGCATCATCTTCTGTACAATCTTGCCATTTGTTAGGGGCTCACCTCCTTCGGTGAATTCATTTTGGAGTTGTACAAGACGAGTGTACATATCCTCAATGGATTCACCATTCTTTATGTGGAAATTCTCAAATTGAGAGTACAACTCATACAATTTAGAGTGCCTAATTTGAGAATTTCCCTCATAACGGGTGAGGAGAGCCATCCACATATCGTGTGCTAGATCAAAACGACTAAGGGTCACACCAATTGATTCATGGACCGAGGCTAATATGGCATTAACCGCACAATCATTGTCCCTTTGGTTATCACAGGACTTCTTGGTCAAATCGGTAGAATTTGGTTTAAGTTCGGGGGTATATCGATTTTCTACCACATGCCAATATCCCAAGATATTGAGGTAGTTCACCATGCATCTCTTCCAAAAAGAGAAATTTTTACAATTTTGGCCTAATTTATCCGGTCTCTCTACAAACCGAGCCGCCATGATCGAAAAACGAGATTAAGAAAATCTTAATCGAGGTTCCCGCTCTGATACCACTTTGTTGTCCCTAAGGGGGGCGGCTTAACCAAGGTATAGCGGAAGCAAAAGAGGTTTTGGACCGGTTTGGTATGAACTATCCTAACACAATTCAATTGGTACCCAATAAGCAAGCACACAAGCAATTCAAGTATAGCAAGATGATAGAGAGAGAGAGAGAGAGAGAGAAATTGAACACGCAATGTGATTACGGAGTTCCGACCCGCTAGGAAGTGCTAGCCTTAGTCGTACGTCTCCGGGAGTTTCGCTACCACCAAAGGGCGCGCTCCGTTCAATTCCACAACGAACAGGACTACAACTTCGAACCGAATCACCTCGTTACAATCACTCTCAAGGCGGATCAGCCTAACTCGAATGGCACAACGGCCTCAAAGGAGAAGAGCTCTCAACCTATTCCAACCTACACCTAGCGACAATGTCGGGGCGGTGGTGTTTGAGGCTACCAAAACTCTCAAGATGGTCTAGCTATGAAAAGCTCAAGTGGGAGAGTATCCCTGTGCTCAAAGGCTCAATTCTGGTCTAATTTTGCAAAGCCAAGCTCTCTATGGAGAGAGAACAAGGGGTGGATATATATAGGGCTCGAAATGAGCAGTTCCCAGAAAAAACAGGCCACAGCGTTGTACAACGCTGAATAGCGTTATGCAACGCTGGAATATGACCGTTGTAAATTCTAACGGCTCTTTAATATAGCCGTTGGTCTGTCAGAGCGTTGTGCAACGTTATTTGCCGTCGCACAACGAAGGAGTGTATAACCAAAGAAAAGCTCCGACAATTCCGTTGGAAATTGTCAGAGCGTTGCTTGCCACTGAATGGCGTTACACAACGTTAAAGGGAGGCAAAAGGAACAACTCTGACAGATTCAACAGAGCGTCGTACAACTCTATATACCGTCACACAACGCTAACGTTACCCAACGCTGAAAGACGTTGGCTAACTTTACCCGCAACTTTGCATGTAAAAACAACTGTTTACATGGGACAGTGCTGTCTGAACATCGATGCAGCGCTGTCTGAACAGCACAGCTAACTTGGGATTTTCGTGGCATTGTGCAACGCTATATGGCGTTGCACGATGGTACTCAGGAAATTTTCCAAATTTTTAACTGTAGCGTTGTACAACACTACTGAGCGTTGTACAACGTTGTGACTCAGCGTTGCCTAACTCTATATAGCGTTGTGCAACGTTGATTCACAAAAGTATGAATTTAGCTGTTCTAGCGCTGTGTGCCACTATCTAGCGTTGTACGACGCTAGGTCACAGAAAATAGGATTTTGCTGGTTTATTGAGCTTTTCGCTATCTAGACCATTTCAAAGATAAACAAGGACTAAAGTATACCTTCTATCCTAGTCTAAACTAGCCTACAAGCTCTCCAAAGACTTGATCTTGATCTTGCCCAAAGTTTTTATCTAAGTCTTCATAATTTGCATCTTCTTCCTATAAAACTCAAAGAAGATTGTTAAATGCCAAATGATATTGTTTTGTAATCGACAAACCTAGAGACGTTTAGTACAACAGGAGCTTTCCAGTGCAAAGGAATCCCCAAATATTTTATGGGTAAAGTACCAATCTTACAATTTAAAATGTTAGTAAAACATCTAGTTTCATTCTCATCAATATTTAGAGGAATTAAATCAGATTTTGTAAAATTAATTTTTAAACCTGAAATACCCTCAAAAGCTTTAAGGGTGAGTTGTATCCTATTTATCATTTCTCTATCTGCCTTGAGAAAGAGCAAGGTATCATCTGCATATTGCAGGTGAATAATTTTTCTTCCATTAGGGAGAAAAGGCCCTAAACCTTGGAAATGATTTGCTGAAACTCCTTTGGATATCATTTTAGCAAGGCCTTCAGCAGCTAAAATAAAAAGATAAGGGGATATAGGATCCCCTTGTCTTAACCCCCTATTAACAAGGAAGTATTTTCGTAGGGTGCCATTTACATTCACTGTTGTCCTACCCCCTTCTAGAATATTATGGATCCATCTAATCCATTTTTTATTAGAACCTCTTCGGTGTAAAGAAGTGAAAAGATAATTCCAATCTATGTAGTCAAAAGCTTTTTCAAAATCTAGCTTTAAAAGAATACCTTTCTCTTTTGAAAGGTGTACAGAGTGCAGCACTTCTTGTGCTGCAACCACTCCATCAAGAATGAACCTTTCTTTTAGAAAGGCACTTTGAGAAGGTTGAATTATCTTACAAAGGATAGGTGATAGTCTATTTGCTAAGACCTTTGTGAAGATTTTAAAACTACAGTTTATCAAACTAATAGGTCTAAAATCCTTAATTTTATTGGCTTCATTAATTTTTGGAATTAAGCTAATAACAGCTCTGTTCAATTTGGAGATATCCAGTTTGTCATTAAAGAAATCAGCGAAGAGAGATAAAAGGTCTCCATTTACAATCTCCCAGAAATTTTGATAGAAACACATTGGGAAGCCATCAGGTCCAGGGGCTTTATCAGCCCCCATACTAAACACTGCTTCCTTAATTTCTTTTTCAGTGAAGGGACTTGTTAACAGAGTATTATCATCTTCACTTATAATTTCTTGAGGTTCCCAAATATTATCTTCTAAATGACCCCATGTAATGCCTTTTTTACCAAAAAGATTGGCATAGAAGGACATAACATGGTTATGAATTAAAATGGGATCTTTACAGAAATCCTCATCTATTAGAAGTTTACTTATTTTGTTAACCTTACTCCTTGAATTAGTTATATTATGGAAAAATTTGGTATTAGCATCCTGATGAAGGCTTAGGACCTAGGAATCAAATAAATTTGTAACCTATAGCTAACCTCACTAATCGTTCAGAATATAGCTTTAGGGTCGAACCCAAGGGACGGATCTATGAATACTGGACTTATCTTTTCTTAAAATCTAGATGGAAATATTTTATGGGATTTTGAGTAATTAAATAGTGCTCAAATTGTAAATGTTTTTTGGTTATTTTTGGACTTGGAATAAGATATTCAAACGAACTAAAGTAAAATATTAAAGTAAAGTCTTTTTGAGGTCTTAACAGAATTTAAGGCACCTTAGAAATTGGATTTCATCTATGTTTGGCTATTAAATTAGAAACTCAAAATACTTTCGCATTTTAATTTCTCAATTTAACTACAGTTAACTCTCTGGTCAATTCGAACACAAATCTGTTCGATTCGAACAGTGGTCTGTTCAGTTCGACCAGATCTCTGTTCGGTTCGACCAGAGGGCAAAGGTGCGTTGGGTTTGTCTACTATGTTTACTATGTTTTGAGTTAGGTTTAATTGGACGAACCTAGCTAACCTAAACCTCAGCTTTCGCTTGTTGGAACAGATTCTGGTTTGTTCACAATCTAACCTATTTAACTCGATTGGTTCACAACTTTTGGCATAGAATTCAACTCGTTAAACCAGTTTATCAGAGTTCTTAGGAGTATTTAGAAGTCTTTTGTACTAATCTAAAAGTCGCACTTTTGATGCAAACTAATCTCCCCTTTCGGTTCTAAGATTTACTCCAAATACTTAAATCAATCTAGACTTGCTATTCCTAACTTAGACTTACTAGATGCAGCTGTTCAACTAGAAGGTAATTAGAGAACTCAACAAGTAATTAACTCAAGCAACTAATTAATTCATAATAAACTAGGTCTCAAAACATAGCGATTCATAGCATATCAAACTAACTTCATCCAAACATAGAGTTACTCTCCTAATCCTAAGGCTATAAAAAGGACTAGCCTAACATAGTATCAAAGCAAACAACAAGAGATAAACAACAATAAAGATACAAGCCCATCGAATCACAAGATAAAAACATAAAGAAATAAAACCAAATACTCCTTATGCTTTTGATCACGATCTTCAAGGCGATGGAGTGATGCTAGATGGAGATATCACATGAAACACTGCTGCCGTCGTCACAAGGATGATGATTCCCAAGGAGAAGAGAGTAATTGACCCTTAAAAAAGTGGAAAATGGTATTGAGAAGCGAATCCCCTTTTCTTCAGGCCTCAAGGGTATATATAAATATCCCAGGTCGCAAGGATGGAAGGCTAGGGCACCAGGGCGCAAGAAATTGCCATAGCAATCAATTTCCATACAAGAAATACTACCATAAGTGATATGGCGGCAACCTGGTCGGATCAAACAGGTGGGCAGTCGAACCAAACAGGAGAGAGAGAAAGCAGCCACGCAAGCATGCCACTGTGAGGTCCAGTCGGATCGAACAGCCAGGCAGTCGGATCGACTGAACGAAGGAGATGTCGCCTGATAGCCATGAGTCTAGGTCGGTTCGAACAGGAATCTGTTTGGGTCGACCAGAAGAGAGAATAAAGCCTCCAATGCTAGGAATGAGTCATCTAGCGTGCGTAATACGTCGGGAATCCATCTATACGCTCCAAAGTCATCAGAAATCATCAAAAACCTGTACATAGAAGAGAAGAAACGACGGCAGAACCAAATCCTGGAAAAACATAGCAATTTATCAAATAATTTATTGGTTTGAGTCTATTTGGAGTGCTAAGTACGGTCCAAATAACAATAAATATTGACTACGTCACATCCCCATGCTTAAACCAATTAATTCTGGATCTCTACTTCCAGACCAGCTCTTCCTCAGCATAAAGGTTTGCTAGTTCTTTTTTATAGCTAAAAAAATTTTCTAATTCTTCCCCTTCTAGATCTCTACTATCTAAGGTAATATTTAGAGAACTGATATTATTTAATAGAGAATTCTTTTTATCTCTAATTTCTTTATTAAGGTTTGCACTCCAACCTCTCAACTTTTTTCTTAGATTAGAATATATTATGAACCCATTGGAGACCTTTACAGCCATGAGATTCACTAAATCTATGCCACCAGGCACCTATTCTATCTATGATTTCAGTATGTTCTAGCAAAAAATTTTCAAATCTAAAAATTTTCGTGGTAGGCCTGCTTGGCATAGTATCTGAACACAGAACTAAAGGGACATGGTCAGAGAAGACTCTTTTAGTACTATGGGAGAAAGTATTTGGGAAGGTATTTAACCAATTGGGACAGGCAAAAAATCTGTCTAGGCAAGCTTTTTGCTTACTTGTTCCCCCTCTAAACCAAGTGTATTTCCTATCATTAACTTTGAAATCTTTTAAACAAAAAGTATCGATCCACCTATTAAAGATGGTCATGTTTCTAATATCAAAGTTTAACCCTTTCTTTTCATTTCTCCATCTAATTATATTAAAATCTCCTCCTACTAACCAAGGAAGATTTACTGAGGAACCAATGTCAGTTAATTCTTGCCAATAAGCAAGTTTGTGCTGTGAAAGCACTGGACCATAGACAGAGGTAAAAAACCACCTGACATTCTCCTCCTTATTTTGAATAGTTGCACTAACAGAGAATCTCCTAATATCCCAATTTAGCACATAAAAAAAAAGAGTATTAAAACCTACAAGAATACCTCCTGAGCTACCTCTTGAAGGTAAGAAATCCCAAGTGAAATTTCTACTAATGGAATTAAGGTATCTATGTGTCCTAAATTAGATTGTCAAACCCGAAAACCGTATATTATGCAAAAATCAATGATTGGGTCAAATTTCGATACACGACAGGTACCGATAGAAAAAGATTCCTACATTCAAATTATAACAAATTAATATTATAAATCTTAATGTCCACTATATATAATAATAATACTAACAATAGTCAATGGAATTGGGAACCATGATTGGGTAAATTTCATAATACTAGCTAGAAGTATAAATGTAATCATAAATCCGGCATTAAATATCAAAAGGCTATAAAGCTTAATATCCACATTTTAAAATAGTAAATGTTAACAATAGTCAATGGAACTGAAGACCAATAAACTTTTTTATACTACAAATTGGAAACATTATAATAAGTCCGAAATTACTAGCAAAAAGCATATTTTAACTTTCTTTTGTCTAAGGACAATAGTACATACTAATACTATACATAACTGGAAATTATATTTTTGAAAATATAGTGTGCTGTGTGTAGGTCTGTTAGTATTAACATCTGTTTCGTTGTTCCATTCCGTCGAAACGGAACGTTAAATGAAAGATGAAATGGGTGAAAACGAAACGGAAACGGAACTGAAATTTGTTAGGGAAAATTAGTTATTTGCCACCCAAAAATAAGGAAATTGGGATTTTGCCACTTTACCCACCTTTAAATGCTTTAGGAACCCCAAAAACTGTCCCCAAGAGAAACCAGATGTTGTAATAGAGAAAAATTCAGGATTTTGAATTGAACACTAAATAAAATGGTATAATTGGACCCGAAATGCCAGCCTAGAATATTTTGAAATTAAAGGTCATTCGGAAATTAAGAATAAATCTTGATTAAAATAAAATTATTTTTTTTTATGAGCGACTGGCGTCTCACTGCTGAAAGTTCAGTATACAGAGAAGCCTTACGAGCAACAGAATCATTAGAAGAGCCAGCCCTTGGTTTTGTTAATCCATCCGAAGCAACACAAAAGGGCACCTCAACAATTATCAAGCAGAACAACACAATCATTCAACTGCTTGTTAAAATCAAGGAAGATCTTGAAGATTGCAAGGACCAAATAAGAGAACTCAGAAGGGCAAAAGCACCTGAGGGGTCTGACACATCCGAGGCCCTAGAGCAAATCCAAAATCAACTAAAAAATTTGAGTCTCGGTCCGCCAACAACCTCAAAACGGCCAACCATAACGGGCAAATTTTTCGTATACCGTGACCCAAAGAAGATATACGAAGAAGAAAAGAAAAAGATACAATGAGTCGCACTGAAACAGAAACAGTGGGTAGACCATCTGTATCAGGCCATGAAAACCAAATACCAACCGTTGAAGATCAAATCCGAGATTACAGACTTGGAAGTCGGTTACGGTATGAGGCACAAAGAAGATTGCCAAGGCGTAGGCGATATAGAAGGACATTAGAATCTCAACTAAGTCCTAATGCGGAGCTAAGCGTCTCACAGTTCCGCAGAGCACAACAAGTCCCGGCAGAAACACTATACCAAGCCGGATGGAGCGAAAGAAATCATCGGATATACCAACATTATTCCGATGAAAGAATTTTGGTGGTTGGAGATCAAAGGGAAATTCCCTTTATCTCTCAGGAAAGTTACAACAGGCTCGTTGAAGAAGGATTACAGCACTTACACATAGGTGTTGTAATGGTCAGGTTATACGCTCTGCACAGAAGAAATGCAGGGGTAAATGCTCTAGTTGTTTTAAGAGACACAAGATGGGGGAATGATACCTCACTTATAAGTTCCATGGAAATGGACTTAACAGACAACACACAACTGGCGTACGCAGTTCCTGACATGATGGTTAGTATTCATGATTTCTACAATCACATCCAATTGGTTGTACAAACTCATGGGTATGAATCATGGCGAGGTGGAGAAAGCAACCTCTTAATCTCTCGATCTTTAATAGGGAGGTTATCAAACACCAGCCACACAAACTTCCGGTACAATGTCCAAGGTGTAACAGAGCACCTAGCAAGCAGAGGCATAAGGGCTATACCGGGACAACCGAGATCAACCGAAGAATTGAGAGGCCAACGATGGATAATCAGACCACCAGCAATTCCAGAAGTGCAACACCCACAAACAATTCGAGTCAGATCAAGAACTGATGGCTCTCTAGCCATTAGATTTGGTGGATATACAGCAATTGCACCAACAGAACCAGCAGTTGTCGGGCCTAATGATGAAGAAGAACTAGATGGAGAAATGACCTTGATGGTCACAATTGAGGAACCAGAAACCTCATTTGAAGAAGAATTGAAAGCAATCCAACTATTGGCATCCCTGTCTAGAGAAGGACCGATGCTAGATTATTGTCCAATCTGGGATAAAGATGATGAATCAGAGGAAGAATGGCTCAATCCTTTCGCCTCCGAAGGTGATAAAGACAAACTGTCGCATTTTGCATACGCGGCAGAAGAAACAGAACTAGAATATCCTAAGATGAAGGCTTTCACAAAAATGATGGAATAAGCTTTTTCAACAGCTGAGAGTTCACTTACCCAGAGAAGGCCAACAGAACCAGTAATGGGTCCTGTTAACTATCCACCGGCGAGCACATCAAGGCAAACACCGATGCCAACAATACATGAAATCAGAGATCATGTTGGCAGACTCAAAGGAGGTTATGCACAACAGCATAGCGGGAGATTCAACCTTCCAGATGCTCAAAGTGACAAAGGTGCAATTCTGGTATTACCAGAAGATATCGGACAATACAGTGATGTAATTTCTCGACGGGAATCAATTACTCTCAATGTGGTTAATGACCGCAACTGGACAGATAACAAGAGTAAGGTGATTTTTATTGAAAATCTCCTAGGGGATGTAGAGAAAAAGATGTTCATCCAATGGAGAATGGCGTATCCTCATGAATATGAAGAATTAATAGCAGTCGCAGATGATCCCCAAAACGTAATCTCCTGCATTCGAAGGATGATACTGCTAGAGGACCCATACCAAGGGTCCACTGAAGAACAGACACGCGCTTACCAAGATCTTGAACGCTTGTCATGCAACCATGTCAAGGATCTGTTCAATTACATGAATGATTACAAGATCCTTGCAGCAAAATCCGGGAGGATGTACATTTCCTCAGAACTCTCGGAAAAATTCTTCAGAAAAATGTCACCTCTAATTGGGCAAGAACTAGAAAAGGCATTTTTAGATAAATACCCTGGAGCAGCGATAGGCGTTATGCCAAGAATAAATTTCTCATACCAGTACCTGGCTGAAAGATGCAAACAAGCTGCACTCCAAAGGAGCTTAAAAGATCTCTCCTTTTGCAGCAAAATCCCATTACCTGGCTACTATGGAGAAAGAAAGAAGTATGGACTTCGCAAGTCCAAAACTTACAAAGGCAAACCCCACGAATCTCATGTGTGTGTGTTCAAGAGAAAACATGCTGACAAAGTCCGCAAATGCAAGTGTTTTATTTGCGGAGAAGAAGGACATTTCGCGCGAGATTGTAACCGCAAAACAGGAAACATTGCCAGGGCAGCTATTATTGAAAATATGGAACTGTCAGATAGCTGGGATGTCCTCTCAGTTGATCTAAATGAACCTGATAGTGACGCAATTTGCTCATTATCTGAAGGAGAAGTTGGAAATGTTGCTTCAGCCGTAATCAATGATTTACCATTTGGCGAGCAATTACTCATGATACAAGCAGAGCAATTGAGCTGGCGGAGCTACATACAACTACCTGAAGATCAAAGAGATTGTCCCCATGACTGGCAGAACAATGATTCAGTTCCAACAGGACATGAAAAATGTTCCATGTGTAAAGAAATGACGACTGAATCAACAAGGGCATACTGTAAAAACTGCCGCCTAACAGTATGTCCTATGTGTTCAAGATTCAGGCTGGGTAGACGAATACGAGCTAAGGTGCAGCCAATAGCACCTTATGATAGTAAGGATCAGCTAATCAATGAGCTGGTGTCTTATGTTCAATACCTCTTGGCAGAAAATGGAAAACTCAAACAGCAACTGTTTGAGGCCAGAACAGAGGATCTCGAAGCCGAGTTTGATGAATTAATGAAGAAAGACAAAGAAAAAAACAAACTACGGTTCGAAGACGAAGAGGTGGATGAAGAAATAGAGATGGAACCTAAAAATCCAACAGGAGCTCTTCGAATAGCTTCTGCCAATACTATCTCTACTGAGGAAATTGAACGATTCAATACAGTGGTCCAAGACCCTGTAAGGGGCAAAAGGGTCCTAAACAGACTCTACAACATGGAGATAACCTTTGAAATACCAGGAGTCAACCCATTCAAGGTTCAAGCAATTCTTGACACAGGAGCAACTGTCTGCTGTGTCAACCAAGAAATTGTCCCACAAGAGGCATTGGAGCCAAGTGCCTATCCCATACAAATCAATGGGGTAAACTCAACTCAGATAGCCAGTCTGAAGCTCAAAAATGGTAGTATGCTGATTGAGTCGAATAGGTTCAGAATTCCCTTCACCTATTCTTTTTCGATGGGGAAGAAGGAGGGAGTTCATATGCTGATCGGGTGCAATTTTATCCGATCCATGCAAGGTGGTTTACGAATCGAAGGCCAGAATGTAACTTTCTACAAAAACATCACGACGATCGCAACCACAACAGATGCTGAAGTGGTACAAGCCGCAATTCCTGAGCTCGACCTGACGGGTTTAGAATACATTGAAGTAAGAGAGGCCGTAGCATACCACCAAGAGCAAGAGTCACAACAGTTTAAAGAAAAGTTCAGACCACTACTCAACAGACTAAAAGAACAAGGGTTCATTGGAGAAAACCCTTTGAAACACTGGTCTAAAAATCAGGTGACATGCTCTCTCGACATCATAAATCCTGACCTCCAAATTCAGGATAAACCTTTGAAGCATGTAACGCCTCAAATGAAGGAACAATTTGAAAAACATACAAAGGCATTATTACAACTGGGAGTAATCAGGCCTAGTAAGAGCAAGCACAGAACCATGGCGATAATGGTCAATTCTGGAACTACCATTGACCCAGTCACTGGCAAAGAAATTAAAGGCAAAGAGCGCATGGTATTCAACTACAGGTCCCTCAATGATAATACTCATAAGGACCAGTATAGCCTCCCTGGCATCAATACTATCCTTAAAAAGGTCGGTCACAGCAAGATCTACTCTAAATTCGACCTCAAGAGTGGATTTCATCAGGTGGCAATGGCACCTGAGTCAATTGAATGGACTGCTTTTGTGGTGCCTGGTGGACTATATGAATGGCTTGTTATGCCATTTGGACTAAAGAACGCACCGGCTATTTTCCAAAGAAAGATGGATCAGTGTTTTGCTGGTACCGAAGATTTTATAGCGGTGTATATTGATGATATTCTAGTATTTTCTGAGGATGAACAACAACATGCCGAGCATCTTAGAAAAATGCTAGAAATCTGTGAAAAATGGGGCCTCGTACTCTCTCCAACAAAGATGAAGATAGCAGTCAGAGAAATTGAATTCCTTGGAGCAATCATTGGAAGGAGTAAGGTGAAACTCCAACCCCATGTCATAAAGAAGATCGTCTCCTTTGATGAGGAAAAACTGAAAGAAAAGGCCGGACTCCGAGCATGGTTAGGCATACTCAATTACGCCAGAAGTTACATTCCAAAACTTGGGACTCTTCTAGGTCCCTTGTACACAAAAACCAGCTCTCATGGAGATAAGCGCCTTAAACCGTCTGATTATGAACTAATCAGAAAAATCAAGGAAAAAGTGCAAAACTTGCCAGATCTGGAGCTTCCACCAACAGGGAGCTATATCATCCTTGAAACAGACGGATGTATGGAAGGATGGGGTGACATATGCAAATGGAAACCAAAGAAACATGACCCTAGATCCATAGAAAAGATTTGTGCCTATGCTAGCGGCAAATTTCCGGTGATCAAGTCAACTATTGATGCAGAAATACATGCTTGCATGGAAACATTGAAGGCACTAAAAATCCACTACCTTGATCAGCAGGAGATAACGCTGAGGACTGATTGTCAAGCAATAATATCCTTTTTCAATAAGTCAGCCCAAAATAAACCATCAAGGGTTAGATGGATAAATTTTGTTGATTATGTAACAGGGACATGAGTGCAGATTAACTTTGAGCACATAGTGTTGCGGCTTTTTCGTCATCCCTCGAAGAATGGAATTGGGCTTCCTCGAGAAATGGGAACATAGCCTTGGATTCACCCCCCTTAAGGTTCGATCTCCGTTCGAGTATCTCTTCACGACAAGAGAACCAAAACGTGAGTCGCTTCTTAAAGAGGTTTGTTGATTTCGTGGGTCCTTTCTTTCCAGTAGGCGCAAGCCCCTACTGTTAATTACCCCGTGATCGCTCACGAGAACCTCTGATTAAGAGATTGAAAGAATTACATGTAAAGGCTAGGGAAATCGTTTGTTTTGAGTTCATTTTGGGTTTATTTCTTTTGGTTTAAACCGGGCTCAATTGGTGTACCAAACTTAATTGTCGGGACCCAATTGAGGACATTTCGATCTGCTGAAGAGTTTTCGTTCTTGAGATGGAGAGGTTTCGGTCTTGATTTCGAGTTTCGTGTTTGGACTTTTAATTTCTTAAGTTTCTCTGTGGGTTTTACCATTTTCACAGTTTTCTTTTATTTATTATTTTTTTATTTTTGATTTTAAACTTTCGAAATATCTTTTTTTATATTTGTAATTATGTTTATTTTTGAAGATACTTGATATTTAATGTGTTTCTTTTAAAATTTCAATATCTATTTTTGAAAACTTGTCAAGAGAGTTTAATTGAGTTTTAAAATCATTTTGGAATTTTACAAAATTTATTTAATATCCTTTTAGAATTTTATAAGATTTATTTAATATTGAAAATACTTCAAAAATAGAAATACTCAATAAATTGACAAATTTTTATATCAAAATATCAGTAAATTTGGTTTATTTGGATTTTTAGAATTTTATGGATATTTTATTTGAATTTTTCTGAGTTTTCTACTATTTTTAATGAATTTTTAATGTTTCTGCTGATTTGGCGTTTTCTGGTTGGTCCACGTGTGCATAGGGGCTTGACATGGCGTTGACTGGACTTGATTTGGCGCTGGCGTGGCAGCTGACGTGGCAGGGCGCGGTTTTAAGTTTGAACAAACGTTGACTATTTTTATTGATTTATGTAGCGAGTTGTCGTCCTGTCAATGACCCGTTACAAACGATTTCGCCGCAGAGGATCGCGTGTGGCGCAGATTTAAACCCCTTCTTCTCCGACAGAGAATTGGTTATTTTGCAGTTTAGTCCCTGAAACTTCTCCGGCGAAATTGAGTCGACTCCGGCCACCATTTAGGTCGAGATTAAATGCGTTGGAATTGTCTAGGTCAGGAGAATACATCTGTGCCATTAATTAAACTTCTGGAGTCTTGTGCTGTCTTGTGAGACCTGAGGAATAGTGAGTCCCCATTAATGGTGCTCGAGACTCCTTGCTTCCTTTTTGCTGCCAGAAGCAGGTTTCCTATACTCAGGATAGTATGTGAAGAGAGAGAGAGATTTCATTTTTGCATGGGGAAGCTTAAAAAGAAGTGTATTGAACTGAGGCATTTCGGTTTCAACTTGAGCAAAACTGAGTTCGTGTCATGGGGCCCACCAGGAGATCTTTTGACGCCAGAAGTAATTTGGGTAGCTTCAAGGGATCAACTTCAGTCTGTTTAGGCGTTCGTTTTGATTTGAGGCATCACAGTTTGATGTAAGAGCCAAAGGGGACAGATTTGTATTTTACTTCAATCCCATTCGCCTGTAACTCATTTTACAGCAAGAGGACTTGATTTAACACTCAATTTCAATCAATTCGAGTTTGTTTTGTATGTTCAAAACATCAAAAGGGGTAAGCACCAGACTTTAGGCATTTATCACATCTTTTACTTTTGTATTTCCAATGAAGTATCCACTGTTTTGAGGAATTTTAATTGTGAGTTGCATAAGTGTTGTAAAATGAGTTGCAGGGAGTCATAGTGTAACACAAGAAGCACATTGCAATGGTTCAAAGCCTTTTTGATATTTTTCACATATATTTCATAGAAATGCTTTTATTAATTAGTATAGAATTATTGAAAATTCCAAAAGTGATGAAATTGGTTCCCTACTGTCCATACCTAGTTCTGTACTTTCATGCGAAGAGAACCCCAAACTTCCTTTATTTTTAATTCTGTCCAGACTTGTATGTTTATGTACATATGCTTTTGTGTTATAATAACGTGAAAAGCAACTTAAAGCACAGACAAACTATACTTTATTACACCTTTAGATCTTAAATTTCTAGTGAACCGTTCATGAGAGGCTGGTTGAGACTCAATACATTTTTATCTATATTTTTTTTTTGTTAATTCAAACCTATTGCTTGCTATGTACAAAGCCTATATGAAATTTGGCAGCATAACACCTAAGTAACATTTAAATTATACAAAGGTCTCACAGTTTGAGCCATTTTGAACTCAAACCATGGAACCTTGACCTAAAACTGAGGAGACCTCAATCAAAGCCATCGTTTTGCCTATCCTTGAGCATGGCATCAAGGTAAGCAGGTAGGCACCTCTCTCCAGTCTTCAATTGAGGAGACCTCAATGGAAAACCGTAATGGAGAGAGGTGGAGAGTTGGAGAAGAGAGAGGAGGAAACAAAGCAACAAAACTGAGGTTCAAATTTACTTCTTTTTTTGACTTGTAGACAGGGGATTACACAGAAGAATCACTCAATTCTCACCTTTTCTCTCTTATTTCAATCTGTTCGCTGAAATGCCCCTTACAATTATAATGGAATTCTCTCAATTAAACACCACAAAGCTAACCTAGCCCAAGCCTAACCTTACCCCTCTATTCCTCTCTCCTTTCTGTATTCAATTTGGTGTTTATATAGCCAAGGAACTAGGGTTTCATTTCTTTGCCGAAACCAATCTTCACCCTTCATTTTGCATCAACGGCTCACCTCCAGCTGCGCTAGGGCACTGGTTTAGGGAAACCGTGGGCGACCAAGTCTGGTTTTGGAGTTTGTGGACGGAGAGAAGGCCACGTCGTCCCTTCTCTTGCTTTCACCCGGCGTCGCACGGTAAGAATCGGGTTTTTCCTCCTCTTTTTTACTCTGGGTAAGAGACACCTCTTACAAGCGGGCCCTGTTTGTAAGATTAAATGAGACAGAGGATTTAGATGGGGCGGGTGCATCATGATCCAATAGACTGCTTTGAATTTCTGTGCATGGTTTACAAAGAACGGGTGCACCCAATTTTTTAAGAACCACAGTAACTTCTCAAAGGGGCAGCGACTTCACTCATACCCCTTGGATCCCCTGCAATGGTATGCACGCGCCAAGGGTTTTCGATTTTTGTGAGATTTTCTATTCAATTTTCTTAAAACAATTTATTTCTTTGGCTGTCCAACCAAAATAAATTATTTGGGGGCCTTCCCTTGGGTATTTTCAGATGAAATTTTATGGGTAGGCTTATAGAAATATAAGGAATTTAATGGTTCAACTGGTTTTGCTAAATTCCTCATGGATTTATTTTGGTAATTTTGTGAAGTTTTTGGGTTTGTTTGCAAAATTTGGCATTTTTGTGGGCATTTCTGGGATTTAAAAATTATGATAATTCATCATAATTCTCAAGGAATTTTTAGGTAAATTTTGAGGATTTTTTGAGTTTGTTTGGTATTTTTGGTAATTTGATTTTGAGTCGTGGCAAATTGGAAATTTGATCTTCGCTATTTGGCCTTAGGTTTTCGGATTTTGAACTTGGTTTTCAGGGTTTAATTTTTAGGGTCAACACATAGATGGTAAGCTAAACAGCTTAGCTGATGCACTCTCCCGATTAACAACAAAATTGGCTATTACCAGTGAAATACAAGAACAACAAGAGCTATTCTTAGCACATCTCGAAGGAGCATTCGAAGAAGCAGACCGATTTAGTGACAGCCTAAACAAGCAGATGAATGAGCTAATTTTAAAAATTAGCTCCTTACTCTGATTCCCCTTTAAAATCCAAACAAATGTTTAATTATTTTGTTTCTTTTTTTTCAGGTCTGATGGTAATCTACGGAAAACCATTGATCTTTGGCAGTAATCTACGAAAAACTGTCTTTTGTTTAATAGTTTCAGTTTGTTTATATTTTTGCAGAAATGGTGCTGGAATATTTAACCCATATTTTTAGAAGCTATGAAGGATCTCCACGTTATAGTCTTAGGCCAGATTCCAGGATAGCGCTTAACAACGCTGTTCGCTGGGGAGCGTCATGTGGCCAGACAGAAGAAATAGAAGACTATGAGACAATCACTTGTGATTTATTGTTTTCAAGGCCGACTTTAAACATGGAGGGAGGAATGAGAACAAGGCTCATGGAATTACACCAAGCCCAAATTCAAAAGTCCCTTACGGAGCTTGAAAAATTGCTAGTCATGAGCAATTTGCAAAAAGTCAGACTTGAACAACATGCTAGCAAGGATAATTGGGCAAGGGATGCCCTCGAACCTGTTAACGATAACATCGAAAAGTTGATTGAAGCTCACAGTAAGCTTCGAATAATCCAGCAGAGCATCTATTATTAGGTAGTGTGCATAATATGCTTACTTTCGGTACCAACCTATTTGGTCTGTTAGTGGGCATCTTTTCTAAAAGGGCATCTTTATAATGGTGCCAATATGTAATAATTGTACTGGTGTGTTTTAGTGCGCCACTTGGTGCATCTTTAGGCACATTATTGAAGTAGTGCGCTTTTCTTTATTTTGCTTTTGGACAGCACTGAGGTAGTGCTTTCCTTTATTCCATTTTCAGATCGCACTAGGTGTGTCAGTGTGCATCTTTTTATTTAAGTGGGAGACAAAAGTATGTGGTAATCCAATTAATTGCATGACGATGGGGCCCAATGAGCACCCGATGCATTATTGAGATACCAGACTCGAGTCTCTATAAAAGAGTGTCATTCAGAAGTTGCAAGACACACAGAAAAACTCTGAAGTCTTACTTCTTCTCTTGTAATCTTATTTTATCAATAAAAACTTTCTCTTGCAATTCCATAAAAATCTTTGAAGCCAGCATTACTTATAATCCGAAGTTTCAAAGTCGATCAGTTCGTTTCCACTTTGGTATCAGAGCAAGGTTTGTTTCTTAATACCATTTATGGCTTTCTAAATTTCTGTGTGTTCTAGGTAGGCACTTAAGGGGAGATTATTCCAAATTCTTAGAAAGTTCAAAGCTTGAAACATATATTTAATTGATTAAGTCTGAGAACGTTAATTTAAAATTGAAAATTCTAAAAATTTTGGAAGAATCAAAAGAATCACACTGCCGTACAGTACTTATTAGAAAGGAAGATCGCGGATAAACACTGTGATGTGAGAGGAACCTAAGATCAATAAAAATTTTCATTCTAAAAATTAAATTCAAAGACTGTTAATTATTAACCCGGGTGCATAATTGGAGTGACTCTAGTATAAATACCAGGGAATATTTCCTCTAGAGTGGCAAAAACACAATTTTGAAGATTTCGGGTGGCACAAACAAAATTGCCCCAATTTGTTAATGTAAATGAAACAGAATCCGGAAATAGCGCTGAAATCAATAGAAAATAAAGACGGAACGTTAAATGAAATAGATTTCTGTTACATTTGACGAAACGAACGGAGATGAAACAAATATTTCGTTCCGTTATCGGAACGGAACGGAATGAAAATGGTTGTTTCCGTTTCCGGTATAAACATTTGACAGTATAGCTGTGTGCATGACCGGTCATAATGGAAGAAGCACATGCGTTATTGCGTAGGCCGATAGACAGGCGGCATATAACTATAATTAATAAATAGCTTTAAAACCGTTTCATCGATATGTGCCTAATTTAATGCTACCAGGCTACCATGATGCAGTCATGCAGCCTTATATGTGAACAGTAACCGTGTCCAGGCCATCAATATCGCCCATAAGATAACACCAGAGATCTGGTGCATTTTGTTTCTTTTTGGCAGGAGGATATATTCAAATTGTAAAATTTGGTTGAGTTAGATAACACAGTTTGATGGTCCAATTATACTAATCATAGATCGTGGACGGAGCTACCGGCAATAAATTGAGGAGCGTCAATGTCACCCTATTTTTTTAAAAAGAAAAATTATTATGTTATTAGATATTAATATTTATATAGTTATAAAATGTAAAATTGTTATATATGCCATCTACTTGAACCTCATACATATTTTGTGACCATCACGATTAAAAAAGTCAATATGAAGTATCAAATGTATATATAATATTGTCAAAGTTTATCTAAATTTAATATGATAGTTTAAATAGTATAATTAATTTGTGTCAACGTATACGTGTTTAATATATTGATGTGTACTTGTCTAATTCAATTAAAATACTATTGTATTATCATGCAATTTTGACTCAGGCATAATAGTCGTTAAATAATTGTCTTATTATTCAGAATTCATTTTCCAAACATGTGGAGTAGTACAATGCAACGTGATATCTCGAGTAGTACGATGTGGTACATATTTATTAGGTTTTTTTTTAAAAAAAAATTTGACAGACACAATCAGAGAAATTTGAAATAATTTTTTTTTATAAAAAAAGTCTAATTGGTCCTTGGATATTGTAAACAGTAAACTTCCTTCTCGAACTATCTTGCTCTTGAGTCTTGAGTTCTGTGTTGGGGCATATATAGAATTTGGTTTGACGAAGCAATATTGGGACCGAATAATTAAGGAGCTGTTCGGATTCTCAAGAAATTTGAAGAATTTCATCTTCCTACTATAAATTTATTATAAACAATCTAAACTCTTTACAAAGTTACACACTTCTCAATAAATTTATTCTTAGGAATTGCAACTTTTCTAAATTCTTCAAATTCCTAAGCGATCCAAACGAAATGAATATGTGGGTAGTATTTTTCCTTTAAATTAATAAGTGTTCTGTTTTGTTTTAGCATTTTTTTTAATTTTTTCTTGTGAGAATGGAACTTGCGTCTTTTTTTAAGAGAGAAACCGTCCACAGTTCAATATGGTCCGTTTTGAGCCAGAGATTGGTTACATTTTACTTTAAAAACGACAAAAAAACAACGAATGAAAAGTACAAAAACTAATTCTTAAAAGCGGTCTTGCAAAAAAAAAAAATTAAAAGCGACATTAATTACATTTTCAATGGTACTTGAAAAAAACGGTACCTTTGTGCATGTCAAATTTAGCATCATATTTTCTTCGTATTTTACCATTATTACGTAACACTAACTTCATAGTCTACATTGGGCACTGACCTCGTTGTTAATAAATTCCCATTTTTCCAATCAAAAATAATAATAATAAATTCCCATTTTTAATGTTTGGTTAGCTTCTTTAGTGTGAAATAAGGAGTTATTCCTCATATTTCCTACCAAACAAGGAAAAAGTTATGTAGTTTAAACAAGGAAGAAGCTTCTTTAACCTATGACACAAAATGTGGTGGAATAAATTTTGTCTATGGAATCCACATGAGGAATAGCAATTATAAACTAATTTCTTTCATATGTTGCCATTACTATCCCTAGTAATTAAAAACTAGCCTTTCTTTTTTAAGTATGTTTGGTTTTTAATAATTAACAAATAGTTAATAATAAAAGATTAATTATTATAATAAATAAATAAATAATAATAATTAATAATATCTAAAAAGTAATATTAAATATTAATAATAACGATTTAATAATATTTATAATATTTAATTAAAAGCAATTATTAATATTTCATAATAATAAAAATAATATATTATTTAATAATAAAATTTTATAATAATTAATAATTAGTAATTACTAATATTTAATCATTAAAAATAATTAATAATAAAGATTAATTATTATAAGTAATAATTAATAATATTTAACAAGTAATATTAATTATTAATAATAAAGATTTAATAATAATTAATTAATTAAAAATATTTAATCAATAGTATTTTTTATTATTAAATAATTAATAATATTCATAATAATAAAAATGATTTATTATCATCCTTAATAATTAATAATCAACAATAATTAGGTTACAACGTACTATTAATACATAATATTAATTCAAATTAGATAATTCAAATTTAATGACATTTTTGTTTTTTGACATGAATATATACATGCATTAAGTTAATCATCTTTTGTCATAACGAGAAGGCTACTATTGTCTTTTCAAATTTTAGCTTTAAATAATTTTTTTTCCTTTTCTTATTCCTCAATATGCTAAACCAAACACAAATAAGTTCTTTTCTTCTTAACATGACATAACTTGTCATAAATTCTCCTCTTAATTTCTTCTTCTTAATTTCTTCCTTTACCAAACGCCACCATTAGGTCTTATTTCCTCATCATTGGAAACTTTATACAATACCGGTATGATTAATCCAATATCCAATAAATATTCCAACCACCTAAAATAGGAATGATGATGGTATTATTATTAGCAGTTTTGCTTCTTTCAGAAAATATTATTAGCAGTTTTTGCACCACCTGGGAGAATTATAAAAATTTAGCACCAGCGCGCCTTCTGAGGGGCTTGTCTCTCTCTCTCTCTCTCCTCTCTCTCCTTGACTCCTTGTAACTTTACCCGAGATAAATGCGGAAAAGGGAATCCAAAGCTCTGTTATCTCACAGGCGCAAGAGAGAGAGAAAGAAATAAAGAAAGAGAGAGAGAGAGGCTGAGAGACTGAGGGGAGGGTCTTTTGGTTTCCCTTCTCTCCTTTTCACTGATCACATTCCCTCGCGTGGAGGGAATCGTTGCCTCGTCTCGTCTCTGTCTTTTTCTTTCTCAAAGTTAAATGGCGCATTCCATGTAGCATTCTCAGATTCGTCTCCTCCTCTTCGCCTTCCCTTTCTTGCCTTGCTTCCTCCCATCGTAAGCAATTTTTCTTAATTTCCCCCATTTTGTTATTAATTCTCAATTAAAGTTTTGCTCAATTTGACTAATTGTCTCGTCAGAACGCCATTGCATTTGTCCAAATTGCAATGGAGCATGCTTTTCTTAGATAATCTGTATAATGAAATCTTTGCTGAGCCTGAATTCCTTGATCTTGCATGGCTAATTAGATAGTTCCTGTATCTGCCCTAAGTAACTAGATTTTGGTTCAAATTAAGTCCCCCCAATTACTTCTCAACCAGGCTTTACAAACAATACAGTTTATCCACAAAATGCTTTGTTTGATAAGATCTTTCTTCTTTTTTTTTTTTTACTTTTACATTTTGATTTATATAGTGAAACTTGTAGAAGGGGTACATGCTAGATAAAAAGTAAGATGCAAAGAAAATTTCAAATATTTGGGAAATCCAATGCTGTTTATAGTTATGAGTAGATATAGATTTCCAAACATTAAAGGATGTTGCCATGTTGGTTTTACCTTCATGGACCTTAAGAAAATGACCCTATAATAATATATGCTTCATGCAGCTTTGATTAACTAGGTAAGGAACTTCTCTGTTGTGGACAGCATAGTGGAACTGATGACAATTGGATAAATGATATTCATTACTCCCCTTTTCCATTTTCCATTTTGGAACCAATCAAACCTTTGCACTCACAAATGCTCTTAGATTTTGTACCATTAGTACCCAATCGATGCTCCCTGCAATTTTTCTTTTTAATCGTCAACACATGAACATAGAAGGAATTTAGATTGGCTTTCATCTTGTATAGTGTTACTAGGTAATAAATTAAAAACACATCAGGAAGTGGAAAGCTAATATTAGAGCATTAAAAATGAGCTGATTACTTAATGACTCTCTCATCATTTGTTTTGCCACAGAAGGATCATGAAGTTCGGTTCAAGAAAGGGATGGAAATCGCTTGTTCCATTCCGAATGAACAAGAGATCTACCTCACGCTCCTGCCTGTTTCCTAAGGTGAAAAGAACCAGTCAAATACCAGGATATGCACCTGTTTATCTCAATGTATATGATTTGACACCTGTAAATGGATACATATGTTGGGCCGGCATTGGTGTATTTCACTCAGGAGTTGAAGGTATGCCTTCTTCCTCATTTAGTTAATTTAATTTGCTAAAAGGGAGTCCACATCCAAGTTCTTTGTCCTAGATGTTCCTAGATAAAAGAAAGAACAGGAAGGAACAATTGAATCGACTTAACAAATCTCCTGCTTTTCAAGAAACAAGATGAAAAAGGTCCCTACAGTTAGGTAGCCTTTAGCAAGAAGTTGTGCATGATTACGTTAACATAACCTAGATTTTGAAAACTGTATGCATCTTTCTAATATTTCATATAAGTAGGGTGGACCCCACAATTTGTATTGAAGCCTGTTTCTGTTACTTCAGCCTAAAACATGAAAACTAAATTATCAGAATCTTTTCTAAAATTGAAAAAGAATTGTCACCTTATTTTAATATTGTTAGATAATTGTCAATATTGTTCCAATCGAGAAATAGATGAACATAACTATATAGTATCTATTTTATTTTATATAAGGGAAAAGGGTTAGAATGATTGAGATTCTTTTTCTAAATGCATATTTGTGAAACATAGTAAAACATAATTTCATCACTTCTCCAATCACCTATGAAAAAGGTAGAAAAGAAAAGGCACGGTAATATAAACCTAATTATTAGGAAAAGAACCATATACCGGTAATTATTCAGCTAAAAAAAGAGTCAAAATAAGTATGGCATTAGCGGGGCAAAATCAGGATTTGTTAATGAGAGGGGGTAACCATCCATTCTGAATCCTTGCATGTACCTAAACATTCCCTGATGAATCCAAGCCACCTGAATTCTTTGAGATACATGGTTGCACCGATCTTGACACAGGTGAATGGCTTGGATTTGGTTTTTCTTTCTTTCGATATCGTCAGCAGAGGATGTGAATTCACTTACCAACTATGCAGCAAAAACCATTTCAATTGAAACTTTCAAACAAAGTGGTATGAACTATGAAGTTAGAATGTTGTAATGACAGGTTTATTATATTTCACTAATAAATAGGACAAAAGAAACTTGTTAAGAGAAAAGGATTCTGCTAAATTTAGTTTAGCCTCTGAACTATTTGGGATTCATAAATTAATAGTCGAAATTGAGAACGAAATACAATTTGTTAAATAGTAGGATACTACTTATTGGAAAATAAAGGGTGAAATATTGTAATAAATGAGCAGTTATATTTGTGACAGTATGAGAAAATAAAGATTAAAATATTGTAATAAAATGATCAGTATTATTTGTGACAGTATGAGATTTCATTTAAAAACTAAATTTTTTTATTTACCTATAACCTGGTAACTCTCAAGAGCCTACATAAGCTTAGCATTGTTCAGAATGAACTCTGCAAATTCTTTTTATAAAAATAAATATATGGATATCATTGCATCCTGTCTTCTTCTCTGTTTCCCTGGTTAATACACAAGTTTTCTCTTCTTTACTGTTGTTTTTGTTGTTGCTTTTCACTGAAGGAGAAGGAACGACTGAGAGTAGAGGGATAACTTTGTGTTATTCCCATCATTTTTTTTTAAATTTGCTTCTTCATATCTTTTCATTGTTTTCTAAACTTATACTTCTGTCTATACAAATTGGTCAACACTTTTGGGAAAATGAAAAATTAAGAATATCGAATCAGCCTTGCTATCTGGGCTTGAGAGTTAAATCTTCAAATCAATTTAGATATATTTTTGGTCAATTATTTAAGGAATATATCCATGAATGGTTTACAGTATTGTAACTCTTTGGCTTATCATTCTTACTTGGGAAAGTAATTTCTGTTTGCTTAAACAATGCAATCACATGTTAAATTGTTTGGATGTGAAGGCTTTTTTCATGTATATCGATACTAATCTCTGTAAAACTTACCATGGAAGTAAAAGCTTTTGGATTAATAAACCCAATTACCAAACTTTTATTTATTATTTTTTTTAAAAGGCCACGAGACCTCCAGTTTCACTAAGAAACTAACAAATGCTAGTAACCTTAGGAGCTAAATTTTAATGTAACTAAATGTCTAAATGACCAATAACTCACTACTTCCTACACCAAACAACTGAAACCTTAACTAAAGCTGAACCAACAAAACATAACACCACTAACAACAAGCTGACAATCTGAAACTGAACATAACGAATATATGTATCTCTAGAACACCATGCAACCAAAGCATTTCTATCATCTTCCTATTCAAGCAATCAAGGCCACCTCCTCTTGGTGTAAAACCACCCCTGATACCAGAGCCCTTTTTCTGCCTGAAGCATTACCTGTATTGGAAATGTTACAGCATCACAAGGCATCATCAGTTACAACTTAAAATAAGACCAAACATTCCTAGATATAGTCCAAATGAGGATAAAAGCACCCGCACCCTAATTATCTTATTGTTTTACAGTTATCACCTTTCAAGAAAGAAACAATTATTACTTCCACAATTTATCTTCATAAGTTAATTTCACATATCACCTTAGATTGGATAATGGACTAATGAGCATGTTGTAGTAGCAGTGAAAACCAGACCAGTTTATTGTTAGTCAGGTTACTATTTATGAACATGCATCTAAGGTGTGTCCTATTTGTTAACATGTTCACTCTTTGAGCTAGAGGTGGAAAACAAGCAAAGGTGGCTTGAATCCTGTTGGTCATGTTTTAGTGTCTACCCTATGTCTAAAATCCTTCCAGTTGATTCACTTAGAGCTTAGAGATCTGAGTTAAGATTAGTTCAGATGTTGGGATATTGAAACATTTCAGGTTCTAGTTTGGGTTTTGGTCAAGTCAGGATGGCATTTCTAATTAGGTAGGGTTCGTAGTTAGGGTCATTTCTAGATTATATTCAAATTTTGGTCTGGAGTTGTTCGTGCGGTTCTTTTGGGTTAATATCTGGTTCAACAAATTAGTTCTCATATTTTATTTTTGCTCATGTTGTTGGTTGATCTGGTTCAAATTGTTTGGCTGGAACTATAAGATTTGTAAGATTTCTAGTTATACCGTAGCACTGCAATATGGAAATCTGATGCGCCTTTAGTATGATAGTGAGTAAGACGTGTTTGCTGAATCATAGCACAACCTGAGCAATAGAATGTTGATGTTTTAGTAAAGATAGGGGTTTGGCACCATTTGGTAGATTTTGGTAACCTGTCAGTGCCAAACAAATAAACAAAGAAAAAAATTAGCATTTCAGCTATTAAAGTTTAGCTAAGCAGTTGGATGCTAATTGTATGTAAAAGAAATCATACCCTAAATTGTTAGTCCAAGCATCGTCCATGATGTAAACTTTATACAAGACATTTGAGGAATAGACAACAACAAATTTATTGACAACTTCCTTTTGCTCAAGCTTTTCAAACAAACAACATATATTAATTGACGGTATGTATAAATCTTTTGGTTTGCACAGCATGCTGAATTTTCTTGTGTATATGTCTAAAGATTCATCTTGCAGATGATGCCTTCGAACAACGGGACAAAAGGGTAACTACAACAGCTAAATACATGATCTGTTTAATAATTTTTCAACAATATTTCCCCTAGATTCAGATTCTTTAGAGTTTAGATTATATGAATGGATTAAACATAGCCAAAATGTAGCGACCTGGTATAAATATGAATGAAGTAAAAGGTAGTCAAAGTAACAAACAATTTATACACAAACAATGATGTACATATCTGAACAACTCATTGCATTTCTATCATTTATGTAAAAGATTTCTTTATAATCACTTTGACTTGCGAGCCTCATGTATTAATAATAGAAGTAAATCTTAAAAAATCATTAAATGATTTTAAAAAATGATGTACAATATCAAAATTGGAATATAATGTATAATCCCTTTATGAAAAAAGTACTCCACGGACTACTATCTCTATTGATAGAAATTATATAGATACATAAGCTCAGTTGCAACTTGCAAACATCAATCAACAGGAAAAGGGGAGGGGGTGAAACTCAAACAAAGTACACTGAAGTTCCAAAACCCCCCGTCCCCTAAACCACACCTCCTGCAAACTTTGATTTATTGTTGGTATTGCATAGCTATCAGGTATTTCTAATCTTGTTAAGGGAAAAGTACATTTGCGAACATTAGTTTGAATTTCTTCGACTTGGTTGCAAGTGCCTTTGGCATGTCAAATTTAGCTATATCTTGTACTTCCTTTTACTGAAATAGTAGAAGTCAAAGTGAGATAAGTTAGCTTCTAGTTATCATTAACTGACTTAGTGCCAGATTTTGGCACTGTCCAGGTTCAGGTCTAGTACAGATATATACAACTCTGCATCTATTGGTCATTGGATTGGTCTAAGTCTGAAAATTTTTGTCTTGCTTTTTTGTGTGCCTGTAAACTGATCTATACTAACTATTTCTAATCACTTGCTGTCTTGGTTGTGTTGTTTTGCTTTCTGGTTTCAGTTCACGGTGTAGAATATGCATTTGGGGCGCATGACTTCCCTTCAAGTGGGGTTTTTGAGGTGGAACCAAAACAGTGCCCCGGTTTCATATTTAGGAAGTCGATATTCATTGGTACTACACGCCTTGATCCTATACAATTGAGGCAGTTCATTGAAATTCAATCTCTAAACTACAATGGATCCAGCTATCATTTAATCACTAAGAACTGCAATCACTTCTGCAAGGATATCTGTTATAAGTTAACTGGCAACTCCATTCCCAAATGGGTGAATCGCCTTGCAAGAATAGGTATCATACTCATCTTTTCCATATGTCATCTCAGTTCTGTCATCAAGATTATAGTTCTCGATGAGTTATTTATTTGACTACATGTTTGCTTCTAGGAAGATACGAACGAGATCCTCTGGATTTCTCCAAAAGAAATTCAGTGGCTTCCTCGCATCTGAGCCGTCCGATTTAATCTCAACGATGATGATTACCCCATGAATAGTACTAGATTGATAGGCCCGAAAAAAAATTAACCGTTGAGATTAAATCGGACGGCTCAGATACGAGGAAGATATGCTCGTTAATTTCTTTAGGAAGATATGCTCGTTAATTTATTTTGATGAAGCTGGGCATGTTGGGCTTACAAATAGAGAAGGCCTTTTTTTGAATCTTATGTATAAAAAATAGTCTGATCAAGTGTTATATTCATTGTCAGGTGCTCTTTGCAATTGCATTCTTCCTGGTGCACTTAAAATTTCAGCTATCCGGCAAGACCCCGATTGTGTACCTGAGGATTCTGAGAGGAGGCGACTTATGGGTTCCTTCAATTGTTTCTCTTCCATTTCCATTAGTCAAAGGCCCCCACAATCTTCTCCTTCTCTTTTGAGATCTTCACGTATGCGAAATAGTTGCCCACCTCTTTCCTCATAACCAAACCTTGAACTCAAAAGGAAAAGAGTCAACTTCTCTTTTATTGTTTAGTTCAAACAATGAAAGAATCCCTCTGTGTGTATGATCACTGAGTTCAGGGAAGGAAGTACATGCGTTTTCTATGCATATTTAGTCATCACTCTAGAACTACACACCTGATGCCTGTAAAGTTGTCTTTTTGTTTGATTTTCCTAGTGAGGTATCAAATCGTTAGGATGGTTCCTATTGCCTTTGTATTATTGTATATTCGGCCGCGTACAATGAAATCCCAAGGGGTGCTACGTGGTTGGAATTAAGAGTTTTTTTTTCCAAGTTTCATGCGGAAGTTTGGTATGGAAAAAGATTCCATGTACTACGCTTAGATAACCTTTGTGTACTACGCTTAGATAACCTTTGTGTGCTGTGGCCCCATATTCTGTCTCTTTCTTTCACTGGTGTTGATTTCACAAGGAATCTGTGCATTTTCTTTCTTAATTGCTGCGATACCATTAGGTGACATGTCGCAATGCATGATATTTTGGTGCGAGCATAAGGAATCAACCGGACGAGATGCTATCATGCTATCAGCAGAGAATTTGGTTCCTTTTGGCAAGTGTAACTGGCTTACTTGGCCACGCTGTCTCACAGTTTGCAATATTATTATGAAATGGTTTTTTTATATATATATATTTTTTGCACCATATATCTTACAGATTATAAAATGCGGCGTTAGTGGTAAAGTGTCGGCATTTACCTCATTCGCTGAGCTATAATATCAGCAACCATAATTTTAACAACATGAAATATCGGGCAACAGAAAATTAAATGTACCAGGGAACATACATGGCACTCTCTGAACGGTTCAAAGCAGACACTTTAGATAGAAAATATATAAACTTCTTTTTTATTAACTTCTTTTATGTACCATATAGTATGTCTAGTCTGTCTGAGCTGTACAATTATACTGATATAAATCGGGCTTTATCCATATATACTTTAATCATTTAATCTGCGATTGATTTTTGATTGATCTGTAATATCTTGAAATGCATGCACCTCACCAAATTATTTCATGTTGATAAGATAGAGAGCATCGTCATTTAATTCCGAAACATATATAAACTTCCTTTTTATTAACTTAATTATTAATGAATTGATCTTTAAAGAAAGGTTGAAATGTGATCATATTAAGATATGCTAAACATTTTCCTAAATAGAAACTACAAAGGTACGTTTCTTTTATGTACCATATAGTATGTCTAGTCTATCTGAGCTGTACAATTATACTGATATAAATCGGGCTTTATCCATATATACTTTAATCATTTAATCTGCGATTGATTTTTGATTGATCTGTAATATCTTGAAATGCATGCACCTCACCAAATTATTTCATGTTGATAAGATAGAGAGCATCGTCATTTAATTCCGAAACAGCACAGGCACTAATGAGGTGGCTAGAGACCATACAAGTAAGGGAGAGACACCACTGCACCTAAGCCTGAACTTTCAGAAGCTTTTTGGTGTACCTTTCGTAAGAAGTAATGGGATTGGTGATAATGTTTGCTAATATTAGTGTACAGACCTCACTCAGTACGCATGCTTTGGAGATGATGAGTGATAGAGCTGAAAGAGACATCTCTTTTGTTTGATGCTGGGTACATGCATCATGCATTTAAAAGAGTCAAGAAATGACTTTGGTGCATGTCAGAAATGAGAGAAGAAGCACAGTTACAAAAGAGCAGCTGTACCAGTACTAGTCACAGACTTAAGTTTGTTGCCACATGTCGATTCCCGGATGGATGGGCTTGACTTTCTTTGCTTTGGGTCATGATTTTCAGTGGATCTTCCTATGACTCTCATCGTGTGATGAGTTTGGGTTAGAATGATTTATGATAATTTAATTCAACATCATTGCCATCATATATTTACACTAAATAGCAGCTATCTAGTTTCTCTTTAAAAAAAAAAAAAAGACTTTGCGCCATCATATATACTTGCTTTTGGTGTAATGTATTGTTGGCGTGTTGTATGTCTTCTGGCAAAGAGAATGGTCAAACAATTATGTAGCATCCTCTTATTTTTCCTAATACAAATCAGAGTAAATTTGTTTTTTTTTATGAATTTAAAGTCCAATATTCTATAAAGCAATATTTTGGAAATGGATTATTACAATAAGATCAGTTTAGTAAGTTTAGGATTATGATTTTCATCAATTTAAAATAAATACAATTATAATTTATCAAATAAGTAATGTAGAGTACTAAATAAAGACAAGATTACGTTGTTAGATATCTATCAATGCCACATATTTTGCTGCAGGGACAAATAGCAGGATATAATGAACATGTGATTATGAAAGAAACCTGACGTAGGAGCACTTTAGTCGCTGTCAAAGCCTTTATGAATCTTATCCGGTTGAAAACAAATGGTAAGACATGATTGTTTCATTAGATGAGAACACAGGGTGTTTTAGATGTCCAAATCACTAACATCATCCAATCATAACTTGGATTAACCTACTAAGCATGTGATTTGAGAAAGGATTTCACTTCCAGTCAAGTCAAGATAGGGTTCGTTCTTTTGTGGGCCATCCAAGGTTGAGCACAAGTTTGCTAATTTTTTGGACTGTCCTTTCTTGGGATGTTTGGGGCTGGAGGCTGATTGCAGCTGTACTATTTAACCAAACTCATACAGAGTCCGAATTCAATTGATTTTCTAAACTTGTTTAAAACACGTTCAAAGCCAGTCGTAGACGGAAACTTCACGCAATTCCTTTTTCAAATAGATCAAAACATTTACTGGTCAATGGATCACGACAAAACAATTGTGCGTCACCTACCCCCAAGCAATCTGCTCATGATCATTTCTTATATATATATTTCTTTTTTCACTACTATTTCTAATCGAAAACGACAAATCCATACCACTGAACTTAATTATTTTTTTGTTCTTGTAATTATGACCACAGATATAAATGATTATCAAAATTAAAATGTACACATTACAAATATCTTTCCTGTAGGTTATGTTGTGCATCAAATTCTGGTCTATTTGAAAATCAGTTATTATCCGTCAAACAATTTGAAAAAAAATTAAAACATAAAACTTTACAACAGCATTTAATTGTTTATCAGGCGTTTTATAATTGCACAAATTTATTACGTATTATATTTGAAAATTATGCAGGATTTGTCTATATTGAATGAATCTCACACTTTGATCTATTTTAAAATTTTTTATATTTTGATGCTTCGATCACAATTTTCTGCGCATCGCAATGCATGTTTATTATGTAGTCAATTAACATTTTGGTTTGTGTTCTCATTATTCTCATCTGTAGGAATTCGAACAGATTACATTCACGTTTAGTCTTATTTACTTCATTTTAGTTAATTTGTTTGCGCAATTATAACTACTACGTATGTTGAAAATTAATATTTGAAAAATGGGAAGTTCGAGGATAGAATAATTTAGCAAAACCAACCTTTATAATTTAAGTATAGAGCAGTATTTACTCAAAAGTTTAAATAAAATAACATATTGCAATCGGAAATATTGAGTTTTGAATTAGCCTGCAGGTTGATGTTGCATTTTGCATTCACTAAAGAATACTGTAGTCCTCTACGTACAATACTTCCCGTGTATGCAATTTTAGAGATACCATGCAATTTTAGCGATACCATTTTCCTCCTCATTGATCATGGCTTGAGGAGGCTTCCTTCATAAAATACCAAGTTGGTATATAACTAAGATTACCATCATTTTATAGAATTTTGAGTCTAATACAATTTATTGTTTGAGAATCTTTTCTCAAAAGAGGTGTCAGTGCGTCACTCAATTGATCAACACGATAAAAACATATAGACATATCATTTCATGTACTTAATCAGTTAATTGCTGTTATCATATATAAATGCATAGCAACTTGAAAACATTCCAGTAACTGCTGGTAATACCGTTAAATTAAATTTGCATAATAGTAACCAGTTAAACCATTTTATTGCATATGAATGTCTCCATCTATTAAATGATTTATTGTTTGCATTTTGTATACAACCAATTTTTTTTAAAAAGAATAATTTAAATATCTTGAGTCAAAAATAATAAAATCCGACACTGCATTCTGATTTCTATCTGATTAGTTGAGAAGTCTTTTTTTATTTTTCCTTTTTGTGTCTACGGTTTCAATTGGATAATTATATACTACATGTTTGATATTAACTACTGATCTTTATTCATATTTCTAAATTATCCTTGCATAGGGTTGATTCCCCTAAAGCCTATCAAATAATTTACGGCTGCATAATATATATACGGCCATTTTAGCACTTAGTGCTTGTTTAATTATTAAAAGCGGATTTGTTCGTTATGCAAACATGGAGCCAATATATATATCAATTAGTGCATTTGTGCTGTCATCGTTTTAACATTAGATTTCTTTTATGTAATGTGATTAATCTAGAGATGGTTTGTTCCACTCCGAATTCCTTCACTGCCTACAAGAATCTCAGTGACAAAAAACATGTATATATACTGCTCCTATACACTACAGTTATGCATAAATATGAAAAGCATATTGTAATGTATATGCATAAATTAACTAATAGTCCATAAAAAGTATCAGCACATCTGTAGTCCAGAGAAAAAAAAAAAATTTCAAGCTGAACAAAACAAAATCACTGAGTATTTTTATCCGAATACGCATAATACCAATATTTAATAAACATTTAATTTACATTTTCATCTCCATGACTCCATCCCCAAATTAAGTTCTCATACTCTTTCTCCTAAATTAAGCAAGAAAAGATATACCATAGCCGCTTAATCTATACATATGAAGTTAATTAATTATTCCCTTCTAACCTTCAACCAACAATTTTACAAATGCAGTAAGAACCTAAATACCAATACTAACAAAACCCCCCAAAACTCAAGAAGACCTCAAATTCCATAGACACTGCCCCAGTCAAGAAAGTTGGGGTAGCCATACTCATTGTATTCTGGCACATAGAAGATGTCTTGTGCAGCCTCTGGTTCAGCCTCTACCCCAAAATCTTTCACCATAGGCTGAGGATGATATGTAATGGTTGAAAACGATGAGCTCGGGCTGCTACCACCGGCTGAAGGTACAGTGTTGTTGGTCATGGACAGCTTCTTCATCTCCTCCTCCATCTCAGTCATCCTCTCTTTCAACTTCATCACCTTCACTCAAATATACAACATAACTAAGTTTGTTAATACTTTTTTTTTCACTTAGCTACAGTAGAGAAAGCTTAACATTCTATTTTCATTCCAATTCTAATTGAAAGTTATAACGTTATGTACTTATATGCCCTTTGAGTTATTGTGTTTAGAATGTGAAAGCCAAGTCAAATCTTTTGCAATTGTAAGATTAAAAGAAAAAAAAATTGAGGTGTTGCTGTATAAGCATAACTGTTATCTTAGAAAACATGGTTTAGTCAAATTAGAAGTAGGTACTTCAAATTGTATTTCATAGCAATTCGAGAAATTAATTAAAGATAAAAAAAAATGTACCTCGTTCTCGAGGTGGCACTTCTCGACAACTACTGAATCGTGAGCCGACTTGAGCTTCATGTACTCTTCTTCAAGCTGCTTGCTCTTGTGCCTGGCACGGCGGTTCTGAAACCAAACGGCGACCTGCTTGGGGTCGAGCCCCAGCTCGGATGCCAGGCTCACCTTGCGACCCGTCTCGAGCTTGCGTTCCTTCTTAAAACTCAACTCCAGAAACTTGACTTGGTCGTCATTGAGTCTCCTTTTCTTCAATTCTGCCGACAACCCGTCTCCCTTCGCCTTCTTTCTTCTCCTCCGAGGTTTCTGCTCACCTGTTAAAATATTACAAATTAAGCTCAATATTCTAGTTTCTGAAGCTAAAACTATAATAGCAAAATGGGGAATCATTTGTATGGGTTTAGTATAAAATTGGGAAACACTTTTTTAGTTTTTTTGAAAGATAATATTAACTTCATTTTTCAAAAGAATTTGAAGTCATTGTAGGTACTCAACAATGGGTTTGAAGTTTGAACATAAGAGGCAAAAATGGCAAGCAAGTAGAAGGAAATTGAGTTGAACAGAAGGCCGAGAAATATGAACAACACATATAGTAATAGTACCGTTTTGAACTTGAACTTGGTCGTAGTAATCGGAAACAGCATAAGACGGGAACAGCATCTTCTCTTCAATTTGGTCCATCTCTATCCGTCTGATCTCTTTGGTGTGATAAAAACAAACTTAGAAGAGATAGAAAGGATCTGATAGCTGACCTCTTTCTCTTTCTCTTTCTCCCTCTCTTTCTCTCCCCCTCTCTTTGTGTCTCACAGTCTCAGTTATCTGAACCTTTGCATTTATAACAGAAACAAATATGAATGGACCAAAGTACCCCTGAAAGAGATGGAATTAGCGTTGAGTGCCACTAGCTTTGAAAGAGACAGATAGGCCGCTGGTTCCAGGAAACAGAAAAACTCGGATGGTACGGCGCAGAGGAGGCAAAGACGCATTGCAGCATGGATTATTGGATTTACAAATATGCCCTTTATTTTTGGATGAAATGAAACTGATTGGACAAAAACTGGAAAGAGAGGGAGAATGTGGGGACCGACACGTGTCATGTGGTAGGGGAATCGCTTTTCTTAGAAAGGTGGTGTCTGCTCTGCTCATTGCTCATTGCTCAATGCTTCGCTCCTCATTTTCAAACAGTGTTTTTAGTGTTTGAGACTAGTTATTTTTTTGGCGATAGTTATTTTTTTGGCGATCAACAGTTAAATGATTTGAATCGAGCCAATGTACACAGAAAACGTCAATCAAAAATTAAAATTTTTAAATAAAGTACTTTCTATAAAAAAAATTTCTATTCAACTTATATTATATTATATATAAAGAACTTTTTAATTGCTAAAGTATGTATAATAAAAATAATACAATCATTAGAATAGAAATTCATTCAAACTGAACAAAAAAATGCTACTCACTTTTAGGCTCCGCTCCAGAAGGGGAGACTCGGAGCGAAGGAAAGGAAACTCGCTACTCTCCGATTTTGGGAGTAACCGATCTCTCCCTCTGTCTGTCTCTCTACTCTCCTTAATTTCCGTTCATTCTCTCCCTCTGGAGCAGGCTATCCGAACTCTCATCTCTTCCCTTCTCTCCGACTCTCTCCTTCTGGAGCGGAGCCTTAGAGTTTTACCTCAGATACATTATAAATATCTAATTTACTGAGGGGAACAATATGCAAGTACGTACACGAGCCATCCGATCAGAATAATTAAAATGGACAAATATGGTTGTATGGAACCGTTTAATTTTTATGCAAACCTCATCTCTTCCATCATCAGTACAGTATTTTATGTTTAATCATCGATATTTCGATTCGAAAGGTTAGAACGATTATAACTTTGAATCGAAGCTCTGTTCATGTTGCGTAATAGCAAATTTAAAGAAAAGAAACTTACGGACCAAAAGGAAAGACCAAGCTTTTAATTAGTACATGATTTTCATTTTACAACCAACTGACATTTAGGCAGATTCATTTTGATTCTCTTGGTCAAATTGAGAAAATGTTCATTTTGTTCGGCCTAATTTACCATGCAAGCCATATGTCATTTAGCTATCTTTGCTCCATTGCCCTTTCGATAAAACAATTAAGATAAGTAGATTCATAGTGCGCGCATAAGTGAAATAATCGCATACTTTTTCCATGAATGAAATTGGATAAGGTGTTTCTGACTCATCGCATCTCTATTTAGAGAAAGCCTAACAATTTGTACTTGAGATGGAATTCTACCCTATAAAATGCTTTTGCACAAAATATTAATAAAAAATTTATCATAAAAGTTCATAAAAGAGTCAGAGCAAATTAATTCAGAATTGGTAGTATGTTTGGAAGTGATGTGAAATAAGAACAAGAATAAAAACAAGCTTATTTTTTTTCTTGTTCTAGTTCCATAGTTTTGTTGGAACAAGAACAAAGTTCATTTTGTTCTTATTCTTCTTATTCTAAATAATGCCTAACAAGAAATAGCTTGTTCTTATTCCTTTGTTCTTATTCTATGGACTTCCAAACATACCCATTTATGAATGCATAAGATTACACTTGTACTATGAAACGACGACTAGCCGGACAAAAGTTAAGTTGCTTTCTTCCATTCTAGAAATGTGAGCTCGTGAGTCGAGAAAGAAGCTCAAAGCAGTAATTCCATTTCCATCTTTCTCATGTAAAAAACACATTTTTGTTAGCTCTCCTCTCTAGTCTACTAGTTGGTTGCTCATTGGACACGACTCAACTGCACAAGTCTACAGTGTCAATTATTCCAACCCATAAAGCCACAAAATGCGTAAAAGTAGAAAGTACAAGTTAAAACGAAAAAAATACTCTAGTTCAATTCAACGCGCATGTTGCACACCAATCGTTAAAATAAATGTAACGTACAAAGAATAACTATCTTCTACTGGAATTGTTGAGGAGAAACTTTGTACTTATACATGCTTAATTTGTTTAAATGGAGACTTACAAATGTCTCAAAATTAGCGGCATTGTGCGTTCCGATTCTGTGTCCGCCTTCCTTGCACTGGTATACATTCACACACAAACAAGTTCAAAAAAGAGAGGGAAGAAAATTAATCACAATTTCATAATGATATCATTATTTTAAGTGAGGTTCGTACGGTTGGTTTTCATTACCACTACACCAAAAAAGAGCTTTAGTACCACCCCATTAGTACCTGTTTTTAAAAAAACCGGTATAAAAAATAGTTGGTGGCAATTTCGTAATTGTCAGGCTTCAACTTTAGTACCGGTTTTTTAAAAAAACCGGTACTAAATGTTGACGGAAAAATAAAAAAAGACAGTTTATCTTTAGTACCGGTTTTTTAAAAAAACCGGTACTAAAAATAGTATCTTCAGCATCGGTTTTTAATAAAAACCGGTACTAAAGCCCGTAAAACTTTTTCTTAATTTTTTTTCTCGTTCTCCTCATTAAACCGAACCCTGCCTCTTTCTATTCGCCGCCTCTTCGTTCACCTCTTCGCTCACCTCTCTTTCATACCATGACCTTCTCTCTCTATTCTCACCATGTTTTTTTTTTCTGAAAACTGAGCACCAAGTCGGCCTCCTCGTCTCCTTCCTCGCCTCAATACACCATCGCCAATCATAACCTTTACGGGGCCTTTTTCATCTCAATCTCACTTGACACGTTAGTGCAACCTCAGGTACCTCGACGATCTCGATGAACGGAGTTACTCCGATGTCTCCGCTGCCTCCACGCCAGGAGAGATCACACTATCTCCGAGCAACCTTGAGATTGCTGATACCTCAGCCACTTCCCTTGCCTGATGAGGCTAGATTAGGGGCAAATCCATCAATTTTTGCTTCTCTTCAAAGGGGCATAGGCCAAGAAGTTGTCGCTTGCCATCTCCCTGAATGTATGTGTTCTGATCATTAATTCTAAATCCTTGTACGTGTTCTCACTTCTTCCTCTTCTTATTTATCTTTTATGTTTTTTTTAAATAATGGATGCTTTTATGGTTTTTTTTACTATTTCTAATCCAAATTGATATAAGCAAACGATTGCTTAGTTCATTAATATAATTAATCCCTTTATCATCTATTTCTCTTTTACTAAAAAAATTTACAAACATGTAATCTGTGTTTTGTACCCGTGGGAATGGAGGGATGAACAATATTTGAGCTGTACCAGTGGGAATGGAGGGATGACCAATTTTCCATTTGCATATTTGAGCTGTAAATTTTTTTTTAATTTGAGAGAATGATTATGTTTAAAATTGGTAATATGTTAGGCATACTGGTGCTTTGTGTGCAATGAAAGAGGTGAATATCATTCATTGAGATACCAAATCAATTGAATCTCTAAACCAGCTTGAACAGGTAAGTTGTTGGGTGCTTTTAATTTCAGGCATTAAAAATATAAATTATGAAAATATTTGGGTTCATACATATCACATTTCATAACTATTTAAAAATATTCCAAAAAAAAAGTTATTCGTTGTCCAATTTTATAATATCTTGCACTTTTCCTTAGCATCAATTATGACTTACTGTGCAATTGTACCTAACCAAGCCAAGGAAAAAAAATCAAAGGGAAAAAATGTTGGTCAAGTATCAATCAATTGATTGGAGTACTAATAAGTTGCCTATGGCCGTTCATCAAACAAAAAGAGTACTAATAAGTTTTGTTATTTTGTGCAATGCTTGACAGCTGACATCTGTTCTTTAATGCTCACTTTGATTGTTTTTGTTGCAGCTGGTTGGCTAGATAAGGTACCTTTTCTTCTAACTTTTTTGAAGCTTGTTTTTACTTCAATTTTCAAAATTGTGAAAAATTGATATGAATATTGTAGAAAATGTAGGAATTGAAGGACTTAAATGAAGTGTTACCTTACTAGTACCATATCAGGTGGTATAATGGTACAAATTTAAATTTTCAAGGGTAGTTTGTGATAATTTTTTAAGTTTCAAGGGCAGCTATATTGGTCTCAGCTTGTCAAGTGTGAAAGGCTTTTTCTTTATTGTATATACTGGTGCCAGCTTGTTAATTATATATTTGATTTGCTGTCACTATTTTTTCCTATGCTTGGTATCTTGATCTCATGAATACCTGAGTAAATTCAAGTGAGATAAATTAACGTTGTCTTATTTCTTATTAATTAGTCATTTGGAGTGCTGCATCACGTAATTTGGGTTGCTAGCAGAATGAGCTAGCCCCAAAATTAGTACCTTTTTTTTAAAAAAAAGAATGATTTTTAACACCGGTTTTTAATAAATAACCGGTGCTAAATTTTTTTTTAAAAAAAAATATCTTTAGTATCGGTTTTTAGCCTAAAAACCGGTACTAAAGATAGTAACTATTAAAAAAAAGGTGGGGATCTTTAGTACCGGTTTTTAACTAATAACCGGTACTAAAGATAACATCTTTAGTACCGGTTATTAGTAAAAAACCGGTACTAAAGATCTCCGCCTTTTTTACCGCGAATTTCAGCGCGTTTTTAGCACCGGTTTTTTAGTACCGGTTTTTAATTATCTTTAGTACCCCCTATTATTAGTACCACTTCAAAACCGGTACTAATAATAGATATAAAACCGGTACTAAAAAACTTAATTGGCGTAGTGTACTTAATTCGCATAGAGTTTGAGATGTATGATATAAATCCAACAATTGATAGCAAAACTTTATGGATTGGACGAACCAAAATTCCTCATTACAACTTTACAAGACACCTGTGGTATTAAACGGATAGAGTCATTTTAATCCCCGACAAAAAAAAAAAAGCAGTGAATATGAACGGCGAATAAAGAGCATGCCGAACTGTACGTCTAATTAGCAAGAATATATATATATATATTTAATCATGATGAGACACTCGAAAGGAAATCATTTGAAGATACTTAATTAATCTTGATGATTTTAATAATATTTTTAAATCACTTCGAATATGATTGAAAATTCAAAAATAAATTTATAAAAATGGTCTGTATTTATAGATAGAGTACCATCAAATTCTATGCATGCAACTCGAGCATCGAATCGTGATGTATCAATGACCGTTAACATTGAAATGTTAGAAAATTTAGATCATTTCGAAATTGGATACACAGATATACTTTTACATGTATGGCATTTTTTTGAAGCAAAACATGTATGGCATTTGAACTATATAGGTCTTGCCTCTATTGTTGAATTTAAATTTTAGATTTTATTTTTGATAAATGTTGAGATTGTGAAGATAAATAATTAGATGCGATCTTTCTATTTTGATCATAATTGTTGTCCTTGATTAAAGGCCTAGAGGAGTGAATAGGTACAATTTTGATTTTCTAAACCGGTATGGTCAATTTTCGGTTCAAGTCAACAATAACCAAACACAAGTAATTAAAATTAAATGTAAATAGAGGAGAGGAAGAGATGACATGCGATATGATTACGGAGTTTCGACCCACTAGAAAAGACTACCCTTAGTTGTACGTCTTCGAAAATTTTGCTACCACGAAAGGACGCGCTCCGTTCAATTCCACCGAATTGTCTTGTCACAAGGAACTCGAGTTGGATCGGCCTAACCTCTAATCTAATCAAGAACACAATCAAAGAAAGTGGCTCTAAATCAAATCTCTCAATTTGTAGCAACAAAGCACTATATGGGTTTGATTTAGGCACACTAATCTCAAGTATTTAGCTAAGTAATGCTCAAAAATCAGAAGAGAATAGTCTCAGGTGTTTGGAGCTCAAGAGGAGGTATTTTGCAAGGTATTCAATCAATCAAAACAACTCAAAGAGGTCTGAAATATATAGAAGATGCCAAGAGTTCCAAACCAGTTAAAAAAACTAACGAAACATTGTACAACATTTCCAAGCATTACACGACGCATAAATATAGCCGTTAAATAAACAAATTCCGACAAACACGTTGGAGGCTGTCAAAAGTGTTCTTGAAACTGTGTAATTCCAACGGTCACAAAGGTTTGTCAGAAATGTTACACAACGCTAGGACGCATTATGCAACTTTACATAGAAAAAACGTTGTGTGACGCAAGTCAAACATTGTAAAACATATGACCGACGATCTCAAATTAGGCCAAAAATATAAGCGTTACAAAAATCTGAACAAGCGTTATGTAACGTCTGATTTTTGACTCGTTGTGCTAAAATAAGAAACGTTGCACAACGCACTGTTGAGAAAAGTGCACAGAGAAGGGTTGACTTCGTTATATCGTTGTGTAACGCAACCAATCGTTACACTACGTTTGACCAAGTGTTGCACATCTAAAGGAAGCATTGTGTAACGCATGAGGACTGTTTTTGCAAGGAAAAAGAACTCGATACGTTCTGAAACGTTACACAACGCTATGAAGCGTTATATGACGTTTCTGTAGAATTTGAGCAGAGATTACTTAGTTAAATGTGGAGATTAGTTTTAGACAAAAATCTTAACTATCCTAGGCTTTATATCTAAGCTCCAGCAAACTTGTTTAGCTCTTGCACTTGTGCTATAAAATATTTTGTTATCTTGTTGCCTAGAGAACACAATTTAAAGCAAGAAAATTAGTGAAAAGGATTGTTTTGCAAATCGACAAACTTAAAGGCTTAAATTGTTTAGAACAACAATAATAATATACTAAATAATTTCCTAAATATTCTCACAAATAAAGGCAACAAAAGAGATTTCCTAAAATTTCAAGAAAATAGTTTACTTTCCTCCTAAAATTTCAATGATTAAAAATGTAGAAAAAATAAAACTATATATGTGATTTATGTCACCTATTGTATGCACAAAATTTTATGATATTATAAAATGTATATTATTTTGATTGTCATCAAGAATACATAAAAATCAACCAACTAGACATTTTCTAAATATAGATTTTTCAACGGTTTGTTTTGATGTACATTGAATAAGAATAAGAATAAGAACAAAAACAATCTTGTTCTTATTTTTGTTCTAGTTTTATGTTTTTGTTGGAATAAGAAACACGTTTATTTGAGTTTTGAACAAATTTGTTTTAGACCAAACCGAACAGGAATAAAGCGCTTGTTTTTATTCTATTTCTTGTTCTTATAAAACAAAATTGAATATTTGAACTTTTTATGTGTACAAGAAAGCAATATCAATCATTTCAAAGTGGTTTATTTATTTTATGTCCTTGAGCATAAAGATTATTTATTGAAGATTTAAATAATGAAAGCATGACGAAGAAATAAAGGAATTTGAACAAACTTAAACAATTAATGCATATTTAATTATTGGTTTATTTATACATGAACACCTTCAGAATTAATTAATTAATACTTAAACAAGTAATTAATATTAAACTATCAAAGGTCATTTTAGGTGTCAGGCGCTTAATACATTAACTGGATGAGCTATAAAATATTTTTGTTCTGCAAACAGGTCATATACCATTTATGGATAAAAAGTATATTATTTTACCTTGATAGATGCGCATCACCTTAACAACACATCCCATATAGAAAAGGTATAAAAACTAAGGTAAAATTGGGCCCATACCCTTCAAATCTCTCTTAATTAGATATTTATTCCTCAAATTATTAAAATTGATCTCATACCCTTCAATTCTTGATAAAACTAGATATATACCCTCTTCAAGAATTATTAATTTATGAATAGAAAAACTGAGTTCTACTTTTTTATGACAAAATTGCCCCTACCAAACTCGCCCAACTGAGAGATCTTTCATCTTCGTGCTAATTTATCTCCCGGCGATATAATAAATATGGATATATCCTTTGATATTTGCTCTTTTCTATTCTACATTTTTCCTAATTATTAGATGGTGACTATTTTCTTCCTTCATAATAACAATAACGATGTTAATTGAACTATTAGTAAAATCATAAAATATCTCAAAACACCGTTATGTCTTTATTTTGAGAAACAAGATCAATTCAGCTTAACTGATAAAGTGATAATGATATAGTAAAGCTTGAAACGTTGCCATTTATGAACTGTCTTGGCACCTTTTTGATAAAAAATAATAGGATTGGAGGTGAGTTTGTACTGTAATAAATTTGTAATTGTTCCGCATATAATTTAGAACAAACATATGGTGCATATTCAGAACAAAACTAGTCTATACCCTATAGTGTTTTATCATATTTCTAAAGAGTAACCAACGTTTTTTATCTGTTCATTTTATGACTTAAAATAATACCAAGCCATAAAAAAAGTTCTATAATAACTTTCATTTTAGCGCAACTGGTCTTAAACTTGATTTAACTTGAAGGTTGAAACACATACGCTAATTGCGTCAATTTAACTTTCAAAATACTTTTATATGGAGTCGAGTGACTGTTATCGGCAAAGTCCTCTGTTTTTAATTTTATTTGACCGTCACTCAGCGAGAAGATAGAAGGTCTCTTTAGCAGAAAAGAGGAGTTTGAGCAAGGGTAATTTTGTCATCTAATATAAAAATCAGTTTTTTCTATTTATAAATTAATTAAAATTGTTGAGGAGGGTATACATCTAGTTTTATCAAGATTTGAGGGGTATGAGACCAATTTTAACGATTTGAGGGATAAATATCTAATTAAGAAAGATTTGAAGGGTATGGGCCTAATTTTGTCAAAAACTAAAAAGCAACGGACCAGACATGGTGGCGGGGTACACTGGTACAGGTAGAGCTGAAAACCAAACTGTTTTCTTTTCCTTTAACCGTTTAGTTTCGCCCTAGCAAAACGGTTAACGAAATAAAATTTTATTTCATCTAATTTAGCGAAACGATTAGAAAAATAATAAAAAGAGGTGAAATTAAATGAATTCACAAAAATTACGTAAATTTTCGACCGTTTATTCACTGAAAAAGGTTAACGAAATTAAAATCACGTATGTCACTAAAACGAAACGGTTAACGAAACATTCTGGTTTCGTGGCCGTTTCTAACTTTAGACACCCGTAGCTAGGGGTGTCAAACGTGCTGAAACGGTGCAGAACATACTAGTTTCGTTTTCATTCTGTTTCTAGTAACGTAACATATATCAATTTCGTTACCGTTCTGTTTTCTGTTCTATTCTCCATTTTCCATTGATTTCAGTCCAGTTTTAAGTAAAACAGAACATTAATGTTTACCGGTGCGCGTTCCGCTTTTTAGAAAACGAAACAGATTCTCCTTCCGTTAGGTGTTCCGTTTGAACGGAACAAAACGAAAACGTGCAAAACAACATTCCGTTAGCAGCCCGAATTCAGATCTGGTGCCGCGCGGCACACCGTGCAGCGCGGTATTATAGCCGTCTGATCAAGATCCAATGGACAAGGGAGCCCTGTGCATGTAACCTAGATTGATAGGCCCGTAAAAAATGAACCGTCCGATCCAAATCAGACGGCTCATACGCGCGCTGCACGGTGTGCCGCGCGGCACCAGATTCGGGTCCTTAGCAGCCCCACCTCTAGCTACAGGCGCCAGGGTTTAAGGACAATGCTTGGTTGATTTCATATTCCATATTTCCATTTCCATTTCTCCTGAGAGGGACAAAATGGGGACAAAACGAGGCACATGGTGCGCTGAGAGGCTGGGACACGTGTCACGAAGAGGGAAGGGGCCAATGAAGGGAGCAGGAGGGGCCCCATACGTGTCCGTTTTTCTCTCCTCCAAGTTCCCAACGGAGTCAGGGCCTGGCGGGTTCGTTCTACTCTAGGCATGCATCACCCCACAGTCCCTCCCACAATCCAATTCCCTTTTCAGCTAACGACCTCTGCTCCTCTCTCCAGTCCCCACCAATCAACCCTAAAGGGAGGCCCCTTTTTTTAGTAACTCTGACTGGGACCTTATACCATCCGATGAGCATGAGGGAGATGTCATGTGCACCTTCGTGTAGCGAGTCACACTCTTTATTTGAAAAATATCAGGCTCCCTTTCGCTACATGACAAACTTCTTTTTTTTTCCTTTAGAAAAAAAATGTTTCTTTCTTTTATTTTTCCCTTTTTTATGTAAAAAGAGTTGCAAGTTGACTCTTTTTTTGTTTCGTCTTTTTTCTTTGAGGAAAAGAATTGTATGAATAAGGTTTTTAAGAATATTGTGTCATCTATAATCATAGTTGTCCAATTTTACTTTTATCTCTGTTTATTTATATTTATCGAATGATTCATTTTTCATTCTTCTATATCTTCATTTTCAAAGAACATATGTTGATATGCTTAAGGTACAATATAATCCTTAAAATTAATGCAAGTAAAATTGTTTTTTACTACATGAATGACTGCAAATATTAACCGTCTGCGCGCACGTGTTTTTTTTTTTTTAACAATGATACATGTTTTCGATGTTTTGTGTCCAAATTTCGCTAAAGACAAATATTCTATTGAAAATTGTCTTAATTTAAAATTTTATTTTTTAAATATATGTTTCTTTTTTTCGTCTGGAACCAAAACAACTTTTGTATAATAAATGAATGTACAATATAATTACCGACGCTTTGTTTTTAAGTACGAAATTAATGATCTTATAGATAAGTTGTTTTCATAGTTCCCCATTAAATTTCCGAGAGTGTAAGAATTTTCCTGTTGTACTTAATTCGCCACATGTGATAAAATTTCTGCACTTATTAATCACTTCAATGTTGGTGTTAATAATTATTGAACTATATATCCGTAGCAATATTTCCAAAAGTAGAATGGCACGTTTGAGTTTCAAATGCACAGATGTGTTCTATGTTGGGAAATTGTAATGACGTGGCAACCTTTTTACATAGGATAAAATTTTGCGCCACCTAAAACGACACATCGCTGCCACAGCATAGTAGCTATAGTTGTTGATTATTAATCTCAGTCACGAATTACTTGTTAAAATTCATCAAAAATTAAATCGTTAGATAAATGCAATAAGGCTGCCGACCAATACAATGTACAAAGCGATATACTGATATGTAGATGCATAGACCTGATTAACGTGGTAAACGGGCACGGAATGGGGTGTTCCGTTTACCGTGCCGTTAACGAAACGAAATTGATTTCGCTACCGTTTACCGTTCCACTTACTAAACGAAATGATTTCGCTAAACAGCATGTACAAAAACACGTTAAACCATTCCATTTCATATTTCGTTTACCGTTTCGTTAAGGAAACGAAATAAATATCTCTACCGTTTAGCTGAAACGGAACGGCATAACGTTTTTTTTTTTGTTTCCGTTGGCAGGCCTATAGATGCATATTGAGTAGGATATTAATATAGTGTCTGATTCTAAAAGTCTTGAAAGCTTTGAAAAGGAATCTTTTAGATAACTTTAATCAAGAATAAGAAAAAAACTAAATTGTTAGTCTGATATTTAATTTATTAAACGGTAGAGGAAACTCTTCTTTTACGTATTTAATAATATAAATATTTTGAATAAATAGACGCTATATATATATTATGAATATGCAGTGCTTATTTTTAGGTGCACATTTTTTTTACCCCATAAACATACGTTAATTACATAAGCAGTGTACAGACTGCATTATAAAATAGTAATTGTTACTGCGCGCGCGTCAAGTAGTTAAGTCAAATTAATTGAACTTATACATTAGAGTAATTAATGTAAGTTAAATGTGGGTTTATGGACCAGCCCTAGAGGCTACAGCAAGCATCTGCCTGGCAACTTCTCAACCATTTTACAATTTATTACTTGATTATTGACTATTTGACCTGTCTTTGGATATAAAGGACATAGGGAAGTCTTGAATGATCTTATCCTAGCAATGACTTTGTTCGACCTGTTCTTTCCAATTCATTTATTGTTGTTTGATGACAAGGGAAAAAAAAACAAAAATCCTTTTGTTATCTTTTCCTTTTTATGTCTAAAAAAAGTTATTGCCATATTTGGTTTAATTAGCTCTGCCCTTATCCACTTCAAATCATGTGTTTTGGTTCATGAATCGACCCATTTAGCCAATATGAAAAACATGAAGTCGTAATTTATCAATAAATCAATAATGCTACAAATCCAAAGTAGAGAGGAAACAAAAATTAAATGAAATTTTTTTTAAGATAAATTGGCGATCAATTAAAGAAAATTTTGAAGAGCTTAACGAATCCAAGCACATTATGCTGTCAATTGTTTTAATAAAAAAAATTAAATCGGATAAATATATGAAGTATTCATTCCGTTTTTATGACTCATCGTGCGGACCATCAAAAGTAACAATAACAAAAATAACAAAAGAAAGAAGGGAAAAGAAGAAAAGGTACAAAGCATAGGAGGCGGAGTCCAAATCCGGACCGAGGTTACTTTAGGAGTTTAGGATAACCAACAATAAACAATATTGGAAAAGCTTATTAGGACCTCATTTCTCCTCGGATAGGGTATCCTACCCCAAAGCTCTCACGTGCCACGATATTTGCCACTGAAGCAAAGTAACCACTCACAGGAATTCTTTCAAGTTTCAACTAAATTTTCTACCATGTTGTACTTCTAGATACTTTGTTGCTAGTCTATTGGGCAAATATTTGTGTGCATAGAGGAGCTACATGAGAGCAAGTTATTACCTGCCGTGTCATTATGCGTAAGGAGTCGTAGATTCGTTTGTGATAAGAAAATTGTTAAAGATTAGTTAATACAAAGTAAGAGAGAGGGGATAAGGATCAGTGTTTGTGGCCGCGGATTCCCTACTCCGGTTTTTTACCCCGGAGGAAACTTCCATTTGGTAGATTAAATTTTCCAAATTTAAAGAATTCAATGTCTTTAACTTTAGTACCGTTTATTAATGGAGTGTTTCGAACAATGAAGAACAAATTGCAACGTTGGTACAGTGTTATCCTGATAAATTATTCAGAGATCCCCAAAAGTTCCATCCGAATAAAAATTTGATCATTAAATTTTAATTTGTATCTTTTAACTTATTGAATTTTTTACTTATCTCTATCAAGTCAAATTTTTTTGAGAATCAGATATCATCTAGTGACAAAGGACAATGAGTGGAATGTGAGGTTCCAAACTTTACTAGGAGTTCTTTATAGATATTTAATTTAATTTTTTTACTAGATAGCCACTAACTAGTGTATCAAAAAAGAAAGATATTTAATTTAAAAATAAGTTAGGAGCCTTAACTTTGTTTATCTTATCATAAAAAAATTTTACAATTTTTTTGTCCAAATATTAACCTAAAAAACATAATTATTTATGTTAATGGAAACATTGAAGTTATTTTCTTATGAAAAAAAAATAACATAATGACTTGCTTGAGGTAATTAAGATTTCAATGGCTAACTTGCCAAAATAACTTTCCAATATAAGAACTCAGTGGCTAACTTGCCAAAATAACTTATTTCAACACGTTTAAATTTTAAATTAATAGCTCTAAAAATTAACTATTTTTTAGTTATCAAATTCTTCATGAAGTTTTCAGACTTTCTATAAAAAAAGATAGAAAAAATTTAGATGATATTGGACATCACTATTATTTATGCAACTAAGTTTCAAGAATTATTTCATATGTTTAGCAGATAAAAATTTCATACGTGATAAAAAATAAAAGGATAAATGTCTCAGACTCTCAATGTCCAAAGAATAACATAAGCGTAAGAGGATGGGTACGTGTTTCAATTTTTCATCCCTGAGAATTTGCTTAAGTCGAAAAATAAAGTGTGCCCCACGAGTCTATAGTCTCAAAATAAAGTGAAAAAAAATGTATTTTTCTAATAAAGAGAAAAATTAATTTCATTTTCCTTATGGTGTACAGTACATACTTGGGAATTTTCCACATAATATTTTTCCTTAAAAGGAATAAACTTGAACATTATTTTCTTTCGGAAATTAGTCCGCATGACTTGATCTATTAAAATTGAATTATCTTTTATTCTCTCACTAAATTAATGTATTAAAATTAATCTGCACCCTTTAGTTCAACTACTTTTCTAATGTCTACATACATTTGTATTTTTTTTTTAATCTTTTGACATCTGCATAATTTTCTATGACGCAGATAAACTTTTGTTGCCGCGCAGAAAGCTAAATATACAGCGGCTCAAGGAATTAAGTTTGATGCAGGTTGCTAACAGCGATCAAAGTGCTAAATAAAAAAAAAGAATAATTTAGAGGCCTCTACAAAAGTTTAATCTATAGAACCATATTTCTGATGAGCAAGGGGGGGAAAAAAAATTGTCCAAGTCAGCTTGATAGCTGATGGGAAGAAAGTGAATGATATCGATATTTGCTAATCCATGCCTGTAGCCAATTGTACACAAGATATAACAAGATACATGAGAATTGACAATTAATTTGTAGATACTCTGGTTTAATAATAACATAAAAAAGGCCCAAGTAGTTACTGAAAATAATCGATGCGAACATAACTAGTTGATGCTACAAATTTCAGAAATATTAGCAATATATTTTACCGTTGAAATTCAACTAATAAAGTGACCACGCTCTCGTCCCAAACCACCGGTCCGCCAGAGGAGGTCGGCGGTGAATGATTTAGTGGAATTAGAAATCACAAAGGAATGCAAATAGCAAAGAGTAACTCAAAGGGTCCAAAGAAAAATTTTATTAATTAATTAACTATCTTTTACAATGACAAACACCCCTTTATATAGGAGGCGGCGTCTTGGACAACAAGTCAGTATATTTTCAGAAATAGTACGCTAAAAAGAAAATTTACAGAAAGAGAAAGAAAATATAAAATTACAAATATAGTAATGTTCTAAACTAAAGATAGTCCTCGTCAGATTTTGTGTTAGGTTCGGATGAGATTCAGTTCGCGTCGTGCTCGGATGCAACATCCCTAGGTACCCTCGGGAGAGGTCTCGGTGAGATACATTCGGGTGAGGGTGAGGTCTCGGGTGAGATATCCTTTGGTGAGGTACCCTCGGGTGAGGGACTCTCATGTGAGGTACCCTCTCGGGTCGGGTTCACGTTGTACTCGGAACCCCAAGGTACTTCGGGTGAGTATGAAGTGCCCCAACATACTTCGGGAGAATGACTCGTGTCTTGTTTTGATTGAACAATTCAAGAGACTTTGGATGAATTGCCCGCATCATGCACCAGTGTAACTACCACGAGATACTTCGAGTGAAGGACCCCGAAATACCTTCGGTGAATTTTTCTCCGTATTGCGTCATAAAGATACGTTAGTCGTGGTAATATTGGTGAACTATTTCATTTCTATCTCTATCGAGTATTTAGATGTAATAAGAATAGATGCTTCCACACAATGCTTAAACATCATGAAGTCTAATAGATAGGGAACAAATATAGGGTGTGTTTGGAAAGGTGTAGAATAAAAATAAATAGCTAATTCTGAATAAGAGGTGTGAATAAGGACAAGTCAAACACACTTTTTTCACTTCCCAAAAACGAGTATTTTATTATTAATTTGGTATCCAACTTTTGCTTAACCCAACTGTCAAACGTGGCCGAAATGCACGGAACACCCCATACCGTTTACCGTTTCGTTTAAGAAAACGGTACGATATACCATTCCGTTAACCGTTTCGTTTCAAAAACGGTACAGAAATCCATTCCGTTATTCGTTTCACATAAGAAAATACACATGAAACGGTTTGAAAAGAGGCGAAACGGTTCGAAACGTCACAATTTCTTATTCCGTTTGCTGTTTCGTTATTGAAACGAAATGAAAACCGGTGCCGTTATTCGTTCCGTTTCGGTTAAACGGAACGGCACCACGTTGGTGGCAGTGCCGTTGACAGCTCTGCGCACTCTTTTAACTTTCCAAAACTAAATATTTTAATATTTTTTTAGATCCATGGGCCGCAGTTCTTCCTTATACCTACTTTTCATTGGAATTAGAATAAACTATCGAATAAGCCGTTGTTTTTATTCGCAACATGTTTGGGTCACTTTAGAATTAGCTAATTCAAGAATTAGACTTATTCGGCTCATTCCAAACACGCCCTATAATAACAGCTAGTGTTATTTCGACGACACCAACATTCGATGAAATAATACACACACACACTATAGTATAAATTGCTTGTGTATACAGCTTTGCAATTTGAGAATTATTTATTTATCGATTAGGTTCGTAAAATTGAGTTGTTAATTTTTTCAATCTGCTTTTGATGACTAATTGATTCTCAAATTGTACTAAATTTGATATACAATTGATCTTACAAAATATCTGTAATTTATTTTATTTCGATAATTTTTAATAGGTTGTTGAATTTGCCACGTAAATTTGTTGTTAATAACTAATTTGTCATGTGTAGCAACTTTCCTGGTTTGTCAAAATGCTATTTAATTTGCACAAGACTAGCAAGTATAACACCAAGAGTAAAAAAGAAAAAAAGAAATGATAAATAATAAAAAAAAGGATGCCTAAATTAAGGTGATCTGTGAAAAAAATAAAGAAAAGAAAAAGAATCATAGATCACCTCTAGAGCTAGAGGGAATTTCTCAGTGGCCTTGGGCCGGTAACTTTCATTTGCTGGAGATGCACTAAAACAACAGAATAGAGATGGCAATCATTTTCAATATAACGGTACGAATCCGGTCCGTTAATCCAACAGATTAAATTAAATTAATTAATGAGGTTGATAGGTTAGCGATAGAGGTGCGCTTGCTTTTGTGGTGGGATTCCCTCGCAATCACATGCTAGCCTAGCATCAGCTCCGGCTGGCCTTAGCCACCATATATTTATATACCTGGTTTCTGGAAAGAAAAGATGATGGGAAAAATTGGAGAATAAATATTAGTAGAAATAAACAAACATTTGATTACAAAGAGTGATTAAAAAAATGGTGCCGTCCTCATCCCAGACACCCCTTTCTCCTGTTCCCCATCCTCCAACCCAAGCAACCTCTCCGTTATTGACCTTCACACTGCACACTAAACTATTTTAACTTCCTCTCCATTGCTCTTAATTCCCTTTCTTACAAAAATGTAAATCGGTAATTTTGTTTTTTTTAAAATCGACATTGGAGTTTGAAAACATCTTAAAGAAGGCCGATATATTATACGGAAATATTATTATGAAAATTAAGGATTTAGAGGAAGGCCAAATTTGTGGAGTTCCTAACAGATATTTTGCAATAAGCATTTGAATATTTATTCTTGTTACTATTTGATAAAATAAAATAAAGAAGACCACTTTTCAAATGCATGCATTTAACGTTTCATCGGGCAGTGAAAAATTACAAAGTAATTTAATTTGCGTTTAATTTGAAATTTTGTTATACTTGTTTGCTTACTTTCGACTGCCGATATTTATAAAAGATTGATATCTATCAAATATTTCCAAGCTCAAGACTAATTATGGACCTTCAAATAGCATGAGTTATCAACGATTGGTAGCTCGAATGAAATTCTCCAATACTAAGTACATTGTGGCCTATTTCAGGCCGCTTTTGTTCAAATTATAAAACAAAAAAAAACTTCAAAAGTAAGCGCAAAAGTTTGATGGAATGTTAAAAAGAAAAAAAAAGTTAATGACTCCATTGCCCATTTGCCATCAGCTAACCTAGCAGCATATATGAACGTGGGAGTCCAGTACAACTGGTCTGTGACTCCGCCGTTTACTTAAAGGTAATGGATTCAATTTCCGCTAGACGCAGAAGAGGATTAAAGTCTCTATTAATTGGGATATACCTCTCTAAATAAATACCCTTAAAAAAACCAAGCAGCATTTCATAAGCATCATAAATTAGGTATGTGTCGAGTTTTATTAATTCGACTGTCATTTTTATATTTGATCAAAGCCATAAAAATATTATAATTTTCAATTTATTTAACGAACAGTAAAACTTTCATCAAATTTATATCAATTTTAAAATTATAATGCGCATAATGTCAGAATTCAAAATTATAAAATAATTTTTATTGTAAAACTATTCTATCATGAAGGAATCACCGCTCTTAATTAAAAAAAAGTATATTTTTTACGTAAAAGGAATAAATGTGTATAGTGTCAGATTTCAAAATTATTAGTTATGTTTTACTGTTGACAAACTTGTAAGACTAGTCCTTCGTGAATGGATCCCCAGTCTTCATCAAAAACTTTTAGTACGTACTTTTTTCGCAAGAAAAAAAAGAAAAATATACATTCTCAATCTGATGATATTTTTCAGACTCAAATATTAAAATGTTGTTTTGTACATAACCCATACAAATTAATTGCTTTCTCATTGTTGTAAATTATTTTATAAAATCAAACCATTTTAAAATATCAAACAAAAAATCTGATCAAGTTCACTATCAGTAATTGGAGAAAGGAGGGCATTGTATAAACTTAATTACAAAAGAATATTTATTGTGAACCATGATGCATAGAGGTCTCCGTGCACCATGTTCGTTTGATCGGTAATTTTACAAATTGATAAATCTAAATAAACAAATCCAATTTATATATTGAAATCTCATAGCAAACAAAATTTTACAATTTTTTAATTTTTTTACTATTTTTTCGAATTTTTTAAAATCTGTCATTTTTTGCTATAAATACATTAATTTGTACCCAATGGCTATATATACACTAATTTTTTTACAATATACCTTTTTTCCCTTTTCCTTTGCACCTGACCGGTTCAAGTTATGAAATACTTGTTTATAATGGTACCATATGAAATTTCACACGACTTTATTAAAGACATCATGACATTGAACAGAGTTCATATGAAATTGAAGGATCTCGGTGTTTGTGTGATCGATGCAGAAGATGCTAAAGTCCAATTTTCATATTGTGGCCACTTAATACGAATTGATCACTTTTTCAATATAATTATAGCAACTTACCTCTAATCGTATTAATAATTCATATGAAAGCTGTGTACTTGTGTTATTTTAATTCCTTGTGAAAATTAATGAATCGGAATCACAATATGTATTTCCAATTTCCAAAGCAACTTGGCATAATATACAAACACAAATTCTTATACTATGCAGGCTAATTAACGCAGATGACCTGTGCATAAATTTGCTTTGTGTGATAATGGAGAAGATCAAAAGCAGATACGATGCTACCTCCTACCTACCAAACTTAAATCACCTCGGACAAAGAGCCTAATTAAATTATGTTAAAGCCAGCACATATTTTACAGAAAGACTAGATTAGCTCTTTGGGTGATCCAATCACAGGACAGAAGTTCACCATTGGCTAGGATGTCTTTGTATTTAGAGTTGGACCAACAACTCTAATTAAAATGCCCATGCCGGCGCGTGCCCTCCTATGTCCATCCTGAAAGATTAAAATGCTAGAGCACCATTTTTGTCTACCCAGAGTAATCTCTTGATCCCCCCCCCCCAAAAAAAAAAACTATTCATGCAAACCATAGTTGTGTGTATTCATTCTGACTTGGCCGTCAATATTTTCGATGCAAAAATATTTCAAATATCTGTTCGTGATTTGTTGAATTGAAGTGTAAATATTTGAATTTATGTACGTATTAAACATGACTAATATATAGGCACACAATTGTACGCTGTTGTTTTCTTGATTAATATTTTTCGATTGAATGGTTTAGTTGTACTATCAAAGTTTCTTAATTTTTAATGATATTTATAGAAGTGTTATTATTCTGGCCAGTTTAAAAAAATTGGGGTTGAAAATTTAGACTATAGAGGTGCATAATTCTCATCAAAATTTGATAACTGAATATGCAGGTGACTTCCATTCAGTAGAATCAAGCGACTTTATAAAATGAATAAAAGAGTCCATCTCTTGAACGTTCCAAAAAGTATTTTTAATTTTTAGTGATTGGCTAACAAAAAAGAAATCTCTGAAATTTAAAAATAGTTCTTTAATTATTAATAATTGTTAATTAAACGGCATCTCCAGTGTGTCAATGTATTTTTTTGTTTATTGAAATTAATTAGTTGCTGCGTTTATTATGGGTGCATTATCATTGTCTATCAGACAAGCTAGGATCTATCTGATTAACGTGTAATAATATATAGGATTACTCTTAAATAAGTGTATTTTTTGGGTACATATTGCACAGCTTCAGTTCTTTAACTTTTTGAAGGGTGAGGTTAACTGGATTCATGCTAATCGTCCTTAAAACGTGCCCCTTCTTATGCCACGTTTTAAGGTGATTAGACTAATCTTCAAGTCCAAGGCACGTATGAGTCTGATTTGCTGGGATTTTAGAGCACCTATTGCCATGTTCATTAAATTATATCACATTAAATAGACTTGCTTAGCCGTTACCAATATTAACAGGTCCACAGTGGAGTGATTTTTTCTCCATTGTACTGTTTGAGGAAAAGGCACGAGCATGAAAAAAATAATCACAGTTTGAAAAAAAAAGTTTTATATAAATGTAATTCTAGGTGCATTCTAAATTATTATATTTACTCTATGATAAAATCAATGGTGTAAATCAGACCAAAATATATTAGTTAATTTTTCTGTTTTGGTCTATGGTCTTCACTTTATAGCGTCATTCTAGATACTCTGGAGTCAGGACAAATATATATAGCTGGAAAAATCAATTCAAACTTCAAAGACGCGGAGAATTAAAAGGATGAAATAGCTGTAATAATAAGTGGAAACGATTTAATTTGAACAATATAATAATCAATTTTAAGTATTATATACGAGAGATTAAATGTTAAAAAATGAATATCAAAGAATCAGACTAATACTGAACCAAACCCACGAGAAATATTGAACAGTCTCTTATGAAGAACATTTAACTCAACATTGCAGGAAAAAACTTTACAGGTCACTGATCTCATACATTAAAAAAAAAGTTGATTTATTGAACATGTGTTAACTTAACAACACCTATGATAATATAACAATAAAATTATAACTGTATTGTGATTTTAATATCATCACAATTGTTATAAGTATATAACTATATATTGCTACTGTTACTTTTCCAAAATTTGTTATAATAATAACAACAAGAATATAAAAAAAGAATAATGTACTTAAATATAACATTATAAAAGCGATTAGTACTAGAAAATATCATGGTTTTTTATGTTAAAATTTCACATATCATTATTATTGTTGGATCATGGAACAAAAATAATTATTAGACTAAATTATAAAAGCATTAGAAAGAAAATAAGATGAATAAGACTCCGTCCAAAAGAAAATTAATATCTTCCATCTAAGAATATAAATAAGATCTACTAATATTTCAGTCTATTTTCCATCGATTTTTTGGCACATTTTCTATAAAATATCTCTTCTTCCCAGTTGATTCTAGAAGTTGGAATGTCAACCCCCCCCCCCCCAATTACCTCTAATTATATCTCGAAGAGTTAGGTTTAAATAAATTCGTTAAATGTTTTGAACTAGCAGATAAGTCCTTCAAACTATAATTCTATGACCCTACAAAAGGTGCTGGTGCTATGAAACACACATAAACTATTTAAGATTTATTGTATTTTAGAGCGAATGCAAGTGTAAAACTTTCGGGGTCATGAACTCCAATTCTTTTAAGAAAAAAAACATCGGCTATGCACTAATGTGTGATTTCTTTGAACTTTGAGCAAATACTGTAGATTTAAGTAATTTGAATCCCAAATAAGTCATGGGATGTTTCCACCAACAACTCTTTAGGGCTGTTTGGATCATATGAATAGAAGGAATTTTCTATTCCTAGGCATAAATTTATTATAAACAATCTAAATTCTTCACAAAATTACACACTTTCCAATACTTTATGTCTAGAATAAAAAATACCTCATATTCCTAAGCGATCCAAACGGCCCCTTTATCTTTCTAAAAACAACAAATTCAAACTACAATTGACAACTAATAAATAGAACTTGCAATATTTATTCCACAAAAAAAAATGTTTCCCCACTTGGTCTGAGTACAGCGTTAATGTCTACCAACAGCTCAATTTCAACTGGAAAATCTAAATTGGTGATCTTGATTTGGATTATTTACATGACACATGCACGCTTAAATAACCAGTCAACCAAAATTGAAGTTAGGTCATGGTACGGTTTTCCAATAAAAATCTACATGCGGATCTGCATTCCGTACCCGATTGTAGCATTTCTAGTAAAATAATTCTTTACTATTTTTGCCATAAGATCCCTTAAAGTTAAATAGAGAGGGTGGTAAATGGTAATGGTAATTGGTAAAAAAAATAAATAAATAAATAAAAATCAAACTTGTAGCCAGAGTAGTACCGTGTACTACACTAGAAATCAAGAATAATTTGAGGATGAGTTCTGTAGGGGATACCTAAGGGTTCATTATCAAAAAAAAAAAAAAAAAAAGTTCTGTAGGGGACCTAAGAACAAAGAGACAAAGGGGAAAAGTGAGGCCAAAGAGGCAAAGAGATAAAGCTGAAGAGAAACAGCAGCAACTCTATTGGTTAGTTGGGTAGAGATTCTTAGCCCTTAAGTCGAGACCTCGGGAGCCTTAATTTACCAAAAATAATCATTTGCATCAGTACTTAAGACTTGATTATTTCATATTAAAACTAGGTGTTAACCAATTAGGAGTGGGGTTAAGGAGCGATGGTCTTGATAGGACGAAACGTGGCCTCAGGCACCCTTAACTTTTTGTAGACTCTAAGCTGTCACCCCTGTGGGAGTTTTTTACAAGAAGAATTTTGCAATATTTTTTTGAATTGATTCAATTGGAGCTCAGTACTCGGAGAATTTTTTATTGGCGGATTCTGGAATGGTGCATGCCATGTCAGCAAACTGTGATTGGATGAAAGACCCAAGCAGGGCCTCATGACTCATGAGGAGAGCACGTGTCGAGCATGGAGAAAATATGGCGCCTTTGGTTAATATCCACTTTTTAGTTTTCTACTTTTCTTCCTTTTTCCTTTTTTGCAAGGTATAACCAACGTTGGCTAGCTGTATTACTTTTGAATATTCACGACACTTGTATGCACTGTGATAAGCTCAGTTTTGGTAGAGATTAACAACGTGAGAGAGTTTAGAGATGAGAATGAGTGGAAAATGAACTTTATTGATTATTTTGGGGATTACAATCTGTTTACAATCTGTCTAATACAGGCGCTTTTCTCTACAAAAATGCCAACCCCCTCTACAATGATCTACCCCCTCTATTTATAGGCCTATTTGCCATAACAGAATGCTGACGTCACCCGACAGCCGTTAGACCACTGGGTGCCTCTAGATTCTCCCGACTTATGTTCGGTGCGGTGTCTCACGTGAATCTGTTGGGGCGTGTTTTTCCGACTTTGTCTGGGCGCGCTCTTTAATTTCACCTTTTCCCGCCTCTTGAATTGACAAATGTGGGCCTCTTTTGGGCTTGATTCCCTATTCTTTTATTTGGGGCCGAGCTCTTATCAGACTGGCCCTATCATAAGCCCTTGAACTTGGGATGAGTATTCATCGCAAGTTGGAAGTTAGGGGTCACTAAACGCAGGACTCTTGGGCGAGGCACGAAGTGGTGAAGCCCTTGAGTCTCGAACATATGACTCTTGGGTGAAGCACGAAGTGATGAAGCCCTTGAGTCCCGAACATATGACTCTTGGGTGAAGCACGAAGTGATGAAGCCCTTGAGTCCCGAACATATGACTCTTGGGTGAAGCACGAAGTGGTGAAGCCCTTGAGTCCCGAACATATGACTCTTGGGTGAAGCACGAAGTGGTGAAGCCCTTGAGTCCCGAACATATGACTCTTGGGTGAAGCACGAAGTGATGAAGCCCTTGAGTCCCGAACATATGACTCTTGGGTGAAGCACGAAGTGATGAAGCCTTTGAGTCTCGAACAAACATTTCGGATTGAGAAGCGACTTCTGCCCGATACTTGAGGCGGTGAAATTTACATCCAGCTGTCATCTGATGGGCGCTTTGATTTTGACGCTGGCTCTTCACCTTCACATTGGGGAATGTGAAAGACCTTTCCCGCTCATTTATTTCCGCCTTTTAGTCTTCCCCTTCTTCCTTTATACTTCTCTCCTTCTCCTCTTTCTTTTCACTTCTTTACTCTCCTTCTTCTTGCCTCTTTTCTTCTTAGCGATTGCTCTCTTATCTTCTTCCCTCCTCCTTCCGGTGAACTTTCTTCTTACCTTCCTTCAGGACCTCCTACTCCGGCGAACTCCTTTCTTCTTACTCTCCGTCAGGACCTCCTACTCCGGCGAACTCCTTTCCGAGGTACTCCTTTCTGATCTTTTATTTTCTATTCTCTTGTCATTATTGCTTGGCTGTGTTGCTAATACTTATGGCAATTCTTTCTAGATCTCATGGCCTCTAGTAGCTCCAATCGTTCAGTACAGTCTTCGGGGGTTCCCGAAATACCTGTTCAGGAACAACCACTCGTGACGACTCAACCTTCCACTCTGGCAATTTCTGAAGTCGTCGCCCCTTCTTCCGTTCATGAAGTCGAGAAAGGAAAAGGTCGGGTGGCCACTAAGAAGGAACCGTATCGTCGTTTTTCTCGTCCCTTGGATGTGGTGTTCAAAAAGACTCCTACCTTCCAGTCTCTGCCTTGGGATGAAGGATCTTTGCACACTCTATCCTGCCAAATAGGATTATCTGAAAAAGATGCACTGATAGCCGCAGAACCTGAAGATCGACCGTATGATGAGGAGAAAGGAGCAGTCATTTTTAGCCCCCTCGCGAAATGTGGTTTTTATATCCCATTTTCTCCCTTTGTTTCCGAGATTCTTTCTTTGCTCGAGATTGCTCCGGGTCAATTGCACCCGAATGCTTGGTGTATTGTTCGATCCTTCGAACGGGTAGTTACTTTGTTTTCTTTAGCTATGGGAATAGAAGGGTTAACTGCTTCTCCAAGAATGTTTGGCCATTATTTTGGCTTTTCGAAAGCTGGGGATCTTTGCACTGTTCGCAATAAAGCGAACATGGTCCTCTTCGGGGAGAAGATAAAGAAACTGGATAGTTGGGAAAATCAATTTTGCTACATTCGCCAAGATTATTTGAATGTGTTCGGTATCACCAAGAAGTGGAATAAGGACACGGATGGTTTTATCAGCGTTGTGATCGACCCTCCTACTATCGAAGAGTATGCTTTTCTTCTTAGATTGGATGCACTTATCAAGAAGGAAGGGCCTCTTCGCTTGGTTTTCAATGGGTCGTCGGTGTCTGAAGAGTCTCCTATTCACATTATTGCTGATCCTCAGGCACCTCCCCCAGCTGCTGCTCCAAAAGTTTTGAAGAGGGGAGGAAGTTCGACTGTTGCTTCGGAACGTCGTTTGAAGAAAGCTTGACAACATGTCGGTGTTTCAAAACCAGCTCCTCCCATAATCAAGCAGATTCCTTGCAATCTTCAGGGGACATCTCTCCCCGAAAAAGGTTCAGCCTCTCATACTGGTCCTGAAAAGAATCTTTCCGTCGGGTCTATCGGTGCGACTTCTCATAAGGATCCAGGCCATAGTGTCGCGAACACCTCTGAGGAAGAGGAGTTGTTCGTGGTGCCCTCCCGACTTCCTAGATTTCGACTACCCAAAACTGGACTGGCTTCAACTTCCGAGCCCCTTTCTTCTAACGTTCCCTTTGAAGGATCGGCGAATGATTGTCCACCGACTCCTGCCCGATCTTTCTTACAAGAGGACGAGGACTTGATGCATTCTGCCTCTACTCCTGTTCCTCACACCAATGTTCCTCTTTCTGTGGTTGGCATGGATAATGCCGCGACTGTATTGCAGTTGGGATCTCCCTCTTCTTCGCATTTAGCGAATTGTCTCGCAGAACTTCGAGCGATTTTTTCCGCGAAGGAGGCTCGAATTGCTTATCTGGAGGCTGAATTAGCTAAGGAAAAATTCAAGGTACAAAATTTAGAAGTCGAAAATGCACAACAATATAAGGATTGGCATGCTATGACCCATAACTATGTTGACGCTAACAAATTTATTGTATTGTTCGCTCAGAACTTAGTAAAGGAGAATGCCGAACAGGCTCGAAAACTGGAGGACTTCGAGTTGATAAGGCATCTTTTGCTTTTGAAGTTGGATTCGACCTTGCACCAACGGAATCAGGCCGTGTGTCAACTAGCTTCTACTCGAAAAACATTGGCAGATGAAGTCTCTAAGCGATCAAAAGCTGAAGCCATTTCGGGAATCCTTCAGGAGGAGGTTACTAAACTCTCTGTTGAAAACTCCTTGCTTGCTGATGCTTCAGTTCTGTCCGAAGAGGATAAACATAAGATCTTTGATGAGCAGCTTCCCGACTTTCTCCGTTCTCGAGCATTCAAGCGAGCAGCTGGTATGCAGAGTGCACCTGTCTTGAGGGCTGCTCTTCTTCGAGTTTGCCGTGGTCTTCAATGGTCTTATCCTATTACTGACCAAGAGTTCGGACTTTTAGCTGACGATGAGATTCCCAATCTTCCTGCAGTACCCGAGTGTACTTGGCGTCGCTCTGATAACCGACTGTTAGGGCCTGATGGTGAAGTGCTTTCGGGTAAAATTGATATTCTCGGAGAGATGGTGGCTCCCCAATACCCTTGGCCTGAAGAGCAAGTAGCTTGGCCATAAGATATTCCCAAGCCTGTTGAAGATGAAGGTGGTTCGGGATCCGACTAGGATAGTGGTTTTCCTTTTATTTTGAAATAGATGTAATATGTTTTATTTTGGTCTAAAGTGGTGAACTTTCTTTTGATGTAGAACTATTCGAACTTGAATGAAAATTGTGGTCCTTTTACTATAGTTGTCTATGTTCTCTCTCTCTCTCTCTTTTTTTTTTTTTTTTTTAATGCGAGATGTCTACGACATTACACTTGGTATCTTTTATAGCTCGTCTTGGAGATTCGTTCTCAAAACTAACAAGTATATTAACTTTATTAACTCCGAAATGAATTGCGATTTTAGATATATAAGCACGTTAGTTCCGAAATATACTCTCAAGGATAAAGTACATTTATTCCGAGATATATTCTCAAGGAAAAATAAAAAAGTACATTTAACTCCGAGATACATTCTCAAGGGAAATAAAAAATATATTTAACTCCGAGATATATTCTCAAGGAAAATAAAAAAGTACATTTAACTCCGAGATACATTCTCAAGAAAATAAAAAAGTACATTTAACTCCGAGATACATTCTCAAGGAAATAAAAAAGTACATTTAACTCCGAGATACATTCTCAAGGAAAAATATTTTCTAACTATTGCTAACCGCACCGAGGATAATTCTTCTTGACTTTCTTTCTGTATATACTCGCGGACAATCCTCAGAAAGAAGTGATTTTGGTCATCTAACACTAACAACCCCGGGCTAGTTAATAAATCTTCCCAGCCTTAGGAACCAATCTCCTAAGTCTGGGGAGACTTCCATCACCCGAAACAAACTCGATCCATTGGATTCGGAACGACTGAGATAACAAAGCCGCTCCTTAATTCACTGGATTCAGGTGTTTCGGGGATGTTCGGAACCGAAGATTGGTGAATATCTGATGCGAGTATTTTGCTTTACATCAGCTATCCACCTAAATCTCCGATTCCTTCTCAGCTATCCTCCTAAATTTCCTTTTATCTTAGTGGGATATATTTTATTTTTCTTTTTCTTTCTTTTCGCCATTGTTGACTTCAAGCTTAGTGAACGTGTTCTGGTGCCTCCTTTGGGGAAGATGATGGGTTCTATTTATAGCTTTTTATCAGCTAACTGCCAACTAACTGTATTAAATGTCAGCATTTATTGTCAGATTTGCCCAGTTTTGTCTTTATTTCCAAGTACGAACAAAGTACAATTATTTGTCGGCTTCATGCGCTTACTCCGAGAATTCTCTCGAGGAGGGTCACGACTTTATTTTTTCATGCGCTTACTCCGAGAATTCTCTCGAGGAGGGTCACGACTTTATTTTTTCATGCGCTTACTCCGAGAATTCTCTCGAGGAGGGTCACGACTTTATTTAATTTTTTTTTTTTATTAGAAGCACGCGAGAATCCAATAGAAAACAAACTGTCTTCATTTATCAACCAACATTATGTTAAGATACAAGGGCCTTCAATACCCCATCTAAGAATAAAAAAGACCTGACTACGATACTGGTCTGGTTGTTTTTATCCATAACAAAAAAACGAAAACAAACAACTCGGATATGAATAGACCGACTACGATATTGGTCTGGTTCCCGTTTTTATCCCTAACAATCATAAGAAACGAAAACGTAGAAAACAACTCGGACACGAAGAGACCGGCTACGATATTGATTGACTTCTATCCTTCCTAAGTGTAAAACTTTCTGAGATGGGCAGCGTTCCAAGCATTTGGAATGCGCTTGCCTCTCATATCCCTGAGATGGTAAGCCCTGCCTTCAATAGACTTGATGATCTCGAATGGGCCTTCCCATGCGGGATCAAGTTTCCCCACTTGTTTACCTGTGGCTTCGATCTTCCTAAGCACCCAATCACCTGGTTGGAAATGTTTGGGAGCGACTTTCCTATCGAAACCCCTTCGCATTCTTCTCTGATACTCTTCCATCTTCACTCGAGCTTCCTCCCTCAACTCGTAAATGGTCTCCAAATCTTCTTCCTTTCGAGTTCCATTCTTCTCCCAAGTATATGACTTCGTTCTCAAAGTAGGGTGTACTGCTTCCATAGGTGTAACAGCCTCCATTCCATAAATCATGGAAAAAGGTGAACGGCCTGTGGAAGAGCGAGGTGTGGTACGGTAGGCCCATAAGATTTCATCGAGATACTCAGGCCACGTATTCTTGCTGCCTTCAATTTTTCTCTTCAGTCCTTCCAATATAGTTCGGTTGGAAACCTCAGCTAAACCATTAGATTGGGGATGACAGACCGAGGAGGTGCACGATCGGATGTCTAGTCCTTTGCAAAAATCCTGGAATGGAGCGCCAGTAAACTGTGTACCATTGTCGGAGATGAAGGTATGTGGGATCCCATATCTATACACGATCTGGTGTCTCGCGAAGTCCACTATTTTTTGTGACGTGATGGTTGCCAGGGGTTTGGCTTCGATCCATTTGGTGAAATATTCCACTGCCACCACTAGGAATTTAACATTTCCTTGTCCTTGAGGGAAAGGCCCCAACAAATCTAACCCCCACACATCGAACGGCCATGAACTGGAGATGGATTGCATCGGATGAGGTGGTTGTCTTGGTATGCGGGCGTGAAATTGGCATTTTTCACATCTGCGAACATATGTCTCGACATCTTTCTTCAAGGAAGGCCAGTAAAACCCTGCTCTAATGATCCTCCTTCCCAGCGAAGTTATTCCTTGATGGCTACCGCATATCCCTTCGTGCACTTCGGCAATAATTTCGTCCGCTTTTGCTCTCCCAACACATGTGAGCCAGGGTATTCCGTATCCTTTTTTCAATAATAGACCATCCCGGATAGTGAATTCGAGAGCCCACCGCTTGACTTTTCGGGCAACCTTGTCATCTTCTGGGAGTTTTCCTTCTTTGAGAAAATTCCATAGCAAAGCATACCATTCCTTTCCTGCCTCCACGATATACACTTCGAATGCGAGAACATCAATGCTGGGATGTGGCACTTCCAACATAATAATGGGTTTTTCTCGATCTAAATCGCTTTCTTTAGCAATTTTAGACAGAGCATCTGCTGTTTCATTTTGAGTCCGTGGCACGTACTCTACAGAAGCACTTTCAAAGGCAGCTAACACTGTTTTCACCTTCTCCAAGTATAGGGCTAGCCTTTCATTTATTGCTGCATATTCTCCTTTGATCTGGTTTACGACCAGCTGCGAATCCATGTAGAAACGCACACTTCTTGCTCCGATTGCCTCCATAAGTCGCATACCTGCCAGCAACGCCTCATATTCTGCGACATTGTTGGATACCTCGAATGTCAAATGTATCGCATAATGAAATTTCTCGCCTTTCGGACCTTTTATTTCAACGCCAACACCCGAACCCTTCTCAGAAGCTGCCCCATCCACGAAAACTTCCCACACTTCTTCCTTGGGATTTTCAGTTTGTCTAGCTGTGCACTCAACTATGAAGTCGGCAAGAATTTGTCCTTTGTATGCTGTCCTTGGTTCGAAACTCACATCATATTCGGACAACTCTACTGCCCATTTTAACATCCGTCCTGCTACATCAAGCTGTCCCAAAGCTTTTCGGAGAGGCATGTCGGTGAGCACTTTGATGGGGTGTGCCTGAAAATACGGTTTGAGTTTCCTGGATGCTATCATGACCGCGAACGCTATTTTTTCAACAGGAGGGTATCTTATCTCAGCATCTCGCAGAATGCGAGACACGAAATAGACAGGTTTTTGTTGGTTTTCTTCAATCCTGATGAGAGCTGCACTCACAGCCGTTTCGGAAGTTGCCACATAAAGATATAGAGTTTCCCCTTTCACAGGTCTACTGATTGTCGGTGGTGTGGCTAAGTATTCTTTTATCTTTTCAAAGGCATCTTGACATTCCACTGTCCATTGGAACTTCTTGTTTTTCCTGATTGTTTGGAAAAAAGGTTGACATACTTCGGCTGACTTTGAAATGAATCTGTTTAGGGCAGCTATTCGCCCAGTTAATTCTTGCACCTCTTTGACTGTTTTTGGTGGTTCCATGTTCGCGATCGCCTGACACTTGCTCGGATGGACTTCTATGCCTCTTTCGGACACGATAAACCCTAAAAACTTTCCACTTCCGAGACAGAAAAAACTCTTCTTTGGGTTTAATCGCATTCCGACTTCTTTCATTTTCGCGAACACTCTTTCCAAATGTTGCACATGTTCTTCCCCCGAACAGCTTTTGATCACCATGTCATCGACATATGCCTCCATAATCTTCCCAATTTCTCCTTGAAACAACTTGTTCACCATTCTTTGATATTCTGCTCCTGCATTCTTCAGACCAAAAGGCATCACCTTGTAACAATAGATCCCCTTTTCTGTAAGGAAACTGGTTTTTTCTTCATCTTCAATACACATTTTAATCTGATGATATCCCGCGTTGGCATCGACAATGCTCAAGTGAGAAAAACCCGCCGTCGAATCCACTAGTGCATCAATGTTCGGCAGCGAGAAAGGATCTTTCGGACAGGCTTTGTTGAGGTCAGTGAAATCAATGCATACTCTCCACTTGTTGTTAGGTTTCGGAACCACCACTGGATTGGCTAACCAAGCAGGGCATTTGACCTCGCGAATAAACCCGGCTGCGAGTAACCTTTGCACCTCCTCCTCAATTATCGTTCTACGTTCGGGTCCGAACTTCCTTTTCTTTTGATGCACTGGTCTGGCATGTGGGAAGAGCTTGATTTTGTGTTCCGCAATCTCCCTCTTAATACCCGGCATTTGCCCTCCTTCAGCGACAAAAATCTCTTGGTTTCTTTTAAGACAGTCCTTCACTAATTCTCTATCCTTGGCCGCGAGCGCTGTCCCCAGTTTAGTAGTTATTCCCTCACTCAGCTCTACCTCTTCCACATCTTCCCCCGGAGCGCCCGAACTAGGCACGCGCACTTTTTTCTCAGCACTTCCCTTCTCTATTTGTGTTACTTGATCTATCACTGCTGCCTGGTAACATTCTCTGGCCTTTTGTTGGTCACCTTTTACCACACCTACTCCCAGTCTAGTGGGGAATTTGATCATGAGGTGTTTGGTCGAAGCGATTGCCCCAACATCATTCAGAGATTTCCTTCCTAATATCACATTGTATGCAGATGGTGCATTAACCACTATGAATTTTACTCTTGATACTACACTGTTGGGTGGTTCCCCGAACTCAACTTCCAGATCAATTGTCCCAAGTGGTATCACGGTGTCTCCTGCAAAACCAACTAATGGTGTATCCATCGGAGTCAGGGGGTATGAGGCTAAATTGAGTTGCCGTAACGCGTCGAAATATAGCACATCTGCTGAACTTCCTGTATCCACTAAGATCCTTTTGACACGTCTGCCATTTATTCGCAGCATCAACACTATGGCATCATCATGTGGGTAACGGACATCTACGCAATCTTCAGGCCCGAAGGATATTCGGGTGTTAGTTAGAGACCCCTCTGCATGCAAGTGAAATATCTCATAACGTGAAGGTTGAGATAATCTTCTCGGATCTGCATATGAAGCTCGTTGATGAGGTTTGTCGCCGCCAGATGCGTCCCCCCCTGCGATGAACATCACTACCGGAGATCCTTTGTTTTCTTCTCTAGGTTTATTCGGAACATTTTGTCTCTGAATGGGAATATTGTTCGGGTTGTTTCGGTTGTCAGTTCTTTTCCATTGGTTATTGTATGGTTTTCGTTGCCATTGGTTGTTGAAAGATTCTCTAGTTCGGTTATCCTTGGCTCCTTCTTTCTCAATGTATTTCTCTAGCAAGTGCGTATGTCGGATTAACCTTTCTATTTCGTCCTTCAGCTTCAAACAATCTCGGGTGCGATGTCCCGAACTGCGATGGTAATCACAGTAAGCCGACTTGTCAAACTTCTCTGCTTCTACCAATGGTTCCGGTTGTTGCAACTCCTTGCTATCTTTGATGACGTTAAACAATCGCTCCCTGGGTTCTGTACATATGTGGTAGGTGGAGTATAGAGGTGCATATGCCTCTCCCGTCTTTCTGTAATTGTGGAGTTTGTATGTCGCTCCTTTTATTACCTTTGCATTCCTTCTTCTCCCAGAAGGAGATCCATTGCGAGGTTGAGGCAGAGGGGAACAACTTCTTCTCGTCGGTGTTGTGATGCGTCGCTCCGTGACATCTTGCCAACCCATTCGTTCTGCATCTTCCTCTGCCTGTATCACTTGTTGTGCACACTCCCTGAATTCTCGAAAAGATCCACAATCTTTTTTTATTAGCTCATATCTTAGATTTTTACTCCGAATACCTTGTAATACTGCCGCCAGCACCAGTTTCTCATCAAAATCGGAAACTTTGTATGCCTCTTCCGAGAATCTCGCGAGATATGCTCGTGATGATTCATATGGTTCTTGCTTTAGGGTCATGAGGCTCGTGCACTTGATGGTTGGTGCTCTTAATCCTCCGAATCTTCCCAAAAACTTGTCGGTTAGGTCATCAAAACTATGGATTGACCCTCGGGGTAGTCGCGAGTACCATTCCCATGCACTTTCTGTAAGCCTTGTCGGAAAAACTAAACACATCACCCTGTCGGATGCATGTGTGATGGCCATCATTGCCCGAAAGCTATTCACAAAAGCTTGAGCATCTTTAGCTTCTCCTCCCGGATATCTATCAAGATGGGGGTAATTTTTCATGTCAATCCGCGCTCCTTGTTATAACCTTCTCGCTAGGGCACCGACAGGTGGTGACCCTGATCCTTCTGATTCACGCGCACTATCTGAACTATGTTCGCGGCGCTGCCTTGTTTTCGCACGGCCCCTAGGGGATCTTTTCTCTTCGCGCTCCCTTCTTTCATTATTCAAGTTTCTTCCCGACATTACCTCTCTGTCTTCACCCGTTTGTGGTGCCCTTGTTCTTTCCACTCGAGATCCTAAGGGCTCTTGATTCACTTGTGGGGCAGGTAATGTCGGTACAGGAACCGCAAGAGATGGACTTGGGTTTGTTGGAATGATGTTTTCGGGAGGCCTTGGAGTAGTTTGTGGCCTAGGATGTTCGGGTTGTTGAGGTGGTCGTGTCCATGAGTAAGGATTAGGGGTGTTCCACGAATTATGTACGCCCCATTGAGCTGGATGGCCCCAAGGGAAATAGGTGGATGGAGCCTCTGGTCTAGGGAAACCATAAGTATTTTGGGGAGGATACCAGTCTGTCATGTGGGCTTGTGGTATTGTGTGGTGAACATATCCCGTGGGATGCCATTGGAACATATGTGGAGGCTGTCCGACATTGTACACTTGTGGTGTTCCTGCTCTCCATGCTACGCTTTGGCGAGGATCAGCGACATATCCGTAACCTTGAGGAGGTTGTGTTACGTTTGGCATCTGTCGCGGATCCTGGATCTCCGGTCTTGGTGGATTGAACTGAACTGTTGGAGTTGGAGTAACTAATGTGAAGGCTGCTTGCAGTGTTTGCTCTACAAGGTTTGTGAGATCTGCTTGAGAGAGAGAGCGTTGGTTCTCTAAATTGGTGGTGCTTCTCTGTTTTGCTGTAGATGTTTCGGGTCTTTCCAATCTTGGCTCTTCGCGAGGTTGTTGAATAGCTTGCAAGATCGGGTGCATTACAACTGGTGCTGTTCTCTCTGACTCTTCGCGAGATTGTACAGCTTGCAAGATCGGGTGTATCACAACTGGCACTGCTCTTGTTGATCCTAGATCTAATGGTGTATCGTTGTCTGGCTGTTCGAGGTTGACTGGTCGCATAGTTGAATCGCCGACCACTGTTTGTGTTCTTGAAGTTTCAGCGTTTTGCTTGTGTTGAAGCTCAGCGTTCATCAGATCTGGTTGTGGTGGATGAACTGCACCGCCTGGTGCCTGAGGTGTGGAGAGCTCGATTTGGGTTTGGGATTCAGATCTAGCTTCGTGAAGAACGCGTTGTTTCTCCTTGTTTAGTTTATCGGTAGTAAACTCCAGATCCAACCGCCTGGGTTGAATCGCACTCCTATTCTCATCCATTTCTCAGGTTACCAAATGCAACTTTGAATTGCCAATGGTCGAATTCAGGTGGGCGCCAGTTGATAAGCTCAGTTTTGGTAGAGATTAACAACGTGAGAGAGTTTAGAGATGAGAATGAGTGGAAAATGAACTTTATTGATTATTTTGGGGATTACAATCTGTTTACAATCTGTCTAATACAGGCGCTTTTCTCTACAAAAATGCCAACCCCCTCTACAATGATCTACCCCCTCTATTTATAGGCCTATTTGCCATAACAGAATGCTGACGTCACCCGACAGCCGTTAGACCACTGGGTGCCTCTAGATTCTCCCGACTTATGTTCGGTGCGGTGTCTCACGTGAATCTGTTGGGGCGTGTTTTTCCGACTTTGTCTGGGCGCGCTCTTTAATTTCACCTTTTCCCGCCTCTTGAATTGACAAATGTGGGCCTCTTTTGGGCTTGATTCCCTATTCTTTTATTTGGGGCCGAGCTCTTATCAGACTGGCCCTATCACACTGCTTAAATACGAGGATATTATACAATAATATATATATACATGTAGGTACTATATACCTGACATGTTAGGTTTTCTTGCTTTATGCAACTATTAGATACCGAACTAAGGTCGATCTACAATCTGTCATATCCTCGCATCCATGTGATGATTATCTCCTCAATTTGGAACGGTGATATTTTTTTCATTGGCCGATTATTGTATCTTCGTATGTACAGATATAAATTAATGCAACACCTCTTATATAAATTCTGCTTTGACGACTACAATATCTTTTGCTTAGGATCCTGAAAAAATGGGAAAGAGGGATTTATCAGTTTAAAAAAAAATTGTTTTGATTTGGAGGTGATTTAATTTGTGAGGAAACTATTATTTGTGTAGTGGGCATATTGTATTTATGAGGAGCAAGATGGATTGAGAGCTATAAACTTGTAGTAAATTTTGATTTCTTTATATTTCTTATTATTGATACCATGGTGTGGTACAATTGATACCGTACCCACAGTCCTAAGATTTTAGGGTCACATGTTTTGTTTTTGATTGGATATTCACGTGCAACAAGATTATAAAAGAATGTAATTTTGTACTAAACAAAATGGCGTATAGTCAAATAATATCATGGATATTCTGGAGATTACAGCTATAGGTGCGAGATTTGGTACCAGATCCACATCCGTGCAACATAAGTAGGTAAAGTGAATGAAAAATCAGTCCCCAACAACCATAACATATGACTAGTCACAAAAATGTTGTTTTATGCATTCAGTGTATTTGGTACTACATTTTGACAAGAGAAAATGATTATTATCTCATATATTAGTAGCGTATTTCTTCTAAGGATAATTTCATGGTAAAGTTCTGAAATGACGTTGGATTGTTTAAAGGAACATCATGTACGACATGTTCTTCTTTTGGAAAATGTTACCAATTTTTGTATCCGTAACTTATTTGCATTTCATTGTAACATGCTCTAGTCTTGCAACCAATGTTTTGAAAATCGTACTGGATACCGGAAAATACCGGTTATATCGGGAACCAGAACAGTGATCGAAAACTAGAAAATACCAGATTTCAGCTGTTACGGTTTTAAAAACACTGCTTGCAACAAAATTCTGATTTTAGCGCTTTGATTAATTGCAACTGTCTTCTAGACAAATAGCGATCCACTCTGGTCAATTGCAACTGTCTTTAGAAAAAAATGTGGTCCAGGAATAAATCGATTAAGAGATCCAGAGAACGTGAGAGAAAATAAAACTCAACCATTTTCTGACAATTTAGTCAAGAGACAAAGGGAGGTTCATTGAATCTACCATAAAATGTTAAACCAATTTGTCATAACATAAATAGTTATTAGGTTAATGTATTTGTTTAAACGATCTAAAACAACACTCTCCTCGAAGTTAGAATCATTTACAATCACAAAATTTGGATGTTTCCAGCCGTTCAGGCCTAATATTCCCCGAATAGCCTGGCCCAATTTGGATTTGCATTCAAACCATGATATACTGGAGATTTGCATTCAAACCATGATGTGCCCAAGTAATCACCCCTGCAGTTCGATCGTCCATTTTGATCGGTTGTATTTGGGTTTATTTCTACTTTTCATTTTGATTAAGATGGTCTGATAGTTTGTAGTTTGAATTTTTCAGCGTGGCAAAAGAGCGGTTTTAGTACTATTTGGATAGTGACAAGTAATTTAGTTAGTAAATAACATAATATTATTTATTAATTGTCCGCAAAACTTACACTTACTGAAATTTTATCACTTTATTTTGTTTTATTTTATGTATCTTTGTTGTTTTTCCTTTCTCATCTGGATTTCATTTAGACTCTTGCGAAAAAATATTTGCGTCGGATATTTCCAGTCCAATTCGAACGGAATGAACAATCTACAGTTTGCACTGTGACACCTAAAACCCATCCTATTCATTTTACTGCTATATTAGAGCTCGATTAGTTTGAAAGACAAATTTGCACTGACCGGGCTGCATATTATTACTGTACTAGTTCAGAAATTTTGGAATCCACCTGGTACACGAAAAATTGTATTAGCTGAGATCACAAGAAACGCATGATTAGTCACATGATATAATAACTAAAACTATAAAATTTACCAGCATGGTATTCGATATTAATATTATAATAAACAGCTTTAAATACCAGGAAAAAAAAAAGCATCTAGACCTAACTGAATAAGCAAGAGCCTTATCTATCCTTTACACTTTCGTTGAAGCGAGCTTGTCATTCTTAAACCCACTTTTTAGGTTTAAAGTTAAAATACCTGACCCTATTTTATCTCAAAGGGGGGAAAAAAAAGATTAAGCTCGCACCAGACACTCTTTTTATTAACTTTCAATCTACCCTATAAATCCAATGAGCAAGACTCCCGTAATTTAGAAAACAATGAAAGACGTACTAATGCACCCTTGAATAAGCTTATGGAGGGAGAGAGGAAGACAAGCCCAGGTGACTCTTGACTGCCATACACAAAAGAGGCACAAATGCACATAGCACAATCATTAATTAGCAGCTCCCTGCTGATCCAACTGAATTGCCAAACAGAATAATCCCAACAATATTATTTTCCCAAGTAGTACGTTGCATCCTGAAAATGAAGCGGTTCATTTCCCCAAGAGGTCCATCCAGCTACCAATTCTCTTGCAAAAAGCTCAATACACCTACTGGGCCTTTGGCCTGGTATGTACTCTTCTAAAAGTTCTTGAATAGTCAAGGATACAAGCAAAAGAGTTCACATTATTAATTAAAATAATATTCAATATCTGGAGTAAAAACGTGTGAGCTTAAGCTCAGTCTGGGACTCATGAGCTTAACATAATCATTGTTGGATCAGCTCCATTATCATAATGTACTTTACATGTAATGCACTTATGTTCTTTGAGTTTGTTTTTTGTTTTAGGGCCAAGAGTTTAACAATAGTTAAAAAACTGCACCAAAATAGAATTTTTAACTTTTATCTTTCAACCTCTTAATAATTTATAAAAATAAACTCCAAAACTAAAAAATTAGTATGGTAACAACTTGACTTAAGAATTAGATCATAATCAACAGTTTAAAATCACTTTTCAAATTGATTGGATGTTTTGGACATTAAACTGAGAAGATCTTAAGTGAGGTTGAGCTTGCACTACCTTTACTGCAATGTTAAATTCGAATGGATGATGATGGATTAGTACTTTGGAACACTTATTCACATGGGTACATATTCTGACATGCAAGCTTGATCCTGCAAGGTCTTGTACCATTTTATAGGATAATAGATGGAATGAACAACCATTTTGTGAATTAAGCGCCCCTTGGACATTACTGTCTGCAGCCTTTTCAAGCCAATGAAAAACATAAAACCTAATGCTTAACTAATACCAATCAAAGTAATTGTTGCCATAATCAGATATAGGAATAATAAAATTAATTGTTGCCATAATCGGATATAGGAATAATAAAATATATTAAAGGGAGGATACTTCCAAGTGGAGGCTTCCTTGAATATGCACCAGGAACACTAATGATCACTCTACTCTCCTTCAGATGCTTAATTGTTTTCATACATTCAGAGTTAAAATCCTGAATTGAAGAAATCACAACCAAAGATCACAAAGAGATTTCTGTGTATGTGTGTGTGTCTAAGAAGAGGGAACGAAAACACACCACATTAACATATCCCAGAAGAAGGAGCTCATAGGGTCTATGATGAAACAAGTCCAGGTCACCAATCAAGGAGCCATCTGGCTTGACCTGCAAAGGACGAATGAGATAAAGGAATCTAAGAAGAAAAGAAAACTACACCTATTTACCAGAAAATAGGGTAATACTTCTTTGAATACCAGATAAGAACAAAGGATCAGAGGCACAATCGTGCCCATTTGGGTAAGTCATGGTGCAAAATTCTAAAAGAATCATGCATCATGTAAATGCTTTGCATTTTTATTAGAAATTAAATATGTTTTCTTTTGCTGGAAACTTTATGACTATGATAGAACACTAATCACTAACAATGCACAAGTGCAGAAAATTGTCACCTTGAGCCAGTAGAAAGGAGTGGCATGTGATATTCCCCAGGCAGGAAGTAGATCTTTCACCACAAAATCTTGCAACTTCTGCCTGTTTGTAATCCATAGAGCTACAAGTGCTCCATCTGAATGAGCAAGCTCTTTTACAGGAAGATACATAAAATGCCTGTTTGGTAGTGTCGGATACCTATGAAACATAGCAGCCAACAGCTGAGATGTACCCTTCCAACATAATAATATCTTTCTTGTTTTCAAACAGTCCTAGAATATCTCAAGACATCAGATGTACTCCCAAAAATAGAGTGGCATTCATGCCCCATGTGTTCAGTATGCGATTCTAGCTACAATAAATTAATCTTTACATCTTGCTGATTCCAAAAGGCATGAGCCCTCCTTACTCATAGTTTCTACTTTCATAATTAATGGGTAATCAGTCTTACTGCTTGGAGGAGTAACAATTGTCAATTAGGTTCCCTGGGGGTCTAAGCAGAAATATTTCATGGATAAATATATTGGAAGCAATATAATGCACTCACATGGCTTTCTGGCGAGCACTTCCATTCTCCCACGGAGGATCAATCACAATGAGGTTAAACCCTTCAGCAGAGTCCCCTAAAAGAATTCACAGAAAATTAAAATTATAGAACTATAAATATATAAACAACAGTAATTCAGGAAATCATGTGAAGTTGGTAAGCACCGAGCACTTTAATTACCTGCAATGAGTTTTCGAACTTGTCTCAAGTCAGACTTCCAATTAGAGCCATCATTCATGTCCCAGAAATAAACAAATAAAAGACTAACTTTAAGTAATCACTTCTAGAACGATTTTGTCCAAAGAAAATTACAAAGTACAGGCAACATGATCTTTCAGTATGATAATCATTATTAATTAACAATATTGACAACAAGATAATTATCTAACATACCATCAAGAAAAGGCTTTTTGGTGGTAAAACATAAATTACATTCTGAAATTCAGCCTCTACATCATCATCTGACTCCACACTGATAATATTATCAAACAAAGGGACTAGTTTCTTGCCTTCAGAAAGACCACTCCTCAGACCTTAAACCATAATCAAAGTAGAAGTACTTAGTTTACACTTTACACACTCATCACTCGAATTCTCACCAAGAATAAAGAAGATTTAAAATGTATTAATCAAACAATTGAAGCCAATTCACCTTGAGGGTTCTTAACCTCATCCTGCACTCCATTACAAAGAGCTATTTCACAGAAAGGAGCTCTCCAGCTGCTTCCAAGCTCGACAAAATTCTGCTCAACAACTCTTTCTCTGCACTCCAACGCCGCCTCACTCTCCACAATCCGTGGCAAAATCTTCAAAAGTTGAGACGCCTCGAGCAGCTTTCTGTGCGCATTCAACAACAAAGGCCTCACTTGCTGGTGTCGTTCCTCGGCACAGAGCTCTCTCTCGTTGAGGTTGAGAGGCGCGTGTCTTGGTTTGTTGCGCTTACGCTTGCGCTTGTCGTCAGGAGTGGAGGAGGGAGGGAAGTGGCGAGAGTAGTAAGCGGAGGGAGAGAGGCGAAAGCGAGAGTACGAGTCGTTGAGAAGTCTGACGGGGTCGATGAAGACCACGTCTGATTGGTCCAGCCTGTACACGCCGGATTCCATGAACGATTTCATCAGCTCCGCCTCCAACCCCCGCGGCTCCATTCGCATTCGCATTCGCGCCTTCCCCTACTCTCTCTGTTCCGTTCGGGAATTGCTCAGGACAGGCCCACCTTACTCATTCACTCCCATTTTTGTTTTGAAATGACCAAATTACCCTCTACTCTAACCCCTTGATTTATCAGACTTTCGCTGAAGAGGAGGGTAATTTGGTCATTTTAAAATAAAAATGGGAGTGAATTAGTAAGTATAAGCGAGGCGTGTCCCGAGCAATTCCCGTTCCGTTCGGAACAAAACAAGCGTTTATATTTTGGGCCGTATTTACAGCCCGTTAACTTTACAAAAGAGGCTAAGCCTGTACATACGGCCCAGATAACAGCCTGTATAATTGAAAAACTGGTGTTACATGGGGTCCGTATCCTCTGCTCACCTTTTAAGGTGAGCAGAGTGCCTACCTCTGATCCGAGCCGTTCGATCTAATCTCGACGGTTAAAATTTTTCGGGCCTTACAATCTGATTACATGCACGGGGCTCCCTTAACCGTTAAGATTACATCTAACGGTTCAGATCAGAAGTGAGCAGAGTGCTCACCTTAAAATGTAGGCAGAGGATGTGATTCCGTGTTACATGGGATAAATCATAAATCATAAATGCCAGCTGTACCTCTCGGCTCTCGCCACTCAATGAGCTACATAGAGATTGGATTGACTCGATCAGGAGGTCTTAACCCTTTGTAGTTGTATCTCCATGCACGCCACACCACCAGGGAGACTTAGAAATGGAGCTCTTCTCCACCTCTCTCTCCTTTTGTCGAGTTCAGTCGCCTCCAAACCCCAAGCTCTTTCATCTCAGAGCAATCTCTGCTAGAAATACAAGCATCGTTACTTCTAGCGTGAAACTATCTCATCTGAGACCGACCTCTAATGTGGCGAGAGTGAATGGTATTGGACTTGGAATTAGGACCCTACCGGGGCGTGAGTGGTGTGATGGGAGCAAATCAATGGCGGTTTCTGGATTGGCGCGAGCCTCGAAGAGGGAAGATGGACTGCCTGAGAGTTTGGGTGGAGGCATTCTGGTTGGATCAAGCCTGACAGTAATGCTTGCGGTGATGAATCGAGTTCTTTACAAGCTCGCGCTTGTTCCCTTGAAGAATTACCCTTTCTTTCTTGCTCAAATCACTACGTTTGGTTATGTGGCGGTCTATTTCACTGTTCTGTATTTGAGGTACCGTTCTGGGATAGTCACCAGAGAAATGCTTGCCTTGCCCAAGTCTCGTTTTGCGGCCATTGGGTTCCTTGAAGCGATCGGCGTGGCTTCTGGCATGGCATCAGCAGGTATTTTTGAATTCATGAAATAAGTGTAAAAACTAAAAAGTGAAGGAATAATCTTTTGTTAGTTATTGTCCTAATTGACCGTGTGATTGTCCATGTCATGTTGCATCTGCTATCTATCAGCAAATTGTGACTTTTGAATCAACATGTCAAGTATATCTTGTCTTTTTTTTTTCAGCTATGCTACCTGGACCAGCCATTCCTATACTGAATCAGGTTTGAATTAGAGCCTTATAGAAATGTTTTTTCAATTCTATGTATGTGATGTTTATTTCTAAATACAGTTTCATTCCTTTTTGATTGGTATGTTGCAGTCTTTTTTAGTTTGGCAGCTAGTCTTTTCTGTTCTGATTTTGGGAAGGAAGTACTCAAGCAATCAAATTTTGGGTTGCTTGCTTGTAACTGCTGGCGTTATCATAGCAGTTGCAAGGTACATTCATAGTTATCTGCAAATTCTGACCTTTCCTTTAAGTTGTTCTGTTGCTTTTAAGAACCACCTTCCTTATTGCTATGTTTGTCCTGAGGATTACAGAAAAGCAATGTGTAATTAACTTAAGCTCTTATCATTTGTTCTTGTTTTCTTATAAACTGAATCAACATGAATTGGATGATAGAAAAAAAAATCTATAATAATTAGGGTAATTCTATGGTGGACTAAAATTTCAAACCAGGCTTGAATCGTAATCAATCGTAGTGATTCATAATTTTAAATGAACGATCTAGATTTAAGCCTGGTTTAAAAGTTCAGTCCACAACAGATTAATTATTTTCAATTAAGCCACATATCTATAAACATTATCTTAAATAAAGCATAACAATGCACTATACAACTAAAAGTAGTTGGTAAATTTCCATTAAAAATCACAAAATAAATACAGTTGTTACCATATTGCAAGAAAAAATCAGTTAGTTCATTGTCACTAACAAGCATTTACACTAAAGCCGCTACAAAATATAAGAAAGTATTGCGAGATTTAACCTCTGACGCTACGATAAATCAGATCTGAGAAGGGATTGCTGGATTAGGGTTTTTTAATCTTAAAAAGAATGATAATTGAATGGGATGGTGAGGGTTCTCTTTTTCTTTTGAATCTTAGAGGCAACTGAATTATTAACTGATGTTCATTGTGGGCAAGGGAGAGTCGGGGAGTAATTCAAAGAACTGGGGATAGTGTGGAGATCTAGATTTGTTAGATTCCTTTGATCTAATGGCACATATTTGTTCTTGACAAATAAACCTTTGGAATCTGTTTGGTCAATCTTGTTTGATTAGGCCAAGGGAATTTCTAAATAACACCTAAGTTTCTAAATCCTAACTAATGCCTCACAAATTTACGATCACTTGCAAATAACAGCCAGCTTTTGAGGTGGAGAAATAGTTAATTAATATTGCCTGTTTGTTGCTTTCACCAATTGCGAGTTTTTGCCTCTTTATTGAGATGAATGTAAGCATTTATTAAATGCTAACTTGAAATACTCTGGTTGTAGTCTACTCTTTTGTTGGCTTGACATTGGTAATAATAGTTAAATGCAACCGCAGACAGGAAACAACATGTTAGGTGTTATTTGCAAATATGAAGTAAATGGTGGAGTTTATACATTTTAGAATTGACAACTAGGGTTGTGTATGGGTTGATCAGATTCAAGTTAGGCCGATTACAGGTCACCACTCTCATAAAATATCAGGTCATTTTCATTTTCGAGCTAAATCAGGATGTGTGTTCTGGTTGAACTCAGGATCTGATATTGCTTAAATTTATTGGCATGAACTTGTTCTGCTGTCTGTGTTTGGGTTTTTTTGGTTTGGTTCAATTTCTGATTAAATTCTGATATCGATCAGTCAGGTATCATTTTTTGGGTTTATGGGGATTGGTTGGGTTCAGCTCACACCAAATTGCAGGTTCAATTTCATCGAATGCTAGTTGGATTTGAATTAGGTTGGTTCCAGTCATTGGCTTTCCAATAATTTGGGACACTGTTGGTTTAAGGTCTAGCATGCTTTCGAGTCCATTTAGATTTTGCCAGCTTTGTATAAATTTACATTTTCTGTGTTAATGTAGTGGATCAGGTGGCGGCCAAGTTATGTCCCAAGTAGAGCTTCTGTGGCCAGCTCTTATGATAGCTTCTGCTGCTTTCCAATCTGGTGCCTCCATACTCAAGGTTAACCTCCAATCACATTTTACTCTCTTTTCTGTAATGTTAGTTATTTAGGGAATATTAACTATTGGTGTAATACAGGAATTTGTATTCATTGATGGCGCTGCACGGCTTAAGGTTGGTACTTACTGTATACTTCTAGAAAGGCCTTTGACCAGTACTTGCATTCTCAAGCCCAAATTGGACATTAAAAGGTCAAAAAGGGACAAAAAACAAAAGCAATTTGGTGCTGGTGCTGGGAGTATTGTGCCCTTTTAGTATTATATTTTCTTTTTTTGTACCTTTCACCGAGAGGAAGGAGGTTGTGCACTGAAAAGCTTACGCATGTTTAAGCAGGGAAAATCACCAGACATATTTGTTGTCAATTCTTTCGGTTCTGGCTTTCAGGTTAGCGGTCCTCTTTTTGGTAACTATTTTTGGTCAAATTTTTTTAAAAAAAATCATAAGAATCTGGAAGATTTTATTATGTGAAATCTGAAATTTCTTGTAATGGAACATGCAGGCTCTATTTGTTTTTCTTCTTCTTCCAATTCTTTCAAATTTGAGAGGGATTCCATTTTCTGAGCTGCCAGCTTACCTAAAAAGTGGTGCTGGCTGCTTTTTAAATTTTGGAGGCAGTCTAGTAGGCAAGTTATCTTTTCTCTTTGTTACCTTTTGCCATACCACCAAGGATTACCATGTTATCTGTAGGTAGCAGAACCATTGTGGAAAAGTTATAATTAGCTGGTGCAATTATCTTGTTAGAAGTCACTTAACAGTTAAAATGCAAAGAAAGAAGTAGAAAGACACAAATATAAACTCTAAACAGGCAATAAGACCTGTAAGAAACAAATCTTTGTCCATGAAAATTAGGCCACTGATACAAGCTGTATGCGTCAAATAATGTGGAATCTGTTCCTGCTCTTGCAGACTGCCGAGGAGCCCCACTGCTACCGCTTCTTTTCATAGCAACAAACATGGCTTTCAACATTTCACTACTTAATTTAGTTAAGATGACATCAGCTTTAGTTGCTTCCCTCGCAGCGACCTTGGCAGGTTGGCACACGACCTCACCCAAGAAGTGTAGTGCAAATAATAAATAGATATAATAACAGTTTCTCCTTGCAGACCTGATCATTTCTGACTATGAATTTTCTTTTGTGCAGTGCCAATTTCAATATATGTCTTATCGCTGCCGTTGCCTTACCTGCCATTTCTGACTATGAATTTTCTTTTGTGCAGTGCCAATTTCAATATATGTCTTATCGCTGCCGTTGCCTTACCTGCTACATGGAACAAGCCTTAACACCTCTTTCATCATTGGTTCTGCAATTTTGGTCCTGGGTCTAATATTGTATAACCTTCCCAAACCGAAAGATGAATTAAAAATTTAAAATTAAATTGAAAAAAGAGAATAATAATCTAAACAATATAATCTAGTCAAATACCTCTCCTTCTATCAGTATCACCAATTGCGCCGCCCAAAGCTTTATAATTAAAATGTTGGTATACTTCCTTGGGCGATTCCTTTTTTTTTTTTTTAAATTGATTGTTTAGGTTGTATTTTGGTTCCATCCCAAAGCTCAATCGTCTGTAGAGATGGTAGCTTCCACACTGAGATCTGTTATATCCATTGTAATGTACCGCCAATTTCTGTTTCTTATTTGGGGAATTTATTCGCAAATGTTGATAATTTGCTACACTTGATAGACCATAATGTTGTTTGTTGAGGGCTATTACTTAAAATATCATTCTATTGGCAGGAGCCCCATCGGTTAGGAAATTGACTTGAGCACCCTCTAACTGATGTAACACCCTTCAGAAATTTTAATGACCAAAATACTCTAATGATTCAGTACACTAAAAAGTGATAAGTGATAACAATTTTTTACTCAATAATAAAGGAGGATATTATGGTACTAGAAAAAATTTAGGGGGTGTTCATCAATTAGAGGAGTGTGCAAATCAATGTAGTCTAATTCCTTCACGAGGAATGTTCCTATAACGCCGTAAGAACTGAGATCCGCCAGCAGCGGCTTGTAGTTAAAGAAGGAGTGTGCAAATCAATTAGTTTTAATTAAGTTTGTGTCAAAGAAGGAGTTACTACAATAATCCCTATTTTTATGCAGATTTTGGACAAGAACATGACATAAATGATTAAATGAAGTTGTAGAGCTTCTCATAAGCTTTCCAACGGTACTTGAATCACCTCAAACGGAGTCCGGATGAAAAATTATGGGCAAAGTACAAACAAGGCGCAGTGTTGAAATTTTCAGACCTGCTCTCAGGACGATTTCTGGCGACCCGCCAGAATCCTGGCGGGTCCGCCCGAAACCTGCCTGAATTAGCAGAAAGTGCTCGTTTTAGAGTTTTAACTTGGGAAGACGGTTGTTCTCTATTCCCATCACGTCCATAAGCATTTTCCTGCTATTATGAGCGTCTCCCATCAATTCTAAAGCCTATATAAACATGGTTTGAGGAGATTTCAAGGGGAGAAGAAGTAAAGATCGAATTTGGAGAGAAATCAAAGTTTAGAGAGAGATTTGAGAGTCTCTACACGAAGCGGCAACCCAAGGTCCAGGCGGATCCACCCGAAAGGAGACGAGGCCGTTCGGAGGCAGGCGGAGGAGGAAGAAGAGAGGAATCGAAGTTCATTTGTTGTATTCTATCTCTTCTTTTTTTATCTTTTGTTTGTTTATTCGAGAAAACCTTGGTTTGTATGATTCTATGTCTTGTCTAACTATGAATTGTTGTTAGGGGCAATTGTAAGGAATCATGACTTGGTAGATTTATAAAGTTTAATTTAGTTTTTTAATTTGTCTGAGTTGCTTTGTTTTTCTTAAGTTTAATTGCTGAAATTGAGAATGTGAATTGAATTGTTTGAAAGGTTTGCTCACTTGGTTTAGGCCAGATCTCGTAGATAAGCACAAAGAACCCTAATTTCAATGATGATTTGCATTCCCATACCATAGGATATACCCAAAAGGTGAAAATGAAACTTAGCCGAGAGGTTTATTCCCTCCTAAGATCGAGAGATTTAGGATATCCTACCGAATAGTTAAAGCAAACCCTAAAACTTAAGCCAAGGAACGAGAGTTGAAACTTAGTTTTTAGGAAGGTTTAGAGGTTGAAACTTAGTAATACCAAATCAAGAACGAGAGTTAGTATTTGGACCAGAGTTTAAGCCAAAAATATGAACTTAGAGAACTTAGAAACTAATTAAACTGAATTATCGAACTGTTCTGGCGACCCGCCTAGATAGTGCCTGGAAGTGGAACCCTATCAATTGACCCTAATTCGTGTTATTGTGTTAGAACTGGCATTCTCAATCAAACTTAGATCAACCTTAGGATTTGATACTTCTTCAATTCATCAATTAAACCCTCAATTGATTTGAACCTTCGTCTAGCTAATTAAATAAGGTAAAAGATTGATATTCCAACACTGTCCCTGTGGATTCGACCCTTAAGCTATCACTGCAAACGATTAGATCGGTGATTCCTAAGGACTTGTTTTGGTTAGAGTATTCCCGCGATCATTAATCTAATTATCCTTAAATTTGAGGGTGAATCTTCTTTTCTCCCTTACACTTTTTTTCCTTACTTTTTCTCTTCACCCAAGTTTCTGGATCAAAGCCTAATAAAGGGAATATAAGGGGCGGCAAAAACAAAATGTTTATGGTTTTCATAGCTGCACAAAAACTAAGCAGAGAAACGCATTATGCGACCGTTAAAATTGGCAGAGTTAGCTGAAATTTTAAGAGTAACTAGATGCCTACTCTTTGCAAAACTAAAAAAAAAATTCAAATAAAAAACAAGTAATATAACAACTTAACACAAAGAAAAACGTAGAAAAACAGGTGTTAAGTTAAGTTACAGACTATAAACAAAAAGACAATCCAGCAGTCAAAATGAAAAAAAAGAAAAAAATGCAAAATGCCACTTAATATTATTTATAAATTTTTTGTATACCTTTTAAATAAATAATTCTTCTTACAAATTTAATTCTTGCTTACAAAATTAAGCTATAAAATAGAGACTAGTGTCATCATATAAAATCGTAAGAAGCATGTGTACAATGTCATAAGAAAAAATATTTTCAGACATATCTAATTACAAAAAATAGATTATGTTGAGGGCATTGTAGCATTGGGTATTAGTCCTTCATTGAACAGTAGAACACGGCCTATTAGAAAGAGAAAAATATTAAATTCTATGATAGGAATTAAATAAAAAAATATATATATATGGTATATTTATTATCAATTCCCACCTACCGTCGGATTGCAATATAGATTTCTTTTATTCATTTCCATAAATTTCTTCATTATATAGGAACTTCCTTCATAGTGCATGCTATTTTTCTTATATGTACTATACAATACCAAAAACCAAAACAAATAAAACTATAATCATATATATATTAAATAAAACAATTTAGAATATGCTTCATCAAATACTGTGCTACTTACTATTGAGTATTGACTCATAACAAGGCACCACAAATTCTAACATGGCAGGAGTGCTTATTCCGCTTCTTTCTAATATAATTATTGCTAACACTGATATTATTATAGAGACAACGTATGAAAAACTACAATTGGATCAATGTAACATAGTAATATATTTAGTACAACATACAAAATCCTATAATAAATGTAGTCAAAAGACTCATCATTAATTGCCAAAAAAAGGACTGATCATTCATGATATATTGATATTTCTATCAGATTAATTTTTTTATTGTAAAAGTATTTATATTCAATATATAATTGATCTGCACAACATTGTAAGCATGCAATAAGAAAGTATTCAAGTTAGTTTTATATGGCGACTTAAAATTTTTTAAGAGTTATTGATTTTCTCTAGTATCTCGCATAAAAAAAATATAAATTTATTGTGAATATAAATTCGTTGATTTTCGTGAGATCTTTCTATACGCAACAAATGACAGTAATATCATTCGCCTTTGTAAGCTAATCGGTAGTGCGTTTGGATCGTTGGAAAAAAAGAAGAAGAAGAAGGAAGAAGAAGAAAAAAAAATTATAAACAATTCAAACTCTTCACAAAGTTACACACTTCCCAATACTTCTTCCCTTCTTCCCACACCTATCCAAACGCACTTAAGAAAAGCAGAATCAGGTAAGATATACGTGATATATCATGCAACTCATCCCTCTTTACATGCAAAAACTTATCGACTTTAATTTGAAATAGACTTATAAAACACGCGGATGATGATTTTAAACTTTTCAAGTGCACGTGTTATGGTGGTACCCCGAATATAGGCGACTCCATGTAAAAGTAAGAAAATATTTTTACAAAAATATTTTTAGATACGAGAGCCAACTTAAAAAAAAACTAATTATAAGATTTTTATTTAGTTAGTTGAATTAAGATACATGTTCAGTGTATATGCGGACACAAAGGTGTTAATTGATGTCAGGTGAAGTTATTTTCACGTCGATAAGTAGATATAAAGTCGGAAAATATTTGATTTTCTGTCTTCTGATGTGAACTATTTCAAAATTAAAACTGATCCGGATTTTACCCGACTTGACGGTCTTGACCTGACATCAGTATTCAGTATTATAAATAAAAAGACGTGGGAGTCCGAAAGTTGTTTTTTTTTTATTTTACTCGACACGGCAGCTATTTTTCCTGGGTGGTTTGGGCGTTCAGTTTTTTTTTTCGAATTTTGCAACGTAAACTCTATAGCTAATTTTGCGCCTGCTCTTATCGTCTTAAATTTGACCCGTTTCACCAAATGGTGTTTAATAAAGAGCGCAATATATTTTTTGTAAGGTTCCTTTCCGATCTACTTTTATCGGGTCCTCGACTCTGGGACTCCGGGCCACCATATCTCTTTTCCATCTCTTCTCCTCTTCCTGGCCCTAACCAACAATTTTTATTACGCTGCCAAAATGGATTGCGAGGAAGAGTGATTGAAATCAAACACGAAATCGAATGGCGTCTTGAAATTGATCGAGAAGAAGGAGCTTTTGGAGGGTTTTCTCATGCTTTGGTGGCGGTGCTCACGTGGCGACAAATGTGTCTCGAAAGAAGAGGCTTGCAGTGGTACCAGTGGATACCTATGGCAGCGAATCTGATCAAATGGTTACTAATGGAGATGCGATCGTAGGGAAGAAGGAGAGGACGAAGGAAACGGATTGTTGTCTTCGCTGGTCCAACAAAGAGCTTCTCTTTTACGCTGTCTCACCCTCATTCCCCCTCCTTTCTCATCAATCTGGTCCCAGCTCCTCCTTCCGTTCTTCCTTTTCTCCGACTTATCAGTGGAACCACAAAACCCTAGAAATCGGTAAGCCTGATTTGTGGCTATTCTTTCAATTTTGTTTGCAGCACCGAATCTATCAAACAGGTTTCCGAGACTGCCAAGAGCCTTTGGTGTTGCAGGATTTGTTGTCCTCTGGAGAATAAATATCCTGGAATGAAATTTGATTCAGTTCCTGTTGTCATTTCTGGTATTGTGGTAACTGAAATGTGAAATCATTAAAACTAAGGTATGATCTTATTTTCTCTCCCAGTTGGCTTTGTTGTCATAAAGTTGTCCTCGAGATGCAATTGAGTGCATTTGAATTAAGACAAATGATTTTACAATATTATGTTTGTTATTTGATTTTCAGGAGCTTGAAAATTACTGCAATTGCTCAACAAAACGAGTCGGCTTCGAAGCAACAGCTAGCATTGCAAATGGTCTGGCACCAACCCTTTAAAACTCAGATGTCATTGTATTTGGTAAGGAAAAAAATATTTTAAAAAAATCCTATCATAATTGTAAAAATATCATTAAATATTGAAAACAAATGTAGCATGGATAGAATCGGCAAAGATTCTCTACTGGTACCTCAATTAAATTACCAGGAAAAATTATAGGAATTGAAATTTAGTAACAAATTTTCTTCAAAAAAAATTTAGTAATAAATTTTATACCAGCATGGAGCATCTAATGTATACTTGTAAGTAATCGCAAAATCATGTATTTAATAAGTCATGAAACTATTGGAAAACAAAGAATTTTATATTTTATCAAAAATACATGCTTATATGGTAACTGTTTGTGCAATTTAAAACTTGAACATTGAGAGAAGGCATTGACTTACATTGAGAGCTCGAGAAGGATACTTTAAAGTCATCAGTCCTTTTTGACAAATTCCATTGTGATTGAGGTGCTAATCTGTATCTTCTTTTTTGAAATATAGTTAATGAATTTGAATTTTTAAAAACTGTGGGGAAGAATTTATCCAATTAATATAACCAACAGCCATTATGTCTGACATATCATTTATTTACATGAAGTCCCAATTAATAATTTTAGAATAGAAAGGATATCTATCTTTTTTAATGCCAAATCAATTTTTTTTGTGACTTTTGAACATTATCAAAAGAATTCTCATGTTTAGGTGTTTTTGGCCAGTAGTCAGAGTGGCAAGTTTTGTTTACTGATGATGATACTCCAGCAATTAGAACTAACCTCCTCTAGCAGTTAAATTTGTGGTAAATTAGAAAAAAAGTTTGGTGTCTTTTGTTCTAGCTTTTATGCATTCACAAAAAAAAAAAAAAATTGTAAGCTCTTTAAAAGAAGTATTATTTCTTTTATATGAATATATAGGTTTTTAACATTATGAACTAGGGTATTTTAATGTAATTTGTCTTTATTAAAATTTAAAAATACTAAGTGCAACCCCAGGAGGAAGTATTACTGTCTCTTTGTGCCGGTGAAAACCGCAATAATCTTCTATTATGATATTTAGTGTTTTTAGTCTTATTTGGGTTCTGGAAAATATTTTTAGTAAGTTCATATTATATATTAAAAAAGAGAAAAATCTCCTGATGATGGTCAATATAATGTTTGCCCATTAATTTTTAGTCATGGTATGTTACAGTTTATGAAGAAATAGGAGCTGAACTTGAAAAAGACGTTTTGGTAACAAGAGCTACATACATTGCAATTGGATTATTATTATTTTTTAGTTACAAGCTCCGATCATTGAATACACTATTTTTCGAATATGCTCATCTACAAATGAGATAGAGCCTCGAACTCATTTTATAGTATATCAATAGCATAAAAGCATGCCTTTATTTACCCTCTATATGCTGGTGAGTGAGAATATGTATTAGAAAATACAGCTCATTCAACATCTACTTTTCTTCAAGTTAGAAGTATTAACTTTTGGATGGTTTTTTCAAGTCATTTGCATGCTTCTTCTAACATTTTCTGATCCGCCTTCATTCTATCATTTTTATTTTTCTCCCATAGAATAGACGTGTTGTCTAAGATTCAAAGTCCTGGACATATTCATATAAATTTATGCTATTGCTATATTCCAATTTTTCCATTTGTTGAATTAATGGATTGCTTAATTAAAACAATTTAGTCCTGTAGTTTGAATTTATGGATTGCTTAATTAAAACAATTCACAGGCTAATCTTCCATTTTTTTATTATAATTTTATATCCAGTATTTGATAGATAATCCTCATCCTACAAATTTTTTTTACATCCACTATATTTATTGCGTTTACAATGTTTTTTTTTATTATCTTCCAAGGTAATTACGTTTCCTCCTTATAAGCCATGCTACTTTTTATTCTATTTCTCTTACCTTTTTCTATTCACCACATTTGCAGGCATTATAACCTTTTTCTAACGGTTCAGATCAGAAGTGAGCAGAGTGCTCACCTTAAAATGTAGGCAGAGGATGTGATTCCGTGTTACATGGGATAAATCATAAATCATAAATGCCAGCTGTACCTCTCGGCTCTCGCCACTCAATGAGCTACATAGAGATTGGATTGACTCGATCAGGAGGTCTTAACCCTTTGTAGTTGTATCTCCATGCACGCCACACCACCAGGGAGACTTAGAAATGGAGCTCTTCTCCACCTCTCTCTCCTTTTGTCGAGTTCAGTCGCCTCCAAACCCCAAGCTCTTTCATCTCAGAGCAATCTCTGCTAGAAATACAAGCATCGTTACTTCTAGCGTGAAACTATCTCATCTGAGACCGACCTCTAATGTGGCGAGAGTGAATGGTATTGGACTTGGAATTAGGACCCTACCGGGGCGTGAGTGGTGTGATGGGAGCAAATCAATGGCGGTTTCTGGATTGGCGCGAGCCTCGAAGAGGGAAGATGGACTGCCTGAGAGTTTGGGTGGAGGCATTCTGGTTGGATCAAGCCTGACAGTAATGCTTGCGGTGATGAATCGAGTTCTTTACAAGCTCGCGCTTGTTCCCTTGAAGAATTACCCTTTCTTTCTTGCTCAAATCACTACGTTTGGTTATGTGGCGGTCTATTTCACTGTTCTGTATTTGAGGTACCGTTCTGGGATAGTCACCAGAGAAATGCTTGCCTTGCCCAAGTCTCGTTTTGCGGCCATTGGGTTCCTTGAAGCGATCGGCGTGGCTTCTGGCATGGCATCAGCAGGTATTTTTGAATTCATGAAATAAGTGTAAAAACTAAAAAGTGAAGGAATAATCTTTTGTTAGTTATTGTCCTAATTGACCGTGTGATTGTCCATGTCATGTTGCATCTGCTATCTATCAGCAAATTGTGACTTTTGAATCAACATGTCAAGTATATCTTGTCTTTTTTTTTTCAGCTATGCTACCTGGACCAGCCATTCCTATACTGAATCAGGTTTGAATTAGAGCCTTATAGAAATGTTTTTTCAATTCTATGTATGTGATGTTTATTTCTAAATACAGTTTCATTCCTTTTTGATTGGTATGTTGCAGTCTTTTTTAGTTTGGCAGCTAGTCTTTTCTGTTCTGATTTTGGGAAGGAAGTACTCAAGCAATCAAATTTTGGGTTGCTTGCTTGTAACTGCTGGCGTTATCATAGCAGTTGCAAGGTACATTCATAGTTATCTGCAAATTCTGACCTTTCCTTTAAGTTGTTCTGTTGCTTTTAAGAACCACCTTCCTTATTGCTATGTTTGTCCTGAGGATTACAGAAAAGCAATGTGTAATTAACTTAAGCTCTTATCATTTGTTCTTGTTTTCTTATAAACTGAATCAACATGAATTGGATGATAGAAAAAAAAATCTATAATAATTAGGGTAATTCTATGGTGGACTAAAATTTCAAACCAGGCTTGAATCGTAATCAATCGTAGTGATTCATAATTTTAAATGAACGATCTAGATTTAAGCCTGGTTTAAAAGTTCAGTCCACAACAGATTAATTATTTTCAATTAAGCCACATATCTATAAACATTATCTTAAATAAAGCATAACAATGCACTATACAACTAAAAGTAGTTGGTAAATTTCCATTAAAAATCACAAAATAAATACAGTTGTTACCATATTGCAAGAAAAAATCAGTTAGTTCATTGTCACTAACAAGCATTTACACTAAAGCCGCTACAAAATATAAGAAAGTATTGCGAGATTTAACCTCTGACGCTACGATAAATCAGATCTGAGAAGGGATTGCTGGATTAGGGTTTTTTAATCTTAAAAAGAATGATAATTGAATGGGATGGTGAGGGTTCTCTTTTTCTTTTGAATCTTAGAGGCAACTGAATTATTAACTGATGTTCATTGTGGGCAAGGGAGAGTCGGGGAGTAATTCAAAGAACTGGGGATAGTGTGGAGATCTAGATTTGTTAGATTCCTTTGATCTAATGGCACATATTTGTTCTTGACAAATAAACCTTTGGAATCTGTTTGGTCAATCTTGTTTGATTAGGCCAAGGGAATTTCTAAATAACACCTAAGTTTCTAAATCCTAACTAATGCCTCACAAATTTACGATCACTTGCAAATAACAGCCAGCTTTTGAGGTGGAGAAATAGTTAATTAATATTGCCTGTTTGTTGCTTTCACCAATTGCGAGTTTTTGCCTCTTTATTGAGATGAATGTAAGCATTTATTAAATGCTAACTTGAAATACTCTGGTTGTAGTCTACTCTTTTGTTGGCTTGACATTGGTAATAATAGTTAAATGCAACCGCAGACAGGAAACAACATGTTAGGTGTTATTTGCAAATATGAAGTAAATGGTGGAGTTTATACATTTTAGAATTGACAACTAGGGTTGTGTATGGGTTGATCAGATTCAAGTTAGGCCGATTACAGGTCACCACTCTCATAAAATATCAGGTCATTTTCATTTTCGAGCTAAATCAGGATGTGTGTTCTGGTTGAACTCAGGATCTGATATTGCTTAAATTTATTGGCATGAACTTGTTCTGCTGTCTGTGTTTGGGTTTTTTTGGTTTGGTTCAATTTCTGATTAAATTCTGATATCGATCAGTCAGGTATCATTTTTTGGGTTTATGGGGATTGGTTGGGTTCAGCTCACACCAAATTGCAGGTTCAATTTCATCGAATGCTAGTTGGATTTGAATTAGGTTGGTTCCAGTCATTGGCTTTCCAATAATTTGGGACACTGTTGGTTTAAGGTCTAGCATGCTTTCGAGTCCATTTAGATTTTGCCAGCTTTGTATAAATTTACATTTTCTGTGTTAATGTAGTGGATCAGGTGGCGGCCAAGTTATGTCCCAAGTAGAGCTTCTGTGGCCAGCTCTTATGATAGCTTCTGCTGCTTTCCAATCTGGTGCCTCCATACTCAAGGTTAACCTCCAATCACATTTTACTCTCTTTTCTGTAATGTTAGTTATTTAGGGAATATTAACTATTGGTGTAATACAGGAATTTGTATTCATTGATGGCGCTGCACGGCTTAAGGTTGGTACTTACTGTATACTTCTAGAAAGGCCTTTGACCAGTACTTGCATTCTCAAGCCCAAATTGGACATTAAAAGGTCAAAAAGGGACAAAAAACAAAAGCAATTTGGTGCTGGTGCTGGGAGTATTGTGCCCTTTTAGTATTATATTTTCTTTTTTTGTACCTTTCACCGAGAGGAAGGAGGTTGTGCACTGAAAAGCTTACGCATGTTTAAGCAGGGAAAATCACCAGACATATTTGTTGTCAATTCTTTCGGTTCTGGCTTTCAGGTTAGCGGTCCTCTTTTTGGTAACTATTTTTGGTCAAATTTTTTTAAAAAAAATCATAAGAATCTGGAAGATTTTATTATGTGAAATCTGAAATTTCTTGTAATGGAACATGCAGGCTCTATTTGTTTTTCTTCTTCTTCCAATTCTTTCAAATTTGAGAGGGATTCCATTTTCTGAGCTGCCAGCTTACCTAAAAAGTGGTGCTGGCTGCTTTTTAAATTTTGGAGGCAGTCTAGTAGGCAAGTTATCTTTTCTCTTTGTTACCTTTTGCCATACCACCAAGGATTACCATGTTATCTGTAGGTAGCAGAACCATTGTGGAAAAGTTATAATTAGCTGGTGCAATTATCTTGTTAGAAGTCACTTAACAGTTAAAATGCAAAGAAAGAAGTAGAAAGACACAAATATAAACTCTAAACAGGCAATAAGACCTGTAAGAAACAAATCTTTGTCCATGAAAATTAGGCCACTGATACAAGCTGTATGCGTCAAATAATGTGGAATCTGTTCCTGCTCTTGCAGACTGCCGAGGAGCCCCACTGCTACCGCTTCTTTTCATAGCAACAAACATGGCTTTCAACATTTCACTACTTAATTTAGTTAAGATGACATCAGCTTTAGTTGCTTCCCTCGCAGCGACCTTGGCAGGTTGGCACACGACCTCACCCAAGAAGTGTAGTGCAAATAATAAATAGATATAATAACAGTTTCTCCTTGCAGACCTGATCATTTCTGACTATGAATTTTCTTTTGTGCAGTGCCAATTTCAATATATGTCTTATCGCTGCCGTTGCCTTACCTGCCATTTCTGACTATGAATTTTCTTTTGTGCAGTGCCAATTTCAATATATGTCTTATCGCTGCCGTTGCCTTACCTGCTACATGGAACAAGCCTTAACACCTCTTTCATCATTGGTTCTGCAATTTTGGTCCTGGGTCTAATATTGTATAACCTTCCCAAACCGAAAGATGAATTAAAAATTTAAAATTAAATTGAAAAAAGAGAATAATAATCTAAACAATATAATCTAGTCAAATACCTCTCCTTCTATCAGTATCACCAATTGCGCCGCCCAAAGCTTTATAATTAAAATGTTGGTATACTTCCTTGGGCGATTCCTTTTTTTTTTTTTTAAATTGATTGTTTAGGTTGTATTTTGGTTCCATCCCAAAGCTCAATCGTCTGTAGAGATGGTAGCTTCCACACTGAGATCTGTTATATCCATTGTAATGTACCGCCAATTTCTGTTTCTTATTTGGGGAATTTATTCGCAAATGTTGATAATTTGCTACACTTGATAGACCATAATGTTGTTTGTTGAGGGCTATTACTTAAAATATCATTCTATTGGCAGGAGCCCCATCGGTTAGGAAATTGACTTGAGCACCCTCTAACTGATGTAACACCCTTCAGAAATTTTAATGACCAAAATACTCTAATGATTCAGTACACTAAAAAGTGATAAGTGATAACAATTTTTTACTCAATAATAAAGGAGGATATTATGGTACTAGAAAAAATTTAGGGGGTGTTCATCAATTAGAGGAGTGTGCAAATCAATGTAGTCTAATTCCTTCACGAGGAATGTTCCTATAACGCCGTAAGAACTGAGATCCGCCAGCAGCGGCTTGTAGTTAAAGAAGGAGTGTGCAAATCAATTAGTTTTAATTAAGTTTGTGTCAAAGAAGGAGTTACTACAATAATCCCTATTTTTATGCAGATTTTGGACAAGAACATGACATAAATGATTAAATGAAGTTGTAGAGCTTCTCATAAGCTTTCCAACGGTACTTGAATCACCTCAAACGGAGTCCGGATGAAAAATTATGGGCAAAGTACAAACAAGGCGCAGTGTTGAAATTTTCAGACCTGCTCTCAGGACGATTTCTGGCGACCCGCCAGAATCCTGGCGGGTCCGCCCGAAACCTGCCTGAATTAGCAGAAAGTGCTCGTTTTAGAGTTTTAACTTGGGAAGACGGTTGTTCTCTATTCCCATCACGTCCATAAGCATTTTCCTGCTATTATGAGCGTCTCCCATCAATTCTAAAGCCTATATAAACATGGTTTGAGGAGATTTCAAGGGGAGAAGAAGTAAAGATCGAATTTGGAGAGAAATCAAAGTTTAGAGAGAGATTTGAGAGTCTCTACACGAAGCGGCAACCCAAGGTCCAGGCGGATCCACCCGAAAGGAGACGAGGCCGTTCGGAGGCAGGCGGAGGAGGAAGAAGAGAGGAATCGAAGTTCATTTGTTGTATTCTATCTCTTCTTTTTTTATCTTTTGTTTGTTTATTCGAGAAAACCTTGGTTTGTATGATTCTATGTCTTGTCTAACTATGAATTGTTGTTAGGGGCAATTGTAAGGAATCATGACTTGGTAGATTTATAAAGTTTAATTTAGTTTTTTAATTTGTCTGAGTTGCTTTGTTTTTCTTAAGTTTAATTGCTGAAATTGAGAATGTGAATTGAATTGTTTGAAAGGTTTGCTCACTTGGTTTAGGCCAGATCTCGTAGATAAGCACAAAGAACCCTAATTTCAATGATGATTTGCATTCCCATACCATAGGATATACCCAAAAGGTGAAAATGAAACTTAGCCGAGAGGTTTATTCCCTCCTAAGATCGAGAGATTTAGGATATCCTACCGAATAGTTAAAGCAAACCCTAAAACTTAAGCCAAGGAACGAGAGTTGAAACTTAGTTTTTAGGAAGGTTTAGAGGTTGAAACTTAGTAATACCAAATCAAGAACGAGAGTTAGTATTTGGACCAGAGTTTAAGCCAAAAATATGAACTTAGAGAACTTAGAAACTAATTAAACTGAATTATCGAACTGTTCTGGCGACCCGCCTAGATAGTGCCTGGAAGTGGAACCCTATCAATTGACCCTAATTCGTGTTATTGTGTTAGAACTGGCATTCTCAATCAAACTTAGATCAACCTTAGGATTTGATACTTCTTCAATTCATCAATTAAACCCTCAATTGATTTGAACCTTCGTCTAGCTAATTAAATAAGGTAAAAGATTGATATTCCAACACTGTCCCTGTGGATTCGACCCTTAAGCTATCACTGCAAACGATTAGATCGGTGATTCCTAAGGACTTGTTTTGGTTAGAGTATTCCCGCGATCATTAATCTAATTATCCTTAAATTTGAGGGTGAATCTTCTTTTCTCCCTTACACTTTTTTTCCTTACTTTTTCTCTTCACCCAAGTTTCTGGATCAAAGCCTAATAAAGGGAATATAAGGGGCGGCAAAAACAAAATGTTTATGGTTTTCATAGCTGCACAAAAACTAAGCAGAGAAACGCATTATGCGACCGTTAAAATTGGCAGAGTTAGCTGAAATTTTAAGAGTAACTAGATGCCTACTCTTTGCAAAACTAAAAAAAAAATTCAAATAAAAAACAAGTAATATAACAACTTAACACAAAGAAAAACGTAGAAAAGCAGGTGTTAAGTTAAGTTACAGACTATAAACAAAAAGACAATCCAGCAGTCAAAATGAAAAAAAAGAAAAAAATGCAAAATGCCACTTAATATTATTTATAAATTTTTTGTATACCTTTTAAATAAATAATTCTTCTTACAAATTTAATTCTTGCTTACAAAATTAAGCTATAAAATAGAGACTAGTGTCATCATATAAAATCGTAAGAAGCATGTGTACAATGTCATAAGAAAAAATATTTTCAGACATATCTAATTACAAAAAATAGATTATGTTGAGGGCATTGTAGCATTGGGTATTAGTCCTTCATTGAACAGTAGAACACGGCCTATTAGAAAGAGAAAAATATTAAATTCTATGATAGGAATTAAATAAAAAAATATATATATATGGTATATTTATTATCAATTCCCACCTACCGTCGGATTGCAATATAGATTTCTTTTATTCATTTCCATAAATTTCTTCATTATATAGGAACTTCCTTCATAGTGCATGCTATTTTTCTTATATGTACTATACAATACCAAAAACCAAAACAAATAAAACTATAATCATATATATATTAAATAAAACAATTTAGAATATGCTTCATCAAATACTGTGCTACTTACTATTGAGTATTGACTCATAACAAGGCACCACAAATTCTAACATGGCAGGAGTGCTTATTCCGCTTCTTTCTAATATAATTATTGCTAACACTGATATTATTATAGAGACAACGTATGAAAAACTACAATTGGATCAATGTAACATAGTAATATATTTAGTACAACATACAAAATCCTATAATAAATGTAGTCAAAAGACTCATCATTAATTGCCAAAAAAAGGACTGATCATTCATGATATATTGATATTTCTATCAGATTAATTTTTTTATTGTAAAAGTATTTATATTCAATATATAATTGATCTGCACAACATTGTAAGCATGCAATAAGAAAGTATTCAAGTTAGTTTTATATGGCGACTTAAAATTTTTTAAGAGTTATTGATTTTCTCTAGTATCTCGCATAAAAAAAATATAAATTTATTGTGAATATAAATTCGTTGATTTTCGTGAGATCTTTCTATACGCAACAAATGACAGTAATATCATTCGCCTTTGTAAGCTAATCGGTAGTGCGTTTGGATCGTTGGAAAAAAAGAAGAAGAAGAAGGAAGAAGAAGAAAAAAAAATTATAAACAATTCAAACTCTTCACAAAGTTACACACTTCCCAATACTTCTTCCCTTCTTCCCACACCTATCCAAACGCACTTAAGAAAAGCAGAATCAGGTAAGATATACGTGATATATCATGCAACTCATCCCTCTTTACATGCAAAAACTTATCGACTTTAATTTGAAATAGACTTATAAAACACGCGGATGATGATTTTAAACTTTTCAAGTGCACGTGTTATGGTGGTACCCCGAATATAGGCGACTCCATGTAAAAGTAAGAAAATATTTTTACAAAAATATTTTTAGATACGAGAGCCAACTTAAAAAAAAACTAATTATAAGATTTTTATTTAGTTAGTTGAATTAAGATACATGTTCAGTGTATATGCGGACACAAAGGTGTTAATTGATGTCAGGTGAAGTTATTTTCACGTCGATAAGTAGATATAAAGTCGGAAAATATTTGATTTTCTGTCTTCTGATGTGAACTATTTCAAAATTAAAACTGATCCGGATTTTACCCGACTTGACGGTCTTGACCTGACATCAGTATTCAGTATTATAAATAAAAAGACGTGGGAGTCCGAAAGTTGTTTTTTTTTTATTTTACTCGACACGGCAGCTATTTTTCCTGGGTGGTTTGGGCGTTCAGTTTTTTTTTTCGAATTTTGCAACGTAAACTCTATAGCTAATTTTGCGCCTGCTCTTATCGTCTTAAATTTGACCCGTTTCACCAAATGGTGTTTAATAAAGAGCGCAATATATTTTTTGTAAGGTTCCTTTCCGATCTACTTTTATCGGGTCCTCGACTCTGGGACTCCGGGCCACCATATCTCTTTTCCATCTCTTCTCCTCTTCCTGGCCCTAACCAACAATTTTTATTACGCTGCCAAAATGGATTGCGAGGAAGAGTGATTGAAATCAAACACGAAATCGAATGGCGTCTTGAAATTGATCGAGAAGAAGGAGCTTTTGGAGGGTTTTCTCATGCTTTGGTGGCGGTGCTCACGTGGCGACAAATGTGTCTCGAAAGAAGAGGCTTGCAGTGGTACCAGTGGATACCTATGGCAGCGAATCTGATCAAATGGTTACTAATGGAGATGCGATCGTAGGGAAGAAGGAGAGGACGAAGGAAACGGATTGTTGTCTTCGCTGGTCCAACAAAGAGCTTCTCTTTTACGCTGTCTCACCCTCATTCCCCCTCCTTTCTCATCAATCTGGTCCCAGCTCCTCCTTCCGTTCTTCCTTTTCTCCGACTTATCAGTGGAACCACAAAACCCTAGAAATCGGTAAGCCTGATTTGTGGCTATTCTTTCAATTTTGTTTGCAGCACCGAATCTATCAAACAGGTTTCCGAGACTGCCAAGAGCCTTTGGTGTTGCAGGATTTGTTGTCCTCTGGAGAATAAATATCCTGGAATGAAATTTGATTCAGTTCCTGTTGTCATTTCTGGTATTGTGGTAACTGAAATGTGAAATCATTAAAACTAAGGTATGATCTTATTTTCTCTCCCAGTTGGCTTTGTTGTCATAAAGTTGTCCTCGAGATGCAATTGAGTGCATTTGAATTAAGACAAATGATTTTACAATATTATGTTTGTTATTTGATTTTCAGGAGCTTGAAAATTACTGCAATTGCTCAACAAAACGAGTCGGCTTCGAAGCAACAGCTAGCATTGCAAATGGTCTGGCACCAACCCTTTAAAACTCAGATGTCATTGTATTTGGTAAGGAAAAAAATATTTTAAAAAAATCCTATCATAATTGTAAAAATATCATTAAATATTGAAAACAAATGTAGCATGGATAGAATCGGCAAAGATTCTCTACTGGTACCTCAATTAAATTACCAGGAAAAATTATAGGAATTGAAATTTAGTAACAAATTTTCTTCAAAAAAAATTTAGTAATAAATTTTATACCAGCATGGAGCATCTAATGTATACTTGTAAGTAATCGCAAAATCATGTATTTAATAAGTCATGAAACTATTGGAAAACAAAGAATTTTATATTTTATCAAAAATACATGCTTATATGGTAACTGTTTGTGCAATTTAAAACTTGAACATTGAGAGAAGGCATTGACTTACATTGAGAGCTCGAGAAGGATACTTTAAAGTCATCAGTCCTTTTTGACAAATTCCATTGTGATTGAGGTGCTAATCTGTATCTTCTTTTTTGAAATATAGTTAATGAATTTGAATTTTTAAAAACTGTGGGGAAGAATTTATCCAATTAATATAACCAACAGCCATTATGTCTGACATATCATTTATTTACATGAAGTCCCAATTAATAATTTTAGAATAGAAAGGATATCTATCTTTTTTAATGCCAAATCAATTTTTTTTGTGACTTTTGAACATTATCAAAAGAATTCTCATGTTTAGGTGTTTTTGGCCAGTAGTCAGAGTGGCAAGTTTTGTTTACTGATGATGATACTCCAGCAATTAGAACTAACCTCCTCTAGCAGTTAAATTTGTGGTAAATTAGAAAAAAAGTTTGGTGTCTTTTGTTCTAGCTTTTATGCATTCACAAAAAAAAAAAAAAATTGTAAGCTCTTTAAAAGAAGTATTATTTCTTTTATATGAATATATAGGTTTTTAACATTATGAACTAGGGTATTTTAATGTAATTTGTCTTTATTAAAATTTAAAAATACTAAGTGCAACCCCAGGAGGAAGTATTACTGTCTCTTTGTGCCGGTGAAAACCGCAATAATCTTCTATTATGATATTTAGTGTTTTTAGTCTTATTTGGGTTCTGGAAAATATTTTTAGTAAGTTCATATTATATATTAAAAAAGAGAAAAATCTCCTGATGATGGTCAATATAATGTTTGCCCATTAATTTTTAGTCATGGTATGTTACAGTTTATGAAGAAATAGGAGCTGAACTTGAAAAAGACGTTTTGGTAACAAGAGCTACATACATTGCAATTGGATTATTATTATTTTTTAGTTACAAGCTCCGATCATTGAATACACTATTTTTCGAATATGCTCATCTACAAATGAGATAGAGCCTCGAACTCATTTTATAGTATATCAATAGCATAAAAGCATGCCTTTATTTACCCTCTATATGCTGGTGAGTGAGAATATGTATTAGAAAATACAGCTCATTCAACATCTACTTTTCTTCAAGTTAGAAGTATTAACTTTTGGATGGTTTTTTCAAGTCATTTGCATGCTTCTTCTAACATTTTCTGATCCGCCTTCATTCTATCATTTTTATTTTTCTCCCATAGAATAGACGTGTTGTCTAAGATTCAAAGTCCTGGACATATTCATATAAATTTATGCTATTGCTATATTCCAATTTTTCCATTTGTTGAATTAATGGATTGCTTAATTAAAACAATTTAGTCCTGTAGTTTGAATTTATGGATTGCTTAATTAAAACAATTCACAGGCTAATCTTCCATTTTTTTATTATAATTTTATATCCAGTATTTGATAGATAATCCTCATCCTACAAATTTTTTTTACATCCACTATATTTATTGCGTTTACAATGTTTTTTTTTATTATCTTCCAAGGTAATTACGTTTCCTCCTTATAAGCCATGCTACTTTTTATTCTATTTCTCTTACCTTTTTCTATTCACCACATTTGCAGGCATTATAATCTTTCACTTCTTCTTCCTCCATCCAACAACATTTCAATGATTACACCCGACGTAGATATCGAAGTTGACGGCTAATTTTGGAAATGACGAGGACAACTTCTCTGATGATGCGTCCATTCATAGCTGAAAGACTTATAAATTTATTTTTTTAAATAAAATTTTTTGCCCATTAATATCTCCATTATCTTATTCTCTATCATTTTTCTAACTCTTTTGTTTTACTGTCTTTTTTACTCATTTCCAATTTAATTGTTATTTTGGTCATATTTTTTCCTTTTTTTAAGATTATTCAATTTAACCGTTCACCATTTTTTCCAAATTTTTTTCACGTAATAACAACTTCTCCTTTTTAATTATATTATTATTTTTGTATTATTAACAAATTAATGTATTTCTTCTTCCTCTTTATTGGTAATCTGTACTCCATATATCTCCTCATTGGTAATTTGTACGGTATTTATCTCCTCTTCATTAGTAATCTGTATCGCATATATCGAGCGAAGCTCGATTTTCCCACCTAGTGATCACTTAAACTGGGATCCGAACGAGAAGTTGAGAACCAAAACTAACTGACATGATTTGAACTGGAATTCGGGCAAGAACCAAAGTTGCAAAGTTTCCTCTTACATTGCAAATTTCTAACCAAGTTTTTCGATTGCTTCGGAAAATACTGCAGTCTAACCAAAACTAGCTAGGGATCATTTGTAGCATTTAACTTCAAAATAAACTAGCTGAGTTATCGCGCTCCGCGCGATGTAAGATTAATACGCAGTGCTAAGGCTATTTTGTTCAGTGTTGTTGTGGCATCACGGGGATATTGGTGTGACCAAAAAGCTATAGTCACCAAATAGAGGAGGTTTGTACTGCTGTCAGCTCTAGTTGTTGCATTTTTGGGGTAGTGTTAATTCGGTGCGTAGTTGTAGTGTCGCTAATGTGTTGAAAAGTTAGAGATCCTGAGCTGATTTGTTATGGTGAGCGCGGGCAAGGAGGGATTTTTTTTCTTATTTTAGATAGAAGTGTAGCTGAGATAGATAGTACCATATGACTACTAATTTGTTTTCGTATGGATTGGTCAGATAAATAGTTCGAGGGGGGGGGGAAATAATGAAGAGCATATAACAGGAGGACAGCAACTCAGGCTTTATTTGACAGGCCTGGGTTGTTGTGCTGTACCTTTGGGTGGTTTTTTGTGCTGAGTGCGCTATAAAGGTGTTTGGTTATGTACAAAATGTGACCTCTACATGTTTGATGCTGTACCTGCCGCATAGTGTTGTCCCTGTGCTAAGGAGAGGCATGTGAGGTATTTTTTTTTCTGTGTGGACGTGGCTATTTTTGTAGGAAGGGAGTACAGTTAGCTGTGTATGTGAGCGGCCTTAGTTTATATATAGTGTGGAAATGGACTTGGTAGAGCGCAGGCTCTTTTAATATAGATAACCAAACATATTTCTGAAACTCGCAAAGTTGTGTTTTTGCAGCAATGAATCACAGGCGTGGTAATGGTGATGATAAGGTAGTAAAAAGAGAAGGTTGCCAATGCTGAAATATTAATTTGCTGTATGGATATCTGTTTTATTTTAGTGTGGTTGCAATGTAAAATATTGTTTTTTTTTGTTTGTTATAGGGTGGTAATGGAAAGGGGAAGGAACCTTTACAGGAAAAGGAAGGTGCTTCTGAGCGAACCGACCAGTTCCGAGTATTGGTTTATGTTGAGTATCAAGGGAATGCATCAGTCTTGGTCGGTAGGCCTGTTCGAAGCCATGATGGAAGCGTTGTTATCAACGATGATGAGGATGGTGGAAGCGTGGATCAGGCCAATGCCGAAGCTGTTGTTGGTGAGAATGCCATGAATGAAAATAATAGCACAGGAGATGATGGTGCTGCAATGGGTACAGAAGCCGAACAGGTGGTTCGTGGAGGTGATGGTAGCGGGTGGGATGCTCCCGAAGAAGGTGGTGATGGCGAGGCCGTTGATCCAAAGAGTGGATGGTCTGTTTGGAAACCAAGGAAGTGAGAAAGATAGTGATGTTTTAGTAAAAGATAATATGATGGCTTACTGTACTGGTGCTAGTTTGTATGTTCGGTATGTGTCTGTTTTTTTTTTTGGTCTGTGTGCAATCTATGTTTAATGATAGTAAGATATTGCAAGGGTGTTTGTACCAACCCTGTGTGGTACCGGAGAAGTTAGACGGGTTGTAATGAGTGGTTTGTAGTAATCTATGAGAGCCATCTTTTTAATATGACTAAAGTGTGGTACACTACTGTCAGTGTTGTTTCTAGAAGATTTTGATGCGTGATTGTGTTTTTTTTTTCTATGTGGAGTGCAGATTGTTGTTGCGGATACCGTATTAAAATAAGACTAAGTAATTAATTAAAGAGATAGAGTGAGTACCGTTCAAGTTTGACCAATTGGGCGAAGCGGTTGTCTGTTGCAGGTAGGAGGAAGAGGGAGTGATGAAGACGGTGATGCAGCCGGATTTTGCATAGCTGATATGTAATGTTGCAGCGATAGCATTGTTTTTGTGTTTTGTTTTTTTTTGGTCTGTGCATGTGTGTGTTTAAAAGGAGCAATGGAAGTGTTTGGATGCATGTGTCTTTGCCCAATTGATGAGTAATTGTCTGGTAGCATTTGTTGTGTTGAAATGTGGTGGGGATGTTTATTTTTTTTCTGTGTTGATTGGAAAACTATAGAAATTCAGTGAGAAGAGCAGCAATTTTGTATGATAGTACTATTAATATACCGGTAAATATAAAAAGAAAATTTCTGAGGCTAGCACCCAAAGATAGCTTGTTACATTCATAGATATACTTAGTTTTCATTACATAAGTTATGAGGATAGCACACAGTTTGAAGTTCAGAGTACAAAATATGTGCTGTATGAAGTGATACAGTACCTAGTGTAGTTAAAGTAGTTTAGTGGTCTAGAAGAATAATACAACCTAGGAAGCTGTGTGGTATTCAGCATGTACAGATGCAAGACCGAGAACTGCCAAAAGGGGTGTTATCTTGGGATTCCATCGATTACAAAAGGGGTGCTATCGACTAATGCAGGGACTTTTTATGGTACTGAAATGAAAAAAAAGGAAATTTAGTCATGTAATTTTAGAGATGCATGAATGGAAACATAGTAGGATGCTTTTGTGTATTGATGGCTGTATAGAATCGTTAATACATTAACTGTCATTTTAGGTGAGGAGGTGCATCATTCGTTACCTGGATGGAGCGGGGTCGGTGGCTGGTGGTTGTGAAGAAGTTGTTGCTTTTGATCTCTTCTCTTGCTGTATGGGGATGATCTCTTGTTGGTCTGGTTGGCCCTCTTGATTGTAACTGCATTGAACAGGAAAACAAAATGTTGTAAACTGAAGTTGTGCTTTGTGGCAGTGTGTTAGCAGTTTATGAGGTATGGATGTTTAACAAAGAAGAAGTACGCACTCTTTGCATGGTGCTGTGGTTGTATCCGTAAAAAGTCTCTTTCTTGTTGCTGTTGCAGTCCTAGGCACCGTTTTGGTTTGAGGAATATCATCGCTGTTTTGAAGGCACGAAATTCAGTTAGGAATGAAATGTTTTTTTCTTCTAGTGTTTGTGTGGTAGTACAGTTCAATTCTGTTTAGCGTGCAACTGCCGTACCTTTTTTGTGCTGTGTACTGTGTTGAGTCAGTCAAGGGCGTAGCAGGTGTTGACAGACCAGGAAGATGGGTAGTAACAGGTGATGATGTCGGAACATGTTGCGATGCATGGTGAAGTGGTGGGCTCAGTTGTACCGGTGCCTCTTCGGTCCTGTATTATCGGGAGGACAGGTCAAGATTGCAATGTTTATGTGTTGAAAACGGACCGCGGTGTGATGTTACGGTACGGTAAAAGATGGAAAAGTATTTTTTTTGTATCGTTGGCTAGTTGGCTACAGACCTGTGGACAATGTTTATTTGCTGACTGCTTGTGCCAGCATCTGTTGCGTATTCAATTGTTAGGATCGGCGAAGCATCTGGCGGCACTGGACCTACATGAACTATTGTGTTTCTTCTCAATCCTGGGCAGTTTGGAACTTCTTTTGGAATAACGACAAATTCATAGGCGTTGCCTATGATAGCTAGGAGCTCTTTCGGTGCAGGTACTTTTGTCGCATCACGGATTTTTATCATCTCATTCTCATCTATGCCGGTCATTATTTTAGCAACCCTTCCTAATGCTGTAAATTCGGCATCACCGGTTTCATCGATTGATATGCGAATCATGTTTGTTAAAATGACAAAAGCGCCTTTAACCTATGAAGGTTTAAGGACAAGTGAACTAATTAGGACTTATACATATCGATGTATGAAGACCTATAAGTACTTGTGTAATGAAAGGTTGTTGATACTTTACTACTTAACCAACGATCGTTGTAGATATTAACATATCTATTTGATAAGGTATAAGTATGAACTTTTGACTAGTTCAAAGGAGTTCAAGAGTAAAGTTTAAAAGACCTTTCAAGAAAAATGGAAGTCTTACAATTAATCATGGTAAATAGTTAAGTCACATGATTTGAAATATTATCTTAAGAGTATGAAAATAGTTTCATAACTCACTCCATGAGGAACATTATGGAATAATGTGTCCAAGAGTGGAGGTATCGAACAATATTTTGTATAGTTCGATCGATAATAAATCAAATTGACTTATTCGACTCGTATTAGGGAATTATGTTTGAGGACAATATTGTTTACACTGAATAATGTTCCATCGAAGTCTATTGAAGAAGATATTTTAGGAGATTTTGATCTCTAAGTATAATACTTCTCGAGATTTGGTGTTGAGAAGCTTATTTCAAGTATTGTGGACTTATAAGCTTAAACCAAATAAGACATTATATATTTGTAGGATGCTTTATATCAAAAAGCACTACTTCCACGAATATGATAAGAACAAAGTAGTTGTTGCTAATCATAATGTAGTCTTGATGAATTGAAATTCTCAAGAAGAAGTAGTGGGAGTAAAGTGAGCATTAAAATAGTTTATGCGTCACTACAAGAAGTACTCTTATGGGAAACTTGTCACTCCATACATGGTACTTAGTGGGAGTTGAGCGAAACTTCATTCACAAGTTGTTTTGAAAGAAGTTTAATAGTACGCTCCTTCCAATGAGGACTCAACCATCTCAAGAGTTGATGATGATTCGAGAAACTCATGGAATATATATAAGGAGTCAAGAACTCGTTCAACAAATCGTTGTGGAAGAAGTTCATGAACCTCAAGTACCAAACCTACAAAAGTTCAACAAGAGATGATTTCCTAAGCCGTTTTGGTGCATGGGTTGTCACAACATTCTCGTACTTAGCATATGAGAATTCGTTGATAAACAAATAAACGATGGAATGATCCAATTTCACATATATGTTTTGAATTCATATGATCTTTAAAGAGCAATCCATGTATAACAACACGGTATAGACCTTGGTTGATGTTCATGAAGGAGCAATCCATCAAGAACGTTTAGATCTTCAAAAGGAAAGATCGACATGGATAACAAATCGACTATGTACAAAGCGCGGCTTCTCGCTTGTAGCTATGTCTAAGTCGATGGCTAGTTGACTACGTACAAAGTACAACTTCTTGCTTGTGGCTATGTATAAGTCAATAAAGATCATTCTAGCAATAGTTGTATTTCATATATGTCGATATATGGAAAAACACATAAAACCGCCTTCTTCGTATGAATGAAGGAAGATGTTGTGCATTTGACACAAATCGAGGTTTATGTATTGCTAAAAACATACGCATGCTTCAAGGATCCATTAATGGATTAAAGCAAGTGTTGTGGAGATCGGGATAAAAACTTTTGACAAGGAAGTCAAGGAGTTGAACTTCGTCAAAAGTATCTTGTATATACAAGATATTCAGTGGAAGCATAATTGTATTACTTGTATTGTTCAAGATAACAATTCATTAAATTGGGAATAACATTAAGAAAATGAATATTGTCGAGATCTCTTTGGAGAATGCTTTCTCAAATGAGAACTTGGGCGAAATCACCTAATCCAAGGAAACAAAATCTATAAAGATAGATTATGATGGATGTTAGGTTTGAGCAAATATGCATATATTGACGAAGTGTTCTAGAAACACGAAAGTTACACTCCAAGAAAGGATGTCTAACTATACGTCAAATGGCATGACTTGAGTGTTTAACTCGGTCTATTGCAACTCAATTCAAGAAAGTGCATGAAATAGTTCAAGCATTCTTTCATTATGAGTTTCATTTCGTACGCCATATTTATGCATATGCCCCAATGTGTAGTATCCAAAGGATATGACAAACAGTTGTCAAATGGATACAAGAGAGACACATTTGGACGATAATCAAGGATATCCTCGAGTACCTTATGAGAAAGAGTGATATAAAAATTTCATCTCTTGAGATGAAAGAAATCTAGTGTAAGTTGTTACACCAATAAAAAATTTTCAAAAGATTGATATAATCACGATTGAGCTACATATTTTGCTTAAGAGGTGGTGTTGTAAGTTTAGAAAGTGTTCTAAATGGAATATTACAACCGTTTCCGTCACCAAAGCAAAATACATAGCAACTTGTGAAGCAATAAAAGAAGTTTATTTCGGATCAAGTTCTTAGTCGAGTTATTATGGTTCTATGCATCTCGAACCACAACTTACTCCTAAAGAACCCAATGTTACATTGGAGATTCAAATATGATCTATAACGATATCACTTGATATCATATGATGATGATCAAGAATATATATATAGTAGTATATATATATAGGGTCGAACAAATTTGGATAGGTTCGCGAACACAGCGAACACTCTAGCATGACCTCTACCTTGAGCAGTATACGAGATGCAGTTATGCATCCATACGTGGTGGACGTATGAGTAACTAGCTTTAAGCGTATTATTTATATTGAGGTCCGAGACATGTATATATGTAGATATATGACATTGTTCTCAATTCTTCGTTGGCTAGAAGTCACTACTGATTGACTCTAGGCCAAGTGGGAGATTGTTGGAGTTATGTCCTAGAAGTCAATAATTTAATGACTTAATTATTAGTTTATGTTTTGGATGATGTTTTATCATCTGTTCCTAGGTTTATTATTGACAGATCATTCAGGTTGAGGATCTGAATAGTAGATCTCTGTTGATCATTCTTTAGAATGACAATAATAAATCTAAACGGTCCATAATCTTGATAATTAACAAGGAACATTAATTATCATATAAGATTAGTATGCAAGTTAAGTGATGATTAAGTTCTACTAATCATAGGTAAAGAGTTACCAACTTAATTGCATATGTGTATGTTATGGAACATAGTACAGGACTTGACCCATCGAAATAAACATATGGATTGTGTTATGTGTCATTGTTTATTTCGTTATGATTTTGGTTCTAAGTTTGAGATGTTTATCTTTTCCACATGAGGATAGGTTCAATAAATATCGTCTACCGCTGATTCCCGATAAGGGCTGCTATACGGACTTTATTTATGTTCTCTTGAATTGTGCGGGGAAAAGCTAATCATCAAGAAAACCGTATGTCCCTCATTAATTCACTTAGTGAGTGACGATATCTGTTTGGGCCCCTTGATGGAGATAGATTGTTTGCATGCAACTTTATACAATTATCTCTAGATCAAGAAACGTATAATCTGCAAGAATGACACATTCCTATCTTGGATTATACGATGATATCGTGTGACATAAGAATCAAAATAGAGAAACATATTTATTCTCTTATGCAGGATTTAAATACTGTAGCAGTACACTATTTATGCGAATTGGGAATCGTAACGTGTTGCTAGATACCGCTTATGATTATTGGAATTAAATAGCGATTTAATTCCATGTCCAACTTAGCATAAATCCTCAAAGGGTCACACAAAATAGAGTTTTGACCAAGACAGTGCATTATTTATTTATTCGCAATAGCTCGTATTGCGGAAATATGATAAGTTGATTAATTAATTATATACCGTTATAATTAATTAAGTCAAATGGATCATATTGAAATAAATTAATGTATTAGCTAATCCTAGAATAATTATTAATTGGTTAATAATTATTTAAGTTCGACTCAATTTAATATAAATAGTTATATTAATTTATTGGGCCAATATTTATGTATTAAATGTATAGCCCAATTGAAGAGCATTTGGAGTAGCTTCTAATTATATGAATTAGAGGCCTAATTAAATGAGATGAGAGGCCCATATGAGCCCATAATGTGGCCGGCCCTAGTGGTAGGTAAGAGTGGCATTCTTGTAAATAGATGGTTGGTGGTAGGTAGGGATTGTGCACTATATATAGAGATGTATAGATGCAAAATTGGACTAGCTCTCTTCCCTAACCCTAGCCGCCATTCCTCTCCCTCCATGGCCGCCGGCCTCATCTCCTCTCTCTCTCCATTAGCTCATGAGTTGAGCAATATTCTCTCCACTAATTAAATTGTTAATTAAAGAAGAAGAGAGAATACCTTGGATTAGCTTTGTTCTAATCGAATCGCTAGCACGAATCGATTTAGACCTTGGTTAATCTCTAGGTGGACTCGAGGCGATTTGGAGAAGAAGGAAAGGCACCCCATCGATTCCCATGCCGTAGGATCGAGCCCCGCGAATACGATTTCGCGGGAGGTATAATTTCCACCTTAATCTCTTTGTGTTAACTTGGCTTTTGTGCACGATTCGTTGTGTGTGTTGTTTCGATGGCTTAATTAACTTGTAATTAGCATAAAAATAAAAAATTACACACTTCCTAACAGTGGTATCAGAGCACATGGTCGTACTTAAGCTATTTTGACACTTAATTAAGAGAAATTGGCTAATTAACGGATTAGTAGAGATGATGCGTTTGTTTGCTGTCTGGAAATGGTATTTTCTGTGTTGTTTCGCATTTTTCGCTTTGATAAGTTCTCTGGAAGTTTTTTACATCTACATGAAAGTTGTATATCTGTGGATTGTGATTCTTTTGGCGTTAGATTCATATTTTTCTGAATTAGTATGGATTTACTGTGAATAAAACGGCGACAGTGCGCAGAACCAGTTTCTGCTCGCACTGTCCTGTTTGAATGGCTTGAAAGATTTATATTTTGAATATAAGTACCAGTGTTCTATGGCTAGATTTAAAGAGGACTTGAAGCTCTTTCTGAGCATGTATAAATTGTTGCATGACTTGGATTAATTTGTGGCTTTTCAAGTATGAAAAGGAAGATCTCGTCAGATCCAGTTTGTAGAGCAAATCGATTGTTCTAATAAACTGTACCAACTGAGAACTCCTTTAAAAATTCTGTTTAAATGGAGTTGTTCTATTTTGAGTTAGGATTCCAGGAAAATTAATTTCATAATTTTTCGTGGAAATTTGGACCTTCAACTAGGTTAGAACATTTCGATCGACAGTCTGTTTCAGTACAGAATTTGTTGATTGTTTAGTATGTAACTCGAACCTTTTGAACTGAACTTGGTGGTTTTCTTTTCATGGATAGCTAGTCTATAGTCTAAACTAGTTTTTCTGTGTATATTGTATATATAAAAACTGGATAGAAGGTGGTCTTACAGACCAAATGGTTGAGAGGATAAGCTGAAAATCTCATAACGGTGTTTCGTGCACTTGTAAGAGATTTGTCATTTTTTATTCTCCCAGATGGTTTAAGATCTCTTCTTGAAATTTTTACTGGTAATCACAATTATGATAAGGAGCTTAAGTAATTTATTTGAGAATTTTTGGAGACCTAAAACCTTTGTTTTTATTGGATTCCATTAGTTACGTTTTTTAATAAATTACTGTTTTTCTAAGTATTCAAATTAGTTGAAAACAATTAGAAAACTCCTTGTTTGATCTCCTTTCAGTTATGGGATGTTGAAAGAACTTTCTAAATGAATTTAAACAAGTTTTGTTGTTTAAAATTGAGAATTTGTACACGGAATTTACTTATGGCAAACAAATCGCAAAGATGCTTGAAAATCGTTGATTGGAAACAAAGTGCTTGTATGTGCTAACTTTGTTTTGTAGGTGGATAGTGGGTTTAGTATGGCTCAAGACTCAATGCCTTGTGGTTGTATTTGAATGCATGTGTGAATGTTTGTAATGCGGCCTTTGGTGCCATTAATTAATTAATTTGTTGATTAATTTTTATGTAACTTGTGAGGCTTGCATGCCCCTAAGGTTAGGATGGGAATAGGATGTTTTCACATGTATTTTGTACCTTTATTTTATATAGAATTTAGATCCTTATAGAATTTAGTGGGAAGGGACAAGGATTAGATTAGTTTTGCTCCATGGACGATGTGGCGAAACTAATGCAAGCGGGAGCCATACAAACCCACAACTATGAGATGCTTATATGTGATTGCTTGTGATTGCTATGAATTGTCATAGGCTAGGTATGGGTGTATGCTTACACGACCACCAAACAAGTGTCATATGATTGATAGTCCCAACTAAAACTCGATTAAGTGAAATCGCCCTCCTTCTCTCTATCCCCTTCACGCCGATTGTCACTCATGGCGCGGTCCGCCCAAGCGGACGTCATGATTGCCAATTCGGTAGTCGGGGTGCAAATAGCTAAGATTTGCAAGGAGCAAATAGTGAGAGGTTACTTTTCGATGGACCCAACTAGAGTTTGGACATCGGGGCGAAGTTTGTAAATATACTTAGATATTCACAAACCAAGAATCATATGGAACGATATGATTGGTTGGAGAACCTACCTTGTCTAATTAAGTAGGGTGACGTGCCATAGCAGGCTCTACTTGATGAAAACCGGGATCTTGGAAAAACCAACTACATTTGGGACATTAAATGAATGTAGTGGGAGTTTTATTTGTTATAAATAAAATAATTGCATAAACTAATTGACCTTAAATTGATTTTGTTATAGATGTTAAAATTGTTAATTTTGTTGCGATCAATCTTTGAAAATGAACAAACTCGTTTCTAAAAGTATTCACTTAAAGAAGTAATACCGATTCCTAAGACACGATCTTAGCGAAGAGAAACTTGAGTATGTCAATTCCCAAAATTTTTCTCAAACTACCCGAACGTAGCAACGCGATGATTGATTGACTTTTGGCGAAAAGTTATTCAATAAAGCGTGTGGCTAATATCCTCATTTGAAATTTCTAAGACCTTTGAATTAGAGAATTCATATGGACTAGATTTAACTCGTACGCTCTCATCCACTTACTCAAGAAAGTGTTCTTGGAGAAAGTAGATATTAACTCCATCATTTATGATCGAGTATAAAGAGTATGAGTTGACAAAGAGATTCTTCTTTTAAACATGAACGTTTCATTGGCTTACAAATCGAAAGATTTAAGTAGCTAATTGATAACTAGAGATATTGATCTCCGATATCAAGGATTATTGATATTGTCATACGATCTCTTTGAAATTATAAAGGATATAATGTTACCTTCTTCGCACACTTGTTGATGCAAAAAGGTAATTGGTTTAGTATTCAAGAAATACTTCGCCAAGGCATGAGTTGAAATTTCGAGACTCTTGATTGTGATTATGTATCACATGAGATGTTTCATTTGCCGTTTATTGGAGGCATTTTGAAAGGTTGTCCGAAATACCATGATTGTAATGCTTTAATCCTAAAGTGTATTTGTCGTTCAAATTATCTCACTATCTCTAATTTACACTAGTAACTTGATACTAGTTCATATGCTCGCATTTGACGAAATGTGTTAGCAATGAAGAATAAGAGAATGTTCGAGAGATGTAAAGTAAACTCCGTATAGGCAATGACTTGTTCGTCTAAGTCATTACCATTGAATACGTAGAGTTATCTTTATTAAGAGTTTGTTTAGGAATTGAAGGTTGCATACCTTAATCCTAACTTCTCAAAACATCTCCACTTCATATTCGATGAAATGGATGATAAAAGACAAGTTCTTTTATTCTGGATTTGTTTATATGATTTCATGCATCTTGATTGAATTTGCTTGAAATAGATAAACAAGTTTTGAATGACAAATAGGATGCATAAGACTTGACATAAAGTATTTGACTTTCATGTTATATATAACCGCTTAGTCACATACATAAACAAGAATCGCATTACGAGAGTCTACGTAACGTAGAGCTCGTAATTCAATTCGATTTCAAATCGATTGATATGCGAATCATGTTTGTTAAAATGACAAAAGCGCCTTTAACCTATGAAGGTTTAAGGACAAGTGAACTAATTAGGACTTATACATATCGATGTATGAAGACCTATAAGTACTTGTGTAATGAAAGGTTGTTGATACTTTACTACTTAACCAACGATCGTTGTAGATATTAACATATCTATTTGATAAGGTATAAGTATGAACTTTTGACTAGTTCAAAGGAGTTCAAGAGTAAAGTTTAAAAGACCTTTCAAGAAAAATGGAAGTCTTACAATTAATCATGGTAAATAGTTAAGTCACATGATTTGAAATATTATCTTAAGAGTATGAAAATAGTTTCATAACTCACTCCATGAGGAACATTATGGAATAATGTGTCCAAGAGTGGAGGTATCGAACAATATTTTGTATAGTTCGATCGATAATAAATCAAATTGACTTATTCGACTCGTATTAGGGAATTATGTTTGAGGACAATATTGTTTACACTGAATAATGTTCCATCGAAGTCTATTGAAGAAGATATTTTAGGAGATTTTGATCTCTAAGTATAATACTTCTCGAGATTTGGTGTTGAGAAGCTTATTTCAAGTATTGTGGACTTATAAGCTTAAACCAAATAAGACATTATATATTTGTAGGATGCTTTATATCAAAAAGCACTACTTCCACGAATATGATAAGAACAAAGTAGTTGTTGCTAATCATAATGTAGTCTTGATGAATTGAAATTCTCAAGAAGAAGTAGTGGGAGTAAAGTGAGCATTAAAATAGTTTATGCGTCACTACAAGAAGTACTCTTATGGGAAACTTGTCACTCCATACATGGTACTTAGTGGGAGTTGAGCGAAACTTCATTCACAAGTTGTTTTGAAAGAAGTTTAATAGTACGCTCCTTCCAATGAGGACTCAACCATCTCAAGAGTTGATGATGATTCAAGAAACTCATGGAATATATATAAGGAGTCAAGAACTCGTTCAACAAATCGTTGTGGAAGAAGTTCATGAACCTCAAGTACCAAACCTACAAAAGATCAACAAGAGATGATTTCCTAAGCCGTTTTGGTGCATGGGTTGTCACAACATTCTCGTACTTAGCATATGAGAATTCGTTGATAAACAAATAAACGATGGAATGATCCAATTTCACATATATGTTTTGAATTCATATGATCTTTAAAGAGCAATCCATGTATAACAACACGGTATAGACCTTGGTTGATGTTCATGAAGGAGCAATCCATCAAGAACGTTTAGATCTTCAAAAGGAAAGATCGACATGGATAACAAATCGACTATGTACAAAGCGCGGCTTCTCGCTTGTAGCTATGTCTAAGTCGATGGCTAGTTGACTACGTACAAAGCACAACTTCTTGCTTGTGGCTATGTATAAGTCAATAAAGATCATTCTAGCAATAGTTGTATTTCATATATGTCGATATATGGAAAAACACATAAAACCGCCTTCTTCGTATGAATGAAGGAAGATGTTGTGCATTTGACACAAATCGAGGTTTATGTATTGCTAAAAACATACGCATGCTTCAAGGATCCATTAATGGATTAAAGCAAGTGTTGTGGAGATCGGGATAAAAACTTTTGACAAGGAAGTCAAGGAGTTGAACTTCGTCAAAAGTATCTTGTATATACAAGATATTCAGTGGAAGCATAATTGTATTACTTGTATTGTTCAAGATAACAATTCATTAAATTGGGAATAACATTAAGAAAATGAATATTGTCGAGATCTCTTTGGAGAATGCTTTCTCAAATGAGAACTTGGGCGAAATCACCTAATCCAAGGAAACAAAATCTATAAAGATAGATTATGATGGATGTTAGGTTTGAGCAAATATGCATATATTGACGAAGTGTTCTAGAAACACGAAAGTTACACTCCAAGAAAGGATGTCTAACTATACGTCAAATGGCATGACTTGAGTGTTTAACTCGGTCTATTGCAACTCAATTCAAGAAAGTGCATGAAATAGTTCAAGCATTCTTTCATTATGAGTTTCATTTCGTACGCCATATTTATGCATATGCCCCAATGTGTAGTATCCAAAGGATATGACAAACAGTTGTCAAATGGATACAAGAGAGACACATTTGGACGATAATCAAGGATATCCTCGAGTACCTTATGAGAAAGAGTGATATAAAAATTTCATCTCTTGAGATGAAAGAAATCTAGTGTAAGTTGTTACACCAATAAAAAATTTTCAAAAGATTGATATAATCACGATTGAGCTACATATTTTGCTTAAGAGGTGGTGTTGTAAGTTTAGAAAGTGTTCTAAATGGAATATTACAACCGTTTCCGTCACCAAAGCAAAATACATAGCAACTTGTGAAGCAATAAAAGAAGTTTATTTCGGATCAAGTTCTTAGTCGAGTTATTATGGTTCTATGCATCTCGAACCACAACTTACTCCTAAAGAACCCAATGTTACATTGGAGATTCAAATATGATCTATAACGATATCACTTGATATCATATGATGATGATCAAGAATATATATATAGTAGTATATATATATAGGGTCGAACAAATTTGGATAGGTTCGCGAACACAGCGAACACTCTAGCATGACCTCTACCTTGAGCAGTATACGAGATGCAGTTATGCATCCATACGTGGTGGACGTATGAGTAACTAGCTTTAAGCGTATTATTTATATTGAGGTCCGAGACATGTATATATGTAGATATATGACATTGTTCTCAATTCTTCGTTGGCTAGAAGTCACTACTGATTGACTCTAGGCCAAGTGGGAGATTGTTGGAGTTATGTCCTAGAAGTCAATAATTTAATGACTTAATTATTAGTTTATGTTTTGGATGATGTTTTATCATCTGTTCCTAGGTTTATTATTGACAGATCATTCAGGTTGAGGATCTGAATAGTAGATCTCTGTTGATCATTCTTTAGAATGACAATAATAAATCTAAACGGTCCATAATCTTGATAATTAACAAGGAACATTAATTATCATATAAGATTAGTATGCAAGTTAAGTGATGATTAAGTTCTACTAATCATAGGTAAAGAGTTACCAACTTAATTGCATATGTGTATGTTATGGAACATAGTACAGGACTTGACCCATCGAAATAAACATATGGATTGTGTTATGTGTCATTGTTTATTTCGTTATGATTTTGGTTCTAAGTTTGAGATGTTTATCTTTTCCACATGAGGATAGGTTCAATAAATATCGTCTACCGCTGATTCCCGATAAGGGCTGCTATACGGACTTTATTTATGTTCTCTTGAATTGTGCGGGGAAAAGCTAATCATCAAGAAAACCGTATGTCCCTCATTAATTCACTTAGTGAGTGACGATATCTGTTTGGGCCCCTTGATGGAGATAGATTGTTTGCATGCAACTTTATACAATTATCTCTAGATCAAGAAACGTATAATCTGCAAGAATGACACATTCCTATCTTGGATTATACGATGATATCGTGTGACATAAGAATCAAAATAGAGAAACATATTTATTCTCTTATGCAGGATTTAAATACTGTAGCAGTACACTATTTATGCGAATTGGGAATCGTAACGTGTTGCTAGATACCGCTTATGATTATTGGAATTAAATAGCGATTTAATTCCATGTCCAACTTAGCATAAATCCTCAAAGGGTCACACAAAATAGAGTTTTGACCAAGACAGTGCATTATTTATTTATTCGCAATAGCTCGTATTGCGGAAATATGATAAGTTGATTAATTAATTATATACCGTTATAATTAATTAAGTCAAATGGATCATATTGAAATAAATTAATGTATTAGCTAATCCTAGAATAATTATTAATTGGTTAATAATTATTTAAGTTCGACTCAATTTAATATAAATAGTTATATTAATTTATTGGGCCAATATTTATGTATTAAATGTATAGCCCAATTGAAGAGCATTTGGAGTAGCTTCTAATTATATGAATTAGAGGCCTAATTAAATGAGATGAGAGGCCCATATGAGCCCATAATGTGGCCGGCCCTAGTGGTAGGTAAGAGTGGCATTCTTGTAAATAGATGGTTGGTGGTAGGTAGGGATTGTGCACTATATATAGAGATGTATAGATGCAAAATTGGACTAGCTCTCTTCCCTAACCCTAGCCGCCATTCCTCTCCCTCCATGGCCGCCGGCCTCATCTCCTCTCTCTCTCCATTAGCTCATGAGTTGAGCAATATTCTCTCCACTAATTAAATTGTTAATTAAAGAAGAAGAGAGAATACCTTGGATTAGCTTTGTTCTAATCGAATCGCTAGCACGAATCGATTTAGACCTTGGTTAATCTCTAGGTGGACTCGAGGCGATTTGGAGAAGAAGGAAAGGCACCCCATCGATTCCCATGCCGTAGGATCGAGCCCCGCGAATACGATTTCGCGGGAGGTATAATTTCCACCTTAATCTCTTTGTGTTAACTTGGCTTTTGTGCACGATTCGTTGTGTGTGTTGTTTCGATGGCTTAATTAACTTGTAATTAGCATAAAAATCGAAAATTACACACTTCCTAACACTTTCTCCCCAACCAGAACTCTTATACTTGGTAAAATTCGTAGCTGCCATTACCAGCCCCAAAACAGACCCAATATAGTGTAGTTTGAGTACTCTAGCGCCTGAATTTGATAGCCGGGACCATAGCGGGATAGCTGGGGCAGTCGAGAGCAAGGTGCAGTGCATGGTTTAGCATGTAAACAACTCAAACCAGGCCAAGTAAGAGGCAGGGGCTGCTGCCAAGTTGAGTTCATGGCTGCCATACCGAACCAGTCCCTAGCGGTGTTGTTACGTGGTAGGCCAGCGATGTTGCGGTGTCAACTAGTGTCCTGTCATCATGTCTTAACAGGCCACATGCATGTGTAGAGAGCATGAGCATGGTAGGACAGTAGCATGGCCAAGTGACGGTGTAGTTGCGTGAGCAACGTGAGACTGTGCGGTGCTAGGAACGGTGCTTCCACCGCAAACCAGCCATGTAGCGGTGTCATGTCTGGTGAGTTGCCCATGAAACAGCATGAGTTAGGTACTAGTTATGCATGGTTGTAACCCACGGGTTTTGTGTATGTGAACCAGACTTCGCAGGACACGAAGCGAGGGACCCGAGCGGTGAGGCAACGGCAACGCCTAAGCGACGGCGGGTCGGTTAATAGGTGTAAAGGTGCGGATTTCACCTGAGCCCGAAATCTCATGTTTTGGAAGTAAAAGTATATATATATTTATGCATGTTGTATGACTGTTGTGCATGACTTGCATGTAATTTGCATATATGAATTGCTATATTACATGACTATGGACAGGAAAGGAATTGGTAAGTAAATGACATGCATATTGGATGGTTTTCATATTGGATGGCTGAATTGGAATGGAAAGGAAATGGTAAGGATGTACTATTGTGTGATGAATGGCATTTGCATCTTTGGAAAGCGGCGTCATGAACCGTTGTTCCAAGGGTCGTGAGATAAGCGCTTATGTTCCGGGACTCATGATTGAGGGGGTAAATGTCCTCAGCATTAGTACACGTTGTTGGATCGATTGGTAAGGCCGTTGGCAAACCCCGGCGTGGGTAAATCGCGGTCTATTGTATTGGAATGACTTGCAAGATGAATTGGTATAGAACCAGACTTGTAGAGTGCATGGTTAGGAACCAAATTATGGCTGGCTTTCGTGTATTCTTATGTTATTTGATTTCCTAACCTGAATTGGCTGGCTATGCATTTCATGATGTTTCAAATGATTTTATGGCTGAAACTTATATTATGTAAAGCTATTTTCTTATGTATTTCGGTTGCGTATTTAGTTCCGCGACATGAAGCTTCGGGTTCATGAGTGGCTGGAACTAAATACCGCACTGAGAAATGGTTCCCTTTCTCACGTTTCCATGTTTTCATGGGTTCCAGGTTGGAGGCCGGGTGGAGTGCAAGGAAAGGATAAGCCTAAGTAACGGCCATGTTTAGCTATGCTTTTGAGCGTTGTTGTATAATTGTTTTGCCATGTAGTTGTGCTTGTATATTATGTAAATGCTTGACTTGTGTATTTGCCATGATTAATCTGTTATGTGCATGGGTTGGGACTTGATAAACTGATGGGAAATGGGTGCCTTTTTGGCTGGATGCTTGTGTATATAGGAGAGATCATGCTGAAATTTTCATTTACACGATGTACAAGCAGTGTTTGTTGGTCCTGGGACAGTGTTGCTGCCATAAGTATAGTAAATACATGGTAAATTGTGCTGGAAATAGGATGGTAAGCCTTGCGGCTACACGCGGCGCGTGTAGTCGCGGCGGGATCTGTCATGCCCGGGGCAGCGGGGTGTGACAGGTTCTAAAGTGGTATCAGAGCAAAGTTAAGACCCCAACCAGACCTCAATAGGTTGTGTGAGTGGGGCTATGTCTAAGGGCTGTTGCTGTTGTTGGTTGGGTTGTTTTCTTTTGCGTGTTTGCTAACGCTTACGACTTGAGCTGTGGACAGGTTGAGAATGGAAGGTGATAGACAGGAAGGAGTTGGGCAGTCAAGGGAAAATGTGCGTGGGCGTGAGCAACCCCGTGGTGCGGAGATTGAACGGTAAGAGCCGGTTATGAGTCAGCAAGCGGCTATGGATGCTAGGCTCATTGCTTCCTATGAGCAAGGCCGGTTTTTGGCCCATCAATTGCAACGAGGATCAGCTGCACCGTTGAGTGAAGCTGAGCAATTTAGAGAATTGCTTAATGTTTTTGGCCAGCAAAAGCCGCCAAGGTTTGATGGAACAGGAGGCTACAAGGCAGCCGAGGAATGGTTGGAGAATATGCAGCACAAATTCAGTTTGTGCCGAGTGCCTGAGGCAAACCAAGTTGAGTTGGCAACCCAATACTTGGAGAATTCAGCGATGTTTTGGTGGAAAAGTGTTAAGCGCGGGTTTACCGGTGATCAATCAAGGATACCATGGAGTTGGTTTGAAAGGATGTTCACTAGACGGTACTTGGGTGCTAATAAAAAAGAGAAACTAAGGCTGCAGTTTTTACAACTCAATCAGCAAGGGAAGACGGTGGGTCAGTACAATGATGAATTCATGGAACTTGCCCGCTATGCACCTGAAGTGGTGGTTGATGAATACCGGTATAGGCGGCAGTACTTGAATGGTTTGGACCCGGACTTGGCATCTCAGTTGGATGCTGCAGGTGAGATGGACATACATGATCTTATGGATCGGGCAGAGCGCATGGAAGGGCATGGAAAAAGGAAGACTGGATGGGGAAAAAGTAAGGGTGTGCAACAAGAAGTCGTAGGATCGGAGGAAGAAGTGGTTGAACCTGCGAGTACGACTCGTGAGTGGTACGCAGGGTCAAACGAAAGTGCAGGTACGCGGTTCGTTCAGAGGACTGAACGAATTTTTAAGGGGGGTGGAATGTGAGATACGGCGGTTTTGGGCCCATGACCAGACAGTGTTTTGGCCATGTCAAGCGTGGACAGCAGCGGCGCTTGTCACATAGTGTTGACGGTTGGCCACGAAACAGCCTTGCATGTGTTGTAAAGCATCTCATGCATCATGTAAATAGGCAATTTGGCACTGAAAATGACTTGTAATAGGGACCCAAAGTATGGCCGTTGGATAGACCAAAGTGTGTTGCGTGGGCTGTCGGGTGCAAAACGTAAGCCAGAACGGTGTTTAGGCCGCTTCCCCAATTGTGTATTGTGTACTTAGCATTTTTGGACAGCATGTAAGGGAGATGTCCAGTGAGTAGCAGCAATGGACCAGTCCAGTGGGTAGGAGTAATGGAGAGGTCCAGTTGGATGGTCTAACATGTCTTTGACCAGTCCCTAGTTTATGGACACCTAGCAGCTGCTTGGGCCAGCAAATAGAAGGACTGTTGACACCTGTCCCTCCACCTCTTAAGCCCCTTTCTCCCCAACCAGAACTCTTATACTTGGTAAAATTCGTAGCTGCCATTACCAGCCCCAAAACAGACCCAATATAGTGTAGTTTGAGTACTCTAGCGCCTGAATTTGATAGCCGGGACCATAGCGGGATAGCTGGGGCAGTCGAGAGCAAGGTGCAGTGCATGGTTTAGCATGTAAACAACTCAAACCAGGCCAAGTAAGAGGCAGGGGCTGCTGCCAAGTTGAGTTCATGGCTGCCATACCGAACCAGTCCCTAGCGGTGTTGTTACGTGGTAGGCCAGCGATGTTGCGGTGTCAACTAGTGTCCTGTCATCATGTCTTAACAGGCCACATGCATGTGTAGAGAGCATGAGCATGGTAGGACAGTAGCATGGCCAAGTGACGGTGTAGTTGCGTGAGCAACGTGAGACTGTGCGGTGCTAGGAACGGTGCTTCCACCGCAAACCAGCCATGTAGCGGTGTCATGTCTGGTGAGTTGCCCATGAAACAGCATGAGTTAGGTACTAGTTATGCATGGTTGTAACCCACGGGTTTTGTGTATGTGAACCAGACTTCGCAGGACACGAAGCGAGGGACCCGAGCGGTGAGGCAACGGCAACGCCTAAGCGACGGCGGGTCGGTTAATAGGTGTAAAGGTGCGGATTTCACCTGAGCCCGAAATCTCATGTTTTGGAAGTAAAAGTATATATATATTTATGCATGTTGTATGACTGTTGTGCATGACTTGCATGTAATTTGCATATATGAATTGCTATATTACATGACTATGGACAGGAAAGGAATTGGTAAGTAAATGACATGCATATTGGATGGTTTTCATATTGGATGGCTGAATTGGAATGGAAAGGAAATGGTAAGGATGTACTATTGTGTGATGAATGGCATTTGCATCTTTGGAAAGCGGCGTCATGAACCGTTGTTCCAAGGGCCGTGAGATAAGCGCTTATGTTCCGGGACTCATGATTGAGGGGGTAAATGTCCTCAGCATTAGTACACGTTGTTGGATCGATTGGTAAGGCCGTTGGCAAACCCCGGCGTGGGTAAATCGCGGTCTATTGTATTGGAATGACTTGCAAGATGAATTGGTATAGAACCAGACTTGTAGAGTGCATGGTTAGGAACCAAATTATGGCTGGCTTTCGTGTATTCTTATGTTATTTGATTTCCTAACCTGAATTGGCTGGCTATGCATTTCATGATGTTTCAAATGATTTTATGGCTGAAACTTATATTATGTAAAGCTATTTTCTTATGTATTTCGGTTGCGTATTTAGTTCCGCGACATGAAGCTTCGGGTTCATGAGTGGCTGGAACTAAATACCGCACTGAGAAATGGTTCCCTTTCTCACGTTTCCATGTTTTCATGGGTTCCAGGTTGGAGGCCGGGTGGAGTGCAAGGAAAGGATAAGCCTAAGTAACGGCCATGTTTTGCTATGCTTTTGAGCGTTGTTGTATAATTGTTTTGCCATGTAGTTGTGCTTGTATATTATGTAAATGCTTGACTTGTGTGTTTGCCATGATTAATCTGTTATGTGCATGGGTTGGGACTTGATAAACTGATGGGAAATGGGTGCCTTTATGGCTGGATGCTTGTGTATATAGGAGAGATCATGCTGAAATTTTCATTTACACGATGTACAAGCAGTGTTTGTTGGTCCTGGGACAGTGTTGCTGCCATAAGTATAGTAAATACATGGTAAATTGTGCTGGAAATAGGATGGTAAGCCTTGCGGCTACACGCGACGCGTGTAGTCGCGGCGGGATCTGTCATGCCCGGGGCAGCGGGGTGTGACAGGCTTCACTTGAGGTTATTTCTGGTAAACTCTCGGGACTATGACTGGCCTTCTTGTGAGAGTGGAAAGGAGTTTTGCAACCTTCGGGGCCTCTTGGGCGGCCACGACAAAAGTTGGTTCTTTTACAACCCTAGGGACCATCTTAATCGGTCTTCTTAATAAGAGTTGGTTCTTTAACGACCCTAGGGACCATCTTCATCGGTCTTCTTAATAAGAGTCGGTTCTCGGGACCATCTTCGTCGGTCTTCTTGTGAGAACAAAGGAGGAGTTTTGCAACCTTCGGGTCCTCTTTGTTGGCTACTCGACGAAAGTTGGTTCTTTTACAACCCTAGGGACTATCTTCATCGGTCTTCTTAATAAGAGTTGGTTCTTTAACGACCCTAGGGACCATCTTCATCGGTCTTCTTAATAAGAGTCGGTTCTCGGGACCATCTTCATCGGTCTTCTTATGAGAACAAAAATAGAATTCTTTGGACGAGGGGGCCCGTAAGAATTCGTTTTCTGAGTCATCTAAGGTCGATCTCAACCTTAGTGAGGGACTTTTCCTCAAACGGAGAGGTTTCGGCTTTGACTTTGGGTTTCGTGTTTGGACTTTTAATTCCTGAGATTTCACTTGGGATATTGGTGATTTTATTCACTTTGGCCTTCTGCACTTTTGACCTTTAAAAAGAACTTTTCTATTTCAAAATACTTAATCTTGAAAGATATTTGACTTTGGAAGATATCATTTTCGAAAATTATTTAGTCTTTTGAAAATATCCCTAACCGAGTACTTTAGATACTTGAAATCTTCTAGACTTTTGAAAATATTTTTTTATACTTGAGTATATTATATTTATCTTTTGAAAGTAGTATATTTGAAATCTTAGTTTTGAAAATACCTAGCATTTTATAAAAGGGTTTATTTCATTTTTTTTTTAAAAAATCATTTTTAGAGTGAAAATACTTCAAAAATACAAAAGGCCGCTACTTTGACATCTTTTCATATCAAAGTATCAGTGAAATCGGTTTATTTTGTTTTTTTAGAATTTTATAGATGTGTCGTTTGTATTTTTCTGAATTTCCTACTATTTCCAATGATTTTCAAAGTTCCTGTCTACGTGTCGTTTTCCTATTAGGCCATGTCATCAGGTCAGGCTAAGGTGGCAGGGCACGAGAGACTGGGCTTAAGGCGTCGGGCTTTTTCTGATTTTCCCATTTTTGGGCTTGAACAACTATTGGGCTGAAGCTCCTTTATTTACAACATCTAACCCCGCCAGTCACCAGGAGTCGAGCACATGGGTTTTGCATCCGCATTGCCACACAGGATCAAACAGTCTCTTACGCGCTGAGCTTTGAACGAAGACGGGTTTCGCTAGTTAGCGGGTTCGCAAAATAACGGGTACAAACCCGCTTTGAATTTCGGCCACCGTAGCTCGCCGGAATAGACTCTGAAGCATCGTGTGAGTGGGGAAATACAGCGGCGGGTCTGATAAGTGTTGCGTCTCTTTAAATTGACGGGGGAACCATACACTGGTACAGAAGGAGAGGGGTACTGGTACTAAGGCTCGTTGTGAATAATTAGCAAGGAACAGGTTATACGTAATATGTTTTACAAGGTAGTTGATAACTAATACCCGTTGGTGACAAGTGTGTAATTGAATATGTTGTTTTAATTCCATTTCCATACTATATACGGCCTATTAATGAAAACAATGCTATGTCTTGCGTTTTATCAACAACCAAGGATTGGTGAGACTCAATGCTACACACATAAGAAAACATTATCATTCTAAATGGATTACGTAAGTGAAATACAACAAAACAAAAGACCATCAACTATACAGCCATCATCTATTCAGAGCTTTCTGCTATTTGATTAACCTATGTCAGAGTAAAACAAAGATATAATATCATGTTTAACATTTCTATACTGCTCGACAAGTTGGTACTAAGTCCAGGGAACCTAGTTCATTCAGCAGCTATTAATTTTAAATATAAACTCCTTCACAAATCCCGATAATTGTCAGCCTTTAATCCAAAGAAGTATCAATTAAATCTTATTAATACCAGGAATTCCTCAAATTGAATCTACAACTATTACATGTATTGTCAGAATTTCACAGTACAATCCTTGGTCAATTTCTGATCTAAGTACAGCCTATATACAAAAGTGAAAATGAAATTTTATTTCCTAGTCAAAGCAACTTCAAAAAGAAAGAGGTCAGCTCTTACAATTCTCAGAAATCCATCGTCGATCAATAATGACCAGAAACTTCACTTAAGTCCCTCGTTTTTGACATTTCTAAGATAAAGTTATGCAAGGAGCACCCTTATAACTTACTCAACAGATCATTCAACAAGTTACAGATCAGTCATTGTTATCACCTTATAGGTCCAGATTTTACATTTACGGGCAGGTCCTCGGCTATTCCTACTATTACATAATGTCACCTAATTTAGGTAAGGCATACTGTGACCTAGTGTATACCCAACTAAGTACATAACATGCATGACTGACAGTGCCCATCATATACCCAATTATGGCAACACTACTTGAATAAGTGCTCCAAAGCCAGTGCTAAGGAACGATCTTATACAAGTTCATCCCAAATGCGTTCTTCATGCGCCGTGCGCAGTCTGATTGCAAATGAGGCATCAATTACTCCTAATTGTTACTGATTCTGGTGCTTTGATTGAGATCTCTCATGCGCTGGGCGTAATTGAAACTCAATTTCAACCTTAGATCATAGGGAGAACAACAATGCAAATATCAAATTCAAACTCCAAACCTGCTTATCATAAAGAAAGAAAAAAAAAACAAAGCGCTATTTTCAAACATTTGTTTCTATGGAACCAGGCTTACTATCCTAATCAATGCGTGAATCAAACTAAAGTTAAACTTTCCCTTGACAATTGAGAATTACAAACGCTCTCTTGCACTTCTCATGCGCTGTGCGCACTCAAAGACACAATTGAGTGATCTACTGAAAGTGAAAACCCTTAATCCTTATTCTTTCATGCGCCATGCGCAATCAAGAACTACCTATGACATCAGATTACCCGATCTTTCTCCTCATGCGCCATGCGCAATCAAATCAGATCGAAGAAATGAAGAAAACAAGAACTAGGTCAAGCAGATAAATCAAGAACACTATGCTCAATTCGCTAACCAGAAATCAAAAGGTGCAGATCGAGAATTAAAAGTATCAAGCAAGCAACACTATTTCTTATCGATTCCTAACACAGGTCAGAGAAGAAACGAGAAGATAACGAGCTTATTATCAAATCAAGAACGCAAAGAAGAGGAAAGCACAAATCTCATCCAATTCCATCAAAATACCTCAATTATCAATCAAGAACCTCAAATTCGAGGTACAATTTACCTTTTACACTTACCTTTCTCCCTTGCCTTGATTACAATAGCTTCAGCAAGCCTCAACTGCTCCTAATTCTTCACCTCTAGCTATGCCTACCAACTATTCGACCAAATGTCTAATCTCTCTCTCTCTATTCTAATCTAGTCTATAGGTGTTGAAAATGGGGAATTTTTGGACTGCCTTCGCTTTTTGGAACCTCTGAACCTCTTCTTCTTATATAGGCCAGGCTGGGGTGCTAATTTCCGTCCAAGTGCATTGAACCGTGCTGGAGCCCGGCGGTTACACGCTCCTCTTCCCCAACGATTTCTGTTGGGATCACACCCCTTTCTTCTTTTTCTCTTTCTGGCTGCGCACGGCGTCTGGTGAGCCACGGTATATCTTGTGGGCCCCATCGCACCTCCTTCTCTTCTGTTTCACATGCTCCTCGCTCAACCATCTCGTGTGCACGAAGGGGTCAAAGTTTAAACAACACCAGATGCCCAGCGACATTCCTTCGACTCTTTCTTCGTGAACTTGGTTCTTTATGAGCCGTGCCTGTTCTCTTCAACCCATCAGCTCTGGTCTTCGTGAAACAAGTGCTGCCAAGGGTCCATTTACTGTACGGAGGGAGGTATTTGATTTCTGTTTTGGTTCTTCCCCATTTCCCATAGTAATGGATTTGTCCATTTCTTATCTTGCTGAATTTCCACACACTGCTGAAGCTAAATAAATTATTTGGACCCCTTTCTTATTGAGTTTCTTCATGAGATTTTATACACAGCCTCAAAAAAATGTATAGAATCTGATGAAACCAATAATTTTTTGAAAAGACCCCTCCTACTATTTTATTTAATTTCTCCAAAATTATGGGCTTCTTTGCATAAAAATAGCAATTCTGTAGTTCTTTTGATCAATCTAAAAGCACCATAATTTTCTTCAATATCTCCTGGATTTTTTAGTATTTTTCCATGATTTTCGGAGTCTATTTGCTATTTTTCATGATTTTCTCAAACTTCTCGTAAATCGGTCTGTGTCTCCAATCGTGAAATTTTAGGGTCAAACACATACCAGTTCATGTAATCGCTTTTATGCATTTTGCATCCCTTGCAGTACTGTTCGCTTAACTTGCTCAAGCATTTTTTGCAAGCTTGATAATGCCATTCGTATCTGTTTTTGAGGTCGGCGATTGTAACAATGCATTTATAGAGGGTGTCCTGCAGATGGATGGTATAAAGAGGTATTGAGCATTTGTTGTAAGTGGGGACGGACTATTGTCATAATAGAGAATAAAACAGTTATATTAGTAAAGAAATTTGACAGGATTTTTTTTACAGAATATGCATTGACTGGTATGGCAAGGAATTGAGAGATTGTGAGTGTTTGTGGTTCTGTCTGGTGAAGCCTTTGGGGTGCATTGGTGATTGCTCTTCCGTCATATGGCGGTCCATCTGTATCAAGAACAATAGGTGGCACATCTGGTGGCAAGCTGTAAGTGAAAAGTATCAGTTCGTACATGTTGAAAATCATGGTTCTATGTCTGGAAGGTGTGTTCTGATAAATACTTTTTTCTACCTAGTGATGAACTGTGCGATCTTTGGGATTGTTTTGTCTGAGTAGAACTTGGTACAACTGACCGCTTTTAGTCCATAGACACCTATATAAACAGCAGAGCAGATTCAGGAAATGGATAGCTAAAAGGAGAAGGATAGGTTTATTAAATCGAATTTTCTGTGGTAGTTATTTACATAATGTATGATAGATATAGGAACAAAAGAGAAATAATAGAGTACTTACGCTGCCAATCATTGATTGCGATCGCATTGCAGATAATAACAATTGGTTCTGTTTTCGATCGCTCATATAGTGCCGGTGGATCAAAGAAGTGCAAAAACTGACTCCACAGCGTAACTTCAGCCATGTTTCCTCTTAAGGAAAAAAAATATTTTGTTATTTTATAGGTTTGTGTATTTGTGGCAGTTTTGGTGTGAACCAATCTAAAGAAAGAAAAAATAGAAGCGATGAAAGAAAGATCTTCGTAAATATAATGAATGAAAATGAGGCATGGCTGAGAGTGCACCTTTCATCTGCCAAGTACATATACTGGTAGATCTTTGATTGTTTGGTTTCCTTTATAGGGCTGAAGCCTGCTATCCTCGCAATGACATCTAGAAGAGTGTTGCAAGAAAAAAAAAAGATAAAATAAGCACATGTACCTATAATAGGAACATAGGTTGTTTATTTGTACAGCTATATGGAAGAAAATGTATGTTTATTTAAAGAAGATAGGTTAATGATATATATATAGATAGATTTATCTACTAAATTTGTTTTTTCAGTATATTCTGTGTTTTTTATGTCACCAAAGTAATGTGATAAAGGAATACTAACAGGAAGCAAGACAATACAGATAAAGAACATAGAATGGGTGATCTGTACCTATGACTTTGTCTGTGCTCTTGATATCACTTCCTACAGAACTGATCCGTTCAAATTTGAAGTGATGCATTGGGATTTGAACACTTGAAGATGCTAACGGGGTGATCATAGTTTGTCCTGTCATGTAGATGATGTGACTACCTTCGACTACATGATATTTTTTCGGAGCATTTGTAACAGAAAAGTGAGCTATTTCGCAAATATGGCCTTGCTCCAGTAATCTAGAAAGGCGCGGATAATGTTCCGTTGGTATTCTAGCTTCTATAACACCACCCTGTGCAAGCGTATTGTTATTCAAACAGTGTATAAAGGAAGAGAAGGCAGATATTATTAGCATCTATAAAAAGAAAAGCATGCATATGAGATATGGAAGGAGAGATCATACATGTGCATCTAGAAGAACAGTGCCATAATACCAAATAACTGGGCTATCTAGTGGTGATGCTGCCCAGACACTCATAATTCTCACTTGAATCCTGACAGAGTGAGGTCTTTTTGGTAAATCATGGATCTTGACCAGATCGAGTGCCTCCATCTGGTAACAATAGATGATACAAATGAATAAATAACTAAGTAATGCATATGCATGCCATAGATAGATGGGAATTATATAAATAAGAAGAGATTGAACAATAACGGTAATGCATTGAGGGCACTAAGTGTGGGTTCAGAAGATAAATGAGGCATAAATGTTTATTGCATAACTGAACTACGAGTAAATCATTAAAAGATGTTGTGGTGTAGAGATGCATATTGTGAAAAAGAGGAATTTGGTATAAGGATTCCATAAATTAGACCAGAAATTAAATGGGATAATGATTGCATAAATGCTGCACAACATCAGCTACTGTACCAATAGAAAGAACCAATCTAGTTCAGAATAGATTTCATCATAGACAACATTCTTTGTAAATCCTGAATGGCAATCAGAAGAATTAGGTACAAGGATGTGTAGCCCGTCTGGTGATGTTGTGCGTGATAGCGCAACATAGAGCTGGCCATGTGCAAACACCGGCTCAGAAAGATAAACACCAACTTTATCGAGTGATTGACCTTGGCTTTTGTTTATTGTCATTGCATAGCACACACGCACTGGGAATTGCTTCCTTCTGAGATTAAATGGCAAGTTATCATCTTTATGGATGAAAACTATTCTTGGTATGTAGACTTCCTGCCCTTTAGCACTACCAGTGATGACACGTGCTTTAAGAAATTTTTTTGATGCCTGTGTAATTACCATCCTGGTTCCATTACAAAGTCCATTAGGCTGGTCAATATTGCGCAGCAACATTACCGGCACACCTATTTTTAGGTCCAAGCAATGTGGCGGAAGACTGCCTGTGCTGATATTATGCAGATACTCATCTGGATAGCTATTGCGCAGTTCACCATCAATAAGGTCTTTATCAGCAGCTGTATCGGCACCATAATATCGAAAAAGCTCGCCAGGTAGTTTTGACAGAATTTTTTGGTTCAAGGAATCAACCAAAATCCCGAGATAGATAGGCTCTCATTTGTTGACCAATTTAGCCAAGTTTCGCTCCTCACAATTCTTTGGTGCTGATATAGCTCGTTCTCGTAAATAATCATCGTATAGTTGTCCAGGAGAGAGGTTTTGATATATCGATGCTATTATTGCTTCTTCTTCATCACCGTTGTGAGGTATAAGGAACTGGTCCGGTATTTTAATCCACTCTGGTTCAATATCTCCATCAAGAGCCACAGCAGGAATCTCACGATTTCCTACAGCAAGCAGCCAAGAAGCAAACTGTTCAATCTTTGCTGCTTTTGCAGGGTCATCTCTGGATTGCATAAGACGCATATTCTGGGTCAGGTGCAGCACTGTGAATCTGTCCCACAAATAAGAGTGGACAATCGATGCTGCTATCGTATCATACCTTGAACCATGAGCGACAACTGGCAATGTTTGCCTAAAATCACCACCTAAAACAACAGTCATGCCTCCAAATGGGAGGTCTCTCATTGTTCTATCAAGTGCTTCAAAACAAAGTTTATTACTCATTGGCGCCTCATCCCATATAATAAGAGAAGAGCTGAGTATCAATCTGGCTAGCTGGCTATTTTTTTTATGTCACATGTGGAGTGTTCATGTAACTCAATCGGTATCTTAAACCGAGAATATGCAGTAACCCCTCCCTGCAGCAGTAGCGATGATAAACCAGATGATGCAACTGTGAGAACTATTTTTCCTTCTGATCTAAGTTTGGCAGTGAGTGCAGACCAGAGATAGGTTTTTCTTGTTCCACCAGGTCCATAAACAAAAAATTGCTTTGCCTGTTTGTTTTGGACAGCAATGAGAATCCTATCAAGAATATTTTTTTGCTCATGGTTAAGGCCTGAAATCAATATAGGAACTTGCTCGTGGAGTTCGATGGTGTTATATGATAGCTATTGGGCCAGTAAGGTATTGCTTCCTTGATAGATCCTTTCTTCTATTGGGTTAGGAAGCTTGACAGATTGAAGAGAATGACCGCGACTGATAAGCATATCTTCTAGCTCATATAGGATGTGATCTTTCAACATAACATCACTGCAGTTGAACTGAGGTACCCTGCAGTGATGTCTAATGTTATATAATATATCATCTCCCATCAACTTCCAGCATGCATCCCAGAGGTATGCAACGTTTGTAACCTCAGAAAACAGCAAGATATCAATAAAGAGCTTGCGCATCTGCAGGCTGGAAGCTGTACCAGCTGCTTCCTGCAGTGTATAGAGCCATTCATTGTCATTCTCAAGCAATCCAAGTGCATTACAGGTTTCTTTAAAGGTTGAATGAACAACACCATTAACAGTCCTGATTTGTTGAAACGATACAGGACCGCGAACAATGTTCAGCAGCATACGCAAGTAATACAGCTCACTAGCACTTGGATAGACAAACAACATCCTAGCCAAGCGCTTTCCATTTTGCTTTCGTCGAGCCCATTTTTTTTCACTTTGCTTCCATGTAAATTTGGTGGGTATTTCAATATAGGCGAGCTGTTTTGCTAGATCATCTCCTTTGTTGAGCTCAAACCAAGCCATCAGCTTGGTAAACTCAAAAAATCATTTTCTGCTATCTCATCTAGCTCCTGAAAATCACGAAAGACAATATTGTTCTGGGAAGGTAAATACACAGGGAATCTTTCAACACTTGGATAGCTATAATGGATATCATACGAGAAAACACGCCAGATAGATTCATGAGGTGTCAAGTACCTACAGTCAAGGTAATGTCGTATTTCATCCACCGTTGTCTGGGCTGTTTCTTGTTGGACAGGCGGTGTTGATGCAGAAGCAGGACCACGCTGTATAGTAACCATCGCGCGATCATGCCCTTTAGAGATATATTTGAACAGATACTTGACTGTCGAAGAAGAGTGGCAGCGCTCAATATTGATATGTGCATCATATTTGATGAGCATTTTCTTGTTATGTGGCACAACGTGCCGATTATCAAGCAGACAGCCGTTTTTTTCGGCTGTAATGCTAAGGTCTCTTCTTCTGTACCGGACAAACTCATCGTGTGTAAGGGTTGTTGATCGAGCATAGTCCTTTGGAAAAAAATTTTTGCATTTGCCATTTTGCATACATGGTGAGGTAGGCCTGCAAGCACCACACGGGCCATGGAGCATAAACCGTGAAACAATGGCATAACCTTCTGGGTCAGTTGCCGGATCAGGGAGCTCTGCTGAAATAACAGAATCGATAGCAGATGGAGTGGAGAGAGTTGTACAATCAGCTAGCCAAATAACAATATGAACATAGGGAAGTCCTCTTTTCTGAAACTCAACTGTATAGATCACTGCATTGTAAAGAGGAATCACACATAAACAATGAAAGTAGGAAAAAGGAAAGAACATAACAGATAGGAAAAGAGAAGAGAAAAGATAGGTACTAACATGCAGCAACTCGACCAAAGCAGTTGCGTTCCTTAATATCTTTGATCATCTCATTGAGCTTCATTTTAAAAACTCTACATACTAAATCGGGTCTATCGCTTGGTTGCTGCGCTGCTATCAGATTCCTCCGTATCTCAGCCCATGCAGGGTTGCATGTAAAGGTGACAAAGAGATGCGGCGGTCCAAGGAGCCTGCAAATTGCCAGAGCATCCTGGTAGTTTTGGAAGAGATAGCGCGGGCCATCAACAAAAGATCTCGGCAGAATAAAGCGCTACCCACTTGGTAGCCAAACATATCACCTTGCAGTACTGCACTCCTTATGTTCTCCATGGTATCCATACGGAGATTATCTTGGTGATGATACAGATAGCTGAGCCGAGCGTCCTCAATGCATGCATACATATCGACACAGATTTGCTGGAAGAGCCTTCCACATCTGAAAAGCGAAAGGCCTTCACCTGCACGGAAGTGTAGTCTGTATCGGTAATACTCAAGCATTGTCACATGAGGGCGCTGTACACTGGATGAACTGGCAGCTGAAGTATCATATTCTATGTCTTCTGTGTAACTATCTTCGCCCCTAGTATGAAGCAAAGGATACTGGAGCGCAAAATATTTTCGATGCAAAGGATTGACACGCTCCAAATGACCGCCTCGAGACTGGATAATTATATCTCTCCTAGAATGATTCTCATCAAAGTCACCAACAACTAATCCAACAACCTCATGTGCAATAGGTACAGAATACTGCATGCCTTGGTCCTGGCGTGAGGCTGGAATACGGATTCTAAAATCACCGTTAGGTTCAGAACCAATCCGTTGTTGGATAGTCCTAAATCCTTGGGCAATAGGATTATACTGATCAACCATAGCCCTGAGCTGCATAACTATGTGCTCACGCGGTGTATTAGATGAAGAATCACCTGGGAATGATGCCATCCTATTCTCAATTTCATTTGCTGTATCATAAAAATACAGCTGAGCATAGGAAGGACGTTGGCCTTCTGGAGGCGTCAGGGCCCCTATTCGGTGACAAACCTGTCCAGAAACCCGGAAAACATAAGGACCACTGCTTCTGTTGATTTGCTGATCTATGCGGACACCCATTGAAGTAAAGGCAAACATAGAGTTGTATGTCCGAATAGCCGCAATGAAATGGACAGAATCAGGACCGTTTGATGGATCAAGCAAGGAACAGAGCGGTTCAGGAGGATCCTCTATTGCCGGTAGCGATACCCTTCCACCGCGACAGCATAAATTGTATGTTGGTGCACCTGTCTCTGACAAAGAGCCCGACCTTTCTTGGTACCAAAAGAGCGCATGGCAATGAGAACAAAGTTGGTCAAGATTCCCAAAATCCAAAAGAACTGGATCAGGACCTATAGCAGGAAATGAAAAAAAAGGTTGGACTCGACAAAGGGTAAAAAAAACATGGATAGATACCAGGAACAAAACTCGACCAGCAACAGAACACAATACGAAAGGTCAGATGCAAACCTAAGTAGGCACGGTATCTTTCAGCAAGGTCGGGAGGAGAAAGTTGCTGAGGTGAAGGAACATGTTGTATTGAAGGAGCTGCATCGCTTGCAAGAAGAGAAGCTCTTGACCTGGGACCAGAAGATCGCCTCTTCGATTTCCTACGCTGGTCTGGCAGGAAAAAGATATAGAAAGAGACAGTATCTTAAGATAAAGAACGGGACACGAAGCCAGAAAAATAATGGAAAGAAGTACAGTGGCGGAACAACACTGAGAAGATCATCCGATATAGCAAATGTAACTGTAGACCAGGCAGCAAAAAGGATAATCCGTAAAGCGAATATGTATGGAATAACTAAGGAAAGATCAGAATTGAACGACACTATCGCGAGATAGAAAATCAATGCAACAACAGGGGATGATCAGACACAGAAGGCGCAAATAAAGAAATAACCAACCGTTATTTGCCGAAGAGGAGCCAGCAACCGGAGCAGATGACGATGCAGATGTACGAAACGAATGAGGTCTCTTTCTACGTGGCATTCTAAAACACCGCGTGGAAAGAAACTGTGGCTGATTAGGTATGCATAGCACAGAAGAAAGAGCAGAAAGCTAGCGGTAAGAATAACATAACAGATAGGGAACAAAAATGTATGCACAAATAAAACCTAGAGAAAAATAGAGATAATATTCTGCTGTAGGAAATCTGTTAGAATAAATCAGTCCCATCATGCATCAGAAAAAACCATGCAATATTGCAAACTCTTTTTCCATGCCAGCAGACAGGAAGACATGGAACACAACCTACCAGCACAGAAACAGGAACTAATAGGACCACAGAAACAAAAAGTAAATAGTAACAGCAAACTAAACAACATGGCAGAAAAGAAAAAAACATACCTCTGAAGGCAAAGACGGAACAGGCAAGCAAGCAAGAACATAGAAATGGCAGACACAGCCCGAATCACGCACCATTGAAAGAACAAAACAACACACAAGAAACCAGAGATACCATTCGAAGACAAAAGAAACAAAAATAAAAGTTAGGTAAACTGAATAAACATAAAGGGTAACAAAAACCTGATTAAATGGAGGAAGGAAAGAGGCAGGTATGGACTGTACAGAACCACAACAAAACCATCCTAGAAAACAAACCAAAAAAAAAAACACAGCAAACCACAGGCAGAACAGAATAGCTAACAGCATAAAAATGCACTGAGACAATGGTTGGCAAGGGGTGCTATTTTACGGCCCGAATCAGGTAAATGCAGATAAATGTTACAGGACAGCCTTATGGTCTGGTACAACAAAAAAATCAAACACAATTCATAGCGACAGACATGGTATGGGCTGATGAACAAAACCGAAAAGAAGAGAAGAAAAATAGCATGGAAAAGAAAATACCGCCGCAACAGACACAGGAAGCAAGAGAACAGAAAAGGGAAACAAACCCTCGCCAGGCAAGCAAGCAAAATCCACCAGCAAGAGACGCAACAAACCTGCACAGGGAAAATATAGAAGACATAAGCGCATAAGAGAATAGACAGGCTGCAAAAAAGCCTAAAGAAGGGAAATCAGCACAAGAGGAACCCAACAAAACAATGTAATAAATCGTAAGAGGATGAACAACAGAACGCAGCCGGATGAAAAGTGAAAATCGGAGAAAAATAGACAGCACGCACCGAAAGAAAGCAGCAGCAACGCAAAAGAGCAGAAGAACAGCGAAAGATGAGTTCCGTCCGGAGCAAACAGGCCGATCCAGACCCTTCCAGAGCAGGTAAGCAAAGGCATGACAGGAGATCGTACAGATCGGAATGGGCAGAAAGGGAGGAACATGAAGCAGCAGTGGCAGAAAGAAACGAAAACAGATCCGATAGGGGGAACGCACAGAGTAGAAAACGGTGTCGCACGCAGGAAATGCGACAGAACCCGAAGGCAAGAGACGGGGCAGGCACAGGAAAGGCGCAACACAACCACACAGGAACGGCAACAGAAAACCCAGCCTAAGGCAACCACAACATGCGCATCCCATACGAAGAACGGACCAGAAGTCAACCAAGCACAGCCAAAAGAAATGAACAGCTCAGATTAAGCGACCCTAAAAGAATGAGCGATCGGGATGAAATTGTAATTCTACAGTTCTCCCATGCTTGAAATTGAGAGATTTAAGATTAGAGACTTTACCCATCTTATCTTTTAAAAAAAAAAACTTACTGAAAAAGAAAAAAAAATACACACTCAATGCTCGGATTCCTATATTTTTGAAACTAACAATAGTTATATAAAGAACGTGGGAGTATCTTAGTGGCTAGAGATAACGAGTTCAATTCTCATTAGACGCGGAAGATGAATAAATTTTATTTCACAGAGTATGCCTCTATAAACAAATAATCTTATTTTTTTTAATAATTGTTATACAAAAACATAAAATTTTTATATATTTACATTTCGGGATTTTAGTGCCTCGTGATATTAAAATTAACTTGGAGGTTATTCAAAGTATCAAAAATACTATATATACGAGAAATTATATTATAGTTTCCACATCCAGAATAAAAAAGAATTTAACATTTTATCTTTGACATCGAAACCAAATGGCTGTATGAATCGCCCGAATTCTTTTGTTTAAAAAAATTAAAATACTTGGATCTTTTCACCAAAATTCTCTTTTTATACAAAAAAGAAAAAATATAAAACATATGTTTTGTTAAAAATTATGTCCAAAAATAGAATTCCACGTGCCCTGACTAATAATCAGTGCCCAATAGAATCAATATATATCCTGGAATATATTGCTTAATTGCTTTGGTCCTTGTGCTTCAGTGAAGCATATAATAGTGTCTGCGCTTCCTTTCTTTTAATATTTATTACTTCTCTCGCTGGTCCGCCCCAGACGACGAGTCGCTCGTTCTTCGTCTCTCTCAGACTCGCATCACGCGCGCAAAACCTCGCCTCTCTCTCTCTCTCTCACACACACACGCGCGCGCGCACACACATCAGCGCTCCCCTTCAAGCCTGCACTCTCTCTCCGCTGTTTCACGCGCGCCGCACCAGAGTCTGGTCTGCCTCGGCGCCTCTGACGGCCGTCGCAGACTCGCAGTGTCGCCTGTCATTTCAACCATCTCTGGCTCTCTCTCAGCCTCTCTCGCTCTGTTTGGGAAGGTAAACACCCGTGACTTGTCCTTTTTCTAATAGTCTAAAATCTCACAATTTACAAAACAGAGTTGTGAAATGTATAGCTGTAATTATGTTTTCTGGTTCTGTAATTGGGTTTTCTAAGTCTTTCTGGCTCTTTAAATTGTGTTATTCTGGTTAATCTGGTGCTGATTTGTACTCTATTAGGTTTGGGTCCTTTTATCACAAGCTTGTAGTTGTTTGTATCCCTTCTGATTGGATAACAAAACTATTAAAACCTATAACCAGTTGAGTATCTCATTTGGAATTGTGTAGGTAGGTTGATCCTACAGCTAGTTCAGTATAACTGATTGGGACTAGTTCAGCATGATTGTTTGCAATTGTAAATATATATTTCACTGTTAGCATGCTTTCTCTTCCATATGACCGGATTTTGAATAAGAATCTGATTTCTTGTCTTACCATTATTTTGCTGAATTGGGCAGTGACTAGTTCAGCGTGATTGTTTGCAATTGTAAATATATATTTCACTGTTAGCATGCTTTCTCTTCCATATGACCGAATTTTGAATAAGAATCTGATTTCTTGTCTTACCATTATTTTGCTGAATTGGGCAGTGACTAGTTCAGCGTGATTGTTTGCAATTGTAAATATATATTTCACTGTTAGCATGCTTTCTCTTCGATATGACCGAATTTTGAATAAGAATCTGATTTCTTGTCTTACCATTATTTTGCTGAATTAGGCAGTGACTTCTAATATATATGTTTTTTTTCATATTTTAACTTGTAACTTATTGAGTTTTCAAATAACAACCTATATTTGCATCAAACATGATGTTTGAAGTAAATTTTTTAGCTCTTATGTTGGTTGCTGAGTTGGCTGAACTGATAATGAAGCTCTTTGACTTATCCTGATTTTGCCTATTTGTTATTATATGGGAAAAAATTGTCTACAGCTAAATTCGGATGCAACATGAACAACTATGACTGTTATCTCTGGATGCAGTATAATATTGATTGTGATATGACATTCATCACAATAATTTTGTTTTGGTTTAAATAAATTTTGCTCTTATATTGAAGATGTTGTTTATTATAAGTTTTGGATGTAAAATGTTCCTTATTTTGCGACAAGTCTCACCCTCTCTTTCTCTCACACCTCAGTTCAGCTCGAATCCTTCCCCATGGATTTTGGGAACTGGCTGCATGAGGAGCAATATATATCTTACCTTGCTATCAGGAGAAAAGATGATCCAATTCCATCTGGCGTCTTTGTGGAAAATCCATTCAGATTAAATCCATGGGACCATGGTAAGATTTATTTCATTTTGTTCTTTGTTAAATAATTAAATTTCTTGTTTATGTCTTCTTTTTCTTATATTGCATAAAGTATTGACTGCTTATCTACATCCTATCTCCTTAAGTAAACAAAATGAAGCATATAAGACCTGTAATCTCATTCCAACTTTATTTCTGTGTTTTGCTATTCTGACTGCCTTGCTTATGTGAAAAACGTCAGTATGTCTTTTATAAGACGTGACTAACAAGAAGAAATATACTAATCATACCCCTGCTTATCTACATTCTATCTCCTTAAGTTAACAAAATGAAGCATATAAGAAGTGTAATCTCATTCCAACTTTATTTCTGTGTTTTGCTATTCCGACTTCCTTGCTTATGTGAAAAGCATCGCATGTCTTTTATAAGATGGGACTAAGAAGATGAAATACACTAACATACCCCTGGAAAATCTGAAAAGTTTGTTTGGCTTTAGATTGCAATTGTTTCCCTTAAGTGAAAATTATTTCCTGGTATGCTAAGTACGACAAATATGCGTACTGTTTGCCTTTAAATATGCTTTATTTTAAATAAGAATAAAAAAAATCTAGCGAATTGTGATGCCATGGCAGTGAAATCACCTGCTTGATCAGTGGAAGTTACCAGGATGGTGTGATTGCTGTTGTTCCCTTTCAATTTTCTCTGTATAATAATATGTTTGAGGGTTGGATTCTGGTTCTTCAGCCCAATAAGTCGCCACAGTTTCTATATCACCGCGACTTCTTATAGGGATGGATTTATTGTGTAGAATAATAATATCATGCTAGATTGCGCCCATATGTGCTGTCTTGTCAAGTTATTACATTTGTAGAGAACTTATAAACTTATTATGTAGCCCTCTTCTCTATGAAATTATAATATGACAAACTAATAACCACTGGAAATTATAGGCAACTGTCAAAATAAATCTTACACCAACAATTAATGACCAAGCTGCCCCTTTAGATCTATTAATCTATTAATTTGGCTTCAATTAACAGTCAGTATCTTATCAATTTGGATTTTGACTTTGTAGAATTAGATCTTTTAATCTATTAAAGTAAATTTTGATGAAAAAAAATAAATGTATAGTTCAGAAAAAAGAATATGTATCTTATAATCCTTTTGGAACATGTAACTTGAAATTCATCTTTCCTATGCTTTTGTATCTGGCTGGTTGTGCTAGCAACAGCCCAAGAGCAATGGGAGGTGTAATTCATACTTTATCAGGTATGTGAAAGCATTTGTTGCTGTTTCTTTGAATTACTATTCTGGCATTCCTCAAAATTAATCAGCGTTTTCTATAAAAGAAAGCTTGGTATAAAAGGTAACTAGATGGTAATCTATGCCATATCTTAGTTAGTGTCCACTATCCAGATCAACACCAATTGGGACAATACAATAAACTTTACTTTATGTTCAATTTTCTGTTTAATTTCCAGGTATAATGGGATCAACTGAGGCTTAATCTACCGAATTCTGTACCACAAAACCAATACAGCACCCAAAAAACATACAGGTGGTTTTTTTTTTTTTTTTTTTTTGGATATGCACTGGACCAGTCTTGTCACGTATAGGCTGTACAGCTGTTGGAGTAATTCAGGGCCGATCAATTAAGGAAAAAAATAACCTTGTGAAGTGCAAATTTCATCTAGTAACTAAGAATATTATGCTGAATCTCATAAACTATCATTACTTTTGTAAACTGACTTTAGTAAAAATTGGTAGCCTAAGTAGGGCCTGTATCGCTTAGGATACAATAATGCTTAACCTTCTTAAAAAATCCGTTTAATAGGGGGAATTATAGTAAGGTACATACACACCTACAATTGGTTTTATTTTGTTAATTCTGCTTTTTTTTCAAAATTAACTTCAATAAGGATGATTTTATACAACTGGAAAGCAAAATTTTAAGGCAGTGTAACTATAATTTATTTAGAGATCTGCTAATGATCTGGTACTTTGTAATTAAGTGGTTGCTTAGTAAAGAGATGTCTAAGGGAGGTGACATTTACACTTATTAATGAAATGACAATCTATGCATATTCCTTTTCCATGCTCATGCACCCACACAATCGCGCACATTGACATATAGCAGTAGCTTGTAGTACCTTTACATTTTTTTTTTCGTGGTTTTGAAAAGAGTACCCTGTGGCTAGCTGTTTCATTAAACGGAATATGCAACATTCACAAAATTGAATACAGCATCTAGCACCAGAGTGCAGAAATTCCTAATTACCCTCTCACTGCTATGAGAGAGGAAAAAAAGGGTCAGCTTCAACGAGATGAGATGCTGTTTGACACACATCATCTCCTCTTCACTGTTATTTCATCGTCATCATCAGGTTTTGCCCAGTCTCAGTACCTACCTGGTACTGAAGTAGCCAGCCTTTATTACAAGTTCTGTAACAAGTGCGGAATCATAAAAAATTTACTGAATTATATGCTTATTCCTGTGATTGTCATCATGTGATGGGCCCCTCTATCCCAACAGGTGGAGTCACAATTTGAATATGGATTGCATCCCAGTCTTGTACCCTCCAATTATTAATGCCCATGTCCCTGTCCATCATAGAAGTTAGTATTGTGCAATTCACAATATATTGCATGATACGGTACAATACAAAACTCTGACGATGCATATCGTTCTGTCGTATTGATGCCTCAGCAAATCATGCAGATTATTCCATTTTACCCCTGTGATTCACAATCGGTATGGAATTGTATGATATGGACGATACAGGAATAGACCAATAGAAAGATGTGATTCTTCCAGCTGCCAATTAAAACTTCGCCTTTACCCTTCACTCGACAAAGAAAAGGCATTCCCTTTTCATTGTCTGGTCAGAGTTGATTTTTTTTTTTTTAATTCTTTTCTTTTTTGACTCATTTTCCTTTTGCACTACTAATGTTCTCCTGGTAAATATGAAACTTCAGAGAACCAACAGGACAATATTCTTTATTAGTGATTCTTCCAGCTGCCATTTAAAACTTCGCCTTTACCCTTCACTCAACAAAGAAAAGGCATTCCCTTTTCATTGTCTGGTCAGAGTTGATTTTTTTTTTTAATTCTTTTCTTTTTTGACTCATTTTCCTTTTGCACTACTAATGTTCTCCTGGTAAATATGAAACTTCAGAGAACCAACAGGACAATATTCTTTATTAGTGATTCATGGAAGTACACTTCTATTGTAATATTAATAATATATATATAATAGATTAGAACTTCTATAGAATATATTTTTATAGATTATACAGTATAATATTAGTGTGATATTAATAATTTTTATTTTTTACAGATTGTACTGTATTATGATTATGATTAATAATGACTATGTAAGAATCTTGTTTTGAGAAGTTAACCATACCAAAACATTCCTTTTAAATTGAAATCAGTATAATTTATCATCAACATGGCCTCACCCAATGTAATCAGTATTGTCATTTTAGAACACAGCCATTAGGTTGGTCCATACTGTAGGGTTCACTTGGAAATAGAGAGAGAGAGAGAGAGAGAGAGAGAGAGAGAGAGAATAAGCGTAGGGGTTGGGGAGAGGTGCGCAAAATAGAGAGGAGGTTGAAACAGGTTGAAGTCTGGTTACAGTTGGGGGCAAGTGAGAATTGCGCAAATTAAATATTGACGAAGAGAATGAATTCTAAACCAAATTAGAGTGATGAGAAAATAATTAATAAGGCTGTCTATTTTTACATCATCAAATTTCTACAATCAGGTTCTGGGGCAAATTAGCCACATCTAACAAATCTAACCATCAAGTCAGGTGCCCTTGGACACTACAATATAGTAGAGATAAATCAAATAATATTAAACTTACATTGTCAACTTTTCTTTTTTTGCACTGTTGGATTCAATTGACGTTATATAGTACTTGAGGAAAGCAATGGAGTCTGATGGATTTATTGAACTTTTTGCTTGTGTGTTGCAGAGGACAGCTGGTATCTTTTTGAAGAAAGCACTAATGAAGGGCATCGAGAAGGTGATGTTAGGAGGACTGAAAATGGATTTTGGAAATGGTCCAGCATTGTTACGATACCAGTGGAATCCGCTATTGGTTTCAAGAATGTATTTGAGTTTTACCAAGGGAATCCACCAGCCGGGACCAGAACTGGCTGGATGATGCACCAGTACCGTGCCAGACTAAAGTTTGAAGGGCCTAGTCATCTACAGGTACTTTTCTTATGCATCCTTTTTTCTCAAAATTTTTGAATGTTTATTATTGTGTACTTTGGAAAGAAAGGACTACTCTGATAGAAATGCAATTAACTATTCTTCACTGTAGGGTAGTATATGATTGTGATCTCTACATTTTCAGAGTACGTTAGCAATAGAATAATCTAGCATTCCTTTTCCTCCTCGTGGAAATAAAAGTCTAAAATATGGCATTGTGCTTTTCTTTTATGCAGGAGAATATTTCATTGTGTAGACTTTTCTGGCATAATGATGAAAGGGTTAAGACCTCCTGACCAAATAATGCTTTCACCGACTGTGTTGGCTTTTGCAAGTTGGAATCTGATGTATGTAGATATTTCTTATTTTGTTAATGTCACACAAGTAAAATTTCTTTACCAATAGATCTTATTGTTGTTAACTTTGTAAATTGGTTTGTCAGTTGATAGCTCGGAAGGAGGAGAGAGGAGATGCCGAGAATGTGCCAGTAAATGTCTCTCAAGACAGCTTCATTGAAATGAAAGATCTAATGTCTTCAGATGGAGAAATCACCGAGCCATATGATAACTTCTTGTATGGGGACTACTTGGAGCTAAATGACATTCTGACCTCTGACACAGCCTCTACCAGTTCTGGGGATTCAAGTCGCATGACTCTCAATTCCGATGAATATTTTAATGTTGATGAGCTGCTGAGAGAGATGAGGGATGATCCTTTGCCTATAGAGAATGAAGAGAAGGCTGACTGCATCTCTAGTTTCACTGAACCAGACCAGGTTGACAGGGATAGATCATTGGAAGGAGTACCATCTTCAGATAAAGAGACCAGCAAGCCTTACCATCATTTCTCAAATGGGGACTACCTGGAACTGAGAGATCTCCTCCCCTCTAATATGGCTTCTCTTGACTCAGGCGATTTGGACGGCAGGTGTGGCAGCAATTTTGTCGAGTACTTCAACACAGATGAGCTGCTCAGAGATATTGCAGGGGTTGGTAGTGCATCTGGAGAGGAACAGCACGAGGAACCTGATTGCAGGGTTTGCATAAAGAATTCCATGCTTTCATGTCCAGTTCCTCCAACTGTATTAGGTAATTGATGTTGTAAAAATTGGATTTTTACTAGCATATACAACTTTGTATCGGTTGATAGCAGTAGTGTTACTTATCTTTCTAGTCCTTTGGAACTAATTCCATTATTTTTACAGAATCTGTGGCAAGTGACAATGGTAAATTTGAAGTTGCAGACAGGAATGAGTTGCCAGTGAACCAACCTGATCTTGTACCAGAAGAGGGGCCATCTACATCGGTGAGTTTCCATACTGGTCAGGTGAAACGAAACCTATCAGACAGATCTGAAAGTGTTAGCAGCAGCAGCAGCAGTGATGGTAGTGGAAGTAGTACTAGGAGTGGGAATGATGATCGCAGTAGGAGCGGTTCTAAAACTCCACAAAGTAAGAGAAGGAAGTCCATAAAGAGTCTTGCGAAAATTGGCAAGAAATTTTTTTGTTTCTGAAGTCATATTTAAGAGTGGATGATGTGACGCTGTTTGGACCATATTTGTGTATATTATTATAGATTTTCTTTTGTGAATTGCCGGTTTCAGTAATGCGTTGTGTTACTTGTGTCACTGCCATTTCTTTCCCTACTGCATGGATTAAATCTGGACACCTCTTTCATCGTTAGTTCTGCAATTTTGGTCCTAGGCCTAATATTGTATGACCTCCCTAAACCAAACAATGAACTAAAATTTAATTGAAACAAGAGAACAAAAAAAATTTTAGACAACATTGTGGAGAGGAATACTCGTCCTCCTATCAGCCACAAACAAATGCTCCAGAACTAATATGTGACTATACTACTTTAAAATGCTCGTTGAGTACTCAAAACGTGCTTTAAATGCAGTTTATTGGTTCACTACTTCAGTGGTATGATATACTCATATACAACACATCTTATGAGTGGATAAGATTCACAAAACACAACATAAAATGTATTTGCATGAGTGGTCATCGAACATAACTTTATTATTTATTTATTTGTTTATTTGTTATGATTTAAAATTTAGTTGTTAAATAATGTAATAATTGTTAAATTCGTAACTTATGTAAATTATTTAGTTGTTAACATGCCAATTAAGTAAATTATTTATTTACTAACTTATCAATTAATTCATGAACATAATTTGGACACCGAGGAGCTTATCAAAGAAAACTTTTATGGCAAGAGTGTAGGACTCGAAATGCTAAAAGCTATACTAGAAGTTGAATTCATATATTAGGTATATTCTTATTAGATTGAAACATTATGAATTTATGATTGCGTATGATATTGTTATAATTGTTTTTAAATGAAACATATTTTCAATACATTGAAAATTAGTTATTTCATAATATTCTTTAGACTAATTTATCGTATTTGAACGATTTAATTTGATTCACGATACGAAGATACGACATAATATAGAACCATTCATATCACGACACAAAACATTGATCGATTAGTATATATTACATAGCAATTATCTAGCAATATTTGTTTAAAAGAAAATACACGCGTCGGTCAAAAATGAAAGAAAGAAACGCGCGCCTTCCCTGGCGTATATATCGTCGCAAAGGAGTAGTGAACCGTATTTCAATAATTTTCCATTTAACATGACCCGCTACACCTATCTAATCAGAAATTTAAAGCACAAGGATCCGACGTAAACGTAGTATACCCCACACTCTCTCAGGTCTCAACACTCCTTTGTCCTTTATTTCTCAACTCTCGCTTTTCTCTCTCAAACTCTCACCTCCTCTCTCTCTCTCTCTCTCTCTCTCTTTCCTCTCTCCTGTCTCGCGCGCGACAGCTTTGACCATCTCTTTCGCCGTCGACTCAGCTCCGCTCCACTCGACACCTTCCGATGGATTTCGGGAACTGGCCTCACGAGGAGCAATACATAGATTACCTTGCTCTCAGGAGAAAAGACGACCCAATTCCACCAGGTGTCTTCACGGAGAATCCGTTCAAATCGAATCCATGGGACCGTGGTAAGATTTCTTTTTTTTTTTTTTGAATAATTGAGTTCCTTGTTTATGTCCTTTTATTCTTAAGTATATAAGAATCATAATCAGACTTGATTATTTTTTGGAAATAAGTAGGGATACCTTTTCAGTTTTCATGAACCCAATTACCATGTTTTTTTGTCACACCCTCATACTGACAGTTACCAGAGCTACATAAACCACCCGAAACTCTTATGTGTACTGGTATGCCCGTCCGTTACGGATGACAAAAACAACCACTGGTACCACCTAATACCGGTGCTACCATGCTAATCTCACTTAATTTTGTCTCAGCTTTCTGATTGGTACTTTTCTATCCGCCTTGCTTATGTAAAAGTGTGCTTGGTTGGATTCTTGATTCCGTTAATTGAAATATATTTCGTGGTATGATAAGTAGGATATATGCAGTGTTGTTTACATCTAAATATGCTTTTTTCCCTTAAATAAAAAAAAAAAATTACCTAGTGAAATGTCATGAAATTGCAATGAAATCGCCAGCTTCTCAGTGAAGGTCGCTGAGTTGGTGTTTTCACTGCTGTTTGTGGGTTGGATTCTGGCTCTTCAGCCTGATACATCGCCAAAATTTCAATATCACATTGACTTCTTATAGGGATTTGTATAAAATAATAATATCATGCCTAGTAGGGCACATATTGTTGTATTATTGTTGGTTCAAGTTATAGCATTTTTAAGGTTATAAAATTATTACACTGATAGGAAAATAAAAGCGAATTCCAAATTAAATCATTCACCAACAGTTTAATGACCAAAATTCCCCTAAGAACATATATTGGGTTCAATTAACGGTTAGTATCACATCAATTGGGATTTATGACTTTTTATCTTAAGATTTTTAATGTGTTGAAGTTTATTTTGATCTACAGAACAAAATAAATGTATGGTACAAAAATAAGGATACGTCTTTTATAATCTTTTATAAAATGTAACATGAAAATTCATACTTCCTATGCTTTTGTACCAAATTAAATCATTCACCAACAGTTTAATGACCAAAATTCCCCTAAGAACATATATTGGGTTCAATTAACGGTTAGTATCACATCAATTGAGATTTATGACTTTTTATCTTAAGATTTTTAATGTGTTGAAGTTTATTTTGATCAACAGAACAAAAATAAATGTATGGTACAAAAATAAGGATACGTCTTTTATAATCTTTTTATAAAATGTAACATGAAAATCCATACTTCCTATGCTTTTGTGTCTGGCTGGTTGTGCCAGTAACTGCCCAAGAGCAAAGGAGGTGTAGTTCATACTCTGCCAGGTACTTGAAAGCATTTGTTAGTAGTTCCTGTAAACTTATTATTCTGGCATTCTTTAAAATTGATCACCATCAGTAATATAGAATTAATTAGATCGTAGTCCTTGTCACCCAGTTCGTGACGAGAGAAAGACCAATTAGGATGATACAAATTATACTTTATGCTCAATTTTCTGTTTAATTTCCAGGTGTACAACGTATCAACTGAGGCTTAATCTACCGAGTTCTGTCTAGAAACCAATACAACACTTAAAATACATACAGGTGTTATTTTCTGGATCTGTACTTGACCTATCATGTCAGGTCTAGGCGTGTCAGAGTAATTTGAATCATATATTAAGAAAAGATAGAATCATTTGTGTAACAATCAAATTTTTTGTCAAACAATAAGCAAATTATGCTTCATATCATGAACTATACTTTATTTTGTAATTTGTTTCTAGTTGAAATTGTTAACCTTGAGTGGGGCCATTACTCATTAGCACAAATTGTAATTTATACAGCAATTCTTAACCTTGGGAGAAATCTATTTAATATGAAGGGATGGATCATAAGGTACTTCATACCTAAAATATGTTTTGTTTTGTTAATTCAGCTACCTATTTCATTTGATGCAATCATATAAGTTTGCACCGGAAAGCATAATCACTTGAGTGTGGCCATTACTCATTAGCAGTTAGCACAAATTGTAATTTATACAGTAATTCTTAACCTTGGGAGAAACCTATTTAATATGAAGGGATGGATTATAAGGTACTTCAGACCTAAAATATGTTTTGTTTTGTTAATGCTGCTACCTATTTCATTTGATGCAATAATATAATTTTGCACCGGAAAGCACAATCACTTGAGTGGGGCCATTACTCATTAGCACAAATTGTAATTCATACAGTAGTTCTTAACCTTGGGAGAAATCTATTTAATATGAAGGGACAATCATTAGGTACTTTAGACCTAAAATAGGTTTTGTTTTGTTAATGCTGCTACCTATTTCATTTGATGCAATAATATAATTTTTCACCGGAAAGCATAATCACAACCAGTGTAATCTGTCTTAGTTACATCAACACTAATTATCAACATGTAATTATACTGTATCTGTAGTCCTTTCATGCGCATTTACTGACACAAGTACGCAACATGGACTTATAGTAGTAGCTTGTAGGCTTGTAGCACCTTTACACTGGAATCAGTATAATTTATTGACGACTTTGCCATCACCCATTTTCGTGGGAGTTGTCATTTTAGGAGACAGAGAGCTGACATCGGGTCTAGTCCATACTGTAGGGTTCATTTGGATAGAGAGAGGAGTGAGGGAGTGAACTGAAACAGATTGAAGTCTGGTTACAGTTGGATTAAGTGAGAATTGTGCAGATCGAATATTGGAAACTGGAATGAACATTGAACCAAGTTAGAACTCTGAGAGAACAATTACTTGGTGCTGTCTATGTTTATATTTATGATTTATCTAATTTCTACAGTAAGATTCAGGGGCAAATAAGCCACATCTGATAAATATAGGCATTCAGTCAGCTGTCCTTGGACACTATATTAATAAATATAATATTAAACTTACTTTGTCAGTTCTTTATTTTCTGCATGGTTGGGATAAATTGAGGCTACTTAAAGTTAGTACATGAGGAAAGCAATGGAGTCTGATGGACTTCTTGGACATTCTTTTTGTGTGTTGCAGAGGACAGCTGGTATCTTATTGAAGGAAACACCAATGTAGGGCATTGGGAAGGTGATGTTAGGAGGACTGAAAACGGATTCTGGAGATGGTCCATAACAGTTATGATACCAGCAAAATCCACCATTGGCTTCAAGAATATATTTGAGTTTTACCAAGGGAATCCACCATTGGGAACCAGAACTGGCTGGATGATGCACCAGTACCATGCCGGACCAAAGTTTGAAGGGGCTAGTCATTTACAGGTACTTTGCTTCTGCATTTTTCTATTTTGGAATGTTTGTCCCTTGTCCTTTGAAAGAAAGGACAACTCTGATAGAAATGGAATTAACTATATTCTTCACCGTATACTGGTATATGATTTGTAATATCTCTACATTATCAGAATAAAATTAGCAATGTACTAATATAGCATTCCTCAATGAAACAAACTACTAATATATGAGATTGTGCTTTTCTTTTGTGCAGGAGAATATTTTATTGTGTAGATTATTCTGGCATAAGGATAAAGGGGTTAACTGCTCCCAACCAAATAATTCTCTCACTGCTTGTGCTGGCTTTCTCAAATTGGGATCTGATGTATGTTGATTTTCTTATTTGGTTAATATCACGAGAATAATTTCTTTGCCAATAGATCTTATTGTTATTGACTCTGTAAATTGGTTTTGTTAGTTGATTACTCAAAAGAAGGAGAGTGAGGCTGATGGTAATGTTCCATTAAATGTCTCTCAAGACAGCTTCATTGAAATGAACGATCTAATGTCTTCCGATGGAGAAATCAGCGAACCATATGATAACTTCTTGGAGAGGGACTACTTAGAGTTAAATGACATTCTGACCTCTGACACAGCCTCTACCAGTTCTGGGAATTCTAGTCGCATGAGTTTTAATTCTGAGGAGTATTTTAATGTTGATGAGCTGCTGAGAGAGATAAGGGATGGTCCTTTACCTATAGAGAATGAACAGAAGGTTAACTGCATCTCTAGTTTCACTGAACCAGTTCAGTTACACCAGGTTGACAGGGATAGATCGTTGGAAGGCGTACCATCTTCAGATGAAGAAGCAAGCAAGCCATCCCATGATTTCTCAAATGGGGACTACCTGGAACTGAGAGATCTTCTCCCCTGTAATATGGCTTCTCCTTGCTTAGGCAACTTGGGTGGCAGGGGTGGTAGCAATTCTGGTGAGTACTTCAACATAGATGAGTTGCTCAGGGATATTGCAGGGAATGGTAATGCAACTGGAGACGAACAGCATGAGGAGCCTGATTGCAGTGTTTGCGTGAAGAATGGACCAAGTCCATTTTCTCTGACTGGATCAGGTAATTGATGTTTATCATGAACTAATTGACAACACTAGTCACTAGTATACCGATGTCTTTCTAGTATTTTTTTTCCTTCTGAAAACAAGCAAAGTAAAAACTGCTCCGCCACTTCCATTGAAAAGAAGTAAAGTTTGTATAAAGAGATACTAGATACAAATGACCTCAGTAATCCCTAAGGCCCCACAAAACAATTCCTGATACCGGGCACTGGTACACGCCCATCTAAGTACTTTGAAACTAATTCTATATTCGTTTGCAGAATCAGTGGCAAGCGGCACTGGTAAATTTGAAGATGCAGATCAAAATGAGCAGCCAAATGACCAACCTGGTCTTGTTCCAGAAGGGGGCCCTTCTACATCGGCAAGTTCACGTGCTGTTCAGGTGAAACGAAACCTGTCAGACAGATCTGAAGGTGTTAGCAGCAGCAACGGCAGCAGTGATGATAGCGAAAGCAGCGTTAGGAGTGGAAATGATGGTTGCAGTAATAGGAGTGGTTCTAAAACTCCGAAAAGCAAGAGAAGAAAGTCCGTAAAGAGGCTTGCCAAAATTGGCAAGAAATTTTTTTGTTTCTTCTGAGGCATATTTATGGGTCCAAAGCTATTAGGACCGTATATATCTTGTTTATTTTCTTTTATGTAGATTGTCGTGGATTTTCTTTTGTGCAGTGCCCGTTTAAATAGTACTAGAAAAAAATGTCCTCAGTACCTGGGGAAATAAAGAAACAAAATAATATTAGGAGGCGTCTTGTTGTGTAGTAAAGGATGCATTAGTATTTATGTAGTGTTATGTAATGAATGTTTGGTTTTGTAACAAGTACTAAGGAAGAGTAACTTAATATATGCATACATTCATGTAAAAAGGCTAAAATGTTTGAATTTGAGTTATTTGATTAAGTAAAGGACAATGTCTATTTAGTATGTAATACATACTTGGACCGTCTATTTCAGATCAGACGATTGAAATCTGGTCTAATTATTATTATTTGATACTAATAATAAGAATAATAAAATAGAGATTGGCTAATGTCCTTCAGATAGGATAGAGGTGATATCCTATCCACTTTATAATCGTCCGATCGTGTTTAGATTGATGAACAGATAAGATCTAGTGGCGAAGATTTAGATCGCTGAGGGAGCGCCTCTTTAATTTTTCCGTCCACGTCTACGTTTCCGTCTAACAATCAGCTCCGTTTCCTCTCTATCTCTTCCTTCTAATCTTCACTCTCAATCAGCTGTAGGCCTGTAACTCGCACGCGAGTTCCACACCTCACCACCTGAGCGACTCCCATCTCCTCTTTTTAATTTTTCCGTCTACTTCTACTGTACCTCGCACGCGAGTTCCGTACCTCACACCTGAACGACTCCCACTTCCTTCACTACCTCAACTCTTCGATTTCTCTTCGTTTTGACCTCCATCTCGATATCTCTCGCTTAATTTGGCAGAAATCAAGCTTCCCCTCTCTCTCACTTAAAAGCCAATTCAAGGACGGCAACTCTTTAAGCGATTCAAGTAAGTCTCTTTTGTAATTCTATACCGTAGGTCTGCAATTTTGCTTTAATTTGTTCTTATTTTCGTTTAATTTGCTTAAATTTGTTCCTTAAATTTGGTTTTGATCCATGATCGTACAAAAAAATAAAATCTTCATCTCCACATGTGCACGTTAGTCTTCTAATCCTGACCAGTATGGTCAAAGAAGTCGGCCTTTATTTTACTTTTTGAACCTACGATGGAAAAGGCTCTTTCAAATGGTCAAAAGGATGAGTTCCCTTTGTTCCTGGACAAATCAGACTAGTGTCGATGCATGTTTAATTGATTAATTTGGTTTTAATTATTTGCAATTTTGTCAATTTGGATTGTAATAATTTGTGATTTTGTCATCTAATAAAGAGCAACTGATTTAGTTACTAAAGGACCAGGCAAGCTTAAGCTAACATTTGTAAGTTAACCTATAATATTTGCATCACTTTAATTTCTTGTAGTATTTTCATAACCAATGGGAGAAGGGGATAGAGGAGTGGGTTCGACCGTCTAGGGTTTTCTCGGAGAAGGCTCTGGCGGAGAGATTGATGTGCCGAAATGTTCAAGTTGTCTCTTTATCTTTGGCATAGAGATTAACGAGAGAGAAGGAGCAATGGAGAGTTTAGAGAGATCAACCAATCTGGGATGATTTCGCGTGCAGGAGGAGGGATGGTCGGATGGAGGGAGGGAGATGGAGAGGACAGAGGAGCGCTATATTTTCCTTTTCTGTCAAATGGAGAAAAGAAAGCAAACAACGGAGGTGAGAGAATTATAACGGAGCAACGGAGTAATTTTAATCAGATTTCTCTGCTCAGCGCAAAAATCTTAGCCACTCGATCTCACTTCAATTTCCGATCGGACGACTAAAAAGTGAATAGGAAAGCTCTTCTATCCTATCCAAAGGACATTAGCCAATCTCTAATAAAATAAGTAATAATAAGAAAAATATTATAATAATATAATAAAAATAATTAATATTAATAAAGTAATTAATAATATTGTTATTAAAAAGTATTTATTATTATGTAATACTAATAATCTGAGTAATAAAAGAACATAACTAATAAAAAATATTGTAATAATATTATTATAATGAAAGAATTAATGGTTTTATTATTATAGTTTTGTTACACTATACTTATTATGATGATATTATTATAATAAAACAAATCATATTCCTTCTTTTCGAATAAGTAATAATAATAATAATAATAATAATAATAATTATTATTATTATTATTATTATTATTATTATTATTATTATGAACTGCATTAATATTGGGCAATGAGAATCGGTGAGAATTAATGAAGGGCACTAATGTCAAATGAGATGAGAAGAATTCGGTGCATAAGTTATGTAACTTTTTGGGTGTAATAAATTATGGACCCTTACGCAACCTCTTATGCATGAAACAAACCCCCCCTTAGTTAATTAAAATATCTAGTTGAATCTTTATCATCTAAAGGTGGATATTTTTTTGAAAAAAATAAATTGTTTAAACACAAGTGACTCTTTTCTATCAAATGGTCTGATATTTTATCTAAAATCAATATATAGATCAGATCACATAAATCAATGATCCATAATTGACATAACAATTGTTTTTAGCTCTATTGAAATTATTCCGACTTTTTTATAGGTGCTTTTATAAGTAGCAGGGACTAGATTCAAATGTCTTATTGTCACAGCTATTGTTTTATCTACCGCATGGAACAAGTCTAAGCACCTCTGTCGTCATTAGTTCTGCAATTTTGGTCCTGAGTGTGATATTCCATAACATCCCTAAGCCAAAAAAAATGAACTAAAATTCATTTGAACAATAGAACAGTAATATAAACAATATTGCGGAAAGCAATACTCTGTCCTGTGTCAGCCACAACCAATGCATCAGAAGCTATATCGATTGAAGTTTGTATTTTTTTTTGGCGATCGCTTCTTGATTGAATTGATTGTGTTGGTTTTTTATTTGATTTTATACAAGAGCATTTTTTTTTTGTTGGGGGGGGGGGGGGATTGTGGGTTAAATCATCTCCAGAGTTAGTATCCTATCCATTGTTATGTCCCTGCGCCCTTAGGAATTCTTTCGGGAATTTATCTACTGATGTTGTTGTTTTCCTACAATCTTCATGAGTTGAATTAGATCGAACGTAGATTGAGACTTTGCATCAATTATAAAAAAGAAAATAAAATTTCGACCCAACAAGACATGAAAATGATAATATGCCTAATTGTGAGTACCAATGTTCCAGTACAAATTGCGTTGGGCGCGTTTACCAGCTATTGTTTTATGAATTGATATTACTATTTTAGTTGATTTCTTTGTTGCATGTTGTGTTTTATGTCTTGCTTTAATTTCTTATCTGATTGAAATTGAATTGTTTAGGTTGGTTTGCTTGTATCCATCAAGTATAGGCCATGCTTGATTGTTAGATAGTTAAGTCCAAATTATCCCAAGTATTTGATGTCAATTGTGCCCACTTGAAAGTTTATAATCGAAAGATTTAACCAAGACTATTTAACGAGAGTTATAAGTCTTTTCTAACAGCGAAAGTTTTATGAATTCATAGGTTAGAAAGATATAAACCCGTAGAAACTAGACCATGAAACAAGAGTTGAAGTCTAGATCCTACTTGATGGTCTTGGAATTAGATGAATTAATAACCAGACCTAAAACGAGAGTTTGATCTACAATACTTCAATCTAAACCTAATTCTATACACAAAGCAACTTTTAAATTAACTAAATAGTTGTTTCTGCTTGTCACTAGTGGGCCGCTGAGTGAACCTGCGAGGTGGTCTATGCCCGCCAAGTAGCCAGCGACCAGCTTAGTCGACAAGCGACCTGAGTTTTGCTACGAAAGTCAGCGGACCGCTAGAACTAGAATAAACTGAAAAATTAGCATGCCTTAAGCCCCTAATTTCCAATTAGCCATTCAATTAATTTTTAATCTGCAACTTGTTAATTTAGGATTTATTTTATTGCAATTTAATCTAGTTGTTAACCCTGTGATCAATCAACTTTTCTTGCAACCCTTATAGTTTAGTAAATTAATTAGAATTAAACTTAGTTATTAAACATCTGTTCATGTGGTTCGACCCCGAAATACTTAGACGATTATCGTACGCTTGTGATAATAATTTGAGTAGAATAGAATATAAAACTAAAAAAAATACCATCAAAGACCGTACTATAAAATTTTGAATATTTGACAAATTAAGTCTGGCCACTAAATATATTTAAAACATAAGCATCTAACTATGCAAGTTGTAAAGTTAAATTGCAAAACCAAGTGTCTGCCTGTAGTATATATAGAAACATCTAACATAACAGATATAATAAAATTTTTACGACATAGAAACTAACACATGACAGTGGGAAAAAAATATATTTATGTAATCAGGGTGATAAGAATCATCCCGACATTCATCATCTCCAGCATCCCCAACATTTAATAACGCGTTTTTTATTTTGAGAAAGGATTATCCACGCGTTTTTCAAAAACGGAAATTCAAATACTCATCCTCAGTTTCGCTCCCCTCTCGCGCCCTTCTATTTCGCTCAGTTGAACAATTACGATTAACTTCAACAGTTATATATATTAACTAGAACAGTTAATATATATAACTAGAACAGTTATATATATTAACTTCAACAATTATGATGTAAATTTTAACAGTTAGGATATTAACCTCAACAGTTATATATTAACATTTAATATATATAAATAGAATAGTTATATATATTAACTTCAACAGTTATGAAATTAACTTCAACAATTATAAATATTAACCTCAACAATTATATATATTAACTTCAATTGTTATATATATTAACTTCAACAGTTATGTATATTAACTTCAACAGAGGGGCTAGATAATTAATGATACTTAATATGTAACGGTTGAAGTTGATATGTAATTGTTGAAGTTACATATTAAGGAGGAGCGAAGCACAAGGGTGGAGAACGGGAGCGAAGCAGAAGGCGCGGGAATATGCTTGGATGATCCTTGCCAAAAATAGAAAACACATTATCATTCCAATCATCCCCTGAAATTCTCATTAATTAACCAGCTTCCTCATTAATAGAAGTCCGGGGATGATGGGGATGATAGAATACTGGATATGATCTTAAGCAATTCCTCATTAATAGAAATCCCCATTAATTAGCCAACACCCTTTCCATTTTTGACACTCTGCTATGCTCCTCCTCCCATCTGATCGCTCCCTTCCCTCTTTCTCTTCTTCTCCCTCTACGCTTTCTTCCTTCTCCTCTTATCTCTCATGTTTAATACCTGACATGTTTCCACTCTTTTCTCTACTCTGTCGCTTGATTCTCGTTTCTCCCATCTGCATTCAATACATTTATATTAAGACGATCCCTTCTTATAACAATACAATCATTTATATTTATAAGATGATCATTTATTGTATCTAATATATGCACTTATAAGATTATTCTTTGTTGTGATAAACTGATCATTTATGCTTGTAAGATAATCGCTTATTATATCTGATAAAATTTTGTAAGACAATCCCTTATTACAACAATCCGATCATTTACTAGAATTAGACGATCCCTTACTGAAACAATCTGATCCTTTTTGCTCCCAGCCACAACAGATTCTGCCTTCACCTTGCTAGCTCTGAATTTTCCCCTTCCTCCTTTGTTCGATCACGAAACCGAGTCATTGACTTGCGCTGTCATATTATCACCATTGGCTGGAATAAATTCTTGATCGGTGCTTGCTCCGACCTCCTCGTCGGAGTCGACCTCATCGACGAGGCACCACACGCGATCGAAACGAGGAGTGGAAGCCAATGAGGGATTGAAGGTCACAAGATTGTAGTTCGTCGGAAACTTGTGAACATCGATTGGAGGTGGAGAAGCAACAGAGGCAGGGAAGTAATGGTGGAGGAAGAGATCATTCGGCGGCACTGGATCGGAGGAGAGACAGAAAGAGATCGGAGGTCGAATAGAGGTCAGACGGAGAGAGGGAGGGAGGTCGGAGAGAGGAAGGGATGGAGAATCGGATGTGAGGGACAATCGGATAAGAGAGAGAATTATAGAAGGTGGGATAGTACGGGATGGTATGAAGCAATTCTCATTAAAAATAGTTTTCTCTTTTTTTTTTTAAATAGTTGTGCCAATCAATATTTAATTTAATAATTTAATATATTTGAAAATTTAAGATAATTCATGCTGAATTATTGTCAATCGAAAAAACATAGCGCAGCGAAGCTGCGACTGCCATGCCAAGTAATAATTAATTGTTGTAGGCGGCATTCGCGATACGCGTGAATATGTATGAGTTGCAGATTTTTCTTTTCCTATGATGTGAATATTACTATTTTCATTTAAACGACGTAATAAATTGCAAGCTGGAATTTAATTAAAAGATTGAAGTTAATGGGAAAAAAAACAATACTTAGTCTGGTGGTTAAAGTCGAGAGGAATAGTCATATTTTTATCTAAAAAAAGAATTGGAGTTGAAATACTGAGGGCATACGCTAAATAGAGTTACCAATTCATTCATATATCGCAGCTTTTTAAGCATGATTTTTTTATTTTTTTCTTAAAGAAGAAATTAGAGAAAACAAACGATAGGCTGAATTTATGCGACAATTGAAAAATTAGGCTATTTTTGGTTCATAGTCGCCACTTGCAAGACGTAACCGAAGCCTAAAATAACTCATAAAACTGTTATGAGGTAAGATTAAGATAAGTAACTTGTTCAAGTAACTTGCTCTCGCAATCATACCCCAATCCTCTGTTATTATACATACAATTGCAAACGTGCGCTTTTTCTAAAGCTAATTAGGCAACATCCAATTTTAGAATATAATAATAGCGGTGTAATAACAGAGGATAATGATTAATCTCACTCTTAACTTAAGTGTCCAAGTCAACAACTATTCACACTAGACCGCGTCGTGTATCACCAGACTCGCCATTCCTTCCTCGTTTCCTTGCAATTTAATGCTTTTTATCTCCCTCACTCCTCACCTTCGCCAAAACCCTCTTGCTTTCCGCGTGCAAACTAGAGAGATTTAGTGATAAAGATACACATTTTGCATACAACAATACAATACACCTCATTAATCATTATCATTATCTCTCTAGAGAGAGAGAAAGAGAGAAAGCGCTTGCTTCCAGCGATCCTCATTGCCACCTCGCCGCCACTACTCCTTTATGCGTACAAGCTATCTCCAAATACTCTGATATTCATTCCCTTTCAACCTTGCTTCCCTCTCTTTCTCTCCCTTATTTCTCTGATATCTCTCTCCTTGTTCTCCAACAAGCCAAGCCCAAAACCCAAAAAGCTGTGTAAACATTCAAGCTTTGTTGAAAAAAAATAATAAAGCGCCGAACTTTCCACTTTGAGTAGTCATTGTGTCTTCTACACTTGCTTCCTTAATCCCAAAGTTTGGATCTTGGCTGCTTCTCTCCAACCAACCCTTTCTATGAAATCTCTCCTTCAATTCATGATAACTACTAACTAGAGTTTGATTAAAGATTTAGATATACTCCGAAAACACATTTTCTTTTTCCTCCCCACCCCCCAAAATCTTAGCCACCCAAAAATTATTGGAAAACCATCAAAAGTTCATCAGGGAATAGAACCACATATAAACCCAAATTCCTTTTCCCCAACAACCATACAAGTCAAATTCTCCCCTTGATTTTCTTAATTATCAAGCTCCTTTAACCCACATTCCCGTTTTCCTGGCTGTGTCATCCACAAAAGTTTGACATAAAAAGAAAGAATCCATATAGAAAAAATCCCTAATATTTTCTATTACATCACTAAAACATCCGATAAAATTACAAAAGTTCTGATCCTAAATCAACCACCAACTTCTCAGAGACCCCCCAATCCACCTTTGAAATCTTCCCTTAATGGGTGCGCAGCCAAGCAAACGCCCAAGCACACCCGACGCAGCCGCTACCTCCGGCCAGACAGGTACTGGTACCGGCACCCAATACACAGCTGAACTAAGCTCGTATGAAGCAGCATGCCGGCTGGACCCAGAGCTAATGTTGTTTGATTCAGCTCTCCAGGAGCGCACAAGCCGCGCGATCTCCACCCTCGCAGGAGGTGTGGAGGTGCGGGCCCTCTCATTCGGGTCGCTGCGTGAAGTAACAGGTTGCCTTCTGGACATGAACCAAGAGGTGGTCCGGGTAATACTAGAGTGTAAAAAGGATATATGGAAAAGCCCAGAGCTGTTTTCTCTAGTGGAAGAGTACTTTGATTGTAGCTTGCACACACTTGATTTCTGCACAGTTCTCGAGAAATGCCTGAAACGTGCGCGGGACTCACAGCTCTTTCTCCACGTGTCACTTCAGAGGTTTGATGAGGAAGACCAAGAGGAGGGGGAGAGTGAGGAGCAAGACGCTGGTAAGAGGAAGAGAAACAAGTACACTAGAACATTGGAGGAACTGGGGAACTTTCGAGATGCTGGGGACCCTTTCACTGAAGAATTTTACCAGGTAGAAATTAGCTTTTTATTATTTCTCTAGTGTTCGATCAATAGAGTGTGATCCTGGGTTACAAGATTTAGGTAAAATCAAGCCAAACGTGGAAAAGAATTTTGCCGGTACGGTTCTGTCACCTTAGCCAATTTTGTGAGTTAACCCCGATTGCCCCAAGTAAGATTGAACTATGCAATTACTCCTTAATTATGCAACTTTGCTTTTATTTAGTCAAATTTCACCCATTCATGCTCAATTACCCTTGCTTGCTTAAAATACTTTATTGACATTGGGAGTGTTGAAACATAAGTCTGGTCTCCAAAATTTGGCTGACCTAATTGAGATTGGAAAGAAGTAAAACAGAAACTGGTACCCTTGTGTAGGGCACCAGAGCCCAACGTACTTTATTGAGATTGGGAGTGTTGAAACTTAAGTCTGGTCTCCAAAATTTGGCTGACCTAATTGAAGCACTGGAGAGAAGTGTCAGCACATAAATTAGTTATAATGAGAAAATGACAAAGAACCCGAAATTAATGAAAACACAGAAATGCTGGTTCTTGTCACCTATATTAATCATCAGGATCTGGCCTTATAGTATGATAATATAGTGTTTTTGGTTGTTTGAAACTCTACCTGTATTTCAGTTGGCCTATGTGTATATTTAAGCTTTAAATTAATTGGAAAAGTCAACTTGGTTCTAACTATTCGAGTGATCAAATTGGTCCTTGAAATATCAGAAAAAGGAATAACTTCTTTTCCTTGAATCGCAAAATTGACCAATTTGTCTTAAAATATATCAGAGTATTTATAGTCCCTCCGTCTGTTCTAACTAGGATTTTTTATGTTTAAATAATGCATGAGGGATAGCTTAATGGTATACCTAGTCAATGCAACCATGTATTGGGGGATTTTCCAAAAGATAAGGGAACCAATGATAATATGAAACACCAAGCGTCCATTTCGTGTTCCATTGCAATTAATAATAAATAAATAATCTGCCTCCAATCTGTTTATTCCAGGTAAATTCGATTCGCCATATAACTTTTTCTAAAATACATAATTTACAAATATACCAAGTCATCCCCGCTGACTTTGTCAATTGATGAAGGAGAAAATACTCCTCTTTATCAATTAGCTTCATTACCAAAATTGTATTCCAAATGGTGTAAATGTTGATCCTTTTACTAGTTTATGGATAAAATCAGTTCCTGTACCCAAACTAGCACTATTTCAATATTAATTGATGGAAACCACTAACAGATATATATTTTATATGTTGAGGGGAAACAGGTGTTCCAATCTGTTTATAGACAGCAAGTATCGATGCTCCAAAAGCTCCAACAGAGAAAGCTGAAGCTGGACAAGAAACTGAAATCCATAAAGGCATGGCGCAGGCTCTCAAGCATTATCTTTGCCACTACTCTCGCTGCAGTCCTCATCTGCTCAGTGGTGGCAGCAGCAATTGCTGCCCCTCCTGTGGCTGCTGCACTGGCTGCGGCCGCATCAGTGCCAGTGGGTTCAATGGGGAAGTGGATTGACTCGCTTTTCAAGGGATACCAAGATGCTCTGAGGATGCAAAAGGAGGTCATCAGCTCAATGCAGGTGGGATCATACATCGCCATAAAGGATCTGGATAGTATCAAGGTTCTTGTTAACAAACTGGAGATAGAAATTGGGGGGTTGTTGGAGACCGTGGAGTTTGCAACAATGGGTGAGGAGGAAGAAGTGAGGGTGAAGTTAGCAGTGGAGGATATAAAGAAGAGAGTGGATGTCTTTATGAAGAGTGTCGAGGAATTAGCAGAGCAGGCCGACCGCTGTAGCAGGGAGATTAGTCGTGCCAGAACTGTTGTACTTCAGAGAATTATTAGACAGCCCAATTGAACTCCTCATTGATCTCTTCAGAGGGTTAAGTACCCCATCTGACCATCCTCGACCACCTTCATCTTCCAATCTTGCTTGCAAGAACAATAAACAGGTGCCATCGCGGCCTTGATTTGTAATCCCTCATCGTGCCTTCATTACCCCGAAATTTGTAATCCTCATCGTGCCATCGTCAGCATCATCTTATTTGTATTCTCTCATTCATCTGTCTTAATTTTTTTTATAGTTTAGATTTCATTCACTTCATGTTTATTTTTTTTTATTCAGAGAATGTGGTTTAGAGATTGTGTTTATTGTGTATTATCTAAGTTTATTAGCATATGAAGTTCGTTGAAGAGGAAGAACTGTAAGAAACAAAGTTCAGAACTGACTGATTCCTTAGAGAACAATTATAATAAGTTCAGAGTTCAGACTAAGAGAGATGTTTGAAAACTGTTCTAGAGCAGAACCAGAGAATTTCAATTTTTTTTTCCATTTTTCAAAGCTGATGGGAAGTACATTAATGCTTGTTTAATGAAAGTTAAGTTAGATATGGCTTTTATTGGATGAATACTTGAATTTGAGTATGAACTTATTGGAAATTCATATTTAGAGTTTGCTTTCTGAACTCAACTGGTACATGGTTGTACCAGTCAGTCAAAATCCTAGTAGCTTAGTAGTATGCTAAAGAAGTTATTAATATGAAAAAATTGACAATTTTGAGCTTTTAGCTTTGGTTAAGCAAAATGTTCTCTTTTCCCATTTTATGCATCACCATCACTAAAATAGTTTAGCGAAACTGTGAATTGAATATCTTGTGTAGGTGCGAAATTGCCGATAGTGATTACTGATTAGCGAGGTGCGAATATACAACCTGAGTAACTAGAGTGACTATACTTTTTTCCCAGACCTTACACCTAGACTGAGGTCCATTGGAGCCCAATTAGGGTCCACGCGAGTACGCGACTGCTCTTTTGCCTTTCTTCTCATTTTCCTTTCCTGTTTTGTTTTCTTTCTCCGCGTCATGTGCACTTGTACTGAGAATCTGAGGTAGACTTTAGGCGATCAGACTTATGTAAGCCCAAAGCGGTACCATTCCTAATCCTAACTGAAGACTTATAAAAAAATTCTCTCTTTATAATGGTTGGTTTACACTTCGTTTCCAAGAAGTTGTTTCAAAATAGAAGAAAATTATTTTGTATGGACAAATCGAAAATAATTCTCATATTTGTTAGTAAAAAAACAACATTTTCCGCTCGTTTACATTAATAGGAAAAAAAGGTAAAATAATTCATTTATCATTTCAAAGTTGCAAGCTTTGCAACATTTTTATTTTTTTTTCGTTTATTATCATCAGTATCGTTGTTATTGTCTTTTACTGCAAAAAGCCGATTGTATCAAACAAAATCGATCGAATTATCTTTCAAATTTTTTATTCTATTTTCCGAACTTATGTAACAAATACGGACCATTTTATCTTTATGCATGGCGTCACATAATAATTTTTTGTTGGAAACAAAAGCATCAAAAAAGAAGACCTGCTTCATTTAACTATAACAAATAAAACGAGTTACCACATAATAACTCATTACCACATGCATGTTCTTTACTTTAATTAATAAATAACTACAGGGGCGAAGTCAGGAAAATAATTTAAATGAGGCCAATATGTAAATTTATTTTTTGAAGGTACCAGTCTACATATTTGTTTATAATTTCATTTAATTTAACTTTTGATTTTTAATAAAATTAAAAAATGTGGGCAGGTCAAGTCCAGCAAGGCCCCCCTGTCTTGACTTCGCCCCTAAATAACTATGTCTAGAAATTGTTTCTTGGGTCGTCCAGTGGCTATTTACTTGAATTAGGATTGCATTTATTCAGTCTCAGGAAATAGAGTTGCGTGTGAGGTGCATAATAATTATTTCGTTTTTAATTTTTACATAAAGGTCATTTATAACTCTTCTCAAGGTAGATATTAATATCGCAGTATATTATTATGCACATCTTGGCGGATTAATTGAACTTTCTCACTCATGAAATTATTTATGTTGAGCAGAAGACTCTTAAAATAGTTCGCTGTAACATCAAAGTGTTGCGACGCCATTATATTCATTTACTCCTTTCATATAAAAAAATATAAAATATAAAAATGATTGGGAATGAAGGAGTGTAGGAAGATGGCCGGAGAAATTAAGAAACTCGGCCTTTGTTTTTAAAGCATCAATATTTTGTTTTCAATAAAATTATTAAAGACGTAAATTGAATACAGTGGCGGATCTAGAAAAAATATTTAGGTGGGTCTGACAACTTCTGTTTAAGTCTTCAGTCCCACCTTTGAGTGCTTCAATAGCAGAAAAAATTAGCTGGGACTAAAGGGGGACTCCAAGGGCTCGATAGCGTGAGGTGAGGCTAGACGCTCCGGTGGTAGATCCGCCCCTGATTGAATGTACCTTACAAAAAGATTGCCCACTAAAATTATTATTTAACTATTATAAATGAATAAAGCTTGGAACAAAAGATAAACTTAGTTAGGATGAGGAGAAATTTACTAAATCTTGATCCGTAGGCCGAAGCCACAGTGCAACGCCGAGAGAGAGAGAGATGTGCATTTATAGTCGCCAGGCATTTTCCGCTGAATGGAAATTTGCTTCTCTAGAAGCTGTAGCATTAAATCAATGAAGGATCAGGGTCATGACCCGCATTAAATGTTTCATCCAATCCGTGACGAGTTCATCAATGCGTTTTATTCGGATTATAGGCTCCGTTTGGATGCGTTGAAAATAAGGTAGGAAGAAGGAAGAACGGAAGAAATTTATTGGGAAGGGATAAATTTATTGGGAAGTGTGTAACTTTTGTGAAGAGTTTGGATGGTTAGAAATAAATTTATTGGTAAAAAGTGGTTATTCCTTATTCCTTATTCCGGGAAGAAGCCATCCAAACGGAGCCATAAATAGGACTGAGAATTTTTCGTCAGGAAAAAAAAATTAGGAGGTAATCAATTAGGACTTAGGACCACGTGACACTCTTTATACTGTTCAATGTCGAAAATTGGTAATTTTAGCAATATAATATTTTTTGGGAAAAAAAAAGAATAACAATAGCTGTGAAAATATGAACGGATGCATCAACCGGCAATAAGCACCATTATTCAACACAAAAAAAAAAGTACCATTATTGAGGCAATTCAGATACTAAAGTGTTGGCGGGTTTTAAAGTTACTCCACTAAAATATATTTAATAAAATAAACAATTGCAAATGGTATTAACTATAAAAAAAATCTTCGTGCTTATTTTGATGGTGAAAAAAAATGAGTACAATTTTGTTCAAGAAAGAATTGTTCAAAAAAAATGAGCACCGTGTTGTATTGTGCAGTACAGAGATACAACACAAAAAGCCTTTAAATTTTTTTCTAACAGCTCAATAGTCGATACTTAAAGAATATCATTCTTGTAATATTGTTTGAAGAATTAAATATTACCTTCGTAGTAAAAGAAGATGTGACGTAGGTAGGGTTTACCAAACGGTCCGGTCTGGTTCGGTCCGGTCCAAACTCCCACGGTCCACGGGTTATCACGGGCCACGGGTTCACGGGTCCAAACGGGACGGGTTAGCACGGGCCACCTTTCAAACGTCGACCCAAACCCTTGGTAGACCCGGACCTATGTGAACCGGACGGGTAAAGGCGGGTCGGGTCCGGTCCGGTCCGGTCCATGTGGGTTTTTTCCAGATTTTTTTTTTCATTGTTTTAATATCAAAAATTTATAAAATAAATTAATATAAATTCGCTAAAATATATTATATTTATAGTTCAAATAATTAAGTATAATTTTGTAGTCCATTTTAATTTTTTTTAATTTAATTTATAATTTTTAATATTATTTTCATTGTCGATGGTTTTCAAAATCGCATGACAAAAGATTATAAAATATAAATTATAAAAATTAGTTAAAATATATTAAGTCTAATAAAATTAATAATAAAATAATTTGTAGTTTATTTAAAATTTATTTTATTCTAAAAACTTGATTTGTAATTTTTTTAATAATTGAACAAATTCAAACGGGTTTGGTTTGGTTTGGTTTTTTTTTTTTGAAAATGCCACGGTTCTCACGGGTTTGCACGGGTTTATGGTCCGGTCCGGGCCGGTCCACGGATTAAGACGGGACGGGTTTAGGTCGGGTTTATGCTAAATTGGCGACCCAAACCCGTGATAAACCCGACCCGGACCACCCCCCTCGGTCCATCACGGTTCTTCTACGGTCCGGGTCGGGTCGGGAAAAAGTCCGATTCGGGTAAGGGTCGGGTTGGACCGGGCGGTCCAGTGGTAAACCCTAGACGTAGGTTACTTTAAAATTAAAGTAATCATGTAATGAAAGTATCAAGATGTTCTTACTGGGGCCGTTTGGATGTTGTAGGAATTTGAGAAATTTGCAATTCTAGACATAATTTTATTGGGAAGTGTGTAATTTTGTGAAGAGTTTGGATTGTTTATAATAAATTTGGCATATGAAATTCCGGAAATTTGCAATTCCCTCTTATTCCAACCCCATCCAAACACCCCCACAAAGTATAAGAGCAAAATCTGATGTAATTTTTTTTTTGGCCTCAAATTTCATTTTTTTTTAAAAAAAAAATTTTGATGTCCAAGTCTAAAATATGAAATGTGAAATTTATTTCATCTTCTCCTTCTTCTCAAGAAAGTAGGACAGGCTTCTGCCGAAAATACAATTTTTTTCGACAGCTGATATGTTAGCTTATCAACAACAACAATTATCTGCAAACATATTTTACAAACTCATCACGCACAAATGGTCAGTAACTCCGCTGTTATCCTAGAATTAACGGGTTCAATTTCCGTTGGACGCGGAAAAGAGATAAACTCTATTTCACAGAGTGAATTATGCCTCTACAAATAAATAATCTTATTAATAAATATATATATATATCAAGCACAATGCAAAAAAAAAAAAACATTTTCAGAGAACTGTTGCTTCTATGTTTGATTTTCCGTACTTCTATCTATTTTATAAATTAATAAAAAAAACTTTGCAATCTCCTCTTTTTTTAATGAGAAAATATGCAATATTTGATCAAGTTACCGACTACAACTCGTCCATCAATCATGAAAAAAAAAAACTCGTCCATCAGTGGTCCCGTTGACCACTTAATACAATTATTTTTTGGCATAGATCATTGACATATAGTATTATTATAATTTATTTGTTCCCAACTGCTTCCAATTCCAAATTTCCAATGACATATAGTATTATTATCTTCTGACATATATTTAACCCTTTATATTTTAAAAACGAACATTAAATATAATATTAAATTTATTAAAGTTGGTACTGTTAAAAATTAACTGTTATGAGAACAAGTCATCGACAGAAAACTGCGCGGGGGTCGTTTGGAACCTGCCTAACGGAAAAACGCTGTTTAACCTCCTCTAAAAAGAAAGAAAAAACAAAAATAAAAAAAAAGGCCGTTTAAGTTACGTTAAGTTCGTTTCCTGTACATTCCGTTTCCACTTTCCCACATATTATATGTAAGAAAAAACTAGAGAACCCAAGGAGCATACTAGCAGAGGCACTTGCCTTACAATCCATTAAAGATCACCCCCTCCAAAAAAGGCAGGCGACAACCAACATCACTGCTAGCACAAGGCGTATTTCAAGACGAGGTACCATTTGTTTGGTTGATGGCTCATGGGACAGTATGGGAAGAAGTGGAATAGCTGTGACCTTTTACTGTCACAGGGGAAAGCTTCAACACATCAGTTGCAAACCTATAAATGCAAATAGCCCATTCCATGCAGAGGCTGCGGCGATCTCCCATGCGCTTCAAGTCAGCACAGAGATACAAGCAACAAATCCAGTACAAATTTTCACAGATTGCAAGCTCCTTGCACAATATCTGACTACAGGAGATGAAGAGTTCATTCAAGACTGGAAGGCTTTTTCAGAGGTGGTAAAATGCTGCAGATTGGTTCAGGAGAATCAAAGCAACTACACTATTAATCATCTGCCGAGAAACTTTCTAGAGACACCACACAAGCTGGCTAATCTTGTGCGTGTGACACAGAGGAGTATCATTGGCTTCCCATCCACACAAGTGATGGAACAGCTAGAGCTAAGCCAGAGCTTACCAGCACTTTTATTTCTTTAGTTCGTTTCTTTATTTTACTTTCTGTTTTACTTGCTAGCTGATGGATGGTGTGTTAGATTTAATTATCATTTTGTTAGCTCAATGTAGGCTATGTTGTAATAGGAATCAAAGTGGTGAACTACTGTACTTGTTACCTACGGAGAATTGTCAAAAAAAAAAAAAAAAAGTCGGATTTGATACATGGGTCCTACAGCCTGAGACCTACATTATTGGAATCCATCGTGATCTTGTTCTTTTCCCTACCTCCTAAATTAGCGCTACCATATTCATGCGTGATTATATGCCTGCCTATTCCCTCTCTCTCTCTCTCTCTCTCTCTCTTATTTTTAAGGAAAGTTTTAGTGACGTCCAGCTCCAAAGTAATTTTTATCTCGTGATTAAAATTTCCATCCTATGATATGCCTCACAACCTTTTGACCACATATAGAAAGAGTTGCTTGTGTAACGGCAACGCCAGAGGCAGAACTTTGCACTTCAAAGATATTTTTGGCATATGTCAATTTTCTAAAAATATTTTTATAAATTATAATCTTGAAAATTCTATGTTAGTTTTTTTTTTAATTCTTATTTGACACACTCTTAAAAACTCAAAAAAATCTATATTATAAATTTTTGTTCCCTTTTCGCTCTGCAGCGCGTCAAAAAGGTGATCATAGATGATAGTTGTACACGATTGAATTTTCAGACAATCTTATACAATTTTAATAACTAAAATATTTTCAATTTTTTTTTTGCTAAAAGGTGGTGGATGAAAATTTTCCATTAAGTTATTATGTTTTGCTTTCAGAAAAAATGATTTAATTTGCATATATTAGTATCATTATGCACATAAACTAATGGCAGATATTTAGGCTTTCATCCGACGTCAGCATCCTTCATTAGCAAGGCAGACTTTTAGTTCCGAAATCATTTTATATAGGAATTCAGACGCAAAAAATTTTAATAGAAAGAATTATTATTATTTTTTTTAATAAGAATGATCGGGTGCAAACCTAGTCAAAATATAACCTTGTTTTACCTGATTTAATCTATCATAGTAAAGCTAAGGGTCGAACCACAGAGACGGTGTTGGAATATCGGTCTTTTACTTTAATTAATTAGCTAGACGAGTTCAATTGTTTTGGGTGTTCAAAAAATCTAAGGTGGGTTCAAATCCTAAGTCTAAAATCAAGGTCAAACTAGAACTAAACGGGAGATAATCAGCAAATCTGAATTCTAGGGTTTCTGGTTTCAACTTAATCTGCTCAGTTCAATTCCCAAACGGTCCGTTTGATATCTCAGACGGTCCGTTTGAGCCGTGAAACTGTTTACCGCTTAACTATTCCTATTATGTGTGTGGAATCGTATTTTAATCCTAGGTTACCAGATACTAACCATCGTTACAGTTCTGGTTTCGTAGGTTAATCTACTACTTCCCTTAAAAACCCTAAGATTTGGTCATCACCATTGGCTTAAGTTTTCTAAGTCTATCTTTCAATTCGAAGGATATCTCACAACCATCGTTGCGAGAAAGGTTCACCTATCGGCTACTAAATTCTGGTTTCACTCATCAGCTACTACCATCCTCAAGTTGGTCAATCAATTCATACAAAAGGTATAGATTATTATTACCATACTAGACAAGGCCTTAATCTAATTGGTATAATCAATTCTACCCTAGCAATCAATGATATCACACAATCAATTAAATCATGAAAGATAAAAACACATAATGAAATAACTAAGCAAATAAACAACTAAACAAATAAGTTTACAACCATAACCTTAGAACGACAAATCAACAACTCAAAGACATCGAACAAACAAGAGAAAATGAGAAATAAGAGAAGTTACAACCAATTGCCCTTGCTTTCCCTTGAATTTGTCGAAATCTCCTTCTAAACGACTCGTTGCTGTCGCACACGACCCGTCTAACGCTGCCACAATCGGGTCTTGAGACTAATCTCTCAGATTTTTCTATGTCCAACCCTAAAAATTGACCTTGGATCTAAAACACCACCTTGTATGCCCTTGTATGGCTTTGTATGGGCTTCTCTAGCCTTGTATCCCCTTAATCTCCTCAAAGTCCTCTTAAATAGGCATTGGAATTGTTTAGAGACGCAGGAGATTTGTTTTGGACGTGTTGGGAGTTGAAAATAACCACCGCACCAACAATAACCACCAAATCGGGCACTTTTTGCTATTTCTGGAAGGTTCCAGACGGACCGTTTGAGCCTCCAGACGGACCGACTGAAATATGGCTGAAAATAGCAGTTTTTTCCTGCGAAAGTCAAACGGTCCGTCTGAATTTTCAGACGGTCCGTTTGGAAATTTCTGCACTGCGCACTGTTACTGTTTTGCCCATATCTCCTTCATCCGGACTCCGTTTGAGGCGATTCAAAAACCAGCGAAAAGCTTACGAGGAGCTCTACATCATCATTGATTCATCCAGGTCATGTTTTTATCCAAAATCTGCATTAAAGTAGGAATTATGGTAGTAACTCATTCTTAACATAAAAACCTAATTAAAATGACCCTAATTAATCTAACTCAAGTCAAATGGTTTAGTTTGGAGTCAAAACCCTACCAAAATATTTATATAAAATCATCTCATCAAATTCCCCCAAGCTTAAACATTGCTTGTCCCCAAGCAAATATTTATCTTAGAAGAATGGTTTGGCTCTAAACTAAAACAATATCTTGAGACTTACAAGTTATGAAAATTCCTAACATGCATCAATATCATGATTTGATTGAATCATTTAGACAATTTTAAAATCTTTTTCAAACTGAATCGAGTTGTCCCAAACGACCCACGCTTACCCCACACGTGAAACACTTAGGATGTTTGTAACTATTGTCCATAACCTATCTTGTTCAAATTCTAAACTTGTTGATTTTTCAAAGTTTGACAATTGACTTGGCAAAGAGAACCGGGATCACACCCTACCAACACAAAATAACATGTCATAATTTATTTCACAATAAAGTCTTCGAATACTTTAACCGCTTTATTGATTTTCGAAAATGCATTGGAAGTCAAACTAAAGTGAGGCAGAAAAAAGGGTACAACTCCTCACCCATTCTATTCCAAAGTTTTTAGATTGACACTATTAAGGTTTGTCATGGGGCTTAGGACGTTTTTCCCGCGGCGGAGAGGTCAGCCAGATTAAGGTGGATTTAATTTGCAAGGTTTTCCTTTCTGTTTTCCTTGTTGCAAAATATTATTTTTAATAAGTTAAATGTTGCGGTTTGAATGAAAAATATGAAAAACTAATAACACGTTTATAAAACGCGCTCGAAGACTCCGAACGCGTTTTATAAACGGGTACGAAGGTCTGACCAGCCTTTTGAGACGTAACTGAAGAGGTACAGTCTCTCTCCTTCTCACTCGTTTATAAAACGCGTTCAAAGCTTTCGAGCGCGTTTTATAAACGGGTAGGAAGGAAAGAGACTGTACGCTTTTATAAAACGCGTTCGAACTTTCTTCTTATTAAAAAAATAATAATAATAATTTTTTCTATTAAAATTTTTTACGTCTGAATTCCTATATAAAAGAAATTCGGCTTTTAGTTGCAGGCCCCGAAAGCTCCAAACATCAACTAATTCGTCTGCAACTGTAAGACTGTAACAGTAGAAAATGTGTCAAATATCTACATACTGACATATATCGACCCGCAGCATAGATTTCATCCGTTATTAGACGCAGAGAATCCAATTTTGGTGCCTGCGCATAAAAGAAAAAGATGCTGATAAGTCCTTGACTCCTTGGTCCGTAGTCCGTACTACTGCGAGGCCCACAAACGGCGTTACAAATAACGGAGGCCTGCAAAAGGTCTACTCTTAACTTTTGCCCCCTATATTGTTATATAATAATATTTCAATAGAATGACTACGATGCACTCTAAAGTTCGGATCAAGCTGTGTTTTAAAGTTATTTTTCAATCAAATTTAAATAGACGAATTCGAATCATATAATATGTTCTTCACATAAAATCAATTAAATTTTTTTTTTCATATTTTACAAAATTCTTAATCTAAAACATTATGGGCACTCCATTTAAATATAGTAAAAAAAATAAAAAAATTTGTTTCTAATGTGATTTCAATATGAAGAACGTACATATTGTATAGTTTGGATCGACCATTTCAATTTCAAATCTTGAAAAACAACTCTAAAATACCGCTTGATCCGTATTTAGGATGTACCATAGTCATTAAGGCTTGGTTGATAATTTTATAATGCTCTCTACTCCTCGTCAAAACCAACTTTCTAATTTATGGACAAAAGCAGGGGGAGCCTTGTTGAAGTTGGAACCACCTCAAAAAATAAAGTTTTAATTGATATTGTATTTGTTTGTAATTAAAAAAATCATAAGAAGTTAGGAACCCGGCTGAACATGTCGTGTTTGATTTAAATTTCATAACGACGTCTAAAAAATTACATATGGACCCAGGTAGTATTTGTTCCTAACTAATCACCTTATTTCTTCCTCCTTAATGAATTTTATTAAGACAAAATTTAGAATAGAATGAAATATTTGGATGAATAATTATTTGTAGCATATATATACTAGCACGAATCTCGCGCATTGCGTGATTTGTCTATACAATATTTTGTGAACTTTATGATATTATAAACAAAAGATACCATAGAAGATAAAAAATATAATTCGGATATTATATAAAACCTACCACTAAAAAAATACTAAATACTGTTCCTGTAAAAAAAAAATTCCAAACTCCACAAAAGATTAGAAATATTGAGATTTGAATAGTGGCCGAACTCCTTCATATGCCTCATTTCTTTATATATTTATAATATAGAAAAATAAGTGTTCAATGAGATTTTTAATGAATCTATTATGCAAAATTATGAGAAAAATAAAAATTCGGAGGAAATTGTTGTACTTTTTTTATTGTCTTGATTTTTGAATTATTATTTTGTATATTAAATAAAGTATTTTAGATTTTTTATTGTTATTATAATATATATTTGATTTTCCATGATTTTTTTATGTAATATTATTTTAAAATTGTTTATTTAAAAATTATTATTATACTATCTCTACTTTAGAAGTTACATACATATGTTTTTAGTAAAAAAGTTTTACGCCCCCTATTGACACGAACTTCTAGCTTCGCACTTGGACTAGGGATGAAAACGGAGCGGATAAAATCCGCTCCGATCCGTATCCGAATCCGAAAAATACGCATAACATCCAATCCGTATCCGTATCCGAACATATCCGTATTCGTATTCGTATCCGCCAAAAAAATATGGATGCGGATATGGTTTTGAGTTTTTTGACAATATCCGATCCGTATTCGTATCCGACATGGATATTATCCGTATCCGATAGATATTAATCCGTTTATCCGTATTTTTAACGGCATAAGATAATTAATATAATTACTTATCTACATTAGAGAATACTTTTAATTATATAATGCTTAATTTTTATTAGATAAGTTCTCTTATAATAATATTTTTATTTGGAACATAAAATTATTTTTATTTTTTTATTATTGAGACGATTATATATGATAATAATACTAAAATTAATTTTTTTCTCTAATCATGTTGATTACATATGATTAATATACTTTTTTAATGTATGATGACATTTAAGTTAACATGATATGATTTGACATTGAATAGTTAAATATACTGTTGGAATTCAAATTGTGGAAAGACTGAATTTATTGATCAATTCTATTAAATTTGTACTTATGTGGTGCTTGCAATTTTATTGATTAATTCATAAATTTGATAATTACGGTTATATATGTGATTTATTGAATCCAATATATTTGTTGAGAATCCAACCAATAATGTTAATAATAATTTAATTTATACATATTATATATAATATTTTGATGAAATTTTGGATTTAATTGGTTGAAAGAATAAATTTTGTACACTGCTTATCTTATTACCTTATTATCGTATAATTTATATTGTTTGAATATAACTTATTGCATGACATGAAAATTTTTTTATGCTTCAGCTACTCTCATATATAACAAACTTTTATACGCAATATGAAATTTAAAAAAAGTTCTAAAGAAATGAAATAAAATAAATTGATCGTTATATGATCCGTATCCGACAAAATATATTCGTATTCGACTCCGTATCCGATAATATCCAAACCGTATCCGTATCCGTTTAATATCCGAACCGTATCCGTATCCGAACGCATCCGTATTCGTATCCGTATCCGAGAAAAAAATATAGATGCGGATATGGGAAGACCTACATCCGCTCCGTATTCGATCCGTTTTCATCCCTAACTTGGACAAATGCAACTTCTCCAAGAAGAAACACAAAAAACTAACAGTAGCTCATCAAATTGCATACTGATTTTTGGCGTTTAAATTTTAATCCTGGAATTGGAATTATTCATGAATTTTTATTGACATTCAAGAACTTTATGTTTATAAAATTTAAATAATATTTTTAAATCTTGGTGGATATTGAGTACGGAAATGGACAATTTTTATTAGTTATACTGAACTTAAATATAAAAAGGTTAGCATCTTTACGTAGAATGAGAACATGGACAATTTTTAATGCATGCATATTCTTTATGTACAATATATAATCATTAACTTTATAAAACACTAAGCATGCTCAGTTGCTCACTAACAGCTGTGCGGGTCCGGTATTTATTTTAAATTAAATTTGGATAATGCATCAATTTCAGCTAATAAAAAAGCGACAATCATCAAAATTATCACGACAAAGTCCCAACACTGATCCCACCAAATTGGTCCGGTCATACACACAACAAAACCATCCCAATCCGAAACGATCCTATCAGGGGCACACTCGTCATTTTCCCTAACATTTTCTTTCCGTCACTTCCAACCGTCAGCCACGTGTCCTCCTCTGATCCGCTTCCCCGTTCTCATTGGGATTCAGCGCATAGCTCCAGAATAAAAGGTCAAAAAAGGGTCTTCTGTACCGCTTTAATAATTCTTATAGAACAAGAAACCCAATTTTTTTCTACTTTTTTTTTTGAGAAAATTTTTTTTCTACTTCAGTGATCCCAGTGTACATTGTTTCTATTGAATTCCCTCTTTACTCCAGCCACATTATAAAATTTACCAAACACTTTTTCAATTTTCAATTCTGTCAACACAACACTCAACAGTCAACCAAACTGAACAGTGGAATTAGTACTAGACTACTAACACTCTCTCTGCTGCTAGTACTAGTACTAAGACAAACACTGAGACCGTGTAAGAAAACTGAGAAGGGAGGAATGCAATGCTTGGGGCCCTAGAGAGAGAAATGAGCGGTGCATGTGTTCCCATGGGAAATGGGATGGGGTATAGCCATAGTAGCAGTGGCAGTGAAGAAGAAGCGTCGGCGCTGCCTGTGCACACCAAGGTAGTGGTGACAGGGAATAATAGAACCAAATCTGTGCTCATTGGATTGCAAGGTGTTGTCAAGAAGGCTGTTGGCCTTGGCGGTTGGCATTGGCTGGTATTGTTTTTCTCAATTCCCTTTCTTTTGCATTTTTATTGTTGTTTTGGGTTTGTGTTTTTTTTTTTGTGAAAGAAATGATGATGATAATTGGGAATTGGGAAGGTTTCAATGTTCTTTTGCCGCTCCCCAGGTTCAAAAATGTACCCCAATTTTGAAACAAAAAAAAGGAGGTTGGGCTTTACTGGGAGTTCCGAGTGCCAATTTGGCATTGTTGATTGATAAAATAAACAATTTGCATTCAAGTCCGAAAGTCTAAGAAGCTGGGTGGTCCTGGATTTTTTTAAGGTTGGAAACTTATTTTGGGTTTCTCTAGCACGAAAGTTTGTTCAATTTTGTATTTTTGCGGAGAAGTTTGCTTGGTTATTTAAATTGTGTTAAATGTTTGGAACGAATTTTATTACAGTATGATTTGCTCGTCTTTTGATCTGAGATGGTGACTATTGTTTCTTCGGCATCCAAATTTTCAATTTATCATTCCCCTTGTATTTCAATTAATTCATGAAATTCTTGGCGGTTGGAATTTGGAAATAAACGGCTTTTTATCATTAAATTCCCAGTGAAGGGGTTTCCAACTCCTACATTCTAGTGTAAAATTGATTCTCGCAATTTTCATAGAATGAGAAATTATAATAAATAAAGCCAAATTCTTGTGCATTTTCTGTATATTCATTTCTATCTCGTTATTGTACTCTAAATCAATAAATCTGAAGTTGCTAGCTATATGAATTAAAAATGGATTTAGAAACAGCTTGGCTGTCTTTAGACTTTAATACTAGCAGTTCTTATTTCAAATTTTAAATTCTTTACCTACTTTTAATAACAATCTTGTCCTCTGTGGTCCCTATGTATAATAAATATATCTGACAGTCTTCTGTGGGGGCAGTGGTTGTAATTGTCATTTCCTTTCTTTTGGAAATTATGTTTTCTCCTTGTGGAATGCATAACTTTTTTATCTTGCTTTTTAAGTGAAAAGAATTCAATTCCATGTTACTGGGTAGGATTATTGATAAATGATAACTATGATAAATTGTGTTTCACAAAACATGGTTTACCTTTATCACATGGGGGTGTCAACCAAATTTCCAAAATCTATGCTAATAATCTTGTCCTTAGTTTTTTTAGTTTTACGTTAATATTCTGAATTGACAAGATCAATGACAAAAAAAAAAAAAGGGGAATGGGCAAGTTGCAAGTTTAATATTTCATGGATTGGGAAATTGCAGTTTATAATTATTTTTTAAAATTAAGTTCACTGTGCTGTTTGACTATGGGTTTTTAAATTTATTTGTTGTAGGTTTCTTTTATAATTTTTATCAAATGCATTTAATTTAGAGAACTCTGAGATTGTTGTTACTCAAGTATCGAGGTTACACTAATTGTTGTTCATCATTTTCTGCCAAATTTTCTTTAAAATAATTGCAGTTTTTTAATTCTTCTTTCTCCAAACTTTAGATTCTGACTAATGGCATAGAGGTGAAGTTGCAAAGAAATGCACTGACAGTAATTGAAGCCCCTAATGGAAACGAGACTGATGATGTCTTCATATGCGATAATAATCCATGGAACCTAACAACTGACATAGGTATTCTTTAGTTACCCTAATTAAAATAGGGAAAATATAATAATGCCTTGATTTTTGTGGTACCAGTGGTACCATCGTGATTCCAGTGCAGTAAGAGTGGTAGAGTTGTATTGTCCTTTGTATTACTTTGCTTCTGATCAAATGGAAGTGGTAGGCGTTACTGCCTACTTGTTTCAAAAAAAAATAATAATGCCTTGATTTTTGACAAGGAGTATCTGTCCCTTTCAAAATGACAATCAGCATCTTAGGATAAATTATTATTTTTTTTTTTTTGAAATGGTAGCTCAGGAGAATTGAGGACAACATGTCTTATATCTGGAATGTAATTACCACCACCCTTTGAGGTTATTTAAATTACTTTCATATGAAGAGAGATTACTTGACAATGGTTTATCTTGACAATCTAGACAACAATTTTCAAATATATTCAAACAAATTTGTAAATGACAGTGGTTGTAATTGTCATTTCCTTTCTTTTGGAAATTATGTTTTCTCCTTGTGGAATGCATAACTTTTTTATCTTGCTTTTTAAGTGAAAAGAATTCAATTCCATGTTACTGGGTAGGATTATTGATAAATGATAACTATGATAAATTGTGTTTCACAAAACATGGTTTACCTTTATCACATGGGGGTGTCAACCAAATTTCCAAAATCTATGCTAATAATCTTGTCCTTAGTTTTTTTAGTTTTACGTTAATATTCTGAATTGACAAGATCAATGACAAAAAAAAAAAAAGGGGAATGGGCAAGTTGCAAGTTTAATATTTCATGGATTGGGAAATTGCAGTTTATAATTATTTTTTAAAATTAAGTTCACTGTGCTGTTTGACTATGGGTTTTTAAATTTATTTGTTGTAGGTTTCTTTTATAATTTTTATCAAATGCATTTAATTTAGAGAACTCTGAGATTGTTGTTACTCAAGTATCGAGGTTACACTAATTGTTGTTCATCATTTTCTGCCAAATTTTCTTTAAAATAATTGCAGTTTTTTAATTCTTCTTTCTCCAAACTTTAGATTCTGACTAATGGCATAGAGGTGAAGTTGCAAAGAAATGCACTGACAGTAATTGAAGCCCCTAATGGAAACGAGACTGATGATGTCTTCATATGCGATAATAATCCATGGAACCTAACAACTGACATAGGTATTCTTTAGTTACCCTAATTAAAATAGGGAAAATATAATAATGCCTTGATTTTTGTGGTACCAGTGGTACCATCGTGATTCCAGTGCAGTAAGAGTGGTAGAGTTGTATTGTCCTTTGTATTACTTTGCTTCTGATCAAATGGAAGTGGTAGGCGTTACTGCCTACTTGTTTCAAAAAAAAATAATAATGCCTTGATTTTTGACAAGGAGTATCTGTCCCTTTCAAAATGACAATCAGCATCTTAGGATAAATTATTATTTTTTTTTTTTTGAAATGGTAGCTCAGGAGAATTGAGGACAACATGTCTTATATCTGGAATGTAATTACCACCACCCTTTGAGGTTATTTAAATTACTTTCATATGAAGAGAGATTACTTGACAATGGTTTATCTTGACAATCTAGACAACAATTTTCAAATATATTCAAACAAATTTGTAAATTAAAAATAATAATTAGATAGACAAGTGTTTGGGCATATAGATATTAAAATTTCTTACAATTTGAACATTGTCTTGTGATGTATCAAGAACGATTAATTTCAAACCGTTGCAAATTAAATCATTTGATGAATGATGGAATATTCACCAAATCTCATCATCTTTTGTATGCATGATATGTGTGTCATATAGATGATGACCAAATGTTAGATTTCAAATTAAAATTTATTTTTGAGGATTGTGAAGATTGACGAGATAACAATTAATTATCAAGTGATCCATCTCTCCCATTTTCTTGCATGACTCTACTTTCAGTTTACTCCTATTAATAAGTTACATTTTATGCTGGAACCAGTAATTCAAAAGAATGCTTATTGATTAGCCTCAAGCATGATGAAAATGAAGATTTATTGGATGAACCACTAAATCATGCAGTTTTGTGGAACAGAAACAACAATTATACCAGAATTCTTTTCTCACTACTTAACTTTGTTATGATAATGGATACATGCAAACCAGATGACTCTCTTTCACCTAAGAGGCAAAAGCCAAGAAGTAAGCCCAACAGATCATCATCAGTGCACAAATCCTTGAGCTGGTCCCACTCTTGTGAGTCTCGATCTAAGGATTCTGATTCCTCCTCCCTAGATGCTTCGGTATGTTTATAATTTTAATATTTCTTTTCTCTCCATTAATTTTTCAATGGTTTGTACTTTGCTAAGTTCGAAGTACTAGAAATAGAAATTTTCTATGGTTGTGCAGAGAGTTGATCTAAGCAAGCTAGAGACAGATGCATTGAGGAGATATTGTCAACATTTTAATATAGTAAGACTAGTTAACTTATATATTTTCTCTAATCAAGACTTATCCTTTTTTGTAGGTTGCTTTTTACATGGTTTTTGAGGAAATACATCCTTGGTTTTGTACTAATCTTGCTTTATTCGTATTTCTGTTACAGGATTCGAGTCCTAATCCTTCAAAGGAGCAGCTGATTGAAGGTGTTCAGAGACATTTTGGGTCACAGGTGCAATATGGTCCTAAACTTCATAGCGTGTCTAACTAATTTCAGTTGTATCTCCATTATTATTAATAACAAATAAGAAAAGCATATAGAAATATGTAAATTTCAAAACTGGTCCCTACATAAATAAGTTTTTAAGATGTAAAAAAACATCTGAGGTCAGTGCACATCCTTAGAATAATGTTGGAATTAGTCAGATGAAGGTTGTTTCAATTATGATATTTCTTTCCCTAACAGAATTGGGATGAAATTTTCCTTTAATCAGATATTAAAATGCTAATGTTTAAACTTACAAATGGGATACTCATCAGTTCCACATTTTCATTCCCATTGTATTCGTGAACTAGGTTTTAGATGGTTATGTAGTAGTTTGTGACGTCTTCCAACACTGGTTAACTGGTGTTAGTGTTAGTCATTTTTGTAAAACAAATGCTGTTTTACATGATGGCTGTTTGTTTAACATCGGAACAAAAGTATTCTAGTGATTTTGATAGTAAGTAAAATTTTCTTTTATGGAAATTGACATCTAAATATACCCAATTGCTTTTCTACCTGTCAAGCAATTGGATGAAATGCAGGTTCTTGTGGGGTTCATGAAGGCAGCAAAGAGACTTAAAAATGCTTGTGGTTGACTTCAAAAGGGACAGACTGCATTCTTTGACTAACTGATATGTAGTAAATATGATATGTAGCTGTATGGTGTTTCTATAATTAGCACTTCCATTAACATTACTCTGCAGATTAATTAAACATGGCTTATTACGTTTTGTTGATGGATACCTTTATTCTCCCAATCAATATTTGCAAAAAAAAAAAAATTGTGGTTCTTACAGTGCAATGTCTTGTCAGTGGCAATTTAAGCAATGCTAAAATCTTTCATTAATGTTAAGTCCGAGTTCTCTTTTTAATATCATACAGCTTGTCCATTGTGAGGCTGATATTGTTGATCATCAGTTCAGTTCAGTATTGACTGCCATTTTTTGGTTGTTGTGAGTGTGCTGTTCTTCAATCTATGCCATCAAATTAAACTCGCACAACAGAGGGAAGGGACCACCATTATTCAAGTTTGTAGGAGCAAGATTTTGGTGGTCTTACCATTTGTTTAGTGAGTTCATTGATCACTTGCAAGTGCTTGTGTTATGGTATGGGTATAGGCGTATAGCAGGTTTTAGTGACAACGTAACATGTAACAAGTTTGATGTCAATTGGCAAATATATGCTCTATATTGTAGTAGGCAGAAGACCTGATGAATTGCACTGATACTAAGAACACTTTAGCTGCAGTGTAGATGGATAAGCTAAATTAGGCCCAGTAACCCAAACTAAAGGTAACCAGCACAGTCAGCAGTGCTCCTGTCATCTTTTGATCTCAGGGTCAGGGTCAGGGATAGACCTCGCCATAAAATGCAAATTTGACAGAAGTACTCTTGCTGCTGGTAATAGACAGAATAGGATCGTATTTGTGCTGACTACAGAGTTTGAATCGAGCCCATCCGTCCCTAATCAACGAGTCTGGGGTGCCTTGCAACTAGATCGGCTTATCCGGTTCGATCCTATAGAATAAGTATATAAAATTTGTTAATGTGTATTAAAAATAAATTGGATTTTTATGTAGATAAATATTAATATCAAAATTGTCCGTAAGCACTAGTACATCAATCTATATTCATGAAACATTCATATATTTGTCGTAATGTAATAATGCTTCAATTATGAATGATATTAATATTTATACAAGAATATACTTAATATCGAATGAAAAAATTAATTGTATTACTATACCAACTTTTACCTAGGACCGGACAGATGGGTCTTAATTATCATCCCATACCCTTATCCAGCCCGGCCCTTTGGGCTTTATTTAGATCAGTTGGATTGGACCGATGGTCAAACCAAGCAGATAAAGGTGGACGTGAATTGGACCAAATTGCCATTTCAGTTTAAAGATGGATAGGTTAGGCTTAGAAATCACTGATCATCATTTAATCAAGGTAGGTTAATCATAGAAAAAATGCATCTCTGATTTTGCAACATCAACATATTAGAGAGCAGAAAAACATTTTCTACATTGGAATATTTGAAAATTCTATCTCGATTACCTCTTACTCTTGCATACGATTTCTATAAATTGGGACATCACCTCAATTATTACCATGGTCTTTCAGTGGGATTAACACTGTATACATCATCTCAATAATTATCATAGTCTTCACTAGGTAGCTTCTGCCTAGCATTTCAAAAAATAATTATCATAGTCTTCAATGGGATAAAAAGTGGCGTCCATTGAATCTGGATATGGGGACCATTTCCAATCTTTTTCTACTTTGGTGCAAATAGGAGGACAATTGTATAGGTCAGAGCCCTTTGGAATAATAATCGTTTTCTTAGCAATTATCAGAAGTATTGCACGTGCATCTTAATTGCCGAAAGCCAGAAAACAACTACACGGAGGAATGATATCCAATGCGGGATTTGCAGAGCGTAGGCGGCATCACAACCGTCAGATCAATGATGGATGCCCCATAATTAATACCTGATTTGTACAGTACGTAAATTTTAACAGACGAAATTAGATCGGACGGTTTTGATGAGATTTGCAGAGTAAAGAGTTTTGCAGGAGATATCCACTACACGGAAGATCATCCATTTGACATCATGTAATGCGATGATTGGCTTATTAGGGATGAGATACGAAAATAGCTTCAACTTTTTAACAAGTTCATCGTGCTTCCTTTTTTTAAATGTACAAAATAAAATTTCTAAAACTCTTCTAAAAATAATAAAATTGTTTCTCTAAAAAAAAGGATTAAATGGGCAGGAGGATCCACAGAAGGAATGTTGGAAGAAACTCAAACTGAACAAATACCAAAATCGATATAATAATAATAAAAGAGGGTCTGAGATTTGCTACGATCATTAACATCTTCTATCATCAACAATCTGTTTTTGACGTTTTGCTGCTTTTTATATTCTAGAGTTTCTACTCGGTTACAGTTGTACTAAATACTAAATTGTTACAAAATTATCTGATTTTCTCTTTAATAAGAAGCACAAATGAACGTTTAAGGCCCTGATAAAATTTTTTTTCTCGCAGGATTTTATTTCATTAGAATTTATTTATCAAAATAAACGAATTTCATTTCATGTGATCAGAATTTTCATGTTATTAGGCCCAACGAAAAATCAATTCTAATAAAATGAAATATTGTGTGAAAATTATTTTCATCAAAGCCTAATCAAATAATATCCATTACTTTTCATTAGATTTTTGACAGATCTAAAACTGTACAACATCGGATACAAGTTTACAAGGCCGACTCTATAAGGATTAGACAAAGAATGCGACACCAAGCACCCAATCACATGCACATGGCACCCAGAAATCGGAAAGAGCCGAAATTAATTAATATAAAAATTTATACACCAAAAATTTTAATATACAGAATTAATATTTTTTTTTAATAAGAAGAAAATTCCAACGCGTTTCAGAAGCGAGTATTCGAATTCCCCTCCGTACGCGTTTATAAAACGCGCTCCAACCCTCCCAACGCGTTTTATAAACGCGTACGAAGGAGAGATGCTGTCCACTTTCCTCTCGTTTGTCAGAGCTTCGTACGCGTTTATAAAACGCGTTGAAAGTCCTGGAGCGCACTTTATAAACGCGTTCGAAGGTGTATTATTTAATTTTAAAAAAAAAAGTACAAGCATGCTCTGATAAAGACTGCAAAAGACATGACAAGATTTGATTTTACAATGTCATCTTTGAACTACTGAAATTATTTATAAAAGCAGCCATTGTTGAATTAGAATTCAGAAACACCCACTACCTCCTTCTTGTTAAAACCTTCAGTACAATGGACAAAGGAAATAGCTCTAACTCAAATAATGATGTTCCAAACTATCGAAGAGCAACCCGCATTGAGTATTGGCCAACTTTCTACCATTACCCTGCCAATAGAAATCAACCAGAAAACGGAGAATACGAGGCAATTTGTCGCTCTTGTTATCGCATTTTGAAATACAACATCCATGAAGACACGACTGAAGAGGGAGACGTGCTCGAGTTAAAAATACACTACCAATGGCACATTAATGGTGGGCCGGAAAGGGAACAGAAGGAGTACCAGGAGCGGCGATGGCGGGAACACGAAAAGAATCTGAACCGAGAAAGGCGATATGGCTGGTACAAAAAATATTACACAGAACCTCAACCCATCCCCCAACAACAACCGAAACCCTACCTCTCGTGTGAGCCAACTCACTGGACCGTTTACGAGAAAATATACAACTTTAATGGAGACCACACAGTGACCTGTACAAGGTGTGCTCAAGTTTTCAATTACAAAGAAAATATATAGCGTGACCACTACCATGAGCACAAACGTCACGACGAGAATGAACAAAGAGCTCGGGACATAGAGACGCAGAGGATTATTAAAGAAAGAAATGAAGAAATGGATCGTAAACAAAAAATTAGGGAAGAAGAGGCAAGGAAAAAAAGGCTCAAAAAATCAGAGCAAAAATTGAGAGAAATGAATAAGAGGGATGAACTTCGACAAATTGCGGCAAGCCGAATGGCAGATATAGAAAAAGAAGAAACCGAAGCGGCTTTTTGGAACGAAGCCGCTCAATTCGTTGACAACAGTGTTTCGAGTAATCAACAAGAAGATGATGCTGCTTTTTGGAACGAAGTCGCTCAGTTCGCTGACAACACTGGTGCGAGTAATCAACAACAACCGAATGATGAAGATGAGCAACCATGGTGGGATGAAATTCTACAACATGTAGATAGTCAAAATCTCTAAATATTTATATCATTGTAATATTTATGTGTTTTATTATTATGGTTGTTAATGTAATTTAGTTGGAATTGTTAATGCAATGTTTTATTTTTATGGTTGTTTTTTTTTTCCTCTATTTTTTGTAGTGCTTTGCACTAAAAGTTGTGGTTTTAATGTGTTGACGTTTAATGGATAAAAGTTATTGTTTGGAGTATTTCATTTATTGGCGTTTCAATACATAAACGTTTATGTTTCAAGTAGTGCTTTGCACTCCGAAATTTCAAGTCATAATAATACACAAGTCAATCATCACAAGTCATAATAAGCAATCCAATAAATACACAAGTCAATCACAAGTCATAAACGAAAAATAGTCAATCAACATCAGTAATACACAAGTCAATCACAAGTCCATAAACGAAAAATAAACGATCCGTCCATCATCAGTAATACACAAGTCCATAAAAAAAAGAACAGTCATCATCAACAATAAAATCAGTCCATCATCATAACTAACGCCGCCGCCTCCTCCTAGGTCCCGAAGGTGAAAATCTGTCAATCACCCTCACCGCACGCCTATCTCGTCTAGCCGGGGCAGTAACGTCTCCTGAGTCAGTGGACTCTGTATCCCCATCGTCCTCCTCCTGGAGGTCCTCCTGCTGGTCCTGCTGAGCCTCCTGCTGTATGGGCCCAAACTCAACAGGCTGCCCAGCCTCCTGAGGAGTCGCTATAGGGACATAATCACCCTCCTCATCTCCGGCCGTCCGTAGCAATGTGATGAACGAGTCTGTCCCTCCCATACTACCAGACAGAGTGCCAAATGATGGAATAGAAGAAGGCGTAGGCACTGACGGTACAGTAAATGGAGGAACAGTAAATGCAGGAAAAGAGGAAGGCATACCAAATGGTGCAAAGGAGTACGGTGGAGGATCATGAGGCTGGAAAATGCCAATGGGATCCTGAGAAATGCCAGCAAACTGCGAGGTCGATGCTGATGCACTATGCATGGATGGAGTAGGACCTGAGGATGGAAACTGAGTAGGAAAGAACGTGCGTGGTCCTAAAATATCATCTAATCGCCCGGTATTCAGTCGACCATCCTATAATATTAAAAAAAACAATGTCAATATAAATAAATTAGTATCTAAAATTGAAACTTGCATATAAACGAATACTAACCGCATGCATCAGATCCTCCGCCTGAAGGTCTGTGGGTACAGTCGGACGTGCAGAAGAAGACTCGTCCCCAGAATCTGGTATGTCCTCAATATTTGTTGGAAGTCCTCGCTGCTCCAACAAATCCTCCAACCTGTAATTTTTAAATTATTGAATTTAAAATGCAAAAAACGCAATCAAAAAATTAAATTATTTAAAATTACCTCAGAGGGATGGAAGCATCATGCAACTGCGAACGACAGTTGGCGAGAATTGCCTTTCCCACCCTTCTGCACCCCTTCTTCACAACCAGTCCCAATGCATGAAGTGCATTCTTCAGCGCAGAGTTGCCCTGCAATTTACGAGAATAATGACATATTGCACAATTCCATTTACCAATCATACATTCCATATTTTAAAAATTAAAATGTACCGTATTGCGAAGTCTGGACCCCATGTTTGTGTACTGCCTCTGAGCAAGAGGCAGCTGCTGAGTGCGCTGGAGACGTGCCTCGGCATCCTCTCGTGGCGTGGGTCTCTCGGAGGCACCGTATCGCCAAAACCATCGGAAGTACCGCAGCGTATCAGTAGCACTCCAGGATCGAGTCTCCAGCTGGCGTGCCTGTAATGCCTCGTCAGTCCACTCAGCATGTGCACTCGCAAAAATGGTAGCAAAATCTGGACGATCTCGATAGGTACCGTGCTGGAAGCCCAGCAGGTTCTGTGTCACGTCCCAACTCTGTTAAAATAAACACGTTAGTTCTTTACTCTAATTAAATTGAAGTTGATCGTATGATAAATCGGAAAAATATAGCAAACGTACCACAGGTAGTGGAGGAGGAGTAAACTGGTACAGTCCAAACTGATGCCTACAACGGTCGGGGTAGTAGTAGGCAACAATGTGGTAAAAAATGAGCGGCAACCGAACATGCTCCGCTATGGAACCCTCCTGTGCTACCCGTGGCATGACAGCCCTGTCGAGTACGTACGGAAACCAGTTGACGTCTTCAACGTTCAACACGGCTAGGTAGTCCCGTGCGTTCTCCACTGCCCCGCGGTGCTGGCTCCGTGAGAAAGACCGAGCTTCGCCCCATTTCCTGAAAATTTTGAAGGTTAGGATTGATGTGTTGTAATTTGCATAAAATTATTGGAAAATTATTATAAATTATTACCTGCCAAACGGCACACATGAATCTAGGTTAGGCTGTCCTAATCCACCGATAGGAGCAACCTCTGGGCGACAAACATGGAGGTATGACCATGCCCAAAACAATAGTAGCATCCAAGGTCCCGTCACAACCTTGAAACGCATGGAGGCACGATCCAGAGCACGATATAGACAAGCAAGCGTGGCACCTCCCCAATTGAAGTCCGGAACTTCAGTCAAATTGCCCTGCATTTAAATTAAACAACGCATTGAAAAAAATAATTTCAACATTGGAAATAACAAAATTAAATTGCAACATTGAATAATAATTTCAACATTTGAACATTTTTTTTTCTTTTTTGTCATTGGTAATTTCTTTATCTTCGATACTAACTGATATATTAATATGTTTTAACGAAAGTATCTTTGCTTAACGAAATTATAAAAATAAAAATATTATTTAAATTAAGAAAATTATACCGATACGAGCTCTAAAAAGTATGCTGGGACGGAATTCTGAGAAATATCGGGAAACATCAACGTCCCAAATAGCTCTAGGGCCACTGCACGCGTGTATCGGTCTAACTCCTCACCAGGAGCATCTGCCTGTGGCGCCATCCCGCAATTTTGCCGCAACCATTTCAACTTGATGTTGTTGCCCACAACAACATTGCCCCTGCATTGTACAAATTTAAAATAATCAATACAAGTAAGCAATGCATATATTGAATATGAAAAATCAATATTGCATTCTTATTTTTTTCACTTACTCCCTGGTACTCCTTTCTCGGTGCCACTCTCCCAAATCTTCATGAGGATAAAGATTTGCACGAATCTTTTCCTCCCAGGGCCCTCTCGTATTCGATCTAACTGGAATGCCCGTCGAGCGCAAACCATATAAGAAGGCAACATCCTGGTAACAATTACAAAATACGTTAAATTTATGTCATGTAAATATTGCAAATTTGAATTTTAAATATAAAGTTTAAATTAATTTTATAATTAATTGTGAAAATTAATACGAAAATTATATGTTAGAATTAATTGTGAAAATGTTAATATTACGGAAATTATATGTTAGAATTAATTTTCATGTTAATATTACGAAAATTATAAAGTTTAAATTAATGTTACAATTAATTGTGAAAATTAATACGAAAATTATATGTTACAATTAATTGTAAAAATTAATACGAAAATTATATTAAAAAAAATTAATATCAAGTTTAAATAAATTACCTGTAGAGTAACGGTCATCTCTCCAACGGGAAAATGGAAAGTATGCGTCTCTGGACGCCAAAACTCGACCATTGCCTTCAGTAATGGCATGTCGATGTTGACATGCTTCACCTTCATAATGTGACTGAGCCCCAGTTTGATCAGCCTTCCCTCAATCCGTTCGTCCACCTTAATTGTTCGCTTGTGCGATCTCAACTCCAAATGTTTTTCACGCTGCAATTTTTAATACAATTTTTAAGTATTTACAAGCATTTAAAATAAATACAATTTATAATAAGCATTTTCGATTAAAATTTTACTACAAATTATAATAAACATTTAATACAATTTATAAGTCTATTAAGAAATCTAATTTATTAAATCAAAAAAATATAAATTAACATAAAACAATCTATTACCTCCTCAAAAGACAAACCAACGAGATGCTCGTTATCTGTAACAAACAAAACCTGTTGGTTTTCTGCGTTGGCCGGTTGCACAGGTGGAATGACATTTTGCGCGCTCGGACGGGCTGCGCGACGCCTACGTCTTTTTGGCCGAGGCTGGGTGGAGGCTGCTTCGGTGGGGTGTGCTTCGGTGGGAGGTGGTGAAGCACCAGAAGGACCAGCCTCATCTTCTGCTGAACTCATCTGATTGAAATAATATAAGAACAACAATTTAAAACAACAATGAATTTAATATTTTTTCAATAATCAAAACGAACAAAACAAAAATTATTTTTCTATGTAATTGACATTTTCACAATAATTACTGATCAATAATTGACATTTTCAATAATTTTATCAACAATTTACTAACTAATTCCATTTATACATAATTTTCACAATAATTACAAACTAAAATTTACATCGATATTCATAAGTAATTTAATATAAATCATTTCTAGAAAATAAATCCAACATAAAATTTAACTAATTATCATCAATCATACATATCAATTTCCACAATTTTGGACAATTATCATCAATCATAAAATTTAACTAATTATCATCAATCATACATATGGACAATTCCATAATTCCACAATTTCAATTTCCACAATTTCCACAATTTTCACAATTTCCACAATTTTCACAATTTTCACAATTTTCACAATTTCACAATTATCAATTATCAACAATTTCATCAATTATCACTAAACCCTAAACCCTAAACCCCTAATTATCAACAATTATCACTATTTCAAATACAAAATACAAAATAATTTTGAAAAAAACCTCGCTGTCGCATGTTCGCCGCTGCCGCTCTTCTCTTTCTCTCGCTGCCGCTGCCGCTCTTCTCTTTCTCTCGCTGCCGCTGCCGCTGCCTTCTCCTCTTCTCTTTCCCTCGCTGTCGCTGCCGCTGCCTTCTCTATTTCCCTTTCTTTCTCCCTTTCTTTCCTTCTCCTCTTCTCTCCTTCTCTCCTTTTCTCCTTCTCTCGTTCTCTCTTTCTCTGCCGAACGAAATTAACGAAAAAATTAGAAACGGCTATTTCTCGAATTTGAAGGAGATGACCTTCGTACGCGTTTATGAAACGCGCTCCAACCCTCCGAACGCGTTTTATAAACGCGTACGAAGGCCTGACTCGCCTCAGTTACGGCTGAATTTATCGCCCTTCGTACGCGTTTATAAAACGCGTTGGGAGGGTTGGAGCGCGTTTTATAAACGCGTACGGAGGGGAATTCGAATACTCGCTTCTGAAACGCGTTGGAACTTTCTTCTTATTAAAAAAAAAAATATTAATTCTGTATATTAAAATTTTTGGTGTATAAATTTTTATATTAATTAATTTCGGCGGAAAGAGTAACAATCTACACTAGTATGACATTTAGTCATTGAAAGAGTGTGCCCTTTTCAAGTTCGCCTAGGTTGTCAAAGTATGGAAGGTCGTTGTTTTGCCGATTGTGCCACATGGCTTGAGCTACTCCCTCGTGCATGCATGAATCAACCAAAGAAAATGGCTCAACTGCCACTTATGGCTTCAGATCTACTAAGCATTAATTCCTCTTTTAATTAGGAAATGACGAGTTGAGTTTAAGCTTGATAAAATCGAACCATCAATGTTTACAAATTTTAAAAACTCTATCTGCATAAAGATGTGATTTTTTTGGGATATAGTAGAATGTTATTATAGAGTAAGGCCCGTGCAGGACCTGAACATATGACTTAACAAGAAAAATAAATCACATATAGAGCATCATAAATACCTCAATTTCAAACCTGAAGACACTGTAGAATTAGCATTCAATCCCAGCCGTTCATTCTCTCTGGCGCGCTTCATCTCAGCCATCCGTTTCTTTGGCTGTTCTGAATTGATTTGGTCTACCTTCTCCGCGTGGGATGCTGATGGCCTGGCTGCGTTGGTTGGCGTTTTATGTTGCGATTTCCGTGTGGTCTTTCTGCTGCGCCTCCTGTTCCTACGGTGCTCCTTGCTCTGCGCTTGATCTGCCTTGCCTTTTTCTACGCACGATACCGTTTTCTCTTCTATGCTTTCTCCTTATTGGATCTGGCTTCCTTTTCTCCGTGCAATATCGCTTCCTCTCTTCTACTTTCTCTCATTCCAATGTGTATGGCGGACTGTGATGGCCTTACCGCCTGGTCTCGAAGAGTTTGGATCATGTTGTTGCGCTGCGACAGGCCATTGTCCTTTCTCCTCTTTCTTTCTTGCTTGGTTGCTCTATTCCTTCGGTATGAGTCGCTTCTTCTTTTTTTTTTTACTTTTATTTAATCCTTTCCATTCTGCTCTCTATCGGCTGCAGTTTTCTCTCTTTCTATTCATTTCGGTTGTTCTTGGACTACTGCTGCTTCTGATTTTGTTATGCCATGTTCATTTCTTTTGTTGGGTTGCTGTGTTTTTCTTCTCTCATATTTTTCTTTTTTGCTTTGTCTGGGTTGTAGCTGCCCTGCACATGACTTATTTTTTTCCTCTCTTTTGCAGGTTTGTTGTGGTTGTTTCTACTAGATTTCATCTCCTTGCTCAGGGATAGCTGCAGTTTTTCGGCCAACTCTGTTGTTCATTCTTTCTCTCTTCCTCACCCTGCTTCTCTCCTCAACTTTTTGTCTTGGAAAAGTAATCCCTACAGTTGCTCTTTAATCTGACCAGTGGATTTGGTTCGAAAAATGCGATCTGATCCTTGCTTCAAGATCTTACAGCAATATGGAAAAATGTACAAGGTTGTCTTCCTTATTTTCCTCTCCGAGCATACAACCATGGTCCAAATTTTATTTTTCCCCTTCTTTCTCCATTTCTATTTGTATATAGCTTCAAAGACTTTTTCTCGAAATTGGAATTAGGATATGTTTGGAAGATTATAGGTTTTTATTTTTTTTTCAATTTAAATGTTCTAAATTTGAAAATATCCCTTTTTGGATGTCTGAGCAAAACTATGCTTCAATATTCTGTCTTATAATCTATTTTCAATCATTGGAGTATAACTTTTTTTTTTATGTTTCAATTGTATATTTTTAGGAATTGAGGAAATTTTGAATTATGATGGTAACTGGTGATCTGGTCGTATTCTATTGATTTTGGTCTCCTTAATATCACAAAATTTATCTGTTGATTCCATTGAATATTAATCGCTGAGTTCTTTGAACTAATTTGTTATAGTTAATGTGGCTGTAAATTGGGAATGCCTTTGCTAATGCAGGAAAAGGGTTATATAAAAGGGGAAGAAGAGAGAAAAGAAGTCGGTTCTCAGAGCAGAATAGGGAGGAGACATGGGAAGCGTTTCGAGTTTTGCTTACTGGATGGCTTTGGTACATGAGCATTTACATCTACATAATTTTATTATTTTTAAGCTACAAAAATATGCTTTTAGAAAATTTATTTATTATTATGGTGCCTCACTAAAATTTGTAGATCTATTCCTATTTTTTAAGGTTCTACCATCAATAGTAGCAGCAGCGAACGTATCCAACATCTAATGATGAAAATGTAAGTCTTGCAGTTTACTAAATTTACCTTGCACAGGTACCAGTGAGAAACATTCTTATGCTAACCTGGGAGGTGCAATATCCATTTGATGGTGATCAAACAATATAGAAACTTTTGTTTTTGTTTTCCTCCCAAATTTTTGGTGATTTATTATGTGCTATATTTTTGTAGAAACCTGCAAAGAAGCCCGCTACATCTATTAAGCGGCATATGCCAGTGGTTACAAATGGGTCAAAGAAGGGAAATCAAATGAATAGGCTAGATAGGGCATGTGATAAAATCATGATGTTCCAGTTGCAAAACTGAAAGAAGGGTGTAGCTTATAGGTTCTTTGAGGTGAACATCTTACTAGATGTACTTTCCTAATTTCTGGTACCTACCTTAATTATTTACTGATATTCCTGAAAGGTCAGCTGCTTTCTATCTGGATGTGGACAAGTTGTATCATGGTTTCAGGACTTTGACGTGGTGGTTGTTTTTGCTACTTCCTTACTGGAGAAATGGACTTTTTTAATTCCTGACGCTTGAATGCGAGGTCTTCCTTCTCTCTCTGGTATAGGTTCTCTTTTTGGACTGTTTTAATTTAGTGTCCAAACGAGATAAATGGAGTATTTTGCTGTATGATTGGTGGTGAATGGAACTTTTGAAGTGGCAATTTTTGAGCATTTATTCGTTGTGTCATACAATGTTGCTCAAGCCTATGCCTCTTTCAAAGCTTATGTAATAAAATTTCTGATATAGAGTGTAATTGTACATGTACTGTATTAAGAAAGATCCATACGATGCCCGAGTGAAATAAAACAAAATGTTGCTATATCTGGTGATTATATCTTTGTAAAAGGGGTAATTGACCTGCTTAGGCCTAAATATTTCTGAGGTTTAAGCCATCTTTTCTTTGACCTTTGTCGACCACTTAGCCATACATGTTGTTGTGGAGGAAAGTTTCTCACAATTCTATTTTTGCATGTCATTCTTTTTTTTTTTACGCATACAGGATGCCATTCAGTTTGTTGCTGCTCAAACATAAGGAGTTCAAGCTGACAAATTGCAGTCTAAACATAGTTTTTCTCTGGTATTTCTTTTTTTTCTGTACTTTATTAATCAATTTTATATATGAGATCGAAAATGACTTCTTAACACAATGAACGGGCCCGGAAACTGGCTATGGGGAAAATATTATGTTCTCGCTTGATCTGTTTTTGTTCTCTGATCTCAACAGGACCTATGGTTTCCATCAGAATTGCCTTCATTGAACTTTGCGTTACCTCATTTGATGGGTTCGACTGCAGCCTAGGTTCATCATGTCCTCGATTATGGTTCGTCTCAATTGCCGGATAACTATTGTATTATTGTTGTATCAATAATGCCAAATGATTTTTATTTTTTTGTATCTAAATTATGACATGAGATTTATATTTTCTTGCTTGAGTTTATTTTGATGATGTTGCATTTGTTGGACTATGCAGGCCCTTTTACGACATGGATATATGATCATCTGTTGGACTTGGACATGCACATTCAATTCAGGTCGGTTCATATAACTTGAAATTGCTTCATGAGAAAATTTTGGGGTATAAATATTCTTTCTTGTAGGATATTTTGCTTTTTATAGTTTGACAGTCTGTACAAAATAGATAAAAGGAAACCCCTAGGACATTGTTGTAGGGATTTCATGTTTTTTTATGATTCCTGAGAAAATTCTGTATTATAGACAATCTCACCTTTTAAGGTAATTTAATTTCTTCAAATGTACAACTTATGAAATTTAGAAGGAAGTCTCTGCATTGTTTTTTTCTGCGGCTTTCACACAATTTAACTTTTTTCTAATGTTATCTCATAGAGTAAAAATGTTTGTCTATTTATTCTTGGCTTCAAATTTAAATAAACAAAGATGCATCGTAAGTAATATCATTTGCTGTCTGATGGTGATTCTTTTTAGATTTAAATAAATAAGTTATGCGTTTAAGTTGAAATCAGTGCTGTTTTCTCAAAATCGACAAGGATCGCAGAATTCCCAGTGTGATTTAAATGACACTTTATTCCAATTGCTTTTATTATTTAGTTAGTGCAGCTGACTAATTTAACTGCGAAAGATCTTGGCTTTCGTTGTTATAATATAATCCTTATTTTTTATGATCAGGCTTCACAGTATCTAATTAGACTTTGTATTCTCTGTCCTAATTTAACTGTGAAAGATCTTGGCTTTTGTTGTTATAATAGATAATCTGATTAAACTTTGTATTCTCTGTCCTAATTTGCTGATGGAACAGTATCTAATTTCTTTTTCTCCTTCTTTCTTTTAGGGTTTGTATTCTCTGTCCTATTCTGTTCTTGGTGGTGCTTTGCTATTGATATTTCAGAAAACCGGTTCCTAGCGAGTGACTTTATGTAGTAGATAAACATGCAGGTTTATTGAGGGCTTGGCATTTACATTTGCCCACTTGATTTAGAAAGCATAACTCTTTCATAAATTATCAAATGGTCAGTGTATAGAATGCACTTTAGTATTCTGCTTCAATGATTTAAAATTTTGGATTTCTCATTAAATCTTATGTTTCTACCCAGGTATCATGGAAGAGCAAATTTTGTCTCTATTGTTGGACATCCATTTATTACCATAGGCATGGCTTTTGTACTTTTAGCCATTGTCGCAATACTATCGTATTCCTCTTAGCTATTGTCTCGTATTTCATCCTTACTTTTTTCTCCCTTTGCGAACCATCTGGCCAAATAAATATTCCTGGGGCCAGATGCTGGCTCAAGTTTTTGGTTGTCTAACTTGGGAAGGCGTTCTTTTTCTATTTTGGGTAGTCTAGGCCCTACTACCGTTTCTTTCTGATCAGTATACCAAACAGTTTTTCTGCCACTACATTTTAGGTCAGCTTTTGTCAATTCGCTTTCTCAGGGGCGCTTAATGAGTCCAGATACCTTGCTAGCTTTTAAGGTTTAGTTCAATACACAGAGTGCTTGCTTTTATCTTCTGTTTTAGTTACTATTAAATTATTACTATGGTTTTTGCCTGCACGGCAGACTTAACTAAATTCAGCACCAAATATTAATGACGAAGCGCTTTGTTTGAGAAGAAAATGGATCTGTGGAGGAACTCAAGTTGGTCTGAGTAATCAGCTATATAGTATGAGTTGTTCAATTGACTTTTTTTTAAATGTTTTGTTTGCTGATTAATATGCCTCTCTGATTTGAATACTACTATGAAACGTGTAGTACAAAAGAATAAAGATAGCTAGACAAGAGGGGAAAACTTCTTTCATTCAGTATGGGTATGCTCTCTGCTTTCTTTGATCTGTTTATATTTATCTATTTTGATCAATGTTTAGTAATGAAGGATTTTTCTTTTATACTTGATATTAATGGTAAGATGCCATATGAATAGCATGTCAGAAACCTGCAAGAAAAAATTGGCAAAAGTTTAAGCATCTAATTGTCAGTCAGCATTAATTTTTTCCTCCTGATTTCAAAATTTAATGCAGCATTACATGGTGCATCTAAATACTGATTTCATACGACTAAATATGTGACTTTTCATTTGCAGTCATTGTATCCTACTTTTTTTTTCCAATGGGGTAAGGTGATGAGATGGCGTTTAAGGTCTTTTTCATTAAATTGAGTTATGTTCTCCTTATCGTGCTTGACTATGTATTGTCTTCAGCTATTTATCCTCGAAACAAGCTATAATGCTTTAGTAAAAGAAGATAGAAAAATCAGTCACTCTCTCTAAAGCTTGGAGCAAATACAGTGTCATTTCCTGCTGTATGTATGCTGGTTGTTCAAGGTTAAAATCCCTCTTTCATGGATCAATGGATTGAGATTTTCATTTCCTCAATTAAGTTTAATTTATTTAAAATGATAATATCTTAGTTTCATAAAACTGTGATGTTGTTGACTTTTTCATAGTTAGCTTATTTAGTTTCTTATGCTTAAAAGCTTATATATCTCCCTATTGTCTATTGACTTTGTGCAATCACTGTGTGTTTGATATATATTTTGTTGTATCCTCTTATTATTTATATACCCTTTGTACCAAGTCGCATGCGCTCGATAAATCACTTTACATTGCAAGGAACATCCTGTTACAATAGAAATGATCGTCTATGTGATGTCCTTCGAAGTAGCAAATAGTTCAAACTTAATTTATCCGAATTTGCATAATAGGAGTCCTCGAGTCCATCTTTTTCCTTTTCTTAATTTACCTGCTTGCCAAACAATCAAAATCAACTCAGATTGATGTTGGATGTACTATTAACAAACAACGAATGTGCCGAACCAAACAAGATAATCACTTCAGATTGTTCATACATCGCGCGGAGCGCGATGCAATATCTAGTTTATATTATTTTCAGAATAACTTCATAGCATTCTAAATCTTGTAACACAACTATCTATATTTCAGTTTCATTATGTTTCATTTGAAATTTTATTATTAGTTAATTAATCAATCGGTATTATCAAGTATTTATAGTTTATTATATTTTGTTCACTTCGGACCTTCTTGTGCACAAAAATAATAGAGAAAAAGAAATAAAGAGAAAAAAATATTTTGAACCATCTTTTCCGAGTGATTAGGCTTAGCAATACATGCCGCAATTTCAAACAAACAACTCCAATTATTTATTAAAAATTGCGTGCAAACTAGTTGCTAGAAAGAGATCACTGTCCCTACAACCTTTTTCTTTTTGCTGCTGATGACGCCTTCGACATTCAGCCAAGCATCTAAGAATGGGGAAGACTGTGATACACGTACATTTCTACAATTTCAACGGAAAAGCTAGCTGGAAAACAGCCCAAATCATACGGCCCCAATTCACAAAAATATTCATCAATCCCATCTAAAATGATTGCATGCTCAATATTTAATACTTATGTTGAAAACTTGAAATAATGCAGTTATGAGCGGTTACAAAATAACAGTAATCTTCCTGCTGTAAATAAAAAGATAGGATGGTCTGGGATTGATTTCGCTTGAATGGATTTTATTGGGTTAGAGGGTCCACCGGGTCAAGTGTTGTGATTGTGAGGACTCAAGGAGAAAAGAAGAGGGAAGGTGCATGTGCACGAGCACATGTCTGAATCAAATGTCGCAATATGGTTCGAAATCGGTACTTTTTTTTTGTCCGTGTTTGGTACGATCACGGCCCAAGGTAAAGAGACCACGTCCGTTGTGAATCAAAAAATCAAATGCATTACATCCCGCTCACTATTCACTAGTCTCTCTGCCACAAAGTAAAACAAAATGCAAGATTTGTTTAAATATAACAATATGTGGTCAATATTCAATTGACTTGTGTCTAAACGATGCTTATATACAAGGCAGTCAGTTTCCTATGCACTGAAAGTAAATAGTCCCAAAATATTATACAGTTTTGAGCTTTGTGATGTTACTGGCGTATATATTTTTTTTCCTTAAAAAATCCGTTGATAATTTTTTTTTTGAAAAATTCTTCCATGAGTATAATTTCTGAATCGAGTTTTAATCTCAACAGTTTATTTCTAAGAAAGATTAATTTATTATCACTCGTGAACATTTGCGATCAAAGTCTGATTCAGAAATTGGTTTTTATGGCAGAATTTCTCAAAAAATTTTAATGGACCATAATTCAAACGCTGGGAAAAAAAGAATGTCATCAGCTATTTCAATAGAGAACATTATTATAAACCATAACATATATGTTCAATCCTATCAGACTTGCTAAATTTCAAACAAGAAAAATTTACCTCGTGCGATGTACAAACAATTCATAACACCAGAGTTGGGAATTGATTTGAACACTCTATAATTTAGTCCGAACACCCTTATATTTTCTAAATGACAAAATTAGCCTCTTCATCTGATTTAGTCTGAACACCTATAAAATTAATGCTTTAGAATTTGATTTTTTTATTATATTGTTTAATTTGTCTTTATTGGATCACGAATTCAGTGAAAAAAAGCTCGTACCTCTTGCCTCTTACAACGAAACTGAGAAAATTGTAAGACGCTACTTTTTTTTGTTTTTTCTTTGTACCATTCTACGTTTGTAATTAGTTCAAATGTTGAGGGATATTTGCGTCTTTATGGAATTTTTAGAAGTGAATGGACTCAGCTAGGTTCCCCCGGAGCTTCCATATTTGACAGCATGATGACAAACAGACTTTGAAACAGAAAATAATAATAATAATAATAATAATAATAATAATAATAATAATATGTTACGGACCGTTTGGCATTGAGGTTTTATATTTAAAAAAAAATACATAGTTTCAGAAGGTGCATCCAACGTTCACTTTTTTTTGGAAATCCCAAATGCTCAAGGAAAAAAATTCTTCGTCTTTTATAAGTTCAATTGTAATACCGGGGAAAAGGCGATCTTTATAAATAAAAAAAATTCATCGAATTATTCAAGAAAAGGAGGGCCACATAGTGTACTTTCAAGTCTTATTAATAGTTACCATATATAAGCATAAACATTAAACAATGAATAAGACACTCTAAAGGGCAATTTGGGAACAAAGAGAGAACGTGAATTGTGAAATTATTGTTTTCAAATTAAACAATTAACATATTGTCTGTGTTTTGAATTATGAAATTATTGTTTCCAAAATAGTAACTCTCATTTTCGAAGAAAACTAAGAAAAGACTTAGCACATGTGCTGTGATATGTTGTTGTGCCACGTGAATTGTCGTATGCTTAATAAATAATTAAGCAATAGTTAACTTGATAACAGGAGGACAACTAAAGTTACATGCCTCCCTGGCTCCCTGCAGTTACAACAAAAAAATCACTGTTATCTTTGCAAGTCATTTTCAATTTCAATTTGTATGACTCGTTTTGTATTTTTAAGAAACGGTAGTTTTACATATTTGTAGTGCGTCTTACAAACTAACTGTATTTTGATGTATTGTCTAAAAAAAATTTGCTAAATAGATAAGCTCGTTAAAAAAGCAACTAGTTTGTAATCCTATAATAGATATTACATTAACATGCACTTTTTCAAATTGATTCCGATTGGAACAAGTATGTTTTCATAAGATAGACTAGCAACAGGAGCGTCCATTAATTTGATTAGATAGAACTTGGGGTTATTAAAAATTATGTAAATAATTAACTGTAAATTTACTGTATCCGAATCTGAAAATATGAGACCTTAGTACCTTACCCAATCCAGTTGTGGCATGAGTCTACCAGACTCAACCTAGCTTTGACTGGCATTTAAAATAACTCATCCAGGTCTGATAATATCAACGAGAGATTAATAACATCCTAAAATTTAAAAACAAACTTTTCGAATTAATTAAATTAAATTAAATCCAGAAAATTATATTTCATTTTGACACAGCCCAATCTACTTGAGAATTGTTCTCTAGTTAGAGAACCTAGGAAAAGTGGAAATGTGAACACAAGATACTGAAAAGAGAAAAAATGATGGGCATTACTTTTCGCTGTAGTAGACAAAGAGAGGTGGTTAGAACCGCTGAGCTTGACCATAAGCACACGTTTAGCCATTTCTGGCAGCAAGAGAACATGCTTTGTTCACCAATTATTATTAGTCCATCATAAGACCCACACTCTCACTTGTTATTTGTTAATAGTTACCTCATCATCATGCTTATCTATCCACTAGTACGGAACTCAATCTCGTGCAAAAACTGAGACCATACATTTCAAATCGGACAAAACAACCTGCTTCCTTCCAAATTACTGTTCCAGCAGGACCTGTTCAAATTTAAAAATTTGATGAATGAGACTTATAAGCTTGACCTCATATGCCAACGTCAACATGGACCCTTACATTATGCAAAAAAAAAAAGAAGAAAAAACAAAAGAATGAGGTGAGGTAACCTGGTGGCCTTTTGTTTTCCCTTTTAATTGTTGTTTTCTGATATAATTATCTGGGAGCACGTTGGTAAATAGTTGAGGAACAGACTGGTCCCTTGTTAGCTTGTTTTATTATCTGAGTCGAATATATGTCACTTGCTCTTCGCTGGGGTAACCCAAACTGTAGAACCCGGCCTTACGTGAGTTATTTTCGCTGATCAAGTGGCACTGCCACCCTTCATTTCAAATCAAATCATTAACAAGTTATGGGGCCATGCTTTTTTGTTCATGCTAGAATTATGAATCCTCATCCGCTCCCGCGCGGGACCGTCCAGCGCAGTCTACGAACCGTCCAGATCTGGACGGTTCGGGCCTATCAATCTAGTTACATGCGTGGGGCTCTCTTTGCCATTGAGATTAAATCAGACGGCTGTGATTCTTGCGCTGCACGGTCCCGCGCGGGACTGGATTTCATTTCTAGAATTATCTGGCAGCATATATATATATAGAGAGTTTAGCTACGGTGAGTCGCGACTCACGGACCCTCCGGTGAGTCGCGACCAAAACTCCTAGATCTAGATTAAAATGACCGATCCAAACCGTCCAATATGATCTCCCTATTGAAATCTCCGTGCAAAACAAATTTTTTATTTTTTCGAAATTTTTAAGTATTTTTTTCGGATTTTTAAAAACTGATGTTTTTGAATGGTTCAGAACCAATTAGATTAACGATTTTCTAAAATTTCAAAAAAATACTTAAAAATTTCGAAAAAATGAAAAATTCGGTCTACATGGAGATTTCAATAGGGAGATCATATTGGACGGTTTGGATCGGTCATTTTGATCTAGATCTAGAAGTTTTGATAGCGACTCACCGGAGGGTCCGTGAGTCGCGACTCACCGTAGCTAAACTCTATATATATATACCAAACAGTGTTATTTCCATCCAACGGTGTAGATTGAAATAACCTCAACCGTTCGATCTTAATGAGTTTTGAATGTAGACATTGGGAAAAGGTAGGGAAACGGAACAGAAACGCTGAAACGGACGTACACTTAGCCTCGCTGTATTACATGTGATTCCAAGTTATGAGACGAGAGAGAGAGAGAGAGAGAGAGAGAGAGAGAGAGGTTGGTTCTCTCTCTTTGGTCACAGTACCAACAAAGAGGCAAATGCCCAACTGGCAGTCTTAATGTAGCCTGCGCCCGAGGAAAGTAAAGGCAAGTGCTGGCCACCTTAACTCCTCTCATTTCAACCTGGTCTTCCATTTACTTCTCGGACTAACCCCTTTTTGACCAATTATTAAAAAAATTACTAATTTCATCAAAATAATTTTATCACCTTAATGAGAACAACATCAAATTATTTCAGGATTTTGTCATAGATACGGACATTATGAAAATTGTATAAATGATTGAGTTGTTTGAAATGAGACAAACAAATTGAGAATAATCAATAGGCACCACCACTTGAGCACTGATTGCTATACCGGGTTCACAAAAGGAGCACCTTTAGCATGGGTTACTAAACGACAAGACCCGACTCTGGGATTTGGCTCCGATTCTCTCCGTTTTTTTTCCACTCTCCCTCTCAACACTTCTTCATTCAAGAGACGCACGAACGACACACCTCAACACACACACACTCTCTCCTCATCTATTCTTCCCTTTCAAATAACGCACACATACACAACATACTTGCACCTGAAATTAAGAGAAACCAATAGAGTTTGCTAGAATGATGCTAGGAATGGAGGATGTGAGTTCAGAATGCAGCAGTGGTTGCCAATCTGGCTGGACCATGTACTTAGACCACTCTTCCTATTCAGGCCAGAATCATGGTATGGAGATGGAAGCAGAGGAGGAAGAGGAAGACCTCTCCATGTTGTCTGATGCTTCGTCGGGTCCGTCGCCGCTTTTTCACGGGGAGGTCGACTTGCATGAAACTCCTGCTCTGTTTTACACGCGAGATTGCTCGAACAAAGGCAGGGTTCAAAAAGAAAAGCAGAGGAATTTGGCTCCAAATTCTTATCTCGATGACACCGCAAGCTCCCCTTTCTATGATCATAAATTTAACAATGGAACTATGAATGCCATGGTCGATTTCTCTTCTTCTTTCTCTACAACCCAATTCAAGGTAATTTCTTTACTCAAAATAAGAACTCTGTTTGTTAGCTTATATTCAAACATGGATTTTAGTTTAACATTGGTTTCTTTTCTTTATTTATGTTCAGGAGAAATCTGTATACAACAGCCGCTTATGCTATTTCCAATCATCTCCAGTTGTTAAGCCAATCCCACAAAGACCAGTAAGTTTTTATATCAGGAAATGCTAGTTTTATAAACTTTTGAAGACTGTTTTCTAATATTTTTGAGCTCGTTTTCTGAAACAGGTGTGCAAGGAAAGTGGCAAAAAGAAGATGCGCTGATGCTGCTCTTGGACTGTCCTGTTTCATGAAGAAGAGAGAGAGAGAAGAAAAGAGATCTCTCGAGAGATACTTTTCAATTTTTTAAATTACCCTTTTTCTCTTTTCTTGTATGAAATAACCCATTTTCTCTTTTCAGTTTGGGCTTGTTTAGCGTACGGCCCTCTTTTGTTCTCTATTTCTCTTCCTTCTTCTTTTTTTAATGCAGTAGTATGGTAATAGTTTTTTTTCCCCACTTTCTATGTTATTTTATTTCATGAGTACTTGCCAACGGATGGCGTTGTGGGGAACAACCTGAGCGAAGAAGCAAATTATAACGTGGCCTCTGGATTCTGATTTCTTTGTTTATAATTTACTGCTGTCTTTATTTTTCTTTGCCTTGTCATGTGTTTGACATTTAATTTATCCCGGTTATAATAAAAGGGATGAAAAATGAGACGGTTTGTAATGATCTATGTTCAGTGATGGCAGTCGGGCAACATTGAATTTTCTTCGGACAATATTAGTTGACAAAATTGCTCCTCTAACTAAGTAAATGCATTCCAATACTATTTTTTATATTCTTTAATTAATATAAAATCAATTAAAATAATATAAACTAAGAGTTTGAGAAAAATAAGTTTAGTCTAATAAAAATATATAATAAATTATTTATCTAAAATTACTAGCGAAATTAATGAAAAAATATTTTATTTTAGTGCTATCAAATTTGTCAAATATATTTTCTAGCAACATGTCTAATGTTTATATAAGGCCGATATTTTAATACAAATAATATGAATTTAATAAAGCCGATATTTTAATTGTAGATTTAAATATGATTTTGTAGTGCATTTTATTAGTAAGAGGGACAATCTTGTCCATTAATATTGTACGGAGTGAATTAGATGTTGCCCGAAGCAGCGCCCTTCAGTGATGAGTCACCGCATCAAGTAATGGCCTTAATAATTATTGCCTACATGGCCATGTTGCCTGCTCTACTTTCCTTGTACATTTCTTTTGCTTTCTTTTTAGAATAGAACAAAACGCTACCTAACCACGATAAAACAAAATCCCTACCTGATAATTAAAAAATAAAATGCCATAAGTCAAATGACTAATAACACAATGTGTTATAATAATGATCATATTATTATCCTTTAATGATAAAAAAAAAGCCTATTCCAAAACGAATTTAAAAATTGGCACCTGGTTATTCTCCCGAATATTTAAAAATTGGTATATTAGGCACTTTTAAGAAGTAAAAGGGTACCAAGTTGATATATCATGTTGCATTAGTTGTCAACTTGTCATCACTCACGAGTCAATGTAAGTAGGAGACTTGATTGGTGGCACCCTTTTGAAAAGATCAACTCACCATTGCCTTGCCTTGCCTTTCTAGTTTCTACTATTGGGATGCCAACTGTAGGAGCTGAGAAGGGCCCAACGGGTGTATCTATATATATGGCAACTTCCCTGATCATGGATATAATGCAACAGCTAGGGGCAGAGATGACTGATGAGAGATGCATCATGCAATCATGGCCTTGCTGTCCCTGTAGGCTGTAGTACAAGTAGGCCTGCCGACGGTATACCGTCCTACTCGTTCCGTGCACGTTCCGTCCAAACGGAACGAGTGGCGGAACAGATTTTGGTATTCGTTTTTTAAACGGAACGGTAAACGGAACGGATTTCGGCATACGTTGGTATGAAATACAGTGTAAATTGAGTCGTTCCGCTACGTTCCGTCCATTCCGTTGCAAACGGAACGAATAACGAATCGTTTCAGTGCATACCGTTTCTGGAACGGAACGGCAAACGGAATGGCCCATTCCGTTGCCGTTTCGAACGTTAACCAGGTCTAAGTACAAGTTCCTTAAAAACACTTAGCAGGGAAATGTACCCGGGCATTAAAAGTAACAGACTCGAGTTTCATCCAAACTTAAATGTTTTATTTATCTATTTTATTTTAGGGTCGGTGGCAAAGTATCACTTCCGCAAATTTTATTAAATAAAAATATTTACAAAAGAAGAAACAAAAAAAAAAGAAAAGGAAAACTAAAGCCTATACAGGTAGTACTAAAAATATCTAACTAAAAAATATTATAATAATAATAATTATTATTTAATTCAATTTCTCGTGATCTTTGCTAAACTTATAGTGCCCTGGTCATAAAAATTAATAAATTTGCTTTTGATTTGACTCAATGTACCATTATTATGCCATTGCTTTATTGAAGTGATAAATGTATCATTATTCCACCTACATAACCATTTAGGAAACCAACCTTAACATTTTTTTTCCAACTTTTTTACTATTTTATCGGTTGAAAAAAAAATGACGATATTTAGTGATCATTGATCTCACCATTATTCTTTCATCCAATAAAATAGTAAAATATTTTAAAATTTTAAATTTTGATTAATTTTTTATATGTAGATTAAATTTGATTAGTGTGGATTGATTATTTGGACAATTTATTTTAAGTTTTTAACACATTGCATATGAGGGTTTACACAACGTGTTGCACCTTAATTGGCTAAACTCTAAATAAAGGACCAACATATTTAAAGTCCGATACTTTTGAGATCGTGATGAAATTTAAAATACAAATAAAATGAATAAAATAAAATACGAAGTACCGCACGGGGCTTATCCAAAAATTTCTCTCTTGTGATAGTTCTCTTTCTTCTCTAATCTCTATCTACATTCCACAGACCACAGTTTTCATGTAACGAGTTAAATTCAATCTACCAACTGACTACACAAAAGAGCCACGCTAATTTGACGAGTATTTTTCCTTTCTCTTAAATTGGATATCTAAATTTTAATAATTATAAATTGCCGGAAGCAATGGCATGCCTTTCTTCTGTGTTGGGTAGTTAACTTGCAATTTTTCATGATGTCCTATTCTTTCTTTTTTTTTTTTGCAATCCCTTTTTCTGTAATAACAGTGGAGAGCCTTCCTAGAAGATTCTCACTTTTAATATAATAGGCTGTAGGTTAGATAAATTAAAAGATTTCATGCATCTAATAAATATCTTTTAATTATACATATCCCTGTACAGAGATTTGTACCATGCAGCTAGAGACCTAGAGTTGGCGTCTCTCCACTTGAGACAAAAGTTCTGCGCTTAATTAAAACTCTAAGGCTAGCTTTAGTCGTACACACGCATCTTATTCTTGATTAATTTAATTTGCTTTTAATAGTGTTTTTGTGCTTATCCGGAGACCTGTCTCCCGGGAAAGCATCCATGGTTCATGTGACCATACAAAACATGTAATAAACAAATGGTTAAGAGTCAACCTCTTGTCTCGTCCTACCCATGGCACAAAGAAATGGATATAATTGAATTGAACATGGAGGCATTTAGGTGGATTTTCGAATGTTCACCCATCACTGGAAATTGTTTCTCTCTCTTTTTCTTATCCCTCTATTGAATCTTCCATTTATCAGAATCAGATGCGCTATCTTACCAGCACACATGCGCAGCTGGCATGGGAGATTGGATAATGAATGATACACATTTATAATGGAAGTCTCCAAAAATTCTGAATTTAATTGATTTTTTTTTTGACAAGCAATTTAATTGATTTTTTATGTTATGTCTATGCATCTAATTGAAGTCTCAAGAAAATTTTCCTATGCTTTTGTGATTATGCATCATATGCCTACATGTTTTCTTTTTATGTACAGCAATGTCATAAATCATAGCAAACCAACTTTAAGTTACGTTGGTAATTGAAAATTGTTACGTAAATTCTTTTTGACTATTTTTCTGAATACCTAATAAAAGTATTGCAGTTGATAGGTTATGAAATTTAATTTTTAAAGATTTACAATTTTTGTACAATTATAATTTGTCTTTTGAGAGAGCAGGGAGCACAAATTGCTGAGTCTTGGTTAGAAACTCTCTTTTTAGCATTGTTAGATATATTTTGTATTGTTTTTTTTTTCTTGTTCTATAGATCTAAATATATTTTTCCTTGTTCTATAGATGGTTTTAGTGGGAATGTCAAACTTGAGGAGGATAAAATTTCTTTCTTTTCTGTTTTTTATAGTCTCGGATTTATTTATTTATTTATTTATTTTACTGGGTGTAGGGTAGACAAAAAAAAATTTCATAAATCTTTGTTTAATTAGATATATATTTAATCGGAGGTTTGGGTTAACCAGGTTATAACCTCGATAATTTTCTAAATATAAAATCCGATTCGAAATTTTTTTGAAACATTTTTCATTGAGTTATTTTTATATATTAAACGAAAAAAGGATAAAGAACATATAGATCGTATTAGATCAAGCGGCAGCATTTTTGTTCAAGTACTCATACACAAGTTATCCATGTTTCGTATCTATTTCCACTTAAAGAAACTGGGATAAAGTATGGCTTTAAAATTATAAAATTTATCTTCATATATGTATTGTCGAGCAAAATTGTCTAGATAGAGAAAAGAAAAGTTATAGATATGTGGGATATGACAATTTTAATATAATTTAAATTTGTTTAACATGAAGCTGCTAAAATTAAACTAAATTATGGGGCCGTTTGGATCGCTTAGGAATTTGAAAAATTTTCTATTCTTAGGCATAAATTTACTAGGAAGTGTGTAACTTTGTGAAGAGTTTAGGGGCCGTTTGGATCGCTTAGGAATTTGGAAAATTTGGAGAATTTCATATTCCTAGACATAAATTTATTGAGAAGTGTGTAACTTTGTAAAGAGTTTGAATTGTTTATAATATATTTATGCTTGGAATTTGAAATTCTCCAAATTCCAAATGTCATCCAAACCGATCCTTAAATTGTTTATAAAAAATTTATGTCTAGGAATTGGAAAATCTCCAAATTCCCAACTCATCCAAACGGTATCTATACGATGGAAAACTAAATAATTCGCAACTTAATACACATTTAAATACTTGTCTTTTTCTAATCAATGGTGTGTAGATCCACAATAGCACGGCAGACGATATTGCCAAAAATAATAAATGTACGATTAAAAAAATAGATGTACGGTACAACTATTCTGTTAGACACTGTTTTTTTATTTTACAAACTCTCTTGTTCGGGAAAAAAAAAAAGATTATTTGTTCTCTCTGAACAGTTGTTTAGATTGTCTTGTATTATTTAATGCCTTGCACATGTCATCTCTAGTGCGGTGGCATGCATGCATTGACATGTTCAGAAATTAAATGTTCTACTTCTTTTGAAATAAGAAAAAAGATAGGAAAAAAATAGCTAATATCAGAGTAGGTTCAGAAATTAAATCGGCCCATATAGAGAAATTAATTGTACATAATCGACTAACGATATTGGTCAGATTAAGGCTTTAGATCATCCGGTCCCCAATGGATATTTCTTTATCAGGGACATTAATTCGTGATGCATACCCAACAGTTAATCTTCTTATCAATTTTGGTAAACCACTTATAAATTTAAGAAAGTCAAATACAATCATCTCGTAGTTTTGTAATCATTTAACCGTCAAGAAGCATATAATGGAGTACGGGCCTCTTTAATTTCCTTCACGGCGCGATAAAGATTAAGCTTTAAACTTTGAAAAAAAAAAAAAAACTTAACCGGGTTTCAAATAGTTACCTCTACTTAAACGTTGCTCTTAACTGCTTGGTCCTCTTTCAATCTTACATTTTTTTTTTTTTAGAAATACTAGATAGCAGCTGAATCTTACATTTTTTATTTTTTTTTAGAAATACTAGATAGCAGCTGATCTTACAATTTGTTTGAAGTGGATAAGCTCATATAAATTTTTATCGTTGGTTTTATCCACAAAGAGAGAAGTAGTTCAAGATTTTGTTCCTTTTTTTTATTTTCATGGGAACAGGATTCAATTTTACGAGGAGTTGGGAGTTTTGAAAATTTTTTATTAGATTGTTTTCAGTTATTAATGAATTGCGATTTTAAAGAAAAGGAAGCCACCAATGAATTGCGCACAATTGAACACTTTGCATGCCCTACTTTTCTCTCTCCATGAAATATTTGTTACCCTGTACACAGTGGCGAAGACAGAGGGGGACTGGCAAGGGCTTGCCACCCCCCCCCCCCTAATAATTAGAATTTTTTTCATCGTATGTTAATTTATTAAGATAAATTTATATAGTTAAGTTCATGGATCTCCTCTAAGTTCAAAATATTATGCTCAATGATGCTTCGGTTAAAGAAAGATCAATGAATGTTGATATTGTTTCAAGTAATTTGTACTTAAACTTGTTATTTTCTTCATTTTCAATTTCATTTAGCCAGATTTTGGCCTCCATCATTCCTCAATCCTGATTTCGCCAGTGCCTGTTACAGATCACTCAATAGTCAATATAAAAGATTTTCTACGGACTACGGTACTAAGATGCTAAAGAGCAATAAAGTCGATAACGCGAATTATCTTATCATGAGACAAACCCGGGTATAAAAATATAGAATCCTCATATATAGTTCTCTAATTTATCGTCAAAAACTTGAGAAGTGTAATACATCGAACGGTTGTTGTCGCTTCAGAATACATACAATTTTGTTGAAGTTACCACAATTTGCTTAAAAATGCGTTGCCGTTCGTATCCGGCGGGCATGTTACGCGGTCAAGGATGAGAGAATTCGTAAATCATCTTACACAATAGCTTGTACTGGAATGGAATTAACTTTCTTTCGGGCCGTTTGGATTGAAATAAAAATTTGAAAAATTTAGAGAATTTTTTATTCTTAAGCATAAATTTATTATAAACAATCTAAACTCTTCACAAAGTTACACCCTTCCCAATAAATTTATGTCTAGGAATAAAATTTTTTCCAAATTCCTCAAATTTCTAAGCGATCCAAACAGCCCCTTTTGACTCTTTCTTGGTGGGAAAAAATATATCAGCCTATTTAGAATTTCTTAGCTTCATAAATCATAAATATCTAAATATCGGGAATGATTGTATTATAGACTAACGTTATAAATTGTAAAATTAACACTGGAATCGAAACATACTGAAATCGAATTGATAACTTCAGATCATTTATCGACTTAATGTTAAAAATAATAAATAATTAATTATGGATAATTGGTTTCAGCATTACACAAAGTCTTAATTACGGTTGTTAACTTGTTAAATTGCGTATTTGAATAAAAAATATCTTATTTGAACACATTTTTATTCGTCTTCTTATTTAAAAAAATGGTGAATAAAAAATAAGAAATCGAATAAGTTCTTATTCAGAACAAACGCTCATTCGTTTGTCGTTTGATTCGCATGATTCGCACCAATAAGCACTTATTCAAATAACCTCTTTTTGGAGCCAAACCAAACAGACCCGATCTCATCAACTTTTACTGTAGTGTGAATGCGAGAGGCTTTGTTTGTGCATATTGCAGTGTTGCAGTTGCAGAGTGTCAAGTGCGGTGACCAGCACTTAAGCACCACATGCGCGCACGTGCATGGCCACGCGATTGCTAAGAAGGCATGCATGCGCATGGTCAGGTTGCACTTCATGTGACACGTGTGTGAGTCAGCAGGCCACTTCTCCTCCACCTGTGCAGTTCAGATAAAATTCAGAATTGCAATAAAACAACTGTGCTCAGTAAAATTACATTATTCATTAAGGATTTGTTTGGATGAGCATGAAATAAAGAATAAGAATAAGGAATTTCAGTATGCGTGCTTATTCTTATTCTTGTGCAACCCAAACAACACAAGAATAAGGAATTTGGGCCCTTATTCCTATACTAACAAAACCATGGTATAAAAATAAGAAATTTGGATAAGCACGCATACCGAAATTTCTTATTCTTATTCCTTATTTCATGCTCATCCAAACACATCCTAATTGTTCTTGTATCGTGGATAATTTTATCGCAACTTATGCTTCGTTTGTACATATCTTATATTCAGATATTTATTATGTTTCTTATACCATATAATACTAGTATTTAATTTTGTATTAATGAATCGGAATGGCTTAAAATTATTCCTAAAATTTTATCATCCCAACATTCTAGTCTTATCCAGCGTTGTTTCCGTTTCTAGCGACGTATTTTTCTATTTTTGGAAAAAATAAATCTAGCGTTGTTTCCGTTTTTATCTTCGATCCCCATCCCCTATAATTCCTTACCAATCTAATGTGTACGCTGTCCCCTCTCCCACACACTGCAACTAACTCATTACCGTACGTTGTCCCCCCCCCCCCCCCGCACACTCCCATCTCCATCACCTTCCTTCCTCTATGTAACTATTGTAGTTAATATATGTAATTGCTGTAGGTGGACTACTAATTGTTGAAGGTAATATCGTAACTGTTGAAGTTAATATATATAATTGTTGAAGGTAATATCATAACTGTTGAAGATAATATCGTAACTGTTGAAGTTAATATATATAATTGTTGAAGGTAATATCGTAACTGTTGAAGTTAATATATATATAACTGTTGAAGATAATATTGTAATTGTTGAAGTTAATATATATAATTGTTGAAGGTAATATCGTAACTGTTGAAGTTATATATATAAATGTCGTATTCGAGGGAATACGAAGGGCGGGGAAGGGGAGCGAAAAAAATCTTACGGAAGGGGAGTGAAGCAAAAATGAGTTTTAGATTTCCAAAAACGAAAAACGCGTGCAGGGGATGGTATAGCCAAAAATAGAAAACACATTAGTAACTGTTGGAGATGATGGAGATGGTGAATATTGGAGATTATCCTTATCAACCCCGTTAATGAATGTTAAATTAAGATTGAGTTGGGTAATGTTTAGGGGTGAAAACGGTCACCGTTTCGACCGTCCTTTCGTTTCGTTTCGTCCAAAACGAAACGAAACGGTTAAGATTTTTTGTTGCGTTTTATAAACGAAACGGTTAATGATCGGGTGTAGAACCAAGTCTCAAAATAAATAAACCTCGTTTACCGATCTAATCGTTTGCAGAACAGCTCGAGGGTCGAATCCACAGGGACGGTGTTGGAATATCGGTCTTTTACTTTACTAAACTAGCTAGACGAGTTCAACTTTCTTTTGTGGATTAAAGGTTGAAGGTGAATACAAATCCTAGATCTAATATTAAGACTAAAGCAAGAACTAAACAAGAGAAAATCAGCAGGTCAAATAATTCTAGGATTTCTGGTTCCAAACGATTCTACCTCTGTCAAAGTTGGAACGGTCCGTTCTAATGGTTGGAACGGTCCGTTTCAGCCTCTGTCAACGATTGGAACTGGCCGTTCTAGGTCAGACGCCCCCTCTCGGGCGGTCCGTCCTGACCTTGGAACGGTCCGTTCCAATGGTTGATACTTGTTTTGTCATCATACTTAGTTATTTGCTGAGTGTTTTTACGTGAATTGGACCAAACCTAACCTACAGACTTGCGCTCTAACTCTCGTTCAGGTCAAGTTGTGGGGTTCTGTTTGATAAATCCTAAAAACTCCTAAATTTCAACTCTCGTTTCTTGGTTTAGGTGTTTCTAATTGATTTCTGGGTCTTGGTAAACTCTCAACCTCTCGGTTTGTTGAGTAAAACTTCTAATTACTTGAAGTTTGGTTAAATCCTTTCGGATATCGCCTACCTAATTGATCTAAGTGTTTGCTTGTTATTGCAGATTGACTTTACTTTGACAATTAAACTAGGCCTTTGTTTAACGCAATAATCAGATTCAAACAGTAACAAATTGCAACAAAAAAGATAGAATAAAATTGCAGAAATCATAAACGCAACTTAACTTAGCAAATAAACAAGTATTCAAACAAAACAAGCAACTAAGTAGAAAGGTTTACAACCATAGCCCTAGAACAATCAACTCAACAACTAAAAGACATCATGCAAAACAAAGAGAAATAGGAAATAAAGGAAGAATAAAACCCAATATGTCCTTGCTTTCTCTTGTAGGTCGAAGCCTTCTATCGAAACGTCTTGTTTCTGCCACAAACCAGTCGATTCGGCGCTGCCACGATCTTGACCTGAGACTTTTCTCTCAAATAGAACTATATCTAACCTTAACTTGGATCTGGAATTGAACTTCTCTCTTGTATCTCTCAAAAATCTCCTCAAACTATGCTTAAATAGGCATTAGATATGTGTAGAGATGATGGAAATAGCAGAAGGCACGTTCTAGAAGTGCCAGAGATAGATTAGAACCGCCATGACATAATAGAACTCTAAATTTGGCAACTCTGGACTATTTCTGGAAACTCTGGCGGTTTCTGTTGGGGCGGACCGTTCTAATCTGGGACGGGTCGTCCCAATCATCTAGAACGGGCAATCCTGCTGTTTCTGGCAGTTTTGGCTGGGGCGGACCGTTCTGGTTTGGAACGGTCCGTTCCAGAAATTTCAGCACTGCGTCCTGTCAGTATTTTGCCCATATCTCCTTCATCCGGACTCCGATTGAGGTGATTCAAGAACCGTTGGAAAGCTTACAACAAGCTCTACATTATTATTGATTCATCCAAGTCATGTTTTTGTCCAAAATCTGCATTAAAGTAGGAATTATGGTAGTAACTCATTCTTGACACAAATCCTAATTAAAATAACCCTAATTAACCTAACTCAAGTCAAATTGGTTTAGTTTGGAGACAAAATTCTACCAAAATATAAGTATAAAATCCTCTCATCAGTTAACGAAAGCTTAGAACAGTTTCGTCCATGTGTATTTTCGTGATTTCGACCGTTTCGTCAAAACGAAACAGTTAACGTAAATGGATGATCAATTTCGTTTTAAAACGAAACGGTTAACGAAATCGACCGTTTTCGTGGTTGTTTTAGACGTTATGCAGCCATAGTAATGTTGTATAGGAGCCAGATGTACGTCTTGTAATGAAGGCTTGACATTGGGCCGAAGAGTTGTTGTGATCCAATAACAAAATCATCTGGGCTCTTAAATTAGCCCAATTTTTTGTGGGATTGAACCAGAGCCCACTAATTTTAGGCCAGTCTCCTATTTTATCTTAGTTACGGGTAGGGCTGCAAAACGATCGAAACGGTGACGAAATTAGAGTGTTTCGTCAACCGTTTTATTTTTTTTGACGAAACAGTTTTTAATTTCGTCGATCGTTTCGTCCGGTCAAAATAGACGAAAGTTTCGTGATTTACTCATGGACGAAATTGTTTCATTGTTTCGTTAACCGTTTAGTCCAACAAAATGAAATCTTTTTGTTGTTTCCTTAACCATTTCGTCCAGACGAAACAAAATGGAAAACAATTAAAACGGCTTCCGTTTTCAGCCCTAGTTACGGGTGCAAATTGACACAACCTCCTTTTCAACCGTTGATCGAATGATCGTTTCGTTTCGCCATTTTGGAATGGTTAACGAAAATATTTTTTCTGTTTCATTTGTTGAATAAAACGATTAACGAAACTGACATCTTTCGTTTAGTTTATTTTTGTTTAACCATTTTATGTCATTTGCTATATATTTTTTATGTATATTTTTAAGTATTTCTTAATAAATTTTGATGAACTGGGAATATTACAGTATCAAACCGGTCAGTTATGCATGCGAAATAAAAAAAACATGCATAAAATTAATTGTCAAAATCGAGCACAGTTATACGTTTTGTTCATTTCGAAATAGAAAAACATGTATAAAACTAACTGTTAATAAATTAATCATTCGATCCTCTTTTGAAGAAACTGTTAACGCAAATTTAATTTTTTTTGTGCGATAAATAAAATGGTTAATGAAAATAAATTGTTTCGTGATCGTTTCGTTGCGTTTGCAGACTTAGTCTGAGTGTGCTTGTAAAATATTAAGGGACTTGGACATTGTCTTCATCCGAACAGGGAAATAAAAAAAAAGTAATATTATGAATACATGATTATTCTAAATATTCACAGTTTAGTAAAGCTTTAGAAAAGCTGGAGTATATATTAGTCTATTTATGGAAAAAGAGAGGAGGTGACTTTTGTCTTTTGTGAAAAGGATGGCCGATCATTTGGATTTGGTAGATGATTTCCTCTCTATTATGTGGTTCCGCGTTTTCCCTTGTAGACGTACCTTATTTTGACAATTCTGGCTAGGGCTGTTCACGAACCGAGTCACGAGCGAGTTAATCTCATCTCGAGCTTGTCTCGGCAAGATAGCGAGCGAGCTGGCTCGTCTCGTGATAGGGTCACGAGCTCATGTGCCTATCTCGATCTTGTCTCGTTAAGAAACGAGCTAGTTCAGGCGAGCTCAAGCTAGCTCGTGCAGACCAATCTCAGATTGTGAGAGTAGTAGAGAAAGAAGCGAAGGTTATCAAGAGAGAGAGGTCGACGGAGTTGAATTCTAGAGACTAGAAAGCTGTGGCAGAGATGGACGAGGAAGAGACAGGATTAGAGAGTGGGGGAGAGATTGGAGAGTGGGGATGAGAGATAAGAAGAGGCGGTGTGGCTGTCGGCTGTCGGCGGTCGGCTAGCCTGTGAGGTGTGAGTGTTGGAAACTTGGTGAGAAGGAGCGGGGTTCAGAAATTGGGGTGGGGTTTGGGACTTGGAGTTGGAAAAGGACGCTAAAAGAGAGAAACTGAAAGAGGAAGTAAGGGATGGCTGTGATTTTTGTGCTTTTAATCAACGGACCATATTAACTCGTTAACATTCCGAGTCAATAATGAACGAGCTAGGTATGGTTCGAACTCGTCAATTTTAACTCATGAGCTAACTAGCTCGTCTCGTTAACGGCTCGAGCTATTAACGAACGAGCTGTTAGCGAGATTTTTTCGAGTCGAACGCGAGCGAGCTACGAGCCACGGGCTTTTCTTGCACCTCTAATTCTGGCTACAAAAAAAAAAAAAACATAGACGAATCAAATTTAGAAAATGAAGATAAGACAGCAGAAATAAATTTACATATTTTTGTATGAAATGAATAACCTTATATATGTTTTATTTATCTAAGTAAAACATCAAATTTAGGATTTAAGAAAATAAAAAAAAAATAAATTTAAATCCTACAATTCGATGTTTGATTATTCAAGGACAGTAATCGTAAAGTCTAGTTCTAGAAAGACCGTAATTTGAGCGTTCAGTCGTTCCTTTTGTTTGAATTTAGAATTTTAGTCCTTTTCGTGGACTCGAATGTCAAATTCCAATCTCTATAAAATTAAACAATACCTGATTTAATTTTGCAAGCGGATTAAAATTTTTAATTTTTATTATTTTTAGTGATCTAACTTAGTGTTTGCGTCATTATTAAATTAAAAGAAAATTAGGCTGAAGCGAGTAACAAAACTTTTAACTTCATTTTTCCCCCTTTTTTTTAATCAGAAGAGTAACAATTTTAACTTTATGTATTTCCAAAAAAAAAAAAAAACTATTCTAACTTTATTAGTATCAGCCGTATACCTTATTGCGAGTAGGCCTGTCTAACGTGGACAAAAGCATGGAATAGTCTGTTCCGTCAAGATAAACGGTACCTTATTCCATTTCGCAAACCGTTTCATTTGGAAAACGAAACAGAATTCCTTACCGTTAATCGTGCCACTTCATATATCACACTGAATTTAGTTGAAAACAAGACGAAACGGTTTGAAACGGCACAATATGGTGTTTCGCTTGCCGTTTCGCTATTGAGCCCGGAACAGAAAAGGGTGCCGTTATTCGTTCCGGCATCACGTGATTATTTCTGCGAGTTAGTAGGTGCGCGTGGAAGATAAGAAGAAGCTTAATCCAATGAGCTAACTATACACGGTGCGTACGCGGTTCAACAATCCACCGACACGTAACGCCCAATGGCGCGTCCCCGCCCCTTTTTTTTCTCTCCCTAGTCCCTGCCTCTGTTGCACCGCCCCCATTCCTTTCTCCCTCTGTTGCACTTACCTTTTTATCTTCCCCAGATATTTATTCTCATCACCTTTCCCAACTCGATTAATTGATTGATCGTTGACCAAGGAAAATCAAGAGACAAACATGAGCTACTATAACCAGCCGCCTCCCGTTGGTGCTCCTCCTCAGCAAGGTACGCTTGATGTTATGCTTTATTGTTTCAAAATTCGTATGGAATTTGGTTTTATGTCTGCTATCAGCGCTTAATTGCGTGAATATGGTTCCTTTTTTAATCCTATTTGGCATCAATTGGCATCTTATATTGACCCTATTTAATCCTTAATTAGTCCCTGCCTACTTGGTTTGGCTTGATCAAAAGAAATGACTACTAAGATTAGTCTTTGGGTTACTGGGTCTAGGGTTAGGCTTCGCTCAGTGTTTTTATGATGATTAGTTTTAAGTTCTCTCAAGTCTCTCAATTTTCTTTAATATTTGAGTTGAGTATACAGGAAATTGATTGCGAGTTTCTTCAAACGTGAAAAGGATTATTGGATTGAATGATTTATCAGGAATGGAACAAAGGTGTGATGCGTGGGGCCAATGATTTTTCTCCTAGCAAGTTTAGAAACATTGCTAAAAAATATATTTTCTAAATCCAACACAATTCAAATTAGCGATTAGTTAGTTTATTATGCAGTATGCACCCTCAACATCCTTTGAAAATGGTGGAATTGAAATTTGATAAATTTGGGAATTGACTAACAGGATATGGGAAGGATGCATACCCGCCTCCAGGTTACCCGGCACAGGGATACGCACAGCCTTACCCACAACAGGCTTATCCTGCTCAGGGATACCCTCCACCCTATGCACAGCCGCCGCCTCGCCAGCAAAGCAGTGGCCCTTCCTTCATGGAAGGATGGTATGTTCTAGTCCCTGTCACACTCACACACACACCCAACCCCGACACACCCCTTCGGGATTTTTGAGTGCACGATCATTCTATTAATGCATCTTGGAATCTTGGATTATGAACTTGCTATATGTTCCAGAGTATGAAATTAACCTGTTTTCATGTAAAACTTTTCAGCCTGGCTGCTCTTTGTTGTTGCTGCCTTCTAGATGCTTGCTTCTAGGATGATCGACTCCGATTTACTACTCTCACGCTTCGCTTTATGCTGAAAGCTCAGTACCGTGGGAAAAATAAAATCAACTCACATATATATTTTTAGGTTTCTCTGTTTATTATGTAATTTTTCTTCATTTGGATTGTTTTGTGAATTATATTGGAGCAACTTGATTTAGATAGTATTGTTCGAGTTGACAATTGGTTATGTATTTCATTATAAGTTTCTCAATATATAGAGTAATTTAGAGGGTTAAAATGCTATTTTATAAGAGCTTTCATGGTATTGCATACTCTTCTTTTATTTGGAATCTGGATTCTTTCAGTAGAAACCTGGATGGATTGTTTAGTGGGCGTTTTTTTTTTTTTTTTTTTGGGTTTTGTGCTGTGATCAGATGCATTACACACTCTGCAATGTTTCAACATTGGACTACTGTCAGCGTAAGCAAATGTGCAAGGATTGTGTTGGAACTTGAAACTTGCGTTCGCCAAAAGACGCTTTAATTTACTTATTTTAAAATTAGAGGAGGAATAAGACGAAAAATCATTGAGGGCCGTTTGGATTGGAGAAGGAATTTGGGGAATTTCATCTTACTACCATAAATTTATTATAAACAATCCAAATTCTTCACAAAGTTACACACTTCCCAATAAATTTATTCCTAGGAATTGCAACTTCCCCAAATTCTCCAAATTCCTAAGCGATCCAAACGGCCCCTGAACTCGGTATTTCCTGCAGAAAAACCTTACAAAAGTTCTCGTTCTTAATAATGCTAAGAATATCAAACATTTGGATCATAAACCAAGAATCCTGACCAATTTACGCCTTTATATCCTGCATCCTCCTAAACGTATTGTAGGGGTTGAGCATTTAAAATCAGTAGTTGCCAAGCAGGCTTCAAATAATGTACGTGAACAGATTTTCATTTGCTCGACAAAACCTTGAACTTGTCTATTAAATAGATTAAAAATCAAATAGTTCAAATTCATCATTTGAACCTAAATTAAAATTTTGAAAAATAAAACTCATAAATTTTAATATGAACTTCACATCTAAACTTTTTTGATGTTCAACTTACGCGCATAGATGAACTTGGAAGTCCACCAAAAGGGCACCAATACCGCTCAACTTACACGATAGGTTTTTGCTAAATTTTATATACACCAGAGACCAAATTGGGCAGAGAAAACGACCTACGAGTAGGCTGAAAACGGAAGTTGTTTTTCATTTCGTTTCGTCCGGACGAAACGGTTAACGAAACAACGAACGATTTCGTTTGGTTGGACGAAACGGTTAACGAAACAATAAAACAGTTTTGTCCATGTGTAAATTATGAAATTTTTGTCAATTTTGATCGTTTCGTCAGAACGAAACGATCAACGAAATAAAAAAAACTGTTTCGTCTCATAGTTAGAAACGATCAACGCAACAGCTCATTTGTGCCATCGTCTCGATCATTTTGCAGCCCTACCTACGAGGTTCGCCAACTCGCCGTCAAAGAATTCAAATAGAGGATCCAGTCATCCAGAGTTGAAACTTGAAAGTACAAAACGGACCCGAATCCGCTGTAGCGCAGGACACCGTGTAGCGCGCGTACGAGCCGTCTGATCTTGATCGGACAGTTCATTTTCTACGGGCCTATCAATCTAGGTTACATATACGGGGCTCCCTTGTCCATTGGATCTTGATCAGATGGCTAAAATACCGCGCTACACGGTGTGCCGCGCGGCACCAGATCTGAATTCGTACAAAACCTCTCCGGCTCTCCCTTTTACTGGGCTTTATGGGCCTACAGTGACGACTTATATTCAAAAAGGCCGTATAAAACCTGAATGCAATAAAACATTTAACATTGGGCTCAGTGGCGGTACTTCCTTCAATCCAACTTCTTCCCTCTTCTCTCAGACTCAGGCAAACTGATCGGCGCACGGCGGAGCACAGCATGAACCGCATGGCGGGAATAAGCACCAAGGTGTACCACGGCGACGTGTTCTTAGGGGAGGCGGAGATGTTCCTCCCCCCTTTTAAAGATCAAAATCAAAATCAAAACCAGACTCAGACTCAGAATTTTCCTCTGGGGAACAGTAGGGAGGTTCGGATCAGCCACCTGTCGCCGCAGAGCGAGAGGTGCCCCCCTCTCTCCATCCTTCAGACCATCTCCCCTTTTGCCGTGCGCTTCAAACTCCAGGCCAAATCTATCACTACACATCCACTTCTCCATCGCTTCTACCTCTCTTGCTTCCAAGAATACAAGGTCCCTCTTCTCTTTTCTCTTTCTGTCTTTTATTTAGTATTTAGTTTGTCGTTTATGAATTCAATTATGATACTGAAAATAGATTGAATTGTTAGAGTGCGGTGTTGGTCGGAGGAGAGGAGGAGCTGCATTTGGTGGCAATGCCTAGTAAAGTGGAGAAGGTGTCGTGCTTCTGGTGCTGCGCTGTGCAACAGCCGGGGCTTTATGGGTCGTGCCTGTATATGCTAAACACGAGATGCCTCTCCATTGTGTTCGACCTTGACGAGACCCTGATTGTTGCCAATACAATGAAGTCTTTTGAGGACAAGATAGACGCCCTTTCCCGCAAGATTGATGCTGAGGATGATCCTCTCAGGGTTTCTGGCATGTCTGCCGAGCTCAAGCGCTATATTGAGGATAGAGATCTTCTTAGGCAGTTTGTCGAGACTGACAGTGTTGCTCTTGATAGCACCAAGCTTCCTGTTCAACATGAAGAGGCCTTGTCTGCAGTTCAGGACCAGCAGCGCATTCTTCGTCCTGTAATTAGGCTTCCAGACAAGAATGTTGTTCTCACTCGCATCAATCCTGAGGTTTTCTTCCTTTCTTTGTTTTTTTTTTTTTTACTTCTTATTAATCCCTTTGAGCCCTTTTTTGTTGAAACATTATTGATCATTGTTGTTTTCAACATTGCTGGTTTTTTTGTAGATTCGTGATACGAGTGTGTTTGTAAGGCTTCGTCCTGCTTGGGAGGATTTGAGAAGCTACTTGACAGCGAAAGGACGTAAAAGGTTTGAGGTGTATGTATGTACAATGGCAGAAAGAGATTATGCTCTCGAGATGTGGAGGCTTCTTGATCCTGGGTCTCATCTCATCAACTCCAAGGAGCTCTTAGACCGTGTTGTCTGTGTAAAGCCAGGCAAGTAGTAGGATTAATTGCTTCTCTGTCACTGTTTTAAGTGCTAGAAATGAGTAGATCAAATGAATATTATGATTGCAGGGTTAAAAAAATCATTGCAAACTGTGTTTCGAGAGGGAGTTTGCCATCCAAAGATGGCGATGGTGATAGATGACCGCCTCCAGGTCTGGGATGAAAAGGACCAACCCCGTGTCCATGTTGTACCGGCGTTTACTCCTTATTATGCACCTCAAGCTGAGGTAGGTTTTTCTTTTTTCATATTGCTTTCTGTGTAATGCCATCTTTACTTACTGACATGTTATATGATCATCAATTGATGATTTGCTTGCATTGATCGTCGTTTCTACTCTGTCTTGTTGTTCCCATTTTTTTTTCAGACTGCCAATGCTGTTCCCGTACTCTGTGTTGCGAGAAATGTCGCATGCAATGTTAGAGGTGGCTTCTTTAGGTCAGCTAGTTAAACACCTCATCTATGTTAGCATAATTCAATTGTTCTGTTTTATTTTTAGTAATGGACATCATTAATTTATTCATATTATGGCAGAGAGTTTGATGAGACTATGCTGAGGAAGATATTTGAGGTTTGTTATGAGAGTGATGTTACGGATCTGCCATATTCCCCTGATGTCAGTGATTACTTGCTGTCAGAGGTGAATTTGTGTTTTTGTTCGCTTTCAGCATATCATTGAATTGAAATATTACATTTTTAGCAATGTTTACTTTGGGATATTTGTATTTGATTTTATAGGAGTATAATAGTAAAGATGCCCCTATACCAGAGGGCATAAATGGAGCTGAGGTGGACCGCAGAATTAATGGACTGGTCTGTTATTTTCTACCATTGTCCTTTCTCCTTGCGCCAATTTCATATATTATTATATTATTTTTTTTGTCACTATTTAGTTATATCAAGCTTTCTATAGATTGAATGACATCTCTTTTGGGGGTTGGGGGGAGGGGCTTCGAGTGAGATATTATAACACAGAAAAAATATATTATTTTTCTTGTCTCATAAGTTTATAATTATTCTTTTATTTTTACTATGGCTTTTCTTCTCAGTTTGAAGTTGTATATTATTTGACTAATTTACAAGACCCCGAGGGAATTTCTGGCTCCACTTCTCTACTGAGATTGCTAAGTTAAAAGAACTGCAGTTAATACTTTTTTTTTTGGGGCCAGGCAAATCATGGAGATGATCGCCAAATGCAACCAATTGCAGCAAGTCGTTACCCAGGTTTCTTATATCTCTGTTTGTTCATCCTCGATTTTAGATCTGCTCTTCTTTGAATCTGGTCTACTGTTATTCTGTCAGTTAAGGAAACCAATTTAGGTTTGCTCTGTGCCATTTACATCTTATTTCAATACGACAGCATCCTATTCATATGTGCTGTCATTTTCACATTGAACAAAGAATATGGGATTTTCCAATGATACTATTACCTTGGCTGTCGAGCTAACTAGCAAAAAACAATCCAGCTGATATAATTTCATGTGTCAGTTTATCTACCAGTATCGACTTCAAACTCCAAAAATTCCTTGAAATAAGTGAAATATTTGTTTCTTCTAGATGATGAAGCAGCAGCCACTCGGACATCAACTGGAAATAGGATTGCACAATCTGAGGGAGGATCACATGTAGGTGCAGTTCCTTCTTTATCAATCACTGTTCTACAAGAAATAGCACGCCGTTGTGACTCTAAGGTAAAAACAAGGAGTTATGTTCCTCTCACATATTTTTTCATCTTTTAATTTATCAGTGCAACCAAATGTAGTTTAGGTTTATGTTAATTGTCCCGGTTGTGCTTTTCATGTAGGTGGAGTTCAGGTCTACTGTTAAAAATTTGCAGTTCTCTGTTGAGGTTTGTTTTCTTATACCAATTTTTACATCCTCATGCATTTTTAATTAAGCAACATAAACAGAGAAGACATGTGTATTGAGATGCTGTTCTTCATACTTCTAGGTTTTATTCCGCAACGACAAAATTGGCATAGGGATGGGGAAAACAAGAGAAGAAGCTCAACTCCAAGCTGCTGAACATGCACTTCGTAATCTGGCCAGTAAGAAGTTGCTCTGACCAGAAAAAAATATATAAATAGTAAAAAATGGAACCAAAAAAAAAAAAAAAATTGAAAATACGTTCTTATCGACAACAAATGAATATGGAAAAAAGAATTCAATGTTTACTTTAATTGCATTGGGATGTGAATGTAGGCTATTACTTATCATATGTGGCACCGATTTCTGGCGGGCTGCGCAATGATCTCGATAAGTCTTCTAATGGTTTTCTGGAAGATGCTACCACTTCACATGATCATCTTTCCAAGTCATAGAGGTTTCTTCATTCAGAACGTTTTCCCAAACACCTAAAATCGAATCTGCAGAGAAGATGTATCAGCTATTTTCTCTCTACAACTTTAATTTCCTTTTTTTTTTTTTCCTTTACTTTCCTTGATACCTAATGTTTCAGAAACCTGATGGCCTTGCAGATACACTGGAAGCATTTGGTCATAATTGTGATTCTTCTTCGAAAAGAAGTAATGACGGGGAATGACTTACTCTTACTGACTGCTTTGACAGCCTCTGTCAATGTTCTTACTGACTTTGGTGCCTTCTTTGATTATCATGGCAAGCACAAACAGCTTACAGAATTGGGGTTCTTCATAAAAATTTAACACCCAGAGAATTGTTACCAATATGTAGAGTTCGAAGAGTTATACCAACTAATTTGGATGTCACCATAGTATCTTGTATACGTCTAACATTTGAGTAAATGCTAGTTTTCCTCTCCGAATAGATGTTATGATTACATAAACCTTGGATTTTATTTATTTATTTATTTATTATTATTATTATTATTATTATTATTATTATTATTATTATTATTATTATTATTATTATTATTATTATTATTATTATTTTTGTTAACTGGCGCGCTTGAAGTCGGGAATGATGAAATGCTGAATGAAAATGCTGGGGATGATGAAAAACACGAGAAAAGTGTGCATTATTTTGTAGCTAAATTTAAGATAGATCAGCATTGGTTTAATTCATCAACTTTCTGCAACGGTTGATCTCATTTTTTGTTCAAACAAAAAGAGCAATTATTGATTAGAAAAAAAAACTGTTCTGTTGCCAGCCCAAACTAATTGAACTAATAACTTGATAAGAATTACTTTTAATTTGACCTATTTCTCCCATCGGTCCCATAGGCACTAGCGCGCACGTTCTTAACCCATAGGCGGAACTAGAGCTAGCCTCATCGATAGTTGGTACAATCTCCTTTTTCTTCACATGATACAACAAGAAGAGATAAATCAAGCAATAGTGCAATACACATTGCCAATATTTTGTGCAGAACAGGCCGAATGCTAACTGAACAAAAGAGATCAGAATAGTTTTGTCCAATTTCTTTGTTTCGTACATAGTCTAATCTAGCCTGATTTCCAAAGGAACATTTATGTTTTGTCAAAATCAAACCCCAAACCAGAAATGAAATCATGCAATGCTTTCCGACCCCATTGCAAGTCATTTCCTAGGATGCTCACTGTTGTCGAATCCTCCAGTGCTCTCTGACCCCATTGCAAGTCATTTCTTAGAATGCCAGCCATTGTAGTTTCCAAATTCACTTCCTCCAAAGCGATGCTTAGCTCTTCTCTCCCATTGTTATCGCTCCGGTCTTCACAGTCATCAAGGATCATCTACTTATGAGATGATTAGAATAGAAACCAACAGAGAATACAAAATATCACACCAGAACCTTTAACAATTTAATATTAGTTGCTCACCATTTTTGGATTTAGAACGAACTGCCTTCCTTATTAAGGAATTACCTGCTTAAAAAAACTGCCTCTTGAGAAAGTGGAAAGATTTGTCAGACAAGTTTCAGCAGTCAAAGAAGTAAGGGAGTACCTCATTTGCTAGACTTTCATCTCCATCTGCAGTTTCCAGATGCTCAATCGAATCATTTTCTTGGGGAAAGGTTGCAAGATTCAAGCCTGGAACCAAAGATATTCCTTCCGAATGGCTTTCTCTGTCAGGCTCAGAAACCGAAGACATTCCTTCTGAATGGCTTTCTCTGTCAGGCTTGGAAACCGAAAACATTCCTTCCGAATGGCTTTCTCTGTCAGGCTCAGAAACCGAAGACATTCCTTCCGAATGGTTTTCTCTGTCAGGCTCGCTGCCCTCAAGCCCAGTGTTGGAAATAATTCCAGAATTAGCATCTCCTTGTGTTGACTCAGGATTCTCGCTGGTTTTGCTGGTTTGATCTGGACCAGAAACTTCAATTTCATCTTGCTTGACAGCAGCTTGTGCTGATACTGCTACATCATCCAATGATATTGTCTGGTTACCAGCTGAGTCCCAATCCTCGCACACTGTAATAGTGCTTGCCTTTGAACTTGTGTTTGTTATTACTTGGTCAAGTAACAAAATTCGGTTGGGTCCTGGCTGCCACTGTACTTCTCCTGAGAGACCTACCAGCACAAACTTGAATTCAACTTTCTTACCGATGGGCACATCCTGCTTACCACAAGATCATTCTTTTTTCAGAAAATCCAAATTACTTAATATTACAAAATGAGAAGAAGAACATTAAGGGGACATATTAAAAAAGGCACAGTAATATAGAGCTAAATTGAGTTGGGTCTTACCAGTTGAGCAGACCAGATATGATCATTGGACCAATCCAAGGGTATTCCATTGGAAGGGTCCCAAAGTCCGAGAAGGGGGTCATCGCCAACAAGATAAAATCTCTCCCCAAACATGCACTCCTTTTGCAACACAAATCTCACATGCACTAGCACTGGGTCTGATTCTGATAGAACTGAATTGCAAAATTAACAAATCCTTACACCAAACAATTTTAATTTTTCCATGCACGGTAAACGTTATTAGGATTTAATTTGTGCACTCGCCTGTAGAGGGGATGGCGGAATCGGATTGTCCCCCATCAACCTGCATTAATGAACAGAGCTCTAGACTGATACACAAAATACATCTACTTATGCAAGACTAAAAGATATAAAGGGTTATCAGAACAGAAAATAAATCAAATAAACCAAAACTAGAAACAAAGTAGACAAGATAAAAAAAAAAAAAAAACCTTGGGTGGCATGGAGAGGGAGCAAGAAGGAGGTGAGACCAACAACCGTGGGAGTGTGATCAGTTTCCTCTTCATCTCAAAGTTGCATGAAGAACTGAAGCAGGGAAGCTTTCTCCAAGCTGTAGACTGAGACTTCCAACATTGCATCTTGACCCTCCCTATCGTATCCATCTCTGTTTTTTCTGCCTCTTCTGTATGTGAGTTTATAACAGAGAGAAGCTAGTGTATTTCCTTCCTTGTTTCTTGGTTTTTTTCTCTGTTGCTTACTTGATTTTGCTCCTCGGCCACGGCCAGTCCCACTTCCCACAAACTTCCAGCACAATGCTCAGGAGGTGGACCTCTGTTGTCACGTGTCCCGAGCTCCAACTGTATGTGCCTGTGGGCTGCGGCGACACCGGGACACGCCAAACAGCGTGTTAGTTAACTGGAGAGATATCACGTGAATAAAGCCTGAATGCGGTCGAATTTTAAAAACTCTCTACAAGGTTGTTTGGTATATACAGGCAACAGAGGATCGTGATTAACCTGATGTGTTAAATGTTAAATTCGTGGCCTGCAAAAAAGGGGGAATAAATAAATAAATAAAGAATCGGAGCTGCGGACGGCTCTTCTGGTCCTGAAAGTTTATGCATTATTTATTTTACTAGGGGGGAACAATCGAGCTTCGCTCGATATTTAACTTACAAATAAATAACTTACTTTATGTAATTCAATTATATCTGGTCCTCAAATAAAAAAATTATGTCGATGTTATCTCAATAAAGGAATTTTTCAGTAGCTTTGCTATAATTCAATTATGCTTATTTGGCTCCGTTTGGATGCAAGAAGAAGAAGAGGAAGAAGGAAGAAGGGAAAAAAAATTATAAACAATCCAAACTCTTCACAAAGTTACACACTTTCCAATACTTCTTTTCACTTCTTCTCTTCTTCCCTTCTTCCCACACCTAGGGCTGTCAATTTCGCTCCGTTTCGAACGTTTACGTTCCGTTCCGTCCGAAACGGAACAGAAACGGAGGGAAATCATGTGACGTTTTACTCAGCGGAACAGAAACGGAAGCGAAACGAGTTACGTTGGTATGAACGGAACAGAAACGAAATAGGTCACTTCCGTTTCGTTTTTTAACGTAAATTTCGTTGGCCCTTTAAGAATGTTGCAGCCCAGCCCATATTGATGATTAAAGAGGCGTAAAATGGGAGCTGAGAGTCTCTCTCTCCAACCCAACAACCCTAGCGCCGATCTCATCTCTCTCTTACACCTCTTCGGAGTACTGCTACGGCGATCGTTCCCCTGCACCTCTTCGGAGTACCGCGACGCCTTACCTCTCGCCACACAGTACTGCCTCCGCTGTGTCATCGCTTCTAAGCACCGAAATCTAAGCCCCTTCTCTGAGCATCAGATCTGACCCATCTTGCCAGGCTGTCACCGCCACTGTCTCCCCGCCGCCTCTGCCTCCTCCTAGTCGTCGCCGAGCACCTAAGGTCTGCCCCGCTCCGCTCCGCCTGTTACCCACTAGATCCAGACTCACACATCAGCCACTTGCCGTCCAGACCGAATCAGTGCTTAGGTGTTGCTGTCGCCGCTGTCGGTCTCATCTCACCACCATCGGCGCCGTCTCCTGTCGCCTCCGATCAACAACAACCGAGCACATCTCCCTTCTCACTGCACATCTCATTGAATTTCCACATGAAATTAAGTATGTTTGTCCTATATATTTTTTTATTTTACCTTTAATTTCTACCTTCTGAATTTTTGCATTCAATTTCTTTTAGTTTTGATTTTTTACTTTCTTTTTTTCTGAAATTAAATTTTTTCTGTATTTTTTTGCGATTTTGATTTGTACCTGTGTTTCCTTAACTGGGCTTGAGTTCCTATTGAGGTTTGAAGAGGAATTTGATAGATTAGTGGAATAATGAAAAGGGATTGTTTTCTTGAGCTCAATAAAGGAGAAGGATGTTTTCAGCTGTTAAAAAAAAGAGTGCAAAAGAGTAATATATAGTTAACTTTGTCTGTAATAAATGATTGGGTTGTGAGCTATATGACCAGCAAAGAAAAATGTAGTTACCAATCTATTATGCTGGTATCGATTTTTCTCAGAGCAATCTTGCAGATCCAATCATTGTTTCTTCTGTTGTTAGATTTTTTTTGGTTTTTTGCTATGTTCTTATGTTTTTTTTTTGTTCCAGCTTTTACTGGTATGTGTTTTTTTTTTTCCTTTTGTTCCATACTTAACTTGTTTTTACATGTTTTTATCAGTTTTTTCTTTTGTTTCAGATTTAACATGTTTTTAGATATTTTTACCAATTTTTTCTTTTGTTTCAGATTTAACGTGTTTTACTGGTACGAGATGTTAAATGTATTTTGTTTAGTTCCAGATTTAACGTTTTTTACGTTTCTTCCGTTTAATTCTCACGGAACGAAAACGGGACTAATTTTTCTTACGTTTCTAATAACGGAACATTAACGTAAATTAATCCTGTTACGTGTTAATGAACGGAACGAAAACGTAACATGTCATTTCCGTGTACGTTGTCCACGTTTGACAGCCCTACCCACACCTATCCAAACGGAGCCAGATGTAGGAGGTTTTTTAAGTTATGTAAAATTTTTAAACATAGTTCATTTAAGATCAGATGTACCGCTTGGTATAACATAAGCTCCTTGGTAAAATAACAATAAAATTATTGTGCTTCCTATGTCCATCAGAAAGTTTTAATCTAATATTTTTATTAAGACAAAATAAACCTCTATTTACATTCAATGGGCTTTTAAATAATTAATTATTATTTGTGTGTTTACTCTTTTCTTTTGAGTTATGGAAATTATCTTTGTCATTGATGCGATTCATTTACCCCTTGATTCTCTCTCCAATTTTGACGCTTTCAATCTTCTATAAATACTCCAATTCTAGGGAGCTTTTCTACAGTAATATTGATGATGTCATCCTCATGTCTCCAACTACCATCATCTCCATTTTTTTTGAAATTGGAGCCTCCATTTCTAAAATTTCAGATCAAATATAGTTGTATTTTTAAATTGTTATGATCCCTTCAAAAAATCATTTGGTGATAAAAATTTATATGCAAGCTCACAAAAATATGTTGAATTTAATTATATAATTTTTTAACTATAGAATTAGAAAATATTTTAAAAAATTTTCTTAATCTCATAAAATTTCTTTCTATTATAGTTATGTTTTTTAATTGTTTCAAGGATTTGGAAAAATCATTAGGCTATGAAAATTTATGTGCTTACTCAAAGATATATGAAGAATTTAGTGACATGAAATTTTATAACTATAGACTTAAATATTTTAAATAATTTTTTCAATCTCATAAAATTGAATCCCCATAATTTCATAAATTTTAAATAGGTTTTAAATTATTTAAAGGAATTTATAACTTTATTTATGCATAAATTTTTATATAAATATTTTTAAAATTATGAAAAATTTATTTATGCCATACAGTTATTTTTAATATAACCATATAATTTTGTGCAATATAAAATATACGGTATGTTTAAATTTTATTGAGATTAATTATTACTTCAATTGGCTAAAAAAAAATTTATATCTTTCATCACAAAAATAAAAAATTTAATAATTATAGAGTTGTAAATATTTTTTAAAATTTTTAAATATGATTACTAAATTATATTATTTCATAAAATATAATTCTACTTTTAATTGTTTCCAAACATTTCCAAAATATGTTGATGTATAAAATTTCTATACATCATAAAAAAATTATACAAAAATCTAATGATATGAACTTTTTAGATTTTATACTTTCGCAATAATTTATATATTTTTCATTTCTGCAAATTTTCATAATAGTATTTAAAATGTTGGATTGATGACATATATTCCTAGGTTGATTTTTTTTATTAAATTTTACATGTATGCATACAAAATTATGATGATCCAATGATATTGAATTTTTCGATATTTTTAGTAATTTTCATCTTTTTAAAAATTTACAAATTCTATACAACTGCATAACTTTTAAAATATTTGGCGATTTTTTAAAATTAATTTTTTCATCAAATTTTATATGAATAGTAAATATGAGAAATCCATTGTTGCTAAGTAATTTAAATTATTTGTAAGATAGTATTTAATTTTATTGGTATTCAATTATTGATTATAGATAATAAAAAAATAAAAGTTGATCAAATTGGTAACAAATAAATGGCATCCTCCAGTAGACATGGAATCCCAAAGATGTTGATATAACTTTACAAATAAATGTGAAAAGTTGATGTGAATTTTGTACAAATAAATTACCCGCATGTCCTCATTGTCAGTATGTTCTGCCGAGATTTGAGATGGTGAAATGTCGAAAGCTGGAATCAACCCAGAACTTTAATATCGGAAATATATGCTATCGGTAGGGAAAAGGAAATATCAATGAAAAGTAAGATGATATAATTGAAAGAATGTATGTGGTTACAAACAAAGTATATGCAATACGCTCACCTTGTATACGGCAGGAGTAATTAGTACTGTTTAACCTTGAGCGGCAGGAGTATCATCATACGAAGCATCTGCGAAGAAGGGAAAAAATTATATAGAAAAAATACTGTAAAAAATAAGAAATATAGAAATTAGGGGTAAGTAAATTGCGGTCACCTAAGAGAGTAAATATCTCTTTGTATACAATGTTCTTTGTATGACCTCTGTACATATCGTCTTCATTTTCGATGAGAATTTTCAAGCCATCTGGTGAGGTTGTTCTAGAGAGAGCAACATAGAGTTGACCGTGGCTGAAGACAGGTTCAGGAAGATACAGACCAAGATGTATCACAAGGGAAGCATTTAAGATAGTTGGTTTTGTCCAAGATGAACACAGTTGGTTTTGTTCTCATAATTCTAACATTTTTTAACAAAAATATTTAATGATTACATGCCACCCTTCACTTTCTATATAGTAAAAATGATAGAGACAATTAAGGTCTCTTGAAATTAAAAATCTCCATTAACAATAGTTCCGATATAAATGATAAATATATTATAAATGACACACATACAAAACTATGCAATTAATTACAATCGAAAGATCAATTGTAAGATAATTTGGTATTTATTCAAATATTTACAATCATAATTCTAGCCCTTATAAAAATTATAAGTTAGCCTTAAAACTCCCCTCCTCGCGCGAAGCGCGAATCTAAAGCTACTTAACTTCATGTCTCTTCTTAATTCTTCCCACCTACGAAATCAGTTTCAACGTCTGCAACTTTCCAAATGCCAAAGAAAATATGATTAAAAGAAATATATATGCAATTCCTGTTATTGTAAACTAAGAAACAAAAGTTGATTGCAAATGAGAAAATTAGTACTATTATAAATTAACAACAAACTTAACAACATTGAACCTGCACTTATTACACAAAAATAGAAATATAATATTGATAGTTTGATACCAAATAGAACACAATATGCCTCGCATTCACATAAATACTAAAAGCCAAATTAAATAAGTAAAATTAGAATGTGAATATAATACCTTAAAATGTGTTATCTTTCAATGACCTTTTCATAAAATTGCACCATAATGATCCGTTTTTACTTTATTATATTTTCTAAGTAGCCACCATGACCAAGGGTTCCATTTCAAGCATTCAACCTTAGTCAAGCTTGCCATTGCGCAATCATGTAGCAGGTTTAGATTGCAAGGCAAGTTTTTAGCACATCATATGATCATGATTGGTAATTAATTGAAGAGATTATTAGTGGAAGCATATCTTTAAGAGATTCAATAGTTGGTCTATCAGTATTGGTATAAATTGAATTCATTTGCAAACCCGCATACATCCACAAAAACATCTAATATTTTATTAATTAAAAAAAAGAAATTGTTTTATATCAACTTTACATCCGGTAACAGTAATTGTTTTTATCACGTCACCTTTGATCTAAATTGATGAACTCTCTTTAAGCCAAATTATTAAACAACATGGAAGCAACTTCGTTAGCCAATTTGATAAGAAACTCATTTCTTACTAATCGAAAAGTTACTTGATGGGATACTTAATTAGATTTGCCTATAAATCATTCACAATTTTATGAAGATATTCTTTATTTATAACTTTTGGCAGCTAGACTGATCACTGATGCCAAAATCAGCTAGGCTCATATAGCCTTTGGTCATATACTAATTTCATGGTACAACATGAATAATCATAATACGTACTTTTTTTTATTAAATAACTTGGTCTAACTTAAACAGCTTAAAAAAATCATATAGCTTCTGGTCCTCACCATTTGGATTGACACTTGCGATTTGTCTACATACGTACCAGATTTTTGCTGTTAATGCAGGAGAATGCTCCTGCTAAGATTGTTGTTCTTTTTGGTGGAGCCAGAAATGAGCACCTGCGGTTAGAGAACTTCAGCAGAAAAATAAATTTATTTGATAGATTATCTAGGCAAGCAACACATAGGTGAAAAGAGCCACAAAAAATTTCAGTTGAATTATCAAAAATTGTTAGCTTCTATTTTGTCTAAAATATTAATTTGAAAAAAGGACTTACCTTCAAAGAAAAGCCTACCAGTATAAAGCCAGCAAATATGAACTTATATGATTTAGTGTGTACTTTCAACTTGGTCTAATTTACTATGTTAGATCTCTTTTTAGCATAAACTACCTCATCTTTCTTGATGCTTCAAATGTTGTGCCTGCAATAGAAATTGAGAAAAAATGTTGCCAGTAAAGAGTCATACTGGTAGCAATCTAGGATAGGAACCCAATTAATTATATATTGTACGATTATATTAATTCGTTCAACATTGACCAAACCTACTAATCAAGTTATTTCAATCAAACGGTGAGCTCCAGGATAAATTTTTTTGATGCTGGCATCAACAACTTATTCTCAGATAATCACTGAAGCGATCCTATGTCTGAAGGTGTGGTACCGTACAATCATACAATCTTGAGAACTATTTGTAGATGATTGTATCTATACTCTTTATAGATGATTGTGTCTATTTTAATCAAATCTAAAAAATGGCAGACACAGTATCCTTTCATTTTTACGCTATGACAAACAAAGTATCCAATAAATCATCCCATTAATTTATATCGCGTTTACAAATTACCCACAAAATTTCCTTTCCAATCACATTAAATTCCTAAATATCCTTCCTTTTTTTCAATGGCAGATAATTACATATTTAATTACCCAAAAATTATTGCTAATTAAGAAAAAACTGAGATAATTTTTTACTTTATCACCATCTAAATTCTAACAAATGAAGAAATTTGTAAAAAAAAAAAGTTGCAAATTTTCTAACTAAAGAATCAAATCAAATTCTCGAATAAACAGTTGAAACCTTGTCTCCATGGAGGATTATGCAGCAGCACTTGATTTCCTGGTCGGTTGAGGAGGGCAACGATGATTTGGAAAGGAGCGGAACAGGAGAAGAGGAGGGGGTGGCCGAAAAGCGGCCGTGATTTCCTGGTACAGGAGAAGAGGCGAAGGCATCTGAAGAGGGCGACAGTGATTTTCCGGTACAGAGATCAGTTTGACAGTTTTCTAACGCTCGCCATGAAGCAATAGAGAGAGGCTCGGGAGAAGAAGAGATCAGTTCTCTCTCTCTATTTAAAGATCGCTCGTTACTTCAAGGAGAAAGGAGCTAGTTCTACCGAAATAGAGGAAAGGAGGAGGAGAAGAGAGGAAAGGCTAAAGAGGGGCTCAAACCATCGTCTTGCCAAAGAGGCGGCGGAGATCAAAGTAGATTAGGGGACACAACATCTGTGTAAAAGAAAAATTGCGCTGCCGACTAAACACCAAGTGAGCCGGGTCAATTATATGACCTTAAGAGTCGATACAAAATTAACTATAGAGTTTACGTTGCAAAATTTCCAGAAAAAATTGAACGCACAAATCATCAACTAAGCAAAAATTGCTTGCCGTGTCGGCTAAATTTTTAACGAAATCATTTCGACTCCCACGACTTTTTATTTATAATACTGATTTATTTATTTTTGAGAATGCATCAGCTATTCTTAAGTACTTATGCAACCATAAGTTAAGTATCACCTATGTAATAATCAAACGTCTCTAAGTTGAGAAAATAGGCATCCCAAATTCCCAATCCCAACAAAACAACAAACCTGAGAAGCTGAGACAGTCAATACAATAGGCAGGCCACATGGTCCATGTTCTGCTTAATACAAAAGAAAAAAAAACTACATTACAACTAGGTGTACTTACATAAGCGAAAATCATCACAAAAGGGGCCGTTTAGATCGCTTAGGAATTCGGAGAATTTAGGAAATTTTATATTTCTAGACATAAATTTATTGGGAAACGTGTAACTTTGTGAAGAGTTTAAACTGTTTATAATAAATTTATACTTAGGAATATAAAATCTTCCAAATTCCGGTGGGATCCAAACAGCCCCAAAGAAACTTGTGATCATCCAGCAGATCTTTATCCAGTATCCACTCAGCCATGATCTACTTTATTAATCCTTACATCGGCAACAATCACATCACCACAAAAATAATACCCCATGAAGGGTAGACAGTACCCGGTGAAAAAGACAAAAAAAATAAAATAAAATAGAGGTATAAACAGGTTTCTCTGTTCTCTCTCAGATAAATTACAAAACAATTGAGAACTGAAAGCACCACATGGAAGGTTACGGCAGGTTAGTATACATCTCATAGGCCAACATCAGTACATCACTGCAGGTTCAGCATACTTTCTTTTCATATACGTCTATAGGCTGATAAATGTTAATACACGGTTTTACTTACACATTTATGGTATTACCTGGAAAGTGAAATTCCTAATCCTAAGTGAAAGCTGCTCTTATTATACAGAAAACTGAGAAAAGTGACGGTGATATCACGTAAATGGTTCCAAATTATATATCTATATGGGGCTGGAGTCTATTAAATATATAACCAAGAATGATAAAAAATTTTCACACGCCTTAAAATTCACACTTATTCATTATTTATATAACCAAGAATCTAGTCTAAGCCTTTTATCCCAAACAAGTTGGGGTAGGCTAGAAATGACACCCCGACCTTGGTCATTTCTTGTATATATGGCTGAGTTTTTACGCTGGCTTGCCAAGCCTATCGCAAGCATGCGGGCTTGAACCCTCGACCTCTTAGAAGAGAGCCAAGTGCTCTTACCACCTGAGCTACTAGACCACATGCTTTAAAAGTCTAAGCCTTTTATCCCAAACAAGTTGGGGTAGGCTAGAAATGACACCCCGACCCTGGTCATTTTTTGTATATATGGCTGAGTTTTTACGCTGGCTCGCCAAGCCTATCGCAAGCATGCGGACTTGAACCCTGGATCTCTTAGAAGAGAGCCAAGTGCTCTTACCACCTGAGCCAAGTTCTTATATAACCAAGAATAATAAAAAAATTTCACACGCCTTAAAATTCACACTTATTCATTATGCCTTATAAATTTCACAGTTACATGCCGATTATTTTCATGCACATTTGCCTCTTAAAGCATATCTGTTAATAACGGTTATTTTGACCAAGTCGAAACACATTTTGACAGCTATCAAACAACAATCTTGATCTTCCAACAAATTGTTTACAACCCTATAATGCATACTTAACTATTACGTCGATGCACGCTTGATTATTGCCTAGATGCACGAGCAATGTTGTTTTAACGTATTGCTGGATAAGTTAAATTCCGTAATTATACTGCCTATGCTGCTTTTGATAATTTGGACTTATCTAATTTTAATTTTTGTCTAATTACATCAGTGCGTTATTGTTAATTTTTTTTTAAAACAAGTTCGTCGGTCTATTTAATGTATTAAAAAACAATAAGTACAAGACTGTTCGTATATCAATATTTCAATCCCATGTGAATTCAAGGAAAAATTAAATTAAGAACTTCACGTGTGAAATTTATGACCAAATAAAAGTTAAGTTAAACGTTTGAAAATTTAATTTATACTTTTTATGTAGTTTAATGTAAAAAAAATATTCAATATGGTTAAATAGCCATGTTCATGTATTAAAAATCGAACTAACTAAAGTGAAGCGATGAAAACGATACAAGATAAGATTTAATGACCTTTACCTGGACAATGCCTATGTATTAAACTCAACTTCTTTTAATACATTAATGTGAAAATATGAAAAGAGAGACATCCAGAAACGCGTAAATTTTGAGAAATTCACACAAAATGAATGAAAACCATCTTTTAGGCTTGCCAATATTGTCCACGAACCTAATTATGGTAAAACAGGTTCCCGGCAATATCCGCAAATAATGAAAACATTCATTGTTTGTTATCTTCTAACTTAAAATTTTTTTGGTTTCGGGGTCTGTTCCTGCTACTTATGAATTACCAGATAGAAAAAACAGTGCAATTCAGCATGACTTGACGACGATTCTGATTAACAAAAGTTGGCCTGCTGCCTCAAAAAACAGAGTAACATAATTAGTCTTTTGACATAGTTTGCTTTATATTTACCACCATCAAGCTAATCATGTTGGCACAGAGTAATATCAGTACTCTTTTGACGTTCAACCAACCTATAGCAGGCATAACCAAAGCAAGAGAACAATTGTTGCCTTGAAATACAAGGTTCGATACAGCTCTCATCCAAAATTTTAATAAAACACATTAATCATGGAACATTACACTGACAAATTTAGGATTCGATTCAGTCAGATATAAAGAGAGCAAAATTAACAATAGTTTTCTTAGCATAGTACCAGGAAGACTCGCCTAAAAAAACTTAAAATCTGCCTCGGCAACTACAAATCCATAGGCATAATAGCTGTAAAACAAATCTAGCTGAAACTAGATATCCTTAGTCCCAAAGTGCACAATGAACTAAATCAGGCTATGGATGGCCGGGGTATATGTTACATTTGGTTCCCAAAACAAGGTACAATCTATGCTTGAACCAGATGTGAAGTCCTTAACTAAGTGAATGATGGCAGACAATTATCAAAATGAGGAAGATGCATTCCAGTTTGGCCTAGTCAAATTCAAACTCCCAGTTACAGCAACCTGTTGCAAGTCAATGACTTGTGGATTCCAGAGAATTATAAAAGTCTGAGGAGGTTGCCCATCACTGATTTGTAATAGGGACAATCCAAAACAAATTGTACCATGGTCAGGGACTCTGCCCAATCCTAAAATGCTTATACTGAAACATAACATGATAATTTACCAGTGGTTAACTTCCTATGTTAAGACCAGAAAAGTGTCACGGTTCTATAGATATCAAAGATCTAATTTCTGAAATGAATTATGATTGTTTTCAAAAAATACGAACTTATCTAAAAAGAACGATGACAATTTGAAACATTGTACTGAGACTGATCACCAAACAAAAGGAATCATAGAGAATGCGAGTTTCCTCCGTTATGTTAATCAGTTGTAGACTTGCAGTTAAGAACCGCTTCAGTTCACCTCAAATACACCAACCATACTATCTCATTCATTGTCTTTCCAAATCTCAATTCAGTATGCATTAGGACTGTCAAACTAACACAAGAGTAATAGACAAGTACACAAACACAACACCCACAGAGAAAGCACATAACTAGCATCAACTAACAGAAAGAGGACACACATACATGACAAGCTCACTTTTTTCCAAAAAAAAAATCCCCAAGCAGCACACAATATACAATGCATTAACTTACATAAGCTAGATTTACCAAAGATCTACACAAAATTTATTATAACAATAACTGTTTTCGGTAATTGCAACACAACAACACACCCACACAGTACAAAAAAAAAAAAAAAGACAGAGAAACAAGGGGGAAATAAATACACAAACCTAGGAATATTGAGACTAGGAAGGGGGACGGCTGTCATAATCAAGCACCTCGTTGTCAGTAACGACAGATCGGGAGTGCTGCACAATGGACCGTCCGATGGAGTTGATCCACTCCTCCTTCTCCTTCTCAGAATCAGCAATGAAGTACATGGTGTCCCTGGAGGTCGACAGCTCGAATGCGAACTGGCGATTCAGCACATCTTCAGCACCTTTCACTGTCAAACACGATGCGACCGGGATGATGCCGCGGGGCACCGAGGCGCGAGTCACCGCAGAGTCCTTGAACCAGAAGAGCTTCCCCTGCTTGAGCACAAACCAACGGCGCCTCCAGGTCTTGATGTACTCGCCTTGTTTGTTCAACCAACCAGACCGTTCTGGGTTGTTCCAGAAATCTACACCACCGCTTGCATCCTCTCCAGTGCTGGGACCGCCTACTACTGCCCTCCACAGGCTCACCGCCATCTAATTCGATCGGATTTGAATTGGATCGATTCGACGTCGATTATCTATCTGTGTGCGCACACCAGACAGGAGGACTGGAGGAGGAAGAATCGACCAGGATCGCTGAATTTTCTTTTAGTTTTGGGATGGAAGGGAATATAAATGCTGATTGGGGGAATTTTGCACGGGGAAGGGAGAAGGAATCAAGGATGGGAGACTGGAGACTGGAGAGGGAAAGACGCCTGGAAAAAGAGTGCAATTCAGGCCGACCTTAGAATACAGAACTGAGTTGGGCTGCTTGTGCATTTTCGAGAAGTAAAAATGAGAAGCTATTAACGATCCGATCTAAATTTAGATGTGCTAAGGCCCAATGGAATTTTTTTGTGTATCAATTAAGTACGCATCAACAAAAAAAAAAAAAAAACAAATTGCGTTCCATAGGAATACAAACTTAGTAAGTTTATTTTAAATTATGAACAAATGTGAAATAGGCACGGCCTATGTTTTTTAGATGATAATAATTCAACATGAACTAACTTAGATTTCTATATTAAATAATGATTGGTACAACTATTTTTAATATATTTAACAAAAAAACTATTTTAGATTGTCAAAATAGTACATATTGAATGGATGATATAGGAAAAATAGAAATGCAGTAAAAAAAAAAATCACCACTTTATTAATACTATAGGTAATAGGCATGTGATTGATTATGGTTCATCAAGTCGAGTTCAAAAAACTAATTTACCGTAAAACGTCCAAAAAAATCATTCTAATATATTTTCCAAGCTATTAAGGCTAAAATTTTATTTTATGTGGGCAACCTTTTCGTTTCTAATTAATTACTAGTACTTTTGGATAATGATTTTGTGTAAGTTCAGTATTAGACGGAATGAATTGATTAAAACAAAATGACAAAAAAATAACCACTTCAATATATGCAGATATCCAAAGAAAATAAACACTGATAAGTGCCATCGCGATTTATGCAATCACTACCATCGCTAACCTCAATTTCCCTCCCGCGCGCTCCCCTCCTCTTCAGATGCGCTCTCCTCCTCTCCCGCGCGCTCCCCTCCTTCCCTTGCGCGTTCATCTTCTCCACCTCTTCTCTTCCCTTTTCTGCCACACTCCCCTCCGTCCCTTTTCACTCTCCTTCAACCTCCATATCTTTTCTTCTCTTCTCTGTCTTTCCTCTGTCTCCTTCATCAATGATTCCTTTTCCATCAAATAGTGAGAATGTAAAACAAATTGAACATATGAAAGAACAAAGTGAACATATACACTAACAAAGTGAGATATAAAATAAACACATAAATCTGACAAGCAACAAAACAAATTGAACATATAGAATAACAAATTGAACATATGAAAGAACAAAGTGAACATATACACCAACAAAGTGAGACATAAAATAAACACAGAAATCTGACGCACAACAAAACAAATTGAACATATAGAATAACAAATTGAACATATGAATGAAAAAAGTGAACATATACACCAACAAAGTGAGACATAAAATAAACACAGAAATCTGACGCACAACAAAACAAATTGAACATATAGAATAACAAATTGAACATATGAATGAACAAAATGAACATATACACCAACAAAGTGAAACATAAAATAAACACAGAACTCTGACACATAGCAAAATAAATTGAACATATGGAATAACAAATTGAACATATGAATGAACAAAGTGAACATATACATCAACAAAGTGAGACATAAAATAAACATAAAAATCTGACGCACAGCAAAACAAATAGAACACATAGAAGTAACAAATTGAATATATGAACGAACAAAGTGAACATCTACACCAACAAAGTGAACATCTACGCTAACAAAGTGAGACATATAAAATAAACACAAAAGTCTGATGCACAGCAAAACAAAATGAACACTTAAAATAACAAATTGAACAGATGCAATAAACAAAGTGAACAAAATCTGACACACAGAAGGAAGGGAGGGGGAAGGGAGAGAGATGCACATAAGGAAGAGACTGAAGAGTGCGAAGGGAGAGGGAGCGTACCCGGGTGAGGAGAAGGGAGCGCTTCGTAGGGTGAGGAGAGGGCTCAACAAATTGAATATATGAACGAACAAAGTGAACATCTACACCAACAAAGTGAACATCTACGCTAACAAAGTGAGACATATAAAATAAACACAAAAGTCTGATGCACAGCAAAACAAAATGAACACTTAAAATAACAAATTGAACAGATGCAATAAACAAAGTGAACAAAATCTGACACACAGAAGGAAGGGAGGGGGAAGGGAGAGAGATGCACATAAGGAAGAGACTGAAGAGTGCGAAGGGAGAGGGAGCGTACCCGGGTGAGGAGAAGGGAGCGCTTCGTAGGGTGAGGAGAGGGCTCACTTCGCTGGGGAGAGAGGAGCGCTTCGCTTCGCTGGGTTAGGAGAAGGGAACGCTTCGAATGATGGTAGCGATGGTAGAAATAAAGATGGCAGTAATCAATTTCCAAATAAACAGCCTAAAATAGGAAAATAATTTGTTTTGTGTTGATACCAAATTATACTAAGAACAACAACCAAGACTTAAATAAAAAATAAATAAAAAAAAGTCTCAATCGGTCGGTTAAGCAAGCGCGCCATTTTTGCAAGTGGGACTGAAGTTGTAGTTTCATGTAGCAATCAGCTTCTTCTAAAAAAATGTAAGCAGATTGACGTGGCGTTTCTGCACAATTCATCGTGGATTTGGTTGTTTCTTATAATAATTCGGGCCCTGATCACTAATATTTCAAATATTTTCGGATAAGGCCAGATTTTGGTTGAACATTTAGGGAATTTATCAAAATAATAATTAATAATAATAATTTTCATTAGATGTCTTTTTTTTATTAGAAAATTAGGAGTCAAGTCCCATAAGTACTTTTGATTGATGTAAAAATAGAAGTTACAAGTATTATTTACAAATAAGAATTTCGGTATGTTTGGCAAATTCATAAACTAAGAACAAGAACTAGAACAAGCTTTGTTCTAGTTTCATAAATTTGTAAGAACTAAGAACAAGGCTTGTTCTTTGTTTGTGTCTTGTTTGAATTTGTTGGAAACAAGAATTAAGGATCCAAACACACCATAGAGACTGAATCTTAAGAGTAAAGGAAATAAAAAAAGATTATTGCTCTAAGTCCCATAAGAAGAAGAAAGATTAAAGAGAGCACTAATGTGATGTGATGCAGGAGTAACACTGTAGTAGTATCTGAATGATACGTATTTACTATTTAGTGAAAGTGCTGAGCGCAAACTATCATGCATGTAAGCTATTATAATCAAAATTCCAGTGATGCAAGAAAAATAGCGTGCGTCAATGTGATGTTTAGCAGAAGGGAATTTATAGTTACCGAGGCATGGGTGTTTGCTATTTGCTAATTGTGAACGGTGATGTTATGTCAAGCTTTTAGTCTTTTAAGTCAAGGCACCGAAGACGGTGTATCCCAATTTAAGAAGATATCAAGTTGGCTGGTAAAATGGACATCTTAAGAAGCGAATGTTAATCTCTCTGCTGCTGAACTTTGTCGGACAGAGCAAGATTTTAATAACAAAGTAATTTACGGTTAAATTTTTAGTCTCCCCCATTATCAAAAGATATAGGATACTATTTAATAAATAATAACATACTGCTGCTTGAGTCATCATTGAAAATTTGTAAGTTAAAAGTTACCATCCTGATTAGTTTATAATAATCTGAAGGTTAATATCTCAAGTCATTGATTCAATTTTAAAAATAAAATATATTTTCTTGTAAGAAATTCGAAGGAAATGTTCTTTTCAGGAAACCTCTGAGTAAATATGTTTTCCTTTTTTTTCCAGCTTTGTTATCTACTTATCTTACAAAAACAAATTATTCAATTTTATAATATATGTTTAAGCATCAGTTCCTATGTCTATATATGATATTTGACATTATGTTGGGCAAAATTATAGAACAACATCAAAACCGAGATTGAATTAACGCCGCTTGCGTCGGTTGAAATTCAATGGACAAGTTGATACTTGGTGCATGTGGAAGAGAAAACAATCAAAATAGCGGATTTGGAGGTCTAACAAAGAAATGTGGTGGTCAATGTCAGGGCACATGTACATGTGCAGCTCAGTACAGGTCGGTGTAAATCATGTTCGTCAAGTCTGTTTCAGAGCCCATTCCGAATTTTTACAGAACGGTACATCACGTACCATGCTTGCAGTTATAGTCCGATAGGTGTACCATGCTTGCAGTTATGGATCATTTATTTTTCTCTTGCAACCATAATAGATTGATCTGGCACTGGTTTTTAGCACAATTTCAGTGTATTTGCCCTCGTAATTTAGAAGATTTAATGTACATTTCTCTCAATATAGATAAAAAAGCAGCTTTTATATATTGGTGTGCTGCTATTCTCTGGGTGATGTGGATTAATAGAAATAAAGTGTGTTTCAGAAATGCTAAGCCTGCTTCTTTGTTAGCAGTTGGTACAGAGATTGTGCGCTTAATGGAATACTGGCAGCTGTTATGGCCTAGCAAGTTGAAGCAGTGCATCTGGAGTCTCAAACCTCTTCTAGAAGCACTACCCTTGCAGTTGGTTGGTGGGACAGGAGAAACTGACATGATGGACCAAGAGATGGGGATGCTCCAATGTGGAATTGAAGATTATTGGGACGGGGGTATAGTTGGTTGTTATGGAGTTTAGCCGGCTTGGGGCAATCTGTAAAAAGAGGGTTATTAGATGGAGGATTGGGTGGTGCTATTATTTTGTGTTTTCTGTCGATTTCGCTAGCATTTTGTTAGCTTTATTGTCAGAGTGTTTGTAATAAAGGAGCACTGGTACAGTAGATGCAGGGGTACCAGTGCCATACTTGATTGGAATGTTTGTAACTGACATTGGGTTCTCTTTTCTGAATAAGAAAAGTGGTGGAAAAGTTTTTCCACTTATTTCAAAAAAAAAAAAAATAGTCCGATAGGTAGGTTCAACACACAAAAAACTTGTGATGGACAGAACTTCAACAAGCTGGCTAGGAGAGCTATAGTTTACCTCACTTGCGCTGCCTGGTGTTTGTGGAAAGAGAGAAACTCGCGAATTTTTAGGAACAACGCTCACTCTTCACAACTCATTCTGCAGGATATCCAGAATTGTGCTAGGGACTGCTTAAGATTTTGTTAATTTCTTTCTTTTTTCCTTTTTTAGTTAGTTTACACTAGATAGTAGTATTTCTAAAAAAAAAAAAAAAAAAACAAGCTGGCTAGGAAGTTCAATTTTTATTCACAAAATTACAGAGAATTATTGTGTCAGCTATTGGTAACTGCAAGTATTGTTCCTCAAGAAAGGGGAATCTCAGCTGGAGCACAATATTTCTGAAAAGTGAAAACTTGTGTGATTCGCAAGAGATGTTCTGAGTTCTGACAAGGCAGTTCTAATAAGGAAATAATGAACAGTTAGCTTCTTTGGAAATGAGAAAAACATAAAATTCTAAAAAACTAAAGAAATAAAGTAATAGGTCATGTTACAAACTTACGATCATAGCTTGCGTTTGGATGAGAGAAGAAGAAGAGGAAGAAGGAAAATGGGAAGAAAAAAAATTATAAACAATCCAAACTCTTCACAAAATTACACATTTCGCAATACTTCTTCCCACTTCTTCCCTTCTTCCCTTCTTCCCACACCTATCCAAACGGAGCCATAAGGATGCCACTGGCCAGCTCCACAGAACTGAGAAAATACACGGGTGCATTAATGTATTATGTATCTCTACATTTTTTTCTTCCCTTTTACATTTAAGCCCATCTACAAATAACTCTATCTGAAAACACAGCATAACACAAGCAATAATGACAAAAACTAGCATTCTCCACTACCTACTAGCAAATCTTTTGCAATTACGGCGCTAGATCATGTACACATTTCGATGGAAAATGTCTAAAGCGCACAACAAATCAACAAGAGATTCCACTAACAGCCATAATTTACAGAAGGTATAAACATTTTGCTTTTTCTTTTGCTAAATTGAGAGAATCAGTATATCCATTTACTAAATTACCACAAGCACAAACAACATCTCAACTCTCAAGCCCTAATATGTCTGTAATATAAAAGGTCAATTAACAAACATTAAGACCATCATTGCTATCAATATATATCAAGAAAGCCAAATCACTCAAAAATTAAAAAGAAGGATAACTAGTGTGCCACACATGCAGACAGCCAGTGGGGGGCCACTCCGGAATGCTTCTCCACCGTCTGTTGTATGTATGTTACACGTCACCAAAAAAGGGGCAGAGTTGGGGTTGATGAAGACTAACTAAACTTTTAGGTAGGATGGTGAGTAGATCTTGGGTATTCTTAACAAAGGGAGGTTGGAGGACTGGAGGAGGGTGGGCCCTAGTGGTGGGGCAAAGGAGATGGAGCAACAGGAGGCTTTGGGCACTGATAACACTTTGCAAAAAGCCCAAATGTGTCCACTTGTCTTACAAAATTGGTAATGCTGGCCCACCCGCCCAAGCCGAAGCCCACTACCAAGACCCACACTACAATAAATGCATTTACTGCATACATCCCTGTCCAGCTTGGCAGGAAGAATGGAGGCTTCTCTGCTGCGTTCTGCAATTGTAAATTAACAAAGTCAATATACCACAGTAATATAACACTGGGTCAAAACCTGTAAATCCATGTGCACAACAGTTATTGGAGTACTAATAATGCGACAAGCTAAAATACAAGACTAATTCGTACAAAAAAAGAAGGCAAAATAAATAGACTAACAGTACACTGAATTTTTTGAAATGTTTGTGGGCAATGAGAATTGTTGAGCCCTAAATTGATAGATAGAGAGAGGAGAGAAGAAAGGAACGTTCCACCATCACCATTAATGTAGTCACAGTCCATAGCCATGCCTCCCAAGTCATAGGATGGAACCCACATTACAAAAATATAGTGGAGAAGATGAAAATGGGTGGATTATGCTAAATTCAATTCACTTCAAACACAAACAATGGATGTAATTTTCACAGCTTAACCCACCCAGTTGTACTACCAACAACTTTTGCATTTCACGGTGCCTTCTAATTTCATTTCATAAGTTTAGATTTCATACTAAGTTTGATAGTCCCACAGCCCTCTTATAGAGCGGTAGAGCCTCATATATATATATTTATTTCAAGTTCTCAAAAAACTGAATCAAATTTGCTAAAAAAGGATATGCCTTATATGGTGCCAATATCAATGTCTATAAAAGAAATAGTAAATTCAATGCATGTTTTACTATTCTTCAAGAGATTTAAATTTTGCAAGTACTGAAATTAATGGTTTTTAATACATCATCAAAAAGAAAATCTAATTGCATTAAGTTTTGATTACAGCTTTCTTTATATTGAACAATTTGTTTATAATTTTTTTTAATATTCAACCTTATACGAATTAATTTTAAAAATATGTTCAATATTATCAGGATAAATAATTATCAACTTATCCAATTAGAGGATACACAATTGGTACTAGAGATACTGTACAAAATAGGAACTAAACTAGAAGGGGACCATATGCTGAAAAGGAGAAATTTTGGTCCAGAGTGGGCAAAAGGACAAGCCCACCTAATACATTTCTTCATCAATAGAATAGACCCGGGCACAAATAGATATAAATGGCTGCTGATATTAAAACAACACCAGAAGAATGATATTGTTCTCTTAAGCAAAGTTTTTTAGGTCAAAGTTAGAGAAAACCCATCTATCGGTGGGGGTAAAACAATTGATTGGGGACAAGAGCTGGGTCATTCAAATCGGATGAAACCAAAACAATTAATATTGGAGTTCCTACCACGTATTGACAAATCATCAAGGCCGCACCATCTGACTTTTAATAATTGGACATTGCATTTACTTGTACTCTTTCCTAGCACCACAAAACGCACAATTGATTGAAGAATAATAAAATGAAGGAACATTATAAAAACCTGTCTAGCAACAGAGCTGCGATATGTCAACATATGGGCAAGAGAAGGGATGATATAAACAGTGAAGCTGACAAGGAGGGCGCCGACAGCAGAGTTGATTGGTCCAAAGAAGGGAAAGATGATAGCCAAGAACCAGATAGGTATGACCACGGGCAGCCTGGCCAGCGCTCGCAGGCAGATGCTCCTGGTGTCATGCATCCCTATCACCTTCTCCCACACAAAATAGAGCGGTGTGCATGCAAACCCAAAAGTGATGAACTGGTGTATCAGCATTAGTACCACTGCCGCATCACGGAAACGTGTTTTCGGCAGCAGGGAGAAAGCATTGGAATGGGTCAACAGCATGTCGCCAAATGCCCAGTACATGGCTGCAGCTGATGGCAAGGTCAGAGTGAACACATATAGAGTTGCCATCAAGTATATGTGCTTGAACTTCTGTGGCTTCCACATTGCATGCATTATCTCACTGTAAATAAAGAGACACTTGTTAGATTTTGATATAGGTAAATATTAATGACAAAGAATAAAACAACGAACATCATTTTCTTTCAAGTTTGTACTATAAAGAAATACATTCTTAGAGAAAGATGTAGAACTGGTGGGGCTAATTAATAAAAGTGAAGTGTGTAGTTAATAAAAGTGTAGTGCTTTGTACAATAGAGTGTCTTGACTGTGTAATGTGGACCAATGATTTACAGGAACTGGTGGGACTAATTAAAAAAATCAACCTTCACTAAAGAAACATGGATGAACAAACAAAACGGCCTAATGCACATGCTTGCCTGATTATTAATTTGCTTTTGTTTGAAAAGCCAAAAAAAATAGTTAATGCTTCTCTTGTAAAGGTTCCGTGTAAATGGTAAGGGGGAATCTTGTCAACTTTCACTAAAATCTTATCATAATTGCAAAAGGTACTAGATCCAAGGCATAAAGCCGTTAGATATAAATAAAAATATTGAGTTAGATTAATCTTTTTCAGTTTGTACGCATCAAGCTGTAGTTCTGTGATGTAAAACAATAAATTATAGACAAAGATTAATTATGCGTAAATTAATGCAGTGCACTGGTCAGAAATCTTATATGTTACTCTTTCAGTTAGGATGTAGTGGCAGATGACCTTATCAAAATTAAATTGATGATTGATATAATTAATGCAATCCTAAACTTAGGATTAATGAGCTAAATGGACCCCAAACTCTACTTCTAATTAACCATATGGAGGCTCAACCACAATGTTAAGCCGAAAGACTTATCCACTAAGAATTACTTTTCATTTTTCAATAATCTTAAACACCTCGCACTCCTCTTTGTTCCCCACTCAATCACCTTTTAGTTGGTGCTTATGATCAATTGATGATAGCAACAAGCATAGTTATGAACACTAGTTGGCCGTATGATGCTTAATATCCAAACTTATAGCTAATTATTGCCTCTTTAGCATAATATTAAACAATTCAAAAAATATCATGTAAACAATCTCACTCTTATATAGATTCACAATAATGGTGGCAGTTTTAGTAAAAACTCAAGTAAACTAACTATAACCAGCTAAATGTCAATAAGCATGGTCTTGTGGAAGGAACAAAAATATTATATAAAAAACCTAGATATAGTGTTACAGGTAATTTTATATGGCTACTGGAAGTTGAAAAAAATGAATTGACACTAAATAACAAGTCACAAAAGTGAAATGTAACCAGCTGTTTTGCACTATAATTTAGAAAGCTAAAAAACAAGGAGAACTTAAAATAACATTGTGAGTGGTTCATAAAAAAAACAATCACAGCATTTGGCTTTTCTACGGAAAAAACTGAAAAGAAAATGGAGGGGACCAGAAGGATGAAACCAAATCTCTAACAGTGAGGAGGTGTGAAATATGTCATCCCCTCCACCCAGCAAAAGCTGCAGCAGATGAAAAGACACACTTTTTCACCCCTCATTTCTGCTCTCCTGTTGTTGGGGCTGGGTGGAAAATCAATATTAAAAAGGCAATAGGAAGGTCTAATGCTTTCTCCACAGGACCAATTGAAGCGTTCAATTTCGAAAGTGTGCACTTGATTCTAGCATTCTTTACCTCACTAACATCCCAGACAATATCATAGAATGCAAAGATGGCTTGCAGTGTGTGGGGGGGGGGGGGGGGGATGAGTATTATGAGATTGTACTACCAAAAAAAAAAGGAAGAGCATGCCAACTTACACGGTGACAGCATGGCCGCCGAAAGTGTAGAGGATGTTGGTAGCACCGGTGAAGTAGAGCACTAGCTTCTTTGGACCAGAATGTGTCACCTCTTCAACCTTCATAATCATTACAAAATACAGACCATTATGCTAAGAAAAATAAACAAATTTACAATGCCTTCTGCCCTTCTATAAACTGGCAAAAGAAGCAACAAAAATTGGAAAGGGGATGGCAACTCCAACAAGATCATCAGGGAATGGGGGTGCATATGGGTAAAGAACAAGACAAATTAAGAGGTGGCTCTGTATTTTCTGTTGTCTTGATTGTGTTCTGGAATTATATTATAAAACTAAATAAATGTACATTATAAGTAAAATTGTACCTGGCCGTGTATGAGGGCGGCAATGGTAAGATACCAGGCTGTGTAGGTGGTCATACCCAGTCCAAGGAATGACCATATCCTGTAGTTGTGGAATGAAGGTATGAACACTGTCGTCGCACAACAAGCCCCAAATATGTATGTCCATGTTCTCTTATCCAGATGATCATTGATGTAGTATATGTTACTGCACAAAATTATTCAAGAAGACCAATTTGTTATGAACCAATTAACTGTTCAACTTCAACATCCAATTTAGACTATTTAGTATGCAGTGCATTTATACAAAATAGGGATCAAACTGCAGTACCTAGCACAACCAATCAGCTGAATAACAGAACCAAAGAGAAGGAAGGTACAATTGAAGCCAAGGCCCACTGCCTTCCAATAGGGACCCAGAAGACCATCTAGCACCTCAAACCACTGTTCACATGTAAAACAGAGTCAAACTCAAACACAGAAAGCATAAGGGTATATCTGTAATTCCGCATGGAAAAATAAAACTCATAATTTGCTGGAAGCCAGCATCACCCATCATGGCCTTCCGGAATAAAAGAAAAGAAAAGAAATAATAAAAAGGATAAGAAGGAATTTAATTCCTCTTTCAGCTTCCACTCACGTCTTTTACAAAGAAAACCAAAAGAAAGCAAAAAAGGAAGAATGATAGAAGGAACTTGAGAGGCGCTTTGAGTGAGTGAGTATGAGTATACCTGGATAACATGGTTCTTGAAACTAACTCCCTCTTTCTCTTTACGAGAACGATACTCAACATAGAGAACACTGATCAAATAAGCAGTCCAGCTTCCCATGAATCCATAAAACAACTGCAATAACACTCCTGACAACATTCCCAGTTGAGAGAACGAGTATGGCAGTGTCAATAGCACTTGCGCCACCTATTTTAATTAATCCAAATTAAAACTTCCAATTCAAAGTTCAAAAATCACTAATTAGAAAACAGAGAACAAAGAAAAAGGAAAGGATTGTAACCTGGTTAGAAGCGCAACTGAACCAGGCATCCCAAACAGAACCACCATGCCAGAGAACATTCTTCAAGCTGAAAGAGGCATGTGCCTCATCGTCTCCACCTCTCTCTTCGTCCTTGTTGCTTCCATCGATCTCCATTTCATTGGTGGTAGGCACAATCGCCTCCTCTGCTTGCTCCTGTGGCGGCATCTTCTTCTTCTTTTTTCTTTCTCCTTTCGAGTAATCCTTCTTCTCTAGCTAACCACCACTAGATTCGCAATCCCCACTTAGTGTCAATCCCAATCTGTTCGAAAAATGCAAATATAGACATATCACCGTGTGAAAACGATATATTGCAAAAGAGAAAAAGAATTTGTACATGCTCCACCAAAAACTTTAGATGGATATCAACATCTAGTCAAATCAATCTGATGATAACCTTTCCATTAACAGGACAAAGGTATGAAAGAGAACAGTAGAGAGAGAACGAATCAAACCTTAACAAAGAGAATCAATAAAACGAAGAAGAAGAAGAAGAAGAAAAAGGTAGCTAGAAGAGCAGAGAGACTGATGAGGGGTTCTCACGAGAGCGGATACAAATAATAATCAAGGATAATAAATAGATATAAATTGCTGCACCGAATGTATCTGGATTCATTTACTACGAGAGATTTTATTTAAATAAATAATACATAACTTTAACTTCCGAGGAAGGAAGCACAGTGAGCTGTACCTTTCTGTGAGCGGAAATAGTATACTCCAAATATAGCATAACAAGCGCAGTGAATAGAAGCACTAGGGAGAGAGAGAGAGAGAGAGAGAGAGAGGAATGGAGCACTAATGGGGCCGTTTGGATCGCTTAGGAAGTTGGGGAATTTGGGGAAGTTGCAATTTCTAGGAATAAATTTATTGGGAAGTGTGTAAATTTGTGAAGAGTTTGGATTGTTTATAATAAATTTATGGTAGGAAGATGAAATTCCCCAAAATCCTTGGACGATCCAAACGGCCCCAATAGTCTAGTCTATAATACTCAATAAGAAATATGTGCCGAAAAGACAAATTGAAGAGTAAAAAATAATATGAAAATTAATTGTTCTCTGCAAAAAGGAGGAAAATAGTAATTAAATTCTACCTGTATGTATGCTCTGGCTCCTTTCTGACGATGTGAAACTCTGTACTAGACACGAAAATAAATGCTCTCAAATCTGACCCCAATGCGGCGCAAAGCGTCTCGAGATGAATAAAAGTGATGGATGGTGGTGGTCGGAGAGAAGAGAAGAGACTGTGCTATTGCGTACAGGTACAGGCTACAGCGCTCTTTAGAGAGAAATGTGGGCACCAGGGCGGCGCAAAAGGGGGGCTCGAGAGAGAGGAAATGCGTTGTTCTATTGTACTCCCTCTTTTCAGTTGCTTTTCAGTTTTTAGAACCTACACTACACACTGCGCGCACGCACTCAGCACTCAGCACTCTGCCTCTTTTACTTTCCGGGTTTTCTCTGGGCAGATGCGACACTGGAGGGAAAAGGGAGATTAATGAGTGAGTGGGGATGGGGAGTGGAGGAACTATTGGAGATCAGGGGATAAAGCCATTAGGCTGGCTTCTTATTTATAGTAACCACGCTGGCTTGTCAGTTACCGCTTCCGTTGAGATGGTGTTAAGTGAATGCCGAAATAAAATAAATAAATAAAGAAAGAGAAGAAATGTGGCCTTGTGGTAAGACTTGTCCACCTACCGAAGCACAATTCCTCTGTCCAACCCCATTTCGTCCGTAGATACGTTTCATCAACCACCTTCTAAAAATCTGTCCTTTTTATTGCATGTGCGTTGATCGTCTAAACAATTTTTTCATCATGTGTAAAAAAAAGGAACGCAAATTCACTAAGAACGGTAAATTAACAATCTTGATGATATTTTTTTTAAGTAATAAAACAAAGTTCGAAATAGAAAAAAAACTTATAAAAATATTATTATCTTTTGAAAATTAGGGGTGCATCAAATTTTAATACAAACCGTTGCAAAATTCAAGTCTTTTAATAAAACGGTAAATATTATTAAAATTAAATTTCTGAATTTTATTATGCACATAATATATATTGAGTATAAATGACGATCCTAATGTAAAAGTTTAAACTTAAAAAGAAAATTATGATTGTCAAAATTTAGAATTTTGGGAAAATATATAGTATGTAATTAGAGTGTGTCTAAATATATAGATAGCGAAAATGGATAAAAATGTAGACTCTATTTTATGACATTATTATGTAGTATTTACTGTTTTGAGAAAAAAAAAATAAAACACGTTTCGCAAATAAATGCTTTTTGTTCCCAACAAATGGGTGTAAAAAAATATTCGTAAGTGATTTGTGTACAATTCTTATTATGTAGTATTTACTGTTTTAAGAGAAAAAAAAGTTAAAACACGTTTTGCAAATACATGCTTTTTGCTCCCAACTAAATGGGTCAAAAAAATATTTGTAAGTGATTTGTGTACAATTCTATATATATATAGAGAGAGAGAGAGGAAGGATTCAATCAAAACTCTTTGACCGGAGTCCCGGTTAAACCCCGTCAGATGTCAAGTTCAAATAATCGATCAAAACCATCAAATATGATCTCCATATTGAAATCTCATTGCCGACCAATTTTTTTATTTTTTTTAAATTTTTAAGTATTTTTTTCGAATTTTTAAAAACAACAGTTTTTGTAGGGTTCAGAACAAATTAGATTAACGATTTTCTAAAATACGAAAAAATACTTAAAATTTTCAAAAAAAAATGTAAAATTTGGTGTGCAAGGAGATTTCAATATGGAGATCATATAGAACGGTTTGGATTGATCATTTAAATTTTCAAAATTGAGATATGACGGGGTTTAACCGGGACTCTGGTCAAAGCGCTTTGATTGAATGCTCTCTCTCTCTCTATGGTGAGATGCGCTCAAAATTTATGATACTGGTTCAAAATGACGGATCCAAACCATCTAATATAATCTCTCTATTGAAATCTCCATGCATATTAAATTTTACATTTTTTCAAAAATTTTTAAGTATTTTTTTTATTTTAGAAAATCGTTAATCTAATTATTTTTGTACCGTTAAAAAATTATCATTTTTAAAAATTTGAAAAAAAAATTTAAAAATTTTGAAAAAAATGTAAAATTTGGTCTTCAATAATATTTCAATAGCAAGATCATATTGCACGATTTAGATCGATCATTTTGAACCAGATTTATGAATTTTGATCGTATCTCACGGAAGATTTTTTGTGATGCATCTCACCATATATATATATATGCCAGCTCTTTCTCACTATTAAATTTCATTATATTCGTATGAATTCACACAAAACAAAAGGACATAAAAAGTCACATTGAACACAAAAAGAAAACGCACCCTCTCTTTTAAGTTGCCACAGTTAAAACTCAAAAGAGATTGACTAGAGACTAGCGATGAGCAGGGCTGTCAAACGTTTAAGATGGAACGAAAATCCGTCATTCCATTTTCATTCCGTTTCAAAATACGAAACAGAAAACTATTTCGTTTTCGTTCCATTTCGTTAAACGGAACGAAAATTCCGTCATATTTCACTTCCACATTCATTTTACATTGAAATTTCTTATTTCAGCGTTCCGCGAACGAAAAAACATATTTTCGTTTTCGTTCCATTTCTGAAAATAAAATCACTTTTCCTTCCACTTCTGTTCCGTTTCGGACGGAACGAAACGAAAACGTGCGAAACGGCGGTATATTGACAGCCCTAGCGATGAGTAAACAGAATTGGAGTCTATTCAACGTGTTCTTACGGACTCACCCACTCGGTCGGTCAATTCAAAAAATGATGGGTTAGGTAAGGACCTTAGTTAATCTAGTCTAGTCGATCGTAAGTAGTAACATGTGTTTTAAAAGTTTCTTATGAAATAATATTATATATTTTTTTATAAATTTTGTAAAAATAAAAATGCAAGTTTATAAAAAAATAATATCAATAGCATATATTCTGTTTTAACAAAATTGAAACCAAGAAAATGAAAAATAATGTGAAACGCTCCTTAGAGAATTTAAATTTATTTTTCTTTTAAGCAAAGAAATATTACACATATTTTCCAATTTACTGTGAAAATAAACAAATACAGAGTCAGCAAAGTAAAACTAATCGTAGACCTAACAATACTCCCAAAAGTAATTCAGATCTAAGATTACACTTAAAATCAAATTAAATACCATTCAATTTTGTTTAATATATTACGCACAATTTTTTTTCAAATTCCACAGTGTTTTTGAATTATCAAAACAAACTTTTGGGCTAGTGTGGCGCACTTTTGTGCCTCCAAAAATTTTCATAGAAATAGTGAAGTTGTCAATACAAGTAAGCAACACGAAAGGCTATCCAAGTTAAAAAGACTTGATATGAAAAATATACGACATAAAAGTCATTAATGAGAGTCACATATCAGATTTTATTCGGGCTGATAACCATCATCTCCAGCATAGTTGGATTATTTCAAAAAAAAAAAGGGATTAGGATGAATCATCCCTTGGACTTCTCTATTAATGAAAACACGTCAGGAACATATTTTCTATTTTTGTCTCTCATCCCAATATCCTCCCCGCTGTTTAGCTCTCTCCCCCTCCCTTCCAAGTTCCAACACAATTATTTTTTTTCATAACAACTAGAATAACTAACTTACCGACTATAGAACGATTGCTTTACCGACTAGAACAGTTAGCATTTTTTTTCTAGCACAATTATTTTTTTCTAGAACAACTAGCTTACCATTTACTAGAACAATTATAGAATTAATATAGCAATTGTTCAAGTTAATATATATATATATTGTTCTAGTTAAAATATATAACTATTCTATTTAATATAGCAACTGTTCTATTTAATATGGGAATTGCTTTCCATCATCCCATAGATTCTATCATCCTCATCATTCCCAAATCTTCATTAATTATCTAACATATCTCCATTAATAAGAAAGTCCAAGGGATGATGAAATCATCCCATTCATCCTCATTGCAAATCCAGCGTCATCTCATCATCCCATATCTACTCCCAGCATATAATTCATTGAAATTCCGAACCGTAACATGTAATAACAAAATATACAAATTCAATATATGTAACTGTTGAAGTTATATATATGACTGTTGAAGTCATATATGTAACTGTTAAAGTTAATATATATAACTTTTGAAGTTATATATGTACCGTTGAAGTTATATTTGTAACTGTTGAAGTTAAAATATGTAGCTGTTGAAGTTATATATGTAGCTGAAGTAGTTAATATAAATAATTATTGTAATTTGGATACTAATTATTGTAGTTAATATGAGTAATTGTTATAGTTCAGTGATTAGCACAACTTGTGTGTTGATTGTGTGAACTAAATCTTCTGCATACACTGGTGTATGATACTATTGACTTTAACGAGAGAAATAATGGGGATCGAAATATGAAAGGATGAGAGAAAGAGAAATAGTGGGGACAAAAAATAGAAAGTATGGAAGAGAGAGCAACAGTGGGGACCAAAATAGAAAAGAATGGGAGGGAGAGAAATAGTGGGGACCAAAAATATTTTAAAAATAGAAAAAATTAAAATGTGTTCCCACTGGAGATGATCCTTATCACCCCCGATTTAATATAGCAATTGTTCTGTAAATTTTGTTTGGAAATAATATCATTAATCATCCCCGCTCATCCCTTGGACTTTCTATTAATGAGGACGCTGGATAATTCTGGAAATGATTAATGAGTACACTGGACTTTCTATTAATGAGGTTTATGGGGATGAGGGGATGATTGAAAATAATTTCTGATTTTATGATCTTATATTTAGTTTTTGTCCATTTCTCTAACTGTCATTACAAAGATTGAAGGAAAGAAAAATTGAGAAGAGGTTCTGTGATAAGAAAGATCAAAGAGACCAATCAGGGAGATAAATGAGTGAGAGGAGTCTTTTCTGGACATTTTGTTAGAGAAATTTAATGAATGATAATCTACCAAATATATATATTGATATGTTTGGCAATAGGCTCACGAACAAGGAATGGGGATTAATTCCCAGTTCCTGCTCTTTGTTACCGATTTTGGAGAATTGGGAACAAGTCTAGTTTTTTGTTCGTGATCATGTTTGGAGAACTCCGGACTAGCTTAATTCGCAAACTAACTAGTTCGCGTCCTTGTCAAACATAACAACAAGAATAGATTGTTAAAATTGCCTCAAATTATAAGTTTCCCACGTACAAAATCCTATGTTAATGAGTAAAGCGAAAATTTAACTGATTCACCGTATAAACATCAACAACCTGACAAACAAACAAAATATTGAAACAAGTTCAAATGTTCAATGATCATTTTGTTCAGCTCTTATATTTTCAGGACCATTATTATTGTCCTTGTTGTCATTAAAAGTTCTTAATATCAATATGGCAATATTGTCATTAGAAGTTCTTAATTATCAATATGGCAATATCTTAAAAGAAGTCGAGCGAGTTTTGCAAATTTAAATATGGAGTACATATAACAATCGAAGAATGGGCGGAATGAGATCGTGTTGGTCAGGCCAACGACTCTCCGCAAGTAGGAGACGATCACTACCAGGATCTCGCTTTCCGTTTCTTAAGTTTGGTTTTCTTTTCCTTTTTTTTTTTTAATGAAACCATTGCTTAAGTTTGGTGTACGTACACCCGTTACGTCTGTCATTAAGAGCCCACGTGCTGCGACAGGACAGTTCTCTGTCTCCGGTGCATGAATAAATACACACATCCAGCAATAAATCCTCTCTTTATGGCGATGATGACGTAATAAATATGTAAACTAAAGCATCTATTTCACAGTAAAAATAAATATAAAATTAATTTGAACCCAAACTTATAACATTAACACTGGGGCCCTTATACTTTTAGGACCATTATTATTTATAATTTTAAAACAGTACTGTTCTTTCTCAAATTCAAATTTTCACCCGTTTCACTTACAATTATATATAAGAACTGATACATTTATTTTTCTCGTGATTTTAAACATACTCTATAAGAAAAATATATCAATCCAATGTAGTCATTCCATATCTTGGCAAACAATTCCTTTAAGAAAATAATGTCGATCCGACGTGATCCTTCCGTATCTTTCCGTGCGTGGAATAATATTTTAGTCAACTAAGATAAATTTGATTTTCTTAGGCTGTACATGTATCGTGTCAAATTGAAAATCAACAAGTAAACAACTACTGTTGTGAACAGTTAAACCCCAAAACAGAGGACCAAATAGGAAAACAGAGAAAGCAGTCAACAGGAATCCAAGTGGAAAACACAGAAGTTATGATGGATTGGATCTCAGGTTTGGAAAGATCGCATATATACCATAGGTGGGCATGTTTGGGTGGAGCATGCCAGAAATAAAATGCTCTTTGCACGATGGTATGCTGTACTAATGATAGCCTAGTATTTTGACTACTAAGTGATGAGACATCATTGCGAGAGAGAAGCAAGGATAAGATTAAGCGATGAAATGACGAAAAAATAAGTTTTGTAATAATGGCATCTTAAGTGGGTTAGTGGGTTCTTAGATTATGAAAATGACATTTGCCAGCCTGATTAGATTTGACGGCCAATCTTTCCTTGCTTAGTAAAAGTAATGGCTTGTTCGGAAGGTGTCATTTTGCTTTTCATTTTTTTCATTCCTTTAAACGCAAAACGCTTTAGTTCTTTTTATTATTTTTTATTTACGTGATAATTGACTAAAAGGAACTGGCTAACTAGATATAGAAGAATAATTTGCTCCTATTACATACTACTTACCATTAGGTGAATATCTTCTGTTAATATAAAAAAAATCTTTCCCCATCACCCCATGTAATCAAGAATTAAAACCCAAACATTATGGAACAGCTGCATGCTAAACAATTGGCTTGGAGCCCTGCCCAGCCAATACATTTTTTCCCCCGTTTTTGGCTGGTTTTTATGTTATATTATAATTTAAATCGGGGGATGGGATCATGGGATCCTCTGCCAAAGTGCCAACATTTAGGGAAAAAAATTTCAGGTCGAACCTGTCCAACTAGATGATGCCACATGGCATTACACTGTACCAAAAGTAAGGTGTGGTATTGTTTAATTAAACAATAACAACTTTAAATGCATCAATGAATGTTTGCTCATTTATTTCACAATGTCACGTATCATTATCTAATTAATTGTAATGGACTAATGATAGATAGAAATTTCGTAGCCACGGTGTATAAAGGAAAGTATATATACCATTTAATCAATATCAATTTTTATAAGTCATTTTTAGTCAAGGGCGATAGTCGTTGGAGCCATGAACTACGATACTGCCAGTCACACTTCGTATTCTATTTGATGGAAGGCTTATTCAAATTTCAATTTAAGATAGGAGATTAATCGGAGAATAGTCTTCATTCAGAGACTAAGATTAAATTTTTTGGAAGGGGTTGCTGGTTTGAAATTTGACTAGAAAATTTTTGCGAATATTCAAAATTGAAAAGTTAATTAGATTATTATTTTCATCTAAAAGGAGAGAGAAATAGGAAACTAATTAAGCGGTCTTGAAGGTATGTTTACATTGACAAGGAAAAGCAGTAACTTTGGTTAGTTACTATTTCAAAATAGAATTTTGAGTTTGGATGAGTCATGAGTACTCCGCTGATTTGTTATTTCAGTCAAAAGTTATGTTAACGGTGTTTTTTTTTTTATAAAAAATTCAAATTTGTTCGCTAATTTCAGTAACCAAACCATGATCCAAACAATTCTCAAAGATCAATCATTATTATACTAATTTAGCTCATAGTGAATCAAGTTCAGGAGATATAAAGTAGCATACGAAAAAACTACCTAGAAAAGTAGAAATGCTCTGATGGAAAAAAAAAATTGATTTTATTGTAATTGCGGTACCTGGAATTTAAAAAAAAAATTTACTTAAAAGATCATTCATCCTTAGACCTTGCTCCAGAAAAGGTGAACCAAGAAAAATGGAAGGATGGTGTGACTGTCCAAATCTTGCGCAAGGAGTTTTTGCTCTAGAACTTTAAAATAGAAGAGAAACCAAGAAGGATGAAGGAGAATGAAGATGAACTCTTCTATAAAAACTTGAAAAAAAAATGTTAACATGGTTACCCTCATATTTGGTGTGTATTCTTTTCTCTTCCCATCCCTTCCCTTTTCTTTTTTCACTAAATTTTGGAGCACACCCTTAGCGTCATTCCGTCATCCTCTTTTCAGCATCATTTATTTTTTGTTATTTTTATTTTTTGAATATTTTGTTTTAGGGCCAGGTGGCAATCACATTTTTGGAATACTTGCCCAGTGTTATCCCCCATCATTTTTGTTTTTGCCTTTAATTCTCATCTAGGGTGTGTTTGGATGGTTAGGGAATATGGAATAAGAATAAGAAATTTCGGTTTGCGTGCTTATTCTTATTTTTGTGCAACCCAAACAACACAAGAATAAGGAATAAGAGCCCTTATTCATATACTAACAAAACCATGATATAAGAATAAGGAATAAGGATAAGCACGCAAACCGAAATTTCTTATTCTTATTCTCTATTCCCGGCTTATTCCGTTACATCCAAACACACCCCTAATGCGTACCCACCCCTTCTACTCCTGGTGCTTATGCTTCCTTTCCTCTTCCCATCTCATGAAAACCTCCTTTATTTACCCTTCTGACATATTTTATATCATAAAATATTGTTAAATAAAAAAAATAAATAAATACATGACGATTATACCCCTGTTTGAATCTAACCCATTCGATTCATTGACTTAACCCATTTCGTCAAAACTCCTTTCTTCTCTTCTTCTTTTCGGCTCCATTTGGATAGGTGTGGGAAGAAGGGAAGAAGGGAAGAAGTGAGAAAAATTATTAGGAAGTGTGTAACTTTGTGAAGAGTTTGAATTGTTTATAATTTTTTTTCTTCCTTCTTCTTTCTTCCTATATCCAAACGCACCCTTCCGTAAATGTCTTTCTCATCGGTAGAATACTAATTTGCACTTCTTCCTCTAAAGTTAAGGACAGAACAGACTTTTTTTTTGTTTGCCGATGGAACTAAGTACACTAATTCATTCAGGGTGCGTTTGGATAGGTGTGGGAAGAAGGGAAGAAGGGAAGAAGTGGGAAGAAGTATTGGGAAGTGTGTAATTTTGTGAAGAGTTTGAATTGTTTATAATTATTTTTTCTTCTTCTTTCTTCCAACGATCCAAACGCACCCTCAGTGAAATATAACCCGTAATCGCTAGTTATCTTTGAAATCTATCCATCAAAGTGAAAAGCTTAGTCCGTAGCTAGGTTTGCATTGATAAGAATGAAGAGAAACCTTTGGGCCCGGTTATTAAAGCAAGAATTTCTTTTCTCATCCCCATGGCAAATTCCCTCGCCAAGATCAGGTCCTTCTCGTCGGAGTCGGCGCCGGAGAGAAAGATGGTGATCCTCGGCGTCGTCGGAGGTATCGGCCAGCCTCTGGCTATCCTCGGTGTTGCCGCTGACGTCAATTGAGCGGAGAGGAGAGGAGGATTTCTGGCGTGAGAGAGAGAGTGGTTCGATTTGAGTTTAGTCTTAGATCGAATGGGTTATAATTTGATCAAGGATAAAAGAGTCACAAATTATCAGTTTAATTATTTAACAATATTTTATGACGTAAAATATATCAGAAGGGCAAATAAAAGAGGCAGTCCAATTTTCGGGGGGCAAAATCAAGAGTTTGAACTTTCGGAGGGCAAATCATGCATTTCCTCAGTTTTGAGGGGTATCGAAAATTTTTTTCCTATTATTAATTGTCATGGAAACTAGAACATTTAGTTTATAAAATCAGGACAATTAGCAAGATAATACTAAATGTATTGGAAAAATTTAGTTATCCTAAAAATGTTATTAACTGTCATGGGAACTATGACAATTAAATTTTTATCCAAACAGTTAGCACACAAAATTAGGACAATTGGCATTCATAACTGAAGGTTTAACTAGATTTAAACCTATATGCATATCTAACCTATAAGAATAGTTTAGAGTATTAGATATGCCGCAGTGAAATTGATCGAATGCCTAGACCTTCTTGTCGGAGTTTGTATCTGCAACCTTGCCTCCCTCCATACGCAACCGGTATACCACTGGGCGAGTATCCTCTGGATGGTTGAATACAACCATCCAGTGGACGTCTTTTGATCCGAGCCGTCCGATTTAATCTTAACGGTTATGTTTTTTCGAGCCTATCAATTTTGGTATCATGCACGGGGCATCTATAGCCGTTGAGATTAAATGAGACGGCTGAGATCGAAAGTCATCCATGGATGGCCATCCAGAGGATGCAGTTCCGTATACCACTGCCTCAAGTTAGGACTTGGTGTCACCTTCCACGTTTCTATTTGCTGATCTCAACTCGTGTGTGTGATCTGATTGCTCTGAGCAATCGGATGGCTTCCTCCCTTTCAGAAACTCTCATTCTTTCTGTGTGGAACGTACAAAACAGTAGTTACTCAAACTAGAGAGGTGTTTATGTTTAGAGGGGTATATATAGGAGTTGATCTGAACAGATCACGTCTGTTCAGATCCCAGTCCCAGCGGCCCGCTAGCCTTTCCAGCGACCTGCTGGATCGTTCGATGTTAGCGGCTCGCCAGCCCAACCAGCGACCCGTAGTGAACGGCTCAACACACTTTTTCCAACAAGAACTAAAACAATTAGCAAAAGAATATGAATGAGAGGGAGGGAGGTCAGCATGAGGTGGGGGAAGGAGGGAAAGCGAGGTGCTAGGTGGGGAGATAGGAGTACGCTTTGGATAATGGAATGAGAATATTAGAATGAAAATTAGCACTAATCCAAAAAATAGAAAGAGAAAATGCGTGAGATGATGAGAATGAGGAATGTTGGAGATGATTCTTATCAGACCCGAAAAAAAATAATTAAATATATTTTTTAATATGGTAGGGATTCATTAATGTTAACTTAACAATCTTGACGATGTCTTTTCAAATTAAATTTTAGAAAATGTACAAAAAATTATAGACATATTGTTTGAATTGATTCAAAAATATGCCAGGATCGGTAATAAAAGAAATGGTGATTTAGATTTATGCCACTGCAAATATTTAAAATCAGAGATATGCCATCACTAAATGACAAATTATTTTTATGCCACTATAAAATAATAGAAATTAGTTTTATGCCATCAAAAATTGATATGACAAATTTACCCTTTTATTTGAAAAAATATTTTTTCTCCAATTTTTGTCACGCAAGCAATTATGTACCATTGAACTATAATATTTTTTAGACTTAATTATTTTACTATCAATAAAACTCGTTGCATAACTTACACGTTTCATAATTTTTTGCACTTTAACAAAATACTCGTGATAAACTTTCATAATTCCGTTCAGTTCAGAATCACAAGGGCAACAAATTCATTCAATGAATCTTTCTATGTTCATAAAGTTGTTCTTGAATCCTTTTTTTTTAATATGAAAATTGGCCATCGGCTTCCATTAAACAAAAAGTTTACTAGTCTCCCTTATCGATAACTAATCTCCCTCATACGGTATTTATCCTGTGAATGTCGAGAGACTAATCTCCCTTCCTTGCGCCATTTTTTTTAGGGTTTGTTTATAGTGAGGGGTAATTTGGTCATTTAAAATAAATAATGACAATTTTGGTAATGACATTTTTAGAATTTAGTATGTTTTTAGAGAAATAGTGGCATAAAATCAATTCTAGCAATTCCGCGATGGCATAAATTTAATTAACCATTTAAGAATGACATTTTCCTAATTGTCAAAATTCATAGTGGCATAAAACTAATTATCTCTAAAAAGAAACTGGAATTCAATTATTTTCAAAACTAACTTAATTCTTCTATCTAACACATGCTTATCAAAATTAATGCCCACTTACCGCCCATATCAAAATTAAATGCCCACTTAACTGCCCATCAATATTGCATACATGTGAGGCAATTATTAGGTCATTTTTATCAACTCGGTTCTTTGATTTGATATATTAAGACCCACTTAATCGTCTTTTAATGGATTCGAGATATAGTCCGAATCCAATCCAATTCCTTCACTTTCCATGGATTTGATAAGAAAAATAATGTATTTGTCAAAGAATTTATGAAGGCCTTTAAAGGACATATAATGGCATATAATGGTCATTATCAAGCCTAACTAAGTGTTAAATTATTAAATAAAAGAGGGGTGGCTCGTAGCTTCCCTCATGGTGCGCACGGGCATCTGAGGTGAGGATCCACGAATCTGCATAGCTTGTAGCCATAATTGATTGTAAAGTGATATACACGCGAGATAATTAAGCCCTTATTAAAGAATTCAGATCTAGTGCCGCGTGGAACACCGTGTAGTGCGGCATTCTAGCCGTCTGATTAAGATCTAATGAACAAGGGAGCCCCATGCATATAATCTAGATTGATAAGCCCATAAAAATGAACCGTCCGATCAAAATCAGACGGTTCGTACGCGCGCTACACGGTGTCCCGCGCTACAGCGGATTCAGGTTCCTTATTAAATATATTGGCTTATAAAAATCCTCAAAACACAAGCCCTGTTTCTATTATAGTCTTTATGTCCGTCAAGTCCTCTACTCCCGATTTTTTTTTTTCATTCTAAGTTCTCGATGGTACCGATCGAGTTTCCATTTTGAAATGCAATTGCAAAAATGCGTTTAATTTTTAACATCTTAATTAAAAAATTTTAGATATGTCACGTTATTTAAATCGTCAACCATCTAACTTTATTTTTTATTCGATATTTATTCTGATAGAAATGCTTATATAATTTTATTGTTTTCTCTTCATTTATAAAGAACGTGTTTAATGTGTCTAAACGTAATGAAACTTCAAGAATATTTTTGAATTTTTCTATGACTTATATCCTACTTTTTACCGAATAATTATATAGCATGTTACACAAAAATTGACAAAAACTAAGCTAAATGTAAGATGCTTTTTATGTAAACAATCTTATTAAAATTTACTTGTTATTTGTTAAATATTTTTCTTGTGAGATGAAGTCTGAACTCTGAATACGCAAAAGATCAGAACTACGGTTGAAAATTGGGAGCACCTCTTATTCTTTGCGTCCATAAACTTTAGTAGATCCCACACCCTTTACCTTTGGCAGTTTCCACAGTAATCTCTACTACTTATAAAGCACCCTTAGCAAGGTAAGTATTTTTCACACAAAGGGGTCCAAACAATTTTGTTAGCATCATTATAAACCATTGATCAATATGGTGTACGGTTTAGATCGCTATTTCTATAAAGGAGTCGACTCTACACACAAATAAGTCAGGACGCTGGTGGTAAGTCTGTTGATTCGTTCATTCCAGCGCAAGGGATCGATTCTGTAACAGCGCAATTTTTTTTCCTATTTTTATTTCATGCGCAAAGAAATTTATCCCCATCTCGGCTAGAAAAAAGAATGATTTCATAACCAATCAGGCATAAATGACATAGTTTATCACATTTCGCTCCCTCCTCCCTTCTCCTGAAATGGAAAGATAACCCTAGATTACCGCCTCTCCTTCAAAATTTCACAGAATTTGAAATAAGGATATCTTTGCTAGGGTTTGCTATTAACGAAGTTTGAGCCGCCTCTCGACTCAATTGAAATTTTCATTCGACGTTTTCCTCGCTTTACTTCTTTGCTGGCATGGAAATGGAGCACTTTTTCTAATTTTCGTATGGTCAAGAAGAAGAAGAAGCAAGAAGAGGCGCTGTAGAAGGCCCGCAAGGACGCATCACCCCTCCCTCCCTTCCGTAATTTCGCATCGTCCCACCGGTACTGTTCCTCTTTCCCACTGAAACCCTAGCTAATCTTCTCTCGGGTCACTCCCCATTTATGTTCGTTCTTATATTGAAATTCGACCAAAATTTTGGCCATACACATCTACATCCTTGAATTCCTTTGGTAATTGAATTTTTTTTTCGGTTAATTTTAGGTTAGGAATTGACACTAATAACTAAGGGCATTGCTTGCATCCTGTGTAATCAAGGGGTTAGCCTTTCTTTATCCTTTTATTTATCAAATTTTCTATTTTCTATATAATTTGTGTATGATTATGGTGATTTTCTATATAATTTGTGTATGATTTTGGAGAAGGGCAAATCACCTCTCCACTGTCTGTAGATTGTCCATTGAGTTATTTGTTATCACAATTTTTCAGGTTATTTGTTGTTTGTGTCTTAGGTTGTTGCTTATGTATGGGATCCAAAGTAGTGCTTGTTGTTATGGATCAGGTACATGTGAGAAAAATATTATATGAACTTGCTCTGGAAATATTCAGATATTTTTGTTGTAGTATCTGTAATCTTTCTAATTTGAACAAGGTTATACATAGATTTGTGTCTACACCAAATAGAAACGACTACAAGTAGACATGCTCCTCTTGACCGAATGGTAAGGTATGCCCTCTTTTTCCGAATTTCCTTTTTCTTTATTTTTTAGTACTGTACTATTGTTGCTCGGTTGTATTAATAAGAACCAAATAGTAGCATCGTGTGCTGATGACATTGAGAACAAGCACTTTGGTGACATCAAAGAGTTGCCACCGCACCGCTTAACAGAAATCAAGTGTTCATATTTTTTTCTACATCTGAAAATTCAATTCAATAAGTCAATGACTGAAGAAGTGAGTTTTACTCTATTACCTTATTTAATTGAAGTTAAGTTTTTGCATAGTTGTGACAAAATAAAATTGACATAATTACTATTTTTTGCGCTAAACAGGAAAAAAAAAGCCATATATTGAGAAGGTAGAACAACTGAAAGCAGAATATGAGAAGGCACTGGAGGAAGATAACAATGCAGAAAATGGAGGGGAGGATGCTAACGAGGAGCTAAATGAAGATAATGTAAGTAATGACATGAATATTTAATTCGCTCGCACTAATGTGAAATTATAATATCTTTAGTAACTAAAACATTGAATTTTCATTGAGATGTGAGATATCATAATACTGGACACTTGCTACACTTGTTACATGGTTAGTACTCTTGTCCAGTGTAGTGGAAGTACTGGATATTTTCTATACCCAAATGGGGCTCTCATTGAACATTGGTAATCTATTTCCGAAATCAAGTGGAGGCTACACATAGGAAAGGTATGGTTCAACATTACAAAACAGTGAAATTACAACAGTTCCTATGTGTAATCCGATGTATTTTTCTTTATTTTCTTTCCTCAATAAATATGTCTTTTATTCTTCTATATATGTACTGAATTTATTTTGTGTTGTTCAGGTTCCGAGTTTATGAGGAGGGAACAAGGATCTCTGTGGTGGATTATTTCAGGGAGCACTACAATTGCAGCCTGAGGTATTTAAAACGTAGCGATAGTTTCTAATGGTCTGCGTTTGAAGAAAGGTAGTGGCTTAATATTGTTATTGTTAACTAATAAATAGCATTAGGTTTATCTTATTTGATTTAACTTCTAATCGATTTTTATTACTTGTACAACGGGGATCATTGAGGTCAAGACTGTACTGGTACCGTTTCTGTTAGGTACAGACTTTTTGTTTGATAATTTATTTCATACCTCCGTTATACATTGCTTTTCATTTCTGGTTTGTCTTCAAAATTCGTTTAATATATTTTGTTTGTTGTTTTCAGAAAAATTCAGAGAGGGAAGAACTGCTACTGCAGTACAAATATTCAGGTTAATTTTTTACCCTAAACCCTAATAATTGATATTTTGTGTAAAAGCATGATGAGATGTATGCAATTTGACATGAATATAGGGAGACCAGTTCCTGTCCCTTTACATTATGCCATTGGATGATGACATTAGTTTATTTGAATTTATTTTGTTTGTTTATTTATTATTTCAGCAAATTTCCAAGTGAGCTAACTGCTGCACTACAAGAAAGACATCCAGGTATTTCGTGATGTTTTATTCATTTTTGCTTTAGGCATTTTATGCGATTCTTCCTCTATTTTTAACAATCTTACTTTGTTCTGAATAAATATTGTTGAATCTTGTTGATTGTTGTTTCTGTTGCGAGAGAGAACTATTTAAAGTATAAAAGTTAATGAATTACTATCATGGGAATTTGATTATAAAATATGTTTATCTTTCAGTTCTTTCCTATTTTAATTTTGTTTAGAATTTCAATGATTAGCTGGTACAGACAGAGAGCAGAGAGTAACATGGGACCCTTCTGTTACTGGACTGAGCCTAATAAATGGATTTCGATTCTTTTACTGGTTATGTTCACTGGGTAGTGGGTACAGTTCATGGTACATGGGTACAACACTGTGTTAGTGAAAGCATATTCACTGTTGGTGCATATGTACTGTGTTATTTTAGATATTTATTTATGTACCGTGAAAGACTTTTTTAGAGCTATAATATATATGAGTTTGTTTCAATTAAATAAGATTGTGATAATAAGTAGATTATTTCTTTATGAAAAAGAATAAATTAAATGGAAGGTTTCATCAGGTGTATATTGATTCCTCCGTCTAATCCGAAATATAGGATATCTTATTAATTTTGTACTTACAATAAAAGATTTGATATGATTCCTTATGTCGTATTCTATTCTGTATTTTCAGGAACTGTACTGCAACTGATCTTTACCAGCATACATTAATGGTTCCAAGTTCCAACATATTCATGTCTGATGCATAGTTGAGCAGTAAGTGTTAGTTTAGCCTCTTATTGGAGCCTCCATCAGCTTCAACATAAGTGTGGCCTGCCATTCCTTTTAATGAAGCATTAACTTTATAAATAATACTTGTACAGTGTATCAATACTGGTAAATACCATTTTAAATGACAGTATATCTATTTCAAATGCTCCAACTAATGCAGTACTGTCAGGTGACCATGAAAGGTTATCTGAGAATCCAAGGCTGATGCCCCACAAGGCCACAACCCCATAGAATCAAATTAATACAGGCTTGTATCGACCATCATATTATGTTCAGAATCATGTCAATTAGAAATAATTGTCATTAGTTAAAATCAATTTGATCCAAGTATTTAGTCCTGTCAGACCGTAACCGGACAAAACCAAATTGAAGATCAAATTAATTACTATAAAGGTGATGTGCAACTTCAATTGATACGCGACTAAAACTGATATCACCATGGAGAAGAAGGAGACGAGTGCGATTCTATAACCCTAGCCACACTCGAAACGATGACCGGAGTGATAAAGTCAACGGCGGAGCCATGGTGTTGTCCGAGTCAAAGGCAACAGAAATAAAAAGTTAAAAACACAAAGAAAGGGTCTATTGCGCAGGAATCTTGGCATAGATTCAACGGATTGATTTCAATCCACTCTACTTCCACAATTTTAATTTGAATCTAATTAATTATTTTATTTTATTATTATTAGAGAAGAGAGAGCGCGTATTATTTTATTTTATTTATTTTATATATGTTTATCATTAAATATAAAATATATTTTATGTTTATTATAAAAATCACTGTGGATTATTATTACAAATTATTGAGCGGGGTTTATGACTTCATATAGTATCAGTATAAAATATAGACCATGTATCAGTACAAATATATGGACGATACTTTTATGTACTTGAAGAGATACATTTATCATGCCATATATATTTGATTAAAAGAATCACAAAAGTTAATGCTTCACCCTCATAAAAGATGCAAACCAAGGATATGCGTCAATGTCAAAAAAATTTATTGCATGATCGAGCATTATATAAGTTTGATAATCTAATACAAATTTTTCAATAATTTTATTTATTGAAAAATGTCAATTTTCTCGCTTGACAGCTGCAGTTAATATTTGGGGGAAAAAAAAATCCATTTTCATCAAACTATATTTTTTTTGTTCGTGATGAACTGTTTGCCGGAACAAATTGCGCAAGATTGACCTAACCTAACGGATCAAGTGTTTCAGTCAAAATTAGAGGATCTCAAGAAATATTTGTTTAAATCGGTGAATATTGATGCTATCTTCAACACCGATCATGATAACGTTGACCTTAAATATTAAAAATGGACAACATATCCATGCATATTAAATAATATGTTCATATATTAAAGTACGCCCACACGTTGAGTGGGCTCTGCTGCTAGTTTAAACAAATGGATTCGTCTTTTATTTGTTCATCAAAGTTTGAGTGTATTTTTTTTAGTACGCGTGAGTTGTTTGTAAAATTGTCGTTTCTTTCGAATTACTTGTCTTAAAAGGAGACAATAGAGCAATAATTTTATCAAAATGTATCCTTATAAGACAAAAGGGCCGGGGTATCGTATCTTTATAATTCAAAAAGCAGAATCACTTGATTATTCAATTTGAAACTTTAACAATTATAAAAAGTAAAATTTCCATACAAGATCAAGTGTTATGAATACAATGCATGTAAGAAATAATGAGAATTGGTGCATTTTTAAACCATTCATCAATCATTTTTTTCCCAATAATTTGAAATTAACGGCTCTTGATGCATTGCCGAACGACATTCAAATTGTAAGAAATTTGATTGATACTCTATCAATCACTCTAATAGCATGTATAAATTTATTTTCAATTGTTAGCATTAATTATTTCAAATTATATCATCAAGTTTTCAAAATATAGTTTTCAATTTTAATTTGCACGAGAAAAAAACATGATATTGAGAATGTTCAGGCCTGAAGATAGGATGCAGCACAGAGGCGTTCTTATTTATTTTTGCAACCCAAATTTCCGACTGAAAATCCGAAAGCTCGTTAACATTTTTGTCATATTTAAGTTAGGTATATTTCAATCGTAGTTTTAAAAAATGGGTTCTCTACTTCTATGCAATTATTTTTACTTCTTTTAAAAAAAATATTTTATTTATACTGATTTATCTGAGTGCAAATGAAATACAAACCCCAAGGATGCCGTACAAACGGGAGATGGTCTGCTTGGTGGCTTTGTGTTGGGACCCTCAACCGATAGCTATACAACTAATACAAGTATACAACGTATACAAGAACAAATGCAACCTTTCTTCTCCCTCTTCATTTTTTGGGCCGGACTCACCTGATCACTAGGGGTGCGTAACGTGAAAAACGACCACGAAAGTGGTCATTTTCGTTAACCGTTGCATTGATGTACGAAATTTTTATACTTATTGCGTTGATTATTGCATCCGTTTAGCACATGTTGCGTTGATTATTCCGTTGATGGGAACGATCAAAACGGTTATAACCGTTTTTTACTACCTAATTGTTTTGCATTTTATTAAGATGTAAAAAAATAAACTATTATGCATTTTGTATGAAACAGAGATAGAAAAATGACATGTTAGGTCACGCGGAAAAGGGGGAGGAGACACTATAATCACCTCTTGCTCTCGACGGCGATTGTACTCGATGGTGTAGAGGCGAGAGAGATAGATGTGACTGTGTTCGGCGGAAAAATGACGGAGCGACGCTGCAGAAATCTAATTTTACTCATTTCTCCCTCGATCTCTCTGGTAAGGTCCTCTGCAATCTAATAATAAAACCATAAAAAAAAATTTTAGACGAAATGCGCGAAATAAATGACCACGAAACGTACCAGTTTCACTAATCGTTCCGTTCTGAGACGAAACAATATTTCTATTTGCGTTGGTTGTTCCGTTCCTTAAACTAAATTGAAATCCTTATCCGTTATCGTTCAGTTTCAGACGAAACAAAACGAAAAAACGGCTACCGTTTTCAACCCTACTGATCACCTTGCTTTTCAGCTTTTTCAAGCTTTAAATCTTGATTGGTTTTTCGCTAATGAAGGTTAAATTAATTCCACATTTGTTCAGTGGATGAGGCGAAAAATGCACCGCCTTTTTTCTTGATCAAATAATTCCTCATTAATGGCCTTGGCTCATGCATTTTTGCGTTGACCATCACATACGTGATTTAAGGCAAAGCAAAAAAAGAAGTTACAGTTGACCATTACCCCAACATGCTTATTGTCTGACAAAAGCATCAAATATACAAACACCAAAAAACTTTTTACATGGCTCGCATTAACTCAATCAGCGTGTTTTCTTAACTCTATATTTTAGTGTTATTGATGCATATCGCAAAGGATCTTTGGAAAACAATATTCCGAGAGAATCTTGAAAAAATAGAACGCATCACGTAATATCAAATTTCCAGCCATTGTTATCTCTATGTGATTCTCAATGCTGATTCCCCAAATTATGCTATAATTTGTCAAAAAAAAGAAGTAATATAGTTAATAATATCGTTTTGTTCTTTATGGTTTTCACGGTCAAATGAATTCTCAAAATTTTCTTGTAGAATTAATAGTTTGGCAAAGTCAGGATACCAATAATATTTCTCTTCAATATTTTGATTAAGATACAATAAAGTTAATGTTAATAATAACTTTGTCGGTGTTTGAAAATTAAATAAAAATGGGTACATTTCAATTTTTTCTCTGTTTGTTGGTTGTTTAGATGCGCCAGTAAATTAAGTATAACTCATAAAAACAAAAAACTTTTAACATTTTGTTTCTTTCTATGGACGTGTACTCCCTACTTGATGAACAATATTGAACTCTAGTAAGCAACAAGAGTGCCATACGACCGTTACGACTAGTTTGAGTTAAACTGTATCATCTAAGAATTATTAATGCGAGTAATTAAAGTGGAGCCATACATTCTCATAACCACATGTACAATATTTTATGAGATGGGCTAAAATCAGCCACGACTGACGGATGCAACTGTCAGCTACGATCAAATCTCAATTTTCGAGATTCTAACAGTCGATCCGAACCGTTCAATGTGTTCTCCATATTGAAATCTCATTGGAGACAATTTTTTACATTTTTCTGATTTTATTTGCTATTTTTTTTAGATTTTTAAAAATCATAGTTATTGAAGGGTCCAGAATTGTTTAGATTAAGAATTTTGTAAAATATCAAACAAATACTAAAAAATTTCAGAAAAATGTAAAATTTGGTCTCCAATGAGATTTCAATATGGAGAATACATTGAACGATTCGGATCGACTGTTAGAATCTCAAAAATTGAGATTTAATCGTAGCTGACGGTTGCATTTGTGAGTCGTGGCTGATTTTAGCCCATCTCATATTTTATATATATTATCTTAAGTGGGCACAATACAACGGTTTTTTCTATACTTGATTAAATTTCCCACCAACTCCGGATTCGATTGGAAGAAAGCCTTCAGCCGCTGATGAGTGATGACTGATCCATTTTTATTTTTATTTTTTTGCTGCTTTTGGTAGTGGGCTTTAATTTGTTACTTATAAATGTCTTTTCAAGTTTAATTATTTGTTATTACTAATTGGAGTCGCTTTCTTTAATTAGATCAACGTAGGAATCTTTAAATATGAGAAAAATTACATGATGGAAGGTATGGTGGTGGGACCTACTGTTCAATCCTGTAAGGACGGAAAATGCCTTTTGGAGTCTCAAGGAATCATTGGTTTCCTCGTGTCACTCTTTGATTGGCCAGATACTTTAGTGCTTGTTTAGTCTAGTTAAACTCTTTTGCTTAATCTGGCAACGGGCTTGAACACCCAAAAAAATTATAAAAAGGAGTAAATTATTTTGGTTAAGACGGCTTCTTTATTGATTGATTCAGTTGCCGTGTGTTAAAAAGTATGGTTTTTTTAATGGAAGCTGATATTTAATATTAAAAATATCAGCCGGATGTACCAGCACAGATATTGAAAATTAAAAGTTCGGACCAATCAGTTAGATTTTTTTTTTCCTTTCTCCCCTTTGTAATTCTATATTCTCCACCGAATTTTTCTTTTACTTATCACATCCGATTCATGTATTCAGTAATCTCTTTCTTTTATCCATCGATTTTTCTATCTCTGGTCACCAACTCCGCTTTCGAATTCTCTCATTCTTTCAGCATCAATTCCATAAAATGTAGACGTTATTCGTCTTAGCAGGCCGGCAAGTCAAGCACATTCCAAACAAATCAGTTCATTTGAGGGCTGCTAGCTGTGGAAGTGGAACCTCAACAGAAATTGTCAAAGTTGTTCTAAATATTAGTCCCTACTCCCTACTACTTGTAAAAACAGCGTATCAAGAATTAAAATAATTAGACGAATGGTGCAAATAATTATTTACTCTATGCAATCTTAGTTATTGTTCATTTAAATCAATAGTTGAATGTTAGTGATTGATATAATTTTACAAATTCTTCACTTAGGCACTGTTTGGATAAGATATGGGAAGAAGAGAATAAATTTATTATAAACAATCCAAACTCTTCACAAAATTACACACTTCCCAATACTTCTTCCCACTTCTTCCCTTCTTCCCACACCTTATCCAAACGGAGCCTTAATAGAAAGAAAATTTCGCTGGATTGATTGTGCATTCATCAAAAAAGAAAAAAAATATTGCTGGATTAATTATGTACTGTGTTTGAAAATAGAGCATGAAAAATAGGAAAAAATTCATTAAAATAATAATTATTTTTCATTTTGGAAATTAAACACATAAATAAAATTTTCTCATCTATAACCCACTCATTTGGGTGTGTAAGTTTGCTAATTTTTTTTAATAGTTGTTTTAATTGTAGTTGATAACTTGACATTGTAATAGTTCATGTTGTGAAATTATATTGACATTCAATGTTAAGAATTTCGAAAAAGAAACTCTGATTAAATTTTGGGAGTGGGCATAAAACTGGTTGTTTCGCTATTCGTTTTTATTTGTTAATTGATTGGTTGTTTCATTTCAGTACAACCTGTCAATGAAAGTGTGAGAGCATATAATCTCAGGATCCAATGTGTCATAGCTGGATTAGATAGATATGCGCCAATTCCAACTTCCTACCATGATGACTTTCATGGACTCGGTAATCACACAATTTATTTTTTATACACGTCTCCAAAAATATTGATGAGTAATGACCTCCATTAACACCTTACCATTATGAGGAACTTAAATTTAACTCAAAAGATAGGTGCCTACGCCAATGTAGAGTTTAGACTAAGACCAACTAGTTTTCTTTTAAATTTTTTTTTTCTTTGACAACTAGTTGAATGCTTAATCTGACCTTGCTTTTAATGTCAACCACACACCGGTTGTTAGTCTGTTCCTTCCCCTAATACATCCAAACATATGATAAGAAATTTAATGCGAGGTTTGGAAGCTATCATTCAATTGTAAACGTCAAAAATATGCTATTTTTCGTAGGTTTGAAAGCTATCATTCAATTGTAAAAGTTAAAAATATGCTATATTTTTCGTAAGTTTGAAAACTATCATTCAATTGTAAACGTCAAAAAGAATGCCATTTTCGTAAAAGCACCGGGCTTCTTTTCCAAATGACTTGGAGCCCTGGTTCTAATTTTGAGTTGATTTGATCGGATTATTAGTTTCAAGCCAACCAGTTTTACTTTAAGTCAAATCAATTCATTTTTTCGGTTGGAGAGGCAATAAGGAAAAAAAAATAAAGAAGAAGAAGTAGAGTTTAAGCTTAGGGTTTTAAATTTATTTTTTTTATAATTTTAAAAAAAATGAATTACAAGCAATACAGCAATACGCACATAAAAACATAAAAAAAAACGAGCTAGGTAGATAATAAATTTTTTAGTTCTGTAAATTACTTTTTCCACCTCAAAAATGTAATTCATCCATTACTTGAGCAGCATAAATATTTGCAAATCCAGAGGAGTTCTGTTTATATATATGTTTACTATCAAATTGGCAATCAAGATTTTTTTGAAGGTTGGTTTGACACCAACAATTTCAATATAAAAAAAATAAAATAAAGAGAGATTCGAACCAAAAACCATTTAGTCAATGGAATCGAGTTAATTGGCAAGTAATTAGATTAACAATTGTTTGCTAACATCCTTTATTGCCCAAAATTGGCCAAAATTATAACTTAATTGCCCCTTGTATTTTCTTTTATTTTTATAAAAAAAATATCCATGGCCACTTGGCGTTGGCGATTTGAAGGACAGCTGATCAAGAGACACATATGTACATATGTGATCCACAATAAATTCAATTACTTTTTTTACAAGCGTCTTCTAATTATATTGATATTCTTAGGATTCCAAAAGTAGAGACAAACATATGTATCTGATTGTGTCATATCAATAATTTTTTTTGGGCTCCAGATGCATAATTGAAATCTCAAATGCAACACATCTCAAATTTTGATTTTTAAAAAAAAAAGTCAATTGGCAATCACTAACTGATAAATCTTCAAAAACTGTCACAGTTACAATATCATTTTGGTAATTAAAATAACTTACAGGTTTCTTATTATATTGCGATCATTAAAATTTGAATTCAATATTTACTCGAATTATCTTCTAGCGTAAATTAGCTCCTAAGTTTCTGATTGGATTCCTTTGGGTCATTGATTAATATAGCTTAGAATTTTGTGACAATATTTTTACTTTTAACTTCATTTAGAAGAGGTGAAAGTTGAAACTCCAATGAAAAGAAACCAACATTAAAGAAATCAAATTGGTAAATTTTTGCTTAAACTTCAAACATCTCGTAGAGCTGTAGACTGTAGTTGCAAGCATTGGAAAAAGCGAGAGAATCCAAGATTGCGATTTCTTAGCTAAGAAACATCTAAGGTTGAGTTTAGCTTGATTGGTAATTAATTAGGTACATTAATTTCGAATGATCTGGCTCGCTTGCAGCGTTGAAACCCAACTCCAACACAATCGCCAAATCCTACGGGAAATCATAAACAAAAAAGCAAAACACAATCGCCAAAACGGGGCACGTGCACGCGCTCGAAATATCAACGGTGTGGCCGTGGGAGCAGCCATTATTATTATTTTTTTTTTCCACCAAAGGCGAAGAAAACGATCAGCCAATCTTGCAAGCATCGTTTCCTGTATTATCCGCTAAATTATACAATCATTTAGGGGAATGGAGAAATGAGTAAAAAAAGTCAATGGAGGCTGATACAGCTCACGTGCGTCTTATGTGGAGAGGGAATGCCGAATGCTACCTCCTTCCTCGACGCGCGAGACACTCTAGTCCTTCTCAAAGTCAACACCTGAACTTACATGATTTTTCCTGCAAAGGTGGAAAAGAAATCACCATTGCATTTGGTTACCTAATTGATGTTGATCATTCATACAATAGTTTTCTAGTTACAAAAGTGCTGGTTTATTTGAATAGAGTGTCGTTTATGTTTTTCTTTTTCCTTCTTTATTCTCTCATTTATACCGGGAGACAGTAGCGAGTCCAGACTTTTTTTAAGCTTGGGCACAGCAGCTAATGTACTAAAATTAATTTATAAATATAAAATACTAATAATATTTGAGAATTTTTATTGTGAACCATGATGCATAGAGAGTTCCGTGCACTATGATCATTTTGGTTGGTAATTTTACAAATTGACAAATCTAAATTAACCAATCCAATATATATATTGAAATCTCATAGAAAATAAAATTTTACAATTTTTTTCAATTTTTTAAAGCTTGCCAATTTTGACAACAAACACACTAATTTATAGTCAGAATTGGCTAGTTTAAAAAAATTCTAAAAAAATTTAAAAAATTGTAAAATTTTGTTTTCTATGAGATTTCAATGTATAGGTTGGGTTGGTTAAATTAGATTGACAATTTATGGAACCACCGACTAAAACGATTGTGGTACACGGAACCCTCTATATATCATGATTCACAATAGATTTACTCATAATATTTTTTAACCTAATTGCCAATAGTATTTTGTCAATGTACTCATAAAAGACATAAATATAACTTTGTAACTTTAATAATGTATGAATGTCATCTCTATTCAATTGGATAACTTACTACTTTATTATAATATGATACAGAAAATTAGTTCATCAGTTTTATTTAGCACAACAATTTTTTATTACCACTATGCATAAATACTTTGGTGCATTGATAATAATGTGATCCAACATCAAACTCGCTATATTAACTCATAAGTGAATATTAAAATCTAGGTCGTCCATTATACCAATCAACTCTTTAGTCTTTACTTTGCCTCTTTTGTGTTAATTTTTTCCGTGACTTTGTGATCCAAAGAGAGATCAAGAGATTGGCCGATTGAACCAGTCAAAAGTGTCAAACACAAAATAAAAAAATATATAAAAGTGGGTCACGCAAAGTCTAGTTTTGAAATGAACTAATCAAGTGTGGGCACCTTAATTTTTTAAGCCTGGGCATCTCCATAAATATACATATACAGATTTCTTAATTTTAGAAATTAAGCCTGGGCAAGTGCCCAGCCTTGCCCTACACTGAACTCGCCACTGCTGGGAGAAAGCAGGGAGGGAATTTAAATAAAAATAATTGAGGAAGAATATTTTTTTTATTGCCTTGGGGAAGAATTAAAGTCACTGTAAGAGGTGCAATGTCTTTTTGTATTTTTAAGATTATAGAGATAATTTCTTACAATATTACATATTTGACCACATAAAAAACTATAACTACATTCCGTTACTTATTGTTATTTTTACTGTTGTTAATTATGCATGATGTTGCTTTTAATTTGAACCATCCGACCACAAAAAAAAATGTCGTCTACGCAAGTAGTTTAGAATGAAGGTTGGAAATATTAATAAGTCGATTTTTTAAAAAAAAAACAAAAAGGGAAAAAAAAGGGAGATCATTGTCATCTATTTTTTAAAAAAAAAATTAAATATGCATGTGGGACTTGAACACTTGACTTCTTTGAAGCTAGCCTAGTGCTCATACCATTGAGCATTAGATCGCATGTATTAATAATTGATATTGCCTATATGAAATATAATTAGAAAAATTCTTTTATGCTACGAGCAAATTAATTGAGATTTAATCAGAATGTAATTTTAAAAAGTTTTAAAATATTCATGTCAGACATTTTTTTGAAGATATGTTTTGTAAATTATTTTTTTCCAGCTTGGATAAAATTAAAATTTACAAAATACCACCCTTCAATACAACCTATTTATGTACGCTGTTCTAAGGACGGTCGTTAGTAGGGATACAAGAATAAATTTGGTCAAATGACCGTTGGTTGATGAATGCAATAGCTCGTTAGTTCCGAGCTCTAATTAAAGAAATTAATGTCAACCAATTACAGAGCTGGAACGGTACATATATTTAGGTAAGTAAACGGTCCAATTGTACAAAAAAAAAAAAAGTAAACGGTTCTGTAATTAATTTGAAGCAAGAGGGGAATTTATAAATTAGTTACCTGCTTACTAAGAAATATTGGGAAATGTTATTAATAGAAGATGGTCAAATTAATCTATCTAACAGGGAACTTAATATGCGGGTAACACATTTATATTCTTTTGAAATGGTCAAATTTTATTAACATAAGATTATAGCCGACAACGCTTATTGCAGCAGAATATAACGATGGACGACAAGTATTTTACTGACGTGAAAAAAAAAACTTGACAACGTAATGTTTGAAGTTTGATTTTGCGAGAACGTAAATTCGGTCAAATTAATAAATACATGCATTCAGACGGTAATAAAAAGAACTAACAAATACTAAACTGGCTGATTAAAATGCACACATCCAATGCATGAGTAGACCTGTCAATATGTGCATGTTTTAACGTTTTAATGTTACGTTAATAATGAACGGAATGTTAAACATATGAAAAATCGATTACGTTTGGACCGACGTAACGTAAACGTAATTGGACCCTTACGTTATGTTTATTTCCGTTGTTACGTATATTTGCACCTCTATATAAAATAGTTATGTATGGCCCGAAAGAGAAAGAAACAATCGTCCTCATTTTAAACAGCTCATTATATGGTAGTGGCAAAACAATCCGAAACCCATTAACGACGGAGACAACGAGCGGATAAGGGTTTCACCAAGAATGCGCCACATCCCCACTTTCTTCGCATGCTTCCTCCTCTCTTTTCATCTCTTTCTTCTATCTGTCTCTCTCATACACTGCCCATGACAAATTGAAGTCTGTGCAACTTCTCAATCCATGTGAGTGCGACGATGGCAAGGCAGATCGTCGTGCGATTGTTTCTCCTCTCTGATCGTCTCCATCAAAGACCCCCTCTTCTCTATTACCACAGTGCAGCCACAACTCTTCTTCTTTCACTGCCTCACACCTTGGCAACTCTTCCCCTTCAACATTGGAGAATGATCCATCTTCGCTTGCCCAAGCTCTAACTCTAACTCCTCCTCCGTTCTGACCAAGCACCTCTTCCCCTTTCTCTGACTTCTTTCTTGTTGGTCATGGCTTTCTCTTGATTTTTTCAGACATTGTTCTTGGCTTTTTGGTTGGCTTTCAATTTCAGACATTGTTCTTGACTTTTTGGTTGGCTTTCAATTTCAGACATTGTTCCTAATAACGGCCTATGATAAATCAAACTCTGAGATGTCTCTGTAAATATTTTTATTTTTACTAGTATACATCTCCTTTAAATGCTTATGACTTTGCTTTAAACTGATCTGCTTTTGTGTTGGGTTGCCATGCTTTAAACATTTTTTTTAACTGATTTTTTTTTGCGTTGAGGTTCACCACTGGTGACTTCTATGACCAGTACGTGTGAGGATCATTGATAGCTGCTTGACTCCTTTGTAACTAGTACCAGGTCGGTATAAGGTTATATTCTTTTCTGGTACAACTTCAGAGACTGATCAGTGATTCAATTAGCTTCTGAGGACCTTCTTGTAAATTTGTTTGAACTAGTGTAAGGACCTGTTTGTGATTTTGACAGAAAATTGAGTATTTTCTATGTTCTTAGGATCTGATTCTTATTTATTTTTCAACCTTGTACTTTGACAAAAATTGTCAGAAAACTGAGTATTTTTTTTTCAACCTTGTACTTTTTTGTTTTTAGATTTTTTTTAGTGAGAAATTGTCTGGTTTTATGAGTTATGGCACCAGATTTTTATTGTCATAAGTTTCATTTGCATCATGAGTTATGAATTAATTTGTGTAATATGCAGTGATTTTCAATTCTGTTTACAAAATTGCTATGTTACAATTTGTAAAATGTGATTTGGATGAAGTCTAAGGCAGTTTATTTGGAAAAAAAAACGGAAGCAACATTTATAACGTTTTAACGTTTGTGCCGTTTAAATAAATGAAATATTAAGCGGAAGAAAAAAGTTCTTACGTTTATTACGAAACATTAAATATAAGAGTTCATTTAAGTGGACGTTTTGAACTTTTAAACAGGTCTATGCATGAGCGCATGTATTGTTGTCTTGGTCTCAGAACACCGTATCTAATTTTGAACACTTTTGTTCACGTTCGATTCATATATGTTCCATATAAGGCATGTCAAGTTAGACATATATAGTTTTGTTAAAATTATTATACAAATAAATATGTCAACTTTTATCGAAATTAAAACATGAGGTTAATTTGTTAGTTAATTATTATTTGTTGGTTTTCTCACCAAAGTAATGTAATTAGATGCGTTATTTGCTAAAGCATGAATTAGAAAGTACCCCAAAATGAGATGAACTACACTGAAAATTGTGAGATATATGAAAGCAGGGGCGGAGCCAGAATTAGAGGATAGGGTAGATCGAGTTGTCGAGGTCGACTTCAATTAGACATTAGTAACTTGAAATTTCAATATTAGAGTAGGCCATATACATTAGATAATCGAATTATCACTGTATTTTTTATATTTTAACACTAAAAAAAAAATTCACCACGTAGACCAGGTCTATGCCTGCCCCTGCATGCCTGTATCCGCCCCTGTATGAAAGGCCAACGTAAAGATTTAAAATAAATTGATTCACAGACATATTTAGACAATATGGCTTTCTCTCAATGAGATCTACTGCATCAAAATATTTAGTAGCGCTGCAATGATGTTAAACGAAGAATCTTAGCACAAATTGTCCGATGATAAAACATAAAAGACGAATTCCAGTTCCATCAATCGTTTCAAAGGACGCTTTCTGCGTACATATTTCTAAGCAAATACCATAATTAGGAATTAATGTGACCCAGTTTCCCATCTTCACTCATTACTCCAGACAAATGCTAATAGTGATTACTTCGGACAAATCCTCCTTTGATTCTATTTTGTCAATTAGTCAAAGTTGTCGGTAATGTTATGAATCCAATCGGAATTGGACCCAAAAAAAAAAAAAAGAAATGTAAGAAATCAACAGCGCCTAATTGGGGTCAGGCGATTTATAAAATATATTGACAGAGGAGCAGATGTACCAAGTGGCAGGGCTGTCAAACGTGCATGATGGAAATGGTACAGCTTGTTTCGTTTTCGTTCCGTTCTGTTTCGTTCTACGAAAATCCCGTTCCATCAGATGTTCCGCTTTAATTTTATACTGAAATTTTTCATTTCGGCATTCCGCGGAACAATATCGTAGTTCCGTTTTTGTTCCATGTGCTAAAACTCCGAAATTATTTTATATAAAAATTTATACTCAAAAAATTTTAATATACAGAATTATTATTATTTTTTTTTTAATAAGAAGAAAGTTCCAACGCGTTTCAGAAGCGAGTATTCGAATTCCCTCCGTACGCGTTTATAAAACGCGCTCCAGGGCTTCCAACGCGTTTTATAAACGCGTACGAAAGAGAGATGCTGTCCACTTTCCTCTCGTTTGTCAGAGCTTCGTACGCGTTTATAAAACGCGTTGAAAGCTCTGGAGCGCACTTTATAAACGCGTTGGAAGGTGTATTATTTAATTTTTAGGAAAAAAAGTACAAGCATGCTCTGATAAAGACTGCAAAAGACATGACAAGATTTGATTTTACAATGTCATCTTTGAACTACTGAAATTATTTATAAAAGCAGCCATTGTTGAATGATGTTCCAAAGGAAATAGCTTCTTCTTGTTAAAACCCACTACCTCCTTCTTGTTAAAACCTTCAGTACAATGGACAAAGGAAATAGCTCTAACTCAAATAATGATGTTCCAAACTATCGAAGAGCAACCCTCATTGAGTATTGGCCAACTTTCTACCATTACCCTGCCAATAGAAATCAACCAGAAAACGGAGAATACAAGGCAATTTGTCGCTCTTGTTATCGCATTTTGAAATACAACATCCATGAAGACACGACTGAAGAGGGAGACGTGCTCGAGTTAAAAATACACTACCAATGGCACATTAATGGTGGGCCGGAAAGGGAACAGAAGGAGTACCAGGAGCGGCGATGGCGGGAACACGAAAAGAATCTGAACCGAGAAAGGCGATATGGCTGGTACAAAAAATATTACACAGAACCTCAACCCATCCCCCAACAACAACCGAAACCCTACCTCTCGTGTGAACCAACTCACTGGACCGTTTACGAGAAAATATACAACTTTAATGGAGACCACACAGTGACCTGTACAAGGTGTGCTCAAGTTTTCAATTACAAAGAAAATATATAGCGTGACCACTACCATGAGCACAAACGTCACGACGAGAATGAACAAAGAGCTCGGGACATAGAGACGCAGAGGATTATTAAAGAAAGAAATGAAGAAACGGATCGTAAACAAAAAATTAGGGAAGAAGAGGCAAGGAAAAAAAGGCTCAAAAAATCAGAGCAAAAATTGAGAGAAATGAATAAGAGGGATGAACTTCGACAAATTGCGGCAAGCCGAATGGCAGATATAGAAAAAGAAGAAACCGAAGCGGCTTTTTGGAACGAAGCCGCTCAATTCGTTGACAACAGTGTTTCGAGTAATCAACAAGAAGATGATGCTGCTTTTTGGAACGAAGTCGCTCAGTTCGCTGACAACACTGGTGCGAGTAATCAACAACAACCGAATGATGAAGATGAGCAACCATGGTGGGATGAAATTCTACAACATGTAGATAGTCAAAATCTCTAAATATTTATATCATTGTAATATTTATGTGTTTTATTATTATGGTTGTTAATGTAATTTAGTTGGAATTGTTAATGCAATGTTTTATTTTTATGGTTGTTTTTTATTTTCCTTTATTTTTTGTAGTACTTTGCACTATAAGTTGTGGTTTGGAGTATGTCATTTATTGGCGTTTCAATACATAAACGTTTATGTTTCAAGTAGTGCTTTGCACTCCGAAATTCCAAGTCATAATAATACACAAGTCAATCATCACAAGTCATAATAAACAATCCAATAAATACACAAGTCAATCATAAGTCATAAACGAAAAATAGTCAATCAACATCAGTAATACACAAGTCAATCACAAGTCCATAAACGAAAAATAAACGATCCGTCCATCATCAGTCCATAAACAAAAAAAGAACTGTCATCATCAGTCCATCATCATAACTAACGCCGCCGCCTCCTCCTAGGTCCTGAAGGTGAAAATCTGTCAATCACCCTCACCACACGCCTATCTCGCATGCCCGGGGCAGTAACATCTCCCGAGTCAGTGGAGTCTGACTCCCCATCGTCCTCCTCCTGGCGGTCCTCCTGCTGGTCCTGCTGAGCCTCCTGCTGTATGGGCCCAAACTCAACAGGCTGCCCAGCATCCTGAGGAGTCGCTATAGGGACATAATCACCCTCCTCATCTCCGGCCGTCCGCAGTAAAGTGCTGAACGAGTCTGTCCCTCCCATACTACCCAACGGAGTGCCAAATGATGGAATAGAAGAAGGCGTAGGCACTGACGGAACAGTAAATGGAGGAACAGTAAATGCAGGAAAAGAGAAAGTCATACCAAATGGTGCAAAGGAGTACGGTGGAGGATCCTGAGGCTGGAAAATGCCAGTGGGATCCTGAGAAATGCCAGCAAACTGCGAGGTCGATGCTGATGCACTATGCATGGATGGAGTAGGACCTGAGGCTGGAAACTGAGTAGGAAAGAACGTGCGTGGTCCTAAAATGTCATCTAATCGCCCGGTATTCAGTCGACCATCCTATAATATTAAAAAAAAACAATGTCAATATAAATAAATTAGTATCTAAAATTGAAACTTGCATATGAACGAATACTAACCGCATGCATCAGATCCTCCGCCTGAAGGTCTGTGGGTACAGTCGGACGTGCAGAAGAAGACTCGTCCCCAGAATCTGGTATGTCCTCAATATTTGTTGGAAGTCCTCGCTGCTCCAACAAATCCTCCAACCTGTAATTTTTAAATTATTGAATTTAAAATGCAAAAAACGCAATCAAAAAATTAAATTATTTAAAATTACCTCAGAGGGATGGAAGCATCATGCAACTGCGAACGACAGTTTGCGAGAATTGCCTTTCCCACCCTTCTGCACCCCTTCTTCACAACCAGTCCCAATGCATGAAGTGCATTCTTCAGCGCAGAGTTGCCCTGCAATTTACGAGAATAATGACATATTGCACAATTCCATTTACCAATCATACATTCCATATTTTAAAAATTAAAATGTACCGTATTGCGAAGTCTGGACCCCATGTTTGTGTACTGCCTCTGAGCAAGAGGCAGCTGCTGAGTGCGCTGGAGACGTGCCTCGGCATCCTCTCGTGGCGTGGGTCTCTCGGAGGCACCGTATCGCCAAAACCATCGGAAGTACCGCAGCGTATCAGTAGCACTCCAGGATCGAGTATCCAGCTGGCGTGGCTGTAATGCCTCGTCAGTCCACTCAGCATGTGCACTCGCAAAAATGGTAGCAAAATCTGGGCGATCTCGATAGGTACCGTGCTGGAAGCCCAGCAGGTTCTGTGTCACGTCCCAACTCTGTTAAAATAAACACGTTAGTTCTTTACTCTAATTAAATTAAAGGTGATCGTATGATAAATCGGAAAAATATACCAAACGTACCACAGGTAGTGGAGGAGGAGTAAACTGGTACAGTCCAAACTGATGGCTACAACGGTCGGGGTAGTAGTAGGCAACAATGTGGTAAAAAATCAGCGGCAACCGAACATGCTCCGCTATGGAACCCTCCTGTGCTACCCGTGGCATGACAGCCCTGTCGAGTACGTACGGAAACCAGTTGACGTCTTCAACTTTCAACACGGCTAGGTAGTCCCGTGCATTCTCCACTGCCCCGCGGTGCTGGCTCCGTGAGAAAGACCGAGCTTCGCCCCATTTCCTGAAAATTTTGAAGGTTAGGATTGATGTGTTGTAATTTGCATAAAATTATTGGAAAATTATTATAAATTATTACCTGCCAAACGGCACACATGAATCTAGGTTAGGCTGTCCTAATCCACCGATAGGAGCAACCTCTGGGCGACAAACAGGGAGGTATGACCATGCCCAAAATAATAGTAGCATCCAAGGTCCCGTCACAACCTTGAAACGCATGGAGGCACGGTCCAGAGCACGATATAGACAAGCAAGCGTGGCACCTCCCCAATTGAAGTCCGGAACTTCATTCAAATTGCCCTGCATTTAAATTAAACAACGCATTGAAAAAAAAATAATTTCAACATTGAAAATAACAAAATTAAATTGCAACATTGAATAATAATTTCAACATTTCAACATTTTTTTTCTTTTTTGTCATTGGTAATTTCTTTATCTTCGATACTAACTGATGTATTAATATGTTTTAACAAAAGTATCTTTGCTTAAAAATTAGACTGTTAACGAAATTATAAAAATAAAAAATATTATGTGTCAGCTTCATTATGAAAATATTGAATTTGTAACATTGAATTGTACTATTTTCGTAAACAAATAAAAATATTATTTAAGTTAAGAAAATTATACCGATACGAGCTCTAAAAAGTATGCTGGGACGGAATTCTGAGAAATATCGGGAAACATCAACGTCCCAAATAGCTCTAGGGCCACTGCACGCGTGTATCGGTCTAACTCCTCACCAGGAGCATCTGCCTGTGGCGCCATCCCGCAATTTTGCCGCAACCATTTCAACTTGATGTTGTTGCCCACAACAACATTGCCCCTGCATTGTACAAATTTAAAATAATCAATACAAGTAAGCATTGCATATATTGAATATGCAAAATCAATATTGCATTCTTATTTTTTTCATTTACTCCCTGCTACTCCTTTCTCGGTGCCACTCTCCCAAATCTTCATGAGGATAAAGATTTGCACGAATCTTTTCCTCCCAGGGCCCTCTCGTATTCGATCTAACTGGAATGCCCGTCGAGCGCAAACCATATTAGAAGGCAACATCCTGGTTACAATTACAAAATACGTTAAATTTATGTCATGTAAATATTGCAATTTGTGTCATGTTAATATTACGAAAATTAATATTCAAATTTGAATTTTAAATATAAAGTTTAAATTAATTTTATAATTAATTGTGAAAATTAATACGAAAATTATATGTTAGAATTAATTGTGAAAATGTTAATATTACGAAAATTATATGTTAGAATTAATTTTCATGTTAATATTACGAAAATTATAAAGTTTAAATTAATGTTACAATTAATTGTGAAAATTAATACGAAAATTATATGTTAAAATTAATTGTGAAAATTAATACGAAAATTATATTAAAAAAAATTAATATCAAGTTTAAATAAATTACCTGTAGAGTAACGGTCATCTCTCCAACGGGAAAATGAAAAGTATGCATCTCCGGACGCCAAAACTCGACCATTGCCTTCAGTAATGGCATGTCGATGTTGACATGCTTCACCTTCATAATGTGACTGAGCCCCAGTTTGATCAGCCTTCCCTCAATCCGTTCGTCCACCTTAATTGTTCGCTTGTGCGATCTCAACTCCAAATGTTTTTCACGCTGCAATTTTTAATACAATTTTTAAGCATTTACAAGCATTTAAAATAAATACAATTTATTACATTGAACATAAAAATATTATAAGCAAGCATTTACAATAAATACAATTTATAATAAGCATTTTCGATTAATTTTTTGCTACAAATTACAATAAACATTTAATACAATTTATAAGTCTATTAAGAAATCTAAATTATTAAATCAAAAAAATATAAATTAACATAAAACAATCTATTACCTCCTCAAAAGACAAACCAACGAGATGCTCGTTATCCGTAACAAACAAAACCTGTTGGTTTTCTACGTTGGCCGGTTGCACAGGTGGAATGACATTTTGCGCGCTCGGACGGGCTGCGCGACGCCTACGTCTTTTTGGCCGAGGCTGGGTGGAGGCTGCTTCGGTGGGGGGTGCTTCGGTGGGAGGTGGTGAAGCACCAGAAGGACCAGCCTCATCTTCTGCTGAACTCATCTGATTCAAATAATATAAGAACAACAATTTAAAACAACAATGAATTTAATAATTTTTTAGCTAATTGGACAAAAAACGAACAAAACCAAATTTTTTTTCTATGTAATTGACATTTTTACAATAATTACTTTTGCATACAATTTCCACTAATTCCATACAATTTACTAAAATTTCGACTAATTTCCATTCAATTTGCATACAGATTACAGTAATTTGACAATAAATTCCTACACAATTTCCATAGAAATTCCACTAAATTCCGTAAAAATTCCATGAACATTTTACTAAAATGTCCAATAATATTTCCAATAATTCCATACAATTTACGTTACTAAAATTATGTACTCACTTTATTAAAATGTCCAATTTCCATACAAATTCCATACAAATTTCCATACAAATTTCCACAATTTCCACAATTTCCATAATAATCCATACAAATAGGTAAATGCACAATTTCCATAATCATCCATACAATTTCAATAATTTCCATAACAAATTTCCACAATTTCCATAATCATCCATACAATTTCCACAATTTCCACAATTTCCATACAAATTTCAATAATAATCCACAATAATAATCCACTAATTTCCACAATTTCAATAATATCCATAATTTTCAGTAAATGCAAAATCAAAACCTCGATATCGGCGTACGTTGTCTTTCGAACTCCTCTTCTCTTCGCACGGCAACCTCTTTTCTCCCTTCTCTTCTCTCTTTCTCCGGCCGCAACTTTCTTTCTCTTCTTCCTTCTCTTCTCTCTTCTTCCTTCTCTTCTCTCTTCTCTCTTCTTCCTTCTCTTCTCCCTTCTCTTCTCTTCTCTCTTTTTTTCTTTTTCTCTTCTCTGGACTGACTGAAGCGACGAAGAAAGAAAAAAAAAACGGTCAGAACTCGTTTTCGAAAAATTACCACCTTCCTACGCGTTTATAAAACGCGCTCCAGGGCTCCGAACGCGTTTTATAAACGCGTACGAAGCTGTCAGCTCCTCAAAAGGCGTAACTGAAGAGGCGAACTTATCTCTCCCTCGTACGCGTTTATAAAACGCGTTCGGAGCCCTGGAGCGCGTTTTATAAACGCGTACGGAGGGAAATTGCTAAACGTTCTTCTAAAACGCGTTGGAACTTTCTTCTTATTAAAAAAAAATAATAATTCTGTATATTAAAATTTTTTGTGTCTAAATTTTTATATTAATTAATTTCGGGCTGAAACTTAACAAAAAAAACTCTTTCATTTCTGTTCTATTCCGGACGAAACGGAACGGAAACATGTAAAACGGATGACTATTGACAGCTCTACCGAGTGGTGGTCGGTGGGTCCGGCGTGAGATATGGCAGATTTAAACTAAGCAGCTAGTTCTCTCTCCATCAATCATATACACTAAATTCATAATGCCCCACTTACTCTTTAGTATTTTCAGGTGACAGATTCATTGTCCAACTTCTACCCGGACCAATTTGCCTCCAATCTGATTTCCTCTTCAATATCTGTACCACTCTCCATTTACCACTTCTTTGGAAGTTGGAACCTTACCTGTCATTTAAACAGATTGCTTAATGGACAATATGTTGTGCGTTTATAGCGATGACTATGTGTTTTGTCTCGCAATAGAGATGCATTGTAAAGTGAACAATATACTTGTGCTGTTGTGCATGTATATGTAAATTTGTAATTTTTTATCATATATTGTATTTCCATTTTTTTATAGAACCAGCATAGCCTATAGTGCAGGTTTGGAAAAAAAAAATGTTACACCATGATAATGGATTAGTACGTTTATTAAGATTTTACAATGGCATATGAATATTTTTTTGGTGGCAAGGACAATTATTCGAGGAGCCTCTTGATTGCAAGGATTGATCCTTTTCTAATTAAAGGCCCCACAATTTATAGGAGAATGATTATTCTAAACCCATAAATTAATTAATATGTGAAGAGATTTTGGTGTTTTTAATCGCAGGCCGGTCTTTGGTCTCCCTGGATCTAAGCTATTTTGACTAATCAGACTAGTGGCAAACGTCTGAAAATTTGACTAAAGCCTTGTCAGAGCACTACATGCTATCCTATATAGATACTTAACATGTGTTAATAGCCGTTAACCACCATGTTTAGAGAATATATATATTTCTGTGAGCACCGAACTGTTCCATGTGCCTTTTGTTTACTTTGACTTGTACGAATTCTTTCATCATGGTTTCTTAATTAAAAAATATAATTGGCAATTGCACAAATCGATAGCCTTCCAAGTTCTAAACCGTTCAAGTTTACCTTATTCAACAAAAGAAATGAATTTCCTGGTACTTTTTACATTTTTGTCAAAGAATTAATTCCGATTAGGGTAAAGGCATTTGTTTTATGGCAGTTGGTAGTAACTAGTAAGACCTGTAAAATTACATTAATCGTGGTGTTAGAGCATCCAACAAACATGGCCCTGCCTTTTGTGTATTTCAGTCACCAAACTCAAAATTTGTGTCCAACATTGAAAAAAAAAAAATGAACACTTACCATCTTACAAAAAAATCACACAAGTTGCATCAATATGCACAGCACAAAAAGAAAATTCTTCAAAATTTAGAAATTTTTAGCATGCATTCAGACGGAGAATGAAGAAATCAAGACATAAATTTAAAGAGTCATATAACTCATCCAATATATCAGTAGAATATATAGATATATATCTAAATAAGATTATTAACAATCAATTTGATTTTCAAGGTTAAATTAATTTTGAAGTATATGAAAGTCATTGGCTTTAAACTGGAAAGTAATCTAGAAAATTTATTGTTGGTATTTTATATTCGATTGATGAATGAAGTAGAAGATATCAATTATAGAAATACTAATGCATTATAAAATCATAGTAAAAGTAAACGACTAAGAAATTGGTCCTATCCACGGTCTCTTCTGATAAGTGATAACCTTTTGGACTTGACATTGTCGCAGTTCCAACTTAAGTCATCTTGCATCACAGACAGCAATTTCAAATTTTCAAATTTTCAACTGAAGCCCTCCTAGAAATACAAATATTTGCTAGGCATATTTACGTAAAAGCCTTCATTCTAAAAAAATATTTGCTAGGCATATTATAAAATATTCTTCTCTGATTATATCTGACAGAGTTAAATTGAGGAAAAATGTCACATCATTAAATGTTTTATTATGGGGTGTTTACATTGTAACGAGAGCTTAAATTTTTTTGTAGTACGAGTTTCATGATCAAATGTGATGTGAGTTGATCTAATCCAAAAAAAAAAAAAAAAAAGAAAGATGGACATTCCGGAAACAACGGTTCACCTTTCGTTTGCAATTATGCCAAAAATGTCAAAAACCATCTTTTCACGAGGAAAAGCGTAATTTTTTGAAATTTCGTAATAAATGCTGATGTTGTTTGGGGACTTGTGGAGATGAAAGGGGCCAAGATTGCAATCCGACTCTGCTGTTGCGCGACACAGCGTGTAGCGCACTACGAGCCGTCTGATCTTGATCGGACGGTTCACTTTTTACGGGCCTATCAATCTAGGTTACATGCACGGGGCTCCCTTGTCCATTGGATCTTAATCAGACGGCCAGCGTACCGCGCGACACAGCGTGTCGCGCGGCAGCGGATCTGAATTTGCCAAGATTGTTACTTGGACCCAGTAAGAGTCATGGGGTCGGGCCCAGAAAGTTGCATTAGATTTTCGACCGAACTTGTGTTCGTCCGTGGTGCTGTTCACGTGCTAGGCCGATCCCACCATGTCTCAAATTGTGCACTAATTATTAATTTTGATGATAATGTTCTATGAATACTATCTTGACTGCAACATATTGGCACTTAGATCATAATATTTGTCCTGAATTTTTTAATTTTGGTTTGAACAAATAACTAAATGGCAAATGCTTTATTCTTTAGCTTCAATCGTGAATAATTCGTGATACATACAATTTGAATTTTAAAAAAGGAAAGAGTTCTGAGTTGTACGGTTGATTCACAGTCCAATCGCTACTAGTTTTGTATTTTACTCCAAAACTATGTTTCTCAATTTGATTTCTGTTTACTATTATTTTTTTAAATCTTTAATTCATTCGCATTGGAGATAGGCTAAAATCAGCTACGACTGACGGATGGACCCGTTAGCTACAATCAAATCTCAATTTTTGAAGATTCTAACAGTCGATCTGAACCGTTCAATGTGTTCTCCATATTGAAATTTCATTGGAGAAAAAATTTTATATTTTTTCTAAATTTTTTTAGTATTTGTTTGGTAATTTACGAAATTCTTAATCTAAACAATTCTAGACCCTTCAACAACTATGATTTTTAAAAATATAAAAAAATAGTAAATAAAATCAGAAAAATATAAAATTTGGTCTCCAATGAGATCAATATGGAGAACATATTGAACATTTCAGATTAGTCATTAAAACCTTAAAAATTGAGATTTAATCGCAGCTGACGGTCTCATCTGCCAGTCGCGGCTGATATTAACCTATCTCTTTTAGAGATATAATATGAAAGGGTAGATTTATTTGTTTTCCTTCAATTATTTTTTTGTCGGGTAAAAGTTGCGAATTGCAAGTTCCAATGACTTGCATTGGACAAGTTATGATTCTTGCACATCTTTATTGATTCTACAAATAAAAATAACAAAGAAAAAAAATAACAGACGTGATGATGTGATCGGCGCATTTGCTGTGGCGTTGTTGTTGATGTCATTTGTCAAACCATCAATCTGTTATTGATCGCTTTTTTCATTAAATTTGAATTTGAATAGTGAACGTCGGTTAATATTTCACGTAATTTTATCATAATTCACAAAAAAAAATTCAATATCACTTCTTTTTTTCCTTCAATAAAAATATTTTCTTGAATCTCAAGATTATACGAAAATCATAAATGTTAATTGTCATATGTAGTTTTGTCATCCCTTACTATCATTAAATACAAAGTAAACACATAAAATGAACAAGATAAACATATAAATGATTAAAGTGAACACTTACGAACAAATAGGTGTTTTCATTTCTTGTTCAGATTTTTATATGCATATTCAACTTATTTTTATTGAACTTATTTGTTTGTATGTGTTCATTTTGATTTTTATATATGTTCATCTTGTCTATTTTATGTGTTCGCTTTGATGATTATATATGTTCATCTTGTCTAATTATGTATTCACTTTTTATTTAGCTATGATAAGGGATGACAAAACTGCAGACAACATTAATCAATTTTAATCGCGAATTTATATACAAATGAAAAACCAATCAACTAAAATTACTGTTAACCGTAAAGGAAAAATTCAGCCCAATTAAAATCAATCCTTAGCCCAGAATTATTACCGACGCCAGGAAAGTGACCATACATGAGACGAGTCACTCTCCATCCGGGTGGAGAGGAGGAATCAAAATCGTAATTGGTGTTAACCATCCTGCTACTTTCCATCCAACCATCCATCAGAAGCGCGCATCAATTTGGGCTTACTGTATGGCCCAGTGCCCAGTAATATTAGATCACGTGACCATCAAACACCCCTTCGCACCACCATTGCAATAGAAATTCGGAGCTGATATGGGGCATCCCATAAAAATGACATCCTTGACATCCCACATCCAACCGTGGCCCAAAAAATACGCGGCCCACGCGACCGCACGCGACGCACGCGACGCACGCGACCGCACGCGACGCGACCCACGCGACCCATGCGATCAATTCTGGAATGCTGACGTCACGTAAAAATCGGGAGTATATAAATTTGAATATGGGAGTACATAATTTACCATTTTATTTTTGAAAATAAAAATAATCCTATGAAAATTGAAATATTAAGAGAGTAAAATGTGCAAATAAGAATTGAAAATATTGTATATACTTCTTCTGAGAGGAGTATATACTTCTTCTGAGAGGAGTACATATTTTTTCCATATGGGATTATATAATTTTTGGTCGAAACGTTCAAATAAGCATTCAATATTTGAATTTGAATTTAAGAGTAATCAAGTTGAAATATTAAGGAAGTAAATACTTCTCCGTAAGAGAGTATGTAAATTAGTGTAAAGAAGTATATAAATTTGAATATGGGAGTACATAATTTACCATTTTATTTTTGAAAATAAAAATAATCCTATGAAAATTGAAATATTAAGAGAGTAAAATGTGCAAATAAGAATTGAAAATATTGTATATACTTCTTCTGAGAGGAGTATATACTTCTTCTGAGAGGAGTACATATTTTTTCCATATGGGATTATATAATTTTTGGTCGAAACGTTCAAATAAGCATTCAATATTTGAATTTGAATTTAAGAGTAATCAAGTTGAAATATTAAGGAAGTAAATACTTCTCCGTAAGAGAGTATGTAAATTAGTGTAAAGAAGTATATAAATTTGAATATGGGAGTACATAATTTACCATTTTATTTTTGAAAATAAAAATAATCCTATGAAAATTAAAATATTAAGAGAGTAAAATGTGCAAATAAGAATTGAAAATATTGTATATACTTCTTCTGAGAGGAGTATATACTTCTTCTGAGAGGAGTACATATTTTTCCATATGGGATTATATAATTTTTGGTCAAAACGTTCAAATAAGCATTCAATATTTGAATTTGAATTTAAGAGTAATCAAGTTGAAATATTAAGGAAGTAAATACTTCTCCGTAAGAGAGTATATACTTCTACATATTGATATGTACTCCCTTGTTAAATATTATATACTCCCTTATCCTATATTTTGTACTCCCTTATCCTATATTTTGTACTCCCTTATCCTATATTTTGTACTCCTTTGTTAAATATTATGTACTCCATTGTTAGATATTATATACTCCTTTGTTAAATTACCTGAGAAGATGGTACTGGCTTGTTAAGTAACTTGCAAATGAGAATCCTCAGGATGAGCAGACCACTATCTTCTGCTCTAATTTGTTGTGGGATGTTCTCAGGCCATACACAAGGAGTACAACATATGGGATAAGGGAGTACATAATATTTAACAAGGGAGTACATATCAATAACTTGGCTGTTTTGTTCTAACATTGGACAATTCTATATTTTAGCATGTTCTCAGGCCATGCTAAAATACCAAAAATATTATGTACTCCCTTAACCTATATTTTGTACTCCCTTGTTAAATATTATGTACTCCATTGTTAGATATTATATACTCCCTTGTTAAATATTATGTACTCCCTTACCCTATATTTTTGTACACCTTTGAGCCTATATAAGAACAACAAACAAAACGCAAACAAAACGCTTTAAGGAGTAGAAAAATTACCTGAGAAGATGGTACTGGCTTGTTAAGTAACTTGCAAATGAGAATCCTCAGGATGAGCAGACCACTATCTTCTGCTCTAATTTTTTGGGATGTCCTTAAATATTATGTACTCCCTTACCCTATATTTTTGTACACCTTTGAGCCTATATAAGAACAACAAACAAAACGCAAACAAAACGCTTTAAGGAGTAGAAAAATTACCTGAGAAGATGGTACTGGCTTGTTAAGTAACTTGCAAATGAGAATCCTCAGGATGAGCAGACCACTATCTTCTGCTCTAATTTTTTGGGATGTCCTTAAATATTATGTACTCCCTTACCCTATATTTTTGTACACCTTTGAGCCTATATAAGAACAACAAACAAAACGCAAACAAAACGCTTTAAGGAGTAGAAAAATTACCTGAGAAGATGGTACTGGCTTGTTAAGTAACTTGCAAATGAGAATCCTCAGGATGAGCAGACCACTATCTTGCAAATGAGAATCCTCAGGATAAGCAACAACACGTTTATCATCACTGACATTAATCTGCAAAATATAGAATTGTCCAATGTTAGAACAAAACAGCCAAGTTATTGATATGTACTCCCTTGTTAAATATTATGTACTCCCTTATCCCATATGTTGTACTCCTTTAAGATTATGCTAAAATACCAAACACACCGGTCAGGTTCTTGATATGTACTCCCTTGTTAAATATTATATACTCCCTTATCCTATATTTTGTACTCCCTTATCCTATATTTTGTACTCCCTTATCCTATATTTTGTACTCCTTTGTTAAATATTATGTACTCCATTGTTAGATATTATATACTCCTTTGTTAAATATTATGTACTCCCTTATCCCATATTTTGTACTCCTTTAAGATTATGCTAAAATACCAAACACACCTGCCAGGTTCTTGATATGTACTCCCTTGTTAAATATTATGTACTCCCTTAACCTATATTTTGTACTCCCTTGTTAAATATTATGTACTCCATTGTTAGATATTATATACTCCCTTGTTAAATATTATGTACTCCCTTACCCTATATTTTTGTACACCTTTGAGCCTATATAAGAACAACAAACAAAACGCAAACAAAACGCTTTAAGGAGTAGAAAAATTACCTGAGAAGATGGTACTGGCTTGTTAAGTAACTTGCAAATGAGAATCCTCAGGATGAGCAGACCACTATCTTCTGCTCTAATTTGCAGATAAGAATACTTCTTATAGTACTCAAAGGCAGCTTCCTTCGATGCAAACTCTAATCCAACACGCAATTCAGGAATAAAACTGGTTGAATTTGCACCACTGCTCTCTTCATTTGGTCCAGTTGAATTTGCACCATTGCTCTCTTCCACTGGGAGACTTGATTGCACCGAATTTTCACCGGACAGATTTGGTCCGGTTGAATCTGCACTAGCTTCATTGGGTACGGACTGATTTGATTCCTGCGGAGTCTCTCCAGTAGAATAAGATGCAGCAACATCACCTTGGGTGACCATCGAGTGATAAAAATCAGTCAGTAAATCGTACCCTGCATATCACAAAATTTATATTATATCACAACATATATGAGTTATCTGGTTGCATAATTATAGTACTACAATATATATAAAATAACAGCCATTCATTAAACAAAGTACATAAACTTAAAGAAAAGATTAAAATGAACCTGATAATGCCATTCTCAAAAGTGCATACAATACCCTGAAAAAGAATTGAATCGCATTATCAAAAGCAAAATTAACTGTAATATATTTTAGTATTTTAACATCCAATTATCTGATTTGAACAATATAGCGACAAACTAACAGTGAAAGATCATCCCTAGCACATAAATAGATACTCCCTTTCAACAAATTATATACACCTGCAATAAATCACTCTAATAAACTGAACAATATACTGTATTGTTGCTAATAAATAATATCAAGATACATAAATACATCCCCAGAACACAAATACATACTTCCTTTCATTACACTAGAGTGAAAGATCATCCCTAGCACATAAATAGATACTCCCTTTCAACAAATTATATACACCTGCAATAAATCACTCTAATAAACTGAACAATATACTGCATTGTTGCTAATGAATAATATCAAGATACATAAATAGATACTCCCTTTCAACAAATTATATACACCTGCAGTAAATCACTCTAATAAACTGAACAATATACTGTATTGTTGCTAATGAATAATATCAAGATACATAAATACAACACCAGAACACAAATAGATACTCCCTTTCAACAAATTATATACACCTGCAGTAAAACACTCTAATAAACTGAACAATATACTGTATTGTTGCTAATAAATAATATCAAGATACATAAATACATCCCCAGAACACAAATACATACTTCCTTTCATTACACTAGATACAGTTCAAAATAATTTGAAACCTTGAAAAATCGCAAATTGATGTCGAAATTGTCGTGTAAATGGCAAAAAAAAGCTTCGATTCTGATCTGATAGCAAATTGAACACAACAAAAGTATAAATCAAACAAGTTAAATAATATTCCAGTTTCTAATATCATAATCCATAACAGAAATGCAAAAACGATGAAGAATTGTCATTTAAAGAGATAAAGATAGTAATACACGAACCTGATTGATATTTCTGTCAAACTTGTCTCTTAGAAGCTTGAAATCTAGCCTAAATAAGAAATCAACCGATATAGTTTCAAAATTGCGAAATTCATGAACAATTTTGTAATCTGAATTGTTCAACACTAAATCTAGCCATAAGAAACCTTCAAATCTAACCTCGTTAAGACTTGAACTCGAAAAAAGCAAACCTGAAAGAGAGAAAGAGAAAGAGGCTAGAGAGAGAGACAAACCTGAAAGAGAGAGACAAACACACTGGAGCGCGAAATCGGCTACAAAGAGAAAGAGGAAGAGCGCATGCGTAGAGAGAGAAACACGTGACCTCGCCGAGAGAGAGAAAGAGAAAGAGGCAAGAGAGAAACAAAAACTGAAATCAGATCGGAGAACGAGAGAGAAAGAGAGGTTTCGACGATTTTCAAAAATTGGAAATAACGACGTCACGTGCCTCACGTGCTACGGAATAGATAATGGGCTTTATTAAAGCGCCAGCCCGTAAGAAAGTAGGATGTCACCGGATGTCAATAGATTAGGATGGTATATAGGAATTCCGATAGAAATTGGTCTATATACGCTGGTCTAGGATTTTATTTCGTGTCCTTTCCGTAGCCAGTTAGCCACTCTAAACCGAAATGAGAGCTCTAAACTTCTGTCGGAGATCTGGCCCTATTCTAAACTTCTCCTTCGCCAATCGGTCTCTTCCTCCGCCACTTCGTTCCCATCCCCCACTCCGTTCATCTCTACTGGTAGCAAGACATGGAAGTAATATTGATGTTATGCATGATAAGAAAAGGAAAAGGTGGTTTTGGTATTTCCTTCTCTCCCTTCGTTTTCTCAAACAGTACCCCTCGAGATCCCTCTTTTGTTGGTTTTTTTGGTTATTGGATCTGTAAATACCTTTGTTCGAGAGGAATAATTAATTGGGGGGCTTTAATCTATTTCAATTTTGAAAGGTTTGTTAATCAATGATTAGATGTGGTTAACTGAATTTTTTATCATCTAATTTTACTTATTTTGTTGATCAATTGATGAGAAATAGTTAAACTTTAACTGTTTAAGTAATTCACTCATTCATTTGTGTTGAAAATCAGATATTGTTTCATATAATTTTATTATTTCTTTGTCTACAGACGATGGAAGCCTGAAAAATGTAGTTGGCTCTACAATTGTAATAATTATGCCGATGATATAGTTTCTTATGTTTTTAATAGTGGATGCTATTATAAATATAATTGTTTAGTTTATTGAAATAATGGATCAACTAGTATCACTATATATGTTCATTTTTTGAAAAAATTAATTACAATTTATATATGTTATATTTATTACTTTAAGGGATCATGTTGTTAACATTTGTTATTTACTGATGCAAAGATTATTTTACTTCATAATTTGTAAAAAGATTATTTAGTGATCATATGTGTTAAGTTAGTTTTTCTAAAGGATCACCTTGTATCATTATGTATGTTCATCATTTGAAAGGATTAATTAAAATTTATACATGTTATATTTATTACTTTAAGAGATCATGTTGTAAACATTTGAAAATTAGAAAGTTTTGTTATCATAAATGTTTCTTATTTTGCGCAAGGGATTAGATTATTGAAATAATTTAGTATTAGATTTCATTGTATGGTTACTAAAACGTTGTATTACCACTGCATCTAATTGAACGCATAACTCAGTTTAGCTCATCCTTTATGTCCATTATCATAACTAAAACGTCATATTATCACTGCATGTAACTGAACACATAACCAGTTTAACTCATCCCTTAATTCATCTAACTGAACACAAAAATCTTACGATTTGATGACGTCAGCGCACAAAAAAAATATATATTTTGAAAAAAATTCGAAAATTTTTTGATGACGTCATCATGCGAAAATGATGATGTCAGCATGCGAAAATGATGACATCAGCAAGGCCGGACAGTCCAAAATGGCCCAATTTCACGTATCTAATTGGATGGTTTGGATGGTAAATTAGTGGATGGTGTACACCTGAATCAAAATATCGCCGTCGGTATCAGTGCTACGTGCAGTCAAAAAATAGAGAGCTCTCTCTCTCTGACTCTCTCTTTCGGCCGGGACACACACACGTGCAGAGCCATTTGTCGCACCCTTGTAACCATTAGCGAGACTGCGAGAGTGGTCCGGGGACAGATTTTTCTCCTGCGTTTTCCCGTTGGCTCCAAGGGAATATTGGTGGAAATTGGTCAGATCAATACTCAACTGGCCGCGCCTTGGCGAACAAATAGTGGCAGACACAGCACAATTTCTCCCTTTCACATCATTGTGCCAATATCAGCAAGTTTTTCTTATTTTCTTTTCATTTCATTTTTCTGTCCGTTGTTGTGAACGGATTGTGTTGTTAATAGGGACGTATAAGAGGAGTCACGCAGGCCTCATGCTGACGCTGTCACTAAGAGGATTTAAATTGCAGGGTTAGAGTTTTTTTTTTTTTGTCTAATTACAATTTTGATATCTCTTATATGCTTATACGTTAAACTGATATATAAATTTAGTTATTGTCATTTACTCATTTTTAGAATTCATATAAGCAGTTCATACGCTTGATGTTTCAGAAATGATGAATATTAACACATCAGCTTCTGTAATTAATAATTAAGGAATCACAAATTTTTGTGGGCAAAGAATTCATAATCCTGATAAAATATCTATTAAACTTGCGTTAAACCTTTTTCTTGATTAAATATACATAAATATCCAATGCAGAGATTCAGAGAATGAAGAGGCTCTATAATTTTCCTCAAGCCATTAGTACATAAAGAGATGGATCAAACGGTTCTAAATCAGTATAATATGGCATAGCTAGAAAATTGAAAATTCAACCTCCATTTTGTGTATTAAAAAGACCTAGTGTAGAATGATTGAATGCAAGAAAAACTAATGGGTACAAACGAAAATGTCTACAATTAAAAAATGCTAGAAAAGAAAAACAATTACCAACGAGGAATACATTGACAATAATTTTTACCTGACAATTGCTACAACAGGAAAAATATAATCATACAAAAATAAAACTATGAAAATTTCAAATCACTTAATAGACGATCACTGTGAGTTTCAAATTGCACAATTTCCAGCACACATGCAACCTCTTTTAAATTATAATAGCAAAAATGCTCTCAATATGTGGGAAAATAAGAAAATAACATATTAATATTATTATTGTTTCATATAGAACTTTACATGTTAGACAATAAAGTCAATAATTTAATCTTTTTTTTTAAAAAAAAATAGCTAATTTGATAGTAACTTAATCTTTTCTAATCAAAAGTCTGACTTTCATCTAGACCAATGATCATATCAAATTATACAAATTAATGGTCTATAATTGATATAAGAATTGTTTACACCCTTTTATCTGACATGTTTATTTTTTTTTTCTGAAATATTTAACCCTTTCTCTTAGTGCTTTTGTAAGTAGTAAGGATAAGAATTTGTATACATTTAATTGTTTATTGATCAATTGCCGTGGATCTCGAATAAACTTATTATTAGTATAATCAATTTGAAACCCGATAAGAGAAAAAGGCGTTTGCTTTCGTCTTCGATTAATTAAAATTTTTTTTTTCTCGTCAAATTCAACGGCCCGTTATGTCGATCTGCTTGGGAAACCAGAAAATAAAAGGCAAATTACTTTTCCTATTTCCAGGCCGATGTGAACACGGATGCATGAAGCCCGCTATTCTAAAGCCTTTTATATTGAATTTATTAGGCTATGAGCCTATGACAAAGTGATTATTTGTGGATAGCCTAATCACAACGAAAAATTTAAAAATAATATTAAATTAATATAATATACTAAAAATAATATTAATATAATAATACTTTTTTAAATAGTATCACAAGATCGGAATCTAGGATCCCGATCGCAATTACGGAATCCCGGATTCTGATCTTAGCTAACTACTCATTTAAATATTATTTCTAATATTTAAAGCTAATTAAGATTGGAATCCTGGATTCCGATCTTAGCTTTAAATATTAGAAATAATATTTAAAAATAATAATTAATTAATTTATTTAATTAAATATAAATTTAATTAATTTATTTAATACATATAAAAATTATTTTGTGGCTATTACAATTTAGTTCGAGGCAAATTAGAGACACATTTGAATCATCTTTCAACTTTCGAGTCATTGTGAGAGGAATAGAGGACGTGCTCTTGAATTGTGCGGGGAGAAACTGACCATCAAGATAACCGTATGTCCCTCGCTAGTTCACCTAACGAGTGATAATATCTACTGGGCCCCTTGATGGAGATGGATTGCTTGCTAGCAACTTATGCAATCATCTCTAGATTAAGAAACGTATAATCTGCAAGAATGACACATTCCTATCTTGTATTATACAAGGATATCATGTGACATAAGAATCAAAACAATAAGATATTATTTTCTTATGCAGGATTGAAGTATTGTATTGGTACAATATTTATTTATGCGAATTGGGAATCATAACGTGTTCCTAGATACCGTTTATGATTATTGGAAATAAATAGTGATTTATTTTCCATGGCCAACATCGAAAAAATCCCCAAAGGGTCACGCAAATATGACTTTAACCATACAGTGTATTATTTATTTGTTCACAGTAGTAAGTGTCTGGACCTTTTTATCGCCGCAGAAGAAATAAACTGAAAATCCACGGGAAAGGGAAAGATCTATCCAGATATCCTCCGCGTGTCACAATTCGATATAAGTCCTTTCTTAATGAAGAGAGAAGAACTCATATGAATTTATATTCACGCGAAGGTTTATTGTTTTGTGAGTCCTTTCTTTCCAGCAGGCGCAAGCCCCTGCTGTTAATTACCTCGGGGATAACCGCGAGAACATCTGATTAAGGGATTCGAAGAATTATATGTCTAGGCTAAAGAGTTGTGAAATGCAACTTGTTGGGTGATTATGCATGTGACATTTGTTCATGGGATTTTTATGGTAAGTTGAGATTTTAAATTTTTAATCTGACTTGAACCATAATGGTAAATTACCGACTAGTCTATTAGTCGATCAAATACCGCTTTATTTTGGAGTTGAGATTTTTGTTCTTGTTTTTGTCATTTGATTTAGGATTTGAGTTATTTGTTCTCGAATCCTGTGAAGTACCAGGTTTTAAGTACAGAACATATTGTTGACTCAGAAGCAAGGACTTCGCAAAGTTAGGGTCAAGAGTGTAACCGCACTGGTCACTCAGGCGCAACAACCTTGCAACTCGTACACTGAATACAAAGCGGGCCGCTAATTCAGGTGACGAGGAAATTTATGATCAAACTGGGACTTTGGTCCAGTTAGACCGCTTTTTATTTTATTTGGGTATAATTCGAGTTAATTTGAACTCAAATTATAGTTTGGTTTCACTTTTGTTAATTTAAATCAATTTGGATTCAAATTATATTAGTTCGAGATGATTTAGGTCTCAAACTAAATTTTAGATAACTTGAGTGTATTTGATACTCAAGTTAGTTTTGATTTGGATTTGATACAATTTGAGTCAAATTAGACAAATCAAAATTTAGTTTGGTTTGGTTTGTATTTGTGTCAATTTGAGTTAATTTAAACTCAAATCAGAATTTTATCACAAATTTCAAACATTGAAGTCACACATTTTCATTTTGGTTTTGTGGCCTTTTAGAATTTCTAAAGAAATTTCAATTTAATTTGAATTTCACACGATGCATTATGATGAAAATGATCAAAGTCGGATTTGATCAATCTTTTGATGATTTCGACACCAAATGATCCATGAAACTGAAATTTTTAGAATTTTCTGTGTTTTGAGGTATTTTATTTGAGATTTTTCAAGTTTTCTGTGAATTTTAATGTATTTTGACATTTGGACAATTTACAAATTTTCTGGGCTGTACATTTTGGACAGGACCCACCAGACCACTAATCAGTTCGAAATTAGGAAAGGGTCTCTCTATTTCATAAAAAATTATGAAACCAGATTTATTTAAAAGAAGACTCAGAGAGGATTTTTAATATCATTTTTATAGAATTTTCGGAATTTGTTTCATTAGGCTTTGGGCTTGATCTTTCAGGGTCATTTTCTGAAAAACAGTTTTATCAGTTAACATGACCTTTGGTCACTATTTCAATGACTGTTTTTGTTCTGTTTTAAATTTTTACATGAGCTTTATTTTATTTGAAACTAGACTTCAAAAGGGAAATTTTGATATCTAGTATGGATTTTTCTGACTTGATTTGTTATTTTTATAGAAATTTGCAATCTAGGCCAACTTTCTGGAAACAGTTTCCTGTGACAGACAGACATCAGTTCAGTTTTTGAATTTTCATTTGCTCTCTGTTTGCATTTATGACTTGAAACTTTCAGATTTGAAACTGTACCTCTTGAGTAAGTTACAGTAATTTTTTCGTAGAGTTTTTAGAGGTTTATTTCAAGGGTTTCAAGGTGTGAACTTTCAGACATATTTACTGGCACGGTTTGCTGACAATTTCCTGAAACTCAATTTCTGTCTGATTTCAAAAATTCGTTATAAATAATCTGTCCATCCAAAAATTCTGAAATTTTTACAGAAGATGTGTACTTTCGTGTTTCATAGGCAGTTAAAATTTAAATTGATTATGTTTAACCGTTTATGAAATAAAAAAGATTTCGTAAAACTGTCTTTTTGCTAGTTGTGTCAGAAACTGTGCAGAGTTCAGTTTTAGTATTTGTCACTTTGCAATACTCATTATTTTTACCAGAAAGCACCTAATCTTCATCATAGAACTTCAGAATCCCTTTTTCTGTTATAAACTATTGCTATTAAACTTAAGAAAGATCAATTTCTGAGTAAATTTTGACAGCATATCGTTTCTTTCATGATCATCATCAGATTTTCTGTCCTTTCGATTAACCTTTCTTTGCAATTAAACCATGTTTAGTGGATGACTGAATGCCTAGAAAAATTGATCGAAAGATCAGCCTTGAGAAAAAGAAAAGCCAAAGCTGTGCTAAGGCATCTTTTAATCAAGTTGGAATATCATACAGGGACCAAAGCTGTGCTAAGATCTCTTTTTATTTCATCTCGACACAATCAGTTTGTTATTTTATACTTCTTCAAAATTGTGCTAAGCCGAAGTACAAAATACAAACAGATTGTACACAAATATAAACTTACCATAACTTACTCAGAACTTGATCGAGAGGGACTGAAGTTGTATTAATGCTTCTTCTAACTGAACCTGAATTTGATTAAAGAACCCAAAATTATGCTAAGGGTCCTTGTCATTCAATATGATGTTTTCCTTTTAGTTGATTTCCATAAACTCACAAAGTTGTGCTAAGTTAGTCATGGAGAAATGCGTAAATTATATGAATGATGTTTTATCACATAAAATAAATTGTCAACCAAAAAAAACAAAGAACACCGAAGAAACTTTTATTGCTACTTTCACTTACTGTTTCCTTTCAAGCCAACCAAGAACAGAATTGCTCTCTTCCTCTTTTTCTCTCTTACAATTTCTCTGTGGAAAGAAAGAAAATGAAAAATAAATCTTCCTCTCACTGGTTAGTTTGTATCGTATCTCTTTTTTATCCAACAAATGTCTTTTTTTTTTGTGCGTGTCTCCTCTTTTCTCCACTCTGTTGTCTGTTGTTGTTTACACTATATATAACCTTCATCTCTTGCGCCCTTTTGTTTTGGGCAACCATTCCAGGACAAAAACATTGCTGATGTGTCATCTCCACATTGGCTAATGATGATACTGGGTGGTTATAACAGCAAGAGACCCCCTTCGCACAATTCCTTCGGCGGCAATCTTCTCTTGCTTCTGCGTTTCTTTCTTCAAACATGAGACCGCCGTAAGTTTTTTTCTTGGGCTTTTGCTTTTCCTGGACAACATCCTTCTTAATCCGTGAATGTAAAATGGGCCTCCTTAATTTTGCATCTTCATTTGCTTAAACTTAATACATGCAGAACCCACTTTCCTTCCACCGAATCATCATGATTTTCATTTTTCCTTTGGCACCCTTTAATACTCATCTCCATTTGTTTCCATCAAGGATGCATCCATTTTAAATGCATTTTTTTCATTTCATTTCATTTGCTTCATTTATGTTGTTGTTCTCATAAAGCATAATTCCCTCAATTTTCGTGGTCAACAGTAAGTACTGTGAATATATGATGGTCTGATTAATTAATTATATACCGTTTCGAACCGTTATAATTAATTAAATCGAAGGGATCATATAGAAATATTTTAATGTACATGCTAATCCTAAAATAATTATTAATGAGTTAATAATTATTCTTGGTCGACAATATTTAATATAGTTGTGAGAATTATATTAAATAAGTAGGTCTAATTTATCAAGTCTAATTGAGTCCAATGAAATGCAATTAAAAGACCCATTAAATATAAGATTTAATATGTGTTAAATGATAGTATAATTAGTTAGAATAATTATGGCCATTATGTGTTGAGCACTAGTTCCACTTAATTAAACAAGTTGATTAATTGGAATAGAAGAGAGGATTAGCCTTGTTCTAGGTGTGCTAGCACATACTATTAGAACTTGGTTAAACTTCTAGGTGGACTCGAGGTGGTTGCCGACGACTTGGTGGTGGAGACGAGCACGCCGCCGACTCCCAAGCAAAGGATTCAAACCTTCTAGTTACGATACTAGAAGAGGTAACCCCCTACGCTTCTCCTTTTAACGTGTTAACTACTTGAATAACTAGATCCGTTAATCGTGTGTATTAATTGTTTGTTAAATGTTAATAAAAATTAAAATTGCACGTGGACTTCAGTTCCTAACACTATTTTGTTTCTAATTCAATTAATTAGAATATCCTTCATTTGCTTTGCATTTGGGCTATATATTTAACATAAATAATGTCCCATTAATTAATATAACTATTTATATTAAATTGTGTTGAACTAAAATAATTATTAACTAATTAATAATTATTCTAGGTTAGCTAATGCTTTAATTTATTTCTATATGATCCGTATGACTTAAATTAATTATCACGTTCAACAACGGTATATAATTAATTAATCAACATATCATATTTTCGTAATTTCAATTGTTGCGAATAAATAAATAAAGCACTGTCTTGGTCAAAACTCTATTTGTGTGACCCTTTGAGGATTTATGCTATAATTAGGGGTGGCAAAAAAGCTCGTGGCTCGTGGCTCGCTCGAGAAATATTCGACTCGATTCGACATTGGCTCGATACATTTGGGCTCGAAGCAAAACTCGACTCGCTCGAAATTAACTCGAAATTGGCTCGAAATATAATTTTGTTAACTAATTTATATATATTAGTACATAATTTGATATATAATATATTTATTTATTACATATAAATGCTATTTTTATTTAAAATATTATTATAAAATGAATAAAATACTAGTTTATAAATAAAAATAATATTAAAATTGATAAATATTAATTAATTTGTATATTAGTTGCTTGAAAATATATATAAAAAATACTATAATTTAGCTCGACGAGCTCGTTAAGAAACTCGATACAAATTCGATTCGATTCGACAAAACTCGAATTAATTTCAAATCAAGCTTGAGCTGAAGTTAGCTCGCTCGAGCTCGACTCATTGCCGGCCCTGGCTATAATCATAAGCGGTATCTAGCAACACGTTATGATTCCCAATTCACATAAATAGTATACCGCTATAGTATTTTAATCCTGCATAAGATAATAAAAGTATTTTCCTGTTTTGATTCTTATATTACATGATATTATCGTATAATCCAAGATATGAATGTGTCATTCATGCAGATTATACGTTTCTTGATCTAGAGATAATTGTATCAGTTGCTAGCAAACAATCTATCTCTATCAAGGGGCCCAAACAGATATCGTCACTCACTAAATTAATTAATGAGGGACATACAATTTTCTTGATGATTAACTTTTCCCCGCACAATTCAAGAGAACATAAATAAAGTCCGTACAACATCTCTTATCGGGAATCAACGATATTTATAGAACCTACTCTCATGTGGAAAAGATAAACATCTCAAACTTAGAACCAAAATCATAACGAAATAAATAATGACACGTAACACAATCCATATATTTATTTCGATGGGTCAAGTCATGTACTATGTTCAATAACATACACATATGCAATTAAGTTGGTAACTCCTTACCTATGATTTGTAGAACTTAATCATTACTTAACTTGCATACTAATCTTATTGATAATTAATGTTCCTTGTTAATTATCAAGATTATGAACCTTTTAGATTTATTATTGTCATTTGATTATAAATGAACTACAGAGATCTACAATTCAGATCCTCTACCTGAATAATTAGTCAATAAATAAATCAAGAAACAAATGATCAAATATCATCAATAACATAAACCATAGAAATAACTAGATATGATTGGCTTCTAGGACATATCTCTAACACGCACGGCTCCTTCAATCTGCACTTCTCCTCTTTCCTCATCCTTTTCTTCAATATGCGATCTTCTCTCTACTCTATATCCCTCTAATTTCAATCCTTCTCTTTGCTCATGTAAGATTAGGACTCCTTAGCACTTCAATTTGATATACTTCGTCTTCTTGCAAATTTTTTGTCAAATTTGAAATTAATGTAAGGGAGTAAATATAAAAGTAAATAGATATATTTATTAAACATAAGGAAGTAACTAATAAGTTTTTATGTATATCTGATAAATGAAGTAACTAATAATTATAAGAGAGAAAATAATAAGTAAAAGAGAATAAGCAATGAATAATAAGAGAGTACCTAATAACTACAAGTGAGTAACTAATAAGTTTTAATATGTATCGAATAAATAGAGAGTAACGAATAACTTCAAGGGAGTAAATAATATGCATCAAAGTAGTACCTAATAAGTATAAATATGTGGTTAATTTTAATGGAGTAACTAATAACCATGGAGGAGTAAATAATAAATATAAGTGAGTAAATAATAAGCATCAAAGGAGTACCTAATAAGTGTAAGTACGTAATTCATTTAAGGAAGTAACTAATGAATATAAGGGAGTATGCATTTTCTCTTATGGGAATTTTTTTTTAGTAAAAGAGTATCTAATAAGTTTATGTTGTTATATTCCATAAAAGAGTATTTAATTGTATAGTAAGAGAGTATTTATTTTTTTATTAAGGAAGTATCTAGAGTTACATGTGTTAATAACGCTGATAGACAAAATGAATCTATAACAAAGCATACAAGAAGAAAGGAAAAATGAGAGTAGCGAGGAGAAATAATATTGATACGAGAGTGAGAGGGGAGGAAGGGAAGAGAGGCACGAAAGAAGGGGGTGAGAGGCGTGAGGGGGAGGGGGAGGTGCTGTAGTAGGGAAAAATGATGGAAGGGAAGGGGAAGAGGCGCGTGGGCACAAGAGGTGCTATTTCTAATTTTTGCAGTGCAGTTTTCATTTTTAGATGCTGATTGCTTGATTATCTGGTTTGATTGCATTTATCAACCCTCACTAATAATGCACATGCCACACATTGTTTGGAGGTAGCCCCGATGGTACTTTTTTTTTGGATGCACCTGAGATCCAAATGTATTATCCATGTTTGTCAATTCATCATAATTAATGGAGGTGTCCAAATTATGATTAAAGATCCAAAAATTATGATTAAAGAAATATCAATTGATGACGTCAAAAGAATATGATTAAAGATCTAAAACCTAACTTGAATTTTTGAATTTCTCGTGATGTATTAAAGATTTTAAACTGATTCATAGACACCTCCATTTTCAGGAATAAATCATGAATTGATGATGAAACGATTTTCATAACTTAAGTTATAAGATTTTTTGTATCACATTTTTAGCACCTAGCTTTAAAGCATATTAAAAATTTTGATGGTAAAAAACTATTATTTTATGTGGACTAATTAAATATAATTGATCATGCAGCACATCACACTATTGATCTTACTATATCAATTTTTCTTTCAACCTAATATTATTAATTCTTGATGCCTATATATTGGTAGAAATATTGTGCTCAAACAATTAGCAATTGATAAAAAAAATATAAGTTGCGCAATGAGCGATTCCACACTAGTACAGTTCAAGACGTTATTATAATTATATCATTGTGACGCCACACTATTTTAACATATGTCAGATGTAGTTTAGGGGTTACAAGAAAGAGGGTTCTATTTTATTTTATTTTTTAAGAAGGAGGAAGGTCTTTGTCATTCAATTTTTTTTTTCTGAAATAAAGGGTGCATGCTAGGCTTGAATTCAAAGAGTTCTAAAATTAAAAGTTAATAATGTCTAAACACATATGATAGTTTAAAATATTATTGAGATAAAAATGGGGCTCAAGATTTGGTCACAACGAAAAGTATGAATTAAAGATGTATTTGATTCAATGATTTTATCACAATAAGAATTGGATTGTTGCAACTTAACGTGGACTGAGTATACTCAATTCCGAAGTCTTTATTTTTAAAATTTAAGCAATTGATTATGCTCGAGTGATCTACATACTAAAATTAAGTTGAGGACCTTATTTAATATTATTTATTTATTATTTCATTTTAAATGTGTAAAAACTACAAAAATTCCTTATCAATGGATTTTTCTCTAAGGAATTTATGTTGCGTTTTGTATGCTTGTATTCTTAAGTTATTGTTCTTAAGTGAAGATTTTACTTTGATAAGAATGAAATCTATTGAAAAAAAATACATTTCGTATTTTCAAATAATTCCTCTCGTTGGAGTCAAAATTGATTATTAATTGTATCACACCTAGTGCAACCAGTAAAACATTCAAGACATACTTTTAAATCATACAAATATTGTTTTTCTCACAACAAAATTGCCCGAACGTGTATATGTCAATCTAAGAAAATAAAACAATAAAATTTGAAATCTTTCGACACGATGCATTTTGAATAATATTTTTGGCTACAACACAAATATTTTCTTGTATTCTTTTCTATTTTACTATCATCTTTTTTGAAATACCATAGAAAATCAAATAATCATAATTAAACTTTAATAAGAGTTATTAACCAAAAGCCGTTTGACTCTAAATTTTCGCGATTGGAGAAATAGACTCGTTTGACTCTAAGGAATTTTAGAATTTTTTGAAAAATACCAAATAGCCTCCAAAATTTTCACAAAATAGCCGAAAATTCAAGAAAGGGTAGAGAAAATTACTGTAGCCTCAGGATACCCAAATCACCTCCATAACATTGAAAATATGTAAAGTGGTTCCCAAACTTGCATAAAATAAATAAAATATTTTCAACTTGTCGGATTAGTTGTAAATAATGGAATTACTTAAGGCAATGTGTGAAAAAGTATGGGCTTTGAAAACTTTAGAAGTTCTTTTTTAACTGTACCCTTTAGATTCACTGTTTGATTGTTAAAAGATTGATATATCTATCTAATTCTTTGCTTCCTTTTATTTGATAATCACTGTTCATGAAATTTGCCTTGTGCTAGAATTAGTCTTCTTGGTAAGTTCTTTATATTTTTGGACTAAACCACAAAAATTGATATCTCGCTGAATCAGAAGTAAGAACTCTAGGATCTTTCGGTGCTAGTAGAAAACATTGTGCACCATTCATATAGTTTGGTTTGTCTTCTAATGGCCATAAACAAGAAAGGAGTAATATTTTCAGGTTTGTTCTTTTGGTGAAAAAACAATGAAATAAGGGACTTTAGTGTAAAGGTGCCTCACGAACCGTGTGAACAGCTTGTTTACAAACCATATGAGTTCATGAAATCTGTTCGTTTATTTTAGAAGGTTTTAATTTTATGGAACATAGTAAATTAAAACAAATGTCAGGGGTATCTTTGAAAAGAAGTTGAAAAATCTTTTTAAGCAATCTGTTGTCCCAATGAAAGGAACAAGGTGATGATGTTGTTGTGTACATAATATAGTATATTTCTGTTAATTTGCATGATATTTGGATATGTGCTTGGCAACCTTTTCATTTTATTTGTTCCATGGCTGATTTGGGTGTCAACATGTATGAATATTCTGTATCAAATGATGTCATCACAATCTTGGAAAAATAATTATGATAGTTTGATGTAGATGAGCTTACTTCAACTGAGCAATGAGGATTGAGTTTCCTCAAAACAGTGGGTATTGCGAAGCATATACCTCACATACGCAGAACTAAATTTCTATCATACATGAATCAAGCGATCACACTCATCATTTCTAATTAAAAAACAAATGTCAATCATCTATAAACTAAGTTCTAATCTTTTCTGAAATGTCTATAGGATACAGTTATAAACTGTACCCTAATGTCAATCCCAATGTTAATTTATAACTGTACCCTAAATTAAGTTATAATCACACTCATCATTTCTTAACTGTACCCTAAATCAAGCGATCACACTCATCATTTCTAATTAAAAAACTCTAAAGAGAAACAATATTTGAGATCTCCAAAGAGAGAATTATTTGAGATCACTAAAGGCTGTTCGCACCGCCGCACCCCGTGTCAGAGTATGATTTGCTGAAACTGGTCAACGTAGGCTGCCATGCCACATGGCGATGTTTGTTGCCACTTGCAAACGCTTCCAGTGCTGCGAAAACTAAGTGGGACGATAAACAATTATTCATAAGCCGAGTAGCCGACTGTAAATCTGTACTTATATATCCAAGTACAGACGTAAATTAATTATTTTATTTGGAAAATACCTATGTTTCCGAGCTAGTACCAATATAGCTCGGATATAAATATAGAAAATATATATTATTATTCTATTCTCTGTTTTCTTTTTTTACATTCAGAGAATAAATTGGTCATCTGATTATGCAAATTTGTTCTTTCATGCCTGTAAAATGAAGGATACTATAATTTCGCATGTAAAAAGAAAACCGTATAGCAAGGCACTCTCAAATAGAATAAATGCGTTCTTACAACATCGAAATTAATGTGGCAAAGAAATAAATTCTAAGTTATAAAAAACTAATAAATAATTAAATTACTATACTAAATCATTGCAATTATAACAAATAAGAAAGTTCTCTATTTATTAGCAAAAGAAACTTTATTATTTCGGAGTGTCATTCGTACAAATACTGGGTACAATAATATGAACACAAAAATATGTTTTTATTTAGTTTCAAGGTAAAATATAACACACACACACACACAACTGACACAAGTAAGAAGGCAAAATTACAAAGTTAGAAGTGGGTCGATGATGGACCAGTACCAAAGCTTTAAATTCTACCTTTATGTTTGTAGTTATTTCGGAATTGAATTGTAACATGCTAATTTTAGTCCGAGCTGTCCAATCTACAGTAAATGCATAAAAATATTTCATCAACGAATTAGAGATATGCCCATCATAGTAAACTGTAAAAGAGAAATTGCTTTACCAATCCGAAATCAGAGCAAATATGAACTTCACTAACATCCCTGTATCAAAATGTTGATAAAAGTCTCTCTCTTTTTTTTTTAAGATAAATTGGAGGTCAAGTCTTCCAATTTATTTTAAATAAAATGTCTATAAAAAACCCATCAACCGGATTTCGAACTTACGACCTCTCACTTGAGATGTATTATTTTTTGTCTCCAGACCAAAAGCTGGTTCTCGGATCTCTCTCTTAACGAGCGATTATGAAACTAAGATGAAAAACTCTTATTAATGTAGATGTCCACCGTCGTCAGTCGAACATTTGCATCATCATCAACGCCGATTTTAGAACACCAGCACGTTATGCAAATATCACAGATGGCTGATGCCATGTACATGGCCGTAATCTTTTCTCAATTTCATTTTTTTTTCTTAATTTTTTAGTTAGGGATAAATGCTCAAATGTGAGCAGTACATTCAATGTACTGAACTTTGCATGTGATTTGTCCATCTACGAACCACGTCTCTCTCAGATTTTCAGGCGAGCCGCGAGAGGCACACAGCACACTGGCGGCACGAGCAGCTCACATGGCCTTTATTTGACACCTTTTTTTTTTTTTAGTTTTTTCACGCCGAAAAGCCCTGGACTGCTAGGCAACTGCATTTTGCATATTTACACAGTTACACTTATTATTTAACTTGAAAAAAAAATTGGAATATTTTTTATGCACGAGGCACCCGAGTCATAATTTTCAAATCATTTTGTGACGAGTATTAAATATTTGATGAATACGTGATCTTTTGCACAGAAATTAAATAATACCTCAGCAAACTTTATATATATATAAGGTGGGTTAAAGTGCCATAGACGATTTTTTTGAGTCATTTTTTGAAGATCCGAAATTCAATCGCTAAATCCAAATTGTTCAAATTGATCACCGTATTGAAAAACCATTGGAGACCAAATTTTACATCTTTTGAATTTTTTTGCCTTTTGTTTTGATATGTTCAAATTGGAGGGTCTGAAATACTCCAATTATAACGTTTTTTAAAAATATCATAATAAATAGCAGAAAAATTCGAAAAAATGTAAAATTTGGTCTCCAAGGATATTTTAATATGTTGAATAACTTGAACGGTTCGGATTGAACATTTGAATTTTGGATCTCGAAAAATTACTCTATGGCACGGGACCCTCCGTGCCATCTATGGCACGTTAGCCATTCTCTCTCTCTCTCTCTCTATATATATATAAAATTTGTACGTTGTACTAAAAACATATATATTGCTTAAAATACACTTCCAATTTATAACAAAATTCTCTCCAATAAAGCAGTATTTTAAAAAAAATCTTATTATCTGTTTTGTTATGTTAGAGAGGTATTGAGGACTATTTTAATTTTGCATCAAGTAACAAAAAAAATATTTCATGCATTATTGAATCATAAAAGCTTTCATAGCATACATGATTTTAGGTTCTGCAATTTATATCGTGCAGAAGCAGCATATATTTCACATTGATTACAAAATAAGGTACAATAATTATGCAATAAATAATGGCAGTTATTTTCATTAGCCAGCCGAGGGATATCTCGTCACCACGACACATTCATTACTAAAATATTCGTTATCATGTTACCTTAATTAAATATATGATACTACGTCCTCATCTCACATTATAAGTTCGGTCCATTTTTAAGTTAAGATTGAATTTATTACATGGTCCTAGACACATTTAACTCACGATTATATTTAATAAAAAAATTCACATTATCCACGATGAGTCGATGATTAAAAATTCCTATTTTCAGTTAGTATTTACTTATTAGTGATACTGGTTAAATATTAATATGGAAAAGTTGGTCCCTCGGACGTCGAAATAACAAAGGAGTGGGTTTTCTTTTTCTTTTGTACAATAAAAAACCGAATGCCTTTCCGCTTCATGCATGTGCGGATGTTAATTAATCGGATCGAAATAAATATTAAAATAAATATTATTTGATAACATATTATGAATGGGCTGAATAAAATTGTCTAGGTTCAAACAATGTGATTCGAACGAACCAATATGTACGAGATAAACACAACTTGATATATATATACATATTGAGGCCGTTTGGATCGCTTAGGAATAGAAGTAATTTCTTATTCCCAAGTAGAATTTGGATTGTTTATAATAAATTTATGTCTAGAAATAGAAAATTCTCCAAATTCCCATTTGATCCAAACGATCCCGATTAGTAAGTGTATTTGCTAAATTTAAGTCTAACGCCCCCACCATTTGCACTTTTGCAGAACTTTATAATGGGTCGGGTATTTCTGTATTTGTAAACCGCGCCTTTCAACAGTTCAACATCGTTTCGGGTGAAAAGGAAATCCATTGATCCACCGTGTATCATGGCGCAATACCTCTCCACTTGTCTCCTTTCCTTCCTTCTCAGGCTGAGGTTTGACCAAACCACTCCACAAAAGGACCGCGTCTCCATCCATTGACTGCGCCGAACATAGCCACCGCCCATAGGGCATAGGCCCACAGAAGGACCCTAATGACGGAATTAGAACTTTAGAAAGGGACCCATTTACTGGTGGGGCCCAATGGCAGTGGCTATAAAAGATAGAGGGGACTCGAACAAAACTGGGTCAAGCTGTTCTTATCCAGATTGCATCACTTATCCAGGATTCATGACTCGGTAACGGGCGTCATGGAGTGCCTCCATCTCCATGTGTCATTGTTCCCTCTTTTTTTTTTAAGAAAAAAAATTATATTATTTCTTTAAGGAAATGTTTTTTTGGTCTTCATATTTAATTTCTAGAGAGAGGATGGCCCACACGCATCCACTGCCTTACATTTTTTCCATTGGTCCTCCATACCTATGGTACATGATCATCGTGCCGTATTTAAAAGGAAGCAGGCCAAGAGCATGCTTTCTGAAATTTCATGTGACCAAAATATTACTCCATGGACACGTAATAAATACATACGATCTTGGTATCGCAAAGCAGATCTATATATTAATTGCGCATATCTTATCGAATTAATTGGTGGTTTATATATTAATGAAAGAGATATACGTGACGTTTTAAAAGAATTTTATTAGGTGGCATTAGGAACATTTTTTCTTGTAGCAAATAACTAAAACAAATAAAGATATATTTGCACTCGAGTAAGAATACACATGAAATTTCGGATTATAGATTATATACTTTTTTACATATAATTTAGTAGGCACAAACATTCTGCATATAAAGTTCCAAATTAATGGTCCAATCGAGAGATTACCTTAAGATTTTATTCTAATTTTGTATGGCGATAAGAAATTAACATTATCATCAATTTGTATTCGGCGTTCATTTGACTTTCAAAATGGTAAGGAAAACAAAACAAATCCTATCCAGCTTCATTTTAAAATATGCATTCAAGATTCTTGATTTGGAACTTCATAAAAAAATTAAGCCTTCGTTTGGATGCGTTGAGAAGTAGGAAGAAAAAAGAAGGGAAGAAAAAAAAATTATAAACAATCCAAACTCTTTACAAAGTTACACACTTTTCAATACTTCTTCCCACATCTTCCCTTCTTCCCACACCTATCCAAACGGAGCCTAAGAAAAAAAAGAGAAAAAAATCATACGCCTTTTCTTCTTTGGGTTAATTCGGTTTATGCATGCCACTTTAAAAACTTGAAGTTTGAGATATGATATAAAAAAAAAAACGAATCATTGATTTTATATCATTACAAAAAAAAAAGCAAAATTTGTGGCCATAGTGCCCCTTCTGATGGGGAGCGGTCAATTGTGAGTGTTATTAGTATTTAAAGTTAAGGATATTTTTCGAACTTTTTGTAAAATACCTTGTATGTAAAATTTATTTTTATTTTTAGAAACTAATTTTAATATGATTTTATAAAAATCATGACATTGATTTTGTGTTGTTTATTTGTGTTTAATTTCTACTTAGACATTTTGCGATGATATATTTAAAGTTATAGTATTTTTAGTGGTATAAGTCAATTTTTTTCCCTTCAAGTCACGTGTAATTAAGAAAGTTACATGTCCGTAATTAGTGGATGTCCTGCCTTCCTGGTTGCCAAATGCCATGTAAGCAGATGATCGAGCCACCTTCCTATCCAAACTAGCAGTCAGCAGATGACATGACAGCCCCCGCCTAATTAATGACAATGGGTTTCCAATTAGGGCTGTCAAATATTGACAACGGCAACGGTAGGGCTGTCAATGAAATCCGTTTATCCGTTTATCTAATCCGTACCGTACCGTATAAAACGGGTATGGGTAAAGCAGTATTTTAAATATCGTACCGGCACTCAAACTGGTGAGGCAGCCGGTATGGAGTTCACCGAGGTTTACCGGTTTACAAACCGTTTATAATAATAATAAAGGTTCATTTGTATCAAAAGAATTTTGTGGTCTAATGGTTAAGTATTTTATCTTTTATTGTAAAGACTAAGGTTCAATTCCCAGTGTCAACAAATTTTGTATGGTTTTCCAATTTAACTTGTTTTTTCTTTGGTTCAAAATAATAAACCGGCCGGTTCAATTATCGGTTTTTCAGTTTAAACGATTTTTATCCGGTTTTTTACGGTTCATCAAAACTCTGGTTTTTTGGGCTAAATCTACCGGACCAGGGTCCGGTTCACGATAAACCCGATTGAACAAGCCGGTCCGGTACGGTTTTTTAAACATTGGCCGGTAAAGTTTTATTTTCTTTAAGTTAACGGGTACGGGTAAGGAAATTTTTTCGTTAATTTAACGAGTACGGGTACGGGTAAAAGCTATTTCGTACCGTTTTCATAATGGGTAATTGCCACAATTAAAAAGATACAATTACATGATACATATGGCATCTTATATTGCATGATTGGTAAAAAATATTGCTAGATTTTATTTAAAATTTATAATTCTTTTCATTCAGTGTACGAAAAAATAAAAAAGCAAAAATCTAAAATATTCGCCACCATTGTTGCACTTTATTAATATACTTATTGTTATAATTTATTAATATAGAGTGTACAAATTTTATTATTATTATATTCATTTTTTACCGTTACCGTACCCGTACCGTTAATTCTTAACGGGTACGGATAAGGTACGGGTAAAGCTATCTTTTAACGGATACGGGTAGAATATGGGTAAAGAAAATTTTAACGGGTGCGGTAATGAATATACCTTCTACCGTACCGTACCGTACTAATTGACAGCCCTATGCAACAGAATGGCCTGTTTATTTTGCCGTTCCGTTTATGGTAATGGAATGTACCGGACGAATCGTTAACCGTTCCGTTTGGACGGAACGTCATAGAACGTGTACACTGTATTTCATCCAAACGAATGACGAAAAGCGTTCCGTTTACCGTTCCATTCTTGAAGCGTAATTAAATTTTATATCGTTAACCGTTCTGTTTGGACGGAACGTACACGAAAAACGATAAACGATATACCGTTGACAGGCCTATTTTCAAGTTCTAGGGGGCAGAAGGCTAGGTGGTGTTGGTTGCGTTTAGGCAAACCATCTGGACTGCGACTCTCTACTACAGGCTCTGTTTGGATGGTGTGGAAATAAGAGGAATAAGAAAAGAAGTGGGAAGAAGTATTGAAAGTGTGTAACTTTGTGAAGAGTTTAGATTGTTTATAATAAATTTATTTTCTTATTCTCTTATTTCCACACTTCATCCAAACGGAGCCACAGATTATTCAAACTTATTGTGGTGTGTAGGACTTAACTCCTCAAAAATATTTTCTTCGTTAATGCAATGTACATTACATGTGTTGTGGAATGTGGATGTATTTGGACCGTGAATGCGATGATGTATTTGGTAGCATTTTGTCATGGTCTTGTTTTGATTATGTGTCATACTTGAAATTGCTTTTACAAATTTGTTAGTATCATATAGTATGTGGGGACTGTAACATTTAAAGGACCGTTTGTTAGGATTATGTTGACATTAAAATGGCTGTTATCGTATAGCTTACTGGATTTAGGTCCCTTTATACTACTCAATTGTTCTTTTTCTTCAAAAATAAAAGAAAATTTCATATGTTTTCTGAATGCATTGACGGGACAGATTTGGTATGACTGTATGAGTTCTAAGTGTTGAGCAAAAATTTTCATGAATACATTCGGGCTAGAAAGATAATATTTTATTTTGCGAATTGCAGTGAAATTAAAGGGGTGATAATACCTTGAGTTGAAAAATTATTTGGATGCTAGAGAGTAAAAATTCATCTTTATATTTAAAAAATTAAAGTAGACAGATGAATTTGAAAAAAAAATTTAATTTTTTCACCCATCGAGTGGTGGTCATGGACTTAAAATATAATTAGAAAAACTTGTATGAATGAAAAATTGTGAAGCTGAATTATTATTATAGCTTTGCTTCCTACTTACGAATACAAAAATAAAATATTTCAAGAAAAAGGTAAAAATTCAAAGTTTTTGGACCCGAATGAAACAATTATTTAGGGAAGGGATCATAGATTAGAATTCAAATAAAAAAGAAAAGAATTTTGAAAATTTTCCGAGAAAAATAGAGAAAAGATTTGTATATCTTTGGATCATTTTTTTTTATGGAATATCGCCGTATATCTTTGGCTAATTAACACCACAAGAAGCCGCATTCCGCATACATTAATTGCACGAGGAAAGAGGCTCCGAATTGAAGCCTGAATTAATGGAAGGATACTGACTCTCCATAACATAACTAATTGCGTAATTTTAGGATATGGGCATTCATATATCTACATCGTACAGCTTTAAATACAGACAGATATGGTGGTATTCGCTGTGATTCTATTAAATTTTTGGTGGGCACTCAGATATGGTTCTCTTTTTCAAGTTTGATATTCAAAGATTGGCTTCTATCTGAATCTGGTAATTGTCAACCAGGAAGCACAAGACCGTTGTCCTAATTCTTTCTAGTGGATTAGGATTAAGGAAGTAACTTCCTTTCCTTTTTCCTTTTGGATGACGTCAATCAGGAGGCATAAGACCACTGCTCTAATTCTTTCTTGTGGATTAGGATTTAGGAAGCAACTTCCTTTACTTGTCGGATAGGTTTCTGCGTTGGTTCGCAGTAGAAGAAGAGTTGGTTGTCAAACTTGGGCAGCTTATGACTTGGATTCTTGGGTCAGAATTTGTTTGTAATTTTGTATGGTTATTATTTATTAATCTTTTGTGATAAGAGTGAGAATGGACCCCACTCGTTCCATGACTTCCCAGGACTCCCTTCACGCGGCGGGTTTGGATTCTCTCGAGTTGTCCGGAAATATGGTCGTACCAAACACATCTGAAACGTTTATAGATTGTCCGAAAAACTAAATGGACGTCTTAGATTTGATGCATAATAAATCAACTAAAACTGTGAATGGTAGAGGAATCAATCAACTATCTTTGGCATATGTGGGGCTCCTAGGTTTTCCTAGGAAAATTCAGATCGAATAGTCAACAGCAGAGACCAAGGCCCGTCGAAGTTGAACTGTTCTTGCCAGGTCATCAAAAAATATATTACCTAAACCTAGATAAATTAGTCCAGGGTCTGGAAACTATATATTTTGATAATTAAAAAATAATTCAAACTCTAGACTTTTCTGATGTTTAGTTGACATATATATTTTGGGGTTGGGAATTTGAGAGTTGAGGCCGCTCTTCACTTAATTAAAAATTATATTATTTCTTTTGTCAAAGCTATTTCCCCGTCACATACTATGTTATATTTATATTTATATTGTGTTTTTTGTCGTTTTTGAAGAAAAGATTTTTTTTTTAATATTACGGAACGTTTTGGTCTTCTTCTTATTTAATTTAATTTTTAATGGAGCTACATTTTTCCTTCTGGTGAACATGTATTCGATATACCTAGCTCCGGTTACTATTTTTTTTATTGGAAATGCATGCTTGCTTCAGAGTATGCTCTTACTTCCAACACCAAGTGAAAACTGTTTTTCTCATGCCATGTCAAATTTGAATTGCACCGAGAGCTTCATTATTTTTGTCATTATTGAATAATTTATTTATCTAAATTAAAACAATATTATAATTAAAAATATATTGTTTTATTTGATGAAAAAAGAGGCTTTAGAATCAAACTTTCTTGACTCTATTTTGTCTGAAATAGGTGCGTTGGAGGACTATAATTACTTAAAAATTGAACCGGTTAACTTTGAAGTCCAAATTAAAAAAAAGTTCGTTCCATTGTTATATAATTAGATGGTTTACAATGAAAGAGACCAACGGTGTGATCCTAATGAAATATGTTGGTACCATTTTAACATTACTATTTTTGTTGATGAAATGTGCTTTAATTAGTATGAAAAATGACATTCTTACATATGTCGTCTAATAACTAATATATAACGTTTAAAATGTCGTTTGTGCTTTAAACATTACTCTTCTATAGATTTTTTAGAATTGCTGATAAAAACATATTTTTTCTATATTCACTCGAAAAAAAAGCTAATTGATCTTCAACTCTTTTGTCATAATGTCATGACATTTTGTACTACTTTTTGGTCGAATTGGTTTTTTATATATTCTTTATTTTTTTCCCCTCATGGAGTACCGATTTGATTTGTAGTTAATCTATCACGTTGATACGTTTTGTGGGAGCATCAGTGGGAGTTCTATACAAGCCTTGATTTAGAGCTATTAGACTATGTAAAGTTTTTGTTTTCTTTTTTTAAAATGATCGATGACTTTATTGGATCGGATAATGATGGCATAAATGTAAATATGGGACCAGGAAGACGTCTCAAGTTTGGATAAGCTCCGTATGATCTTGTAATCCAGCCACCAGAGCCTGGTCATTTCTCCATTTTTACCCATCTCATTTATTATCCTTATATATTCTTTTATTAAGGCAAATATTCTTTTATTATACTCATTTATTTATTTCTATAAACGCCGCGGTTTGGAAATCCAAACATATTGTGCGACACGTTTCCTTGTTCACACGGATATGCATTCCCTCCTCACATAAATACATCTCTTCTACTCATCTCTGCCGATTGTAAACCAAAGTCCAAAGCTCAAATCATCTCCTCAAGCTATACATTCATTTCCCTCAAATATTTGAAATATTTAATAAAAAAATCATCCCCATTTACAAATTCTGACCCGGATCTCATATTCAGAGAAGACAGCATAAAAAATGGTTACTCAAGAGGTAGCGCCTTGGTCTGTCGCCTTGTCGGAAGGCACGAAGAAGTGCATCCCTAATCCGCCCTCGACACCTCCGGCGCAAGATACCTCAGCCATGGAAGCATATGAGCAGTACCTCCGGCTTCCGGAGTTATCTAATCTATGGAGATCAAACGACTTCCCGCAGTGGAAGAATGAATCCCTCATCAAACCCGCGTTGCAGGCGCTAGAGATCACCTTCCGCCACATCTCGGTGGCTCTCTCTGATCCCCGTCCATATGCCAACCATCGCGAGTGGCGAAGGCGTCTCGAGTCACTTGCTTCCACCCAGGTCGAGATCATCGCTGCTATTTGTGAGGAAGAGCAGTCCGGTGGAGGAGCCCCTATTGCTGAGTTAAGCACTTCTGAAGGTATGTTGTCTCGTCAAGCCAGTTCTGAGGTCTGGAAACTTCCTGGTACCAGTGCGGTCGTGAGCCGAATAAGCGAGGCCAGCCTCCTTCCCCGGCTAGCAGCCTGGGACAAATCTGAGGATGTCGCGAACAAAATTCTTTACCAAATAGAGGGCCAGATGGTGCGTTGCCCCTTTACTTTAGGTCTCGGTGAGCCGAACCTTGCTGGCAAGCCGGTGCTTGAATATGATCTTATTGTCCGGCCTCTAGAGCTGCACAGTATCAAGAAAAGTCCATTGGAGTCCAAAACCCGTCGAAACCGTGAGAACGAAACCCTTTTCACTGTCCATCAAATACTCGAATCGTGGCTTCAAACTGCAAAACAGCTGCTCAGCCGTATTGGGGAAAGGATCGACGAGAAGGAGTGGGAGAAGGCTGCCAGTGATTGCTGGCTGGTGGAGAGGATCTGGAAGCTTCTGAGTGAGGTAAAGGATCTCCATCTATTGATGGATCCTGATGATTTTCTTCGTTTGAAGAGCCACCTGGCAATCAATGCCTCTTCTGGCTCGGATGCATTCTGCTTCCGGTCAGCAGCATTTCTTGAGGTGACAGCGGAGTCAAAGGACCTCAGACATAAGGTGCCTTGGATTCTTGGGGTGGAAGTGGACCCGAATGGTGGTCCCAGGATACAGGATGCGGCAATGACATTGTTCCATAGCAGGAGGAGAGGGGAAGGCAGCAATGCAGGGAAGATTGATTTGTTACAGGCGTTTCAGGCCGTGGAAACAGCCGTGAAGAAGTTCTTTTTCGGTTACAGGCAGCTGATAATGGCGGTTATGGGAAGCTTGGAGGCCGGCGGGAATAGGGCATTGTTTGTGCCGTCGGGTTCATTGGATTCGTTGGCACAGATGTTCTTGGAGCCGCCGTATTACCCCAGCTTGGATGCGGCTAAGGCCTTCTTGGGAGATTTCTGGCATAATCATAATAAGTGATCACAAAGTTCTTCCATCAAAAGAATTTTTTAATGACGTTTTGTGTAGGTTTTGTAGATTAAGGAAATCAAAGATGCTGATTTCTTTTTTCATAATTGTTCAGGGGAGTTGCCCTGTAATTTTGAAAATTTTGAATTTTTTGAAGTACGAGTGTATTCTGCATCTGTTTGAATGTCTGAAACTGTAAGCTCATTATGCAATGTACATATTCATATTAATCAAAATGAATGTAATTTTTCTATAAAACAAGACAAAGTTCATATTATGTGATGATAGTTCCCTGCTAAGCTGTTTAGGCAAGTTACTGGCATACAATTCATCCATGTAAGCTCGTGTATTGGTCGCATCTTTGATTACTGCATTGCTCTGGATGGAAATTGGGAACCATATATATATGAACTATGGGCTTAGCATTTTCACTTGAGACTTGAGAGTAAAATTTAGAATATATATATTTTTCGGCCCTACAATTTTTTACTATTTCTTTGCTTTGTCGTTTAATTAGATAAAAAAAACTATCGAATTTCATGTATTCGTAAATGGGAAGAAATATGTTGGAAATTATTTTTATATTTACTAATTTGTTGGATAGCTCAAGTTTTTAATTTAATACTGTTTTGAAATCATTTTGTTGTCGATGAAGCATCAATAAAGTATTAAAATTCTAAACCGATAGATAATTAAGTTCTAAATTATACAAATTTAAAGGACAACCTATTCAAGCTGTACAAACATATATTAAATCGTATTTTATTGTAAAAATTATTTAATTAGTTATTGATCTGTAAAATACAACTTTTATCAGTGTTATTTGTTTTACATATAATTGATCGAATTTGGAAACTATTTTATATATAGGTAGCAATGAGATCGAGATGCACAAAATTTATTTTTAATTGATGCGGAATAGTTTTTTATATGAAATTATTCCCTCCCACTGAGTGCAGGAGAAGTTTTTTTAAATTGATGCGGAATAGTTTTCAAATTTTTTAAATTGATTTGTTTATAGGCATTGGAAAGCATGTCTGGTGATCTGGCTGCCTGATAACTTGGACATTATAACCCCATATAAATGAAGTGATGGACCCTATATTATAATGAACATTGAAGAATCTGAAAAGAAATTAGCTTTTCTGACTAGGAGTGATCCATATGTCTGAGTGCTGGTTTTGCTGTCAATTGTTACTAGTGCTAATAGGAGATTGTACAGGGCCGTTCTGAAAAAAATAGGAGATTGTAAAGGTATAAGGGTATACGACCCTTTTTTTAAAAAAATTTGAGGCCTGGTACCCTCTTCTAAAAAAGGTTTTTAGATATGAGACACTATTTTTGTATGTTCTTATTAAAGGGATTTTGTTTTCATTTTGCAATGATTCGGGAGATTTAAGATAACCTTTTGTTAAAAAAATATATATTGTTTGTGCCACAATAAGAACCAAAACATCACAAAAAAAAAAAAAATTACATATGCAAAAAAAAAAAAATTCGTCATGTATCAGAAGAAAAGATGTAATGTGTTCTAATTCAAACAAAAAAGAAATCTGGACAATATGTATATAACAAAATAAAATATTTCGAACAATTTTCATGTCAAAATATTTACAATTGTTAAAAAAAAAATTAAAACAAAGTAATGAGTAATGAGGTGGCTGGCCGTACATTGGTTTCAGCCCATAACCCATATTATATACAGTCCGACCCGAAAAAATTAATAATGACGTTACTGTTCATATTAATTTTGATAATAACAGAAAAAAAATCGAAATTTTAATACTAACGTTGCTGGATCGTCATCCCAGTTGACGAAAGCCCAATACCCTTGGATCGTCATCCCAGTTGACGACCCAAGCTTGGATCGTCATCCGAAATGACGATCCAACGATCCAACAAAAAACAAATATTAAAAAAAAGGTTGTGAAATTATTTTGTTTGGATCGTCATCCCAAATGACGATCCAAACAAAAAAATTTCACAATCTTTTTTTAATGCAAATTTTGCATTTTAGCCCCCAAAGTTTTTATTATTACAAAATATATAATTTATAATTAAAAATTAAACATAATTAAAACATCTATTATAAAAATATAAGTATATAATTAAATTATTGCATGTTAAATACATAATATTGTATATGTTTGTAATATTTATTCATACATATATATATAATGTATCGTATATTTTATATATTAAATACATATTATTGTATATAATTAAAATATATGATACATATTATTAAGTACATATATTTCTATGTATATTTATTTATACATTAAAAAAAATTATATATTAATATCTACATTTAATGTATAACAAATTTTTTTATTGGACTATATTGTAAAATAATAATTTTAGGGTCATCGGCGAAAAAATTGAATATATTTTTGTTGAAATTATTCGCCGATGATCCTAAAATTATTATTTTTACAATATAGTCCAATAAAAAAATTTTATACATTAAATGTAGTTATTTATATGTATGTAAATGTATAAATGTATATATTTATATGTAGATATTTATAGATATTTACAATACAATAAAAAAACATGTAATGTATAAATGTATATATTTATATGTATGTAATGTATATATAAACATATTTTTTAAAGTATAATTTTTAATATATTTTATATACATATATTTATATTTTTTTAATATACTTATACATAGAAATATATGGTCATCGTCACCATATATTTTTTAATGTATAATTTTTTAAAAAATTATATACATTAAAAATACATATAAAATATACTACAAAAAATTTTATTGGACTATATTGTAAAAATAATAATTTTAGAGTCATCGGCGAAAGAATTGAATATATTTTTGTTGAATTTATTCGCCGATGACACTAAAATTATTATTTTTACATAGTAGTCCTGTCACACCCCGACACATAGGGCTTGACAATCCCCGCCGCGAATACACAATCTCTGTGCACCCGCAAGGCGTCTCCTTACTAATTACAAGGGTTAAGTTCCAGCCTACCATGATCTACCACGTTGTCTCCTATGACTCATTGAGTCATCATGGCAAGACAAATTTTGGCTTACTTTCGCTTGACTTGATCGAGCCCGTCTCTGCAACCTGGAACCCACATCCATTGTGGAAAACATGCAAAAGCACGGAATGAGAAATAAATTCTCAGTGCGGGTTTTAGTTCCAGTACGTGGATTTAAGCTAAAATCCAAGTTCTAGAAATAATACCCATAAATAAATAATTTATTGATTAAACATATGATTGTAAAAACATTATATGCATTTAATATAAACAAGGCATGCATGTGTTACCTTAAATGATATCAATTGCAATTCTTCGTTTAAATCATGATATCCAACATATGACCATAATTGAAATCGGACGGAAATCACAAAATCTGACTGCGACAAAAGTCATATACATGTCGGAACTGAACACGTGGCACGAATCCCATCACAGACAACACATGTTTGGATATGATAGGAAACTGAGCGTGTTAGGGGTCCGAACATGGCAGAATTAAGCATAACATAAGTCTGAACAAATCACAAATCATTCATTCCATAATTTCATAATCATAATCATATTCACTCAGGACTCCTAACCCAACCGGTTGGGCAGGCAAAAGGAGACCTCTCCCTAACCCGAGGGCAGGCAAAAGAGACTCATCTCTAACCCTGGGCAGGCAAAAGGGAGTTCCAAATCCGCATAGCGCTACCGAACTGGCCGAAGCCGGGGGCCAACCGACTCCGGAGAGTGATGCAAACATATCAAATCACACATATCAAGCACATCATATCATATCTCATTTATTCATTCACATCATTTCATTCCTTTCAGTCAGATCATTCATAAGTCGGATCTATCAATAACAACAGCATTTCCAAATATCTGACTGTTACTTATCAAATTTCTCAAAACGGAGAACATGCCTTTCAAAATGCAGTTTTATCAATAATTGGGCACTATCATTTAAAATGCTTGAACACGGTCATGCAGGCAAACGAGTTTTCAATATGCATATGAATAAAACATTTTTTTATTAATTACCTAAACTTTAACAAAAATCCAACGTAATTCCGCACCTGGATAGTAGAAAGCTTAAACGTAGTTTCTCGATATGTCATGATGGTTCGGATGCTTGACGGCCATCATACTTGCATTCTCTCCCTTAACGGTTTGCTAGGCTTGCTAGTCACGTGTCAAGTGATTCTAGTTCGCTTTCCTAATAAAGAAAGTGACTTTCTTACTAACCGTTAAATACTTAAAGTAACCTAAATAACCTAATTATTGGCGGTTCTTGGGTTACCATACTGACGGCCTAAGTTAACCAGACTGGTTGAGATTTGGATAGTTAGATTCAGATTATTTATTTAGAGGATTCTGTTTTAAAATATATTATTAAGTATTTTATCTTATTATTAATAATTGGTTTTGACTTTCCAGTCATTAAGAGTTTATATTTATTTTTATTATATAAGTTATGAATTATATTTTAGATTGAAAATATTCACTTATTTATTATATAGTGTTTTTCCCAATATTCATTTAGTTGTGCTATATTTGATTTATTTCATTAATACTTAATTAATTAGTTTGCATTGCTTAATATTTATTAAATTATTTAACTATTTGTTATATCGAAAATTTAAATCAGAAAATTATAATCTTAGATCAAAAAATAATTGGAAATAGAAAATTAAAATCTAAATTATTTGATTGGTTTGTTTAGGATCAGAAAGTCGATGATTTGATTGTCATTGTATATGTTCTTGACTCACTCGAACTATTCTCATCATCTCCCGAAAAAAATAAAATCGAATCCCACTTAATTAAAGGAATACCCAGTTATTGCTAACGACCTTTCCTATAATTAATTTTTAAGCCCACAATTTGTTTAACTTAATCAAAGATTAAGTTTTTTTTTATAAAATAAATTTCATCTAAAATTTCGGCCCAAACCAGCAGCAATAGGCCCAAGCCCATTTTATTATTATTATTCCTCTTCTTCTGGCCCAGAAAGTCTAGGCCCACAAAGGTCAGCCCAAAATCGAATAGGGTCGAGCCAGGTCAACCTGACCCAGTTGACCTGAGCCAACCGTAACGGGTCCGACTGGATCCAATAAGGAGGGGTCTGGATCCGACCCGCAATGCTTGTAATTTTATCCAGAGGCCCCTGAGCTTAATTCTTTTACAAATGAGCCCTTTAAATTTATAAAAAGGCCCTTTTCCTTTACTAACAAGCCCCTAGAATTTACAAAGAAGTCCCCAGAAAACTTTTTCTCTTACGAAACAAACCCTGTCTCTCGTCACAGCGTACCAGTATGGTACCAGTGGTACATCGAGTGTACCAGGGGCTGGTACAAAGCCTCGAACCCCATCGTAAGGCTCACACGAGTTTCTATCAGTGTCCAACTAGTGAGATAACCCAGAAATTCTAAAGTTTACTCACTACACCTCAGAACAGAAGCAAATTCACACGTATTAGGGTTTAATCTAATTTCATCACACCCAAATTGATTCCTATTATTTATTCAACCTGAATTAAGTCTTCACAGTATCTAATCAACACTCAGTACCATCCACAAGTCAGGGATTCAAGGATTGAATTCATCCCAAAATTTCAGATGGAAACAATTAGGCTAATCACGGCTTAGTCAAATCCAATCGTAACACGAGAGGGAGAAAAGTATACCTTGGATCTTCTGTTGTTACTCCTTCTCTCTCTTTCCCTAATTCTCTCTTATCTTTTTTTCCTGATTTGCTCAGCCAACCAACACAACTGAGAAAGAGGGGTATTTATAGGCGACACAGGGGGGGAAAAAGAGAGAGAAAAACCAACGGCGAAGATCCATAGACTCGAATCTTACTATCGAGTCAAAGTTTCAACCCTTATCCTCTTTTCTCGCGGATAAGAGCAAGAGGAGACAGCCAATCGGAGGTGAGGTACAAGGTGGCACAGTGGAATTGGCTAGCCACAGTTCATCCGCCCCAATTTCTCGAGAGGAGTTTCTCGTCGGAGAAGACGAGAGAAGAGAAAGAATCGGACGGAGCGAACAAAGAGAAGGGAAAAGGAGAGAGAAAGGAGATGGTGCCACGGTAAATCCGATTTTTATTAAAAATTTATCCATTTGATCCTTTGTGGCAGAGACTTTGTGGCCAAGGGTGCTGCAACTCATATAAAGTTATTTAATTAATTGTTTTCATTCAAATTCAATTAATCTGATATTAAATTTCATTATTAATTAAACTTTGATTTTGCTAGAATCATGTAGATGATTTTTAGAAACTACACAGATTAAAAGATTTCGATTTCGAGTGAGTTTTACTGTTACAATTTAATTAATCATTTGAGATTATTAGTTTTAGAATTTTATTTATCTTAATATTATTTTTAAAATTAATCTAATTGTTATAATTAAACTGGATCTGGTATTTCTACTATGTTACATTCCACCCCCCTTAAAAAAAATTTCGTCCTCGAAATTTCAAAGGAGTTAAGTTTAATATATATTTGAGATTAGTTTCATCATGTTTTAACTTGTTTTAGTATCGTTCCTCTCTATTCTCTTTATTATTTTGGTTCTGCTCAGTAATTGTTTTTACCTCCTGTTTGTTGGTACAAATATATCAAAGTATGACTTTAACTTTCTTGATGGTCAGTCAAGGAAGCAAAGTAATACTTAATATATAAAAGATTAATATCGATATTGGTGACCAGCCAATACAGATTTCAATCTTCGTACACAGATATTTTAGTGTCTTTATTAACTGTTAAATTCCATGGTAGTTGCTTTCTGTATATTTTGGTATGATTAGTATCTTAAATTTTGTATTTATTTATTTTTCTTTTTAAGATCACTTTGGATTTAGATTGCTGACTCTCATAAGCAAGATTTTGAAATTTAGTGATGTTTTAATTACGAAATAGACTTATCTATATTATTTATTCCAGCATACACATTCTAAATAAACGAATAGACAGGGTAATCTAGTGTTGGTGAACTCTATTCCAAGTACAAAGGTTTCTTCTAGACTATGGGTTTCTCCTCTCTTACCGACTCAAGATAAAATATATAATCGATTCTGATTTCTACTTTCATTATTAAAATTTTCTTCAAGAATGAAAGTCGATTATTCTTGTAAGAATCGATATATTTCCATGAGTCTTATTCATCTTTAAAGAATTCATAGTTCCTTTAGTATGACTGATCTTATTCTAACTTAAAATATCCGTTGATCATGTTATTACGGAATATTTAAGTCATGAGCTTTCTATTAGCTCAAGTCACACTAAGAATTCTTTATTTCGAGTCAGGTCATTATATTCAAATAGTTTCAGTCAACAAGAAACATATGCTATTCAATAAGGATATAGCATAAGTACTCGCCTTGAGATTAATATGACTGAAATTGGTGTTGAATATTTTTGACTCGTTTCTTGAGCATTTTATTTCTCTTTATTGAGAAATACTTTTAGGTATAACAATTTATCTACACAATAACCCTCAAGGTCATTGATAACTTCCCATCAGACTTGGAAAGTTTATTTTAAATTGTTATCTCCAATTGGTTGATAGTTATAGCTTAATTCTATAAATCTACAATAATTCATCTAGTGAATATATTGTAATTTAAGAATATGAATTATCATAGCTATAACTAATCTTAAATAATTTCACAATCCAATATGGATTTAAAAATTATTGTCAGTCAATGGAGATAATGTATTTATTCTAACACCATAAGACAATTGAAGTTCTTCGATCCTCTAACAAATCACCAAGGTATGATTTATCAGATTTCCAAGAATTGCAAATCCGAACGACATTACTATTTAATTTAATGGTCGTTAACGGATATAGCAAATGACCTTCCTTGATAAAGTAAGGATAAGTTGAAGTTATTTATACCAATATATACATATGTTCATAATAACATATTGATTTAACTTCAAGCCATCTCCTTTATGTGTCTCAAGAGTGAATTGTTTAGTCAAATAAGTTATCAACTAGCAATAATTTTAATTGCACCCAATTTACTATGTTTTAACAGAAATTAATGGCGCAATGTTTAATGATAAGATATTTAAATATTTAATCTCTTATTCCAGACAAAATCTCAAAAATGTTCTTATTGAATTATTGAGATATTTGAAAATTAACTGGAATAATTGAGATATCCACTTATCATCAAACAAGCATTATAATCAGTATCTTAACAAGTTAATTGCTTTAAATGTTAATAGCTTAAGGACTTAATCATCATATACTCGACATTCGAAGTACAGATGGAATTATTTAGGAAGGTTAAATTGCACTTCCTCTGGCTGCCAAACATTTGGGTTATCCTGTTGTTTAGCAAAGTCCATAGTTTATAAGCTATTAACGAGTCCTCCGGTTAAAATTCTAACCTATTTTATTTTATACAAGTACATTCATTGAGTACTCGTAACTATAAGATGACTTAATACATGTGTCTAAGGACAAAAAGATCATCTCATAGAATAATAGGTAGAATGAATTTTCAGTAACATCCAGAGGTTATTTTGGGATACATCCTCCCAATTCTTTCAATTTATTATGGGAATTGCATCTCATTCTTACATCAGGAGACGTATTTTTCCCATAACTTTTACCTTCTTGAGCTTGACAAAGTTCCGCGTTGAATTTATTTTGGAACAGTCTTCAGCTCATTTGTCCTTACTTCCATACTCGAAGTAAACATTATTCAAGTACTTATATCAGAGTTAAGGACAAGGCAACTTATTATAATTGTACCATAACGATTTTGGTACATACTTTTCTTCTTACAGGTTCAATGCAAACTATGGGGCTTGCATTCCTGTTTTGTTTTTCAACAGTCATCTTCTTCAACGCTGGTAGTTCTTGTATAGCCGAGTCGTCTCTTGAAGTAGCGTCGTCTAAAATTCGTTTATCTACGTACTATTGTTTTTAATAACAAATAAAATTAGGTTTATATCAAAACTTAAATTATCAATAACATATTTCTCTTATTTTCAAATTATAGTAGTATATATATACATTATTATAATTATCAGAATAATTCTAATTGAGAAAATATAAAATAGCAAGTATTGATTATCATGTATTTAGTATTATTTAAGAAAATATTTTAAGGAAGTATTCAAATCTAATTAATTACCTAATTAACTAGATAGAGTTCCTTTTCTAAAAATAACATGTATATAATTTAATTTTTTTTTTCTAGTTTAATTCGCAATCATTTACAATTATATATATATGCATCCTACATGATTATATTTCTATTTATATATTATCTACCTATTTTATGAAGATCATACTATCACTTAATTTAATATATAGGATATAAATCATGCCATTAATTATCCCAGCTGCTACCCACACTCGCGTATTACAAGTCTGGTTAAGGCTTAAAACCATGCTCTGATACCACCAAAGAGACTGTCACACCCCGACACATAGGGCTTGACAATCCCCGCCGCGAATACACAATCTCTGTGCACCCGCAAGGCGTCTCCTTACTAATTACAAGGGTTAAGTTCCTGATGAGTGGATTTTATATGCATATTCAGGTACCATTTTGTCTCCAAACTAAACCAATTGCCTTGAGTTTGCACAGTTTAGATAGTTTAGATGAGTTTAGGTTAGTTTAATTAGAGTTTTGTGTCAAGAATGAGTTACTACCATAGTTTCTAATTTTATTGAAGATTCTGGACAAGAAATGACTTGGATGAGTCCATAAAGTTGAAGAGCTCGTTCTAAGCTTTCCAACGGATCTTGAATCACCTCAAACGGAGTTCGGATGAAGGAGATATGCCCAAAATACTGACAGGACGCAGTGCTGACATTTTCCTGCGACCCGCTGAAAGTCCCAGCGGCCCGCAGACCTGGAACTGCCAGATTTAGCAGAATCGCCCGATTTGGTAATTCTATATTTGGATGGCGGTTTCTACCGACTCCAGGTGCATCCAGAGCACGTCTTCAGTTATTTCCAGCGTTTCTAGACCTTCCCAAGGCCTATTAAAGACCTGTTTGAGGGAGAACAAGGAGGAGACCAAATCCAAAGTCAATTTAGGGTTAGATATTGAATTATTTGAGAGTTGAGTCTCAAGTCCAGATCGAGACAGCGCCAAGCAGGTTGATTGCGACAGTAAGAGACGTGTTTGATAGGAGATTTCGACACACGCAAGAGCAATTGGTTGTAATCTTTCCTTATTCTCATTTTCTCTTGTGTTTGTATGATGTCTTTTAGTTGTTGATTGTTTGTTCTAGGGCTATGGTTGTAAACTCGAATTCTTAGTTGTTGATTTCATGTTTATTTAGTTTATTTGATATCTTTGTGTTTTATACCTTGCTTGAATTGCTTGAATTAATTATGTCATGATTATTTAAGTAGATTTGTTTACACCCGTTAAGTAGAGCTCGCTTAATTGCTAGGTGGTTAAGTCCAAATAAACTTAGATTATTAGGCGTGATTATGATTAACATGAAGGTTGTAAACTGAAAGGTTAAACCAGGACAAGTTAACGAGAGTTAAGTCCTTTCCAAGAGTGAAAACTCAAGGATTTCATAGGTTAGAAAGGTATAAACTTGTAGAAACTAGACCACGAAACGATAGTTGAAATCTAGGTTCTATACGAGGGAAATTGGATTAATTAATTGATAACCAGACCTAAACGAGAGTTTGATCTAGGACCTTAATTAAGCCATTATCCCTGCACAATTATCAACTGAATTAGGTCAATTTGCATTCACATCGCTAATTCTAGCGGGCCGCTGAGTGAATCAGCGAGGTTGTCTATGCCCGCCAAGTAGCCAGCGACCAGTCTAATAGATTAGCGACCTAGGTTCTTTTAGCGGGTCGCTACGAGAGTCAGCGGGCCGCTGGAACTGGGACTAAGAAGAAGTGTTAGCAACCAGAAACCCTAGAATTTCGTGACTTGTTGAATCTCTCTCATTAATTCTTGTTTTGACCTTGAAACTAAACTTAAGATTTGAACCAACCTGCAACCCTTAATTCACAAAAGAGTTGAACCGTCTAGCTAGTTTAGTAAAGTAAAAGATTAATATTCCAACACCGTCCCTGTGGATTCGACCCTCAAGCTGTTCTACAAACGATTAGATCGGTAGACACGAGGTTTTTATTTTGAGACTTGGTTTCCCATCGATCAAAATTGGCGCCGTTGCCGGGAACGGTTTGCTCGAATATTGGTATTTTGCTTTAGTAATTTAGCATAGACACCCTTGTATCCTTGTATCTTACTTATTTTATCTTATCTAAAAAAAAACAAAAAAAATTCTATCACCATGTTTCCTTCTTTTCAGGTACGTGAGCAAGAGGCAGAGGATAATTGGAAGAAAATCAACCACATGAATAGACAATTTGGACTTAATGCGAACATGAGTGAATTTGAGCGTGCTTTTCACACCGTGCAAGACACGATCAATATTGCATGTGGAGACAACCAGAACTTCAGCAACCCCATCGGATTCGACGAACCTTTTGACTGTCAAACAAACCGTTCGAGATTCATATGGAGGGCACCTGAAGCACAAAACATGACTGCCAGTTTCTGCGACCCGCTGGGAGATCCTGCGACCCGCTGGAACCTCAACAGACAGACATGCGATTCTGGTTTGAATGATTTTCCTTCTTTTGCTTTGAAAAATGATGGTTTAGTGTCTCAACCATACCATAGGTCTACTTTTTTTCCTAGTTTTGATAATTTCCGATCATCTACGCAAATGTCAAGTGTTGAATCAAGGTTTGAGGAATTTAAAATGAACCAAATCGAATTTAATGAGAAACTTTTGAAAGAAATGAAATCTATATCATCTTCTCTCAATACTCTCATTACCCATCATCAAAGGATGTTAGAGACTGAGAATTCTTCATATAGGCCACACAATGAACAAAACAATGAATTGGCTTTGCATAGTGATTGTGAATTTGAAAACTCTAGTTCCAAGAAGACCCAAATTTGGTTAGATACCAACAAAACTGAAAGCAAACAAGTTGAGAATAGGGAGGTACAAGAGGAATTTGATGAACCAAAGCACATACCACCTTCTCCCTATATCCCTCCAATTCCATTTCCACAAAGATTGTTTAGGGCTGAAATTGTCAAATCTAATGAGTTGGAATTGAAGCATCCTCCAATTGAGAACATGAATGATGAACTTGAAGAGAAAAAAGATGGTGACACTACTCTCAAAGTCGAGGCATCTGACAACACGAATGAGAAGTTCAACCAAATTGACTTGAGCACTCTTAGAAGATGTTTGGAGAAACTTGATGTGATGGAAGACAACAAACCGCAAATCAAGTATCACATCATAACTGAGCCAAGGAAGATGACATCCAAAGAAGAACACTCCAAGCATGTTTCAAAGGACCCGCTCAATCACTTTTGGGAGAACTATGATGCGTGGAGAGGGAGAAAAGTGAAGATAAGATGAGTAAATGCAAGGTGGTCAAGCTAGTGACCTAAAACAAGCGCTTCTTGGGAGGCAACCCAAGGCCCAAAAATTTCATTTTCTCTCATTTAGATTAATTTAGATTAAATTAATTTTAGTTAGTTATAACTTATCAATTGTTGTTGTTGGTTTTAGGTTTGAAAAAAGGTGACAAATCAGCTTTTGGAAGCACCATGACACGAATTGTATGCAAGAGCTCAAACTTGGGGGATACACCATGAAGGAGCATACAAGCCGTTTTGCAAGTCGCACCAACCCCTATGCGAACTTCACAACCACTACAATAATTTGATGAGTTTCCTTTCCTTTCTCTCTTTTAAGTTATGTTTTCCTTGCATTGAGGACAGTGCAAAGTTTTAAACTTGGGGGGAGAGAATAGGAGTTGTATCTAGGTTTGCATCATGCATATTAGGTGTTAATTTCGTATCTGTCCCAGTATCGGCGGCCCACAGAGTGTCTCAGCGGCCCGCTGAAGTTTTCGGTGGGTAGCAGAGATTTTCGGTGGGTAGCAGGAGTTTTCGGTGGGTAGCAGAAAAGTCCGGTGGGTAGCAGAAACTGGAACTGACAGGTATAATTGTGCATTTCATTTAGGAATTGTCTCTGTTGCATGATAATTTCATATAGATTGCATTTAGATAAGTTAGGGAGATACTTAACAAGTTTTGATATCGTGAATTGAATGAATTATTTAGGAAGTTTTAGAAATTTTTTCGATTTGAATTGTGGGTCATCTAATTGATCGACTAGCCCCTGTGACCTTAGGAAATGAGTAGGTATTGTATCATAATCTATCTTGATTGAAACTTAAATTTGATGATTTGATAAGTAGTATGAATGACTTGACCAATTAGAAATCGGTAAACCAAGACAACCACCAATTGAATTAATTTTCAAATTTTGTCAAGATCGATTCTACCGACCCAAATGCATGTCAACTAAGGAAATAAACACTAAGTCTAGAGTCAAAACAACCGCTGTTTTCAAGTTTATTAAAAGTCGAAGATGTAAATACACACCCTTGTATATAAAAAAAAAGTAAATAAAAAGGGGAACTAAAAAGCGTGCAATGCCATGGACATTGCAGGAAGCTATAGGTTATGGTGGATAGAAGAACTTCCATAAATCATGAGTAAAAACAGAAAGGCTCATGACATAAAAAAAAAGGAAAAAAAAAACGAGAAAAATCTCGAAAATAAATCCACCGTAATTTGGCTAACCCTCTCCACCGCGGGAAAACCTCCTAGCCCTGGGAGAAAAGTTAAAAAGTCTAACCCAAAAACTTTGGAATAGAATGAGTGAGGAGTTGTACTCTTTTTTCCGCCTCACTTTAGTTCGATTTCCAATGCGTTTTCGAAAATCAATATAGCGGTTCAAGTACTCAAGAGCTTGGTTGTGAAATAAATTGATATGACATGTTATTTGTGTTGGTAGGGTGTGATCCCGAATCTCTTTGCCAAGTCAATTGTCAAACTTTGTAAAATCAACAAGTTTAGGAATTGAACAAGGTAAGTTACGGGCAATAGTTACAAGCATCCTAAGTGTTTCACATGTGGGGGTAAGCGTGTGTCGTTTGGGACAACTCAATTCAATTTGAAAAAGCTTGTAAAATTGTTTAAATAATTCAATCAAATCACGATGTTGGTGCATGTTAAGAATCTTCATAACTTGTAAGTCTCAAGTCATTGTTTTAGTTTAGAGCCAAACCATTCTTCTAAGATAGATATTTGCTTGGGGACAAGCAAAGGTTAAACTTGGGGGGATTTGATGAGTGGATTTTATATGCATATTCAGGTACCATTTTGTCTCCAAACTAAACCAATTGCCTTGAGTTTGCACAGTTTAGATAGTTTAGATGAGTTTAGGTTAGTTTAATTAGAGTTTTGTGTCAAGAATGAGTTACTACCATAGTTTCTAATTTTATTGCAGATTCTAGACAAGAAATGACTTGGATGAGTCCATAAAGTTGAAGAGCTCATTCTAAGCTTTCCAACGGATCTTGAATCACCTCAAACGGAGTTCGGATGAAGGAGATATGCCCAAAATACTGACAGGACGCAGTGGTGACATTTTCCTGCGACCCGCTGAAAGTCCCAGCGGCCCGCAGACCTGGAACTGCCAGATTTAGCAGAATCGCCCGATTTGGCAATTCTATATTTGGATGGCGGTTTCTACCGACTCCAGGTGCATCCAGAGCACGTCTTCAGTTATTTCCAGCGTTTCTACACCTTCCCAAGGCCTATTAAAGACCTGTTTGAGGGAGAACAAGGAGGAGACCAAATCCAAAGTCAATTTAGGGTTAGATATTGAATTATTTGAGAGTTGAGTCTCAAGTCCAGATCGAGACAGCGCCAAGCAGGTTGATTGCGACAGCAAGAGACGTGTTTGATAGGAGATTTCGACACACGCAAGAGCAATTGGTTGTAATCTTTCCTTATTCTCATTTTCTCTTGTGTTTGTATGATGTCTTTTAGTTGTTGATTGTTTGTTCTAGGGCTATGGTTGTAAACTCGAATTCTTAGTTGTTGATTTCATGTTTATTTAGTTTATTTGATATCTTTGTGTTTTATACCTTGCTTGAATTGATTATGTCATGATTATTTAAGTAGATTTGTTTACACCCGTTAAGTAGAGCTCGCTTAATTGCTAGGTGGTTAAGTCCAAATAAACTTAGATTATTAGGCGTGATTATGATTAACATGAAGGTTGTAAACTGAAAGGTTAAACCAGGACAAGTTAACGAGAGTTAAGTCCTTTCCAAGAGTGAAAACTCAAGGATTTCATAGGTTAGAAAGGTATAAACTTGTAGAAACTAGACCACGAAACGATAGTTGAAATCTAGGTTCTATACGAGGGAAATTGGATTAATTAATTGATAACCAGACCTAAACGAGAGTTTGATCTAGGACCTTAATTAAGCCATTATCCCTGCACAATTATCAACTGAATTAGGTCAATTTGCATTCACATCGCTAATTCTAGCGGGCCGCTGAGTGAATCAGCGAGGTTGTCTATGCCCGCCAAGTAGCCAGCGACCAGTCTAATAGATTAGCGACCTAGGTTCTTTTAGCGGGCCGCTACGAGAGTCAGCGGGCCGCTGGAACTGGGACTAAGAAGAAGTGTTAGCAACCAGAAACCCTAGAATTTCGTGACTTGTTGAATCTCTCTCATTAATTCTTGTTTTGACCTTGAAACTAGACTTAAGATTTGAACCAACCTGCAACCCTTAATTCACAAAAGAGTTGAACCGTCTAGCTAGTTTAGTAAAGTAAAAGATTAATATTCCAACACCGTCCCTGTGGATTCGACCCTCAAGCTGTTCTACAAACGATTAGATCGGTAGACACGAGGTTTTTATTTTGAGACTTGGTTTCCCATCGATCAGTTCCAGCCTACCATGATCTACCACGTTGTCTCCTATGACTCATTGAGTCATCATGGCAAGACAAATTTTGGCTTACTTTCGCTTGACTTGATCGAGCCCGTCTCTGCTACCTGGAACCCACATCCATTGTGGAAAACATGCAAAAGCACGGAATGAGAAATAAATTCTCAGTGCGGGTTTTAGTTCCAGTACGTGGATTTAAGCTAAAATCCAAGTTCTAGAAATAATACCCATAAATAAATAATTTATTGATTAAACATATGATTGTAAAAACATTATATGCATTTAATATAAACAAGGCATGCATGTGTTAACTTAAATGATATCAATTGCAATTCTTCGTTTAAATCATGATATCCAACATATGACCATAATTGAAATCGGACGGAAATCACAAAATCTGACTGCGACAAAAGTCATATACATGTCGGAACTGAACACGTGGCACGAATCCCATCACAGACAACACATGTCTGGATATGATAGGAAACTGAGCGTGTTAGGGGTCCGAACATGGCAGAATTAAGCATTACATAAGTCTGAAAAAATCACAAATCATTCATTCCATAATTTCATAATCATAATCATATTCACTCAGGACTCCTAACCCAACCGGTTGGGCAGGCAAAAGGAGACCTCTCCCTAACCCGAGGGCAGGCAAAAGAGACTCATCTCTAACCCTGGGCAGGCAAAAGGGAGTTCCAAATCCGCATAGCGCTACCGAACTGGCCGAAGCCGGGGGCCAACCGACTCCGGAGAGTGATGCAAACATATCAAATCACACATATCAAGCACATCATATCATATCTCATTTATTCATTCACATCATTTCATTCCTTTCAGTCAGATCATTCATAAGTCGGATCTATCAATAACAACAGCATTTCCAAATATCTGACTGTTACTTATCAAATTTCTCAAAACGGAGAACATGCCTTTCAAAATGCAGTTTTATCAATAATTGGGCACTATCATTTAAAATGCTTGAACACGGTCATGCAGGCAAACGAGTTTTCAATATGCATATGAATAAAACATTTTTTTATTAATTACCTAAACTTTAACAAAAATCCAACGTAATTCCGCACCTGGATAGTAGAAAGCTTAAACGTAGTTTCTCGATATGTCATGATGGTTCGGATGCTTGACGGCCATCATACTTGCATTCTCTCCCTTAACGGTTTGCTAGGCTTGCTAGTCACGTGTCAAGTGATTCTAGTTCGCTTTCCTAATAAAGAAAGTGACTTTCTTACTAACCGTTAAATACTTAAAGTAACCTAAATAACCTAATTATTGGCGGTTCTTGGGTTACCATACTGACGGCCTAAGTTAACCAGACTGGTTGAGATTTGGATAGTTAGATTCAGATTATTTATTTAGAGGATTCTGTTTTAAAATATATTATTAAGTATTTTATCTTATTATTAATAATTGGTTTTGACTTTACAGTCATTAAGAGTTTATATTTATTTTTATTATATAAGTTATGAATTATATTTTAGATTGAAAATATTCACTTATTTATTATATAGTGTTTTTCCCAATATTCATTTAGTTGTGCTATATTTGATTTATTTCATTAATACTTAATTTATTAGTTTGCATTGCTTAATATTTATTAAATTATTTAACTATTTGTTATATCGAAAATTTAAATCAGAAAATTATAATCTTAGATCAAAAAATAATTGGAAATAGAAAATTAAAATCTAAATTATTTGATTGGTTTGTTTAGGATCAGAAAGTCGATGATTTGATTGTCATTGTATATGTTCTTGACTCACTCGAACTATTCTCATCATCTCCCGAAAAAAATAAAATCGAATCCCACTTAATTAAAGGAATACCCAGTTATTGCTAACGACCTTTCCTATAATTAATTTTTAAGCCCACAATTTGTTTAACTTAATCAAAGATTAAGTTTTTTTTTTATAAAATAAATTTCATCTAAAATTTCGGCCCAAACCAGCAGCAATAGGCCCAAGCCCATTTTATTATTATTATTCCTCTTCTTCTGGCCCAGAAAGTCTAGGCCCACAAAGGTCAGCCCAAAATCGAATAGGGTCGAGCCAGGTCAACCTGACCCAGTTGACCTGAGCCAACCGTAACGGGTCCGACTGGATCCAATAAGGAGGGGTCTGGATCCGACCCGCAATGCTTGTAATTTTATCCAGAGGCCCCTGAGCTTAATTCTTTTACAAATGAGCCCTTTAAATTTATAAAAAGGCCCTTTTCCTTTACTAACAAGCCCCTAGAATTTACAAAGAAGTCCCCAGAAAACTTTTTCTCTTACGAAACAAACCCTGTCTCTCGTCACAGCGTACCAGTATGGTACCAGTGGTACATCGAGTGTACCAGGGGCTGGTACAAAGCCTCGAACCCCATCGTAAGGCTCACACGAGTTTCTATCAGTGTCCAACTAGTGAGATAACCCAGAAATTCTAAAGTTTACTCACTACACCTCAGAACAGAAGCAAATTCACACGTATTAGGGTTTAATCTAATTTCATCACACCCAAATTGATTCCTATTATTTATTCAACCTGAATTAAGTCTTCACAGTATCTAATCAACACTCAGTACCATCCACAAGTCAGGGATTCAAGGATTGAATTCATCCCAAAATTTCAGATGGAAACAATTAGGCTAATCACGGCTTAGTCAAATCCAATCGTAACACGAGAGGGAGAAAAGTATACCTTGGATCTTCTGTTGTTACTCCTTCTCTCTCTTTCCCTAATTCTCTCTTATCTTTTTTTTCCTGATTTGCTCAGCCAACCAACACAACTGAGAAAGAGGGGTATTTATAGGCGACACAGGGGGGGAAAAAGAGAGAGAAAAACCAACGGCGAAGATCCATAGACTCGAATCTTACTATCGAGTCAAAGTTTCAACCCTTATCCTCTTTTCTCGCGGATAAGAGCAAGAGGAGACAGCCAATCGGAGGTGAGGTACAAGGTGGCACAGTGGAATTGGCTAGCCACAGTTCATCCGCCCCAATTTCTCGAGAGGAGTTTCTCGTCGGAGAAGACGAGAGAAGAGAAAGAATCGGACGGAGCGAACAAAGAGAAGGGAAAATGAGAGAGAAAGGAGATGGTGCCACGGTAAATCCGATTTTTATTAAAAATTTACCCATTTGATCCTTTGTGGCAGAGACTTTGTGGCCAAGGGTGCTGCAACTCATATAAAGTTATTTAATTAATTGTTTTCATTCAAATTCAATTAATCTGATATTAAATTTCATTATTAATTAAACTTTGATTTTGCTAGAATCATGTAGATGATTTTTAGAAACTACACAGATTAAAAGATTTCGATTTCGAGTGAGTTTTACTGTTACAATTTAATTAATCATTTGAGATTATTAGTTTTAGAATTTTATTTATCTTAATATTATTTTTAAAATTAATCTAATTGTTATAATTAAACTGGATCTGGTATTTCTACTATGTTACAAGTCCAATAAAAAAATTTGTTATACATTAAATGTAGATATTAATATATAATTTTTTTAATGTATAAATAAATATACATAGAAATATATGTACATAATAATATGTATCATATATTTTAATTATATACAATAATATGTATTTAATATATAAAATATACGATACATTATATATATATGTATGAATAAATATTACAAACATATACAATATTATGTATTTAACATGCAATAATTTAATTATATACTTATATTTTTATAATAGATGTTTTAATTATGTTTAATTTTTAATTATAAATTATATATTTTGTAATAATAAAAACTTTGGGGGCTAAAATGCAAAATTTGCATAAAAAAAAGATTGTGAAATTTTTTTATTTGGATCGTCATTTGGGATGACGATCCAAACAAAATAATTTCACAACCTTTTTTTTAATATTTGTTTTTTGTTGGATCGTTGGATCGTCATTTCGGATGACGATCCAAGTTTGGGTCGTCAACTGGGATGACGATCCAAGCTTGGATCGTCAACTGGGATGACGATCCAAAGGTATTGGGCTTTCGTCAACTGGGATGACGATCCAGCAACGTTAGTATTAAAATTTCGATTTTTTTTCTGTTATTATCAAAATTAATATGAACAGTAACGTCATTATTAATTTTTTCGGCAGTCCGACAGATACAGTTGGGTATCTAGTCTGAATATATGCAATTTTTTTTAGAAGAGGCCTGAAAAGGCCTAATTAATTCAAACTGGGGGGGAAACAATTCACGTGTTATGTACACTAGAGGCTTAAGTCGCGGCTCCGCCGCGATCTGTGTTAGGTTGTTTGTATGGAGTAATGGTTTGTTGTTTTTTTGCATTTTTTTTTGGGATGTTTATTTTGTTGGGCTTGCTGTGAGGTTTTGGGCCTGGAATGGTATGGGCCTATGGGGTTAGGAAAGTTGTTGAGTTAGTGGATGTAGGGACATCATTTTGTTCATGTCTATATAGCGGCAGGTTAGTCAATTTTTTGTGGTGGGATAATGTGAGAACTGAGAAATATGTAGTAGTCAGTGGAAGCAGTACTTCTGTAGACATTTGCAGATAATCATTGTTGCAGTTCATCCCTCTTTGCTTGACTGAAATAATTAAATTGTTACAAACTTGGATATAAAAGTTACCTACAATCTTTATCTTCCTACTGATCTTCTCCTCAATAAATTTGTAATTTCGCTCTTCTTATCATCCGCTAGCTAGCAAGTTGGGTACAGAACAACTTGAAATTCAAAATCTACAGCGTCACACCTTCTTCTCTTAGAAGCCTTCAAAATCAACCGTGCCTAGGATGGTGGCACTACAAGAATTGATGAACCTAGAACCTTACACTAACAAAGTAAGATCATTTATGACTACTAATATATATGGCATGCACCAAAAAATTAATTGCACCCAACAAAACCTTATTGTCAATAACAACATATGTACAGATCGATTGGCACAATTAGCATACTTGAACAACAGAAGTAGTTGTTTTATACAGTGTGCTCTTTCAAAAAAAAATACAAATTTCTTACGGAGCAACCCTTAATTAAGTTGTGAACTATCCATCTAACAATGATCAAATCGCTTGATCATATACTTCGAAATGGATGCTCTCCAACTGTTAAAGTTCAGCTTTACAAATGCCTTACTTATTACTTTCAAACCCATTCGTACTATCTACATTAATACTATGTTACCAATTATATGTCTCTCACAGGACCAGCAATTCAGTTGCAATGCTACTATTGCTGATATAGCTAACAGAGACAGCTGGTGCTATTATGCATGTCCTGAATGCAAATGTACCCTCTCATTGTTGCAGCGACCAAATATCCAATAGTCCATACAAAGTACACAGAAAGTATTTTCCCAGTGCAAATATTCTAATAAAAACATGCTCACAAAGAGAACAATTCAGCAAGCGTGAAAGCATATACTGCTGTTTGCCTCTAAATTCTGCTGCATAAAATCCTGAACAATTTCTTATCTCATCACCAAAAATCCAAAACCATATAATCAAAATCCAATCCACGTGACCAGTGACCCAACAAAATAGCCCTGATAAATGGTCATAATGCATGAAAGGAAAGTACAAAAATTCTTAAAAATGGACGGTAAATTAATTAATTACGAGGAATGTCATTATGCGCCTGTGATATCCTTATAATTAATTACCGGAGTCCTAAAAATAGAAAATTTGCGGCAACTAAATTCTTCATATTTTTATGAGGAACCATGCAAAATTTCATGTCAAATTGACCTAGAAAAGGACACCAAACAATTTTTCTAAAAATAAAGCAGCTTAATTATCCTAAAAATCCAGTCAAATGGACGTCTCCATTATTGAAACAAATGGAGATGAACCCCCATCAGAACCAAGCAAAAAATGGATAATTTCGGATGGGCCTCTAAGTCGACAATAAAATCCTTTTTGGGCCGAAACTGAGGCCCATTTGAATTATGTTCAAACCCAATTCGGCAAATAACCATCATATAAATCTCCATTGATCCAACGGCTCTAATAAATCCTCATCACATTATCCAAAATCAACGGACAGATCCTGATCTAAGATTAAAACAGTTGATGGAATTTTCTGATTGGTTGGTTGAAAGGAGGTGGGTCCCACAATTTAAAAGAAAAGAAAAAGAAAAAAAAGATGGATGGAACAGTACTGTTCTGACACGGCTTCGTACGCCAACGCGAAGAAGAGTTCCGCCGCCGCTCTGCGCCGCTTCAACCCCAACTAACCTCACCGACAGATAGGCGATGCTTCCACGATCTCAGTGACACCAAATTTGCAGAGAATTGGAGAAGGAATGGCCTAATTTGGGGAAGGAGGAGGCCGACTGTCAGAGGAGAAATGTCAGAAATTCGGCACAATGAGTGATGCAATTGTGCAATTGAAGCATGCTACATCTTCTCAAAGGGTTTAACAACACACCTGATGAAGCAATTCTAAGCAAAGAAGCTTGTAGGGAAGGATGAGCTATCTCAACTTCGAGCAAGAATGGCGATGTTGTACAAATGGAGAAGAGAGGGTTGAATGCGCTGTGGGAGGCAATAATTGAGCTTCGTCTCGAGTAGGGAGCATGCACAGATGCTGTATGTGACTTCTAATGCTACCATAGTCAGAATATTTTCTAACTGGATGTCTCCAGTGAAATGGGAGGGAAAAGACAAAGAAGATTGAAGGACTGGAGGGGACGGTGACTGTCTCTCATCAGACTACACCCTGAAAAGAAGAACCTAGTATGGTCCCTTGGTACCAAAACCCCAGAGATAACAGAATGGTGACGTTGCCTTCTGATTCAAGGAGAGCCGCCTGATGGGGCAAGGGATGAAATGAAAGGCTATGATGGACAATCACTTTGTATGATGAAAATGCCATGTGGTTAGGTACAGGTATAAGCATGAGGAATCATATGCACGGATCACATCTGGCCATTCCTTTACACATCTGACTGGATGAATGAAGGGATGTAAATGTTGGCAACACTGCCTCAAACACAGGTGCAGCCAAGGATGCATAACATCTCATGATGCATCAAAGCAACACAATGTTCTTGAAAATGACACCACAAAGCAACCATGGGCATATCTGTCAATTAGGGCATGAGACAAAGTGATATGGAGCATAGTTCAATAGGGAATGAACAGAGAATCCCCATTGTACCCTTCTGAACCCTGCTACATATTCCAAATTACCAATAATTGATGGCAGAATTGGGATTAACTCATGTGAAACGGTTGGCAAATCTGAAGTTGACTGTGGTCAAAACTGAGGCTAGGCAAATATAAAACAAGGCATGGAGCTACTTAATGACTTCAAAAAATAGGAGAATTAGCCCAATTAAGAATGTTAAGCCCTTCAAATCCATTGCTAACTGGATTGCATAACATCCAACAGCAAAAGCAACAAATCAAATTAGGCCACACGTGCCTATACACAGCATTGATGATTTAAACCATGGTAAAAACATAAAGTTTACCAAGCAAGTACACTGCCTCAGACCCAATTAAAGCGCTAGGCAATGTAATTTTGCACCCAGACCCCTGAGATAGCCAGAAATGATATTAAAAAAAAACAAAGTAGCTACTCTCCTAGATCCTAACACTCAAGAGCCATCACAACCTTTCATCAATTGATAGATAAAGGAAGATATGCCACATGTACATCAAGGTGCTTGGCGCCAAAATCAACCCCTCCCTCAAGCCATCAGGAACAAGTGTATTTACCAAAAACATGGGGCCCACTTGTCATATTAATCTACTATAGCATGTGAAAGAAAGTAGAAACACAAACAATCAAGCCATTGCAATTTTATAAGTGCCAAATGTCATGAGGATATTGAATGGTATACCTGGATAGTAAAAATCAAGACTGAGGAAAGAAATATAGAAGTAAGGCGGCAGCTCCATGATATATCTTGTCCCTTCATCAAAGATCAAAACCAAGAGATGTTGCCATGTGTCAAGGAAGAGAAGCTAAACCCTAGAGACCCTCCTCTATAAAAAAAGATCATCTTAATAGAAGGAAGGAGGAAGAGAAAGCAAGTTGAAACTCTGCCAAATTATTTAGTTGCATTATCGAGAAGCAAAAAAAAACTCTGCTAGTTTGTTTAGTGCTATTTACTTTAAACCAACAAAAGGGAGGCAGTTATTAGTGTCACATCCCGCACCGACGGGTCGCGGGGCGCGAGCTGAGAACAGTATCTTCTGCACTCATCCGACGGCTGTCAACCTACGTCGCAAAAAAAAATAAAACAGAGTCAGGTACAAACCTCAGTAACCGGTTATTTAACGACGCAGCTTCTCTACATTTAATTATTATAACAAAGTTCAATCAGACCGGATTAATCTACAGAACAAATAATATATTTTACGGAGATAATCAGGTCCAGCCAGTCAATCAGTCAGAGTGGTCCCTCCCCGATGCCAAGAGGATCAGGACCGGTCCCTCCCCGAACTCAGGAGGATCAGGGCTCAAAATTCATATCCAAATCCATATCCAATTCCAAACTCGATAACCCGTAAAATATACCAATCACAATTTAGATAAACATATACAATTCAAAATCAAACGATAAATCAAATCATTCAATCAATGCGAAATTAAATATAGAGAAGTCCGGTTACCTGATAAAGCGGTCCAGAAATCATCAACGAATCAAAACAACTATTTGATCGACTGCGACATAGAATCCAAATTCCAATCGGATGACGAATCAGAATAGTTAACTTGTCTTTAATTTTGAAAGTGATAGGATTTTGTTTTTGAGGGAATATGAACACCATAAAATCGAAAGTTGAGGGACATGCATGAGTTCGGTTTTGCAAAGCAGGAGAAGGCATATGCATGTTTAAATAAACGGAAGGTCAAATTCTTTGAAAGCAAAATCAATGGTAAAAGGACACGTATAAGCACATAAGCATGAGGTGTCATTAATTTTGTTTTTATTCGGATACTCAAGGAAGGGCATAGGCGGTGAACAGTAGGCTTTGCAATCTTTACTTTTCAATTGGTCAAAGTGGTCAAATTGGTTCATTCATTTTTTTTTTATCTCGATCAAACAAAGGTCAAAAGAATTTTGACTGGTCAACTAAGTCAAATTCGTGGTCGACCTAAGTCAAATGTCGGTGGGGTGTTATATAAATTTATTGAATATGGTAGTGAATTAGAGAAAGCCTTGTGTGTGTGCAGAGTAACTGCACACTCACGGCGGCTGTCGACACCCTCGTCTTGGGGTGTGACAGTTAGGAGAAAGGTAGAGAGTTTTTCATATTAAGCTTGATATAAAGTCATTCTAGAAAAAATTTCTTTTCCCTATCGATTTTTCTCTTTCTGCTCTTGTGTTTCCTTTTGTTTCACTTGTTGATGTTGAAATTAAGTGTTAATTGCAAAGGAGTCCTCATGTGAATCATTTACTAATGCTATTTTAGGGCCCAAAGACATGGGTAAGGGGTGCTTGCCTGAGAGCGCACACTTGCCCATGTCAACAAGCCCCTTCATGCAAAAAAAATGTATATAAGTCCTAAAAACAAAATTTTGTAGGGAAGCATAATTCTGTGTGTGAGGGGTACTTGCCAGAGAGCGTACACTCATGCACTTAATTGTGTTTAAACTTGTGTCAAAGAATATTTCAGTGTTTTAGAGGCGCTAGAAGTAAAATTGGGTAGAGAGGCATGGCTCTGTGCATGAGGGGTGCTTGCCAGAGAGCGCACACTCATGCATCTGGCCATACCTTGACACTAATCATGGTTCTCTTTAAGTTTCATGAATAAGATTAATTAAAAAAAAAAGAAGAAGATCAAATCCAGTAAGATGTAATAAATAGAAAATAAAGGGTATATATGTAAGGAAACAGTGGCCAATGAAGAAAGAGATTTCAATATGCAGTAACTAAAGCTTATTTTGTCAAAAATCAGGTTCTATTAAGATCATAAAAAAAAGGGGATTAAATATGACTAAGATGCAACTGTAACCAAGAGCACTTATCTGGAAGTATGCACTTAGGAATAGCATGTCTAATATACATGAGGAGTTCCCATGGTGTGAGTTTAAATTGGCATCAGTAGTAACAGTACACATTAAAGCTAGGCACAAAAAAAAATATATATACACTCAATAGTAAGAATAGAGGGGGACCAAACTAAAAAAGTATACTACCTCACCTATTTTCAATAAAAAGAAATATGTACGATATATCAAGTGGAGAAAACAGTGAGTAGATTTCACGGTTCACATATTCATAGGGGTATTTTTGGTCTGAATTCTTTGGTACGTCTTATAGCATGGTAAAAAAAAAAAATAGCAGTAAAAGGACAACACAAACAAACAATCATATAAAAAGAAAACAATGGATCCAAAATGTGTAAACGCACAAGTCTTCCTAAAAAAAAGGGACGAAACAATGAAGTGAGGTTGTTAAAGTAAACTAAAAAAAAAAGGGGGTAATCCTGAGGGTATATTCTCAAAACAAAAAAAATGATAAGATAACATTTCGAAATATCAAAAAAAAAAGAGGAAGGTAAATAAAAAAAAATGATAATTTAATTCTTCAAAAAAATTGATGAATCATGGAAGAGAGAAGAAATGAAAATCGAAATAAAAGCCCAGTGCATGGAATCTCAAGCAAAATCAGTTCTTAGAATAAAAGCAACAAAAAAAAAAAAAAAGAAAACACTTGAATGTCAATCAAAAATGGGAAATTAAATCATGAAACTCACCTGGTAAAGCTGGCGTAGTTATTGGCTATCATCATGGCATACTGCTCCCTAAGTATTGCAAAATATGTTTGAAAATTGGTAAGGAGATTTGGTCTCGAGTTGGTATACCTTGAACCAGAATCTAATCGATCATGGTGATCACTTGATAGATTAATTAGCCTCTTGGCACTAGTCAACAACAAAAAACCAGAGACACTATTGGCATATCTCAATTAGACTCAAAAGTCAGGGAATCGAAATGGTGAAAACCCCAAGCCAGACCAAATTAATGCTTAACTTCAAAATTAAGAAAATAGACACTGTTATCTATTCAATTGAGGTTACCTTTTGTCTTGTGGGAACGTCCCAACAACAGTCGGGCCTTCCGCCGTGGCTAAATGCCACCCATAACACCCCATTTGCCATTCCACCTCGGTAACAACCAAGAAAAAGGGGGAGAAAGTTCCTTTTTTAGTAAGCAAGGTGAATCAAATTGAGGGTGCCAATCAAAAGAAGAGGTACTCACGACGACAGTCCGGCCCCTATTTGTGAAAACCATGCACTCAACACTCGAAATCTCGTCGAGCCATGGAAAAGTTGACAAGTCAAGCCCTCGTCGGAAGGTACGAAGAGGAAAAGAAAAGAAAAGAGAAGAAATCTGACCCGTTTGACTAATCCGAATCTTAATGAGATCGAACGGATGGATTTCAAGGTTAACGGTTACAATTTGGAAGCCCAGGTGAACTTGGAGCACCTTGAGCCGACTCACAGACTGCGGGCCCTCAAATCAGGCGCGGATAGGATTCAGACTCGTACGGCTTACCAGCCTGAGCGTGAGCCATGCGACTCAGTCGACTCAACCTAACACCTGTTTCTGATCTTTTGTGGCAACCAATCTGTAACGAATCCCTGACAAGCGTAATACGAAACAGCGAAGTCTCAACCAATCAGAAAATTCTGTGAAGCAGAAAACTTCAAAAATGCATTAAAAATAGCTAGATTGTCAGAAAAATTCTCACAAAATATCAAAATGTCAAGAAAAATATGAGGAATATTTTGATGTGTCATATCATGCCAAAACACCGAGGTATAAAATATTTCAAAATAAAAAAGCTTAAAGGGTGACCATAATAAAAAAAATAATAATAATAAACAATAATAATAAAGTCAAATGAAAAAAGATCAAATCCCTAAAGGAAATAGAACAAAAATCATTTCAAACATTCTATGTTCTGGACAGCAGGTACATTTGAACAGCTCATGTTCTGGACAGCAGGTACATTTGAACAGTAGGTTTATGTTTTGGACAACAGGTACATTTGGCGTCACATGTTCTGAACAACAAGTACAGTCAAACATTAAAACCTGCAAATGAATTTGAAATAAAAAAAAGCATCATCAAGAAGGTCAAAAACAGAAGTTTGAAAGTGCAAATTTAAAATGTCTAAACTCAAAAGTCCAACCGAGTACTGAAAATCTAAAACTCAAAAGTCGCAACTCAAAAGTCTAGCTCAAGGTCCATAATTAAAAAAAAAAGAATTCAAACCAAGTGACAAAATAAGATTTTAAGACAAGTCCGGAGGGTTAAGAATCAAAAGTCAAAGCCCCAAAAGTCAACTTAAAAGAGCAAGACCCAAAGGTCCGACTCAAAAGTAAAAAATTCTAAATTAAAAGTCCAACTCAAAAGTCTAAAATTCTAAAGTTCTATATCAAAAATTCAGTTCAAAAGCCTAAAATTCAAAAGTCTAACTCGAAGGTCTAAGATTTTAGATTTCCAAATTAAAAGTCCAAAAATCCGAAATCCTAAAAATTGAAAGTCCAAGATTCTAAAAGTACAAAATTAAGAGCCCAAATTTAAAAGTGACACAAAGTAAAAAACGACACAAAGTCTAAAAGTGACCCAAAAGACACAAAGTCAAAAGTGACATAAAGTCTTAAAAGTTAAAAGTTCGTCCCTCCAAGACTGCATAGCATTTCGCCTTGGAGGAGACACCCTCCTGATGTTCAGATTGAGAAAAAGGAAAAGTCAATTCTGAATTATCACTGAAGTTCCTGTGAAGAGAAGGCATAGCGCATCTGTACTCGTGACTTGAACGAAATCTCTAAAATCTCTGAAACCCTTAAACGATTGAGAGCTGACCTAGAATATCATATTTTCTAGTGTTGGACTCAAATGTAACAACCTGCTTCTACAAGTCCACAGCATGTTTGACCAGAAGCAGACTGGAATCTGATGCCTAGGTGACCAGAAGAAAAGTCAACCAGTGGCCATCACCTAAGTTCCTGTCAAGAGGAGGCATAGCGCATCTACTCGAGACTTGAACGAAATCCCAAAATTTCTAAATCCCCAGACGATTGAGGATTGGTCTAGGATACCAAATTTCCTAGTATCAAATTCAAAAATCTCTATAACGGCACTGAGCCTGACCCAGCAAAGTAAAAACAGCCTAAATGTCTTAAAATGTGAAACTAAAGAATTAAATTGCATCATTCATGTTTGCATGACACTGTTCAAATGACTGCCCTTCTGCTTTGTTTTCACCCTGAAACTCTCTACCAAGACACAATCCTTTTATTAAAATGGACTTCATCCACTTACGACATCTAAACTTTGATTATCCCGATCTAGAGGTACTTTTGGCCCAGTTCGTAACTGAGTCCGGAGGTAATTAACAGTAGGGGCTTGCGCCTACTGGAAAAAAAGGACCTACAACAAACAATCAACTCTCGAGGTACTTAGAACCGCATTAGTGCCCTTCGCTCGTTCGGAATGGGCAGTAACGACGGGTCTCAAGATGCTCGAGGGGTATCTGATCCGCATTTTCTTCGTCCCATAGAGGACTATCTGATCTTCCGTGGTTGGACTGAAAAAGTGCGAGACAACTGCATAACTAATAATCCTAAAAAAAATCAAGAACAATAATAGCACAAACAATCACACATAGAAATGTAAACTGCAACGAAGAAATCACTAACCTTGGGCGGAGAAGAAGAAATCTTGACAAATAGGCGGGCAACACACTTGGAGAGCTATCTCAGGAAGCAAATCGCACAACCTTACATTTTTTAACCAAACGAAAAAATTAGTATCAATTATACATCGAATGACACATTACATCCGGAAATAATCCGCATTGGAAGAAATCAACCATTTCATTGTTGCAACTAATAACAACAGAATAAGATGCAAAGAAGGAACCTTAACCTTCTAAATACACCAAGCCAACACTGACGGAGGATACAAGGAAGGAAGGAGGGGAAGGGCTTTTAATAGACCAATGCAATGGTAAAGATAGGTTTCGCCCTACAATTGGAACACAGAGTGAGAGCAGGGAATGCATTCTGACAATTGGCCCCACAGCCAATCTTAGAAGATAGATTTTCAGGATTATGTTGTGCCTGGACCAGGCAGTAAATAATACGCTGAAAATGGCAGAGTGAGCAGTGAGCATCCAATAGACATCAGTTGGGCGGCAGGCAATGCCAATCGTGAACACAAACCACCCAGCTGGCCCATGAACCATGGAACACCTGGCCCCAGCCAGCAGTGCATGCGCAGGAACAGAAGGCACACTTGTTTAGAACGCATCTAGCCATACCACAGATCGCAGCAGAAGCAGGCCCCACCAACATTCCTCTTGCACATGGCTGCCCGAGGGGAAGAGTTGGGATAAAAACCTGACCGCATAGTAGCATCCGTATTGCCTACACGGTGAACAATTGGGATCCATACACCGTATGTTTGTTAGGACCACAGGAGAAGGGAGATCCTCCGCAAGATATCGCACACAGACTTCTAATCTGTAAACCATGCGCACCATCCAAACCAAAAGAGGAAGCAACCTGTGGTGCACACCAAAGTGCACACTATATGGCGGATCACGATAAGGCGAAAAAATGACTTACAGTCATTGGAAAGGCAACATTTAGGTTGGCCACATTGGAACGACGGGATGCAGACGGGACTAACTAAGGCAGGGCGCACCAATTAAAATCGTTGCCTCATATGAATTGGACCCACATGAACAGAAATTAAGATTGGGTGTTGTGCAAACAGAGAACGCCAACTCCACACAATTATTTAACCAAATTACTGCCCTGCCCAACCAGGATCACGAATTGAAGCCACAATCTGAACATTCATGTAGCAACCCAACGAAGGCTTCGTTTCACGGGAAACCAACCCACCACATAAACAACCACACCAAAAAAAATTAGCACAACACAGCTCGGCACTGTTCATCCTTCATTCAGGATATATGATTTTTTCAATACGCTACATTTAAGACTTCCAACCCGGTAGCCTAGCTGAAAATGGAAATTGATTACTGTCATCTGCAGTTTTGCCATTCCTGCCATCGTTAAATATAAAGTGAACATATAGACGATCTAGATGAACACATATAAACAAATAAGTTTAATGAAAATAAGTTGAATATGAATGTAAAATTCTGAACAAATGATGACAACACTTATTTGTTTGTAAGTGTTCACTTAGATCGTCCATATGTTTATCTTATTTACTGTATATGTTCACTTTATATTTAGCGATGGCAGGGATGGTAAAACTGCAGATTGCAGTTATCATTCCTGACTGAAAATTATGGAGAACTGCACAGGTCATTTAGACGACTTGTGGCTCCTTGTTGGACTTGCTTAACAAGATTGAAAATGATAATAAACAGATCAATTAATTGAGGGTTTGCTTGGGCTCGTTGGGCTCGCTGTAGTTTTCGTTTTGAGTTTATTTTTTCAGCGAAAATTAATAAACTTGTTTGGATAGAGTGTTTCTTGTTTCAGGAATTATAAGTGTCATCGGCAAATATACCATTCTAGCCATCGCTGCTGCGTGCTATAAATGTTCGGTTTAATAATAAGAAGTGTTCAGTTTAATGCATCAGAATCGCGCCAGAGTCAGAGTCGCGCGTGGTCAAGAGGTGCGCTAGGAGGCAGGGGTAGAATCGAAAAAATTTAATTTGAACCGGATCGGTTCATTTCCAATTCTAATTTTTACATGTATTTTTTTGTCCGGTTCGTGACCATTTCGCTTGCTTTTTTTTCTTATAACAGTTGTATTTCTGTTGTAACTAACTGAACATTTATATTTAAATAACTGAATATTTATACTTATTAAACTGAACATTCGTACTTACTAAACTAAACATTTATACTTAATAAATAAACATGTTTGCTCATAACATTTATATTTTCTGTTGCAAGTAACTGAACAGTTATACTCAATTAACTAAACATTTGTATTGACCAAACTGAACTTTTGAAAAAAAAATTCAAAATGAACATATTCGGTCTAGCGAACACTTATAAAATATTGAACAATTCTACTACAAACTGAACATGTGTACATATTAAAGTAAACACTTATAAAAACGAAATGAAAAAAAAATACGCACTGGGTAAGTAGAGGGGATAGAGCGCTGCTCTGACTTTCGCTGAGGCACTGTGCAGCGCGATGACGCGGATGGTGTGGAGTGGGATGGCGCGGATGTCTCAGAAGAAAATCAGATGCCGCGTTCTCTCGCTGCTCTCTCTTTTTAATTTTTCCTTTTTTACAGGAAAAACATTGAAGTCAGCAGCTCTTCTCTTTCTCTACAGAAAGCTACCACCCTATTAGTATTCTGATTCAAATTGAAGGATTAGATTGTCTGGATATCGTATATTTCATGAAAGAGATGTTGTTCTATTTGTATTAAAGTTCAAACTTCAAACTGATATAATTTTTGATGTTGTAATTAATCACGATATGGTTTCAAATCAGATCGTTTCTATTTTATATTATATATGGTCCTCTAAGCATTTTTTATATGTCGCCATGCATGTAATTTCTTTTACTTCAAGATTGTACTCATTTTAACAAATTGTTACAATTTGTATACAAAAAAGAAAAAAAAAGCAAACAGAATTGTCGTTCGAATCTTGATTTGGCGATCATAAATCATTATAGAGTTTATTTTCCCACAATTTTTCTTATATATTTTTTTCCTAGATAAAAAGTTAATCACGCCAAATTAACATATTGAACTTTACATAAACGATATTTTTGAAAACTAAGTCATAACTATAAATCAGTTTAGAGTACGTACGTACTTTGAATTTATAAGAGACTTTCTTACTTCACCATCTAATTAATTAAAAGATCATGGCACTGTCCAACTGGTTTAAGTATCCATTATTAGCAATGTTAAGTTCTATTAAATGGAACTTAATTAGTTTTCAGTTTTCACCAAAACTCTCCCTCAAGGAGTAGATTCATGTTTTAAAATATTTCAAAAGATTAATTTAATTTGAATTATTTTTAATAGTAGTTTATCAAGAAATAATAAAAAATGCAAAAATATATTAGAATCATTTAAATTTTTTTATAAAGTTAATTTTTTATGTCGATTACACATGTGGGTTTAAATAATTAGAATTAATTACTGAATATCCGCGATATTTTTAAGCTTTTGGTTTCCACTGCATATTTGATTCATGCATTTCTATTTTTAACAGGGGCGAGGAGGGCCTGGCCCAGCTTGATTTTGATTTTTTCCTTACAAAAAGATGCTTAGTATATGGGATTTTATGATTTGGTCCCCAACAAAAATCAGGCCCAATAGTCTTTTCTTTTTCCTCTCTCAGTGTCTCAATGAAATAAGAAATTAAATGTTGAAATCAGAAAAACTTATTCTTTTCTCCTTGTTGCAATCGAAAAAAAAATGAAAAGTTCACGCACTCATACTTCCTTTCGCCTCCGTTCACTGGTTCTGGCCCTATAGTTCTGCTCACATTTAGCGACCTTCGAGGCTCCGCCGTATTTATAGTCTATTAGCTAGGTAATCTTAGTTTTTTTGCTCTAATCTTTCTAGTACCATTTCACTTTTCATTTGAGAGCATTTTGTTCTTGATTTCAAGGATGAAGTACTGAGTTATGTAGTTCCATCTTAAATTCTTAAAATGTTAATAGGCAATTGTTGAGAAATAAAATCTAACTTTCAACTTTGGTCTTTAGAAGCAATTATTAGAGCTGTACTTATGGCCTTATGTACTTATGTGATTCATCTCATGATGGAATTTTGAATTTTCTAATTTTAGTCAATTTACACTGTTGGAGTTATGTCCTAGAAGTCAATAATTTGATGACTTAAATATTAGTTTATGTTATGGATGATATTTTATCATCTGTTCCTAGGTTTATTATTGACAGATTATTCAGGTTGAGGATCTGAATTGTAGATCTCTGTGGATCATTCTTTAGAATGACAATAATAAATCTAAACGGTCCATAATTTTGATAATTAACAAAGGAACATTAATTATCATATAAGATTAGTATGCAAGTTAAGTGATGATTAAGTTCTACTAATCATAGGTAAAGAGTTACCAACTTAATTGCATATGTATATGTTATGGAACATAGTACAGGACTTGACCCAACGAAATAAATATATGGATTGTGTTATGTGTCATTATTTATTTCGTTATGATTTTGGTTCTAAGTTTGAGATGTTTATCTTTTCCACATGAGGATAGGTTCAATAAATATTGTCTATCGTTGATTCCCGATAAGGGCTGCTATACGGACTTTATTTATGTTCTCTTGAATTGTGCGGGGAAAAGTTAATCATCAAGAAAACCGTATGTCCCTCATTAATTCACTTAGTGAGTGACGATATCTGTTTGGGCCCCTTGATGGAGTTGGATAGTATGCGCGCAACTAAGCGATCAACTCTAGATCAAGAAACGTATAATCTGCAAGAATGACACATTCCTATCTTGGATTATACGATGATATCGTGAGACATAAGAATCAAAATAGAGAAACATATTTATTCTCTTATGCAGGATTGTAATATTGTAGCAGTACATTATTTATGTAAATTGGGAATCATAACGTGTTGCTAGATACCGCTTATGATTATTGGAATTAAATAACGATTTAATTCCATGGCCAACATAGCATAAATCCTCAAATGGTCACACAAATAGAGTTATAACCACAGAGTGCATTAATTGTTTATTCACAGTAGTAAGTGTTAGGAAACCGCTCAATTTTAATCTTGTGACTAATTACGCTTAATTAATCCAATTAAACAAAGAGCAATTAAGGATCTAGTGCAAAAGCTCAATTCGACACAAGAGATAGGTGGAATATTGTACCTCCCGCGAAATCGTATTCGCGGGGCTCGATCCTACGACATAGAAATCGATGGCGTGCTCTCCTTCGCCTCCTCCATGTTTGGCCTCGAGTCCACCAAGGAAACTAACCATTCTCATAGGTCCTATGCTAGTAGGAACTAGAGGAATGCTAATCCCTTTGCTATTCTTGAATTAATCCAATATTCAATTTAGGAATAGCTATTCTCAACACATGAGACCTAATAATCAATGGAAGAGAGCAAAAAATGGAAGAGAGAAAACTTCTTTTCTCTCTTGAAGGTGGCGGCTAGAAGAAGGGAAAGGGAGGAGAGAGAAACTTAGGTTGGAAGGCACCAACTAGTGGTCCTTATATAGAGATCAAGTCCAACCTTCTCACTTCCCTATTTACCCTTTTGCCACTCACCCTAGGCCGGCCTAATTAAGGGCCTTAATGGGCCATTTCCATATTTTGTTTATTCTCTCTCAAACCTATTATATCAAATATATAATGGGCCTTTTCAATTGATTATCATTTCGGCTCATAACAGCTAATTAAATTAAGCCTATTTATTCAATATAATTCTTACAATTATATTAAATGTCGTTGAGCATAATTAATTATCAACTCAATGATAATTACTTTGGGATAAGTATATGTATTAAATTAATTTCTATATGATCCTTTTGATGTAATTAATTATAACGGTTTGCAACGGTATATAATTAATTAATCAACTCATCATATTTTTGCATTCTCCAATGCAAACAAATCAATTAATACACTGTATGGTTAAAGTCCTATTTGTGTGACCCTTTGAGGATTTATGCTATGTTGGCCATGGAATTAAATCGTTATTTAATTCCAATAATCATAAGCGGTATCTAGCAACACGTTATGATTCCCAATTCGCATAAATAATGTATTGCTACAATATTTCAATCCTGCATAAGAGAATAAATATGTTTCTCTATTTTGATTCTTATGTCTCACGATATCATTGTATAATCCAAGATAAGAATGTGTCATCCTTGCAGATTATACGTTTCTTGATCTAGAGTTGATCGCTTAGTTGCGGCATACGATCCAACTCCATCAAGGGACCCAAACAGATATCGTCACTCACTAAGTGAATTAATGAGGGACATACGGTTTTCTTGATGATTAGCTTTTCCCCGCACAATTCAAGAGAACGTAAATAAAGTCCGTATAGCAGCCCTTAACGGGAATCAGCGGTAGACGAGATTTATAGAACCTATCCTCATGTGGAAAAGATAATCATCTCAAACTTAGAACCAAAATCATAACGAAATAAATAATGACACATAACACAATCCATATATTTATTTCGTTGGGTCAAGTCCTGTACTATGTTCCATAACATACACATATGCAATTAAGTTGGTAACTCTTTACCTATGATTTGTAGAACTTAATCATCACTTAACTTGCATACTAATCTTATATGATAATTAATGTTTCTTGTTAATTATCAAGATTATGGACCGTTTAGATTTATTATTGTCATTTTAAAGAATGATCCACAGAGATCTACAATTCAGATCCTCAAACTGAATGATCTATCAATAATAAATCTAGGAACAAATGATAAAATATCATGCAAAACATAAACTAATAATTAAGTCATTAAATTATTGACTTCTAGGACATAACTCTAACAGTAAGTTCTGTGAAAATATGATGAGTTGATTAATTAATTATATCGTTATGGACCGTTATAATTAATTAAGTCAAATGGATCATATAGAAATATTTTAGTGCATTTGCTAATCACCAAATAATTATTAATTAGTTAATAATTATTTATACAACACATATTTTAATTATAAGGCTTTAATTTAAATGTTAAATTTAAAGCCCAATAGGGATCTGATTTGGGTGCAATTTCAAAGGTTCATTTAATAATAAATTATATGGATTAATTAACACAACACACATAGCCCAACTAGGCCCATGTGTGGCCGGCCTAGAAAGGGTGGTAGGTGGGTGGCATGGCATGTAATTTTGGTGAACTCTACCCTAGGGTTGGAGCACTATATAAGGAGGTGCATAGAAGCAAATTTGCACTTGCTCTCTTTCCCCTTAACCTAGCTGCCACTCTCCCTCCTCTTTCTCTTCTCTATGACCGGCGCCACCCTCTCCCTCTCTCCCTATTGCTCATGTGTTGAGCTCTCTCTCTTCCACACTTAAATTGGTTAATTGAAGATGAGAGAAAGCTAGGTGATTAGCCTTGATCTCCAAGTTACTAGCATAACTTGAGAGATTGTGGTTAATCTCTTGGTGGACTCGAGGCGGCCATCGATGGAGGTGGAGACGCAAGGAGAGCACGCTATAGATTTCTAAGCCGTAGGATCAAGCCTTTTGATTACGATATCAAGAGAGGTATAAATTTCTCACCTATTTTTTGTGTCGATTGACTTAGCACTAGATTCTCGTGTTGCTTGTGTTTTAATTGGATTAATTACTCGTAATTAGTCACAAAATTAAAATTGAGCAATTACCTAACAGTGGTATCAGAGCACAAGGTCATGCTTAAGTTAATTTGACACTCAATTAAGAGAAATTGGCTAATTAACGGATTAGTAGAGATGATGCGTTTGTTTGCTGTTTGGAAATGACATTTGCTGTATTGTTTCGCGTTTTTTCGCTATGATATATTCTCTGGAAGTTTTTTTCCATCTACATAAAAATTGTAGATCTGTGGATTTTGATTCTTTTGGCATTAGATTCATATTTTTCTGAAATTTTATGGATTTATTGTGAATAAAACGGCGACAGTGCGCAGAACCAGTTTCTGCTCGCACTGTCCTGTTTGAATGGTTTTAAAGATTTATATTTTGAATATAAGTACCAGTGTTCTATGGCTAGAATTAAAGAGGACTTGAAACTCTTTCTGAGCATGTGTAGATTGTTGCATGACTCGGATTAATTTGTGGGTTTTCAAGTATGAAAAGGAAGATCTTGTCAGATTCAGTTTATTGAGCAAATTGATTGTTCTAATAAACTGTACCAACTGAGAACTCCTTTAAAACTTCTGTTTAAATGGAACTGTTCTATTTTAAGTTAGGATTCCAGAAAAATTAATTTCATAATTTTTCATGGAAGTTTGGACCTTCAACTAGGTTAAAATATTTCGATCGACAGTCTGTTCCAGTGCAGAATTTGTTGATTGTTTAGCATGTAACTTGAATTTATTGAACTGAATTTAGTTATTTTCTTTTCATGGATGGTTAGCCTATAGTCTAAACTAGTTTTTCTATGTATATTGTATATATAAAAACTGGATAGAAGGTGGTCTAACAGACCAAATGGTTGAGAGGATAAGCTGAAAATCTCATAACGGTGTTTCGTGCACTTGTAAAAGATTTGTCTTTTTTGATTCTCCCATATGGTTTATGATCTCTTCTTAAAATTTTTACTGGTAATCACAATTATGATAAGGAGCTTAAGTAATTTATTTCATAATTTTTGGAGACCTAAAACTATTGATTTTGTTGGATTCCATTAGTTACGTTTTTTTTGTTAAATTACTGTTTTTCTAATTATTCAAACTAGTTGAAAACAATTAGAATACTCCTTGTTTGATCTCCTTTCAGTTATGTGATATTGAAAGAACTTTCTAAATGAATTTAAACAAGTTTTGTTGTTTAAAATTGAGAATTTATGCACGGAATTTGCCTATGGCAAACAGTACGCAAAGATGCTTGAAAATCGTTAATTGGAAACAAAGTGGACTTGTATGTGCTAACTTTGTTTTGTAGATGGAAAGTGGGTTTAGTATGGCTCTTGACTCAATGCCTTGTGGTTGTAAATTGAATGCATGTGTGAATGTTTGTAATGCGGCCTTTGGTGCCATTAATTAATTAAGTTGTTGATTAATTTTAATGTAACTTGTGTGGCTTGCATGCCTCTAAAGTTAGGATAGGAATAGGATATTTTCACATGTATTTTGTTCCTTTATTTTATATAGGATTTAGATCCTTATAGAATTTAGTGGGAGGGACAAGGATTAGATTAGTTTTGCTCCATGGACGATGTGGCGAAACTAATGCAAGCGGGAGCCATACAAACCCACAACAATGGATTAGATGCTTATATGTGATTGCTTGTGATTGTTATGAATTGTCATAGGCTAGGTATGGGTGTATGCTTACATGACCACCAAACAAGTGTCACTTAATTGATTGTCCCAAACAAAACTCGATTAAGTTAAACCGTCTTCCTTCTCTCTATCCCCTTCTACGTGGTATGATCGTTCATTGATGCATTCTCGCCGACGCGGGACATCGTGTTCCATCATCGTGTCGGGGTGTAAATCGGATTTACTAGGAGCAAATAGAGAAAGGTTACTTATCGATGGACCCTAATCGGATTAGATATCGGGGCGAAGTTTGTGGATGTACATGTGATATTTCACAAACCAAGAATCATATGAAATGATTGGTTGGAGAACCTACCTTATCTAGTTGTTTTTCGGTGTCACGCCGACGCTAGCACCATCTCAACGAAAATAGGGATCTTGGAAAACCTACTACATTTGGGACATTAAATAAATGTAGTGAGAGTTTTATTTGTTATAAATAAAACAATTGCATAAACTATATGACCTTAAATTGATTTTGTTATAGATGTTTAAATTGTTAATTTTGTTGCGATCAATCTTTGAAAATGAACAAACTCGTTTATAAAAGTATTCACTTAAAGAAGTAATACCGATTCCTAAGACACGATCTTAGTGAAGAGAAACTTGAGTATGTCAATTCTCAAAACTTTCCTCAAACTACCCGAACGTAGCATCGTTGTAAAAACCCGTAAATTTATAAAATAAAATTTAACTTCAAAATTGATAGTTAATTTCTGAAATAATTAAAATTATTAAAATTAATGACTGATTTGAATTTAATGGAGAAATTCTCAGAAATCATAATGAAAATTTAGTTTAAAAATATTAATCAAATCGTAAAATCTAGTAAACCTTCAAGCACACAAATAAATTTATTTAACAAAGATTTAAACATTAGATTCATGGAATTTATGTGGGGTAAAACTGGATTAAAAACTGAGTTTCACTGATCAAATAAATCAGATTACAATTATCAATTGATTTTCCTCTGTTCTGGACTGTCCGATCAAGCTGATTTTCTCTGGATTTTTCTGAGCCGTTGGATCATCTCGCCTCTCCTTATCTCCTCTCTCCTTCTTCTCTTCTCCTCTCTCTCTTTCTCCGACAGAATTTGTCGTCCCCACTCGACCCCACCGTTTACTCCTTTCCCCCATTCCGATCGATGACCAACTGGGACCCCTCTCTCCTCTCTTCCCTGGTCAACAAAGGCACAACCCCATCCCCTCTTTTCCGTTGCCTTCGACCAATCTACTGTCTACTCTCTCTCTCCCTGTTGACCAAGGCGGAACCCCAGCAGAGCCCATACCTCCCTCTCCTTCCTCTGGCCAATAACAGCGAAGGCCCCCACACTCCTCTCTGCCCCTGGTTTCGCCAAACCAGAGAGACAAACCCTAAACCCACTCCTCCTTACTCTTTAAGCCGCCTCACTATCCCTCTCTCTTCCCCTCTCTCACTCATTGCCTCTACCTCCTCCCTTCCTCTCTGTTCCACTCGAGACCTTAGAGATTGCTTTCTCTCTTTCACTGTTCTTGACTCCTCCTCATATTTAACTCACTCACTAACTCCCTCACAACAGTCACTCAGATCCACTCTCTCTCTCTCTCTGTCTCTCTCCCGTGGCTGTGCTGACCAACAATGACGATGACGATTGATGGCTATTGCTGGGGGGGTGGCTCGATGGCAGTAGCTGAGCCTCAATCCCTTCCTCCTCATTCCTCTCTTTGCTGAGCTACCTCGGTTTGTAACCCCTCTTTACTCTCTCTTTTCTTTCACTGTATGATGTGATTGTGTGAGGCATGCATGAAATTTGAATTGTTGCTTTGCCTATTGAACTGCTTGCTTCTTTGTTAACTCGGTTGAGTATATGGATTGAGTGTGCATTGCCTCTGTTGGGTTTGTTCTTGCTAGTGCTTGTCGTTTAATTTGATTGAACTGTCTAGGACTAGATGGACTGTGATTAAATCTCTTATGATCTGTTTATGTGCTGGCTGAGGCCATGCATTGAGTTGTGAGGCGTTACTTGCCTCTATTTGAATCTGTAATGGTTTGTTTGTGTTGAATGTTATTCTCGGCTTGGTTATCAAGCTGGTACAGGCTTGGTACCAGCCATATGTCTCTCTGTTGCGTTCTGGTACGAGTCCAGGGGCTCGTTTGTGATAATTTGTGGTGTCAGGGACCTAGATGTAAATATCCTTGAACTAGATTTAGACCAGTTCGTAAATAAATCTGTCACCAAGGACTAAAATGTAATTTTAAGAGCAAATAAAATTAATCTAAGGACTTATATGAAAAGGTTAGTGTGGCAGGCGGGTCGGATCTGACTGTGTTTGATCGGATCTCGTTTTTACTTATCGGGTTTGGATTTGGCCACCATAACCCGATGGCCTGCTGGACCCGATCCGTTAGGCACCAGGCTGGGCCCCTTATTCCCACCTGGGCCGTGGCTTTCCTCTGGCCTGTTAAGGCCTTCGCTGGCCTGTTCTCTTCTCTGGGCTACAGCGTGGTTTGTGTGGGCTCATTAAACCGAGCCCGTTTCTTTTCTGTTGGAATTTGTTTTCTGGACTGGGCCAGGTCCAAAATTAAAAATGCAGGATTAAATTAAAGAAGTAATTAAGTTAATTAAAAAGGGATTAACTTAAAAGTGAGAAAATGGTATATTAGTAGAATAATTTGAGATTAGCTTAGTGGACCGAGAAAAGGTTGAGACCCGAATTAAAAAGAGTTGCCTAAATTAAAAATCGGATTAATACGTAAACTTAAAGATGGGATAGAATTTTAAATAGTCCAGGAATAATTCTGAAAAATACAGATACAAGGGAAACAACTATCTGGACTCGTATGATCCCAAACACATTAAAACACCAACACGTTAAAATAACAATCTTATTATTTATATTATCATTATGACAAACTAGTTAAGGATTATATTAACTTTAGTTAATAATAATTTTAATTCAGTAGTACAACTATACCATTCAATATAATATTAATTATGGCTACACTTAAAATTACCTAACTAAAAAGATAAGAGTAACAATACACTTTAGTTACTAAAATCCGTTTAAATAAAATTAGTTATAAAAACTTAATAAAAGAATTTCATACTTGAGCAAAACACTATTAATAATATTACCAAACTAAAACACTTAATTATACTTATCACAATTCAACGTAAAGAATGGACTGTAGGAACTCGTATAAAAACGTCTTCCTTCACAGTCACTTTTAAAGGAAACTCTGTCAAAATTTTATAAAATACTTATCTAAATAAAATAATATATTTTAAAACAGAATTCTCTTTTCAGATAATCCAAATCCTTAATCCAAGTAGCTAGAATCTCAATACAAAAGAGGGTTAACTTTAGTGATCGTTAGAATGAGTGTTAGTTTTAGTTTCCTTTCTGATTAGTCGATCTTTCGTTAGGTGAGCACGAGGACTACTCCGGAGTAGCAGACGAGTACTACCCAGAGTACGAGGCCGGTGACGCAGGTCAGGACACCACCGACCATCACGAGGAGTAGTCGCGTCTTCTTAGATTTTTCCAGGTGTGGATTGTCTTTTTATGACTATTGTGGATGCCTTAGGTTTTGTTTAATTCTTAGTTAGTAATTAGATCATTATTTAAATGTGTGCATATCATGTCATCTACATTAAGTTAACAGTTAAGAGCATATCATTAAAGATTAGTTTTGCATATATATAGGATATGCATTCATATTAATAAAGTGATTAATAACTTAAAAGTGCCCTAAATCAACACTTGCATCTGGTGCGGATCAGGATAGTGAGACCGAGTGAGATAAGAGCGTTTTGCACGCGATTTCCATTATCGGGAGTTGGCACCCCAGCTGAATGCCGGTGGGCTCCTTATGATAGCGATCTCGAGCAACGCGTTTCCGATGATCACTCAGCAGACCGACCGTCAGGCGGTACTGCGGTCACTTGATAGTTATTTGTGTTATTATTATATCCATTTGTCTTGTGTATTATATTCCTTTGGCCTGACATTGAACTAAGAGCTGAGTGTGCCATTATATCAGACTACCTCTCGATCCCCATGAGTCAGTTGGCCGGTACCGTGTTTTACTGCCCACTTCTTTAGCGGGAATGTGGGAATAGGGGCAAGGTTGAGTAATCGAGCAAGGCTGAGTTAGGTAGATCTGTAGGTACGGTTCATGTCATTTATATTAGGATTTGTGAGATGGATTCTGGATTTTATGTGACTTATGATTTGACTATTGAGTGCGGGTGCTTCACTCTCGTATTATTATATGATCTCCGTATATTATTATACTATTATTATTATTATCCGCTTCTCCAGATATTCTTCAGATTTTATTTTTGGGCATGTCATTAGTTGTAGATTATAGATACCATCAATTCATACTTACACTTAGAAATTATAATATAGGAATTAAAATGATCCAACTTAAGTATGGTGTAGTTCCTAACTAGTTTTTAACCAAAGCCTTAGGGTTACCCTTGTTCCACCACTGAGTATTCGCGTACTCAGCCCACATAATTGCTTGTGGCGCAGGTTCAGGGTTGGCAGACTTAGCAGAGGAGTTTTTGCCAGAAGACCAAGCCGAGCTGGAATAGTAGTTATCCGCTGTGCATTATTACTTATGTTTTGTTTGTATGATGACTGGAGATTTTGATGAGTGTTTATTTTACCAGTCTCTTGTGTTGTATGAACAAACAATGCCATTATTATGTGATATTATTTGTGATATTTGTATCTGTGACACTGTTTTATAGCCTTACGTGTGCACAGCAGATTGTGCATACGTCGCGGGGCTGTCCTCCCCAGATTGCGGCTTGATTTGGGGTGTGACAATCGTGATGATTGATTAACTTTTGGTGAAAAGTTATTCAATAAAGCGTATGGCTAATATCCTCATTTGAAATTTCTAGACCTTTGAATTAGAGAATTCATATGGACAAGATTTAACTCGTACGTTCTCATCCGCTTACTCAAGAAAGTGTTCTTGGAGAAAGTAGATATTAACTCCATCATTTATGATCGAGTATAAAGAATATGAGTTGACCAAGAGATTCTTCTTTTATAAGAAGTTATATGAATGTTTCATTGGCTTATAAATCGACAGATTTAAGTAGCTAATTGACAACTAGAGATGTTAATCTCCGATATCAAGGATTGTTGATATTGTTATACGATTTTTTTGGAATTATAAAGGATATAATGTTACCTTCTTCGCACACTTATTGATGCAAAAAGGTAATTGGTTAAGTATTCAAGAAATACTTCATCAAGGTGTGAGTTGAAATTTCAAGACCCTCGATTGTGATTATGTATCACATGAGTTATTTCATTTGCCATTTATTGGAGGCATTTAAAATGTTGTCCGAAATACCATAATTGTAATGTTCTAATCCTAAGGAGAATTTGTCGTTCAAATTATCTCGTTATCTCTAATTCACACTAGTAACTTGATACTAGTTCATATGCTCGCATTTAACGAAATGTGTTAGTAATGAAGAATAAGAGAAATATTGAGAGATATAAAGTAAACTCCGTATATGAAATGACTTGTTCATCTAAGTCATTACCATTGAATACGTAGAGTTATCTTTATTAAGAGTTTGTTTAGAAATTGAAGGTTGCATATCTTAATCCTAACCTCTCAAAACGTCTCCATTTCATATTCGATGATGGATGACTATGTTTAGTAAAAGACAAGTTCTTTTATCATGGATTTGTTTATATGATTTCATGCATCTTGATTGAATTTGCTTGAAATAGACAAACAAGTTTTGAATGACAAATAGGATGCGTAAGACTTGACATAAAGTATTTGACTTTCATGTTATATATAACCGCTTCGTCACATACATAAACGAGAATCACATTACGAGAGTCTCTGTAATGTAGAGCTCATAATTCAATTCGATTTCAAATCGATTGATATGCGAATCATGTTTGTTAAATGACATAAGCGCCTTTAACCTATGAAGGTTTAAGGACAAGTGAATTAATTAGGACTTATACATATCGATGTATAAAGACCTATAAGTACTTGTGCAACGATCATTGTAGATATTAACATATCTATTTGTTAAGGTATAAGTATGAATCTTTAGACTAGTTCAAAGGAGTTCAAGAGTGAAGTTTAAAAGACCGTTCAAGAAAAATGGAAGTCTTACAATTAATCGTGGTAAATAAGTAGTTAAGTCATATGATTTGAAATATTATCTAAAGAGTATGAAAGTAGTTTCACAACTCGCTCCATGAGGAATAATATGTCCAAGGATGGAGATATCGAACAATATTTTGTATAGTTTGATCGGTAATAAATCAAAAGGACTTATTCGACTCGTATTAGAGAATTATGTTTGAGGACAATATTGTTTACACTGAATGATGTTCCATCGAAGTCTATTGAAGAAGATATCTTACGAGATTTTGATCTCTAAGTATAATACTTCTCGAGATTTGGTGTTGAGAAGCTTATTTCAAGTATTGTCGACTTGTAAGCTTAAACCAAATAAGACACTATAAGTTTGTAGGATATCTTAACTTAACCGAAAGGTACTACTTTTACAAACATAATAAGAACAAAGTAGTTGTTGCTAATCATAACGTAATCTTGTAGAATGATATTCTCAAGAAGAAGTAGTGGGAGTAAAGTGAGCATTAAAATAGTTTATGCGTCACTACAAGAAGTACTCTTGTGGGAAACTTGTCACTCCATACATGGTGCTTAGTGGGAGTTGAGCGGAACTTCACTCACAAGTTGTTTTGAAAAAAGTTTGATAGTACGCTCCTTCCAATGAGGACTCGACCATCTCGCGAGTTGATGATGTTTGAGAAAATCATGGAATATATGAGGAGTCAAGAACTCGTTCAACAAATTATTGTGGAAGAAGATCATGAACCTCAAGTATCAATCCTACAAAAGATTAACGAGAGTTGATTGCCTAAGCTGTTTGGTGCATTGGCTTCACGACATTCTCAAACTTAGCATATGAGAATCCGTTGATAAACAAGTAAACGATGGAAGGATCCGATTCCACATATATAGTTTGAATTCATATGATCTTTAAATAAAATACATGTATAACAACAAGGTATAGACCTTGGTTGATGTTCGTGAAGGAGCAATCCATCAAGAACGTTTAGATCTTCAAAAGGAAAGATTGACATGGATAACAAATCGACTATGTACAAAGCGCGGCTTCTCGCTTGTAGCTATGTCTAAGTCGATGGCTAGTTGACTACGTACAAAGCACAACTTCTTACTTGTGGCTATGTATAAGTCAATAAAGATCATTCTAGCAATAGTTGTATTTCATATATGTTGATATATGGAAAAACACATAAAACCGCCTTCTTCGTATGAATAAAGGAAGATGTTGTGCATTTGACACAAATCGAGGTTTTATGTATTGCTAAAAACATATGCATGCTTCAATAATCCATTAATGGATTAAAGCAAGTGTTGTGGAGATTGGAATAAAAGTTTTGACAAGAAAGTCAAGGAGTTGAATTTCGTCAAAAGTATCTTGTATAAACAAGATATTCAGTGAGAGTATAATTGTATTACTTGTATTGTTCAAGATAACAATTCATTAATTGGGAATAACATTAAGAAAATGAATATTGTCAATATCTCATTGGAGAATGTTTTTCTCAATTAAGAACTTGGACGAAATTACCTAATCCTAGGAAACAAAATCTATAAAGATAGATTATGTTGGATGTTAGGTTTGAGCAAATGTGTATATATTGACGAAGTGTTCTAGAAACACGAAAGTTACACTCCAAGAAAGGATGTCTAACTATACGTCACATGGCATGACTTGAGTATTTAACTCGGTTTATTGCAACCTAATTCGAGAAAGTTCATGAAATAGTTCAAGCATTCTTTCATTATGAGTTTCATTTTGTATGTCATATTTATGCATATTTATGTGTAATATCCAAATGATAAGACAAACAGTTGTCAAATGGATACAAGAGAGACACATTTGGACGATAGTCAAGGATATCCTCGAGTACCTTATGAGAAAGAGTGATATAATGTTTCATCTTTTAAGATGAAAGAGAGCTCGTGTAAATTAATTACACTAATGCTAGTTTTTCGAAAGATTGATATAATCACAGTTGAGCTACATATTTTGCTTAAAGGTGGTGTTGTAAGCTTAGAATGTGTTCTAAATGGAATATTACTGTTTACCTCTAATTTCTGCCACATAAGGAAAATTCAACAGTTCATAGGCGATTGAAGTGGGTCCCATGAATGCTTGACGGGTTCCGACTCTTAGAGGAACGGGGGTCGATTTTTTTTTTAAAAAAAAACAAAGGCGCACCTGGACTAAACCCATAATATCGATATTAATATTAATATTAATATAGTTCGCCGTATGACTGTATTAATTTAGTATTTAATATTCAATATTAATAGAAGAAAAGGTGACATAAATATCATGGATGATTAGGAAAAAATCAAGAAGCTAGAAAGATGCAACAAGGATGCATAAATAAATTAATTATATGAATTGTTCTATGAGCTTTAGAAAATTCATTTAATTAGTTTAAAAATCCAGAAAAATAGAAAATCCATGACTATTATGTTCCTCATATTTTCATGAGAATCCATGCAAATTTACATGATCAAATAATAAAGAAAGAGCATCCAAATAATTTATTTGAGAATGAACATAATGTGAAATGGACAGCTCCATTATACTGAAAATGGAGAAGTGGGCCAAGGAGCTTCCTTCTCCAATTGATCTATTCACCTCTTCGTGCACAGCAGGCGAGCCACGATTGGCTCCTCTCCCATCCTCTCACACTCGACCCCACCTGTCGGCAATTCACTTTCTCACAAATGGCAAGCTGCCATTGGGTCTCGTCCATGGGTCCCACAATCAAACGGAAAGAAAAGAAAAAGAAATCGGAGACGAAGCTCTTCTCCGCCTCTGGCAAAACCCAATCCGACGATTCTCTCCACCGTTGTCGGAATTCTTGATACCGCTAGAAAGCTCATGATGAGGAGAACACGGTGGTACCATTCCCGACCCCTATAGTGAACTCTATGGCGCCCAATTTCAAAAAAGAAGATTAAGCCAGTGAGAAAGAAGAACTCAAATTGAGCAAATTGGATGAGTGAAGTATCAAATCCATGGTTCACACACCTTCCTGGATGTGTAACAATGTATTCTATGTGGCCAATAGCAATCAAATTGTGCCTAAGTGATGAGAACGCCAATTGGTGCCATAACCAGTCAACTGTTGGTCAAACATGGCATAACTATGGTCAACAAATTCAATTGATTAATGAGGCATGTTAGACATGGTACTTAGATGCTATAATGACTGAGAACAAATGTTAATTGCCACCAAATCCACTGGAGACAATGTTGCTTTTGGTTGAACTAGAGAGGAGAAAAGTGAAAAGTAAAAGGAAGGTTATCTCACTGGTCCCCCTCCTTTTCCATGTCACCATGTGCCTTGAACGCCAGTAAAGACAAAATTAAAGAAACTTGATCACCAAGTCCCTCCTACAGTCATCAGATGATGATCAAAAGGCTCAATTATATGATGATGAATGAGGCAGCATATGGATCATGCCCTAGAAGCTGCTACACGCCATCTTACTTAAACAAAGAGAACTGATGTGTCAGCTTGTTGTTGGCTGCAAGACACCTCCATGAGATACTAGCAAATGGAGAGGTACCAAGATGGAGTGACACCTCACCAAGCTCAAGTACCATTGCTCTCGGCTGTAAAGTAGAAGAGATGCTCTCTTTACACAATCACAGCCACCCAATTGTATCCAACCCATAAATGAACGCCACCTGTCTTTGCCCCATTTTGGCGCCAAATGTTTCCTCTCCAAGAAATGCCAGTAAGTGAGAGACAACAAGTGTGGCTTGGTCCCACCAAATGCCAAGTGACATGAGGGCCCATCTGTCAGATTAATCTAGCATGGCAAGTGAAAAGAAGTAAACTACCAAGTGATTGTTTCATTCCTGATCTGTAAAGGCCAAGTGTTGGAAGAGGATTGGATGGTGTAATTGAGCAGCAAAAGAGAAGAAGTGAAGATAAGATTATAAAAGCAAGGCGGCAAGCCATCTTGACATCACAGCCATTGATCAAGATTGAAAAATATGGAGATATCGCCACATGGCAGCAGGAAGCATGATGTAAACCTAACCTATGCCTATAAAAGAAACCTCAGATGGAAGATTAGTGGCGGCCTTTAGAAAACACACTAAAGTGCTGCCAATTTGTTAGGAAATTAAAACTAGAAGAAAAGATAAAAAAGGTAACTTGTATGCTTTTTCTATGGTGAATGAAAAATTCCATTTGCTTCTTTCTTTTTCCCTTTTCTTCTTTCCCTCTTTCTCTTTTGTTTGCTGTGTTCTCTTGGTTGTCATGGCACATAGGTTTTTGAGGTCTCCACATGGTATTTTGGTACTGCCTTGGGGCTCAGAGGCATAGATGAGGGGTGCTTGCCTGAGAGCGCACACTCACTTATGCTAACGGGTCACCTATTGTCTTAAAAATGTTAAAAAAAAAATAATGATAAGGTCCTGTGATGAAATATGGTTTTATGTGTGAGGGGTGCTTGCCTGAGAGCGCACACTCATACATTCGACTGTGTTTTGATATTAATACTAGTTGCTTCAAGTCTTGTATGCATAACTAAGTGATAAAGGGATCTGAAAATGATAAAAAGTGAAACAAAACACCAAGGGCATATCTGCACAAGAAATCTGTGTTTAGTACTAAGGAGGATTTTAACATATAGCTATTAGGATCTATTCTGCTAAAAGTATATATTGTTAGATTTGCTTTAATAAAAAGGGGTTTGAGGTACGCAGTTATGACAAGGGATGCTTGCCCGAGAGCGCATACTTGGGAGTAGCAGCGTGTCCTTGAGCCCTACTTTTTCTAAACTCTGCAAAATATATAAATTGTAAAAATCAGCAAGAGAAGCACCATAATATAAGTGACAGGGACTAAACTAAAAATGTAAAAAAAAATAGGACAGCATTACATACATGCCCTTGTCTTTTCAAAAAAATATGCACACATATGATGGTAAAGTGCCTTTTTGCAAAAAAAAATATATATATATATATATCATGTGCTCTGTGAAATACTTTTTCATGTTAGAGAAATTAAAAGAGTTTTTAATTCAGCCTTACTAATGACTATATTAACTAGAGTTAAAAGTCAAAAATATGATGAAGAGAACGTTTAACAATAAAAAAAAATAAAGGGGGACTAAGTAAAAAAAATGATGAGTCAGCCTACTAAGAGATATGACAGATGTGAAACGGAATAAGGGATATATGCCTTCTTAAAAAAAAATGGTCATTTGTCAAAACAAGGAGAATGGCATGTCCACAGTACCTTGTCTGTTTTCAAAAGTAAAAAGCGTATACACATCCGTAGCAATGATAATAATCGTAAGTTTAAGAACTGGTCTTGTCTGAAGAGATATTAATCTGTTTAATGATGAAACAATATGTGGTTGTATTCCAGATGAGGTCAATTGTGACAGGAAAGTATGGCTCAGTAAGGCATGTTATGTTTGCTATATGAAAATAATAATCACCAAGTTTAAGTCTAAAAATGAAATGGTTAGATATCTTTACCTCAAACAATGTTATAGCTTCACTGTGGTATGGATAAACATGATGGATAAGAAGGAAATGAGATGCTCTCGTTATTGAATTGTTTTGTGCGGAGCTTCTGAGTCTGGTTAGTCATATAAGTCAGAACCCCAAAAGCCAAAACCAACACTGACGCCCTACAAAGTCCTCAAATCAAATTAACATAAACCCAAATTGATATGTTAAATCGTCTAACTGTTTCAAGTTAAATGAATACAACTGCAAAAAAAAAGAGAAATCAAGTATCATTCTATGTAACAATCTGTCAAAGTGATAGAGGCCTAGCTTGATGATAGGAAGGTCTCATAGTTGATTAATGTAAAGATAATTACCAAAGATAAAATTCAAAATTTGGATGTTCGGTAAGATGTTTTCAGGGCATAAGGCTTTGCTGTTTGTGAAATATGAATGAATGTAACGGGGTACTAGAATGAAATGCCCACCATCAATTGTCACAGGAGTATACCATGATAGGATCGGGTACATATATCTAGAGCCAGGCTCAATACTTGGTGAAAGTCCTAAAAATCAAATCAATGGTAAATTTGCAGTAACATTCCAGGCCATCCCAAGTACTAGGTGCCGATGTTAAAAGCAAAGCACATGTGGTAAAGAACTAAGAGCTATTAGACAGAACCAAATGATAATTGAATGTCCCTTTTGTGAGAGCCCAAACCAGACCTGCGGGCCAAATTGTGACCAAATTGGAATACTCGTACCTGAATTATTGTCGTTAACAACTTCGTGGAATGCCCTTGGTGCTCGGTGAATAACCTCCAGCAAGAAATCACCGTCAATTGTCCTAAAATCGCCACTTCAATTCGTTGACAGATGATAGAGGTAACGAAGGAAATGTGTCCCCAATAAAAAGGCGTGAATGAAATTGAAGGCAGAACCGAAGGGAGAAGGAGGAAGCGATCCCGTGGAGTCTGGTCATCGCCGAAATGGTAGTCGGAATATCGGAGTCAACGGCGACCGTTGCAAGAGTCAACAAAAGTGGGGAGAACACGGGAGAGAAAGGAGGAGAACGAAGGGAAGAAGCAAAATGAGTCCGGTGTATGCCTCGAGCCTGAACCAAGTGACTGAACCAATCCCAAACCCAGCTCCTTGCGATCTTCTGTGACTTCCGGCGTGTAGCGAGTCTCTGACAACATAACAGCGAAACAGCAAGATTGCAACCAATCATAAAATTCTGCAGAACTGAAAACTTCAAAAGTACATTAAAAATAGCTAGAAAATTAGAAAAATTCTCATAAAATATCAAAACGTCAAGAAAAATACGAAGAACATTTTGATATATCATGTCATGGTCAAACATAAAAATATAAAACACTTTAAAATTAAAGTCTAAAAAAAAATGTTTAAAATGGTAATAATAAATTCACATGATTAAGTCAAGAATTAAATTTCTTAACAAAATCTTTTGAAAATTTTATGTTCAAGACAGCAGGTACATTTGAACATTTATGTTCTGGACAGCAGGTACAGTCAAGCATCAAAGTCTACAAACAAAATTCAAACAACAAAAAAATACCACATCAAGGTCACAAACTAAATTTAAAAATGTGAGCTCAAAAGTGTAAATTTAAAAATCCCAAAAGTGTTACTCAAAAGTCCAAAGTCCAAACTCAGAAGTTTAAATTCCAAAAGGCAATTTAAAAGTGCAAATTTAAAAGTCCAAATTCCAAGAGCAAAATTCAAGAATTCAAACTTAAAAATTTAAAACTCAAAAGTCAAATTCCGTTGACTAGGCGACTAGAGGAAAAGTCAACCGATGGAAACACAAAAGTTTTTGTCAAGAGGAGGCACAATGCATCTGTACTCGAGACTTGAACGAAAATCCCAAAAAATCTCTAAATCTCCGAATGATTGAGGACTGATCTAGGATACCCAAATTTCCTAGTATCGAGCTCAAAAATCTGAGTGACGGCACCAAGCCCAACCCAGCAAAGTAAAGTCAACCCAAGGCGAACCAAAGTGTCTCAAAACTGTGACCAAAGAACCTGACCTAGTGCAATAATTTTCATTGTTCATGTTTGATATTGAATGTTTTCATTGCATTATTTTAATTCTTGACTATTTTGTGTTGCTTTCATTTAGACCCCACTAAACGCTAGTGATAAAATAAAATAAAACTGACTCCGATTGCTTTCAATGCCTAATCACTTGATTATTCCCGATCTAGAGGTGTTCTTGTCTGATTTCCAACTCGGACTCAGATCGGAGGTAATTAACAGCAGGGGCTTGCGCCTGTTGGAAGGAAAGGACCTACACACAAACAATCAACTCTTGAGGTCCCTAGGGTCGCATTGCTATTTTTCGTTCGTAAAACGGGTAGTGGTGTGCGAATTCTAGGGGACTCAAGGGGTATCTGATCCGCATTTTCTTCGCCCCATAGAGGACTATCTGATCTTCCGTGGTTGGACTGAAAAAGTGCGAGACAATTACAACCGTTTCCGTCATCAAAGCAAAATACATAGCAACTTGAGAAACAATAAAAGAAGGTTATTTGGATCAAGTTCTTAGTCGAGCTATTATGGTTCTATGCATCTCGAACCACAACTTACTCCTAAAGAACCCAATGTTACATTGGAGATTCAAATATGATCTATAACGATATCACTTGATATCATATGATAATGATCAAGAACATATATATAGTAGTATATATATATAGGGTTGAACAAATTTGAATAGGTTCGCGAACACTCTAGCATGACCTCTACCTTGAGCAGTATACGAGATGCAATTATGCATCCATACGTGGTGGACGTATGAGTAACTAGTTTTAAGCGTATTATTTATTTTGAGGTCCGAGACATGTATATATGTAGATATATGACATTGTTCTCAATTCTTCGTTCGCTAGAAGTCACTACTGATTGACTCTAGGCCAAGTGGGAGATTGTTGGATTTATGTCCTAGAAGTCAATAATTTGATGACTTAAATATTAGTTTATGTTATGGATGATATTTTATCATCTGTTCCTAGGTTTATTATTGACAGATTATTCAGGTTGAGGATCTGAATTGTAGATCTCTGTGGATCATTTTTTAGAATGACAATAATAAATCTAAACGGTCCATAATCTTGATAATTAACAAAGGAACATTAATTATCATATAAGATTAGTATGCAAGTTAAGTGATGATTAAGTTCTACTAATCATAGGTAAAGAGTTACCAACTTAATTGCATATGTATATGTTATGGAACATAGTACAGGACTTGACCCAACGAAATAAATATATGGATTGTGTTATGTGTCATTATTTATTTCGTTATTATTTTGGTTCTAAGTTTGAGATGTTTATCTTTTCCACATGAGGATAGGTTCAATAAATATTGTCTACCGCTGATTCCCGATAAGGGCTGCTATACGGAATTTATTTATGTTCTCTTGAATTGTGCAGGGAAAAGCTAATCATCAAGAAAATCGTATGTCCCTCATTAATTCACTTAGTGAGTGACGATATCTGTTTGGGCCCCTTGATGGAGTTGGATCGTATGCGCGCAACTAAGCGATCAACTCTAGATCAAGAAACGTATAATCTGCAAGAATGACACATTCCTATCTTGGATTATACGATGATATCGTGAGACATAAGAATCAAAATAGAGAAACATATTTATTTTCTTATGCAAGATTGAAATATTGTAGCAGTACATTATTTATGCATTGGGAATCATAACGTGTTGCTAGATACCGCTTATGATTATTGGAATTAAATGACGATTTAATTTCATGGCCAACATAGCATAAATTCTCAAAGGGTCACACAAATAGAGTTATAACCACACAGTGCATTAATTGTTTATTCACAGCAGTAAGTTCTGTGAAAATATGATGAGTTGATTAATTAATTATATCGTTATGGACCGTTATAATTAATTAAGTCAAATGGATCATATAGAAATATTTTAGTGCATTTGCTAATCACCAAATAATTATTAATTAGTTAATAATTATTTATACAACACATATTTTAATTATAAAGTTTTAATTTAAATGTTAAATTTAAAGTCCAATAGGGATCCGATTTGGGTGCAATTTCAAAGGTCCATTTAATAATAGATTATATGGATTAATTAACACAACACACATAGCCCAACTAGGCCCATGTGTGGCCGGCCTAGAAAGGGTGGTAGGTGGGTGGCATGGCATGTAATTTTGGTGAACTCTACCTTAGGGTTGGAGCACTATATAAGGAGGTGCATAGAAGCAAATTTGCACTTGCTCTCTTTCCCCTTAACCTAGCCGCCACTCTCCCTCCCCTTTCTCTTCTCTATGGCCGGCGCCACCCTCTCCCTCTCTCTCTATTGCTCATGTGTTGAGCTCTCTCTCTTCCACACTTAAATTGGTTAATTGAAGATGAGAGAAAGCTAGGTGATTAGCCTTGATCTCCAAGTTACTAGCATAACTTGAGAGATTGTGGTTAATCTCTTGGTGGACTCGAGGCGGCCATCGATGGAGGTGGAGACGCAAGGAGAGCACGCTATCGATTTCTAAGCCGTAGGATCGAGCCTCTTGATTACGATATCAAGAGAGATATAAATTTCCCACCTATCTCTTATGTCGATTGACTTAGCACTAGATTCTCGTGTTGCTTGTGTTTTAATTGGATTAATTAAGCGTAATTAGTCACAAAATTAAAATTGAGCAATTTCCTAACATACACAACTAGCATTTATTATATGGAATCACTAGTGCCTATATTTAATATTTTAATTACATCCTTCTTTATGATTGCAGATTACGACCAAAAAAGGAAAACCATTGATAGTTTTTTTTTTAAAAAGCAGAAACCAATTCAAGCTCTCAAGAGCCAGAATCTTCAATTCTAGATGAACTTCATGTCCAACATGGAAATTGAAGGATGTAAATTTTTTTGAAACAAGAAATTGAATCAGTGATCAAAACTATATTTCAATTAATACTCATAAGTTAATATTTTCTTATAGTTTCCATTGTTGGAAATTGCTTCATACACTTTTCCGGTTTGGAGATCCACTCCTTTTTGACAAATTAAATGTCCCTCACGTTTCAAACTAGTGTAAATTGAGATGTAAATTGAAGAAATGCAACGGGTATTTTTGTCCACAAAGGAGTGGATCTCCAAATTGGAGGAATGGAAGAAGCAATTCCCACATCCATTGTTACATCTTGCATGACACAAAAAGCTTGATCGGTCGACCGAGACCTCGGCCTCCCTTGTCATTAAATCCTAACTTCACCGCTGATTTTTAAAGCATTAATCATACTTACGATGCATTATATCTCATATTTTTAATCACGAGTCTTAGATATGTGGTTTTTAATTAATTCAGTTTTGCTACGGAAACTTTATTTAATGAACACATAATATATATACCTAACCTTTTTTCTTAACTATGCATATATGCACAAGCGTAATGTTTATATTATTAAATAAAAGAATCAAATTTCTTTTTTCTTATTTCGATTGATTTGTGGTACCTATAAAATCATATTTTATGGATGGTTCATTTCTTAATAGGAGAGCATGATACTGAAAATGAAAGAGAGATATACGATCAAAGACAGATATATAACAACCCATTAGCTGTAAACGACAAGTGCTAAATAGGGGGAAAAGAAAAATAAAGGTTTGCAATTCACGTGGCTAATTAACTAATTTACTTCGGCCTTTGCAGATTTTGCTACGACTTGTTCAGCTGAAAAGAAATAAATATATATGTAAAACTTGAAGGTTTAATGCTACTACATGCATGCTATCTTTCTTCTTAACTATCAATAAGGTACAAGCAAATGCTTATTAACGGGAAAATATCAAAATTTATTTTTCTATATTTATTCATGGTACGCTTCAAAACCTAATTATATATTAATCACACATTTTATAGAATAACACCGAAACGAAAGAGAGATACGAACATTGAGTTGGATTTTGCCCATTAGTTGTAAACGAGAAGTACTTAAAAATAAAAATCGATTTGCCATGACAAAGGAAAACTTTCGGTCTTCACTGCGAAACATGTTCAGCGTACAAATGCTAAAACTAAAAGAACACCAAAAAGCTAGAAGCTCTTTGCATGTGTGACACGTTACATCCATTCATGAAATTAAGCTAACAAACTATCCTAGAACTAAACTCGTGAAACCAACGAGTCTTGACCAGTGACCATGTTACAACTCACAATTATACTACTTCCTTAATTCCTTTTACTTTTATTGAACCTAAGTTAGACACTATAGTTGCTGCTGCTTGTGCTCTGTTGAGGCGGTGGTGTTTGTGCCATTTGCCACGTCAGCATCTCAATCAGATCCATATCTCCCCTTCCACTAACTGAATCTATAGGGGTACTGTACTCAGGCACTTCTGAACCGATCATCTCTGCATTAGTACTGAAATAATCATCTCGAACTTGATAAGGATTGTTAATTTCCACTTGATAAGGATTGTTGGTTTCCTCTGTAAGCTCTAAGCTTGGTGCCACCGGCGATGCGAGCAACATGCATGTATCCTCACCAGACAGGAGATATTCATCATCTCCCAAACCAGAATTAAACCCTAGAAGTTTCTCTGTGTTTTGATGTTGCATGCCAGTTGAGAAGTTTAATATTGACTGTGTCGGAAGCATGCAATGGCTTACTCCGGCTGACTCTAATTCAGTGGAAGCAGGAGTCTGCGATGTTTGTGCATGTGCACCACAATCAAAATTGAGGTTAAATTGAGCCGTCAAAGAGGATGAGGAGGCTTTTGTTATGTTTGTCTGAATGTAGTTCTCTAGGATGGACGAACGAGATTTTGTGCCTTGGCCGGCTTTTTTCTTACTCTTTCTCCTTGCACTCTGACTCCTTTTGGTGGCATTCCAGTGGTTCTTGATCGAGTTCTCAGATCTTCCAGGGATGTGCCTTGCAATCTCTGCCCATCTGTTTCCATACTTCTTGTGAGCTTCTACTAACAGTTTCTCTTCTTCTTCTGTCCAAGTTTCTTTCTGTAAAGTGAAACACAGTTGTTCATTAAGATTTGTCATTTGTAGTGTCTGACAAGATAACTTCTCATGTTCATCTTTTTTCTAAGTTTATGACCAAATTAAGGAAATAATTATCTTAGTGCTAATTGAAATATTACTTAAACAGATAAACAGAAACCAAAAGTATGAGATCATATATTCATATCATAAAGGGGTAAATCCTCATCTTACATCTTCCTAGTGAAACAAGATGCTTATATATCATGTCAGAAAAAAATAACGATCTAATAGTTATGAACACACTTATCTTAAGGTGTATTAAAAGCTTGCTTGAGTAACTTCTGATATTTTATGTAAGTACTTAGTAGTAGGCTAGTAGCATACTAAAATGACAATCTTATTTTCTATTCGTAGAAAACTACAGCCCAATACAAAATGAAAAACGTTTTAATAAAAAAATAAGCGTAAATATTATATAAAACAATATTATAACTTGGACAGCTGGAATTAATTACATATTAAGTTTATTTTAGATCATATATACCTTGATATCTGGACGAAGATGATTGTGCCATCTCTCTCTGCATTGCTTGCCAATCCTACCTACCAGATTTTTTGCAATTAGAGACCATTTCCTCACTCCGTGTTGCTTTACTAACTTTAGCAGCATCCTGGAAAAAACATGCAAGAACGGAAGTGACTAAAATGCATTCTAACTACATGATCTCCATTCATACTACAATAAAAATATACATACTTTCACTAATGATTAAACTAACTGTAAAATGTTTAAAAAAAAAATTCAATTAACATGGAAATTAAACCTGTCTTCTTCGGCTGTCCATTGCCCTTTGATTATGTTGTTCATAGCCGGAGCTGTACTAGAATTAGAAGAAGAAGGTGAAGGAGAAAAGGTTGCATTTGCATGCATCTTATCCATAGCTAACGACGCCATACTTTTTCCACCAATACAGACAAATCCCTCAAAGATGCTTGTATTATTCAACAAAATCCCACTAGGAACTGCACCAATTGTGTTAAAGAGACTCACTGCCCCATTAGTATAGAAGTTTGAAATATCTTCTTCATCGGTTGCACAACATGCTTGCTTGGTTATATGGGAAGAGCTGGAGAGAAATCTTTGAAGCGGCGTCAGAATATTGGGTGAACGTTGAGACTGGAATCTCTTCTCAACCAATTCTCTAAAACCAAACGAGGCTTCCATTTTTAACACGAAAAAAAGGAAAGGAACAAGTGATAGGTAAGAAGATGGAGAAGGGGAGAGAGAGAGAGAGAGAGATGGAAGGCGAGAGGAATGTGAAGAGGCTGGTCTTCTGGGACTGCTATATTTCAGGGAGAGCGAAAGGGTTACCGTTACCCTTTCTTCTCTAATTGTTGTTGATTAGGTCCAAGTCAAGTTGTACACAACGCTTGTCCGACTCATTTTCAATCCTTTGATGAAAGATCAGCTTCTGCGTTAGTTGTATTTTATACGTCTATATTGGATCGTGGGGCCAGTACTGGCCCTGGGGTGGGATAATTGTCCCATGATAATTGTACAAAGTACAAACACTAACCCTTATTGTGAAAATTGTCTTAAAGTCTGGTTAACTTTCCACAAATGCAGCGTGGTTATAAAGCGTAATTATGAGCCGTTAAAGAGAGCACATCTTAAGGCCTAATAGTGCACCAAATTAAAGGCAGACTCTGGTCTGAAGGGTCTTTCTACTGTTTGATCTTTTTTTTTTAAAAAAAAAAAATTGTATGGAGCGCTGTGTCTGTTAAATCACAAAAGGAAAATATTAAGTTATTTTTTGAAATATAACTAGTTTCAAATTTTGGTACTTATAATTATTGAAACGATTTAAATTTTTCTTGCACAATAAAAATTACATAAAAACATAATTAGCAAATGTATACTATAATTAAGATTCTAGGTATGTTCGGCAGGCGATGCGAACTGCCTGTTCGCAAATAGCGATAGTTCGTTTCAACCAAACGAGACCCGAACTGTGCGAACAGCGAACAAAAGCTCCTATTCCTATTTCTCTCTTTTTGCGAACGGCGAACAGACTGGGGAGTGAACTAGGAGTTCGTGAATCCCTAGCTCGTCCCTTGTTCTTAGCGCCTGCCAAACATATACTAAGTGACCTATAAATTTCTAATGAGGTAATATAAACTAGTAATTCATGAGACTCTTGCTAGCTGATGCGTCCTGAGATAAACTTCTTCTTTTTTTTTCCAACTAAATAATGATATTTTTTTTATCTAATATTTTATTCATTCAAGGATCAACTTATGCATCAAATAAGTTGACATCTTCCAAAATTTCTCATTCTAGGACGTAACTAATTAATCACTTGCGATTTACTAATTCTAATATATATCTCAAAGTAAGTTGTAATAATTTTGACAAGTTCCACTTTTTTTTATTTTAAAAAAATCTTCTAAACACAAAAGGATTAGGATTATTGGAAGCCTCAATGTCTTCCTTGGTTTCTCCAAACCCAAAGAAAAAAAGTATGTCATTTATTACTTAAGCCAAATAAAGAGTATATAATTATTTGCTGTGACGGATTAATATATCGAACGCTATTGAAGTTATTTGAACTATATCCAAACAGTACTTCGCTCAGGAATATTAAAAATTTCGTCTTGTTTTTTTTTTTGAATAACAAAAAAAAAAATCTCGTCTTGTTGCTAGAGTACTACGAATTCAGATCTGGTGCCGCGCGGCACACCGTGTAGCGCGGCATCAGAGCCGTCTGATCAAGATCCAATGGACAAGGGAGCCCCGTGCATATAACCTAGATTGATAGGCCCGTAAAAAATAAACCGTCCGATCAAGATCAGACGGCTCGTACGCGCGCTACACGGTGTCCCGCGCTACACCGGATTCGGGTCCGAGTACTACAGCCTACATGCCTCGTAGTAATTGGTTTAAGTTTAAACTTCTAACCGTGCATATATAATTACCTCCTACCCACGAAAATATGATGCCGCCACTGTAATTGGGCATATTTATGGGCTTTAATTATTCGCCTAAGTTGTATTATAACTCTTTATTGCAATTTTTCCGATTCTTAATTTCTTTTATTATTAGGATAATTAAGATACTGTTATAAGTTTCTATTCCAAGGATAATTACGCACAATAATAAGAGCGAACCGCCAGTTTAGAATTGGATTAAACTATATACCACTTATGTTTGTTTAGATATATTTTTCTCATGGGTAAGGATTAAAAAAAAATATTATATTGGACATGACACCTATCCTTTCAACTAAATTAATTAAACTATGTTTAGATTGATAAAATAGTGTTAATTTGGTTTAGAACTATATTATATTAAAAATATGAATGGATTGTCGTGCAAAATAGTTGTTACTCCTGCTGTTTCGTTATTACAGAAGAAAAATTAGGTTCTATCTTTAAAATCTGAATTACCGCTCTTACATTAGTAATCGGCCGAATGACATTCATATGAACTCTCACAGTCTCACATAAAATCAACATGACAAGACCTTCATACTATGCATGGGATTTGTCTCAGAATATCCGGAACTACCTCATCAAAAAGCTAGAGATGCATTTATGCCATGTTGCAGATGAATAAGTTAAAAAGTTTATATATAGTGATACAAAATTGAAGTAGCTAGTGTGACAAAAGGCGTTCAACAATGGTGTAACATATACTTCTTTCAGAAAAAAAAAGTAAAAAAATAAATAAAGCATTGTATAACATATTGGTGCAGCAAGAAATCTGCATCCTATCCGGTGCTGGACTCCGCGGATCGAAGATCAAAGGGGATCAAGAATAATATTTTATCAAGATTCATGTCAATATATAAAATCTTCTCACAAGTCACAACCACACAGTTGGACTAAAATGCATACAAAAATATATTGAACTAGTCCTCCCAAGATATTAATCACCGGGTAGTCTAGAAGGTCTCATGTTATTTTGCCATGCGCGCGACGATTTTGATTTGTATTATAAATTATTTTTTCTATAAATAAGAGCTAAAACTCATAATGGCTTTTTATTTTTTATAGCCGCGCGTGTTGATGTGTTATAATTGTATTTGGAAATTGATTACTGCCATCTGCAATTTTGCCATCCCTGTTATCGCTAAATATAAAGTGAACATATACAGCAAACAAAGTGAACATATAGACGATCTAAGTGAACACATACAAACAAATAAGTTCAATGAAAATAAGTTGAATATGCATGTAAACTTCTGAACAAGTGATGACAACACTTATTTATTTGTAAATGTTCACTTAGATTGTCTATATGTTCACCTTATTTGCTGTATATGTTCACTTTGTATTTAGCAATGGTTGGGATGGTATATTTGCCGATGACACTTATAATTTCTGATTATATTTTGCATCCGATGGCTTATATATTTTCTCAGCTCTCAAAAGCTATTCGAGCTGTCGTCCATTGAACTGGCCAACTGTGACGCCGTTCGGATGGGGAAACTTAGAGAAACCAGCAAGCGTAACGATACATCACTAGAAGAGGAGTAAGAACTCGACCCAACAGTGGATAAAAGAGGAGATAAACTCAACTCACAAGCAAAATTCGTAATAATTCAATGATCTCCTTATTACATCATGATATTCAGCTTATATAGCATTCTACTACATTGAAAATCCACTACACATTAATATAATATCTCAACCATTTTTTCTAATTAATACCAAAACACATTAAATAAACTCTTAGAAGACCACAAAGATAACACAAATTATCATAACATATTATTAACTCACTTTTGACTAATTAAAACTCAAAATAACTCCCAACTAACTTATTAATATCTTTTGACTGCTCCTTTGATTGGATGATGTGGCTCAGATAATTAGTCGGTATCTTGATCGGTGTCAAACTGGTATTTCTTTTGCACATCAATTAACTATCTGATGCAGCGCCAACCGGTGCCATAGCGTAGTGGTTGAGGTACAAGCATTCCTTTGGAAGTGCAGGAGTTCGAGTCCCACCGAGGTGGGATGACGGGTGTGTGGGTGTGACCTACGGACATAAATAATAATAAAAAAATATATATTTGATGCAGCCTTCTCAAAAAAACATAGGTTCACTAATATATTACTATTAGTTAATAACAGAAGCATGTGATAAATGCTTTTTATCATATCCAAAATTAAAGTAGGATGTAGGAACTAATTATAATATGAACAGCCTGTACTGCAATCATATTACAATTAAAGATAGATGTACTTTTCGGGATTTACAAAAAAAAAAAAAAAACGCATACACTCTTATGCTATTTTAGATTATTTTTGGATTAGAAGTATCAACTGATTGTTGTGCCACTTGGATTGATCATGTTTGAATTGGTTGGCATCAGTACATACATGCAGTTACTGTAAATGCATTTCACTTGTTAATTTTTTTAACTTTTAGAAAGAACATTTCTTGCACATTGATTTTATTTGGGAAAATAACGAATTTTTTTGTAAATTATTTCTATTAATATGGCTTATTTGGATTAAAAATAGTAATAGATGTCCACAATATGCAATAATTTAAGAGCAAATTTATTTTGCATCATGACAAGGCCTGCCAACGGCACACCGTAAACCGTAAACGGTAGGGATATCTGTTTCGTTTCCTTAACGAAACGGTAAACAGCACATGAAATGAAACGGTTTAACATGTTTTAATGTGTTTTTGTATATGCTGTTTAGCGAAATCATTTCGTTTAGTAAGTGGCGCAGTAGACGATAGCGAAATCAATTTTGTTTCGTTAACGGCACGGCAAACGGAACACCCCATTTCGTGGCTGTTTACCACGTTGGACAGGTATAATCATGACACATAGACCTTCTATGCATCATGATGTTTTTTCATTAAAATTTTTACAAGTTGTAAATGTAATTTATACTAGGGTTGGACATCGATCTTCGCTCGATACAATATTTTTTTACATAATTTAAAGGTTGGTTACTATTATATTATTTTTTATATATGTTAATAATAATGTGAATATCTAACTAAAATATCAATATCATCATGTTTTAAGTAAGATCATAAACATATTTTAGACTATATAAACAATATAAATATAGATTATTGTGATCAAATTACTTAAAATGAATGTAAAATCGCTTGAAATGCTCAAATATACTCAGAATCTATAAAATCTACACATTATGTGAATAATTACAATGTATAATCCAATCGTTTTGAATAAGTGAGTCCATAAACATATTCTAAACTATATCAAGAGATTAATATAGATTACTGTGATCAAATGACTTAAAATGAATACAAAATCGCTTGAAATGCTCAAATATACTCATAATATTATAAATGTGCACATTATGTGAATAATTACAATGTATAATCCAATCGTTTTGAATAATTAAGCTCATAAACATATTCTAGACTATATAAAAAGGTTAAATATAGATTATTGTGATCAAATAACTTAAAATGAATGCAAAATTGTTTGAAATGTTCAAATATACTAAGAATCTATAAAATATCCACATCATGTGCATAATTAAAATGCAAAATCCAATCGTTTTGAAAAAGTGAGTTCATAAATATATTCTAGACTATATAAAGAGTTTAAAATATAGATTATTATGATAAAATGACTTAAAATAAATATAAAATCGATTGAAATACTCAAATATACTCAGAATCTGTAAAATCTGCACATCATGTGCGTAATTACAATGTATAATCCAATCGTTTTAAATAAGTGAGTTCATAAACAAATTCTAAACCACATAAAGAGCTTAAATATAGATTATTGTGATCAAATGACTTAAAATGAATGCAAAATCGCTTGAAATGCTCAAATATACTAAGATCTATTAGATCAGCAAATTATGTGAATAATTACAATGTATAATCCAATCATTTTGAATAAATGAGTTTATAAACATATTTTAAACTATATAAAGAGCATAAATATAGATTATTACGATCAAATGACTTAAAATAAATACAAAATCGTTTGAAATGCTGAAATATACTCAGAATCTGTAAAATCTGCATATTATGTTAATAATTACAATATATAATCCAATAGTTTTGAATAATTGATCTCCTAAACATATTCTAGACTATATAAAGAGCTTAAATATAGATTATTGTGATCAAGTGACTTAAAATGAATGCAAAATCATTTGAAATGCTCAGATATACTCAGAATCTTTTAAATCTACACATTAGGTTCGTAATTACAATGTATAATCCAATTGTTCTGAATAAGTGAGTTCATGAACATATTCTAAACTATATAAAGAGCTTAAATATAGATTATTGTGATCAAATAACTTAAAATCAATGCAAAATCGCTTGAAATGCTCAAATATACTAAGAATCTATAAAATCTGCAAATTATGTGGGTAATTACAATGTATAATCCGATTGTTTTGAATAATTCAGTTCATAAACATATTCTAGACTATGTAAAAAGCTTAAGTATAAATTATTGTGAACAAATTTCTTAAATTGGATGCAAAAATCGCTTGAAATGCTCAAATGTACTCAGAATCTTTAAAATCTGCACATTATGTGCATAATTACAATGTATAATCCAATTGTTTTGAATAAGTGATATCACAAACATATTTTAGACTATATAAAGAGCTTAAATATAGATTAATGTGATCAAAACACTTAAAATGAATACAAAATGGTTTGAAATGCTCAATTATACTCAGAATCTGTAAACTATGCAAATTATGTGAATAATTATAATGTATAATCCAATCGTTTTGAATAAGTGAGCTCATAAACATATTTTAGATTATATAAAGAGCTTAAATATACATTATTGTGATCAAATGACTTAAAATGAATGCAAAATCTCTTGAAATGCTCAAATATACTCAGAATCTGCAAAATCTGTATATTATGTGTATAATTACAATGTATAAAACAATTTTTTTTATTAATTGACCGCATAAACATATTCTAGACTATAAAATAGCATATATATAGATTATTGTGATCAAATTACTTAAAAATGAATGCAAAATCGCCTGAAATGCTCAAATATACTTGAATCTGTAAAATATGCAAATTATGTGAATAATCATTATGTATAATCCACTCATCTTGAATAAGTGAGTTCGTAAATATATTCTAAACTATATAAAGAGTATAAATATAGATTATTGTCATCAGATGACTTAAAATCAATGCAAAATCGCTTGAAATGCTTAAATATACTCAGATCTGTAAAATATGTAAACTATGTGAATAATTACAATGTATAATCGATTTATTATGAATAATTTAGCTCATCAACACATTCTAGACTATATAAAGAGCTTAAATATAGATTAACATGATCAAAACACTTAAAATGAAGGCAAAATAGCTTGTAATGCTTAAATATACCCAAAATCTTTTAATTCTGGACATTTTTGGCTTAATTACAATGTATAATCCAATCGTGGTGAATACGTGAGGTCATAAACATATTCTAGACTATATAAAGAGTTTAAATGTAGATTCTTGTCATCAAATAACTTAAAATGAATGTAAAATCGATTGAAATACTAAAAAAATTTTAGAATCTGTAAAATATACACATTATGTGAATAATTACAAAGTATAAACCAATCTTTTTGAATAATTGGCCTCATAAACATATTGTAGACTATATAAAGAGCATAAATATAGATTATTGTGATCACATAACTTAAAATATTGCAAAATCGCCTGAAATGCTCAAATATACTTGAATCTGTAAAATATGCAAATTATGTGAATAATCATTATGTATAATCCACTCATCTTGAATAAGTGAGTTCGTAAATATATTCTAAACTATATAAAGAGTATAAATATAGATTATCGTCATCAGATGACTTAAAATCAATGCAAAATCGCTTGAAATGCTTAAATATACTCAGAATCTGTAAAATCTGCACATTATGTGAATAATTACAATGTATAATCCAATAGTTTTGAATATGTGTGCTCATAAACATATTCTAGACTATATAAAGAGTTTAAATGTAGATTATTGTCATCAAATAACTTAAAATGAATGCAAAATCGATTGAAATGCTCAAATAAATTTAGAATATGTAAATATGAATATTATGTAAATAATTACAATGTATAAACCAATCGTTTTGAATAATTGAGCTCATAAACATATTCTAGACTATATAAAGAGCTTAAATATGGATTATTGTGATCAAATAACTTAAAATGAATGCAAAATCGCTTGAAATGCTTCAATATACTCAGAATCTTTAAAATCTACACATTATGTGCATACACAGAATTGTACTGGCTTGAAATCGCTTGAAGAGCAGGTAGAATTGTACTGGCTTCCTCTGTCCTCTCTTCCATGCCAATCTTCTTCATGTCAAACTTCCTCTTGCCTGGATGGGTCATAAATCAAATTGATAAAATAAGGAGAAGCTTCATTTGGAGTAAGAATGGTGCGGGCCAACAAGGTATTCATCTGATTTCGTGGGAAAAGTTGTGCTTACCTAAGTCACACGGTGGTCTAGGTTTTGTAAATCTGAAGCTACACAACATTTCACTGCTGCTTAAATGGTGGCGGCGCTTGTATAACCAACCAGAGTCACAGTGGACTGTCGCTGCTAGTCTTCTCTATGCTAAAAGAAACGTCCATCTACCACCCCTTGTTTGGAATCAATTAGGATCCTTTTTTTGGAAAGATTTAAGATCCTTGCGTTTCTTTTTCCAGTTGTCCGTCCGGGCTAATGTCAGTTGTGGAAAGAATACCCTCTTTTGGTATGACAATTGGAGTGGATCAAACATACACTTCTTTGGTTATGAGCCTTATCAGTTTCAAAATCACCTCCTTACACTCAAGAATGCAGTTCTTTCTTGGCATCGCTTTTTCCCTGCACCTGTGACAGAGTTGCAAGCAAGACTACACTCAGTGTTGATCAGCTTGAATTTACATGGTAACCAATTAGATTCATGCTCCTGGAGGTGGAGTTCTGACGGCTGTTACTCGGCTGCCTCCATATACAAGACCCTCACTCTCGCAGGAAAAACTAAGTTCCCTTATACCTTCATCTGAAGAGTGAAGGCTCCTCCAACAGTGAGGTTGTTCTTGTACTTTTTGGCATTGGGGAAGATCCTGACTCAGGATCAGTTGCTAAGACGTAACATACAGGTTCAGCATCGGTGCTTTCTGTGCCAGCAACTTGTTCTGGAAACCATCAATCACCTTTTCTGTGAATGTTCATACACAATTGCAGTCTGGAATTTATTGGGGTTCAATGGGCTGCAACTTCACAACATTGATTCTGTTTTTCAGACAATTAGAAGTAAGTGTAGGGACAATCAACATTTCACTGCTACGATACTAATTGTTACCCTCTGGGGGTTATGGTTGGAGAGGAATAACAGAGTTTTCAGGAATGCTTCTCGGCAGGTGCAGGCGATACATGAGTGGATTGTTCATGAGGCCACCCTTTTCCTCAAGTTCGCTTAATTTTTCCTTTCCTCTTTTCTTTTTTTCCTTTTCTTACTTTTTCTTGATTTCTTCTTTCTTCTTTCTTGTTTTCTTTTCCAACTAGATAGCTGCTATCTAGTATGTCAAAAAAAAAACTTAGTTCAGAAACATATTCTAAACTATATAAAGAGCATAAATATAGATTACTGTAGTCAAATAACTTAAAATGAATGTAAAAATCGTTTGAAATGCTCAAATATACTCAGAATCTGTAAAATCCATACATTATGTGAATAATTACAATTTATAATCCAATTATTTTCAATAAGTCAGTTCACAAACAAATTCTAAACAATATAAAGAAGTTTAATATCGATTGTTGTGACCAAATGACTTAAAATGAATGCAAAATCGCTTAAAATGCTCAAATATAATTAGAATCTGTAAAATATGCATATTATGTGAATAATTACAATGTATAATCCAATCGTTTTGAATAATTGGCCTTATAAACATATTATAGACTAAAAAAAAGTATAAATATAGCTTATTGTGATCAAATGACTTAAAATGAATGCAAAATCGCTTGAAATACTCAAATTTACTCAAAATCTTTTAAATCAACACATTATGTGAATAATTACAATGTATAATCCTAACGTTTTGAAAAATTGAGATCATAAACATATTCTAGATAATATATAGTATACATTATTGTGATCAAATGACTTAAAATTAATGTAAAATCACTTGAAATGCTCAAATATACTAAGCTGTACATTACGTGCATAATTATAATGTATAATCCAATCTTTTTAAATAAGTGAGTTCATAAATATATTCGAGACTTTATAAAGAGCTTAAATATAAATTATTGAGATCAAATGAATTAAAATGAATGCAAAATCGCTTGAAATGCTCAAATATACTCAGAATCTTTCAAATCTGCACATTATGTGCATAATTACAATGTATAATCCAATAGTTTTGAATAAGTTATATCATAAAAATATTCTAGATAAAATAAAGAGCTTAAATATATATTATTGTGATAAAATCACTTAAAACGAATTTAAAATAGCTTGAAATGCTGAAATATTCTCAGAATCTTTAAAATATGCACATTATGTAATAAATTACAATGTATAATCCAATACTTATGAAAAAGTGAGTTCATAAACATATTCTAGACCATATAAAGAGCATCAATATAGATTTTTGTGATCAAATGGCTTAAAATAAATTCAAAATCGCTTGAAAATGCTCAAATATCTCAGAATCTGTAAAATCTGCAAATTATGTGAATAATTATAACGTATAACCCAATCGTTTCGAATAAATGAGTTCATAAACATATTATAAACTATATAAAGAATATAAATATAGATTATTTCCTTCAAATGACTTAAAGTGAATGCAAAATAGTCTGAAATGCTTAAATATACACAGAATCTGTAAAATCTGCATATTATGTGAATAATTACAATGTATAATCCAATCGTATTGAATATGTGAGCTCATAAACATATTCTATACTATATAAAGAGCATAAATATAGGATATTGTCATCACATAACTTAAAATAAATGCAAAATCAATTGAAATGCTCAAATAAACTTAGAATCTATATAATATGCATATTATGTGAATAATTACAATGTATATGTGATACCCAGTATTTTTGAATTTTAATTTTTGCATGCTAAATTATTTAGTTGCTATGTAAAATTATTTTAACCATTGTTTTCATGTTTAGTACAAAAATTTCTGTAGATTATTTGGGTCCCAAACTTATTGAAATAGTACTTAAATCTGAAATTTAAGTGAACTAGCGATTTTAGAGAAAACGAGGGGCTACTTTGTAAAAATCCACCCATTTATTCTCTCTTCCTTCTTTCCCACAGCCACATATTCTCTTTCTCTCCCAAAAACATCCCACTGCCTATTTCCTTCTCTTCTCTTATTCTCAAGAAAAATACACTACTTCCACCTCAAAGAAATACAAATAAATTCTGAAAAATTCAACAAAATTCAGAATTGAAGAGAGGATGAAGATTTGAGCAAGCCAAGAAATTCGGATTTGAGCACCATTTTGGTAAGAACTCGTTTTTCTTCAAATCATTTCGATTCTTGAACAATTTCTGGGATTTAGCTTAAATAAAGGGTTGAAAATGATATTTTCTAGTAGTATTAGTTGCATGCAAGATTTTGTTAGCTAAATCTAGTGTTCTATTTGATTTGTGTGAGGTTTTAGTCATGCATGAACTAAGCTTCGAGTTTAAAACGAATTTCTGAAATTGTTGGAGTGATTTGTGCATTAAACTGGATTTCAAAATGAGGTATAGTTGCATGCATGGTACATTTGTAAAATTTGGGTTTTATGCCGAGTTTTTGGTATGCATGCAAGGTTTGATTTAGTACTTTCTGTTTTGGTAAAGTTTTATAGATGCATGAGAATTTGGTTAAGCTATATGGTTGCATGTAATTATTTTCTCACAAGTTTGCATTTCATTCTTTGTTTGAGAGTTGGATTTAAACCTTTAAATTGTGGATTAAAACTTGTTTCTAGTAATTTTGGTATTTTCACTTATTTATTAAGTTAGATAGTAATCTCTGAAAATTTTAATAGTTTATGTGGTTAATTTGTGTTTGAATGTGCTTGGTTTAAGCCATTAAATTAGTAATTGGTACCAAATTCTATCCTTGTTCAGTATTTCAGCCCAGAGACTGGAATTCGGTCCGAATCAGTTATAATCCGGTCCGGATTGGTTATAATCCAATCTTTTTGAGTAATTTATATCCTAAACATATTCTAGATAAAATAAAGAGCTTAAATATATATTATTGTGATCAAATCACTTAAAATGAATGCAAAATCGCTTGAAATGCTCAAATAAACTTAGAATCTGTAAAATATGTACATTATGTCAATAATTACAATGTATAATCCATATGTTTTGAATAATTTAGCTCATAAACATATTCTAAACTATATAAAGAGCTTAAATATAGAATATTGTCATCAAATAACTTAAAATGAATGCAAAATCAGTTGAAATGCTCAAATAAACTTAGAATCTGTATAATAAGCACATTATGTGAATAATTACAATGTATAATCCAATCGTTTTGAATAACTGAGCTCATAAACATATTTTAGACTATGTAAATAGCTTAAATATAGATTATTGTGATAAAATAACTTAAAATGAAAGCAAAATCGCTTGAAATGCTTCAATGTACTCAGAATCGTTAAAATCTTCAGACCATTTGCGCAATTACAATGTATAATCCAATCGTTTTGAATAACTTAGTTTAGAAATGTATTCTAAACTATATAAAGATCATAAATATTGATTACTGTGGTCAAATGACTTATAAAGAATACCAAATCGTTTGAAATGCTCAAATATACTCAGAAATTGTAAAATCCGTATATTATGTAAATAATTATAATGTATAATCCAATTATTTGGAATAAGTGAGTTCATAAACATATTCTAAACAATATAAAGAGCTTAAATATAGATTAATGTGATCAAATGACTTAAAATGAACGCAAAATCGCTTAAAATGCACAAATATACTGAAAATTTATGAAATCTGCTCATTATGTGAATAATTACAATGTATAAACCAATATTTTTTATCACTTGACCTCATAAACATATTCTAGACTATATAAAGGGAATAAATAAAGATTATTGTGATCAAATGATTTAAAATGAATGCAAAATCGCTTCAAATGCTCAAATATACTCAGAATCTGTAAAATCTGCACAATATGTGAATAATTACAATGTATAATCCAATCGTTTTGAATAATTGAACTCATAAACAAATTCTACACAATATAAATAACTTAAATATAGATTATTGTGATAAAATTACTTAAAATTAATGCATAATCGATTGAAATGCTCAAATATACTCAGAATTTTTCGAATCTGAATTTTATGTGCATAATTACAATGTATAATCCAATCATTTTAAATAAGTGATACCATAAACATATTCTAGACTATATAAAGAGCTTAAATATATATTATTGTGATCAAATAACTTAAAATGAATGCAAAATCGCTTGAAATGCTAAAATATACTTAGAATATGTTAAATCTGCATATTATGTGAATAATTACAACGTATAATCCAATCTTTCTTAATAATTGACCTCATAAACATATTTTAAACTGTATAAAGAGCATAAATATAGATTATTGGGATCAAATGATTTAAAATAAATGCAAAATCGCTTCAAATGCTCATATATACTCAGAATCTGTCAAATATGCACAATATGTGAATAATTACAATGTATAATCCAATCATTTTGAATAATTGAGCTCATAACCAAATTCTACACAATATAAAGAGCATAAATTTTATTGTGATCAAATATCTTAAAATTAATGCAAAATCGCTTGAAATGCTAAAATATACTTAGAATCTTTCAAATCTTAGTTTTATGTGCATAATTACAATGTATAATCCAATTGTTTTGAATAAGTGATATCATAAACATATTCTAGACTATGTAAAGAGTTTAAATATACATTATTGTGATCAAATGACTTAAAATGGATGCAAAATCGCTTGAAATACTAAAATATACTCAGAATCTGTAAAATCTGCATATTATGTGAATAATTACAATGTACAATCCAATCGTTTTGAATAATTGAGCCCATAAACTTATTCTAAACTATATATACAGCTTAATTATAGATTATTATGATCGAATGACTTTTCAAATGCTCCAATATACTCAGAATCTTTAAAATTTTCACATCATGTGCGCAATTACAATGTATAATCCAATCGTTTTGAATAACTTAGTTCAGAAACATATTCTAAACTATACAAAGATCATAAATATAGATTACTCTGGTCAAATGACTTAAAATGAATACAAATCGTTTGAAATGCTCAAATATACTCAGAAATTATAAAATCCGTATATTAAGTGAATAATTACAATGTATAATCCAATCGTTTTGAATATGTGAGCTCATAAACATATTCTAGACTATTTAAAGAGCTTAAATATAGATTATTGTCATCAAATAACTTAAAATAAATGCAAAATCGCTTCAAATGCCAAAATATACACAGAATTTGTAAAATCTGCAAATTATGTGTGTATACAATGTATAATTCAATCATTTTGAATAAGTGTGTTCATAAATAAATTCTATACTATATAAAAAAACATAAATATAGATGATTATTATCGAATAATTTAAATTGAATGGAAAATCGTTTGAAAAGAACAAATATACTCTGAATCTGTATATTATGCACATTACGTGAATAATTACAATGTATAACCCAATCATTTTGAATTATGAGCTCACAAACATATTCTAGACTACATAAAGAGTTTAAATATAGATTGTTGTGATCAAAAGACTTAAAATGAGAGCAAAATCGCTTAAAATGCTAAAATATACTCAGAATCTGTAAAATCTGCACATTATGTGAATACTTACAATGTATAAAACCAATCTTTTTGAATAATTGACCACATAAATATAATCTAGACTATACAAAGAAAATATATAAATTATTGTGATCAAATGACTTAAAATGAATGCAAAAATGCTCAAATATACTTAGAATTTGTAAAATCTGCACATTATGTAAATAATTACAATTTATAAACCAATATTTTTTAATAACTGACCACATAAACATATTCTAGACTATATAAAGAGCATAAATATAGATTATTATGATTAAATGAGTTAAAATGAATGCAAGATCGATTGAAATGCTCAAATATACTCAAAATCTTTAAAATCTGCATATTATATTCGTAATTACAACGTATAATCCAATTGTTTCGTAAAAACATATTCTAGACTATATAAAAATCATAAATATTGTTTATTGTGATCAAATGACTTATAATGAATGCAAAATAGCTTGAAATGCTCAAATATACTCAGAATCTTTCAAATATGCACATTATGTGCATAATTACAAAGTATAATCCAATTGTTTTGAATAAGTTATATCATAAACATATTCTAGACAAAACAAAGAGCTTAAATATATATTATTGTATTCAAATCACTTAAAACGAATGCGAAATCGCTTGAAATGCTCAAATAAACTCATAATCTTTAAAATCTGCACATTATGTAAAAAATTACAATGTATAATACAATGCTTTTGAATAAGTGAGTTCGTAAACATATTCTAGACTATATAAAGCGCTTCAATATAGATTATTGTGATCAAATGACTAAAAATGAATTTAAAATCGCTTCAAATGCTCAAATATACTCAGAATCTGTAAAATCTGCAAATTATGTGAATAATTATTGTTGTCCCTAAAATTAGGCCTAGAGGGGGGTGAATAGGCACAAAAATTAATTTCTAAACCGGTATGGTCAATATTTGGTTCAATTCAAACTTGGTCTAATACAAACAATCAAAGCACAAGCAATTCAAGTCAAGCAAGATAATAAAGAGAGAAAGAGAGAGAGAAATTGAACACGCGATGTATTACGGAGTTCCGACCCGCTAGGAAGTGCTAGCCTTAGTCGTACGTCTCCGGGAGTTTCGCAACCTCGAAATGGGCGCGCTCCGTTCAATTCCACACGAACGGGACTACAAATTCGAACCAAATCACCTTGTTACAATCACTCTCAAGGTGGATTGGCCTAACTCAATTAAACAAGCTCAAACACTACAAAGGATTGAGGCTCTAACCAAATCACTCAACTAATCTAGCAATTAACACTAGTGGATTGGTTTAGCACACTCTAATCTCAATGATTTTGCTAATTAATGCTCAAACACAAGAGAGAGTAATGTCTAACTGGTTGGAGCTCAAAAGGGAGGAGTTTCAAAGGTTTCAAAAGTATCTAAACAGTTCCAAGAGGCCCCATATATATAGAGGGCGCCAACAGCTCCAAAGACCAGTCAAAACCGACTCTGGCGTTATACAACGCTATATGCCGTTGTACAATGCCCAAGTAGCCGTTGAAAAATCAAACGGTCACAGACAATAACGTTGTGAGTTGTCAGAGCGTTGTGTAACGCTGTATAGCGTTGCACAACGCTTCAGCAAAAATCCAAAGCAAAAGCTCGACAGTTCCGTTGGAACTTGTCAGAGCGTTGTGTAACGCTTGGTAGCGTTGCACAACGAAGTCAAGAAAACGAATAAGGCAGAACTGACAAACTCAACCAACATTGTCAGAACGTCATACGACGCTGACTGGCGTCACACAACGTCGCCGTTGCACAACGCTATTCAGCGTTGCTCTACGCGACCAGAGAGAAAAAGCAAAGTCTGAGCAAAGATTAGCGCGTTACACAACGCTACAATGCATGGAACATGGCAGCATGCATGCAGCATCGTTGCAGATCGATGTCTGAACAATGCAGAGTCGCCTGTTTCATACTGCGTTGTACAACGCTGGGTAGCGTTACACAACATAGGAGTGGAAACGTTGTGTAACGTTACTTAGCGTTGCATAACGTTCTGACAAGGGGAAATAGTGGATTTAACTGGTTTAAAAACAAATGAACTAGCGTTGCACAACGCTACTGAGCGTTGTGTAACGCTGTTCCAACCTTGTCAGAGATTTTGCAATTAAAATCGAATTAACTCAGCGTTGTGTAACGGCAACTGGCGTTGTATGACGCTGGACAGAAAAACTGAGCATTTTACCAGCAAATTGATTGAGATTAGTTTAGAGTTAAATTAAAGCTTAATTACTGACTCTAACTAGACCAAAGCAATCTCTTGAAGCTCCAAACTAAGTGCCACACTTGCTTTAATCCATTCTTCAATAATTTTAGCTATAAAACACTAAAAAGAGATGTTAGTTTAAAGGTTTCGGTGTTGTTTTGCAAATCGGCAAATCGAGAGAAAATGTTGAACCAACAATTATAATATATAATGCAATCATTTTGAATAAATGAGTTCATAAACATATTATAAACTATATAAAGAGCATAAATATAGATTATTGTCATCAAATAACTTAAAATGAATGCAAAATCACATGAAATTCTTAAATATACTTAGAATCTGTAAAATCTGCAAATTAAGTGAATAATTATAATGTATAATCCAATTGTTTTGAATAAATGGTTCATAAACATATTATAAAGTATAAACTATATAAAGAGCTTAGAAATAGATTTTTGTGATCAAATAACTTAATATTAATGCAAAATCAGTTGAAATGCTCAAATATACTCAGAATCTATAAAATCTGCACATTATGTTTCTTAATTACAATGTATAATATAATCATTTTGAATAAGTAAGTTCATAAATATATTCTAGTCTATATAAAGAGTTTAAACATAGATTATTGTGTTCAAATGACTTAAAATGGAAGTAGAATTGTTTTAAATGCTCAAATATACTCAGAATCAGTAAAATCTGCACATCATGTGCATAATTACAATGTATATTCCAATCGTTTTGAATAAGTGAGTTTATAAACATATTCTAAACTATATAAAGAGCATAAATATAGCTTATTGTGATCAAATGACTTAAAATGAATGCAACATCGCTTGAAATGCTCAAATATACACATAATCTTTCAAATCTGCATATTATGTGCATAATTAAATGTATAATCCAAACATTTTGAATAAGTTATATCATAAACATATTCTAGACAAACTAAAAAGCTTAAATATATATTATTGTGATCAAATCACTTAAAACGAATGCAAAATCGCTTGAAATACTCAAATATACTCAGAATCAGTAAAATCTGCACATCATGTGCATAATTACAATGTATAATCCAATCGTTTTGAATAAGTGAGTTCATAAACATATTCTAAACTATATAAAAAGCATAAATATAGCTTATTGTGATTAAATAACTTAAAATGAATGCAACATCACTTGAAATGCTCAAATGTACACATAATCTTTCAAATCTGCATATTATGTGCATAATACATTGTATAATCCAAACGTTTTGAATAAGTTATATCATAAACATATATTTTAGACAAAATAAAAAACTTAAATATATATTATTGTGATCAAATCACTCAAAACGAATGCAAAATAGCTTGAAATGCTCAAATATACTCAGAATCTTTCAAATATGCACATTATGTGCATAATTACAAAGTATAATCCAATTGTTTTGAATAAGTTATATCATAAACATATTCTAGACAAAACAAATTCAAATCACTTAAAACGAATGCGAAATCACTTGAAATGCTGAAATAAACTCATAATCTTTAAAATCTGCACATTATGTCAAAAATTACAATGTATAATACAATGCTTTTGAATAAGTGAGTTCGTAAACATATTCTAGACTATATAAAGAGCGTCAATATAGATTATTGTGATCAAATGACTAAAAATGAATTTAAAATCGCTTCAAATGCTCAAATATACTCAGAATCTGTAAAATCTGCAAATTATGTAAATAATTATAATGTATAATCCAATCATTTTGAATAAATGAGTTCATAAACATATTATAAACTATATAAAGAGCATAAATATAGATTATTGTCATCAAATAACTTAAAATGAATGCACAATCGCATGAAATTCTTAAATATACTTAGAATCTGTAAAATCTGCAAATTATGTGAATAATTATAATATATAATCCAATTGTTTTTAATAAATGGTTCATAAACATATTATAAACTATATAAAGAGCTTAGAAATAGATTTTTGTGATCAAATAACTTAATATTAATGCAAAATCAGTTGAAATGCTCAAATATACTCAGAATCTATAAAATCTGCACATTATGTTTCTTCATTACAATGTATAATATAATCATTTTGAATAAGTAAGTTCATAAATATATTCTAGTCTATATAAAGAGTTTAAACATAGATTATTGTGTTCAAATGACTTAAAATGAAAGTAGAATTGTTTTAAATGCTCAAATATACTTAGAATCAGTAAAATCTGCACATCATGTGCATAATTACAATGTATATTCCAATCGTTTTGAATAAGTGAGTTTATAAACATATTCTAAACTATATAAAAAGCATAAATATAGCTTATTGTGATCAAATGACTTAAAATGAATGCAACATCGCTTGAAATGCTCAAATATACACATAATCTTTCAAATCTGCATATTATGTGCATAATTAAATGTATAATCCAAACATTTTGAATAAGTTATATCATAAACATATTCTAGACAAACTAAAAAGCTTAAATATATATTATTGTGATCAAATCACTTAAAACGAATGCAAAATCGCTTGAAATACTCAAATATACTCAGAATCAGTAAAATCTGCACATCATGTGCATAATTACAACGTATAATCCAATCGTTTTGAATAAGTGAGTTCATAAACATATTCTAAATTATATAAAAAGCATAAATATAGCTTATTGTGATTAAATGACTTAAAATGAATGCAACATCGCTTGAAATGCTCAAATGTACACATAATCTTTCAAATCTGCATATTATGTGCATAATACATTGTATAATCCAAAAGTTTTGAATAAGTTATATCATAAACATATTCTAGACAAAATAAAAAACTTAAATATATATTATTGTGATCAAATCACTCAAAATGAATGCAAAATAGCTTGAAATACTCAAATATACTCACAATCTTTAAAATCTGCACATTATGTGATAAATTACAATGTATAATCCAATGCTTTTGAATAAATGAATTGGTAAACATATTCTAGATTATACAAAGAGCGTTAATATAGATTATTGTGATCAAATGACTTAAAATGAATTTAAAACCACTTGAAATGCTCAAATCAACTCTGAATCTGTAAAATCTGCAAATTTTTTGAATAATTATAATGTATAATCCAATCATTTTGGATAAATGAGTTCATAAATATATTATAAACTATATAAAGAGCATAAATGTAGATTATTGTCATCAAATAACTTAAAATGAATGCGAAATCGCTTGAAATATTTAAATATACTCAGAATCTGTAAAATCTGCACATTATGTGAATAATTACAACGTGTAATCCAATCGTTTTGAATATGTGAGCTCATAAACATATTCTAGACTATATAAAGAGCTTAAATATAGATCATTGTCAAGAAATAACTTAGAATGAATGCAACATCAATTGAAATGCTCAAATAAACTTAGAATTTGTAAAATATGCACATTATGTGAATAATTAAAATGTATAATCCAATCGTTTTGAATAATTGTGCTCATAAACATATTCTAGACAATATAAAGAGCTTAAATGTAGATTATTGTCATCAAATAATTTAAAATGAATGTAGGATCAATTGAAATGCTCAAATAAACTTAGAATCTGCAAAATATGCACATTATGTGAATAATTACAATGTATAATGCAATTGTTTTGAATAATTTAGCTCATAAACATATTCTAGACTATATAATGAGCTTCAATGTAGATTGTTGAGTTCAAAAGACTTAAAATGAGATCAAAATCGGTTAAAATGCTTAAATATACTCAGAATTTGTAAAATCTGAACATTATGTGAATACTTACAACGTATAAACCAATCTTTTTTATTAATTGACCGCTTAAAAATATTTTAGACTATATATATAGCATATACATAAATTATGGAGATCAAATGACTTAAAATGAATGAAAAATCACTTGAAATTCTGAAATATACTAAAATCTGAAAAATCTGCATATTATGTGAATAATTACATTGTACAAACCAATCTTTTTGAATAATTGACCTCATAAACATATTCTAGACAATATAAAGAGTATATAGAGATTATTCTGATCAAAGGAGTGAAAATGAATGCAAAATCACTTGAAATGCTAAAATATACTCAAAATCTTTAAAATCTGCACATTATATTCGTAATTATAATGTATAATCTAATTGTTTTAAATCGGTGGATTCGTAAACTTATTCTAGACTATATAAAAGAGCATAAATATAGACTTAAAATGACTGTAAAATAGATTGAAATGTTCAAATTTACTCAGAATCTTTCAAATCTGCACATTATGTGCATAATTACAATGTATAATCCAATCGTATTGAATATGTCAGCTCATAAACATATTCTAGACTATATAAAATGTTTAAATATTAAGAAAAATTTAAATGTCCCTTATAAAATGTAAGATAAATAATTTTATAATTATTAGAATGTACTAAAAAGAGGAGAAAGCACCTGATGATATGTAACTAAGTACATGCACTATTGAATATCAAGACATGATATATATCAAATTCAATATGTTACTTGAAACTTTAGGCATAATTTAATATACTAAAGTAAACTCACCTAATTCTAAACTAAACGGGTCAACAAACATGATAACGGTCATGGTAGTGACAATTGCCTTTTGTATAAACCAATTCCTTGTGCATCCATTGGTACCAATCACTGTACCAACTAAGAAATCAGCTCACCAATTTTAACAATCACCATAACAAACATTATATCTTCCTTCTCCTCACTATTTTGATACTAAAAAACCTACCCATGTACCAATGCCTTTCCTTGAATGCAACTGGTATCAAGCCTGTACTTATGTCATACCAGCCCTAATTTCTCCCACCTTTCTGTACCACCATACCTGATCTCAAGTGGTCCTACCAATATATACCAAGACACCTAAAATCAATATGAATTCACTCTCTCATCAACTGAGATCTTCTATGCCAAAAGATCTGATCAAAATTGACAAAAATTTGAAAAAAATTAAACAAATTAGCCATACAATTTCTAACTTTATAATAAAAAGAAAGACAAATCACATTATTATTAATGCAAATTAGAAAAAAAAACTCACAATAGAAAAATTGATGCTTAAAGCAACAATTGATGTGTAATTACTTGTTGACTTATCATATAACACGTGTAACTTTTTATTTCACAAATACGTGAATACAACATGAGGAATTAATGTAGTGAAGTTAGCACAAAAAAATACATGAAAAATATTCAATCATTTATATGCATTCCCTCAACAATTCACAAAATCACAGATAGGGATGACCTGTGCAGTAGATATAAAATTAATGGAGAGTGCGACAATAATGACGGTTTTGATACCAATTTGATTTCTCTAAGCCCTATATAAGGAAAATAAATAGTATTTAAATATAGCTTTGAAGCACATTTAATACAAAATAATAATGGCAGCATCAAAGATTCCCTTGATTTGTGCATTTATCCATGGTTGGTAAGAAAATGAGTTGTCTTGCCTTAAAAATTTTGAAATTAAATTGAAGGGTCAACGAAACTAAAATTTGCTCCCATATATATCATATATCATATAAATATACTAAGTGGTACAGAATAGCCAACCAAATGATAAAGTAATGGCATCAGTACTAAATGGACCTAAGAGTTCAATTTCTTTAAACAAAACTGAATCATATAATAAGTTTTGTGGGAAAGGTAATAAATCCAAATTTCTAAAATAATAACAGCAAGAATATGGAAAATTATTGAATCTCAATCCTTAAATCTTCCTATCATAAAATAAAACACATGAGAAATCATATCTTATAAATAGCACGACAAAATAAGAATCACAAAGAGGATCGCCCAAAAATAATTCAACTATTTCTGTTGCCATGTCAAGTATTTGGATTTTTATTTTTTTTTAATTTCCAGTTCGATATGGTGTTCAATTGGAGGGTGTGAGGGACTGATGAATTGTGTGCGCCAAGTGGACTTTATTTATTTATTTATTTTATTATTATTATTATTATTATTATTATTATTATTATTATTATTATTATTATTATTATTATTATTATTATTATTATTATTTGGCGTGGGGGGATCTCTCATGAAAAGAAACAAAAACACCCACCCAAAAATTTGAGGCGTAAAATAAAAACAAAGACCTAGTTATAAAAATAAACATGAAAATGTGAAAAAATGTATAAAAATAGGTAAAAACTTGCCTTGTAATAATCAATCAAGTGGGATTTGTGCATCTAGTCATGGATCGCAAGAAACAAAATCTGTCTCAACTTGAATTTCTACATGAGGCGACAGAGAGAGGAGAACTCGCATAGGAGGCGATGGAGAGAAAGAGCCACTGAGACGAAGAACCACCCGGAAAAGGCGATGGAAAAGGTAGAGAGATGATGGAGAGGGGCGATGAAGAGAGAGGGACGCCATCAGGCAAAAGAGAAATAGGGTAAAACCTATTCAAAGGAAGATGTAGAGAGACCATGGAAGAGTGAAAAAATCATAATACACTATGGCAACATTTGTCATCGTGTATTATGACGTAACGGGTCTTCACCGGTCTAGTATAATCTGACACATACAAAGGTATATATGAATACGCCACAAAATATAGGCTGGTCTATATTTTTAAATTTCAATATGGGTGTTTAATTAACTGAACCAATGTCAGGTTCATATATCGCAACTTTTCCATTAGCGAGGTTCTTCATATCGATTAATAGTGAATAAATAAACACTATCTAATATTGATTGTCTATTAGATAATAATAAATAATATGAAAGAAATCATAAACCCTTACTGATATGTATTTGGTAGAATTTAAATAGGAGGTACCACACGGTCCACACCTAATAAAAAAAAATCAAACATACGGGTTAATCTTTAATCACCAGTTGGAGTGGGAATAGGGAATAGGAATATAGAAAAGCTTATTCCTTATTACTTATCCAAATTCCTTGGTTTTGTTAGAATATGGATAAGGGCCGGAATAAGCCCAAATTCCCTATTCCTTAGTTGTTTGGTTTTCACCGGAATAAGGAATAAGGGGCTTATTCCTTATTCCCACTCCAACCAAACACACCCTAAAATCCAAAGGCCTCCTTATGTCAGAACAGTTTGATTGTCCTTATAAATTTTACCTCTCGAAGAAAATGATAGTCTGCAAGAGGTTGAAGCAAAAATGCTCCTGCAGTCGATGTTGCTTCCCTTAGTCCTCAGTTCCGATCTGAAATTGAAGGAAATACCAAGGAACAACAAAATGTTATAAACCTTGTAAAAATATAGCCCAATCGTACTTAGCCTCAGTTCAGATTTGAAATTAAAAGATGAATAACGTAGACAAAAAAAAAGGAAGAAGAAGAATTGCTCACAAAGTTTCACTTTTTACATATCCATTTCTTGTTATCGCTTATAACAATAGCACTATTAATCGAAAAAATATTATATATAGCTCAAATACATAGTTTATTATTTTTTATCATACTCTAATTTTTTCAATGTTCATATTTATAACATTGCTTATCAGCCCCTAATTTCTAATAGACTTCAAATCCAATAAAAATTTATGTGATTAAAAGAAAATAGTATACAAATAAAAAAGAACCCAAACAGAAAAAAAAAATTAAGCAATCAAATTAGATGAATAAACACATGAATGGCGAGACAAGGAAAATTGTACCTGACAACAGCTGTAGTGTCACTAACATGAAGCCTGATCTTGAACACCCACCTCTAAGTCAAAATATGTAAAATTGTAAAAAAAAATCACTGAACATAAGAAGAATAAATAACATTTGAAAATAGGAGTTTAATTTTGTAGAAAATGCACCACGACAGTCATCAAGGTCTACCATGATTGCTTGTTAAATCTGGTATAATCACTAAATCGGTTTCTGAAACCTTTGTTTCCTTATGCTCACAACACTTGATAAATATTCAGCAATTCACCATTGTAAACTAAGGCATGCATGTGCTAAGAAGGATTTCAACATGCAACAATGAAATCATTATTTTTAATTCAAACTGATTAACGAGTTCTCAGATATATAACTGTGTTAATTCAAGTTAAATTGTAAGTGTTAATAACTAAACTGAGCACAATATCATGACTAATGCCAAAAATAGTTAAGGATTCAAAAAATATATTTTTCTGAATCTAAAGACTTAGTAATTAACAACAGTTTGTATACCTTCCCCCTGCAATTTCACAAATATTGGTTCGTATTGATTGTTTCTCAAAATTAATATAAGAATAGAGCGATAGAAAGAGAAGGAAAGAGAGAGAAAGAAAGAGTACTGGAGTTTGGGATTGGAACGTGATTGGCGGAGTTGCAGACGGAGAGGTGACCGCTGTTGGGATTGGAAAGTGGATGGCTGAGGCGTGAAATTGGAGATGGGTAAGTAGCGGTTGAGTAAGATTTGTTCGACAGTGAAGATGGAATAGAGAGGAGAGGAGATCCTTGACGTCAGCATTGATGATGGGCCGGATAGCGGTGAGGTCGACACCGGAGCAAAAAGTTCGGAGAAACAATTGCTGAGGAACCGTAGTCGGGTCTACTGGAGGCATGCCTTCCTCCGTGCCCCTTCCTTCCGCTTCTTCCATCGCTAGTTTTCTTTCTCTATGACTCTATCCCACTGCTCTTCCTGTCTTCACGAGAAACAAAATGAGAAAATGAAAAATTAAGAAGAAAAATTGAGAATTAAAAGAAAGAAACTGAAGAGGTGCCGAGGCAATAAATGAAGAGTAAATGAGAAAGTTAAACACGGAAAAGAAACCGAAGCTACGCAATGAATAGGATAAACGGTTTAGACTAAAAATTAAAAAAAAAAGCAACGGATAGGATCTGTTTTCGGTGTTTGGAATTGGAACGTGATTGACGGAGTTGCAGACGGAAAGGTGACCGCTGTCGCAAACTGCAGCAGTCAATTTGGACTTCGTAGTCTTCTTAGTTGTCGTTGGGTTCTGTCCGAAAGGCCTACAGACTACAGTGTTGGCTTCTAGTAGGAAAAAACCCAAAAATATTCTAAAATAGTTTCATACGACAAAAATGGAAATCCAATTACACAATTTTGAGTTCGAATCATCAGCTCAAGCCAAGTCGGAGCGAAATTCACTAACGTAAGCAGCATTTCGAAGTGTATATATAGGGTGTGTTTGGATGACTAAGGAATAGGATATAAGAATAAGGATTTTTGGTTTGCATGCTTATTCAAATTCTTTATTCTTATACCATGATTTTGTTAGTATAGGATTAAGGACCCTTATTTCTTATTCTTGTGTTATTTGGGTTGCACAAAAATAAGAATAAGCACGTAAACCGAAAATCCTTATTCTTATACCCTATTTCTTGTTTGGGTGCTTATCCAAAATCCTTGTTAAAATGAAATCCCAGTTAGGTGGTGCCGACATGTCCAAAACTGGAACACAAAACCACTACGGTTTTCTATACTGACTCGTACATAATTGCATGTCAATCTTCATGCTTAGGCCTGACAAACATGCGAAACGAACACGGAATAACTCTGTTCTGTTTCAGAAACGGAATAAAATCACTGTTTGATCATTTCCATTATGTTTTGATAAACGAAACAGTTTTCCGGTGCCATTTCTGTTCCGTTTTCTATTTTCTATTAAAATTCCTTATTTTCGTGTTCCATTTCGGTAAAATGGTATAATTATATGTTTCATTTCTGTTCCATTTTTGAAACGACAGGAATAGGGGTGAAACCGGCGACAGTTTTAATCGTTTTTTCGTTTCGTTCGTCCAAAACGATACAAAACAGTTAAAGATTTTGGTTACGTTTCAAAAATGAAATGGCTAACGCAACACCTAGTCAGTTTCGTCCATGTGTATTATCGTGGTACTATTTTTGTGATTTTGATCGTTTTATCCAAAACGAAACGATTAATGCAACATGTAGTCAGTTTCATATCCAAAACGAAACTGTTAACGCAACATTCTATTTTTGTGGTCGTTTTAGACATTATGCACCCCTAGGCAGGAAAATTTGGTACCACATTCTGTTTCGTTTCTGAAAATGAAACGGTATTCATTTTTGTTTTCTGTTTTGACAGGCCTATTCGTGCTGATTGGCAAAATTGAACATTTTGGGCTTTTCCGGACAACAATTTTCTCAAGGAAAATTTCTTTTCCAATAATTATTCTGGGCTTGGTCTGTCATCAAAGGCTTCTAGTTTAATGGACTTTGCTAAATTAAGCAGGCTTAGCGCCATTACATACTTGCAAATAATTACAATAGGACCTTAAACTGCGGTTATTATTAACATATCAGCTTAGTTTGATAATGACCTAAAAAGGCGGTGTATTTGCTATGTACTTTATTTTATCTTCATTTTTTTTTATCCAGATTGCATCAGTTCAACGTTGATTTGTCACAAGATGTTTATGAATATAATAATATGTCTCAGTCCTAGTCGATAAAAGTAATTAATTGCTGGTACGATAAACCTTTGTTTTGGAGGATCTTGTTATGTTATCTGTACAGATTGTGAAAGCTGTAGTTGTTGACTAATCTCAGGTACAATTCCAAAGTCAATTTTGTTTACTTGTAGCATCCTTATCCTGGCCAAGTTAACAGCAACAACTATAGTAAATAAATGCAACAGATAAAATTAAGTAGCTGTCTACACTCATCAGTTACTGGGTTATTATACATATATATAGCTATGTACTAGCTAGATGATGATTAGCAGTGATTGTCTGAGATATGACGCAGAAAAAGACAAGAAGGGTAAGATGATTAGCAGTGATTGTCTGAGATTACCGGAATATTGAGATGAAAGTGAAAATTAAAGGACCGCAACCCATTAAATGACACTGACCCATTCACTTGATACATCCTATATTTAAAAAAAAAAATCTTGGAATTTTCAAAAGTACGATTTGAAAACCCAACATTGCAGACATGACCTATATATACGATGCACATATTAAATTAATTAAAAAAATGAGATTGGGTTTAGGAGTTTAAGTTTCAACAAATAAAAAATTAACAATACCTGATGCATGATCAAACAATGCACAAATTATATGAAACTAATTAATTAGTAGTCTACCAATTTGTCAAATAGCATACCTATAAATTTAGTTTTATATTTTCAAATATAGCTTTTATTAGTTTTTTTTTATATAAATTGTTAAAGTAAGCATTGACGGCCAGTGCTATTCAATATGTGACTGCCAGGTTTCCAAGAAATTAAGGGGCCGTTTGAATCAAGTGGGAATTTGGAGAATTTCATATTCCTAGACATAAATTTATTATAAACAATCCGAACTCTTCATAAAATTACACACTTTCCAATACTTTATGCCTAGGAATAGGAAATTCCTCGTATTCCTAAGCGATCCAAATGGCCCCTAAAAAATTTTGTATTTAAAATTTGAAATTATAAATGACTAAAGGGCAATTGATATTGCATTTCGAGCTTTGGAAATGGACGTTTAGTTCGATTTATGCTTAAATCGAGCATCTCAATACATGCCAAATTCAGACATAGTATTACTATTTTTCTAAAAATAAAAAAAAGTTTTTATTCATCATAAAGTTCTACAGTTATGTAGTTCAAGTCTTCAAGATACTGTTTTGATGGGAACCCAAACTCGCACCCTTACTCTGAGAGTTCCCCAATCGCTCCCCTAGACCCTTCACCCAAAAAATAATAAATAAACAAATAGAGAGACGTTCTTCTCGTCATTTGTTAACATTCTTTTAATTTTTTTTTTCTTTCCGATCTGTTGCTTACTCCGAGCCTGTGTCCTCAATATTGCTGAAATAAGATTTCAACGCGTGGCAAGATTGGAGGATTTAGTGAGAGTAAATGGAAGACAACATATAACTATTTTTCATTGTATTTTTGCGCTATAAGTATTTTATTAAGAAAAATCATATCGAGACTTATTAAAAAGAATGAAAGTTGTTCGTTATTGACTCTATAATTATAAATCTAATGATTTTGATATAATCATTATATATTAATAATTTAATATCAGTATTTGATATATATAGCAGATGAACTTCATTTAAAATTGTCTCACTATGCTCCTGCATAAATAACATATTTTTAATTTTTAATAATATCTTTTTCATAAATCATAATAAGAAACTTGATAAATACAAATTTTTATGTTGATCATCGGACATTTGTTAGTATATTTTTTGGATAAATACTAGTTCAGTTGCAGGGTTGTGTTAGTTGTGTACATGAGTCATGCTTTCACGTGGGTTGTCACGTGATAGAAGACCTCTTGAAAAGTGGGATATGGTGGGGGGATAGCCAATCCGGATTCGCTGCATGTGTAGCGCACGTACGAGCCGTCTGATTTTGATCGGACGGTTCATTTTTTACGGGTCTATCAATCTAGGTTACATGCACGGGGCTCCCTTATCCATTGAATCTTGATCAGACGGCCAGGGTGGTGTGCTACACTATGTGTCGCGCGCCACAGGATTTCATTTCGGGGGATAGCGATCCGATATAATTAGTCCGGCTCATGCCAACACATGAGTGGGCTGATCATAGAAATGGACGGTCTGGATGAACTCACTCAAATAATAGAGCTGAGATTTTGATTGAGTCCTGCCGTTTGATTCAGTCCGGATTGAAGGGCTTGTTGTTGAGATGGAGGTAAAATAATGTGCAATAATTCGGTAACATAATCAAGAAAAAGCTTACCAGATTCTCTGTTTGGCGCTTTTCTTTTTTTTTTTTTTTTGGTTCTTTCTCGTAAGTGTTATCTAAAATGACACGATATGAGCGTATTTGTACGACACGAATGCACTTTGACACGATATAACACTGTACATTTATGGAATTAGCAAGACACGTGCGTGTTGGTGTGTCGTGTCGATCATGTTGGAGACTTTCAGACATTGACGCGTCTTAACACAGTACGAGTTGACACATGACACGAGTCGACACGACAAAAATTAATATTATTTATAATTTATTAAATTATATTGAGTTATAATTATAAATTATTAAACTTTGATTCATAATCAATATTATTTCAACAATTATATTGAGTTATAATTATAAGTTAAAATAAATTTTAACAATTTATTATATTTTTTCTATTTTAAAATGTATTTAAGTAATTTTTAATCCACTTTAGCAAAAATTTAAATAAATTATAATATGACTTGACACATTTAACACATTATATTCACATGACACGACACGTCGTGTCAGACGTATTGTGTCATAATGTGTGTCATGTTAACTAATTCTTTCACTTAACACAACACGATACAACACGACAAGACTCGTCACGTTTCCAATACACTATTTTTATCAGCAAATTTCATTGAAAAGAAAGGCAAATGACATTGATATTTCGAATAGAACTGATTGAACTTTAAAACTTAAAAGGGAATGACCAGAATGAGTTGTACAACATCGAGTTTTAGTAGTCCAAATGTGTTTTTTACCGGTATTTTCAATACCGTATCGGATATTAGAAAATTCCGGTTACATTAAAGCTAATGCTAATGCCCTCTACCGATGAGGGATGGATTATAGCGCCGTTCCGATGCCCAACTCCGGTCAAAGAGAAAGAGCACCGGCAGAGATATGGCTTGGGGAGGAGAGAAAAAGTGAAACAAGTGATACTAAGACAAATTACCTAAAAATTCGACCAGTGTCGGGTTTTTTTTTTTCTTCGGCGAGTGCGAAGCCAACAATTCTATTAAACTAAAGATAATAAGTACGTAAAAAAAAGAAAAAAAGAAGGATATAAAATGATGAAAAAAAAGAAAATTACATATTGTTTGAATACAAAAAATGAATATAAAACAAAGTTCATTTTCCTATAATTCTAAGAGTTCAGGCTCTATAGACGCATTTGTTGATCCACATAAAAAATTATGTGTTGCAAGCTAGGTCGAATTAGAATGATTGAATATACAAAGGGGCGAAAACGGATCGGATACGAATCACTATTTAGATAGTGGTGAAATTATATCCGTATCCATATTTTTTATCTAATACGGATACGGATAGAAATTTGTACGGATACACAGTTTGAATATTAAACGGATATAAATACAAATCGAATATTGTCAAATACGAATACAAATATGGATATTAAAACGGATACTTATAAATTAATGAACTAACAAAAATAAAAATAATCAAGATATAATATGGATATCAAATGTCATCATACATCAAAATAGTATATTAATCATATGTAATAATCACGATTAGAGAAAATTTTAATTTTAATGTTGTTATCATATATAATCATCCTGATAGTAGAAAATAAAATTAATTTTATATTACTAGTTGAAATCAAATATTATTGTAAGAGAATTTATCAAATAAAAGTTAAGTATTATCTAATTAAAAGTATTCTCCAATGAAGAGAAGTAATTGTATTAATCATCTTGTGCCATTAAAGATACGAATAAATAAATTAATATCTATCGGATACGAATAATATCCATAATTTATTTTTGTCGGATACTGATATAGATATGTTCAGATAATACGCGCAATTTTTGAATTTGGATATGGATCGAAACGGAGTTTATCTGCTGTGTTTTCATCCCTACTTGCATTGCGCTCTTTTCAAAGAGTTCAACAAGTAGCAACCTAAATTGTATCCCAAGCGCACAAACAACCGGATGTAGGAGTATTGATATCAGTGCTCCTTATAAAAGTATGGATCCAAAAGTGATTACATGCTAGATCTAGTGTGTAAACACTTATTTGTACCGTTTGATCGATTTGATTTGTCATTGGATATCACTCACTCGACAAGTTGTAATATGTTTTGATTTTTGTCTAATATAGAAACAAAAATAGAAACATAACTACCTTTATCGTTGGTAGATTGAACAACAAATCTTTATTATCTAATATTATTTTGTTACTTTTTTTGCTCACATATAATGACATCTTTCGCTAGCTAATACTAAAGAGGATCTTGATCGGTCTCGTTAATAATGTGCAATTATGCAACTGAGACAATTCAACAAGAATAAATTAGTAAACTAAACTTTAATAAAATGCTAAAAAGGATTGAGACAGCCCATCCAATTTTGTAACTAAGGATATGCCTTTTACTATTAAATGTTTCCTTGGGTCTCTTTGGTGGTGTTTTGGAATATCAAAGATCAATCATGTATGCTAATTATTGATTTATTTTGATAGGAAAATTCAGGAAGGATTTAAATGGATGTGCTACATTGGACTGTCTCTCTCCTTATGTTCTGAGTAAATTTAAGATTCTTATCAAAGTACTTCGAACAACTAGATTAGGCAAAACTAAATCGTCCCATGACAGGTCCAGTTGAGTGCATATCTCAACAACTAGTTCAAGCAATGTCATTCTCAGGCCTGATATTGACAAGCATTGTTCCAAAGTGTAGTTCAGTTCTACTTCAACAGGACTTCAATTAACTCGAGAAGGATCTCTCTCTCTCTATTTTTAATTTATTTTAAATCAATTAATTGATTATGAAGACACTAGGATTTGGAATACATTGGCTAGGTGTAGGAGTGGGGTCATATTAGCTAGGGGCTCAATAATAATTACGAATAAGCAATCAGGCAAGAGGCATGGGATCACATACAGAAGCATGACAATGTCATCCCATCTCTCCCTCTCCCAATTTAGCATTTTCTGTGTGGCATTTGTGTATTAAACAGAGAAGAAGTATCAAAAGTAGAATCAATCCATGTGTATATGATTAATCTTTGTACCATAACCCATCAATGTCCTCAATATGGTACCAGACAGATGCACCGAATGCAACTATGTAAAAATATTAAATTATTAATAATAATAGCACAAAGAATAAAAATAGAAACAGTAATATCAGGTTTTCAAGTTTTTAACGAAACTGTTAGGAATGTTTAATTCATTGCAGGTTATCTCAGAAAAATTGGAGAGATTAATGTCCCTGTTGACATCCAATGGAGGAATAATTCCGAGAAATGGCATGCAGTAAAATGGAAGTAGGGGAAACAGTGTGTCTGAAGTGAACAACTCTCTCTCTCTCTTGAAAACTAAGGAATGGTCAATTTTGCTTTATGGTGATGGAGACCTTAATCTCATCTTTTGTGCATATTTCTCGATCTTTTTCTAACAGTTTGCTGATCACTTCGGTTAACTATGATGTTGTTATTTTTTGTGGAATCGAACTGTTGCTGTCTACTGTGCACACCTCTAAAGCTGCTGCGTACCAGTTGGAACGGGCTTAGATTGTCCTCTGTACAGTACTTGTAACACATGACCTAAAAGTGTGTGTATGCACATATGGACAGCTCATATTTTAAGAGTTCATATTAATTATAACAAATAAGTCGATACCCAAAACTTGAGATCAAGGCTCTGATTCATACTGCTACAGTTGTTTAAAATAGGAATCAAACTTACAGGTCATGCCAGAAAACACTATACACTGAAAGGTTCGTATCGTTTGCAGTTATGAGAGGGGTACTAGGAAAATGAAAAAGCTCGAACAAATTTGCATTCTATAATTAGTTAGTGTGGCAACCGAATAAAAATTATTTAAACAAAAGTTTTTATCGATTTCAGAAAAAAAAACAATATCCAATTTAAATAAAAATTCAACCAGAATGAAATGGAACACAAAAAGTCCCAAAAAAAGTTCTGCTCTATTTGTTTAGACCAATTAAATTTAAACAAAGTAAAGTGGTGTACAATATTTTGACAGAAATATAAAAATTCACGCAAAAGAGAGCCAAATTGGGGACCCGGATCCCGTGTAGCGCGGCAAGCGTGTAGCGCACTCCTCGAACCGTCCGACTTGATCTCGACGGTCAATTTTTTTCGGGCCTTACAATCCGGGAAAAATTAGGGGCCATTTATCATAGATCTGACGGTCAGATCTGGTGCGCTACACGGGTGCCGCGTGGCATCAGATCTGAATTCGCCAAATTGGTGCAGACTAGTGGTTGGATTTATGTTTGCTTTTTTTCTTTGTAAACGGATTTCTATATTCAAAGCAGACGTACGTAACAAGTTACAATAAGAAAAAAAAGAAAGAAAGAAAGAAAAAAAAAATTAGAATCATCATTTAATTAACAAAAGTAAGACAGCAATTAATTCAGCAAAAAGAAGCTAACTAAAAGAAAGAATAAGCAATTCAGCAAGAAGATATATTACTTTCAACTTTAGAAAAAAAAGTAAAATCAAACAAAAGAAAGAATAATCTAAAAAATAAAATATATGAGCTAGAACATGAAGGCCTCTTCGGGTAAAGCAAAAGAGAACTTAAATAAGCACAAGGAAAACATATTCACTCTTTATATTGTGATATCCTTAAAAAAAATCAAGCAAAAAGAAACTATTTTCCAGCAAAATTTTCAAAAACAGGATAAAAACTATAAAAGGACGAAATTTACAGGATAAGAATTAATCCGCTTGTGTTCAACTATCTTGAAATATTCCTACAATTTCGAGAGGCTTAGTTGTTTTCCGTTTTGTTGATTTTTATCACTTTCTTTTACCCTTTTGTATGCAGTAACTCATTTCATGTTCCTATCTTGTTTTTGTCTCCTGGCTACTACGCGTATCCTCTAAGCAAGAGAGTAAATTATCCAAAAGCTACATTATGTTTTATGAGGGCCAGTAAAATATTGGCAAATTTTCATTAATAAAGAAAAAAATTTACAAAGCTAGCACAACAGAACTCAAAACACATACAAATAGTAAACTCGTAACAAAGTTTACCGATTCCTCCTAATTTTTTTTTTTTTTTGGAAAGTAATGTTATGCTGATGAATGGGTTAACAAAAATTTACTCTCTGCGTGATCTTCAAAGATGAGCTGTACTCCAATACAGGTCCCATGCGTGCGCAGTAAATCCAGTACTAATTTGTACTTATTCCAAGGTATTAGCCAGAGTAGAGGATCACTTGTACCAGTTGGAACGGACCAGGCTATCCCCAGCAACAGGAATAACAACAAGTGTTATTTCACTGTTCCAAAAAGGATATGTTTGACATCAGTTCGTCTTGTTAAGCAATTTAAACAGTCTAGGCTTAATCATGTTCTGATTAGAACCATTTCGTTCCAATCATATCTTGACAAATCTTGACTGTTTGCACCAATTTTCTGACTGCTTAGAGCAGTACACTAATAAAGCAACTCTGCATTTTGTATGTGCGTCATTTTCCAGCAAATCTGGTATATTAAGGATGGTGCCCTTTCAAGAAATTTGATCCTCATATAGGAAGTTCAATTATTCACTAGTTAGGCTGGCTATATCAAATATCCCCACCAATTTTCAGATTTCAGAATACTAAAAGAGAAGATTCTTTATGCTTTTAAAATTTCATAGCTATCTTTTTCAAAACCAGAGCGTAGTCCAGTTACAATACATTTCATGGACATAGAAATAACGCAACTGCTAGATAACTTGTAGAGTTGTAGTACCTTCTGATTTTTGTGAAAACGAAATAATTTGTTCATTGCTTTTTGCTGCTATTATGTATCGACAATATATTGAGCTAGTTATGTGTGAATAACCCAGCAGAAAAAATGTTCAGAAATCATTTTATAGACTGAGGCTTTCCAGAAAATTAAGAAGAAAAAAATTGACCCTCTCCAAATAAATACTATGTAGAAAATCAAGGGATAAATCAGATATCTTTCTGGCATAAATGCTTTGGCATGGTTTACAGTAAGGAATGTGTAATTCATTTCACAGGGTGCAACAGTAGCTAAGCTATATGCAACTTACTGTCTGCTTAGGCTTCAGTCATCTCTGGCCTACTAGTTTTAACGGCAGATAAGTTATTATTTTCATTAATTTGCACTTATTTGTTAAATTTTAATATATAAAACATCAAATTATTGGTCTTGCCCTATGCATATCTTGATAATGAAACATTGAACCAATAAAACGAAGAGAATAAGCAAGTGGCGTATGAACAACTTGTCCTCTGGTTCCCTAAGCTGCCTTGGTTTCATCAGAAGAATTTGCCAGATCCCAGAAAGATCAGAAAGAGAATATAGTGCGCTAATACTCCATTACCAATGGAGTTATTTTTTATTATTGATATCATCTTTTTATTATTTTTTAATTACAATAATATACTATTTTTAGAGCTACTTTCTAACTTGCCACTCTCTCGCTACAAACCAAGAACAGAACTACAAAATTAAATCAAATCCATACCAAACCAAGCCCACCCCATTCCCCCATCCTAGCAGACAAACCTCTCAAAAGAAGAGCCCATCTCCCCAAATAAATCCAAGCAGCCCGGTCCCAATAGAAACCAACTATCAACAAGAGGAGGTGAACTTGTAAACGCCGATATTCTAGGTACCCGTACCGGTACAGAATCCCCTAGGAAGCATGTAGCAGCAGTAGTAGAATACAACCACTAGCATCCTTCTTTCAGCGTCTTGTCTGGCCACGGATGCCAACTTTCATTTGTACAATCACATTTTTTTCCTCCTACTTGGTATATTGCGTCCATCACTAGCACATGCACCTTGTGATTCCTTTTGACTAATACTCGACTCAACACTCGCCACAACCTATTTTTTTTGTAATTTTTCCCTACTTGTTATTTATTTATTTTTTTTTAAGTTTTAAGTTTTTCTCAGGCAGCAGGGAAACAAGTATCCTCACCGCCGGTGTTCCACAAGAAGTGAGCATAGTTGGCGGCATGGAAGCTATTTTCTGGATCAGCTTGAATAGCCTCCAGATAGTTTTCCTCCGCCGCGCCTATATCATCCTTAACATGCCACAGGAAGGCGGCATACTTGCTGAACGCCTCCCCGTCTGCTGGCTTTACTGCCACTGCCTTCTTGTAGTAGAACTCCGCTCTGCACACCAATATTAGTAATGTTAAGCTATGCTATGTAATGAAAAATGAACTAGGAGACTGATAGAAGGTCAAAAGAACAGTGCACACACTAGTAAAATCGACATTTCATCAAACAGTTTATCCTCATCTCATTAATCATCAGGACAAGCAATTGGGAACACAATATGAATACCAGATTTCTGATTTATAACAGACTTTATGATTTGATCATATATTTAGATATGTCTAAAAAAAACTCATATCAAAATCAGACAATTGAGCTATACACCTGAGGGCATGCCGTGCTCGTTTACATTAATCTCAGTATATGCATGCACTCGTTCAGTGGGCCAAGATTAATAATTGAGAATTCTAGAATCTAAACTTAAAAAGATGCAACCATTGGAATATACCTTTCATTGTCATGGAGAACAAGTTGGAGAAACTGAGCGAAATTGCATAGGAGAAGAGTGTTCTCAGGTTCCTGTTGGACAGCCAGCTGATAATGGAGGTCGGTTTTCGCATATTCCGAGTAGGCATCCTGCTCCAACTCCACAGTCACCGCCTTTCCGAGCCATTTTAGAACATTTGGATCCATGAGAGACTCATCTTTGGTACTTGCCTGCATCTCTTTTGCTTCTTCCACAATCCGATTCCAAGCAGCCTCCTCGTCTTCTTCTCTTACCACCTCGACTGTTGAAAAAGTGCCTGCATGGTTAATCTGCCGAGATGAACTAGGACCCTCTGATCTTCCATCATCTGTAGACCCTGCAACAGGGCGAACCTTCCCTCCGCCGCCACTGCCTCCTACCGACGCTGTCCTTCCAGAAGAGAAGGTCTTTACAGCAGCCCGATCGAATCGCGGCTGATTGGTCTTCTGCTCGTAATTACTATCCACAACAGCCACAACCACATTGGCTTGCGGCGGGGATAAAGGAGCAGCCAAGGCAACAGAATTTGTCATGGAATAGACGGTGAAATTAGCGAGGAGAAGCATAACCGAGACCATGAGAGTCGGTGTGCCGGAGAAGATTTGCTGGAATAGCCACACAAATGAGGCATGCATGTCTTGTTGTACCCGGCTTAGGACATCTTGTATATCCTCATAAAACAGGCCTTGCCTCATTTGCAGGGTGTAGCTCTGCAACTCTCTGATCATAAACACCATGGAGGAGAAAGCTTTATTCACTGACGAGAGAGCGTTCTCTCCCACCTCCCGGAACCCCTCCTCCCAATTCGCCAGCTGCTGCTTCTTTTTCTTCTGTTTTATAATTCGAAGCGAAGCCGGAAGATCACAATTGTTGGCGATCCCGCCTTGTGGGATTGCAATTGCCGATGGTAGCCCGCTCGCTTCCCATGGGTGATTAGAGGCGGGGGAGACCGGGCCTGAGTGAGGAGAAGTTGAGGGGACTGATTCTGACACTGCATCAACATTGAATTTTTGTCGATTTGCATCGACCGGGTTTCCACGGCTGACCAATTCCTGAAGCTTCTTTACGAACTCCTCGTCTTCATCGAAGACTTGGAGGTCAGCACTGGCTGCCCTCCGCAAAGTTTGCTTCTTGTTTATCTGGCCATTGCCAATCTCAACAGATCGGCTTCTGTAAAGACCTCTAGGCGGGGTGCCGAGGAAAGGTGAACGGCACTCGATCCGATAGACCACCGAAAGATCAGAAACCCGGCTTCTGGCCTTGCTCTTAGAGGAGCAGTGCGAGGAGATGGTTGCCACAATCTGAGAGGAGGAATGAGATGGAGTTGGAAATGGTGGTGTGGCAGCAGAGGCGGCACCAGTGGAAGGTAAACGGAGGTATGAACTAGCCATCTGTACAACCGTTGATGGGATTGGGAAGCACAGAAGGGCAGTTCACAACCCACTTAACCTCACCAAAACCGCACCTTTTGGTATGGACTTTAGAACAAGAGCGATGAGAGCCTCTGATTAGTAAACAATAACCAATTCAGGAAAGAATAAAGCACTTGTCTCGGGTCAAAACCCCGCGTATTGCTCGTGAAGAACGATCTAGATGGACAGTGATCGCGTAGTCTTCGTCAATTTTATTAAGGCAAAAGGCAAATAAACGAATTAGAAAGATATTTGCGCACTTCTAAGGCTAGAATTAGTATGGAAGTATTAATGGAAAATGAAGAGAAATTGAAGCGAGTGGAAAAAAAAAGGAGAGATAGGAGAACTTCACTGGAAAAGAGTGAATGGGGCGGCCTATTTATGTGTATTTTATACTTGGTTAAGTCGGTCTGGCCCACCGGAAAGGGAATCTCCACACGCGAAAAATCAGGGACGAGTGACACGATTCGGGTTGCTTTTCATACCCGACCCGTATAGAAACTTCCTTTAAAAAATGAGAACATTTAATAAATAATAACTAAACGTCCTATTATGCTTTTTATCCTGATAAAAATATCATTTTAAAAATTAATATTTCACTTGTGGTAAAACTGGGTGTGAAAAGAGGAATCCCAAATCAGCATTCGTCAACCCATATATCGGGTGAATACCCGTTAAAGAAATATCCATATTCCTTGGTACCTACGTAGAATGCAAAGCAGCTACCAAAATAGACACCTTGCAATGTCAACCTGAAACTCCAAAAATATCATACGTGGGTAGAAAAAAATCAAACATACTTAAAAATAATATAATAAAATATCTTCTGGGGCCGACATTTAATTTTGGCAAAAAGCAAAATAGTGAAAATACATGATGCAAGATTAGTGTTTCTTCTTGCCTTGATGTGTCCCAAAAGTTAAACGGCGCGGTGATTGTGATAAATCAAAAAGTGAGATGTGGTACTAATTAATTACCGTACCGGGTCACGATAAATTTAAAGGTGAGCTGTGGTGCTAATTACCTCAACGCGTAAACTATGGTCATCACGGGCGCGTACAAATATCAGAGATGTAGATGCAGTAGAAACTAAGAAAGCAACAATTTACATTTTGAGTTTTAAGTACCATTCCACTTTTACCAGAACCACGAGAGACAAAAAATTTCATATCAAAAGTTTTTTTTCTAGTAAATTTACAGGCTCCGTTTGGATGGGTGCAGCAATAAAGAAATAGTTTCTTGATTTCTTCCTACTTGTAAATTTATTATAAACAATTCAAACTATTTACAAAGTTACACACTTACCAATACTTCTTCCCTTATTCCTCTTTAGAGCTGTCAAACGCGTCAAAAAAGCACGGAACGGACTGTTCCGTTTACCGTTCCGTTAAGAAATGCGGTATAGAATTCCATTTCGTTAACTGTTTCATTTCTGAAACGGTACAAAATTCCATTTTGTTAATCGTTCCACTTCAGAAATAACACATGAAACGATTTGAAATGAGGCTGAAACAGTCGAAACGGTATAATTCCATGTTCCGTTTATCGTTTCGTTATTGGAACAGAATGAAAACCAATTTTGTTAACTGTTTCGTTTCACTTAAACGAAACGGCACCACGTGCCATTTTTTCACGCTGACACCCATATTTCTCTTATTCCCACACCATCCAAACGGAACAATGTGAAGTTACACAATAACTATAAAGAAACATATACGTCTACTTACAAAACAGTTTTGACTTAGTGGGAACATAATTTTTATTTGGAAATCTACATACAAGAAAGCTTAGGTAAATAAGAACTCAAGAAATTTAATTGATAGCAATAAATATGAATCATGAAATTTAATAATTTAAGATGGAACCCACTTCTTGCTTAATTTCGATATAGCTTAGGTAGAATTCAAATAACAATTCAATATAATAATATGACAAATTTTTTACTTGATCAATTTTTATAAATACGATTGAAAAATTCGATTCACCATATAAAATCCAAATAATGTATTTGACAATATTGTGTTTAGAAAAGGCAGTGAATTTTACATATATTAGTATGATGTAATGATATTATAAAATAATGTGGCACCTATGTTGATTTTATAATTATGTTGTTTATTTTTTTCATACTTGAAATGTTGTAGTTCTTAAACAAAGACATTTTTAAATTGAAACGATTTCAAATGGGTTGCCACAAGTTTAGGATGCTATCAACTGTCACAATTTTACTTTTTCGTTAATATTTTAAATTTTAAAATGTAAATGTCCAATCTAAACGGTTGATTTTATTCGTTTTAACGAGTGATGCATTTTCATATAAGTTTTATAAAATTTGAAGGTGATTTGATGCTCGATCAAGATGTTAAAAAAATGAACGAATATGATTAACTATATAGATTGGATCAAGTACCAAATCAACTCAAAATTCTCGTTAAAACGAAGAAGGCCAACTGTTTAGATTCGAAAATTACATTTTAAAATTTAAAATATCAACGAAAAAAATAAAATTATGACATTTGATGGTACCTAAACTTGTGGCACCGGAACTTTATTCAAAATATAATTAATTAAAATATTAGATTTAAATCATAAGGTCTATTTTTTAAAAATTTCTATTGGATTCAAATTAGTCTATTTATTAATCAGAATATTGAAATGTTATTCGGTTAGGAGTGAAACTGAGATGGTCAGATGGATTCTGAAATTTTTTCAGTTTCGTCCCCAGTAAAACATAGAAATGAAATTGATGCCACTCGATATATTTTTCCTCCACGTGTTCACCGTCCACAGGTGTTGTGCTGGCGCTGGAGTGTCGCCACTCGCCGGTAGGGGTGGGCGCGGTATATCGCAAATACGCGAAACCGTTCCGTTCCGTCCATGTGGAACGTATAATGGAACGAAATTTCATTCCGTTTCGCAAACGGAACGGAAAACGGAATGCAATTCGTGATTCATTTATGTGAAATACAGTGTAAATTATACCGTTTCGCTACAACGAATACGAATCAGCCGGTATATACCGTTTGTTGAAACGAAACGGAATACGGAACGCCTCATTCCGTTTCCGTTTTATATGTTGCCCAGGTCTAGTCGCCGGTCACTACCGGATCCGAATTCGGTGTAGCGCGGGACACCGTGTAGCGCGCGTACGAGCCGTCTGATTTTGATCGGACGGTTCATTTTTTACGGACCTATCAATCTAGATTACATGCACGGGGTTCCCTTATCCATTGGATCTTGATTAGACGACTACGATGCCGCGCTACACGATGTGCCGCGCGGCACCAGATCTGAATTCGGTCACCACCCAACAATTAAATCCCTTGTTATCTTTCGTGCTTCTGAATCTATTACCTCTGATCCGAGTTATGGCGTGAACCGATTGCCCATACTCCTCTCCCTTTTTACGTGTGCGTCTAAGAGAACTCCGTGTGTCACCGTACCACCTCGCTTGTTCCTATTCTCACGTGCTGCTCATTAACTTTTTTTATATTTTATGAATTTTTGGTTTAAGAAACAATACAGGTGCACGTCATTAATATTTCTTTTTTCTTGCGGATTTTATGAAGTGCTTCTCTTTACTGTTTTATTGCGTGTTTAATCATTGGTTTAGTGAAGCAAACTCAAGACTTTTTATAGTGCGTAAAATGTTATATTACTGGTAATTTGTCTCTATAACGTAATTGAATGTGGCTTCTTCTTTTTTTGTTATCTTCCATATTTGTATGTGAAATTTTATTTATATTAATTTATTATTTTTTCTGTGGACAAACTATCTAGTGAGATTGTTGTCTAGGTAATAATCGGCTGAGGAGATGAGATGGAATAATGAATTTGCATTGTAAATCACATTTATTATAAAAATAAACTCCGGAGGATTGGAGAAGATAATTTTTTAATCCCATGGCTTGGTTTCGTATAAGAATAACTTTCATTTGATACAAAAATTTATAAGACGGTTTTTATTTTCAAAGTCTTATTTTGTAATTTGTCACGAGGATAACTTCAAATTATATTTCATAAAAGATAAAGTAAAGAGATGAGATCTTTAATCTTATCACATATTAGAGTTGCTTACGATAAGATTTATCATCTTATTTTATTTACGTTATGCATGGCTTGGTTAATTTTGTATGAGAATAATTAGTGATAATCGCAACTTCGATGCGCTATGTTTTTTAAATAGAAGAATAATTCAATATATTTCGTCTAATATGTCAAAATTTCTGATGTAAAATATTAAAAAATCCCTATAAAAAATTTGCCAAAATTTCTAGACAAAAATTTATTAGTGAAATTTACTTGCCAAAAGTAACTCCTTACATAAATTCAGATCGATTGATCAGTGAAATTTAGAGGGTTCAGATTGCATGTCGTAGGAGAGAATTTTTTTCTATAGATTAGACATGAAATACTTTAAATTTCCTAATATATCTATCTTAGATTTTCAAATATATTTACTTCTTAATTAAATAATGATTGATACAACTATTTTTAATTTATTTAAAAAAAAACTATTTTTAAATGAAATCATTAGGGTCAAAATAAGTAAGTACAAATAGCGGTCAAAAATAGGGGGAAAATCACAGAAATTAATATATATCTTAGATTTGAGATAAAAATGAAACTACATTTGTTTTCATAGTCTTATTTGTTATTTGTTACGATGATTTATTTCAAAATTATATTGCTAAAGAGATAAAAAAAAAAACGATCTTTAATCTTATTATGTAAGAGAGTTACTTATGATTACGTTTATCATCTTACTGCATTATTTATATCTTTACGTAATTGTTCTACCGAACATTATCAAGATAAATAGATAACTCTTATCTCGAAAAATTTGATAACAGAAATAACTCGAAGAAATCGTATTTGATAAATTAAAGAATTGACAATTAAGGAGAATATAATAGTTATCACAATAATTCAGGATAAAAAAGATAAAGAGATAAGATTTTTAGAACTTTTGATGCACGAGAGTTGCTTAATACTTATGATAACGTTTATAATCTTATTTCTTTCTGTTATTTCTTTACGTTATTGTTCTATCAAACATTATCAAGATAAATACACAACTTTTATCTAAAAATTATTTAATATAAGAAATAACTTGAAGAAATCATATTTGATAAAAAGAATTAACAACTAAGGATAAGAAGATAATACTTATCACATTAATACATGATAAAGAGATAAGTTCTGTCACCTCACATTTCTCACCGGATTTTTTTTTTAAAAATAAGAGGGCTTTTGTCACCGGATATTTTTAAGACATGTAGTTCTTAATTATATATGTAATATATCGTTATGTAGGTGTAACTACGAATTTTTTATCCAAAATAAACATTAATATTGATAAAATATTAGCAGTTATAATTTTTTTTTAAAATAATGAATATTAATATTTGTATTATTTAAAATAATGTGAAATAATTTTTGAAAAAAAAAAAACTAACGGAACATGTGTGGAGCTCGAGTTTGAATTAGCTTCAGCTCGATAATTCGATTGTATTTCAGTTCTAATTCGACATAACTCGATTGAAACCAAACTAAATTAGCGTCGTCTCGTGTAAAGTTCGATATTTTTGATAGTCATAACTATGGAATTGTTACGATTAATGTTAAATCTAACCAATTAATGCATCTTATAGATATATCATGTTCGAGCATAAGAGAACCCAATTACCCAAATGTGTGTTATGGTTATTGATATCGTCATTATTTGTTGGTATTTGGATCGTACTTGGCACTCAAATAGCACTCAAACCATTGAATTATTCAATAAATTGCTATGATTTCCAAGGAATTGGCTCTACCGTCGTTTCTTCTCTCATTTTACAGGACTTTGATAATTTTCTGGTGATATTTGAGCTATTTGAAGATTTCCGGCACTTGGAATACGCTAGACGACTTATTCCTAGCACCTGAAGGCACTTTTCAAACCACCGTTTGGACCAAATGACTCATGCTTGGGGCTCATGAGAAATTAAGAGAAGCAATTGGTCAAATAGAATCATTAGCATTGTAGAGCTCATCCTAAGCTTTCCAACGGTTTTTGAATCGCCTCAATCGGAGTCCGGATGGAGGAATTATGGCCGAAATACTAGCTCTCTGGTCAGGTCGAACAGACCCCTGGTCGGACCGAACAGAGGCTTGTCCGACCCGAACAGAAGCCTGTCAGACCCAAACAGACCCCTGTTCGGACCGAACAAAACCCTGTTCGACCAGGCAACCTCTCAAGCACCTGAAAATTGCTATATAAGCTCCCCTAAGCCTAAGAAAAGGGCATTCAACCTTTAATACCATAAAATTTCACTTTCCTTAGGCGTTTTTCTCTCTTCCACCATGGGAGATAATCAAAACTTGGTTCTTTGAAGCGACGGCAGCAAGGAGACGAGTTTGGTGACCATCTTGCAACACCTCACTGCCTTGGAGATCAAAGATGCAAGCATACAGGAGTATTTGGTTATATTCTTCTATGTCTTTGTTATTTGATTTTATGGGCTTGTATCTTGTTATTTCTATGTTATTTGTTGTGTGTTTTAGTACTATGTTAGGCTAAATTTATGTAGTCTTACGGATAAGGTAGTAACTTAGGTTTGGATGTTGTGATTTGACTCGTTATGTTATGATATGTTTTGTTGATTTGTTTTGTTGAGAATTATTATAATTGCTTAATTAAATTGCTTGGTTAATTCTAATTAACTTCTAGATGAATGGCCACATTTAGTTAAGTTCTAAAGTTAGGTTAATCAAGATAATTTAGATAAAGTATTTGGGATAAATCGTAAATCCGAAAGTGGAGATTAGTTGACACCAAAAGTGTAACTTTTAGACAAGTCCAAAAGACCTCTAGATATCCTCATGAACTCCAACAAACAAGTTTAAATTGATTGAATTCTATACCAAAAGTTGTGAACCAATCGAGTTAATTAGGTTAGGTTGTGATTAAACCAGTTTCTAGTCCAACAAGCGACAGCTGAGGTTTAGAATATCTTGGTTTGACCAACAAACTCTAGCACAAAGCATAAAATATCATAAAAGGTCAAAACCACACACTTTCACCCTTCGTTCGGACCGAACAGATCCTTGTTCGAACCGAACAGAGAAGTGAACGCTTGAAAAACATAGTTTGATGCACGAAAGTGATAAGTTCTGTGTTCTAGAGTCCAAACCGAGGTGAAACCTGAACCCTAAGACACTTTTTATTACTGTTTAAACCCTAAAAACTTTACTTTGTTATTTAGATTATTTTATTTGCCAAAGACAACCAAAAATATCTACTTTCTTGCACTTAGATTTATTTCAACTATTTCTCCACCAAAATATTCTTGTCTAGCTTTTGAAAAAAGATAAGTCCGGTATTCAATTAAACCGTCCCTTGGGTTCGACCCTAAAGCTTTACTCCAAACGATTGGTGAGGTTAGTTCTAGGTCTATATATTTATTTGATTCCTAGGTTATAAGCCTTCATCAAATTGGCGCCGTTGCGAGAATGCTATATAACCACTTACAACGAGCTCTTGGTCTCCACCATATACGAGAATGCTATCCTTTGTTCTCTTGAGATATTTGAGGATATTCTTGACTGCAGTCCAATGTGCCATGCCGGGATTGGCTTGGAACCAACTAGTCACGCTAATCGGATGTGCTACATCGGGACGAGTGCATAGCATGGCATACATAATCGATCCGACCACAGATGGATACTGGAATTTCTTCATGTATTCACGATCTGTATCATTGGTCAGACTTTGAGACTTGCTCAAGAAAATGCCATGTGACATAAGCAAGAATCCCTTTTTGGAATTTGCCATGTTGTGTTTGTTCAACACTTTGTCAATATATGCATCTTGGCTCAAGCCTAACATCCTTCTCGATCTATCTCTATAGATCTTGATTCCTAGGATATAGGCGGCTTCGCCCAAATCTTTCATTGAGAACACCTTCTTCAATGAATCCTTAACTGCATTCAACTCGGGGATATCATTCCCGATCAAGAGGATATCATCAACATATAGAACAAGAAACACAACCACGCTCCCACTGATCCTCTTGTAAACATAAGGTTCCTTTTCGCTTTGGACGAAGTTCAATTTCTTGACTTCTTCATCAAAGCGTTTGTTCCAACTCCTCGATGCTTGCTTCAATCCATAAATGGACCTTTGAAGTTTGCATACCTTATTAGCATTCTTTAGATCCACAAAACACTCGGGTTGTGTCATATACACATCCTCTTCTAAATTTCCATTTAGGAAGGCGGTTTTGACATCCATTTGCCAAATTTCATAATCATAAAATGCGGCAATTGCTAACATGATCCGAATGGACTTGAACATGACGACGGGCGAGAAGGTTTTTTCATAGTCAGTACCATGAACTTGTTTGTAACCTTTCGCTACGAGTCGTGCTTTGTAAATGGTTAAGTTGCCATCCATGTCGACCTTTCTTTTAAAGATCCATTTGTTCTCAACGGGTTTTACTCCGTTGGGAAGATCAACCAAGGTCCATACCTTGTTGTCATACATGGATTGCATTTCGGATTCCATGGCTTTAAGCCATTCCTTAGAGTCGGGTTTTCTTTTCATGTCATCAATGGTCAAAGGCTCATCGTTCTCCATGACGAGAACATCGTGCAAACCTAAATATCTTATAGGTGGACGACTTGGTCTTGCCGATCTTCGTAGGGTAGATGCTTGAGGTTCTTGAACTTGCTCCACAACAGTTTGCGGACTTTGTTCTTGAACTTCAAGTATAGGTGTGTCCTCAACATCATCGACTCGCGATATGTTTGAGTTTTCATTTGAGGGAGCTTGTTCTTGAACCTCTTCTTCCACAACAACTTGAGGAATAGGTTCGGCTACAATCTCATTCGGTGCAACCTCATTTGGTGCAATATTTGGAACAACCACATTACCTATTTGAGGTATGTTTTGTTGGTGCGGTTCTTGAATTTCTTCAATAACCACGTTGCTTCCACTACTTCTTCTTGAGATAAACTCCTTTTCCAAGAATTCCGCATGTCGTGCAACAACTATTTTGTTCTCGACACGGTTATAGAAGTAGTAACCCTTTGTTTCCTTAGGGTATCCTACGAAATGACATTTGTCCGATTTGGGTCCAAGCTTATCGCTCACTAGCCTTTTCACATAAGTTTCACAACCCCAAATCTTGAGAAACATCATCCTAGGTTTCGAACCAAACCATAGCTCATAGGGTGTTTTCTCAACGGATTTTGACGGAACACGGTTCAATGTAAAAGCGGCGGTTTCAATTGCATAACCCCAAAAGGACATAGGCAAATCAGTTTGGCTCATCATCGATCGAACCATGTCTAGCAAAGTTTGATTCCTCCTTTCGGACACATCATTCCATTGTGGTGTTCCTGGTGGAGTGAGTTGTGGAATAATTCCACACTCCTTTAGATAATCGCCAAATTCATGGCTCAAGTACTCACCACCTCTATCGGATCGTAAGGCCTTGATCTTTCGATTAAGTTGGTTCTCAACTTCACTCTTAAACTCTTTGAACTTGTCAAAGGTTTCAGATTTGTGACGCATCAAGTAGATATACCCGTATCTACTATAATCGTCATGAACGTGACAAAGTATGAGAAACCTCCACGTGCACAAATGCTCATAGGTCCACATACATCAGTATGTATGAGATCTAACAATCCATTTGCCCTTATCCTTTTGTTGGGGAAAGGCGCTTTGGTCATTTTACCCATCAAACAAGATTCACAAGCGTCAATTGGCTCGAAAGTGAATTGATCCATGAGACCAACGGATTATAGTCTCTTGATGCGTTTCTCGTTGATATGACCTAAGCGGCAATGCCACATTAAAGTCGTATTCTCATGTGAAATCTTACGTTTCCTTTTGTAATTTTCAACACTCAAAACAAATACATTCGAATCGAGCACATAAAAACCATTCAATAAATGTGCATCACAAAAACGAACTTCATTACGAAACAAAGTCAAACACTTGTTCTTTATTACAACATCAAATCCATCCAAGTCCAAACATGAAACGGACACAATGTTTCGAGTGATACATGGAACTACAAAAACATCCTTGAGTTCCAACACAAAACCGGAAGGCAAAGTTAGTTCCACGCTCCCAACGGCCATAGCGGAGACGCACGTGCCGTTACCGACGCGGAGTTGAACTTCGCCTTTCTCGAGCTGCCTTCTATTCTTTAGGACCTGCACATTTCGACAAATGTGAGCACATGAACCAGTATCGAATACCCAATCTGTGTGAGAAGTAGCGAGAAGGGTTTCGATGACAAATATACCTGAGGTAGAAGGTTGGACAGTTCCCGCCTTCTTGTCAGCTAGGTACCTTGGGCAGTTTCTCTTCCAATGGCCCTTGTTGCTACAGTAGTAGCAAACGGTCTCGGAAGTGGCCGGGTTCTTCTTCTTCTTAGAACCCACGGGAGCACCCTTGGCCGGACCTTGGAGCATCACCGGGCCTTTGTCTTTTCCTTTGCGGCCACGCTTTCTAATCTTCTTGCTCTTTCCACTCACCGCAAGAACATCATTTGGGCCCTTTTCCTTCTTAAGACTCTCCTCCGTCTCAATGAGGATGTTTTGGATGTCATCCATGCTCTTGTACATGCCGTTCATCCGGTAGTTCACAACGAAACCGGTGAAGCTTGGAGGGAGATAATTAAGAATGAAGTCTTGAATCGCCCCCGAGGGAAAGGACGTATCAAGCTTCTCGAGCTGCCGAAACAACCCCGCCATCTTCATGACGTGTGGCCCGACTTCATAACCTTCGGCCAAGCGAGTGTTGGCGACGGCCTTGATGAGACGGGCCCTTTCGGTGCGAGCCTTAGTTTGGAACATGTTGGATAGGCGAGTGATCATGTCGAACACTCCATAGCAACTATCCATGAACTCCTTTTGGTGTTCGGATTCCATAATTGCCACCATCAAGACGGACATCTCCATGTCCTCGTTTTCGTGCTTCGCAAAGGCATCCTTTTCCTCTTGGGAAGCGGTTGCCTTTGGAGCCGATGGCATGGGAGTGGTAAGGAGATACTCTCTTTTCTCATACCTAAAGGCAAGCCTTAGGTTGCGATGCCAATCCAAGAAATTGGCACCGTTAAAAGCGAGTTTCTCCTTCTCAAGAACGTAGCGTAAAAGATGAGGAAGACATCTACAACAATACATAAGTTTAAGGTCAATTAGTTTATGCTTTAACATTTGTTTTAACTAAGTAAAACTTCCACTACATTAAATCATGTCCCTAAATGTAGTGAATTTCCAAGACTCCCACTATTTGTTAATGCAATGACGGTGTCGGCACAACATTACACCAACAAATATGGAATAGGTTCTCCAACCAATCATACGTTCCTATGACTCTTGGTTCGATTAACGAACTTCACTCCAATGAACAATCCGATTTGATTCATTGTTAAGTTACTTCTTTCTATTTGCTCCTAGTAAATCCGATTTACACCCCGACACGGATGATGGATCACGATGTCCCGCGTCGGCGAGAATACATCAATGAACGATCATACTACGTTAGAAGGGGATAGAAAGAAGGAGAGTGAATTTTGGTTTGACTTAATCTATTTATTTGGGACGAATAACAATATGACGCTTGTTTGGTGGTCGTGTAAGCATACACCCATACCTAACCTATCACAAGTAATCATACAAGCATCTCATACATTATTGTGGGTTTGTATGGCTCCCGCTTGCATTAGTTTCGCCACATCCTCCATGAAGCAAAACTAATCTAATCCTTGTCCCTCCCACTAAATTCTATAAGGATTTAAACCCTATAAAATAAAGGAACAAAAAATACATGTGAAAATATCCTACTCCCATCCTAGCCTTAGGGGCATGCAAGTCTCACAAGTTACATTAAAAATTAATCAACGAATTAATTAATTAATGGCACCAAAGGCCGCATTACAAACATTACATGCATTCAATTTACAACCACAAGGCATTGAGTCATGAGCCATACAAAACCCACTATCCACCTACAAAACAAAGTTAGCACATACAAGCACTTTGTTTCCAATTAACGATTTTCAAGCATCTTTGCGTATCGTTTGCTATAAGTAAATTCCGTGTACAAATTTTCAATTTAAAACAATCAAACTTGTTTAAATTCATTTAAAAAGTTCTTTCAACATCCCATAACTGAAAGGAGATCAAACAAGGAGTTTTCTAATTATTTTCAACTAGTATGAATACTTAGAAACCCTAAACTCAAATAAATTACTTAAGCTCCTTATCATAATTGTGATTACCAGTAAAAATTTCAAGAAGAGATCTTAAACCATCTGGGAGAATACAAAAAGACAAATCTCTTACAAGTGAAGGAAACACCGTTATGAGATTTTCAGCTTATCCTCTCAACCATTTGGTCTGTTAGACCACCTTCTATCCAGTTTTTATATATACAATATACATAGAAAAACTTGTTTAGACTATAGGCTATCCATTCATGAAAAGAAAACAACCAAGTTCAGTTCAGTAATATTAAGTTACATGCTAAACAATCAACAAAAATTCTGTACTGGAACAGACTGTCGATCGAAATGTTTTAACCTAGTTGAAGGTCCAAACTTCCACGAAAAATTATGAAATTAATTTTTCTGGAATCCTAACTCAAAATAGAACAACTCCATTTAAACAGAATTTTTAAAGGAGTTCTCAGTTGGTACAGTTTATTAGAACAATCGATTTGCTCAACAAATTGGATCTGACAAGATCTTCCTTTTCATACTTGAAAACCCGCAAATTATCCGAGTCATGTAGCAATTTATACATGCTCAGAAAGAGCTTCAAGTCCTCTTTATTTCTAGCCATAGAACACTGGTACTTATATTCAAAATATAAATCTTTTAAGCCATTTAAACAGGACAGTATGAGCAGAAACTGGTTCTGCGCACTGTCGCCGTTTTATTCACAATAAATCTATACTAATTCAGAAAAATGTGAATCTAACGCCAAACGAATCACAATCCACAGATATACAACTTTCATGTAGATGGAAAGATCTTCCAGAGAACATATCACAGCGAAAAACGCGAAGCAACACAGAAAATACCATTTCCAGACAGCAAACAAACGCATCATCTCTACTAATCCGTTAATTAGCCAATTTATCTTAATTAAGTGTCAAAATAGCTTAAGTACGACCAAGGCTCTGATACCACTGTTAGGAAGTGTGCTAATTTTCATTTTTGTACCAATTACTAACTAATTAAGCCATCAAAACAACACACAAAACGGATCTAGTACATAAGCCATTCAACACAAGAGAAAAAGGGTGGGAAATATACCTCTTGGTATCGCAACCAAGAGGCTCGAATCCTTCGTCGTAGGAGTCGATCGAGAGCTCTCCTAGAACCTCCTATTCGCGGCGCCTCGAGTCCACTATGGTATTAACCAAGTTCTTCTCAATTCGTGCTAGCGAAGAGAAGAACGAGTCTAATCCCAAGCGTTCCCTTTCTTCAACCAAAGAACCAAACTAATTTGTGGGAGAGAGGGATGCTCAACACATGAGCTTGAGAGGAGAGGAGGAGGGGGGCGGCGCACCTAGGGGTATAGGTGGCGGCTAGGATGAGAGGAGAGAGAAGAGAGCCAAGGAGCCTCCTCTAGGTGCCTTATATAGCCTCTTAACCCTAGCTAGGAGTTCACACTATTTACAAGTGTGCCACTCCCACCTACCACCATGCAAGGCCGGCCCCATATAGGGCTTTTATGGGGCACTATGCCATCTCCAATTGGTCCCTTAATTCTATTAATTAAAGGCCCACTCAAAGCTATTTAATTTGGACATTTAATTTACCAATAAATTAAAGCCCAAATAACTTAATTAAATTAAGTGCGTTATTTATAAATAATTATTAACTTAATAATAATTATTTAGAGATTAGACAATGCATTAATTTATTTCTATATGATCCATTTGACTTAATTAATTATAACGGTCCATAACGCTATTTAATTAATTAATCAACTCATCATATTTTGCAATACTCATTATTGCAAATAAATAAATAATGCACGTATGATTAAATACCAATTTTGTGTGACCCTTTGAGGATTTATGCTATGTTGGAAATGGAATTAAATCTCTATTTAATTCCAATAATCATAAGCGGTATCTAGCAACACGTTATGATTCCCAATTCACATAAATAGTGTACAGCTACAAAATTTCAATCCTGCATAAGAGAACAATTACGTTTCTCTATTTTGATTCTTATGTCACACGATATCATCGTATAATCCAAGATAGGAACGTGTCATTCTTGCAGATTATACGTTTCTTGATCTAGAGATAATTGTATCAGTTGCTAGCAAAAAATCTATCTCCATCAAGGGGCCCAAATAGATATCGTCACTCACTAAGTGAATTAATGAGGGACATACGGTTTTCTTGATAATTAGCTTTTCCCCGCACAATTCAAGAGTTCTTAAATCAAGTCCGTATAGCAGCCTTTATCAGGAATCAGCGGTAGACATGATTTATAGAATTCATCCTCATGTGGAAAAGATAATCATCTCAAACTTAGAACCAAAATCATAACGAAATAAATAATGACACGTAACACAATCCATATATTTATTTTGTGGGGTCCAGTCCTGTACTATGTTCTATAACATATACATATGCAATCAAGTTGGTTACTCTTAACCTATGATTTATACAACTTAATCATCACTTAATTTGCATACTAATCTTTTGATAATTAATGTCCTTTGTTAATTATCAAGATTATGGACTTTTAGATTTATCGTTGTCATTTACTACTAAATGAATAACAGCGATCTATAATTCAGATCCTCAACCTGAATGAACTTTCAACGAATAAATCAAAGAACAAATGATCTGAAGTCATCAATAACATAAACCATAGAAGTAGCCTAATAAGTGTTTGACCCTAAAAATTGACTATAGTTGAGAAACTGTTATATGGGATCTGGAAACCCCATGGGCAAATAAACGAGACGTTCAGTGCGTTGATAAATTTCTAGAGTCGATTTCAGATTATTCCGAATCAGTCAGAAAACGCATGCATGAATATGATAACCGAAACTTCAAGACAATTGGCTCCAATTTTCAACATTTGTATTAATGCTAATATTGACGAAAGAATGTTAATTTAGCGTTAATGCAATATGTTTTTTTCGTTGGATCCATGTAAACCACAATTCATGCCTTAAAATGCAACACAAGAAAAAAATAATTGTATGATTTTTATGTATATTTATACATGAAATTATACAATTATACATCAAGAAGCAACAAGGAATAAAAATTCAACATTTAAACGGCCCTGGATGCATCAAGATCTGTGCAAAACTCAATCAACGGTTCAGATTGACTCCATAGGAAAATAGCACCTTCAGCATTTGTCAAACTGCTGAAAATCACGGCCCAGTACAGCCCACATCAGCCCATCGGAAATAAGAAAAAAGGGGGAAATATCAGGCCCATAAGACCCACCTTGGCCCAGCTCCTCAAATCCTCCTCCAGTCCGTCTCTCTCGCTGAGACACGACCCCACTCGTCAGTTTCCTCCTTGCCGTTACTGCTTCTCTCTCTCGCAATCAATGCCTCCTCTCTCTGCATACTCGACCCCACACGGCAGAAACTGAATTGGAAGGTTGTTGATGCTTAATTGAACTTTCTTAATTCCCACTCTCTCCGTTCCTGTGTCAACCGCCATCCTCCTCTCACACATACCATGACGACAGCCAACCTCTCCGTAAAATCTGCAGAACTTCCGCTAGCACATTCAATGAAGATTGTTGAGGGGAGGAGAACTTGGCACCGAAGGAAACTCCCATTCTTTCCTCTCCAGTGAACTGAAATTGGAGACAACTCAAGACTCAGACAAAAAATGAATTGTAAATCCAATTGCAGTAAAATTGAGACAAGTTAATCAAAGAGGATCCAAGTTGCTTGTTTAATACTAACAAGGGAGCAATTGTGATGATCAACAGACCTTCAATTTGAAGAATTATTGAGGCAGTACCATAGCCACATGAGATAGCCATAATTAAAGACATGATGCCTTACAATGAACAATTGGTTTTATTTACCATGATATAACACCTGCAAGTGATTGAGGCAGTGATAAAAAGCATCAATGAATACGAATGGGTCACCAATTGATGGAAACAATCAAGGAAAAGACCACAGATAAAACAGTCACATCAAAATTAAGGACCTGCATTGAACAGTTGGCTTTATTGATGTTTATCAAGGAAGAAATCACATGGTATTAGACATATTGAAAATTCAGTATAAAAACTATGCTTGAAATCCATATCCAAGTCGTAAGGTAAATGGATGAGTGTTGCATTGCCCTTATGATAGCTTGATAATAAAAACTGGGGATTTGAAACAAACATCAATAAAGAGTGTGCTTGACTAGATAACAGAAACTTCACAAGGAACACAAAATTGATTCTCAAAATGGAGAGAATCAAAATGGAGAGAAGGAAGCTTGCTCATCACTGGAGACCATAAGGAAACCCTGTGCAAGTAAAGAGAAAATACCAAAATGCCCACCAGGGGTAATTCTGTCCAGAGAACCCCATCTACAGCAATTTGCTTGTTTCTTCTATAAAAGAAGCCCAAAGCCAGAAGAAAAAAGAAGAGGAGAAGGGATATTTTTCAACACCTATACACTGTCCAGAAGAGAGACACACAACATACCCACCTTCTGCCCCTTTCTTTCTGCCTCACCTCCTTCACTGTGCATAAGCTCATGTGCTGAGCATAAAAAGAGAAAAAGAGAGGGAGAGAGGTTTCGTTAGTTTAGCCAGAAAATAAAAGAGTGTAATCTCCTAGTAAAAAGAATGTAAGTCCTAGGGGGCCTTGGCTCTTTGTACATAGAGTTCAAGGCCGTGGTAGTGCCTTTTTTTATATATACAAGGATGTATGCATGTGTTATTCCTTTCTTTTACTTTCTGTTTTTACATTTAGCCTTTTATCTGCTTTGTTTTGTTGCCTCTCCTTTTCCCCTCTCTTACACAATAAATAAACAAGAGACATAATGAAATAAAAGTATTAAAAATAAAAAAACACAACATATCAATGGAAATGGTTAAAGGACAGCAGGTACCTCTCAATATCTCAAGCTATGAAGACCATCCAGAGAGAGAATAAGCTCTCTGGATTGAAGACCATTTGAAGACATCTCAGAGAGAGAATAAGCTCTCTGAGACATACCTTGTGAAGACCATCCAGGGAGAGAATAAGCTCCCTGGAATGAAGGTCATTTGAGTGGGAATAAACGCTCAAATTGGTGATCCTTTCGAAGCTAAACCTATGTCATTTAAGGGGTTATGCTGTCCAATTTTTGTCAACCCCTAATCCCTAAAGTGACATCAACCCATTAGCCTCATTGCCTCACCATTAAAACCATTGCTAAACCCCCTCTCTTGCCTTGTCAAAACCAAGCCAAACCAAACCGTTATGCTGCCCAATTCTTATCAGCCTATAATCACCTAAACAAACCTCAACCATACCCCTACATTGCCTAAAGCTAACCCTCACAACTGCCATCAAACCTCAGCCATACCCCTCTCTGACTTACCAAAAAAAAAACAAACCATCTAAGGAGATATGCTGCTCAATTTTTGTCAATTCCTGGCAACCTGAAACAAACCTCCATAGTCACCTCTTTCTTTCGTACTAAAAACCAAGCCATTCAAAGGAGCTATGCTGTCCAATTTTCACCATGTCTTGACCCCTTCTTGAAACTAAACCTACACCCCTTCACATGCCCCATCATTACATACCATATCCTTAATCAATCCATGAGTTCCCAACAGAGATTGCAATTCCTAATACCCCTCTCAAAGGAAAGCCATCAAACCTCTACGATAGACAGTGAGCTCGACATTAATACAAGAACTATTTTATACAATATGTCGATCAGATCCATGGCTATATCCATCCTCACCAAAAACACCAAACTTAGACCTAAAATGAAATGGCATGCCATGAAATTTATGGGTTACCTTGCTTCATGCGCATACCACCTCGTTCTCAAGCGCTTCATCATGCTCCTATCATTGCTAGAAAGCTCTAACCATCAGTGAAACATGGCCAAAACCTTACCTTCATGAAACTCCATGCTTGGACACCTTTACCTCAGAATTGATGACACAAGCATCCTCCTGTATATCCCTAAGCACTCACAAGCCCATCGATTCACTCTCGAGACCAATGGCAGGCCATATCATCAACCCACCGTCATGCCTGATTTCAATCAAGGCCGAACTCTCTGCCCCCAGTACCAATTGACCTAATTGAGGAGACCCCATGCTTCAGGTGGCTCTTACGATCCTCCCTAACCGCTCAATTTGGTGTCGGCACCACCAGAGAAGCGCAATAACTACCAAACCTCATCAAAACCCTAGCCGTGCGAGGGGAAACCAATTGTGACGAAGGAGAAGCCCCCACGCTCGACAAATGAATCCCTCGGCATCAGACGTTCACTACGACACCAAGTAAACTCGTCCTGACAATCCTCTAGTGCTTAGCCATCTCGATTGAACGGCCATGGCGGGATGTCTCCTAGTGGATCGGAGATGAAAGGAAGAAAAAGAAGGGAGAAAGGGATTATCATGTCCCAGATTTCTGTGGGCTCGGCGCATGAAGACTCAGTCATTGACCGTAGGCCCCACGAGTTGAAGATTGCACTGATCCACGGAATACCTGATCCATGAAGCTGATGGATTATTTCCAACGTAACAGCCCCATTTCCTTTGATCTTCTGTGGTGTCTTCATATGGCGAGTCACTGACATGAAGAAAGGACCAATATCACGATGACACCTGTTCCCTCAGATAAACAGAACAAAATGGCGCCTATTCCCTCTTCTCTGCTGATCTGGACCAATAGAAAGATGCCACGTGTCATTCTCTGATGAGCTAGACCAATCATATTGCTGGAAACCTTTGAAAATCCATAGAAAATCAACCACAACTCAGAAAAATGCAAATCCAATTTCTACGGATTCAGAAAATTACGAGGAATTTAACCACGCTAAAACCCTGGTCAAGTCCATGCCGAAACTTAACCCAGAACATTCAAGAGATAAAAATTCAGAACCTGACCAATCAGGGATTGCCACGTCATTTCCAGGATTATTCTGAAACCCAGAGAACTTCCAAAATTCACCAAAAATCCTAGGAAACCCAGAAAAATATGAGGAAAAAATCCCAATAACTTAGAAAATTACAAGGAATTTAATCCTGCTGAAATCATGACCAAAATCCAAACCCAAATCATCTTTAACCACTCAACTGGTCAACCACTACTAGCCACCTCAGCAGAAACTTTGAAAAAACCATTAAAAATCACAGGAAACTCAGAAAAACTACATGGAAAATTCCTGTAAACCCAGAAGAATATGAGGAATCCAATGGCACCAATGACTACTGCCAAAACCCGATAAAGAACATACTTGGAACCACCATCATATCGGAACCATTGCCAAAACCTAAAACCCACATACCCTAAACCTTTCAGATTAAACCAATAAAGGGATGAACAATACTCTAATGCCAAGCCAAAACTCAAAATCCAGTAACGCCAATAGACCAATCCCTAAAGAGACCCAGCGAGGCGAAACCCGGAATTGTCTGAGCATGACCGGATCGGGTAAAACCCTGAAACTCCATGACCAACTCTGATGACCACCAAAGCCCAAAAGAATTCAGTTCAATGTCGAGAATCCGATTAGGGACTCAAAATCCCTTTTCAGAAGATAGGAATAATCCCATTCCACCAGAAACAATCCTGTACCCCGGTAGATCCAGAGCCTGACGAGGACGGAACCTATCAGCCGAGGAACAGACCAACTCAACAAGGTGCACCAATCAACAAAAACCCCAACACTGGAACATCCAGAACAAAAATGAATAGTCTTGTACCACGAGTAACCCAGATCCTGACAAGACTGGCACCCCATTACCCGAGGAACAGACCAACCAAGGCTCATCAAAACAAAGGATAAAACCAACACCAAAATAGCACTGAACCCCGGAGAAACCAAGTCCTGACAAAATTGGAACCAAACAATCGAGGAACAGTCCTACCCAACTTAGCGGAAACCTAACAAAACAAACAATCTCTGGTCGTAAACGAAAAAGGTCGAATTGAGACTACACACATATACTGATCGTATTTCGCCAATGCGGTCAAGTGACCTCAATCTGAGAACAAACAACAAGAAAGCTAAGGCCAACATTTTCATTTGGGAAGATGAAATTAGAAACGATGTGAAGTTAAGTTCTGAGCATCTAAGCCAAAACCTTTCGACCCCGGTTACCCGAATTGTCAGTGGATTTGATTTGGATAACCACCCGACTAAAAAGAGCATTAAACCGGCCGTCTGGAATGACCTGAGGAACCATTTCAGATACCATAAACCCTGGCTATTTAAGCAGCAAGACTCGGATAGTTTTGCGATAGGGACAAGATCCACCCAACAACCCCTGATATTCAAAAACTTTAATTGAATAGATCCGCAACAGGGATATCCCAAGGGAATAACTCAGGAGTCCTTCTTAAAAACTCCAACACGCCAATCTTCGTCTCTCAAAACCGTAACCTGATGGACCACATTCCAAGACTCTGGCGCTCAACCAAACATATCAACCAATCTTGGGTAGCTACATGAGTCCCCTCTTCAGAGACAAGCCTCAAACTGACCTCATGAGATAATTCGGATATGTCATAACCCATGAACCAATCTCAGGAGACAATTTGAACAAGTCACTGGCCCCCACCCGATTCTGGCGTCCGGCCAAACATATAATCTAGTTCCGGATGACTACTCGAATCCCCCTTCTAAATATGAACTTCATATCGCCCTCATGAAAACAGCTTGGGAAATCTGCGACCACCAAGTTGTCGGTAGGAGACGATTTGAACAGTCAACACCCAAATCATAATGCTCTTAAGGCTGGTCAGATCAACGAAGAATTTGATCTGGGGAGCCGCCCCTCGCGCATAATCGGGATTCAGTATAGCACAAGCCAAGGCACGTGCTGAATCCTCAGAACATCAATACGCCAAGGCCCGATGTTTCCAACCAACTTGACATCCTAGCCAGAAACCAGGAACCAAGTTACCAACATCTGACTGGCAACCAGATGGACCTTTCCAATGATTCGATTGATCACTGAGTCATATACCTTCTAACTAGACCCACTTGGCTGGCAACCAGGTGCATACTGCATTTCTCTCCACCTCAACTCCAAGCATCACGCTCGTATCTCTGACGGGCGGCTAACTCTGCATCATACTGGCATCCACCCCAAATTTTCGGTTGGCTACCGAAGTGCTTACCGACGAGGTCGAGGCACATCAACTTTCAGTGGGAGCCAGACCATGATATCTTGATCAGACGATCAAGATGTCTGCCACATACTCTATGCCAACGGATGAGTATAACCTCGATGTGCGAGACTGCCAGAGTGGTTCTGTCTCAAGCGTCACCCGCGCACCTCAATAACGCCCTTTACAGCCAGGCGTTAGACTGTTATCAGGAACAATAATCAGGGACATGATGATAACAGATAGAATGGCCGATATTACCGTCGCCGACTGGTATCGAGTCATTCACCAGTTCTCAGGAAAACGACCAACCCAAAAATTCCCAAAAACGAGCCTTAAAACCGACCACATTGAACTTTCTTCCCCGAAGCTCAGACCTGAACAAGGTCTATGCGAATCCTCTCCAAGTCATCAGAATCCAAACAGGAATCTAACTCAGATTCCTCATATCCTCAAATCCCAAATTCCTCATAGTTTCCTCATGATACTTATCAAGTGGCAAGAACTCAAATTCCTCACATCAGAATCCGAAAATCGAGATAACTTCCAGCAATCAAGGGTCCAAACCAAATAGAGAACACCAGGTCAACATCAATTGAAGGGCATCGAGCTGAAACCTCTACAAAAGGCAACAACCCAACATCTACCAAGGCAACTCCAAAACCAAGAGCACGGAACCAACTGTCCTGCGATCAAATCCATTGATATGTCAGAAAACATCAAAAAAAGAGAAATAACCCCAAAACTAAAAAGAAAAGAAGAATAACCCCAAGAACAACAAAAAACTAAAAAACCTCAAAACACCAAAAATAGAAATAAGTCTCTTAGGTAAACGCTAATTGTGTTAGACAATTCCCTAGCTGTTCAAAGACATAGAATCCACCGATATCCCTTTGAGTTTCCAGATCTAGAGGTTCTCTCGACCATGTCAGAGGTAATTAACAGTAGGGGCTTGCGCCTGCTGGAATAACTGACGAACCCCCCAAATAATAAACTCTCGTGGGAAGCATTAAGGCTGTACAGTTGTCTCACCCGTAAAGGAGACGGCCGTATCGTGACCTTAAGGCCCGCGAGAGGTATCTGATCCGTATGCTTTTTCCGCCCTCAGTCCGCCACAAACGGGCACCGTCACCCATCAACACCGGGAGGGCGCCGAAAGGTGCGAGACTGGTCCTGGCACGCCCGGTGGGACAGTTTTCACCTCTCACCTAGGAAACATAGTTTAAAGGAATATCGATGGATATAATGTATAAGCTTAGGGAATTTACAATTCAAACCATTACTCACGATGATCTTTGAGTGTTTTTCTTTTTTTGTAGGAAAATGGCGCACAACAACAATAATCAAGGAGCAACGAAGCTAGGACTCACTCCGAGCACATTCATGGTTGGGTCCATCCCGGTCACTCTTCCGATGGTGCAGGCGACTTCACACAATCCCTTCACTGTTGATGACTCCGGAATGACAAGTACGGAGTACGCCAATGCCATCTCGACTCTTTCCTTTGAAGTGAACGAACACTTTGAGGGATCTCAAGACGAGAAGACCACTATTATCATTGAACCGATGGCGAAGAATATGGCGAAGGACAACACCACCTACGCCAAAACCTCGCAAACCCATCAAGACAAACCATCGGTTCAGATTGACGTATCAACAATGCACTCTCTCACCCTACTTCGAACCCCGAGAGAGAAATCACCTAAAATTTTCAGCTCACCTGTCAGCCGTCAGCCAGTACTGAATGTAGAACTAGTCCAGCCTGACGAAGATGTGGTTGCCAAGACCAAGGGCGCAGACCACATACCTGGTAAAATTCTCAATCAATGGAAAGAACCTCGAGCACCTGTCTTCCTAGTTGAGGGTCCGATTAATCAAAAAACCAAGAAGAGGCGAATGGGGGCACGAGTTCCAAACCCATCAATCCTTGATAAGCTGGTATACCTTCGAAATCAACTGAACTACACATCAGGGAGCAACACGATAATTAGGGAATGTCAACCACTTTCCTTAGTCAATCCGTTTACTGGGATAGAAGCCATTGGAACACAGGACGAAAGTGTTGAGAAAAATTGCCAATCGAGTGGAAGACAACCTGTTGATTGTATAGAAAGTGCAACTGTCTATGCGATTAGCAGCGAGCCACAAGACCTTGAAGAACCCAATCACAACGTCCAGATGCGTGAAGCTACAATGGAGGCGGCCACCGACGACAACCTCTTCCAGATTTCCTTCACCAAGAATGATCTTCCTGATGGAACAGTGTACCACAACAAACCACTGTACATCACAGGAGTGTCGAATAGAGTTGTGATTAACCGAATCTTGGTTGACCCGGGATCATCAGTCAACATCCTTCCGCTAGAATCACTAAAGTACTTCTCTCTCGATGCCAATACTTTAAACCCTAGTCAACAATTGATCTACGGATTCAACCTGTACTCTCAAATGGCACTAGGAGTAACCACATTGCCATTCTCTTTTGGAAAGCTTGAGACTCAAGCAAAGCTCTGTGTCATGGAAGTCAGCGCATCCTATAAGGTGTTATTAGGTCGTCCATGGCTGCATGCGAACCAATTGGTGCCATCTACTCTACATCGGTGCATAAAGTACATCCGGAATGGGAAACATGGAAAGATAAAAGGGGACAATAATCCTTTCTCTATTCATGAAATGGAACTTCCAGATGCGAGATTCTTTGCACCTAGACCAACTCTGGGGGCAAACTCTGAGCGAAAACCACCAAACCCTAAGGATGAACGCTCAGTGCTTTCAGAACACCTCGACAAAGGCGAAGTGGAAGCACATTCTCAGAAGAAAGACCAACTTGGAAAACAATCACTACCAACTGGATCTGTCCCTGATTCAAGAGCCAAGAAGTCGCGCAGTAGAGGAAACGGAACCCAACCTCATGCTGCAGGAATGCTCCAGTTAATCAGCAATGAAGGTAGTGCGAACCACGTGTTGATTAGGAAACCCAAGGTTCTAAGCATGGATCAGAACCCTGAAACGGACAAAACCCTATCCTTGTATCAACACCACTTCCATGAAACGATGAGGTCGAGAGATGAATCTGGGAAAGAACAAACCTCAAAAGGGAACTTAGCTCGAGACAGCTTCGATCATGTCGAAGAAATGGGAAACAAGCTAAGAAATCAACTGGCATTCCAGAAGCCGCCCCAGGACCCACTCCTTGGAAGGGTCGTCCCAAAGCGAGCGAGAGATGTAAGTCCGTCCACATCCAAGACGAGCCCAGTAATGGACCTCATTGGAAACAAGGAAGCCAACAACCAGGCCTTCACCGCCAACTCTAACGCAGGAGGCCATCAACTGGCATTCCAGAAGCCGCCCCAGGACCCACTCCTTGGAAGGGTCGTCCCAAAGCGAGCGAGAGATGTAAGTCCGTCCACATCCAAGACGAGCCCAGTAATGGACCTCATTGGAAACAAGGAAGCCAACAACCAGGCCTTCACCGCCAACTCTAACGCAGGAGGCCATCAACTGGCATTCCAGAAGCCGCCCCAGGACCCACTCCTTGGAAGGGTCGTCCCAAAGCGAGCGAGAGATGTAAGTCCGTCCACATCCAAGACGAGCCCAGTAATGGAACTCATTGGAAACAAAGAAGCCAACAATCTGGCCTTCACCGTCAGCCCTGACACAAGAGGCCATCACCAGGCATTCCAGATATTACCTCAGAAGTCGCTCCCTGGAAGAGTTGTCTCAGAGCAAATGAAGGATGTAAGCCCATACACGCCCAAATCAGATCCAACAGTGGAGCCCGTTGGGAAGGAAGAACTCAACAACTCAGTCTCCGTCGTTAGTACCGACACTGGGGGCCACCACAAGGAAAATAATGGAATAGTATCCCGAGGTGATGAAGGATCATATTTTCATCACAAGAAGGGTGAGAGACTCCATTCCAGCGAAAAGGATGATAGGGAGTTGACCGTCTCGAGATACTCAAGGGAATCTTCAAAGAATGAGAAAGACTCCAACTCAAGGACACCCTGTGGAGACCATGACAACAATCTGTTTGCACCAATAGGACAAGAGACCGAAGAAATTCGAATATCGCGCGCCAGTGCCAACCATTCGGTCCAAACAGAGTCAACAGAGATGTTCTTCCACAAAATGGATGCCACCAGGACAGAGTCCAGCCCTTTGAAAGTCGTCTCCTCGACAATAAAAGCTAAAGAACTCGCAGATCCACTCAGTGCACCTCTTGAAATACGGGAAAACACTAGGAGAAAGACGGAAGGGACAATGAAGCCTGAAGTCAGAACATCTCACTCCACCCAACGCACGAGGGAATGTGCAAACCCCTATCCCAAGGAGTATGACTTGATGCCTTACCCCAAAAGATATATCAGACCCCAGTTCCAACTGTTCAGCGGAAAGGATAGAACGTGTCCTAAACAACATCTGTCCAGGTTTATAACCGCATGTGGTGATACGACACACAACAAAATTCTGATGTTGCGACAATTTCCTTTAAGCCTGATAGGACCGGCACTCGACTGGTATGCTTCATTAAAGGAGAATAGTGTCAATACTTGGGAGACAATGGCAAATTTATTCTGTTCGACATTTGCGGTATTTACCCAAAGAATTACAATGGATGATATGGCAAGGGAAAAGCCATTAGAGGCAGAATCTATCAGAGATTACATCATCCGATGGTGGAAAATGAGTTTGCATTGTCAAAGTCGAATTCCCGATTACCTGGGTGTAATAATGATGATGAAGAACATAGAGGGACCGATTAAATCATTTTTGAGAACAAGAGACATTACCAGATTTGGTGCTTTGCTCACAGCGGTATCAGATTATGAATGCTTGGGCTCAGATGCAAGGTCGCATCATCATGAAAATCGGGAAAAGAAGACAAAACTCAAGAGAGTTCGAGATTCCAAAGAACCCTCCTCCAGCAAAAGTTTGAAAGTCTCGAGCGATAGAAATGTTAGCATTCCGCGAGATCGCAGTTATGACAACCCCAAACGGCTCTTATCTGTGGTAGAGCTATCCAGCAAATCCTACTCATTTCGAAAGGAAGCAGTCCCTGAACTTTTCAAGCAAGCCATGCAAGGTGACCTCCGGTTACCACCGAGCAAGCGTCCTGAAGAAATGGAACAATCCGACAATCCAATCTTTTGTCCATATCATAGGGTGTTAGGACATAGAATCGAAGACTGTTGGGTGTTCAAGGGCTGGCTGGAAGAACAGATCCAGTCAGGCAGAATAACACTGACCAAGAGTGAAAGGCAAGAACCTGCGCCACATGAGCCTTGTAACTCAGAAGAAATCTTCACGGTATATGCCATTGGGTCATACGAAGAAGCCGAAGAAGAAACACAAGGTCAGGATAGCGGAACTAAACCGATCCTACTGAAGTTTGATGAGGCCGCTCATGAGACAAAAGGAAACCCATTCAGAGAAAATCCGACATGCGCCATTGAAACAAGCAACGAGAGTCAAGAAACGGAGAGAGGTTTAGCATGTGTCATTATAAGTGGGGACGCCCAGATAAAGGACACACAAAACCATGATAGTGAAACCGAAGAAATCGTGCCCGTAATAATGGAAACCAAGAAGACTACCTCTGAAAGGAAAAAAGGTCTGTCTCAAGAAAGCCTAGCAGGAACCCAGGAAAGGGACACCTGCTGTGACGATAAGATTGGAAAGGTTATATCCGTGACAGTGGAGTCTGAGGGAATGCTACAACAAGCCAACAGGGGGCAAGAAACCTTGAATGTCATCATGCATATACAAGAACAAGGAAGACAACTCATGGCACTTTTACAGAGAAGTAAGGAAGTGCATCATGAGTACAGTATGATGAATCACACGATCGAACAATTGTGCCAAAGAAATCAAGAACTGCAACAAAAGAACGCAATGATATGCCAAGAGATGGAGGCGCTCTCGGAAAAGAACGCCGAAACTCAAGAATTGCTAGGGTATATACTGGGAACAAATGGCGACCCACTGACTATACCCCAAAAGCAAGTCAAACGACAGAGCCCCAAGAGACACAGAAACAGAGCAAAGCGTACTCGGGTCTCCCAAAGAGAAGGGATGCCAACGGTAGAAGAGCCTGAGGCTGTTGGAAACCATGGATCCCGAAAAGTAAAACTGTCACTAGGGGAAAGAAAGAGCAAGCCTTACTCTTTTCGCAGAGACGCAACCACTGAAATCTTCAGCCTAGCCATGCGGTGCAATTTGCGACTACCCAGGTGCAGGCGCCCCGAAGAAGAGTACCAGTTCAACCAACCTGATTTCTGCCTATATCATAGGGTTCTTGGTCATGCAATTGAGGATTGCTGCATGTTCAAGGATTGGGTTGAAGACAAGTTCACGAAAGGAGAACTGAAACTCCCGTGGCACGTCCTACAAGATCCAGCACCTCATCAGGGCTTCTCGACGATCTGATTGGGGGCAGTAACACACCAAACATCACCCTGTAAATTAATAAGTAAATATATAAATAAAAAAATTATAATAAAAAAACACCTCGTGCGGGCATCCAGATTCGAGCTTACCTATGCGAGAGTACAACCTGTTGGTGCTGACGAAGGCAACCGACTTTGATCATGGGGCTTGATGGTAAATGCAGAATGTTGGGCTGATGGTCTCGCTCCAACCCCTCATGACGAAACCCAAACCCTTAGGTAATATCAGACGACCCGTGAGTCTGATATCTTAATCCTATCCCGGATTGGAAGCCTCTACGTCTACGGTCCGAAACCCTTCAAACCTTAGGTGATATCAGACGACCCGTGAGTCTGATATCTTAAATCCCACCCCGGATTGGAAGCATCTACGTCTACGGTCCGAAACCCTCCAAAACCTTAGGTGATATCGGATGACCCGTGAGTATGGTATCTTAATCTTACCCCGGATTGGAAGCATCTACGTCTACAGTCCGAAACCCTTCAAACCTTAGGTGATATCAGATGACCCGTGAGTCTGGTATCTTAATCCCACCCCGGATTGGAAGCATCTACGTCTACGGTCCGAAACCCTCCAAAATCTTAGGTGATATCGGATGACCCGTGAGTCTGGTATCTTAATCTTACCCCGGATTGGAAGCATCTACGTCTACAGTCCGAAACCCTTCAAACCTTAGGTGATATCAGATGACCCGTGAGTCTGGTATCTTAATCCTACCCTGGATTGGAAGCCTCTACGTCTACGGTCCGAAACCCAAACCTTAGGTGATATCAGATGACCCGTGAATCTGGTATCTTAATCCTACCCTGGATCGAAAACCTCCACGTCTTCAGTCTAAAACTACCCCCAAACCTTAGCTGATATCAGACGACCCATGAGTCTGGTATCTCGACCCGACCTGAGACTGGAAGCCCTCATGTCGTTGAGCCGGGACTTTCCCAAACCCCTAGATGATATCAGACGACCTGTTAGTCTGATGTCTCAACCCAGTCCAAAAAACCTTTACAGACCATCAGATGATACCGGACTAGTCACCCCAAGTTTGGTATCCTGACCTAACAGAAGGCAAACAGCCCATGCCCTTACCATAATTCAACGGTCAAAGTCAGACCAGCTATTATCCGGAAGCCGTTACTGTGTAAAGCATAAGGAAATGCTACAGTGAGAAGTCAATCAACTATAAACAGAACATCGTGATTGCGAACAAAGGGACCCAGCACAGATGGTTGATGGCCCCGCCGTTATCCTAAAGGTGGCAGGTTCGATTCCCATCACAAGCAGAAGAGGCATAAACCCTAGTCTACGGAATGGAGTACGCCTTCTCCCTTGAAGAAAATACGGAATGATAGCCTAGCGGTCCGATTATGTATAAGAAAAAACAATAAAAAAAAAGAGAGAGCAAAAATATAAAAGATAAAAAAAAAGAGAAAAAAAAAAGAAAAAGGTGCCCCATGAAGTTTAAGCCTCTGTGGCGTCTGAGGGCACACCCCGGTGCTCGATTAACCATGTCTTGTAGCACCAGAGACCATGTCCTATGAATCCCCCTAAGGACGAGAGTCTCAAACCACAGCTAGTATTGAGGAAGACTGTGTGGCTTCTGAATGTACAGGCAGTGGAAATTCACCCCAATCGCCCAATGAAAAGGCTTTAAGGTTCACCCAGCCTTAAGGATCATTGAGGGCATTCCCTGGTGCTCGACAAACTTTGTCTAGTAGCACCAAAACCAGTCTTGGAGGTCATTCGCTCGCAACCCACCGTGGTCAACCAGAAGAACCCTGGCTCTGCCCAGCAACCGATGGAGAAGAGACAACCGACATCCTCGACAAATCCAACCGCCCGATGAAAAGGCTTTAAGGTTCACCCAGCCTTAAGGATCATTGAGGGCATTCCCTGGTGCTCGACAATCTTTGTCTAGTAGCACCAAACCAGTCTTGGAGGTCATTCGCTCACAACCCACCATGGTCAACCAGAAGAACCCTGGCTCTGCCCAGCAATTGATGGAGAAGAGACAACCGACACCCTCGACAAATCCAACCGCCCAATGAAAAGGCCTTAAGGTTCAACCAGCCTTAGGGATCATTGAGGGCACCACACACCACACCCCCAAATACCTTACAGGCCTCGACTGACAGCATCGACTTCAGCAATCAGGCCAAACCCCCCCAGTCTTGTTAGTTCGCTCGACATGATGAGAATACCCTGATAGCCCTTGATAGAGGATTGACTATGTTCCGATCACATAGAGTCCCACCGGAACGCTATCCCAGAGAATGTCTGACTCGAAGCTCTAACAAACACCAGAATCACACAGGGTCGCTACCAGAAGACAGACTCCTTCCGTTTCCCAACCCAGGACACTTCGGAGAAGGAAAGTCTCAACCGCCTCAACCTCCCCTCAAAGGAAACAAGATGATAGGGGGCAACCGAGAGCGATCCCTAAGAAACCAAAAAGGAACTCAACAAAGAAGGAATTTCCCCCTTTTTTTTTTGAGATCCAATAGCCTGACATCTGCTTCAAGGATAATCAGCATAGAGTGGCTATGCCATAACTATTCTAGTGGCAAGAAGTCCCACCGGAACACTATCTCGGGAAACACCCGAAACCATGGAGTCAGCGGAATCATCGCCAGCACACGGATTCCAACCAGTTCCCCGAACCAGGATGCCTTGGAAGAAGAAAATCCCAATCACCTTAGCCTCTCTCCAAAGGAAGGAAGATGACAGGGAGCAACCGAGAGCTATCCCTGAAGAAACAAAAGGAACCTGACCAGGAAGGAACTCGTGAACCCCAGTAACCTCAACGAGCTACTCCGAGAGCATCAACAAGAAGCAGTCACACCTTGGCTACCCTAATTCCGGAAAAGTCCCACCGGAATGCCGCCTCAGCAAATGTCTGATTCGGAACTCTAACGCCGGACACTTCCTTCAACCTCCCTTCGAAAGAGAGAGACAACAGGGAACAACCGAGAGCTATCCCTGAAGAAACTAAAAAGAGGGCCTCAACAAGGAAAGATTTTCTCTCCAAATGACCCCGACGAGTTGCTTCAGGAACAACCAACATGAAGTGGTCGCACCGTGACTACTCCAACCACCAAAGTCCCGCCGGAGTGCCACCTCAGCAGATGCCTGATTCGGAGCTCTAACACCGGACACTTCCTTCAACCTCCCTTCGAAAGAGGGAGACGACAGGAAACCACCCGAGAACTATCCCTGAAGAGACTAAAAGAGGGCTCGACAAAGAAAGAATTTTCTCTCTTCAATAACCCCGACAATTTACCTCAGGGATAACCAACATGGAATGCCCATGCCGCAATCGTCCTAATCACCAGAAGTCCCACCGGAGTGCCACCTCAGGAGATGCCTGACTTGGAACCTCAACACTGGATAAAAGCTTTTGGGAACAAGGACCTCCGCCTCTTTTCCCATACCTGGACTCCTCACCACTCCAACCTCCCCTTAAAGGAAGGCAGGGGGCAGGAGGAAATATCCTGAGAGCTATCCCTCAAGAAACCAAAAAGAGACCCAACAAGGAAGGGATTTCCTGGGATTTAAGCCAGGAACCCCTAATTTTGAGTCACATGAAAGGATGATGACCTTGGTTCTCTCTTCCTTTGAAACCTCAAGCCTTGAGCCATAGATTCCCTTGGCTATCCCATCTTCCCCTTTCAAACAAACCCAGATCCAAAAAACTCCCTGTAACCCATTAAAATAGGACGATTTCAATCGACCCTGAATACTAGGCTGCACGAAACGCAAATGACCCTAATTTTCCACTTCTCGGATGATTCGGATCAAGAGCTCCCAAACCGTAACCAAACGTACCTTAGTGCCTGTCCAACTAGAATTCGGAATTGAGCAACCTCTGACCAGATAGTGTGAATGCACTATTCTGAGGTCAACAAACCGAAACCTCCCCTGACTCAAGAGAATGAAGGAAATCCATGCGTCACAAGTCAGAGCCAAGACCACAAGCATCTTCGCCCCATCTCGTCTGATTTGTAATCAGACAAGCCTAGGAAGATTATGCCCTCTCCAAAACCAATTCTTACCCGATCACATCAACATCAACTTCAGTTCAAAGGATCCATTACCTTTTCTGATCAATCCCACTGAAATCAACATCGCCCATTCCTACTCGACTGCCGAATAAAAAAAAAATAAAAAAATAAAAAAAATATATAAAAAATCCAGGATGATTCTGCTAGCAGCAGGGTTGTGCTACACCTACTATCCTATTGACCTCATCACATAAAGTGGAAGCCCAAAAAAAATCAACCTACCTATTAACCTATTTTCTACTGACATGGTTGGTATCACTGCGGAATGTGTTGGAATACCTATAGGCTCTGGTGCGAATTAACCGTTGGACTACTCAAGGGACCCGGCGGACCGGTTTGTATTAGCTTACCCATAGGACCCAGTGCGGACTAAACTGAGATCAACTCTACTAACCTATTTCCCTGCCGACGTGGTTGGTTTCATCGCGGAAAGTGTTGGAATACCTGAAGGACCCGGCAGATCGGATGTTGGATTACCCAAGGGACCCAGCAGATCGGTTTGTTCTGGCTTACCCAAGGGACCCAGTGCGGACTTAACTGAGATCAACTTCACCCGCCTATCTGACCTTATCAACGTTGTCGTAATTTATGTTGGAATACCTGAAAGCCCGGAGCAAATCAACTGTCTGGACTACCCAAGGGACCCAGCTGACCAGTTGTTCTGTCTACTTGCAGGACCCAATATAAATCCGACTCAAAAAAAAAATAATAAAATATTAATCAATGCTTTTCCACTTCACTACAGTCTACCCTGGTGCCCCCAGTGCAGACTAGCTTATTCCGGAAAATCCTAACTCCAGAACAAGCCCAATCAAGGTCAACTCCATCCTTTTGCACACCTCACTTCAGAAATCAGCCCTATCATTCGCATCCGGCTCGTAGTTGGATGTAACATTGCTTCACCTCGTCTGGTGCCCATTCAGATGAGTTAAGATAATTCTATTGGTAGCAGCATCACCTTCCACATTCACCGTTGATTTCAACAATAACATGGATCAATTCTACGGATACCTGATCAGCAATCGAGAGTGTCTCCACCTCGTTTCGCCTGATCACCAACCAGACAAACCCTTTGAACCGAATCTAGTTAAAACGTGATCATCCTTCATCTACTCTACCATCTTTCTTTACTGGGCCTTAGCACGCTCTGCACCAACTTACTTGGGGACTAAGTGCCAACCCGAGTAAGACCAATTCCATTTCACCGCCTATCCTAATTGGTACCCTGAGACGGTGAATTCACAACCAAAAACCCCACCGAGTCAATAACAAAAATTGGAAGAAATCCGATTACCCGAATTCGACCCGGAGAAATCCATCCCATTACAGAAAAGGACAAAGATGACCAGAAAGCCAAATCCTCGACTTATCGGGTCAACAAAATTTTATCGGCAAAAGACTCTCCCTGCCCTTTCATCACCCCGAAGATACAAAACAGACTCCGGACTCGTGCGATTAATGATGATGGAGCTTCTAAAATCCTAAATGGTTCAGTGTTAGTTCGAGGGATTTTATCGCAGCACCGAAAGAGTCCCTCTAATTAGCCCAGAGTAGCACAAACAGATGTGCATTCTTGTTATCCGCAAAAACTCCCGAAGTTTCACAAAGATCAGAAAGAAGGTCACAATGGATGGAATCGCAGAAATATTCATCATCTCTCATCGGCTTTTTTCCATCTGAATAAGATGTTGCACCATGGAGAAGATGAATCGATCATGCTCGCAATTTTAGCCTCCTAGAGAAACTCTAACTCTGACATGTGAAACGTTCGAGCAAATTGTGCATATGATGCCCAAAGCACCCTCCTATACCCGGGCATACTCATTAAAGTGGCTTTGAAACCAGTAATACGGAGCTACCATGAACCTAATCGGAGAGAATACCCATGAATCAAGAATCACAACAGAGTCATTAAATCTTAGCCGGAAAATGGGTGATCAACAAGGTTGAGATAAAATAACCGACATCGTGGTTCATCAGGAATGAATTATTTTCGTGATCAGGGTTACCAGGATCAAACCCCGTGTTCCACCGACTTGATATCAGGGAATCAGATGGAGTCCGATTACCTGAAAATTCATGGATATCAACCCACTACCCTAATCCCTGATGACCGAAATCCCTGGATATCAATCCACTACCCTAATCCCCTGATAACCAAAGCCAGCGCGACCTATTGACCCGATTGGTTAAACTACTAAGGGACAATTCGATCTATTGAAACAGAAAACGATCAACCGTCCCATCGGGTATCTGAGAATTCACACAACTAATTCTTCGAACAAAGGTGTCGCATGATACTAGCGTTAGAAGACGAAGAAGATCGAAGGCGCAAGAATAAAGTCGGCCGTGACGTGTTAGCCACTGTGATCTATAAGGCTACCGTAGACAAACCTGCGATCAGATTGTCCGAACGGCGGGGATAAAAATTTTAGCGCTAAGGAATCTTCCCCAAAAATCGAACAGAAAGTACAAAACAATCCCGAACCAAATGCATATCAGATATAGATACAACCAGTACAACTCAAAACCTTCCTTATAAGCTACTCAAATACAACATACATCTATTGGATCTAAACAGGAAAGGGGGAGCTTTCCTCCTTTGAGCCGAGTACCTGAACAAACACTATAAACACCAACCAAACAAATGAAAAACCTATACAATAAGTAGACTATAGCCTGTCCTCGACAGGAAAGGGGGAGCTTTCCTCCAGTGGTTCATATTGATTATGGGTGATTCAGGTTGCAAGATATAGCCGTTGATTGTGTGATGCTGATCAAGAATCAAGGTACCATTGAGAGACTCGATCCAACCAATAGACTGTACCCGTTGAGCAAATTCTGGAGTTCTTCCACCAGTAAGGAAAAAGAAGTATGAGTAGTACTGATCGCGCAACGCATGTACCGAATAGTCAGATATGCAATGTTAACCTTCTTGTCTCTCGTAATAAGGAACCTGCTGAAAATATGGGAAGAAATATCAGCTAAAGACAAGAAATGGAAAACCAAAAATGGGAAAAGTCGAAGTAACAAACCTGTGCATGACTGAAAGAAAAGCTGAAAGAGAAGAAACCCTCTCACGGCACCCAAAAGGAACTTGGACCAATACCAATATCCACAAAAATTCTCGAAGGGACGAGATTAATGTGTATATGGATAGTCAAGAAGAGCGCTCAAGGTAATTATGATTCCACAACACCCTTCACTCTAGCTGAAGAATCCCTGCTGAGAAGAGACAAAGAATCAAGAGGGACCCTAAGATGGATATACGAAGCCTGTAAATCGGCATAAGAAAGGCCAGCAACTCTAGGATAACGAAAGGATCGATGATTCCTCGAGTTACACAAACCCTAGCAGGCAACTCAAGGTCGAGGGGACCACACACGCTCATTTTCCAACGCCACGGAAGAAGAAAAAGGATAAGAGGCAAACATAGAGAGTCCTCCATAATAATTCTCACAAAACCCTTCACTACCGAAACAATGGCAGCCATGGAAATCATGAGCCTAGTCAGAAGAAACTAGAGTGTACGCTACAGGTTAGTGAATGAGAGTTGATGAAGGAGAACAACTGAACTTGCCTCCATATATAGTCAGTTGGTCATCAATCCTTTGGAACACAAAGTCAAGCGTAGCCCAAAAGGAACGGAGTATGTCACATGCAAACCAAGTGTAGTGGCAGACAAGAAGTGACGGGAGCGCCGCAACAAGAGACATGTTCAACAGGAACGGAGACCAACAGAAAATGACTTTGCGCAGGATAGACCATCACCTACTATGGAATTGACCATCTGGAAAAAGGGCCAACAGGAACGGTAATTTGTCCTACTGGGCCAAGATTTTATGGGCCTCGGTCAGAGAAAATTTCACAGAGGAGATGGCAGTCTGAAGAAATTCAAGACGTTCCCTCACGAGATGCTGACTGTAGAAGACTATCAAGATCCCATGTCCCATACTTAAGAAATGTTTCGCCATGTGGCCATATGAGACATTTCTTCCACAAAATATTTTCCTAAGCCCCACAAATTTCCACAGCCAAAATTCCCACAAAAAAAAATGGCCTATTGATAGTGCTGGCCTAAAACCTACTATCACCGGTATACGTTCATCCTACCGGTTTCTAAAAAGATGAACGAGGGTTTTTCTATATTTGTCCCTTAAACAAAATAAATAACAAATTCTTCTGTTCCTATTTTTGCAGGTATATGGAGCAGCTGAAGCCTTATGTCCCTGGAGTAAAAAAATAAGAAATATCTCGCTTTATAGCAACATAAGATATTTCTTCCACAAAATTTCCAAACTCCACAAAATTCCACTAGCCATAATTCCACATACAAAATGGTCAATTGTTGGAGTGAACCATAACTCAACCAACACTGGTTAGTTCATTATACCAGCATACAAATAATGAACAGGGTTTATATTTTGTCCCTTGAACAAGATAAAACAACCACAGACGACGACAACAACTGTAACAGAAACAACAGTTACAAGCACAACAAGCAAGCAACACTAACGAATGACAACCGCTACAATCTCGACCACAGACAACTGCAACGAGCATAAACAGCAACTACAACAGCAACATTGCTGAACCGAAGCAGACTCATGCATTATCACTTCCTCCAGTCAATCCTATCCCTCGAAAGGTACAAGTGAAGAGCTACTGCACCAAGTACTACAGTCACTGGAAGCCAGAAGAAGTAAAAGCAAGATGGCCACTCGAACTTAGGAAGCTCAGTCGAAGTAGTGTTGAGCCCCCAATCATATGAAGGCAGTGGCCGCCAATATGCATGGATCTCTTGATCAGGTGGAGCACCCCAGCCATCACCAAGCTCACGAACAACTTCCAATGCCGCATCAGTTTCGACCTCCTCGATCTCCTCAACTGCACGATCAGACTGGTAACTTGACTCACTAACAGTAGGAGAGAAGCGACCGTCGTCTCCGCTAGCCATTTCGGTAGTTATAGTGAGGAAATGGAGAAGAGAGAGTTTCGGAAGAAGAAGAAAGGAAAGAGAGAAAGAAGAATGAAGAGAGAGAAAAGAAAAAGGGAATTAAAAAGAAAAGAAGAGGCTGCGACTGTGGCGAATGTGCACGTGTGACCAAACAGTAGCGCCGAATTTCTCAAACCTGAAAAGACAATGCATATCACTTTGTCGAAACCCTATAAAGAATGGATGTAATGTCAGAAGTAAACAAACAAGGGAACGGCTGAAAGATCATGACAAAATATAATCCGTTGGAAAAAGACAAGAACTGTAAAAAGAGACTCAAGGGTTATGAGCACGATCGATCAAATGGGTCAAGGAAGAAACCAAGATGACAATCCAGAAATACCAAGATGGCAACGTTTCGGGGATAAATGCCAATCTACGAGGACACCAGAACCGGTTGCTCGAAAACTTAGATCTCCCAACCAGTTCTGGTGGGGGGCATTTGTTTGACCCTAAAAATTGACTATAGTTGAGAAACTGTTATATGGGATCTGGAAACCCCATGGGCAAATAAACGAGACGTTCAGTGCGTTGATAAATTTCTAGAGTCGATTTCAGATTATTCCGAATCAGTCAGAAAACGCATGCATGAATATGATAACCGAAACTTCAAGACAATTTGCTCCAATTTTCAACATTTGTATTAATGCTAATATTGACGAAAGAATGTTAATGCAATATGTTTTTTTCGTTGGATCCATGTAAACCACAATTCATGCCTTAAAATGCAACACAAGAAAAAAATAATTGTATGATTTTTATGTATATTTATACATGAAATTATACAATTATACATCAAGAAGCAACAAGGAATAAAAATTCAACATTTAAACGGCCCTGGATGCATCAAGATCTGTGCAAAACTCAATCAACGATTCAGATTGACTCCATAGGAAAATAGCACCTTCAGCATTTGTCAAACTGCTGAAAATCACGGCCCAGTACAGCCCACATCAGCCCATCGGAAATAAGAAAAAAGGGGGAAATATCAGGCCCATAAGACCCACCTTGGCCCAGCTCCTCAAATCCTCCTCCAGTCCGTCTCTCTCGCTGAGACACGACCCCACTCGTCAGTTTCCTCCTTGCCGTTACTGCTTCTCTCTCTCGCAATCAATGCCTCCTCTCTCTGCATACTCGACCCCACACGGCAGAAACTGAATTGGAAGGTTGTTGATGCTTAATTGAACTTTCTTAATTCCCACTCTCTCCGTTCCTGTGTCAACCGCCATCCTCCTCTCACACATACCATGACGACAGCCAACCTCTCCGTAAAATCTGCAGAACTTCCGCTAGCACATTCAATGAAGATTGTTGAGGGGAGGAGAACTTGGCACCGAAGGAAACTCCCATTCTTTCCTCTCCAGTGAACTGAAATTGGAGACAACTCAAGACTCAGACAAAAAATGAATTGTAAATCCAATTGCAGTAAAATTGAGACAAGTTAATCAAAGAGGATCCAAGTTGCTTGTTTAATACTAACAAGGGAGCAATTGTGATGATCAACAGACCTTCAATTTGAAGAATTATTGAGGCAGTACCATAGCCACATGAGATAGCCATAATTAAAGACATGATGCCTTACAATGAACAATTGGTTTTATTTACCATGATATAACACCTGCAAGTGATTGAGGCAGTGATAAAAAGCATCAATGAATACGAATGGGTCACCAATTGATGGAAACAATCAAGGAAAAGACCACAGATAAAACAGTCACATCAAAATTAAGGACCTGCATTGAACAGTTGGCTTTATTGATGATTATCAAGGAAGAAATCACATGGTATTAGACATATTGAAAATTCAGTATAAAAACTATGCTTGAAATCCATATCCAAGTCGTAAGGTAAATGGATGAGTGTTGCATTGCCCTTATGATAGCTTGATAATAAAAACTGGGGATTTGAAACAAACATCAATAAAGAGTGTGCTTGACTAGATAACAGAAACTTCACAAGGAACACAAAATTGATTCTCAAAATGGAGAGAATCAAAATGGAGAGAAGGAAGCTTGCTCATCACTGGAGACCATAAGGAAACCCTGTGCAAGTAAAGAGAAAATACCAAAATGCCCACCAGGGGTAATTCTGTCCAGAGAACCCCATCTACAGCAATTTGCTTGTTTCTTCTATAAAAGAAGCCCAAAGCCAGAAGAAAAAAGAAGAGGAGAAGGGATATTTTTCAACACCTATACACTGTCCAGAAGAGAGACACACAACATACCCACCTTCTGCCCCTTTCTTTCTGCCTCACCTCCTTCACTGTGCATAAGCTCATGTGCTGAGCATAAAAAGAGAAAAAGAGAGGGAGAGAGGTTTCGTTAGTTTAGCCAGAAAATAAAAGAGTGTAATCTCCTAGTAAAAAGAATGTAAGTCCTAGGGAGCCTTGGCTCTTTGTACATAGAGTTCAAGGCCGTGGTAGTGCCTTTTTTTATATATACAAGGATGTATGCATGTGTTATTCCTTTCTTTTACTTTCTGTTTTTACATTTAGCCTTTTATCTGCTTTGTTTTGTTGCCTCTCCTTTTCCCCTCTCTTACACAATAAATAAACAAGAGACATAATGAAATAAAAGTATTAAAAATAAAAAAACACAACATATCAATGGAAATGGTTAAAGGACAGCAGGTACCTCTCAATATCTCAAGCTATGAAGACCATCCAGAGAGAGAATAAGCTCTCTGGATTGAAGACCATTTGAAGACATCTCAGAGAGAGAATAAGCTCTCTGAGACATACCTTGTGAAGACCATCCAGGGAGAGAATAAGCTCCCTGGAATGAAGGTCATTTGAGTGGGAATAAACGCTCAAATTGGTGATCCTTTCGAAGCTAAACCTATGTCATTTAAGGGGTTATGCTGTCCAATTTTTGTCAACCCCTAATCCCTAAAGTGACATCAACCCATTAGCCTCATTGCCTCACCATTAAAACCATTGCTAAACCCCCTCTCTTGCCTTGTCAAAACCAAGCCAAACCAAACCGTTATGCTGCCCAATTCTTATCAGCCTATAATCACCTAAACAAACCTCAACCATACCCCTACATTGCCTAAAGCTAACCCTCACAACTGCCATCAAACCTCAGCCATACCCCTCTCTGACTTACCAAAAAAAAAACAAACCATCTAAGGAGATATGCTGCTCAATTTTTGTCAATTCCTGGCAACCTGAAACAAACCTCCATAGTCACCTCTTTCTTTCGTACTAAAAACCAAGCCATTCAAAGGAGCTATGCTGTCCAATTTTCACCATGTCTTGACCCCTTCTTGAAACTAAACCTACACCCCTTCACATGCCCCATCATTACATACCATATCCTTAATCAATCCATGAGTTCCCAACAGAGATTGCAATTCCTAATACCCCTCTCAAAGGAAAGCCATCAAACCTCTACGATAGACAGTGAGCTCGACATTAATACAAGAACTATTTTATACAATATGTCGATCAGATCCATGGCTATATCCATCCTCACCAAAAACACCAAACTTAGACCTAAAATGAAATGGCATGCCATGAAATTTATGGGTTACCTTGCTTCATGCGCATACCACCTCGTTCTCAAGCGCTTCATCATGCTCCTATCATTGCTAGAAAGCTCTAACCATCAGTGAAACATGGCCAAAACCTTACCTTCATGAAACTCCATGCTTGGACACCTTTACCTCAGAATTGATGACACAAGCATCCTCCTCTATATCCCTAAGCACTCACAAGCCCATCGATTCACTCTCGAGACCAATGGCAGGCCATATCATCAACCCACCGTCATGCCTGATTTCAATCAAGGCCGAACTCTCTGCCCCCAGTACCAATTGACCTAATTGAGGAGACCCCATGCTTCATGTGGCTCTTACGATCCTCCCTAACCGCTCAATTTGGTGTCGGCACCACCAGAGAAGCGCAATAACTACCAAACCTCATCAAAACCCTAGCCGTGCGAGGGGAAACCAATTGTGACGAAGGAGAAGCCCCCACGCTCGACAAATGAATCCCTCGGCATCAGACGTTCACTACGACACCAAGTAAACTCGTCCTGACAATCCTCTAGTGCTTAGCCATCTCGATTGAACGGCCATGGCGGGATGTCTCCTAGTGGATCGGAGATGAAAGGAAGAAAAAGAAGGGAGAAAGGGATTATCATGTCCCAGATTTCCGTGGGCTCGGCGCATGAAGACTCAGTCATTGACCGTAGGCCCCACGAGTTGAAGATTGCACTGATCCACGGAATACCTGATCCATGAAGCTGATGGATTATTTCCAACGTAACAGCCCCATTTCCTTTGATCTTCTGTGGTGTCTTCATATGGCGAGTCACTAACATGAAGAAAGGACCAATATCACGATGACACCTGTTCCCTCAGATAAACAGAACAAAATGGCGCCTATTCCCTCTTCTCTGCTGATCTGGACCAATAGAAAGATGCCACGTGTCATTCTCTGATGAGCTAGACCAATCATATTGCTGGAAACCTTTGAAAATCCATAGAAAATCAACCACAACTCAGAAAAATGCAAATCCAATTTCTACGGATTCAGAAAATTACGAGGAATTTAACCACGCTAAAACCCTGGTCAAGTCCATGCCGAAACTTAACCCAGAACATTCAAGAGATAAAAATTCAGAACCTGACCAATCAGGGATTGCCACGTCATTTCCAGGATTATTCTGAAACCCAGAGAACTTCCAAAATTCACCAAAAATCCTAGGAAACCCAGAAAAATATGAGGAAAAATCCCAATAACTTAGAAAATTACAAGGAATTTAATCCTGCTGAAATCATGACCAAAATCCAAACCCAAATCATCTTTAACCACTCAACTGGTCAACCACTACTAGCCACCTCAGCAGAAACTTTGAAAAAACCATTAAAAATCACAAGAAACTCAGAAAAACTACATGGAAAATTCCTGTAAACCCAGAAGAATATGAGGAATCCAATGGCACCAATGACTACTGCCAAAACCCGATAAAGAACATACTTGGAACCACCATCATATCGGAACCATTGCCAAAACCTAAAACCCACATACCCTAAACCTTTCAGATTAAACCAATAAAGGGATGAACAATACTCTAATGCCAAGCCAAAACTCAAAACCCAGTAACGCCAATAGACCAATCCCTAAAGAGACCCAGCGAGGCGAAACCCGGAATTGTCTGAGCATGACCGGATCGGGTAAAACCCTGAAACTCCATGACCAACTCTGATGACCACCAAAGCCCAAAAGAATTCAGTTCAATGTCGAGAATCCGATTAGGGACTCAAAATCCCTTTTCAGAAGATAGGAATAATCCCATTCCACCAGAAACAATCCTGTACCTCGGTAGATCCAGAGCCTGACGAGGACGGAACCTATCAGCCGAGGAACAGACCAACTCAACAAGGTGCACCAATCAACAAAAACCCCAACACTGGAACATCCAGAACAAAAATGAATAGTCTTGTACCACGAGTAACCCAGATCCTGACAAGACTGGCACCCCATTACCCGAGGAACAGACCAACCAAGGCTCATCAAAACAAAGGATAAAACCAACACCAAAATAGCACTGAACCCCGGAGAAACCAAGTCCTGACAAAATTGGAACCAAACAACCGAGGAACAGTCCTACCCAACTTAGCGGAAACCTAACAAAACAAACAATCTCTGGTCGTAAACGAAAAAGGTCGAATTGAGACTACACACATATACTGATCGTATTTCGCCAATGCGGTCAAGTGACCTCAATCTGAGAACAAACAACAAGAAAGCTAAGGCCAACATTTCATTTGGGAAGATGAAATTAGAAACGATGTGAAGTTAAGTTCTGAGCATCTAAGCCAAAACCTTTCGACCCCGGTTACCCGAATTGTCAGTGGATTTGATTTGGATAACCACCCGACTAAAAAGAGCATTAAACCGGCCGTCTGGAATGACCTGAGGAACCATTTCAGATACCATAAACCCTGGCTATTTAAGCAGCAAGACTCGGATAGTTTTGCGATAGGGACAAGATCCACCCAACAACCCCTGATATTCAAAAACTTTAATTGAATAGATCCGCAACAGGGATATCCCAAGGGAATAACTCAGGAGTCCTTCTTAAAAACTCCAACACGCCAATCTTCGTCTCTCAGAACCGTAACCTGATGGACCACATTCCAAGACTCTGGTGCTCAACCAAACATATCAACCAATCTTGGGTAGCTACATGAGTCCCCTCTTCAGAGACAAGCCTCAAACTGACCTCATGAGATAATTCGGATATGTCATAACCCATGAACCAATCTCAGGAGACAATTTGAACAAGTCACTGGCCCCCACCCGATTCTGGCGTCCGGCCAAACATATAATCCAGTTTCGGATGACTACTCGAATCCCCCTTCTAAATATGAACTTCATATCGCCCTCATGAAAACAGCTTGGGAAATCTGCGACCACCAAGTTGTCGGTAGGAGACGATTTGAACAGTCAACACCCAAATCATAATGCTCTTAAGGCTGGTCAGATCAACGAAGAATTTGATCTGGGGAGCCGCCCCTCGCGCATAATCGGGATTCAGTATAGCACAAGCCAAGGCACGTGCTGAATCCTCAGAACATCAATACGCCAAGGCCCGATGTTTCCAACCAACTTGACATCCTAGCCAGAAACCAGGAACCAAGTTACCAACATCTGACTGGCAACCAGATGGACCTTTTCAATGATTCGATTGATCACTGAGTCATATACCTTCTAACTAGACCCACTTGGCTGGCAACCAGGTGCATACTGCATTTCTCTCCACCTCAACTCCAAGCATCACGCTCGTATCTCTGACGGGCGGCTAACTCTGCATCATACTGGCATCCACCCCAAATTTTCGGTTGGCTACCGAAGTGCTTACCGACGAGGTCGAGGCACATCAACTTTCAGTGGGAGCCAGACCATGATATCTTGATCAGACGATCAAGATGTCTGCCACATACTCTATGCCAACGGATGAGTATAACCTCGATGTGCGAGACTGCCAGAGTGGTTCTGTCTCAAGCGTCACCCGCGCACCTCAATAACGCCCTTTACAGCCAGGCGTTAGACTGTTATCAGGAACAATAATCAGGGACATGATGATAACAGATAGAATGGCCGATATTACCGTCGCCGACTGGTATCGAGTCATTCACCAGTTCTCAGGAAAACGACCAACCCAAAAATTCCCAAAAACGAGCCTTAAAACCGACCACATTGAACTTTCTTCCCCGAAGCTCAGACCTGAACAAGGTCTATGCGAATCCTCTCCAAGTCATCAGAATCCAAACAGGAATCTAACTCAGATTCCTCATATCCTCAAATCCCAAATTCCTCATAGTTTCCTCATGATACTTATCAAGTGGCAAGAACTCAAATTCCTCACATCAGAATCCGAAAATCGAGATAACTTCCAGCAATCAAGGGTCCAAACCAAATAGAGAACACCAGGTCAACATCAATTGAAGGGCATCGAGCTGAAACCTCTACAAAAGGCAACAACCCAACATCTACCAAGGCAACTCCAAAACCAAGAGCACGGAACCAACTGTCCTGCGATCAAATCCATTGATATGTCAGAAAACATCAAAAAAAGAGAAATAACCCGAAAACTAAAAAGAAAAGAAGAATAACCCCAAGAACAACAAAAAACTAAAAAACCTCAAAACACCAAAAATAGAAATAAGTCTCTTAGCCCCCCCGTAAACGCTAATTGTGTTAGACAATTCCCTAGTTGTTCAAAGACATAGAATCCACCGATATCCCTTTGAGTTTCCAGATCTAGAGGTTCTCTCGACCATGTCAGAGGTAATTAACAGTAGGGGCTTGCGCCTGCTGGAATAACTGACGAACCCCCCAAATAATAAACTCTCGTGGGAAGCATTAAGGTTGTACAGTTGTCTCACCCGTAAAGGAGACGGCCGTATCGTGACCTTAAGGCCCGCGAGAGGTATCTGATCCGTATGCTTTTTCCGCCCTCAGTCCACCACAAACGGGCACCGTCACCCAACAACACCGGGAGGGCGCCGAAAGGTGCGAGACAATAAGATTCGCTTCTAGGACATATCTCTAACAACCAAGACCCACCCGTGCCACTAAACGAAGAAAACAGCCTCCTTGTTCGGTTCGAACAGGATCCTATCCGGTCCGAACAGAAGGGTCCAGAGGAGACTCACCCAATTCTTGAGAAAGTTTTGTCATTCCCTCCACTCCATGAGGCATCCCAGACACAAGGCACCATTCCTGAGCCTGAAAAAGCTGAAGAGGTGACACTCGCACCATCTGTTCGGTCCGAACAAGCTCCTGTTCGGTTCGAACAGAGCACAAAAGTGGTCCAAAGCAAGGGCAGAAAGATGGCACAACAACCTGAGTCAACCTATAGGCCTCCTGTCCCATTTCCTCAGCGACTTGTGAAGAAGAATGAGGAAGAACGATTTCGAACTTTTTGGGAGATTCTAAAGGAATTGAAGGTCAACATTCCATTCACAGATATCATAGCTCAAGTGCCGATCTTTGCAAGATTCTTGAAAGAGTTATGCACAGGCAAGAGATCCATGGAAGAACTCAAAACAGTGGCCCTAACACACAAGAGTAGCGAGGCTTTGAAAAGCAAGATGCCCCCAAAGCTTGAGGATCCGGGTAGGTTTGCTCTTTCTTGCACTATTGGAAACGCAACAATCAAGCAAGCCTTGTGTGATATGGGGGATAGTGTTAGTTTGATGCCCAAGTCGGTTTATGAAAAGATTGGAATTGGTGAATTGAGACCCACAGGCATGACATTGAAGCTCGTCGATTCCTCAATGCGGTTGCCCTTGGGTGTTATTAAAGATGTGCCCGTTCAAGTGGATAAGTTTGTCATACCGGGTGATTTCGTGGTGATGGACATGGAAGAAGACAAGGAGGTGCCTATAATTTTAGGACGCCCCTTCCTTAGAACCGCCGGTGTGAAGATGGATGCTCGAGATGGGACGATTTTGGTTAGAGTGGGATGAGAGAAACTCCGATTTTTAATAGATCATGCTTTGAAGTGCTCCGACCCCGCCAACAAGGGCCATGACAAATCGCTCGCCGTCTCGCTCTCCGGATCCAATCCGATCAAGACCTAGTGAAATATGGTCAAGCTAGGGACCTAAAACAAGCGCTTCTTGGGAGGCAACCCAAGAATTTCTCAACTCTTCTCTCTTTTATTTATTTTGTCATTAAAAATAGAAAATACAAAAAATATAAAATCCATAAAAATTAGAAAAACAGAAAATATAAAAAATAGAATTTGATGTTTGTATTTGTTTGTTTCTAGGAAAATTTTGAGTAACAAACGAAGGAAGATGCAATCCGTGCTAGAGCACTATGGGTTACGTGAACTAACTAACCCCGATCGACCTCATACGGATTACATCAAAAGATCTAGAAGAATTGATAGAGCCGTCTTGGACAACGAGAGAACAAACTAGGAGCAAATCGACATACTGGAAAGCAAAAATTGGCTAAGTTCTCTTTTCCTCCTATTTACTTTTTCATGTGATTGAATGCTTGGGACAAGCATTCGACATGTTAGGGGGGAGCTATAGAAGAAAAATCGAATTGTGGGATGAAAAGAATGTTTTTCTGTGAAAATGAACATTTTTTCGCGTTTTTCTGTCTTCTCTGGTCAGGTTGAACAAGGTCCGTTCGAACCGAATGCTTCTTTTCTACATTTAATGCAAAAATGTCTTCTCTGGTCAGCTCGAACAGACATCTGGTCGATCCGACCAAAGCCTTGGAAACTTCTATTTTTAACTTTCTCCTTGGTCGGTTCGAATAGACACCTGGTCGATCCGACCAAAACACGAAAGTTGCACAATTTAGTATGATTTTGACTTGGAAATAAGTTGGTTTTGCCTATTCTCTCTCGTTTTGGGTTTTAAATGTTAAATCTCACACTACTTAAATTTGTTTTTGAGTCAAACAAAAATTTTCTCAAATGATCCTAGAATGTTTTGATATCACACTTGATCTTACACCAATTGACCAAAATTGAAGTATTTTCTTTAAGATTTGAACTTGAGTGTTGGATGCTTAGAATTGTTATGTCAAACTTAGTCGATTCTCACAAGCTTTTACCAAGTGAACTGATTCGTATTTGACAAACTTTTAGAAAGAAATTTATCGATTTTGGAAATTGAAAAATGAATTTTGTCTTGTTAAAAATGTTTTTAATCGCTTGAATCACCAACAAGCAAACATAAAGGGAAATTAAAATCAAATAGATGTGAAAACGAGGATGCACTGAGGCCTTTTTCCACTAACTTAGCCACAAATTGGAGGGTATTGGATTAATTACAAGTTGTCAGGAATTATAACTCAAAGCTCTCGAGGTATAATTGGGTAGCTTGTAATTAATTTCTACCGGACCCGGTGCGAAAGCATTGGTAAAGGAGTTGTTGAGTATTATGGCCCAAGTGTACCATGGCCATAGTCGAGCAACACCCGTCCAACCTCCCTAGCGCGACATGTGCTAGTAGCAAAGTTAAGGCCAATGATACCGCATTATCCTCTAGGGTGTAAAGCCCCATGGCTCGACTTGCACGAAAATGAAATAAAAAAAAAACATTGGTGAAAAATTGAAATTGCTTTTGAGAAAAGTTCACTATAAAATTTCTGAAGTTGATAAAGGCCTTTACAAATTTTTGTGGAATGTGAAAAGGAACGGGTGATTGAAATTGAGATCGCTTTTGAAATATCAAAGGGAAGCTAGAGTTCTAACTTTTGGAAAAAGATTTCACTTAGGGCCAAGAGTTGCATTAATTAAGTTGCGAACACTAAACTTGGTTTTTTATTTTGATTTTTGTTTGACTCATTTGATAAAAGTGTGAGAAATTTTAGGCATAGCAATTGATTTCACGACGTTTCTTGGTTTGAGATACAACTCAATATTTAAGGTTTAAGGACAGTCCAAAACTCTAAGCTTAGGGTGTTGCTTGAGGACAAGTAAAGTTTAAGTTTGGGGGGATTTGATATCGTCATTATTAGTTGGTATTTGGACCGTACTTGGCACTCAAATAACACTCAAACTATTGAATTATTCAATAAATTGCTATGATTTCCAAGGAATTGGCTCTACCGTCGTTTCTTCTCTCATTTTACAGGACTTTGATGATTTTCTGGTGATATTTGAGCTATTTGAAGATTTTCGGCACTTGGCATACGCTAGACGACTCATTCCTAGCACTTGAAAGCACTTTTCAAACCACCGTTTGGACCAAATGACTCATGTTTGGGGCTAATGAGAAATTAAGAGAAGCAATTGGTCAAATAGAATCATTAGCATTGTAGAGCTCATCCTAAGCTTTCCAACGGTTTTTGAATCGCCTCAATCGGAGTCCGGATGGAGGAATTATGGCCGAAATACTAGCTCTCTAGTCAGGTCGAACAGACCCCTGGTCGGACCGAACAGAGGCTTGTCCGACCCGAACAGAAGCCTGTCAGACCCAAACAGACTCCTGTTCGGACCGAACAGAACCCTGTTCGATCTGACCAGACTGTCGAAAAATCATATTTGGAAGTATTTTCAACTTGGAAACTCGTATTTTGGCATATTTTCTCGTCTTGACGACCAGGCAACCTCCCAAGCACCTGAAAATTGCTATATAAGCTCCCCTAAGCCTAAGGAAAGGGCATTCAACCTTTCATACCATAAAATTCCACTTTCCTTAGGCGTTTTTCTCTCTTCCACCATGGGAGATCATCAAAACTTGGTTCTTTGAAGCGACGGCAGCAAGGAGACGAGTTTGGTGATCATCTTGCAACACCTCACTTTTAGATCCGAAAGGGGAGATTAGTTGACACCAAAAGTGTAACTTTTAGATAAGTCCAAAAGACCTCTAGATATCCTTATGAACTCCAACAAACAAGTTTAAATTGATTGAATTCTATACCAAAAGTTGTGAACCAATCGAGTTAATTAGGTTAGGTTGTGATTAAACCAGTTTCTAGTCCAACAAGCGACAGGTGAGGTTTAGAATATCTTGGTTTGACCAACAAACCCTAGCACAAAGCATAAAATATCATAAAAGGTCAAAACCACACACTTTCACCCTCCGTTCGGACCGAACAGATCCTTGTTCGAACCGAACAGAGAAGTGAACGCTTGAAAAACATAGTTTGATGCACGAAAGTGATAAGTTCTATGTTCTAGAGTCCAAACCGAGGTGAAACCTGAACCCTAAGACGCTTGTTATTACTGTTTAAACCCTAAAAACTTTACTTTGTTATTTAGATTATTTTATTTGCCAAAGACACAAAAAATATCTACTTTCTTGCACTTAGATTAATTTCAACTATTTCTCCACCAAAATATTCTTGTCTAGCTTTTGAAAAAGGATAAGTCTGGTATTCAATTAAACCGTCCCTTGGGTTCGACCCTAAAGCTTTACTACAAACGATTAGTGAGGTTAGCTCTAGGTTTATAAATTTATTTGATTCCTAGATTATAAGTCTTCATCAGTTATCGAACGGTGTGAATTTTCAATGATTAATTAAATAAAATTCTGCTCTAAAATTTATATTCTACTATTATAGTCTTTCCTTGTTTGAAAAATGTTGCTACTCAATCACGAAATAAATATTTTCACGATTTTGTAAAAAAAAAAATATTATGCAAGAAATTTGGAAGCCAATAAGGATTGCGCATTATATAGACCCTATAAAGCGTTAAAGACTAACTGTTTCATCCTCAATTATCTCGCGAGATAGCCGATCAATATTTTTACCCTTTTTTTTAATAAATAAATAATGGGGTTAACCTCTCATTTTTCGAAATATTATGTGGTAGAAGATTATTATACTTGTTCACTTAATTATAATTTAAAATCTTAATAATTATTTCTAGAAAGTAAGCGGGTTGATAAGGATCATCTCCAAAATTTATCACTCTCATTATTCTTTGAAATTCCAGCGTAACTTCATCATTTTTCCTTTTTATTTCTAGAATCTCATCTCTATCATCTAACGCGTCTATCCATCTCAATCTCTTTCCTTCCTTTCGTAACTTCTCTCGCTATGTCTACTCCTGTTGCCCTTCACTAGGTTTATACAGGATCGGTCTTACAGCCGAAATTTGTACACTGGTGTCAGTGGCTTGGTAGGGTGTTAATCTGCATAGATTTTTTTTAAAAAAAAAAACTAAGACAATTAGCGAACAAAACTAGGAAAATTTTGTTAAAAAACTAGAATAATTATATTACATAACTAGGACAATTAATATTTTTTTACTGGACATAACATTTTTTTCTAAACAAAATAATGACAATTAGCAAACAGATTAGAACAGTTCTGTTAAAAAATTAGAAAAATTATGTTAGATAACTAGGACAATTAGTTTTTTTTTTCTGGGACAATTAATATTTTTTTCTGAAAAGAACATTTTTTCCTAAACAAAACAAATACAATTAGAAAAATATAATTAGGATAGTTATGTTAAAAAGCTAGAACAATTATATTACATAACTAGAATAATTAGTTTTTTTAGCACAATTAATTTTCCCCCTAGGTGAGCATGTTTTCCAATTAAAACTTAGACAATTAGATTATAAAACTAGTACAATTTACATAACTAAGACAATTAGTCTTTTTTCATATCAAATTATTTTGGAATATAGAAAGTTCAAAACTAATTGCTACAAAACTAATTGTCATAGATTCAAAAACTAATTTTTCTACTTTTTGGAGGAGGGAAGTACTCTGGCTGAGGAAAAGAAATAGAGGAAGGAAGGATAAGAGTTCTCTGGCTGAGTGACAAAAAAAAAGTTAGTTAATGAAGGGGAAATTGCGCCATTAAAAAAGATGATGGGTAATTAATGAAGACGCTAGAACGAGGGATGATGGTGAACATTCTAGAAAGTAAATGCACTTGAAATTCAGCAAAAGTAAATTAGACATTAATATTTAAAAGGACCCTGCTGAAAATTTAGAAAAATTGGGAATTCTTTCCAAACGTCAATATCGAAAGATAGGCCAAGCACAGCATGAAGATTCATGACGCCTTAAAATTGGACCATCCCAATAAAAATACAACAAAAATTATTATAATAAGTGCAACACAACGATAAATTATTATATGTGCAACACAACAAAAATTTAAAAATATATATATATATATATGCGCAACACATGGTCAGACGCATGGGCCCCATGGCAATGTCCAAATTCATTTGGGCCGTTGAGTTTCTTGGACCAGTATCTCCCACCAGCTTACCACCACTTGTTACCTCTTTCCTCAATCGGCAGTCAATAGTTTATTGTTGTATTAGCACCACTGGACTCGTCTGCTTTCATAAAAAAAATACAAATAAAACAACAGATTACAATCATGATGCTGACATCTTCTTATAAAAGTTATTTTCTCACTACCAAACATTGTTATTAAAATTACGCGGTAGTTGTTATATTAATATGCCTTCATCTAACAAACCAAATCAGTGTTTAATTATTGACGCCTTGCACTATGATATTTTCACATTTCTATCTCCATTCTCCACTCCTGTAGAAATAGAATCAGGCTAGGTAGATATCGAAACATAGCAAGGCCTACATTGCACATACGAATGGAAAAATATGGTAAATAGACAGCTCAAAATGTGGCACACAGTTGTCATTTAGCGACTTGTTTTCACTAACAAACAAGGCGGCTCAAATAAATATCTACATCTGCAAGTGAATGAACGGCTCAAATAGAAGGTGAAATGAAGCAAAAACCAACAGACCAACTGTGCTTTGAATGGACCAGACCCTGTGCCATCAGAAATTGACCCACCCAAGATTTTATTCTCTCTCCCCTTGTATGAACGGTGCAGAAATGGTGCGATCAAAATCTACACGGTGACACAGATCGTGATCAACAGTCAGGATCTCTTAATTTGGAAATTTGAAGGTCAAGTTGGCCTGGTGAGGGACGATTTTAGTTTGTCATAGTATGGCTCAGAGAGCAATTTCTTGCTTTGGTTCGTTTCTGTGACTATTTCAATCTTTTTCAGAAAAATCTGACAGGGGGAGTTGACAATGACGCCAGCATCTAACCTGAGAAAATTCCATTTCTTTTCCTATTTTATTTTTTCCCTCGTGAGGTATATCTAGAAATTAAATAAGACTTGCGATGGGCAATTTTTCACGTTGGCTGATGGTTTAGATTCAACGAAGGCACTGGTCGTTATTTTTCCCCCAATTCAGAAACGTGATTAAATGAGCGTACTAATTAGAGTTGAAAAGATATATTATGTAGAAAAAAACGAAGAGTTATAATATTTGTTATTCAGAATTCAAGTGGGAGTGGAATACAATTTGAGTTCGCAACAAAGTTTAAGAGCATAATAAAGAATATTTAGATTTGATCGAGGCACTCTAGTTTACCCTTTGTTCCCGTCCAGTAATTAACATGATTGAGTATAGTAATTAAATATTTAAATGTTAATGGTAAAGGCAAAGAATATATGATGAAAACAATCCTTAGTGGTGAACTCGTGATTCGTGCCGGAATAGAGTTCTCGTGATTCGTGCCGGAATAGAGTTCCCTAAATTCCTTGGGAATCCAAACAGCTCCGAAGCCTCTTCCAGCTTTATATATGTGTATTATCGCCTCTTAAATTTCTTTAAAAAAAAAATATCAACGAAAACGTCCTGCATAAGTTAAGGAGCATTTAGTTTGGTCACTTAATTAGTTTACTGAGTTGACTACATTATAGTTGGACATTTTGTTAATGAAATGCATACCTCCTTATTTGGGAGTCTAATAGAAAATACTTTCGGACTTCGTCCAAAAATATAATATTAAATTAAGATATATTTTTCTATCCAGCAAAATCTGAATATAAATGAATATAATTTTTTCACAAGAGTAAAAAAATATATACAATGGTGAATAACAGAAATTCACCACGTAGTAATTTATATAAAATATAAAACGGCCGGGTTGCATTTCTATAAGGATCATATTACTTATTCATATCGTTTAAATAATTAAGAAGGACATGACACATGACTACATGATTAAAATAAAAACAAACAAACAAAATCAGACGACTAATAGTGTACATAATACAGCATGATTAAAATATTGAGATGCTTAATCCTCTTTGTATATATTATAGACTAATTTTTTGAGGAATCCTTCAAAAGTTTTTTTTTATTCTGAGTTCCAATCCTTCAATAGTAAAACTAACTAATCCTTACTAATTAAATTAAGCAATGCACGAAGCTTAAATCGAATTTGCAATGTGACAATGTCATTACAGTTCTTCTATTTCCTTCTCATTAAGTAGACTTTTACAGGAGGTCCTTGATAAATTATCAACCAATTGAAATGTAAAACTTTTTTTTTTGTTTGAGAAAAAAAAAATCTATGCTGGTGCTTGCCTCGTAGCGATTCTGTGGTCCACCAACCAAATTCTTGAAGAATATTCTTACCATTCTTGAGGAATATTCTTACCATTCTAGTCCCAATTGAAGAATTGTTTTGGTACAATTTTCACTAGTGCAGACTGCTGGCTTAGTGGCTTGGAACATAGACGAATATTTTTCTGTAAATAATTTTGGTCTTCATTAGAATTTTGCATGCTGCTTTTTTTTTTTTTTTTTGTTCTTCTTCGCATATCACTTAATAATAGAAAAAAAGATATCATTTGTAAAATGCACGACTATTAGTGTATATGAATTGAAAGCAAAATTTCTTTCGACAACAGTTAACAGCTTTCATATTTTTAGATTTCATAATTCTGCACCGTTAGGTATAATGTATGCATGTAATGAAATCGGTAGCATTATTCTTTCCTTCAATTATTTACAGGGACGCCTACTTCCAATCAATTGATTTTTCTTTTTTTCTATTTTCAAATGTTAATTTCATGGTTCCGTCAATTGATTTTTTTTTCCCAAACGTAAATTTCATCAGGTACAAGAGAAGCAAAAATTGACAGGCTCTTTATGGTGGTTTTGACAGAAGATAATGACTTCTGTATAGGCCCTAGACGTGAGACTGTAAATCACCCCTTATCTCTCTCTTTACTTAATTAGTCGCTCTCGGCGCCTCTCCATCTCTCATCTCTTATTAGCTTTCCTTATCCTATTTTCATGTCTAACAACATTTTTTACCTATGACATTTAATTTTTATTAAGAATGCCAGACCATGGAGTTCCTCATAAGATAAAATCTCACCAGATATTTTAGGATTAAGAATGCCAGACAGTACAACAATTTTCAGTTTTAAGAGTACCTACACGTCTCCTGGTAAAGTATTAAAAAACCATATTTTTCCCCATGTTTGACATAACTCTTTAAATATACCCACCGGTACCTCAATATTCAGGTTAAAATATCTTGCACGTACGCGTCTCCAGGTAAGTATTAGAACAGCATTTTTAAGTGTATTTGTAGGTATAATCAAGTTGTTAGAAATTTTACGTAATATTTTATTTTTAAGCGAACGATAATTTTATTAGAGTTAATTAAAAATGATAAATTTTATAAAACAACTAGAGTATGTTTATACTATATATTTTTTTACGGATAATCTCGTAATTTGAATGTCTAACTATAAATGTAAGTATATAATGAAAATTAATTGTATTTGAGAGCGCAAACACGTCACGTCTAAGAAATATGGTACGACACGACATAAGACATGAGGCATGTTGTGTCCTTAAGTGTGTCATTTCTATCCATTAGCATTTAGACACCGCACGATACGATATGTAAAACATTTTAATACGGCACTCCATGGTATGACATATAATTCGGACATAGAGTATTTTACATGGTATGTATTTAGAGCTTTACATCCCTATAGAAGCTGTATGTGCACTCTATTCCTGCCAAACATTTAAATAAAGGAAAATTTTTTATATGTCATCCAAAATCGACGAAATTGAGAATTTGCCACCCGAAAGTTCAAATTTCTTATGAAAATGTCACTATGTATTTTTTATAATATTTTTAGTTGTATAATAATAAAAATAAAAAATTATGACAATTCTACCCCCATCGATAAGAATTGAGTGGAGTAAGCACTCGATCTAACCAACGAACCCAACCAAATCAACTAAGCACTCATTCCAGACTTATTTCTCTCTTCGTCTCTTCTTCTCTGATAAGAGAGGAGAAGACGAACCCTAGATATACCTCTATCCACTCTCTCGACGACTCAGATGAAGTTAAATCTTTCATTCCCCTCTTTTTCATCGCAACAACAATAAATACTCTCTCCTCCTACTCTCTATTGCAGCCACCCTAAATCCGCTCAGGCACTCAGGCCTCATCTCGATTCCGCCTCCTCTTCGCTCAGGTGCTCAACCCTCAGCACAATTATGCCTCATCTCCTTGGCACTCGCACGTTCTCTTCGCTTAGCATCGTCCCACCGGTTCGTCTCTCTCTGCAACTTTTTGCTATTTTTTAGCTGATTGAAATGTACTGTGCTGTGAATTTTTTGCGATGATCCTGCATGTTTCTTATTTACAACACATTCAAAATTTTATGATAATTTAAATATGTATTATAAATACATTTAGTAAAAATAGTATACATACATTATTTGTGTATAGTTGTACATATTATTTTAGAACATATGCAAAATATAATTTTATTTAAAAAATTATTTACATATTTTGTAAATAAAAAACTTACGGGTTTATCGATGAATAAATACAAGAACAAATAATTAAACAAATCAATGCCTCCTTTCTTTAATACATAGTTAATTTGGGTCTCATCTTTGGTTTCTTTTTACACGCCTGACCCAAAAAAAATAGTGGGAAAGGACAAAAGCAAGTATGCATGCAACGTTGAACCAATTGTGTATTGATCAATTACTCTAGTTATTCTCGAATACGAAACCAATTGTGTATTGATCACTTACTCTAGTTATTCTCGAATACGTTTGGATGGTGTGGGAATAAGAGGAATAAGGAAAGAAATATTGGAAAGTGTGTAACTTTGTAAAGGGTTTGGATTGTTTATAATAAATTTAGGAGTAGGAAGAAACTATTCCCTTATTTCTGCACCCATCCAAACGGAGTCGAAATTGTAAAAAATTAATAGCGCGTCTATAAAATACACTATTAAGTGAGACATAATTAACCGAGTTATTTCTTGATTCTTATTTAAAAAAATAATAAAATTTTGTTTTTATTAAATTTTTTTAATATATATATAATTTTTTTTATTAAAAATTACTGGGAGCAATATATCTCAAAATTGGAAAAGAAAATAGAAATTTTGGTCCCTTCGATGATTGAAGAGTGTGATAAACATGACTTGACCCGAGATTTTTATGACATGGTCATCTTTCTCTACCGAAATTTCTTTCTTCTTTGAAAAAAAAAACGTGTTGCCACCCGGGCAGTTAGGGCTGTCAATATACCGCTGTTTCGAACGTTTTCGTTTCGTTTCGTCTGAAATGGAACAGAAGTGGAAGGAAAAGTAGTTTCATTTTCAAAAACGGAATGGAAATGGAACGTTGAAATGAGAAATTTCAATGTAAAATGAATGTGGAAGTGAAATTTTCGTTCCGTTTAACGAAATGGAATGGAAATGGAATGATTTTCTGTTTCGTATTTTGAAGTGGAATGGAAACGGAATGATGGATTTCCGTTCCATCTCACACGTTTGACAGCCCTGCGGGCAGTGCTTTGGGCAACATGCTTTTAAAAAATACATAGTGACATTTTCATAAGAAATTTGAACTTTCCGGTGGCAAATTCTCAATTGACTGAACTGCCCATGTAGTAACTAGAAGCAACATGCTTTGGGCAACATGCTTTTAACTAGAAGCAACATTATTTTTTCAAAATGACTGAACTGCCCATGTAGTAACGAAAGTTAGTGGCGAGGCGATCGAAGTTATTTTAGAAAAATGCTGAAGGACAAAACTAGCCATATCGGAAGAAAATACGCTGCTCGGAGGGAAAAAAAAAAAAACCTACCCCGTTCCATTGAGAATGAACCGGAGAACGATAAAAAAAACAAAATAGAGACCCTGTGTGACTTCCCTCTAACCCATTTGGCTGCCAGCTAATGAGCTAAAAGCTACCATTACTGGCACCGGTACCAGTTTCCACATATCCCAACGTCAACCAAGTGTACCACAATATACCGGCTTCCAATTTATAATCGCTTCCCAAAATTCAGGTTGACCTCTGGTTAGATGTGTCTTCGGTTGTGTATGAAATTATGAATGCATGTAATTTCTTTTTTCGGAGGCTATGAATGCCAGTTATTTTCGCGGCTAAAAAGAGATAGAACCAAGTAATTATTATATACATTAACTTGTGGCATATAGGTATAGGACAAGCTAATTTTGCAGACTTTATCGTAAATGAAAACTTTTAATATTCTTTGAAAAAGGGCGTATTCTTGAGTCTTTATGATAATTTCATAAGAGGTAAACGATAATATTCTTTAAAAAAGGTTGTATTCTAGAGGCGAAGACAGAGGGGGACTGGAAAGGGTCAGGCCCTCCCTAATAATTAAAAATGTGTTCATCATATGTTAATTTATTAAGATAAATTTATATAGTTAAATTCATGGGACTCCTTTAGGTTCAAAATATTATGCTCAATGATGCTTCAGTTAAAGAAATATTAATGGATGTTGGTATTGTTTCAAGTAATTTGTACATAAACTTGTTATTCTCTTAGTTCTCAATTTCATTTAGTCAAATTTTGATCCCCACCATTTCTCAATCCTGACTTCGCCACTGGTGCATTCTTGAGAGTCTTTATAATTTTTTAATGAGCTCAAGTACAATACTATATGTATTAAACTATTAATATATATTAAGATATGATTATATTTATAATATAAATTATAACCATAAGGTCAGCACTAGAGTTTTTTTTATATTTTCTTTATGAGGTTTAAATATAACATTTTCAAGACAAATGGTAATATAATATGAAAAACAGCATAAAAGTCTATAATTTGAGAAAATGGAAAGCACCTACCCCATATGTTGAATCTAGACATATTTCTTGAATCTGGATCCGTTACGGCTCCAAACAATCTGATTTAATGTCATTGTCTTATTGATTTTATACGGTTGGAGCCACAGACACGGGACGGAATTCTACCAACCTGGAAAGTGTAAACAAAAGCAATCACAGAAAAGAACACGAAGATTTTACGTGGTTCGGTACAATATGTACCTACGTCCACGACTCACACACACCACACTTTTTATTTCTTTTCAATAATAATGGAGTACAAGAGAGAATTGGGGAAGAAGATAGGTCAGAAAGGAAGAGGGAGGCGCCTCCTTTATAATAGGTAGGCTACTATTTCTTTTTATTACATTTCCATATATGCATAAATCATAAAAAGGAAAGTCAGACGGTCCAACTCGGACCGAGTTCTGGCCAACTCGGACCGAGCCAAAGAGGTGTGGTTCAACTCGGTCCGAGTTCAAGCCATCTCGGACCGAGCCAAACAACCCCTTTTCTCCACACTCCCCCTCAAGTTGGCAGGTAGATATCTTGCATGCCCAACTTGCAAATCACTCCCTGAAAAATGGTACATGATACCCATTTGGTTAGTATATCTGCCAATTGCTCATCAGTTCTCACGTGAGGAATGCTAATGACTTTATCTTCTAAATTCTGTCGAATAAAGTGCCTATCCACTTCAATATGCTTGGTCCTATCATGTTGCACCGGATTGTGAGATATTGCGATAGCTGCCTTGTTGTCACAGAACAACTTCATCTCCCTGTTATCATAGAGACCAAGATCCTTGAGTACTCTCTTTATCCACAGTAATTCTTGCAAACCTTTAGCAATTCCTCTGAACTCTGCCTCTGCACTTGACAAAGCTACCACCTTTTGCTTTTTGCTCCTCCAAGTAACCAAGTTACCTCCAACAAATGTGAAATATCCAGACGTGGATTTTCTATTAGTCACATCTCCAGCCCAGTCAGAATCTATATATCCCTCAACCTGAAGATGACCATTCCTTTTGAAGAAGATACCTCGTCCTGGGGATCCCTTGAGATACCTTAAAATCCACATGACAGCTTCCATATGTTGTTCACTGGGAGCATGCATAAATTGACTCACCACAGACACAGCATAAGCGATATCAGGCCGAGTATGTGATAAGTAAATGAGTCTCCCTACCAATCTCTGGTATTGATCCTTATTTGCAGGTGCCTGATCAGAAAATACACCCAACTTGGTGTTCTGTTTGGTTGGTGTGTCAACTGGTTTGCAGTCCAACATACCTGTTTCAGCAAGTAAGTCAAGCACATACTTTCTTTGAGACAAAGAAATACCTTCCTTATTGCGTGCAACTTCGATTCCAAGAAAATATTTCAACCCTCCTAGATTTTTCATTTCAAACTCTTTAGATAATTTTTCTTCCAAATCCCGGATTCCTTCAGAGTCATCACCTGTGATTATCATATCATCAACATAGATTATCAAGATAACAATTTTACCTTTATTCTTGAGGAAAAATAAAGTGTGGTCAGTATCACTCTGAGTGTATCCATATCCTCTCATAGCACAGCAAAATCTTCCAAACCAAGCTCTAGGGGATTGTTTCAGACCATACAATGCTTTCTTCAATCTACACACAAGAAGTTGGTTGCTTGAGTGACTGTATCCTGGTGGGATATCCATGTAGATCTCTTCATCAATGTCACCATGTAAAAAAGCATTCTTCACATCAAATTGATGTAGAGGCCAGTCCCTATTTGCTGCAATGGACAATAAGATCCTCACAGTGTTCAGTTTTGCTACAGGAGAGAAAGTCTCCTGGTAGTCTACTCCATATGTTTGAGAATAGCCCTTTGCTACCAGTCTTGCTTTGTACCTGTCAATTTCTCCAGTGGGCCCATATTTGACTGTAAATACCCATTTGCAGCCTACTGCCTTTCTGTCTTTTGGTCTTGTCACCAGTTCCCATGTCTCATTCTTTTCAAGTGCATCCATTTCTGTCTTTATTGCATCCACCCATTTGGGATCACTGAGTGCTTCATTCAGATTTCTTGGAATGTGAACTGACGACAAGGTTCTATCAAATTCTTTCACAGAAGATGGCATGTGAGACATAGTCATAAAGTTTGCCATTGCATACCTGCCCTCACCAATCTCATCTGGTCTATACCTCTTAGGAGGTCTGCCTCTGTTGATTCTGAAAGGTAACTGATAACCATGATTAGTAGTAACAGATTCAGAAGTAACATGTTCAGAATTACTTACCTCTGACTCAGGAAATTGATCATGTGGTGAAGTAGGAGACTGTATCATTTCTTCATCTTCACTTTCCAAACCTTCTTCAGATGGACCCGAGTTAGCCAATGGGTCCATTTCTAGATTCAAATGCTCACATTCAGTCGGACTCGGACCGAGATGGGTCGAACTCGGACCGAGATGGGTCGAACTCGGACCGAGATGAGTCCAACTCGGACCGAGTTGAACAGGTTCATTTGGGCAAATCTCAGATTTCGAACCAAAAATATCATTTCTTACTGCATCGAACCAGAGTTCATTGTCTATCACACTCTCCCCCTGAGAATGAGTCTGGTTTTTACAGAAATACCCTTCATTTTCAATAAATGTCACATCCATGGTGGTATAGACTTTTCTAGAGGATGGATTCATGCACCTATAGCCCTTTTGATGTTGACCATAGCCTATGAACACACATTTTTCAGCACAAGGATCCAACTTTGACCTTTGATGTTTCTGTATATGAACATAGGCAATACACCCAAATACCTTTGGTGGAATTGTAAGGACAGAGGGAATTAAGCAGTATTTTGAAAGTACTTGCAAGGGTGTTTGGAAGTCATGTACCACAGAAGGCACCCTATTCATCAAGTAAACTGCTGATGTAACTGCATTATCCCAATAAGAATGAGGTACATTGTTTTCTAGCATCATTGCCCTAGTCATTTCTAGGATTTGCCTATTCTTTCGCTCTGCTATACCATTTTGTTGGGGAGTACCCACACAACTTGTTTCATGTATAATCCCATTGGTGTTAAAAAATTCTCTTACTGTTTTGTTGACAAATTCACTTCCATTATCACTTTTGAAAATTTTAACATTTCTATCAAACTGGTTCTTTACCATGGTAATGAAAGATTTGATGGCAAGTGGTACCTCACTTTTATGCTTTACCAAATTAATCCATGTCATTCTGGTACAATTGTCAACAAATAACACAAACCATCTGTTACCACCTAGGGATTCAACTGGGGAAGGCCCCCATACATCAGAGTGAACCAGGTCAAAAGGAGTGGTTTTGTCATTATCCAAGTTCTTAGCAAAATGGGCTCGATGACTCTTAGATTTAATACATACCTCACACTCAAAAGATTCGTTCTCAAATCCAGAAAATAAACTTGGATAAAGTTTCTTGAGATACCCGAATGAAGGATGTCCCAAACGTCTGTGCCACATCCAAATTGAAGACTTCCTACTTGAACTCGAGCCAGCTGATAAGTGAGCTCTTCCAGTAGCTATGTCTTCCAAATGATACAGTCCTCCCTTCTTAATACCACGACCGATAATCTCCTTTGTCATAAGGTCCTGAAAGAGACAAAATCTGGGATACATGAGTACAACACAGTTCAGTTCTTCACACAATTGACCTACAGACAATAGTCTTGATGAAAGAGAAGGAACCAATAAAGTATTTGAAAGAGTTAGAGAAGAGGAAAATTGAACATCTCCAGCCCCTGTGACTGGATAAACTTCCCCATTTGCATTGACGATCTCAGTCCTCCTTGGATGAGATTCTCTTATCAAGTCGTCCTTATTGTAAGTCATATGATCGGTTGCCCCTGAATCTATAATCCAACAATCGTTTAGGTTTTGGATATGAGTCATGGTTTCTGGTACTTTGGTTGTTAGAGATTTGGGGTCGGTTTCGGTGTTAAAATTCAAGGAAGAAGGATCAACTGCGCAGTAACTCACGCAAGGAATAAACTCACACAGTAACTCGGTGAGATCTCGTCGAGAAGAACAGGTCTGATTGTGCAGTAATTCACACAACGAGGAATCGACTGTGCAGTAACTCGCACAGGGATACAAAAACGATAATAATGCACAGATCTCAGAACCTACCGCTCTGATACCATGTAAACAAAAACAATCACAGAAAAGAACACGAAGATTTTACGTGGTTCGGTACAATATGTACCTACGTCCACGACTCACACACACCACACTTTTTATTTCTTTTCAATAATAATGGAGTACAAGAGAGAATTGGGGAAGAAGATAGGTCAGAAAGGAAGAGGGATGCGCCTCCTTTATAATAGGTAGGCTACTATTTCTTTTTATTACATTTCCATATATGCATAAATCATAAAAAGGAAAGTCAGACGGTCCAACTCGGACCGAGTTCTGGCCAACTCGGACCGAGCCAAAGAGGTGTGGTTCAACTCGGTCCGAGTTCAAGCCATCTCGGACCGAGCCAAACAACCCCTTTTCTCCACAGTCGAGAGCAGGAATCAGAAATGTTTCTGTGACCTGCACCAGCACGGAGGGCCATACAACGGGGACAGTTTTGGAAAAAAAAGGAAAATATCTGGTGGGTGGTTCCATTTCTCGTAGACTCGTACCAACTACCTGTCAAAACGGAATTAAAAAATATGCTTCTATTCCGTTTTCAGAAATGAAACGAAATATGACATCAATTTTTCTCCATTTCAAAAAACAGAACGAAAACGAAACGAATAATTATACCGTTTTATCGAAATAGAACACAAAAATAAGAAATTATAATGAAAAACAGAAACGAAACGAAATATGATACTAATTTTCTCTGTCGTTTGAAAAATAGAACGAAAATGAAAATACTTTCGGCTCCGTTTCTGAAACAAAACGAAAACGAAACAATTAGGCTCGTTTGCCAGGCCTACAATACAAGTCTGTTTTAAATTTAATTTTTTTCACTGTTGTGACGCATTGAGAAATGGGCCCACAGACACATCTAGGGGACTGTGGCAGTCCGTACATCAGCGGCCCAAGCTCATTCATTCTCCACCACAATTTGCACTTCAGGTGGGCCGCAGCCCGCAGCGATCAATTTCTCTTCTGTAAACAACAGATACCACTAGTTCATGTGTGTATTTTTGCGCTCTGTTGGTTCAAGCTTGGAACTGCACCTCTCTATTTCTTCTGTTTTAACACATATTTGGTCATTTTTAAATTACATTGGACTGAACATATTTACCCTTTTTTAAATTAATCTAAACACACAACTAGAATATATATATCTATTCTGTCATGACAGGTTTTGAGTTTTGACAGTTTGATTTTGAGATGGATAGTGTGCAGAACTGCAGATAAATCTAGTTGAACGATTTTCCGCCAAGACGCACGATATATATATAATATATAGCAACTAAAAGTGCTTCCCCTCTCTAATTTTATTTACTGTCTATTTACAACTTACCGAACAGTTAAATATGGAGGGAATACCATTGACATTCGAAATGCTGGTGCAATTGTTCCATGCTGATCTGGGGCTCCAAATGTTCTATATTAGTTTCTTCTTTCTATTCAAAATTTCTAATTAGTGGCAGATAGAATATATTAATTTCTTTCCTTTTTTTGTTTTTTTTATCTTATTACATTTTTACTATTTATATTCTGGTGTACTTGGTACTCTATTTAATTTTAGTGGAAAGATGAGGGCTTCTTCCTCCTTTTTTTTGCTTAAAACAATAATTTGGTTCAGAAGAGTGTTCTAGAGGATAACAGAGTGCTGGTGTGCTTTCGTTCTCACGTGCCAAAATGTTAAACAAAGCAAATATTTCTCATCTGAGATCTGAAATAAGTAATGATTCGGTAACTTTAGTTGATACAAAATCGAAGCTCATTACAAATTTGTGCACGTGCCCCCAGAATCTGGTCTCCTGACAAAATGAAGAAAAATCCAAGAAAGAATTTAAAATATTTCTTTCGCGAAATTATTTATGCTTATTGCGTCTTAAAATATTTCAATGTTTTTTAAATTTTTTGTTCTTCGTCAATTGGCATGAGAGAGAAAAATTATAAACCAGTCTCCAACAAGAAAGAAAAATTTTCTGGTGCTGACGTGCTGTGCCCTACTCCTCGCTCAAGGGATTGCGTATTAGTTCAATCTTTCATCGCCTTTTCTGTTTCAAGACAAATTTGATTATTGAAGTTAATCCTTAATCGGACTGTTCATGGCGCTCATGTTTCGCTAATTCTTCTGACATCAATTTCTTAATCCCTCAAAAAGATATTATATATATTAAAATTTATAAATAATTGTTTAGTATTTAGAATGAGCGCGTGTCAAATTGAATTGATTCAAATATTACTTAATTTTTCCATCAAACTATTTAGAAAATTTTAGAAGCGCAATATGAATACTTGAATAGTTCTTTGATAGATGAAAATCAGATTTGAAATTACGATGCATGCATGCCTAATAAAATGGGAACAATAAAAGCTGGATGTACAATAAAATGGAATAAAATATATGCACAATAAAAGCTGGATGTACGATATAATTATTCTAATTTCTTGTTATTCAAAAAAAAATATTCTAATTTCTTAATTTGTCATCTAGATAACAATTTTTTTCGATATAACTTTTGTAGAACAACAGATTTATCAACTCACCTTTAAACCGATATTTATGCATAAAAAACCATAAGAAAAAGACCACTTTACAATTGATTATGGCGACATTTAAAACCATTTTCTTAAATCAACTTAATTGATATTGAAAATTGAAAACTAAAAATTTATAACTACTTAATTAGATACGCTAATAGTTTTCTTTTTAAGTGCCATTTTAATGATGAAGCTTTAAGACCTTGAAAAGTTTGAATTATTTTAAAAATGATGAAGTATGAATTAATCATTATTTTTACAAAAAAAAAAAACATTTGAACAATATAGATCCTGCATATAATACTGAATTTTTAAAATTAAATTTATAGTTATCAAGATAAATAATTGTCAAGTGATCTTATCCAACAAATAATATTTCATTGCTCTAGATTTCTTTACTTCCTATTTTAATTTTTGAAAATTTTACTAAGTAATTAATTTCTGCTATGAACTTGTTCACACTTGAGAAATTTCAAATACATTTTTTTAGAAAAAGGAAATAGTACAATTTGATTGTTGGAGAATATTCCAGAGCATTTTTTTTTTTAGAAATACTGCTGGGCAGAGGCTACCCAGTTACAGAAAAGAAACAAAAAAACCAATCGCAAGTGAAACTTTAACAGTATCTCCAGAAAAGATTAGCCTCTTGCATTATCCAATGGTGTGTAGCCGCTGCCATCCTTCTTGTATTTCTGAAAATTCTATTCTTTCTCTCTGTCCACAGCCCCCAAACAGCAGTTGCTATTTGAATTGAGATGAGATGCTGATTTGGCGTTATATGAGAACATAAGGCATGAAGAACTTCTTGAACACTCTGAAGGTTGAGGTAGTCAAGATTCAACAGTGACCAAATCTCCTTTGCATATGTGCAGTCACAAAATAGATGCTGAGCATCCTCTAAGATGGGCATCTGACATAAGTGACAATAACTCTGCACTAAAATATTCCTTCTGATCAGCTGGTCTTGCATCAGAATTCTGCCATGCGCCACAAAGTAGAGAAACAATTGATTGAAGGAGGAGCTTTCAACTTCCAGATTTTAATGATCTGAAAACGTATCTTGCCAGAAGTCGAGTGATGTTTGTAAATTGAAGAAGTAGTGTATGTACCATTCGAGTTCCATCTCCAACTGATTGAACCCATTTCTTGTGTTAAGAAAACGTTTGAAGCTGCAGAGAATATTTAGAAGAAGCAGTGTATATTCCAGAGCATGTTAGAGAGAACTTTTGGCGTGCTTCCTTTTTCAGTTTTCACTAGCGCGGGTCAATATGTAAACAACAGTCAACAAATATTTCTCGTCCGAACACAAGGAAATGGATTAGTTGGTACGTACATTACCGAAGTACACATTTATAAATATGATATTTCTGCGATCTACAAATACTCAAATAGCACAAAACCTCGCCGCGTAAATAAATAACGAAAATGTAATATTTTTTCGAATCTTTATGACTGTTGTTATTATTATTGTACGAAATGGCCTTGATTGAGATTCGTGCAATTCGACGACGGCAATGAAAGTAAATCTCACTGAACATTGCACTAATAAGGGGGGAAAAAATCAGGAATTATAACTGCTATCTGCAGTTCTGCCATTGCTAAATTTAACATAAACATATACAACAAACAAGGTGAACATATAGACGATCTAAGTGAATACTTATAAACAAATAAGTATTGTCATCATTTGTTCAGAATTTTACATGCATATTCCACTTATTTTCATTAAACTTATTTGTTTGTATGTGTTCACTAAGATCGTCTATATGTTCACTTTGTTTGCTGTATATGTTCACTTTATATTTAGTGATGGCAGGGATGACAAAACCGCAGATGATAATAATCAATTTCCTTAAATAATCATCACATAAGGCATAAAACCTTTTTGTAGTAAACGGATCGTCTATACAACAACGCTTCGATAATATTGTTAATTAAAAAATTACTTAGATCCATCGAGTGCTAAAATTGTATTTATAATTTCAGTGTGATGGACGCCGAAAATACTTGGTAACCATGCATGGAAAAAAAAAATAGAAGATGCAAGTCATAAACCAGTGCTTTTAAAACCGTAATGGCACTCCTACCGGCTAGATGGCCGAAATTCGATATTTTTTGACATTTTCCAAAACTATAAGATATTTTTTCTCACAATATCGAACACCGTCATTTTAGTCATTCTTCGAGTTTTTGATATTATAGGAAATTTCTGGTACTCCGTTATGGTTTTCAAAACACTGATAATAACAACCTAAAGCATCGGATCAAAAAAATATTGCAAGCTATCTGAAGGATTCATTACAGCGTTATTATGCTGTCTGATCTTTAACACACAAAAAAAGGTCTATATGTTCATAGCGATATAAAGAGAAACATATAGAAATTCACAGAAAAACTTGCGCCATGTGAGAGATGGGATTTTGTGCAGATAGGGAGGAAGAAACTATTGCAGAACAGGGGTGTGCTTGGAAGGGCACGAATAAGCCTATTTGCGAATAGACTATATTCACGTGAAATCATATAACACATAAATTAGGAATTTGAAATAATTCAGTTGCTTATTCATATTCTAGCAAAAAATAGAACTAGAAATTAGAAATTAGTGCTTATTTGTTTTCTTTATTCATCTTATACATAGAACATCCAAAAGAATAATTCAAGCCACACAATGGATAGTAGAGCTTGCGCTACAACTGAACATAAATTCTAACCGTGATCTTATTCAATTTTATAAGCGATGAATTTCTATATAATTTTTATAAATTTTGGAGTTTATTTGATATTCGATCAAGAGCCTAAAAAATGAACGAATATTGTTAACTATAATAGATTAATTTAATACGTTCATGTATTAGGCTCTTGATCGAATATCAAATAAACTCCAAAATTTATAAATATTAAATAGAAATGCATCGCTTGTAAAATTGAACAAGATTAACAGTTTGGATTTGAAAATTAATTTTTTTATTTTGGAAACATTAATAAAAAAGAGAAATTGTGACACTAAAAAAGATAGAGATATTTGCCATATATTTTTTTTAAAAAAATTAACTTAAATTGTTGATCTCTTTGAGGCCCTACATGCCATCTGTTTCTCCATCAAATACACGTGACATTACCAAATCATACAAACCGCCTCGTGAAGGACCGTCGTTTGGTTTATACACGTGACAGATAATTTCGAACCCCAACCTATTCCTCTTGTTACAATCCCCTGCGGCGGGAATGGAAATGAAACGGTACAAAAAAAATCTTTTCAAGGAACTTATTTTCTGTTATGTCAAAGTTACAAAATATTTTTTCAAGAAGGAACTTATTTTTCTGTTATTCGAGGTGTTTATAACATGATCGAGCAAAGCAATTTTTAAAGTTTTCATCATTTAGAGGCATGTAACAGAACTTACAGAAGTACTTCTCACACGCTGTCATTCTGTCAATTTGTATTCTCGTAATCCAAAGTGTCTGTTGGTTCACTTTTGCTTGTATACATTTCACTAAAATTTTATCAGTTAGATTGGAGTAATTAAGATTGCTGATATATATTACCTAAAAACGAGTACGATCGTAAATCCGCAATAACCTAAACATCTTTGTGTCATGTTTTCAGAAAATACCATTGGAATTTTTTTTTATTGCAGTCCGTCAGGGGCGAAGTCAGAATTTGAAGATAAAGAAGGCCGAGGTCAAACATCGAGTTGCTCGGTCCACCGATTATGCTTAAAAGGATTTTTTTTTGTTTTGAATTCAATCTTTAAATCTTCACTAACGACGAAGAGGAAGACTAACTAACGATGGAGGGAAACAAAGAATATTGGATACTTGGGAGAGCCTAAATGATATAATTCCAGTTGCTAAACATATTATTTAAAATTTTATAACATACGTTCCAAAAATCAGAGTGGGCCAGGGGCTGTCTATTTAAAGATTATAATTAAACTTCTAAAAAAGAGGGTGGTCCAGGCCCTCTTGGGCCTGCAGTCCGTAGGCACTCACATCCCCACACACTCATCCAAATTAACTCGTCTATGCGAAATTCGAACCCCTGTCTTCCTGTAGGAAGACTTTATCTCTACCAACTCGACTAGCGAGCGGAGACATACCATTGGAAGTTTACATTAGCCCAAAAGTAGGGGTGAGCAAAAAACTTATAACTCGTGAGTTACTCGAACTCGACTCGAAAAAAGCTCGATGGAAACTCGAGTTAGAAGAACTCGAGTTATAACAACTCGAGTTATGCCAACTCGTTAATTTTACGAGCCGAGTTTGAGTTAGGCCCAACTCGACTCGGCCCAACTCGAGTCAGAATATATATGCTGTAAAAAAATAAAATGTTATCATATTAATATACAGTCCAACAATTTTATTGATTTGCAGCCCAATAACTCGTTCACTAACTCTTGTCCCCAAGTTCCCATACCTTTTTCTCTCCCTTACACCCTCATGACTGCTCCTCTATTTCTATTTTCGAGCAAAATTCTAAGGCGACTCAACACCTTTTCACGAGTTTGTTGCCGAGTCACGAGTTGGCTCAAGTTAAAATAAGCCGAGTTCGAGTGGGTGGGTTCCATTTCTCGTACCAACTACCTGTCAAAACGGAATTATAAAATGTGCTGCAATTCCGTTTTCAGAAACGAAATCGAATATGGCACCAATTTTTTCTGCCATTTCAAAAAACAGAACGAAAACGAAACGATAATTATACCATTTTATCGAAATAGAACATGAAAATAAGGAATTATAATGAAAAACAGAAACGAAACGAAATATGATACTAATTTTCTCTATCGTTTGAAAAATAGAACGAAAACGAAAATACTTTCGGCTCCTTTCTGAAACAGAACAGAACGAAAACGAAACAATTAAGCTCGTTTGCCAGGCCTACAATACAAGTCTATTTTAAAAAAATTTTCACTGTCGTCACGCATTGAGAAATGGGCCCACAGACACATCTAGGGGACTGTGGCAGTCCGTACATCAGCGGCCCAAGCTCATTCATTCTCCACCACAATTTGCACTTCAGGTGGGCCGCAGCGATCAATTTCTCTTCTGTAAACAACAGATACCACCAGGAGTGGTTCATGTGTGTATTTTTGCGCTCTGTTGGTTCAAGCTTGGAACTGCACCTCTCTATTTCTTCTGTATTAACACATATTTGGTCATTTTTAAATTACATTGGACTGAACATATTTACCCTTTTTTAAATTAATCTAAACACACAACTAGAATATATATATCTATTCTGTCATGACAGGTTTTGAGTTTTGACAGTTTGATTTTGAGATGGATAGTGTGCAGAACTGCAGATAAATCTAGTTGAACGATTTTCCGCCAAAACGCACGATATATATATAATATATAGCAACTAAAAGTGCTTCCCCTCTCTAATTTTATTTACTGTCTATTTACAACTTACCGAACAGTTAAATATGGAGGGAATACCATTGACATTCGAAATGCTGGTGCAATTGTTCCATGCTGATCTGGGGCTCCAAATGTTCTATATTAGTTCCTTCTTTCTATTCAAAATTTCTAATTAGTGGCAGATAGAATATATTAATTTCTTTCCTTTTTTTTGTTTTTTTATCTTATTACATTTTTTACTATTTATATTCTGGTGTACTTGGTACTCTATTTAATTTTAGTGGAAAGACGAGGGCTTCATCCTCCTTTTTTTGCTTAAAACAATAATTTGGTTCAGAAGAGTGTTCTAGAGGATAACAGAGTGCTGGTGTGCTTTCGTTCTCACGTGCTAAAATGTTAAACAAAGCAAATATTTCTCATCTGAGATCTGAAATAAGTAATGATTCGGTAACTTTAGTTGATACAAAATCGAAGCTCATTACAAATTTGTGCACGTGCCCCCAGAATCTGGTCTCCTGACAAAATGAAGAAAAATCCAAGAAAGAATATAAAATATTTCTTTCGCGAAATTATTTATGCTTATTGCGTCTTAAAATATTTCAATGTTTTTTAAATTTTTTGTTCTTCGTCAATTGGCATGAGACAGAAAAATTATAAACCAGTCTCCAACAAGAAAGAAAAATTTTCTGGTGCTGACGTGCTGTGCCCTACTCCTCGCTCAAGGGATTGCGTATTAGTTCAATCTTTCATCGCCTTTTCTGTTTCAAGACAAATTTGATTATTGAAGTTAATCCTTAATCGGACTGTTCATGGCGCTCATGTTTCGCTAATTCTTCTGACATCAATTTCTTAATCCCTCAAAAAGATATTATATATATTAAAATTTATAAATAATTGTTTAGTATTTAGAATGAGCGCGTGTCAAATTGAATTGATTCAAATATTACTTAATTTTTCCATCAAACTATTTAGAAAATTTTAGAAGCGCAATATGAATACTTGAATAGTTCTTTGATAGATGAAAATCAGTTTTGAAATTACGATGCATGCATGCCTAATAAAATGGGAACAATAAAAGCTGGATGTACAATAAAATGGAATAAAATATATGCACAATAAAAGCTGGATGTACGATATAATTATTCTAATTTCTTGTTATTCAAAAAAAATTATTCTAATTTCTTAATTTGTCATCTAGATAACAATTTTTTTCGATATAACTTTTGTAGAACAACAGATTTATCAACTCACCTTTAAACCGATATTTATGCATAAAAAACCATAAAAAAAAGACCACTTTACAATTGATTATGGCGACATTTAAAACCATTTTCTTAAATCAACTTAATTGATATTGAAAATTGAAAACTAAAAATTTATAACTACTTAATTAGATACGCTAATAGTTTTCTTTTTAAATGCCATTTTAATGATGAAGCTTTAAGATTCTGAAAAGTTTGAATTATTTTAAAAATGATGAAGTATGAACTAATCATTATTTTTACAAAAAAAAAAAAAATGACATTTGAACAATATAGATCCTGCATATAATACTGAATTTTTAAACTTAAATTTATAGTTATCAAGATAAATAATTGTCAAGTGATCTTATCCAACAAATAATATTTCATTGCTCTAGATTTCTTTACTTCCTATTTTATTTTTTGAAAATTTTACTAAGTAGTTAATTTCTGCTATGAACTTGTCCACACTTGAGAAATTTCAAATACATTTTTTTAGAAAGAACAATTTGATTGTTGGAGAATATTCCAGAGCATTTTTTTTTTTAGAAATACTGCTGGGCAGAGGCTACCCAGTTAAAGAAAAGAAACAAAAAAAACCAAAATAAAAACAAAAAAACCAATCGCAAGTGAAACTTTAACAGTATCTCCAGAAAAGATTAGCCTCTTGCATTATCCAATGGTGTGTAGCCGCTGCCATCCTTCTTGTATTTCTGAAAATTCTATTCTTTCTCTCTGTCCACAGCCCCCAAACAGCAGTTGCTATTTGAATTGAGATGAGATGCTGATTTGGCGTTATATGAGAACATAAGGAATGAAGAACTTCTTGAACACTCTGAAGGTTGAGGTAGTCAAGATTCAACAGTGACCAAATCTCCTTTGCATATGTGCAGTCACAAAATAGATGCTGAGCATCCTTTAAGATGGGTATCTGACATAAGTGACAGTAACTCTGCACTAAAATATTCCTTCTGATCAGCTGGTCCTGCGTCAGAATTCTGCCATGCGCCACAAAGTAGAGAAACAATTGATTGAAGGAGGAGCTTTCAACTTCCAGATTTTAATGATTTGAAAACGTATCTTGCCAGAAGTCGAGTGATGTTTGTAAATTGAAGGAGTGTATGTACCATTCGAGTTCCATCTCCAACTGATTGAACCCATTTCTTGTGTTAAGAAAACGTTTGAAGCTGCAGAGAATATTTAGAAGAAGCAGTGTATATTCTAGAGCATGTTAGAGAGAGCTTTTGGCGTACTTCCTTTTCAGTTTTCACTAGCGCAGGTCAATATGTAAACAACAGTCAACAAATATTTCTCGTCCGAACACAAGGAAATGGATTAGTTGGTACGTACATTATCGAAGTACACATTTATAAATATGATATTTCTGCGATCTACAAATACTCAAATAGCACAAAACCTCGCCGCGTAAATAAATGACGAAAATGTAATATTTTTTTCGAATTTTTATGACTGTTGTTATTATTATTGTACGAAATGGCCTTGATTGAGATTCGTGCAATTCGAAGACGGCGATGAAAGTAAATCTCACTGAACATTGCACTAATAAGGGGGAAAAAAATCAGGAATTATAACTGCTATCTGCAGTTCTGCCATCTCTGTCATCGCTAAACATAAAGTAAAGATATACATCAAACAAGGTGAACATATAGACGATCTAACTAAACACTTATAAACAAATAAGTATTGTCATCATTTGTTCAGAATTTTACATGCATATTCTACTTATTTTCATTGAACTTATTTGTTTGTATGTGTTCACTAAGATCGTCTATATGTTCACTTTGTTTGCTGTATATGTTCACTTTATATTTAGTGATGGCAGGGATGGCAAAACTGCAGATGACAGTAATCAATTTCCTTAAAAAATCATAATATAAGGCATAAAACCTTTTGTAGTAAACAGATCGTCTATACAACAACGCTTCGATAATATTGTTAATTTAACAATTACTTAGATCCATCGAGTGCTAAAATTGTATTTATAATTTCAGTGTGATGGACGCCGAAAATACTTGGTAACCATGCATGGAAAAAAATAAATAAAATAGAAGATGCAAGTCATAAACCGGTGCTTTTAAAACCGTAATGGCACTCCTACCGGTTAGATGGCCGAAATTCGATATTTTTTGACATTTTCCAAAATTATAAGATATTTTTTCTCACAATATCAAACACCGTCATTTTAGTCATTCTTCGAGTTTTTTATATTATAGGAAATTTCTGGTACTCCGTTATGGTTTTCAAAACACTGATAATAACAACCTAAAGCATCGGATCAAAAAAATATTGCAAGCTATCAGAAGGATTCATTACAGCGTTATTATGCTGTCTGATCTTTAACACACAAAAAAAGGTCTATATGTTCATAGCGATATAAAGAGAAACATATAGAAATTCACAGAAAAACTTGCGCCATGTGAGAGATGGGATTTTGTGCAGATAGGGAGGAAGAAACTATTGCATTGCAGAACAGGGGTGTGCTTGGAAGGGCACGAATAAATCTATTTGCGAATAGACTATATTCACGTGAAATCATATAACACATAAATTAGGAATTTGAAATAATTCAGTTGCTTATTCATATTCTAGCAAAAAATAGAACTAGAAATTAGAAATTAGTGCTTATTTGTTTTCTTTATTCATCTTATACATAGAACATCCAAAAGAATAATTCAGGCCACACAATTGGTAGTAGAGCTTGCGCTACAACTGAACATAAATTCTAACCGTAATCTTATTTAATTTTACAAGCGATGAATTTCTATATAATTTTTATAAATTTTGGAGTTTATTTGATATTCGATCAAGAGCCCAAAAAATGAACGAATATTGTTAACTATAACAGATTAATTTAATACGTTCATGTATTAGGCTCTTGATCGAATATCAAATAAACTCCAAAATTTATAAATATTAAATTGAAATGCATCGCTCGTAAAATTGAACAAGATTAACAGTTTGGATTTGAAAATTAAATTTTTTATTTTGGAAACATTAATAAAAAAGAGAAATTGTGACACTAAAAAAGATAGAGATATTTGCCATATATTTTTTTTAAAAAAAAATAACTTAAATTGTTGATCTCTTTGAGGCCCTACATGCCATCTGTTTCTCCATCAAATACACGTGACATTACCAAATCATACAAACCGCCTCGTGAAGGACCGTCGTTTGGTTTATACACGTGACAGATAATTTCGAACCCCAACCTATTCCTCTTGTTACAATTTCCTGCGGCGGGAATGGAAATGAAACGGTACAAAAAAAATCTTTTCAAGGAACTTATTTTCTGTTATGTCAAAGTTACAAAATATTTTTTCAAGAAGTAACTTATTTTTCTGTTATTCGAGGTGTTTATAACATGATCGAGCAAAGCAATTTTTAAAGTTTTTATCATTTAGAGGCATGTAACAGAACTTACAGAAGTACTTCTCACACGCTGTCATTCTGTCAATTTGTATTCTCGTAATCCAAAGTGTCTGTTGGTTCACTTTTGCTTGTATACATTTCACTAAAATTTTATCAGTTAGATTGGAGTAATTAAGATTGCTGATATATATTACCTAAAAACGAGTACGATCGTAAATCCGCAATAACCTAAACATCTTTGTGTCATGTTTTCAGAAAATATCATTGGAATTTTTTTTTATTGCAGTCCGTCAGGGACGAAGTCAGAATTTGAAGATAAAGGAGGCCGAGGTCAAACATCGAGTTGCTCGGTTCACCGATTAGGCTTAAAAGGATTTTTTTTTGTTTTGAATTCAATCTTTAAATCTTCGCTAACGACGAAGAGGAAGATTAACGATGGAGGGAAACAAAGAATATTGGATACTTGGGAGAGCCTAAATGATATAATTCCAGTTGCTAAACATATTATTTAAAATTTTATAACTTACGTTCCAAAAATCAGAGTGGGCCAGGGGCTGTCTATTTAAAGATTATAATTAAACTTCTAAAAAAGAGGGTGGGCCAGGCCCTCTTGGGCCTGTAGTCCGTAGGCACTCACACCCCCACACACTCATTCAAATTAACTCGTCTATGCGAAATTCGAACCCCTGTCTTCCTGTAGGAAGACTTTATCTCTACCAACTCGACTAGCGAGCGGAGACATACCATTGGAAGTTTACATTAGCCCAAAGTAGGGGTGAGCAAAAAACTCGTAACTCGTGAGTTACTCGAACTCGACTCGAAAAAAGCTCGATGGAAACTCGAGTTAGAAGAACTCGAGTTATAACAACTCGAGTTATGCCAACTCGTTAATTTTACGAGCCGAGTTTGAGTTAGGCCCAACTCGAGTCAGAATATACATGCTGTAAAAAAACAAAATGTTATCATATTAATATACAGTCCAACAATTTTATTGATTTGCAGCCCAATAACTCGTTCATTAACTCTTGTCCCCATGTCCCCATACCTTTTTCTCTCCCTTACACCCTCATGACTGCTCCTCTATTTCTATTTTCGAGCAAAATTCTAAGGCGACTGTACCTCAACATCTTTTCACGAGTTTGTTGCCGAGTCACGAGTTGGCTCGAGTTAAAATAAGCCGAGTTCGAGTTAGCTCGAATAGCTCGGAACTGCTTTGCTGTCGAGTCACGAGTTAGTTCGAGTTGTGACGAGTTCGAGTTTGAGTTGAGGCTAACTCGCTCGTATACAGCCCTAGCCCAAAGAAAGAACACATGGTGTAATAAAAGAATAAACAAGTCTATTAAGAGATGCACGGTCTACGGCCCATCTTTTCTTCGGCCTGCAAACATGTATTTAATAAGCTTGCGATGAAGTTTCCTGTAATCTTATTCTTGAAGCAGTACAATCCATTTGACTTAATATGAAAAAGTGAAAAAAAAATGATGAAATTCCACCTATTTAGCTCTTTTCCGGTTATCCTATTTTGAACATGCTAACATGAATTCTCGGGGACACAAGTTTCGCTAACTTCTTTCACAAGAATTTCTAGGTAGTTGCTGCCTAGCTTCTCTAAAAAAAAAAAAAAAAAAATTCTTTCACAAGAATTATCAAAGAAATTAAGCAACTAAAGTTTGATTTCAAAGCCATGCAAGGATACATGCAGCAGTCTCTTTTAAGGACTGGCTCATTTTGACATAATAGGAAAATACATTGTAGAATTAATCAAATTATATCTAAAAATAAAATTAAATAGTCAAAAAAGATTTTCGGTCAAATGAAATATATATATATTTTTTGAGGGTCAGGTGGCAGAAAACCACACCGACAGGATTTCATTAATAAAAGAAAAGGAGTTACATGTACAAGGTAGGAAGAAAAGTAAACTAAAACCAACAAAAAGAGAAAACAGAAAACAGCTGTACAAAGAAAAAATAAAAAAGTAAAAACTATACAAAGGTCACGTTAAATATTTAAATTAATAAGGTTAACATGCTGATCTAACTTAATTTTCCCAGAGCATTTCCTCTGTTTTGTTATAGATTTCTTACTGCTTGTGTTTGTCTTATGGTTAGATGCCAATTTATTATCATTTTGTTGTTTGACGAGTAGCACTAAAAAAATACTAAAAGGCAATGACCAAATTCGTGTCAGTCTTCTACCCTGATTTTTGTTCCCTTCCTCTTTTGTCCTCTGCAATTCCAGTAGCTGTGTCTATGTTTTTCTTAGCATAGGCTGCATCATGTTGCATCTGAAGCATGCATCAATCAGATTTTTGCAGTCCGGGGCCTTCTTGCTTTAGTTATGTTTCTAGTTTTGCAAGATGACATTTTTTGCTTCTGCACTTGATTCGTACCTGCCATTCATCTAGGGCTAATATTATTGGAATAGTGGAGCAATACGGTATCGTGGTACTCTTTTTTTGCACATGTTTAAGTTTAAACCAGTGTCAATACATCTTAATTACTAGTGTATATAATTTTGTCGGCATGAAATCTTCTCATTTTGGTTATCTAATTGTATTTAATTCTGTCCGGATTCTGTTGTTTATGAACTAATTTTACAGTATCTGATTCAATTGCTCCTACAATTGATCACCGATGAAGCAAATCAATGGTAATTGTAATAATCTGATCCATAATAGCAGCTATTGTGGTTGCGAAAGACTTTAATCTTGTGCTTGGAAAAGAATTGGGTAATCAATGATCTAACAATTATATAGCCTTGTTTCTGAAGCACTAGCTAGCTATGTTTGAATAGCATGTTCAATGAATCTTACCTGCTAATTCCTGCTAATGCACAGCAAAACTAGTGAATGCTAGCAGCAGCTAAAAGCATATGCACTCTCTGTCATGCAATTACAGCGAGTCAGAGATTAGGTTAGGATAAGTACCGTTTTCAATGGCAGTGAACCAGAGAGTTGTAAAATTAATGCGTCTCCGCATAGTTGGTGACTTGGAGGTCATAATCAGTCACAACATGGTTGTTGCCATTACCAGAAGAGCCATATGACTGGTACTATCAAGTGATTAAGGAAATCTCCAGTTGTGCATGGATTGGAGAGGACAGGATCAACGTATAATTATATATGAGTTTAAAGTGCTGTCATAAATGCAAAAAAGGGAATAGTGAGAGATTAAGATGATGGGCTATAACTTCCCTGGTTAGGTGTTAGGAAGAAGAACTGAAGCCATGTGCAATAAGTTGGATCTAGTGGAGACTCATTTTAGTTAATTAATTAAAATATAGGGAGCATATATATATACCGCCCTCAAATGGCCTCTTAAAATTAATATGAAATGCCAGAAAGACCGTATGCACATTCATAGCTCTTTACAACCTCCCGCCTACCTATTAGAGCGTCCATTAAGGTTTTGCCTTAGCTAGTACCTGGGACCACCTTACTTTTCTTACCTTTACTTTAATCTTTAAAACTACCTCCCAAATCTCATTAAAACGTAGAAGGTGCTCCTTACTTATTGTGTTTCCTGGTAAGGAGATGGGTAGGAAATGCTAGTGACAACTGACAATTCGCTATTTCAACACAGTCATCGTCTTATGTAAAGTTTGGGGAACTGTAGGTATACATGTTTAGCATTTGTACTCTTTTTGTACAGATTAAACCAACCTAGGTTCTTCATGATGTAAGGTTATTTTTAATAAATAAAATAGACTACTATTATTCTCACACAATACTATTGTTAGTTTTGATGTTGTGGGAATTGCTTCCTACACGCTCTAAAGTTGGAGATCCACTCCTCTTTACCGAAAATATCCTTCCCATTCTTTAATTAATGCTTCTTAATTCAAGTCCCAGCTGAGATGTGAAGGACATTTTGGTCTAAAAAGGAGTGAATCTCTAATTTTGAGAAGCAATTCCCTGATGTTGTCTGCTTACCGTCTTAGATTTTCTCTTCTGAATCTATATTATAGAGTATGGAAGGTTTCTTTTCCCCGCTTAGCTAGCCAATTTCCAACTTGTACTTGATTAATATTTACCACCTGAAGAAAAAACAACATTCGTGGTTATTCAGTTATGGGGATTTATGGGTTAGCTGCAGCATTAAAGAAAGTGCCTCAACCTGCCAATTCCTTTACTTTGTTATTTAGTAGGTTTTTACCTTTTCAGATAACAAGTCGGAAGTCATATATGCTGTAGTATGGAAAAGGTGGAAGTTGGAGTGCGCCTCTTTGCTAGTGTGTTTATATAATTTGACACGGCGCTGCATTTTTTATTTAAACTGTCGCCCTGTGCCAAAGTTCATTCAAGTTGAATAAGGATTCAGTTGAATTTCTAGACTGAGGGATAAATACGGTTTTGTCAATTTTACTTTGGGCTTACAATATCTTAGTTTTCCTTCTGTTTGCCATCACAGCCCCCCCCCCCCCCTCCCCAAAAAAAAAAAAAAATGTAATACTGCTTCATTAATTTATTATTAATTGCATGTGTATATATATTAGTTTAACAACCTTTGCATTCAAAAATGTGAAATTGTATAACATATATCAACAAATATCTATGTAAGCACATATAAAAATGGTTTCTGGTAAAATTCCTGAAACCATGAACCTCCAAATGGTTGTGATTCATGAGTCCTGGCAAACACTTCTAACTGAACCTATTCGGTACCTATATCTACCGTTCTTTAGTTTCCCCTTTTTCCTTGAAAGGACTGAAAAAATGGGTCAGAATCTCGTATAATTTTCATTTTCTGAGTAAGATTGGTATATGAACAGTAGGTTCTGGAAATCTGGAATATAAAAAAGATTTGTATTTTATCCAATAATCCAAATTTTGAGTGCATCAGCATCAACAGAAACAATGAATTAGGTACGGTCCTTGGCACAATAATCGCTGTAGCCCAGAAAGGCAAGAGGTAGTCCCTTTGTCCTTTGAAGTTGAAACCTCCTTTCCCTTGTGCTGGTTTTCATGCCTCCGTCCTTTCTCAGTTTGCAGAACAGATATTATCTGTATACATACATTGACAGGTGGACCATGATGAATCAGAAACAGAAAAGTTGAATCACTACGCTTTACAATTGGTCGTCTTGATTTAAATAAAAGAGTAGCAGAACTGCAGAAGTAAAAAAAAAAAAAAAAAAGGTACAAGAGTTTTATTCGTTGATGTACAATCACGTGTTGACAGTATATGCAGCAGCAAAATTCAGACGGAGTGTGCAGTCTGTGCAGAGCCAGAGGCAAAAGAGAACACACTTTGCATTTACCATCAAAGGACCCACACGCTTTGTAACAACCTTTTCGCTCCTATCAACTGTGACTATTTTTTTATATTTTCAAAAAAAGAGCGACTATTTTTTTTTGTTTAAATTGAACTGTGAGTATTGGAACGTCTCAACAAGATTGGAGCTATTGATTTTAGATCGGATGATGTTAATTGAGTATAATTGAATAATAAATCGGACGATGTCAATTGAGTCTGATTGAATAGAAGTGTGATATTTACATTCTATTATATTTAGACCTTCCATTTATGTTATGCTTCGATTTGAATCTCAGGTCCGTGATCCTAAGCTGAATGTTGCTCCAAAATTAGACCTTTGTTTCCAATTATCTTTTCTTCCATTTAATCCATAAAATTTCTATAATTTCATCAACATATTTTGTTCCTTTAATGAAATTATTTCGAAAATTATTATTTTTTTAGTTAAGTATATATACCCATAGTTAACGAAGTTACAATATCGAAATGAAAAAAAAAAAACTAAAATCGAACTGCCAACCGCAATGTAATTTCAACCGCTAAATGTGCCGAATGCAATGATGTTTAGTAATTTTTTTTAAAATATACAATAGAATTACCTTTTAAGTAGATATCTTTAAAAAAACTAAAAACCTTGTGTAATAAAAAATAATACGATTAAATCGCACACATATTTATGTGAAAGAGAACCATCTCTTGATCTAGTAGTAAAAAGACAATGTACTTGCCGGTTGAAAATCTGACTAGAGTTCCTATATTAATATTTAAATTTAAAATAAATTAGGGGATTTGATCCATAATTTATCATAAATAATATTTATATAAAAATATAACATTTTTAGAATTTTAAATACAATCTGCCGGAGAAATGCGTGATATATAAGAGACATTAAATCACAATCATATAGTTGAGAATGTAAATAATATGACATGACATGATTAAAGATTTAAAGTAAATTTAACTTCTTTATTTATTTAAAATTTAGAGTTATAAAATTCAAATGGATTTTGTTAGAAAAAAATAATAAAATATTCATTAATTGACTGAACGGTCTACTCATTGCAGTCAACTATACGTCCAAGTGTGTAGACTCCTGCGCCTAACCTTACTTGATTAATTTTTATCTCGGGAAAAATGTGGAGACTGGAGAGCGGTGTAGCAAACTTACGTACTTCATGGTGACAGACTAAGGAACGACCCCACAAAAATTAAATTAAGAACTAATTTCAATGCTGATGTCGTCGATCCTGCTGGTGTAATAATGTAAGATGAGGTGCCATATATTTTACCTTACCTTTGGTCTCTGCCCGTAAAAGAGGCTAAGAAAATTCAATTAATGAGCGGCAAAACAAGCAACTAATTCCTTACTTCCCAACTAACATATCCAACCTGTGGAAACTGTGCCTCTTTTCTTGTGATTTTCCCCTTTACTTAATGCACTCTACTTCCAAGCTCTCTCTATTTCTTTGACTTGGCGCTGTTATCAAACAAACGACTGGGACACGGCCCTGGGCTAGAAAAGAAAATCTTGTTAAAGCTTACCGGCATTTCTAAGGCTCCGTTTGGATACGTAGGAAGAAGAAAGAAGGGAAGAAATTTATTGGGAAGTGTGTAACTTTTGTGAAGAGTTTGGATGGTTAGAAATAAATTTATTAGTAAAAAGTGATTATTCCTTATTCTTTATTCCGAGAAGAAACCATCCAAACATAGTCTAAAAAAAAATATGTATTGTAATATTGTTAGCAATAACGTGTCCAGGCAACGGAGTGACTCATTTTATTTTTCGTTCTGTTTCGACAGGACGTGACAAAACAGCTAAATTTGAATTGTATTTCACTCAAATATGTGATGAAATGCATTCCGTTTATCGTTCTGTTTTGAGCCGTTATATATTCCGTTGAAACGGAACATGCACGGAAAACGTACAACGAATCTTCCATTATCACTCATAATTTTAAGCCTCGTGCGGTTTGTCAAAACTATTTGATTTAGAGAAATATTATTTTCTTTTTCATTTGTAGAATTTTATTTCGGTATTTAGTTAATGAACGTAACTACGTACGTCAGTATATTGATAAGTTTAAAATTAAAAAAAAAAATCAGTAGAGGTTTATTTAATCTGTATTTATTGTATAAGATTAATTTACAGTCGTTTTTTTTTTTACATAATTCAATCCTGACGAGCCAAGAGTATATATTTTTTTCTCAACGACATAGTTTAATGGAAGCAGGGATGCTGGAATGTCGGAAAATGTTTCAAGTCCAATTAATTAATTTTATTTTGATCATACATTTGTAGATTTATGTAGAAGCTACGCCTTTCTTGTTGGAACTCGGAAGACTACCAAATTAATAAAAGAGAGGGGTGTTATAATCTCATCTATATATTGTTTAATCCCCCCCCCCCATTTTTATACCTTCGTTTGAAAATTAATAAAATATGTTATTGGCTAGGTTACCCCGGTACTTTGAAACATCAGCCGTACCCGTACCGGGTACGAACCGGGTACTGGTACCATACCCGGTACTTACCGGTACAGTCAATGGTCAACAGTTAATATTTAATGTGTTGATATTAGTGTTTATAATATTTATTTATGTAAACTCCAAGTTTATATCATTTATTTGTGTAAATCCAAACTTTAACTACACAAAATTATGCTATATACATTATATTTTATAATATAATATAATTATAGATCAATAAATTATTCAAATAATATATATATATCGTCGTATCCGTACCGGAGATTTTTGAAAATTTTCGTACCGCCATACCCGAATCGTACCGGGTACGGTACTCGTACCCGTACCAATGCAACATAGGTTATTGGTATACTGGTACTCTCCAATCAAACATGATTTGTAACACATTTATTGATATTTTCAAAATTCATCGCGGGAAGTTGCCTTGAAAAAAAAAAAAATCAAATTACAGATGCGTTGTCTGATATTTGAAATTAAATTGTTAAATTTTAAATAGTTTGATAAATGACCGATAAACTTCAAACGGGCGTAACAACCGTTCCAATAATGACAGAACACATCCTCCTAAATACCCTCATCATCTTTTCATGTACGCGGAACATACACACTTTTTTTTTTTGAAGGTGCGGAACATACACACTTACTCATTGTACTAGTGCACACTTGTCGATATCAGTTGAGAATCAACAACTTACGGTTGTCATGCAGAATTGATGAAGTCCAAATATATTTTGACCGCTATAATGATTGTTTTGATCTCCTAAACTCATCTTTCAAATACCCAAATTCATACATAATGTGTCATGCACAAACACAGATAGAGACTAATATATGCACACTTGTCAATTTCAGTTAAAAGGCAAACATTTATAGTAGTCATGCGGAATTGATGAAGTCCAAAGTCCAAAGTCCAAAAACATTGCGACTGTTACCAAACAGTTGTTTTGATCTCCTAAGCTCATGTTCCAAAACACTCAAAATACATACATATTGTGCCATGCGCAGAGACTAATTTTGTTTTAAAGAAAGTTTAAACAATAGTTGTTTAATGAACGAGGACAAAGGGAAGAAGTATAATTTTTTAAGTTAAAACTATATTTGGTAGAAACTTTTCTAAAATATTGCTATACATTTACAATGACACCATTTCGATGGGGTGTGAATAAGCTAATTTGTGAATAAGGCTTATTCGTGTAAAACAAACGGACTTTGAATAAGTCAAATAGCTAATTCTCTTCATTTTTCTAATTCTAATAAAATAATAAAATTTGGCCGAATAAAAGGAGGACGAGAGATAATATATTAAAATATTTATTGAAAGATATTAAATAGTAATAATAATAATAATATATCTATTATATTCAATAATATGATTATCATTATGTTAATTATTTAACTACTTTTCTTAATTAATATTAATAATTTAATAATAACAATAATAATTATAAATACAACAATTACTAGATTTATTGTTATTCTATTATACTTATTACTATTATATTATTAGTGTTAGTTTAATGATGTTTTTTATAAATTAATTACTATTATTGTTATTATTATTATAATTATTTTATTAATTATAATTAATAATTACATTATTATTATGATTATTATATTATTTTTTTCATTAATTAATATTACTAACATCATGATAATAGTTAAAATTAATTATAATTACAATAACTACTATTTTCATTATTATTATTATTATATTATGCTTATTAATATATTATTATTTTAATTATTAAATTAATTATTAATTTTTTATCATTATTATGATAACTATTTTAATATATCTAATTATTATATTAATTTATTATTATTATTATTATTGCTGTTATTATAAATTTAATTATATTAAATTATTATTAAAATTTTTTCTCTATTTTTTTTTCACAACAAGCCATGCAAAGTCATTATTTATGAATAAACCATTCTACTTAATTTTTATTTACAGTTCTTATCTGCGAATAGACTATTCATTCTTATTCACTCCACTTCCAAACATATGGATATAAGGAGGTGTTGTGAACAAAAATAGACTATTTAATTTTTATTGACAGTTCTTATCTGGGAATAGACTACTCATTCTTATTCATTCCACTTCCAAGTAAATATGCTAAAAAGATGGATATAGATTGAATAACCATTTTTTTAAAAAAATTTTCACAATCATTAGTTATAATTTTTACTTCAGAAAATAACAAAGAAAAAGGAAATAACGTAGTTTACTGGTTTGTAGGAAAAGGAAATAATATAGCGACATTCCAAACAAAATATTGTAAAATGTAGCATGTAGGAAACTAGCAACCCTACATATTGTTTTATAACCAAAATGGTGCATAAGGTGAGGCGAATTGTAAAAAAATGGTGCAAATATAATTCAGATAGAAGAGTGACAGAAGCGATAGTGATAGCTATCAGCTACCGGTTTCAATTAACTCATTTGGGAATCGAGGAAAGGCAGGAAAACTTTTCCCTTTTTCTTTTCCTCTTTAGAAAGATTATAAAAGACAGAGTCTCTTGAGGGGCAATTAAAACACGCGCACAGACAAACCCAGCTGTGTACTTAATTCTGGGATTAAGGTTTGATCCATACATAAAAACATAATAACGCCTCTAGAAACAATCGCCTCTCAAGTTATCTCATAACCATACTGCTCCCTCTGTTCTCCATCCCCACCTCATTTATATACCTTCCCCTCTCACTGTCTATCCATCAGTTCTGATACACCTCTTTCTGTCTGTCCCTGTCTCTCTCTCTCTCTGTCTACATTTGTCCCTCACTCACACACAAAAGAAATATAGGCAAACACAAATAAACAGAGAGCAGAGTAGAACAGAATTAAGCATGGGATCACCTCCCAAATTTGAGGCAATTGAGAAGTGCAGCTCAGAAGGAAGGTGCAACCAAACGGTTGCGGCCGATCTAGACGGCACCCTTCTCATTTCACGTAGTGCCTTTCCATATTACCTGCTAGTGGCTCTTGAAGCTGGTAGCATTCTCAGAGCCATTTTTCTTCTCCTATCCGTGCCAATTGTCTATATTACATACATTTTCTTTTCTGAATCGGCCGCAATAGGAATGCTAGTATATATTTCTGTTGCCGGTCTAAAAGTCAAAGATATTGAGATGGTTGCCCGATCAGTCCTGCCGAAATTCTATGCTGAGGATGTGCATCCGGAGAGCTGGCATCTCTTTAGTTCTTGTGGTAAGCGGTACATTGTAACAGCAAGCCCGAGAATTATGGTAGAGCCGTTCGCAAAGACTTTCCTTGGTGTGGAGAAGGTGCTCGGTACTGAATTGGAGGTGACGAAATTGGGGAAGGCTACCGGTTTCCTGGCAAATCCTGGTGTGTTGGTTGGTGAGCACAAGAAGCATGCAGTGCAGCAGGAATTCGGTGAGGCATTGCCGGATCTTGCGCTGGGAGATAGGCCGACGGATTATGACTTCATGTCCATATGCAAGGTTTGTTATTGATCCTACTTGAACATGTTAATTTGATTTGCATAATTGTATATTTTAATTGCATTAGCTGTTTTGCATGTTTTATTTATATTTCAGTACTGAGCTCTTTCTTAATTTGGATAGCAGAGGGCCCACTTTAATTTAATACAAGTCTCGTATTTATAATGCAAATTTGGGTTGAGTGTGATTGATCTGGATTATTAATCATATAATTAGACTTGAAACTAATAATAATTAATTTGTGGGGACATACAAGATCTTGCAAACATGTAATCAATTAATCATAATTGGATTAATTAATCAATTCAAGTAGTTGACTTATGTTCCGGAATAGGCTCAGCCCGAACGATACTCTGTGACATTGTCTGAGAGTGAGTTTAATACTATCTTTCACCAACTTATCATCTAATATTAATTCGTGGGCCTCAACGGTACTGTTCCTCTGTGGAGGGCAACCTTTTTCTGGTATACGTCAACTCCTGTCATAGCTGATAGCAATACTTTTTTTTTTTAAAATAGTAGATGAAAAGATCTAGTTCTTATAAACCAAATTAAATGAGATCTAGCTCTTGATCTAGCGACAAAAAGTAATACACCTTAAGTGATAGGTCGCAGATTTGAAATTCGGATAGAGGTCTTTCATAAACATTTAATTTAAAAATTAATTGGGTGGCTTAGCCCTCCAATTTATCTTAAAAAAAAACCAAATCAAATTTATTTTAGATGAATATACTTACAGAGCAGAAAGAAGGAAACAAACTAAAGGGTAGTTGCAAATGAAGATAGATTAAATGATAGGTAAATGTTGAATATAATTAAAGAACCGTACAATCCCAAAAAAGTAAACCGAACTCTCCCAAACTGTACATTATTGAATGATAATATCCTTGACGTGTTGTGCATCCGTCGTTGCCCCTGTAAAGCATCAGGGAGTGGGAAGTGTTGTGGCCGTCTGAGATAATGGAATTCAAAAGCGCATCAGAGGAGTCTTCATGCGCTAATTTTTCTCTTTTAGGTTATTTATGAGGAGCCTATCGCATATCAATCCAATTCACGTCAATCCATTGGTAGAAATGACAAATGTGTGATAGATGATCATGACTTCTAATTATATATCCATGTATTCCGATTTGAATTAGGTTACAATAGTTGTGTTATACTGGCCTCGAAAAAGCCATGTGTACAAGTTCTCCAATATGGCCCAGGTAGACTGGCAATGGGGCCGTTGCAATAATTTTATGTTCACTTTTGTTAGATTAGATCAACAAATGTTTTAATTTTTATGAGAAATAAACGTAATTCCTGCAATGGTATATATTTTGAACCACATTTTTTTTTAGCAGAAGCATTAAATTGCATCCGTTTTTGTAGTCTGGTTCGCTTGGTTAATTGCTTAATTAATTATTGCAATGCTATTTTCCGAGTCTTAAGTACCAAAAGTAGATGATAATTAAGATGGTTTCTAATTTCCATGCTTCGAGTGCATGTTCTCTGTTACAAGACGCCTAGAACATATCTTGTTACAAGCCTACTTGCAGGCCAATATTTATTATTCACGGGACACTTTGATTGTTGGTAGGACCTACAGGCAAGGGACTTGTAAGAGATCTATTACAGATAACTGTAATAGAAAAATTAGATCGATCAATTTTGAATTATTGAGGTCCATGATATTCTAGGCTATGAATGTATATGTGCTGGATAGGTAGGTGTGTGAATTGAATCGACCATAAGTGCTACCTCCTCCAAGGACAAGTTATGAAGTTACCATGTGATCTCACACCTTCCCATTTATTACCCCTAAATCCCTAATCCCCACTAAATTTTATTTATAATATTAATTTTATTATTTTAGTGTACTTTGTTTTCTTTTAACTTTTTATATTCATCAAACTTATTCTTTCACTTAACTGGTCGTCATTTGTCATGACAGGAAGCCTACATTGTACCGCCAAAAAAATGCAACCCGGTACCAACAAACCAGCTTCTGTGCCCTTTGATTGTACATGATGGCCGTATGGTCCAGCGGCCGAACCCACTTGTGGCCCTGATCACCTTCCTTTGGATGCCATTTGGGTTTTTCCTTTCACTGATTCGGGTTTATGTCAATATCCCCTTACCTGAGCGCATCGTCTTTTATACATACAAGATCATGGGCATCAAGCTTATTGTTAAAGGCACTCCACCACCTCCCCCGAAGAAAGGCCACCCGGGTGTCCTCTTTGTGTGCAATCACCGAACTGTGCTTGATCCAGTTGTCACTGCTGTAGCGCTTGGACGTAAAGTCAGTTGTGTCACTTACAGTATCAGTAAATTCTCTGAACTCATTTCCCCAATCAAAGCAGTTGCACTCTCGAGGGAAAGAGAAAAAGATGCAGAGAACATTAAGCGTCTTCTAGAGGAAGGTGATCTGGTCATTTGTCCAGAAGGGACGACCTGCAGAGAACCATTTCTGCTACGTTTTAGTGCACTGTTTGCCGAACTTACTGACAGGATTGTGCCGGTAGCAATCAACACAAAACAGAGCATGTTTCATGGGTCGACAGTTCGAGGGTTCAAGATTCTTGACCCATACTTCTTTTTCATGAACCCCAGACCACAATACGAGATAACATTTCTGAACCAATTGCCTAAAGAGCTCACTTGCAGTGGTGGCAAGACACCAATTGAGGTGGCTAATTACATACAAAAGGTGTTGGGCAGTCAACTTGGTTTCGAGTGCACCAATCTAACAAGGAAGGACAAGTACGGGATGCTCGCTGGTACTGACGGTCGGGTTTCATCCAAGAAGGAGAAGGCATAAAGAGGCACCTAAGATACTGTCTAGCTAGTGCAGAAACTGCGATGATGATTGATTATTATTATTATTGTTATTATTTTGCTGTTATTTATTAGTAAGATTGGTATTGTTATTGAATATTGTTATTTGTCTCATAAAAGAAGGAACTCTTAATGGATTGATTCAGGGCCATAAGCTTCTGTAACTCATAAATAGTTAGTCCTGATCAATTCATTTTTTTTTCTTATATGAAACATCGAGATGCATAATCAGTATTAGTCGAAATTTTAGGTAAATTTTTCCTTCATTTTTCCCTAGAATGGCAGCAGCACGTAGGCCGTCATTGTTGCAACAGACTTTAGTACATGTAAGTGAACTTTAGTAAATTATTGACTAAGATTCAATGCCACCGGTCTATATATCATGGGTGTTCCTTTACATCGATTTTCTTCTTTAGGGTGCGTTTGGATCGTTGGAAGAAAGAAGAAGAAGAAGGAAGAAGAAGAAAAAAAATTATAAACAATCCAAACTCTCCACAAAGTTACACACTTCCCAATACTTCTTCCCACTTCTTCCCTTCTTCCCTTCTTCCCACACCACTTCATTTTACTGACAAAACCGAAATTATCAATGTTGACAAGACACACATTTTAATGGCCAATATGTGTTATCAAAATTTCTTGTAAAACATTTACCAATGAACAGTATTGCTTCGATAAAATTAATAACCAACAAAAGAAGTCAAATACATCTACCTATGGACTTACACATTGTCACGCTTTAGTTTTTTTTTCGTTTTTCTTTTTCTGCTTTTTGGGAGGGAAGTGATGCGTAGGAAATTCTCAAACCTCGCTAATTGGAAGCACGATATTAAGGACGCAATCACAATTATTCTCGTCAATGAAATTGCTGGAGTGGCTCTCGTCAACCCGATTTTTTTTTTTTTTAAAAAAAAGACGATGTTGTATCTTTCAAAGATAATTGACAATGGAAAGGGGATGAAAATTGGTTATCAAAAAACAAGTGTAATATTCATAATCCTAAAAGGAAAAAAAGGTAAGAAAATGACGAAGTGCTAGCTGCTGGGTTGGCAGTATGGTCAATGAATTAATCAGGCGATCGTATCTGCCAGCGAATGATTTCAATTCTTAAGAAACTTGCTCGTGTTTGTGCAACCTACCTTAGTACCAGTGATGCAGATTCAACCTACCTTAGTACCAGTGATGCCACTTCATAGAAATTTTTCAAAGCTAACTATTACAAATTTTCAATATTTCAACTATATTAATTGTGGGGTCCCCATGCACAATGGAGCTGTCATCTTACTATATATACAAAATCAAGTATCTGTCTTCAGATTGCATACGTACAGACCTTTTCGGCTAATAAATAGGAATAAATTTCTGTCATTTAATACCAAAATAGTATAGTCTCTGATTAGTTTAATTTGTCATTTTCTTACCAGAGATCACTGTGGATTGTAGAATGTTCAATGCACCCCAACTGCACCATCATGCATCTGATGTCGGAGCTACCCTAAAAGGGGTAAAACAAAAATGTAGTCGGAGAAAGATGCATATAATAGAGAATTTTTGTTGAAGTTTGTGATTGCCGTGTTGGTAGGAAGATCTAATCATTTCAATTTTCAACTGAAACAATGAACTGTACTGCACAAAGGCACTTTGGGGCCGTTTGGATCGCTTAAGAAGTTGGAGAATTTGGAAAAGTTGCAATTCTTAGGAATAAATTTATTGGGAAGTGTGTAATTTTGTGAAGAGTTTGAATTGTTTATAATAAATTTATGGTAGGAAGATGAAATTCCCCAAAATCCCATAGGGATCCAAACGGCCCCTTTGTTATTTTTTTTTATTGAATACACTTTAGTATCAAAGGCTCTGTTTGGATGCAAGAAGAAGAAGGAAGAGGGAAGAAAAAAAATTATAAACAATCCAAACTTTTCACAAAGTTACACACTTCCCAATATTTCTTCCTATTTCTTCCCTTCTTCCCACACCTTTCCAAACGGAGCCAAAGATCATGCATTCGACGCTCCCCATAACTAAAAGGTGAACTTTTCACAAGAGAAAAAAAAAAAAAAGAAGAAGAACTTTGAACCAAGCATAAATCGTTTGAAGAGCACCTTGGATATCGATACAAAAATTTAACATCTGGGTTGCGTACTTATAAATAAATTAAGGCATGCCAGAGACAAATTTGAATTCAGGCATGTTAATAGACAATGTTAAAAAAATATTAGATCTGAATATCTGATTATTGTATGAAGTGTCGTATTTGGCTCTGCTGAATGCTTACACAAATTGATTTGACATGTGGCGCAACCACTTTGGAAATAATGAAGCCAAATGACCTCCAGTAAGTTATATAATGTAGAAATTTTTTTTGCAATTAAATTTATAAAGTCATCAACTAAAACGAATGGTAATTGGTAAGTGATTGAAAATATATATATATTCTTTTGGGAGATATCAAGTTCCATCTTTACATATTCAAATGTTTAGGCCGTTTGAGTTTTTCCAATTTTATTTTTCAAATTTTAGTTCTATATATTTATTTTTCAGGATATAAAAATCTGCTCTTGTTCTTGTGCAATAGACCAAATTTCCACGACAAATTTTCTTTACGTGCAGAACTTCTCCCTCATTCCAATCACATGCTCTTGATCTCTTATTATACAAGTAATACGTCAAGAGAAACACAACCACTTCGCGAACACAAACGTCATTTCTTGGAGAGTTAGAGGGGAAAAAATCATTAGAAATTTAGAATGATGACATTAATTATTATTTTTAGTTCTCCCCGACGTGCAAAATATCTTTTTCCAGCTTGCACTTTTTCTCGATCGTCTTGGTTTGCTGTCGAAAAAGATTACTGTATTGTCTTTTTCCCTTTATATATAGTTTTTTTTTTATCTTTTTCCAGCTTGCACTTGTTCTCGATCGTCTTGGTTTGCTGTAAAAAAAGATTACTGTATTGTCTTTTTCCCTTTATAGTTTTTTTCTATTTTTTCCAGCTTGCACTTTTTCTCGATCGTCTTAGTTTATTGTCAGAAAAATAACTGTATTGTCTTTCTCTCTTTATAGTTTTTTTTTCTATCTTTTTCCACCTTGCACTTTTTCTCGATCGTCTTGGTTTGCTGTCAAAAAAGATTACAGTATTTTCTTTTTTTGCTTTTATATATAGTTTTTTTTTTTCTAATGTGTACTTTCTATACGTTTTTCATACCAAGTTAAAGCACATAGAAACTCAAAAATAATGAGGAGAATGGATTCAATCAAATCAATTCGAAAGATTTTCGATTAAATCCTGTCAGATCTCAATTTTAAAACACTACTAGAAAAAAAAAAGTCTTTTGCTCCGGTTTCTAAAATGAATTAGCACCGGTTTTCTATCCGGTGCGTATGGAGGGGGGGGGGTGCAAATAGAGTAGAGAACCAGTGCAAATGAGGACATTAACACCGGTTTTGGACAAAAACAGATGCACATTGAAGCCATTTAGCACCGGCTATTACATCATAACAGGTTCAAATGGGAACCTTTCGCACCGGTTTCAAGTAAAAACCGATTCAAATCTTTGCACCCCTTTAGCACCTGTTTTTAGTCAAAACCGGTGCTGTCTTTAGTTTTTTTTTTAAAAAAAATTAATCATTTTTTGTGGCTCGTCCATTATTGTCAGCCATAATTAATATATAATATATATTTCAGATATATAATTAACACATTACACAAAATCAATAAAAAAGTAACACATGCATATATAACGAACAAATACAAAATTAAAGTTACAAAGTAACACATTTAAATTACTCATCTACTTCCTGTCTGCTCAAACTTCATCAACATACAATTAAACAAGAAAAAAATTAAATTACAAAGCAAAAGATAAATGTAACATGACCGTACTTAACTCCTGCTATCAACTTCAATAGGCTGCCTTCTTCTATCTGCTTCAATAGGCTTCCCTTTTATTTCTCTAATTAAGCCTTATTTTTCTGTAAGTTCTTCTATCTCTACAATTATAATTGGATTAAGCAAAATGCCAAGTGCATAACAATACAAGTTCAAATCAGAAAAGAACAATGACAAACTACCTCTGCTCTAGAAATTAAATCTCTTATGTCTCTCAATTATTACCTAGCATTTACCTTCAGCCATTTTCAAGAGCATAGTTGATAGTTCTCCTCTTTCTAGTGTTATTTGTTGCATCCAATATACCAATATAAAGCAATAACACAAACAAAGTTTTATAGAATAAAAAGTGTAATGACATGAAGTTGTTAGTTGATTACCTTGCCACCATTGTGCATCCAGGCTAGCTAGCACATCCTCCATTGCCAGAGTAGTCACCTACAAAAGTTACTACCAGTGAATGAACTCAAAGACTACTAGAGAATAAATAAAAAGTAAGATGTTGACTAACTAAAAGTTTGAGAATTATAATTACTAGAAGAGAGCATCATGATAATTATTTGAGGTACACAAGAGTGCACAAAGTTACCTTATTACATGCCTCCATGTCTTCATGATTATTAGCATGGAAGAAATCAGCAGACGAGTAATAGAAAGTTCAAATACTAAAAATTTCACCTTCTTGATCTTAAACAAATCAAATACTGAAAAAATGAAACTGTCAGGAGACAAATTTTGGCACCTCAATTAGATCAAGATCAGTGGTTCAAATCATCATTTGAAGCTGATTTGACTTACTCTAACTATGTCTAATTCTGGACAAAGTACCATAATAATCCCCAAAGTTTGTTCGCAAATGCTATGAATTTTACTTCAATTATTCAATTTCATAAAGGGCATTAAAGACTTATAAACTTTTAATTGTAAATAGCGTGCTCTGCTCAAATCAAGCGATATTCACAAACGATATGTGTGTTTTCTCTTCTGGTAAAGAAGTCAGCTTATCTGGGAGAGGGCATTACTCCTTAAGTTGATACTTGATAAAGCAACTCTCTTCTTTGCTTTTATTCACAGAAAAGACAGAAAAATTAAAATTTAAATGGTTAGTAACTTTGTATAAATACAATAGTGGATTTATGGGCATGCTTGGTGAGATGAAAGGAAATTTTAAATGAAAGTATACCTGATGGCAGTACATCTAGTAATACCAATCAATGAATTCTTTTTATGTGATAGCCTACATGTTGCAAATTGTATATATATTGGAATAAGGTGTGGGCTGCTGTCATAAAACTCTAAATCATTATATATAATCTAATTGAGCTAAATAGAACTAAAAATAAAAAAATTGAAACCTAAAATCATATTTTCTCAGAAAAACCCTGTGGCTCAGACGGGGAGAGAGAGACTAACTCGTTTTATGATTTGCAAGACTTCCCGTGGCTTAGAGAAGGCTGAATGTTCTTCTCTTCTATCAGCGATTTGCGAGACTTCCTATGGCTTGAAGAGCGGTTGAGAGGTTTCGTGTGGCTCGAAGATTGGTGCGGTGGATAGAGATTGGAGATTGAGAGGTGAGATTGGAGACAGAGGCTTCCTAGTTCCTACCCTGAGAGTGAGCGGAGAAGCAGTGAGAGGAGGGTTCAGTGGAGACGGGGAGAGAGAGAGAGAGAGAGGGCCTGAAGAGCGGCTAGGGTTAGCGAGGGAACGGCGGAGAAATGAGGGAATGGCGGAGAAAAAGAGGGAATTAGTGAAATTTTAGTGAAAATTTGAGGGAATGACGAAAAGGAGGAGGGAGAGAGCAAAATTTTAGAGAAAATAGGAGGGAATTTATTTTTTTGTAGGCGTAGCATCCAATTTTTTTGTAGCTAATTTTATTAAGCTGTGATTTTAAAATTTAGAATTTATTTTAGAATCTAAATTGTAAAATTAATGTAGTATGTTCTTGCAATGAAAGCTCAAATTATTATTTTTTTAATTCAATAGAATTTACTAGTATTTGAGCTTGGATGTAGAAATGGAAAATTAAGCATCATATATTGTATAGATTAACTATAATACACAAAAGGCAAAAAATAGTAATTGGAACATTAGTAATACATAAAATCAACTCAATCGTCAATACAACTCATATCAATTTGAGTATTCCCAATAATTAGGACACTTTGATTTGATCACTGTATACATATAATATTTTCTACTCTCTTTTACTCAATAAAATTTAGAATTTATTTTTTTAAAACTGTTATTTTTGAATGGTTTATAACAAAAAATTAGATAAATGATTTTGTAAAATTTCAAAAAAAATAGTAAAAAGAAATGTAAATTTTGGTTTGTAAGGAGATTTCAATATAGAGATCATATTTGCCAATTGACACTTTGAATCAGTCATTTGAAATTTTAAAATAGAGTCTAAAATAGAGTCTACACTTTGAATCAGTCAATAATGAGACATCCCACATTTATTTTTTTTTAACATAGAGTCTACAAATATGTTGCCAAATAATGTTTTTATTTAACATAGAAGAGTCTACAAATATGTTTCTAAATTCGAACTCATGATTTGATTTTTGTGTTGAATTGAGTTGAATGGGGCGATTTTGTCTAAACTGTGTACAGTTCACTATCACTGAGAATCGAGTAAAAATTTTTTTAGGAGGTCGCTAAATTTTAAACGTTGTTCAAATTTAATCACTCTGCAAATATTTTGTATAATAAATCAATTAATTTGACATAAAATTCAATTTGTTTGATGCTTCAAGCATGTGAACTCTTTAGGAATTGGTATGATAAACATGTTTCATATCAAGCAAATGTATTGATTAGTAGGCTAATTTCATGGTTAATTAGACAATTTTTTTATAGAGTGATCAACATTGAGCAACATTAAAAATTTAGGAACTAAAATCAGACAAACTAAAAATCATTAACTACGAATAGATTGTATACAAAGTCAAGTGACCTTCGAAAAAATTCACCCTAACAATCCAACATAGAACGAGACAATATAATGCAGACATCTAGGCATCTATACCACTAGGCAATTAACATGTATGCATTGTTCTCTATATTTATTTAATTACATCTCTCACTAAATTACGTATGGAATTATAGATTTTGTTGTATTTCAACCCTCTAATTTGGAAAGTAAATAAGTTTAATGGAAAAAAAGGAAAATTTGAAAATCAAAACAAGAATTCTTGTATTTGCTTCTCAAATCAACTTAAATGGAGTACATTTTTTATTGAAGGGAAATCATATATTCAATTTTCATTTAATAAATTTAGATTTACGATTAAACCAATGTTTTAAAAATCGGACCAACTTGGGCTTTTTGCTCAAGTATACAACCAAATTTATAAATTATATTATAAACCGAACCGGTTAAACCTCTGAACCGATGGCTCAGCCGGTTGGACTGCCTGTTCGCTTTTCAAAACATTGCATTAAACCGTAATTATGCAATGTATTATTTTATATTTCAAGTTGAATCTATGCTTGCAATCTTTTTTTTTTTACCTTATTTAAAAAAATAATTTTCCAAGTTATTATTTTTAAATCTAAAAATATATTTTCCATATGAAATCTGATTTTTCGATTATATTCGATTTTCTTTTTTATTCGTCCGATTTGATTCCTAGAATCAACAACTGTCCAAATTAAATCAGGACCAGCAAGGGCTTTTGTACGAGCAAGATTTGAACGAGGAGGTCACACTTATAATTAACATGCATATGACGTTAAAATTAAAATTGATATTGTGAAGACAAATAACACAAAACTTTGTCTCAGAAAATTTTAAGACAGAAATATCTGTATATCACTTCTTTTACAAATCATTTTCACGCCTGAATTCAGGACCGAGACAGTTCACACTAATAGCTATACATGGACAAAAAGCACAAAGCTGTAGTACCTTAAACACCAAACACAACTATTTTACCTGAATTCAGTAAACCCTTCCAAATCAAAGTATGCAGCATCAAAATTGATGGATACTAATCATACTATGCCGCAGAAGCTGTAACAGTACTGTCGCTTGTAACAGGTTCCACATTCTTAATAGATGAACAAGCACTAACATAATCCTTGAGATTTCTCGGTTTGACATGCACACGTAAACCGTTCTTCATGAAGAGGGTGAGCGACATTTTCTGCTGCACCTTATGCCCAGGCGCGAGTACCACCTTATGTCGGAGAAGCACTGCTGATGCGATGGACTTCATTTGGAGGTACGCCAAATCCTTGCCCAAACAGGTCCTAGGGCCTCCATTGAAACTCACAAACTGGTATGCATCCTTAACCGGTTCAAATCGGTCACCCTCTGCTGAGAGCCAACGCTCCGGCTTGAAATCAATGCAGTCTTTCCCCCATATGCTCTCCATCCTCCCCACTGAGTAGATAGAATAGGTAATGGATGAACCTGCTGGTACAGCAGTGCCGTCTGGTAGCACATCATCCTCCAATACATACTTCTGGTCCTGTGGCACAGATGGGTAGAGACGCAATGTCTCAGCAAGAGCTGCTTTCAGGTAAACAAGGTGCTCCAGCTCATCGAAGTCCAATGGTTCCTCTGTCCAGTTGGCGGTATCCTCTCCTCGAGTCTTCCTTAGTACTGTGGCAATCTCAAGGAGAACTTTTCTTTCTATATCTGGACGCTGCATAAGTGTCCAAAAGAACCAGCTAAGAGCTACTGATGAAGTGTCACGGCCAGCGAGCAGAAAGTTGAGCGCAATCCATTGAAGCACATCATCAGAAAAAGCCTTGCCATTTCCGTCCCGTTTCTTCATGAACCGGGACAAGAGATCATCTGAAGGTCTTGCCTTGCGCTCAGCTATAGCCTCTGTCATGTATTGGTCAACCACTTCAAGGCTATTTCGGAGGCTTTTCTCACTCCCCATCCCCAAGGCCTTCTTAAGCCGCCATAGAAATGTCGGGTACAAAAAGCGTTTTAATGTTGATGTTGTTGCAGAGTCGAATGCTGATGCAAAGGGGTCATCGAGAAGATCAGGGGACAATGTCTCGGGGTCCTTTCCAAAGGTAAGGCCGCATATATTGTCAAAAGTAAGGCGGAGAAGAAGATCTTGGAGGTCAACACTTGCTCCTGGCACATCACAATGCGCATCCAAGATGTGCCAGAGTCGGGTCTTGATGGCCCGGTTGGCCCATCTAGCCATGGCTTGCCGCAATGTCCGCGTGGTGAACTCAAGTGCTGCTGTTTTGCGCTGGAGCAGCCATGTTTCACCGTCAGAGTTGAATATTCCCTGACCAAGCAAGTCATGGAAAGCAGACTGCCACATGGGCCCCTTCGGGTAGTTATCAAAACGAGTTCGAAGAATGTACTCAAGATTGCGTGGGTTACAGGTAACTGTAAAAAGCCCTTGTTTGTGTGCTACAAAGGGCAACGGTAAGATGCAGGTTTGATATGTGGCTGCCTCTCCTGTGGCTCTTAGATTGTCAGAAATCCAATCGTGGAGGCGCTTACGGTTGGCGATCAAAGCAGGAAGGCTGCCGACAATGGGCCACATATACGGGCCTGAAAGTCGTTGTTTTATAAGATAAAACCACATCATGTATGCAGATGCAACTATGACTGAGGCTGCCGCCATGAAGAGATGGAGGCCGTTGTCTTCTGCACTCTGGCTCATGGTAATGCCCATGTTAACTGGAGATTAATTTTCTTATTAATTTCTAGATTTTAGATGAATTGGTGACAATAGAACGAAGGAGATAGTACTGGTATATAAGTTGCTTGGTTAACTGTGTACAATTTGCGTTTGAGATTGTATCACAGGAAAGAAGTGCATATATACAGCAAGAACGCTTAGCTTCTGAAACAAGAGAGTTTATTTTTGATACAAGAAAACAAAAGAAACTATGTCAAAGAGACAAAGACTAACTGTGGAAACCTTTTTTCACAGAATACTTTTGAATTGTTTGTTTAACGTTGAAGTATGTCGGTTAAAGAAATCGATGTCTAGTACTAGTGAGGATTTAAAAAATTTTGTATTCTTTAGCGGCTACCTAAAAGATTAGAGAAATTAACTTGAATTTGGATTGCCCACAGTTTTAAATTTTAATTAAACTTTCCAACAAGAAATTAAAGTTGTTCTTGCAAGAATAATAATGGACATTTCTTAAGGCACTTTAGCGAATCCGTTGCATTGAGGTAGGCTGCGAGTTTAGTTAAGTCAAGAAATTTGATAACTAATGGCCACAAGTCTCAGATCCCAGGTTTGAGGTCAACAACAGTTCAACCATTCGGAGAAACTTGCAGGAGTCTGTTTGTGCGGTGAAGTGTAAGAGAAATTACACAAGGCCTTCTTAATCAATTTTTTTGATGCACCTAGAAGTTGTTTAACTAGAGTACTGTTTTTTTTTTGTCCCAGTAAGAAAGACTTGTAAAAGTGGAATTGACGAATGACGACCTCCAATCAAAAGGAAGCTAAGAGCTAACGGCGGACTAGGCACTTCATTTATTATACTAGCAAAAATACCCTCAATATGTGGATATACAAGGTAACAAAGTAATTAATATTATTTTGTTTGAAACAGAAATGTACATATTAAACAATATATTATAAAATCAATGATTTTAGTTTTTTCATTTTAAATGAAGAGTTGTTTTTCCCCCACCTGAGACTACCATCTACATCATCCATCAAATTAGATTTTAAGAATCAATGGTTCATATTTTGTTTGGCCTAAAATTGATGATGAAGATGAAGAAAAAGGAAGGGGAAAGTTTCTAATTATTATCAATTTGATTAATTATACGATTTTAATCGGTACATAGAAGTTGCAACATTTACTTTTAACACCGACTTTCTAATAGTTTAGTACTAATGAAATATACGACGAAAACAAAAAGAAAATGATCAAAATTCTTAGAGGAAAAATATTATAACCAGATAGAGCAGTTTAGACCCGATATTAATTTGATGGATATTAGGTGCAGTGAGTAGAAATAGGGTTGACAGCAATGCATCCATTTCGCGGAAATTGATAGGATAGATGCCTCTTAAAATCACAACCCACAATGATAACAGTGCCAAATGACTAATTTTTTACATGTTCGCTCAGAAAAATTGATTAGTGTCATCTACAATGTTATCATATCTTGTAATCGTTAAATAGAAAGTGAACGCATAAATAGACAATGTGAACATATATGGTGATTAAAGTGAGCACATACAAACAAATAAGTTCAATAAAAATAAGTTAAATATACAAATGAAAATTTGAACAAGAGATATCAATTCTTATTTGTTTGTAAGTATTCACTTTGATTGTCTATATATTTATCTTGTATGTTTTATGTGTTCATTTTATGTTTAGCATTGGTAAAGAATGACAAAACTAGATACGATATTTATCATTTCTGCTTACTTACTTAGTACTAAGAGGTACTCTTATGTAATTCAAAAGGGAAAAAAAACTAAAATTCACCACTATTATGAGAAATGGGAATGATATACACCATCCACTCATTTACCATCCAAACCATCCACTCACCCAGCAACCAGGCTTTTTTCGCGCGGCCCAGCTAGACGCCATTTTCATGCGCTGAGCGCGCGTCTGACGCTAATGACGTCATGTATTCGTGTTCTGTTTGATGTTTTAAGGGATGTGATTAATCTTAAACTGTTTTTTTGAGCTTAATACAACAAAGAATCGATTAATTTGCGTTAAGTGTTCAGTTTGATTTATTTATAAAGTGACATATTAATGATTTTGCATCATTTTTTAGCACAATCAGCCAATAAATTTGTAATTTGTGTTGTGAATGATTTCATAAGGAATGTGATTAATGTTTAACAGTTTATGAACTAAAAAGAATAAGGGATGATTTAACATGCAAATACCAAAATAAAAATAATAATATGATCCATTAAAAATAACAATAATATGATCCCTAATACATCATGATCTGTTTTAACAATTGAAAGCAATACAAATTATAACCAATCCACAAGATAAAACCAATGAACACAACACTTCACACCAACTTGATCAAAGCGAGGCCCAAACCTACGCAAAATGAATTCAAAAATATATGTAAAGTGTTAGGTAAGATGATCCCTTAATTTGTATGTAAAATATATGGAGACAATATATTCTGACAATGGAACATAAGATAATCCCTTGATGCATGTAATATAACAAATAGATCATCTAAGTGAACACTTGCATAAATACATCCGTAATTATTTATAACAAAACATATTAAACTCAGTATCAATATCTGTTAAACCTTTTATCAACTTACCTCGGTTAACAGTATGATATCTTAATTTGACAAAAAAATCACAATTTAATACTAAATAATTTTGGAGGAAATTTTATGCAGAAAATAATTTCTAATAATGCCACATAAGATGATCTCTTATTTCATTGAACGTAACATTTGTAGTATCTAACACACCTTTTGTGCAAAATTTGAAGTAAACATTTGTACAAGTAATACCTAGATGCATGTAATATAACAAGTTAAGCAACTAACTGAACACTTGTATAAATACACATGAATTAGAGTGTGACAACAATACTAAACCTGTCAAATTACTATAATCTCAACCCTACGTGCATTTAACATAACATATAAAGAAACTAATTGAACACTTGTAGAAATACACATGAATAACAGTGTGCCAGTAATGACAATAATCTGATCCCTTGATGCATGTAATATAACATGTAAATGAACTAACTGATCACTTGTATAAATCCACATGAATTAGGGTGTGACAGTAATGATGGTAATCTAATCCCTTTATGCATGTAATATAACATTAAAATGAACTAACTGAACACTTGTATAAATCCACATGAATCAGGGTGTGATAGTAATAACGATAATCTAATCCCTAGATGCATGTAATATAACATGTAATGCAACTAACTGAACACTTATATAAAAAAATAAAAAAACAACCAATTACTAATAAAAAAGAACCGAAAACGAAAGGGAAACTCAGATCAAACATTTTCAAAATACAATAAAATCAGAAAAGTAGGATGCAAAAATGTAATCAATACCTATTGTAGGTGTTAAATCTTCAAGTTGAGCAGAGATGAAACTCACTAGCAAGCTACTCTTCCCCATGTTCAATTAGAAGAATCTTAAAGGAATAATCGTAACCTCCATGTCTACCACCAGTGGTAGAAGAAGCCATCTAATTTCGGATCAATCAAGAGAAGAAAATGGGAGATGTATGACGGAAAGCGGAGGAGGAGAAGAGCGCGTGGTCATCGGAGGCGCCATGGGGAAGATCTCCGGTACAGTAGCGGAGGGAGGGAGAGGCGCGTCGCCACATCGAACTCGTGTCGCGTTGAAGAGGTGCTCGTCAGATTGGAAGGGTAGAACGGAGAAAAAGAGAAGGAGAAGAGAGAGTATAGAGAAGAGATCTGGAAGGATGGATCCATAGTGGAAGAAGATCGAAACCCTAACCGACCTTATATAGATGGAAGAGAGTAGAGAGATATTTCAGAAATAGAAAACAAAAAGAGAGAGAAGATGCTGGGTTCAAAAGAGATGAAAATATGTGAAGAGGTCATGTGAATATCACGTGAAATATGTTTGGATGGCTTGGATGATAATTGATGGGATGGTATATACCAATTACCTATGAGAAATTAAAGAAACCTGGAACTAAACAACAGCCCAGTAGTAGATTCATATATAACAGGCTGAAGCTAGGCCCATATTATCATAGAACAACACATCGTTAGGCCCATCAAACGTACAAACAAAAGAAAAAAAACAAAGGCGAAATTCCTTTTCCTACTCTGTTCGTTCGAGCTCTCCAGGATCAAGTAGGGATGGCAATGGGCCTGGCCTGCCTATAAACTGCCAAGCCCATGTTAGAGTTATGTCCTAGAAGTCAGTAATTTAATGACTTAATTATTAGTTTATGTTATGGATGATATATTATCATTTGTTCCTAAGTTTATTATTGACAGATTATTCAGGTTGAGGATCTGAATTGTAGATCTCTGTGAATCATTCTTTAGAATGACAATAATAAATCTAAACGGTCCATAATCTTGATAATTAACAAGGAACATTAATTATCTTATAAGATTAGTATGCAAGTTAAGTGATGATTAAGTTCTACAAATCATAGGTAAAGAGTTACCAACTTAATTGCATATGTGTATGTTATGGAACATAGCACAGGACTTGACCCATCGAAATAAACATATGGATTGTGTTATGTGTCATTGTTTATTTCGTTATGATTTTGGTTCTAAGTTTGAGATGTTTATCTTTTCCACATGAGGATAGGTTCAATAAATATCGTCTACCGCTGATTCCCGATAAGGGCTGCTATACGGACTTTATTTATGTTCTCTTGAATTGTGCGGGAAAAAGCTAATCATCAAGAAAACCGTATGTCCCTCATTAATTCACTTAGTGAGTGACGATATCTGTTTGGGCCCCTTGATGGAGATAGATTGTTTGCATGCAACTTTATACAATTATCTCTAGATCAAGAAACGTATAATCTGCAAGAATGACACATTCCTATCTTGGATTATACGATGATATCGTGTGACATAAGAATCAAAATAGGGAAATACATTTATTCTCTTATGCAGGATTTAAATACTGTAGCAGTACACTATTTATGCGAATTGGGAATCATAACGTGTTGCTAGATACCGCTTATGATTATTGGAATTAAATAACGATTTAATTCCATGTCCAACTTAGCATAAATCCTCAAAGGGTCACACAAATAGGACTTTAACCATACAGTGTATTAATTGATTTGTTTGCATTGGAGAATGCAAAAATATGATGAGTTGATTAATTAATTATATACCGTTGCAAACCGTTATAATTAATTACATCAAAAGGATCATATAGAAATAAATTTAATACATATGCTTATCCCAAAGTAAATATCATTGAGTTGATAATTAATTATGCTCAACAATATTTAATATAATTGTAGGAATTATATTGAATAAATAGGCTTAATTTAATTAGCCGTTGTGAGCCGAAATAATAATCAATTGGATAGGCCCATTATATAATTGATATAATAGGCTTAAGAGAAAATAATTAAAATATGGAAAAGGCCCATTTAGGCCTTTATTTTGGCCGGCCTTAGGTGATGGCAAAATGGTAAATAGTGAGGTAAGAAGGTTGGACTTGATCTCTATATAAGGACCACTAGTTGGTGCCTTCCAACCCTAGTTCTCTCTCCTCCTCTTGCCTCCTTCTCTAGCCGCCACCTTCAAGAGAGAAAATTAGTTTTCTCTATTCCATTTTATGCTCTCTTCCATTGATTATTAATAGGTCTCATGTGTTGAGAATAGTTATTCCTAAAATTAGTTCAAGAATAGTAAAGGGATGAGCATTCCTCTAGTTCCTACTAGCATAGGACCTATGAGAATGGTTAGTTTCCTTGGTGGACTCGAGACGCGCGATTAGGATGCGAAGGAGAGCACCCCATCGATTCCCATGCCGTAGGATCGAGCCCCGCGAATACGATTTCGCGGGAGGTATAAATTCCACCCCTTTCTCTTTGTGTCGAATTAGCTTTTGCACTAGATCCTCTTGCTCTTTGTTTAATTGGATTAATTAAGTGTAATTAGTCACAAAATTAAAATTGAGCGATTTACTAACAGCCCAAGCCTGGCCTGATTTTATCAAAATAAAGGCCTGCCTGCCTGAGCCCAAACACATGGGCCGAAAAATTGACGCCTGCCTGCCTGACGGGCCTTACCTCTGAGCCCACGCCTGCCTGAGCCTGCCTGTTGATGCCTTCGGGTCGCCTTACCTGACCCGGCCCAAAAGGCCTGACAATTCCAAACCAGCAGTCCAACACAATTACAATTTATACTCGATAATTTCATACACAATTACAATTGACACAATAATAAAAAATATATATTAACACAACAATTCAACCACAAAAAACAGTTTAATAATAGCATTGCAACATGGAACACTGACTACTACAAGATTGATAATACTGTTTCACAAGATTAATTACAGTATATGTTAAATAAATATGCAGGCAAAACACCATTCTCATTTCTCAGCACATGAACTGTTTCACCATTCTCAGCGCATAAGCTCCCCTCGTTAATAATTTCAACAAACCTGGAAGATAATATTTGTGAAAATTGTAAGTACAAATTGAACAAAATTATTGTATATGCCTCATGATTTCACATGAACTGTTTCTAAAGCACTTCTTTTAAAATGCATAGCTATCGCTCTGTATTTACAAATAAACCAAAGTTTGCACGGAAGCAATCCGAAATTCACAGTAAAGTTGGACTTTAAATGTGAGCTTCAAATGAATCAAATGTAATAACAAGAAACCAACATATATATAACCAGAAACGAAAGTAAATTACTAACTAAACTTAAGCATACCAGACAATAAAACTTTTATTAAAGACAAAAAAGAAAAAAGTAAAGTAGGGTTTTAGACTCAGACCAACACAAACCGACATATTTGTAAATGATTCGAACAGTATTGTACAAAAAAAAATCTTACTTTGCGAAGAGGAGAGGCCAGTGAGGCTAGTAAGAAGGAGAGAATCTTACTTTGAGAAGAAAGAGACTCGCCGTCGCCAACAAGCAGCCAATCGCTGCCGTTGAGAGAAAGAGAGAGATTTGAGCGGAGATAACAATTGAGGCTGAAGTGTGCGGCTGCAGTTTAGGGTTTTCTTTATTAGTCATAGGCCGAAAAATAAAAAGGCTATATTCGCAGCCCAGCATCGACTAGACGCATATAAGCCCATCGGGTGGCCCATGGGCTTCGTCTCAAGCTCAAGCCTGACCTGGCCTGACTCTAGGCCTGGCCCGATCTGACCTGTTACACTCTGGGCCAGGCAGGCACAGCTTTGGGCCGGGCAGACTGAAGCGGGCTGTCGGACTATCAGGCTTTAGTGCCATCCCTAGGATCAAGTAGCCCTAGCAACAAAAACCTTCTCTACCCTCTACGGCGGCGCCACCTCAACTCAAATAAGCTAGCAAAATATCTACTGAGAAAATGGCGACCGCGGCGGCGACGAGTAGCAAGCAGACGGTGCTCCAGTACCCGGGCGCAGCGCCGAGCGTTTCCGCGCGGATCCACCCAGTGGTTCTTTTCAACATCTGCGACGCGTTCGTGCGGCGCCCCGACCAGGCCGGCCGCGTCATCGGCACCCTCCTCGGCTCCACCTCCTCCGACGGCACCGTTGAGATCAAGAACTCTTATGTTGTGCCCCATAACGAGTCCGCCGACCAGGTCTTCCCCCTCCTCTTTTAAAATTTGTTTTGATACTTTTGTGTGGCTTGTGTTTGAATTGATTCTGATGGATTGTGTATGTTGTTGTATTAGGTTGCTTTGGATATCGATTACCACCATAATATGTTTGTGTCTCACCAAAAGGTCAATCCCAAGGAAGTCATTGTTGGATGGTCAGTTCTCCCTCTCCTCAATTTTTCTGTTTCTTTCTGTTTTGCACTTGATTTTCCTGCTTTGTTACCTTTGAAATTGTTGGTATCATTCTTTTGTGTAAAAAGAAGGTGATCCAATCACCAATTTATTAAATGAAACAGCACAAACTAAACATCACTGAATGTTCCATATCTGTTCCCCTCTACTCTAGTGTATGATAAAACCATCTTCCTCTCCAATGTTTTTTCTGCATCCCTGTGATTTAATCCACGGTGTTTTTTTTTTTTTTTTTTTTTTGAAATTGTTATTTAGAGGACTTAAGACGCCCTTTGTTTAAATACCTGAATGGAACAAATGATGGATTATAGGGAACTTAACACAACTAGATGTGAAATGATGAATTAGTTTGTTCTTCTGGTTATATGTAGGTTTTCAACTGGATTTGGTGTGTCTGGCGGTAGTTCTCTGATACATGAGTTCTATTCGAGGGAGGTACAGAACCCAATCCACCTTACAGTGGACAGTGGCTTCACAAATGGAGAGGCTTCCATCAAGGCGTATGTCTCTGCCAGCTTAACTCTGGGAGACAGGCAACTCGCTGCTCACTTCCAAGAAATTCCTCTTGATATGCGCCTAATTGAGGCTGAACGTGTCGGGTGTATGTGCATGATTATGTTTTTATCTTATTTTTCAATAAGCAATTGTTCTGTTGTTTGACGTGGAAATATTTTTTGGGGGCAGTTGACTTGTTGAAGAACACAAGTGTTGACAAAATTCCAAATGATCTCGAAGGGATGGAGTCGTCCATGGAGCGACTCTATACTCTCATAAATGATGTTTACAAATACGTTGATGATGTTGTCGTATGTTTCTTCTCCTGTTATTTTTTTTTTTCGAGTCATGCCTTTTTTTGTTAATAGAGTTTTGCCTGTAGACAGGAATGTTTTCTTATCTGATGATTTATATGCAGGAAGGGCGTGTTCAAGGGGATAATAATATAGGAAGGTTCATTGCTGAAGCTTTGGCCTCTTTGCCAAAACTGTCTCCGACTGCTTTTGACAAGGTTTTCAATGACAAGATTCAGGTTTGTCTCCTTTCACTTTTTATTGCTGATACTGCATATACTGTGGTGTCGCTAACATGATCACGCCTTATACAGATAAATCTAATTGAAAGTTTTGGTTTTAGTGACAAATGCAGTTGTTAGTCAAATATCTGCTAATGCAGAATACAATTAATCTATAAATGATTGTCACATGGGTGAAGACAGTATTCTTAGCAACTGCATGGAATGCAGGCAGTAACAGGATAAAATGCATGTTATAATGGTGTTTCTTTTTGTTGCTAACAAGAATATGTTTTGTTTCTTGTGTGTTTCAGGATAACCTTTCGTTAGTATATCTGTCAAGCCTCACCAGGACACAGCTCAGTATAGCTGAGAAATTGAACACTGCTGCTCAGATTTTGTAAATTTTGTCAAGTGTTATTTCAGGTTGCTTTTCTTTTCTTGATAGTACTGGAACTGTTTTAAGGTGGTGTTCTTTTTGAATGTTAGGATAGACGTGTTTCTACTGACTGATGCACTTGCATCTGTGATAGTCAACTGAGGGATGTTTTGTTATTTGTTTCTTTTTTATGTGGTTGCTTAGGGCTGTCAATGGGTAGGGTACGGTACGGTAGAGACATTTTCGTTATCCGCATCCGTTAAATTTTTTTTTATCCATATCCTATCCGTACCCGTTAAAAATTGACTTACCCGTACCCTACCCTTATCCGTTATAAATTAACGATAAGGATAGGGTAACAGTAGAAAACGAATAATAATGATAATAACAATTCAATAAAAAAATGTACAATATGGATGAATAAATAATTCAAATAAATATATTAATAAAGTGCAAAATTGAATAATACTTAAATATAATAAAATCATATAATATCTTCTCATGTAAATTATCAGAAAAATATATATAACTAATTAATAATTAAAAGTCTTAAATTGAAGAATCAATACTTACTCATCATCATGAATTATAAATTATTAATGTAGTATATTGTCTCAGTTAAATCTACCAATCGAATTGACTTATTAATTATTAACATATTAATTGGATATTATAATCATATTTTTTCCATTAATGATTATCAATTATATATTATATATATAACGGTATGGGTAAATTAACGGAATTTTTTTTTTACCCATACCCATACCCGATAACTTAACGAAAATAAAGCCTTATCCATATCCGTCTTATCGAATACGATACGGGTAGGGTAAACAGTTAAAAGGGTACCGTTGACAGCCCTATGGTTGCTCATCTCATATGCTCGATTCTGATGAGCTTGGATTATCATTGTGAAGGAAGTTGTAATTATTGATTATTTGATTGAGCTCTGATAATCAGATCATGCTGCAAAGGCACAGCACTTCGTTAACAGTAATACCAGTACCTTATCTTTGCCAATGGATTTTCATGACATTCGCAAGTTATCAATTCCCAGACGCTTTAGAAGAGGGGTCCGGGCATCTTATCTTTCAATCATAATTGATTGAGGCTTGGCGAGTTTTGCAAGTCCCTACTGATGGATTAAGTTATCTGTATAACAAGTCTTGAATTTCAGAAATACTCTGAATTATTATTTTTATTATTTATAGAAATACTAGTCGGCGGTTGACTAGGTAGAAAAGCCCAGAAAGCCTACTTAAGGTTCCGTTTGGATAGGTGTGGGAAGAAGGGAAAAAGGGAAGAAGTATTGAGAAGTGTGTAACTTTGTGAAGAGTTTGGATTGTTTAATAATAAATTTCTTCTCTTATTCTCTTCTTCCCACTCCAATCCAAACATAACCTAACTATAGTTGCAAGTACAGTAGGCCGTGAGATTAGATTAAGAATACAAGTTCCTTCAATAAATTGGGTTTTCTGCCTGGTGGCGTTAGAGAACAAAAAAAAAAACATGCTAATAAAATAAAGGCAAGAATATAAATTTATAAGCACAGGCCAACAGAATCACTGTTCATTCGATCCAAATGGTTGGAAATGACTTTAAGTTGGTACGTTGGAAATGGGTTTGCAAGGCGTCAGAGAGATAAATCCAAAGTTGAGTGCACAATCTGAGATCTCCGAGTCAAAGTTCCTAGTCAGAGTAATACAGTGGGGACCCGCTTGGGAGTCTGGAATTTGTTATGGGATGGTCAATTTTGTGTCAGGGACGAGAACAATATCAATTATCAAGAGACAATCGAAGAAGTAGGGTGTGTTTAGTTTTGATGAAGACATGGAGAGAACGACACAGAATTGCAAGCCTTGTTCCCTCTCTCCTCCGAGTGTGCCTCATGGGATTCACGATGGCTGAATTGGTCGTTGCTCTCAAAACCATGTCCCGGTATATGTGCCTTCCTACTAAGAGGAACATTAGTATTATCCTTTTATTTTAGAAATAATGAAATATTAGTTAATTTTAAGAAGAATCCAATTTGGACGAACGCTACAGGACAAGTAGTGAAAACTGAAAACTATTGTTTTTTTCCCCTTTTATTGATTAATGAAAACTATTGTTATTCATATCTCAATCCACTACGTTTAAAATTCTTGAATCAACATCCCTGCGATTCTCATCTGTTGTTCTGGTGAAGGCATGATAAACTATTGAATTTGAAACATTTAATTATAAATTTAAACATATGAATTAACCCATGGCATGAAATTAAATTGCTTACATGAGATCTATTTGAGCAGTATGTTCAAATTTCAAAATCAGGATTATCGTATTATTACGATCATGATGATAGTTATAGCTTGGTATATACTTTGTGCAATGGGACAGCATCCTTTGCAGACCTTTATTCCGAATTGTCCGATCTAATGTCGACGGTTAAGATTAATGAAACAAACAAAACTTGATAATAATCACGGACATCCATCATTGATTGGACGGTTCGGATAAAAAATCTGCCCTATGGATTCTCGTGCAATGCGCACATGTATTGATTCTAGCATTCCATTTTTTCCAAATTAGTCAACATCCAACAATCCATATCGAATGCCAAACGTAACAGGGCGGAGCCAGTAGGGGTGCCAAGGGGGGGCTTGGCGCCCCCTAAGATTTTAAAATATTTATGGAGAGGTTTTGTATTATATACTAAATGTTGTTAATATATAACATATTGCACTCTAATAAAAGAGTTCAAATACAATCTAATTAAATTTATTATTTATTCAAACTAGTTTAATTATAATTTTTCTTTAAGAGCAAATTTAGAAGACAAAAAATTACAAATAAAACATTGCTCAAATATGAAAATTTTTGTTTATTATTTTTGGAAGAAAAAATTTCATCTTTATTTATTTGATATAATTCGTGTTAAGAAAATTCCTGCTATAAAATAATGCAATATTACTTTTTGTTATCAATTTTTTTAGATTTTTAAACTTTCAAATTTTAGTATGCCTAAGTAAAAAATTCTGACACCCCTAAGTCGAAATTCTGACTCCGCTCCTGCAATACGTTACAAGTTTCGATCTACTCGTGAGTTTGTCCACCAGATATCACTGATATTATTATTGGAGCCAAGCTGAATTTGCAAAGTTACATTCCATAAATAAGTATACGGCATCTTCTGTGATCAAATCAATATATTTGATGGAGTGCTGGATTGAAGGCCGATAGAAATATTCTATCTCCAAACAAATAATAGATTTTTTTTAAAATCTGAAAATTTGAAAATTTAAAATTTTCTACTAAATATGAATATCTAAATCAAATTGGATAGTACTTTGAACCGTCATTTGCATGTTAAAAATCCAATATTTACCACACAATACTTAATTGAAATAAGCGAATCTTGCCAACGGTCCAATAGACATCTGTCTGTCTTTTGCGGAGAAGACGAGCTGTACCAACAATATCAGTATTCAGTACCCGTGCTGGTCAATGAGTCACTCGAGCAGTGTGGTCTAAAAGTGACCATGAACTAGATTAAATTATTTAAAGCTACGTATATAGTTTTCAAGTGGGCCCCCAAAGACTGAGGGAGAGAAATCCCAAGTGATCCGATTTGGTTTGAGAAAAAAGAAGAAAGAGAAGGGAAGATCAGAATTCAGAAGGCCCCCGACTTTGATGCTGTGTGTGAATATGCCTCGGAAATTGCAGCTTCAAACCCACGCAGAACGGATTTTACGTGCATGAAACTTGGAAAGCATCACCACAACAACTCTTAAAAGTTAGCGGGATGCCCCACGATATTCAACCCAAGATATTATTATCTAAATCAAAATGTGGACCGGGTGCAAGCATGATGACAGACATCTCTTTCTTTTTAAGTTTTTAAATAATGGGGGATGCTACAAAACGAATGAGAGAAGGAGAAGATAAAACACTATTTGCCTCCTCTTTTGGAAACGGCTTTCCGAATTCTAATTGTTCAATTAGTGGGCCCAGCTGATCTACTAAGATTGATGATGAATTAGTGGTGATCGCCACCCCAAAAGGATGGCATTTTCCTCTACTTTTAAGGGACAATTTCCACTGGCCAACTTCGAAGAAATAGTCGATTTAGGTCTCTCATGTTTTGCATTCGCACTGTTCAAACTAAAGTTTTCAAAATTTTTAAGGAGTAAAAAATCTGCAACCTGATGTGACATATATAGGAAAAAAACAAAGTATTATTGTACTTTTCTGATCCTTTTCAACGTGTACCAGATTGCTGAGAAATTGAGCCAAGTAACTAAAAATAGAGTTAGCTGACGTATATTTTTTAGAAAGGAAAACGGTCTAAGTGCTGGATACTAAAATTGCTATAGGTTCTTTAGATTTGACAATTAAGACGTACAATATGTCATAACCTTTTGAATTCGTCCTATACAAATGGAACTGAAAAAGTGAATGGATCATGTAATGTTGATTAATTTAGTTTTTCATAGTATGGTTCTTATCAATGGAACTTGAAAACTTATATATATCTTATGTATGCATATCTTGAAAAAATCACGAATTGTAGTTCAAATATGGCATTGGAATTTTATAATTTAATTATGCTTTTCATCCCCTAGTTGCTTATTTATTTTTTTGTTTTAAATTGCAATTGTCATCCATTTGCTCAATGTTGGAAGATGTGGAATTGTTGAATAATAAAAACAATTTCTCATAATTTAATTATGAAGTTTTGTTCATTAATTGTAATAGTTTAAGCATATATAACAATATGTTAAATTAATTCAAAATGTAATGTTGCTCATGAAAATCAAGAGTCATATTTAATCATCCAAACAGTAAAGTTTGAGTCAGATTCAAAGACCTTATGGTTAAACAGACTGATTCTTTGTCGTCCATATAGTTACTGCAAGTTAGACAGAACTTTGATTTTCATAAAAAGATGGTACTTTGTGTTGGATGAAAGGAGTTGTTAATGATGCATAGTTAAGGCGCTCAATACTTTCTGCTTGACGCATCTCCTACTTTTAAGGTGAGAGTACAATGCCATAGTAATTTAGGCTAGCATGCTTTTTAGGGCCACTTAAATGTTACCACTATCTAACACCATTTTGGGGTAAAGTAGCTCCAACTTTTGGTGAGCTTCTGTCTTTAACTCTTAATTCTTAACAATAATATTTGAACACTTTTGTCATAGTAGAATTCATGCATATCATTGCATTACTCACGAGTCACAACTCACTAGTTGTCAAGCTAGTTGTACAGTACTTTTATTTTTATTTGAGATGATGCCAGTAAGCTAACTTCATTGAAACAAAAACCTAAGTACATGAGCCAGTACCAGTGCATGATTTAATGCCCTTCCAAACTGAACTAAAGTACTTCCCCTTAAATGAGAAAAAAATCTATGACAAAAATACATCTACTTGAAAAATAAAAGTATATCTAAATTTAAAGAAAGATAGAAAATAAAAACACTACATGCATGGCGTGATCAAATTGGGTAATCAGATCATATCAAAGTAATCTCTCGCATTACCAATTACTAGCAGAAGGTTGGACTTCAGTCTTCTCGCATGGAACAAAAATGCAATAAGAGGACAATGGTATTTCAGAATAGTTGGCTGAAGTTCGTAATGGTCACCAAATTGAGTTGCTGGTGATAGTGAGCAATGGTGGGGCTTGGTTTCATTTTCATATACGGTTTACATGAGAGCTTCAAAAAAATTAATAATTAAAATTTTTTTTTTGTAGTTACTGATGGATCTACATTACAACAAAAATAATTTTTAGTACAGGATCATTAGTACCGGTTTTTAAGAAAACCGGTACTAAAAATAAATCATGGCAATTTCATAATTGTCAGATTTATTATTTAATACCGGTTTTTTTTAAAAACCGGTACTAAAAATCGTCTGTAAAATTTAAAAAAACGTTTTTAATTTAGTACCGGTTTTTTATAAAAAATTTTATAAAAAACCGGAACTAAATAATTGATTTTTAGTACCGATTTTTTATAAAAAACCGGTACTAAATGACTGATAGAATATAAAAAACCGGTTTTAATTTAGTACCGGTTTTTATAAAAAACCGATACTAAAAATCAAATATTTAGTTCCGGTTTTTTATTAAAAATAGGTACTAAAATTAACAAACGGTTTTTATTTTTCAGGCAATTGTTAGTACCGGTTTTTTATAAAAAACCGGTACTAAATTTAAAAAGATTTTTTTAATATTCAGACGATTTTAGTACCGGTTTTTTATAAAAACCGGTACTAAAAATAGACAGATAATTTTAAAAATATCGAATTCAGTTGCAGTAACACCCCTTCCTTTCATTCTCTCTACAATGTCTCCAAACCAAAACTCTTTCGTAAGAGCCACAAGCATGGTTCACTTCCGTCGAGTTATAGAAACGATGATGTGTCGAGTGTGACAAGGATATTTGAAGTGCTTGACATGGGGGAACCAGAAGATCGAGGAGGTCGACTCGGTCGCATCACCGTCAGAGTGCGACAACTCAGAGTGACTGATTCTCCATATATGACAGAAGAAGGGGAAAAGGAAGCGAAAGGTGTTGACATGGAAGCAGAGGAGTTTATTGCATGATTTAGAGAACAATTGAGGTCACAACATGAGCATCGTTATAGTAGGTATTATTAGACTTCTTAGTAGGTTAATTTGAGAAGCCTAGGTATGAAATTGGGATATCAATTAGTTGCGCAGTGTTTGAACATTTTTATTTTTCTTGTTTGCTTTCTTAATTTCTTTTTTTTTCCGTTATGTTATTATTCATGAACTTGTGCAAGTTAAGAGAGGATGTGGATGAAGATAGTATCTTAGTTCTTTGTATCTCTGTTATGTTTAAATTAGCCTTTCAAAGTTTTATGTTCATGGATTATCTATGTCTAGAATTTTTTTAAGGCGATTGTTTATATTTATGTCTAGAATTGTCTTGTTTTAATTTCTTGGTTGTTTGGCAATCAAATGCAAGAGTTGGGGCATTGTTGGACTGAGATACAGAATCTAAAACCTTATTTTCAAATTAAAAACCGGTACTAAAATAATTAAAAAATTTTGGTTTTTTTTTTAATCAATTTTAGTACCGGTTTTTTATAAAAAAACCGGTACTAAAATTAATTTAAAAAAAGCTGAATTTTTAATATTGATTAAAAAACGGTACTGAAATTGATTTTTTAAAAAAATGAATTAAAAACCGGTACTAAATTTTTGCTTATAAATTTGGTTTTTTTAAATATAATTAGTACCGGTTTTTTATAAAAAACCGGTACTAAATGTAATATTTTTAGTACCGGTTTTTAATAGTGTTTGCCGCTACCTTCCACCCCTTCTAGTACCGGCTTATTAGTACCGGTTTTTTATTGATTTTAGTACCCTATTATTAGTACCGGTACAAAACCGGTACTAATAACACATATAAAACTGGTACTAATAATTTTAAATTGCGTAGTGCTAATTAATGCCAAAGGATATGGTACCACCAGTGAAATTAAATTTTTTTATGTTTTAAATATTAAAATTAATTAATCAGATATATTATTTATAACATACGCTATGTGACTATGTCCACACAATACATCATACATTTCGAATTCATTTGCTATATATACCAAGAGTTAAGAAATCAATGGCCACATTTCTAAGAAAAATAAGCACGGCTCTTGAGGGCATCAAATAAAAGTCAAATCCTATGATTTGTTACATACATATAATTCAAATGACATGATAAAATATATTTGGTGGTTAGAATTTATAAATTTAAGCAAGAACAAAAACAAAAGTAAACATTATTTGAATTTTTTTTTTTAGAAATACCAGGTAGAGGCTACCAGGTTAACATTATTTGAATTACCGTAGCATTTCTCTTATTATATTTGTCATTAATTATTACCAGTGTCAAATCATTCTGTCCTTGTTGATTTCATGAATGATCTAACAACATCATATATGATCTCCTGCTTTTGAACTGAAATAATTTATTTGAAATAATTTATTTTTTCTCATAGGTAACACCTTTTGAAAGTTTTCTCCCAGTCCACTAGTAGGGCTGTCAATGAAATCCGTTTATCCTACATGTACCGTATTCGATAAGGCGGGTACGGGTAAGATTTTATTTTCGTTAGACTAACGGGTATTGGTACGGATAAAGAAAAATTTTCGTTAACTTATCGGGTACGGGTACGGGTAATGTTATTTCGTACCCATTATCTAACATGTAATATTTTACAAATATACATGTATATATAATCAAGTTTTTAGCATATTTTGAAAGATATGTTATTAATTTCGATCTTCATCCAAACTTATTTATGATGATGATTTTTCATTCTATATTATATTATAATTTATAATTAGTTATATAGATTTTTTGAATTCAGTTGATATGAGAATAAATTTCATAATTTTTGTTATATCTAAAATATTATCTAAATATTTTATTTTATCTATATATTTATTTGATATTATTTATTTATCACATTATATATTTTTTATTAAATTAATAATATTATTATTACTCGTTATGTACCGTTATCCTACCCTTACCGTTAATTCTTAACGGGTACGGGTATGGTAAGGGTAAAGCCTTTTTAACGGGTACGGGTACGGGTATGGGTAAAAAAATTTTAACGGGTACGATATGAAAATACCTTCTACCGTATCGTACCGTACCCATTGACAGCCCTATCCACTAGAATTATAAGTGTCATTATCTGCAAATAGAATGTTCTTCTAGTTGATCAATAATTATATGCACGGAGATTGGACTCGATACAGAGGTAACAGAGCTCATGTTAATTTCCTGCTCTGTTTTAAAGTATGATTTTGAACTGGCAGCACTGACATATTTCGCGCTGAAATTTACTGCATGGAAACGATCGACCTAGTTGGATTTGTTCTAATATATCGAACAATTGAAAATGATATAACCGTATAGTCAAAGCTTGGAAACTCAAAACTTGATACAAGAATCTGTCTTCTTTTGGAAAGACGTAGTGCTTGACATGAGAATCCTGTCTTATTCTAAGCTAACTCCTCAGAAGCTACTAATCTTCTCCTTTTATTAAATACAGTAACCTCTCCCAAAAGTCAGAATTTGTAATCCCTCAAATCATACGTTTAGTTGATACCAGAGCTTATAGTAGCGACTGGTGCAAGGTGCCAAAAACGCATTTTACAATATAATAAACCCGATTCAACAACCCCTTCTGTTGGGTGAGCGAGATGGTAATATTTAATCGAACAGTAGATATAAAAAGACATGGAATAAGACAATATGCTATCAGACACGATGGCACTTAGATATGCATGAACCGCCATAATTAAATGAGGCCTAAGGATGTCGCTGCTCGTATTCCAAGATTGTTTGGAGAGTGGCAGCTTTTCTGCATGTCTCCTTCCACCACTTTTTTATTCTTCATGTTTATTTCCTTTTTATTTTTTTTTATCTCCCTGATCAGCCACCACACCGAAATCTCGCACCACTCACAATCGAAGATCACTGATCCACCTTTATTTAAGAGAACCCAACATCTATTGATTTCAGTAGCAGCCCCCGAACAAAAGCCCACTACAAACCAAAAGAGAAGCAGCAAGAAAGCCTTCTCAACTTTGGCTACGTGCCTTTCAGCTTCCCACCAGATAATCCATAAGACATAAATACAATCATAAAAGCTAATTAACTACATTGATAGGTAGATAGATAGATAGCTATGGAGATGGAAGGGGAGGCTGGGGTGGTGATGTCAGGCGGGTTTAATGCTGGTCGGGTCGGAGTCAAGTGCGGCAGGTGGAATCCGACAACCGAACAAGTGAAAGTGTTGATGGACCTGTTCAGAGCCGGGCTGAGAACCCCTAGCACTGAGCAAATTCAAAGAATATCAAACCATTTGAGCTATTTTGGTAAGGTTGAGAGTAAGAACGTGTTCTACTGGTTTCAAAACCACAAGGCCAGAGAACGGCACCACAAGAAGCGCCGTCGCGGTTCTTCGTCAGATGAGGAGGCAGAAACAGAACACAAGTTTGTCATCTCTCCTGACTGCAAGAGGGAGGCCAAGTTGAGCCACCGATCAGTACTCTCTAGTAAGTTAAACTTAATTAATATATATTACCATTGCTTGTTTAGCATGTACACCGTAATATTCATACATGCACTTAGCACGTCTGATCTTTTTTGTGTTAGAAGTTGAACGTATCTTTCCTCAGAAAAATAAGGAAAAGTCTAAATAAAAAATGAGTTTAATTACAATATTCTCGTACGGAGAAAAAGAAACTTTTGCATGCATCTAGCCTAATTAAGCATCTGTCACACAACTTCACACCTTTTCCTCTTTTTGCTGAAGTGAAATCTCTCGTGCATTTCTTTTCTTGATTAACTCTTTTTTGGCCTTTTGCATATTGTTGTGTTAAGTACTTGTATCAAAAATTTTTCCCTCTTTTATGAGAAAGGATAACTCATATATATAAATATTCTAGTTTTAGCCTTTTAGGTGCTAATGGAAGACTCGTATTTCTATTGTTTGGTATAGGTTTAGCAAAGGAAGAAGAGCAAATAACATGGCCGGAGAGAACTGGTAGTAGAGATATAGAGACGCTAGAGCTGTTTCCATTGAAGGCATACGATTTAGAGATGGAGAAGATCAGGTGCGCAAGAACTACAACTGAGATCAAGGAGATCTCTTTTTTTGATCCTCCATTGGAACTGCGGTTAAGTTTCCTATAGTAGATTTTTCGTCAGTTTGTATTTGATCTTACTCTTATTATGTACTTGTAGTCATGAGAGGCTTAAAAGCTGATAATTAATGTGTTCATGCATGAAGAATCTTTGATGGAGAGATACTTGCCTGCATAAAGGATCAATCTAGTTATTTCTATTTTACTCTGTGTTTCATCATATCAGTGTCTCTCACTCTCTCGAGTTGAATTATGTATTAATGCATGGTACGACCTACAGTAAGAACACATGACTAAACGTACCATGCTTGTCACTTGTCAGAGATTTCAAATTTCGGGTCGTTGAACAGTTGAAGTTTTGTTCCGCGGGAGTTTCGTTCAGATTCCTCTCTCACCTAATTCCAATTTGTTTTGTTTCTGACCAACTTTTCCTTTGTCAACGTCCTTTTCTACCGGCTAATAGAAAAAGATTAAATAACAACAATCGTTTCAATGGGAACTGACTAGTTTTCTTTTTGAGTTTCGAATTTTGTTTGCAGATGAAATTTAATTAGCCCATGTGATTTTCTGCCATGCATGGCAAAATAGTTTAAACAGTCTTATTACGTACACTGAAGAATAGTTTACTCCAATTAGCTAGTGTTCAAACTTCAGACTATTTCGATATATATTATGAAGAAATGAATAAGATTTATGAAGCTTCCATGACTATAGCAACGTCCACTTTATATTAGTTTGAACTTTGAACTTTAAAAGTGAAGGGAGATACAAATAAGAAAAGAATGTTTGAACATTGTTTTCAATATATTAAGCAGCATGCACAATTTTTTTTTATATATTAATTCATATTTCAAACCGTTAATCTTATTTTTGTTTGCTGGAAACACGTCCACTTATACTTTCAAAATGATTTAGTTCCTTTGACACAAATCAAGAGGTTAAAAGAAAAAAAACACCATTGATTACATTTTAACTCAATATGTTCCGTTTTCTATACAGACTTTTGATCTCGTGCAAAGCAAAAACTCAAAAAAAAAAAAATAGAAATTTTATTGTGGATGCATTGCTCATGAAAAAAAAAGAAATTAATTACGTTAGAATTCATAGGAGGCGTTTGGTTGGGGAATATGTGATTACATAAGTTAAGGAGGTTTATGTACTTATGTCAAGTTATGTAATGGATGTTTGTTTATGGAATAAGAAGGAAGAAAGATTAATTAATATTTATATACAAAATTAATAGAGTAGATGAGAGTATTGATAAGAGGACAACAGCTTTTTTATTTTTTTTATTTATTTTTCTATGCTTGGGATCCACTTTCATAAGTTATACCATCAAATTTGGTGTTATAACTTATGCCTCTTATGTAACTTTATTCCATGTGTGTTTGGCTACATAAAGTGGAATAAAATGATTTTGTGCTTTGTTATTCCGTAACCAAACACCCTCATAGTTTGTATTTGTGTTATGTACTGTTAAAGGCACACTACGCGAAATATTCTGACCAGTAACGGTTAATAAAAATGAATAGTAACGGGTATACAACCGTCACAGTAGCCTCCGTTACTAATCTTTATAATAACTGTCACAATTTTGTCGTCAATGGACGAGAGTTTCATAACAGTTATTACAAAATAACCGTTACAGACCAGCATAGTTTAATAACGGTTATTATAAAACAACCGTTACAAACTATAATAAATTTATTTAATTTTTTAAGTTTGTTTGTGGATTGTAATGATTATTATCTAATAACCATTACAGAAGCCTCATATCTGCGCAATAAAAATAAAAATCATGCATGAACATGCGCAATATTAACAATTCAAAATTAATTAACTAAAAAATTTTCAATTATTTTTACAGCGTAAAAAGATTCCCCTTCCGGCTAACAAAAATCGTCAAATTATAATATCTTTTATATCCCCTAATTACACAGAAAAAATCATCATAAATCATTCACCACGGCCACGGCTTTCGTCCCTCGGCCATGGTTTTCGTTCGCTCGTCTATTTCCTCTGCCATGACTTTCGTTTGCTCCGCCACGATTTTTGTTCCCTCAACCACGGCTATATCAATTGGTACTGCCAAGAGCATTTGCCTATAAGAACAAAAATCACTCAATAGTAAGATATCAGAAAATCCAACCCATTGCAACTTCAAAATGTATTTATGCCGTTATCCTCATCAAAAAGCACATAATTAGCTTTGGTAATTTATTGAGTTGTCCATATATCATAAAACATAAAAAATATCAGATAAGAGATTTAAGCCTATAAACAAACAAAGGATCAACCTGCAACCAGAAAGAAACGAAATAGCCTTAACCTCCCTGCACAAAACCAATAGCAAATATTGCAAAACTAATACACACCAATTATAATCTATAATAAAATAAAAGATGAAGTTGGAAATAAAATATATGATTCTTGTTGACAAGGGAACATCATTGATATTGAATAGACAAACTGTTATATTGAATAGCTATATAAATTTCAGGAAGATGATCTAAGCACCTAAAATTCAGTAGCAAATCAATATCATTCATTACATTTTTGTTTATTAATGCTACCTATTTAGCCCTGTCTGACCAATGTGTGGCTATTTGCTAGTTTCCATCATTTCATGCATACATTGATCCTCGTAAGCTATTCCCAAATCTAGACCCTGAGTTAGCTAGATATTCATCGTTCTAACCTTCTGAAAAGTAAAAAGGATAATAGGTTCAGTTAATGTGTTAATCAGGCTTGGCAAGTTAACTTCCAGTATAGACCAGCTATCATCTAGCACACTACAAACATCAAGTTCATGTAAAAAAGACATGACAAAAACATATTTAGTGTGGCATCACATGATACTGTATAAGTTAAGATAGAATATAGCATACAATCCATTTTTTTCAAATCATGAAACTGAATTATACCTCCTTCTCAAAGCACAAAATTAAATTATTGCTCTATGAAAGAAATGAATTAGCTAAATTATGATGGTAGCCTGTTGAGCCTAGGTAGTAGATTGTACATTGTAGGATTGTCTGCAAAGATTGAATTCGATCAAAGTTCTACTGATCCTTTACCTCCAGGATGGAATTTGAGAAAATGAGAGAGATTGTACACTCGGCCTTTCAGAACAGTCCAGATAGATCCTTCAGTGCTTTTGTGTTGCTTTACTTCTTCCAGAGTTATTAGTCTTCGGTTTGACTTTCCTTTGAGCCCTGTTACACATTTATTGTAAGTTAGGAGAACAATTTGAAAAACTGTGGTAGAAATGTTAATTTTGCATATTATTTGTTTATCAAATTTTAGCTTTTTTTTTGCTAAATAGTAGAGAAGAGTTGCTCCAATTTATAGTATTAAGATGGAAGAAATATAGCTTTGGATAATCATATATACCATAAAATGACAGTGCATATCTGTATGTGCTTAGATAACCGATTGCATGTAGCAAAACTACATTATAGTCAAGGAGTTGTATTTTTTGGAACATTTGAAAAAAAAATGAGTCTTTAAGAACTCTAAGCATATAAGCCTCATATTAAAGTAAAGGCAACTAACAAGCAAATAATTAGTAGAGACATATGCACCATGTCTTGCATATCCAATTTCATTTAATTCTTCTAAAAGAAATTGAGAACTAGATGTGCCATGAAGAAGTGAGTTAAATTAAATTACCGTCGAGGATAACAAAAACTTACTTGGTCTTACATTCCATGAATATCTAGCTAATGCCAACTCGAGGCCTATTGTTTCATGCTCACTATATATTCCTGCAACTGCTGTTGCCTGTAAAAAAATAACAAACAAAGAAAGAAAAGATTCAATTAAGCTCAAAATTTACTATGGAACATCAATAGTATAGAAAAACCAGTATTGTATCAGACCACTTTGATAAGATTGAAAAAAAAAAGAGAAAACATTCTCTACTCAACAACGCTTAAAAAACCAGTACATAAGGACTAAGCTTTAGCCAGTCAACTGCAACCCTTGACTAACTGTAGTATGGAACTATGGATGTAAAATAAGTAGCATGCCAATAAGTTCTTTAGCTCAACAAAATAGGTTTACCTATCTCAATCACAACAAGCAATTGAGAAAGTGAAAGACCACCAGCTACCTCAAAATAGGCTTATCTGCATGCCTCAGCCGCCTCGGCTCTTCCTCTGCCTCTGGACAGCGTCTCAGTTACCTTCTCAACCATGAGCAACTACCTCGGCCGTCAACAAAGAGAGAGGGTTTCGAGTACAATGCCAGCAAGAGAGAGAGGGAAGGTTTCGAGGACAGAGAGAAGGAACAATTTTGAGGTCCGGTGAAGGATCGAGAAATCAGATCTGCGGTGGCCACGGCTAGGAAATAAAGTGGCGGGCGGATCTGCGGAGGGAGAGAGCAAAGAGGAAGAGTTTGGTGGCTAGGTTTGAGAGGAGAACAGATTCAGGTGGAGGAGGCTGAGTTCGGGGGTGGGTTGGTGTCGGCTATCTCCTGTCGGAGCGGCGGAGGGAGAGAGCAAAGAGGAAAAGTTTGGTGGCTGGGTTTGAGAGGAGAACATGTTCAGGTGGAGGAGGCTGAGTTCGGGAGTGGGTTGGTGTCGGCTATCTCCTGTCGGAGCGGCGGAAGGAGAGAGCAAAGAGGAAGAGTTTGGCGGCTGGGTTTGAGAGGAGAACAAGTTCAAGTAGAGGAGGCTGAGTTCGGGGTGGGTTGGGGTCGGCTATCTCCTGTCGGAGCGGCGGAGAGATCGAGGGAGGTCTTTGGTAAAGAGAAAAAGAATTGAGGGAGAAAAGAATGAAATAAAGAGGGGGTCGGATATTTTTTTTAATAATATTGTTCGGATATGAACAGAAACTTTGTAACGGTTTTTATTTAAAATCTGTTACATATTTACAATTTAAATTCTCTAACGGTTGTTATCTAATAACCGTTACATTGGTTATCTATAACGGTTATTTAATAAGAACCGTTACTAATCTGTTGACAGATTCTTTAATTTTTTCGACGGAGATTCTATAACGGTTGTTTTATTAAAACCGTTATTGAATGAACTTGAAATTATTTACACCGCTGCCGCTCCGAATTCTGTAACGTTTTTTTTCATAACCATTATTAATGGGGTGTTACTGATCCACGTTTTTGTGGTAGTGGCATGCAATCAGCCTTCAAAAACAAATTAATAAAATAATAATATAATGCTAAGGCAATTGTGTGTGGTACTAAAATCTTACTCAACTAGCTACAAAATCTTGTCTAATCTATAACACTACTTTACTTAATTAATGTTACTAACATTTTCTATTATAAAGTTTTCATTTGAACCAATTTGGTCCCCCTTTCTATAGCAAATAAGACGTCATCACTGGATAGAATTGACACTATCAGTTATGTCATGATAATATCCAATGTCATGATGTACAAATTTTTAAGATCAAAGAATAATTTACTCTAATGAAAAGAAAGAATAACTTTCAAAATATTTTTTAAGGTATAATTAAAATTATTTATAAACTTCTATGTTGCATGGATACGTGTAAGATTACTATATATCCAGTAGGTACTGGCACGACGATATAAAAATTTTCAAAAAAAGTCACGATATATATAAATACATATAGATAAAGGCTAATGTGCCATCAATTTTCCATCGAGTCATTTTTCGAGATCCAAAACTCAAATGATCAATCCAAACTATTCAAATTGTTCACCATATTGAAAATTCTTTGGAGACCAAATTTTACATTTTTTTAATTTCTTACTTTTTATTATGATATTTTTTTTAAAAAATATTATAATTAGAGTATTTCAGGACATCCAATTTGAAAATGTCATAATAAGTAGTAAAAAAAATAGAAAAAATATAAAATTTAGTCTCCAAGAATATTTCAATATGGTGATCAACTTTAACAATTTGGATTGATCGTTTGAATTTTGGATCTCAAAAAATGAATCGATGGCACCCTTAACTTTAAACCCTAAATGACACTCTATGGAATATATGTTAAAAAAAGATACCTTCTCAATTTGGCAATACATCTCCTAAATGACATCCTATGAAATATATGTTGAAAAAGATACATTTTCAATCACAACTTTTGAGACATCTACTTGATTGCATCATTTGATGCAGCATCTCTTAAATGACACCCTATAAAATATATGCAAAAATAAGTACATTTTCAATAACATTATTTGGGACATCTACTCGATTGCATCCTTTGATAAGACATCTCTTAAAGACACCTTATGATATGTTAAAATAAGTACTTTTTCAATCGCATCATTTGAGTCCATCCACATATCTTTATATATTTAATTAATACAATTATAAATTCTAATTGATTGAAGTGAAACATGAATCAGTAAAATGTAAACAATAATACTTTGAATGCCAAATTTTTGGTTATACACTATATTGTTCATTTTTTGGTATACAATTTAAAAATTCTTTAAATGTAAAATAAAATTTATAAAAAATTTACCTTACTATGTAATAGAACAAAATTATTGTCCCCATGTATGTTTCATCTTCAAATTTATTGCATGCCAAGTTTTTGCGACCTACACATGTATCACACCTAAATTTCTATTTGAGAGTGATGCGATATCTATTATGTCTATCATTTCATAAATGGAAAATGGTTGAGAAAAAATTGAATAAGGGAGGTACTATTTATAGATAATATTTTGACATCCTTTGTTGGATGAGGCATCCACTCCATTGCACCCTTTGACGAGACATCTTTTAAACGGCACCACATAAAATATATTTTAAGATATGCATCTTTTAATTGCACATTTGAGGTCATCCACACATCTTTATTATATGTAAGATTAAATTGTATGAGATTTAGAAAATTATTCGAAATATTTTATAAACCCATAATTAGAAAATTTTATATCACTGAAATCCTCGTATTTATGTGAGCATGCCTATTTTCATAGCCAATGAAATTTAAAAGACCTCGAAACAATAAAAAAACGAAATCATATTTCAGTAAATTGGAGTTATCCATTTTCAACCATACCCACAGTCGTACCTAGTTGCACCCACAGCCGTATTGGAGACCATATCCATTGGTCAAATTGATTATTAAAACATTCCGATATGCCACATGGCACATTTGATACATACATATTGTTAGAGATATGTCCTAAAAGCCAATCTTATTTAGGCTACTTCTATAGTTTATGTTATTGGTGATTTCAGATCATTTGTTCTTTGATTTACTCGTTGACAGTTCATTCAGGTTGAGGATCTGAATTATAGATCACTGTTATTCATTTAATAGTAAATGACAACGATAAATCTAAAAGTCCATAATCTTGATAATTAACAAAGGACATTAATTATCAATAAGATTAGTATGTAAGTTAAGTGATGATTAAGTTCTATAAATCATAGATTAAGAGTAACCAACTTAATTGCATATGTATATGTTATAGAGCATAGTACAGGACTGGACCCCACGAAATAAATATATGGATTGTGTTACGTCTCATTATTTATTTCGTTATGATTTTGGTTCTAAGTTTGAGATGATTATCTTTTCCACATGAGGATAGATGCTATAAATCATGTTTATCGCTGATTCTTGATAAAGGCTGCTATACGGACTTGATTTAAGTATTCTTGAATTGTGCGGGGAAAAGCTAATTATCAAGAAAACCGTATGTCCCTCATTAATTCACTTAGTGAGTGACGATATCTGTTTGGGCCCCTTGATGGAGATAGATTGTTTGCTAGCAACTGATACAATTATCTCTAGATCAAGAAACGTATAATCTGCAAGAATGACACGTTCCTATCTTGGATTATACGATGATATCGTGTGACATAAGAATCAAAATAGAGAAACATAATTGTTCTCTTATGCAGGATTGAAATTTTGTAGCTGTACACTATTTATGCGAATTGGGAATCATAACGTGTTGCTATATACCGCTTATGATTATTGGAATTAAATAGCGATTTAATTCCATGTCCAACATAGCATAAATCCTCAATGGGTCACACAAAATTGGTATTTAATCATATGTGCATTATTTATTTATTTGCAATAATGAGTATTGCAAAATATGATAAGTTGATTAATTAATTAAATAGCGTTATGGACCGTTATAATTAATTAAGTCAAATGGATCATATAGAAATAAATTAATGCATTGTCTAATCTCTAAATAATTATTATTAAGTTAATAATTATTTATAAACAACACACTTAATTTAATTAAGTTATTTGGGCTTTAATTTATTGGTAAATTAAATGTCCAAATTAAATATCTTTGAGTGGGCCTTTAATTAATAGAATTAAGGGACCAATTGGAGATGGCATAGTGGCCCATAAAAGCCCTATATGGGGCCGGCCTAGCATGGTGGTAGGTGGGAGTGGCACACTTGTAAATAGTGTGAACTTCTAGCTAGGGTTAAGAGGCTATATAAGGCACCTAAAGGAGGCTCCTTGGCTCTCTTCTCTCTCCTCTCATCCTAGCCGCCACCTTGCATCACCCATAGGGTGCGCCGCCCCCCTCATCTCCTCTCCCCTCAAGCTCATGTGTTGAGCATCCCTTTTCTCCCACAAATTAGTTTGGTTCTTTGGTTGAAGAAAGGGAACAATTGGGATTAGAGTCGTTCTTCTCTTCGCTAGCACGAATTGAGAAGAACTTGGTTAATACCATAGTGGACTCGAGGCGCCACGAATAGAAGGTGTTTGGAGAGCTCTCGATCGACTCCAAATCCAAGGATTCGAGCCTCTTGGTTGCTATACCAAGAGAGGTAAAAAATCCACCCCTTCTCTTGTGTGAATGGCTTTTGTGCTAGATCTTTATGTGTGTGATGTTTAATTGGTTAATTAGCTTGTAATTAGCACTAAAATTGAAAAATTACACACTTCCTAACAGTGATATCAGAGCCAGGTTGTACTTAAGCTATTTTAACACTTAATTAAGAGAAATTGGCTAATTAACGGATTAGTAGAGATGATGCGTTTGTTTGCTGTCTGGAAATGGTATTTTCTGTGGTGTTTTGCATTGTTCGCTATGATATGTTCTCTGGAAGATCTTTCCATCTAAATGAAAGTTGTAGATCTGTGGATTGTGATTCGTTTGGTGTTAGATTCACATTTTTCTGAATTAGTATGGATTTATTGTGAATAAAACGGCGACAGTGCGCAGAACCAGTTTTTGCTTGCACTGTCCTGTTTGAATGGCTTGAAAGATTTATATTTTGAATATAAGTACCAGTGTTCTATGGCTAGAATTAAAGAGGACTTGAAGCTCTTTCTGAGCATGTATAAATTGTTGTATGACTCGGATTAATTTGTGGGTTTTCAAGTATGAAAAGGAAGATCTTGTCAGATCCAGTTTGTTGAGCAAATCGATTGTCCTAATAAACTGTACCAACTGAGAACTCGTTTAAAAATTCTGTTTAAATGGAATTGTTCTATTTTGAGTTAGGATTCCAGAAAAATTAATTTCATAATTTTTCGTGAAAGTTTGGACCTTCAACTAGGTTAAAATTTTTCGATCGACAGTCTATTCTAGTACAGGATTTGTTGATTGTTTAGCATGTAACTTAATATTATTGAACTGAACTTGGTTATTTTCTTTTCATGGATGGATAGCCTATAGTCTAAACAAGTTTTTCTATGTATACTGTATATATAAAAACTGGATAGAAGGTGGTCTAACAGACTAAATGGTTGAGAGGATAAGCTGAAAATCTCGTAACGGCGTTTCGTGCACTTGTAAGAGATTTTGTAATTTTTTATTCTCCCAGATGGTTTAAGATCTCTTCTTGAAATTTTTACTGGTAATCACAACTATGATAGGGAGTTTAAGTAATTTATTTGAGAATTTTTGGAGACCTAAAATTGTTGATTTTGTTGGATTCCATTAGTTACGTTTTTTGCTAAATTACTGTTTTTTCTAAGTATTCAAACTAGTTGAAAACAATTAGAATACTCCTTGTTTGATCTCCTTTCAGTTATGGGATGTTGAAAGAACTTTCTAAATGAATTTAAACAAGTTTGGTTGTTTAAAATTGAGAATTTGTACACGGAATTTACTTATGGCAAACGATACGCAAAGATGCTTGAAAATCGTTAATTGAAAACGAAGTGCTTGTATGTGTTAACTTTGTTTTGTAGGTGGATAGTGGGTTTAGTATGGCTCATGACTCAATGCCTTGTGGTTGTAAATTGAATGCATGTGTGAATGTTTGTAAATGCGGCCTTTGGTGCCATTAATTAATTAATTCGTTGATTAATTTTTTATGTAACTTGTGAGGCTTGCATGCCCCTAAGGCTAGGATGGGAATTGGATGTTTTTCACATGTATTTTGTTCCTTTATTTTATAGGATTTAGATCCTTATAGAATTTAGTGGGAGGGACAAGGAATAGATTAGTTTTGCTCCATAGAGGATGTGGCGAAACTAATGCAAGCGGGAGCCATACAAACCCACAACAATGAGATGCTTATATGATTGCTTGTGATAGGATAGGTATGGGTGTATGTTTACACGACCACCAAACAAGCGTCATGTTGTTATTTGTCCCAAATAAAAAGGATTAAGTTAAAACCAATTCACTCTCCTTCTTTCTATCCCCTTCTAACGTAGTATGATCGTTCATTGATGCATTCTCGCCGACGCGAGACATCGTGTTCCATCATCCGTGTCGGGATGTAAATCAGATTTACTAGGAGCAAATAGAAAGAAGTAACTTAACAATAAATCAAATCGGATTGTTCATTGGAGTGAAGTTCGTTAATCGAACCAAGAGTCATAGGAATGTATGATTGGTTGGAGAACCTATTCCATATTTGTTAGTGTAATGTTGTGCCGACGCCGTCATTGCATTAACAAATAGTGGGAGTCTTGGAAATTCACTACATTTAGGGACATGATTTAATGTAGTGGAAGTTTTACTTAGTTAAAACAAATCTTAAAGCATAAACTAATTGACCTTAAACTTATGTATTGTTGTAGATGTCTTCCTCATCTTTTACGCTACGTTCTCTTCTTGAGAAGGAGAAACTCGCTTTTAACGGTGCCAATTTCTTGGATTGGCATCGCAACCTAAGACTTGCCTTTAGGTATGAGAAAAGAGAGTATCTCCTTACCACTCCCATGCCATCGGCTCCAAAGGCAACCGCTTCCCAAGAGGAAAAGGATGCCTTTGCGAAGCACGAAAATGAGGACATGGAGATGTCCATCTTGATGGTGGCAATCATGGAATCCGAACTCCAAAAGGAGTTCATGGATAGTGGCTATGGAGTGTTCGACATGATCACTCGCCTATCCAACATGTTCCAAACTAAGGCTCGCACCGAAAGGGCCCGTCTCATCAAGGCCGTCGCCAACACTCGCTTGGCCGAAGGTCATGAAGTCGGGTCACACGTCATGAAGATGGCGGGGTTGTTTCGGCAGCTCGAGAAGCTTGATACGCTCTTTCCCTCGGGGGCGATTCAAGACTTCATTCTTAATTCTCTCCCTCCAAGCTTCACCGATTTTGTTGTGAACTACCGGATGAACGGCATGAACAAGAGCATGGATGACATCCAAAACATGCTCATTGAGACGGAGGAGAGTCTTAGGAAGGAAAAGGGCAAAGGCCCGGTGAGTGGAAAGAGCTAGAAGATAAGAAAGCGTGGCCGCAAAGGAAAAGGCAAATGCCCGGTGACGCTCCAAGGTCCGGCCAAGGGTGCTCCCGTGGGTTCTAAGAAGAAGAAGAACCCGGCCACTTCCGAGACCGTTTGCTACTACTGTAGCAACAAGGGCCATTGGAAGAGAAACTGCCCAAGGTACCTAGCTGACAAGAAGGCGGGAACTATCCAACCTTCTACCTCAGGTATATTTGTCATCGAAACCCTTCTCGCTACTTCTCACACAGATTGGGTATTTGATACTGGTTCGTGTGCTCACATTTGTCGAAATGTGCAGGTCCTAAATAATATATGGCGGCTCGAGAAAGGCGAAGTTCAACTCCGCGTCGGTAACGATACGTGCGTCTCCGCTATAGCCGTTGGGAGCGTGGAACTAACTTTGCCTACCGGTTTTGTGTTGGAACTCAACGATGTTTTTGTAGTTCCATGTATCACTCAAAACATTGTGTCCGTTTCTTGTTTGGATTTGGATGGATTTGATGTTGTAATAAGGAACAAGTGTTTGACTTTGTTTCGAGATGAAGTTCGTTTTTGTGATCCACATTTATTGAATGGTCTTTATGTGCTTGATTCGAATGGATTTGTTTTGAGTGTTGAAAATGACAAAAGGAACGTAAGATTTCACATGAGAATGCGACTTTAATGTGGCATTGCCGCTTAGGTCATATCAACGAGAAACGCATCAAGAGACTACAATCCGTTGGTCTCTTGGATCAATTCGCTTTCGAGCCAATAGACACTTGCGAATCTTGTTTGATGGGTAAAATGACCAAAGCGTCTTTTTCCAACAAAGGAATAAGGGCAAATGGATTGCTAGATCTCATACATACCGATGTATGTGGACCTATGAGCATTTGTGCACGTGGAGGTTTCTCATACTTCGTCACGTTCACTGACGATTATAGTAGATACGGGTATATCTACTTGATGCGTCACAAATCTGAAACCTTTGACAAGTTCAAAGAGTTTAAGAGTGAAGTTGAGAACCAACTTGATCGAAAGATCAAGGCCTTACGATCCGATAGAGGTGGTGAGTACTTGAGCCATGAATTTGACGATTATCTAAAGGAATGTGGAATCATTCCACAACTCACTCCACCATGAACACCACAATGGAATGGTGTGTCCGAAAGGAGGAATCGAACTTTGCTAGACATGGTTCGATCGATGATGAGCCAAATATGGCCTTTTGGGGTTATGCAATTGAAACCGCAGCTTTTACTTTGAACCGTGTTTCGTCAAAGTCCGTTGAGAAAACACCCTATGAGCTATGGTTTGGTTCGAAACCTAGCATGATGTTTCTCAAGATTTGGGGTTGTGAAGCTTATGTGAAAAGGCTAGTGAGCGATAAGCTTGGACCCAAATCGAACAAATGTCATTTCGTAGGATACCCTAAGGAAACGAAGGGTTACTACTTCTATAACCGTGTCGAGAACAAAATAGTTGTTGCACGACATGCGGAATTCTTAGAAAAGGAGTTTATCTCAAGAAGAAGTAGTGGGAGCAACGTGGTTATTGAAGAAATTCAAGAACCACAACAACAAAACATACCTCAAGTAGGTAATTTGGTTGTTCCAAATATAGTGCCAAATGAGGTTGCACCAAATGAGGTTGCACCGAATGAGATTGTAGCCGAACCTATTCCACAAGTTGTTGTGGAAGAAGAGGTTCAAGAACAAGCTCCCTCAAATGAAAACTCAAACATATCGCCTGTCGATAATGTTGAGGATGCACCTACACTTGATGTTCAAGAACAAAGTCCACAAACCGTTGTGGAGCAAGTTCAAGAACCTCAAGCATCTACCCTACGAAGATCGGCAAGGCCAAGTCGTCCACCTATGAGATATTTAGGTTTGCACGACGTTCTCGTTATGGAGAACGATGAGCCTTTGACCATTGATGACATGAAAAGAAAACCCGACTCTAAGGAATGGCTTAAAGCCATGGAATCCGAAATGCAATCCATGTATGACAACAAGGTATGGACCTTGGTTGATCTTCATAACGGAGTAAAAGAAAGGTCGACATGGATGGCAACTTGACCATTTACAAAGCACGACTCGTAGCGAAAGGTTACAAACAAGTTAATGGTATTGACTATGAAGAAACCTTCTCGCCCGTCGTTATGTTCAAGTCAATTCGGATCATGTTAGCAATTGCCGCATTTCACGATTATGAAATATGGCAAATGGATGTCAAAACCGCCTTCCTAAATGGAAATTTGGAAGAGGATGTGTATATGACACAACCCAAGTGTTTTGTGGATCCAAAGAATGCTAACAAGGTATGCAAACTTCAAAGGTCCATTTATGGATTGAAGCAATCATCAAGGAGTTGGAACAAACGCTTTGATGAAGAAGTCAAGAAATTGAACTTCGTCCAAAGCGAAAAGGAACCTTGTGTTTACAAGAGGATTAGTGGGAGCGTGGTTGTGTTTCTTGTTCTATATGTTGATGATATCCTCTTGATCGGGAATGATATCCCCGAGTTGAATGCATTTAAGGATTCATTGAAAAAGGTGTTCTCAATGAAAGATTTGGGCGAAGCCGCCTATATCCTAGGAATCAAGATCTATAGAGATAGATCGAGAAAGATGTTAGGCTTGAGCCAAGATGCATATATTGACAAAGTGTTGAACAAACACAACATGGCTAATTCCAAAAAGGGATTTTTGCCTATGTCACATGGCATTTTCTTGAGCAAGTCTCAAAGTCCGACCAATGATACAGATCGTGAATACATGAAGAAATTCCAGTATCCATCTGTGGTCGGATCGATTATGTATGCCATGCTATGCACTCGTCCCGATGTGGCACATCCGATTAGCGTGACTAGTCGATTCCAAGCCAATCCCGGCATGACACATTGGACTGCAGTCAAGAATATACTAAAATATCTCAAGAGAACAAAGGATAGCATTCTCGTATATGGTGGAGACCAAGAGCTCGTTGTAAGTGGTTACACCGATGTTAGTTTCCAAACCGATCGAGATGACTCAAAATCACAGTCCGGCTTCGTATTTCTGCTCAATGGTGGTGCCGTGAGTTGGAAGAGTTCCAAGCAAGATACTACGGCCGATTCCGTCACCGAAGCAGAATACTTAGCAGCTGGTGAAGCAGCGAAAGAAGGTGTATGGATCAAGGAGTTCTTGACCGAGCTAGAGGTGGTTCCAAGCATCTCAAGTCCAGTGGATATTTACTACGACAACACGGGAGCCATAACTCAGTCCAAGGAGCCTAGGACTCATCAAAAAGACTAGGCACATTCTACGACGATTCCATCTCATCCGTCAGTTGATCAATGATGGATGGGTCAAGGTCAAGAAGGTGGACGGTGCCGCGAACACAGCGGACCCTCTGACAAAGCCTTTATCTCGAGCCGCACATGAGTTGCACGTTGCATCCATGGGGATTAGGCGTATGCCTGAGTGGCTTTGAGTTGTATCTTTATTACTAGGCTTTAGTATGAGACATGTATATTTTGGATATTACATTGAGTACTATGCACTTGCTAGAAGTCACCATTGATTGACTCTAGGCCAAGTGGGAGATTGTTAGAGCTATGTCCTAGAAGCCAATCTTATTTAGGCTACTTCTATAGTTTATTATTTTGGTGATTTCAGATCATTTGTTCTTTGATTTACTCGTTGACAGTTCATTCAGGTTGAGGATCTGAATTATAGATCACTGTTATTCATTTAGTAGTAAATGACAATGATAAATCTAAAAGTCCATAATCTTGATAATTAACAAAGGACATTAATTATCAATAAGATTAGTATGCAAGTTAAGTGATGATTAAGTTCTATAAATCATAAGTTAAGAGTAACCAACTTAATTGCATATATATATGTTATAGAACATAGTACAGGACTGGACCCCACGAAATAAATATATGGATTGTGTTACGTGTCATTATTTATTTCGTTATGATTTTGGTTCTAAGTTTGAGATGATTATCTTTTCCACATGAGGATAGATGCTATAAATCATGTCTACCACTGATTCCTGATAAAGGCTGCTATACGGACTTGATTTAAGTATTTTTGAATTGTGCGGTGAAAAGCTAATTATCAAGAAAACCGTATGTCCCTCATTAATTCACTTAGTGAGTGACGATATCTGTTTGGGCCCCTTGATGGAGATAGATTGTTTGCTAGCAACTGATACAATTATCTCTAGATCAAGAAACGTATAATCTGCAAGAATGACACGTTCCTATCTTGGATTATACGATGATATCGTGTGACATAAGAATCAAAATAGAGAAACATAATTGTTCTCTTATGTAGGATTGAAATTTTGTAGCTGTACACTATTTATGCGAATTGGAAATCATAACGTGTTGCTAGATACCGCTTATGATTATTGGAATTAAATAGCGATTTAATTCCATGTCCAACATAGCATAAATCCTCAATGGGTCACACAAAATTGGTATTTAATCATACGTGCATTATTTATTTATTTGCAATAATGAGTATTGCAAAATATGATAAGTTGATTAATTAATTAAATAGCGTTATGGACCGTTATAATTAATTAAGTCAAATGGATCATATAAAAATAAATTAATGCATTGTCTAATCTCTAAATAATTATTATTAAGTTAATAATTATTTATAAACAACACACTTAATTTAATTAAGTTATTTGGTTTTTAATTTATTGGTAAATTAAATGTCCAAATTAAATAATTTTGAGTGGGCCTTTAATTAATAGAATTAAGGGACCAATTGGAGATGGCATAGTGGCCCATAAAAGTCCTATATGGGGCCGGCCTAGCATGGTGGTAGGTGTGAGTGGCACACTTGTAAATAGTGTAAACTCCTAGTTATGGTTAAGAGGCTATATAAGGCACCTAAAGGAGGCTCCTTGGCTCTCTTCTCTCTCCTCTCATCCTAGCCGCCACCTTGCATCACCCATAGGGTGCGCCGCCCCCCTCATCTCCTCTCCCCTCAAGCTCATGTGTTGAGCATCCCTTTTCTTCCACAAATTAGTTTGGTTCTTTGGTTGAAGAAAGGGAACGCTTGGGATTAGACTCGTTCTTCTCTTCGCTAGCACGAATTGAGAAGAACTTGCTTAATACCATAGTGGACTCGAGGCGCCGCGAATAGGAGGTGTTTGGAGAGCTCTCGATCGCTCCAAATCCAAGGATTCGAGCCTCTTGGTTGCTATACTAAGAGAGGTAAAAAATCCACCCTTTCTCTTGTGTGAATGGTTTTTATGCTAGATCTTTATGTGTGTGATGTTTAATTGGTTAATTAGCTTGTAATTAGCACTAAAATTGAAAAATTACACACTTCCTAACACACACACACACACACATATATATATATATATATATATATAATGTATCATATATTTTATATATTAAATACATATTATTGTATATAATTAAAATATATGATACATATTATTATGTACATAAAATGTACATACATTTCTATGTATATTTATTTATACATTAAAAAAATTTATATATTAATATCTACATTTAATGTATAACAAATTTTTTTATTGGACTATTATGTAAAAATAATAATTTTAGGGTCATCGGCGAATAAGTTCAACAAAATATATTCAATTTTTTCGCCGATAACCCTTAAATTATTATTTTTACAATATAATCCAATAAATTTTTTTGTTGTACATTAAATATAAATAAAAATATATAAAATTTTTTAATGTATAAATAAGTATACATGAAATATATGTTTTATAATATATGTTTTAATTATGTTTAATTTTTAATCACAAATTATATATTTTGTAATAATAAAAAATTTGGAAGCTAAAAACTAAATTTAACATTAAAAAAATAAGTTGCCAAAATTTTTTTGTTTGGATCGGCATCCCATATTTTTTTTATGTGAAATTTGTTTTTTGGTTTGCCGAATTTTTTTTTTTGTTGTTATTTCGGATGACGATTCAAATTTGGGTCGTCAATGGAATTTCTGCTCCACGCGTCTTGTGATTCGTCAATCCGGATGACGATCCAATGATGTTATTTTAAAAATTTCAAATTTTTAACTGTTATTATTGAAATTCGAGTGAACTGTAACGTTAGTTTTAAATTTTTCCGCTTCCGTCCTTCCTAACAATATATTCATCTACAGCAGACCGACGGAAGCCCGTTAACGAAAGTTAAGCCCATTAAAAGCCTTTGTAGACTTGTAGTAGTTCAGTGAACAGAGCCCAATTTACCATCGAAGTTAGTTCCGGCTTGCTCAGCCCATTAATGAAACCGCCGAACAATCTTTCCATTGGAAGTCTCATTTTCCGTAAAGCCCACCTCTACACTTGTCCCCGTCTGTCTGTTGCTCCTTCCTCAAGCATCCTCTTTAGCAGAAACAATCTCCGAAGAACCCTAGCAAATAGCAATAAGCAAAGCACGAAGCTAGAGCGCTTCGATCCAGATCCTTGTCAGCGAGAAATTAGAGGAAGGATAAGTTAGAAGAGACAGAGACAGCGAGAGAGAGAGAGAGAGGCCATGGATGTGATAAAGGCGCAACAAGTTTCTTCGAGATCGATTGAGAAAGTCATAGTTCACCCACTGGTACTTCTGAGCATCGTAGATAACTACAATAGGGTTGCCAGCGTGTCGCGCAAGAGGGTTGTTGGTGTGCTCCTTGGTTCCATCCACCGTGGCACCGTCGACGTCACTAACAGCTATGCAGGTTTTATTTGATCCTTTAGTTAATTGGGTTACTTACGCTTTATTCAGGTCTAATTAGCTTTTGTTTAGTACTTGGTACTTAGTTGTACAAATTGAAGGGATAATTGGTTCCTAAGAGGTGTCTTTTTGAGTCCTGACATAAAATTGCACAACGGTTAGATTTGTAATTAGCCTTTCTCTATCATGCAGTTTTAACACAGGCTTTGTCTCAATTGACATGGAAATTGTCATTGTAGTAGTTCTTGTTCGTGTTTTCACTTTGTTCTGACATGTTTTTATATATATATTTGATTTTGTTTATGCTATTGTAGTTCCCTTTGAGGAGGATGACAAAGACCCAAGCATCTGGTTCCTTGATCATAATTACCACGAAGCAATGTTCGGCATGTTCAAAAGAATTAATGGTATGTACTATTACTCTTTTGTTTTCCGCTCGTACTGTAATATTAATGGTATGTACTATTACTCTTTTGTTTTCCGCTCGTACTGTAATTAATGGTATGCACGAAGCAATGCTCGTACTGTACTATTACTCATAGTTACAAGTATAATAATGTTTGTACTTTATTAGCCAAGGAGCATGTTGTTGGATGGTACAGCACTGGACCAAAGCTGCGGGAAAACGATTTAAGTGTTCATTCTCTGTTTACCCAGTAAGACCTGGAAAAACTAGTCCTTTGTTCTTTTTTTTTTCTTATGAGAAAGCATTACTAGTGGATATGGTCATACTCGACTTCCTGGTATATCCCTACCATATTAGTCTGATTCGGTTTTTGTTGTTTTTCCAATGGATTTATTGACCTGCTTGGTACGTTTTCTTATCTACAAGCCAGATTCAGTCATTGTTGTGTTTCTGATGGTTTTATTGGCAGGAAAATTTCTTTATGAACAAAACAGTCTCTTTAAGACCATAGCAGTTATTGGTCAATCTGCTTCAAACAATATTGATAGAGACTTAGAAGTAGCTGACAAAAAATTTTGGTTAAAATCGTTTAGGCTGGCTGCTCTGTTAGGCCTGCCTACTGAAATTTGTGGAAAAATGAAACTCAGATAATTAATTGTTTGTTTTTTAATTTTGATAAGTTCTAAACTGTTGTGAAATCACGTAGATATGTGCCAAACCCAGTGTTGGTGATTATTGATGTGCAGCCAAAGGAGCTGGGGATACCAACTAAAGCATATTATGCTATCGAAGAAGTCAAGGAGGTAATCTGACCCCTTGTGTGGCGTAATCCTTCTCTTGCAACATGTAAATTCAAATAATTTGTATGCTAAGCTACTTTTGTTTTAACAGAACGCAACTCAGAAATCCCAGAAGATATTTGTGCATGTGCCATCCGAGATTGCTGCCCATGAAGTTGAGGAAATTGGTATGTTTCTTCTTTTTGGTGTTATATTTTGTTATTGTTTTTCTAGTGTAGCCCTTATCTAGTTTCTAGTATGAACTTCCATAACATGTGTCATAATTTTGAGGTGGTCTATTCCAGCACATTAGTTGCTGCTTTTATCTATATTAGCTACTATAATTATTATTATTATTTGTTCACCATTATTTTTCTTTGAATTCTTTAGATGAAATGATGCTTAACGGTTACTTTTGTTTTTGTAATTGGGTTGATTTGGCTAGGGGTTGAGCACTTGTTGAGAGACGTAAAGGACACAACAATCAGCACCCTTGCTACAGAGGTAAATTAGTAGTAGCTGTAAATCTTGCAATATTTTAATTAACTTAATTCTGGTGGTCAACTTATTGTTAAGTGATTTATGTTCTATTGAAGGTTACAAGCAAGTTGACAGCATTGAAGGGATTGGATGCTAGGCTAAGAGAAATACGCAGCTATCTGGAACTTGTCATTGATGGCAAACTCCCTCTCAATCATGAGATATTATACCACTTGCAGGTGCACATTGAAACCTTTGTATTTTTGTTAGGCAACATATGAAGGTTCTAACTCTGTACTTACGAAGAAGCTTTAAAATTTCTGAATTTTGTATGCAAATGTTCATCATGGGGCTCATAACCATGGTTCAGAAAATCGGTCAATTCCGATCTGAAACGGCCGATTCAGAACAGACTCGGCGGATGACGAACCGATTTTTCCTGATTTGGAATGGACTTGTAGATTGAACTGCCATTAACAAACGTGTCTTTATAAAAAAAAATATATTTATGAAGCAAAAATTTCAAATGCCACAGCAACATGCTTCCATATTTGATGGTTTAATTTGTTTTCCTATTTTAGTTGATTTTATGCAGCTAATAATTGATATTTTTAACTCAATTTTGGAAAATTATTTTCCCCCTAATATTCATATTTTTTTCAATTTTTAAATGTATATAATATGATTTTTGTAAAAATCAAGTTTCTGATCCGATTCACCCAATTTTTTCCGAGTCATCTGATTGGGCTCCTAAAACTAATAGTCCGAGTCCAAGTCCGATTTTCAGAACCATGCTCATAACACCACCACGGCAAAGTTCACAATTGTCATACAAAACATCGCAAAAAGAGAAATATTAATTTCAGCAGTTGCACCTATGGAAATATTTATGTGCCTGGGATGAATTGGATAAGTTGTCTAATGAATTCAAAGAGGCCAAGGTATCCTGCTTATCTGGTCAAATTCTAAGGAAATAGGAAGACATGAGGGTAATCTGATCATTTTATACAAACACATGAACTTCCAAGCCATTTTCATAGAAGGAACATGGTCTAAAGCACCCCCACCACAAAGCTTTGTAGTTTACATATATGTGAACAGTGCAGTATTAATTGCACCAACTTTAGTCGGGCTGTGGTAGGCATAATGAAGAATTGTATTGGGACCCACAGGGGCTACTTGATGAGCATTGGGCCAAAACCGGGCTGTTGAGTCGAGCTGCGTGTGGTTGGGTTAAAGTTGACAGTCTGGTGAAGAGGGTTGTTTTGTGATATTTTTTTACATGAGAAATTTGAAGTTTACAATAGTGGACTTGTGATGTTTCTCTAGCACATTCATTAATTTGTGAAATGTTGAGAGTACCTTTAGGGCTTCAATACCTCAATTTCTCTTGCTAATCAACTATTGTAATGTATTCTTATTCTTTTTTCCTTTTTTTCAACAGGACATTTTTAATCTACTGCCTAATCTGAATGTGAATGAGTTGATCAAGGCTTTTTCAGGTGATGCATTATACGAGTCATTTTCTATGCTAACCTAAATTGAGATTCTGCTTGATTGGTTTAGTTTCAGAAGTATGGTAATTCATTTAATTTGGTCACAATTGTTTTGCAGTAAAAACAAATGATATGATGCTGGTGATTTATCTCTCTTCACTTATTCGTAGTGTCATTGCACTTCACAATCTCATCAATAACAAGGTAATTGATTGGTTTAGTCATCTTCTGCCAAGAAAACAGTTTAAAGAACAATTTAAGGGATTGACTAATGTTTTAAAGGTTACTTTTTATTTAGTAGCAGCTTAAACCACCTCTAAATCTTTGTTTGCTGCTTGCTAATCTTTGTTTCCAAAAATCTGCTTCTCTTTCTCTCTCTAAACATCAGTGGATAAAATGAAATTGACAATGCAATGACACAAACTGAGCTTAAAGTAAAAAAATAGTGCAACACCATTTGAATAACATTGATTTCTTGATAATGAATAAAAGAGAAAACTGTGATTGTTGGATGGCAGATGTTGAACAAGGAACACGAGAAGATGGAAGACTCTCAGGTTACTGCCCCCCCTGCTGCTGCAAGCTAAATTATAACTGTTACCTTTGTGCTTTGCAAATTGTACTGTAACCTTGTCAGGCTTCACATTGTTTTGTACCTTTTATTAACTAGATACAATAGTGCGCTTGTATTTTATCCTTTCAAGTAATGTCTCCTTGTTTTTTTTTTCCTTGTTTTCCAGTAGATATCTTTCTTTATTTGCATAATATATTTTGGTTGTGGCTTAGCACATGTGGTCTCACGTAGTAGACTTATCCATACGAATGAATTTGCTGCGAAACTAAATAACGTTGAGACTTTGGTGGTATTTCTCTATTCCACGTTGTCAGCTATGCAATAATTTTTATCTACTGTGCTAATTGTGCTATGATCAGTTCTATACTAGCAAACTTAAACCAATGATTAATATGATCATACGTGCATATCTGTACAAATGCTGCCATCGTTTAACAGTTAACTAGGCTTCATGGCTGAATTGAACAAATAGAGTATATGATTTTAATTTCATACAGGTTCAACTGACGTTTCACTCGGGACATGCATCAATTATGCATTATTTACTTGTACTATAGTGCTCATTGTATCCATGACAAGGATAGAAATTTGTGGGAAATAAGGTTAGGGCACACAAAGTTCAGATCGCAAATTAGAAAACAAGTAATAGAATGGAAAGGCAGCATATATGACACATCTCAATCCACACGCGTGACACATGAAGTACGTAGTAACATTTTAAGTTAATTCAAGCCCAACACCCAAGAAATACAAAAGGTTAAACAAAAAAACTACTCGTACTTCCTAGATGATGAGTTCATAAAGGCAATACAGTCTTCAACGGCTTCACTCTGGTGAGAGTCTCTTGCTGGAGCAATTTTCTGATGAACAGAGTCCCGGTCATCTTTGCTGGAGCCTTTTCTGGAGATGAAACAAAATTTCCTTGCCATTCTGGCCCTTACAATCCTCAAAACTTTCACAGCCGAGCGACGGGCATTCCTCAGGAGATGACATGGGCAGTAACTGGTTGATTTAGGCAACTCTTTCTGGCTGCCTTTCTTACTCTTGGCTTCTCTTGCATTGGGTTTGGTCAACGTATCAGCGAAAACAATTCTCTTGATCTCTTTCTGGCCTTTCATACTCTTGGCTTCTCTTGCATTGGGTTTGGTCAACGTATCAGCGGAAACAATTCTCTTACTTCCATCTGGGCTGATATGGCTCACTCGCCGGTTCCGCCTTGTTGCCATCCTTTTATCTCAAAGATATACACTGGAGATTGTTTCTCTTGGAGGTCTGTAATTGTACTGCACTCCACTTCCTAAGCAATTAGCAATGTAGGGCACATCATATTTCTATAAGAGTGTCGCACTGCTTGTTTCACAAAAATAGTTGCAGCTATGTGCCAAAACATAAAGTAAAAGTTAAAAGAACAGATAAAAAAGGGAAGTGAGAGAAAAAAAAAGGGTACCCTGTTCATTTTTTCAGTAATGGTGGACCATGTGTATATCCTTGTAAAACAGTAGCCACACTGGAATCGCTAAAGCAACAAATGAATTTATGCTGTTCAAAATGGCAAGGTTCCTTGCATTTGCATTGATCCAGTGACGGAGTCATACTTGCTAACTTTGTATTGCATATTATATTTATATTCAGACTTACATTACTATGCTTCATGATTAGAAATTTCAGAAATGATTAAAAACAGTGCAAAATTTGCATTATAAAATTATGAAATCAAGTACGGAAGGGGAAAAAAAAGTAAAATCTCAATTTTATTTCCAAGTTTTTTAATTCTTTAAAAAAAGACTATAGATTTTCTATTACACAATCTGCAATGACATCAACTACATTGCAAACCAACATCTAAGGTTCCGTTTGGATGGTGTGGGAATAAGAGGAATAAGGAAAGAAGTATTGGGAAGTGTGTAACTTTGTGAAGAGTTTGGATTGTTTATAATAAATTTGAGAGTAGGAAGAAGCTATTCCCTTATTCATGCACCCATCCAAACGAAGCCTAAAACAAGAAAGAAAGAATCTGAAAAGAAAAACACTACTTTTGTGTGCCTTAATGGGTATAGCAAGTGTAGAATCCAAAACATGCGCAGCATCTGAAAGCCTGATACATCATTGACCCCACGCTGAAAGGTTAAAACTTTTGTAACAAATTATGAGTAAAGTTGCGCCTGTAAAATCTATAAATGATTCCATTTCAAAAACCAAACCTTTCGACAATAAAAATAAAATGCATATGTTCTTCTACCGCGTTATTATTTCCTTCGAAGGTTTCGAAGACTTAACCATAGTAAAATATTGAGATGAACACAGTACAGGAAAATTATGTTGGCTAGAAGCTCTGGTGAATGGAAGAAATTGGAGAGAGGCTGGCTGTGTTTTAACAGAATTGAAAGTGATGTATCATTACAGAATGGAATTAGAGGGAGGCAGAGGGTCTACTGGGCCACGTCAGCTCGTTTTTCGAGGTGAGATTAGATTCCTCGGCCTGAAATTATATGGGCCTAGAGGGCCAGAATACTGTGCACTACAGTAGTGAAATGGACTGCGCATGGTATTGGAAGGATCCTCAGTTGGCAAGGGGACACTGTGGGCCATTCTTGTCAGACCCTGCCACGTTCTGTTTTGGGTAATTTGACCCACGGTCAAAGCTTCTGTAAAACTCTATTTTACCATTTTATTATTTTTTTTCTGAAGTTAAAAATTGTTTTCAGCAAAGTGCAACCAAACTGGTATACGTTGTACAAATGTTGGCAATTCTACGGAGCAAATAATTCGTCGTTTGTGCCGAATTACCAGACGGGTAAAATTGTAAAGTCGGTACAAGACAGGTAGATAACTGTCAAGTAGAAAACAGATCTGTAAAGGCGATGTTCCAATTGAGGTTATATCGAACTATGATGATTGTCGCCAAAACTACAATATGTGATAATTACACATAAAATTAAAAAAAAATAATTACACATAAAAAGCGCAATAATAAGGAAAGAATATAAACAAAAAAGAAAAAGTGAAAATCAGTTCTTAATCTGGTAGCGAAAAAAATGCACCTTGAGTGCAAATTGCAAGCTCAATAGTCAATACTTGACTTGAGAATTCTACGTGAATGTTTGATTTCAAAATAATATAAAGGACTTGAATTCCATCTTACTTAAATACCATAACTTTTTAAAGTAGAGTAGCGATTGAGCTTAGGAAGGACTACAAAACTGTCGAGATTGTTTAGAACAATATAACAGAAAGAAATGTCATATCATTTTTGTTTAGATTATACTGTTAGAAACTTAGAACATAGTTGGCTTCTTATTATGCTTGTTTATGTAAATTTCAAGCTCTATATATAATAGTTTTAAAGTATTGTTATATTTTAATCTTAGACAATTATAACTTTATTCTATTCAAAAATATAAACAATTGCTTGAAGGAACACTTTAACACATGTTGCTTTCATTGGAGAGAGATGCTAGCTTAAGGTAATAGAACGATCTTCCTATTTTATTACATATAAAATTTGTTACATGGCCTCCTGGAAAAGGAGCGCACCATTTAAAATATTTGCGGCCCCAAGCGAAGTACACTGGGCCTGCATCATTGACAATGCCTACCTTCTGTGAACAAAAGCATCAGGAAAACTAAAAAGAACAAAAGCGGCTTCATGGTCTTGGGCCAGGCCTCCAGAAACCATTGAATCTCCATTGGACGCGCTTACTGGCTTCGTCACATACTCACATAGCACATGATGGGCATCATCATGTTAAATTTGAAAATTGAAATATAAACCTTGAAATTCTAATCGCTCTTAATGCTTCCCTCAAACCAAATCCGAATGAAGCATATTATTCAAGTGCAAGAGGTTGCAATCGCCCCATTTCCAGACGGCTCATTTTTTATGTTTTTTTTTTTATTTGTTTTTTAAGTCATGCTTCAATTCTAACCTGCGTCAACCCTACTTGCAAGTTGCAACAGTATCGGTACATATCAGCTACTCATTAATTATTTATCAAATAAAAAACAAATTAAGAAGCCACTGAATAGTGCAAGCTAATAATATACGGATGTTACCAGAAACATCCCTCTCACTAATCAGTAATCAGAAACAAACCCCATGAACTCCTCATCTAGCAGCAATGCCGCCATGGTTTCAGGAGCAAGACACATTTCTATGTCCACACTCCCATCCCCTTCCCTCCCGGGGAATGCCGACATCTTCCCGTCAAATTTATTGGCCTTCCCGCTTCTGACTGCCAGGGGTCGGCCCCATCCAAAGTCGTTCCCTTCGTACATTGGAAATCGATTAGAGCTGCCCATATTAATTACGGTCCCATCAGGGTTGCCTAAGGGGAAGCACTTTGGAGCAGCCTCCCAATCTGTGATTACCTGCCTAATTGCCGCATCACCATGCGCCAACACACTAGCATGCAATAGCCCGGCAACCCACCTAAGATCCTTACTGGTCACTTCGTCAACCTTGGCTCTTGTTGGTGTGCTCTGAATTGCGTTGCCAAAATACATTGGTGATACACGTGGTTCTATGCGGTGCCGACAATTTACCGCCATACGGAAGGTTGTCATGTAATTGCTAGGAAGCCACTTCCTTGCACGTGTAACTGCTTGCCAGATAAGAGCACACAAAGATTGGAAGGAGGAAATCTCACTTCCTTTTGTGTTAGTTCTCAAGTCATGTATCTGCTTTCCACAAATCTCGGCCTCTTGACCGGGAATAAGGGAGAGCTTTGGGCTGTTTTGGTAGCGATTGGCTTTTGATTTGAGAAGCCGCACGGCATCAGCACTGAAGTGGAATATCCTTTCCCTAACGGGTGCATCAACAGGAAAGGTAACCTCTGGACCCGCACTACTGGCAAACCGAAGCACTGCTTTCGAGTTACCAAAGTAGTTGCGGCGAAAATCAGGCAGCTTAGGAGACCCACCACGGCAGAGCTCAGCCCAGGTATTGAAGAAATGCCAAAAGGAAGTGCCATCGACCAGTGCATGACTAACAGCGCAACCAATAAAGATGGCACCATCACCGAGCTCAGTCAACTGGAATGCAGCCAAGGGATGGAAATGCCCCTGGTAGCTGATCGTGCGGTCCATGGGAAACAAATTGTTGATCGGTTTGGGCACATCTGACGAAGGTGGAAGGAGGGAAACTAGAGAGAGGCGAGGCGCAGTTGCATGGTAGAAGTCTACACCAGCGTCATTACAAGAGATGAAGATGTGGCCGTCCGGGTACGTGGTGAATCGACCGGCAAAGGCGGGAATGATGGTGAGTGCACGGGACAGAGAGGAGACCAAGAGGGGCACCAAAGACGACATTGGGATGTTGGGCTTGGGGAAAAAGAGGCCCTTTTGGATGTAGTGGCAGGAGAGCATCGGGAGGTCGGAGACGGAGAGCTTGAGGTCGGGCATGGCCGAGGGGGAGTCGGGGACAATGGTGCGCTTGGAAAGAATGGTTACCAAAGGGGAGGAGGAGGAATCAATTGGAGAAGAGGCCATCTCTGGAGCCATCTTTTTATGGATAAGTTAAAAATTGCTGTTACTGAGTTTGTGTGTGGTGAGGTGCTATGAGGAAGGAAGGCGAGGTATTTATAGGCGGATGCGTGTCTGGATTCATGCACTCTCTAAAAGGGCCACTGCTTGTCTCTAATTCTTTTCTTTAAATAACGCTTTTTAGGTTATTATTTGGGATAAGAATTTTTTAGATTATGATAAGGGGGGACAAAGAATGAGCATTAGTAAGCTTGTGCGATCGATGTCAACGTTGTTTGTGACCCCCACCATGCACACCTCGCTTCTTGACTTCAGGAGTAACTAGTAATTCAATTGCCATTTGCCACGAGTGACAGCAAAGCGCAGAAATTATTTTTATGTACTATATGGAGAAGAAATCGACCTTGGGATTTGAATTTGGACGGTCTTGATCGATCAGATCTGAGCGACCTGTCTAGGGAAAAAATGAAACTTATTAACTGGGGACAAATTAACTATAACTTCAAATCCCTAGAAAAATTATATTAAGTAAAAAATCTGTCCTCCTATTTATTAATTTTTCTAGGTATAAATGTTTTCCACTCTGTGATAGAATTAATATTTTAAATGGTTTCGGACAATTTAGTTATACGATGAGAATATATGTATAATTAATTCATGCATGCTTCTTTTTTGTTTTTTTTTTCTTATTTTATCACCGATCATAACTTATTACAAAATTATTACTAACTAAATAAGTGCTATTTATTCTTCCAAATATACTCTTAGATTGCTTGTGGCGATAGCATACTGGTCAAGATGCTATTTCTGCTGAACAAGATATGCATGGTAGAGAAACTATTGCTGCACAAACGTATTGTAGAGCTACAGTGTCCATCATTTCTAATTTCTAAATGATTGTATATTTAATTGAAGTTGTGAATCACTTATGAATTAATTTCATATTTTATTTGACATCCATGATTAATTATTGATTGCAAAATCTGAATGCAATTAAATAAATAAATGTCGCCATAGTATGTTAGGGGTACGTGGCAATTGCCATAAAAAGAGAACAGTTTCCTGGGTGTGACGGGGTCAATATGACGTGCCAGTTCTGTTGAGCGCCACGCTTCTAACTTCTTTGGATTTGACTAGTAACGCCCCGAAATGGTGCAAGCCTGCAACGGCAGAAAAAATGTGTCATGACTCTCACGCAACATATATGAAGCTGGGTGGCTGCAGTTGCAGGTCACCAAACTTCTTTACTGAAGGTCTGTAGATATGCTAGAATTTATTACACTTGAAAACAGTTTGAGTTTTAAAAAAAAAATATATCTGACGCATTTTATTTAGTCATGCCACATCGTTAATATTCTTACCCATTTGTTCTCCTCTTCTCGTCAAAATGAAATGTGTCGGCCATATATGAAGCTGGGTGGCTGCAGTTGCAGGTGGCTGCAAGCCATATATGAAGCTGGGTGGCTGCAGTTGCAGGTCACCAAACTTCACCAGTGAAACACCGTATGTTCGAAATCTAACTAAAGAATTTTTTATAGACATTTAATTTAAAAATAAATTAGATGGTTTCGACCCTATTTATCTTCAAAAAAAAATTATCTTGATTGGATGGTTCATATCTAATGCTCACCTCTTCTCGTCAAAATGAAATGTGTCAATATCTTTGGTTTAGCTAGTATTAGTTTGATGCCTAGTACGTGCTAGAATATAAACTTTGTTAGGAGTTTATATTTTCTTTTTGTTATTCATACATCATACCGGTTATGATACTGGGAAATGGTTTTAAATCTTGTTAGAATATTTTTGTAATTTTTTTCTTTTTTAATGAAAATTTGTCAGTATTTTGCTGGCGCTCAAAAAAAAAAGTGTTAATTTCTTGCTAACTTGGTAGCGGGCTAGCGGCTATTGCCAAACTTTCCAAAAAAAAAAATAACAAATAAAAAATGATATGTTTGATATCTTTAAGATAAACTATAACTAGTCTATAGAACAATGCAACTTTGGTTGTATTCTTCTACATGAATTACTACGCGATTAATCATATTTTAAAATAATTTGCACGTATGTAACATTTTTAAAATAATACTATTCGTCTCCAAACTTCACGAATGAAAACCATTTCTTTATGTTTTTGTCTATTTTTTTCTTTTTTTTTTGCCTTTTTTTTGGGGTTTGTAGGAAAGCAATTACAATTTTTCAGTAATTTTAAACACTAGTAATTCACACACCAATGTATCCTGACAAATGAATGATTAAAACTTTATTCAAAATAAGTCATGATCCATTACAATTTGAAGATGTACAAAATGATCAAGTATATATCAATTCTACAGAGGCAACCAGGAAAAAGTACATTAACTCGAGTAGAAAAATAAGTCCATATTGATATTTTAAAATTATACAAAAAACTAATTTCTTTAATTCGAGGGAAAAATCAGTATTGGATGGAGAGTTTAGATTTGTTGTATTAGGCCCCGATCAAAATTCTATTTTTTAAACGTGGGATTTCATTTCAATTCATTTCGTTAGAAAATCCTTGATTAAAATAAACGAATTTGGTGTCATTTGATTGAAATTCTCATATAATTAGATCAAACAAAATTCTGTGAAATCAATTGAATTGAAACGAAATCCCATTTAAAAAATATTTTGAAGTTATAAAGGTATATATGAATCAATGAAGCTGACACATACATATCTTTTTACCAAAATCTTCGTATTAATCACTAGCATATTTGTCACAATATATATACGCAAGTCATTAAGAAATGATATCTTCCCTCGTTATTTTTTAATTTTTTTCCTGAGCCTCTTTGGTGCACAAAAGGTTTCAATTTCTTAATTGTGATTAAATGACATTTAATTAATACATTCTATACGATACATGAGTCAAAGTAGATTGGTATAAAACCATTGGAATTTTGAGCTCGATCATATGATCATAAAACGGATCACTAAAAAGATCACTGTGTATGATTTTCATTTATTTAACTTACATTCGAACTATACACTTTTACACGAGTAAGGTTCCGCTACCAACATTTTGGTTGCCCCCAAATGCCAACATTTTGCTTTTATGTTATTTTTTCAAATTTTAAAATTCAAACGTTTAATCCAAACCGTTGATCTTATTTAGTTTAAGGAGCGATGCGTTTTCTTATGAGTTTGTAAATTTTGAAATTTATTTGATACTTGATCAAAGGCTAAAACATGAACGTATTAGAATGAATCTTTTATAGTTAACAAGGTTCGTTTGTTTTTCTATCTATTGATCGAGAATCAAATAAATTCTAAAATTTACAAAACTTATATGAAAACGCATCGCTTGTTAAACTAAATAAGATCAACGGTTTGGATTAAACGTTTGAATTTTTTTATTTGAAAAAATAACTTAATAGTAAAATGTTGGCATTTTTGGGCAACCAAAATGTTGGTAGAGGAACTTTACTCCTTTTACACACGCCAACAAAATGTACACCTTTGCAACAAAAAAAAAAAAATAGCCCTGCCAATATCTATATATAACCGTGGAAAAATGCCTGAATCAATATTTCATTAGTTTCTTATTGAGAAAATGTGTTAATTTGGAAAAAAAAAATTTAATAGTAATAAGAAAAGAACAAATCAAAATGAGATGCATACTGCATTTTAGAGATCTCCAAAGAAATTACCGTATATAAAGTTGTTTGAAAAGGAGTTGCGTTTTCTTTGAAGGACGCCATGCATGTAAGTTACTGCCATGATCCCATGAGCAAGGGAGGCACTCATTTTTCTTTTATCCTTATTAATAAAGGCCGGCCTAGCCAATGTGTTTTATTAGTTTTAGTGTTATTTACATATTTGTTAATTTGGATTTTATATATAGGTAAACGGCTAAAATATTTGCAAACTTCAACTGGATTAAACATAGTGGGTCTAACCTAGAAGATCTATAATCTCGACCTTGGGTTTATTGCTAGTTTATAATTGAGCTGTATATTTCTAATATATATTGTTGCTACCGCTCATTGCAAAATTTTTCATTTATTTTAAACAAAAAAAAACTTTTCCTTGATTGTCTGGTCAACTAATTTAAACAGGAATAGTGGGCATTGTTAAGCTCTTTAATTTAAATAAAGTCAACTGTCAGTGTACATATATATCCACCATCAACACTGAACTAATGTACGGTTCATGAACCCACCTCCCATGTCAGAGTACAGGTCATCCAGTTAATTAGAAACGCTGCCAAGTGCCAGCCATGCATGGCCGCCCAATGTAATCCTGATTTCAGAAAACACGATCCGTCTTTAATATTTTTTTCGTTTCTATTTTTGTTTCTCTTCATTTTTTAAGTAATTTTGTAAATTACACATATAGGATATCAGAGTATTGCACAGGTTACAGGGAAATTTAAAATTCGCTCTACCAGCTTATATAGCTAACTTGAGAATTTTTAGGTTCACCGATTGATTTTGATGTATCATGGATTTAATTTCAAATTTATAACTTTACAAACATATATTGTTCAAAATATACAAAAATTACTTTGTCATTCAATAAATTTTTATCATATAAAGAGAAACAAATTGTGGTACGATTTACATACAAATATAAATATAGCGCTGAAATAGTAGATCAAGATTAATAATTGAAATTTATCATTTGAAAATGATCCGATGATTTTTAAGCTTAAACTGGCAAATTTCTATTCCCCCACCTTTTAATTCTTCCATGCATGACTTGAAATTTGAAACAAAGAAAGAAGAGTATATATCGATTAACTAAATTAATTTGGTTAATTGCCTCTTTGAAACCTTGTCAGTTTATTGGCGATTTTGTATAATAAAGGACAGTGGGCCGCAAAATCAGTAATTTACTCCGTCAGTCTTTTCGATCTAAAGAAAAAAATAATAACAATAGGCTGTCAAATTACCACATTTAATTTGTGATAGGCCTCCTCTCATTCCAATTTGGTCTAAAATACTTTTAAGTGTCCTGCAATTGTTTCTTAATTAAGGAAAAAGCCACTCGTGTGGTTAATTAAGAAATAATCCAACATACAGCTAGCTTGATTTGCCTTGGGTTTTGCAATCTGTACAATTTAACAAAACTAGAAAAAAGGGTCGGCTGTATTATTATTTCTAACTACAGCCTACAGACAGTCATTAGTTGGCAGGCTCGGATCCCAGTGAGTACTAGTACCAGTGAGTACTGTCTCCGATCTTTCCATGTAGGCCTGCCGACGGTATACCGTCCTACTCGTTCCGTGCACGTTCCGTCCAAACGGAACGAGTGGCGGAACATATTTCGGTATTCGTTTTTTAAACGGAACGGTAAACGGAACGGATTTCAGCATACGTTGGTATGAAATACAGTGTAAATTGAGTCGTTCCGCTACGTTCCGTCCATTCCGTTGCAAACGGAACGAATAACGAATCGTTTCAGTGCATACCGTTTCTGGAACGGAACGGCAAACGGAATGGCCCATTCCGTTGCCGTTTCGAACGTTAACCAGGTCTATTTCCATGCATGCATGATTGACAACCCTTAACCATTGTACATTTACTCCGCTCATGATTACATGTTTGTCTTCTCTATGTTAGCTCTGTATGTATTCATGTTATTTGGACTAGCTATATGAAGTACATGAAAGATAATTATGAAAGATGGGAAGAAGTACATGAAAGATAATTAAAAAATTGTTAATATCTGCGCTAATTTGGTGCCATGATCGTTTAAATATCTTTTTTTTCTTTTCTTAAATAATGAGGTCAAAAGCCGTCTGTGGATAAGAATAATAATTTTATATACAATAGTGGATAATATTTGGACCTTCCATCATCTTGCTTTTTTTTTTTTTGTATCTTCTTCTTATTTTTGGAGAGAAAGCAAGAAGCACTATGGTGATCAGGTCTTTCGTCCACATTTAACCCACAAACCAGACGTAGTCCAAGCTGTTGAGTTACTGGTAGTGAACGCTTTCTAGGGTCGGCCCGGGCTCCCGAGACGCCGGGTCTAAAAGGACCTACTCAAGGGTCGGGTCGGGCCGAATATAGGGAGGCTTTTGGAAGGGCCGGATTTAGAAGGGCTTAAATATGAAGATCGAGTCTGGCCCTTCTCAAGCCTGGCCTTTTTAGGCCCTCCGGGTTTCGAGAGGCCGAACTTGAAGGGGCTGAAGGGTTTGAAGGGCCGACGGACAGACAATATATTTCTTTAAATATTTATTAAAACTATATTTAAAATGAATAATTTTTATTTATAAAAGATAATAAAAATGCTATAAATTATTTAAATATAATTTTACACATTTATTTTTCATTATATATAATATTTTTTGTTTTTCATCTTTAATAACATAAAAAATAAAAAAATTGTTAATGTATTAATGAATTAAAATAAACTAAAATTACAAATGTATGAAATAATGTAACGTAAAAGATTGAGAAAAATATATATATTTTTAACTTGTCTTAACATCATGTTAAAAAATTAAAATATTATTTGAAATGATCTGTTCAATTTACATTGTATCAGATAGGATCTTACATTTCACTTGAGATTGTATCTGATTATTCATAACTTCAGTCTCTCTAGACCTTAGACCCTTCCTAAGTCTGGCATTTCTAGGCCCTGGCCCTTCCAAAACCTGGCCTCTCTAGGTCCTGACCCTTTCAAAGCCTGGCCTCTCTAAGCCCTGGCCCTTCTTAAGGACTTAGAGAGGCCGGGCCGGCCCTTCGTGTTAGAAGGACTTGGCCAGGGCCGGGTCCAGGGCCAAAGGCTTTTGGATGTTCACTAGTTATTAGTTCGACTAATAAAAAGAAATCAAAGGAACGTTGATATGGCTGATATCTCTTATTTATATATGTATTTTGATCGTATTTGACAGTTAATACTATCCAAATTAATGATATTCACTGTGTTTTTGTGCTTTATTTGACAAGATTGGATATTGCCGTGGTATTCGACTTGTTTTGTAGGAACTTGATGACAATAACTATATAAAAGGGATAATTTTGAGGGAGAAAATGACTAAATAGAATCCATAGCATTGTAGAGCTCATTTTAATCTTTCCAATGATCTTTGAATCACCTTAATGAGAGTTTGGATGAAAAAAATATAGTCAAAATACTATCGGTGTCCAATATTGAATACATAATTTCAGTCTGAAATTTACTAATTTCGGTTCGAAATTTCTATGGAAAGAACGATTTTGGCAAATTCTAAAGAAAAAAATTCGCCCAACGCAAGTCCTTACCCTAACCAACCTCCCAAGTTGTCTGCACCTACCATATAAGCATGAGATTTCACAGGTTGAAGTACCAAGCCTCCATAGATGAAATTTCACCTTTCCACCACCGTTCTCGTGCCGAAAAGATGAGATTTCACCATTCTCCATAGAGCACGACCTTGACATTGACTTTGGAGCAATTCTAGATGCGACACCGGTAGAACTAATCCAAACACGGGTATAGACGTTCGGTATCTCGAGTTAGATGTGATACTTGGTTTATTTTATCTTCTCTCTTTATATTTGATTGAATGGAGTTTGTATCTTATTTATTTATATTTGTAGTTTGTTTTATTAGCATGTTAGGCTAAAACTAATGTTGTCTTAGAGATAGATGTAGTTTCTGTCTAGTTTGTCGTGTGATATTTGATGTTTTATTAGTATATGTGAATTGGTTATTGAGGTTTTATATATGTTATTATACTGAATGGCCAAATCTAGAAGGTACATACAACATAATTTAGTTGATAAAACTTAGATAACTAATTCAAGGTAGGTTAAAAATCGGACGACAACCAATGAGTAACTCAAAAGTGAAAGTTTTTTGTTAAATACGATAATTTAGAATAGATATCTTGCAAATAATAATAATAATAATAATAATAAGTAAACTCAAGGACTACCAACACACGAAAGTTGAGTTACAATGTACTTAATGAGAGAATAACAATAGATTTTATATCAAATACCGTGTCTAATAGACGAAAGCAGAGGACTAGAGAGTTTAGGTATGGCTAGATGGTCCCTTCACAGAATTTAATCAACGTTATCAAGTGAAACACAAGATTTACGTAGGGCAACTAGAAAATACATGAATAATAACTGATAAAGTATAACGGACATCTAGTTAATATAAGTGTTACCTATTAGAAATTGAGAGTGTTCAACATACCGCATCGAAAATCGATTTCTAAGATCTCTTGTGATTTCTTTCAGGACATGACACCACAAGTACTTTATCATCTTTCAAGACCACTATCTTCATGCACTAGCGAGTTCAGACCACGTTAGTAACGAGTCTAACTCTTGGTTCCACAATACAGATGCCAGACGAACAACCACACACCAACTTCTCCAATAGATTGCGATGTTTCACTCTCATGAAGTGCTTTTACTTGATGTCACAAGTAGAAGAGAAGTGGTGTCCTCTCCATCTATTCTCTGTTTCTCTCTTAAGAGAATGATGTAATCCATACATAAAACAATATAGAACATGGTTTTATATTTAAAGATAGATATCAGTCACCAACAATTGGTGCAACCAGCAAGCGTGCATCCAGATGCTAACATACGTGATTTGGGATTATGAATAATTTGTTTGCTTTATTTCATATAGAATCGTACGTATATATAATACAAAATTTGATTAATAAGAAAACATAAATCAGAATTAAATCCTAACTATTCTAGATATCATATTAAAATTTGATTGATTGCAGAATTATAAACTATTATAATTATAAAGAACAAGGGACAATCTGTTCCAGTTATTGTAATTTCAATGACTGGCACGGGAGCTGATCCGGACAACAAAAAATTTAATCCGAGCAACAAAATATTTATAAATGTCAATATTGTCCTCCTCAAACAACCTCAAATTTCTCTCTCCGTAACAATATTTCCTCTTTTGGCCCTGCCAATTACTTTCTTTTTTAGTAATCCTTCTCTGATAATGAGATTTAGCACTTTTTCCGACATGTCACACAATTTTTTTTCTTTTGATTTTTTGATTAATTAGTTTTTTGGTTTCAATCAACGCATGCTTGAGAAAACTCAATCGAGACGGTTTTGTTTTAGGGGTGGCAATTGCCAACAATAATTGTATTAAAAAAATATCATATTGACATATGACCGTGCAAGCATCATTAGAAAAAACCAGCACCTAATCTAGCCAAAAGTAAATTGCTTAATTTAACATTCCTCCACAGCCTAATTGTATGTTCAATTGAGACAATAACGTTGAAATAAAATTCTGACACATCAAAATTCTCATTCACTTTTACTCAAGTCAACAGAAATTAACTCTGTGCATGTATATATATAATATGAGGAGCGTTCCGCTACCAACCAAATTTGTTGCCACAAGTTGTCACAAAATCCAGTCCGTTGGATTTAGTCTTGATCAACGGTCCCGATTAGATGTACTAATTACACCTTTTGTTCTCCTTTCTTCTCCATTTCACCAGAAATCTAAATTCTCACCGCAAAATCGGCGATCTCCTCTCTTGCGCTCGCCTTTCGCTCACGCAGCAACGCTTCACCTCTCGCTCGCAATTTGTGCTCTCGAGTTGTTGCGACTGTCTTCGATTGTCTCTTCGTTGTCCTGACGTGACCTGCGCACCTCTCTAACCCTAGATGTGCCCTACTGCTCTTCACTCGACTCTGTCTCTCTATATCTAACACACTCGTACCGTTTCTCACCTTGGAGTTCACTTTTGTTGGATTTACCAAAAAAAATTGAACTTGGAGTCTCCTCTTTTCCGTTCCGTTCATGAGGTACAGTACTCTTTTATTTCTCTCATTTAAATTTGATTACTAATGTTAGTTGGGACTTGAGAAATAATAGTTGTTTCTAGAAATTATTTCTATTGGTCATGCTTGTAAAGAGTAATTGAATTTTCGTTTGAATTTGTTAAGGAGTGTACTCGATCAAACTCTTTACTGGTTCAAACTTACCAGTATCACAATAACGAGATTTCATTACAAAATCACTTTAGTTTATACTTGAAACCTCAATATATGATGCACTTTTTTTTTAGTTTGAATTAATTCACCCTCAACTGAGGGTACATCACGATCCTACTGCAAAAATGATGCACTTTCTAAGCCACTAATAATAAAGATGAAGTCTAATGTTGGTACAACAATTTTTTTTCTTGATGAGATAGATTACCCTCTTATACTGCATACATTGAGTGCAAGTTAAAAACCAATTATGTATTTTTTTCTTTTTAATTGGTTTATTTATTTATTTGTTGACAACTTATAGTATTCAGATTGGAACCAACCACTACAATGGAGTCGGGACAACTACGATGAAAGGTTTGGGGATAGAAGGATGATGGTAAAATACCATGTTCTTAGCTGGCATGAAGGCAATAGTTGGGGTCGAAACAGAAAAACAGAGATAGATGTGTCAATACGTGTGTATGAAATTCAACTACGAAATAGAAGAAAGAGAGATAGATGTGAGAATGTAATTTTTTTTTCATTTCGTTTGTACATCTGCAGTTTGTAAAATAAAACAGATGGCTTTGATCTTTTTTTTTCAAGAATACAAATTGAGAATCAATACTAAATCATGCTCTTGTAGTGTTCAAAACTTCAAGCTATCATCCTTAATTATTATTATTCTATAAATTTCACATACTAACAAGCTATATATGTTACGCTTACAAGATTTAAATAAAAAACAGTAAACTATATTGGTACTAGTAAAACATATTGGTACCAGTATCACAACTATTTTAACAAATGCATCCAGAAAAGAGCAAAATTCGAAGATATTAAAAAGTTAACTATTTTAACAAATCATCTTACATTCAATATCCAGAGAAGAGCACAATTTGTTTTTTTTTTTGCGCACAAAAGTCCAGGAATTGTTTATAAATTAGCTTACATTCAATATCAACACAAAAATCAGTTGACGTTCAAATTGATCATATAGGAAACTTATGATTCAACTTAATTACAATCAAGTTGGAAACATGACTGAACTAAACATAGTTGCACAAAAATAAAGTAACAAGATATTTGCCCTTTAAGTTGCATGGCCTGAATAACACAATCTCTCAATCTTCAACCTACAAATAAATACGTGCTTATGAGCATATAATATTCAATTTGCTGACGCACTGCAATTATGAAACAATTGATTAATTGAAGAAAAAAAAAGAACTTACCTTTTTTATTGTTCTGCTCACATGTTCTAACATCATGACCAAACTCCTTACAATTAGAACATTTTTTTCTTTTTTTCATTGAAGCCTCAACTCCACTTAAGATACGACATTTCCGCGACAATTTTGCTGAGTCCTTCTTTCGACCCTTTGTTCGTGCAATATCTGGATCTTGCAATGGAGCATGATCAATTTGCTTTTGATGCCTTGGTTCTTCTTCAACTTCTTTCAGACCAATGGGCCCTTCTATTGCAACCACTTTCTTATATGTTTCTTCAACAGAATCCACTATCAAATGATAAGTTTCCTCTGATGCACCTAAATAGGTTGACAAATAATTTACCATTCGGTAAAACACCATATTTCTCAAAATCAATGGCAACTCATCACCTTTACTTGGAAGTGAAATGTTCATGTCATAAATTACTTCATTTGTCCAGCGAGGCAAAATGAAATGAGCTGGAATTTTTTCAACATCTCTCTTATGAAGTATTCCTAAGATATGTCGACACAAGATGCCCTTAAATTCAAATAAATGACACTGACACCATCCATCTAGTGAATCATGATTAATATGTACAACGTACTTTCTCTCAGGCTTTTGAAAACATGACACCTCATAAATGTTAGGAAATCGCTCAATTTTAATTTTGTGACTAATTACCCTTAATTAATCCAATTAAAACACAAGCAACACGAGATCTAGTACTTTAAGCAATAGACACAAAGAGAAAGAGGAGAAATCGATACCTCCCGCGAAATCGTATTCGCGGGGCACGACCAAGGCATGGGAATTGATGGCGTGCCTTCTACACCGTCTCTACCACGTCTCGTAACCGCCCTCGAGTCCACCAAGGAGGATTAATCACGTTCTACAAGGTACGTGCTAGCATACCCAAAGAACAAGCCTAATCCCTATGGTTTTCTCTCTTGCATCAATCAACAACCTTGATTTAGTAGAGAGAAAATAGCTCAACACATGAGCAAAAGAGAGAAGGAGAGGGTGAAAAAAATGGCGGCCTCATGGGAGGAAATGAGAGGAGAGAGAAAGCTAGGTGGAGGCTCTCATAAGTGGTCATTATATAGAGCACAAAACCTAATTGACCTCTTGCATAATTACAACTATGCCATCCCACCTACCACCATAATGGGCAGCCACGAAATGGGCCTTTATGGGCCATTTAACCCCTTCATTTGGACCATTAATTCATATAATTAAGGTCCCTCAACTTTGCTCTTTAATTGGGCTATATATTTTCTATTTAAATAACGGCTCAATTAATCAATATAACCATTTATATTGATAAGTGTTGAACTAAATTAATTATTAACTCATTAATAATTATTTTAGGATTAGTTAATGCATTAATTTATTTCTATATGATCCATTGACTTAATTAATTATAACGGTTCGCAACTGTATATAATTAATTAATCAATCTTATCATATTTCCACAGAACCTACTGCTGTGAATAAATAAATAATGCACTGTGTGATTAATGTCCTATTTGTGTGACCCTTTGAGGATTTATGCTATGTTGGCCATGGAATTAAATCGTTATTTAATTCAAATAATCATAAGCGGTATCTAGCAACACGTTATGACTCCCAATTCGCATAAATAGTGTACTGCTACAATATTTCAATCCTGCATAAGAGAATAAATATGTTTATCTATTTTGATTCTTATGTCACACGATATCATCGTATAATCCAAGATAGGAATGTGTCATTCTTGCAGATTATATGTTTCTTGATCTAGAGTTGATCGCTTAGTTGCGCGCATACGATCCAACTCCATCAAGGGGCCCAAACAGATATCGTCACTCACTAAGTGAATTAATGAGGGACATACGGTTTTCTTGATGATTAGCTTTTCCCCGCACAATTCAAGAGAACATAAATAAAGTCCGTATAGCAGCCCTTATCGGGAATCAGCGGTAGACGATATTTATTGAACCTATCCTCATGTGGAAAAGATAAACATCTCAAACTTAGAACCAAAATCATAACGAAATAAACAATGACACATAACACAATCCATATGTTTATTTCGATGGGTCAAGTCCTGTGCTATGTTCCATAACATACACATATGCAATTAAGTTGGTAACTCTTTACCTATGATTAGTAGAACTTAATCATCACTTAACTTGCATACTAATCTTATAAGATAATTAATGTTCCTTGTTAATTATCAAGATTATGGACCGTTTAGATTTATTATTGTCATTCTAAAGAATGATCCACAGAGATCTACTATTCAGATCCTCAACCTGAATAATCTGTCAATAATAAACCTAGGAACAGATGATAAAATATCATCCCATACATAAACTAATAATTAAGTCATTAAATTATTGACTTCTAGGACATAACTCTAACAATAAACAGTGTAGGCCCCATCAATTCCAAGTTCATCTGTTCTCATATAAATACCTTCAGTGAGCTCAACTTGGAATAAGTTAAAGACATTTCTGGTATACACATTAGCTCCATGAAGTTCTAATGGAGACTTGGCTTTTGTCGGAAACTTATATTTTGAGACAAATTGTTCATCTTGCTCATCCAAATAACGACTTTCAAGAGCCTTCTCGTATTTGGTCACAAACTCACGCAGAGTGGTGCCGTTGTGGACAAATGAATCAAAGAACGAGTGCATGCTCTCGCTTCTTTGTGTTGTGTTCATACCTAAAAAAAATAGTTTGGTTATAATGTTGGTATCAACAAATGAATTAAAGAATGAGTGCAAGCTTTTGCTTTTATCTGTTGTGTTTATACCTGCAAAAATATAGTTTGGTTATAAATCAGAATCCAAGAGTGTCGTATCTCATACAATCCATTAAGCCATGTATCACTCTCCAGCTTGTATTTCTCTATTATAGCTTTCCAATCATTTTCGAATGCCTCGGGAGAGATTGATTCTCTAATACAAGTTGAGATTTCTTTTTGAAATCCAGATGTTGTTTTACAAATTCCAATTTTTTTTGGAAATTTACTAGTGATGTGCCATAAACATAGACGATGAGAAGTGTTAGGAAAGACTCTTTTGGCAGCATTTCCAATTGCTTGATCTTGATCAGTAAGAATAGAAATTGGTGCTTTTCTATGCATGGCCTCTAACCAAGTTTGAAATAACCACACAAAGCTTTCTTCTTGCTCGTCTTGAAGTAGTGCACAACCAAAAAGGATAGATTGTAGGTGGTTATTTACTCCAACAAAATTAGCTAATGGCATTTCATATTTATTGGTTCGGTAGGTTGTATCAAAAACCAACACATCTCCAAATTTTTCATAGTAAAGACGCCCCCTAGCTTCCACCCAAAAGAAATTAATCATCCGACCATCCTTGTCGCAATCTATTGCATAAAAGAAATTAGGATTTTCAGTTTGCTTTCTCCTACAATACTCTACAACAGCTTGTGCATCACCTATAACTAGATCTTTCCTCCTTTTATCTCTCATGTGGTTGTAACAATCCCTTTCATTAAAATTCACACCTTCCATGTTACCAAGGATTGTTGGAACCTTTCCAATTGGGAGACCAGACTCATTAAATTTTTCTACAAGGTTCTTTGCTACTACAGGCATGTTTTTATTAGATATGAGGTAGCATTTACTTTTAGGACTCACCATGAGATGATTATGAATATTACTGAACTTGTAAGCATACCATATCTTGGACATATTATTCCTCATGGAGCGAGTTGTGAAACTACTTTCATACTCTTTAGATAATATTTCAAATCATATGACTTAACTACTTATTTATTTACCACAATTAATTGTAAGACTTCCATTTTTCTTGAACGGTCTTTTAAACTTCACTCTTGAACTCCTTTGAACTAGTCAAAAGGTTCATACTTATACCTTATCAAATAGATATGTTAATATCTACAATGATCGTTGGTCAAGTAGTAAAGTATCAATAACCTTTCATTACACAAGTACTTATAGGTCTTTATAAATCGATATGTATAAGTCCTAATTAGTTCGCTTGTCCTTAAACCTTCATAGGTTAAAGGCGCTTTTGTCATTTAATAAACATGATTCACATATCAATCGATTTGAAATCGAATTGAATTACGAGCTCTACGTTACGGAGACTCTCGTAATGCGATTCTCGTTTATGTATGTGACTAAGCGGTTATATATAACATGAAAGTCAAATACTTTATGTCAAGTCTTATGCATCCTATTTGTCATTCAAAACTTGTTTATCTATTTCAAGCAAATTCAATCAAGATGCATGAAATCATATAAACAAATTCATAATAAAAGATCTTGTCTTTTACAAAACATAATCATCCATCATTGAATATGAAATGGAGATATTTTGTGAGGTTAGGATTAAGGTATACAACCTTCAATTCCTAAACAAACTCTTAATAAAGATAACTCTACGTATTCAATGGTAATGACTTAAACGAATAAGTCATCTCCTATACGGAGTTTACTTTATATCTCTCGAACATTCTCTTATTCTTCATTGCCAACACATTTCGTTAAATGCGAGCATATGAACTAGTATCAAGTTACTAGTGTAAATTAGAGATAGTGAGATAATTTGAACGACAAATACACTTTAGGATTAGAACATTTCTAATCGTCATAATCATGGTACTTCGGACAACCTTTCAAATGCCTCCCATAAAACGGCAAATGAAACATCTCATGTGACACATGGTCATCAATGAGAGTCTCGAAATTTCAACTCATACCTTGGTGAAGTATTTCTTGAATACTTAACCAATCACCTTTTTGCATCAACAAGCGTGCATAAAGGTAATATTATATCCTTCATAATTCCAAAGAGATCGAATGACAATATCAACAATCCTTGATATCGGAGATTAATATCTCTAGTCATCAATTAGCTACTTCAATCTTTCGATTTGTAAGCTAATGAAACATTCATATAACTTCTTTTAAAAGAATAATCTCTTGGTCAACTCATATTCTTTATACTCAATCATAAATGATGGAGTTAATATCTACTTTCTCCAAGAACACTTTCTTGAGTAAGCGGATGAGAACGTACGAGTTAATTTTAGTCCATATGAATTCGCTAATTCAAAGGTCTAGAAATTTCAAATGAGGATACTAGCCATACGCTTTATTGAATAACTTTTTGCCAAAAGTCAATCAATCATCGCGATGCTATGTTCGGGTAGTTTGAGGAAAGTTTTGGGAATTGACATACTCAAGTTTCTCTTCACTAAGATCGTGTCTTACGAATCGGTATTACTCTTTCAAGTAACTACCTTTTAGAAACGAGTTTGTTTGTTTTCAAAGATTGATCGCAACAAAATTAACAATTTAAACATCTATAACAAAATCAATTTACGGTCATTTAGTTTATGCAATTGTTTTATTTATAACAAATAAAACTCCCACTACAATTATTTAATGTCCCTAATGTAGTAGGTTTTCCAAGATCCCTATTTTCGTTGAGATGGTGCTAGCGTCGGCGTGACACCAAAAACAACTAGATAGAGTAGGTTCTCCAACCAATCATTCCATATGATTCTTGGTTTGTGAAATATCACATGTACATCCACAAACTTTGCCCCGATGTCCAATCCGATTAGAAAACATCGTTAAGTAACCTTTCTCTATTTGCTCCTAGTAAATCCGATTTACACCCCGACACGGATGATGGAACACGATGTCCCGCGTCGGCGAGAATGCATCAATGAACGATCATACACGTTAGAAGGGGATAGAGAGAAGGAGGGCGATTTAACTTAATCATGTTTTGTTTGGGACTATCAATTAAGTGACACTTGTTTGGTGGTCATGTAAGCATACACCCATACCTAGCCTATGACAATTCATAGCAATCACAAGCAATCACATATAAGCATCTCATTATTGTGGGTTTGTATGGCTCCCGTTTGCATTAGTTTCGCCACATCCTCCATGAAGCAAAACTAATCTAATCCTTGTCCCTCCCACTAAATTCTATAAGGATCTAAATCCTATAAAATAAAGGAACAAAAAATACATGTGAAAATATCCTATTCCCATCCTATCCTTAGGGGCATGCAAGCCTCACAAGTTACATCAAAAATTAATCAACGAATTAATTAATTAATGGCACCAAAGGCCGCATTACAAACATTCACACATGCATTCAATTTACAACCACAAGACATTGAGTCTTGAGCCATACTAAACCCACTATCCACCTACAAAACAAAGTTAGCACATACAAGCACTTTGTTTCCAATTAACGATTTTCAAGCATCTTTGCGTATCGTTTGCTATAAGTAAATTCCGTGTACAAATTCTCAATTTTAAACAACCAAACTTGTTTAAATTCATTTAGAAAGTTCTTTCAACATCCCATAACTGAAAGGAGATCAAACAAGGAGTTTTCTAATTAATTTCAACTAGTTTGAATACTTAGAAAAACAGTAATTTACCAAAAAACGTAACTAATGGAATCCAACAAAAACAACAGTTTTCGGTCTCCAAAAATTCTCAAATAAATTACTTAAGCTCCTTATCATAGTTGTGACTGCAAGTAAAAATTTCAAGAAGAGATCTTAAACCATCTGGGAGAATCAAAAAAGACAAATCTCTTACAAGTGCACGAAACACCGTTATGAGATTTTCAGCTTATCCTCTCAACCATTTGGTCTGTTAGACCACCTTCTATCCAGTTTTTATATATACAATATACATAGAAAACTTGTTTAGACTACAGGCTATCCATTCATGAAAAGAAAACAACCAAGTTCAGTTCAATAATATTAAGTTACATGCTAAACAATCAACAAATTCTGTACTGGAACAGACTGTCGATCGAAATGTTTTAACCTATTTGAAGGTCCAAACTTCCACGAAAAATTATGAAATTAATTTTTCTGGAATTCTAACTCAAAATAGAACAACTCCATTTAAACAGAAATTTTAAAGGAGTTCTCAGTTGGTACAGTTTATTAGAACAATCGATTTGCTCAACAAACTGGATCTGACAAGATCTTCCTTTTCATACTTGAAAACCCACAAATTAATCCGAGTCATGCAACACTTTATACATGCTCAGAAAGAGCTTCAAGTCCTCTTTATTTCTAGCCATAGAACACGGGTACTTATATTCAAAATATAAATCTTTCAAGCCATTCAAACAGGACAGTGCGAGCAGAAACTGGTTCTGCGCACTGTCGCCGTTTTATTCACAATAAATCTATACTAATTCAGAAAAATGTGAATCCAACTCCAAAAGAATCAAAATCCAAAGATCAACAACTTTCATGTAGATGGAAAGATCTTCCAGAGAACATACCACATCGAAAAACGCGAAACAACACAGAAAATACCATTTCCAGACAGCAAACAAACGCATCATCTCTACTAATCCGTTAATTAGCAAATTTCTCTTAATTAAGTGTCAAAATAGCTTAAGTACGACCATGTGCTCTGATACCACTGTTAGGAAATCGCTCAATTTTAATTTTGTGACTAATTACCCTTAATTAATCCAATTAAAACACAAGCAACACGAGATCTAGTACTTTAAGCAATAAACACAAAGAGAAAGAGGAGAAATCGATACCTCCCGCGAAATCGTATTCGCGGGGCTCGACCAAGGCATGGGAATTGATGGCGTGCCTTCTACACCGTCTCTACCACGTCTCGTAATCGCCCTAGAGTCCACCAAGGAGGATTAATCACGTTCTACAAGGTACGTGCTAGCATACCCAAAGAACAAGCCTAATCCCTATGGTTTTCTCTCTTGCATCAATCAACAACCTTGATTTAGGAGAGAGAAAATAGCTCAACACATGAGCAAAAGAGAGAAGGAGAGGGTGAAAAAAATGGCGGCCTCATGGGAGGAAATGAGAGGAGAGAGAAAGCTAGGTGGAGGCTCTCATAAGTGGTCCTTATATAGAGCACAAAACCTAATTGACCTCTTGCATAATTACAACTATGTCATCCCACCTACCACCATAATGGGCAGCCACGAAATGGGCCTTTATGGGTCATTTAACCCCTTCATTTGGACCATTAATTCATATCATTAAGGTCCCTCAACTTTGCTCTTTAATTGGGCTATATATTTGCTATTTAAATAACGGCCCAATTAATCAATATAACCATTTATATTGATAAGTGTTGAACTAAATTAATTATTAACTCATTAATAATTATTTTAGGATTAGTTAATGCATTAATTTATTTCTATATGATCCATTGACTTAATTAATTATAACGGTTCGCAACTGTATATAATTAATTAATCAATCTTATCATATTTCCACAGAACCTACTGCTGTGAATAAATAAATAATGCACTATGTGATTAATGTCCTATTTGTGTGACCCTTTGAGGATTTATGCTATGTTGGCTATGGAATTAAATCGTTATTTAATTCCAATAATCATAAGCGGTATCTAGCAACACGTTATGACTCCCAATTCGCATAAATAGTGTACTTCTACAATATTTCAATCCTGCATAAGAGAATAAATATGTTTCTCTATTTTGATTCTTATGTCACACGATATCATCGTATAATCCAAGATAGGAATGTGTCATTCTTGCAGATTATACGTTTCTTGATCTAGAGTTGATCGCTTAGTTGCGCGCATACGATCCAACTCCATAAAGGGGCCCAAACAGATATCGTCACTCACTAAGTGAATTAATGAGGGACATACGGTTTTCTTGATGATTAGCTTTTCCCCGCACAATTCAAGAGAACATAAATAAAGTCCGTATAGCAGCCCTTATCGGGAATCAGCGGTAGACGATATTTATTGAACCTATCCTCATGTGGAAAAGATAAACATCTCAAACTTAGAACCAAAATCATAACGAAATAAACAATGACACATAACACAATCCATATGTTTATTTCGATGGGTCAAGTCCTGTGCTATGTTCCATAACATACACATATGCAATTAAGTTGGTAACTCTTTACCTATGATTAGTAGAACTTAATCATCACTTAACTTGCATACTAATCTTATAAGATAATTAATGTTCCTTGTTAATTATCAAGATTATGGACCGTTTAGATTTATTATTGTCATTCTAAAGAATGATCCACAGAGATCTACTATTCAGATCCTCAACCTGAATAATCTGTCAATAATAAACCTAGGAACAGATGATAAAATGTCATCCCATACATAAACTAATAATTAAGTCATTAAATTATTGACTTCTAGGACATAACTCTAACAATAAACAGTGTAGGCCCCATCAATTCCAAGTTCATCTGTTCTCATATAAATACCTTCAGTGAGCTCAACTTGGAATAAGTTAAAGACATTTCTGGTATACACATTAGCTCCATGAAGTTCTAATGGAGACTTGGCTTTTGTCGGAAACTTGTATTTTGAGACAAATTGTTCATCTTGCTCATCCAAATAACGACTTTCAAGAGCCTTCTCGTATTTGGTCACAAACTCACGCAGAGTGTTGCCGTTGTGGACAAATGAATCAAAGAACGAGTGCATGCTCTCGCTTCTTTGTGTTGTGTTCATACCTAAAAAAAATAGTTTGGTTATAATGTTGGTATCAACAAATGAATTAAAGAATGAGTGCAAGCTTTTTCTTTTATCTGTTGTGTTTATACCTGCAAAAATATAGTTTGGTTATAAATCAGAATCCAAGAGTGTCGTATCTCATACAATCCATTAAGCCATGTATCACTCTCCAGCTTGTATTTCTCTATTATAGCTTTCCAATCATTTTCGAATGCCTCGGGAGAGATTGATTCTCTAATACAAGTTGAGATTTCTTTTTGAAATCCAGATGTTGTTTTACAAATTCCAATTTTTTTTGGAAATTTACTAGTGATGTGCCATAAACATAGATGATGAGAAGTGTTAGGAAAGACTCTTTTGGCAGCATTTCCAATTGCTTGATCTTGATCAGTAAGAATAGAAATTGGTGCTTTTCCATGCATGGCCTCTAACCAAGTTTGAAATAACCACACAAAGCTTTCTTCTTGCTCGTCTTGAAGTAGTGCACAACCAAAAAGGATAGATTGTAGGTGGTTATTTACTCCAACAAAATTAGCTAATGGCATTTCATATTTATTGGTTCGGTAGGTTGTATCAAAAACCAACACATCTCCAAATTTTTCATAGTAAAGACGCCCCCTAGCTTCCACCCAAAAGAAATTAATCATCCGACCATCCTTGTCGCAATCTATTGCATAAAAGAAATTAGGATTTTCAGTTTGCTTTCTCCTACAATACTCTGCAACAGCTTGTGCATCACCTATAACTAGATCTTTCCTCCTTTTATCTCTCATGTGGTTGTAACAATCCCTTTCATTAAAATTCACACCTTCCATGTTACCAAGGATTGTTGGAACCTTTCCAATTGGGAGACCAGACTCATTAAATTTTTCTACAAGGTTCTTTGCTACTACAGGCATGTTTTTATTAGATATGAGGTAGCATTTACTTTTAGGACTCACCATGAGATGATTATGAATATTACTGAACTTGTAAGCATACCATATTTTTTTCTTCTTATCCCATTTGACTACTAATGTCGCTTCACATCCACATCTACGAGTTAATGTTCTTCTTTCTTGCTCTTTTGCTGTTGATAAATCCTTTTCTTTCTTTTCTCTCCAAAATCCTTCACAAGAACACACAAAATGACGACTCAAGATGCTTCCTCTGCTGCCTGGACGAGTATTTCGTATCCGAACAGTGAATCCATTAGCTTTAGCAAAGGCTTTATATAACTCCTCAGCTTTCTCTAGAGATACAAATACCATGCCTTCAAAAAATTTGAAACCATCAGCATTTTTATCAATATGCTCTGTGTTATTGGCTTCAATTCCATTGCTTTCAGATTCCACCTCCATAGCAATATCTTCATTTAATTCCATGGAATTTAAGAACTCTTCATTATCCATGCACTTTATGGCTCCTGACATTAAAAAAGGGTATAATTTTAGTTCCAAGTAAGATATAAAAAATGGAAATTGAACAAGCACCAAATATATCGTTTGTCAAATTTTATTAGCCATTAAAATTTAACCCAATTAAATAAAAAAAAAGAGTACCCAACAGATTCATACATAATATACTACTAACTAGAGATTATACCAATTTCATCTTAAAAAAAATTTAATTCCGTTGCCCTAAATCATACACCACCTATATTCTATTCAAATTTTAATTTAGAAGTGAAACTAAAGAGAAGTGCAAATATAACGTAACGAAAGTGATTCAAACGAAAATCCGATTACTCTTTACAAGCATGACCAAATAGAAGGTGAGAAAAGGTACAAGGTGAGAACGGTACGAGTGTGCTAGAGATAGAGAGATGGAGTCGAGTGAAGAGCAGTAGGATACATCTAGGGTTAGAGAGGTGCGCAGGTCACGTCAGGACAACGAAGAGACGATCGAAGACAGTCGCAACAACTCGAGAGCACAAATTGCGAGCGAGAGGTGAAGCGTTGCTGTGTGAGCGAAAGGCGAGCGCAAGAGAGGAGATCGCCGATTTTGCGATGAGAATTTAGATTTCTGGTGAAATGGAGAAGAAAGAAGAACAAAAGGTGTAATTAGTACATTTAATCGGGACCGTTGATCAAGACTGAATCCAACGGACTAGATTTTGTGATAACTTGTGGCAACAAATTTGGTTGGTAGCGGAACGCTCCTCATATAATATTGAGTTTTTCGTTAAGACATACTGATTTCTTTTGCGTTGCTATAAATTGTATCTATGATTTTGTAATTAAATGCTCATATTGTCATAGGAAACCTAAAATATGCACAATATCGCTCCAAAGAAAAACGCAACAAAAATTGCACAATTAACTAAACATGAAAATTTTGGGATAGAAATTAGTTACATATGAAAGAAGATTTTAATCAATGGAAGCTCGTTCGGATGAGTAAAAAACTAAAAACAGAAATAAAGCAAAAAAAAAATAACGTGGATTTTAGGAGACAGAATGCGCTAAAAAAATGCAAGAAATGTTTAGGAAAGTATAATTAGAGAAAGTTTTTTTGTTTATAATTAAGGATCTTATTAGAGCAATTTAGGTAACACAATATAACATAATAATTAGAGATATTTTGGTCATAAGATTTTAAAAATGTTGTCCGGATTAAATTTTTTGTTGTCCAGCACCCGACTGGCACCACTTCTAAATTCCAACATTACAGATATCGAAATTATGAATGGTTGTGAAATGATGAACCTAAATCGGACTTAAAAAAAAAATCATCATAGAACATCCCAAAAGAAAATAGGGAAAATTTTTCTTGTGCCGTCCAGAATTGATAAAATTGAAGAATTGACATCTAAACAAAATCTAATCTTATGTTTTTGTCAGCTAAAACTTCAAATTTGTTCTCTTATTGCCACCAGCATCTTTCTTTCTTTTATATATTTTTTTTGTAAAAAAAATAAAATTTGTGACTGTTGTACCTCCTCATCTGACTGCAGTCGAGTACGCAGTTAATAAAAAAAAAAGTTGTCGAGTACAGGACAAACAAAACTAAAGTGTAAAATATTTTTTGCTTTGAAGACAAAAGTTAGTGTTTGACCTGTAGAATAGTTGCTTTCTAGTGACATTCTTGAGATGGCATATACGCTGTTAAGAAGAAAAGGGGATCGCACATATCAAATATTGCATTGTATCGGTGGCAACAGTATAGTTCGTCCTCAGTGGCTGGCACCGCATTTTCCCATCATCACTCGACAAGCCCTCAATTAATCGTTCTTTCGTTTTCTTTCTTTTTATTCTTTTTTCTGTGTTCGTGTGCCTTCACTTATCAAATTTTTTTTTTGGAGATATACCGTATCTTGTCGTATATAATGCGCATATCTCTTAGCGCCTTTTTTTTTTAAATGCGTTATATATAGTCCTACTGACGAAATATAAGATATATTGTGCTTTGATTGCAACACCCACCAGGTTTTACAGCTTCGAATCTAACCAAAAAAAAAAAAAGAATAAAGTGGTCGGTTTTTAGAAATGGTAAAGAAAAAAAAAAAAAAAAAAAAAGGCAGTCAATACCACATTATTAAACACCTTATCCATGCTCAAAGTAGACTTGGGATGCAGACAGGTCAAGTAAGCTTGCAGTTGGCGCATAAATCTTTGGCATCATGAAAAGCAGCACAGAAGCTGCTAAAAGTGCTAATGAAATCGCACTCTGAACTCTTAAGTCTTCATGTCATATTATTGTAAACATCTATATATAATCTATCCATGTTATTTCCACCTAAACGTCTGCTAATCATGTTGTCACAAATGTAAGCAGTTATAGACAAACGGATCGATGGCTAATTGGCTATAACGGAGTACGTGGTTTCCAGTAGATTTGTGAATTTGTTGCTACTTGTCCAAATTATACTTTGGCTACTAGTTGATAAGATATGGTAACAAATGCATGAAATATGAGATACTTCTTCCTCTCAACAATTAAGGGATTTTTTTAATTGAACGTTTGATATTTCTTAATTTGTATCTGTAGTTCTGTACTTTACAAGCTAGTTTGAATTTTTATTTTTTTTTTACTAACACTTCTCTCCTTCATCGGTGGGCATTTTTTTTCACTTTTGCACTCGTTAATTTTAATTAACGAATTGAATGATAAAGCTCTTCATTTCCTTCAAATTATTGAAAATATTAATTTTACAATTTTCGCAATGTCTGAGAAATCTGCCTAACCCAATTTAATTAACCCGCCAAAAAAAAATACAAACTTTAATAAATGTTTGAAAAATTTGTCCGTTGGTCATTGAATCAAAATATAGATATCTGACTATCATTGGTTGGATTCAAATTAAATTAGAGCAATGTGGTTTAGAAGCATCAATTGCATCCCTCTTTTTGTTTATGCTATAATATTACCGTACAAGACTCGGTAGCATGGCATAATAATTGTAAAATATAATACTATATCGAATATAAAATTGAGGTCTCAGTTCACATCTAAACAGTTCGGGACGACATCTCCATCCAACAAATGATGTAAGTACTTTGAGTCGATTGAATTCAAATATAAACAAAACAAAATCAGTACATTAATCATATTTGATTGAGGTCAATATTTAACTCCGACCTTATTGGTTTCTTGAGAGGCATCCTAATCCCCATAAAAATTGTATTGGAGGTAGGTTTAAGCCAAAACGTGTTCGGAAATTGGAAAGCAACAGCCCGTAGCTATCATCAATTCAATTTTTATTAGGATTATAAAGCAAAATGCGCTGACCTTGTGAAATCAATGAAAACCATTCTTTTTGGTAGAGAAGACCAAAAAGGAATTGAGCCCACTTCGGATGGAATATGCACCCGTTCACTATTAGTTATAATGGTGTCAACAGGAGTCATGGATCGAATAAATATATTTTCATAATAATATTCATTAATATTATTTTATTATATTTTATCATTATTGTTATTTGTTAAGCATTCAACTCAACTGTATTTTAATTTAATTTGTCCTAAGATGAATGAACAACAAGAAAATATAAATATTTCATAAACATGACAATAATTTATATATTCTGAATAATTTATCCTATAAATCAGCAAGTCAGCACCCTAAATGCTTGAGGAAAGTTTTGCTCAGTAGCATTCAACAATAATATCCCTCTTGCCTGGCACAGTTAGCCATATATAACAATTTTTTTTTTGAAGAAAAAATGGAGATCAGGTCTCCATCTTTTTTAATTAAAAGGTAAGAGTACAAAGTTTAGCTAGTGGCTAAATAGAAAAAAAAATCCAAATTAAGATACAAAACAATTAAAAGTAAAAGTAAGTAAAGAAGAAAAGCAAGCTAAGCTAATTGCTAAGATTTAAGATCGGAGCGTCTCCCATTCGATGAATGTTTGTTCCACCAGAGCAGCGGGTGATTGTAAACATTCTGAGAAAATTATGTTACATCTCTCTCTCCATAGTATGAAACAAAGGATTCCTATAATTTCACGGTGTGCTCCTTAAATCGAACTGTCTGTTAAGAACAACGGGTTTGATGTAAAATTTAAATCTGATAAGCAAGGAGAGAAGCTAGTTGCCAAATGTAGCACCTCAATGAAGAGTTTACAGTTATTGAAAAGATAGCCATATATAACAATTTGCTCGGCATAATTAGCTATTCTATTATAATTTATTGTCCGATGTTTAAAAATGTACGCATTCCGACGTTTAAAAATGTTATTTTCTTAAGCATTCTTCTAAGTCCTAATAGATAAACATAATCATGATTGACGAATGGGACGATAAATCAATGATCATTATTAATTCTAGCAGATTAACTCGCTGCAAGATTTCACCAATCATTATGACAAAATATTAGCCAGGTAGCTAGGTGTTCTTTAGTTATAGGCCGAAAGGATTCATCGTCTTATGCGTCGAACATGTCATTATCATGTCTCTAGCAATCAATATTTTAGGAAATATTTATGTTCCACTAAACAATGGATACGAATCCACTCATGCCTTTGTGTTTAAAAGGGGCGTAACACCTGTAAAGCAAGCAAATATAATAATGAAATTGGTCGTAATTTTCGTGCCACCAATGGAGGTAATTTAAATGTGGGTTTAGGGAGTATACATTGAACTTATGCGAAGTGCGTCATTTTCTCTGGACAATGATTGCTTAAATTGGGCATCATCCGAAACGCAAAAATATCTCGAGAAATATCATTTAACACAAATTATTTCATTTAGGTTCAGCACCTTAAGTTTTCCTTGTTTGGGTGATCACTTGACAACCAACTAATTAGGCTTCAATCATAACATTCCCATGTCAAAAACTCGTGCAACTATAAAGGAAACGGACCGTTGCGAACCTCTACAATTAATTGCAAACAAAGAGATACGGAATCACACGAACTGGGGCTATTTGGATGGGTAAGGAATAAGCAAGAATAACAAATTTCGGACGAAAATTTATTCCTAACAATTCAAACTCTTCACAAAATTACACACTTCCCAATGTTTTCTGTCTAGAAATAGACTATTCCTCTTATTCCTAAGCGATCCAAACAGCCCCTAGTATTTTATGTTTTTGAATACTCTGCTCGTCATTTATCTTACAATAGCTGAACAAGATGCTAATATGGACAGTGATCTTTCAAGAGGACAAGAGATAACTTTTGGAATTAGTAATTTGCTTTGAATTTTATTCAGTTTTTACAAAATAAATGGATGAACTATAGTGGTGTGTGCACATGAATAGCTTAATAATTAGTGTGTTATCTAGTCGTCCTTTGTATTCTGGAGACTAAGCCTTTTATGTAGTGAAAAATTCTCTCCAACTTGGCTGTTGTGGCTATGATGGTCATTATCTTCATTACCAAATGTCCTAACGTCTCATTATCTTCATTACCCAGATATTGCAGCATTAATTAGCCACATAAAATCCTAAATTAAGTACCATTTTACTGTTATTCAGATCAGCCCACTAAATGAATTAATTACATGTCTGGACATATATATATTCTTTACGTCTCTATACAGGTTTGTTACGGGCTATAGCAACCCATTACAGCAGATAACATCCCTACACAGTTTGTACCAGTCCGTTTTGATCAGAAACAGACCATTATATTACTATAAACTTTATTAAACCAATTACATATGTTCCTTGAGCAAATAGTTATTCGCAATGACTGGAATTGTCATGAGGAGGGCCAATGAATGGATTCCGACAAAGAACGCAGAGGGAAGTTAAGCAAAAGGAAATGCAATTCTGACAAGAGATCTAATTAACTAGCTGACCTGACAGCCCCATACTGGTATGTATCGGATGAGCATGCACCCAATATCAATGGTCGGGATGCAACTTTACAAAATCTAGCCAGTGAAGGGACTGTTTCCAGTGAAGATACTTTTCCCAAATAAAAAATTAATATATATAGGTTTGAAAAATATAGAGGGGATACGTGTTGACCTTCCAATGGGAGATCAGATCTAATTGGTTGGTGGATTTTTCCCTGTCTCGACAGCTCATCGGTCGGCATACGCTTTACTCCCCCAAAAGGCAAGGAATTACTCTCCGAATCTATGAATTTGTTTGTTTCCTACAGGATATAATTGCATGTCATATCCGAATTCTGATATGTGTAGCATCCTCAAGAAATGACCGAAAGTGATCAGCTTTGTATATAACTGTCACGTCCCGCACCGACGGGTCGCGGGGCGCGAGCTGAGAACAGTATCTTCTGCACCCATCCGACGGTCCGTCAACCTACGTCGCAACAGAAAAACAAAACAGAGTCAGGTACAAACCTCAGTAACCGGTTATTTAACGACGCAGCTTCTCTACATTTAATTGATATAACAAAGTCCAATCAGATCGGATTAATCCACATAACAAATAATATATTTTATGGAGATAATCGGGTTCGGATAGTCAGTCAGTCAGTCAGAGTGGTCCATCCCCGATGCCAGGAGGATCAGGACCGACCCCTCCCCGAACTCAGGAGGATCAAGGCTCAAAATTCAGATTCAATTTCATATCCAATTCCAAACTCTGATATCTCGTAAAATATACCAATCACAAAACAATAAACATATTCAATCAAAATCAAACGATAAATCAAATCATTCAATCAATGCGAAATTAAATATAGAGAAGTCCGGTTACCTGACAGGGTGGTTCAGAAACAATAGACAAATCCAATCGACTATCTCGACTGCGACGTAGACTCGAATCCAATCGGCCGAACTAATCAAATTATAATCAATACTCAAATTCCATAATCAAATTGTTATTGGTTCGATGGTTTCTTTACTAGAAAAAATGACGAGAAGCATAAGCTTAAAAGAAGCAAATGTGCTTGTAATGAAAGAATATGAGACGGTTTATCGAATAGGAGAGAAGCTAATGTCCAAATAAAATAAGGAAGATGAATATAGAAGTGACACGTCAAAGTAGGAGGTGGCAATATTATTTGATTTCTCAATTTCATTCGGTGGTCAAACTCACAAGAAATAGGCTGCATAAACTTTATCCTTTCCATTCGGTCAAAGCTCAAAGGTAAAAATTGTTGACTAGTCAAAGGTCATATTTCGGTCAAAGTAGTCAACCTTGGTCAAAGTCGGTAAAATAAATATGGGGGTGTTACATTCTCCTCTCCTTTAAAAGAATTTCGTCCGCGAAATTCAAACAGACGAATTAAACTGAAATCAAATTTAAAACAAGATGACAGGGACCCAAACACAGTCCGAGGAACGAATGCTCTGATACCATCTGTCACGTCCCGCACCGACGGGTCGCGGGACGCGAGCTAAAACGGTATCTTCTGCACCCATCCGACGTTCCGTCAACCTACGTCGTAACAGAAAAACAAAACAGAGTCAGGTACAAACCTCAGTAACCGGTTATTTAACGACGCAGCTTCTCTACATTTAATTGATATAACAAAGTCCAATCAGATCGGATTAATCCACATAACAAATAATATATTTTACGGAGATAATCGGGTCCGGATAGTCAGTCAGTCAGTCAGAGTGGTCCCTCCCCGATGCCAGGAGGATCAGGACCGGCCCCTCCCCGAACTCAGAAGGATCAGGGCTCAAAATTCAGATTCAATTTCATATCCAATTTCAAACTTCGATATCTCGTAAAATATACCAATCACAAAACAATAAACATATTCAATCAAAATCAAACGATAAATCAAATCATTCAATCAATGCGAAATTAAATATAGAGAAGTCTGGTTACCTGACAGGGTGGTTCAGAAACAATAGACAAATCCAATCGACTATCTCGACTGCGACGTAGACTCGAATTCAATCGGACGAACTAATCAAATTATAATCAATACTCAAATTCCATAATCAAATTGTTATTGGTTCGATGGTTTCTTTACTAGAAAAAATGACGAGAAGCATAAGCTTAAAAGAAGCAAATGTGCTTGTAATGAAAGAATATGAGACGGTTTATCGAATAGGAGAGAAGCTAATGTCCAAATAAAATAAGGAAGATGAATATAGAAGTGACACGTCAAAGTAGGAGGTGGCAATATTATTTGATTTCTCAATTTCATTCGGTGGTCAAACTCACAAGAAATAGGCTGCATAAACTTTATCCTTTCCATTCGGTCAAAGCTCAAAGGTAAAAATTGTTGACTAGTCAAAGGTCATATTTCGGTCAAAGTAGTCAATCTTGGTCAAAGTCGGTAAAATAAATATGGGGTGTTACAATAACATTCTTTCTTTAGTTTCTATCATCAAGTTTGTTCTTTTGTGGAACACACAGCACATGTCCTTCCACAATCATGAGGGATCTTGGTGGCTGCTTAATTTTTCAAGAAATAATATTTTACATTATCAAACTACATTTCTTAGAACAGAATGTAGTTATTGTATGGCGACACTGTGAAATAATTTTTGTTGAAAAATTAAGCAGCCACTAAGATCCCAAGCGTTGCACATAAAAAGTAAAAACATATGTAGTTTGTCTTATATCGATCACTGACTTCCCACTAGACCTGTATATATAACGTGTTATACAGTAACGGAATGGGCTATTTCGTATTCCGTTCCATTCCATAAATGGTATAGATGTTTCACTTCATTTTTCATTCCGTTTCAAAAAACGAAATGTTCTTTCATTTCGTTATAAACGGAACGGAACGACGTGGATTTACACTAAAAACTGCACTGTTTGTCCAAACGAAAACGAAATAAGTCATACCATTTACCGTTCTGTTTTCTAAAATGAAATGAAATTTTGTACCGTTACTCGTTCCGTATGGACGGAACATCTACAAAAAATAAGTAACGATTATCCCGTCGACAGGCCTACCCACCCCCAACCCAAAACTAACATGTACCAGTACCAAGATTCAAACAAACTATGCTAAATTCTCACTAGTAACTGACCTAGGCGTCTTCTAGAAGTTTTCGAACAAGTGCATGGTCGCATCCATAGTTCTTGCTACCTGTTCAGACCACACTATTAAAATCACTACTAATAATCAGTATCACTCCTCCTTTTAAGGACTGTCCCAATCGGAAGAAAAAAAGAAATACAACACCTTATTAAATATTAAATTGTCCTAAAACAATATTAAAAAGATTCACGGAATATTTCCTGCCATCAACGAGGTATTCTGTATCCCAAAATGATCGTAATTAGTTACGGATTGTAATGAACGTTGGATAATATTGCAAGCTCTCAGGAATTAATGAGGCCATTCGTGAAAATCAAATATTCCCATCATAATTACGCTTTTTTGTTATTTTGTTAAATCTAAACATGGGAGTCCAACACGCAGATGGTCAAACAGATACTTTGTTGAATCTCTTAAACATCTGTTCCTTTTGTAGGCCCCATTCAATTATTTTGAGCTGCTCACTTCTTGGACTGTCAAACGTGAAATACGGAAGCGGAAAGGAGGATTTCCGTTTCTATTTTGTTTCGGTAACGAAACGAAATTCTTATTTTATTTTCGTTCTGTTTTATCAAAAAGATAGATTTTTGTTCCGTTTAACATTTTGTTCTTCATTTTTCTTTGATTTCAGTCTATTTCCATGTTTCGTTTCACTTACATTCACATATGTCAATTTCATTTTCGTTCTGTTTGTGAAAATGGAATTCATTTCCTCTTTTGTTTCCGGAACAGTGTGATGAAATGTTAATACTGGTCTACTCACTCCACATCACTAAACAATGTAAAATCTAACTTTTTATATATGTTATCTCCCCAAGGAAGGCTTTTTACTTAATTCTAACTTGTTCATAATCATAGAAGTTGCTCAGACAAGCTATTAGCTATCGAAAGTCTGCACTCTTTAGTCTCTTTTGGAATTATTGTTCTAAAAATATATGTATAAGTGGTGAATACGTAACTAATTAAAACACATATGTGTGCGTACGTGCAAAGAGACCATATAAATTGATAGCTTATTGCTTACCATCATGTTTAGTTGAAATAAATTATACCGAAACAAAACATGAAAAACAAATTATTTTACTAGATAGGTTATCATAAATTACATAACTACATACACCACGGATATATTTCGCAATGTGCATCCTTAATTATATGATGCTTTCTAGCTAGTTACTTGAAGTGAGATAACTCTGGTCTTCAATATATCATATGATACCTTTTTTCTTGGTAATTGGGAATTTCCAAAATTTAAATCAAATTCATTTTCCAAATGTTTATGATGCAATACATAATTATTTTGGCATGCTCAATGCTTTATTTGCAAACCTGCCGCAATTAATTTTGGACCATGTTCTGCATGTAACAGCAATTTCAAGGACAATATTCTATTTTACTAATGCGGAAATTGTAAGTAGGGTGTCAACGGCAGCCGTTTCGCCGTTATGCCGTCACGTTACCGGTAAGTGGTACCGAAAATTGTGACGTTTCGATAATAGAACGGCAAACGAAATGTGTAGTGGAACGGAATAGCACGTGCCGTTTATTGAAATCTTATATTTTATACATGCCGTTTAATGAAATGGTAAATGGAATGGCAAACGGAACGTCGAAATTATGTTGTTTCGTTAGTGGCACGGCAAACGGAACACCCTGTTCCGTTGCCACTTACCACGTTAGGCACCCCTAATTGTAAGCGCATGCGTCGAAATGGGTGATTGATCGATGACCTATTGACCTCTACATCCACTAGTGTTCATTTGCCAATGTGACAAAAAATAATAGCATATTCAGAACAGAAATTATAAGTGTCATCGGCAAATATACCATCTCAGCCATCGCTAAATACAAAGTGAAGCAAATAAGGTGAACATATTAACGATCTAAGTGAACACTTATATATAAATAAATAAGTGTTGTCATCACTTGTTCAGAAGTTTACATGCATATTCAACTAATTTTCATTGAACTTATTTGTTTGTATGTGTTCACTTAGATCATATATATGTTCACTTTATTTGCTGTATATATTCAATTTATATTTAACGATGGCAGGGATAGCAAAACTGCATATAACAGTAATCAATTTCCATATTCAGAGCACTATTAAATCAGATAAATGCCAATGTATCTATCAACTTTGGATGTATACTTTTGGTTTAACAATTCGAAAATATATGAACTTTCCAAAAGGTCTTATTAAAAATATATGTCGCCTTCGGACACAAAAATTGGCGGGGTTCACAAGTCATTGTTGGCTACTGTTTAACTCCAAAAAATCATGCTCGTCAAAAATCACCAAGCAAAACGCCACATGCTCTTGCAGGCATGAATGAGTTTTCATGAGTTATTCAAGTTAAGCTATTCATCATTCTGAATGGATGATCTGGATTTCAGCTAGCCAATGTAAAAATGACGTCAGAATTATCCTATTTATTAATATTGGTTCCGTTTGGATTGCTTAGGAATAAGAAAAATAGCCTATTCTTAGGTGGAAAGTATTGGAAAGTGTGTAATTTTGTGAAGAGTTTGAATTGTTTATAATAAATTTACGTCTAGAAAGAAGTTATTCCTTCTATTCCCATACGATCCAAACGGCCCAAGTGTTTATACTTGTCTGACCGCGCGTGTAGACCCGTCATTGTCTCATGTACGAGACGAGCGCATGGGTACAAGCAGTGAATTGCAATCTTGCTGTATCGTGGTGTGTCGTGGCAAACACGGTCGTGTTTGGCACCGTGTCGTGTCGTGTTGACACGGGTCAGATTCGAAACTGTGTCGTGTCATGTCGTGTTAAGTAGAGGAAAGATCGATACGCCACGGAAATTGACACGCCACGGTTGACACGCCTTGTTGACACGATACAACACACTCGTGTCAATCGTGTCGAACCGTGTCAACATTTTATTGTTATTTTTTTCCTAAAAATAGTTAAATATATTTTAAAGTTAGAGAAAAAAAAAGGAAAAAATTGTATTGAATTTTATAAATCGATTATATAATTGACAAAAAAATAATATATAATAATTCATGATGATACAATATAATAATTAATTAACTAGATAATAAAATACGAATTACATAATATTAATTAGTTGAAAATTTTTAATTATAGTTTCTATATGATCTTTTTTCCCTTAAAATTCAAATCATCCTTAATTTTTGTTATATATTAATATTTTTATAATATTTTTAAATTTTAAAATTTTAAAATAGAATAAAATTTTGTTGTGTCGTGTTGTAACCATGTCGTGTCAAATCGTGTCGTGTTAAATCTTATCAGTTTTCTAAAAATGCTAACACAACACACCAACACAGTCGTATCGTGTTGAATCCGTACATGTGGCGTGTCGTGTCGTGAAAACACGAATATATACCTTGTCAACACACCTAACACGCCACAATTTATAATTCACAAGATACAAGGCGGCAAGCGGAAGGCACGTTGGCTTTACTAACATTGCGTACATGCATGTTTCATTTAATAAGGTAGAATTGTATGCAACTAATTGTTAGTTTGTTTTAAAGGAAAATTAATCAAATTACTGATGAAAAGTTAAAACTTAAAAGTCAACCTACCAAACATATATGTGAGTATTTGTTGATTGTTATCTCTGCATGACTGCATTGTTTCTCGTCAACCTCTACCTCCAAAAAGATATGAAAACACTCTTTAGTGGTCCAATATCAAGATAGGAATCAAATCTACTAGAAGATTTTGAATGCTCAAATTTAGGCGGATTACACGTGCTGAAAGCTCATCACAAGTAAATAACCCCCCCCCCCTTTTAATTTCCGGTTATTTCAGGAATCGGAAACCAATCAAATACCTTAGAAAAACTTCGTAGGCATCATTTTGTCACATTAATTTGTCGTAAGTAGCAAATTGAAGTCCTTTGCAGATCAAGCGCTATTCAAGCACAAATAGCGAGTGTCCTGACCGCTTCAAAAACATCAAATTGTTACTATGGGTTCAACAATAAAATATTTTTATATTTTATGGAGTTCAAATATGGCCTTTATTATGAAAATTACAAATAAAGTATTAAAATTATTTTTTGTATATGTATTATATCTAATAAAATAGGGAACATTGACCCCTATTCCTTTGAATGTGGATCCGCCAATAGATCCATGCATATTTATGGTTTTAAAACTAGAATCGAGCTCTGAGTAGAACGACTTTTTTTCCATTAAAAATATGACGGAGATAATTTAAAAAATGAAACTAGATGAAATTTTTTACTAGGAAGAAGTGTAATTGTGAAATTCAAGTTTGAAAAATAAACGATTGTGAAATTAGGTAATGTTAATTGCCACCTGGCCCTCAAAAAAAAAATTAGGTAATGTGCTCTTTGCTATTTCATAATATAATTTGGTCATTGCATATGGACAATTGCCAAATTAGATTTAGACATTTACATATGTTAATACCCTTTTGACTGCGGTTGATTTGTCTTGATCAAGACTCATTTTTCGAGCTTCAGAAAATACAAACTTGCATAATCCTTTAATTGAATTTGGTACAATGTATAATCAACTATTACGCAGTGCATTCTTGCTTATTCAATTCTTTTTAATGCTGACGAAAAAAAAAATATTTTGAAGATACTCCATACCCAAATTATTGGATGGACCTCTCAAATTTGAGTGACACAATTAAATTGAGTTTTTATCATCAAAATCCACCAAAAAGGAATGATCATGTCTAGTCTAGTTATACAGTTTAATAAAATCTAAATTATGTACTCTTAAATAAATTGATCTGCGCTAGGCTAGCTCACTTAAAACAATTTTTTTCGTATAAATGGCGCAAACATAAGAATATAAATATATATAGAGAGAGGATTGCTAAAATACTATGCATAGCATGGATAGCCTTCGTGCTACGGATTTGTTATTGCATTCCATGCTTCTAACAACTGATCCAAACCGTTCATTATCTTCTTCATATTAAAATTTCATTAGAAACCAAAATTTACATTTTTTAAAATTTTTTTACTATTTTTTTCAGAATTTTTAAAATACTTAATCTAATAAATTATGGACCCTTTAGTAACAGTGATTTTCAAAAATCTGAGAAAAATAGTAAAAAAATTCAAAAAAATGTAAAATTTGATTTCTAATAAAATTTCAATATGTAGAAGATAATGAACGGTTTGGATCGGTTGTTTGAAGCATGAAATGCAAGAATGAATCCGTAGCACGAAGGCCATTCGTGCTATACATAGCATTTTAGCAATCCTTATATATATATATATATATATAGAGATATATATATATAGAGAGAGAGAGAGAGTTTAGCCATGGTGAGATGCATCACAAAAAATCTTCCGTGAGATGCGATCAAAACTCATGAATCTGATTTAAAATGATCGATCCAAACCATGCAATATGATCTCGCTATTGAAATCTTCTTGCAGACCAAATTTTACATTTTTTCAGAATTTTTAAATATTTTTTTCAAATTTTTAAAAATGACAATTTTTGAACGGTACAGAACTAATTAGATTAACGATTTTCTAAAATTTCAAAAAAATACTTAAAAATTTTTTAAAAAATGTAAAATTTAGTATGCATGGAGATTTCAATAGAGAGATCATATTAGACGGTTTGGATCGATCATTTTAAACCAGTATCATAAGTTTTGAGCGTATCTCACGGAAGATTTTTTGTGATGCATCTCAACTCTATATATATATATATATATGACTATGGAAGGCCCGTAGAAGTTACTAGTTTCCACTTGCTAATTACAACAAAAAAAAAACCAAAACCGTCCAACAAAATCGATATAATTAATCGGAAGAGAAAGACTATTTCCCGACCGCCCTATATTTGTTCTATAGCCGAAAAGAAAAATGAAGACTATAACACGCTGTCACGATAAACATCAACCTAGCCTAAGAGACAAAAACTAACCACTCTTTTTAGAAGAAGGTAAACCGACTAGGTTTTTCTGGGCCATGGAGCCGTTGGAGTTGCGACATGCCAGCCACTGAACAGAGAAAACTACAATCAATGAGCCCTCTTTGCCCCCATCTGGTTCTGTCTGTATTTAATTTGAATCTGATGTCACAATATAAAACAAAACCAACAGAAATAGGACGGTTGGTTAACCACAGTTGGAGTTGGCCCATTGGAAGCTGCAAATCATATCCAATTCATGTTACAATACCTGCGCACGGTTGGATTGGGACAATCTAGCTAAACTGATGAACTGCACCAAGACGCTTTGGTTTATTAATTTTAAATAATACAGACAAAAATCAGTACAACATGCTACTACAAGGACAATGTCATGAGACCCAGGAATTATTGAGACATGAAATAGACCCCATAAGTCATAACAGTGAGGAACTGGTACAATCCTACAGTGAAAACAGAAATTCCAACTATAATTTTCCAAAGCAGATGATAGAATTTCAACTAGAAGTGTCAAAATAATGCATTTGTTTTGGGAAGAAGAAAAAAAGACACTTCTATATGGAAATGGCAGTTTCATTAAAGGAATTTTTACTGCATGGGGAACTCATAGTGGTATGCTAATTTTGATGAATAAGGAACTCACCCAAAGAAGAAAATGAGGTATCAGGTAGGTAAGAACCGTGCATGCAGCAAATTAAACACCACCACCTTTAACAAATATGCCTAGTTCAAAATTACACAGTGAACATGTTTGAATTTCTTTCTCTGACGATAATTACTTTTCTTTGAATTTATAAAGTAAAAGTACCAACAAATACTTTTCTGACGATAATAATCATCATTATAATAAAAATATTAAGCACAAACATCAACCATCAACACATGCAAATTCTCATGTCAGTAAAAATAAATAACAGCTGTTAGAACTAGCCTAATCTAATTAACCACCAAAGAAATTATTGGTGTGGCTGAGTACTCGTGCATCAATTCACTTTTCAAGTAACAGAGACCAGGGGAACCGACCAAGAAGCAAGATTAACTCAAAAAGTTTTAAAATGAAATATCTTGTCACTTCAAATCTCACTGCCAAATTTATCTCTACCTTGAACTACATCAACACAATATCTACAATAAGTGGACAGCCCATTACCAACTGACACGCACACTACTCTCGCCGTCATCTGTTCACCCTGCAACTTTTTTCTTCCAAGGGAAGAGACAAGCCAATGAATATATCCTACTTTAAACTTTGTAAACTAAAGTCAGCTCATGAGCATTTCTAACTTGAAGTCAACTCATGAACATCAAGTAATACAATGGTCCAGGACCACAAGAAAACGAATGAAGGAGGGATAATCAGAAATTGCTTTCTCAATGAACTTTGCCAAACACAGTGTATGAAACATTCATTATATCTAGACAACTCATTTCAATAAGTATGCACCAGTACAAAGTCCTCATGAGCATTTGTAAACTTTGAAATCTAAAATCGGCTCATAAGCATTAATAAATTTGAAGTCAACTCATGAGCATCAAGTTAATACAAAGGTTCGAGGACCACAACTTGACAATGAAGCAGGTAAAATCAGGGATTTCTCTCTCTATGAATTTTGCCAAACAATGTATGAAAAAAAATCATCATATCTAAACTGCTCGTATTCAAAGGTATGAACAGGTACAAACATGATGAGCATTTGTAAGCTTCAAAATCAACTCAGGATCACGAAGTAATGATCGTTTCCAGGACCACAGCAAGACAAGCTAAGGAGCGATCAGGGATTTTTCTCTATGAATAAGAGTTGACTTTTTGGGAGTGTTATTTTTATTTTATGAGTCCATAAAATTTAGCCAAACTCCATGCATGAAAAATTCATCATACTTAAACTACTAATGTTCAAAAGGTATGCACCAGTACAAAGTCAAGCTCATAATAATAGTCTTATATAAGAAGCACTACCTTCAAATAATTAAAGAAACGACCACATAAATCATAGGAATCCTTACAAACAATTACAAAAAACAATTACAAGGTGTTACTACATCTGTATTACCTAGGACATGTACATAAGCCATATGCCATAGGCTAATTGTAATGTATCGTCCAAACATCCACCATGGGTGCCTTATATTAATTAAATAAGATACTCCTGGCTACAAATATCATTATCCAATTTCATAACGAGCCAGGTCCATAACATCCTGGTTTTAATCCTAATACGTTCTTTTGTTGACATAAGTGTTTATTTATTTTTTATTATTATTCTTATTATTATTTTTTTATATAGTAGTCAGCAACTGACTAGTTAAGACATAAATGTTAAAAGTAGAAAACGTGACGATTTGAAAGATTAAATACGATTAGAGTAATCACGAGACAATGGCAACACATGAACAAATGTAAAAACGACCTTATGTTTGAGGTTTTACAGTTGCATGGCAGCATAACCATTACAAGCTAGATATTTTAAGATACACTTATCATTACAAATGATAAACATTGCACCCAATTGACTATAAGTGAAAACCTATACACAGATACACAACACTCGTAAAATTAAAGTTTTCAATCCAGAATAATGAAATCTTGACAACTTCTTTAGGGAGAAAAAGGTGAGAGAATTACTCAAAATATCTTTAGATTAATAGTCAGCACGATACTCACTGTAATTATCCCTGGTGACGAGATCACTCTCCACTTTTCCCGCAATCTTCTCCTCTTCATATTTGACCCCTTCTTCAAGAGCCAACGCTCCAAAAGCTCCAGCAACTGCACCTACTGCGAGCCCAGTTCCAACCCCAAATTTACCACTATTAGTTCTGTTATCATAACCAGATTGTCGGGGAGCATAATCCACTGGAGCAGACGGCCCCCCATATCCAGCTGGCCGATCATAGTATGGTCTTACTGGAGCTGGTACGGGTACTGGTCCAGGCGGCGGCACCCAGCTGGAGGTGCTGAGTAATATGGAGGGGTCGAATAATAACCGGAATAATGGTCGGAATATGAAGGATAAGAGTACTGGGATGGTCGAGGAGGAGGAATAGCAGAGGAGTAAGGCATTACATGTTGTGGTGTAGGTGGCGGCGGTGGCGAATAAGAACGAATTGGTGGAGGGACAGAATAGTAAAAATTTGTTGGAGGAGGGGGAAATTGGTAATTTTGCTCAGGAGGTGGAGGTGGAGGTGGCGGTGCTGGTCTTTCGCGAATAGAAAGCTTGATTCTTACCTTGCCCTGGGGACGTCCAGAAGGACGGCAGAGCTCAATCGTCTTGATCGGACTGGAAGAATGGGAAGAGAGAAAATCATCCGGATCAATCAGATCTTTTAAAGGGATCCGAGTGGATCCGACCAAGGGTTTGGGGGTCTCGGAGGGTTTGGAATGGAAAAAATCGAGGGTTAAGAGAAGGGAAGGGTCGTGAGGGGAGAAGGGAACGGGGAGGGAGAGGGAGAGCCGCTCGTTCCAGACTGGTCGGGTGGAACCGGAATCGTCCGGTTTGGTGGCGGAACGGCGGTCGGGATGGAGGTAGGCGACGGCGTAGGGTTTGAGGTCGCCGTGACGCCAGTTGACGTTCTTTAGGTGCTTCGCGGAGATTACTGTGATTTCGAGGTCGTAGGATCTGGACGAGGCGGTGGTAGGTGGTTGAGGAGGTGGAGGGGACGCGGTGGCCATTGCTGGAGTTGGAGAGATTTGGCGGATCGGTTGCACTTGCAGGTGCAGCTTAAGGGACCCACACGGTTTTATTGCTTTTTTTCTTTCTTTACTTACTGGCGTGAGGGCTGATTAACGCCCGAATAAAAACCCGAATAAAACAATCCGTAATCACAGCCGTTCTAATTGTGAGGGGTATTATTGGAATTGCACAGTTCCGTAATTTTTTTGGTTTCTCCGTTATCCATTCTCCGTTCTAAATGTGAGGGGTATTTTGATTGACGCCTCTCTTCGACAAATCAGACAACTTTACTCGCCGTGTTCCCTTCTCCTCGGATCACCGATCAATATCGCCGCCTCCAGTCTCTCCTCCCCATCACGAACGCCGGAGTTCAGATCCCTCGCGCCTCTTCCACGATTCCGGGTGAGCTTCTTCAACACAGAACCGAAGTAGTAGGTCTAATTGATTTTTCTACTTTCTTTTTCTTATTTTCTATTTCATTGATGAGGTTTGATCGGAGATACTGCAATTGTTGTTCCCAAATAGGCTATTGAACCTCCATTGCTCTAATCAATTTCTGTGATGTTTTAGAAGTCTGGAATTTGAATATTTGGTTTGGTGTGTGTAATAATTTCTGATTTGTGTTTGCTAATGAGTGAGTGGATAGAGAGTCCCCACCTAAATTCTTAAAGGGATTTGGTACCAGTCTATAAAGCCAAGGAAGAGATTAACAAAAAGGAAACAAGGATGCACATACCAAATTTATAAAGCCCACCATGCCAGTCATCCAATTCATGTGTCAGTGAGACAGCATCACTGTTTTTTTTTTTTAATTTCTCTTTCATTGGCTTATCTAGTGTTTCACTGAACTTAGCATGCCATAGACTAAGTTAAATTTCCTTCATTGCAAAAAAATGTCAATTGCATAATTGGAGGGTAAACACAAACAGCATTGTTCACATCTACTAGTCATAACTCCCAATTAATCCAGAGGAAAGTTTAACATGCTTCAAATTTATTTGTCTTACTCAATTAGTTTTTACTATTTGAGTTGAATTACACTGTGCTTCTACTGCTAGAAGTGCAACACGCTGTTCCAGTTGAAAATTAAAATTCAGTGTGTAATTTCTTATTGTCAATATGAAACTCTTTTTTATTATCATGGTTTTCAATTTTTTATCGTGAATGTTCATGTATGTTGAAGCACCACTCCTTTGATCTAGATCATGTATAGATCATTTAATTTATAGCATGCAAGCCTCAGATAGCAAAGGGATGATACAGGATTGTGTTGGTATGCTTGGAACAGTTAAGAATAGATGCAGGTACTAGTGAGAGACCGAGCAGTTTTTTTTGTTTCTTGACATTATGATGGTGTGAGATTTGGTACCAGTGAATAATAGGCTTGGGCATGAAACGCTGGTACCTAGGTTGTTTGAGGTTGCCAAAATCTGGGAACTAATTGGTTGATTCCTATCGACTTATGCCCTACATCGACATGGTAACCTGGTTTGTTTGGTATACATGTGAAGTCGGTACAGAGAATATGTGCATCACTTTAATTGAGTTACTTCTTTCCTATTATCCTATATATGTATACAATTATACGGCAGTGTTACTCAACTACCAAATTAAGACCTTAACACTGGAGCATTTTGACACATCACATTTGAGCATGGATAACCATTGTATGCCTCTAAGACCATGCACCAATTAGGCTTGGCATATCATATTTTACACACTAACACATCATTAATTAACATAAGTAAATGTATACATTTATGTTATCTCCAGTAGAGTATTCATGTTCAACTTTGTACATGCAACTTGTAGAAAGAGAAAGCTTAATTCTGAACTGATTTAAGGTATTTACAAACTTGTATCACATCAAATTCCTATTATACAAAACTCAATTTTTACATGCAACAAAGCCAAAATCTTCAAATGCCTTGTAAATACCTGTTGTAACAAAGAGGAAAATTAGTCTGTATAATATCATTGAATGTAACAGTATACACATGCCCATTTTATTTTCAATGTACACCCTTTTGGAAGTCATGACATGTCCTTGGCAAAGACTAAGAATTTTGTGGAAATATGGAAAAACCCTTTGAATGTACTGAACAGAACCTCCTTTAGAAATTACAGAATTTAATAGGGTTACACCACATTATATGTACGGCAGCGTCACCAGACTATAGGTTACCTGACATGAGTTTTCTAATGGGTTTCCAGAAATACCCCTGAAACATAACTTTTTTTGCTGTTGCATTTGATAATAAGCTTTCTAGAAATAAAATACTACTTTTATACAGTCCATGCTATTATTGAGATGATTTTTGTGTATCTTCCACAACTTCATCCTTTCCACAAAGGGATCAGGAATGAGAATATACTCATGGCATGTGTGCCATCCTACTCTTATTAAAGATGTGTTTAAATTTTTCATTATAATGACTAATAGATGAAGTACAAACATACCCAAATAAACTTTGTCTAACGAAAGGTATCAGTCTCAGTATAAAGAGGCCTCATATAGATGCACTTTTATTGACTCTGGAATGAAAGTGAACTATTGGAAAGCAAGGCTGTGCATAGATTACTTTATTTCATGCAGATTAAAAGTACCAATAAGGAAAAGGGGACAATACCAGGATATGAGATTCTGCATTTTACCCAATGAACCCTAGGAAATTAACTTATTTACTGATTTAGTTATGCACAATTTCTGGGAAAAATTGGACAGCACCTCCCCTTGTTTTTGTGTTAATCTGATTTTGGTTTCATCAAATTCTGACTATGTGAGACGACGTCTCAGTCAGGCTTTGATGGTTGGTAACAAGGGGAGATAGAACGGCGTTCTATCTTGTGATATGAGGGTAAGAGTAAACGACTGAAGTCAAACTGAAACAAGAAGGCTTAACATACATAACACAGGTTGCACACACGGTTTCTTTTTATTAATGAACCAGATAAGGCATATCACCTAATACATTTGGGGCTTACTTGAGGCTAATTGAACAAAGCATCATATCAATTGACCTAAATACAGATCATGTCAGTTTTAGGATACTTTTAGTTAATTGGTATGCTCTTTACTGGTTTAGGGAATTGATATGGTACGATCTCAGTTGGTACCAGTCAGAATTAGATTCTGAGGTGATAATAGTGAATCACCTATGCGAATAAGGAGATCGACTTCTATCTCTCCTACTTCTACTGTTGTATCTAGGAGAAGGAGATCGCTTCCTCCTGTAACCGAGGCATATCCCCTCTGACTCTCTTTTGAGAAAATTTAGAGTCCCCGTAGTTCTCTTCAGGCTGAAATTTCAGAAAATGATAGGAAAAAGTAAACCAAATATAAGTAAAACAAGGAAACCATGACGTAAGTAAGGAATGATTACTTACGAAATAGAGAAAATGGTTAGGAATTGAAGAAATTCTCTCCATGTAAATAACGTAAGAACCATCAAATAGATTGACGAACCCTACAATATAGGAAGGGAGACAAACTTAAAACGATCTGAACTCAAATCGACTTGAAAAGAGACACACAAACTTTGTTCCCTTCGCTCCAGGGGAGATCGAAACAAGATCATGGCCTTCGTCAGAGAAAGTCGAAGAGATAATCGCGCTCTCATGTGACTAAAGTCAGGAATTTGACATGATAACTGCTAAATTTTAGGCACTGCTAATTTTTTTTATCGATAGCATCCGAGTAATTTTCCCACTAAAAAAGTAAATTTTGGTACTAATTTCCGTATACTTCGTTTAGATAACCGTTTTTTGAAAAACTTCATAATTTTTTTATCACACATGGCATTTCATGATTGGTTGGTTTTGAGAGTCACGGATCATACCCATGTATAGATGACGTGGACAACTATGCTGCATAGTTTTAACAGTTTTTAGTTGGTATATTTTGATTTTATCGCCGAATTATTATGCATGAAATATTAAATTTGAAAACCTAAACTATTGTCCAAAATATCATAAATTTTCTTTTATCAATTTTTAAAATTGGAAGTATTGTCCTAAATGAAATATTAAATTTGTAAAACTAAAATTTGTCCTAAATTATTTTTTTTAGTTCGTTTCAATGAGGAGGACTGCTTTGACTAATCGCTCTGTCAAACCCGAAATAGATCTTTAATTCAGAAGTTCAAATAAACAATTCAAACACGTAAGGTGATTTAATCGCCAAATATCATTGTTCATATTAAAATATCATCAATTTTCTTTTATCAATTTTTAAAATTGGAAATATTGTCCAAAATAAAATATTAAATTTGTAAAACTCAAATTTGTCCTAAATAAAATTTTTTTGAATCGTTTCTATGATTTAATGAAGAAGTAATTTGTTTTAGCAAGTTAATAGCTCCTATGCTTGTATTGTATATTAAACTAAGGAGAGCTGCTTTGACTAATCGCTCTATGAAACCCGAAATAGATCTTTAATTCAGAAGTTCAAATAAACAATCCAAACACGTAAGGTGATTTAATCGCCAAATATCATTGTTCATATTAAAATATCATCAATTTTCTTTTATCATTGTACCAATATTGAGTAGCAGTAGCAGCTTGTACCAATTTAACAATAGTTCAATGCTGAATACACAATTTAACAATAGTAGCAATAACAGCTTGTTATTTCGCCGAAATAACAGAAATAACGCGTTATATCGTCGAAATAACTGAAATAACGCGTTACGTCATTTTCTCAACTAAGATTGTAACGTTCATGCGGTTTGGCACAGAATACCGCTATTTCTGTTATTTCGCCGTTATTTCGCCGAAATTTAGAAGCCTGGTTTGAACTAATGTGTCATATAAAAATAACTATCTACTTAAAATGTCAATAAATGTAGAACAATTATATTGCTTAGTGATTTAAAAAAATATATATTTCAGAAAAGAATTTCAAATTTTTTTCCCTGTCGAGCTTTGGAAAAGAAAAATTCCCAAATAACTATCTACCCCTCATCTAGTGTTTAATTAAACTCTTTCTTAGATCTGTTCGTTTAATTTTGGACTTTTCGATTTTTAAAAATACGAAAATGCTAATTAAGTGAAAATATTTGATGAAAAAAATTTACGTTTCTGCATTCCCTTATTAAAAACATCACATTGATAGCTATTTTTAAATGACGCAATTGATAGCTATTTTTTTTTTTGGCATATGCAATTATACAATGCATGCCCTTTAATTTCTGGTGCGAATTCCTAATTCTAATTTGGACAGTAACCACTCTCCAAATTGCCTGATGTGTCATTCCTTTATTGGCTGATATTTCTACTGGGTGGTTTTTTTTAGTGGACACCTTTTTTTTAGCGCAAGCAATAATAACCAAAACAACCAAATTGGTACTGAAAATATAAAAGGATAAATCGAAGCAAAAATGATACTCCCAATTAAGAATGAATTTGGCGGCCAACCGAAGAATCAATATTTCTGGCATAGCGTTTTTGTCCTTTTTTTTTGGGTGAATCTTATTTATTCCAATATGTAATTGGCATCTCGTATGCTATATATTCATATTCCCTTCTATTGTCGTTCACAATTAATTCATTTTAGTTGCAGGGTTAGAGAGAAGGTTAGAGTTGAAAGTGATGGAAACTAACGCTACAATGGAAAACAAACATCATCAATCTGCTTTTAGTGTACGTTTTTTTTTTTCCTTTTTCACCATTCAATTTTGAAGGGAAAGCTAGAAACTTGCTCTCATGTATAGGAAACTAAAGGTGCTATATATGCAAGTTTTACGAGAAAATACGCATGCATCTTTTATAAGAAAAATACGCATGCATTTGTTATCACTAAATTTTAGTTTATTGATTTATATCATAAGTTGGTACCAAACTACCAATTCTGCATCTCATTTCCTGTACTCCACAATACCCGTACCCATTTGCTGGTTCCTCCACCTAATTAAACCTCATTCATACAAATTGACCATGAAGATGTTGTTTGTATTATTCCTAAGTCCTAGGAAACCATTGTCTGGTAAAATTGAATTGTCTCTGAACACACCGGTACTGAATTGCTTTCGTCTTGACTTCACCGTACCACCACCTGGTTCAGCCACCTAACGAAGACGACGCAAGAGAAATCAACGCCACCGCTATATTCCCCTTACTCATACGATGCTTCGGAGTCCTTTCCGACGAGCTGCGATGGCCGGAGACGTAAGCGGATCCAAACCCGTTATCACACGAACCCGCCTCCATTTCTATTCGAAACTCAGCACGCAAAAGACCTTATGATCCTTTGTAGCAGCATAGTCGCAGAATCCATGTGTTCGAGTTCTGAAAGCAGACGGAATGAGAGATGAAACAACACAAAGAAATGGCGACCCAAATTGAAGGAGGCCCAATTGCAAGGATAAGTCCGAAGGAGGATATCAGTAAAACCCAACGCAATTTCTTCCTGCCACCTCAGCCCGAATGATGATATGGCCCAATAGGAATGAGACACATAGGCATAAACTTTAGAAAGTTATTAAAAATAATAGGAAACATAGAAAAATATAAACGACACATTCATAAAATTCTAAAAATCAAAATAAACCAATTTCACTGATACTTTGATATGGAAATATGTCAAAGTAGCGGTCTTTTGTATTTTTGAAGTATTTCGCTTTAAAAATGGATTTTAGAAAATGAAATAGACCCTTTTATAAAATGCTAGATATTTTCAAAACTAAAATTTCAGATATACTACTTTCAAAAGCTAAATATACTCAAGTATAAAAATATTTTCAAAAGTCTAAAAATATTTTCAAAAGTCTAAAAGTATTCGATTATGGATATTTTCAAAAGGTCTAAATGGTTTCCAAAATGGTATCTTTTAAAATCAAATATCTTCCAAGATCAAGTATTTTGAAATGGAAAAGTGTTTTCAAAGATCAAAAGTGCAAAAGGCCAAAGTGAATAAAATCATCAAATATCCCAAGTGAAACTTCAGAAATTAAAAGTCCAAAACACGAAACCCAAAGTCAAAACTGAAACCTCTTCGTTTGAGGAAAAGTCCCTCACTAAGGTTGAGATCGACCTTAGATGACTCAGAAAATGAATTCTTACGGGCCTCCTCGTCCAAAGAATTCCATTTTGTTCTCACAAGAAGACCGACTAAGATGGTCCCGAGAACCGACTCTTATTAAGAAGACCGACTAAGATGGTCCCTAGGGTCGTTAAAGAACCAACTCTTATTAAGAAGACCGATCAAGATGGTCCCTAGGGTTGTAAAAGAACCAACTTTAGCTCAAAGGCGCCATGTGCCCCTAAGGTTGTAAAACTCCTCTTTTGTTCTCACAAGAAGACCGACTAAGATGGTCCCGAGAACCGACTCTTATTAAGAAGACCGACTAAGATGGTCCCTAGGGTCGTTAAAGAACCAACTCTTATTAAGAAGACCGATCAAGATGGTCCCTAGGGTTGTAAAAGAACCAACTTTAGCTCAAAGGCGCCACATGCCCCTAAGGTTGTAAAACTCCTCTTTTGTTCTCACAAGAAGACCGACTAAGATGGTCCCGAGAACCGACTCTTATTAAGAAGACCGACTAAGATGGTCCCTAGGGTCGTTAAAGAACCAACTCTTATTAAGAAGACCGATCAAGATGGTCCCTAGGGTTGTAAAAGAACCAACTTTAGCTCAAAGGCGCCACATGCCCCTAAGGTTGTAAAACTCCTCTTTTGTTCTCACAAGAAGACCGACTAAGATGGTCCCGAGAACCGACTCTTATTAAGAAGACCGACTAAGATGGTCCCTAGGGTCGTAATTTTGGTTTTGAACTAAAGAATGATATGTAATTTTGAACTAGTAGCTTCTGTTATTTACTTTTTTACGAAAGCTGTGTCGATGCCTATTTGCATTTGAGAAGAAATTAGTACCACACAACCTGTACAGTATGTGAGAAGTAACCACAAATGAAAGAACTAGCAAGTATTTTACTTGAAATGTGACTGAACAGTTTTCTGACCTTGTAAGGAAGGCTTCGCTTCAAGGATACGTGATTTTACCTTAGCAGTATCCAGAACTATACAAATTATACAGGTCTAGTTCCAGTAAAATGATAAAAGTAAGACAACTACATTAATAATTAGTGTGATTATCACAGGCCTAGTTCCAATAACCTTTTGGTCTCATGTCATAGCAATATTTATTAGAATATAAGTCAGAATGAAGGTAAACCAAAAACAAAACACAAGGTACATAACTATTTATCAGAATATGAGAGGTCGCCATTCACCAGTGTGCTTCAATAAAATAATAAAAGAAACCTGGGCAAAGTAGCTCTTGTCAGTTAACATGAAGTTTGCCAATGTAGAAAAATAATTCGTGAGGAAATCTGTTGCCCGTTTTACGAAAATAGCCTTGAGTTTTTCCAGCTCCTCATGTCGTTCTCTGACCTATAAAGATTTTAACCAACATGGCATCAGTGTGGTACAGTACTATGATAAAGAGTTATTTAGGAATAAGATTGAACTATGTTCTGTCACTTGTATTGTACCACTCGATACCATGTTGTATTGCCTTGCCTGGTACAGTGATGCTTGATGATATTTAATTACATCAGTGAAAACAAAGAATAGTACAAGAATTGGAAGTTTGACCTAATTATGTAAGAAATGTGATTTATTAGAGATGTTATATTTTATTCAATATAAATGCTGATTAAGTAAATGAAGTGACTAAATGCAAACCTGGGGTAAATTTTTCCAGCATATATAGGCTCAAATTTGATTAGATCTGCAGGAGAAACAGATAAAATTGAGAGTGACCAAATACATTTTTTTTTACAAAATCAGAATAGAAATTGGGTAATTTTAGATACATACTCATGACAAATAAGGAGTGCTTCATAAGGTTGGTCCTGATTAGACCAGGATGAACCGAATTCACTGTACTATTTGCACCTTCTTCCTTTCAACCGAATTCACTGTCACAATTTCAAATGTGACTGAACAGTTTAAGTTTCCGATACTTGCTTATTCTAGTGATCAATGAGCAATCAATTTTATATTAATTTAATTTCATCTGAGCCAAACAATGATAAGTGCATTAGTAAACCCATGCAGTAGCTTCAATTATTTTGACCACAATTATCAAATCGAGCACATTAGCTTTGAGTGTGCTTTGGAACTTAAACTCTTGAACTGATTACAAGGCCGCAAGCTGCAAAAGATATTTATTTTTCTACAAAGTTATTCAATTTTGGCTGTGAAAAGTAACCCCATTCCAGTAATAAACGATGATAGTGTAAATTATTATGGTCAAAATAAAGACAAAGAGAAATTACCTATAGATGGGGTCACGATCTCCAGGTCTGGCATCGAGACGTTGCCCAGGTGGTAGACAGAAACACAAAAGAGGAAAAACAAAAAACACAAAAGTGATGAACTTAAGAAACAAAAGTAGAGAACAAAGGACAGAAACAAAAGAAGAAGAAGTGAAGATGTGAGACCTAGTGGGGTTTCCGATTGAGAGGAGTGGTCTGGTCGGATTCGGAAGGTGGGACCTCTTGCCACGTCAGCAGTCGGCGGTGTTGGTGTGTGATTTCCTCACTGGAGTGCTTCTATCCATCTCAATCTCTCTTCCTCAGACTCGGACTGGACACTGGACACCTCTTCTCTTCTTTCCTTCACTGTCTGTCTCTAACCTTGCGCTTTGTTCTCCCTCTCTTTCTCTGGCGGACAGAAAGAGGCGAGGTTTTGGAGTGCAGAGTACAGATGCTAGAAGATACATGGAATAGGATAGATACGGTTCATTCTAAATTGACTCTTTTGCCCTTCCTCTCTGTTAAATCTAACAGAGATCATTTTCCGATTTTCAGGAGCGAGAGTGTTTTTATGATATGTGATCCGTCCGATTTATAACACATGGATGGTCAATATTGATCGGCCCGCATAGCAGCATTTCCCTACTTATTATCCTTCTCTTCGCTCTTATTTTTATCAGAAATTCAGGTGCTTGCTGTTTTGTTTTGTTTGCTTATTTGGGTTTGTAGTTTGAAGGAGCGACGCAGCCTGGCCTGTGTTATAATCTTCAATGATCCAGGAAGTTTTCTGTCGGCTGCTTTTCAACGATCTTTATTAGGCCTTCCAATGCCTCCAAAAGTTTATGGGCCGGTGTACTACTGCGACCCTAAAAATTTAAAACTATACTGTAATAATAATAAATAAATAAATCGGAATTCCGGATTAGGCCTTCCGACGCTATTATCGGAATTCCGGATTCCGATGTTTTTTACGAATTTTTTTTACTAAGAAGTAGTTTACTAATATTGTTTTGTACGTGACATGTGGCCTCCATTTCGTTGTGCACGTGGCATGTGGCCTCAATGTTCGAGTGCATTATGCCTCTAGAAAATCAAAAGGCATGTATGTCTTACAAAGATGGTAAATAACGTTCAAGGTAGCAAAGAAAGGGTACTGAAGAACAGGGGCGGATTCAGTGGGGGGCCGGCATAGGCCTGATTGTAAAATTTTATGTAGAGGGTTATAATAATACAGTGTAAACTAACTATATTTACTGATGGGCCTACTCCATCAGAGCCCAAACAAAATAAGTAAAGCCCGTAAGCTTAATTTTATCACTCTGACGTAACCTTGGCTATGATCCCTACCTTTTCTCTCTGAGTCTAGGACATTACTCTTTTATTTTTCCTTAGACGGTGTCAGGTTGACTTTTCTTTCTTAATATTTATATAATTAGTGAATTAGAATTTAGATGGCATTTATTTTCGTTTTTTCTTTGGCTCTTTTTGTCTTTTTAGGTATTGATGTTTTGTGACTTTTGTCTTTAGCGCTACTGTTCTCAACCTAAAAAATTGACCGTAAGCTCTTAGTCCATTTGAAGTCAAATTGACTTAATTTCTTTTAATTTAAAGTTCATTTGTACATGCCCTCACAGCTAACTTCAAAATGGTATAATGGTATAATGGTATGGCATCATAATAATGTAATGATTAATGAAGGGCCTAATTAAAATGAAAATTGAAAAGGCAGTAATTGGATTAATATCTAGGAAAAGTTTCGAATGTTAATATGTCATAATCAATGTTAAAATTGTAATCATATCTTCATAACTTCATTACTAATTCTGCAATAACTGAACGTGTCTTTTCAGCAATCAAATTGATCAAGACTAGACTACGAAATAAAATGGGAGACGACTTCTTTCAAAGCTACATGATAATGTATATTGAGAAGAAAATTTCTAAGAAGTTTACTGCTAATGAAATTATAGATATGTATGATTTTTTACGTAATCGTAGAGCTAAATTAGAATTAATAGAGATACATATCTATTAACTATGTATTAGAAATCTGATGTAACTTTTTGGTTTTGATACATATCTAATGTAATTTTTTGTTTTAATACATATCTAAATATATGATATAACTTTTGCTTTGAATTATGCTTATAATTAGTGATTGTTATTTACTTATTTGTAAGTACTTTTTATTATTTAATATTCTTCATATATTTTTTTTCTACTACTAATTGTTAGTTGTGATATTAGAATGGAATTCTAGATTTTGATTAAGGAAGGCATGCATTGAATCTGTTATCAAGGTTTGTGCTATGTACTTCTTATAATTAATTATGAAATGATAATTAGTAAATAACTTCTTAATCTTTTTTTTTGGTGTTTTTTCTAGTGGCATTTTCCCTTGAATGGTTGCTCTGCTAATTAAGAGCTTAAAATTACCGATACTAGCTCAGTATCATTTCTATATTGATTGCTGGCACGCTAAGAAAAAGATTGACATCACAAACCAACCATGATTAGTCCTTCAAACCTTGGCCTACTCCATGTCTAAATCCTGGTTCCGCCCCTGCTGAAGAAATGGATACGAAAAAATAAAATAAACACTACCTTTAGCTCTTGTTCGTTTTGGAACACTACAAATTTCTTAGTCAAGCATTCTTCGTTCTCACACAGGAAATGCTCTTGCGGAAAGTGCACCTGCAGGTAAAATTAGAACTCAACATTGGCATAGTACATCAACTCATTTCCCAATCACCAGTAAATCATTAAATTCAGGACAACATTATAATTTTTGTTAGATTTTTTTGAAGATAAATGGGGGATCAAGCCAACCAACTTATTTTAAAATTAAATTTCTATAAAAACTCTCCGGTCGAGTTTCGAATCTGCGACCTTTCATTCAAGGTGCATTGTTTTTTGTCATTAGACCAAAAACTGGTTCTAAATTTTGTTAGGTTAACTATCTCAAGGTCGTCACAATTCTGGTAATAATCGTATTGACCAGGATGTTGCCTGTAAAAACAATGCAAAAACAAATATAAAAATTCAGATTTTTTTTTTCCTATTGAGTATATCAAGCTGTTTTAATTTCCACTTTTATATTGAATCAAAAGAGATTTTGGTATCCCTACTTGGGTGCTCTCTTTCAAAAAAAAAAAACATATATTGAATCAAAAGACTAAATATAACAGTGCTATTTTCCACTTGTGTAGTAAGTTAAAAGTTTAGATATATGTTGATTTTTTATTTTAAAATTCTCTTGAAATAACAAAATGAGTTAACCCATCTACTATATCACTTAGCTGTAAACATCTCAAGGCTAACAGGCAGTGCAAAGCACCTGAAGGAATAGGTGCTTATGGCTCCTTAACATGTGAAAAAGATGTTTACATTGTTTTACTTTAGTTGTTCATAGCTAACGCGATCGCTGTCATCCGATTGGCGATTACTCTAAATATAGCCTACCGCAAAACCATAGGTATTAGCCACAGGGGATGAAGCTTGTAATAGCAGTTTGGGGGAAGCTAATTTACAACAAATTTTTATTTTGGGGGAGCAAATATTTTAGTTGTACATAAATTTATGAAAATTAACTTAATAATTGTGGCAAATTTAAATAACGAGGGTGCAAAGCCTTTCATTCACCACTTGGGCTCTGCCACGGATTAGTCATAATATCTGCAATCATAATTAGACCATAAATTATGAAAAAAGAATAGATCATAAAAGATTATGTGTTAGTAACGTTATTATCTGCAGAAGAATATTTTTACCTAGCGAACTATATATTTTTCAAAAAATATCTGTGCCATTTATTATTTCATGAATATAACATAATTTATACTTGACTTATCTAAAAATAATTGTAAGCTTTTATTCATCTTGTTATAATTCAAAATAATTTCTACTACTTATATTTCCTTAATTTCCTAACTGTAAAGTAAAGAAAAAACTATATGTTCTTAATATTCATTTAATAATGGTTATAATGGCCACAATAATAAGGCAAACAAAAAAAATAGATACAATATACTCATGCAGGTTTTTACTCGTTTAAAGAAACTCTTATTAAAACGATGAAACACATTTTTTGGTCATTATGAAAAATTGGAATGCATAAAGACTTTATGGCAATTCAAATTTGCACATTTACAAGATGTTTAATATTGATTGCCCTGTAAAAACAAAAGAAGAGAGTGTTACAATGCAACTCTCGTATGTAGTTTGATTATACGAAAAATAAGAACAGTGTTTTTTTTTTTAAGAACTAAATGATGACACTACCTAAGTCCCGTCTTTTCTTTCTCGGTCACTGCATTGTTTAATTGGATCGATATAGCGTTCTAAGATTACAATTCATGATAAAAAATACTTAATCTAATAAATAATAATATCACATATTTTTCGTCCATTCTTATTTTTATATGCCAGACGACATTATATGTTCAAAATACTTTTCATGTGCATCAACACACACTTGATATGCTCACATCACATTCTTTTTAACAATGGTTAAGTCACAAGATTATATGTGTGATATGTGTATCAATCTAGCTATCTATTTGTTTAAAGAGGAAAACACTTGTGATATGCAATGCATTTGCCTTGATCATAATTGACATTTATAAAATATTTATCGTGCAACTGTTGCCACAACATGCGGATAATTGAATATGAGATGCCAGCGAAAATCAAATAAAAACAAAAATGAATGTTTATTCTAAGTTGAACAAAAATTAAAAAAAGATTAAATTATTATAACAAACTTTGTTAATTTTATTTTGATATGCTATGATTCACACTTCATATAATTCAACCTTGGGATATCCGTCCTGATATCTTGCGGATGTCAGTTTTATATTGGTTGCATTAAAAATTAAGAGACAAAAAATTCCACTTTTATCGGATCAGATCCAAAAGAATTTGGGTTGGGATGGAATATTGGCATTGGAATGTTGATCGTATGGTATTCGAATGGGTTTGGGAATGGGATGGGATCGGAATGTTGGATTTGTGTTTCAAACAATTGGTTCCAGCAAATAACAGGTTCTACAATGTTGTTTATTAGTATATAACTCTCTAAAATCTTAGAAACAAAAAATAATCCATCTAATCATACTTACTCGTAGCTTTTTTTTTTTACTTATTTCATTCTTTTCTAGTTTTAAAAAAAAAAATCAACAGCATATTTATTGATCAAAATAGCTATTTTCATTTTTTTTAGTGGAGGTATGTACTAAAATAGTTATTTTCATTTTTTTTCCTGGAACAGGAAGAAATCTTTCATTCTAAAAGTGTCTACTATCCTTCACGGTGAGTCTGGCAATTTTTTCTTTTACTTTGTTGGTTTGTTACAATAACTGGTCTAGTTGGCTTTATTAATAGTGATTGCCCTTTTTCGGTGGTGGTACCCGTGGAAGCCTTAAAGTGTCTTGAACCAGGACAATCTCTTCATTCAGCTGTAGTGGATGCCTACTAGGTAAGCTTTACAAGCCTCACCCACACAAACACACACAAAGGAAAAAAAAAAAAGAAGCATCTTTTTAAAAGACAACTAAAAAATTTGTATAATAAGGAAAAAATAAAGATGATCCTAGAATTTATTATTATTATTTTTTGTATTTTTGTTTAGGTATCTGACAGATAAACATCTAGAACAATGATGGGTTTCTGCTGGACTCGCCTCGTGCAAAAATGGATTGGGCTAGAGCCCGTGCTATAATACAGAGTGTGGAGTGCACAATGCCACTGGTGTTAAGCCTAAAAGGTTCATCATGGCCGGTTATTTGTTCCACGAAATTTTCATTCCGGGCCTTTGGGAATTTGACAGGTTCATTAGTGTCATTGAACCCAAACCATTCATTAAGTTTGACAATTGGAACTATGTGTTTTTTGTTGAATAGACGAAAGAAAAACTTGTCATAGTTTTTCCTTTTTACACTATTCTCAAGATGTTTTGAAGCAAGGAATTCTTTGGTAAGTTCTACATAACCTTCACTTCTTATCTCCCAAAAATACTCTGGGATACCAACCCTCTTTGTTAGTTAGAGGAAGTTCTCATAGACACCCAAACATTTTAGAACTTTTAAATCAACAAACTTAGTGTTCTCGTAACTCTTTGATTCAATATTACTTTTGTGCTTTTCCATTATGGCATCCTGATATTCAAATATGTAGGGTTCATTTTATACCTTATCGCTTTTTATTTCTTGTAACATCCTAGAATTATCAAATGTAGTACAATCGAATTAATTAGATAAATTTTAAAAGTAGTACTAAGGTAAATAAAATTTTATAATTAATAATCCTAAAACGATTAAATGAATAATCACAGAGAAATTTACTCAAAATCGAAATCTTGTAATAGGTGTAGAATTCACAATTAACGACGTGATTCTAGCGAAATAAAAGTTCGAGTATACAAAAATTTACAATCACAACAACTAAAAGTTTAATAGAAATAATAAATATTAATTTATATGAGTTGCAGCATCCTTGGCTGCACAAATCCTGCCACAGAATATCCTAGAAGAAAATTTTTAATGAAATCTCAATTTTTTCGCTGGCATCATCTCCTTCCTCCTCTCTCGCGCAATCCGTCCGATCTCTCTTCCTTTCCTCTTCTTCTCCGATGGAAAAACCATACTCGAAAATTAAAGAGGGATAGACTGTGGCTAGCCAATCCCGTCGTGCCACAGTCGAGCCTCACCTCCGCTGAGTTGCCCCTGTTGATCTTATCCGTGAGAAAAAAGAGGATAAGGGTTGAAACTTTGCCTCGACAGTAAGATTCGAGTCTATGATCTTCGCCGTTGATTTTTCTCTCTCTCTTCTCTCCTCTGTGTCGCCTATAAATACCCCTCTCTCGGTTCATGTCGGTTGGCTGAGCAACTAGGATTTTTCACAGAAAAAGAAAAGAGAGGAATAGGGAAAGAGAGAGAGGGAGTAACAGCAGAATATCCAAGGTAAACTTTTCTCTCTCTCATGTTGCGATTGGATTTAATTAAGCCATGATTAGCCTATTCGTTTTTGTCTGAAATTTTGGAATGAATTCAATCTTTGAATTTCTGACTTGTGTATGGCATCATGCCCTATCTTTGGTGCTGTGATGATCCTCAGTGAGCCAATTAAACCCCATAAAGACCAATCGTGTGATGAATTTGAGTTAAACCTTAAAAAAAGGTGAAGTTGTGTTCTGTCCCGAAATGTATTGAGCAAAATTAAAGGTGATTTGAGGTTCTCTCACGATTGAGTGTAAGAGGAGACTTGTATGGAACTTGTTGGTGAGGTTTGGGGCTTGGTACGCTGCCTCTGCGTCTGGTACCATTCTGGTACCTTACGTTGGTGACAGGGCCTGATTTGTAAGGCAAAAAGGACTGTTCGTAATTCCCTAGGGGCCTATTTGTAAGAATAAAGGACTTATTTGTAAAATAAATAGATTCAGGGGTCCTAGAAAAAATTGTGGTGATAATGGGTTGGATCCTGACCCCTCCTTGTCAGATCCATGCGGACCCGTTACGGTTGGTTCAGGTCAACTGGGTCAGGTTGACCTGGTTCGACCCTATTCGATTTTGGGCTGGCTTTTGTAGGCCTGGACTTTCTGGGCCAGAAGAATAGGAAAATTAAAAAAAAGGGCTTGGGATATTTCTGCTGGTTTGGGCCGAAATATTTGAGCTGGAATTTATTTAGGTTACTTTAAGTATTTAACGGTTAGTAAGAAAGTCACTTGTTTTATTAGGAAACCGAACTAGAACCAGTTGACATGAGACTATCAAGCCTAAAAAGACCATCAAGTAGGAGAAACCGAGTAGGTGATCGTCAAGCACTCGAATCATCATAGGATATCGAGGAGCTACGCTTAAGCTTGTGAGTCAGGTGCAAAATTACGTTGGATTTTTGTTAAAATTTAAGTGATTATTAAACTACACTTGAATGTCTATTATTTTATATGATTTTGTGCTTTGCGAAAGTAAATATGTTTTTACTCATATGCATATTGAAAATCTGTTTATCTGCATAATCGTGTTCAAGCATTTTTAGATGATAGTGCCCAAATAGTCACAAATCTGCATGTTGAGATGCATGTTCTCCGTTTTGAGATATTTGAATAAAAAAATGGTCAGATATTTGGATATGCCATTGTTATTAGTGAGTCTGACTCATGAATTATCTGACTAAAATGATGTGAAAGAATAACTGAGATATGAAATGATATGATATACTGGATTTGTTCTGCATCACTCTCCAAAGTCGGTTGGCCCCCGGCTTCGGCCAGTTCAATAGCGCTATGTGGATTTAAAATTCCCTTCTGTCTGCCCAGGGTTATGGATACATCTCTTCTGCCTGCCCTTGGGTTAGGGAAAGGTCTCCTTCTACCTGCCCAACCGGTTGGGTTAGGAGGCCTGAGTGATTATGATTATGTAATGAAGTGAATGATTTGTAATTTGCCCAGACTTATGTTATGCTCAATTCTGTCATGCTTGGACCCCTGACACGTTCAGTTTTCTATCATATCCAGACATGTGTTGTCTGCGATGGGATTTGTGCCACGTGTTCAATTCTGACATGTATATGACTTCTATCATAGTCAGATTTTGTTATTTTGTCCAATTTTAATTTCAGACGAATACTAGATAACATGTTTTAAAAAAAGATTTGAAATTGATTTTATTCAAATTAACATATGTATGTCTTATTTTATATTAAATGCAGATAATGTTTTATATTAAATTACTTGTTTTATATTAAATGCAGACAATTAAAAACTCGTTCTCGAGCCTTTGCACAATTAAGAAAAATAGAAAATAACCGATTGTACTAACGGAAGACACGTCAGGGTGTACAGACAAGTTACCCCCAAGGCCCCAACCCAATCACATATAAACAGAAACAGTCCAATTAACTTTCAGTCGGAAACTTACATGGAAATATGATCACATTAACTACCAATCGAATTACATTACCACTTGCAGCCAAAATGAAAAAAAAAATTTGCAAGCACTGTCGCAACAATTACGTAGACATCCGAGGAATGGAAAATTTTTATAAAAGACAAAAATGCCCCTGATAATTTAAAAAAAGACAAAAGAGCCTCTGAAATTTTAAAAAGAGCACAGCTATAACGGTAATAGCAGTACCGTTATAACTCAATCCTATAGCGGCAATAGCATTACCGCTATAGGGACTATAGCGGCGTTGCTATTACCGCTATAGGCTTTTTTTTTTGGGTCTGACACCTCTGATTTTTTTGTTTTTTGCGCAACTTTTACCAAAAAAGCAAAGACATAAGAAAATCAATCAACAATAAGTACTTCAGATGACAGAACAGTAAATGCTGCAGAAAAAGACAAAATTTTTTATGGCGCAGCGTACAACAATCAATTAGATAGCTTTTATGGTGTGAATAATCAGCGCACAACAATTTGAATACGTTTATAAAATATAAGTAGCTTCTTGATGTATCTTCTGTCTAAAAATAACTGTACATGCTTTTCATTAATAAAGCTGACTTTGACCACGCATTATTTTTGTGCAAATGGATCTGTTAGGGAACAAGTCTGTTTTTCAAATATTTTTAAACTTATTAATATTGATAGGTTTCATCTCTTTGTTATTTAACAGTACATCTCCACGTTGGATATTAGTTAGATGAAATTTTTTAATTTCTAAGCTTAGCAAACAAACACAAATTGTTGAAAAGGGTTATTCACAATGGATAATTTCGTAAACTTGATAATTGGAACAACTTAGTTCTATTAAAATTATGAGAGTAAATATTTTGAGAATAGGTTATACCCATACATAAGATTTTAATAAGTTTACTTTACAAGATTATTTTCGAAACTTAAAAATAGACTTGTTCACTAAAAAATGTAGTAATTGAAGGTCCATTGCATGGGGAGGTCAGAGGTATGGTGTTATTTCATCTGTTATTTCTCTGAAAAAATGAATTGGGTTGATGTGTATGCTTTGAGGTGCTCGTTTAACTTAGCTAGGCTCAGGTGGGGCCAACTTGAGGCTGCGCATCCACTCACAAAAGCTATAGTCATCAAAGTTGCGCAAAAAACAAAAAAATCAGAGGTGTCAGATCGGGAAAAAAAAGCCTATAGCGGTAATAGCAATGCCGCTAGTCCCTATAGCGGTAATGCTATTGCCGCTATAGGGCTGAGTTATAACGGTACTGTTATTACCGCTATAGCTGTGTTCTTTTTAAAATTTTAGAGACTCTTTTGTCTTTTTTTAAATTGTCAGGAATATTTTTGTCTTTTATAAAAATTTTCCCCGAGGAATCATTTGAAATCATAGCTACTCAGGACGGAACCTCCGAGGCTCTGACCCCAATCCATACCGCAACCAATAAACGGATAGGTTGTAAAGTCGGAATACAAAAATCCAATCAGAGGGGAAAAAATAAACAGTAAACAACGAAGAACTAACAGACCTAACAATCGGAAAAAAAAATGAAGTACAAAATTGAAATAGAAATGTGTGAAAGACTCACACAGCTTTGGACACACGGACGCAGCAGGCAAATAACAGGAGAATTAATCCCCTGAACAAACCACGGCGGAGCAGAGGAATTCAGTCTGAATTAATCACCTCAACACTCGACCTATTATCCAAGAAATGAAAACTGAAGTTAAAGGCTGAATCATCTTGGTTCTATTTGACCATTGCTTTGCAATCTACTTGTCCATATAAATTTTGCTCTTATACCAACCAAAACAGATGGTTTTCATTGACCGGATCTGCTTTTAATTGGTTGTAGTTTATAGACGACTCTGCTTTATCTGGTAAGTCAATCGATCTAAACGACCTACTATACATCTATAATGCTTTAAATCATGTGATTAAAGAAAAAAATGCCTTCATCCTTCAAGCCACTAGGCTACAACTACAAGCATATAGCAAAGTCAAGAAGATTGTCTCGTATACAAGCCTCGAAAAAAGATAGCCAAGGCCATAACAAAAAATAAAATAAATAAATAATTGTCAAAGCCAGAATTTTGAGCATTCATTAGAATAAATGATCAATCTATGCTTCGCCTGGAACAAGTGTAATTTTTTTTCATCAAGGATTGATGTTGCCTGACCAGAATTTTATTTTTTCTTTTTTTGAGATAAGTTGGGGGTTAAGCCTCCTAACTTATTTTTTAAATTAAATGTCTATAAAAGGCCTCCTAGCCGGATTTCGAACCTGCGACCTCTCAATTAAGATGCATTGTTCGTTTTTACCAGAATTCTTTTATAGACATTTGTAATTAAATGATGGTATACAAATTTAAAGGTAATTGACTAGTGCCATCGCGCTGCATAGCGCCTCAGCGAAAGTCAGAGCAGCGATCTATCCCCTCTACTCATCCAGTGCGTAATTTTTGTTCATTTCATTTTTATAAGTGTTCACTTTAATATGTACAAATGTTCACTTTGTAGTACAATTGTTCACTATTTTATAAGTGTTAGCTAGACCAAATATGTTCATTTTGATTTTTTTTTTTTTGCCAAAAGTTCAGTTTGGTCAATACAAATGTTCAGTTAATTGAGTATAAATGTTCAGTTAGTTGCAACAGAAAATGTAAATGTTACGAGCAAACATGTTTATTTTATTAAGTATAAATGTTTAGTTTAGTAAGTATGAATGTTCAATTTCATAAGTATAAAAGTTCAGTTATTTAAATATAAATGTTCAGTTAGTTGCAACAGAAATATAACTGTTATAAGAAGAAAAAAACCAAGCGAAGGGGTCACGAACCGGACAGAAAACACATGTAAAAATTAGAATTGGAAATGAACCGATCCGGTTCAAATTAATTTTTTTCCGATTCTACCCGGGCCTCCTAGCGCACCTCTTGACCACGCGCGACTCTGACTCTAACGTGATTCTGACCCATTAAACTGAACACTTCTTATTATTAAACTGAACACTTTTTATTGTTAAATTAAACATTTGTAACACACAACAGCGATGACAGGATAGTTTATTTAGCGATGACGGTTATAATAGCTGAAATTTAAAGTATATTTAATAGGACTTACATGATATGCTCTCTCTTATCAACAAATTAAATCCATAAAGCCCATCTAAGTTTTCTGGGTCAAATGTCAATGGCCCAACCTGGGGCATCTCTCTGTCTATTATTTCTCATTGTTCGACTGGGAAGACTGACACGTCGTTTGATTCCTTTCTTCCTACTTGTCCCAAAGTCAAAATCTTCTTTCGAATTAGGCGAAGTTGACTCAGCAGCTATTGTTAAGTGTTAACAACGCATCTAGAACGAATTTTTTTCAATGATTCATTAGGTGATGTGTGCTATGTAATGTAATGAATTATAGGGAAAATGGTGGAGTTAAGAATTCTTTTTTTTTTATTGTTAAGACATTTTCACAAGAAAAGAGCAATTCTAAGGGGAAATAAGGAGGAAAAAAAAAATCTTACAGATTTATGAGTCAGATAAAACGATGTACCAACAAGTTTTGAGCTCCGCCTCAGTTCGAACAAAAAAAATAATAAACGGTAGAAAATAAATTTAAATAGTTCCTAAGACGAATAGAAAAAATTAGGTCCGCCACAATTCCAACGAAAAAATATAAACTCTAGAAAAATAAATAAAATAGTTCCTAAAACAAATATAAAAATAAATTTTTAGAGGTGAATTCATTTGATAATTTTTATGTTCAATCTAGCCCTTTTGGGGTTTCAGCCGGAATGGATGCAGATCTTCAAATCTGCTTCACGTCCATAGGTTACAGTACAAAAATGAAGTACGCATAAAATATTATTTACACAAAGTTCCAAATATTATTTGTACTTCCTGTTGCATTTTTTAGAACACTTTTTCTTTTTGTTTTACATTGCCGTTTCTTCTTGATAAATTAATGAGACGTATCAGGTCGTGCTTTAGTGGAGTATTTAGTAGATTTCGTTGTTTGTTTAATTTGTCCTTTTGATAGATCATGCTGGACTGATGAGCCCCACAACGAAAGGAACTACCATTTCATCACAGATTAATTTTTGTGGTGAGGAAATAAATAAACAAAATAGAGATGTACGAGCAACTTGAAGGGAATAGGACAAATAATATAAAGTCGATGTAGGTTGACGTGATTAACTAGTTGCAACATGCAATTTTATATGTTTAAACCTTTCTAAAATCTGAGTCAGCGTCCTATCACCTTTTGTTTAAAAAAAGAGAAAATGATATTGAAAGATAAATTGTTAAGAAGGAGCTATCAATTTTGGGGAAATTACCATTTTAGGAATAGTAGACTGTTGTATTAAACATCTCTAGGTTTGTCGATTACAAAACAATATCATTTGGCATTTAACAATCTTCTTTGAGTTTTATAAGAAGAAGATTCAAATTATGAAGACTTGAATAAAAACTTTAGGCAAGATCAAGATCAAGTCTTTGGAGAGCTTGTAGGCTAGTTTAGACTAGGATAGAAGGTATACTTTAGTCCTTGTTTATCCTTGAAATGGTCTAGATAGCGAAAAGCTCAATAAACCAGCAAAATCCTGTTTTCAGTGACCTAGCGTCGTACAACGCTAGATAGTGGCACACAATGCTGAGTTTTCAAACTAGAACAGCTGACTTTTGTGAATCAACGTTGCACAACGCTATATAGAGTTAGGCAACGCTGAGTCACAACGTTGTACAACGCTCAGTAGTGTTGTACAACGCTACAGTTAAAAACTTAGAAATTTTCCTGAGTACCATCGTGCAACGCCATATAGCGTTGCACAACGCCACAAAAATTTCAAGTTAGCTGTGTTGTTCAGACAGCGCTGTCCCATGTAAAACCCATGTAAACAGTTATTTTTACATGCAAAGTTGCAGGTAACGTTAGCCAACGTCTCTTAGCGTTGGGTAACGCTAGCGTTGTGTGACGGTATATAGAGTTGTACAACGCTTTGTTGAATCTGTCAGAGTTGTTCCTTTTGTCTCCCTTTAACGTTGTGTAACGCCATTCAGTGGCAAGCAACCTCTGACAATTTCCAACGGAATTGTCGGAGCTCTCCTTTGACTGTTCACTCCTTCGTTGTGCAACGGCATATAGTGTTGCACAACGCTCTGACAGAACAACGGCTATATTAACTAGCTGTTAGATTTTACAACGGTCATATTCCAGCGTTGTATAACGCTATTCAGCGTTGTACAACGCTGTGGCCAGTTTTTGCTGGGGATCTGCTCATTCGAGCCCTATATATATCCACCCCTTGTTCTCTCTCCAACCAACGAGTTAGAGAGCTTTGCCTTGCAAAATTAGACCAGAATTGAGCCTTTGAGCATAGGGATACTCTCCCACTTGAGCTTTTCATAGCTAGACCATCTTGAGAGATTTAGTAGCCTCAAACACCACCGCCCCGACATTGTCACTAGGTGTAGGTTGGAATAGGTTGAGAGCTCTTCTTCTTTGAGGCCGTTGTGCCTAGGGGTGAAAACGGTGCGGATAAACTCCGCACCGAACCGCATCCGTATCCGAAAAATAGCGGATTCGGATGGTACTATCCGTATCCGAACGGATACGGATTCGGATACGGATATTTTTATACGGATGCGGATGCGAATTTGGTAACCCAAATCAGTGCGGATTCGGTTGCGAATTCGGATAAATATTCGTATCCGTTTTCTTTTTTTCGCGGATATCCGCTAACTTAACAAAGAGTTTATTTCTGGAAATGAGAACCCCGTTTCGAGACTCAACTATCAAGCCTCAACCCTAGGTTTCGATGGCACTTAGCACAACTTGAATATCTCTTCCTTTCTCGCTCGTCTAAACCCTAGATCACAAAATCTGAAGAACAAATTTAACTCCTGTGCAACTGGGCTACACCGCGTTCTCGATTTATGCTCGCTACGGCTTACTTGTTGCCAGATAAGTAGGTAACCTTTGCCTTTTTTTTCTGCCGCTATGGCACTACTTGAAAATTTTGCATTTATTTGTGATATTTGCTTTCCTTTCAACATGTTTCCACCAAAATAGGTCCTTTTGTCGTGAGTTTTTATAGAAAAGGGAACATAAAATGAAAAATGATGTACTTTTGCTAGTTATTTGGGAACTATGGTCACTTTCGCATCGCCTTTTCATTGCTTGATTTTTGGTAAAAAGAAACACAGTAATTACTGGTAATTTGTATGGTTGGTTATCTTGGAAATTTTTAATTTTTATGCACCATCTACCCAGCACTATTACATGCACACAGCTTACTCTTTAGAAGTACCTTATTTATACTATTCAATTCCTTAAAGAAAAAAAAAGATACATGCAGGTTTGTATTTGTAATTAACTATAGTGGTTTAGTATTTTTTTAGTACATTTTTGTAAAATCGATAATTGAAATTTCACTAATTCATTGGAATTACAAATTTCAGATTGTTGTCTTTAACCAATGGCATCCTCGAGTCAACCTACTCAACTTGAGGTTGCTTCCGCATCAGCTTCTGTACCTGTTACAAATACCAATGCGACTGATCCTGAGATCGACACCCAACCTAAAAAGAAACAGAAAAATTGACTTCTGCAGCATGGATATGGTTTGATAGAGTATTAAAGCATAAAGTAGTAAATGGCAAGCAAGTGAAGTTGGTTCGAGCAATTTGTAAAACTTGTAGTCGAGATTTTGATGGGTCTAGCAAAGCCGGTACTACTCACTTGATTAGTCATTACAAAACTAAGCATGAAAGAACAAAAGGGCAGAAAGAGTTGAATGCAACAAGGGTTGATGAAGAGGAAAAGCTAGAGACATTTAGGTATGATGAAGATGTGAGTAAGAAAAAGTTAGCATTGGCTATAGCTATGCATGAGTATCCATTTAAGATGATGCTGAGTTTTTTGTTGACTTCATTAAATCTCTCCGTCCTTCTTTTCCCTTGAGTTCTCGAATTACCTGTAGAAGTGAGATATTAGAAATTTTCACAGAGAAAAAAGAGGAACTTTATAGTTTACTTGGATCTCTTTCATGTAGATTGAGTGCCACCATGGATCTTTGGACATCAAGGCAAAATAAAAGTTACATGTGTATCACTGTGCACTTCATTGATGATAATTGGAGTATTCAAAAAAGAATTCTAAGGTTCATGCTTTTAGAAGGGAGGCACACGGGACTAAATTTATCTGGGGCAGTAATGAAGAACTTTTTTGATTGGAACATTGATAGAAAGTTGTTCTCTCTCACCTTAGACAATGATAGTGCTAACACCTCATGTGCGGGCGACATGATCAACAAGTTGAATAGAAATGCAGCTCTTTATTGTGGTGGAGAGTACTTTCATGTCAGATGTGCAACTCATATCATTAATTTGGTTGTGCAAGCAGGGATAAGTGAAATAAAACAAAGCATTGATGGTATAAGGGGAGCCATTATGAAAATTAAGAACTCTCCGTTACTGGAGGAGGAGTTTAGAAAGAGGGCGATTGAGTGCAATCTAGACTCATCTAAAGGTCTAGCTTCTGATGTTAGTACGCGATGGAATTCCACTTATCTGATGTTAAGGAGTGCTTTGTATTTCAAAGAAGCACTTCAGAGGATGCATTTTGTTGATCATTCAAGATTCGATAATTTTCCAGCAAATGAAAAATGGGATGAAGTAGATGTATTGTGCAAATGTTTGCGTATTTTTCACTCCATTACTGAATTGCTTTCTGGTACATCATATCCTACCACAAACTGGTTTTTCTTAAAGTTTAGTGAAATCAAGTTGAGAGTTGATGCTTGGACCAAAGATACTAACATCAGAATTAGCAAAATGGGTCTTGCTATGCAGACAAAGTTTGTCAAGTACTGGAAAAAATCAAATCTGATATTGGCAATAGGTTCTTTTCTAGACCCTCGGTATAAAATGGGTTTGATTGATTATTATTATCCCCAATTTTATGAGGATAAAGGTAGGAGAGAAATTGATGAGTTTAAGAATGTTTTAAAAGATTTGTATAAAGAGTATGAATTGAAGTTTAAAAACAGTGATGCGGGGGGTCAAGTTATTGGAGGCAGAGGTATTAATATTGGTTCCAATTCGGGTTTTTCTGGTGATGGAGATGATGACAATGAGGAAGCCGGATTTCGTCGGTTTATGTTGGAAAGGAGTCAACCTTCTTCTTTAAAATCTGAATTGGATCTTTATATGGAGAGACAACCAGTGCCTAATCTCCAAGGTGAATCATTTGATTTACTTTCTTGGTGGAAAACAGAAGGTCGAGAATTTCCAATTTTAGGAAAAATTGCTCGTGATGTGCTGGCCATACCTGTTTCTACTGTTGCATCGGAGTCTGCTTTTAGCACAGGTGGTCGGGTCATTCGGGCACACCGAAGTAAGTTGGATCCAGAAATTGTTGAAGCATTGATTTGCACACAAGATTGGGTTAGATCAGAAAAAAAATTAGGTGATGTTTCATTACAACAAGTCTCTTATATTTATTTTTCTTAAGATCTTACAAATTAGCATTCTAATTAATTTTTCTTGATTTAGGTAATGTGCCAACATTATATGATGCCTTCGAAGGAGATGATGAAGTTACTGTCGAGTAATATGATCTGATATGAAGTTATATATATATATATATATATATATATATATATATTTGTTTATGGTAATATGGTGCACTTTTTGGAAATAGCATCATAATTGACATAGGTATAGCTATTTCAGTTATTTAGCATCAGTATATGACCATTATTTTGTTTATGGTAACATGATATAGTTTGACTTTAACAATATTGTTGGAATTCAGAATGTTGAAACAATGAATTTTATTTGACAATTTAGACGATGTCTTTATTTGCTTGCAATTTTAACTTTTTAGTTCTATGCTGGTTCAAATTCTGTGTGTATGTTTATTTGCCAGCTTCTAAATGGGATAAAGGCACAACAATGTGATCCACCTTTCTTTTAGGTGTGGTTCTTTTTTAGGTTTGTTAAGAAATAATAGATTTGTCTAATATTCATCCAATAAAATCTAGTAGTACTGTGTTCTTTTGAAAATAATGAAGTCTGAATTTTGATTTAATTGCCTCATAATTTATATTGTAAAACAAAAGAATCAAATAAGAATCAATGAAATATGATCCGTATTCGACAAAATATATTCGTATTTGTTGTCGTATCCGACAATATCCGAACCGTATCCGTATTCGTTTAGAATCCGAACTGTATCCGTATCCGAACACATCCGTATTCGTATCCGTATCTGATAAAAAATATGGATGCGGATATGGTTTTACCACTATCCGAATCGTATCCGCACCGTTTTCACCCCTAGTTGTGCCATTCGAGTTAGGCCGATCCGCCTCGAGTGTCCTTGTGACGAGGTGATTCGGTTCGAAGTTGTAGTCCCGTTCTTGTTGGAATTGAACGGAGCGCGCCCTTTCGTGGTAGCGGAACTCCCGGAGACGTACGACTAAGGCTAGCTCTTCCTAGCGGGTCAGAACTCCGTAATCACATCGCGTGTTCAATTTCTCTCTCTCTCTCTCTTTATTATCTTGCTATACTTGAATTGCTTGTGTGCTTGCTTGTTTTGGGTGCCAATTGAATTGTGTTAGGATAGTTCATACCAAACCGGTCCAAAACCATAATTGCTTCTACTAAACCTTAATTAAGCCTCCTCCTTTAGAGACAACATAGACGATGAAAATCAAACAAAAGATTTGTTCAAAAGTAAAATGCATAGATCTGGTTATTATCAAACTCACTCAATCAGTTTGATAAGAGATATCTATGGATCTCAAATTATTATTTTAAATCAACCATTTATTAGCGCATTATTCCTTACAATTTTCAAAACCATTTATCTACAAATAGTAGGACTAGTTACCAACTTACGATGTGTTCTTACTTCTTTGTTACAAAAGATCTACTAGTCAACTAATTGATCCTAGCGACTAGTGTTCTAAATACGTGTCGTGTCGTGTCGTGTCAAACACGCCGTGTCTAGATCATCTTTCGTGTCGTGTCGTGTCTAAATATTTCACGTGTCGTGTCGTGCCGTGCCGTGTCTAAATCCTAAGAGATGGACACGCCACGCCTCGTGTCCTCGTGTCATGCCGTGTCGTGTCTTCTTTAGACGTGTCGTGTCGTGTTCAGACACGTTTAATTTTTTGACATGAATGTAATTTGTTTATAAAATTTAAAAATTATGTTTGTTAAATAAGTCAAAAATTAAGAAAGTAGACGTGTTGTACCATTGAATTAAAATATAGATTAATTTTTAACAATCGATTAATATTTTGACAACTTCTTATCGGACTTAAGTAATTATTTTACTAAAGATAAATCAAACTCATGAAAAGGTACAAAACTATTTTCAATGACAAAAAATATTTGATTCTTTTTAAGACAAATCACATATAGATTTCTATCTTTAATTTGCGCATGGCTCTGGATCCTTTTATTTTATTTGTGATTTAATTATTGAATCATCCTAATTATATTGTAATTTTTTTATTTCCAATTCTAACGATTTACTAGTGTTTTATTCGAAAATAAGTCTATTAATAATCATTGATTTATGGTTAAATGTATCTTTGGCAAGATTTATGAAAAAAATATAATAGTATGTACATAATTGAGGAATCCATTGTATTTCTATAACACTATGTGTGTCTCCTTTTCGTGTTTGGCGTGTCTGTAATACGTGTCGTGTCTCTCGTGTCGTGTCTCTCGTGTCGTGCCGTGCCGTATCTCGTGCCATGTCGTGTCGTGTCCAGACAATTCGCGTGCCGTGTCGTGTCGTGTCCATTTCATCAAAGTTGGACACGACACGCTTAAGGACACGCCACGCGAAGTTCTCGTGTCGTGTTCGTGTCTGTGTCTTACCGCGCTGTGTCGTGTCGTGTTCGAACACGCCGTGTTTTTTTTAGAACACTACTAGCGACTTCATCATTTCTCTCTGTATTTGACAAAAAAAAGTTCTCTCTCTGTCGCTGGGCCCATACGCAGGGAAAAACATTTTTTTTTTTCATTGTCATCGTGATTCATGACATCAGGTCATAAGATGAGCCATCTGCACGATCATGAATTCATGATGTTTGACCTAGACTCCGCAAAAACCTTTGGTTACTGCTGGACGGAGATCAAAATTTGTTCTGGATTTCGGTTGCCTTCAACCGACAACATTTTATTAAGCAAACAAAATTCGTACAAAAACAGTGAAAAAATGTAATAAAATTACATATTATCTTAAGCATGGAAATACATATACTTTTTCAAAAAATAAACAACTACTGCAATACGATGGCGCACTGCTTGTTCAATTCAATCAGGGACAGAATCATTAGAGGAAGGGGGAAGGCTCGTGCCCCTCGAAGATTTGAGTTTTCATTAAATTATCAGGTTAATTTTGTTATAATTATGTGTAAATTATAACAATTAGCCTCCAAATATAAAATTTCAAATTAGCATCCCTACAATGTATTTTCTAGGTCCGCTTTTCAATGGAAAAAAAAACTAGATATCCAATAAAGCATATCAGTCAGGTCAATAAAACTTTGCATTATGCTCTTTCGACAAATTAAAGCAAAATAGCCGCCCATATTCAGTCCCATCGGCACATCTGCTCTATCGAAACACTATCTCTTTGGAGGATTCAGTACTGTTATTTTGGATACTTCTAAACGCCAATATTTTATTATTTAACTATTTTTTTAACAGTTAAAATTAAATTGTGCCCAAACCATTGATCTTATTCAACTTTAACAAGCGATGTGTCTTCATATAAGTTTTGTAAATTTTAGATTTAATTTAATAAAAGATCAAGATGTAGAAAAATGAACTAATCTAATTAACTATGATAGATTTATTCTATGATGCTCATGTTTTAGCATCCGATTGAATATCAAAGGAATTCTAAATATATATAGCTTATATGGAAATGCATCTTCATTAAATTGCATAAGTTCAACCATTTGGATTCAAAATTTAAATCTCAAATTTCGCAAAAAAAAATTAAACAATGATATGTTGGAATTTTTAATAAACATAAAAAAAAATTTAGCACTGCAATTCTCCACGTTAAAGACGCATACAGGCGTAGTTGTAGAATGTAAGGTTCCAAACAAGAATAAACCGAGCCAATTTCTTTTGTGTGTTCATAATTTCAAATAGGAACTGTTGGACTCACTTAGGTTGGTCCCAAGCCTCAAAGCCTTCTCTTCAATAATCAATTAATCTCGTGACTGGTGAGATCGAGCCGCCCCACATGCTCTGTATCCGAATATATACAAGAGAATTAAAACAACGAGGTTAGATTCGTGCAACAGGAACAAATTGGTCTCATCTAACTACTTTTTGAGCAATCACCTGCAACTGGGGGCCGGTAATCAACTAATAATAATAGTATTATACACCGTTGCGCATATATGACCAACAAAAGCAGGTTACTCTACACCCGTTGCACAGATATGACCAACAAAACCAGGTTATTCTCTGCCTCTCTGGAGATAATAGTTTTACTTTTACATCCAAGTTGTTTTCTTGCAATTTGGCAACTTGTCTAATTGCAAATTTATCTGCTTAATGTGTCCATTCAAATAGTGCCATGCCACGATAGATCCGTTAAGTAGCAGATGGCGTGGGTTCCTCCGTTGCAAGCAAGTGTTCTGTTAGATTTCTAAATGGATTAGAAAAAGAAACATTTTGCTTTCAAGTGCGCCCGAAACAGATTGAAGATAGAAAATGAATGGAGGAGAAAACTCTCAGGGGCAATTTGGATTCCCCAAAGATTTTGGAAAATTTCATATTTCTATCATAAATTTATTATAAACAATTCAAACTCTTCATAAAGTTATACACTTTCGAATAAATTTATTTCTAGAAATTACAACTTTTTCAAATTTTTCAAATTTCTAAGCGATCCAATCGATCGCTCATGTGCTTCGAACTGATTGGGAAGTTTGATGTTGCGTTTGTCTCCATCCTTGCGCACTACCTCCACAGGCTCGAGGATTTCTAGGCCATCCTTGAATCCAGATTCTCTGCTGTATGGAACTAGATTATATATGTATCGAATGGACGACAGGCGTCATTTAGTATTGATACAAGTTATTTTCATAATTTTTCATAGAAATATTTTTTGAGAAAAAAAAACTACATCAGCTGTTTCCTCAAGACACGCATACCAAGTTACCAACATAAGAATCCAGTCCATTCTTCGTACATAAATTTGAAACGAATTTTTAATGATTGATGAAATAAGAATATTTACATAATTTTGGTGTAACTTCCAACACAAGGAAGACGGCAAATTATTTATTGCTCGTTGAAAATAAACTTCAAATAATCGTGTAAGAATTAAAATTGAAAAAGAAGAAAAATATGGAAATCGTACTTGGAAATTCAAGCCTCCATTTGTAGTCTAATCATGGACCGAACTTTCAAAATCCTGTCATTCCTAATTTAAAATTTTTATTTAAGTAATTTACTAATTTTGTTAAACACAAGATGTCTTTGAGAGGTTACGAATCATTGTTCTATTGACCTTCCTTCAGACTCGTATGATATTGTGGTCTCAAACAACAAGCATTAGAGGAACGACTGACTTTGTCCAAATTTTATTAATTGCCCTGCAGAGAGAAGGAAAAAGAAAACACACTGTACGATTTTCACCTCTTTTTTCACTCCTCATATTGAAATGTAATAATTTCATATTTTCTTTTTGCAACACATCATCTCGCATTCCTTTTTCTTCTTAGTATTGAAAGGCGCCTTTATGCTTAGCAATTACTTGGGGTTAATTTTTTTTTTTAAAAAAATGTAGCTTAAGTAGAAGTCTTTTTCTAAATCTGAAAAAAAAATATGACTCCATGTTTCATTTTGTCTAAGCTTTATTGAGAACAGTAAGATATTGGGTATTTTATTTGTGTTTGAGTTTATTTAATTACTACATTTGTGACGGCTATCACCTCTCACTGTTCTGAATTAAGTATACCTTGAAAGTAAAAAAAAAATTAAAAAAATAATAAATAAAAACTTCATTCATTTTGCTGGATATGTAAGCTCTTCTCCTTTAAAATTCAGAACCGTTTATTGATTTGATAACGAATTTGTTGTCATTTAGTTCAGAAAAATTAAAATAATTTTTCCTTATATGTTAGCAGCCATGCATTTAGATCGTATCCCCAAAAGATAATCACAAGAGAGATAATAAAAAAAAAAAAGGCACGCCGCGATTGGTAGACCGAACTACTATTCCCAATTGAAAAGAGCGAATAAATATTGGTTCTTTATTATAACTAGATGACGTATGTTTTGATGTCTTCTTAAATTTATACAAAACTCTTATTTAATTTGGACTGCAAGCGCACAACCTACATTAAGTATAGATTGGATCGAATCACAAAGACGGTGTTAGAATATTGATTTTTTACTTTATCAAACTAGACGATTTAACTCTTTTAGAATCAAGAATCGCAGGTGGATCCTAGAATAAGAGAAATCAGCAGGTCTGGATTCTAGAATTTCTGGTTACAAATAATTTTTCTCAGTCATAAGTCAGGCGACCTGTTTTAGATCGGGACGGTCCGCCTGGATCTTGTGTAATCTAATGGAAAAGCTGTCAGTTCTAACTTAAACCTACCCTCACGAGCAACTAATTTTGGATTTGAATGGTATGTTCTAACAGATAATGCTTCATTCGTTAGATTTTTTAGTTTTCAATTAAGTATTTATGTAAGTATTGATATACTAATCTAGGATTGGCTTAATCTTAATTCTCCTTCAGGTCAAGTCTCCACGTTAACATATATAACTTCTAGAACTGTTTCATGATTTAGGTATTTCAATCTACTGTTGATTCTTTTGGTAAAACTCTAACCTCCCGGTTATGAGTAAAGACTCAATCCCTTAGGCTCTGCTTCAGAAACCTTTCGTTAAAGGAAAGGAAAGAAGAGAGAGGAAAGGGGTACCCAGGGACGTCTACCTTCCAAATGGGGGGGGGGGGGGGGGGGGGGTACAACTATAGAGTAAACCCTTCACAAATTTCTCTCCAGCGTTATCTCTTCTTCTTTTCTTTTCCCTCTTCTACCTTTCTTCCTGGAACGAGTAACCAACTTCGGTCAGCCCACTTTTCTAATTTCTCATGTTACCTTTTTTTCCCTTCCATCGTAAGTCTCATCTTGGAGCACACCCTTAATATCTTGGTCTATCATCCCATATTTTGACCTACTAATTGATTTTATTACTCCGAAACAATTCAAGTCAATCGATATAAGTACCTACTATCAAATGTGATCATCGCTTGATAAGTATATCAATTAACAATTCAAATCAATCATAACAATAATCAAGGAATAAAACATATAAATATCTTAACTAATTAATTACTAAATATTCACAACTAATTTAACAATTAAAAAAAAAGTTACAACCATAATCTTAGAAGAATCAACTCAACAAATAAGAAAAATCATAAAAAATAAATGAAGAATACAACTAAATATCCCCTTGTCTTCCTTTGGAAGGGAAAAAAATTGTACACATTCTGATTTTTTTTTTTTGAGAAACACTCGTAGGCCATTCATTAAAAAAAATTAATAATAGAGGTCCACAATAAGGATTACAACAGAATCATTACTTGGTGCCGATAAAAAAACCTAAAACTAAAGACAGCAATACCCTTGAAACAAAGTTCTAAACAAGAAAATAAAAAAACAATAAGAAAAAAAAAAACAGTACCCGAACTACCAATAACCAACACTCGGCACCCAAAAACAACAAATAAAACATAACGGCGGGGCCTCCTCCATACACATTCTGATTATTCTCTCCTAAAAGTTACAAGAGAAAACTGAAGTTAAACTCTTTTTATTTCTGACACGGAAATTATGTATTGTTCATTTACATTATGACTTACGAAAAAAAAAAAGGTGCAACAGAGAGAAATAAAAATTATCTTGTAGAATGATTCAGTGTCGACAATGATATGTATATACTGCCTTCTTATTAACAATTAAATAACATTCGGTAACAAAAAATAAAATTTGTTGGACAGTTTATTTGAAATAAAATTTGTTGGAAAGTTCATTAACGAATTGTTCAATTTTGAAATGTAATACAATTCGTTGGATCACTTAATGTTATTATTTTCATTTTTTGCTTTTTTAATATTTTTCCGTATTGTGTTAAAGGTGAGACATCAACTTCTTATGGATTCCCAGTTGACAGCTGCACCAGCATCCTCTACAGCCATAAAAAGGACTGCTCCAAGCAGTCCTTTTTATTTTTTTTAATTTGTTTAAATTTTAAAATTCAAATGGAGAATCCAAACCGTTGATCTTGTTAAGTTTTATCGGCGATGCATTTTCATATAAGTTTTATAAAATTTGAAGTTGATTTGATACTTGATTAAGTGGTCAACAAATGAACGAACCTGGTTTGATTAATTCTAATACGTTCATAATTTGGTCACTTAATCAAGTATCAAATCAACTTCAAATTTTATAAAACTTATATGAAAATGCATCGCCGATAAAACTTAACAAGATCAACGGTTTGGATTCTCCATTTGAATTTTAAAATTTAAACAAATTAAAAAAAATGAAAAGGACTGCTTGGAGCAGTCTTTTTTATGGCTGTAGAGGATGCTGGTGCGTTGACAGCTAGCCACTGTCAATTCTTAAAAAAAAAAAAAAACTTCTTATGGATTCATTGTAGTTATGCTCATATATATACTCTGTAGACTGTACCGGATGGCATGGAGCAGGAATTAGGATCAACATAATCTAATAATACTTATATACTGTAAAATTGAGGATGAATGCACTAGTGAAAAGGCTAATGCATTATTACCGGATAGGATTTGTGGGGAGCAACTGTTTAATAATGTTACTTTCGAACCATCCGAGTCACGTGATGTGACCCCACCAATCATGTGGGTTCCTTTTCCGCCTTTTCTCGAAAGCCAATCTGACAAATAATTTACGCAAGCAATAAAAAATTAAATAAATCTCTAATTAAGGTCTAAAATAATAAAAAACAAAGTTTGATAGATCTCTCCAGTCCAGACACTGCCTAGAGTATTTATTCATCGGACCATAGATTCTTATTACTAAACAATTTAGAAGTACAATGACAGTTGAAAGTTTTTTTCCCCCCCTTTTGAGCATCAACTTATCTTTATGCTAGTTTTAGGATTTAACTTTAAAACATTTTCAAAATTACAGTAAGGATGCTCAATTTATTATTTAGGAAAATTGCAGGTAAGAATTTTAGATTCCAAATTCAAATTAAAATAAACCTACATGGTTATATATTTATGTCGGGGATGTAAAGAACAATTAGATTGTAACGACGAAGATCCATTTACGATTATCGATAATTAAAAAGTTAAATCATATAAACATGTTCTATATAGATTAAGTATATATATGGACTGAGAGGGTTTAATTGTCTTTTATTTTCATTCCTGCGCTATGGCTGGGTAATTCTGCCATGAAATTTTTTAATTACATGGGTCTAAATCTAAATCATTCATTTCATAGACTTGTGAATGTTTGTGATTTAATTAGAGTTTGAATGAAGGATTTAGATTTGAGCCCATGTATCCATGACAAAATTACCTAAGTTTTTTTACAACTCAAGAATCAAAATTTTAAATTCGAATATCAAAATAAATTTGGTGTTACATTACTGACGCCATTTTTGTACACAACGTAAGAAATTATGATATATATATTTTTTAACTTGCTTCGGTACACATGAAGAGCTTGTAAATATTTGCGGACGTAAAGATTTTAAACGTTGATTTTAATTTTTTTTATTCGCATCGAACTAAGCTAAATTTCTATAATTTTTCTGCGCAGATGAACAGCAGCCAAACAAATTTTAAATTGCCTGGATTTATTAGCCAGAGTAACGGTTTAGCTTAATTAAGAATTAATAGCGGTGCAGTCCAGGACCCAGGTGCGTTGAATTTTGATAATAGCGTGTATTAGGATTTTTGAATGATGTAATCTGTGATTATTAATGATGTAATAGGATAGAACAATAGAGACTAGAGAGTAGTGCTAGTAATGATGCTATATGTCTCTTGTGTAATACCATTTCAGACTTCAGACACAATAAACATTATACACTTTCTGATCAATTATACAGAATATTCTATAATTCATCTTTTAATTGCTGCTTATCGTAGTTGTTGTGTAAAATTTTCATCTTTTAATTGCTGATTATCGTAGTTGTTTTGTAAAATTAATTGTCAATATATATAAGTCATGCGAGAGATATTTTAAACCCAATAGCCTTAACCATGATCACATATAACTTTAAAAATTGATAATGTCATACATAAAAGTAAGATGTTATCTTTCTATCAACGGGTAATAATATTGTCGATAAGATTGTTTTGGAATTTGTGAAGGTCAATATTTAACTAATTTTGATACAGTACCAAATTGTACTTAAATCACATTAAATTTTGCCAAAACAAAAAAATAACTTAATTTTTACATTTATAAGAAAATTACTCTGACTTAAGCAGGGGCGGATCTACCACCGGGGCGGGTGGGGCTAGAGCCCCACCTCACGCCGTCGAGCCTTTGGAGCCCCCCTTTAGCCCCAGCTAATTTTTTATGCCATTGGAGCACTCAAAAGTGGGGCTGAAGATTTAAACAGAGGTTGTCAGACCCACCTAGATATTTTTTCTAGATCCGCCACTGGACTTAAGTAGGGTGTGGATCCCTTTGCAATATATCAACCTGATAATCGTAAAATGTACTTTTTATTTTGAAATTCAGTAGTATTTAGGTAGAATGTGATCAATACTAATTGCTTTTCATACAAAAAAAAAAACTTGATGTAAGTTTTACCATTTAGCAAAAATTAAACTTTAAAAGATTTATAGCTTTTAAAAAATATCTTGATAGACTAAGATCCTGATCGTAACGGAAGGATGACGTAAGAAGAGTTCAATTCAAAGGAAAAGAGAAAAAAAAAAGAGTTCAATTCCATGCGAGTTCGCCAGCCAATTCTTGTCAAATTTCTACGTTTTTGCATGATTTCCGTACACGATTTTTTTCCTCCGTCCTCTTTCTCTCGATCATGTTTTCATTGGTGATTTCCGTTTCCATTTCCAAATCGCGTGTGTTTTTCTTCGGTCCGGTCAGAGCCTAAAATTGCATGAATTTCGTATCAATCAATAACACAAAATATGCAACGATTCATTCTGGTAGAAAATATGAGTATCTGGTAATGCAAAATAATTTTGTCCGTTGACAGGAACCTAGCGAAACGAGTTATCAGTCAGGTCCGTAATTTCTGATTAAAAACAAGGCTGGCCCGTACAGCGTTTCTATCAACACCGTTGAAAAAGAAACTAAAAGGCATCATAATAATAATCAAATCTAATTACTTTATAGCAGCTCAGCTCAACTGCTCAAGGGCTCATGTTGTGGGCCCCACCTGACCTGAGCAGCCGAGTGCAAGCCAACCGCTGCCGACCACGTTACGCTGCAGATGTTGCTGCGGAGTGCAGCGATACATCCATACAAGATCCAGCTGGCGGGTCCCACCTCTCGATATCCGGGAGGACAAAGTACTATTTGTTAGATTTTTTATAGCTTTATTAATCCTAGCATCCTCTCTGGCTTGGAAAAGCAGAAGCCGACAAGGTGTCCCAATAATCGAGGGATTTTTTGCTAATTTTGGATAATATTCTTCCCAATATTATCTGAAAATAACAGTAGAAAGAATTTTACCTTGATTGGTGACAGTCAAATCCACATTTTTTTTGTATGGAATAAAGCCGTAGAAAAATGTTGATCACAAATTAAAATTCTTTCAGGACCGTTTGGATCATCGCTTAAGAATAAGAGGAATAATTTTTTTTAGACGAAATTTTATTCTTAACCATCTAAATTATTCACAAAATTACACACTTCCCAATATTTTTCATCTAGGAATAGACTATTTCTCATTTCTTCTTATTCCTAAACGATCCAAACGGTCCGATTGTTTGAAAACATGACATGATTCAAGAGGATAAATGGTCCGACTGTTTGAAGACATGACATGATTCAAGAGGATAAAAGGGGATCAAAATTGATTCGAGTTAATTGCGGAACAGCTGTCAAAATTAAGTTAGTTACACGGGGGACCCACTGACTAATTGCACCAATTGCATTTAATGCAACAGCTGCCTAAGGCCTTTTTCTCCCAATAATAATATAATAAAATAAAACGAAAACACTAACTGAAGAAAAAGAAAAGGAAAAAAACGGAGTGCTCAGCCTGCTCAAGTGGTCAGGAATCAGGATGCCCACTAGCTATCCCTGACGACCCCCCGGCTCCACTTGTAATCTCTGTTCACGCTTCTGGTTAAATATCTTTGTTTATTTTTCGATCAGCTCACAATTTTTTATTAAGGATTTGAAAGTATTTGTATATAAAAAAAAAATATGAGCTTCATGAAATTTCCATTTGACAGAATCAGAATAAATACTTGCAAATGTTATGACGTATTCACGTACGTAATACTTCTAGTAACGGGCAAGCCGCCGTCCTATATCAACATTTTTTTATTTGCGAAAATAGTATACATTTATCTAAATATGTAAGAGATTTTTATGTTTTTAAATAAAAACCCATCGAATTAATAGAAGTGAATTCAAATGAAAGAATTTTAAAAAAAAACCCGAAAAATTATTGAACCTTATAATTTTGGCTATGATTTTAATCAGAGCCGCACTTTCAAGTTTTTAGAATTAAATGGAAGCTCAAATTTCCAGTCCTTCTGTTTATCAAAATATTCTAATTTTTTTTTTAATATGGAGTGGTTAAATGAAAGACGAATTATGACGACATCAAATATTTTATCTCCAAACGCATTCATTTTTTTTAATTAAGTGATTAATTAAAAGGAATTGATTGCGACATTCAATATTTTCAGATGGAATACATGCATTTGGAAAATAAATCTGGAGGGAAAAAAAAAACCCCGTAAGCTCTGTATATAAAATACCGAATGCTCTTCTCTAGGCCATGCTCATCTAAGTCATCTTAGTCTCGTCTTATACCCTCTTCGAGCCATGCTCATCTCCATTTTGGCTCAAATTGGCGAGTTGAGTAGTTCGCATTCAGGAAATAACGTTGTTGGGTTAAGTTAGTTTCTTCCGAAGTAAAAATTGAGAGGAAAGTTTTTTTAGACACTCAACAGATAATTAAATTTATTAATCATCGATGAACTAAAATAACTTTTTGGGCCATAAGCTTGCTGAAATTGTTATCCCATTTTACATTATTCTGATAACCGTAGGATGAGAAAATAATCAATATAATACTAAATACCAATATTAATTTATTTCTGAGTGTTGTACAAAAAAAAATTGAAAAAATTATCAAAAAAATAAAATATATTGCAAATTTAGTGATTTAAATTTATTATCCGACATTTGAAGATGTTTACGAAAGCAGGGGGATACTGACATTAATTGCACTCAAAACCATTAGCAACAAAATATTTAAAACATACTATCATCGTTATTATTTTTGTTATTAGTATTATTGTCGGTGTTGTTTTTGTTTTTGTTATTGTTTTTATTATTTTTATTTCTCCAGCTAGCTCTCTCACAGACAATAAATTATTAAATTTGAACTTTTTATAATAAAATCAAACTTCCATTTCGACAATCTTAATTAAAAAAAAACAACGTAAAACGACTTAATTAAGTGCACAAAAAACCGCGTGCCCATTATAAAATTTAAGCAAGTCTTATTGGCAACTGAATTTTTTTTTTAAAATAGACGTATTGTATTCAGTTCAACCAACTTATAAAATTTACAACCTACTTTTATTATCCAATCCTACAAAGTTGAAAATTTGTAAGTTGCCTTAACAACAGCATATTCCAAAAACGACACCTCTCCCGTATATGTACAGAAATGGAGACAACACCAACTTAAACGAAGTAAACGCTTTTGCCACAGTTGGGAGGAATTCGCATCCTCTGGATGGCCATCCAGTGGATGGTTCGATCTCAGCCGTCTGATTTAATCTCAATGGCTATAAATGCCCCGTGCATGATACTAAGATTGATAGGCCCGAAAAAATCTAACCGTTTAGATTAAATCAGACGGCTCGTATCGAAAGACGTCCACTGGATGGTTGGATAACAACCATCCAGAGGATACGGCCACAAGGTATGGATGCCAATTGCCAGCACCCATAAAATAAAAATCTGTTCTAATCTAATCTCCCTTACTCCACTTGATTCCTCCCCAGAGAACCAAAACAAGTCTCAATTCTGTTGGCGATTTTCAGAGCATCCGCCTACTCCGATCCAATCCCTACTCAACCATGAACAACCATGAGCCGAAGCTACGGCGCTCGACGAGCTTCAGCGTGGTCCCAGACGAGGCGCTCTGCTGCGTCCTGGACCGAATCAACGATCCACGCGACCGCGAGGCGATCTCGCTCGTGTGTCGCCAGTGGCACCGCATCGACTCGGCCACGCGCAAACACGTCACCATCGCCTTCTGTTACTCGGCTGCGCCGGCTATGCTCCGGTCCCGATTCGCTCGGCTCGAGTCGCTGAAGCTGAAAGGGAAGCCCAGAGCTGCCATGTATAATCTGATCCCCGAGGATTGGGGCGGGTACGCAAGTCCGTGGATCGCGGAGCTCGCGAGCGGGTTTGATTGCCTCAAGGAGTTGCATCTGAGGCGTATGGTGGTGTATGATGAGGATATAAGGATGTTGGTTGGTGCCAGAGGCCATGCTCTTCAGTCGCTTAAGCTCGATCGTTGCTCTGGTTTTTCCACTGATGGGCTAAGAATTATTGCTACCAATTGCAGGTACTTACTATTTTTTTTGCTTGTAAGTTTGTTCTTATCGAGTTTTGCTTTGAAGATTGTTTGCAAATTATGCGTTGACCTTTCAATTTTCTTGTGCTTCTCTTTTTTATTTTCCTTTTTCGGTTGAGATAGGGAAAATTGGTGGGAGAATGGAGAGTTGACCTTGGATTTTTTGGTCTAATTTGATAATAATAGATGCAGATATCGATCTGAGAGGAACTTTGCATGAAGAATAAATTGTGAAAAAGCTTATTGATTTGTGCTGTTTTTTCTTCTTCCGAGAGGAACTTTGTATTTGTATTTTATCAATTCGCCTTCTATGCCTCTGTTTTCTTTTTTTCTTTTCCCTCTTTTTCCTATCAGGTGTCATGATCATTTTTCATCATCATTACAACTGAATATAACAAGACGGCTCATTTACAGCCCGGAGGCAATAAAGGGCAGTGAACTGGTTTTATTATGGTTCAATCATTTGTTAAGTTGGTAAAATGGGCATTACAGAGAGGTAGAATTGGTTTAAAATTGACATCTGGGGGCAGACAAAGGTTTGGTTGTACTCTATCATGAATTAAATCTGATAACAAAGCTACAGTTGGCATTGAAATACGAATAAGGCTGCATTGAAGCCAAATGTTTTTTCTTCATTTTTGTATCTTTTATTTAACTTACTCTCATAATTCTCTAATTTTAATATAATTTTCTATTGCATAAACAGATGCCTCCGGACTCTGTACTTGGAAGATAGTACTATTATCGACCATGGTGGGGAATGGCTTCATGATCTAGCTACCAGCAATAATGTGCTGATGCATTTGAATTTCTACATGACAGAGCTCAAAATATTGGCGAAAGACCTGGAGTTACTAGCCTGCAACTGCAAATCCCTCATTTCTCTGAAGTTAAGTGAGTGTGACCTCATTGCCTTGATCAATTTTTTCAAATCAGCCTCAAAGTTGGAAGAATTTGGTGGTGGTTCCTTCAATGTCAATCAAGGGGAGGTTGGTGCATACAACAAAGTTGTGTTTCCACCAAGGCTATTGTCACTGGGTCTTTTCATTATGGGGACAAATGAGGTGTCTGTAATTTATCCTTTTTGCGCTTCATTGAAGAAGCTGGATCTACAGTATACGTTTTTTCTCAATACAGAGGACCATTGTCAGCTAATACAGAAGTGCCCAAACCTAGAAGTTCTAGAGGTATGTGCAATCTATTGTTAGTAAGTGTATGTTCTTTAGTCTAGGCAATATTAAACTTGCTGTCTTTGGTGAAAGAATAATGATCGAAGATGATATAGAAGAATTTTTTCTCTTGGAAATTTTAGGAAAGATTTGTTGAAGACCACATCCTGTTGCAAGTTCAATGTTCCCGACTAAGAATTTTGTCTTTACTGTCGTTCTTTTTGTGTTTGTATTTGGCTTATTTGCATGTCATGAGAAACATGAAATTGAAAATATCAAATCAAGTTGTGCTCAATTGAACATCAATCAAACATACTGATTGGGTGGCCATATTATTTTTGTCATGAATACTAATACAGAACTGCATCACAAAGGATGTCGTCATTTATTGTTGTGGACTAGGATTGTGTTGGTATTGACTGGTATGTAGTCAGCAGTATCCGTCTTACTTTTTGAGTGGTGATTAATCTCAGCTTAGCAAACCTTTTAAGAGATGTTGTAAGTTCCTTCGCCTGTAACCAAACAAAGGACCGCTGCACCCAACTAATTTAGCATCTCAGAACTTCCAATTTTTTGTTTCTGTTCAGGTGCGAAATGTGATTGGAGATAGAGGGCTTGAAGTGGTGAGCAATACATGCAAGCGACTCCGCCACCTAAGAGTAGAGAGAGGAGATGATGATCCAGGCCAGCAAAATGAACAGGGCCGTGTTACTCAAGCCGGGATGATGTCAATAGCTGTTGGGTGTCGCGAGCTTGAGTATATAGCCATTTATGCCTCTGACATCTCGAATGCTGCCCTGGAGGCCTTTGGCACTTTCAGCTCCAACCTCCGTGACTTCCGCATTGTCTTACTTGACAGTGAGGAGAATATTACCGATTTACCTCTCGATAATGGCGTGCGGGCTTTGTTGCGAGGTTGCACCAAGCTTGGTCGTTTCGCATTCTATTTAAGACCTGGTGGGTTATCAGATGTGGGGCTTGGGTATGTAGGGGAATATAGCGGAAATATAAGGTATATGTTATTAGGTAATGTGGGAGAGTCTGATATGGGGTTGATGCGTTTTGCGGTGGGTTGCAAGAAGTTGGTTAAGTTGGAATTGAGGAGTTGTTGTTGGTTTAGTGAGCATGCTCTGGCCCGTGCCATGTTGCAACTGCCTTCGCTGAGATATGTGTGGGTCCAGGGATACAAAGCATCTCTGAATGGTGAGGGACTCAGAGAAATGAGGCGGAGGTACTGGAACATCGAGTTTATTCCTCCTGGAATCGAGGAATGTCAGGAGGCAAGTGAAGAGGGAAGAGCTACTTTGGTTACTCAACCGCAGCTGCTTGCATACTATTCCCTTGCAGGTCAGAGGATGGACCATCCTGAGTATGTGGTGCCTTTGTTTTGATCTTAATTAAAAATGCATCGGCATTTTATCTCGCAATTTTTTTTTTCTATTTTGTTTGGCTTTTGGTGCAGAGGGGAATGCAATTCCGCGAGTTAATAGATATGTTCTATAAAATATGTTAGGTTAGTGTAGATGATGTATGAGCTCGTCTAGCAGATATTGTACAGTGTTAATAGCTATGAGTGTGAGGAGCGGGTTGTCTAGCTTCACATACGAAGCTTGTAAATGTATCTGACAATATGTTTGGTTGCTCTAGTTTCTGAACAATATGCTGCATGAGAACAATAAGGTTGATCAATACATTGGGTGATTTACCTTTCCAAAAGTAAATCAGGTAAAATGGTTGACGGACTGCTTGTTAATACCAGCCCTCGGTGTGGGAATGTGATTTTCGTAATATCTACAATTAAATTAGAATACTCCAATTTTGTTGTACTTTATGTTTTGCAATCGATTTTTACTATTTGTTAGGATGACAGATATATAATTGATAAGTCAGATCAAGAATAACATCCGCCAGCACCTTGTTTAACTTGCTAAGTAATGGAATACAATTTGGACAGTCTAAACTTTTACACCGAACTTGATCCCACATATTGTTTAACTTGTTAAGTTTCAATACTAATTTTATTTAGAAATGAGATATTTTATCAATAAAATAAAACTCCTAGTGCAATAAGCATTATAATAGTTTGTTTAATTGGGTAGTGTAGTGTAGTGTAGTGTAATATCATTGCTTGATCCGTAGCCTTTGGAAGAACTATTGCCAATTGAAGGAAAAAGGAATCTTCAACGGTAGTTGCAATTTGTTTTTCTTTTTTTAAAAACCGGAAATGATATAAACCATCCAACCCTCGTCCAGTGACAAAAAATGGGCTTATGATATAAACGTCAGCCGCACACTCAGCACTCATCTGCCGTGTGCTGACGTCAACATTCCGTGTTCTGTTTGATGCCTTAAGGGATGAGTTAAATATTCAACAGTTTTTTAACTAAATACCATAAGGGATGGATTAATTTGCGTTAAGTGTCTAATTTGATATATTTATAAAGTGACATATTGATAATTTTACATTCTTTTTTCTGTATTCAACGGACAAATTTGAGGACACTACATCAATTTAAAATTCGTTTTATTAGCACAATGGATGATTTAACATACGTTATAAGTTCGATTTGATAGCTTCATAATGTACAAAAAAAAAAACATAGCAACTGGTACTAAAATAAAACATTAACATGATCCATAAAAAAATAGTAATATGACCCCTAAAATAACATGATCAATTTTAACAATCCAAACCAATACAAATTTTAACAAATCCAGAAGATAAAACCAACACAATTCATACAAATATTAGAACAAATGTTTAGTTTGCTACAAATCTGAATGTTGGTGGAGAACGAACACACAACGTCACACCAACTCGATCGAATCGCAGCCCAAACCTGCGTAATATGAATACAAAATTACAAATACATATGTTAAGTGTTAACAACGTGATATCTTAATTTGACAAATAGATCACAATTTAATACTAAATAATCATTTAAATCAACTTTATGCAGAAAACAATTTCTAACAATAGAGCATAAGATGATCTCTTACGTCATTTAACATAACAATTGCATTATCTAACACATCCTTCATGCGAAATTTGAAGTAAACATTTGCACAAGTAATCTCTAAATGCATGTAATATAACAAATGAAACAACTAAATGAACACTTTTATAAATACACATGAATTAGAGTGCGACATCAATACTAAACTTGTCCAATTAATATAATCGCATCCATAGATGCATTTAACATAACATATAAAGAAACTAACTAAACACTTGTAGAAATACACATAAACAACAGTGCGCTAGCAATGACAATAATCCCTTGATGCATGTAATATAGCATATGAATCAACTAATTGAACATTTATATAAATCCACATGAATTAGAATGTACCAACAATGTCAATTTGTTTAATTACTATATTCTCATTCCTATATGAATTTAACATAACATAGAAAGAAACTAACTGATCACTTATAAAAATACACATGAAACTAGTTTCTGACAATTGAATATAAGATGATCTCTTAAGACATCTAACTTAACATTTGTAATATTTAACACATTCTTTATGCAATATCTGATTAGACCAGTCAAATCTCGCTTCAGCTTAAACCAATCAAGTAGAACTGAAGCTTATTTTACATGTAAAAAGAGCACATGGAGACTAGAAAGAAACGACAAGCAATTCTTCTCTTCGTCTTAATTAATTTGAAATAGAAAATCGAAGATTTAATCTCTAAAACAATATAAAAAACCTAAGTCAATAGTAGCGATTCGAATAAAAAATAAAGACAATATTTCTTAATTAATTACTATCAAATAAAATTTTTAAAAAAATACCAAAGGCGAATGTGTATCCCGAGATCGGCGTGTTCAAATGGTAGGGAGAGATCGCCTTGTCGCTAATCTGCCATTGACGGCTTGAATCGGAATGAAAACTAGAAGTGAAAGGTCGGAATCGCTCTCTCTACAACTAGTGGCCATTGGCGGCCACTGACGGACAGAGGTCTTCTCCATCATCGCTCTCTCCCTCAGTGGAGGAGACGGAGTTGGTGTGGAGGAGAAAGTAATCGAAACCCTAAATCTAGATTTTGATAATTTTTTAGAAGAGAGAGAGGAATGGCCGAACTGATAATTTTTTGATAATTTTCCTCGCACAATTCAAGAGAACGTAAATCAAGTCCGTATTGCAGTCCTTAACGGGAATCAGCGGTAGACAAGATTTATAGAATCTATCCTCATGTGGAAAAGACAATCATCTCAAACTTAGAACCAAAATCATAACGAAATAAACAATGACACATAAACACAATCCATATGTTTATTTCGTTGGGTCATGTCCTGTACTATGTTTCATAACATACACATATGCAATTAAGTTGGTAACTCTTTACCTATGATTTGTACAACTTAATCATCACTTAACTTGCATACTAATCTTATATGATAATTAATGTTCCTTTTTAATTATCAAGATTATGGACCGTTTAGATTTATTATTGTCATTCTAAAGAATGATCCACAGAGATCTACAATTCAGATCCTCAACCTGAATAATCTGTCAATAATAAAACTAGGAACAGATGATAAAATATCATCCATAACATAAACTAATATTTAAGTCATCAAATTACTGGCTTCTAGGACATAACTCTAACAAATGGATGGTTGGATGGAAATAAAATGGATGGTAATTACCAATTACCAATTACAAATTACGGACCTTTAAAAACATGCCTCTAAAAAATTCATTCGTTGCACGCAGGGCTGTACAAAAAAAAAACCCGTCCGACCCGACCCGTATTATAACGGGTTCAAGCATTATCCGGGTTGGATCGGATTTTAATTTTATCGACCCGATTTTATTGGGTCGGGTTATATTTTTATTTTGATAATTCGGTTTGTAACCCGATCTGTTTTAATTTCATTGATCTCATCTATATATGAATCACATGTACTGTTTTTTTCAATCCCAAAGTAAGGTCCAAACTAAAAATATCATTTCCAGAGTTCCAAGACAGAATACTTAAAACGCAACCAGAGGTATGAATATGGATCCATTAATATGTTGTTAGTCCATTTAGAAAATATATTCCAGTGTCTTATCTGCATGTGGGGGTGAGCAAAAAACTCGTAACTCGTGAGTTACTCGAACTCAGCTCGAAAAAAACTCATTGGTAACTCGAGTTAACAGGACTCGAGTTCTAGCAACTCGAGTTATGCCGACTCGTGAGTTTTATTTGCCGAGTTCGAGTTAGGCCCAACTCAGCTCGGCCCAACTCGAGTCAATGCATACAGACCACAAAAAAAAATGTTGTTCTCATAGTAATTAATTGGTTTATAGGCTACGGCCCAAATTGTTTTGCTAACCCTTGTCCCCATATTCTTTCCCCTCCCACACGCCATAGATGAAAAAAATCCACAGTGCGGCTGTCTGCCCCTTACTCTCCGTCTCCCTCTCTCCAATCCACCATCCACCATCCCCACTTCGCCTCCTTTCGCTGATGGTCGCCTCCTCTTCGTCTCCTCTTACTTCCTTGAGAGCAGTACCATCTATCGCGACAAACTTAACATGCCTTCTTCTTCTCTCTCTATAAAAGATTACTATGCAAAATCCCCTTCTGCCCTTTTATCGAGTTCCAAACCGAGTTATGAGTTGGCTCGAGTAGAATCAAAACGAGTTCGAGTTCGCATAAATAGCTCGGAACTGCCTCCATGTCGAGTCACGAGTTGACTCGAGTTGTGACGAGTTCGAGTTCGAGTTGAGGCCAACTCGCTCGAACTCGGCTCGTATACAGCCCTATCTGCATGGTTCTAAACTAACAAATCTATATGAAAATTGCATTTTGTCTTGCTCCGCCATTGTAACGTTCTCAAATATTAATTTTCATGCACACTGACTATGAATCCCATCAATTGCCGAATGTTCAATACACGCATCTGACAGACCTTCAAATATTTTTAATATTGCAAGGAAAAAAGTTAAAAACCAAGAAGGTTAACTTAGAGATTTTAAGAGCCGAACGTTACTTCGAATTTTATTTATCGTTATAAATTATCTGTTATATTTTTTAGATTTTTATTAGGAATTTTGTATGTCGCTTGATAATGTTATCAGCTTTTTCATGAATTATAATATGATTTCCTTATATTTTTGTCAAAAATTAATATTATCTGTTTAGTTATTTTTATTTAATTAATATTGTCAATTTTATTTATGTACTATATAATTCATAATTTGTTTAATCCGAAAATTCGTATAAATTCATAGATAAAAATTTTTATAGGTTGGACTGAATTATGGATGGGTGACTCAATAAATTAATTAATCCGGTATAATTGAGTTGAGTTGATGTATCGATAAAAAATTACAAACCCGCAGCCCTAGTTGCACGTCTGACGAGGCGACAGTGACAGATCCACGTCCACCAAAAATGGAACAAATCCCACCCAGCACGAAAGTACCGGTACCGATTGGCCAACTGCTACACTGAAATACAATCCACTTGTTCCCAGTAGCTGAGAGTCTGAGACTGTCGAAAAACAAACCAATGGCGACGGAGGCTCCATTGTACAAGGATCCGACGCAGCCAGTGGAGGCGAGAGTGAAAGACCTCCTCTCGCGCATGACGCTCCAAGAGAAGGCAGCGCAGATGGCGCAAATCGAGCGGCTGGTCACCACTCCCGCCGCGCTGACGAATCTCGCGATCGGGAGTGTGCTCAGCGGGGGCGGGAGCCCGCCTCGGGATGGCGCCACTGCCGAGGAGTGGGCCGACATGGTGGATGAGATGCAGAGGTGGGCCCTTGCCTCTAGGCTCGGGATTCCGATCATCTATGGCTCTGATGCTATTCATGGACATAATAATTTGTTTGGTGCTACTATTTTCCCTCATAATGTTGGCCTTGGTGCTACCAGGTTTGTCTATTTTATGTTCATTTGTTAATTGTTATAATTAATTTTTTTTTATTTTGCTTTGTCTGTAGAGTGGAATTATGTTTTCTGTATTGTTTCCTTTTAATGAAGCTTGTTAAAAATTTGAATTCTTGGGAATTTTGATGGAATATTTCACCTGTGTACTTCACTGATCATAGGAGATATTTATGGGGTTTAGAATATAAGAGGAAGGAGACAAAAAAAGAAAGAAATAAAAGGAGATAGAAAGATCAAATTACATCACGATGTAATTTGTCTTTATACAAACTTAGGGGGAAAATAGCAAAAAATATGAGGTCTAGTGGTCAGTGCAGATTTGGAAATTTGAGTTAATTGGATCCTGCCATCTATATATAGAAAGGATAAAAAAATTGAAGGAATTTAGGGAAACTAGCAATTGTTTTGGGTGAATGCACACAAAATAATTTAGCGAAAATGCGAGTGTGCTCATGCAAAATTTCTTTTTTTGTTGATTCTAGGGATAGAGAGCTAGCACGCAGGATTGGAGAGGTAACTGCGTTGGAAGTTAGAGCCAGCGGCATCCAATGGACTTTTGCACCTTGCCTTGCAGTAAGTAATGGTTCGTGCTTGTAATCAATTTCTTCTCTCTCATACTTGAATTTGATAGCTGAGCATATAACTATTGATTTGTACACAAGTAGGTATGTAGAGACCCAAGATGGGGTAGATGTTTTGAATGCTATGGTGAGGAACCGGAGATAGTGCAAATGATGACATCCATTGTATCGGGTTTGCAAGGAAGCCCTCCCGAAGGTCATCACTCTGGCCATCCTTTTCTTGCTGGACCGTATGTTGTTGCAACTTGTAACCCTATCAGAATATTGGATATTCATTTGATTATTACTTTAATCTTTTAAAAATGTGAAGTCATAAATACAACATATAGATAATCTTTTGAAAAATTTAACCAGCTTATTATTTTTTTTTCTCTTTTCTCAGAAACTGTCAACCTGCTTTCATCCTTCTCAAAAGAAAACTGACAAAAAATTAAAAGAAAAGGAAAAATAACTATCCACCTAGAAAAAGCCTCTAACCAAAACTACCTAAAAAAAACTATCACTGATCCAAAGACAACAAACTAAACCCTCGTATTGTGGCAAGTACCCCCTACCAACACCACTTAGACTAGTACTGGTACCAACCCTAACAAATCTGACTCCAAAAGACCACCATCAACACTAAGCAAAGCAAACAACTTGCATGAAAACATTCAGAAATCATGACAACCAAAATATTTGTACACTACCAAGTCTAGACCTCCAAGGAACACATCAAAATAGAGCTGATTTTAGAACAAACTGCAGTAAGCAGATCAATCATCCAGCAAATCTGCATCGGTGTCTTTAAAAATACTCTCACGGTCATCAGGACATCATTTCAGACATATAGAGATGCTCCAACTTACTATTTGTACCCTGCCCAAAACCAAAAAAAAAAAAAGGAGTTACAATAACAATACAGACAGCTTTTATAAGTCTGATAAAACATGCAAAGTCTCCTTTTTCTAAATTGCAAACTTGCCAATAGATGGCAAAAGCTGTCAACAGTAATATCCTATGAATAGAAATTACTGAGTATGAGAATTTGTGTCCTTTTCTGTTTTATCTTTTAGTATTTTATTTAGTAAACTTGAAATAGCGTACTAAATTTCCATTAATGTGTGGAACCTTACTTGTATAATCACAGAGGAAAAAAAAAAAAGAAGAGGTAGCTATGAGAAGTTTGCACCCTAGTTGATTTTAGTGGTTGTTTTGGCTTCCTAATTTAGAGTTACCTCTCAAGTAAAATTACTGGTGCATCCAAAACAGCTTGTATTTTTTTAAAAAAAAATATTTTCTGAATCAGAAAAGTGCATTTTTAACTAACATTAAATGCTGATTTTACAGGAGAAATGTGATTGCTTGTGCCAAGCATTTTGTTGGTGATGGCGGCACACATAAAGGAATAAATGAGGGCAACGCAATTTGTTCATACGAGGAGTTAGAGAGAATCCACATGAGTCCATATCCTGATTGTTTCAATCAGGGTGTATGTACTGTCATGGCCTCTTACTCTAGCTGGAATGGTGAACCCCTACATTCGAGCCATTTTCTCATAACTGATGTTCTAAAGGACAAGCTCGGCTTTAAGGTGATTTACTCCTTTTCCATCAAAATTTTTTTGTACTGGCTTGCATGGACTTGGATATGTATTGAATGCGGTCTATTATGTTCAGTAATAATTACACTGGTACAGATTTGATATGCTCAGATTGAAAAGTTTATGTATTGAATGCGGTCTATATGTTCAGTCGTAATTACACTGGTACAGATTTAATATACTCAGATTGAAAAGATAAGATCAGGCCACCATAAAGGATATTAATACATATCACTCAAAAAACATTAGATAACAGAAATTCTAATACCTAGAAAGAAATCCTTGAAGAAGGAAGATGTGTCTGTAGTTCTGTCCCCCCACAAAGCACACAAATGTAGATGAACCTTACTGGTGCTAGCCCGTAACTGGTTCTAGAAATCCATGTCTACAACTTGTGTTTGTTTTGCAGTATCTTTTCAATTTTGTTATTAAAAGCTTATCCTGATAAAAAGATTATTGTTTCAGGGTTTGGTAGTATCTGACTGGGAAGGAATAGATAGGCTCTGCAAGCCTCATGGATCAAACTATCGCTACTGTGTTGCTGCTTCAATTAATGCAGGAGTTGACATGGTAACAACTAATTGCACATGAGCATTTGAACTGAATTTAGTTTCATGTTTCTTTCCTTAGGTTTCTGATGAGGGATTATAGATAATGGTGCCTTTCAGATATGAGAAGTTTCTTGAAGATCTGATATCTCTTGTTGAATCTGGGGAGGTTCCAATTTCGCGAATCGATGATGCAGTGGAGAGAATATTGCGGGTCAAGTTTGTTTCTGGAATTTTTGAACAACCTTTCTCAGACCGGTCTCTTCTTGATGTAGTTGGTTGCAAGGTACGTTTTCTTCTTTAGTGCTATTACATCAGGTATCATTTTCAGGGAAGTGATTCAGTTTACATCAATTCACCTCTTTAGGAGCATAGGCTACTGGCTAGGGTTGCTGTTCGTAAGTCCTTGGTTTTGTTAAAAAATGGAAAAGAGGCAAGGCAACCATTTCTTCCTTTGAAGAAAAATGCGAAAAAAATCTTAGTTGCTGGAACTCATGCTGATAATATTGGCTATCAGTGTGGTGGATGGACAATCACCTGGTATGGTGCTTCTGGTAGAACTACAGCTGGTATGCCTTCTCTTTCCTTTCTACTTATATATCTCCTAGGAAGTTTTGCATGAGGCACGTATTGGACGGTTCTTTTCTGTCTTAGTACAATCATTTGAAACTGTAATATTCCCGTTTCCTCAATTTTGCAATTATATCAGATAAAGTACCATACCACCAGATTTAGTTATGCAAGGGACCTCAATTTGTTAGCCTGACTTAAAATTCTAGTTTTTCCTTGACAAAGACTCCCATCAGTACCATTCTATACACAGGTGAGCCTCATTTCTTCAATTAGACACGGACCAAGACAATCAAGTATCAAACGAAAAAAACAAATAAATAATAAATGAAATTAAAAATAATAATAAATGCCAATAAAAAAAATTGAGAACTAATGATCTATCTGGTCATGGCCGTGACCTCCTAGATAGCTTGTAGCACAGAGTATCATTCCAGATTCGTTTCATGTTAAGGTAGCTTTAACATGTATCTTCTGTGCAAAATGTGTTCTACAAAATCAGCAAAAACTTCTCTCTTTCTTTTGTAGTATATTCTTTTTATCTTGTACCAAAACACATTCGTTCAATATAATTGTAGAAGAGATAATCATCTCCCTACCTTTTTTAAAAAAAAAAAGGCAAAAACTATTACAAAGTGTGGCTTAAACATGAAATTTGTTTTGTGAAACATTCTATTGTTTTTTGGCAGTCATTGTAAAATTTTATAGTTTTCTCTTGACATCCTGATTCTGGGGCTTGCAATATTATTGAAGGGTACATTTTTTGGAGGTCATTGAACGTTATCATTAACCTATTCTTGGTCACTGAACTTATTTTCCAGTTTTGTCACTAAGCTTTGACATATAGTCAAATGATTGTACTATCTTGGTCACTTTCCAGTTTTTCCTTTCTACAATCATTTCACCTAATTAAGTATTATTAAAAACAATTTAAGTAATTAAGGGTCTGATACCATGCCCTGAATAGATACCAGGCCATGCATTTTGATGATATAGTTGTCTAGCACAGTATTTAAAGGACCAGTATGGATGGGCCATCAAACAATTAATGCGTAGCTAAACATAAATCCAATAAATGAAAAATTAAAAAGATCGGTTATGGCTATCAGGATGTTATGATTATATGCAAACATACAGGTATTGACTTGGAGAGACAGAGAAGATAGATAAATCATTCACTAGGTTAATTGTGTTATCATTCTGTCTGTATTGAATGGAAACCATAATGAAGTAATTAATTCTGATAGATATCAAAGTTTTCAAGATCAAAATTGAATAGTGAAGTGACTTAATCTAAACTAGGATGAAGTTCAGTGACCTCCTCCCTAAAAGTTTATTCTAAATTAAATATCTGATAGCTCTCCCTTCTCATTGGTCTCTGGTGCTCACTCGTGAGAGTTTGTATGCTTTTAGATTTCTAAAAGCCACTTGTTATTAATGCTTTCAGAAAATAGTACGACCACTCTTTCATCCACCAATGGGAAAGGCATCTTGGGTAGGTTTCACGCAATTTATTTGATTTTCAAGGTTGGACCACGTTTAACAAACTTTTCTCATTTGGGATTATTAAAATTGCACAGCTTCCCAAGCTGGTCAGGTACTTTATATTGGTTTCCAAAAAAGGACAGTCGAAACTTGTTGGCCTAAGATACAAATTATGCATATTTAGAAACTACTACTTGTAGGAGAATCCGTGCTTAACTGAAACAAGAATTAAGGAATAACAATAAATATATCTTGGCAGGGACGAGTATACTAGAGGCAATAAGGGAAGCTGTAGGAGAGGAAACGGAGGTGGTACATGAGCCCAACCCCACTGCCTCAACCCTTCTACAACAACAAAAGGAGCCGTTCTCCTATGCAATAGTAGTGGTAGGAGAGGCCCCCTACGCTGAGATGTTAGGAGACCGAACTGACCTCTCTATTCCCTTTAATGGCCATGACACATTGTCTCTCATAGCTGGCACCATCCCCACTGTGGCACTAATTGTTTCTGGAAGGCCTTTGGTCTTAGAAGCACAGTTGCTTAATCAAATTGAAGCTTTGGTTGCAGTTTGGTTGCCTGGCACTGAAGGTGGTGGCGTTACTGATTGTTTGTTTGGAGATTGTGATTTTCATGGGGTGTTGCCAGTGAGTTGGTTTAGATCAGTCGATCAGCTGCCGATGCATTCAAGCATAGGTGATGGCTATAATCCATTGTTTCCCATTGGATTCGGGCTTAGGATGTTTGATAAGCAGCTCTGATTTTCTCTGCTTTTGTCGTGTAATAATTAATATTGGCAACCAAATTTCAGATTGTTTGAACTCATAAGATGGCTAAAAATAATAAACATTCCTTATGAAAAAAGTATAGTACTCGTCTCTTTTTAAGTTACCATTCCATTTACATTTGTCAACCAATATCTAGCTACTTAATTCCCTCTGATTTTATATAATAATAATAATAATAATAATAATAGTTAATATCTGGCTACTACATTTATGGTTATCGTGGAACTTGTGAGATGGCTCAAGATAACACTCCTCGTTACAAAAAGTACTAATATTTACCTCTTCCTAAGTTACCGTTCTATTTCACTCCACATTGACAGAGGTGAGAGTTGCCACGGAATATGAGGGTTTTGTACTGCTCTTATTTTTTAATTTAGTTTTTAATATATGTATCCTCTTTAAGTTTCAATACTAATTTTATTTAGAAATGAGATATTTTATCAATAAAATAAAACTCCTAGTGCAATAAGCATTATAATAGTTTGTTTAATTGGGTAGTGTAGTGTTGGGACACGCTCTCAGGTGTCTAGGCACAGCGGAAGCTAAGTAAACAAGGAGGTAGTAATTTCGACAAACACGTGACGGGCATAAAACAATACCCGCTAGAACAAAGCTATGATGGTACCACTTGAGAACCAAACAACAATAGCACAATCAAGCACAAGAAAATAAAGTAGAGACACAAGATTTACGTGGAAACCCGAAAGGGAAAAACCACGGGAGCGATCGGTGCAAATCCACTAAATCAAGAGTTTTCTTACAAGTACATGGAGATCATCAAGCTATCAACCTTCCTCTCTCTCTCACTCACACTCTCACTCACTATTTGAGGTGGAATTAACAAGAGATACAAGAAAAATAGCAAACCCTAGATAGCTTCACCAAGGGAGACAAGAGAGCTTCAAGGATCGGTTCCTCTCTGGAAATGATGCGCACACCCCTTCTCTCATTTTCCGTCCCCTTTTGTTTCTTTTCTGTATGGGCCTCTTTGGGCCGAGCCCAATTTGGCTTCATACATTAACAATCTCCCACTTGAAGACAAACATCCCACTTGATCACACAAGCATACACCTTGCACCTCGCTCCAAACACACCCGAGTTACTCAATCAACCCGGATTGCCTCCTACAAAACATTACCTTGTCGGGAGGCACCACCTTCGTGAACATATCGGCAACATTCTCCTTCGTGTGAACCTTTCTCACGACTAGTTGCCTATGGTCTAGAACATCACGAATGAAGTGGTATCGCACATCAATGTGCTTAGTTCTTGAGTGATATGCCACATTCTTTGAAAGATGTATGGCACCTTGATTATCACAATGCACCACATACTCCATTTGCTTCAACCCGAGTTGTGCAAGCAACCTTTTCAACCAAAGCATTTCCTTCACCGCTTCAGTCAATGCGACATACTCCGATTCCGTGGAAGACAAAGCAACAATGTCTTGTAGTCGAGACATCCAACTAACGGCTCCACCACCGATAGTAAAGACAAAGCCCGTCGTGGACTTCCTTGTCTCACTACAACCCGCATGATCGGCATCAACGTACCCTTCAATTGCTAATTTAGAATCTCCTCCAAAACATAACCGCAAGCCACGAGTGCCTTTCAAGTACCGAAGTATCCACTTCACCGCTTGCCAATGCTCCCATCCCGGGTTAGACATATATCGAGAGACAACTCCCACTGCATGTGCAATGTCCGGCCGTGTGCACACCATAGCATACATCAAGCTACCAACGGCCGATAAGTATGGAACCTTTTCCATCTTCAATCTCTCTTGAGCATTCTTTGGAGAATTCTTTTTAGACAATTTAAAATGACCGGCCAAAGGTGTAGTCACCGGTTTGCAATTCACCATGTCAAACCTCTCAAGGACTTTATCAACATACTCCGTTTGACTTAACCAAAGCTTGCCTCTCCCCCGATCCCTATGAATTCGCATGCCCAATATTTTTCTTGCTTCGCCAAGATCCTTGGTTGCAAACCTCTTAGACATATCAAGCTTAAGAGACTCAATCTCATCATGATCATTACTAGCAATCAACATGTCATCCACATAAAGTAACAACAAGGCGAAAGTGTCACCCACCTTTCTTTTCATGTAGACACAATGATCATAGCCACTTCTTTCAAAACCTTCTTCTTGCATAAAAGTATCAAACTTCTTGTACCATTGCCGAGAGGCTTGCTTCAAACCATACAACCTCTTCTTCAATCTACACACAAGATTAGGGTTTGATTCATCAACAAAACCTTCCGGTTGTGACATATAGATCTCCTCATCCAAGTCACCATGCAAGAAAGCCGTCTTGATATCAAGTTGCACAAGCTCCAAGTCTAAGTTAGCCACCAATGACAAAACAACCCTTATGCAACTATGCTTCACAACGGGAGAGAATATCTCATTAAAATCAACACCATGTTTTTGTCCATAGCCCTGGACTACTAACCTTGACTTATGCCGTTTAGAACCATCGGCTTCATTTTTCAACACAAATACCCACCTATTCTTCAATGCCTTCTTTTCCTTAGGAAGTTTAACCAACTCCCAAGTCTCATTTAGATGCAACGAGTTCATTTCATCCTCCATTGCTCCAAGCCACATAGCCTTCTCCGAACAATTTATAGCCTCATGAAATGACTCGGGTTCACCCGCATCCGTGAACAAAGCATAATACAAGGAAGGTGAATACCTTTGTGTAGCTCTTGAAATCCGAGTTGACATCCTCAACTCTTGTATCGGGGTATTAGTGTGCTCTTCTTCAACAATGCCTTCATTCTCATGCGCTTCCACCGGCTTACTCTCATCCTCATTATTATGACCACTTGTTTGAGGATCCGCTAGCATTTTGGGTGCAACACTAGCATCAACATGCTCCTCCACATGTCTTTCTTCACTTTGCTCTTTCTCATGATTTTCCATGAACATCACATCTTCACGAAATATGACATCTCGGCTTCTAATTGTCTTTTTCTCAATAGGATCCCACACCCTATAACCCAAATCATCACCGCCATAGCCAACAAATGCACACCTTCGTGACTTGACATCAAGCTTATTCCTCTTCACATTAGGAATTTTCACATAAGCCTCACATCCAAAAGTTCGTAAATGGCCATAAGAGATCTTCTTGCCACTCCATACGACTTCCGGTATGCCACCGTCCAATGCCACACTAGGTGATCGGTTTATGAGATAAACCGTCGTGTTAGCCGCTTCGGCCCAAAATGATTTTGGAAGACCCGAGTGAGACAACATACTTCTAATCCTCTCCACAATGGTCCGGTTCATCCTCTCAATGACCCCATTTTCTTGTGGAGTATATGGAACCGTCTTCACTCTCCGAATGCCATTTCTCGCACAAAAATTGTCAAAATCATTAGAGCTAAATTCACCACCATTATCGGTTTGTAAACACTTAATGGATTTTTCACTCTCTTTTTCAACACGAGATTTAAAGTTCTTAAAAGTTTCAAGAACTTGATCTTTTGAGGACAAGGGATAAATCCAACACTTTCTAGAAAAGTCATCTAAGAAAGTAACAAAATAACTAGCACCACCAAGGGATTTGACATTAAATGGACCACACACATCGGAATAAACCAATTCCAATGGTTTCACCTTTCTATGGGACTCATTCCTCTTAAAATTCACTCTCTTTTGTTTTCCCATTACACAATGAACATAAAATTCAAGAGATGAACAATCAAAAGAAGGAATGTAATTTTCATTTTGCAATACTTTCATACCTCTTTCACTAAGATGACAAAGGCGGTTGTGCCACATGTGCATATCACCATGCTCACTTGCCATAGCAACAACACCCTTTCGAGGCGCTCCATGAAGAGTGTACAAACTCCCATCTTTGTGTCCCTTCATCAATGTCATGCAACCCTTTGACACTTTCCATGATCCCTCACCAAAAGATACAACAAATCCGCCATCATCAAGTTGACCCACCGAGATAAGATTCTTGGTTATCTTGGGAACATACCTCACATTGCTCAACTTACATCGCCTTCCATTGGCTTGCTCAAGCTCAACATCACCAATTCCAAGAATCTTGCATGGCCGACTATCACCAAGATAGACATTCCCACCATCTACATCCTTGTAGTTGACAAAATAAGATCGATCCGAGCATATGTGGAATGATGCACCCGAATCCAATACCCAAACATCCATGTTCTCCTTCTCGGAACTTGTCACACTTAGAGTCACCGCATCTCCAATCTCATCGGAAACTATACTCACTTCACCATCTTGCTTCTTCTCTTTTTGCTTGCCTTTCAAGAGAGGACAATCTCTCTTCAAGTGCCCTTCATTCTTGCAATGCCAACAAGAAAATTTTCGGCCTTTAGACTTTGATCTTCCTTTGCCTTGAGAACCACCTTTCTTGCCCGAGGAATTGCCCCTAGTCACCGGCCGTCCCCTATCAACCGTCAATGCCTCACTAGGCCCGGTTTCCAATTGGGTTGTAGCCTTCCTAGTTTCCTCATTCATCAATGAAGCAACAACATCACTCAATTTGAATTGGTTGCCCATTGTGTTTGCAACGGTAGTCACAAGAGTATCCCAACTTGTAGGCAAAGAGCTCAAAAGTAACAAGCATAAAACCTCCTCATCAAGGTTTACCTTCAAGGACTTCAATTGAGCCGCAATTGAGTTGAACTCACTTACATGCGTTCTCATTGAAATGCCATCCTTCATTTTCAAGAGAAATAACCGCTTCATAGCATGCATCTTGTTTACACCCGAAGGTTGCTCATATGATCGCTCCAATGTGGTCCAAAGCTCATGAGCGGTCTTACATTGGTAGACATCAAACAAGATAGATGGTGAAATACACGACCTTATAGCCGCCAAACACTTCTGATCAAGCAACTCCCATTCATGATCCTCCATATGAATAGGTTGTGCACCCGGTCCCATCAATGGTAAATCCGAATCCCTTACCACCAAGTAATCTTGCATTAGCATTTTCCAAATTGGCCAATTGCTATCATTCAACTTCTCAAATTCCATAGCTTTTTCCATTCTATCACCACTACACGTGTAACCACCGAAATACTCAAGAACTTAGACCTACACCAATCCAAGCCTCAAACTCCTATTCTCGACACCAACGAGCCAACACGCTCTGATACCAGTTGTTGGGACACGCTCTCAGGTGCCTAGGCACAGCGGAAGCCAAGTAAACAAGGAGGTAGTAATTTCGACAAACACGTGACGGGTATAAAACAATACCCGCTAGAACAAAGCTATGATGGTACCACTTGAGAACCAAACAACAATAGCACAATCAAGCACAAGAAAATAAAGTAGAGACACAAGATTTACGTGGAAACCCGAAAGGGAAAAACCACGGGAGCGATCGGTGCAAATCCACTAAATCAAGAGTTTTCTTACAAGTACATGGAGATCATCAAGCTATCAACCTTCCTCTCTCTCTCACTCACACTCTCACTCACTATTTGAGGTGGAATTAACAAGAGATACAAGAAAAATAGCAAACCCTAGATAGCTTCACCAAGGGAGACAAGAGAGCTTCAAGAATCGGTTCCTCTCTGAAAATGATGCGCACACCCCTTCTCTCATTTCCCGTCCCCTTTTGTTTCTTTTCCGTATGGGCCTCTTTGGGCCGAGCCCAATTTGGCTTCATACATTAACATGTAGTGTAGTGTAGTGTAATATCATTGCTTGATCCGCAGCCTTTGGAAGAACGATTGCCAATTGAAGGAAAAAGGAATCTTCAACGGTAGTTGCAATTTGTTCCAAAGGCTTTAATAGATGCAAAGTGAGCTCTCCACACTTCTTGAATCTTTGAACTTTCCCTTTCTCCGATCAAATTCATCTTCTTTAAAGATTTTCTTTTTTCCAAGGATGTGACACAATATGCTCAGAGGACAGCCACACTTGCTGTATTTTGTGCCCACTATAACAAAGCAATGAAACCAAGCATCTTTCTTCTCTACCTCTAGAAATCTCCCAATCATATGCCCCATTTGCAAGACTCGAATCAGAACCCATTTGATATGTCTACTAAAAAGTACCGAGTGTGACTGTACATTTGGTCTACTAGTCTTACAATATCTAATTCCCCGAATCAAACCTCAACAAAGAATAAAGTTGAAAATCAACATATGGCTTTCACCAAGAATAAGTTGCAAGGGGCGCTAAAACTAAAAGGGAAGCATCATTGTCTTTCCAAGAGCGGGGCATTTATGTCTTTTATGAATGGAGGGAGCTAAACAGGGGGACCACATTCTTGAACAAGATTCAATTAATCTAGGTTCCTATTTTCCCTTCACCAATTAGAATTGGGACCACAAAACAAATAATAATTCGGCAAGTGAGCTGTCTAGGTACCATCCTCTCTCTCTCTCTCTCTCTCTGATGCTTGAAGACACAGCAGCACCGTGTACACTGTACCGTTGCAGCTGCCACACAACATCAGTAAAGAGTAAAGACTAAAAGAACCAAAATTTTTGTTATCAACAAATTCGTGCTTTCTCTTTCTTTTTTTTTTTCATTTGCGTACAAGCCCTTGGGAGTATTGTATTTTTTTTATTTGTTTATTTGATTAGCTTTGTCTGTTTGTTGGTTTGTCTATTTGCTTTGTTTTCAGATGAAGATGTTGTACTTTCATTCTAATCATGTTGTTGTGACTTGTGAGTATAACCAGCGGCGAGTCCAAGTAGTGGCAAGCCTGGGCACGTGCCCAGGCTTGTTTTACAAAAATTAAATTTCATCATTAGTTTTTATTGAAGTTTACTTGAAGAAAAAATTGGGTGCCCAGGCTTAACTTGGGTGATGTGCCTAGGCTTGTCGTTCTTTAATTTTTTTCTTTTTTAAATTTTTATTGCTTATGGCATGTGAGTACAGCGTACCTCTTTATTTCTTTTCTTTTATTTATTTTTTGTCCAACACTTTTTGTTTGTATGTGGATAATGTGGTTACAGACTCATAGTTGGGACTTGGGAGAGACCGAGAGAGTAATTGTTAACCCACAAAAGACTGGTTACTCTCTGATATGGTGACATAAAATATAAAAGATTAATAGATTGTAATTTAATTGAAATAGTAGATTTGGTGATTATAAAACTAATTTAGAGATGCTTATTTTGGTTTAATAAAATTGTTATTGAGAAACTTAGTTATATGTCACTCTAAAACACTTTAATTTTAAATATGACATCACAAAATTACTAATTAGATGTAGGTCAACATAAAACTGCACGCAAATTAATTTTATTGAATAATATTTTTTTAAAATTTAGTACGTTATCTATTCAAAAGATGTAATGTTAGAATATAAAATTTAATTTTAAATAATTTATAATGAATTTAAATAATACAAGTACTTAAATATTCACTTTTTGAATTAATACAATGAACTAGATGCTGTATCACATTAAAATATCTATGTATATAGTGGTAGCAAAATAAGGAAGCAGTGTTAAATAAAACTATTGTATTAAATTTTTTTTTATGTATCATGTTGCGAATTAAAATAGTAAGTATAATCTAATTAGATGGATATAACTTTCATCAGTTATTAAGTTAAAAATTATATTTACGTCTTTATTATGAGTATTTTGACAAGATTGTATAGTGATTAGGTTGAAGTATATTATTTTAAATTAAAATGTTATTATTTTAATTTTTAATTAAATTTAGTAAATTATTTTAGTGCCTATGCTTAAAAATTGTCTGGACTCGCCCCTGAGTATAACCATGCAATGTTGATTTTGGTTTCAGTTCCACAAACAGTAAATTCATGTACCAGTATTATGTACTTGCTATCACTGTTGTCTTATAAAGAAAAAAATAGTATATAATTCTTCTTCCACTGTTGTCTTATTTAACCATTTTTAGATACAACAGTAATATTAAAGGAACCGGCCCTCTGAAAAAACTGTACCCAAGGGAGATATACGCAAATGCATGAAAATATAGGGCTTGTATGCATAGATCTAATTCAAAAGTGGAAGAGTAAATGCATAGATTGCTCCTGCCGTCAATTTAGAGACAGCCTACTGAGACTTGATAAAAGAAATGCCCAATGGAAAAATATAAAGGAAAAAAGAAACACCAGGAGACCACTGTTATCTGTCTTTCATTTAGAGGGATAGTGATATGCTGGATTTTTATTACTGAAAGGTTGGTAAAAGTGTAGGTGGTGAGAAGGGACAAAATTGGATCTGAGGGAGAATATGTTCGGTATATTGGCCAGAGAAGCAATTCCGGTACAAGGGCTAAGCAACAGGATTGTTAGTTACTCCGAGATGAAAGAGACTGGCTTTGGATTGCATGGGTCTGAGTCAGATTCCATTGCCTTTTTGTATGGATCCGTGCAATTGCATTTCAGCCACTCCGCTTTTGTCACCCTGTTAAGTTTTCTTCAATTCAAACTTGCATCATTGATTCATGGGTAACAATCATTAATAAAACTATTTCTTCAAACTTCATTGCTTGCGGTCTAAATTCTAGCTGCACATTTATGGGCAAACTTGAAGTTTAGTAAGGTTTCTTGTAGATATGAAATATGGGTTATTAATAAATTATCAAAGGAGAATTATGGAAGGAAGTTTTTTTTTTAAAGGGAGGAAATGGTGAAGCTCAAGATTCTATTTTTATTTTTGTGATTGACATATTGAAATTCATGATTTAAAGAACTGATTTTCATATGTCAAAAGGCCAAAGGGGCCGTTTGGATCGCTTAGGAATTTGGGGAATTTGGGGAAGTTGAAATTCCTAGGAATAAATTTATTGGGAAGTGTGTAATTTTGTGAAGAGTTTGGATTATTTATAATAAATTTATGGTAGGAAAATGAAATTCTCCAAAATCCCCATGGGATCCAAACGGGCCCAAAGACATTAGATTATATGAATTGGACAATAGATTTGTCTCATTAAAGTTAGTCACTTGTTTTGTTTGTTAAATTTCCTCCCCTTCTTTTTGCAATAGTACGAGCACTATACTATTCGACCCCTGTCCAAGTTGGATAAACCTAAAAGTGTCAGCGTATCCATCTCATTTCCATAGCAGAAAGAGAAACTATATTATTTGCCTTAGAAAGAGCTTTTCATTAAGTATAGCCAACAGAGAATTTAGGAGAAAGATTGAAGCATGTGATGTGATGGTGAGCAATGCAAGTGGATTTCCGACTCATCTCCTACTAAACTTTTTCTCAAAATAAAAAGAAAATTTAGTAAAGAGGCTTCAACCAATACAAATTAAGCACCAACTGCATAGTGGGCTTGTCTGGAAACGGTGCCATGCCTAATTGGAGCATATCAAAGCAACCTTTTAGTTTCTACGCCTTAAATTTACTTTCGGTCAGACGAGTAAGAACTAAAGTCTGCGTCAATAAATTCCTACATCTGCAATGTTAATGGAAAACCAAAATCCGAATCCCAATACATAGAGAAAATAAATACTCTGACCATAGTCAGGCACAACAGAAAACAAAATGGTGAAATTACACGCGGACAAAATCAAGCTCAGAATGGTCAATGAGATGTGACCAATGCTAAAGTATCTCTAAATATCGAGATTGATTTAACAGCAAAACAGATCAGTTCAAAAACATATACAGGACCACGCTAACTAGCTAACTACACTCAAATTACTCATAATAAGTAAATTTCCAATATCAAATTGAAGCTCCATTTTTCTTCTCCATCTTGCGTAATTCTTATTCTCCGCAATTTCCCCAGATGTATTGCTAATATGAATTATATACAGAAGATGTGAAAAAGAATCCCAATTCCCACCCATCCCCCACATTTCCTTTAGAATCTCCTTCTCAATTTCATATGCATATCCATCAATGCATTTTAATCCAAGAGAATATCATATTGTGAGCTCAACCACACTGAATAGTCCCTCTTCCCATAATCCCATCTTACCTCGATCAAGTTTTTGATATGACACGCTTATATCCATCATTCAAAACTTGATTAAACATGAGGGAGAAGGTGATTGCTCTGCATTTGCAAAAGTGTGACACTGTACGGATTATTAGGCTCTAATTTAACTTCATAAGAAGAAATTCCATATGGCGGTTGGCGCACAAATTGCTGAGCCTTGAACACACCAATTCCTTCATTCGGTTGCTTCGAATCGACTATAACAGAGAAATGATCGGAACCAGGAGTCGCTGCTGGGCTTGATTGAGAGGTCATAGAAGGTGGCGACAGGGACGGTGCCCGCTCGTCATCCGGTAAATTGCTTGTTGTTATGTCGTGAATGCTCGACCGTCTCTTATCCTTCCCGCCCGAGTTCTGCCTAATGAAGTACTTCTGTGCATGACTCGCCACTTGTGTCGGCGTCCGACTCGTCACATAATTTCGAGATATGTTTCTCCAATCGCCTCGCCCGTACTTCTTCAAACCCAATAAAAACAATCTGAAGAAACAATATACCAACATAAGGATCCATGTCAATACAAAATATTGAAATACAGAAAAAGATACATGTATACAACAGTAATTAAGCACTAACCTGTGTTCATCTTCGGTCCAAGGGACGCCTTTCTTCCTCTCTTGCTCAGCACCTCTACCCGCGCCACGCTTACCACCGACACAATACCCGGGTTTGAACCCATGACTGCTCTCCCAATCGAGGGTGAACCCACCAGAGGAAGGATTGTAATACTGGGGCAAAGGAACGTATCCAGCTTCAATAAAGCTGATGTCGTTCTCGAGTTCCCGATAGTGGGTCATAACTTCACAGGGAGTTTTGCCCGGAATCAAGGCCGCGACTTTGTCCCATCGGTCGGGCGTGTCGCGGTCGTAGCGGGCCAAAGCCTCCTCAAACTTCTTGTTCTCCTCCGAGGTCCACGCCATGGTACGCCGCTGGTTGGCGATCCCGAACCAGCTCTGGTTAGCGAAGTGGGTCCTGTTTGGCGGTAGCACCTCCATCCAGGACTCCTTCATCATCTCAAGGCTCAAGCTGGTAATTCACAGAATTTGAGAAGGGTTTTGAGAGGAGAGGTGTCTGGGCACGGAAACGGAGGAGAGAAGGAAGGAGCCAATAGGGAATTATGAGAGAGAGAGAGAGAGAGAGGTAAGAGGAGAAGAGGTGTTGCGTTGGAGATGGATCTAGTACTAATATTGTTGGTACTGCGAGGCAAATTCTGCACTGGGCACTGTATTTTATTCTCCTTTTCCACCGTTTGGAGGGTTAAAATAAAAAGGAGAGCAACAAAACTAAAGGCAGAAAGGGGGGAGCTGTGACCTCTGATTGGGCCTTGGTGGTGGAGTTTGTGCCCTCTCAACCATGGGAAAGCCTTTGCTGTTCTGACCCCTCCGCATTCTAACCCTCCTTCTCTCTCCAGTGATGTAATTACTGGACGCTTCCTCTACAAATATCTCAAGAAACTTACCGCTATGTACCCACAGAGTTGAATAGTGAGTACAAAATTGTAGTAATTTTTTATTTATCATTCATCATGGTTGCAAAAGTGATGTTAATCGGCTTCTGTAATATATTAATATGTTAAAATTAGATGACGAGATTGTGTCTAAGTATCACTGTAATAGGGTATGTTTGGCAACTAAAGCGAATACGTTGTTCGCGAACACCGTCTGTTCGTACGAACAAAGCAAAACACAAAAAAATCCCTAATTCTGAATTTCCATTTTTTTGGCGAATACGCGAACTACGTGGGGAGCGAATTAGAATTCGCGAATTCCTTGTTCTTCCTTGTTCTTACCACTTGCCAAACATGTCCATTCAGAATATTACATAGATTATTTACTTCAGTTAGATGACATCATATTTGCGACCAAAATTATCTTGAAAGGAGTTTATTATGATTCTTAAGAAATGGATCGGTTTATATCGAATTAAAAAATTATTTTCGCTACATAATGATGGTACAAATTAAATTAAATAGACTGAACAATTCGGATAAAACATTTTTGGCAGAGAAAAAGTTGACACTGTCTCAGAATTCTCAATAAAGGAAAAAGGACATAAGGTGATAATTGTGTAGACAAAAAATACAAGTTCTTTAAAAGAAATATATATTGTAAACTTTATTTTTTCATTACTTACAATCATGCATGATTAATTGTCAACTACTTTTAATTATTATTTAGAATATTGTGAATAAATTTTATTTTCCACACTCTCTATTACTACAAACAGTGTTTTTCTATATTAATCTCCAATTATCAAATTATTATTTTGTAAAAAAGAAATATATGGACCTAACTAGAGCGTACGGACTGCAGGCGATACGGGCGGAAAGGGCTTCTCGTCCGTGTTGCGTTCTTAAATTTTACATAAAACATCAATTTCGCTCTGGTGTTTGTATACAGGCTGGAGAAAATAATACAAAGTGCTTCTTTGAAAAAGGTTGAATAAAATAATGGAAGAAGTTTATTGGTTTAGTTGTCCAGTTCTTTGTCTGTACTCTTTATCTTTATTCTTTAACTCACTTTGATTGCATGTAAATTTTTAAATTATGCAAAGCAAAAATTTCAACGGTAGGGAAATGTAAATATCACGAAATTGATGAAATGTTCTTCAATTTTGTTTCTGCCTGGAAATTGTTCAAACATGAAGTAAAAACACCTTGAACAAGATTTTAATGCATGATGGATTAAATTCATACTTAAAGTCTTAGGGTCATTAATATAGTCTAGCTACCCATTTCTACCTAATTTATTGATATCATAATAGTTGCAAAAATGAGTAACTTCAACAAATATTTCTTCCACCTTTACAGCAAAACAGTCAAAGAGAAAAAATTGTTAGTCTTCCAGATCCCTAGTTCCTATTTTACCCTCAATTATATTATTTCTTTCGGTGGAGCTACAAGGCATATTTTGTTCTTTATTTTTGGTGAAAGAACCCTCCATTAATCGAAGATATTTACATATTCCTTCTTGCCACTTTTGAAATTAGAAGCTTATTATACCAACAAGTGGGCAACTAGTTTCAAAATCAGGAAAGCCAAAGCGTTGCTTCCACAAGAGGTTATTCAAGGGCCCTTTACGGAAACTTTGATTCCTCATGCACCCTTTGTGTGCATCACTCCATGTTGCGAGTCGACCTCATCAAGGAATAGACCCGTCTTACCAAATTACACGAAACAAAAGCCTGATAGTAGTATATATAGATTCTCATAAAAATGATGGAAAGTGGCGGTATCCATCCGCATGTCCGGACGAAGAGCAAGTCACAAGCTTTCACATTCGAATCAGAAAAGAAAATGCCATTTGCAAATAATGGCACACCGTCACTGACAAGTACTATACTACCCCTGCTCCTCCTAAAAGACTCTTTCCAGCTTTGGATCTTGCGCAAAACCGTGATTAATGACCACTGATGGTGGTAAAATTAATGCTAACTTGACCTAATTAATAACCTCCGATGTTTATGTCTGATCTCGTTATGATAAAAGAGTAATATACAAAGGGACTATTTCAACGTCGCAGAGTCAAAGAAATTCTCCACCGGAATTAGTGTGTAAATGTATTTCTATTTGGGGGTTGTTTATGCAATTTAGCATAGCTAATTTTCTAATATTTGGTTTGTAAATGGAGTTGCGTCTTTGAGCTTTTCTTTCTGGAATTGAGAAAGGGGGAAAAAAATACTTGTATGCCCCATCACGTTGCGGTCCCCATTCGACGTGACCAACTACCACCCACTCTTTCCTTCTCTGTCCCTGCGGCTTTATTAGTACAACAATGGTGTAGCGAGTCACATTTTCTTAGTTTCGGATGAGATTAAGCCGTCAACAAATCAAGCTCAAACGAATTGATCCGGGATCTAATTTAATTTGAATTTAAATCATTCTATATAGTACTTAAACTATAATTCGAGCTGAGGTATAAAGTTCGATTTAATTCAAACACTAATTGATTATTGTAGTTTTTTATATTTACTTCTCAATAATATTAAATAATTAAAATACAAATTGATTAATAATTATTATTTTTAGATTATAATTTTTACTAGTAATTTATTTATTTTACAATAAAATTTTTTAGGTACTTAATAATATTTATATGTAAAATAAATCTATTATATTTAAATATATATATATTCTAGACTATAAATTAGATAACATAATCATCTAATTTCAAATCAAACTCGAACAAGTTTTCTAAAATAGTTTCAAATTTTAAATTCAAACTAAGATAATCAAAATTTTCAATTTTGAACGAATCAAATTCGAGCTAAATCAAATAGAACTTGGACGAATCAGTTAGCAGTTATTTAGACAAATCTAAATAAGATCATAAGAATGATGACTCACTGCATGATAGTTTAAGCAGAGAGTGCCACAAAAGGTTTGGTGGCCTTAAGAAATATGTTGATCAGCTAATTTGTCATTTTATTAACAACGTGTCGAGTCTTCATTGAGTTCTAACTTGCAGCAGCTACCTAACCAACTCCAGATTCCACTTATTAATTTTAATTGATGATTATCGAATTTTAAACACTCAGTTGAACAAAAAGCGTTGTACTTTTGGAACTAAGTCATGTCCCCCAGAAATTGTTAATCATGAGTTCATGCTGTGTGTTTAAATAATGGAGGCATGATGATGTGATTAGGGAAAAATAATGTGGTTATTGGTCCGCTAACATATTAAAAATTGTAGTTAGTTATGGAGACTTTGCATGTGTCAAAGCCAAGAGACACTTCTCCCATTTTATTTATGTAGTCAAAGCTGGATACATCGGAGAGCTTAATTGGAGCACTATTATTATTTTAATTTTGGACTATGATTTTTCACCGGCTTGATTTATTATTGGCTGGATTTTCTAGAATATTTTTTCCATAGCGATTATGTTGGCTGACTCATCAAAGTATCAAAATTAATATTAAATTTGTCGATAGTCAATTTTTTTTTAAAAAAAGAAGAAGAAAGTTTGATGGTTAATTTATTAATTTGCTTCGCAATGTGTGATGTCTCATGTCTCTATTGATCAAAATTATTATAGTTGTTTGAAAATGTGATAGGTTTTTTTATTGTAAAGTGACTATTTTCTCTATGAATTATTTATTTCACGACATGGATATAAATATTTCTAGCTAGTCTACAGCTAGAGAGATTTTCCAAACATATAATATTTAGAAAAGTCAGTCATTCATATCCTAATTTGCATGAGAAATAGTCACTAATCTGGTTTAGTGACTTTACTGAAATTCGAATTTATTTGCCAAACGCTAACTAGGAGCCATAATTTTGCTAATACACATGCAAAATACAAACTATTACTATATTCGGATTAACACTGTTACTACTCTTCAATCCAAAAAATTTACATGGACTCATCTAAGAAAGTTCGAAGTACCCATTTTAGAAAATAAAAAATTAATTATTTCCTTCTACGAGCGATTTCTTTTATATTAAACATTATGTTGTACATATATTTTCAAAAGAAAAAAAAAATTATAAACCCTGCTAATATGAAATCCTAGCTACGCTCGTGACATCATATATCATCGAGTATACCTACCGTTCAAATTGGGTCTCGGTACCATTTCGATGTTGAATGATTGCAGTTTTTCTCTCACTTCTCACTTCGATGCAGGTCATCCGACAAAGTCCTATAATTTAAACACATCTGATACAAAGCGACAGTTAAAAGTAATTTAAGACACAACCCATCTAATTAACAAAATGCACCACACAAGTTGTATTGGACTTTTGACAAGAGACATTATTTTTTTTTTTTTTGATGAAAAGAGACACATTATTAGAGCGTACCGTTGTCTCTTGGTGCTTCTTTTCACTTGGCTGCTGAGTGCTGAAGCATTTTTCAATTTTTCACTCAGTCAAAAACAGTAAAGTAGCTGGCCTATTTTGTTAATTTTTTTCTCTACCTCACATGCTATAGGCTCAGATCTCAAAAAGTTGATTGGCTCCTCAAACCTAGCTGCTGCTTACAGGAAAGGGATTGATTTAATGCAGGTGTTTTTTTTTATTAGTCCCCTCCGATTATAAAAATTTCACTAGTGAGTCTGAAGTGAATTAAGACCGTTTATTTCAGATCATTAAGTTCAGATTGTTTTGACCACTGTATGTGTATTATTTATCTGATTATGTTGACTAATTTTATTTATATACAAATCCGACTAAATCAAGAGCATTTGATCCCCAATTAATGATGTAAACATGTTTAATTATTTTCTGTTAATTCCGTACAATTTGAGAGGAACCGAATTCGTTTCTTTTTGTCCTCAACTCCGCACGCACACCTTATACAAAAGGCTTATTGAATAAACAAAATTAGTTGGATTTCAAAGAACAGAAAGTACGTATGAAAGGTTTTTAAATTAGCTGGCATACAGGACGTGATACTGTGTAATAACTAATAATGTGAGGCCTTAATTATCTGGATGATTGGGAATTTCTTGATTTCCAGGTAAGAGCTTCTTGTTAAATTAGAATGTTGAAATAACATTTACAAAGTAGAAGTATTTTGAGAACTTCGGTTTATCAAAATGAGATAATGTAATAATGCATATTTGAAACTGGTAAGAAGAGAGACGAACTCTTTCGTCAGATGAAAAGAGAAATATTTTAGAAACATTAAATAATATATAAAAATTTCATTTTTAAGTAGCATTTAGAAATAATAAATAGCGAAAAGCAATTTATCTTAAAAAAAATAAATAAATAGCGAAAAGGATTGAAATTGAAGGCAAAAACGATATGACAGATTGACAGTTCAAGACCGATGACATTTTTCATAAAAAATACATTATTTTCAATTTATAAAACCAAATTTTATTCTAAATACAATTACCTACAGAGAGAATTTTTCACAAAAAGTACGAAATACAGATATGCGAAAGAAAATTAATTTCATACTACCCGCTTTCAGAAAATTCCTCATCAGTAATGAAGCACCCTGCCCCTGGGCCAATTTGTCTTTATTAAAACGGCACAATTAATCTTAATTCAATATGCTAATGCTAGTGATAGGTTGAATTGGTCGTTTCGAACTCGATATGCAATTTGATCATGATGAAAAGGAAGGGCATATTTTACATGACAAGCTTTTGACATTTCTATATATATCTCGACTATGGCCTTTATGTTAAAATTTTAGGGGAAATAAATCAAAATTTATATTATTTAAATATCTTTACTATTTTCAAATTATTAGAAAATCATTTGATGTGAGAATTATGAACCCTTTAATAATAAAATTTCTAGAAAAGTAATAAAAAAATAAAATTATGAACCCTTTATATATGAGAAGAGGAGGAATAGCTTCTTCCTAAACGTAAATTTATTATAAACAATCCAAACTCTTCACAAAGTTACACATTTCCCAATACTTTCCGCCTAGGAATAGACTATTCTTCTTGCTCCTAAACAATCCAAACGGAGCCATACATAATTTGGTTTCCTTCTAGATCTTATCTTATAATATAGAAATCAAATAGAGGAATTCAAATGAGATTTACATGGGCTGCAATACTTTGGATGTAAGTATGTTGATTTTAGTTAGAATAAATACACCATCGGAATATGTTGATTATGCATTAATTATACATCATTTGGATGTAAGTTATGTTGATTTTAGTTAGAATATATTATAACATCCATCGGAAAGATGTTAAAAACATATAATTCATATTTTTATTTTACATTGTTCAACCATCGGCTAAACAATTTTTAACTTGGCAGCAACCGACAGTATCTCGGAAAAAAAATTAATCGAGACATTAGATGTTCGTTATATCTAAATAATAATTATAGATCTAAATTTTAGATTATGTTTGATAACATCATCGAGATGCTAAATGATGCACTTCAGAATTACTCTCTCTCTTTCTGAAAGAATGGCTGATGGCCTCGGTGACTTGTGCAACTTCCTTTCGAGAAAAATGTCAAATCGAAATATAGTAAAATACAGCTTTCTACATTTCTTGTTTTCTTTTTTAATATCATGATGATCTGTTGCTTATTATTTGGCTTTTATGTTTGAAACTTAAATTTGAATAGGCACCAAGCTATAGCATCAAGTTAGTTAATTTTGATTTTTCTAGGTAAAGTAGTAGTAGACATCTACGTCCTAAATTCAGGTGCAAGTCTTGTATATTATAATTATAAAAGAGTCGTTAATTAAATGGACCCTTGCAATGGTGCAAATTTGGCTGGTGCGCTGCAACCTGCAATGCCCTCTTAAGTAATAAAAGAACGATAAAGAGCACAAAAGTGGCGACAACAAGATCACATGGAGAAGCCACTACCAATATATTAGATGAATTAAGCCATAAGAAAGTACACCGCATGCAAACCAAAAACAAATCATATGCAACAGCCACAGATTCCCTACCAGCTCCATTAGATCTCTGCTTGGTTAAACCGTGACACTTAGGGTGCGTTTGGATAGGTGTGGGAAGAAGGAAAGAAGGGAAGAAGTGGGAATAAGTATTGGGAAGTGTGTAACTTTGTAAAGAGTTTGAATTGTTTATAATTTTTTTTTTTCTTCTTCCTTCTTCTTCTTCTTCTTTCTTCCAACGATCCAAACGCACCCTTAATCTTTAGTTGCTTCTTCCAAATAAACAAAACATCATCAAGAAGGAAAGAGACCGCTGATATATTAGATTCAATTCCAATAAATAACCCATTAGGCCATTAGGCATTAGTCCCTAACAAGCTAGGGAGTGGATGGTTCACTTTGAACTTCCTTCATTTCAGAGATTCCACCACTAGGTCCATAGCCGATGATGCATTGATCTTTAGAGAATTCATGTCTATAGACTATATTTATATTTCTTCTTGCAATTCTCTGACGTGTGGGGATTACAATATAAGAGGTACATGGAAAATCTAACTAATTAACACAGTGGTTTTTAACAGGTTGGTTCAAGGCTTCAAGCAAATTGTAGGAGAGAACCAGGACTTTTTTAGACATGGGACCACCACTAAGATTAAGTATATTCAAAACAACCCTCATTGGCAGAGGGAGGGGGTCCAGACTATTAAGTGTAGTCATTTTTTTTTTCCTCTCTCTCTTGAGGGAAGGTGGTGTGGTGGCGGGTGGCCTCACCTGGAGTGGTTTGCATCAAATTTCATGATAACTTGTGCCCTCTCTGATTGATCTTTACAAAACAAACCTGACATGACTCTTCTCCAGATCTAGCTGCACCTGTGGTGTGGAATAATCTTACTTGGTTAGTATAAAGGTAACTAACTGTTCCTGCCTGGAACTACTTCACAAATCTTTGGTAAGGAGACCGATTTAATTAGAGCACTGGACTGGAAGAAATAAGCACAGTGAGATGAGATCTCTTTAAGGCTTATATGGATGTGCCAGTGGACAGTGGTGGAAATTTCAAATTGGTGAGATACAAAGGGTATGGATTTTACCGGTTGTGCCGGTTCTAAAAACTGGATGACGTTGAAAAATATTTTGATAATAAATGAGCTCTTTCAATATAAATACCTTCTATGTTTGCATGCTCAATTATCTAATTTTGTAAATCATATTGAATAATTAAGTTTTTTTAATTGATATGCATTTTTTTTGGAGAAAACACTAGAACGCTGCAATTTATAAAATAAAAGGGTCATTTTATTAAAAAAAAAAGTTGCTTTGATTATTACTTTATTAGATTATCAAATTTATAAAAAGGAAAAGGTCTTATTCAAAAAGCTTGCATTGGAAAAGAAGAACGACTGTAAACTGCAAAAGTTGGAATTAAGTATCTTGGAGCACGTGCACTCTATCTTGCATTCTTACATAGTTACATATTCAAAGGGAAGAGCGGTTCCGGTGCCTACAATTTTTCCTACAATTTTTCGATGCCTCATCTGTCACATATCTTGAGCCGTCCGATCAAATTTTGATAAACGGTCCAAATTGCAAGCTCCTTTTTCAAGGAATTACTTGTTAGAACAGAAGAACAAGAAAAAAAAAACAAATCCAGCCATCGAGCGCACCTCCTCATCTCCGTCGCGCTCCCTTTCTCTCCACGCCAGTGCTACTTGTTCTCCTCTCCTTCCTCCTCTTTCTTTCCCTGCTATCAATTTCTAGGATTTGACGATGAGAATAGAGCAGCTTGATGAGGTCAGAGATTCGTCGGAGGAGGTGGCGCTCAAGGCGAAGCGAACTTTGGTCGGATCGAGTCGATGAGGTTCTAATTTCAAGGGTGGGATCGAGTCGATGAGGTTTGAATGAATCGATTTTCTCTTACTTTTTTAGGGTTTAATTGGTCCAAGTATAGAAAAAGCTAAATTTGGGCAATTTGTTGCTTCCAAAGATTAAGATAAACGAGCTGGAGAGGGTTGATTGAATTTCAAATATTTTTGTTGGGTCAAATTATCTTTGGTTTTATTCAATCAATTCATTATATAAAAGTATGTTGAAATTTGAGGATAATTTGTCCTTGTAATTATCAATTTTTCAGTTTGTTCTACTTGGAATTGTGCTTTTCTCGTGCCTTGTAATTATTAATTTCTTGAGTGGCCTCCATATATTGACAAATTCTGACTTAGGTGTTGCAACCTTATGCAGGTACATGGGGCTACGAGGGATTGGTACAGAGAAATTGCCATGTTGTTATAGGGGAGCTGGTATAGAATGAGGCTTGGTGCCTAGTATAGAAGGAGCTGGTACGGGAGGCTTGGTGCACATGTTGTCAGTATAGGATTTTCAAGCGTTAGTTTTGGAGGAGCTAGAGGTGTTGTTGCTTGCATGACTGAGTTCTAGACTTGCTTGATACATACCGATTGGCTTGTATGATTCTGCTTTTGTTGATTCAGTGATTAGGGAGTGATTAGCGAGATATACAGATGATTCAGTGATTTTGTAACATGTAATGAATTCTTTGTTCTTAAATAAAATTACTTTTTTCGAAAAAAATTGATATTATTTTTCTTGCCGCACATATATATATTTTTCTCATATTTTTCTCTTTTAAAAGGGCAAATGTTAGCACTTCAAATGGTAGATACTATGTACAAATTTTGGTGTAGATTGAATGGTAAGAAAAAGAAAAAAAAAAGACCATTGAAGTATATAATCCTTGTCTGCAAGTTTGTTGAATGCGGCTGATTGTGAATTTCAATCAGTATTTACTCCATTTACAAAAATATATTTCATATCACTCCAAACAGGGAGGCCTAATTGCATTATAAAACGAAGTTCATACATGTCTTATACATAAGAGACAACAAAATTAAAAAAAAGGCAAAAGTATATACAAGTCATTCATGTTGCTTGGCAAAACAACAGAAACAAAAAAAATATGTGAAGAAAAACCAAAAGTAAAAAAAACAAAAACATCCTATCAGCTAAGTTTAAACTAAGTATCAAGCAAATTCGCAGCTGCACTCAGTCTGACAATTGGTACCAAACGTCCCGTACCAACACATCCTGCATTGATTGTGGTCCTAGCCATGTACCAGCATCCTTTGCACCATCATCTGAGGCCAGTGTACCAGCATCCTTGAGGCCAATGTACCGGCATCCTTTGCACCAGCATCTGAGGCCAGTGTATCAGCATCCTTCATTCCTTTGTACCAAACTTCCCATACCAACACCGAGGTACGCTAATCATTCACCGTCCACCATGTTCTATCCAGATAAAGGTATTGACAAATTAATTATGTAGCAAGTAGTCTAACTAACTTAAAGGTATTGACAAATTTACCGTCCACCATGTGTTCAAGAGTCAAGACGTTTGCCACTGGATTTGCTAAATTAATTATGCATTAACAAATTGTAACAAGTAGTCTAACTAGTAGATAGAACAAAGGTATTAAGAGAAGAGAAAATACGCTAGCAAAGAGAAGAAGGCGAGTTTCCGACTGATCAGACGAGCGAGGAGTTGATCGGAGAGGTTACAATGGAGGCGCTCCAGAGTACGGCGCAGCCTCCACCACATCTCCACTGCCTCCGTCGAGGCCGTGGCCGCCCAATTGCGCCTCTCCACTAGACTCGGCGCTGCCATGAGCCATCTTGAGCTTCTTTGTATTTCTCTTCTCTACTAGACTCGAGCGAAGGTCAAGGCGAGGAGACTTTGCCGACAGAGACGGAGAGGAGACTTCGTCGACGGAGAGAGAATAGCGCTCGATGGCGAGCGTGAGAGAGGAGATGGAGATCGAGGGTTTTGTTTTTTTTTCCGTCATTTTATTTTACAGTAATCCCTTATTTAATAGCTTGCAATCTGGACCGCATATCTAACTTAGATCGAACGGTTCAGAATATGTGACAGATGAGGCACCACAAATATGTAGGCACCGGAACCGCTCTCTTCAAAAGGTGCGGAAAACGGTGCCGGATTTAATGGTATGTTTCCATTTCTCCGATTTTGATCGGTATTTTCCAAATTCAGATCCGCTGCCGCGCGACACCCGTGCATATAACCTAGATTGATAGGCCCGTAAAAAATTAACCGTCCGATCAAGATCAGACGGCTCATACGTGCGCTACACCATTTGTCACGCAACAGCAAATTCAGATTTGTATTTCCCAATATAGATGAAGAGCGGTTGTAACTTGTAAGGTTGTTTCATATCGGATAAGGATCCAACATCTGATATTTTCCGGTATTTCCAGTATCCGGTTCAGTATTGAAAACATCGCTTCTGTATCATACTTAGGAAAAAGTAATGAACATACATAAACACATATACATGGACGAAGCCAGAAAATTTTGAATGGACTTCACCTAAGGACAAAGCCAAAAAAATTTGGAAAGAGGTTCAATAAATTAATAATATTTAAATAAAAAATATTACATTTTTTATATAAATAAATGTTTTTGGTCTTCGACATTTGTCATCATAAGAAGAATACGATACAAGGTAGAAATTGGATATGTTCCGGGCTTATTTCAAACTTGAATTTGACTCAAATTAGAATTTCAATATGGCGTAAACTAAAAAAAAAAAAGAGAATTGATTTGATAAATAAAAGGGTAAAATTTTGAGTAGCAGTAACTTTTATTTATATTATTATTATTATTATTATTATTATTATTAGTATTAACTTTTATTTATATTATTATTATTATTATTATTATTATTATTATTATTAGTATTAGTAGTAGTAGTAGTAGTATTTGTTAGTACTATTTTATTTATATAAATTTTTCTTCTTCTTTTTTTTTAAATTTTTCTTATTTGTTTTTTTATTAATTCCATCGTGCTTGTTTGTCTGGACTGCTATGAGGTTATCCATCATATTTTATGTTCAGCCTATATTTTGGACCTATTTAATTAATTGAAAGGCTCACAAAGAAGAACTAAAAAAAAGTTAACGACATTTCTTATTTTCGATTTTAAAAATGATCTTTTTGTATGGAAGTAATTATTTACAAATAGGAAATGTCAATCGATCCAAAAAGACCTCATAAAGAAAATGCTACAAAAAATATATGGGGTTCACCAATGAAAAATCATCTAAATATTTATGGATTCAAATATAGAGTATATATATATATATAATTTATATTTTATAACTATAAATATTCATATTTAGTAATGTTTTTTCGAAAAATAGGGGTGACATTGACACCCATTTGATACACCTAGAACCGTCTCTACACATATATATAGTTATGTATGAAGAAACTACGATCATTTCTTTACGAATCACACGTTGTAAGGGTATCAATACCTGGCTATTTTGCATATTTTTTCGTTCTGTTTCGTCCAAGTGGAACGAAAACGGAAGGGTATATGAATTTTGTCTTCAGAAACAAAACTAAAACGGAACAGAATATTATATCGTTTAATTGAAACAGAACACAAAAATAAAAAAGGAACAAAAACGAAAAAAAGTTTTATTTCGTTTAACGAAATGAAAAAGTAATTTTGTTCTATTACTGAAACGGAACGAAAACAGAACAGATTTGTTTCATACCTGTTTCACACGTTTGATAGCTCTAATCACAGGACAGCTTTAGAAAAACATAAAAACCCATATCTTGTAACTGAGTTTCAGGCGTCAATAGAGACCATAAAATGACTACTGGGCCTAAATTAGCGCACAAAGGTAGGAGCTCGGCCCGTTAAATATATGGCCTGTTAAAACAAACTCTCTATTGAATATCTATTCAAAGCCTGTTAATAAAGAATTGTGAATAGTGAAAACAGCAGTGAAGTTAACAAAGCCCATTAACTATAGACATCCGGTAACAACAATTTCCAGGGGTAAACTCGTCATTTCCCTCAGCTCTTACCACTTGGCAACTTCCCTTTCCGAGTCTTCAAAACCGAAAAGCAAATGGATATCGTTGCTTCATGTTCATCAACAACCAAAAATATCTTTCCTATAAATTATTAAAGACAGCACAAAAATCTCCATTTTCTTTATTCAAAGAAGCATAATTGAATCGAAGAACAGAAAACCAGAGAAATGATCAGTCTCAATTCAATTCAGACTTCTCTCTCTCCCCCACACCGAACAAAAACCAGTTTCATCAAAGGGAAGAGGCGCCTTATATGCATATGCAGTTCAAGGGAAGAGAGCTCGGACTCTGCCTCTCCAGCTGGTGGCGACCAAAGAAAACAGGAAATACTGGCTCAAATCGCAATGCTTCAGGCGCAAAAGGTTCGTGTAGCCAATTTCTTAGACGAAAGAGCCGAGTATCTCACCAAATTTGTAAAGGATGCAAATGCAGAGCTTGAGGAAATTGGGAAGAGTACACTCAACGACCTCGATGAGTTGAGCGAACGGGTTTGTGCCTTTTTCTCAATTTCCTTTGCTTTTTTTTTTTTTTTGAGGTCGGTGTAAACGAATACTACCACAAATGTTTCCGTGTTGAACTACACCAATTTGGGTTTTGGAAAGCTGTGATTGTAATATATTTTGAAATATAGGCACTCTAGCTAGTTAATTAGAGGTTAATTGGTATAGGTTAGCAAGGACAAGAAAAATGATGCAACTCATAGCAAGCAAAATTGAGAGGGTTATTGTTTTTTCTTATTTCACGACATTGGCAACTTACACAATATTCGAATTGATATTAGCAGCTGATTTGCTAGTAATTGAGATGAAATTTTGAACTGATTTAAAAGAATAAAAACAATCGAACGAGATGGGTCTCTGTTGTGGAGTAAACTAAATTGAGACAGATTAGAAGGTAAGTGGTGGGTGCTCAACTGCAACAAGTAGAAATACAGACTGGTTGCTTGACGACTTGATAGAAAGCACGAGCGAGAGATGTGTTGGCTTAAGAGAGAATGATTATTACTTTGATCTGGACAAATTTAGTTTGGAGTGAGGCTTTAAATCACCTAACCTTCATCCTGTGCTGATCCTATTTTATTAAAAAAAAAGTATCTATTGGAATTTTCAGATTATAAAGAATAATCACATAGATTAAGCCTTAGATACCAAACAGATTGGCCAACATTATGTTGTATTCCAGTGAGCTATTCAAAAGACTATTAGTTAGTGTATATCTAGTGGTTAGCTGTAACAAATTAACAACTGAGATATGCTCCCGCATTTTTCGTTCACGCATAGCATTTGAGACATAGAAAAGATAAAACATAATTAGGCATTATATGATATCTAGCAATTTATTACTCAGGACTATTATAATAGTTTTGAAATCAGATCTAAGGGCATTATGGACGTGTTGGTCCTGTGCGTAATTATGTCCATATTTTATTTTCAGCTATTATATATTTTTGCAAGTGGCCCGTTGTCTCAAAAGCCGTAATTATGCAGAGAAATCCTATTTTAAAGAGAAAAAGTTGGGTACCAAATAATTCTTAAATTTTTGCTTTTTTGATGCATGCTTTGTCAAGACCTTCAGCTAATTACACTGCATTCCCCTCTGACATTTTTATGAAAATGAAACTAATTGTTTTGTTTGTGGTGGCAGATAACTGAGAAGCTAGATAGACGAATGGAAGAGTTTGATGAGGAAGCAGAAAGCAGATGGCAGGAGATCGAGGAAAATGATAAGATGTTAGAGGAATTTGAGAGACGAATCGAGAGGGGTCGGAATGAAGGTTTATTCTTCAAAAATCTGAAAGATAAGAAATCTGAAGTTGATCCTGAGGTAAAAATGGCAGCGAAGGCAGAGGCTGAGAAGATTAAGGAGATTACTAGAGAGAAAGCTGGATCCAAAACTCGAAGAAATATATACCTTGCACTCATGTCACTATTGGCACTAACAATAGGTAATTTTATTCTGAGTGCACCGGGTGGTGAGGTGGAATGGCGGAAGGTTGCGGCACTGGGTCTGATTTTCATTGGTTTAGTCGCACAATTAATATACGAGCAAGACTTCTCTTCAAATTCTCAAGACAAAGACAAGTGAATTGAACTTAGCTTGTGTTGAAAAAATTAAGCTGTAGCAATAGGATTTACTTAGTTATTGATGTTTATTTAAAATCTCCAGGTGCTATTGTGTATAAATTGTATAGTTTAATTTTGGCCGACATAGTCTAAGTAAAGATAAAATTAGCATTTTATTAGGTGTCGTGAAAGTTTGTTAAATATCATCCAAGCCTAAGCGTACATATGAACGAAACAGCGTATTTTGACTGTTATGTTGCATTTGGTAAACAAATCTATCAAAATTTCATAAAAACATGTAATTGAGAATTGAGATTAAAAACGTATCCTCTCACCATTCAAACATACGACTCTTTAGTTGACAAGTTTGGATCAATATGTCATTCTGGTTACATTTATCTGAATAAAACATTTCTACAGAATATTTAGATAACAATAAATTATGTTCCAAAACATTTCTACATAAGTTGCATTATCTGAATATTTTGTACATTGCATTCACTCATCTAATATTGGGAACCATCATAGGCATAATGTTAAATTCACTATCCATGAATAAGGTAAATTTAACTATATATCAATCTAAAATATAAGATAAAATTACAGAAATGGTCCTTAAGTATTATTCAATTACCATTTTGATCTTTAAAAAGTTCAAAAATATCATTTTGATTCTTAAATTTTCAATATGCACCAAATTAAAATTCAATTTATTTGGCTTGGTATATATATTCAGTTTCTAATTGTTTGTCATTTCTTACAAATAAGATTTGAGCACAACAAATTTAGTTTGATTTGAACCGGACTGACCAGACCACCAGTAACAAAGAGTACCGTTATACCTTGCTATCAAGGCACTTAGCATTCGACGGTTATTTCTATTTTTAGCACACACAAAATGAGTCTCCAAAAAAAAATGAAAAGAGTACAGTTAACTACAACACAGAAAATAAAGGAGCGTAAAAAGAAAAGGTGAAAAGCTCTCATATCCAGAACGCACAAGAAAATTTTTCTGACAAAAAAAAAATCTAATTTCGGATTAAACAATGGCACCCCCTTAATTTACCAACATCTCAATTCTTCTTTGGTTTTTTTGGGGGAACCTTGCCATAAGCTTCAAGCCTCGACTGAGGCAACTTCAATTCGGCTCGTCTCTTTCTCCTCCTGCTCTTCCTTGATGACTGCTCTTCGTCTTTTTCATTCTCACCCTCCAGTTTCTCAATATTGTTCTCATCCTTTGTTCTATCTCTATTTTTCTTATCATTATGTTTCTTACCAGTCTTTTCATCTTTACTGAGTAACAAATCTTTCTTCAACATTTGATGATAAGTCACCTTCCATTCCTTCTCTCGATAAGGTGCTATTTTCTTCATAGAGACGTACTGATTCAAATCCTTGTCAGATGCATCTAAAATCTCCCAAGACTTCAAGCCATACCGGTTGGCTGGTACTGACCGGTACTTGAAGCGGGTTTTTAAGTCCCCAATTGTATCCTCATAATCCAACTTGTAATACTCTTCAAGCTCCTTATCAAGCTCCACCTTCTCCTTGTAAGATATTTTCCCTTTTGTTGTTGTTACATCATCTGCGCCGCTATTTTCTACTGCTTTCTTTTGCATATATCTCTCTCTAGCCTTCTCAAATCCATCACCATTTGACTTGTTAGACTCATCAACAGCATCCCACCCTTCTTCAAGCCCAAGTAATTCATCTTCCTTGCTAAAATCAGGTTTTTCCAATTCACCCTCCTCATCAGGTCCAAAACCTGGATCTACATCAGCTTCCTCATAATAATCAGACCCGAAGACTTCTTGCATCTTCTTATCATAATCGTCAGGATCAAATTCATCTTCCAAATCCAGAGCACTCAAGTTGCACCCAGCTGCATCTCCAATACCAGCAACATTTTTTATCCTCTCGAGCTTCTCTTGTATCTCTTTCTTCTTTAAATTCTTCAAATGCTTCAACTCCTCTCGCCTCTCTCTCTCAGCTTGTTCCATTCTCTCCTTCTTACTCTTCCTTTGTTGCTTCCGGCTGCTATCCTTTTTCCTAACAGATCCTTCAATAACACGCGAGTGCCCCAAAACACGATCTGCCATGCCTTCTTCTTCATGCCTGAAATTATACTCGGCTTCATATTTATCTTGTCTTTCTAACTCTTCTTCATCTTCAGAAATATCATGAAGTTCATCCCTTATTTCACCTTTCCCCTTTTCTCTGTCAATCCAAGACTTCTTTCTAAAGAACTCCTTCAAAAACCTCTCATTCTCATCCAAGTTCTCATCTTTGTCGAAATAGGCATCTAGATGCTTCTCCACCTCAAGGTTTTGTTCATCATCCTCAGATTCTTCCCCTTTTCGTTCCTTTGCTTTGAAAAGTTCATCACTCTCTTCATTATCATCAGACCCAAATGCCTCTTTATCTGCCTCTAGAAATGCTTGAAGACCAGCTTTTTGTTCTTCATTGTACAATTTTTTACTGTACTTCTCTGTAATTTCTTCTTCACCGGCAAATTCAGGACCATTTTCTAACAAATCCCTTGCAACCACATCCTTCAAATACATAGGCTTCTCCTTTTTCTTTTTGCCCTTTTTTCCCTCCTTTTTCATCTTCTTGTCACCTTCCTCGTCATCTCCTTCTCCTTCAGATTCATATAACTTCACATCCTTTTTCAGAACTTCTGGGTCATTCTCTTTCACACGGGCCAATAATTTAAAAAACTCACTGTCATCGCGGGTCAAATAGGTCTCATCCGAATCCGAACTAGAATCTGAATCAGAATCAGAATCCGAATCAGATATCCGGCCTTGTTTCTTGTACTCCTCATAACGCTGAAGCTCCTCGCGCTTCTTGTTGTGCTCCAATCGGCGTGCAAACTCCTTGTTTATCTCAATTTTGCACAAATCAGAATCAGAACCCGAGCCAGACCCATCACCACATGCTTCAAAAAGGTCCATTTTTGCCATGGTTGGTGCGCAGTTGGGGGAGAAAAAGAGGGTGCAATCTCTCAACTGGTATATTTGGTCAGAAAGTTGAATCCTTACCCCCCTGAAAGGATTTTAGAGTTTCAGAAAAACAGAATTCATATTTAAATGCATGAAAGAATAGAGCTGCGGGTTAAAGTTTCATACTTTTTAAGGCACAGAAGAATAGAGTTTCAGATTTCAAAGTGTAGAAGAATGTAGCTTGTATCTTTCACGATAAGAGGGAGTGAGAGAGAGAGAGAGAGAGAGAACCTCGATAAAACGGAGTATTGGGCGGAAGGAAGTGATCTGCGGCACTAATCTTTCTATTTTATTCTTTTCTTCTGGCGGAGGTGCGGAGTGAGCAGAAAAGGAGCGGAGAGGGTGAGAAGGAGAGAGAGACTGGGCGAGGAGGCGCAGAGACCGGAGGAGAGACGGCGGGTGATGTTTAGGTTTAGTAGGTGTTGGATTTTCTGTGACATTATTTCGTGTGACCATCTGTGTTTCAGCCCAGATTGAGAGAATAAATTGTATGTTTCAATCTTTATTGGCATAATATTTTACGATAGGAGGCGGAGAAAAAATAAAACTGGATATCTCATTCAAGGTGGAGACAAGAAACAAGATGTATGGTCACAGATTTTTTGTCTTCTACAAAGGACAATATTTGCGACAATTTTGGATGATAAGATCACTAAAGATGTAGAGAGCATGAGACAAATTACAGAAGTGCTGGAACTTACAAGGGCATACTTACACATAAATGGTGAGAAGGGACCCAAAATGCAACAAGTTGATGCGGAATTGATGCCTCAATTGAAGACTTGGATAATACGCAGCACCAAGTGATAGAAATAAGCTAATATGTCTTATTTATTTCATTATAAGAATGCTTGCAAATTCTTGTTCCTTATATAATTACTATACTATACCTTTCATGTAATTATTTTCATTTCTAGAAGAAAGGCTCAAATGTCCGTTGCATTGCTGAAATAAAAATTACAATTACAAACACTAATACTAGTGAATTATTGTCAAGTTGTTTATCCATCGCATGATATGCTCAACTAGAAGCTACAGCATCATTTACAATTCTACATAACTTTTCTATATAATATTGTTCAGTTTTCATGTAAGATTGTCATTTTTTTATTTTCTTTCATTTTAGTCTTGAAATCTACATTTTTTAATATTTTTCTATATTCTATTGAAAAATACTTATTTAGAAAGTATTAAGTTAAAAAAATATTATCATTAAAATCATTTAATCAATATTAATCTCATATCTATTTTATAGTACGTAGTTCTGTCGGATTGGAATTTATTCATTTTTATCCGCAATCCATACACATAAATTTTTATTTTAGCTAATTAAAATTCAATCATAAATATTTCAATTTATAATTTTCAAGTCTAATCCAGAATAGGGGCTGGCATCACATAAGGCAAATCTTTGATCCAAATCGTTCGATCTAATCTAGACGGACAGACTTTTACAGGACACACAAATTTCAACGGATCTGATATTAATCACGGAGCATCCATCATTGATCGGACGATTTAGATGAAAAGTCTGTCCTCTTCAGACCTTAAGTCCTCTGCAGACCTTTTGCAGAAATGAATTCTCCGTAATTAACACTGGGTTGAATGAGTAGGATTTGTACCCATAACTAATAGAATGGTTTGGACTGTGGGCCAAAAGAATTTATTACGACTAAAAAGTTTAGATTTTATAAATTAAAATTAGACTTTATGTATGAATTATGATTCTAGAATTTAAATGAAGTTGCAACTAAAGGGCCAAAGTACGGGATTTCAGAAGTTCAATTTATTTATAATAGGTTCAATAGAAGGGAACATATATTTTTTCGAACTAGAACTTTGATATGAGATTTCTATGCTTGTCCAGTGTACTACAGCAAAGAATGAGCTCAAGAAAGAATCGAACTCCAATCAGTCAACTTTGTTACTAGGATTGCAAACGCAACTCCGTTTAACAGTTGATCGTTTCGTTCCGTCCCCTAAAAACGATTAACGAAACATACCTCTTTTGTTTCGTTTATTTTCGTTTAACTGTTTTATGTCCATTTTTGTGCATTTTTATGTATTTAATATTTTATAAATAAATTTTTATGAACTGGAAATATTGCAATATCAAATTAGTCTGATATGCATGCAAAATAGAAAAACATATATAACAATTAATTGTCGAAGGAACAAATCGAACACGGTTACACGTTTGATGGTTTCAAAATAGAAAAATATGTATAAAAATTAATTGTCAGTTAATTGATGAATTAATTGTCAGTTAATTGATGGTTTTGATTGTTTTTTTAAATGAAAAATTAACATAAATTAATTTTTGTTTCATGACATAAACGAAACGATTAGGTTGTTTTGTGATGTTTCGTTGCATTTGCAGTCCTATTTGTTGCTTCAATTATAAGAATTTTCATTTTTTTTTTAAATATTAGAATTATTATTTTGAGAAAAAATAATAAAAAATGAACTTCAATTTGTTGGATAAAGATATTTAATATTTCGAGAAGAATAGTCAAATCAATAAAAAAATATTTCTTTTTAACTTCTAACGGAGTTTGAAGCTATTTTTTGTGAAATGTGACGAAGTCAGTAAAAGTCCATGCTGGACTCCACATTCTGAGCTTCAATTTGTCGATTTTAAAGCACTAAGCTCTAACTAGTTTGCAACGTATTGTTGTGTGATACACCTAGTTGGGGTTGGGATACGAGGGCGCGAGGTACCTACGCACTCGGCCAGCGCAACCTCTGTTCTGAATGAAGTTAATTTCTGCTATGCCCCTTCTTTTTTCTTTTATTTGTCCTTCTGGTGCACCTAATTTTAGGAAGAAAAGCAGACGAGGGCTACGCTATATTTAATCCGCATACGGTCGCATAACGGCAAACATGCCCTATTTAGGAAGAAAGGAGGGAGGTACGAGTACCAATCAGTCGATCACCAGTGTATAGCAAATACACTAGTAGTTCGTAGCGTTGGGAGGTTATTATAACTTTCAAAATTATGCCATTACGAATAGAATGTCAACGAAAGTTGGATACGATGCAACTGGAGAGATTATTTTTTAAAGCTCTAATCTAGTGTTATCTCATATTTATATTGCTATTCTGACCAGACTTTACATCGAAATTGTTACTAAAACTTTGATTTATTGCTGTTTTTGCCTTTCTTTGCCAGATTTGGCACTGCCTTTTGCACTTTGATCTTATTTGTAGGAATCCAAGGAAATCAGCAAGGAAAGCAGCAATTCAGGTGCTAGATGACTCATGCCTAGCCTAGACCAAACCCCGACTCGACCCGATGAAGCAACCCCGCTCGAATCAAGCCATTTCGCGAATCAGACCCTTCAATTCGGACCGAATTCCCACGAATTCGGACCGAATTCCTGCGCAGACCTTCCTCCTGAAAATCCAGCGGCACCAATTCGGTCCGAATTCCCCTGAATTCGGTCCGAATTGCCATATGCGGAAAGTGTTCTGGCAGCGTTCTGGAGGCGTTTTCTCCATTTGGAAGCCTCGATTTCCGCCCAAATTGAAGGGGAATTGATGTGACAGCTGCTGGGGGATGTTATAGGCGCCTTCCATGTATAGAGGGGGTCATTCTTCATTCCATGCTCTCTCTCCTTCTTCTCCAGCAGATCCAGATCGATTTTTGGCTCTTTCTCTTGGCTTTGGGCGACTGTGACAGGGGTTAGACTCGAGACTTCGCTGTGGTTGCTGCTCCGACGGATTCCCTACCTTCTAGTGTGCATTTGGCAGTGGTTTTATCTCATAGACTGGTTTATTTGTGCATTTCTAGTACTGTTTCTCTATTTTCTGTTTTTATGGATTGTTTAGTTCTATATTCTGTTATTTGCACTGTTACTCTTAGTATGTTAGGCTAAAAACTCATTGCTTTAGGGAACGATGTAGCTTAGATCTAGGTTTTGCTTGGTTTATTTGTTTTGTTGATGGATGAAGTCAATTACCCTTGGGATTTTAATTGAAATTGCTTGTGTTTGGACTGTTTACTACTTGTATTGCTCGACTTTTGTACGCGCGCATTTGTTGGGAACTTCTTTACATTATATTAATCGAGTCCTGTGCTAGTATTTTGAGGTAGGTCAATGGCGAAAGTCGACCAATTATTAACCAAAAGTAAACGTTTCTAGTTAGGCGAAAATCTAACTAGATACCTCGTAGAAAACCATTGGTAAACTCGAGTAAGTCCACCGAACAACGAAAGTTGAGGGTGCAATACACTCGATGAGGGTTATTCAACACTAGATCCCATTCCAAATACCGTACCCAATAGGCGAAAGCGGAGGGTTAGGGAGTTAGGTTTGGCTAGATGGATCCTTGGCTTGAATAAATCAACGAAACGGTAAACCATAGCATTTACATAGTGGATTAGCAAGGCCGAATACGAAAGTGCTAGGTCTTGCGACTCAGTGGCCAGTTCTAAGCGAAATCGAACCCTAAGGCGTTTTTATTATCATATCTCTATCCGTAGAAAACCCCAAAAATTATTCATTTCAATTGTTTTGCATATTCTTGATTACTTGCAATTGCATTCCTTTATTTTAATTTAATTTGTTCTACTCGTGATTTCGATTCTCTTCTCAATTTTTACTGTCTAGATTTAACGAAATAATAAGAATAATATTCATATCCATCTCTGTGGGTTCGACACCTTTACTCTACTACGAACGACTAGTCGAGTACAAGGATTTATTTGTTTGACCTTAGTTCACACCCTCGATCATCTAGAAATATCCCAAACAGTTCAATTAATTTGATATGAATAAGTGGTTTGGTTGTTAAATTGGGTCTAAATTTTTGGAAGTTTAGATTTCAATGTAAGGTCGATTTTGTCAATGATGAGTTAAAAAATATATAATATCACACGCGTTCGTACACAATCTATCAAGTTATATATGTATTTATGGTCCTAAAAAAATTATATTAATTCGGTTTACTAAATTAAATGAAATATATATCAGTTTAATTGGCTCAGTTTATAATATATTAATCGATAAACTCTATTATTTATGAGAATCCAATAACAATTTTGTTTGGTTTCAACCGACTGTTGGTCGCTATAACAAAATGATTTAAAATCATAAATTCCAAGTCTTTTTAGCTCCCGGATTACTGATGATACAATCGAATCCTCATAGTTCTTTTAATCATATTTCCATATCAAGCAACTAATTTGAGAATCCATATGTAAGAAATAAATAAATAAATAAATAAGAAAGCCTTGTATAATGTATGCAACTACATACTGTATGTGGGGAGAATTCATGTAAAAAAAAGGAAATAATCGAGAGAAAAGACAATCCCTTTATAAAGCTAAAAGTTTTTTTGTGCGTATGGTCCCAACAATATGAAGCAACAAAATAAAAGTTTGTACTGTCTTATATTGCAAATTAGGTATACCAAATATATCATTATAAATTAGTCACTTGTCAAAATAAGTATGAAGAAAAAATAAACTGGGCTACAATTATCTCAATAATGACGTAGCTTTAGGGTACGTTTATTATAAAACTATAAAAAAACAAATTTTTATATTTACTTCATCTATTGTTACTCCTGACGCATCATCCAAAAAACACCCCTTAGTTCATGAATAAACTATTCTATCTAATTTTTATTCACAATTCTTATTTGCAAACAAATTGTTCGTTCTAATTTAAACTTCAAAACACACAACTGTACACGCTCTTAAGACTAAAAATACATCTCTTTATATATAATGCACATTTGAATAATACACATCAACCGCCCTCCGTCAATTCGTAATATTTTCTTCCAGCTGCTGAATGAATTATTGTTATCCCACTTTAAAAAAAAATAAATAAATGAATGGTCCAAAATTTAAAGCATAAAAAACTCCGTAAACTTATACCAATATAAAAGCATGGTAGGTTCAATATTAGACTAATTCTGATTACAAAGAATGACTATTGAATGAGGTAAATTTTTATTAACAACATCATCTCAAATCGTATTTAACGGAAACATGCATCCACACAAGAAAATTTAAACCTTTCTTTGAAAATTATTTGCGGTTACATAACTGTTGAAAGACAAATCCGGAATTTTTTTTTAATAGCAAATAAAATTAAAGAACCCCTTAAGTATGAGGGATTTTTGCTTACAAAATTAAAATATAATCGAAATTTAGCGTCTGGCTGGTCTAAACGGGCCGCCACCTCAGCAAGGTCCAAAAATATGGATTTTTTCCAACATGGCAGCCAGCTTTTCTTTGCGCACTGTTTTGTATTTTAAGTGTATAATTCTCATACGATGTCCGATTTAGATGATTTAAATTGCGTTGGAAACTTAAAAACGAGATCTGCAACGTTTATGTTTTGAGTATCCTCAATTCAAAATTTATAATAATTCGAAAGTTCAAGTAAACATGATATATGCGTTCTCTCCATCACTTACAACCAATTTGTAATCATCATCCATTACGAATTGGAAGATTCTCAAAATAGAAGATTTGTAGGTATTTTTCTTAAGATTCCAACAAAGTCTGAATCATCCTAATCGAGTATAGTATGAGAAAAAATACACTAAAAAAAATGCGTGATAGTTTCAAAACAATGAGTAGTGTATATTGTTTTACAAAAGTAGAAATTCTATGGTATATATCGAGTATCATATGAGAAAAATATGCCATCATAAATTCTTGATATATATGTTTGATTATTAAATAAAACTTCTATGATATTTTTTATTAATTAAAATCTTTTAAGACTATCAAATTATTCAAATTTGTAATTTTTATAAATAACATTATAAACTCTATTTAAAATAATCTAATATACATCTACAATTTTAAAAATTTATTTATTTTTAATAATGCTTGTTTTAACGAATAATTCAAAAAATACTAAAATTTTTAGAAAGAAAAACAATTTAGACGATATAAATAGTCTTATGCCAATTTAAGTATTTTTGATATCTAAATACAAAGTAGACAATTTTTTTATAATAAACACATAAAATTCATATTATCACATTTTAAGTTAAAATAAATTAACAAAAGTATTAAAAAAATTTAGTTTTATCATATTTAATTATACGACATTCCAAAAAATTGAGGGTCAAAACCACAGAAGGTCACCTCTATTTAATAATAAAAATATATATACAAACTAAATATGCTCAATTTTGAGGCTAGTTAGTCTTCGTAGGGGCTATACACCTCTATTTACATTTGCTAGTAAATATGCTCAATTTTGTTGTTTCATTACCAGACACAACCTAATGTCACACGATGAAATAGTTTAGATTTCAGACTTTACTAATTATGCAATGCAAATTGGTATACCTATTTTCATAAATTAAAATTTCACAATTTCTAGACAAGTCCTTTTATATAAAATAAAATTGCACAAAACATCAAATAATTCATTTCAAACAAAAAAAGCTCTGCTCGGTACCAAATGTTTGGCGCTAGAAAACAGAGAAAAAAGATTCAAAAAATCTCAAAAACTTATTTAATGCACGTTAGTATACCTATTTGTGTTGGGATTTCGTGTGTATGTCAAGGAAGCGGAATTTTAAAATTTTTTATTTGACTCGATACACAAAAGACTTTATTTATATGATAATAGCAAGCAAGATAACTATTAAACATTTAATCAAGCATCCCATGTGCATAACAAAATCATCAAATAACTTTATTTGAGGAGAAGAAATATTTTACCTAAAGAGATTGTCAAATCTCTTAGTAGAGAGAAATCGATTTCTCTCTAGGTCTCTTGAAAACCTTCGATTCTCGTCGCTGCCGTTTAGCGCGTTTCTTTCTCTTGGTTCACCTTGAACCTAAACAACAAACTCAACCAACACTTAGATAGATCGCTGGTGAGTTTCAAACTTAGATCCAACCACCTTAGATCTTCAATCAACGAATTATTTGATTTCTTGGTGGCTAAACTAATATGCAAAATATTTATAAAAATATGAAAATATATTTTCTCCCTTTCTTTTCTTTGCGCAAGAGATAAAATATACAGAACCAAAACTCCACAAAGAAATTATAATACATAAAGAGATATGTCGCCCAATTAGTGGATGAGAGAGAAAATTCAATTTCCATATTTTCTTTTTCCTTTTTTCTATTTTTCTTGCGCAAGAGACCATCTTCATATAGAAAGTGCATAAGAAAAATCTGAAAAATGAATGATGTCGGCCAAGAAAATTGAATAAGGAAAATTAAATTTCCTTATTTCTTAAAATTTTCACGCAGCACATCTTTTTATATTTTGCAACTTGTTTAATAAATTAATCCATGAAGTAATAATATGAAACATATTAAGACAATATATGATATCTATATTATTCTTATAATGCTATCTAACATTATACCAATAATATTCATATACTTTCATGAATTTATTTATGGTCTAAGCATGTCATTTTTTCATGACATAATATTTTAACATTTTATCACATGTATTATCATACATCATATAAAATGTAAACACTTGTTGTTTCTCTTCAGTTGGTGTGACCTTACAGAGGATCTACGTCATCTTGACAATAATATAAAATATTTTATATTGTAGACAATAAGAGGTTCTATCACTACATTATAGCCACCCAAACGACATAGTCATTACGTACTCGATCCACTTGATCTGTGTCTATCCTTGTCTCATGATATTATGAATAATATGCAAAATAGGATCATGTTATTTTTGCATTATATTTGTTTTCTTGGTCTCTTAAGTGAATTATAATTATAACTACATCAGTTATATTGCATGCTATATAATTCCACTTTACCAAGGGGCCTAGTAATATCATAACTCAAATAACTGAGGGACAATGATAATCGACATATAAATTTCTCCCGCACAAGTCGCATACAATGAACTACTAATTCACTCCATCAACAGATAACTAAGATCAGTAAAAAGATGGTATTAATCAGTAATTACATTGCATGCTTCTCATGTGAGAAATCTATACATCTCATATCTTGGATTCAAAGACACGATGGAAATATTAATGACACAAAACACAATCCATATAATATTCCATCCGATTAGGTCATATTCGATATATATGATCGAGGCAAAAACCTAGGTCAAATAAATAAATAACCTTGTTTACCTGACTAGTCGTTTATAGTAAAGCTAAGGTGTCGAACCCACAAGGACGGTACAATTGATTACGAGACTTTATTTCCTCACGAAAGCTAGACAAGCAATTTTAATGTTTTTGGAATAAACAAAGACAACTAACTAAATGCAATAAAGTAACGTGTTTTTGGGTGTTTTGATGATAAAATAAGCAAAGTAATGTCCTAGAAAATTAGTTTCATCTATAATTAGGTCATGGAGTGTCAATCCTTTGATTTTCATCGCTGGAATCGACGAATACGGTGGACGGAGACACCATTCGGCCTACCATTCGGCCATGACAGGCCGAACAGACAGTCGAATGGCTGCTCTGGACAGCGTATTCTCCACATAAATGTTGTATTCCTGATCCATACTTAATATTACGTGTTGTGAAGGGTTTGGTGACAGTAACTAACCTACTAACCTCTGATTTTCACCTTGGATTAGGGTTGATACCATGCTAACCTAACGCCTCTTGAATCGCTAACCTAACTTTCGTTTGGTCGAATATCCAAGTCTATTTGTTGTGGTTCTGTGAGATAACTAATTAATGGTTAGTTAATTAGAAATCGTGTTATGCAACTCGATTGGTTATCTTTCGATTTTAACCTATCTCATGATATTGCTATTATTTAACCTATCAATTCAATATTTTAATACCCCAACTAAATGTGCGCATTCATCAAGTCGTGTATATTGATTAATAAGCAAATAACAACAAATAAGCATGCCAACAAACAAATCACAATAATATAAAGCACAAATCAAGTCTACAACGTCCCTAATCAATAGACTACTACTACATTCCTAAGACATATAATAAACCTAGCCTAACATGATTGCAAAACAAACAATAAATGCTGTAATAAAAGATACAAATTCCATGAGTTTCGAATAGAACATAAAAAGGGAAGAATACACCAGGTAAACCTCCGTCTTGATGGCTCGAACTCGTGGAATCATGGAGAAGATCAACTGTACTGCTTTCGCCGCACAACTTTTCTCCTCAAGGTTGCTGCTATGGACTTAACTTCGCTGTGTGAGGATGGAAATATGCAATCCCGCGCCTTTCGGCGCGAGAACGGCGGTGGAAAGGGCTTCAACAGGTGGGTTTATGGTAGAAAAATGTGGGATCCCTTCTCTCTGGCAGGGGAGAAGATTATATGGCAGTGTAGAGGCGGATAGGGTAGAGGAGGCGAGTTTCCATAGCAGAAACTTACCAAAACAGAGGTGTTCGACCAGATATTCGGTCAGGGCCAGCCGAATGGTTGCCCGAATGGCCTGTAAACAGTGCGGGCTGAGAGTCATGCGGGCCAGGAATGAGTCATCTGGCTTGTAATAGGCTTGGGCACGCCAATTGGGATCTGTCTCCATGCATCCAAGTGATCTCTTCGCGTGGTTTGTCCAAAAAGGTCCAATTGTTGCGACGTTTCCACCAAGTACCTACGAAATGAATGAAAAGTGGCGGCAGTACTAAATCCTAGCAAATATGACATAAAAACGCAGTGAATTGTATGAATTGAGTAGTGATTTAGGTGCATAGTCCGGCCAAAATGTATATATAAATGCATGATATCAATATATAAAGCATGCTCATTTTATATATACTCATGTCATTGAATGATAGTCACTTATCAACATTTATAGAACTACAATGTACTTTCAATCGACATGACAATCTTGCTCGGTAATTATTGTTCCTCTTTAATTACCACGATTGTAAATACATTTAGGATTATATGTTTTCATCTTAAGAGTTATATGGTTCAAGACCACGAGCATCTTCTTGAACACTTCTAAAGATATAACATATTAATCTCAAGGAACAAGAATGTATAATAACATTCAACATCATGAACAATACATAATTATCATTAATAAAGATAACTTTCAAAAGACACCTCCTTCAATTTGCACATACTAAAATTTCAAAATCTTTAGACATGTCATTTTATTACAATAAAATTGCACAAATACATCAAGATAGTTTATCTTTAGACGAAAAAACTATGATGAGTAACAAAAGTTGGGCGTTAGAAAATTGAGAAACATGTTCAAAACAATCTAAAAAAAATACACAATGGACATTGGTATACCTATCTTCAAGTCCTAAAATTTCAAAACTTATGGATAAACTGTTTTATTACAATGAATTGCATGATACACTTAGATAGTTCATTTTCAGACGGAAAAAATGTGTTGGATAACAAAAACCAGGTGCTAAAAAACTAAGAATAAAGGTTCAAAAATATCTCAAAAACTCACACAATGCACATTTGCATATACTAAAATTTCAAAATTTTTAGACAAGTCATTTTATTACAATAAATTGCACAATACATCAAGATAGTTCATTTTTAAACAAAAAAGCTATGATGGGTAATAAAAGTTGGGCATTAGAAAACTGATAAACAATGTTGAAAACAATCTAAAAAAAATATACAATGCATATTGGTATACCTATTTACATATTCTAAAATTTTAAAACTTCTGGACAAATTGTTTTATTACAATAAATTGCACAATACACCTAGATAGTTTATTTTCAGACGGAAAAAATGTGCTGGATAACAAAAGTTAAGCGCTAAAAAACTAAGAATAAAGGTTTAAAAAAATCTCAAAAACTTACACAATGCACATTGTCATACCTAATTTCATGCTTTTAAATTTCAAAATTTTCAAAGAACCATTGTATCTCAACAAATTGCACAAAACACCTAAATAGTTCATTTTCAAACGAAAAAATTGTGTTGGGTAATAAAAGTGGGCGCTAGAAAGCCGAGAAGGAAGGTTAAAAAAAAATTCTCAAAAACTTACACAATACACATTGCCATACCTATTTTTATATACAAAAATTTGAAAATTTTTAGACAAGCCATTGTATCACAATAAATTGTACAAAACACCAAGATAGTTAATTTTCAGATAGAAAAACTATATTAGGTAACAAAAGTTGTGCGCGCTAGAAAATCGAGAAGGAATGTTCAAAACAATCTCAATAACTTACACAATGTCCTATTTTTATATCCTAAAATTTCAAATTTTTTGGATAAGCCGTTGTATCACAATAAATATCACAAAACACCTAAATAAGTCATTTTTCAGACGAATAATAACAACTACAGCGTCCTTTAATAGCAACGGCGTTGTTGTTTTATAAATCGACAAATACGAATGAATAATTGTTGAGTTCAACAATAACATAATTAAGAAGTAAATTAAATTCCTTATATATTTTTTTATTTTTAAATAGAGGCGACCTTCTATGGTTTCTGATCCTCAATTTTTTGGGATGTCTTATAATTAAATCGGATAAAACTATTTTTTTAATAATATTGATAATTAATTTTAACTTAAAATGCGACAATATGAATTTTATCTTTGTTTACTATTAAATTTTTACATTTTCATTTGGATATCAATAATACCTAAATTGATATAAGACTATTTTTATTGTCTCGATTATTATTATTATTATTTAGTATTTTTAAATTATTCGTTAAAACAAACATTATTGGAAGAAAAATAAATTAAAATTTTATATGTATATTAAATTATTTTAAATAGAGCTTATATTGTCATTTATGAAAAAAACTATTTAAAATTTTGAATTATTTCATGGATAGTCTTAAAAGATTTTTAATTAGTAAAAAATATCAATAGAAGTTCTATTTAATAATGAAACATATATATATCAAGAAATTTTAAGATAATACATTTTTTTCATACGATGCTTGATATATACCATAGAAGTTCTACTTTGTATATCAATGTACAATATGTGTTGCATTTTCATTGAATTGTTCATTTTTTTCAAACAATCATGTATTTTTTCTTATTTTAAGTGTATTTTTCTCATACGATACTCCATCGTGATGATTCAAACTTTGTTAAATTTTCAATAAAAAATGTCTACAAATCTTCTATATTGAGAATCTTCCAATTCATAATGGATGATGATTTAAAATTGGTTGTAAGTGATGGAGAGAACGTATGTGTCATGTTTACTTGAACTTTTGATTATTTAAATTCTGAATTGGAAGATACTCAAAGCATAAAAGTTGTAGATCTTTTTTTTTTTAAGTTTGCAATGCAATTAGAATCATCCAAATAAAAAAATCGTATGAGAAAGATATGCTGAAATTATGAAATAATCCGCAGAAAAAGCTGGTCGCCATTTATTAGAAAAAAAATTATATTTTTGGACCTTGCTGAGGTGGCGTCCTGCGTGGCAGTGCCACGTGGTTTAACCAGGCCGCCAATTAAAGTGGCGGCCCGTTTAGGTCACTTGTGCAAATTTTTAGAAACATTAGGCCAGACGCTAAATTTTGAATTTTATTTAGATTTCTTTAGCAAAAATTCGTAAGTGTGATCCAATGGCGTCAACAGGGCTCCAGCCAATGGCAGTCCGTATTTTCCGTAGTGATGCAACGGGACACTCCATTCTCGTTTACGCAGTCATGCAGTGTGAGAAAGTTAATTCATACTAATTGAGAATTGCCACCGCTATCTAGGTCAGTTGGTAGTGACACGTGCCTCTCCAATGTAAGGGCAGGAGTTCGATTCCAGCTTGAAGCTGATCGAGGGTGAGTGCGTGTGAGGCTACAACCTAATATAAAAAAAAATAATAATAAAAAAATACTAATTGAGATTTTAATACGCTTGAGATATACACAAGATCACGCAATATCAACAACTCTGTACAGGGTAGACGTTGAGGCATCACGTCACGTGTCGATCCGCAATTGCCAAAGGGGTGGCTGTCCGCCTGTCCCCACGAGGCCACGACCCATGCGTGTTTCTATTTAATTTTTCTGTGGCACCGAGGAAGCTTTAAACACATGACGGGTTGAATGTGTTAGTATAACCGACAGATTTGACTCGTTTCATGTTCTCACACGCAAAGATGGACAAAGATGGAATGAAAAAAATCTGATTAAAATATGCGGGGTAGATTAATTTAGATTTCACTTTTCATTTTAGTTCAAATTGTTCCAATTTCTATTACTATTTGAATTTGAATTGGATAACACATCTAAATCCCCATTGATTTTTTTTAAAGATAAATTGGAGGTCTAAGCCACCAATTTATTTTTAAATTAAATTAAATATCTATGAAAGATTCCAACCGGGTTTCGAACTTACGACCTTTCACTGAAGGAATCAAGGTGCATTGTTCTTTGCCACTAGACTAATAGCTGGTTCTCATCCCCATTTATTTTTATTTTTCTATTAGATATTTTCTCCTCTAGTTATCGAAATGAGATATTTAGTCATTCACAACTCACAAGTCTATTATATTTTCCCCGTAAGATTAATGTAAAACCAAAATGACTTAACTAAATTCAAATTAATTTTATTTCAAGAAAGAATGGAATGGCTCGATGGAGTCGACCTTTCCACTATTTTAAATTTAAATATCTATAAAGGATCTGTAACTATATTTTAAACCTACAGCCACTATATAAGATATATTAATTGCCTTTTGCAATAATTCATATTATTTTTATAAAATATGATTTTCATATAATTAACCAAATCTATAATCGGATTCAAACCACAAGCTCCGAATCAAAAGTCATCTCCTTTTCCATGCCGTGATTTCTCTCGATTCAAATGTGTTAAAGAGAGACAAAGTGTTCGGAAGGGACTCATTTTCCAAAGGGAAAAGTAAACTAGACCATGTAAAACTTAATCTAAATTTAATGAATTTATCTAAATCAAATTTTACATAAAAATGTCAAAGAAGATTACCTAATGGATATCTATTAAATATTAATTCGTTTAATTATTTTTTTATCTGCTAACGAACTAATACATAAATACAATTTTAACTTCCAAATTATTGAGAAAATATTTTCACAATTAACTTCTGTAATCTCGTAAATAATATATTAAATGATCGTGTAATATTTAATACACGCTGCCTTCATCTAGAGGACGAGTCATTTATATACATCCAAGAATTTAACAAAATTGGGCACCAGATGCACAATGAGTCACCAACTCTTGATCTAGTAGCAAAGAGTAATGCATCGTGAGTCAAAAATCACAAATTTTTTTATAGACATGTAATTTATAAATAAATTAGGTGGTTTGACCTCTAATTTATCTATAAAAAAATATTACGCTACAAGTACAAGCGCTGCTTGTTTGGATGGTATGAGAATTTGAAGAATTTTGAATTCCTAGACATAAATTTATTATAAACAATTCAAACTCTTCACAAAATTACACACTTTCCAATACTTTATACCTAGTAATTGGAAATTTCTCCTATTCCTAAACGATCCAAACGACCCTTTTGGTGAAGATATACAATTTTTCGCATTGACGTTTTTAGTGGGTATTAATCTACGAAAGTGGGTATTTTTGACGAGTATCATTCAAATCGTTCAATCAACCTACCGTATTTTTAGTTGGGGTCAGTCTTATAATTCAAATAGATGATCTAACTGCAATCTAATTTGTGGTGTCCTTGAGCTGAAAGAACATGGGTAGAGAAAAAAAGATGATCGAACTTTTTATGATTTTTTTTTTCCACGGTGAAAGAAATAAGAAAAAAAAAACTTGAACAGATACATCGAAGGCTACTATATATTAAAATATGTGTATAAATCTTCATAATTTTTTTGGGAAATTAACGAAGAGAGACTGGGAGTGCCTTCAGTATTGAACAAGCAATTGGGTTACGTTTCTAGCCATTGTAAAAACACTAAAATTGAACTGATACTAACATTTTCTTTTCTACACAAGTGCTCCAATCTTATCTGCATCCCCCCCTTTAACCTTATCACACTATAATTTTTTTACTATTTTTTTTTTTTTGAGAAAGTGGTCGGCAGTAGCTGTCAACATTAACATTAGTACATAACTTTTTTTTTTAGTATTATTATTTAACGATGAAAGAAAATTAGAGAAAAAAAAATTGAACAGATGTTACCATGGATTGTTACTTTTCAATTATATATATAAATCTTCATTACTTTTTTTTGTCAAATAAACGCAGGGAGCGCCTTCACTATTGAACAATTGAATAACAACAGTAATAATAAAATAATGCACTTACATCAAAACTTAAAAGAAGTAATCGAGTAATGTTTATAACCATTGTAAAAACACTAACATTGCTTTGATGCTAACAATTTTTTCCTTTTTCCTACACCAGTGGTCTTCTAACAAACTTGTCGGAAAAATTAATTACTCCACCATTTTTTTTCTCACCTCCAACAAATTTCGGAGCAAAGCCTAAAAAGATGTAAATACCAAACGACATAATATGCATTTGTTTTTGGAGAAATGCAAGTGTCTAATACGATCATTCTCATGATTCAAATTTCAAACGTTCAATATATTTTTCATATTGAAAACTCATAAGAAATCAATTTTTACAATTTTTTTTAAATTTTTACTTTTTTTGGTATTTTAGAAATTTCACGATATAAAAAATTATGGACCGTCAAATAATAACGATTTTCTAAATTACAAAAAAATTAGTAAAAAAATTTAAAAATATATAAAATTGATTTTTATTAAGTTTTCAATACGAATAACATATTGAATGGTTCAATCAGTCATTTGAAATTTAAAACCTTAAAAATGATCCTATTAGGCGAACTCATCGGTCTATTATATTGGACTCCAGCGTTTATAGGTGTTGCGGTCGTACAATAAGCACGTTTTATAAGATATATGATTTTCAATTTTCTCATAGCTCACTACTATATTCCGGACGGACTAACAATGGGACCTTTTTTTTTATTATTCTTATCAACCCTCTAATTTAAACGAATTTCATGTTAACTCCCTACCATTTTTTTTTATTTTCAATTCGACCACAGGCTGAATATGGACACCATATCAGTTTCGGAGCGTATCCTCTGGATGGTTGTTACTCAACCATCCAGTGGACGTCTTTCGATACGAGCCGTCTGATTTAATCTAAACGGTTAGATTTTTTCGGGCCTATCAATCTTAGTATCATGCACGGGACATTTATAGCCATTGAGATTAAATCAGACGGCTGAGATCGAACCATCCACTGGATGGCCATCCAGAGGATGCGAAGTCATATCAGTTTAGTAATTTAGTATAATAATCCCCTTTTGGCGATTGGAATCCCTTGAACCGCAGCATTTATTACTTGATAGCCAATTATTTCTCCTTTTGTTTTTCTTTTCCGGAAATTGATAATTGGGCAATTCAATTAACTGAAATTTCTCCAGAGGCGCCATTACAATCTTTCCCAAAATCTTCCAAAAAAAAAAGAGCGCCTAAAGCAGAAACCATTCGCCACTTCTCACCACGAGCATCGGCCTCTCCATGGCCGGTGCACTCGATCCCGGTTCTCTCAACGACCCATCACAGGACGTCTCCAGTTCCTCCTCTCCTTCCCTTCCCGACACTAGCTCCTCTCCCGATCGCCATCTCGTCGGAGGAGAGGAGAAAGGAGGCAACTACGACAGTAAGCTGCTTGAAGTGCTCGTGGGAGAGATCTTCGGCGTTAAAACGATGGGAAATGGCGGCTCTGGATCGCCACAACTGGAGACGAAGAAGAGGAAGAGGGACCTGGAGTTGGAGGCGACAGTGGCGTGGCTCAGAGACGTAGCGCTTAACCCCGTGGACCCGGCGTACGTAATTCCTGAGCGCGAGCAGGAGATCTTGAATATGAGGCGACAGATGTTCCTCAAGATTGATGATGTCGCGAATCTCGAGGACCTTCCAAGCTTTGCTTCTCTGGTGAGTACTGAGTAGTGAGTACAGTCAATCAGTCATGTACTAGAATGGAAACCCTAGTTCCTTTCTTTCAGTTCCCCCACCTTTTGCCTGGTCTTTTTTCTAGTAACCCTCTTGTTTGTTTTATTTATGTCTATCTATGGAGCTGGACCTATCCGCGTAATTGCTAAAATGGGAAATCTAGTCTAGATAAGAGTTTTGATGAGAACTTTTGTTGTCTTGTTGAGTTGCTTCTCGCATTTTGTGTACTGTTAGGGTACTACTTCTCAAGTGAAATTGTTTTATCTGTTGTTAATTTATTACATTAAAATAGGATATAAATCTAGGTCGCTGGAGCAACAACTGATTATCTGATGATTTAGCATGGGTTTGAAATTGAAGATAGGCAAATTTAATATCAATGCCTGAAATTTATTGAACTCTAAAGAAAATTAATGACAAATTTGTTTCAAACAAATTAATGACAAATACTACTGTTGGAAAATATATGTTCACCCTGACCTGGACTTGCCCCTAAATTGATCTACACCCTTTACTGGCTATATTTTTCAGTGTTTTGGATATTGCTAAATATAGTTAGATAAGAGATGGATTATTGTCTCTATTTTTATGCTTTAGAATTTTGAAATGTAAAATCGTTACATGCAAAATGTTAAAACCAAATTGAACAAAATTCAGAACTTGGAAATCCAGATTAATGCTATACCCTGATGGGAAACAATATCCCTCTTGTATTTTGTGAAATGGAATTTTCATTTGGTTAAACCATTTGAACAAAACTAAAAGACAGAGTAGAAATGAATTCCTTAACGGCCCAGAGAGTTTAAAATTAGGGCTTCTTGAAATTTTGTAATTTAGACTATTTGAAAAGACTGAGATTTGGAGTTTGAAAAGTTTGACCTATTTTTGGACTTTTGATACAAAAAAGTTTGAGAGAAGCTAGCTATTATGAGCTTAAGCCTCTTCAAAGAGTTTATAACCTTACCTTCGAAAACTACCAAATCAGATTTAACAATGTATAAAGCCATTGTTATTATACTTGATGACTCGAAGATTTACCTTACAATTTTTCTATTATTTTTTAAGTTCATTTTGTGGAAGACAAGAGGTTGTTAATTATGGAAAAAAGGAATGCACTGACATAAATTTTTTTAAATATTTTGATCTTATATATGATGAACTCGAATAAGTAAATAAAAAGAAGTAAATTGAGAAAAAAAATGGTGGGTACTGCTTGGTTCGTCAAGGAGATAAAAATTAACGGTTTGGATTTGTCATTTGAAACCAATGTGATGTTTTTTGAAGTTTAAAAACTCAGGACATCTTGGTGAGTTACTGAGCTTAAGCTCATACTAACATCACTCCAAAAGATATCCTTTTGACTCCTTGGTGAGCTTAAACTCAAGACTCAAGAGTCCTTTTTACAATTTTAATTTAAGATTGCATCACAGGACATAATTCATAATCCCACCAGAATTATAAAACAGGGATTATAAAAAAGCCAAAAGCCTGCGATCCCAAACTTAACGGACAAGTTCACTTTGCAATTTTTTCCAAACTGGCGCTTGCTTGCTTAGACAGGCCAGCTCCAATGGTTTAGGAGCCGGGCTACATCCCTTCTTAGCCATGTGCTTTTGGATTTCAGCGTACGCCTCAGCCACACATGCATTTTCTATTTGAAGTTGCTCGATTTGTCAGTCCTTTTCTTCCAACTTTTTTCGAAGATGAGTCGTTTCTTCAAGGACTTCCAATTCTTCATCAATGCTTTCTTAAGACGAGTCTGCTACTTTGGCGTCCGTTGAGACCAAAATCTTGCAACACTGAGTTTTCATTTTTAATCTTTTGCAAAGTGCTTAAATGTAAATTTGTTTTCAGTCCAAAGAGATGTTATACAATTTTTATGAAATGGAAATTGGCCATTTTTAACGGGAAGATGTCATGGCTATGACTTGTATATGAAAATAATAGTCTAATTTGAATCTCTGAGCACTGGTGCAAGTCAAATCCAAATAATTGGTGCTAAAATGACTCTTGTTTTAATCTCAGAATTTGTCACTGTACATTTGTTGTTTGGGTTGAAGTTGGTTCAATCCAGTTGGATCTACTTACTTTCATGCCTAGAGGTGCTATTGGCTGGGGTCAGATTGGCATACTGTCATATGCTGTACCTCTCATACTGTTCAGTTTGCAAATTTATTTACAATACTTAATAGTAGATGTTTATTTTTACTTCTATTGCTCCTTTTCAGAAGAAAAAGAAGAAGGCCTGGTACTTCTCTGATGAGCGATACAAGGGGAAAAGAAGGTCAGAGCGTATTGCCAGGAACTTCAACATCCCAGCGGCACATCTTGCCAGCCTACGCAAGCGCATTGGTGTTGGTGACCTATTTCAAGCTGATGTGCCAGATTGGTTGGGCCCACCATCTGATGAGGATCGATCAAATTATAGAAATGATTCTGACACTGCAAGGTGGCTGGGCACCCGCTTGTGGCCGCAAGAACCTGTCACTAAACACCGTCAAAAATTGCCACGACGTATAAACGATAAACCAATGCCTAATTACTGTCGGTGTATCACTCCAGGAGCCATTGCATGTGTCAGTTACCATGTGAGTGTAGCTCGAAACCAACTCAAGTTCGAGTTAAGTCAGGCTTTCTCGTCTCTAGGGTTCGACTTGATGGGGGAGGAGGTTGAGAACGTTTTCACACGTGACCAGCAGATGCTATTTTATTCGCTCGAAAGAGGGATAATTCCCTTGTCGGGGCCTAAGGGTTTCTGGAGCACTGCTTTCAAACATTTGAATACAGTCGAGAGGAGGCATCTGGTGAGTTACTTTTTTAATGTGTATCTGCTGAGACGGGTGGGAAACCAGAGTCGGCTGGGGCCTGCTAGTGGTATTGACAGCGATGAAGATAACATAGATGATGATTATGAGGATGAATCACAAGTTTGTAATGTTGGGCAGAAAGCTAGTTCTGTAATCGTCCAAACTTCATGCTCTGTTTCATCTTCTAATAGGTAAATTTATCTGTCTTTTATTTTATCTTTTGATTGTCTAATTTGGTCCTTGTTTTTTGAGTTATATAGGGGCTGGATCTTTGAATTTTTTGTTTGCCTATCCCGCAATTTAAAATAGGTATTAAATATCTGACGACAGTTCCTTGTTTTGAATGCATTCATTCAACAGTTCTGACTGAATGCATGTGTGTGCAGAGTACTAAATTTTTTTTTTTGAAAAGTACCAGATGAGAAAGCTGACCTGACCGCATGCTTCCAGGACTGCCTGGATGCTGCAATGAGGCATGCATTCATTCATTCCATTCCTTCATCTTGTCTAAAAAAGTCTAAGCCTTTTATCCCAAACAAGTTGGGGTAGGCTAGAAATGACACCCTGACCCTGGTCATTTCTTGTATGTATGGCTGAGTTTTTATGCTGGCTCGCCAAGCCTATCGCAAGCATGCGGGCTTGAACCCTGGACCTCTTAGAAGAGAGCCAAGTGCTCTTACCATTCCTTCATCTTGTACTTACAAAAATTTGTGTTCAGTCAGAAATGCTACATGTGTGCGTTCAGTTGTAGGCACAGTAGTGTTAATTTTGTACAACCTGGCATATTAGCGTTATTATTTCTAAAGCATAATTGACAAATGAGATTTGAAATATCAAGTTGTGTTTCATCCTCTCATCTTCCTTTCAATTCCCTTCCTTTTTTTTTATTTGGGGAGGGAGGGGGTTGGGGTGGGTCAGTAGCTAGCCAAATTGACAAGCACACCAAAATATCCTCTACATTCACAAGATTATAATTACGTGGGTTCCTATATATGCATAATTTTTTGTTGAATATGCTACCTGTTAGATCATCTGAATGATTAGTTGTCATTCAGTTCCTGTCCATTAATGGGCACTGCTAGGGTTTTACAATATAAGATAACAACTATATGATATATGATATTTGAGTGAAGTCACTTGACAAAAAAACCTATGTCACAAATTGGCTAAAGTTAACTTTGATTTGTAATCTGATAGCTTCTGTAACTTTGTTCTATTCCAATCAAGACCCTTTGGGTTCCCTCACTCCCCAAAGGAATCGGGTGCGCACCAATTTCCATTTCTACTCTCATTACCAAACAGTGAGGGGGTGAAAATCATGTTTTTTTTTGGGTTTGTGTTGGATTGTTTTGGATTCCAGTGAAATTACTTTTCTGGTCCCTGGTTGTTTCAGTCTAAGGTCACTTCAGGTATAGACTGTTTCAACTTTTTCGTTGGGCAAGTTCAAGGCCAGATTGTTTGGATTTTTGGCTAATAAATATTTGATTCTGGAATAATGATAGTGTTTTTTTTGGTCTTAGTCTGGCCAAAATTTGGGTTGAGATCAGTTCAGGTATAGACTGTCAGCTCAGGTTTCAGACTATCTCAAGTTCAGATCAGTTCAGATTCAGGTCTAGTTGGTTCCAGGTTTTTTTGTACTTAAAAAAAAAGTCAGATCAGATTTGGGAGTTTCCTGGATCAGGCTTGCTTATCTGCCTTTTTCTCTTCGATGCCAACCATAGAAGTGCCAATCTGGAGTAATGGAGAGGAAGAATGGGGGTAACCTAGGGGATGTAATAGATGAATAAGTAATGGAAAAAGAAATGAAGTGAAATAGAAAGAAATTTCATTCGGAGTTGTTTGTTGGATGGAAGAGAAAGAGATAGACCTGATTGGAACAAAATAGAAGTTGCATCTAACCTCTACGAGATGAATTAACTTTGGAACCCTGAGTATGGTTTAGCGGCCAACATCTTCCCATTTGTGAATTTTAATTTTCTGTGAAGAATAAAGAATTTCCTCATATGCGGTAGAGGAACTAATTTTTACTTTTGTTTTTGTGTGTATTATGCTTTTTGCCTAAGGTAGTGGAGGAAAGTTAATTCACTTCAATGGTAATCCTTTACATGTAATTGCATTGTGCATCTAGACTTGTTGCTCTTATGTTCATTGACAAGTTATGTGCACATCATTTTTCCATAACAATATTGGTGGTGCTACTTTTGAAATTTAACATCTAATCCAAATTGTTTTAGGGTCCACACAACAAGAAAGAACCCGTGAGCTGATAGTAGGAAGCTTATGCCATCCTATTCTACCTTGATCGACAGTACTTGTCAAGCTGGTGCCCAATCTAATTTTTTGTATAGTCCAAAATAGAAGGCTCCATGCTGTTCTCCTGGTTTTGATTAGAGGAATTTTAGAGGTTGATTGATAGATTGACAAAATAGATCATGGTATCTCATAGATTTCTTTTTTATTCATTGTGAAGAAAGATGAGACGGTGTCAACAGAATTTTGTGCTTCCGAGCAATTTTGGAGCATAATTTGAGCGTTTTAGTGCTAGTCCTGTGCAATGAATTACCATATTACCATATGAAAGAAAAACTTGTTGACTTTAATTCGATAGGAGTATGTTTTCTTTTCTTTTGTGGGCCCAAGACAACAGTTGGAGGGAACATTTTTTGCTACAAATATAGAAGCTAGTTGATGTTCATTCCTGCAAATTTAATAGGCTGTTATTTCAACAGTTGCGATTTCACAGTAGTACAGTACCTCTGTACCTTTATTCAATCTTTTTTTAGGTTCTGTGCAATGCGTGTATTATTTTGTCTGTATATTTTCATCCTTGCATTAAATTCTTCACGAGGGGCTTGTGAGTTGTGGCCATGGGCCAGATTTATATGGTTGTGCTACAACCTAATAATAAAGAGGAGAATCTTATTCTCTAATATGGCGTATCACACTACTACTCCCTAGAGGGCTGGGTATAGAAATTGGAACTCTTAAAACTCCGTTAAATTACCTTCTAATTATTAGACAGGTGCTCAGGCGCATGATGGCCTATTAATATACCATCAAAATCTGCGCACTATCATATTTGGGCTCCTCTGTGTGACTGTGTAAGAGAAATACATAGCCCAATCGTTACAGTGTCATTGTTCGCTTCTACTATGTTAGCTAAGAAACAAGCAATTAAGGATGCTCTGGGAAAAGTTACGACAGCTTAATTGTGGTTTAGCTACATCACTGTTACCAACTTTGTATCAAGTTTGTGAAAGAGCAAATGTTTGTGAAAGCCAAGACATGAAATGATCTCGACTATTGTTTGTTTTAATCCCCTAAAAAAATAATGATAAAAAGATGGTTACCAGTGTAAGTCCATTGCCTCTTTAAGTCTCCATTGTTGTGGTTAGCTGCAGGGCAATCTCTACATTTTGAGGTGGTTATTTAATACTTTTGAGTCTTATATGATAAACTACTTTTATACATAAAACACAATCAACATTTGAAATTTGAATTTATAGTTATATATTGGATATAGTTTGTTCTCTCTAGCCATGGTTGGGAAATAATAGCGTGGGTGCGTTTGGATAGGTGTGGCAAGAAGGGAAGAAGGGAAGAAGTGGGAAGAAATATTGGGAAGTGTGTAATTTTGTGAAGAGTTTGAATTGTTTATAATTTTTTTTCTTTCCATCTTCCTTCTTCCTCTTCTTCTTCTCTCATCCAAACGCACCCGTATATAGCCAAACATTCCTTTATAATTTGGTTAGTGCAAACGTTAAAATAGGAATTCGTAGTATATTTTTCATGTTTCAAAGTAATAACAAGAGGTGTGCTAATTGTTATCCATGGGTTATCGCAAATTTTGATGTGAACGCGTGGACAAATTTTGAGGTGCTAGATGGTGTGAACCATTAACAATATTATATAAACTCAAATTTGAACATGATCCACACTTAACATAATGTCATGCTAAATAATAATTCTGTACATAGCTCATGCTAAATTTAAACGTAGTGTCACACTTCTCGCACATTGAAAATCGTGCCATGACGTTTGCTAATATACTCTCAGATAACAATTCCAAAGAAAAATATTGTTACATTGCGGAGTCCAAAAGGTTGTAAGTGGAAATTTTAATTATTGAGACTGACCTATATTTTTTTCGATATGCTCATATAAAATATTACGGTTTTTTTTATATAGCTTCACGAGATAAATTTTAATAAAGATAACCCCGGTATAGTTTATTAATTTCAAGGATCTTTTTAATATTAACGAGAAGTTTGAATAAAATGTTTGTCGTATTTTTTTACTTTCATGTAGAAAATATTAAGTATACCTGATAATAATATTTTAGCATTGATTTCTTGCTACTGCGTAGCTTTTGCAAATCAAAATGGAGAGACGGTTAATACTTTTTTTTTCAACTTAGAGATACATTCTTTTACAGTTTCGAAAATAATAATGGCAACAACAGATGATGATCTATTGATGACAAGGATATCATTACAACAAGCTGGGGCAAAAATCTGAAAAAATCCCTTATAATATCAAGCTTGATATTATATCGACTAGATCATAAAGTTAGTTTGGAAAATATTGGTTAGGAATTGTCAGAATCTGACAATCAACGAAGTGGCAATGCCATATCTGTAGGATGAGAGGGTATTGAAAATATGAAAAGGTAGCATCAATGCATGCATAGGATCAAAATCACAGAATTTTGAGTTCCAAAGGAAAGAGGTTCTTTTTCCACTTAACTTTGCCATGAAAATTCACACGTACAAAAAAAATAGAGAGACACCACTACACTACACCATCACATGAGAGAAAAAGCAAAAAAATAAAGCTGGCATCTCTCTCTTTGCTTTCTCCCGCATCGAACACCTTTGAAATGATTTCCAAGCAATCCAATCCTCCTTTTTTCATACAAAAATCAAAAGAAAAAGAAATTAAAATGCTGATACAAAATTTGGGCCCCCTTGGTTTGAACTCCCGAGGCATGCTCTGAGTCATGCATGCAGTATTTCTCACTTGTTGTTTTTTAGCAATTAGCATGAAACCGTTTCTCCAGTACTTATAAAGCAATAAGCATCTCAAGTAAAATTTTTGTGCTAGTTTATATTATCCATCAGCATTACGGGCTTCTTGTTCATTTGGTTTGAATTGGTTTTAATTTAATGTAATCAAATTAAACAAATCGAGTTTTTTTTTTATCTGACAAGGATTCTTAACTGATCCAAACTAACATAATAATTTTAAAATAAAATATAAGCTTCTCGAAATTCTATCGCTCTATGCGAAAGAAAAGGTTTGTCTAATTCTAATCAATTTGGATAGGACAATATGTTTATAATTGTAAGAATTGCATAATACCTGGAAACCAACTAAACTGATATATTTATTTATTTTTAAAACAGGTGAAAAAGTTGATACTTAATAACCTGTTGATTTGATAAATTTATTTTTGCGATGTTCAAATGTAGTATGAATACATGAGCAGCTGTTATTATAAATATATGTATTTTATTCTTTTAGGGTACATTTGAATCGTTTGAGAATAAAATGCAGAATAAAATTTGCATTCACAAAGTATTTTGATATTTTTTTTAATCCAGATTAAGAAATTTTTGTGGCCGTATTTTAATGTGAATTTTATTCTAAATAATTAGTCCTAATTTTATTATCAAGCGATCCAAGTGCATCTCAAAGAGTATTGAATTTTATATGCACGATAGGACTGCAAAAATCATTAAAGTATGACAAATTATAATAATAGAATAAATTTACGTTTAGTTAGTATTAGTCGCAGCTGGTCTTTTTATCTCTTCATTTATTTTTTTTCCCGTTTGCTTTAAGTCAGATATCTATAGTACTTATAAAACATCCATGAAAAGGTCGTAACAATTTTACTGGAGGAGGTGAAAACAATTGTTATATTAATTATGAATCATTAATTTGTGTATTCTGATCAATTAAAAGGCCAGACCCTTTAATAGAAAAAAGAGTGTGGTGTTTAAACAATTTATTTTTTAGAAGATATTCACATGTATCGCTGGAAGATTCAACCAAATATTTTTATCGTCTAATATTATTTTGTTTCTTATTTGTCCGCATATCGAGGCATCTTTGCTAGTCTTTAAAAATGCGTCAAATGATTTCAACTACATTTGATTTAAAAAGTATTAATTCAAATTAGTTAATACTAATAAGCATTACTCAAATCATGGGAATTAGAACAGGAATAATATTTGCACCGACAGGAGAGGAGGTGAAATGAGGCATGGTGACACAGTGCCAAAGATATCTGAGAGGAATATATTTGTGAGCCCCCTTGTTAGAAATTAGAAGCCGTAAGCCTAGGCGGGGTTGTTCCTTTTACTGCAGGGGCTACATGCTTTGTACCCATTACAAACAAAAACAACATCCCTTTCCTCGGGATTCCCACACATGCAATGGGATTTGAAACCTATGCAACTTGAAAGTTGGAAAAAATGTGTTTGTGGGAGTGTCTTTTTAAGAGGCGTAATCATCTCTTGATCCCAATCACAGATTTAATAAAAGCGAGCTAACCAAGAGCAGATTTTGCTTTGATCTGCCCGATCTAAAGCTCTCTGTTCACTAAGTAGGATCGTACATGTACATGCATGATCTCAGATCTGCATTCAGATAACTATATAGTTTGGGCTTCTGAATGACTTTAATAAATTATAAAATATGTCTGATTTTTTTGTTAACTTTTATATTTTTGAAACTCGAAACAATTCTTGACAGTGACCGTCAAGGTTTACAGTAATTGTTGCTACAACATAACTATTTTACAGTAAGAAACTTATTGCCAGAAAAAAAATAAATAACAGTGCGAAACATCAATCAACATACAAACATTACAATACAACACGCAATCACATCGCACCAACAACAATGCACTAATTAACATAATTATTTTATTCAAAATCCGTTAAATTTATATCATGCTTTTCTTTTCACCACGTCGAAATGCAGAAGCGGGCCAGCCAGTGAAACTCATTTGGCATTCATCTTTTTTACTTTATTATTATTGTTTTTTTTTTGGAAAAATGATTGTCTGACATGAGTAAAGAAATATTATTAGTTATACACTGACATTAATAAATGATGGGATAACATGAAGAAGTAGTAATGCTTAGTGTGTGTGAGTGTGACGGCCTCACGGGAATCTGCTGACTCTACTTTAATAAATGATCCCAGTGATTTCTTTTAAATTTAGTTTTTCCCATTTAAACGAAAGATCCAAGCATTAGAGAGGGAAGAATAAACAAAAGGAAGAAAGTACAAATGATTAACAATTATTTGTACAGCTCTAGAAGGGACAAATTGAGCCAACTCTGATGTGTCTAGTGTTTCTTAATTAAACATCTAATAACCTCCTAGGTTTTCTAGACAGACCATCTTTAGTTAATACTTTGTATATATTTATTTATACAAATATGCTCTAATGGGACAAACCTGAAGTGGCAACAGTCACCCCCAAATGGGCTTTTGTTCTCTTCTCCATGATGGATATAAATATAAAAACTTACAGATAGATCAAAATCATGGTTGCACTTTAGTGTTAAAAACAAAATGAGAATATGCCAGTAAAGCGAAGGAAACAAAGAAAAGAGGATAAAAGAGAAGGCCCGGAGAAAGTGAAAGTTCACTCTCCCTTCTCAATAAAGCTTCCATGAGAAATTAATACTTTGACCATCTAATCTCATACACATCGATTATAAATTAACATATTGCAAAGGTAGCGTCATATAAGGCTGCTTTTCCAACTGCATCATTGCATATCATACTATCATCTCACCTAGCTAGCCTCTCGCATGGATTTCTGTAAAATTACAAAATAATATATAAGTATAGTAATATATAAAAATTAAAGCTAAAATAATATAATAAACTCATCCAATGTGAAGGAACAAATTAAGACTATGAAAAAGACAACGTCCAAAATTACATAAATTTAGACATTTAATATGAGAAATTATAACTATCATTTGTACTTTTGTCATCATTTGTCATCTCTTGAACAAAATGAACACATAAAATAGACAATGTGAACATAAAAATGATCAAAGTGAACACATAAAAAAATTGCCATCCATTGTTTAGATATTTATATGCACATAAAATATACAAGATGAACATAAAAACTATCAAAGTGAACACATACAAAAAAAAATTATCATCCCTTGTTTAAATATTTATATGCACATTCAACTTATTTTTATTGAACTTATTTGTTTGTCTGTGCTCACTATGATTATTTATATGTTCACCTTGTTTATTTAATATTTTCACTTTGTTCAAACGATGACAAAACAACAATTACATATGACAGTAATCAATTTCCGTTTAATATTATCTGATTGGAAATTAGGGCCATGAACATATTGTGCTAAATTCAACGAGATGTAAAAACATAGGAGATTTCACGTGTGCCAAAATAAAACCATTATTTTTTTGTGTACTTGGAAAAAGTAATATGGATTAATAAATGTTTTTTTTAAGAGAGCATAAAAATAAAGGTGTCTTACTCAATATAATATATTGTTAAAAACCATAACTTCTTATACAAAAAGAAGCAAAGCAAGCCCATCTCTGATTTTCTTTTTTTTTTAAACACTGTTTTGTCATTCTAGTCTTGAAACTTCAAGTCTTATTAACAGATAAAAATCGTAATGACGATATGATAACAAAAATAAATTCTTACGTACCAAAGTATATACTACCGATGGGTGCGTTTGGATAGGTGCGGGAAGAAGGGAAGAAGTGGGAAGAAGTATTGGAAAGTGTGTAACTTTGTGAAGAGTTTGAATTGTTTATAATTTTTTTTCTTCTTCCTTCTTCTTCTTTTTTCTTCCAACAATCCAAACACACCCGATAATCTAAGTTATGTAAGTTAACAAAGTTATCATTTTCAGCACTTAAAATAAAGATATTTGTACCGAGGAACATTACTAAGTAATAATAGATCATTTAGAAGAATTCCGGACTTTAATTAATTAGCTTTGTTTCGTATACAATCGCGCTGTGTTGTACGTTCGCAAACGAAAATATATATATTTTTTGGCTTCTAAATTTTTCATCTATTTAGGAGATTATTCGCAAACCATGAAATTTTATGTATTCGTGAGCATGACGTCATATCATTTTTCCTCTGGCAAACTTCTCTTAATGTAAGTGCCAAAAATAAGGAGGCCATAATAATTGAAAACGTGCATCATTAGTCAAATTAAAAGATCATAAAGGCGCCCCATGATAGATGATGAATAAGGTTCAAACTTTTTGGTTCCATGATTATCTGACCATAATGCTGCATTAAGCCTTATTTTATCGAATTTCAATGAAACAAAATAAATGGCGGAAAGTTTTTTTTTTTTTTTTGAATTTGGTACGATGACACCTTTTCTTTGTTTTTTTTTTCCCTATCACATTTTATTGGGCATACGTAAGATGTGTTCGAGCAATCTGCGCTACTAAGTTCTTTGTCTCAGTTTAGTAATAAGTTGTTAACAGTTCAAAAAAACTGTGACATTTTAATTTTTCTTATTCGTTGAGCAACAATTTTTTATATAAACACTACGAGAATTAACGTGTCAAACATAATCATTTTATCACTGATTTATAACGGGCTGTGTCAACCGATGCAGAATGAGATGTAAATTTATCACTGATTTAGCATTACATTGTTGCAAAATGAAGTTCAATTATGATAAAATTGGTTGGTACAAATGTGAGAACAACATTGGTGCCAATAAAAATCCATCATGACATGGGATGATGGAATTTATGGACGATAGGACATGAGGACGCTTTCTAGCTGGATAAAGGCCTAAAGGGTAAAGGTTTTGCCTTTTGTTAATTAATTCATTTATTTCGGATAATTGCCTTTTGTTATTCTAAATTTACTAATCCAAAACAACGGGCAACTCTTTGTTTCTTTTTCAGTGATTCCAAGCATATCCTCTAAACTTCAAAAAGACAATATCTATGCAGAACCTTGGGGTACTTTTTATCAAGCACAATAATACAAAATTTGAAAAAAAAAATTATATTAAGCACCCTTTGCCTTTGTGCTCTAATTTACAAAAAAAAAATTTAACAATATTCTATAATTTACCAAATAATACCCAAATTTTGGTAAAACAAAAGATGTGGTCCAAAATGCAGTTTGAAAATATACCACGACGACATACTTTTTGGACACATAACCCGTGGTGCGTACACTTTTTTTGTTCCTTAGTTTTCTAAATTCGTTATTGTGACTTGAGATATTGATGGTTAATAGTTTAACTAAACTAATAAACAAATGAAACGCAGTTTCTAAACTCTAATTTCTATCTATTAAAGAGTAATACAGGAAAATATCAACATAAACATTAGCTTAAAGACAGCAAGAATCCGATCAGTCTAACTGACAGCTGAATTTATTCCTCGTCAGTGAATTGCCCCACTGGCATTTCACAAAAAAAATAATAATAATAATTGACTTAATTACCCATCGTACGAAATAAATAAATGATGCACCTCTCCATTTGATATTTAACTTTATAAACTACGACAGATGACGAAAATGAGTTTTTTTTTTAAATCAATTTAGGTCAGAAATTAATTGTGTACTGGAGAAAATTAGCTTATAAATTTGCAGCACTTCAAGTCTAAATTATCCTCCTATATACTTTGGATGTTGTAATCATCCAAATGATGTAAATATCGCTTGCACTTGAAGGAACAATTTCCCGATCTAATTAGATGTTAAAAATATATTAGTACCTTTAAAAAAAAAAAAGGAAGAAACACCATTCAATTCAATATCTTTAAAATAACATCTCTTTCATCCGGTTTTTCTCATTAACCTACAAGAAAAAAAAATTCGGTCTGCAATTCTGCATTCACCGTTTATTATTTACTAGGTGGGGTAATCGAGCTTCGCTCTATATATGCGTTTCTAATAAAAATACGTAATTTTAGTATTTATATATAATCTATCGAAATTTAATGCATATATTTTTCTATAATCAATGAACAAATAGATAACTTGATATACTCCAAAAAAATTAAAAAAGAACACAATTTTTTTTCCTTCTTATTTTTTTTCATTGTGAAACATAAGTTAATCATATATATTGTATCTATTTGAAAAATATATATATACTTTGAGGTTCTCTGTCAATTCTATGATTCTTTTGTAATTTAGAAGAAAAGATAAATTATATCATATTATCAACAATATTTCGAATTTAATCTTCAACTCAAACAAATCAGGTTACGCAACAAATAAGTAAATATAAATGTTAATATGAGACGACTTATATACAGGTTTCAAAATAATACACAAAATGTCAAACTTACACAACAAATGACTAAATATATACACCGGATATATTATGCACCTAGATTGCAATTTAGTATGTTACATAAATTTCTAAATCATTAGAACATAATCTTTTCTTCAAAGTTTAGAATAATTTTGTCTTGACACATAAAATAAACATAAAAATTCTTGATGATAGAACAACCTAAATATAGAGATACAGTACACAAAGATGCAGGAAAAAAAACTATTAACTAAAATTTCAAGAATTTGATCAAAGAGGTGCAATTATTATAATATAAAAAATTGATGTTTAATTAAATTCCTAGCGACGATTACTTGATTATATTATTCTTTTTATTGGATCTCATTAATCATAAAAGCATTACGAAATACAGATTTATTTCCTTCAATATAATTTGTCTAAGCGCCTTTAAATTATATGGCAGCATTTGCATTTCAACTTGCATTTGATTCCTTCATATGTTATTTTCTTTTATTTTTCAGGATTTTTTTGTTATTTTTTCCAGGACACTTTTACGGAACACTCTTCCTTCCACTGATGCATGGATATTTTTCTTAAGCTATTTATTATTTTTGACTCAATGAATATTTTCTTAAGCTATTCATTATTTTTTAACAATAAAGAAGTATATATTGTATCTTGTAAATAAAATGAGCATAAGACATGTATAAATAAAAAACACAGCTCATATTCACAAATATGTGCTTGATGCAAGTTGTAATGATTTATTTATTTATTTTTTTTTTATTATTATTATTATTATTATTATTATTATTGTTTTTTGAATCCTATACGTAATGAGGACCCTACCTATAAACCAAAGAGAAAGTTAATCCATAAAAAGTGAAATTACTTGTTGGATTCCAAATGCCACGATATAAAAATCAGTCATGAGCAAATTCTTGAACTCAAATTTGGTTATGACCAAAAACCCATAAATTTAGGCTACACATGCTATTCCAATGAACTTGCTAGATAACACCACTCTATTATAAGAAGTGCATTACGTATACATACATTTAAGGCTACAATGCTATTCCATAAGAAGTGTTTTATGAAAACCTACGTTTTTTTTCAACAAATGTATCGATCATGAGCCCTAAGTCAGTACTTACGCCTTGTAGTCCTAATTTTCTAAAAATTTCTTCATATTGTTTCACCATGAATAGGTTTAGGAAAAATGAATCACTCAATAGGTGCTTGCACTGGGACTATTGATCCATGTAATAATTGGTCAATAAATACAACATTTCAGGATGATCTTTAGCAAAAAGAAAAGTTAAATCATAGTTTTCCTTTATTGTATGGTTCCCGTTCTTTGGTTAATCTGCTAATTGTATATGCTTTTTGTCGCAGTTATAGGTTATGAGGAGCATGTTGAAGTGGGACCCACTTTAAGGGTTTAAAGTAGCAGCAGTACACCAAATCTTACGTCCTTCAATATCCATATCCCTATTCAACTTTTCTCTCAACAACTCCAGTATGAATTCCTTGTGCAGGAAATTCTCTTCAACATATCCTATACCACCTTGCTATGAAAGCCAAGCATCTATTCAGCCACTAATAGTTAAGACCGGTAAACAAAAGTCGAAGTTTATATATTCTTGTAAATTTAAAGGCTACAAAATATAATACTATTAAAAAACGAATAAGAAATGGGTACAACTTAGTAAAACATGGACAGTTTCTTATAATGTTCTAACTTGAGCATGGCATTAGTTGAAAACATAATAATACCATTACGACATCATAATAATCAGGTGAAAGCACCGATCAGCCTCTAATGCGTCGTCGCCTCAGCAACAAACTCCACCGCCACAAATTTTTCTAGTAGCTACTCTATTGTATCATAATCTCTCCATTCTCCTCTACCACTTTACGTGCAGTCGTCGGTTCCGCGTTGAGTGCCCACAGTGCCAGTCACTGGGTCATATATAAATTCATTTAAAAAATTTATTACCCGAACACTGCAAAATTCAAACAAACCTAAAAAAAACTCACAGATGTGGTGCTTTGGGGATTGCCATATAGTTTTTTGGAGGCCTTATGTCGTGACTGCTGCTGTGGTATAATGGTAGACATTGTCACCTATATAGAAAAAATAAACAATAATTTTAGCTCAACTATCTTATTTTTATTAGAAATATTTGCATTACAAAAACAAAAGCACTAATACCTCTGCTAATAAAGAATATAGATAAGAAAACCTCAATTGGAAAGGTACAAAAAAAAGTTTCTCACATACATCATATATATAGTAGAAATAATAATAGAACCAAAAATAATTGCATTCATTCTGTAGTAATTACATTTTTAAATGGTGTTAAAAAAATTTAATGCCCTTAGGCCATGCACAACCTGTAAACCACATCTCACAAAATTTAATGCCCTCAGCTATTTCACATAAATTTCAATCAAATCATTAATATAAATAAATAAATAAATAATATATACACAAATAAAGAAACCTGATTAAACATAAATTACCCCTCTACATCAGGCTTACAATTAAAAGCACAAATTAAACAAAATAACCAAAATAGCAAAATTAACCAAATTAAACCATTGAATTACCAATACACAATCAAGAAGCAGCAATGGAGCGAATAATCATTTTATACCAGTACACAAATTATAAATACCAGAAGATTTATTTCGCAGGTCATACAGAAGATTTCAAATTAACATGATATTTGACGAATAATCATTTTATCAGCAAAGAACAAACACAACTACTAAGATACAAATTACAAAAAAAAAAAGAAAATTTATATGAAATTATTATATCAAATAACAAATTCGAATAAAAAGTGAATGACATATACACTCATAACTAAACCAAGTATAATATTTTTCCATTGAAATGGTAAAAAAATTTATAACTTTTAAAAAATTAAGATCAAACATAGTTTGTTGAAAAACAAAGTTCTATATAAGAGAAGTTAAAAAGGAAATGTTATACATCAAGCATTTTAATATTGTTAATGGTAGAAAAAAGTTGACAAATTTCCAAAAAAATCGGTACTAACAGAAAACCAAAAGGGCTTGAGAGTACCTAGGTAAGGAAATTGAAGAAATCAAGAGGGAGATGCAAATAACGCAAAGAGAATTGACAAAGACCGGGACAATATTGAAGCTTCGCCATGGAAGGATGCTTGTAGAAGAGGAAGAATTTAGGGAGGAGCTATTCACAGATCTAGGGTTTCTGCGCGGATCCAGTCGGTCATAGATGAGCGAAAAAAAATCAGAGGGAAGATGTGGGGAAGTTTGGCGAGAGAAAAACACAATACTTTTTACCAGAGGAGAATTTCTATCAGATGAGGAAGGCGATACAGTAGAGGTAACAGCGGTTGAGACTGGGATGGGATCAAGACCAAGAGACCATGTCTGAGGTATGGTCCGAGGAAAGAGAAATGGGGCTCACAAATCAAATGCCATCTAAATGAGGTGATGAACTAAAATTTTAAAGCTGAAGCGGGTCATTTCTAGGACAACTAATGCCCGTTTCACATTTACTGGTATAATAGAATGCTCGATAAATCTCAAAATTTCTAATTACATCGTATCGGAAGAGAACGTGTCGACTGCTTTAAAAAATTTTCAGAGAGGACTCCCACGAATTTTTATTTATAATACTGATTATAAAAAAGCCCTATGGTAAATAATATATTTACCAAATTACAGGTGTCGAAGAAAATACAATAAAAACACTAAATAATGATCAAATTACAAGAAAATACTGTGTCTGCAATGATGCTCCTGCAAAAAAAAAATAGTGTAGTTACAGCGGTAGTGGGATTGGATATTTGGATGACTTGGGCAGCTCCCGTCTAATTTAATGCAAAGTTTTTGTTGGACACAATTTCTCTCTTACTCTTTGATACGGTATAAGATATTTATGTATTATCTTCAAGTATCGGTATATCTTTATACTTTGGGTAGTTTGGATTGCTTAATAAGAATAGGAAGAATAGTTTCTTTCTTGTTCTGTTTGGATGGGTGTAGGAATAAAAAAATAGATTCTTTTTATTCCCAAATTTATTATAAACAATTTAAACTCTTCACAAAGTTACACACTTCCCAATACTTCTTTTCTTATTCCTCTTATTCCCACACCATCCAAACGGAGCCATAGGAATAATTTCTTCCTAGACATCCGAACAAGTTAGGAATAAAAAGAAGAATAATTTCTTCAGAAAATAGTTTCTTTTTAGGAATAACATCTTCCAACAATTATATATACATAATTTTAACAAAATTAGTTAAATACTAATAACTAAATAAAATTTTATGTGCATTTAATTAGTACTTTATTTAATATTAAAATAAAAAAATTTAATATTTTATTTAAATTGATATCAATTTGCTTATTCCTAACTCACCATTCAAACAATATTTCTTATTTCCGACATAACATCTTCCCACTCTTCCCACTCACCATCATTTTCTTTCTAAAATTTTTATTTATTCCTTATTCCCACACCATCGAAACGGCCCCATTTAAGTCTAATTTTACAGATTTGCATTTCTATCTGATAACAGAAAATTTATTACACCGTCCATAAATTCTAACAAGTATTAGATTAAGTGGCGAAAATATAACGATTGCATTAAAACGGAAAATTCTTACTATGAGGGCCATAATTACATATTTATAGGGTTTAAATTTTAATATTATTTTTAAAAAAATTTACATAAAATATAGTTCATAAGCATATATAAATTATAGAGGACAGACTGACAGTCCACCCCATTTTTCCACTTGAATCCGCCACAGATTAAATTAAAAAAAAAGAAATAAAACGGAGTTACATGACAACAAAGTCAGGAAGTAGTATGCAATATTAACCCTAAACCTGTCTTGGCTTATCACCACTTTACTAGCTAGTACTAGATTGCTTATATTGATTACCTACAGTAAGCTAACAAAAGTCAAATTAATACGTCTATTCTCACTCTTTCCATAGAAAAATGGCACTCTTTGTCAAAGGCCTTTTCCTCAGTCCTCTCCTCACCTCACTACCTTCCAGTTTTTTTTTTTTTTTTTGATGAAAACTACCTTCCAGTTTGCCATGTCAAATTTATACGCGACATATACGGAAAGAACGAAGTAGGTGTACTGTATCCAGTATACCCCGTTGAAATGAAAAGAAAGCGAGAGGGAAAAAAAAAAGAAAAAAAAAGTAATTTACGGACGGGAAGGAACTCCGAGGCCGTGACCCCGTGACGCTCCCTTTTTCTTTTTCACCCCTTTTTCCTTCAGATATTATTCTTCTTTTCCTTCCCCAATTTATTATCAGTATTTTATATGAGATGGGCTAAAATCAGCCACGACTGACGGATGCAACCGTCAGCTACGATCAAATCTCAATTTTCGAGATTCTAACAGTCGATCCGAACCGTTCAATGTGTTCTCCATATTGAAATCTCATTGGAGACCAAATTTTACATTTTTCTGATTTTATTTACTATTTTTTTGAGATTTTTAAAAATCATAGTTATTGAAGGGTCCAGAATTGTTTAGATTAAGAATTTTGTAAAATATCAAATAAATACTAAAAAATTTCAGAAAAATGTAAAATTTGGTCTCCAATGAGATTTCAATATGGAGAACACATTGAACGGTTCGGATCGACTGTTAGAGTCTTGAAAATTGAGATTTGATCGTAGCTGACGGTTGCATTTGTCAGTCGTGGCTGATTTTAGCCCATCTTTATATTCCCCCAAAAAAATTTCCTCTTCACTTGTCTTTTACAAACACCCCTCGTCCCTTGTCTTCCCATTCCTCTTCCCCTTTCATATTTCTGCAACAAACCCCATCCATCAATCCCAACTATAACTAAGCACTCGACACAATGCCACTACAACCCTAACAACATGCCCAGATGAGAACCAAATCAGAAATTCACCCACATTTTACTCATTAACAAAACTTGCATTGTCTTCGTGAAGAGGAGTTGCAAGTAAGTGCACTTACAGCAACTGCACTCGCAAGCAATGAGTCTCCCAATAGACTCTATCCAGCCTCCGATCCCTCCTCTCCGACCGAACGCTCGCCTTTCCACCACTTGCGAGCTCCACCCGGAGGAAACCGTCACCGGCTTCTGCGCCTCTTGTCTCCGCGAGCGCCTCTCCGGTCTCGAATCCACTAACTCCACTTGCGCTCCTGGCCGTAAGTCCACTTCCGCGCTGAAATCTCTGTTCCCCAAATTGCCTTCTTCCAACTCGCTTCTCAGGCCCGATCTTCGGCGGTGCAAATCCTTCTCGTACCGCCGCGGAGGGGACAATGGCGACCCGTTGGAGCCGCAACGCCACTCGTGCGATGTGCGGGGAAGGAATACTCTGTGGTCCTTGTTTCACCAGGATGATCGGGAGAGAGTTCGCGACGGCACGGGCATTGATGCATTCCCGGCTTCTTCGTCGGCCGCTGTGGTGGCGTTGTCTGGTGAGATTTTACCAGAGAAATCTGGTAGCCTGGTTTACTCGCGCATGAGTTTTACGGAGACCCAAGAAGAGGGAAGGGAAGAAATTGAAGAGGAAGAGTATTGCGATGCTGATGACGGGGATGAAATCAGGCCGGTGGTTGAGCCGGTTCTAATTTATGGGACGTCTGGTGAAATAGAAGATTCAGTGAATGTGCCAGTATCAGGGTATTTACATGAGAGCTTAGATAATGTACTGCCGATGAAGGATCATATAGACCTGGAATCACAACCCAAAAAGCCGCCGGCCAAAGACTTGAAGGAGATTGCAGGGAGTTTCTGGCTTGCCGCATCAGTGTTTAGTAAAAAATGGCAAAAATGGCGGCGCAAACAGAAGCTTAAGAAGGAATGTAGCAGCAAGGCGGCTGCTGCTGCCATGCCACCGCCTCCAGAAAACCTTACGAAACCCTCGTTCTTGCGGCTCCGCCGGAGACGGTCCCGTGAATCAGAGTTCATTTCAGGTGAGGCATTGGGTCGGAGGTCTTGCGACACTGACCCAAGGTTCTCGCTTGATGTGGGAAGGATGTCAGTTGATGATCCGACATTTTCGTGGGATGAGCCGCGTGCTTCTTGGGATGGGTACTTGATTGGTGGCGGTCGGTCAGTACTGTCTCGCCCCCTTCCCATGCTTTCTGTTCTAGAAGATGCACCTATCCCTGCTGTACCACGATCTGACGGTCTGATTCCTGTTGAGGACGATTGTGTCACCGGTACCATTCCAGGTAGTATCAGTCAAGCTCGCGATTATTATTTTGATTCATCAAATCGCCAGAGGAGAAGTTTTGAAAGGTCAAGTTCTGTGCGAAATCCCTCATTTAGTCTTGAAAATAACGAGAGTAAGCCCATGGCAGTTGATGCCAAGGTTTCATCTCCTGCTGGTGGCTCTGAGTTCTACCACTTTCTGGACCGTGAGTTTGTCAGTACCAATCCATTGAAGGATGATATGTCGTTTAGTTTTGAATCAGCATTCCGGGACCCCCGCAAGGCTAACCCAGCCAAGAAGGCAAAGCGATGGGGCAAGGGATGGAGCATATTGTCATTCATTAACCGGAAAGGTAACAATAGAGAAGGAAATGGTTTAGTCGGGAGGTCATTATCAGAATGCAATGGCGCTAAGATAATGAGGAGCAATAGTAGGAGCAGCATGAGTTCAAGGAGCTCATTTAGCGGTAATGGTAGCTTTGGTAGCTCAAGGAGGCATGGTTTGGAGCGGAACCGGAGTGCGAGGTACTCACCGAGTCGACTTGACAATGGAATGCTGCGGTTTTATCTGACGCCTATGAGGAATAGTCGACGTAACGGCATAGCAGGAAAGGGGAGGCATGTCAATCCACATTTGTTTGCTAGGAGTATTATTGGGTTGTATTGAGGTACACAACAGAACTGGTTGAGAATTGGGGGGGATAGTTTTATGTTCTTCATCTTTTAATTAGATTCTAAATACTACGAATTCTGTTCTTTTTAATTTTGTTTTTGGGGTGGTAACAAGGATAACAAGTGAATTGGTTGGGTTAGTATTTAGTAATTTTCTTCTAAGTTCCTACTGCTTTGCTAAATTTCTGAAAGCCTATCCTGCTATGTAGAATTAACTTACCGGCCCTTGTGAATAAAGTTTTCTTAGCATTCAGTTGGAATACCTTTGCCAATTGCCATTGGATGATACGGTTTAATTTGAATTCTAAAAGCAAACGAAACATGAAAAGTTAAACATAGATTTAAATGCCAGCTACAGATATATGTCGCCGCTTTGAGTAGTTCTTTTGAGATGCTCAATTGGTATACACTATACACTATCCACTATACAGAAAAGGTTTGAAAATTTGAACCCAAAGTAAGTCACAAACAAAATGTAAAGAGATCCAAACAATTGAACTTTGATAAATTGAGGACTTTTAAGGAGATCACTTAAAATTAGATTGAATAATGCCATGCAATTTTCTATAGCAGATATCAAATCAGGCTGGGGACTGGAAAGGAGGAATTAATGAGCGCTTTCACCAGCCTTGAATGGTCATGTCAAAACTTTGCACCTCGTAAGCCGTTAAAGCCTTTTTATAGAATGGCTTTATATTCTCTTGGTCCCTCGTTTCTCGCTTTCTCAACTGAGAAAAGAGCAGTGAGAGCACTCTCTTCTGTTCACATACCCTTATTACAATCCGGATTCGCTGTTGCGCTACACCGCGTGTCGCGCACTACGAGCCGTCTGATTTTGATCGGACGGTTCACTTTTTACGGGCCTACCAATCTAGGTTACATGCACGGGGCTCCCTTGTCCATTGGATCTTAATCAAACGGCCAGCATACCGCGCGACACGCTGTGTCGCGCGGCAGCGAATCTCAATTTACCCTTATTATTCATACCTTCTCTGCTTAATTCTTTCATTCTATCTCTGATTTGTATTGTATTATATGCATGGGCCCTTTGGCCTACCTGTTGTCTCTCATCTCACCAGACCAAACATCACTTGTTGAATGCTTTGCCTCAGCACCAGAGAGGTAAGGAGAACAAAACAGAGCAGACAGCATTTGGTCCCATTATCTCTTAGATCCAAAATATGCAATTCGCATATTTAGTTCCCTCATACATAACAAGAATTTGATGGGTTTGTAGTTCTGTCTCTCCTGGTATCATGTATGTACAGACCCCACTAATTTTGTAATTACGTAGTTGGACCTAATTAGGTGTAGAGAATGAAAACTGAAAACGATGCATAAGCTGAATTATTCTGGGGAGCTTCAGAAATTTCTTGGATTTTTTGTAGACCTGGTCCGTGAGTTGTTATTGAAGTATATTTATCAAAATAATTATATGTTTTTTAAATTTAGTAGCTTAAAATATTATATAAGACCAGCAATTTGTGAATGTTATTTACATCACCATTTATATGATCGTCTAACAATTATAGAAATTTTATGTTATTTTGATGCTAGATATCAAGGACTTGTTACAATGTACTGATGTAAATAATTTTAAATGTTGTTTTTGAACTCTTAATTTCTATCAAATTAAGGACTGATATTGAGGACTTGTTACAATGTATAACAATTATAGAAATTTCATTGTCTTTTCATAGTATGTAGAAGAAAAAAAAATATTCATACATATGTTTTTCATTTGTTATTTGCATAATTGCATTTACAAACTTCTACCATAAAATAATAGAAAACATAAGGAAAAAAAAACTAAAATCCTTCTATTGGTTGTAATGAATTTGAAATATATGATCCGAAAGTTGAAGCAAAACGTGTGTAGCAGTAGGTTGGAGCACTGAACACGTATGTACAAGAGAACAACAGTAGCAGTAGCACTATTGCACATTTTTTATTTCTTTAGATTTTTTCTGAAGTTTTCATTTTACTATTTTGCGTCTGTGTAACTGCAATAAAGCTTACCTCCGCTTCATCAATTCTTTTGTTGAGCATATCCTTTGCAATGGCATATCTTCATATTCTTTTAAAATCACACCCGGTAAAAGTAAGAAATCAGTTTGCATTTACAATTGCTTTTAATAATATGAATTAGAATTCCACTTCATCAATGGTTCAATCTAAAATACATACAACACTATAAATCAAGTTGGTGCTTTATGTGAAATAGGTTTTAGTAACGTTATTAAAGAAATCTGATGCAGTTTTTTTAAATTGAACGACTTGACTGAAAATGCAAGATCCTACTGAACGAAAGTAACAGGAAATTACTAGATCTAGCTCAACAACAATCCAAAAATTGGCTGCTTCAAATGTGAAGAAAAGGTATCAAATCAGAAACTTATTGATTTGCCTTCTCATTACATACCGAATACAATAGTTCACAATTACTACTATCATGTGTCCCTGTGTGAATAAATCTATTTAAGTATCAAATTATGAATATATGATATAATGGTCTGTGCCAGAGATAGTATTTGACAAAAGCTGAGCAATTCTGTTGTGCAACTGTCTCTTCCTGTTCCTGAGAGTCACAAACGATAGGAAAGAAAGCGAAACCTAAGAGAGAATAATGGCTGCTCTGGGTTTTTCTAGCATCAGCCAATTTTGAGTGGTACCAAGTATTTGTTTGAGCCTGCATGCGTTGCAGTCATGACAACCCTGCCATCTGATGCAAATTTATTTCATGTTTTTAACCATGCATGCTTTTCAGCTTTTTCCTTTTAACTTTTTAACTTCGGTAAATATTTCTTGGCTGTTTTTTCTGTGTGAATGCAATACACGTTTCTTGTAAAATCCGAGTTACGGAAAGGTTCCTAGCTGCATCAGACCTCAGTTACAGAATTTTGTTTGCTTAATGGGTTGTCATCCTCAGCGTTGATAAAATAACCAAGTTTTTTGTTACATAATCGCGAGTTTCTTTTAGACTGATACAAGCGAGGTCATTTTTTACTAGCTTCAACCGTTACATTAACAAAACAAAAAAAAAATATATCTTGGAATTAATATTATGGAAAACAACACTACAAAGAAAAATATCCAATTAATTTTTTGGGGAAAAAATTAGATTTTTGTTTTTTTTTCTCTTCAAAGAGAGATGAATTTTTTTTTTCGGAATATAATATATTCAGCTGAGATAAATAACCCAGTTCAAACCAGCATAAAATGTTCACGATTTATTTCAGAGAATGGCCATATTACATGTTAATTTCTTATTTCTTACAAAATAGAAATATACAATAGGAGATAAAACATCCCCAAATGTGGAAAAAATCACTGGCAGATCTGTTTTAAAGAGAGCCGTTGAGTTGAGAAGAAGTCCGTTTTCTCGGCCCAATAAAATAATGGGCTTAAATGTTAACCCAAGCCACCGGACGCAGGACTTATTATAGGGCTACCTGGGTTTCGATCTTTTTAAGGCCGAAACGCTCAATCCAAATAGAAACCCAACAGCGCAAACAGTCTACATTCAATTGTAATTAAAAGAAAAAATCTATGATTTTAATATACTGTCATAATAAATATAATTTTGTGATATTTAATTTTAAAATAAATTGAAATTTTAGATTCTCATCTTATTTTCAAAATCATAACAATAATAACTATTTCAGTCCGTCTAATTTCAGTCTCGTGCATCAAAATCCGAATATCAGAGATAATCGATCCACATCATTCAATCTTTTTTTCTATATCAAAATTTCCTTTCAAACAAAATTCTGCATTTCTTTTTTCAATTTTCTATATAGTATGATATTTAAAAAAATACTATAATCGGATAGTTTCATAATATGTAAGAAAAAATTGAAAAAAAGTAAAATTTGGTTTTTAGAAGATTTCGATGTGGAAAAAAGATTGAACAGTTCAAATTGGCTGTAGATCTCAGATTGAAAATAAGACTTGAGGCTCCGTTTGGATAGATGTGGGAAGAAAGGAAGAAGTGGGAAGAAGTATTAGAAAGTGTGTAACTTTGTGAAGAGTTTGGATTGTTTATAATTTTTTTTGGGCCTTCTTCCTTCTTCCTTCTTCCAACCCCATCCAAACAAGGCTGAAGTAAAACAAATGGATTATTTCATCGCAAAGTACCATAGCCCAAATAATAATGATGATGATGAAAAAAACTTCAATATCCTATCACAACAACATAGCGAACCTAATATTTATGTTTCTCTTACTATATTTGCGTACATATATACCAAACGGGGCAAGATTCTTTTCCTTGCGTGTATATATACCGACATCTGATAAAATGGCATGTAATTGCGTGTATATATCCGCCATCCTTTTCTTCTTCTTCTTCTTCTTTTTTTTTTTTTGATGATTGCAATTGCTTCTCCTTTTCATAAAATAGCAGTTTATATTTCTACTAGTGGGTGCGTCGCGCGACCTATACAGAAAATAAAAGATTCTCAAAGTTTCATGCTAGATAGGATATCGAGTTTCTCTGTATACACTGAGTTCGTAACAAAATTTTACATATAACATTTTTTTTTATAATTTATTTATTTTTATGGTAAGCAAGTTTATAAAATATATAATTGTTTCAGTTTACATTATGCGATATATAATTATTTGTTATTTTTACAAATCTTATGATTATACTTTTCACATATGTACTATATTATAATTTAATTTTTTTATAATTGATTTATCATTCTTATTCATTATATAAGTACGTATTGTGTGATCTATTTTTTTATATTGTTTGCTATGGTGAGTTGCAACTCACCAAAGCGTCCGGGAGTCGCGCTCAAAATTTCAAAATTTAATTCAAAATAATCGATCCAAACCGTCTAATATGATCTCCCTAATGAAATCTCCATGCAGACTAAATTTTATATTTTTTTGAAATTTTTAAGTATTTATTTCAGATTTTTAAAAACTGCTGTTTTTGAACGGTTCGGAACTAATTAGATTAATGATTTTCTAAAAGTTAAAAAAATACTTAAAAATTTCGAAAAAATATAAAATTTGGTATGCATGGAGATTTCAATAGGGAGATCGTATTAGACGGTTTGGATCGGTCATTTTGAACTAAATTTTGGAATTTTAAGAACGACTCACGGACGCTTTGGTGAGTTGCAACTCACCATAGCAAAACTCTATATATATATATAGTTTTGCTATGGTGAGTTGCAACTCACTAAAGGGTCCGTGAGTCAGGTTTAAAATTTCAAATTTTAGTTCGAAATGACCGATCCAAATCGTCTAATACGATATCCCCATTGAAATCTCAATGCAGACTAAATTTTATATATTTTTTTAATTTTTAAGTATTTTTTTCGGATTTTTAGAACAGTTGTTTTTGAACGGTTTAGAACTAATTAGATTAATGATTTTCTAAAATTTTAAAAAAATACTTACAAATTTTGAAAAAATATAAAATTTGGTCTGCATGGAGTTTTTAATTGGGAGGTCATATTAGACGGTTTGGATCGATCATTTTGAACTAAATTTTAAAATTTTGAGCCCGACTCACGGACCTCTTGGTGAGTTGCAACTCACCATAGCAAAACTATATATATATATATATATATATATAGAGAGAGAGAGAGAGAGAGAGAGAGAGAGAGAGTGGCTAACGCGCCATCGATGGCACGTGCCATCAATTTTCCATCAACTCGTTTTTTCGAAATTCAAAAGTCAAACGGTCGATCCAAACCGTTCAAGTTGATCAAAATATTGAAATACCTTTCGAGACCAACTTTTACATTTTTTCGATTTTTTTTGCTATTTATTATGATATTTTCAAATTGGAGGGCTTGAAATACTCTAATCATAATATTTTTAAAAATATCATAATAAATAGCAAAAAAATTCGAAAAAATATAAAATTTGGTCTCCAAAGATATTTCAATATGAGAACAACTTGAACGGTTTGGATTGACCATTTGAATTTTGGATCTCGAAAAATAATTTGATGGCACGGGACCCTCCGTGCCATCAATGGCATGTTAGCCATCAATGGCACACAATCGCTTAAATACACTTAAATTTCTAACAAAATACAATAATTAAAATTTTTGAAACATAATCCGTGTATGATATTTGAAGGGCTATCACAATATGTACGACATTTTTTCTTAACGACTTTGTATGATGTACAAATAAATTGGGATGTTATTGAATACTTTTTTTTTTCAGAAATTTTCATATTGTAAATAGAGCAAGGTTCCGGTGCCACACTTTTTTGGTGTCACATTTGCCACGTTTTTCTTTTTTATTTTAAATTTAAATATTTGAAATACAATCGTCCGATCCAAACCGTTGATCTTGTTCATTTTAACAACGGATGTATTGTCCTAAAATTTTATAATTTTTAAAGTTTATTTGATACTTGATCAAGAGGTTGAAAAATGGACATATTAGAATTAATCTATTTTAGTTATTTTGATCCGTTCATTTTTGACCTTTTGATCAAGCATCAAATAAACTTCAAAAATTATAAAATTTTATGACAATGCATCCATCGTTAATATGAACAAGATCAACGGTTTGGATCGGACGATTATATTTTAAATTTTTAAATTTAAAATAAAAAAGGAAAGTGTGGCATTTGTGGCACCAAAAAAGTGTGACATTGTAACCTTACTCTTATAAATAAATTGGGATGTATAAATATGTACGATATATTTTTTTCATATCATATATATCATGTTCAAAACTTATCAGAAAACATTCAATATTTTTTTTTTCGAATAGCCTACGTTACGGGTCAAAAATAAATTGAGAAAGACCCGTATCGCGAAGGCTGCTTATGGGCGCACGCATGGGATCATTCGTTGACGCCCATGTGGTACGACCAGTTACTCCACAAGATGTTGAGTCATCGATGCATATTTTTTTGCTCTTGTCCTCAATCTCTTTCTATTTTCCAACAAATCTCTTCTTCGCCTCTATCTTCTCCTCCAAATCCAAACCTGCTTGACTTCGTCGGCTCTCTCACTCGTAGAATCAATATCGCTGTCCTTCTCCGTCATCTCCTGTGAAAAATCAAGGCCAGACGATATATTTTCATGACCCATCAAGAAATGCACAAATCCCAGTCCAGTAATTCAACCTAGATATGTGTGTATTTCAATTCAATGGCTAATATAAATGATTTTTAGTGACAAAGATTGGAGGAATAATGATTTTTATGAAAATACTAACAAAAACTGCCTATACGATATAATCCAATCTTTAAATATAATGATTTTTATTTCTGTTCACTAACAGAAATACTAACAAATAAATTGGAGGAATAATGATTATTAACAGATCAAAATTTGTATTTATTTTATTTGCAGTAAATCCTTCTATTTGTCTTTTCGGGGTCAACAAAATATTGTCAACACTTTTTCGCCGATGGATGATTTACATTTACAAACCTATTTCAAATTTTAGCCTAAATTCCAAGCTATATATAATATAAATACAACTAAAAAAAATCGTGTATGCATGACAGGTTCAAAACTATTGATTTAGTTAGAATTAAACGTTAATAAAATTTGGTCTTAATTACATTCGAAAGAATTTTGTGTATCAAGTGAAACTCGATCAGCCTTTCAAATAAACCTGAACTTACAAAATATTTTGTCAATTCACGTCAATAAATCTTAACCTAAACCAAAGCCCAAATAAATAAAAATGTAGTAAAAAAAATTCCAACACAAAACCATATGATCACACTATATAATAATAAAATAATCATTACAAATGATAATCAGTTATTGAGATTTGAATATTGAATCGTTGCAACCAACTGATAATAAATTTTTTTATATTTGTTTTTTTTCTCATAATTTATCTATTTTGCCCCATGATTGAAAAATGAAATAAACTAAACTACAATAAAATATACTGTAAAAATAGTTAAAAACAACAAAAAGACAGCGCAAATATAGGTCGCGCAACGATTAACTGTATATGCAAACCAAAAATAATTGTAATTTACTATTACAGTATATTTTTATTGCAGTTCAATATATTGCATATGTTAACCATAATGCAAATAGATAAATTATGAAAAAAATAAATATAGAAAATTTTATTATTTTCTTATTATCAGTTGGTTGCAACAAATCAATATCGTTTGTTCTATAGAAATTTTTCAAATCTCAATATCTGATTATCATCTGTAATGATAATTTTATTATTATCGATATTATTATTTGGGCTTTGTTTTAAGTTAATATTTATTAACGCAAAATGACAAACTTTTTTGTAACAAAACCTGAACTCTCTATCATAACCAAGCCCTACATCACCCACAATACCTTGAAATAAAACGAAAAATGCATTACATTATGAATGAGCCACAATTAATCCATTCCGATTGATTATGAAAGACAGAAAGAGTACAACTTCTTACCATTGAAGAATCATGCTCGTCAAAGCCCGGAGAATTAGCCCTGCTCCAATTCTTCTTACCATTGAAGATGGAAAAATAATCTCTTCCTTTTCTATATTTATGGGGAGATAACTAATGTATATTGCAGTGGCAAGACCAATAAGAGGCAAGTCCCCAGGTTTGTTTTTCAAAAATAGAAACAGGTATATTTCAAGGGATGTCTAGGCTTGAAAATTGACTTTTATTAATCTGTTTTTTTTTTTTTGACATTTCTTTCATCTGATTCCGATCCTTCACAAATGCACCAGAAAAGATTCAAAAAAAAAAAAAAAAAGCTGAATTGGTGATTTGTGAGTCCCACGAAATATTCTTTTTTCCCCTTAATACATCAAAAGATTAATGGAAAAACAATATAGATATAGTTATTGTCTAGGGAAAATTGAATATAAACCTACAATCAAAATAGTTAATTAGATGATAATAAAATTACGAATAATATTCGTTATAAAACAATATAAATTGTTTTAAAATTAGATTTAGAAATTAATATTTTATTAAAAAATATTTTTTTATTTTATATTTAATTTAATAATAGTTAGTTGTGTCCATGCTTAGAAAAAGTCTGGACACGCCACTGTGGGTATGGATAAAAAATTCATTAATTTATTGGGTAATAGTATGGAAAAGGCTATTTCGTATTCATTATTACCATATTATTATATATATAGTTTATAATTTTTATCATAATAAAAAAAGTATAACTGTAAGATTCAATTAATACGTTAATAACAAATTAAATTAGAAATATAAGCCTGTAAGATTCAATTGATACGCTAATAATTAAACTAGGCAATTAAATAGTAAGATTTGATTGAGACAAATTAAATTGCAAAGATATAATGGTAAGATTCAATTGATATGTTAATTATTATTTTTTATTTTCATTCACACTCTACATTCTTTATTCACGTATCATTAAAAAAAAAACACTAAATTTTTTCAAAAGATCCCTTCTTCTTTGTTGTCGTTTGAGAAAATATTGTATAATTAGTAATTAGTTATGCAATTCTTTTTTGTGACAATTGATATGAGAAGATATTGTATGATTTTATTATATTTAAAGTATTATTTAACGTTCACTTTAGTAATATATTTATTTGATATTATTTATTTATCTCTATTGTATAATTTTTTTATCGAGTTATTGACATTATTATCCATTTTTATCGTTATTCTATCTTTATCGTTAATTCTTAACAGATAAAGGTAGGATATGGATAAAGTCAATTTTTAATGGGTAAAGATATGATAAAGAAAATTTTAATGGGTACGGATACGACTAGGGGTGAGCAAATAACTCGTAACTCGTGAGTTACTCGAACTCAACTCAAAAAACACTCGTTGGTAACTCGAGTTAATATGATTCGAGTTCTAGAAACTCGAGTTTGTGTAGACTAGTGAGTTTTATTTAGTGAGTTCGAGTTAGGTCCAACTCGACTCGTTCCAACTCGAGTCAGCAACATATGCATATCAAAAATAAAAAATACTTAATCATTGTATACTGTATAGCACAAAAAAAGCTTAGTCCCTAAATATCTTTTTCTTCCGATGCACAACATAACTTGGTTAATGCATGTGTTATGAGTTGTGAGATATTTGTTTGTGTATGTGCATAAGTTAAGGATGCCTAAGTGTTTATGTAGTGTTACGTTATAGATGTTTGGTTGTGTAGTAAGAATGACTAACTTAATGCATGCATATATTCATGTCAAAAGACTAAAATGCCCTTATATTCATACCTTTAATTAATTATTATTCTTAAATCATTATTATTAATAATTAATATTACTTGTTAAATATTATTAATTATAATAATTAATCTTTATTATTGATTATGATTTTTTAATAATTATTGTTGCTTATTAAATATTATTATTTATTAATTAATATTAATTATTAATGATAATAAGAATCATTTTATTATTATGAAATATTATTAATTATTTAATAAGAAAAAATATTATTTATTAATTAATTAATAATAATAATAATAATAATAATAATTATTATTATTAATTAATATTGTTGGTAAAAGTATTATTAATTATTATTATTTATAATAATTAATACCTATTATTATTTATGATTTTGTAATAGTTATTGTTACTATTTAAATATTATTATTTATTAATTATTATTACTTATTTGTTAATTGTTAAATATTATTATTAATTATTTTTAAGGGGTAGTGTTGGGAAAAAAAATTAAAGGGGACCATGCATAACTTATGCAACCTATTTAGGTACCCTTAAGACATCTTATGTAAGAGGTGTTTGGTGACTAAAGGATGCATAACTTAAGTTATGCACCTTTAAGTCACAAACAAACGGGGCATGTATCTATTTACTAGGGTGTGTTTGGATGAGCATCGAATAAGGAATAAGAATAAAAAAATTTCGGTATGCGTGCTTATCCAAATTCCTTATTCTTTTATCATGGTTTTATTAATATAGGAATAAGGGTCCAAATTCATTATTCTTGTGTTGTTTGGGTTGCACAAGAATAAGAATAAGCACACATATCGAAATATTTTATTTTTATTTCTTATTCCATACTCATCCAAACATATATATTCACGAGTTGACTCGAGTTACAAAATGACGAGTTCGAATTAGCTTGAATAGCTTGGAATTGCCTCCCAAATGAGTTACGAATTGACTCGACTTAGTAACGAGTCTTGAACTCGGCTCAGCCCTAGACCGTACCACCTATTGACAGCCCTACCCACCGTCCGATGTGCAAATGCTCAAGTCAGTCTAGGTGCGAGTGAGTGAAGCTCCAACTAATGTAAAGTGTAAACCATGGCTTCTCTTCTCCGCCTCTCCCCAACCGCTCCCCTCCTCGCTTTTCCCCGATCCTCTCCAGTCCCTCGCCCCTCTCTCCCTCTCCATTTCCGAATCCCCAAACCCCATCCGACTAAGCACATCCCATGTAGGCTCCGCTACTACCCTCTCCCTTCCCCAATTAGGTCTTACTCAAAGCCGGTGTCCGGTTCGTTTGAGCCGGACGCAGGAGGGGAGGAGATACAGAGCCCTAGTTTGTTGGAATTCGTCACCTCAGAGAGGGTCAAGGTGGTCGCCATGCTCGGGCTGGCGCTCGCGCTTTGTAATGCCGATCGGGTTGTTATGTCAGTGGCTATTGTGCCTCTTTCTAAGGCGCATGGCTGGAGCCAGTCCTTCTCTGGAATTGTTCAGGTGGTTTATTTTTTACTTTGTCAGTAGTTTAGTTACGAATGAAATTAAGCATGTTTATTTGGTCCTCAATGGTAATTATTAGCGACTTCATCTGTGTTTTAACTTTTAAATGATACCAAAAAAGTAAAGTGTTCTTCTCAGTTATACTAACATTATGGTATCTGGATTCTGGAGTCATGTAATTGAAAGTTGATAAGATGGCAGCAAAATGAAAATTTACAGAATCTCAGTTGAGGTTCCTCTTGTAATGGAAATTATTTCCTATATTACTAATTCAAAATTTCCAAAAATAAAAAAAAGAAATGGAACTAGAATACTTTGGGTGCTGAATTTATACCCCTTGTTCCAAATGGATACTCTGCTTCAGTGCTTTGAATTGTTTGAGCACAACCTTCAATTTTGATATTGTCCACAATTTTGTCATGTTGTTGATTACCAGTCCATGAGTCACCAAATTACTTGTAAGTTAGAATTGCTAAAAAGAACATCATTGGGAATGTCAATCCCAACTCTTTGAAATTGCAAGGAACTAAAATGAAATGTTTCGGACAATCTCAAGGCACAACCATCTAACTATTCTGTCCTCACAAATTTCCCCAAAAAATCATTTTAATATGATGGCCTAATTTGAAGAGAATGAAAGTATGAAACTATGATTCTTGTTATACAAAAAATCAAAATGAGTGACCAATTAACAGAAGATTTAAGAGCTTAATTTATTCTAAGTACCAATCTTTTTAGATTGAACTTGTCACTCATTTTTAAAGGTGAGACCTCGATCCTTATTTTTAGTCTTTTTTTAATTTTTGTGGAAAATATCACTCAGGACTAAGCATGCAATACCTGACAGTTGTAAATACTTGCATAAACAACTGTAGCTTTTCTGAGACTTATTCATGTGTCATGGATGCACACAGAGCAGTCGTCATTTCTTTGGGGGTATCTAGTATCTCCTGTTATAGGAGGTGCACTGGTGGATTACTATGGCGGTAAGCGAGTCATGGCTTATGGGGTCGCTTTATGGTCTATGGCGACTTTTCTTACCCCGTGGGCTGCTGAGTCATCCCTGTCAGCATTACTTGCCATGAGAGCCCTCTTGGGTATAGCAGAAGGTGTTGCTTTGCCTAGCATGAACAACATGATTTTAAGGTCTATCTGAGCACCCTCTGTCTCCTTTTCCTAAGGGTTTCAGCAGAACATAAAAACTATTTTCAATTTTGTTCAATCTACCACTTTCCTGCATCTTCTGTCTAACTTAATATTTTTATCCCAATTATTTGCTGACTACTAACTTCCTGCTTTAGTCGAAGTGTGCATGCATTAAATTTTTGGCTATCTAAGTAGCAGAAAAGGGGATTCATATTATTTTTAAAACAACAGCTGGTTTGCATAAGAATGTTTCTTGCTGCTGCCGAAGAACATTTTCTCTTTTCTTCATTATTCTTTTACCAAATTTACTGTATTTTGCAATCCAATATTGTGATAAAAAACTACACATTTTCTTATAGATGGTTTCCTCAAACAGAGCGAGCAGGAGCTGTTGGTTTGGCAATGGCTGGCTTTCAACTTGGCTGTGCAATTGGATTACTTCTTTCTCCTATTCTCATGTCACAAGCTGGTGTGTATGGGCCTTTTGTCATATTTGGCCTATTCGGTTTTCTTTGGGTCTTGGTTTGGATCTCAGTAGCATCAAGCACTCCTCAGAAGCATACTCAGATATCACAATATGAGCTCGAGTACATCACTAAGGGTCAAAAACTGACTACTCAACAATCAAATGGACCCGAGAAAAGATCAAAGGCTATCCCTCCTTTTAATAAGCTACTCTCTAAATGGCCCACATGGGCTTTAATATCTGCCAATGCTATGCACAGCTGGGTAAATTTTTTCTGATGTCTTGCTCTGTATTGGTTTGTTCTTTACTTCCTACATTCACAATTTTCGATAGTATTTGATTGCGTCTTTTTATTTCCAGGGCTATTTTGTTATTCTTTCCTGGATGCCAATTTACTTTAATACAGTAAGTCAAACTTGTCAGTTATCTTCTATTTGGCTGAAGTATCCAGCCTAATTAGTTCTTTTTTAATCTGGTAAATCTGTTTTCTTTTCCTGCTAGATATATGGGGTAAATCTGAGGGAAGCTGCATGGTTCAGTGCACTACCTTGGGCCATGATGGCGGTTCTGGGTTACGTTGCAGGTGCTGGGTCGGATATGATGATAAAAAATGAAGTCAGTGTCACTACTACTCGAAAAGTCATGCAGGTAATTAGGTACTATATATTTGAGTGCTGAATAATTAGCAGTTTATTCTTATTTATACATTTTATAAAATAGCAGCATGCACTTAGTATATCAACATCCATGGTTCCATTTTTTGCTAGTTCAAAGATGTTAAATTCTGGTTCAGATAAAACCGATTTGGTAAAAAAAAAATGTTACATAATTGGAAGAAATATATTGATGACCATTTTTATTGGCAACTTGAGAACCTACAAAATGATTATCAAGATAAAAAAGGTAAAAATTTGGATATGTTTTTTATTAGTTTATTGTTTGTACATACAATTTGATGCTAGTGTACCACAAAAACTAAACTAAGAATTTTTCAAATTGTTTGATTGATGATCAATCTATTTTGAAATAACTCCAAATTTCGCACGCAGTCTAGCTAAAATACAAAAAAATACATTTGGATAACTGTTTAATCAGTTGTCATGGTTGTCGAATAAGTTTTGTTGCGGCATTACCTATTGTTACAAACTTTCAACACATACATTATTAGTGATGCAAATAGTGCTTCCTGTTATCATTCCAATGTGACAAATACATTAATTATTTCTTGACCAATGAAATTATCGTTGGATAATGTATACCATGAACATCCATTCTGTTTATATCATCACGAAATCTTAAATATGGGTTCCTACTTCCAAGTTTAAGACTTAGTCTAGATCGAGTTTATTTGTACATTCAACCTTCCTATAACATTTTTTTGATTGTGTGAATTTTGACCTATTGCAGTCGATTGGTTTTTTGGGTCCTGGCTTAGCGCTTATTGGTCTTAATTCAGCGAAAAATCCAGCCATTGCTTCAGCCTGGCTTACCATTGCTGTTAGCTTGAAATCTTTTGGCCACTCAGGTTTTCTTGTCAACTTTCAGGTCCTTCGCCCTTGACAAATCCTAATTACATTCTAAAAAAGGTTTAAGCATTAAGCTTTCTTTAACCCTTGGTTTACAAATTAAAAACAAATAGTTTGTGCTGTTGTTGCAGGAGATCGCCCCGCAGTACGCCGGAGTCTTGCATGGTAACTCTTATTAGTCTTGAACAACTAATCTTTATTTTATTATTATTATCATTTGTTGTTTGTGTTATACTAATAGTATTCCTGTCATTATGGCAACAGGTATGTCAAATACAGCTGGCACATTAGCAGCCATTCTGGGAACTGTGGGAGCTGGTTTCTTTGCCGAGAGAATGGGTTCTTTTCGTGGATTTTTGATGTTCACATCTTTTCTGTACTTTGTAAGTGCACTTTTCTGGAATATATTTGCAACTGGAGAACGTGTTGATTATGATAAGTCCAACTGATAAAATTTTCCTAGTTGTACAACTGTATGGAACATTAAGATCACTGGAAGGAAAGCTATTTTCAGTTAAGAATAAATATGAAATCGACCCGATGTAATTGGTTTGTGCAATTATATTTCGAGTTTAGCATATGATAACTTAATCCAGACAACTTCTATAGAGACTGGTAATCGTTCTTCAAAGAATATCACAATAAGCAGGAAATAAAAAAATTAGAGAGGATGCCTTGCTGTTTGTTTTTTTTTTGTTCTTTTATTTTATTTTATTATTGTTTTGTTAATAACAAGGTAATCTACATTAGGATTGAACAAAATGCAGAGAATAGTAAGATTAGGCTGATTACCTTTAGGTTTAGCAATTTGATTAATCTTGGTAAGAGAGGTGTAAGCTCAGTCTGAAATTTTGTGGATTTAGAGTGGAGTCCAGCACAGATGGTTAGTGGCTCTATCGTTATTCTAGAGATAACGGGTTCAATTCCCGCTAGACATGGAAGAGGGATAAACTCTAATTGTAGAGTGTTCTATGCCTCTATAAATAAATGATCTTATTTCAAAAAAAAAAAAATGTATAATAGGGTAAAAATTGAATTTTGATTAATTTGACCAATTTTTTGTGAATATGGGTTGCACAAAGAAAAAAAAAACTAATGAAAAGTGATTGACCGAGCTACGAAACATATAATAGGCGTTACCAAATTATTTATAATGCTATAATATTATTGTAACGAATAACGTGGTACTTTGTATTATATTATTGTTATTTGAAGTGTATTAATTTAATTTTATTTGTTGTTAAATTTGTGATCCAATTAATTTTTATTAATGGATGAAACCCTTAAAATCCAAGCACGTAAAATATAGACACATTGAGTGATTCTAATGTATATAATTCGAGATTAAAAGTATTTAAACCGGAAAATTATAAAATCTAATTGGTCACTCACCGATGCAAAACCCAATTAATCAACCCGATTAATTTAAGTTTGACACTCCTGCCCTTGGCGGTGCTACTCTTCTGGAAAACGTGGGATTCGTGTGAGAAAGGTTTGCTTTATCAGTTTATTGAAGATCTTATAGAAAAAGACCGACCCGAGGAATGTACTACTCGATTTAAAAAAAAAAAATCACACTTAAATTGTAATTCGCGTTTAATATTGTTGCATATAAATGTTATTCTCTTTGATGAAGTAAAAATTAGAGCGATTTTGTGGTGAGTTTACTTGTGAGCTCTACATCCGATTTTCGCAAATAAATCTTGTCGCAGTTGCCATACTGTCCATCTCAGTCACCATTCCATTATTTTTATTGATACGAGTACCGTTCCATTATTTTTTTTTCAAGAGGAGAATAAGACAGTTCATAAAGGCCTTGAAGCCTCGTCGATTATTTTGACTCTAGTCATCATCGTGGTGTTTCAACAACCCATTATGCCCCGAAGACGTCTTTTCTATTCCGAGTAGTTGGTGAAAATAAAAAAGAACTGTGCACATTTTAATATTTAAAAAACATTATTTTACCAAATTCACAAATACCACAACTTTTTATTTGATTAACATTACAAGCTTCATAATTAAAATAGTTGATCTTGTTGGATTTAATGAGCAATTTATTTCCATATAATTTTTGTAAATTTTAGAGTTCATTTGATACTCGATCAACAAGAGGTAAAATGTGAAAGAATCAAATTAACTACGGTAGATTAACTCTAACATATTCTTGTTTTGACCTTTTGATCAAGTATCAAATAAACTCTAAACTTTACAAAAATTATATTAAAAATTCATACCTTGTTGAATTAAAGATCGATCAAACAGTTTGAATTTAAAATTTAAAATATTAATGAAATAGAGAATTTAAGGCATTCTCTTTCAAATTAGTGCAGAGACCCAAAAAGCGAAAATAAAACATAAAAAAAATCGTTACGATCCATATATATGTATTTTTCATTTATTTGAATAATAATAGATGAATTAAACATATATTTACAAACTCGTTTCACTTCAATATTTCATAAATTGAATTATATGCAAATTCTAAAATTTTTAATATACTTTAAAAATATTTTCTCATATTAATCGTATAATAGAATGAACTATTATCGAATTTTACTTATAATCTATTTGGACCATAAAATTTATACCTTATCGAATTATTCTTGAATTTTTCAACTTTATTACTACACTTTCAACGCTACTCCAACAAAACAATTCTAAAAAAAATACATAGCCTTAGTTCAAATAGTTTTTTTTTTTATTTTGACAGTGCTTAGTTCAAATAGTTGGTCGCTAATATTTTCTTATCACGGAATAATACTATGACACTCTCTCACCGTACTCTCTTTTTTTTTTTTTTTGAACCAAGTGGGAGACACCCACCACTTTTTCATTAATCGACTAGGGTTGGACATCGAGCTTCCCTCGATACAATATTTTTTTACATAATTTAAAGTTTGGTTTCTATTATATTATTTTTTATATATGTTAATAATAATGTGAATATCTAACTAAAAATATCAATATCATCATGTTTTAAGTAAGATCATAAACATATTTTAGACTATATAAACAACATAAATATAGATTATTGTGATCAAATTGCTTAAAATGAATGTAAAATCACTTGAAATGCTCAAATATACTCAGAATCTATAAAATCTACACATTATGTAAATAATTACAATGTATAATCCAATCTTCTGAATAAGTGAGTCCATAAACATATTCTAAACTATATCAAGAGCTTAATATAGATTACTACGATCAAATGACTTAAAATGAATGCAAAATCGCTTGAAATGCTCAAATATACTCATAATCTGTAAAATCACATTATGTGAATAATTACAATGTATAATCCAATCGTTTTGAATAATTAAGCTCATAAACATATTCTAGACTATATAAAAAGCTTAAATATAAATTATTGTGATCAATTAACTTAAAATGAATGCAAAATTATTTGAAATTTCAAATATACTAAGAATGTGTAAAATATGCACATCATGTGCATAATTAAAATGCATAATCCAATCGTTTTGAAAACGTGAGTTCATAAACATACTTTAGACTATATAAAGAGCTTAAATTTAGATTATTATGATAAAATTACTTAAAATAAATACAAAATCAATTGAAATACTCAAATATACTCAGAATTTGTAAAATCCGCACATTATGTGCGTAATTACAATGTATAATCCAATCGTTTTAAATAAGTGAATTCATAAACATATTCTAAACCACATAAAGAGCTTAAATATAGATTATTGTGATTAAATGACTTAAAATGAATGCAAAATCGCTTGAAATGCTCAAATATACTAAGAATCTATTAAATCTGCAAATTATGTGAATAATTACAATGTATAATCCATTCATTTTGAATAAGTGAGTTTATAAACATATTTTAAACTATATAAAGAGCATAAATATAGATTATTATGATCAAATGACTATAAAATGAATACAAAATCAATTGAAATGCTCAAATATACTCAGAATCTGTAAAATCTGCATATCATGTTAATAATTACAATATATAATCCAATAGTTTTGAATAATTGATCTCATAAATATATTCTAGACTATATAAAGAGCTTAAATATAGATTATTGTGATCGAGTGACTTAAAATGAATGCAAAATCTCTTGAAATGCTCAGATATACTCAGAATTATCTACACATTAGGTTCGTAATTACAAAGTATAATCCAATTGTTTTGAATAAGTGAGTTCATGAACATATTCTAAACTATATAAAGAGCTTAAATATAAATTATTGTCATCAAATAACTTAAAATTAATGCAAAATTGCTTGAAATGCTCAAATATACTCAGAATCTGTAAAATCTGCAAATTATGTGAGTAATTACAATATATAATCCGATCGTTTTGAATAAGTAAGTTCAAAAACATATTCTAGACTATGTAAAGAGCTTAAGTATAAATTATTGTGAATAAATTTCTTAAATTGAATGCAAAAATCGCTTGAAATGCTCAAATATACTCAGAATCTTTAAAATCTGCACATTATGTGCATAATTACAATGTATAATCCAATTGTTTTGAATAAGTGATATCACAAACATATTCTAAACTATTTAAAGAGCTTAAGTATACATTATTGTGATTAAATAATTTAAAATGAATGCAAAATCGCTGGAAATGCTCAAATATACTCAGAATCTGCAAAATTTGTATATTATGTGTATAATTACAAATGTATAAACCAATCTTTTTGATTAATTGAGTTCATAAACATATTTTAGACTATAAAAATAGCATATATATAGATTATTGTGATCAAATGACTTAAAAATGAATGCAAAATCGCTTGAAATGCTCCAATATACTCAGAATCTTTAAAATCTACACAATATGTGCATAATTACAATGTATAATCCAATTGTTTTGAATAACTTAGTTCAGAAACATATTCTAAACTATATAAAGAGCATAAATATAGATTACTGTGGTCAAATGACTTAAAATGAATGTAAAAATCGCTTAAAATGCTCAAATATAATCAGAATCTGTAATATCCATACATTATGTGAATAATTACAATTTATAATCCAATCATTTTCAGTAAGTGAGTTCACAAATAAATTCTAAATAATAAAAAGAAGTTTAATATTGATTGTTGCGAACAAATGATTTAAAATGAATGCAAAATCGTTTAAAATGGTCAAATATAATTAGAATCTGTAAAATATGCATACTATGTGAATAATTACAATGTATAATCTAATTGTTTTGAATAATTGGCCACATAAACATATTCTAGACTAAAAATAAAGAGCATAAATATAGATTATTTGTGATCAAATGAATTAAAATGAATGCAAAATCGCTTGAAATGCTCAAATATACTCAGAATCTGTAAAATATGCATATTATGTGAATAATTACAATGTATAATCCAATCGTTTTGAATAATTAAGATCACAAATATATTCTAGACAATATAAAGAGCCTAAATATATATTATTGTGATAAAATGACTTAAAATGAATGTAAAATCACTTGAAATGCTCAAATATACTCAGAATCTGTAAAATCTGCACATTTTGTGCATACAATGCATAAATATACTCAAATATACAATGCATAATCCAATCTTTTTGAATAACTGAGTACAAAAATATATTCGAGACTATATAAAGAGCTTAAATATAGATTAATTTGATCAAATGAATTAAACTGAAAACAAAATCGCTTCAAATGCTCAAATATACTCAGAATCTGTAAAATCCGCATGTTATGTGAATAAACACAATTCATAATCTAATCGTTTTGAATAAGTGAGTTCATAAACATATTCTAAACTATATAAAAAGTATAAATATAGCTCATTGTGATAAAAAAAAATCGCTTGAAATGCTCAAATATACTCATAATCTTTCAAATCTGCACATTATGTGCATAATTACAATGTATAATCAAATCGTTTTGAGTAAGTTATATCATAAACATATTCTAGACAAAATAAAAAGCTTAAATATGTATTACTGTGATCAAATCACTTAAAATGATTACAAAATCACTTGAAATGCTCAAATATACTCTGAATCTGTAAAATCTGCACATTATGTGAAGAATTAGAATGTATAATCTCATTGTTTTGAATAAATGAGTTCATAAATATAATATAGACTATATAAAGAGCTTAAATATAGATTATTGTGATCAAAGGACTTAAAATTAATGCAAAATCAATTGAAATGCTCAAATATACTCAGAATCTTTCAAATCTGCACATAATGTACATAATTGCAATGTATAATCCAATTGTTTTGAATAAATTATATTATAAACATATTCTAGACAAAATAAAGAGGTTAAATATTGATTATTGTGATCAAATAACTTAAAAAAATTACAAAATCGCTTAAAATGCTCAAGTATACTTGGAATCTGTAAAATATGCATGTTATGTGAATAATTACAGTGTATAATCCAAACTTTTTGAATAAATAAGTTCATAAGAATATTCTAAACTATATAAAAAGAATAAATATGGCTTACTGTGATCAAATGACTTAAAATGAATGAAAAATCGCTTGAAATACTCAAATTTACTCAAAATCATTAAAATCAACACATTATGTGAATAATTACAATGTATAATCCAATCATTTTGAATAATTAAGCTCATAAACATATTTTAGGCTATATAAAAAGCTTAAATATAGATTATTGTGATCAAATAACTTAAAATGAATGCAAAATTGTTTGAAATTTCAAATATACTAAGAATGTGTAAAATATGCACATCATGTGCATAATTAAAATGCATAATCCAATCATTTTGAAAAATTGAGTTCATAAGCATATTCTAGACTATATAAAGAGTTTAAATATAGATTATTATGATAAAATGACTTAAACTAAATACAAAATCAATTGAAATACTAAAATATACTCAGAATTTGTAAAATCTGCACATCATGTGCGTAATTACAATGTATAATCCAATCGTTTTAAATAAGTGAGCTCATAAACATATTCTAAATCACATATATTAAATCTGTGATCAAATGACTTAAAATCAATGCAAAATCGCTTAAAATTCTCAAATATACTAAGAATCTATTAAATCTGCAAATTATGTGAATAATTACAATGTATAAACCAATCATTTTGAATAAGTGAGTTTATAAACATATTTTAAACTATATGAAGAGCATAAATATAGATTATTATGATCAAATGACTATACAATGAATACAAAATCAATTGAAATGCTCAAATATACTCAGAATCTGTAAAATCTGCATATCATGTTAATAATTACAATATATAATCTAATATTTTGAAAAATTGATCTCATAAATATATTCTAGACTATATAAAGAGCTTAAATATAAATTATTGAGATCAAGTGACCTAAAATTAATGCAAAATCTCTTGAAATGCTCAGGTATACTCAGAATTATCTACACATTAGGTTCGTAATTACAACGTATAATCCAATTGTTTTGAATAAGTGAGTTCATGAACATATTCTAAACTATATAAAGAGCTTAAATATAGATTATTGTCATCAAATAACTTAAAATTAATGTAAAATCGCTTGAAATGCTCAAATATACTCAGAATCTGTAAAATCTGCAAATTATGTGAGTAATTACAATATATAATCCGATCGTTTTGAATAAGTAAGTTCATAAACATATTTTATACTATGTAAAGAGCTTAAGTATAAATTATTGTTAACAAATTTCTTAAATTGAATGCAAAAATCGCTTGAATTGCTCAAATATACTCAGAATCTTTAAAATCTGCACATTATGTGCATAATTACAATGTATAATCCAATTGTTTTGAATAAGTGATATCACAAACATATTCTAGACTATATAAATATACATTAATGTGATCAAATCACTTAAAATGATTACAAAATCACTTGAAATGCTCAAATATACTAAAAATCTGTAAAATCTGCACATTATGTGAAGAATTAGAATGTATAATCTGATCGTTTTGAATAAATGAGTTCATAAATATATTATAAACTATATAAAGAGCTTAAATATAGATTATTGTGATCAAATGACTTAAAATTAATACAAAATTGATTGAAATACTCAAATATACTCAGAATCTTTCAAATCTGCACATAATGTGCATAATTGCAATGTATAATCCAATTGTTTTGAATAAATTATATTATAAACATATTCTAGAAAAAAAATAAAGAGGTTATATATTGATTATTGTGATCAAATGACTTAAAATGATTGCAAAATCACTTAAAATGTTCAAATATACTTGGAATTTGTAAAATATGCATATTACGTGAATAATTACAATGTATAATCCAATTGTTTTGAATAAATAAGTTCATAAGAATATTCTAAACTGTATAAAAAGTATACATATGGCTTATTGTGATCAAATGACTTAAAATGAATGCAAAATCACTTGAAATACTCAAATTTACTCAAAATCATTAAAATCTGAACATCATTTGCATAATCACAATTTATTATCCAATCGTTTTGAATAAGTGATATCATAACATATTCTAGACTATATAAAAAGCTTAAATATACATTATTGTGATCAAATGACTTAAAATGAATACAAAATCGCTTGAAATGCTCAAATATATTCAGAATCTGTAAAACCTGCATATTATGTGAATAATTACAATGTACAATCCAATCGTTTTGAATAATTGAACTCATAAACATATTCTAGACTTTATAAAGAGCTTAATTATAGATTATTGTGGTCAAATGACTTAAATAAATGTAAAATTGTTTGAAATGTTCAAATATACTCAGAATCTTTAAAATCTACACATTATGTGCGTAATTACAATGTATAATGCAATTGTTTAGAATAAATGAGTTCATAAACATATTCTTGACTATATAAATATCTTAAATATAGATGATTGTGATCAAATGATTTAAAATGAATGCAAAATCGCTTGAAATGCTTAAATATACTAAGAATCCGTAAAATCTACACATTATGTGAATAATCACAATTTATAATCCAATCGTTTTGAATATGTGAGCTCATAAACATATTCTAGACTATATCAAGAGCTTAAATATAGTTTATTGTGATCAGATGACTTAAAATTAATGGAAAATCGATTGAAATGTTCAAAGAAATTTAGAATCTGTAAAATATGCGCATTATGTGAATAATTACAATGTATAATCCAATCGTTTTGAATAATTCAACTCATAAACATATGATAGACTATATAAAGAGCTTAAATAGAGATTATTTTTATCAAATAATATAAAATGGATGCAAGATCGCTTGAAATACTCCAATATACTCAGAATCTTAAAAATCTGCATATTATGTGCGTGATTACACTGTATAATCCAATCGTTTTGAATAACTTAGTTTAGAAACATATTATAAACGATATAAAGATCATACATATAGATTACTGTGGTCAAATGACTTAAAATGAATACAAAATCGTTTGAAATTCTCAAATATACTCAGAAATTGTAAAATCCTTATATTATGTGAATAATTACAATGTGTAATCCAATCGTTTAGAATAAGTGTGTTCATAAACATATTCTAAACTATATAAAGAGCTTAAATATAGATTATTGTAATAAAATAACTTAAAATGAATGCAAAATCGCTTAAAATGCTCAATATACTAAGAAATTGTCAAGCCTGCACGTTATGTGAATAATTACAATGTATAAACCATTATTTCTAAATAATTGACCTCATGAACTTATTCAAGACTATATAAAGAGCATAAATATAGATTGTTGTGATCAAATTAATTAAAATGAATGCAAAATCGCTTCAAATCCTCAAACATACTCAGAATCTGTAAAATCTGGACAATATGTGAATACTTACAATGTACAATCCAATCATTTTGAATAATTAAGCTCATAAACATATTATACACAATATAAAGAGCTTAAATATAGATTATTGTGATCAAATAACTTAAAGTTAATGCAAAATCGTTAGAAATGCTCAAATATACTCAGAATCTTTAAAATCTGAACATTATTTGAATAATTACAATTTATAATCCAATCGTTTTGAATAAGTGATATCATAAACATATTCTAGACTATATAAAGAGCTTTAATGTACATTATTCTGATCAAATGACGTAAAATGAATGCAAAAGCGCTTGGAATGCTCAATTATAGTAAGAATCTGTAAAATCTGCAAATTATGTGAATAATTTTAATGTACAATCCAATCGTTTTGAATAATTGAGCACATAAATATATTATAGACTTTATAAAGAGCTTAATAATAGATTATTGTAATCAAATGATTTAAAATGAATGCAAAATAACTTAAAATGCTCAAATATACTTAGAATTTGTAAAATCTGTTATGTGAATAATTACAATGTATAAACCAATCTTTCTTAATAACTGACCTCATAAACATATTCTAAACTATATAAAGATCATAAATATAGATTAATGTGGTCAAATGACTTGAAATATGAATACGAAATCGTTTCAAATGCTCAAATAAACTCAGAAATTGTAAAATCTGTAAATTATGTGAATAATTACAATGTCTAATCCAATCGTTTTAAATATGTGACCTCATAAACATATTCTAGACTATATAAAGAGCTTAAATATAGATTATGTCATCAAATAACTTAAAATAAATGCAAAATCGCTCGAAATGCCAAAATATACACAAAATCTGTAAAGTCTGCAAATTATGTGTGTACTTACAATGTATAATCCAATCATTTTGAATAAGTGTGTTCATAAATAAATTCTAATCTATATAATGATCATAAATATAGATGATTTTGATAAAATGATTTAATGAATGGAAAATCGTTTGAAATGCTCAAATATACACAGAATCTTTCAAATCTGCACATTATGAGCATAATTAGAATGTATAATCCAACCGTTTTCAATAAGTGAGCTCGTAAACATACTTTAGATTATATAAAGAGCATCAATATAGATTTTTGTAATCAAATGACTTAAAATAAATTCGAAATCACTTGAAATTATCAAATATACTCAGAATCTGTAAAATCTGCAAATTATGTGAATAATTACAATTTATAATCCAATCGTTTTGAATAAGTGAGTTCATAAATATATTCTAGACTATATAAAGAGCATAAATATAGATTATTGTCAACAAATGGCTTAAAGTGAATACAAAATCACTTGAAATACCCAAATATACACAGAATCTTTAAAATATGCACATTATTTGTGTAATTACAATAAATAATCCAATCGCTTTAAATGAGTGTGCTCGTAAACAAATTCTTGCCTATGTAAAGAGCTTAAATATATACATTATCATGAACAAATGTCTCAAATTGAATGCAAAAATCGCTTGAAATGCTCAAATATACACAGAATCTATAAAATTTGCACATTTTGAGCATAATTACAGTGTTTAATCCAATCTTTTTGAATAAGTGAGTTCATAAATATATTCTAGACAATATAAAGAGGTTAACTATAGATTATTGTGATCAGATGACTCAAAATGAATGTAAAATCGTTTGAAATGTTAAAATATTCTCAGAATCTGTAAAATCAGCACATTTGTTCGTAATTACAATGTATAATCCAATCGTTTTGAATAATTGAGTTCATAAACATATTCTAGACTATATAAAGAGGCTAAATGTAGATTATTGAGATCAAATGAATTAAAATGAATGCAAAACAGCCTTAAATGCTCAAATATACTCAGAATCTTCCAAATCTGCACATTATGTGCATAATAACAATGTATAATCCAATCGTTTTGAGTAATGTGCTAAACATATTATAGATAAAATAAAGAGTTTAAATATATATTATTGTGATCAAATCACTTAAAACGAAAGCAAAATCGCTTGAAATGCTCAAATAAATTAGAATCTGTAAAATATGTACATTATGTGAATAATTACAATGTATAATCCAATTGTTTTGAATAATTTAGCTCACAAACATACTCTAAACTCTATAAAGAGCTTAAATATAGAATATTGTCATCAAATACCTTAAAATAAATGCAAAATCAATTGAAATGCTCAAATAAACTTAGAATCTGTATAATAAGCACATTATGTGAATAATTACAATGTATAATCCAATCGTTTTGAATAATTGAGCTCATAAACATATTTTAGACTATATAAATAGCTTAAATATAGATTATTGTGATAATATAACTTGAAATGAATGCAAAATCGCTTGAATGCTTCAATATACTCAGCATCTTTAAAATCTTCAGATCATTTGTGCAATTACAATGTATAATCCAATCATTTTGAATAACTTAGTTTAGAAACATATTCTAAACTATATAAAGATCATAAATATAGATTACTATGGTCAAATGACTTATAAAGAATACAGAATCGTTTGAAATGCTCAAATATACTCAGAAATTGTAAAATCCGTATATTATGTGAATAATTACAATGTATAAATCCAATCATTTGGAATAAGTGAGTTCTTAAACATATTCTAGACTATATAAAGAGATTAAATATAGATTATTTTTATCAAATGACTTAAATTGAATGCAAAATTGCTTAAAATGCTCAAATATACTTAATATTTGTCAAATCTGCATATTATGTGAATAATTACAATGTATAATCCATTCTTTCTTAATAATTGACCTCATAAACATATTATACACTATATAAAGAGCATAATATAGATTATTGTGATCAAATGACTTAAAATAAATGCAAAATCTCTTCAAATGAGCATATATATACTCAGAATCTGTAAAATCTGCACAATATGTGAATAATTACAATGTATAATCCAATTATTTTGAATAATTGAGCTCATAAACATATTCTAGACTATATAAAAAGCATAAATATAGATTATTGTGATTAAATGAGTTAAAATGAATGCAAGATCGATTGAAATGCTCAAATATACTCAAAATCTTTAAAATCTGCATATTATATTCGTAATTACAACGTATAATCCAATTGTTTCATAAAAAGATATTCTAGACTATATAAAAAAATCATAAATATTGTGATCAAACGACTTAAATGATTGCAAAATAGTTTGAAATACTCAAATATACTCAGAATCTTTCAAATATGCACATTATGTGCATAATTACAAAGTATAATCCAATTGTTTTGAATAAGTTATATCATAAACATATTCTAGATAAAACAAAGAGCTTAAATATATATTATTGTATTCAAATCACTTAAAACGAATGCGAAATCTCTTGAAATGCTCAAATAACCTCATAATCTTTAAAATCTGCACATTATGTCAAAAATTACAATGTATAATACAATGCTTTTGAATAAGTGAGTTCGTAAACATATTTTAGACTATACAAAGAGCATTAATATAGATTATTGTGATCAAATGACTTAAAATGAATTTAAAATCGCTTGAAATGCTCAAATATACTCAAAATCTGTAAAATCTGCAAATTATGCGAATAATTATAATGTATAATCCAATCATTTTGAATATATGAGTTCATAAACATATTATAAACTATATAAAGAGCATAAATATAGATTATTGTCATCTTTAATAAATAACTTAAAATGAATGCAAAATCGCATTAAATTCTTAAATATACTCAGAATCTGTAAAATCTGGAAATTATGTGAACAATTATAATGTATAATCTAATTGTTTTGAATAAATGGTTCATAAACATATTATAAAACTATATAAAGAGCTTTAAAATACATTATTGTGATCAAATGACTTAATATTAATGCAAAATCGGTTGAAATGTTCAAATATACTCAGAATCTGTAAAATCTGCACATTATGCTTCTTAATTACAATGTATAATATAATCATTTTGAATAAGTAAGTTCATAAATATATTCTAATCTATATAAAGAGCTTAAACATATATTATTGTGTTCAAATGACTTAAAATGAAAGTAGAATCGTTTCAAATGCTCAAATATACTCAGAATCAGTAAAATCTGCACATCATGTGCATAATTACAATGTATAATCCAATCGTTTTGAATAAGTGAGTTTATAAACATATTCTAAACTATATTAAAAGCATACATATAGCTTATTTTGATCAAATGACTTAAAATGAATGCAACATCGCTTCAAATGCTCAAATATACACAGAATCTTTCAAACCTGCATATTATGTGCATAATTACAATGTATAATCCAAACGCTTTGAATAAGTTATAGCATCAACATATTCTAGACAAAATAAAGATCTTAAATATATATTATTGTGATCAAATCACTTAAAACAAATGCAAAATAGCTTGAAATCCTCAAATATACTCAGAATCTTTAAAATCTGCACATTATGTGATAAATTACAATGTATAATCCAATGCTTTTGAATAAATGAATTCGTAAACATATTCTAGATTATATAAAGAGCATTAATATAGATTTTTGTGATCAAATGACTTAAAATGAATTTAAAATCGCTTGAAATGCTCAAATCTACACTGAATTTGTAAAATCTGCAAATTTTTTGAATAATTATAATGTATAATCCAATTATTTTGGATAAATGAGTTCATAAATATATTATAAACTATATAAAGAGCATAAATGTTGATTATTGTCATCAAATAACTTAAAATGAATTTAAAATCGCTTTAAATACTTAAATATACTCAGAATTTGTAAAATCTGCACATTATGTGAATAATTACAATGTGTAATCCAATCGTTTTGAATATGTGAGCTCATAAACATATTTTAGACTATATAAAGAGCTTAAATATAGATCATTGTCATCAAATAACTTAAAATGAATGCAACATCAATTGAAATGCTCAAATAAACTTAGAATCTGTAAAATATGCATATTATGTGAATAATTACAATGTATAATCCAATCGTTTTGAATAATTGAGCTCATAAACATATTCTAGAAAATATAAAGAGCTTAAATATAGATTATTGTCTTCAAATAATTTAAAATGAACGTAACATCAATTGAAATGCTCAAATAAACTTAGAATCTGCAAAATATGCACATTATGTGAATAATTACAATGTATAATGCAATTGTTTTTAATAATTTAGCTCATAAACATATTCTAGACTATATAAAGAGCTTCAATGTAGATTTTTTGTAGATCAAAAGACTTGAAATGAGATCAAAATCGCCTAAAATGCTCAAATGTACTCAGAATCTGTAAAATCTGCACATTATGTGAATACTTACAACGTATAAACCAATATTTTTGATTAATTGACCGCTTAAACATATTTTAGACTATATATTTGGCATATATAGAGATTATGGAGATCAATGACTTAAAATGAATGAAAAATCACTTAAAATTCTGAAATATACTAAAATCTGAAAAATCTGCATATTATGTGAATAATTACATTGTACAAACCAATCTTATTGAATAATTGATCTCATAAACATATTCTAGACAATATAAAGAGTATAAATAAAAATTATTGCGACCAAAGGAGTTAAAATGAATGCAAAATCGCTTGAAATGCTCAAATATACTCGAAATCTTTAAAATTTGCACATTATATTCGTAATTATAATGTATAATCCAATTGTTTTAAATCGGTGAATTCGTAAACTTATTCTAGACTATATAAAAAAGCATAAATATAGTTTATTGTGATAAAATGACTTAAAATGAATGTAAAATAGCTTGAAATGTTCAAATTTACTCGGAATCTTTCAAATCTGCACATTATGTGCATAATTACAATGTATAATCCAATTGTATTGAATATATCAGCTCATAAACATATTCTTGACTATATAAAAAGTTTAAATATTAAGAAAAATTTGAATGTCCCTTATAGAATGTAAGATAAATAATTTTACAATTATTATAATGTACTAAAAAGAGGAGAAAGCACCTCTGATGATATGTAACTAAGTACATGCACTATCGAATATCAAGACATGATATATATCAAATTCAATATGTTACTTGAAACTTTGGGCAGAATTTAATATACTAAAGTAAACTCACCTAATTCTAAACTAAACGGGTCAACGAACATGATAACGGTCATGGTAGTGACAATTACCTTTTGTATAAATCCAATTCCTTTGCATCCATTGGTTCCAACCACTGTACCAACTAAGAAATCAGCTCACCAAAATTAACAATCACCATAACAAACATTATTTCTTCATTCTTCTCATTGTTTTGATACTAAAAAACCTACCCTTGTACCAATGCCTTTCCTTGAATGCAACTGGTATCAAGCATGTACTTGTGTCATACCAGCCTAATTTCTCCCACCTTTCTGTACCACCATCCTGATCTCAAGTGGTCCTACCAATATATACCAAGACACCTAAAATCAATATGAATTCACTCTCTCATCAACTGAGATCTTCTATGCCAAAAGATCTGATCAAAATTGAGAAAAATTTGAAAAAATTAAACAAATTAGCCATACAATTTCTAACTTTATAATGAAAAGAAAGACAAATCACATTATTATTAATTCAAATTAGAAAAAAAAACTCACAATAGAAAAATTGATGCTTAAAGCAATAATTGATGTGTAATTACTTGTTGAGTTATCATATAACACGTGTAGCTTTCTGTTTCACAAATACATGAACCCAACATGAGAAATTAATGTAGTAAAGTTTGCACCAAAAATACATGAAAAATATTCAATCATTTAGATGTATTCCCTCAGCAATTTATGGCTGCTTATCTCATTTTTGTTTCTCATTGTTAGCTTCAAAGTTTTTCAAAAAAATAATAAGAAAAAAGAAATTAAGTTACCTAATTGTAAGAGATGAATATACTGAAACCACCATCCAAAAGATGATTGTTTGGTTGTTCCTTCAAAAATCAGCAGCACACAATATAAAAGATATAAAAGATGCCCTGCAGTTGATATCACTTCCTTTTTTCCTCAGTTCAGATCTGAAATTGAAGAAAATACCAAGGAACAACCAACAATTACAAACCTCCCAAAAATATAGCACTAATAGTACCTGGACTCAGTTTAGATTTGAAATTAAAAGATCGATAATCGATAACCTAGATAAAAAGAAAAGAGAAGAAGGGTCATTTTTTCACAAAATTTCACAGATAGGATGACCTGTGCGGTAGATATAAAATTAATGGAGAGTGCGACAATAATGACCGTTTTGATACCAATTTGATTTCTCTAAGCACTATATAAGGAAAATAAATAGTATTTAAATATAGCTTTGAAGCACATTTAATACAAAATAATAACGGCAGTATCAAAGATTCCCTTGATTTGTGCATCTATCCATGGTTGGTAGGAAAATGAGTTGTCTGCCTTAAAAATTTTGAAATTAAATTGAAGGGTCAACGAAACTAAAATTTGCTCCCATATATATCATATATCATATAAATATACTAAGTGGTACAGAATAGCCATCCAAATGATAAAGTAACGGCATCAGTACTATATGGACCTAAGAGTTCAATTTCTTTAAACAAAACTGAATCATATAATAAGATTTGTAGGAAAGGTAATAAATCCAAATTTCTAAAATAATAACAACAAGAATATGAAAAATTATTGAATGTCAATCCTTAATTAAATCTTCCTATCATAAAATAAAACAACTGAGAACTCACATCTTATAAATAGCATGACAAAATCAAATACAATCTAAATATCATTGGTTGGGAGTAAAGAGTCAAGAGCCAGGAACACAATGCAACAACCCTGAATCACACATAAAAATAAAGAATCACAAAGAGGATCGCCCAAAAATAATTCAACTATTTCTGTTTCCATGTCAAGTATTTGAATTATTATTTATTTATTTTTTTTAATTTTCAGTCCGATATGGTGTTCAGTTGGAGGGGTGTGAGAGGCTGATGAATTGTGTGCGCCAAATGGACTTTATTTATTTTATTAATATTATTAATATTATTATTATTATTATTATTATTATTATTATTATTTTGGTGGGGATCTCTCATGAAAAAAAACAAAAACACCCACCAAAAAATTTGAGGCGTAAAAAATAAAAACAAAGATCTAGATACAAAAATAAACAGAAAAATACGAAAAATGTATAAAAATTGGTAAAAGCTTGTCTTGTCATAATCAATCAAGTGGAATTTGTGAATCTAGCCATGAATCACAAGAAACAAAACCTGTCTCGACTTGAATTTCTACATGAGGCAACATAGAGAGGGAAACTCGCATAGGAGGCGATGGAGAGAAAGAGCCACTGAGACAGAGAACCACCCGGAAAAGGCGATGGAAGAGGTAGAGAGATGATGGAGAAAGGCGATGAAGAGAGAGGGGCGCCATCAGGCAAAAGAGAAATGGGGTAAAACCTATTCCAAGGAAGATGTAGAGAGACCATGGAAGAGTGGAAAAATCATAATACACGATGGCAACATTTGCCATCGTGTATTATGACGTAACGGGTCTTCACCGGTCTTGTATAATCTGACACATACAAAGGTATATATGAATACGCCACAAAATATAGGTTGGTCTATATTTTAAAATTTCAGTATGGGTGTTTAATTAACTGAACCAATGTCAGGTTCATATATCGCAACTTTGCCATCAGTGAGGTTCTTCATATTGATTAATAGTGAATAAATAAACACTATCTAACATTGATTGTCTATTAGATAAGAATAAATAATATGAAAGAAATCATAAATCCTTACTGATATGTATCTGGTAGAATTTAAATAGGAGGTACCACACGATCCACACCTAATAAAAAAATAATCAAACATACGGGTTAATCTTCGATCACCAGTTGTAGTAAAAGTCATAAACATTCATTAAAATCCAAATGCCTCCTTATGTCAGAACAGTTCGATTGTCCTTATAAATTTTACCTCGAAGAAGAAAATGATAGTCTGCAAAAGGTTGAAGCAAAGATGCTCCTGCAGTCGATGTTGCTTCCCTTAGTCCTCAATTCCGATCTGAAATTGAAGGAAATACCAAGGAACGACAAAATGTTATAAACCTTGCAAAAATATAGCCCAATCGTACTTAGTCTCAGTTCAGATTTGAAATTAAAAGATGAATAACGTAGACAAAAAAAAAGGGAAGAAGAAGAATTGCTCACAAAGTTTCACTTTTTACATGTTCATTTCTTGTTATCGCTTATAACAATAGTACTATTAATCGGAAAAATATTATATATAGCTCAAATACATAGTTTATTATTTTTTATCATACTCTAATTTTTTCAATGTTCATATTTATAACATTGCTTGTCAGCCCCTAATTTATAATAGACTTCAAATCCAATAAAAATATCTGTGATTTAAAAAAAATATTATACAAATAAAAAAGAACGCAAATAGAAAAAAATAAGCAATCAAATTAGATGAATAAACACATGAATGACGAGGCAAGAAAAATTGTACCTGACAACAATTGTAGTGTCACTAACATGAAGTCCATGTTCTTGAACACCCACCTCTAAGTCAAAATATGTAAAATTGTAAAAAAAAAAATCACTGAACATAAGAAAAATAAATAACATTTGAAAATAGGAGTTTAATTTTGTAGAAAATGCATCACGACAGTCATCAAGGTCTACCATGATTACTTGTTAAATCTGGTATAATCACTAAATTGGTTTCTGAAACCTTTGGTTCCTTATGCTCACAACACTTATTAAATATCCAACAATTCACCATTGTAAACTAAGGCATGCATGTGCTAAGAAGGATTTCAACATGCAACAATGAAATCATTATTTTTAATTCAAACTGATTAAAGAATTCTGAGATATATAACTGTATTAATTCAAGTTAAATTGTAAGTGTTGATAACTAAACTGAGCACAATATCATGACTAATGCTAAAAATAGTTAACGACTAAAAAAAACTGTTTTTCTGAATTTACAGACTTAGTAATCAACAACAGTTTGTATACCTCCTCCCTGCAATTTCACAAATATTGGTTCATATTGATTGTTTCTCAAAATTAATATAAGAATAGAGCAATAGAGAGAGAAGGAAAGAGAGAGAGAGAGAGAAAGAGTACTGGAGTTTGGGATCGAAACGTGATTGGCGGAGTTGCAGACGGAGAGGTGATCGCAATTGGGATTGGGAAGTGGATGGCTGAGGCGTGAAATTGGAGATGGATAAGCAGCGGTTGAGTAAGATTTGATCGACAGTGGAGATGGAATAGAGATGAGAGGGGATCCTTGACGTCAGCCTTGATGATGGGCTGGATGGCGGTGAGGTTGACACCGGAGCAAAAGGCTCCGAGAAACAATTGTTGAGGAACCGTAGTCGGGTCTACTGGAGGCATGCATTCCTCCGTGCGCCTTCCTTCCGCTTCTGTCACGCTAGTTCTCTCTCTATGACTCTATCTCACTGCTCTTCCTGTCTCCACGAGAAACAAAATGAGAAAATGAAGAATTAAGAAGAAAAATTGAGAATTAAAAGAAAGAAACTGAAGAGGCACCGAGGCTGTAAATGATGAGTAAATGAGAAAGTTAAACACGGGTAAGAAACCGAAACTACGCAACGAATAAGATAAACGGCTTAGATTAAAAACTTTTAAAAAAAGCAACGGATAGGATCTGTTTTTAGTGTTTGAGCGTGTGCTTGACTTTAAAATCCGCGCAAAAAATTCACGCAGATTATATTATACTATACCGTTATAGTATAATATAACGCAGATTATATTATAGATGAGAAAAGTTACAACTCAACAAACTAAACCGTTATTGCTAGAGGCCATCAACACCCCTTTATACGAACAGACCGTACTCTTTGAATAATTAATTATTATTTGATTCCAAACACATCTGTAATTTCATGAATAGCTTTCTTCCAACATGTCAAATTGCATCACGCGGAACGAACGGGGTAGGTAGATCTGATTAATCTCTGTATAATCTACCACTCAAACTTATCAAACTTGTTATTGACCAAATCCGTCATTAATGACTTGGCCATTGACCATAATGCCCCTCGTCTGCTCGCTCCTTCCTCTTTGATCGGCCACCTACCTCTCTCCCTTATAGCTTTCCAGTTCCTTTTTAAATCAAAATGCTTTTGAGTATGCTCTTTCTTTCCCGATCCTAACACCACCCAAGTACCTAACAAACCCAAATTCCATTCCTGTCGCCATGGCAGCAATCTCTCGCTGTCTGGCCAATGGATCACTCTCACCCCTTTCGTCTCCAACGACCAAGCATCATAGATCAAGACTCCGGATACTCTCCAGTGCAGTCAGATCATCCAGTGATTCGAATAAGATTAAGATTAATCTAAGCTGTAGTGATCTCAGCAAGTGGAACTCGAGTGGGTTGAGTATAGACGAGAGGTGGCGGGAGAGGAGGAGAGATGAAACTGCTGGAGTGGTCCAGTGCAGTGCGGGACTGGAGGGGATCGGAGAAAGGGTTGCGCGGCAGAGGGGCGGCGTGGCAATATCTGAAAGAGCAAAGGTGGTGGCGATGATGGCGCTGGTGATGTTGCTCTGTAACGCCGACCGTGTGGTCATGTCTGTGGCTGTCGTGCCTCTCGCTGCACAGTACGGCTGGTCCAGTTCCTTCGTAGGAATAGTCCAGGTTAGTTTCTCTGTCTCTGCTATAGTCATTAGTCTCCCTCAATGGTGCCTCTGACATGTGGGGTCATTTTAATGCATCGTGCCATTTGAATCGGCACTGACTTAAATAGTTCCTTAGAATCGGCACAGAGAACCGGATTCAGGTTGTTTGGTTGCTTACCTGTACTCTTGTTTTTAAATTGCGTTATCGTTAGCCAGCTTGTTGACCTTTTTTTTTATCAGTCAACGAATTCAATCAGGATCCGATAAGTCGATAACTATCCAAAAACTCACCTTTCGATATTCTCCGTGCATTTTTTTTTGTTAATTTTTATACGGAGACACACTCAATTATGTCAGTATATATATTTTTATTTGAATTTTGAATTAAAATGAATACTACTATAATTTAATTTAAAATGTGTTTACCAATTATGAACGACCATCTTAAATTTCTACATTTTATTATTTGAACCGTTTAAAATATATATGCACACGTATGATCGAAATTAAGACTTGCTACCTTGAATATTTTAAGTTTTAAACATCTACCAAACAATTCTAAAATACACATTTCCTTTGAAGTTTGAATAAAACTAAGTGAATTTAAATGAACATCTGTCTACCCACTTTTTTAGTGTTTTTAAAATGAGTTGACAAAAAAAATGTGCGGACAATATTAGAAGGTAACTATAATAATTCTTGTTCAATCACTTATTCGTTGGGTTGGTTTTTGCACCTTATAACCCATGTTTTGTCAATGGTTCTGGATAACAATTAAGTTATACTTAGAAGGAAAAATAAAATAAGCGGGCTTTATATTAAGGGAAAACTAAAATAAAAGGATATGAAGATAGTTCTTATATTCTTAAATTATGTTGGTCGTAAAATGAAAAAAAAAACAAAGATAAGAAAATAATCTCTTTATTATTCTTACCAAATATATCCTCAGAAAATTTCAATTTGTTCGTACTTTATTGCGACCTTCTCATCGTCATTAGAATTTCTAAAAATATTCAACTAGATAATATTAATTCATTTATAAATTTCTATATATTCAGTTTCAGTCAGTGTTGAAAGATAGCCTAAGCTTGATAGATAGACATGGTATTGTCAAACAATTAATCACATACGACTTACCTGGATTTTTGCAAACAATTTAGCTGTTATTGTTTTGCAAAGTATCATGCTATGATAAAATAGTTCAAAAGAAAACGGCAACAAATTCATAAGGCTGAGCATCAGGGATCATAAATCGAACTAAACTTGATGATTATGAGGATTCTACAGCTGATAAATCAGAAAACGATCTACTAATTGATGTTAGTGGCTGATGTGGTATTAAAAAATAGCATCTTTGTTAATAATTTACATATATTTTATATTATATAAATCCGGGTGCTTATTAATCAAAACATGTATGACTAATCTGTCTTATTATTCAATTAATCATTGGCAAATTTAAGTTGGAATTGTCAACTGAGTTATCAATTGTTAAGATCGTTTTCATGACACTGAAACTGAATGTCCGAAATTTTAAAAAGTAATTTGGAGACAAAAAGTCATTTTGTTCTGATGTAGGCTTATCTATCACATATACGGGCTAATGGTCCATTACCAAATTACTACCTGAAGACAGGCCTGTTTCACAACCTTTTCATTTATTGAAATTGAAGTGGATCGCCTCATATTTCCTTTTTCTACAAGACTACAACCTATGGAAAAACTAAACAAACCTGAGATTACTCGAGTAAATCGAAAACTTTCAACCAATTAAATTAGGAGATCACAAATTAAAAGCACGACTAGCTTGTTGGTTTATCAAAGTAGAATAAACAGTTGGGTTACAATTAATGCTAGTAAGATTATATTAAAGTTAATATTTGATTGTAACCTTTTGTTGTGGCAATACAGTCATCATTTCTATGGGGGTATGTGATATCGTCCATGGTGGGAGGAACCCTGGCTGATAGGTATGGAGGGAAGCGTGTGATGGCATGTGCTGCCGCACTTTGGTCACTAGCCACATTTCTCACACCATTGGCTGCTCATAAATCCACGGCAGCTCTACTTGCCGTACGGGCCCTTTTCGGCCTTGCTGAAGGGGTTGCCTTCCCTACAATGAGCACCTTCTTGCCTAGGTATTTAAGTATTTAACTAATCTTGTTCTTGTTTTTATTCCCATGCTGCAGGTTGAGAAATTGTTCTGTTTTTATTCCCATTCTTCAGAATTACCTGAGCTGATTGTTGACTGGTAGCAAAATGATTGAGAAATTGTTTAAAAAAAATGTTCACATATGATATAGAAACAATTAAGCCAATTAAGATTTCAGTTTGAAGATCTTGTTTCTTTTGAGTTGCCTAACATAACAGTTGTAATTCCGAAAAAAAAAGTGATACCCAAATAATACCAAATACAAAATTCCAATTGAGTTAATTAATTGCTTTGTCTATATTTCCTTTCTCTTCTCTGACTGTATAAAAGAGCCATCACTTTTATGCAGGTGGTTCCCTACACATGAACGTGCCACTGCTGTTGGCATATCAATGGCCGGTTTCCACCTAGGAAATGTGATCAGTTTCCTAGCAACTCCAATCATAATGTCCTCCATTGGAATCAATGGAACTTTTGCCTTCTTCGCATCCCTTGGATATGCATGGTTGTGCGTGTGGCTGTTATTTATTTCAAATGAGCCCCATGACAGCCCCCATATTAGCCAAGCTGAGTTGGAGCTAATCCAAGCTGGCCGTACTGAGTCAAAATCCAAATCAAATAAGTTCCCATCTCTTAAGCTTCTGATGTCAAAGATACAGATGTGGGCTATTGTTGTTGCCAATGTGGTCAATAACTGGGTATGTATAGTAACAAATTCTTTGATCCCATTTTTCTGTTATAATACAAAAAATGCCAATCTAATTTCACCAGTTTGTGTTTAATTTGTGTTTTGAAGTTTTTAATTGATTAATCTTCTGTATCTGTTTATTTGCTATTATGGAGTTTGACCGTGCTTTAGTCTAGGAAGATTGTTGTATTATGATGGCTGATGTCACTTGCATGGTAGTAGGGTTAATGGTTTGCATTTTGTTGGGTTTACCAGCTCAGTATATACTCATTGCAAGAAAATATTTGAGGTCTAAACACTAATATTTGCGACTGTGTTTCTTTTACAGGGTTACTTTGTACTTCTTTCCTGGATGCCTGTATATTTCAAAACTGTAAGAACCAAAACTCTTATAATTCTCATGCTCAATCTTAAAGATCTCATGTATTATTTTAGTTCATTCAGTAACTTTGTATTTCAATAGGTTTATGACGTGAACCTGAAGCAAGCAGCTTGGTTCAGTGCTATACCATGGGCAGTCATGGCCTTGTCAGGTTATGTGGCAGGAGCCTCAGCAGATTTCCTAATCAAATCAGGCTTCTCTGTAACACTAGTTCGCAAAATTGTCCAGGTACTGTTTTCTTCATTTAAGAAACAACAAATAACAGCACTATTTTCATTATCATTATTTCTTTTTGTGAAATGAGTCATTATTATTACTTAATTGAGCTAAAGTGACTGTCGGTCTCTTTTCTACGTGTTGCAGTCAATTGGTTTTGTGGGCCCCGGTGTTGCGTTGCTTTGTTTAAGTTTTGCAAAAACACCAGCAGTGGCAGCGTTACTCATGACTATAGCCTTGAGCTTGAGTTCCTTTAGCCAGGCTGGATACTTCTGCAATGTACAAGTGAGTGCATCTGTCCTTTTAATCCTCTTTTCCATATCCAAACTTTGTTACATCATAAGTACAGAAAAGAGCCCTTATACTAACTAGCATATTTTTATTTGAGACCAATAATAGCTGACTTTTTATTTTCAAATTGTCATTTCTGAACAGGATGTTGCTCCAAAATATGCTGGTTCTTTGCATGGTATGTGCAAATTGTAATTCCAGATTAAAAAGGTTTATATATCATCATTGCCATGTGGATATAGCAAACTTGTTCTAATTTTATTTCTGTGTCGTGAACAGGAATAACAAATGGAATTGGTACGGTAGCTGCTATAATAAGCACGATAGGTACAGGATATTTCGTGCAGTGGCTGGGATCATTCCAAGCTTTCTTAACACTCACCGCAGTTTTATACTTCAGTGCTACAGTATTCTACAATCTCTATGCAACCGGAGACCTCATTTTCTCCTGAGATTTTTTTTTTACTATTTCTTTTTGCAAGACTATCGATCGCATTAATCCATCTCTTGTAAGGGCAGAAGTAAAGTAAATAATAGGTTTTAGTTATGCATTCTTTGTATCAGAGTATTTGTAACGTTCCAAATCCCTCAAGCAGGAAACATAAGGTCCAAGGAAATAGCTTTTATGCATTGGTTTATCACTGGAGTTGTTAGTAGGAAAAAAATGGAGTGGTGCTAAGTTGTATCCATTCTCCTAATAAAATGCAAATACCCAAATTCATTTAAGGTCCCGTTTGGATAAGATGTGGGAAGAAGGAAATAAATTTATTATAAACAATCCAAATTCTTCACAAAGTTAGACACTTTCCAATACTTCTTCTCACTTCTTCCATTCTTCTCACACCTTATCCAAACGGAGATGGGAATAGGAAGAATAACTTCTTCTTAGGTGTAAATTTATTATAAACAATCTAAACTTTTCACAAAGTTACACACTTTCCAATACTTTTTGTCTAGGAATAGTCTATTTTTTTTATTCCTAAGCAATCCAAACGGAGCCTTTTAGTCAATATTTACTGTTTGGGATTTTCACTAAAAATAAATAATCAATGAAAAATAACATGCGAGCGTCTCAGTCCTGACTTATGTGTGCTGACTACTGGTGCTGAGCATCAGAGTTGCTTACAGTTTTGATTCGCAAACCCTTCAATTTTTTGTTGTCTTTTGCTGTGGGGGCCCGCCTGTAATAAAATTGGTAAAACAGATTTCTTCTACATCAGCTGGTCGGATTTCTATATTGCAGTCCTTTATCCAAACCTTACTTCAGAAACCAGCTAAGAGAGGCATCAAAGTTAAATTCGAAGAAAAGAAATAGCCACCTGAACAAACCTCTGGGAACGAACTTTAGAAGTTAGTGTGAGTTTTGTTAATAATCAGGGAGTGAAGTAAAAGTTACCGAGTCAACACAGTGACCACTGACCTAACGAGAAAAAATATAGTACCGTAATCGTGCCGTTAATACAAAAGGAGCCTTCCAATTCTTCAAATTACCTATCGAAACAGACAGACGGGTACTAGTACTGGACTGACTAACGTGCTAAAATTTTCTGAATTGAAATTCTAATGTAAGAATTATTGGTCGACTCCCAAGCCTATTCAATCTGATTCAGGGAAAAAGCAGAGAACCAAAAACAAAGAAAACCCAATTATTATTACTATTTTTAATTAGAAGCCAAATCATTGATATGAAATTTTTGAACATGGAGTTTAATTTCAGTAGAGTAGAGTAATTCACTAAAATAATCAGCTTTCATATAATTCACTAAAATTATATGAATTTTAAAACCAACCAGCCTGCGTTGTACGCGTTATAAATCTATCGTGTTTGTAACTTCCAATAAAAAAATATGGTTGGTATGATTTGACCAATTCACAATATAAATTCATATAATGTCGACAATCATATAGTTACAAGTACACTTTGTTAAGAATTTATTTTAGTATCCTTTACATTTAAATATAGATAACCGTCTTTGTATTATTCAGACAATTATTAAAAGGAGGTCAAATCAGATAAAAAATAAAGTTCTAGATGATTAATTACATCATTTTTTTTTCAGTTGAAATTGAAAATTATAACGTTTTCGCATATGTTTGGTAGCTGCGTGAACAACATGCATAACATATTAACATAATATCATGTAGACCGAGTCCATTGACTGGCTCATGGCATTGACTATAATTCTATAAAGCACCCGCATTATTAAACAAAGCCATTTATTTGAATATTATATACCTTATCGGAGTTTCAAAAATAAATTAAGAAAGTCCCACTTGGAAACCGAAATAAATTCCACTGATTGAGCCAGCCTTGCAAATTTTGTGAAGGCCTTGAAGCAGTCTTCTCCACTACTTGTGCCATTAAGCCATAAAGGAGAAAAGAAACCAACAACCAAAACGACCTCCATTAGCGACTCAAATTAGCTAAGATTTCAATTCCTATGAAGAAAAGAAGCAAGCAGGCTTCTAGCATTAGTGGTAGCGAGGATTTTTCTGGTACCAGCCATGGGTTGTACCGGCCTAGTATTTCCAGGGCTTCCACTTATACCGAGAGGTCCAATTATACCTCCGGATCGGTACAGTCTTATCAGGACAATTCTATTTTAAAGAAAAGGGCTAATACAAGGTCATGGAGTGTTGTTTTTACTTCATGCTTTATCCCCACAAGAGGTAGTACAAAGGAAGATGATGATGAACCTATGTTTGAGGAGGATTCTGATGTTTCTTATGCCTCCAGTAAGTTTCAACTTTTTCTTTGTTGTTTTTGAGGAATTAATTCAATTGGGTGGTAATTCCCAAGCTTTATATATACCCTTTGTACGATTTGAGACTGATTGTGAATTGGTGCTTGTGGGGTTTTTTAGATAATAAATTAAGAAAGATGCAATAGGGTCCTCACAAAATTAGAAGTAAAATTTGAAGGAGAGGTAGGAGATTAGATATTAAAATTAAAAGAAGAATTTTTGCTGCTAATAGGCATTGAATTTTGGGTTTTAGAGCAATCTTCAATGGTGTGTTTTGCAAATTTATCTCTGGTTTTAATTTCCCCCAACTCAATTCATTATTATTTGTTTTTTGGGTTTCTTTGTGCCTTGTTTTATGAAGTATGGAGTGACCTTTTTTCTTAAATGTATTTGCAATTGATTCTAAGCCTTCTTAGTTCTCATCATTCATCACAACTGTTGTTCTCTTTCAGCTTCAAAAAAATCAATAGCAAGCAATAGTAGTGCTCTCAAGTTGAGACGAAGAGATTCTGATAGCAGTAATTCCATAGCAGACCTGCCGACAAAATTCTCCATTAATCAGATTTATAGGGCTACTTCTAACTTCAGTGCTGAAAACCAAATTGGTCAAGGAGGTTTCGGTACTGTTTATAAGGGGAGATTCAGAGATGGTTCTCTTATTGCCATTAAGCGTGCTAAAAAGGTCACAACAAGAATCTTTTTCTTAAACTTCAATTTGAGAATAAAATTAGCCTGGAAATTGGTACCATATTGGTCCAGAACTTTGAACTGTTATGGTACCAGCACTAAGGAACCGAACTTGTAAGCACACACATACCACACTGATTTTGAGATAACATATACTGTTGCAATCCTGGAACTTTTGTATTGTTTAAATTTGCGATAAACTAAAATTTTACATTTTTATTGCCTTAAAGAATCATATACTTTTTGGAGATGCAAATGAAATATTAAGATGTTGATAGTTGATACCACATAATATTGAATTGGCAGATTATGTATGACAACCAACTATCTGCAGAGTTTAGGAGCGAAATAGAGACACTTTCCAAAATTGAGCATTTCAATTTGGTTAGGTTTCTTGGGTATTTAGAGCACGAGGATGAGAGACTTATTATGGTTGAGTATGTCAACAATGGATCGCTGAGGGAACACCTTGATGGTAGCTATTATTTCGTTCACTCTTATAATAAGATTGCTTCTATTATTTGGTTTGTAAGAAACCTTTGTTTTAACTAATATCATTGTTTAGGTTAATGTACTAGCTTTAAAAAGGCATAAAGAAGATGAATCTCTTGACTCTTAATTGAGAGTAACAGTAGACAATGGGGACTATGCAGGTATTCGCGGAGATGTACTTGAGCTTTTGCCACGTCTCAATATAGCTACCGACATAGCTCATGCAGTCGCATATCTGCATGAATATGCAGGTTTCCCTCTCTTCTTGTTTCCTAATTGTATTAACCATATTCAATACTCTTTTCATCAAACAGTCAATTACATTATTTCATTTTCACTTCTTTTTTTAAAGGTTGGAAGGCAAAATTCCTTTCAAAAGAAATTGGTGCTAGTACAGAAAATGTTTACAAATGAGCACTTTACACAGAATAAAATAAACAAAAATATGAGTAAAAATAATAACAGTTGTCAGATTTAATGTCGCATTCAGCGTGCTATTGTATTATCTTCTTTTGACTTCTTGAGAAATCTATGCATGCTTGCTCTTATTCTAGTGGTCGTGGACCACCAAAAAGTGGATTTGTGACAAGGGCCTTTTTTGCACATAAAGGAATTTAAGCACCACTGCTAAATATTAATTTCTTAGGCATCTAAAATTAAACTAATTTTTTCAATCAATAAAAGAAAAGGTTACTACTTTCTGAACAATTTATTTTTCCCTATTACAAGCAGACCACCCAATAATCCACCGCGACATAAAGTCTTCAAACATTCTGCTGACAGATACGTTTCGTGCCAAGGTGGCTGATTTTGGGTTTGCCCGGCTGGCCCCTGACAATCCAGATGCCACTCATGTATCGACCCAAGTTAAAGGTACTGCAGGATATGTGGACCCTGAGTACATACGCACTTACCAGTTAACTGAAAAGAGTGATGTCTACTCCTTTGGAGTTCTTCTTGTAGAACTTGTTACTGGCCGCAGGCCTATTGAGCGTGGAAAAGACCAGACTGAGAGAATGACTACTAAGTGGGTAAGAGGCTACTAAATGCCAAGTTTCTTTTTTACTTTTGTTTTGTCTTCATCTGAAACCCTGTCGAGTTCTATGTATGATGGTAGTAAGAATTGGAAGTTGAGAATTTGTGCGTTAAAAATGAGTCAATGCCATCTCAAAATTTTATCGGAAATATGAATAATCAGTTCTTTAATCCAGATTCAAATTTTTTGTTCTGACATGTTTGAGCACGCATTGTTTAGTTGTTTTTTTTTAAAAAAAAAATTGAGCATTCTGGGAACAAACATACACATGTTTTGTTCATTACTTTACCATGAATATACGCCTTATGCCCGACCCTTCAAGTATTTTTTACATCTTGTTAGTTGTAAAACCATCTTACCAGCTTAAAATGAACATATATGGTGCTTCGTCAGATAGGTTCATGAAAGTACCAACCCAAATCTTTTGGATTCTTGAACTGTGGGATTTACTGATGGAAAAGGAGAATAAAATGATGAAATAAAATCTCCAATTTAATGGACTTCAATATTTAACACAGGCAATAAGGAAATACAGGGAAGGGGACACGGTGATAGCAATGGATACAAAATTAAGGCGGAGTCCTGCGTCAGTAAGAGCAGTGGAGAAGATGATGAAGTTAGCAGAGGAGTGCATGAACCCCTCAAGAAAATCACGGCCGTCCATGCGGAAATGTGCAGAAGATTTATGGGCCATCCGTCGGGACTTCCAACATCAGCAGCAAAGGCAACAGCAAAACCAATCAGATTCAGCTAGTTCAAATAAAAACACAACAGGTTCGCACAAGGAATCTTTTCCAGGATTGAGAGAGGAATAGTTTTAGATTCACAATCTATATAAATAAAGTATATATGCAGCCTTTTTATTTATTTTTTTCATTTTTTTCCCCGGTGTGATTGGGTACTTCTAGTACAGATTAAAATGTTGGTCTTTTGTTTTATTTTAAGGAAAAAGGTTTGTAAATATATTGGTGTGGAGCTTATGTGATTAAGATAAAAGTGGCAAGTGTACAAATGTTGCATATGCTTCCCAAGTAATATGAAGTCTCTTCCAAGTTTGTCATAATAACAAAGACGAAAGCAATCCTAAAGTGCGTTTCATTATTTTCTTTCGTTTATTTTAATGAAAAGTGTGTTTTGTTCTTGAAACCATGATGTGGCGTAAAAGAAAACCTTTCTACGAAATTTATTTATCGCCTAGAAATTTTTCTTAACTAAAATTGTGGTAAATTATATTAACTCCAATGTAGATCCCAGACAGATAAAATACTGGCAACTCCATTACTTGATGGAAATTTACTGATGAAGGTACAATAATGTTTAAACTTACAAATTACTGGTCCATACCACAAAAGTTTTTGTTTTCTCACAGACTTGCGTTGGAGAGGGCTCCGTGATTTTTTTAAACAAAAAAAACCCAAAATTTTATTTTAATAAAAAACATGGGAAAGAGGTATTTAGAAGAACAAACATGTCAGTGCGCAGGTGGACTGCGCGGGTTCTGACCGCGCCACTGTCACTGGCGCAGGCGTACCCGCGCCACTGCCATTGGCGCGGGCAGTCCTGTCAAAGAGGCAAATAAAATTTTTTAAACACAGTTTTTAGGAGAAAGTACTGCCCGCGCCAATGGCAGTGGCGCGGGCACGCCTGCGCAACCCACCTGCGCACTGACATGTTTGTTTCTCAAATTTGAGAAGTCGCATGTTTTTTATTATAATAAAAAATTGAGTTTTTTTTGTTTAAAAAAATCACGGGAGAGGGCTTGTATACTTTCAACTCCTAGAAATTCAGATATGTGTATAATTTTCAAGTAAAGAATTGGTGTTTTGTTTAAGCGATATATGTAGAGTTCACATGTACAAGTAGAAACCTTAAGTTATTATTGATAACAGAGGTATTAGATTTTGAATAGATTGATTATTCAACACAAATTGTACAGTTTTTATAATAGTCTATTAATAGAAGGATAAATTGAACTAATCTACTTCTAATCTTAGCCAAGTTCCATTTGGAGAAATTGAACAATCAGTCTATCACCACTTTTTGGGGGCTCCACCTCCTAGTCCAGACAAACCAAAGACTGTGACGTGGTCTACTTGACGGCTAGCGTAGTCGTTACTCGCTACAGTTCAAACTTCAAATACATCCGGCTGGATCCGCAGGGATATTTCTTTATCCCACAGTATCAACTATCAACCCATGGGATATTTTGATTTTTGGAATCCCATTCTGGTAAATGAATCTGACCAGGGTTACAGACTTGCAGCTCTGAAATTGGCCAATTGAGCTCCGTTCTTTTCTTCACTGAGTAGAGATTAGAGAGTAGTAAACTAGTGATCAGTGAATATTGGTGCGAAAATCGATTCCTCCATGGATCGAAGAGTGATGCACGTGGCTTAATTGTCCAGAACAATTTTTCGGTATTTATATTTATATTCCCGTTGATCCAACCCCGCGCTGGTTATTTGAGGCGTAAAAAAAATGTGAACCGTCGGATTATTTTTTTTTTTTAGGGCAAGTTATTAATCATATGAGAATTGACGGATGAGAATGAATCCAGTCTCTATCCATCCGAAATTTGCCAGTTGCCACCATGATACGTGTAAGTTCTTCAGGTGTCCGCCCCTCACACGTCAGCGCTCTGTACTAGACTCAGGTCCGCTGTGGCACAGTTAACGCGCTAAAAAGTTGCGAGGTGTAAGTTGTAACTGGTAACGACCAATGTGGGCCCCACTTGAAGTTATTTTATTTTATTTTTTTCTCACTATACGTTGCAAAAAGAAATATATGTTGATTTTAATGAAAAAATAGACGTAAATAAAATAAGTTGCGTGGACTTTTTTAATTATTTGATGATGCATAGAAGTTATTTTTGTAAAAAATATTTGACAATTGTTTATCTGATTTATAAAATACCTATTAAATAAACATAAAAATGAATTATGAATGTTGAATTTAGCTTGAATAATTTGTTAACTTCATCAATCTCGTAAATATTAATTTTATTCAATTTATAATATTATTTCAAACTTATTTAATATCTTTTTTTAATTAAAACTGACTCTTTCGTCCTCATTCCATTAACATCAAGAATTTTGCAAAAAGGAAAAATTGTTCACTAACAAAGTAATATAACAGAATTTTACACCAAGATTTTTTTTCTTTCTTTGCTTTGCCTTTCTCCTACGGTCCTACCCCGTTTTTTCTCTTCAAATTCACGATCACAGTCTTAGTTGCAGGACAGGCGCTTTTTGTAGAATGTCATACGTAAACACGCCACAATAAATCCGGAATTCTGATCTCATGATTCCCGAGTCCGGTCGTCCGGACCCTCTTCCTGTTCCTTTTTCTAAATTTCAACCATTTTCTTATTTTAACCTTTTGTAACTGAGTTTTCTCTCGGCCCCTTTTTCTCCTTTTCTTTTGTATTTCCGTCTCGTTGTCGTTCTCGCGGCGCGCCACTCATTCCATTTCACTCTACTAAAAATATCTTTCCGAAACCCTTTTATTTTCCCTCCCAAATTGTATCATCCTTCGATAAATATCTCCTCCTCCCATTACAAAGATTAATTAAAAGCATCTCGGATCTCTCGTTTTCTTCACGTGACACTCGTTCTCTCTTTTAGGCTTTTAGCATTTTGCAACCAGTGAGCACTTCTCTCCATCTCTTTTCCTCTTTCTTACTCAATTCTCAACTGCATTGCCTCTTTCTCTCTGCTTCTCTTATTGAATCTGACCTCTATTTATTCAGTTTATGGCGATGTCGGAGGAGGCCAATGGCCAGCTGACCTTTGTAGGAGGCCATGTCAAAGGGGTCGCAGTTCCTTGCGCAAGGGAAGAATCAGAGATCGCCTCTAACATCGTATACCACGCGCAATACACTCCGCATTTCTACCCTCTCAGATTCGATCAAGAGCATGCGTTTTACGCTGCTGCTCAGAGTGTGCGCGACTACCTGGTTCAGGTAAGCTTTTACAAATTTTGATGATTTGTGGAGATTTTGTGATTTTTTGGTATGTTGATGGTTGAATTCTGCATTGGATTGTGCAGAGATGGAACAGCACCTACCTCCAATTCCACAAGGCTGATGCGAAACAGACGTATTACCTCTCAATGGAGTACCTTCAAGGCCGCGCTTTAACCAATGCAATTGGAAACCTTGGTATTACTGATGGATATGCTCAAGCTTTGAAGTCTTTTGGGTATCTACTTGAAGATATTGTTGAGCAGGTTGCTTGTTTTCTTCGAGTTATCTTTAGCCCTTTTTTTTTCCTGAAATTATTCTAAGGGTGCTTTTTAATTTCCTACTAATTTTTACTTACATTGAGAAGGTGGTTTTTGGATTCATAATTTCTCATTAATATTTTCCAATTGTTGTGGATTGCAGGAAAAGGATGCAGCTTTGGGAAATGGAGGTTTGGGTAGGCTTGCATCATGCTTTCTTGATTCTATGGCGACCCTCAATTTGCCGGCTTGGGGATATGGCTTGCGTTACAGGTACAATATATATATTTTTCTCTTTTTTTAAATATTTGTTTTTTAGGAGGAGATGATTAGCATTGGTAATTTCTTTATTGAATGTGTCTTAGGTATGGCTTGTTCAAGCAACGTATCACACCAGAGGGCCAGGAAGAAGTTGCTGAAGATTGGCTAGAGGTACCTTTGGTATCATGGACCCTAGTATTATATTGCATTATATTATAATATTATACTATGGTATGTTAATCTCCTTTGCTGCTAAGTCATCTTTATTCTTGATGGTTAATTTTACAGAAGTTCAGTCCGTGGGAGATTGTCAGGCATGACATAGTGTATCCAGTTAGGTTCTTTGGCCATGTTCAGATCAATCCTGATGGATCGTGAGTATAATGTTTCATTGATGAGTAGATTTTCCTTCTAGAAAACAAATATTTGAAGTTTATATCTTAAAAAAAAACAAATATTTGAAGTTGTCTATAATTTTCTATGTACTGAGATTACCCTTTTTCTATGGATGTTTGATGCCTTGAGGATATCTGGCTTTTAAATTGCAATACTTACTTTCTGTATATTATCATTCTGTAGGCGTAAATGGGTCGGTGGAGAAGTATTGAATGCGCTTGCATATGATGTGCCAATTCCTGGATTTAATACAAAGAATACAATTAGTTTGCGCTTGTGGGAGGCAAAGGCCAGTGCTGAAGATTTTAATTTGTTTCTGTTCAATGATGGCAAGTACGAAGATGCTGCACATTTCCACTCTAAGGCTCAGCAGGTGTCTGTTCAATTTATGAACTTTTTGTCAATTTTGTCTCAGTTCATCTTTCCACTAATTCATATGCATAAAGCAATAGACATGAAGTTTTAAAGGTGCTTATTTCATTTTATAACTTCTTTCCCAATAAATACTCATTTTACTAGCAAATAGTGACAAAGTATGCATCCTTCTTTTTTTAGATTTGTGCTGTCCTTTATCCTGGTGACGCCACTGAAAATGGAAAGATCCTGCGCTTGAAACAACAGTTTTTCCTTTGCAGTGCATCATTGCAGGTTATATCTCTACTTCATATCGATTATCCCTGTAGAACTGAGTAGTTTGCAATCCAGCAATTTATTTTATGAGGGCTTGTAACTTGATTCAATTTTGTTTTTCTGAAAAAGCATTGTTAAGAAGTGAGTATATCTCTATCTGCAGGATATCATTTATAGGTTTAAGGAGAGGAGATCTGCAGTGAATTGGGACAACTTCCCCAATAAGGTGGCTGTTCAGTTGAATGACACTCATCCAACTCTGGCAATTCCTGAACTAATGCGTTTGCTCATGGATGATGGGGGTCTTAGCTGGGACTCTGCATGGGATCTTACTTATAAGTATGTTTGTTTTATGCATCAATTATTTTATGTTTTATGCAAATATATGTAATGATATTAACATTCTGTCTTTCCTATTTTATCTTTGCAGGACTTTTGCATACACAAACCACACTGTTCTCCCAGAAGCGCTGGAGAAATGGTCGCAAGACATAATGAGGAAGCTTCTGCCGCGTCATTTTGAGATTATAGAAGAAATTGATAAGAGGGTACTTATTACTATATCAGTATATCTACATATACCTGTTGTTGTGCTTGGTTCAATTTGACTGATAATCTATCTATCGACTCATCAGTTCAAGGAGATGGTACATGCTACCAAGAAGGACATGGCTGGAAAGCTACCGGGTATGCAGATTTTAGATAGCTCAAATCCCCAAAAGCCTGTTGTGCGCATGGCAAATCTGTGTGTGGTATCTTCCCATACGGTAAGCTTAGTACGGCTGGAAGTGTCAAGTCTCATTTACTTGTTGTGGGTGGAATTAAACTAACACTTCAACGTATGTTGTAGGTGAATGGAGTTGCGCAGTTGCATAGTGATATCCTGAAAGCGGAGCTATTTGCAGACTACGTTTTGATATGGCCAAACAAATTTCAGAACAAAACAAATGGTATCACGCCTAGGAGGTGGTTGCTCTTCTGTAACCCTGAGCTTAGTCAGATTATTACCAAATGGCTTAAGACCGATGAATGGATCACTAATCTTGATCTCCTCTCTGGCCTTCGCACAGTATGTGTCGTTAGTCCTTTATTTTTACTTCTTGAATCCCCTGTTGTTTTTATTTTTGTTGCATCCATTGGAAACCATGCTGTCTTGTCGAGAAAAGGAGAGCATTATAACTTAGAATAATATACACAAGCTTATTTGAGGAAATATAACTAAATTTATTGTGGCTGATACTGGTACAAGAAGGATGAGGTTATGCCATGTCATTGGTAGCTACGATTAAGCTGACTTTAGCGTATTTTAAAATAATGATTGTTTCGAACCTACCCATTAGTTATGTGCAAATTTTAGTATTTGACTCAAATAGTATTTATATATAAAACCTAGATGCCAGAACTTTACTGACATTATTGATAAAGTCTTTCATAACAGTTTGCAGATAATGAAGATCTCCAAGAAGAGTGGGCAAAAGCAAAGCTGGCCAGTAAAAACCGGCTTGTGCAGTATGTTCATAATGCAACTGGTGTCTCCATTGATCCGAATAGCCTCTTTGATATACAGATCAAACGTATTCATGAATATAAAAGACAACTGCTTAATATCTTGGGTGCTGTTTATAGGTACAAGAAGCTGAAGGTAAGTTATTTCTAATTGTTAATGCCCTAGTTTGTGGAAAATGTTCTCTATTCAAGTTTGTTTTCGTGATTAATCTTGTGTTTTTTTAATCCTTAGTGAGTTGCACCATAACAAAAGCATTACAATTTACAATGTAATAAACTTGCAAGTTGTTCCCTGCTGTACTCATTCAGTTAGCATGTTATATTTGTCTGGTACAAACAACCCGTGATGGTGTTTGATGCGTAAATTGGACTATAACATTTCTTTATTGATACAAAAGAAGAAGCATGTTTTGTGTTTAGATGGCTGGTAAAATATGTTTTACTTGTGTAGGAAATGAGTGAGGCAGAGAGGCAGAAGGTGACTCCACGTACGATAATGATTGGAGGAAAGGCATTTGCAACCTATACCAATGCAAAACTCATTGTCAAGCTGGTCAATGATGTTGGTGCTGTAGTAAATAATGACCCCGAAACCAACAAGTACTTAAAGGTATCTGATTCATATCCCCTTTCTGTCTCTCTTATAGCTAGGATCCTTCAAAAAGCAGGTGTACTGACAATATGTGCATTGTATATCAGATTGTGTTCATTCCAAACTACAATGTATCAGTGGCAGAAGTGCTGATACCAGGTAGTGAGTTGTCTCAGCATATCAGTACTGCTGGCATGGAGGCAAGCGGTACTAGCAATATGAAATTTGCTCTCAATGGTTGTCTTATAATTGGCACTTTGGATGGAGCAAATGTGGAGATTAGAGAGGAGATTGGAGAAGAAAACTTCTTTCTCTTTGGTGCCAAGGCTGATGAGGTCCCTCGTCTGCGCAAGGAGAGAGAAATGGGAATGGTAAGTGCAAGCTTCCTATCCTTCTGGTTTTATTTATTTATTTTTGTTTCTTTGTATGTGCCTGTGTTTTAGCTGTGCGGGGACTAAGAGGGACTCTTATCAGTGGAGAAAATTCCTATTCTCTATCTCTAAGTCGTGTAACTTTTTGTCCATTTTTTCTTTTACTGAGAAAAGTGACAGGTAAACCTGCCTGGTTCCATGAATCCCACTCAGATATCCAGTCTCTCCTTTTCGTCGAAAATGTGGAGGAAGAACAAATTAGATATATAACAAACATCATAATAAGTCATAGCCTAGCATCAGGATCTCACCTTGATCTCGTACAGTGGTTTCAAAAATTGGTGCCGCTTAAAAAAAAACTACAATTTAACACACCAGAAAACCTACAGGCAGTCGATCACGAAAAATCACAGATAAACCCAACAATGTCTGATTAGCTGAGCACCATACAATATCGATACCAAATATCTGTTACTAGTCCCTGCATATAATAGAAAGTATGCATATTTTGTATGCCACTGAAAACAAGCTACAATTTAACACACCAGAAAACCTACAGGCAGTCGATCATGAAAAATCACAGATAAACCCAACAATGTCTGATTAGCTGAGCACCATACAATGTCATACCAAATATTTGTTACTAGTCCCTGCATATAATAGAAAGTATGCATCCAGGTCCCAAGATATGAATATTATTTGTTTATTAACTTATCCTGTGTGTGACAGTTCTAACATTGTTAGGTTCAATTTAATGCAGTTTAAGCCGGACGTCCGTTTTGAAGAGGCAAAAGAATTTATTAAGGTTGGCACATTTGGTTCGTATAACTATGCTGATCTCTTGAGCTCGTTGGAGGGTGACTCGGGCTATGGACGAGGTGACTACTTCCTTGTTGGTCATGACTTCCCTAGCTATCTTGATGCCCAGTCTCGGGTTGATGAAGCTTACAAGTAAGATTTAATTAAGGAAAAAGCTATTATTTTCTAGCTGATGTTGTCGTGAAAAACTTTTCTTGTTGTGCTCCTGTTAACCTTGGAATAGTATATTACCATGTGTTGATGAGGAAATTGTATACACTCCTGTCACCTTCCCTTGCATTCACTTGTAACAAATGGCTAATTTCGTAGATCCAAGAAAGAGCAATAGTTATCTGGCCTTTTGTTGTAGAAAATAAGAAGCAACAACAAGCATGGATTAAAACCGGTACTTGTTTGGGGGTTGGGAATGCTGCGTTCATTTTTTTGTGGGTTGGTCGGACTGTCAGATTACATAGGAAATGGGTCCTTAATTGGAACAATCTATAATCCTTTCTGACACGTCTTTTGCTCCCTTATGATTGCAGGGACAGGAAGCGGTGGCTGAAGATGTCAATTTTAAGCACAGCTGGTAGCGGCAAATTCAGCAGTGATCGCACAATTGCTCAGTATGCTAAACAAATTTGGGGCATTGAGGAGTGTCGTGTTCCTTAATTTCTTCAAAGAGTACACAACCCCTAAATGGTGGAAGATGTTAGCTGTCATCCGCTTTGTTATTTTTGTAAGCAATCTAATGCCATGGCATATAGTATGACAATAGAAGAATGTTGTATATTAGATAACACAATAATGTGTTTAATAGTTCGCAGTCCTTGTTATTATGATAAATAATGTTGGACAATGCAGCCAATACTAGCTTATCAGCTCGCGCTGCAGAACCTGTAATACAGAATTTTCATTGCTAAGTTTCTATGGAAAGCCTACTTTCCTTCTAAAATACATAATATTAGACATATGTTTTTGTTCTCTACTGTTTTTCCTTCAATATTTATATCTGTGCAAAGGATCAGGTTTTGTGTTCATCAACTCCCCAGTAACTCCCCGTATTCAGTGGTTCATTTTTTTTATGATTTTTACTTTAGAAATTTGTTACCACTTACCAGGGATATTACCAGCCAACGCACAAGATGTGCAAATTATGTTTTGTCAAATGTTAGATTGAAGGATAAGTCGCATTTATATTTTTGAAAATTATAAGATTACATACTACAACAATAATAATTAATTAATTAATACGGAATGGGGCGCTCCCACCTCTTTTTCAAAAAAAAAAAAAAATACGGAATGAGAATTGGATAGGATAGCGATCATTTTAGGATAAAAATAAACACCAGAAATAGAGAGCAAAAGATTATTTTTTTTTTTTTTTGGGATGAAAGTGGCGCGAGCTGAGCCTCCATTGAAACTAAAGAGTGCAGTACAAAAAGAGTTCATGAAAATAAAATCTAACCAAAGAACCAAACCATTTCATAAGGCCCTATCGGCCAGAGAAGATGGAAGATTATCTAAGAGAAACTAAACTGCTCTTATATAAAATTACGCCTCTGTACGGCTGGGTTACACAACCCATTTTTCCTTTTTTTTTTTTTAATCCTATACGAATTCTCTTCATTATATAAAATTGTAGGAGAGACTTTGTCTCCCTACCTTCAAAAAAGAAAAAAAAATATTAAAAAAATATTTGATGCTCCAAAGTCCAAACATAGTCCTTGATTTTCATCAGCGTGCTTCGTTTTTATGGAGAAACATTATAAATTGGACCGTGCCTAGTTTACGGCTCCATATTACCCAACATATACTAAAGAATTATTAATAGCAAGAAACACAAATTAACACATGACATTCACCTCCTAAACACTTGTTTGCTATTTCTGTATTTTCATACTATTGCTCAATTTACATGTTGGTCACTCGTACCAATGGTATCACAAGGCACAAGCTAATGATTGTGCCAATGCCTGGAGAAAGAAACAAGCATGACACCTATTGCTATAATTTCACATTTGTAATTTGTTAAAATATAATTCATTCGATTTTTAATCGACGAGAAAACCAATTATTCCAACAAAACAACACAAAAAAGCAAAACGCATAAATCAAACCAAACAACACTCAGTCCTCAATACACAAACGGCACAATTGCTTTTCTCGAAGCAGGATACTCGTCTCCGAATTTCTCCCTGTACCATCTCCTATGCGCTCTGGCTCTGGGTCCCAGATTCGCAAACGTATAGAGGAAAAACCCCAGCGCAGCTGGCGACCACGTCAGCACCGTCCACCCAAGCCACTCCGCCATCTCCCCCATGTAATTCGGACAGCTCACCAACTCGAACCAACCTCCTCTTGGTACCTTGTATCCTCCTTTCGCTTCCTCTTTCAACCTCAACAAAACCCGGTCCGACGAGATGTTGATCTTCATTCCCCAAAGGAAAATCAATGTTCCAATGACAATCCGGGCCCACACATAACCTGGCCAGGGCCACGTGGTTGAGTAACTCGCGTAGTGGGATAAAGATCGGGCCTGGACGTACCCGTTGAGGAGATTGAAAGCGAAGGCGAAGGCGGCGATGAGAACGGGGACTGGAGAGGTGGGTTTGCTCTTACTGGAGAGGAAGAGGCGGAGAGGGTAGATGATGGTGCGATGGGTGTAGTGGAGGAGGAAGAGAGAGAAAGCGAAGAGAGAGAGAGGGTGGGCCCGGAATCGGCCGAGAGGGAAGAGGAGAGAGGTGAGCCAGAGCGTGGGGCTCTCCATTAGGAACCAGGCCAGTGGGGCCGGGATAGTGGGCCCCCATCCCGGACGCGAGTGCTTCCCGTACGGCGCCGACAGGAACTGGAGAGGAAGGAGGGTTAGTGGGGTGATGATGTAGAGGCTCAGGAGGAGAGAGTTGTAGAGTGATTCGTCTCTCGAGAAATCCATTGGGAAGTTCTATCGGGAATTGATTGATCCTCGGTATAATGGTCTTGTTTTTGTTTCTGTTGGTATAATGGTATAGAAGTTGCTTTTTATTTTTTTTGTTTGTTTATTGTTGTGGAATGTGGAGTAGAGAAGGACCCGAATCCCGTGTAGCGCGGGACACCGTGTAGCGCGCGTACCAGCCGTCTGATCTTGATCGGACGGTTCATTTTTTACGGGCCTATCAATCTAGGTTACATGCACGGGGCTCCCTTGTCCATTGGATCTTGATCAGACGGCTCTGATGCCGCGCTACACGGTGTGCCGCGCGGCACCAGATCTGAACTCAGTAGAGAATCCTGGAGCCGTACGGAAGTAACTTTATTTTAGTTTCTGATGCGCGCTTGTGAGGTAGTAATATTATTTTAGAAAATTAGCAGCTGGCCCTGACAGTTTTTATTGAACAAAATAAACTACAAAACAGCATTCACATAGTTTGCTGTTTTACCTCATTCATGGCTCACGGGAGATTTGAGTGCAGATTTACCGTAACTGTTTATTTAACTTGGTAGATCGTACAAATACATACTCCAAAAATTCTGTTCTGCACGAGATAAGAAATGACAAGAACACAACAAAGCGTCCCCCGTAAAAAATTGCATAAAAAGTATATCAGTCCTTAAGAAATCAAAGAGTTGAAATTGTTGTGCTTTGGATCTGACATGCATAAGCCTGCCAACGGCAGCCGTTATACCATTTTGTCGTGACACGAAATGGTAATGAAAAGATTAGTGGCAACGCGGATTCTATCGTTAGGAGAACGGAACGGCAAACGAAATAGTATCTAGATGTCGTTTACTAAAATTATATATTTTGTACATGTCGTTTAACGAAAGAGTAAACGAAACGCTTAATGAAATGCCGAGTTGTACCGTTTGATTAACGGCACGACAAATTGAAATGGCCTATTCCGTGCTATTTCATCACATTAGACAGCCTTAGACATGCCAATTTGCACTTTATTCCAGTTTTAGAATTCATTCAGAGGCAAGATTTTGAAATAAGGGTACAGAATTACTTGCACTAAAATTTCAAAATTGTGAGGAAATAAATCTAATAGATCATATAAAATTGAATGCAAATTTAATACTTTTTAGGAGTACTTATTTGTAATTTGTAAGGAACAAATACCCGCTTTATGGGTGCGTTTGGATGAGAGAAGAAGAAGAGGAAGAAGGAAAATGGGAAGAAAAAAAATTATAAACAATCCAAACTCTTCACAAAGTTACACACTTCCCAATACTTCTTCCCACTTCTTCCTTTCTTTCCTTCTTCCCACACCTATCCAAACGCACCCTATAATACACAATTCCGCCCCTACATGCATTCATACCATTTATGAACTAGTATCAATCTTGTATTCTCGTCTCGATTAATCTTTGTATTAGTTATTTACGTTGTTTTATAAAACAAAAACATATCTATCTCATGTGTTTGTCGAAAAAGGGAAATTTTGAATAATTTGAGCATATTGTAATCAATTATGAAATTTTAACACTTTGTAGAAAATAATAAAAAAAATACACTACACACTAAAACTTCAGCTCACGCCTAAGCGTACTCGGCCTTTTCCCACTAGGGAAATCCATTCGCGTCCACTAGCTTACATTACATAAAATTCATACGAAATAAAGTTCAATCAATAACGTCATTATCAAATCCAGGGTAAAAAGCTTTAATAACAGTTCAATTGTATCAAATTAAATTACACAAGGAGAGTTCTAATTGAACCATCACTAAGCCAAATATACTATCAGCTCTCACTCCTGTTAGGCTTGGTTGAAATTGGGATTACCTGTGCCAAAGAAATTTTTTTGTCAACAAAGCTCTGTTTTGTGCTAACTATGTTTACATCAATTAACTCGTTTGACTAACAGACATGCTATACCGTCTCAGTAGATGGGATCCAATCATTGGTTGCGGGATTACTCTTGTAGCAACCATTGCTTACACAGCTTGTATAAGAAACTGTTTGTGCATCAAAAGCAGGCTTGTTTGGTTTTTCTACTTTGATAAAACCTGATCCAGTCTGAAAAAACGAAGCATCAGATAATGCAAATTACTGTTTCCACTTGCCAATACTACATCTAGATTGCAATACCGGAACAAAATATGTTACCTGACTACTGGATAATTCGGGAAGGCAACAGATCAAGGAAAAAAGAAGGAATAAACAGAGAGAGAATGAGGTATGAACTAACTCCATTTTGGACAGAAGGTAGTGGAAGGACTGAAGAGGTCAACCAATATCGTTTAGCTGAATATTTATTACAATGTTGGTAATTTAATCTATAGAGTATCTTCTATATTTAGGATGCAAAAGGGAAAAAAAAGAGATTTTGCAACTAAACAAACAAGTAAAAAAAAAAAGGGGGGGGGTTAAAATAACCCTTCCTTTGCTTACAATTTCATTACTTCCCTTCTCCACCTATTAACCAAACATATTGTTCAAAAAATAAAGAAAGAAAGAGAAATAGAAGACTTTCCGAGAAGGAAAAAGGAATTCCTTCTTCGATGCTATGCATTAAAATGGTTACAGCTCCTATTCAATTTGTGGAGAAAGGGCTATATGGATTTGCTAAATTCAGAAAAGTTCTAATGGCTATTTGCCGAACAAGAGGAAAAAAAGGAAAACATATTTTTAGGACAAAACAGTCACTAATTGGACAATAAGGTAAAAAATAAGAATGCCTTTAATTTTGATTAACCTTACACCATCCAAAAACCAGGTTTATGTTTCTAAACGTATATAGCCTACAATAAATCAACTGAAATTCAATCACCCAACTGTCAACGTAAATTATTGTCAGGTTAAGCAACTAAGCAACTGGATTTCCGTAGAACCAGTTCAGAAATTTGAACAAAAGTGTTGAGCATCTCAAACAGTTATCAGTATCTGCACTTTTCTTTTCTCTCTTATTATTATTATTATTATTATTATTATTATTATTATTATTATTATTTTATTTATTTTTTTTTTGGAAAGAGCATAGGTACTCGGCCGCTTCATTAATCTTTTTCTCTTATCTGGCAATTGAAATCTTTAAACATGTGGATCTAATCATACAGAAATTTTATTAAAAGATGTGGATCTAACCATAAAATCTGATCTGTTAATAATTAGTGGGAAGTTCCAACTTCCAATTGTTTGCAAACCCCAATATTGTTTGCAAATATTATTATTTTTTTGCAAATATTGTTTGCGAACACAAACACACATGTGCTGTATCCTGTACGGTAGATACCTGACATTGTCCTAAAAAAAAAATTGCAGATAGTGTCTCGAACTTACTAATTATTAAAATTTACAATTTTGCACTCTGATCTTCTCATTTTGTTTTCATTTTGTCAAATATCTGGTAAGACAGCTTAGCACCATTGCACATGATCAATTGTCCTACTTATTCAAGAAAAGAATTAATGTGGAAAATTTCATGGAACAAAAATAAAAAAAATAATGAAAAAGAATTTCATATACCGTATGGTGTTGCTTGTCGATACAGTTGATCCCATCGTAGTACTCCGTCTCCACATACTCCTCCACAACCTCTCCTCCATCCACCACCAATCTCTACAGTTAAACAAACCCCACCAAAAAAAAAACACCTTAGTCAACTAACCAACTAAAATCAAACAAAAAGAACCATCAAAACATATAGTTGAAAGAAAAACCTGGGGGTCAGATTCAAGGCGACGAAGCTTATCTAACTCGGGAATCAAATCAGGATCCGACGATACAAGCGAATCTGAGTATGGGTCAGACGGGTCGCTTCGAGGCGGTTTGGAGTGGCGTTTTGGCGCGACTTTTTCAAAATAGTCCCTCACCTCCGCCTCTATTCGCGCTGCCTCCTCTGGTGGAAGGCTCTGGTCGCTCCGATCTGGCCGTCGTGCCATCTGATCTTATGCGCAATTTAATTTGTTTTTCTTTTTTACTGTAGAAAGAATTATTTTCTCAGAGAAAAGTTTGAAGAAGGAAATTTTCGTAATACGGATTTTGGGTTGGTGAAAGAAAGATAGATCGTCTCTTATTTTAAGTGTGGGTGGGTCCCTGGGACTGTCGTAAACTCGTAATGACGAAGCAGATCGGAAACGTATGGAGTATTGTTTATGAAACACTTTTGTACAAAAATGTGTAACGAGTCATTTTACGTGAATATTGTGACTCGCAATATTAATAATGGAAAATTAATTTGTCATCCCTGCCATCGCTAAATATAAAGTGAACATATACAACAAACAAAGCAGTGGCGAGGCCAGGAATTTTTATAATGGGGTTCACTAAATTTATAATATTTAAATCATCACATAAAATGTAAATTGAATTAGACTATATCGTACATCCCATTACTCTAACAATCATGAAATATTATAATAAAAAAATATAAAGGTTGCATGCTATTTTGACTAGCTCAAATTTGCATGCTTTCGATTGATTTGGTTCTTTATTTAAATAAAATTTTATAATTTCGTCTAGTTCATTTGGGGTATAAAAAATCTTTTCTCTTTACTAGATCAGTAGGATAATATTTTGGATTAATTTGAACCCGTTCAGGGCTCGAGAGATAGAAGTATCATCACTGTCGTTTTAAGAATTTCTCCCTAGTTAATTTAATAAACAAATATCAAGAGAGTAAACAAAAAAAAAGAATCAAGTTGCGTTTTAAACTACAATTTGTGTTGCAAACTAGAATTTTGATATATTCTACTTATAAATTAAAAATAAAAGAATGATTTGATGAATATAAAAGGATCAATTTGAGTAAGAGTACCTTTTTCTAATTGTCCTTCGAAAGAAATTTAAAAGAGAAAAGCCGAAGAATAATTTATTTCACAACAGAGGAGTGCTCAGCTATTCGCATCTCTCTGTTTTTTTTCGTCTTGACAAATGAAAATATGAGTATATATAAAATTATTAAAAGGGGAAAGTACTTGGCTGGCTCTATTCCATTCTTTATTATGTTTGTAACTTTCTCTTTTTGTCTTTTCTGAATTTTGAAACGGATGATGGGATTAGGAAAGGCAATCAAATTAAATTATTTGATATCTTGCTAATTTAGTCATTTAGATTTACGTGTTTTAAAATTTTAATTAATTATAAATCTTGCTGCTTGCACAATCAACAACTAAAAATAGTAGTAGATAGTTTTACGAGAGAAAAGGAAATATATTATACATGGGGTTCAATAGTAAAATTTTACACAAATGCTTACGGGGTTCAAATAGGTAAAACTCATGACAAAATTATATTTTATAACTATAAATATTAATCTCTAATAATATTATTTCAAAAAAAATGGGTGACATTGACACCCATACCATGAATGTAGACTCGCCTATGAAACAAAGTGAACGTATAAATGATCTAAGTGAATACATATAAACAAATAAGTTCAATTAAAAATAAGTTGAATATGCATGTAAACTTCTGAACAAATGATTATAACACTTATTTATTTGTAAGTGTTCACTTAGATCGTCTATATACGATCATATTATTTGTTGTATATATTCACTTTGTATTTAGCGATGATCCGGTATATTTGTGGATTGTACTTATAGTTGCTGTTAATAATGTATAGCTGTGGGTACAGAAATTTAGGTCGAAGTAGGAAAAGGTGGCAGAGGGTTATCCGGGTCCTGTTTGACGTAATGACAGAGAAGGAAAATTAATTAAATCATGAATCATCTAGAAAAGTAGAAAAGCAACAGACACGTCAGTACGTCACACGTGAGCCTTTCCAAGTTCCAACGAGCTAGACCGCTAGTGTTAGTTCAGGTCCACATGTCTGGGACTAATTGGGCCAATTTGCGCATTAACCCACGAGTGTGTTGGACTAATAATGGGCTTTATACTTTCCTATTGATATACTAAACGGCCCGTATCACTGGATGGCGGGACCCATCACTGTGTTAATATCGCCTCCGTTTATTCATCTCCAGTAACATTGCAAATTTGTTTGCTGCGCATCAGTATGGACGGAAATTCTCAACAATTTGTAATCTATTAAAAAAAAAAATGTAATCCGTTTGATCAGGGAGAAATGTCCAGATTGTCCATATAAGAAATATGCTTTGCTTCTGAAGATATTAAAAAAGGTTATTCTGTGTATATTTGGATGCAAGAAATGAAGGAACCAAAAAGATCATGCACATGTGAATATGTCATGCATATTGTTGAGGCGGAAATTTTTTTGGGTAATGTCTAATTTGTCTAATCTTGATTACGTAGCCGATAAATTTTTTAAGAAGGAAGTATTTCATTCCTTGATCCTGAAAATACGTCGTTCAATATTTTAAAGAGAAAGTTTATTATACACTACAGTGTATTGGTCAATCTGTGCACTGCAATATAAACCGTTGGATCTGCGTTAAAATTCGAGCTGAAGGTTTCGCTAGATCGGAAAAATAAAATTGTCTTGCGATTCTTATTCTGTTCTGCTCGTTTTCTTTCTCTCTCTATCAAGGCATGAACTCTGATTACGCTCTCACCTCCTATCCCCTCAATATCCCAACCGAAAACCCTAAATCACTGGACTTCTCCTCTCGATCGCACTCACCGTCCCTCTCCCTCTCGATCTCACTCACTATCCCTCTCCTCTCTATGACCTAGGTGTGGTTTTGCCTCTCTCTCTACGAGACTACAACTCTCTCTCATTTTGTCGCAAGTGACGCTAATTTCGACTCTAGCCTCGCTCTCGCTGTGGCCCTAAGCCTTCCTTCAAGGTAAGACGCCCTCTATCTACTCCTTCTTCCTCTTAGTTTTGACCTAGGGTTCCGCCCAGAATCAGTTCGATTTCAGAAATTGAAAATTGTACTCTTTAATATTCTCAATAACAAGAGCTTTATCATTGATCTGTATCTAGAAACTGACAATAACTTTATCATGGATCTGCATTTTTTTTTTCTCTAAAATTGAATTTTCAATTTTTTTATTTTTCAATCTTGTGTATTTTAGGTCTCAATTTTATATTGAAGTTACTGGTGCTAGATTAACAAGAACTTTTTTTTCAGTAAGCATCTAGCTTTTTTACTGATATGGAACCAATTTTAATCTTTTGTCAGTATAAAATTTTTTGTCAATAACGTATACTGATATGGAAACAATTTTAATTTTTGGGTCTTTCTTAACTAAATATTAGTTTTGAGATTTGAATACCAATCAGGCTTGTTATGTAGAGCATACTGTTACCAACTTACATCTTTTGTATTAAAGAGTCATCAGAACTCAATATTGAAGTTTGTTATTTTTTTTTAGATAAGAAAGCAGCTCATAGAATCAATGGAAAGGCAAGTTGAAGACTTAGATGATTAAGTCGAGCAATTAGAAGAGAAACCAAATAGTTCAATTTCTTGTTTGGATGTGAAAATCTTGTAATAGATGATATACACGATGATGATCAGAATTTAGTTGTAATAACTAAAAACTTGTATTAGTTTAATTTCTTTCTCTTGAATTTGGTTGTCTGATCAGAATTTTAACATAGTGGCTATCCAAATAAGGGTACTTTTGGTTTAGTTATTTATTTGAGTAGCATAAAGGTAGAGAACAGTATTACACAACAATAGCCGGTTCCAATTCGCTTGGTGTACACAACAACATAGCTTCTATTTTCTTTTTACAAAATGAGACAACAATATTTCCTTTATGTTTGTGCTGACAACATTTAGAGGTTGTTATGAAGTATTTTAAAATCAATTGGTGTGCTTGTTACCATTTATATGATGTTTGACTTCCAATTTTATGAACAACAAGATTCGTCCTGTATACAGCAAGTGCTCATAGGCTCATGATGATTGGTTCATCTTAGTTGGCTCATGATGTTATTTCATTGTGTATGCAAACAATCTTGTACCAAATGCATGTAGGTACACAATGTATGGATCAAAACAAAAGTTGTTCGTTTGAAATTTAAGTTTATACAAAATCTAAGATATCCAATAATTCCAATGTCCAAATATACTTCTTCACATGTAACAAATCGCAAACCGTACATTGATGAATTAACATTAATGTTGGACATTATCCCAAGCAGTACACAATTTAGTTTGCAATTTGGATTGCTTAACTCAAGTACTTTAGATCAGAATTAAAATTCAGGTATAATAACAACACTGGTACTCCAAGCTCAGGTACTGGTACGCCAAGTTCTATCTGTCATAAACTTAGTTTTGTCCATGCTAAGTTAATTTGAGACAAAATCATTCAATCAAGGTGCCCATATCTTAATTTAAAATCCGAGCACTACATTCTAAAGAAAAAATTAAAAAGATCAAATCTGATTTCCAAGATAATTGAGGAGCACAAAACCGCTGCCATTAAAAAAAATAGCAGCATAGAAACTTATTCGCACTAAGAACTGTTACGAACATCTTGTCGCCATGGGAAAGGGAGAGCAATCTGTAGCCACATGGCGACATGGAGATATGAAATCGACTTATAGGGCTTTATAGGGTTTTGGCGGAGCGAGATGGTGAGGGAGAGAGATTCGAAGAGATTGGGAGGGAGTAAGAAGCGACAGAGAGGGAGAGAGATCCAAAGACGAGATGGGTAAGAACAAGTTAGGGTTAGGCAAGCAAGAGCGAGAAGTGACGACGGTGGTAGCCAAGTCCTTGCAATAGGAGCCAGAGAAAGAGGGATTAGAAAAGAGGGAGTCAGAGAAATGTTGGGTTAGGTTAGAGAAAAGAGGTGGAACAATCTAAGCGGAGAGGAACAACATAAAAACATCTCATCCAGCGACATAATCAAATCGAATCTTATGACAGATCCAACGACTAAGATTGCAATGCACAGATGAGCCAATACACTATAGTGCACAATAAACTTTCTCTATTTTAAATGCGCTTGTGCGACTTAAATAATATAATGTGATTTTGAAATTATTTTGATGGAATCTCCTGTAATTAGTATCTAGTACTTGTACCTGTGCTTCTCTTATAAAACACATCCTTATAAGATTTTAAAATATTAAATCTTTTATAAAGTATTCATATATGTTAAAAAGATTATAATTAAAAAAATGTAAATGAAATTTAAACATGCATATGGCGTGACTTCTCATGCAAATTCGATTTGCAATAAAAATTAATTAGATATTTTGTGTTAGTTTAGTGCATAATTTTCATTTTATGATTAAATACACCTAATTAGCCATAAACAATCATGCACAAACACGGATCTTGCACTAAGCCATTTACACAATAGAGAAGGGTTCAAGGTATACCTCTCTTGATGTAGTAATCAAGAGGCTTGAACCGGCTAGGTTGTAGGTGGTTGTGCTCGCGTCTAGCTCCCGCCTCCTTGTCGAATCACCTCGAGTCCACTTGGTATTAACCAAATCCTCTACAAGTTATGCTAGTAACTTGGAGGAAATGCCTAATCCCTAGCTTTCCCAATCTTCTAGCAAATGAACTAATTGATTTGAGGAAGAGAGGGGGCTCAACACATGAGCTAATGAAGAGAGAGAGAAGGGAGGCGCCGGCCACAAGAGAGGGGGGGGCGGCTAGGGTTTGTGGGAGGAGAGAGAGAGAAGGGAGGCGCCGGCCACAAGAGAGGGGGGGCGGCTAGGGTTTGTGGGAGGAGAGAGAGAGGGGGATTTGCTACCATATACCCCTTTATATAGAGCACAAACCCTACCTACCTCACACCATCAAATTACAACTTTGCCACCCACCTACCACCTATCATGGCCGGCCACATTATGGGCCCTTTATGGGCTATGTGCTTTGCCTCTTGGGTCCACTTAATCAACTATTAAATGGCCTTTCTTGTTGCTCCCAATTTGACTCCCTATTGGGCCTTTAATTAACTATTTAATTAAAGCCCTATTAAATGCATATGTGTTGAAATAAATAATTATTAACTTAATAATAATTATTTAGGGATTAGATAATGCATTAATTTATTTCTATATGATCCCTTTGATTTAATTAATTATAACGGTCTACAACGCTATTTAATTAATTAATCAACTCATCATATTTTGCAATACCAATTATTGCAAATAAATAAATAATGCAAGCATGGTTAAAACACCAATTCTGTGTGACCCTTTGAGGATTTATGCTACGTTGGACATGGAGTTAAATCGCTATTTAATTCCAATAATCATAAGCGATATCTAGCAACACGTTATGATTCCCAATTCGCATAAATAGTGTACAGCTACAATATTTCAATCCTGCATAAGAGAATAAAAGTATATCTCTATTTTGATTCCTATGCCTCACGATATCATCGTATAATCCAAGATAGGAATGTGTCATTCTTGCAGATTATACGTTTCTTGATCTAGAGATAATTGTATCAGTTGCTAGCAAACAATCTATCTCCATCAAGGGGCCCAAACAGATATCGTCACTCACTAAGTGAATTAATGAGGGACATACGGTTTTCTTGACTATTTAACTTTTCCCCGCACAATTCAAGAGAACATAAATAACGTCCGTATAGCAGCCCTTATCGGGAATCAGCGGTAGACGATATTTATTGAACCTATCCTCATGTGGAAAAGATAAATATCTCAAACTTAGAATCAAAATCATTACGAAATAAATAATGACACCAAAACACAATCCATATATTTATTTCGTTGGGTCATGTCCTGTACTATGTTCAATTAACATAAACATATGCAATTAAGTTGGTTACTCTTAACCTGTGATTTATAGAACTTAATCAACACTTAACTTGCATACTAATCTTATTGATAATTAATGTTCCTTGTTAATTATCAAGATTATGGACGCTTTAGATTTATTGTTGTCATTTACTACTAAATGAATCACAGTGATCTATAATTCAGATCCTCAACCTGAATGAACTGTCAACACATAAATCAAGGAACAAATGATATAAAATCATCCATAACATAAAACCATAGAAGTAGCCAAATATGATTGGCTTCTAGGACATATCTCTAACAATCTCCCACTTGGCCTAGAGTCAATCAATAGTGACTTCTAGCCAGTGTATAGTACTCAATGTAATATCCAAATATACATGTCTCATACTAACGCCTAAATAAAAGATACAACTCAAAGCCAATCAGGCATACGCCTAATCCCCATGGATGCAACATGCAACTCATGCGCGGCTCGAGACAAAGGCTTTGTCAGAGGGTCCGCTGTGTTCGCGGCACCGTCCACCTTCTTGACCTTGACCCATCCGTCATTGACCAACTGACGGATGAGATGGAATCGTCGTAGAATGTACCTAGTCTTCTGGTGAGACCTAGGCTCCTTGGACTGAGCTATGGCTCCCGTATTGTCGCAGTAGATATCCACTGGACCCGAGATGCTTGGAACCACCTCTAGCTCGGTCAAGAACTCCTTGATCCATACGGCCTCTTTTGCTGCTTCGCCAGCCGCTAAGTATTCCGCTTCGGTGACGGAATCGGCCGTAGTATCTTGCTTGGAACTCTTCCAACTTACGGCACCACCATTAAGCAGAAATACAAAGCCGGACTGTGATTTGGAGTCATCTCGATCGGTTTGGAAACTAGCATCGGTGTAACCAGTTACAACGAGCTCTTGGTCTCCACCGTAAACGAGAATGCTCTCCTTGGTTCTCTTGAGATACTTGAGGATATTCTTGACTGCGGTCCAATGTGCCATGCCCGGGTTGGCTTGGTATCGACTAGTCACGCTAATCGGATGTGCCACATCGGGGCGAGTGCATAGCATGGCATACATAATCGATCCGACTACAGATGGATACTTGAATCGCTTCATGTACTCCCGATCTGTCTCCGTTGTCGGACCTTGAGTCTTGCTCAAGTAAATGCCATGTGACATAGGCAAGAATCCCTTCTTGGAATTCGCCATGTTGTGTTTTTTCAACACCTTGTCAATATATGCATCTTGGCTCAAACCTAATATCCTCTTTGATCTATCTCTATAGATCTTGATTCCTAGGATGTAGGCGGCCTCGCCCAAGTCTTTCATTGAGAACACTTTCTTCAATGAATCCTTGACTGCATTCAATTCGAGAATATCATTCCCGATCAAGAGTATATCATCAACATATAGAACAAGAAACACAACCACGCTCCCACTAAACCTCTTGTAGACACAAGGTTCCTTTTCACTTTGAGAGAAGTTCAATTTCTTGACTTCCTCATCAAAGCGTTTGTTCCAACTCCTTGATGCTTGCTTCAATCCATAAATGGATCGTTGAAGCTTGCATACTTTGTTAGCATTCTTTGGATCCACAAAACACTCGGGTTGTGTCATATACACATCCTCTTCCAAATTTCCATTTAGGAAGGCGGTTTTGACATCCATTTGCCAAATCTCATAATCATAGAATGCGGCAATTGCTAACATGATCCGAATTGACTTGAACATGACGACGGGCGAGAAGGTTTCTTCATAGTCAATACCATGAATTTGCTTGTAACCTTTCGCTACAAGTCGTGCTTTGTAAATGGTCAAGTTGCCATCCATGTCGACCTTTCTCTTAAAGATCCACTTGTTCTCAACGGGTTTTACTCCGTTGGGAAGGTCAACCAAGGTCCATACCTTGTTGTCATACATGGATTGCATTTCGGATTCCATGGCTTTTAGCCATTCCTTGGAGTCGGGTTTCTTTCTCATGTCATCAACAGTCAAAGGCTCATCGTTCTCCATAACGAGAACGTCGTGCAAACCTAAATATCTTATAGGTGGACGACTTGGCCTTGCCGATCTTCGTAGGGTAGAAGTTTGAGGTTCTTGAACTTGTTCCACAACGGTTTGTGGACTTTGTTCTTAAACTTCAAGTGAAGGTGCTTCCTCAACATCATCGACTCGCGATATGTTTGAGTTTTCATTTGAGGGAGCTTGTTCGTGAACCTCTTCTTCCACAACAACTTGTGGAACGGGTTCGGCTACAATCTCATTCGGTGCATCCACATTTCGTGCAACCTCATTTGGCACCATATTGGGAACAACTTCATTGCCTACTTGAGGCATGCTTTGTTGTTGCGGTTCTTGAATTTCTTCAATCACCACGTTGCTCCCACTACTTCTTCTTGAGAGAAATTCTTTCTCCAAGAACACACCATAACGAGCAACAACTATCTTGTTCTCGTTGCGGTTATAGAAGTAGTAACCTTTCGTTTCCTTAGGGTATCCTACGAAATGACATTTGTCCGATTTGGGTCCAAGCTTATCGCTCACTAGCCTTTTCACATAAGCTTCACAACCCCAAATCTTGAGAAACGACATGCTTGGTTTCTTCTTAAACCAAAGCTCATAGGGCGTCTTCTCAACGGACTTTGATGGAACACGGTTTAATGTAAAAGTTGCGGTTTCAAGGGCGTATCCCCAAAAGGACATAGGCAAATCGGCTTGGCTCATCATTGATCGAACCATGTCAAGCAAAGTTCGATTCCTCCTTTCGGACACACCATTCCATTGTGGTGTTCCGGGTGGAGTGAGTTGTGGAACGATTCCACACTCCTTTAGATAGTTGCCAAACTCATGGCTCAAGTACTCACCACCTCGATCGGATCGTAAGACCTTGATCTTTCGACCAAGTTGGTTCTCAACTTCATTCTTAAATTCTTTGAACTTGTCAAAGGATTCGGATTTGTGACGCATCAAGTAGATATACCCGTATCTACTATGATCATCGGTGAATGTGATGAAGTATGAATAACCACCACGCGCACAAATGCTCATAGGTCCGCATACATCGGTATGTACAAGGTCTAATAAGTCATTTGCCCTTGTTCCTTTGTGAGGAAAAGGCGCTTTGGTCATCTTTCCCATCAAACAAGATTCGCATGTGTCAATTGGCTCGAAAGCGAATTGATCCAAGAGACCAACGGTTTGTAATCTCTTGATGCGTTTCTCATTGATATGACCTAAGCGGCAATGCCACATCAAAGTTGCATTCTCATGTGAAATCTTACGTTTCCTATTGTCATTCTCAACACTCAAGATAAGTCCGCTAGAATCAAGCAAATAAAGACCATTCAATAAATGCGCATCACAAAAACGAACATCATTTCGAAACAAGGTCAACAACTTGTTCTTTATTACAACATCAAAACCATCCATGTCCAAACAAGAGATAGAGATAATGTTTCGAGTGATAGAGGGAACCAAAAATACATCTTTTAGTTCCAACACAAAACCGGAAGGTAAAGTTAAATCCACGCTCCCAATGGCCATAGCGGAGATGCACGTGCCATTCCCGACGCGGAGTTGAACTTCACCTTTCTCGAGCCGCCTCCTATTCTTTAGGACCTGCACATTTCGACAAATGTGAGCACACGAACCGGTATCGAATACCCAATCGGTGTTAGAGGTAGCGAGAAGGGTTTCGATGACAAATATACCTGAAGAAGAAGGTTGGACAGTTCCCGCCTTCTTGTCGGCAAGGTACTTGGGGCAGTTTCTCCTCCAATGACCCTTGTTGCTACAATAGTAGCAAACGGTCTCGGGAGTGGCCGGGTTCTTCTTCTTCTTGGAACCCACGGGAGCACCCTTGGCCGAACCATGGGGCGTCACCGGGCCTTTGCCCTTCTTGGCTTTACGGCCTCGCTTCTTGATCTTCTTGCTCTTGTCACTCACGGCAAGAACATCCTTTGGGCCCTTCTCCTTCTTGAGACTATCCTCCGTCTCAACGAGCATGTTTTGGAGATCATCCATGCTCTTGTCCATGCCATTCATCCGGTAGTTCACAACAAAACCGGTGAAGCTCGGAGGGAGGGAGTTGAGAATGAAATCTTGAATCGCACCCGTAGGAAAGGGCGTATCAAGCTTTTCAAGCTGCCAAAACAACCCCGCCATCTTCATGACATGTGGCCCGACTTCATGACCTTCCGCCAAGCGAGTGTTGGCGACGGCCTTGATGAGACGGGCCCTTTCGGTGCGGGCCTTGGTTTTGGAACATGTTCTTGAGACGAGTGATCATTTCAAACACTCCATAACCACTATCGATGAACTCCTTTTGGAGTTCCGATTCCATGACCGCAACCATCAAGACCGACATCTCCATGTCGTCATTGGCGTGCTTCTCATATTCCTCTTGCTTATCCTTTGGATCGGTGTCCTTAGGAGCAGAGGGAATCGGAGTGGAGAGGAGGTACTCCCTTTTCTCAAACCTAAAGGCAAGCCTTAGGTTGCGGTGCCAATCCAAGAAATTAGCACCGTTAAAGGCGAGTTTCTCTTTCTCAAGAAGAGAACGAAGCGTTAAAGAGGAGGAAGACATCTACAACAATTATCGAATTTAAAGGTCAATTAGTTTTATGTTTTTAGTTTTAACAAAAGTAAAACTTTCACTACACTTTTAAAGTCCCTAAGTATAGTGATTTCCAAGACCCCTATTTTCATCAAAATGGACCTGCTATGGCACGTCATCCAAAATGATTAGATAAGGTAGGTTCTCCAACCAATCATCTTACCATGACTCTTGGTTCGCATGAGCGAACTTCGCCCCGATGTCCAAACTCTAGTTGGGTCCATCGAAAAGTCACTTCTCACTATTTGCTCCTTGCAAATCTTAGCTATTTGCACCCCGACTACCGAATTGGCAATCATGACGTCCGCTTGGGCGGACCGCGCCATGAGTGACAACCGGCGTGAAGGGGATAGAGAGAAGGAGGGCGATTTAACTTATTCGTTTTAGTTTGGGACAAACAATTCATATGACACTTTGTTTGGTGGTCGTGTAAGCATACACCCATACCTAACCTAACAAAAGTAATCACATAAGCATCTCATAGTTGTGGGTTTGTATGGCTCCCGCTTGCATTAGTTTCACCACATCGTCCATGAAGCAAAACTAATCTAATTCTTGCCCTCCCACTAAATTCTATAAGGATCTAAATCCTATATAAAATAAAGGTGCAAAATACATGTGAAAACATCCTATTCCCATCCTAACCTTAGGGGCATGCAAGCCTCTCAAGTTACATCAAAAATTAATCAACAAAATTAATTAATTAATGGCACCAAAGGCCGCATTACAAACATTCACACATGCATTCATTACAACCACAAGGCATTGAGTCTTGAGCCATACTAAACCCACTATCCACCTACAAAACAAAGTTAGCACATACAAGAACTTTGTTTCCAATTAACGATTTTCAAGCATCTTTGCGTATCGTTTGCTATAAGTAAATTCCGTGTACAAATCCTCAATTTTAAACAACCAAACTTGTTTAAATTCATTTAGAAAGTTCTTTCAACATCCCATAACTGAAAGGAGATCAAACAAGGAGTTTTCTAATTATTTTCAACTAATTTGAATACTTAGAAAAATAGTAATTTATTAAAAAACGTAACTAATGGAATCCAATAAAAACAGAGGTTTTAGGTCTCCAAAAATTCTCAAATAAATTACTTAAGATCCTTATCATAGTTGTGATTACCAGTAAAAATTTCAAGAAGAGATCTTACACCATCTGGGAGAATAAAAAATGACAAATCTCTTACAAGTGCACGAAACACCGTTATGAGACTTTCAGATTATCCTCTCAACCATTTGGTCTGTTAGACCACCTTCTAATCAGTTTTTATATATACAATATACATAGAAAAACTAGTTTAGTCTATAGGCTAACTATCTATGAAAAGAAAACCACCAAGTTCAGTTCACAAGGTTCGAGTTACAAACTAAACAATCAACAAATTCTGTACTGGAACAGACAGTCGATTGAAAAGTTCTAACCTAGTTGAAGGTCCTAACTTCCACGAAAAATTATGAAATTAATTTTCCTGGAATCCTAACTCAAAATAGAACAACTCCATTTAAACAGAATTTTTAAAGGAGTTCTCAGTTGGTACAGTTTATTAGAACAATCGATTTGCTCAACAAACTGGATCTGACAAGTTCTTCCTTTTCATACTTGAAAACCCACAAATTAATCTGAGTCATGCAACAATTTATACATGCTCAGAAAGAGCTTCAAGTCCTCTTTAAATCTAGCCATAGAACACTGGTACTTATATTCAAAATATAAATCTTTCAAGCCATTCAAACAGGACAGTGCGAGCAGAAACTGGTTCTGCGCACTGTCGCCATTTTATTCACAGTAAATCCATACTAATTCAGAAAAATGTGAATCTAACGCCAAAAGAATCACAATCCACAGATCTACAACTTTCATGTAGATGAAAAAAACTTCCAGAGAACTTATCAAAGCGAAAAACGCGAAACAACACAGAAAATACCATTTCCAGACAGCAAACAAACGCATCATCTCTACTAATCCGTTAATTAGCCAATTTCTCTTAATTAAGTGTCAAAATAGCTTAAGTACAACCTGGCTCTGATACCACTGTTAGTTTAGTGCATAATTTTCATTTTATGATTAAATACATCTAATTAGCAATAAACAATCATGCACAAACACGGATCTTGCACTAAGTCATTTACACAATAGAGAAGGGTTCAAGGTATACCTCTCTTGATGTAGTAATCAAGAGGCTCGAACCGGCTAGGTTGTAGGTGGTTGTGCTCGCGTCTAGCTCCCGCCTCCTTGTCGAATCACCTCGAGTCCACTTGGTATTAACCAAATCCTCTACAAGTTATGCTAGTAACTTGGAGGAAATGCCTAATCCCTAGCTTTCCCAATCTTCTAGCAAATGAACTAATTGATTTGAGGAAGAGAGGGGGCTCAACACATGAGCTAATGGAGAGAGAGAGAAGGGAGGCGCCGGCCACAAGAGAGGGGGGCAACTAGAGTTTGTGGGAGGAGAGAGAGAGAAGGGAGGCGCCGGCCACAAGAGAGGGGGGGGGGGGCGGCTAGGGTTTGTGGGAGGAGAGAGAGATGGGGATTTGCTACCATATACCCCTTTATATAGAGCACAAACCCTACCTACCTCACACCATCAAATTACAACTTTGCCACCCACCTACCACCTATCATGGCCGGCCACATTATGGGCCCTTTATGGGCTATGTGCTTTGCCTCTTGGGTCCACTTAATCAACTATTAAATGGCCTTTCTTGTTGCTCCCAATTTGACTCCCTATTGGGCCTTTAATTAACTATTTAATTAAAGCCCTATTAAATGCATATGTGTTGAAATAAATAATTATTAACTTAATAATAATTATTTAGGGATTAGATAATGCATTAATTTATTTCTATATGATCCCTTTGATTTAATTAATTATAACGGTCTACAACGCTATTTAATTAATTAATCAACTCATCATATTTTGCAATACCAATTATTGCAAATAAATAAATAATGCAAGCATGGTTAAAACACCAATTCTGTGTGACCCTTTGAGGATTTATGCTACGTTGGACATGGAGTTAAATCGCTATTTAATTCCAATAATCATAAGCGGTATCTAGCAACACGTTATGATTCCCAATTCGCATAAATAGTGTACAGCTACAATATTTCAATCCTGCATAAGAGAATAAAAGTATATCTCTATTTTGATTCCTATGCCTCACGATATCATCGTATAATCCAAGATAGGAATGTGTCATTCTTGCAGATTATACGTTTCTTGATCTAGAGATAATTGTATCAGTTGCTAGCAAACAATCTATCTCCATCAAGAGGCCCAAACAGATATCGTCACTCACTAAGTGAATTAATGAGGGACATACGGTTTTCTTGACTATTTAACTTTTCCCCGCACAATTCAAGAGAACATAAATAACGTCCGTATAGCAGCCCTTATCGGGAATCAGCGGTAGACGATATTTATTGAACCTATCCTCATGTGGAAAAGATAAATATCTCAAACTTAGAATCAAAATCATTACGAAATAAATAATGACACCAAAACACAATCCATATATTTATTTCGTTGGGTCATGTCCTGTACTATGTTCAATTAACATAAACATATGCAATTAAGTTGGTTACTCTTAACCTGTGATTTATAGAACTTAATCAACACTTAACTTGCATACTAATCTTATTGATAATTAATGTTCCTTGTTAATTATCAAGATTATGGACGCTTTAGATTTATTGTTGTCATTTACTACTAAATGAATCACAGTGATCTATAATTCAGATCCTCAACCTGAATGAACTGTCAACACATAAATCAAGGAACAAATGATATAAAATCATCCATAACATAAAACCATAGAAGTAGCCAAATATGATTGGCTTCTAGGACATATCTCTAACATTTTGACCATCGGGCATTAACATATTTCAGAAGAAAACAGTTTTGACGATGCAGATAAATAGTGCAATAACAGTTTCATATATATTTTTTATGATTTAGTTCCAAATTTTGTGCAATTTGAGAATCGATTCTCTGTCCATGGCTTGATTTGAAAAATAATAATTTAATTCTTGTTAGCATTTGATTAATGGCTATTTTTTTTTACATTGCACCAAAACCGATACGTAATCGATTTATAAACAATAAACAACACGTTTATAGTATTAATTTTTACAAAATTTTGCAAGTTTTTAATAAGCTGTCAAATTAATTTTGAAGATTGGTATGAAACCAACAAATTTTATAAAAAAAAAAAATTCCTTTTCGTGATTCGAACCAAAGACCATGACATGATAGAATAGAACTAAATTACAGGAGTCTGTGCACCGATATCTGCCATAAAAGATCCAAGCCATAACAAATGAGAAGCTATACGGCTCAAAGAAAAAAATCTCTACAATAGTGTAGAAATATACATGGTTCGCCCAGCCAGTAATACACTACTCTTTGAAACACATGCCTCCTGAAACCAAGCAAGACGAAGTGCCCGGCCTGCCACCCTGAGATTAGAGCTAGCCATCAGCCATACCTTTCTTTGCTTCCCGCGGACCAGAAAATTGGTAGTTTTTTATGCCCTTTGTTTGATAGGTGGAGCGCGCCTAGCGACCCAATGAAACAAGTTGAGAGATTCTTTGCGTAGCCCCCGACAGTGGATTAAACTCTTCCTACACGACAGAGCTTTTGGATTACATAGCGAACAATCCAGCTTGAGTCAGTGGCAAAGTTAGGATTTCGTGTCAGCAGGGTTCATAAATTTTTTTTTTACTGAAAATATATGTATGAACTATGATGTAACGTTTAATATAGATATAGTACAATAATAATTTTTAAATAAATAACTCTAAAATAATGTTAGATAAAAAAATCATGAAAAATCAAATATATATTATAATGACAATAGAAAATCTAAAATAATATATTTAATATATAAGATAATAATCCAAAAATCAAGACAACAAAAAATACAAAAAATTTCTATAAATTTTCATTTTTTTCATAATTTTGCATAATAAGTTCTTTAAAAATTTTTTTTAACACTTATTTTTCTTATTTTTAGTGGTAGTTTTTATATAATATCCGAATTGTATTTTTTATCATTTGTGATAGCTTTTATTTATAATGTCCTAAAGTTCACAAAATACTATATAGAAGAATCACGTAATGAGCGAGATTCGCGCTAGTATATATATGCTACAAATAATTTTTCATCCAAATATTTCATTCTATTTTAAGTTTTGTCTTAATAAGATTCATTGGGTAGGAGGGAAGAAGGCGATTAGCCATGAACAAATGTTATTTGGGTCCATATGTGATTTTTTAGGTGTCGTTATGCAATTTAAATCAAATACGATATGTCTAGCTGGGTCCTTTAAATTTTTAAGATGGGTCTTAACTTTTTGTGAATTTTTTTAATTACAAACAAATAAAATATCAAGTAAAAATTTTTTTTTGAGGTGGGTCCATGATGCCATGTAGCTTCGCCCTGAGCTTGAGAGAAATAAACTGTGAAATTATTAAATCAGTTTGGCTATCAACATGACAACATATTCCTTCCAATGAATTACTCCCCCACTAACTAAAGTTGGGTAACATTAAAGCATGGAATAAACAACGGAACCTAAGTTTGCATATACAATCCTTATCTGCTCCCGTGCGGGATCGTCCAGCGCAGCCTACAAACCGTCCGATTTGATCTGGACGGTTCGGGCCTACCAATCAGGTTACATGCACGGGACTCCCTTTGCCATTGAGATTAAATCACACGGCTCATAGCAGTACGCTGGACAGTCCCGCGCTGGACGGGATTTCATTTCATTAGGTATAGTGTCGTCCAAGGAATCCTTATCTGCTCCCGTGCGGAACCGTCCAGTAAACCGTCCGATCTGATTTGGATGGCTCGGGCCTACCAATCATATTATATTAACGGGGCTCCCTCTTTATCATTGAGATTAAATCTGACAGTCCCGCGCGGGACGGAATTTCATTTCGTCGTCCAAGGCCCGACTTTTGTTACACCACGAGTTGCAAACTTTTACAATGCTTCGTGCTTGTTGAAATTTGTAAATCAGTTCATTTTTCTAAACAAAGATATGAGATTGACGTGGAAAGCTCATTATGTTCGTCATGAAATTAGTGCAGCTCATGTGATGATAAGCACATGCATATCCCTAAATAATGTACCATCTACTTGGTACTACCACAATAATAATATAATGATAAAAAATAATTAGGGAAAATTCGCTAGGACTCCTACGGTCCTACCTAAAGAAAAAAGATAAAAGATAAAAAAAACAGAATAGAACTTCTAGGTAGCTACTGCCTAGTTTTCTAAAAAAAAAAAAAAAAAAAAAAACAGAATAGAAGACGAAGAAGAAGAAAGAAACTAATAAAAAAAAGAAAAAGACAAGAAATCAAGAATTGGGTACAGTAAAGTCAAGCTAGCAGCTTTCTCTCGTCCTATTTCTATTCTTTCTTACTTTCTACTTCCATCTCTCTCTCTCTCTCTCACTCCCAAAAAATCCGAAACCTCTCTATCCATTCCATCCTTTCTTTCCCTTCTCTCCGTTCCTCCTGTTTCGATCGTAAACCTCGAAATGGAAGAAGGACCGAGCAATGGAGGGCTCCTGTACCACGAAGTACAGGAGGGGAAGCTGTGCGCCGTGCACTGCGTGAACACCGTCTTACAGGGCCCCTATTTCTCCGAGCTCGATCTCGCCGCGCTCGCCTCCGATCTCGACAAACAGGAGCGCCAGGTCCTTGGCGGGGAGCTCCAACCTGAGCACGGCGATTTCCTGGTTGATGGGTCCCACAACGTCTCCTTGGAAGGCAATTTCAGTATCCAGGTCTGAAGACTTAATCTTTCCTCGTTGTTTCTATTCTTGATTTGTTGGCGAATCGTGGTATTCGATTCTTGACATGTAATTTGGCTGTGATCTAGTGTTCTTGTTTTTACTTCTTTTGAAAGACAAGAATGATCTAGTGTTCTTTGCCAATTCCTGTTTCTGTAATACTTTGCTGATTAACAAATAAGTAGGCAATCAGCTTTACAGGAAAGGTTTCCTGTCATACTTTGAATTTGTTTTATTCTTTTTTGATTAGAAGAATTGCTGTTTAATTACTGAATGCTGATGTTCTTACTTCCAAGAATTCAACTTTTAAGCAATCTTTTAAGCAGTGTGCAGTTTACACTTTCTTTGATAGAATTAGGTGGTGACTTTGATTAGCATATTTAATTAAAGAAATAGGGGGAACTAGAATGGAAAAAGGCATCTATTGTTTCCTTGTATATGAATGCGCCTCAGACTGTTCTCTATCACTCTCATGATGCATTACGGAAGGAATTTAACGGGATGTAATGATACCGATTCATTTGACACTGTCCGTTTGTGTGTTTTCATTAAATTTCATAATAAGTACTGGATCTTGTTTCCATATGAAGCGTTACTTCATCTGATGTCCATTTTATGTACTGCTGCTTCATTTGATTGTCATCATATGCATTCAGTCATGTAGCAGTATTTATACTGACATTCTTGCTTTGAGAACAGTGACTTATGCATGTTTTTTAAACAGTCACTACCTTATACCTTCTTTTGTGTAATGAATTAGTCTGATACATGATACTAGTTTCATGGAAAATCATAAAAAATGAAAAGTAGCTTCAAGGAAATGAAAGGAGCTAGATGACATTGTGCTGTCCTTGTGCATTTAAGATTGCTTCCCACTATTCCATGTCGCTTAGCTAAGCTAAAATAGCACAGAATAGGCTTCACTGGATATTATCATACAATATTTCATTATGTTGCCTTTGATGTTTCACTTAAATTTTTTTACTAAACGGCTGGTTCAGTTCCATGAAAATGCTGTGCCAGAAATATTCAAAATCAGGTGAACAACTGTCGAACTTAAATTAGCAGTACTTGTTACTACTTGCATTCATGAAACAGTCTTTAAGTTTGTTGTTATATGCATTGAGCGACATATGCTGCGTAAAGTATTTTATGATTTTCTATCTACACAATGTTTATAACAATAGAATTCACGTTAAGTAACAGAACATAGCCACATAGAATCAGACCAGTTAAGAATAATCTATACTCTTGTCAGTAGTATTCATGAAATGAGTCTCTATCTCATACTGTCAGTCCAGGCCCTACATATCCTTCCTTAATCATCAAAAAATGGGAAAAATTTGGCAGGTGTTGCAGAAAGCATTGGAGGTCTGGGACCTAGAGGTGGTGCCACTGGATGCACCGGCGCTGGAGGAGTCGAAGTACAACCCAGAAGAGCTGGAGAACGCATTCATATGCCACCAGGAGGACCACTGGTTCTGCATCCGCAAGGTCAATGGGGAGTGGTACAACTTCAACAGCCTCTACCCTGCCCCCGAGCACCTCTCCAAATTCTACCTCTGTGCCTACCTCGACTCCCTCAAGGCCTCTGGCTGGACCATCTTCACTGTCAAAGGTTTTCTCTATTTTTGCTCTTTCATTATTTTCTCTATATAGTTCCTTTATTTCTTTTTTCCCTCAATTTTAGTAGTTTGCTTATATGAAGGGAATTTTTGTTGTACCATCTTGTGAGACCTTGATTATATCTTATAAATAGTCTATAGTAGACAATTGAAATTCTGTGTATGGGCATGACCCTGTTGTTTATACCTTGAATCCCTTTGCCTGATTGTATGTTTCAATGTTCGAAGAACTCTATGGTAGCTATATTTCATGTTCAAAAACCAATCAGGGTATAGCCGTATAGGTGCTTAAACTGTACATTTCTCAGAAAAAAAAACAATAATAACAAAATAAAAAATTTAGGAGAGGAAGCTGTAGGTGATACAGGCCATTCTTGTAGGCTGTTATTAATTTCTGCCTATTGGTCAGCATCATGGTGATACTTGTTTGTCAGATGTCTACTTTAATTTTCTGTTTTATAGGCACAACATTCTGTTTTATTTAGAAATTTTTACTTAACTCACATCCTCAATGTTTACTCCACGATGGAAGATACAAGGACATTTTGATGTGTTTAGAAGAAACTTCATTTTTGATGTGTTGGTCAACATATCATTAATCCTTGATTCGTTCTTTGTGATCTAATCTTAAGCCTTAAAACACAACTGTATGTGATATTATATCAATATGATTAATCGTAATGGATAAAAATGGCACAGGTAATTTTCCCAAGGAGTGCAACATTCCTTCGGAGTCAGCAAGCGGCTTTGGTCAATGGTTGATGCCTGATGATGCCAAGAAGATAACAGAGTCATGTAACAAGCAGCAAGTGACTCGAGCAACAGACATTGAAAGGCAGGAAATGGACATGCTCTATGCAACAAGAGAGGATGAGGACCTCAATGCAGCCATACTTGCTAGCTTGTTGGATGCCAGCAACAGCACGTCAGGGTACGGGACCCACATATCAGGAATAGGAGAGAGTAGTAGCACATTGGGGAATGAGGCTCATATTTCAGAAGCCATTGAGGATAGTAATAAAGATGAGAAAGACAATACTGAGCAAGAGCCTGCTTCAACAAGCAGCCCAAGTGTCAGTGTGAAAAATGAGGATGATCCTAATATTCATGGTTAACTCATTCTTCTGTTTTCCTCTTTTTTTCACTTTTTCTCTCAGAAAGATAGGTTCCTTCTTTTGATTGTCGTGTAGGAGTTGGTTTTTAACAGTTTCCGCACATGGATAATGCATATGATTGCATAGAACTTGCATTGCCTTGCTAATAATGCGGATAGATTTTATTTTCTTCAGTATTCATTCTTTGTTAGGCTGTGTGGATGTACAGTGATGCTAATTGATTGTTCTAATTCTGAGAATAATTTTGCTTGTCTAATGTACCTTGGTGATTGAAGAAACAAGTTTGACTGTTACATGAGAATACCAATGAAATCAAATATGCAGTGATGATACAAAGGGGTTTTCTGGTTCTTAAACCTTGAAGGTTTTAGAAAAAAATAATTATCGGATTGTATATTAGATACAAAAGGACATTGATTGAATGTTTTAGGAAAAACAAAAATTATGGGATTTATTTGAGTTTTTCAAAAGACTTAAATTTTTTGTCTATTCACCAAGTAGGTTTTGGTTTTGGACTTTTGGGGGAGGAGGTTGTGTGTGGGTGGGTGGGGCCGTTTCATTAGAAAAAGCAAAATGCGTTTTACAATTATATACAAACACACAAGACACGGGCCCCACCCCCACAGCACATAGGAACAAATCATCCACCTAAACTGATAAATAAAAAAAAAACACACTACTACATTAACTAATCTCTAGTACCTCTCAGATTGAAAACACAAAAGAAACCTTGAAGCCGAAAAAAAATGTTTTGATCAGCTCCAACAAAGAAACCTAAAAGCCGACAAAAAAAAAGACTTGATTTTTTTTTTCTTTTGTAATAGTCCAGAATTAATATAGCACGCTAAATTTTATATCTAAATTATATAAAACTTGGTAACATTTTACATTTAATTAATTATGTATCAATAACATGTTTGGACTTTTTTTTTTCTTGATCGGAAAAGGTATCTTATAAAAAGTGGCATTCAAATGGAGCTGACAAATATTGAGTTCATTAACTTTTCCAATACACAAATTAGATGATACGGAATAGTAATATGACTTGTAGCCTCATTTTTTAATATTAGCAAAATATGCTTCCAATATGCGGCGAATAAGAAAACTAAGTAATTGATGTTCCAATCAGAGTGTGCTTTTATTGAATATTAAATAATTTATTTTCTTTACTTATCTTATAATAAAGTAGCTTGAATATAAAATCTTTATTAATAAACAAATCAACTGTTATTCTTTTCTATTCTAAATAAAAGTTAAGCCATTCATTTTAAATATATTTATACTTATACACGGATAAAATAAAATTATATTAATCAATAATTCAAATCCGGATATCCTAAGTACCATCTTAATCTCCAGACATCCCTGCCATCCTGCAGGCTTGAGCCCATATGGGCCAATTGGATCATTTCATTATTGATTCCATATTCACGTGCTTGTCACGTGAGAAGAGATGGTTACGATATTTTTATTTTTGAATCTGATTTTTTTATCCCTTCTCTTTATCGGCGAAATTACTCTCTCTCTTCGAGATCCCTCGTCTTTGTACGAGATCTCTCTATCTCTCTTCGATAATCGATTTATCGGAGAATTTTTATCTTATCTCTACTTGCTCGATTTTGCTCTTTCACCATGACTGATTGTTCTATGATTCCTCTTTGTCACTGTTTTGATTGCCATATCATCGCCACTATTCTCTCAATCTCTCGATCGAATGGGAAAACAACTAGTCATGTCAAAATCTAGAAACAGAGGATCTACATCAGCATCTCCATCAGGTATCTATCGATTTGTTCTATTAGATGTCTTTTTTTAATTATTCTACATTATCTTTTAGGTTTAATTTACCTAAACCTAAATTAGATCTAGGTTTAGAAGTAGGTTTTTGTTATTTCTGTTATAATTTTTTTAATTTACAATTCAGTTTTAAGTTTTGTAACAATTTTAAATCAGATGAAATGATTAATTAGATCAAAGTTTGGTCGAGATATGAATTTAGTGTCACATAATAGATTTTTCAATATGTAGATCTAATTTGTGCTCAAATTGTGTTCGATTTGTAGGCTGTGTAAAATTAGATTGAATTGTGTTCAATTTGTTTAAAATAATTATATACTCCTTAATGTTAAGGTAATACTTTGTGTTCAATTTGTTTAACATAATTGTATTCAATCTGTAATCTTCTCACTCCCTCTCTTCTGCACATTCATTACATAATTGTGTTCAATTTGTTTAATTCTATAGTTCTAGTATGGCTCAATGAAGGATTTCATATGACCTATTCAGCGATTATCATTTGTATCTTACTTATTTGATCTTGATTTTGTTTATCAGTTTATTGATTCTTTTACAAATTGTATGGTTCAAGGTTATGCAATCAAGCTTCATCCAGAGCTTTTCACTCGCGGGAATGGATACTACTTTGACCACGTTTCCTTCAATTGTCTATGTTACTGTTCCTAACAAAGAGGCAGGTTAGTCTTAAACTCTTTTTAATGGTAATACAAATTATAGTTAAAGACATAGATAATGTGTTTATGCATTATTGGTCAGTCCATGCTTTTTGTTGAATTCAAGTGTTTGAGTTGTCTAATTTTGTGCTAATAATGTTGATATTTTTTTTATCTTTAATAGGCAAGAAACTCTGTGGTAGTATTATCATGGAGAGACTTGCTGCATGTATGAACATAGTGTCACGTAAAGGCCTCAAATTTCAACTCCTTTTTGTTACAAATATTAAAATTATATTATTCTGAACGAGAGAGTACTTATAGTTGATCAAGGGAGTAAATATTATAAATAAGAGTATATATCTCGAATGAGGGAGTACATATTACTATTAAGAGAGTATGTATCTTGAATGAGGGGTACATGTAGTTGATCAAGGGAGTAAATATTATAACTAATTATAAAAAGTATATATCAAAGTAAATATTATAAATAAGGAGTATATATCTTGAATAAGAGAGTACATATTACTAGTAAGGGAGTATATATCTTGAATGAGGGAGTACATGAAGCTGATCAAGGGAGTACATGTAGCTGATTAAGGGAGTAAATAATACAACTAACCGTAGTGGAGGCTAGAATGAGACCTCTCGATCTCGAATCGGAGTCAAAAAATTGCAATGGTGAGTTTATTATATATCTTTCTTTCAAAATTGAATACTGACCTTAGATGGTTTGATTTAGATGAAAATGTTATGTACGTATGCTCTAATGAGGAGGAGTACAAATCAGTTTTTGACTTGAGGCAATTAAAGATAGTTTTGTGTTTAATTCGTTTATGAAATGGTATTGGAATAACTTTTAGTTATGTTATTCATGATTCATTGGTTAATTTTCATTCCTCAATCATCAAAATTTTTCTACCAGTGTAATGTAGAGTCCAATTTGCTCGATGCTAATTGCGAACTATATATGTGTACTTATTTGCTACTAAGGGAGTATCTTATTTGATACAAGGGAGTATATAATTTGTATATAGGGATTAGCTATTAAGGTACTAGAAATTGAATCAGATGTTACATTGTGGGTTTAATTATTCACACAAGAGAGTATATATTTTAGATTAAGGGAGTAAGAACTAATGTAGTGAAAGTATAAATTCATGTCACAAAAAATGAAAGTTGCATCCTTAATTATTAGTTATATTTTTATTTGTTTGTTACAAGTGTAATCACCTCAAAATAACGGAGTATATATATTTTTATCAGATCAAATTAGATCATAAATTCTTCATCGCTTTCATATTTTTCAATTTTGCTATTTGATTTGTGGTTTTGTCGTGTTCAATTGCTGATCAGAGAGTATATAAATAATACGGAAGGAGTAATTAATTATACTTGTGGGTGTATCTTAGATAGATACCTAACAAGGGAGTACATATCAAGAACCAGGCAGGTGTGTTTGGTATTTTAGCATAATTTTAAAGGAATACAAAATATAGGATAAGGGAGTAAATAATATCTAACAAGGGAGTACATATCAAAAACCTGGCAGGTGTGTTTGGTATTTTAGCATAATCTTAAAGGAGTACAAAATATAGCATAAGAGAGTAAATAATATCTAACAATATAATACATATCAAGAACCTGACATGTGTGTTTGGTATTTTAGCATAGGCTTAAAGGAGTACAAAACATATGATAAGTGAGTAAATAATATCTAACAACAGAGTACATATCAAGAACCTGGCAGTTGTGTTTGTTCTAACATTGGACAATTCTATGTTTTGCAGATTAATGTCAGTGATGATAAACGTGTTGCTGCTTACCGGCTACTACTAGATCCTATCAATCTGGTATATATTTTTATTTCCGGTGATAATAAGATAATACTTTTTTTGTTTATTTCAGGTGAGAGAGTATATATCTATATTTTGAAATCATTAATATAAACGAAAGTATAGTTATTATAAAAAAATAGAGTAAATATAAAATGCAAAGGAAGTATATAAGGGAGTATTTATTCACAGATGTGTTCATTTATTTATATATAAGGGAGTATTTATTCACTTATGTGTTCATTTATTTATATATAAGGGAGTTTGTAAATGTCTATTCTGATGTCTTGCATTTAGTTGTCTCATTTGTGTACGTAAAAGATCCTGAGGGAGTAAATAAATAAATCAAAGGGAGTACTTATAATTTATAATTGGTATATGAGAATAATACCAAATACAACTATCTTATTGCTTTCATATCGTTCTTTGGATGTAAGTAAATAACTCACAACGAGTATATAAATAGTAATGGAGGAGTAATTAATTATAAATGCGGATGTATCTATCTAAGATAATTGCATGTGTATATAAATAATATTGATTGCATTGATGTCATCTCACGAGGGAGTAAATAAATAATCACGAGGGAGTAAATAAATAAGCAAGAGAGAGAACCTATAAATTACAATTTGTATATGCAAATAATATCAAATACAACTGACTTATTGTTTTCATATCATTCTTTAGATGTAATTAAATAACGGAACATATGATAAGGGAGTATATATGAAGAACCTGACAGGTGTATTTGGTATTTTAGCATAGGCTTAAAAGAGTAACATATGATAAGAGAGTAAATAATATTTAACAAGGGAGTATATATCAAGAAACTTTGTTGTTTGTTTGATGTTCTAATATAGGCTTAAAGGAGTACAAAATATAGGATAAGAGAGTAAATAATATCTAACAAGGGAGTACATATCAAGAACCTAGCATGTGTGTTTGGTATTTTAGCATAGGCTTAAAGGAGTACATAACATAGGATAAGGAAGTAAATAATATCTAACAAGGGAGTACATATCAAGAAACTTTGTTGTTTGTTTGTTGTTCTAATATAGGCTTAAAGAGTACAAAATATAGGATAAGGGAGTAAATAATATCTAACAAGGGAGTACATATCAAGAAGCTTTGTTGTTTGTTTGCTGTTCTAATATAGGCTTAAAGGAGTACAAAAAATATATGATAAGGGAGTAAATAATATCTAACAAGGGAGTACATATCAAGAACCTGACAGATGTGTTTGGTATTTTAGCATAATCTTAAAGGAGTACAAAATATAAGATAAGGGAGTAAATAATATCTAACAAAAGAGTACATATCAAGAACCTGACATGTGTGTTTGGTATTTTAGCATAGGTTTAAAGGAGTACAAAACATATGATAAGGAAGTAAATAATATCTAACAACGGAGTACAAAACATATGATTAAGGAAATATATATTCTAAAATTGTATATTTTTTCTTTTGTAGATTGATGTATGTGATGATGAGTGTGTGGTTGCTTACCGTTTGTTATTAAACCCTATAAATGAAGTGAAGTCTAAATTTCAGAATGTGAGCGAATATTTTCTCCTGGACTTTGACTGAGATGATTGATGATTGTGGTTGCAGTTTCTATTAAGTTTGTTAGCATGTTTGAATTTAGTTGTAATGATTTTATGGTTGGTTAGACTGAATATTAAGTTGAACTTGATTTTATTGTTAGGATTGATATACAATTAAATTGGTAATGTTGGTGGCTTATTTGAATAATCTTGTTGCAATTTGTATCTTGAATGCTTATTTGAATCTCTTATGAAGAATTTTATACTCTCTTATTAAGAAGTATATACTCCTTTAAGTATATTGAATGTTTATTTGAAGAATCTTGACTGTTTTTTTAATGCTTATTTGAAGTCCTTATGAAGAAGTATATAATTTTTTTTGTATATTGAATGCTCATTTGAACAATTTTGGCTGAAAATTTGTATCTTGAATATTTAAATCTCTTATAAAGAAGTATATGCTCCCTTACGGAGAAGTATATACTCCTTTAGTTAATATATTTGCCACCTAATAAACATTTAAGCACTTTTTGAATACTAAATGTTGAAAAAATAAATACTGCATTGTTATGTATAATGAAATTCCTTATTCACAAATATATACTCCTTTATATTTTCAACTGATAGGTCCAAATGGTGGAATTTAAATCATTATAAATGTTATTAAATTTGTTTAATTTTATTAAAAAAACACATTTATATACTCCCTTACTTCAACTTAAATACTCTCAGTGTCTAGCTGATGTCAGCGTGCAGCACTGTCATGACATCCAGATTGCAGCGCATCACTTTTGGGCCAACCCAATTTTGGCGCGTGGGTGTGGGATGGCAGGATGGCAAATTGTCAGGATGCCTCATATCAGCTCCGATTCAAATCCTATGTAGAGAATTTGATACAGTTTTAGTCTATAAATCGGATAAACATTAATTATTGAATTGGTTTATAAGGAGTAGTGGTAAATTCAGGTAGTGTCTCTATAATTGTCTGCGCAGACTCACCCGTAGCGTCGTGTACATTTTCCAGAAGCCCAATTAAGAGAATAAGGACTTGATAAATAAGGTGGGCTAACTTATGTAAAAGCTAAATACAGATACGGACCCTGGTATTTATAAAATGATTATCGACCCCTTAAGCCCCAACCTGTTTCTTTGTTGCTTGCATCCCGACAAATTACACTAAACTCACCTATTTTTGTTCTTTGCTCCCTTTTTCTTTTCATATGGCGAGGAAAGAAAGTTACAATTGGGGTTTTAGAGCTGGAGATTATCTGTGCATGAACCCTGATCGGAGATTCATCCCAGTGGAAGCTCGCCAAAGAATGGTTAACAATATGTAAGATTGTTCGAATTAATTATTATTATTATTTTCTCTTTGTTGAACTGTAATCTAATTTGTTTTATTTCGACATGGAAAGGCTCTTGGTTCTTGCATGCAAAACCTTGACTCCTGTTTTGTGAACTTAAAATCCTCTAAAAGTTTGGATCTACCGACATTAAAAATTCAAAATAGCCTCGATGTGCAAACAAAATTTAGAAATTCCATAAACTTACAAATGCCATTCAGCGATATAAAATAAATAGCTACTTATCCTAGCTCTAGCCTCTAGATATATACTAACTTTATCATTAATGGTTTAATTATTGTTGATGCTTCAGAATGGCAAGTTTATGGAGATGTAATCCTGTGCTGGAACCAGAGCGTTCAAGTGAGCTTGGAAGAATCGCTGTTCAGCTTGAGGAGGAAATTTATAACTCTTCAACTAGTTGGGTATTTTTCTTTTAACTACTATTACCTGAGATCGCTTTATTAATTTGTGACATTTTCTTCTCATGCTATTCAGAACTATCTTAGAAGACCCTTATTATATATATGTCAGTTGCTTAGCAGAAAATTCAGGGCAAAATTTCATACAAAAAATTGTAGTTTTATACATTTTTACATGGATGGCCTTATGGATTTTAATACAGGGTGTGTTTGGATGAGCTTAGGAATAAGAAAATAACTTCTTCCTACTCCCAAATTTATTATAAACAATTCAAATTCTTCACAAAGTTACACATTTCCCAATACTTCTTCCCTTATTCCTCTTATTCCCACAACATCCAAACGGAGCCACAGAGAAGGCTGTTCCTTTTGATGGAATCCTGATTTACAATAACAAATCGAACAATATGAATTTTTTTTTTATATTGGAAGAGGCATTGGCAAGTTGATATTTTTTTAAGTATAATTACATTGCAACTCAATTCTATTAAATTAATGTTTGTTGTGTGTACTCCTTATCTCAACTAATTAAGTAAAATCCTTCGTTCTGATTTTATTTTTATCTCTCTTTGTTTTTTCCCCTAAAAAACTTTTTGGTCTTTTCCAGTTTGATTATCTCTTAAGGTTTGCTATGAGGATGTGCATCTCTTGGGAAGCAAATACGTATATGCAGCTGCGATCCAACCTTTCATTTCCCAATCAACATGGTAAACAATAGTACTACTATTGTAGTTACCATGGCTGTATTTCTTAATTGTAAATGTGTTACTATGTGACTATATACTATATAGTACGTTTTGTTTATGCAATAGTAGGAAATACAAAGTATGCAAGACGGAATACTGAGTAAGATGTCTTGAAGAAGACTAATTGAGGACAACTTTTATGCTTTTTTAAATACCATCCGGATTTGAGTTTAAATTTAATGAAGAATGCATAAATAACTTTTAAATATATAGTAGTTTGTAATAATAATATAATATTAATATTTTTCATTGTGGATGGCTTAAAGCGAAAGGAGAGGTCGACAGACATTACTTCAATTTCTATTTTTTAATCTACATGCCTGCCGTTTAGCCACTGGCTAACAACTTGTAAAAAACTCTTTTTTTAATACTAAGATGAGGGCACGACCCCCATTTTTATTCAAAAAAAAAAAATCTACATGCCTGCAAAAAAAGAATTTACAAACAAAAAGATTTACAAATAGAACTCTTTTGAAAATAAGATGTGACTTGTGAGTCAAGCTTTTTGACTTATTTCGAAATTAAATGTTATAAAAACTCTAATAAAGTTTTGAATTTTTTTTTTTGAAGATAAATTGGGATCAAGACAATTTTTCGAACTTGTAACCTTCATGAACAAGAATTACAAGCCTATAGTAAAATTTTCAAATAAAAATGTCAGAATAATAGAAAACGACATACAAATCAGGTTCAACCGAAACAATCCTACTAGTTGTTCCAGAGATGGGCTAAATCAGCCACGACTGAAGGATGCAACCGTCAGCTACGATCAAATTTCAATTTTCGTGATTCTAACAGTCGATCTGAACCGTTCAATGTGTTCTTCATATTGAAATCTCGTTGGAGACAAAATTTTATATTTTTCTGAAATTTTTTAGTATTTGTTTGATATTTTACAAAATTTTTAATCTAAACAATTCTGGATCCTTCAATAACTATGATTTTTAAAAATCTCAAAAAAATAGTAAATAAAAGTATAAAAATGTAAAATTTGGTCTTCAATGAGATTTCAATATGGAGAACACATTGAACGGTTCGGATCGACTGTTAGAATCTCGAAAATTGAGATTTAATCGTAGCTGACGGTTGCATCCGTCAATTGTGGCTGATTTTAGCCATCTCTATTATTATTATGACAATATTGGAAGTACAGTGAACTAATCTGAACCGCTAGATCAGAAACTTTATAACGTGCATATTGATAGAATCAACGCTGTTGATGATGATGCTACACCCTGGCCTGCCAAACTGCCCCACCTTTGTACTATTAGATAATTTATTATGCAAAAGCGTACAAAAAATTCAACAAATGAAATAAATACAGAGCCGCTGATGTATGAAAAATATTTCTAATCTTTGTTAATGTTTACGTGTACATGTCATGTTTTATTTATTTATTTTTTTTGATTGAAAGGCACGTAGCCATAATTAAAATAAAGAGATGGGCTAAAATCAGCCACGACTGATGGATACAACCATCAACTACGATTAAATTTCAATTTTCGAGATTCTAACAGTCGATCCGAACCGTTCAATGTGTTCTCCATATTGAAATCTCGTTGGAGACAAAATTTTATATTTTTCTGAAATTTTTTAGTATTTGTTTAATATTTTACAAAATTCTTAATCTAAAAAATTCTGGACCCTTCAATAACTATGATTTTTAAAAATCTAAAAAAAATAGTAAATAAAATATGAAAAATGTAAAATTTGGTCTCCAATAAGATTTCGATATGGAGAATACATTGAACGGTTCAGATTGACTGTTAGAATCTCGAAATTGAGATTTGATCATAACTGACAGTTACATCCATCAGTCGTGGCTGATTTTGGCCCCATCTCTAAAATAAAATAGAGGTTCACGCCTCCTCTCTCTGCCTTTAGCTTTTACTGTGCTTCACGTGGCTGAAATTTCGTGAGTTTTTTTTTTATGGTGCTCACTCGATAAGTTAATCCAGAGAAAAGAAAAACAACCGGCCGGTCTAATAGACATGATTATCTGAATGTACCGTTTTTTATCTGGTTTTTTCAGTTCGTCAACCTTCCGGTTTTTAGACTTAACCCTATCGGACTGGCCGGTTCATGGTCCAGCAGGGTATTTTAATCATTGATTAAATCTCTTATGATGGTGGAACCGGGTCATATTTGTAATTTAGTACATAATTTATCTATAATTGAAAAATAACATGACTTTAATTGTTATGCAAATTTATTTTCGATTTTATACTTGTTAAGTTCTTATGAAAAATTAAGCACGGTTATGTTGGACCAAAACTTTAAATGATGGACCTATTACTGGGCTTGCCTAATTTTGGGCCTAATATAAGTACAGTTTTCCTTTATTGAATAATTTGAATTTGTTGAGAAACACAAAAGGAAAAAAAATAAAAATGGGGCCACAATGGAAGAAGGAAATGTATGTGAATGGTGCTCCTGTGACTTCAGCGGCTTTTAATGACATACACGAGGCCAGGGAATGATGTAACAAACTAACAACATAGGCATATTCATCCCAACATGGACTCCAAATGTTGTACTGTAGGCGCATGTATAATCCACCATTTGTTAGGAAAGTTGTTAATTTTAATTTTTTGCTAATTACTCTTAATTAAGCGATTCTAGTATTTAAGTTTAATAGATACAAAGATAATAAGGTGAAAAATTGTACCTCTCTTGGTATAGCAACCAAGAGACTCGATTCCACGGCCTAGAAATCGGTGACGTGCTTCTCCTTCGTCTCCAAATCGCCTCGAGTCCACCTAGAAATTAACCAAGCTCTCTAATTGATTTGTGCTAGTAAATTCAATGAGAACCAAGCTAATCCTAAGATGACACCCTCTTCTAATCCAACAAGTAGATGTAATTTGAGGATGTGTGGCTCAACACATGAGTAATAGAGATGAGGAGGAGAGGTGGCGCACGGCCAAGAGGGAGAGAGGATGGGTGTGTGGCGGCTAGGAAGAGAGGAGAGAGAAAATAGATCCCTAGGGGTCCTTTTATAGCCAACCAACCCTAGGTGCAAATTGCTAGAATTTACACAAATGCCACTCCACCTACCACTCTATGGCCGGTCCCTTTATTGGGCTTTATGGGCCTTTTACTCCTTCTTAAATGGACTCTAATTCATATAATTAAATCCATTTCCAATTGCTCTATGTTTGGACTATAAATTTGCTATATACAAATTAGCCCAATAATTCAATATAACTATTTATATTAAATTGAGTTGAACCAAAATAATTATTAATTATTTAATAATTATTCTAGGATTAGTTTATGTTATTATTTATTTTTATATGATCTGTTTGACTTAATTAATTAGTACGTTCTATAACGGTACATAATTAATTCATCAATTTGTCATATTATCCGCAATTTTCACTGTTGCGAATAAATAAATAAATAAAACAATGTCTTGGTCAAAACTCTATTTGTGTGACCCTTTAATGATTTATGCTATGTTGGACATGAAATTAAATCGTTATTTAATTCCAACAATCATAAGCGGTATTTAGCAACACGTTATGATTCCCAATTCGCACAAATAGTGTACTGCTACAATATTTCAATCCTGCATAAGAGAATAATTATATTTCTCTATTTTGATTCTTATGTCACACGATATCATCGTATAATCCAAGATAGGAACGTGTCATTCTTGCAGATTATACGTTTCTTGATCTAGAGATAATTGTATCAGTTGCTAGCAAACAATCTATCTCCATCAAGGGGCCCAAACAGATATCGTCACTCACTAAGTGAATTAATGAGAGACATACGATTTTCTTGATAACTTTTTCCCGCACAATTCAAGAGAACTTAAATCAAGTCCGTATAGCAGCCCTTATGAGGAATCAGCTGTAGACATGATTTATAGAACCTATACTCATGTGGAAAAGATAATCATCTCAAACTTAGAACCAAAATCATAACGAAATAAATAATGGCACGTAACACAATCTATATATTTATTTCGTGGGGTCCAGTCCTGTACTATGTTCAATAACATATACATATGCAATTAAGTTTGTTACTCTTAACCTATGATTTATAGAACTTAATCATCACTTAACTTGCATACTAATCTTATTGATAATTAATGTCCTTTGTTAATTATCAAGATTATGGACTTTTAGATTTATCGTTGTCATTTACTACTAAATGAATAACAGTGATCTATAATTCAGATCCTCAACTTGAATGAACTGTCAACGAAGAAATCAAAGAACAAATGATCTGAAATTATCAATGACATAAACTATAAAAGTAGCCTAATAATATTGACTTCTAGGACATATCTCTAACACCATTGTCATATCTCATATGGTTTGTTTTTGGTGGTTAGCTGTCATGTTTCTCTTACAACCGAAATTGAAAACGAAAGTGATAGATCGAGTGTAGATTAAGGTCCTTTATCTAGGGATGCATGTATATCTAAATCACGTAAGCTTTAAATGCATCGACGATACCGTATTGAAGCATTTGTCCCGGTTAGTGCTGCCAAACAAGAAAATGATACACCTAGTAAAACATAAGTTTGGAATCGTTCATGATAAGATATGCAGTTCTCAGTATGCTTTTATAGTGTGATATAGGTAGTAAGTAGTTATCATTCCAATGAGGATACTGTAAGCACTAATTTCTGTTGACCACTTATGTTGTGATGATTAATTAGGAAGAATTTCAAGTGCAATTCTGTGATAGAGATGCATACCTACTTTTCCAGTGTAGATTCAGTTTCAAGGGTGTAGTTTTTTTTATAAGAACTTCATAAAAAGTTTGGTCATGAAAATGAGATCATTATTTAATTAATACCAGAATAAATTTTAGAATTATTTTGTTTTTTATTGTCAAAATTATTAACTTGTTATGAACAAATTCTACTAATAAAATGTTGCTCGTGTTTATGATATTACATATCTTCCCATCTAGTATAGAAAATATGTTGCACCGTCCGTCTTTGCAAGATTTCTTTATTAAAGAGATAGATTGCAAATTTTTCCCCCTTTTGTTTAATTAAATACGTTGCTTGCAACATCACCTGCGCATCCAAGAGCACGCAAGAAAATGTTGTAGGTTTAATGCTGTTTATTGATTTCATCATCGCCCAAAAGATAATAGTACCCTTTATCTTCTTTCTTTCTGGAGGGCCAAAATTAACAAGAAGATGATAGGATGCTGCTTTGTAGAAAAAGAAAGATTTAAGATGGAAGTAAGATTAATCCAATTCAAAGCTATAGTATTATTGGGATAAGTATCAATTTTACATAAATTAAATTTTATATGGATTATAATTTTAGATATGTTGCATACCAAGTACCATTTTCTTAATAGAAATAATATTTTCCTTTTTTGTGAAGGAGTGCATCTATATATGTTCTCTACTTGTCTGAGTGAAACTATGATCAATGGAAAATTGTAAATTTTTTGCAGGAAACTAATATGTTATTATTGACTCTCGATACATAAGCACTTATTTTTGACAAACTAACAACGAACACGGGCATCTTTTGACAATAAATCATGTTATTAATTGTGATAGCCAGATTTTAATGGGCTAACTAAAATTTAGCAGAGAGGCGCACTAAATTAAAATGGATTTGATAGGCGCACTAAGCCTATATGAACCAGTTGATTCAGAGTTATACATAAAATAATCAACATGTGAGGATTTATAAATAAAAATAAAATATTTATAAGTATAAATCGTCAGATAGAATCATAGAACGTCTATTTAGAACAACCTTTTTGAATCGGTGAGGATTGAACCGTCCCTTGTCACCACGCCCACGCCAAATTCTTTAATAAAAAAGTATACCTATCTTAAGAGTAGTTTTTTCTCAAATGAATTAATTAAAAGTCTCAATTAAGAACAACTTAATCAAATCTTCGGGTGCTTATGCAATACGGACTTGTGACTCGAGGTACACGGCGTGCGTCTTGACCGAACATATATAGAACAAGTCAACATGGATGCGTCCTTTTCAGACCATTAATTAGAGAGGCAAATACTGATCCTAAGTTAACCTAAGCCCAAAGGACTCTCCGACTCGTCTCGATCTAAACCTGACTTTTTTTTTTATAGAAGAATTGGCAGTGGCGATCTAAACCTGACTTGAATTCGGAATTTCTAAAAAGTTAAAAACAGATTCATTCCGATTTTAAATAACTCGAAAGTCAAAACCCGAGACAATCGAAAATCCGACTCAATCTCAAATCTCAACCCGATTTCAAACAACCAAAAACATAAGATCGATAACCTAAAACCTTACAATCGAAAACATGACCCTATCTAAAACCGAACAACTCAAAACCTGAGATGACCGGGACCAGTCAATTCCATTCCTACTTATAAAAGAATTAATTCAAGGGTGTATGCAATCTTCTATATATGATTTGAATAATTGATTTTTATAATTTGATTTAATTTATGGGATAAATGATATTATGGAATGAAAGATTAAACTTTTCGTTGAGAATGATAAATAATAACAATTATCTATATGTTAATAAAATATTTTGTTGACTAAGTTGTTTTAAATTATTTTACTTTGATATCTCCACTGGATTTTTGTTTTAATTTTCTTATTAGAACATAAAAAAATAATAATTTAATATTCAATGAGATATTGAGTATATATGTTATGAGTGACATATCAATTATTTTGTTTTCTAATTTGTTCATATAATGAGGACACATTTTGCTAATGTAAAAAAAAAAATAATCCAAACTCAAGAGGACCTGAAAATATGATCTGACAATCTGATGTTACATGACTAGGGGTGAAAACGCCACCCGTTTCAACCGTCCGACCGTTTCGTTTCGTCCAAAACGAAACGGTAACGGTTAAAGATTTCAATTGCGTTTCAAGAATGAAACGGTTAACGCAAATAGAAATCAATTTCGTCTCACGAACGAAACGATTAACGAAACATATCGATTTCGTGATCGTTATTTCGTCCGTTTCGTTTTAGATTCTATGGTACTGTTATTATCTTGATTGCATAGGACACAGGACGGAGAGAACGAGATGTCGATATGTGCCGCACTGCCGCTGTCTCTATCTTCTCTCTTCTCCATTATTGCCTTTGTATTCTCTTCTACGGCAAATAAAAAAAATAAAATAGAGAAAAAATAAAGGCAGACGGAGAATCGTTCTCTCTGCCGATCTCATCTTTCTGCTCTCTCTTGCGTTCTCTCAGCGGCAGGCGGCAGCCCCTCTCACCAAATTCGAGCATATGCAGGTTCCGACAGATCTCCCCCGATCTCATCTTCCTCCTCCTCTCTCTCTCAGCGGCAGATGCTAGTTTCGACAGCCACTCTCACCAAGTTCAACCCACCATGGCAAGCTTTGTCCCCTCACCTGAATCGTTCCCTCTCCCTCCGTAGGAGATGATACTTAAATCGGATTCAATATCAGCATCAATACCGAATCCATTTTGTCAAAGTCCGACCCACTTCAGTACCTAACCACTTCATTTGAAAAGAGTCCGACTACATCTGATATTATATTTTGGTTTCTTTTTCTTATTTTAGTGTGCTTTAAGAAAAGATTATTACCTATTTCTTTAAAGGCAAAACAGGTATACTGTTGTTTCATTAAATTTGATAACTCGTTCTTTAATAAAGGCGGTACATGTATGGCAACAACCTTTCATAACTTGTGTTATTTTGAACGATTTACATATTTATACATGCCTGTTTGAATAGTCTAAGTTGATCTATTTTCAACAGTTAACATGTTTAAACGTTTTAACTGTTTTGACCGTCCAAATTTAACGCAACGGCTAACGCAACCAATTTTTGTTGCGTTTAAAGGACGAAACGAAAAACGAAAAAAAATGAAAAATTTCGTCTCATCCACGGAACAATCAACGCAAGACAGCATTTTCGTGACCGTTTGCCACGTTATGCAGCCCTATACATGACTCGGAAGTCCAAACAATCTGATCTTAGGTCTTAAAAATTTTAAATGTGTAAATGTAATGAGTTTGACCCAACACGTAAATGTATTGCCGCGTCAACAATTGCTGAGATGAAGTTGACCCGTTACAGATCTTGTAACATGAAGATAGATCATTGAGTTTATCCAACCTTTTTTTTTCGAAAAATATAATTTATTTTATTTATGGGAGGATAAATTGTACAAATTTAAATATAGGCCATTAATTTGGTGGACGACTTAAAACGTGGAGTTGCAAAATTAAAATGAAGAGGAACAATAAACAGTTTAAATGGAGTAGTAACCTCTTGGTTCAAAAATAGCCTAGTGGACCCTCAAAAAAAAAAAAAAAAACCTAGTGAGTTTTCATTTTATAAGAAAAATTTGAAAACATATGTACCTTGATATACAAAAGAGTAATTCCATTTTGTAAGAGGAGCTAAATAATGTGAAGTCTCCGGTCATCAGCATTCATTTTTTTCCTTAAATTTTGTAGCCAGTAGTCAAGTATCAAGCAAGTCATCAGTCAACACTCCAATGGCTCTTCTTTATTACCAATTCGGCATTTCTACTAAACCATTGACCGACCCAATTTCTACTCCAAATTGGCCGACCCAATACATGTCAACCCTGAAATGTGAATGATGTGTGGCCTTATAATGGATCCCAATATGGAAACAATTCAGCTGGGAGAGATTTTTGTAACATAAACAATTAATGACTCAAAATACTCTTTTCCTTGATTATGGTAATTCAAGTATTAGTGTGATGAACAAAAAAAAATTGCTAATTAATCGGCGCAACTATTCATGCTATGACTTGATCTAGAAAAAATTTTGAACAGAAAAATACTTGAGAGTGGAGGCTAGTGTGGGGGGCTCATGGGCGTGCTGTATGGGTTGATGGTGATAAGAAAAAAAAATTAAATAAGAGGAGGCTATTGGAGAGCAGTCATGAGTCAACACGTTTTAAATTTTCTAATTCCAAAGTAATTAAAGAGCATGTACGATCAAAATCAATTTTGCCATGCTCTTGGTAGTGGGCAGATGAAACTTGTCAGCCGTCCAACGGGAATGGCTTTCCTCACGTTTAAACTTGGAGATCCACTCCTATTTAGACTAAAATGTCCTTCACTCTTTTTTATTTTTTCTTTTACACTGCAATTCTACCACAAGGATATTTATGTCATTTTCAAATGAAAAAGAAATGGATCTCTAAACTGAGGGAGTGTAGGAAGCAATTCCCGTCCAACAGATCAATTGTTATATAAAAATTAAACACGGAACTTGTCAGTTCCCATTTCCCAATTAGCTATCGCCATATTTGGTCTTAAGTATCTTTTTTTTAATTTATTTTTGACATCATGGTCTTAATTGTCAAATTAAGCACTCCCTGCCCCACAGTAGGCATTACTAAGTGCTTAAAAAAAAAATCACCAGGATGAAGCAAATTAACTTATCTAAAGAGTTATCCATTAATTGGCCACTTCAAGTTTTGCCTTGCTACCTTGCAAGATTTTCCTGTACCTTACCAGTTACTGCCTTGGAAATTTTTCATCGGTCAGTCCGGTTCACTAATATTGCATGTAATTTGAGAAAATTTTGGAGCAAACAATCTTAAAAATAAAAACATTTTCTAATCTATAAAGTGACTACCCTCTATTTCGGGAAACTCTTAATTCACGTATCAATTGAAACTTTGAAACTGCCAAGCTCAAGAAAGTTCAAGACGGAATTTTTTTTTCCCATACAAGGAAAGGGAGAAATCCAGACGTTATTGTTTTATAATTAATAGTTTTGAGTCATCCATGAGTCATTGCATGCCCACGTCGGCTAACGCGTAACAGGATCCTAATTTCAATTCTTCAAATCCGTCTTCTAACAAATTTAATATTTAAAACAATATAATACATATCAACTTGCCCGCCTTTACATATATATTGCACTACTTAACAGTTAATTAATCTGAGTGTTTATATCTATGATATCATCATATTAATATTTATGCTATGGACCAATTCATTTAGTGAGATTTAAACTTTAGTCAATCCCAACTGTTCATAATTTTAAAGAAATAGTATGTATTTCAGTCCACATAAAAAAATTCTAATTCATAATTGCAGAGTTTAATATTGCAGATTTATACTTATCATCGGGTATACCATATACACCACTACACCAGTCGACACCGCAAGACTAAAGTAAAGCTTGCAAAGTGCTTATACTTTAGGGGCTTTTTGGATCACTTAGGAATAAGAAGAATAGATTTTTTATAGACGAAAATTTATTTCTAACCATCAAAACTCTTCACAAAGTTATACACTTTTCAATATTTTCCGCCTAGAAATAGACTATTCATCTTATTCCTAAGCGATCCAAACGGCCCCTTAAAGTTAAATAGTTAAATATTTCATATTAATTCAAACTTGAACTGTCTACTTGTTTAAAGTTAAATAGTTAGGTGATTATATTAATAAAAAAAATTATAATTATACATCTGTTTTGTTGACCCGTATAAGCATATTCATACTATTGAAGTTGCCATTTTGTATTTTAAAACTAGCATTTTTACTGTTAACTAAAAATCGTATTCCTTCGACTAATAGTTCTCTATAACATAAAGCTACATATTATGAAGCAGTTGAACCGATGTTTGTATTATATATTACACATTCTTAATGCTGAAACCATACATGTTAATATTTATAAAATAATGGTTTACACAAGAAATTTCTTTGTTAGAATACTTAAGCCGATGTTTATAATAAAAAAAAATTAAATAAGACAGTCATGTTTTTAAGAAATATATTTTTTTAAAAAAATCGACTGATATTATGATTCCAGAATAAAAATTCTACAAAAGTAATATAGTAATATAAAAATTATCAGTGATTGAAATACCGGCACATCAATTCCCATTACAAATTAACTGTCAAAAAATATCAGTGATCGACTGATCGTAAGTTATCAACGATCAGTAATTTTCTTTGTTAATACATAATTTCTATGTACAAAACATTATTTATTTAAATAAACAATTGCTAACATAAGAGACCAAATCATATATAAAAAAATTGCGATGTCATGCGCGTTCTAGTGTATCATCGATGACGAGAGGTCGTTATAGTCTTATAGTAATGGGTCCAACCAAGAACAGACGGCACAATTGGAGAGATCCACAGATGGCCTGACCATTGCAAAAATCCAAAAAGAAGTCGCTTTCTATGAAACTCTTTATCCTCCCACGAGGAGGTTTCTTCAAAAAAAAAAAGAAAAAGAACTCTTTATCAAGCTTCGCGCACCTACAATGTACCCTTTATTTTCCCCAGATGCCATTGATGGGGACTGGATGAATTGGAGCATACTACTGACGAGTTGTAAACTTGTAATTAACTAATTATAAGACTCTTGTGTACGACAAGGGTGCACTGTTACGCATTTTTTTTAGAATGCGCTGTCAACTTGACAAATTGATAACAGCAATATATATATGTGTTGACTGTATAAATATTCTTAATCAATTTTTGACAAAAAATTGAATTGGAAATTTTATTTTTTAAAGATGGTCTGCATCTAACTTATATAAAAAATATCTCAAAGTGTGTCTTTATAATTGAGCGACAATTTAAAAATAATATATAATTAATAATAGAGAATATTTATGCTGTATACTAATATAACGGAACTCCAGTGCATACAACTCAAGTTCTTAGATCTGCTTCAAGATGATCAAATTTTATATTTTTTTCAAAATTTTTATATTTTTTTCCGATTTTTTTTAAAAATATTGTTTTTGAAAGACTTAGAACAAATTAGTTTAACGATTTCCTAAAATTTTGAAAAAATATAAAATTTGATTGGTAAGAATATTTCAATAGGGACCTCATATTGGACGGTTTGGATCGGTCATCTTAATTTTAATAGCAGAGCTTAGATTAGTATGCACCCGAGATCCGATATATTAGTATGCACCATAGATATTTTCTTAAATGATATTATTATTGTTTGTTATTATGAAAAAAAGAATCATTTAGCGTTATAGCAATATAGCTTATACCAAACAAGACATGTTATTGTCATGTTATTAGAAATTCTAAATTAATATTTTATATACAAAATTGGCACATATAAAAGCTAAAATAAAAGTCTGAGAATGTCATATTTGTTTTTATACGGTGCAAAGTCCTTATTATTCCCTTGATTTATTACGTCAATATCAATTGGGTCATTTTCTTTTGGCTTTTAGCGATAATGGTAATCTTCATTGAAAGCTGAAATAAATGAGCCTAATTTTCTGACTTAGTATCCAAATGAAAATATTCCTCGATATTATTTGTGGGTGCGTTTGGATATAGGAAGAAAGAAGAAGAAGAAGAAAAAAGGAAGAAAAAAAAAATTATAAATAATTCAAACTCTTCACAAAGTTACACACTTTTCAATATTTCTTTCCACTTCTTCCTTTTTTCCTTTCTTCCCGCACCTATCCAAACGGAGCCTGTATTAACTATGATTTTCTTGGCCACGTTGCAGTCAGTTTTCGCTCGTGCAACTAATCAAATGAACTCAACTTATAATTTATGAAACTAGAGCATCAGAATATTAATTTGTAAAGCTCATTAAAGGAACACGATCTCATCTTTAACATTATTCAAGTGTCTAAAAATGAAAAGTGTTAGATTATTTCTGGCAACACTGGACATGTGCTAGATTAAGAAATAAACTAATATATTGTGGGCTGATTTAGCGTAGTATTTATGGTATTGTTTATTATGATAATTGCTTAAATGTTGCTGTAAAAGAATAATAGATTTTGAGCAATAGATGTGATGTCTTTTATAAGTGATATTATTAGAAAATAATATGTCTATTTATGATGGACAAATATGATATTGTTTAATTGGAGGTCAAATTTAGGATTTCCATGCCTTGGCTCTCGGTCCCTAGGAGACGAGATATTCACGATTTTGTGTTGCATACATGCGTTGATAGCAGTCTCTCTAGCCTCTTTCTCTATTATTCCATCACAAATAGTTAGAGTTATTGTTTAAATTTAATTAGGCAAGGGCAATTAAAAGACGAGTCTTTTGATCTCTTGAAAGGCCTTTCTCCTAACCTTGGTACGTGCATAGGAGCGTTGCTAAAGCCTTGAGTCGAGTTGATGCAAGAAGATACACACGAGGCACTCTCAAGTAAAAAAATTAATCAAGACCATTGAGATCCAGATAAATTGAAGAAAGCTTCCATACTTATGGTTAATTCAAAAATTATATGATTCACTTGAGTTAGATCCTAGTGTAATTATGTTGTAAATCTAACAAAAATAACAGCTAAAAAGATCCATTTTGAAGTATTTCAATATTTCCAAAAAAATACAGTTTTTCTTAAAATTATGTGAATTGTCTAGAAATATATGATAAATTAAACTTAATCCATAAATGAAATTATTTATTCATAGACATATTAGATAAAAAGGGGAAAAAGAAGCACTTTCCAAACATTTTGTAATTTGTATAGATATACTTGAAAATTAAAATGAAGTATTATTTGTTATTTTATTTTGTTGAAGTTGATGGTATGCACTGAGCATCAAAGAATTGATGGCTATCCCTGTCGATGTTGTGGAGTCTATATAGGTTCATTGGCAAGAGGACCACCATATCACTAGAAAAATGTGCAAAAACCGTTGCAAAGCTTAACTAATTATACAATCAACAGTATTAATTGAATCTATCAATATTTGTGCCCACATGAAAATTATGTATTCCAGACTTCCAGTACACCTAGACTACCGAAACAGTTTCAGTTTTCGTGCAGCAAAATAATGGGAATGATACTTCTTATTATTATTGTCGTCAAATTACCTGATGCTTGTTGTAAATCAAACAAGTAGAAATTAAAACAAAAAAAACAAATATAGTTTTTTTTTGTCTCAGTATATATGCTTGTATTATTAGAAATTGATTAATATCTTGTATTAATTAGTTGATAGTGATTCTATTTTAGATATATATAGTTTGACTCGTCCTCCGCCAACCAAAGAGCAATAGACTTTTCTTTGATGTTTAAGCAACACGTACGCTCTAAGCCAAATCTTTTATAGCATGTTGCTCTCTTTGTGAGCATTAAATACAAAATAAATATCACATCCAAATATATTAGACAAATGCAAACCTGCTACTGCTAATTGCTAAATAATGCATCACTTCTTTTGGGTGCATTAATTTGTGGTCTGTGGATGTGCAAAGCGTAGCTCTAAGAACTAAGATTGCATTTACTCTTACAAACCCAATAGCGATGCACAAACCCCCTATTAAACCTTCAAATAGGTTCACAGGCCTAGTAGTGCGTGCCTCCTATAATTATTGATTAGATGATTATATCATCAAACTATATATGATTTCTAATAACTTGTACATAACGTGACTCATGACAATAGCAGATATATCTACATATATAGAAAGCCTTGCTGTATAACAATCGTGCTGGAGAAACGAAGCGTCGCTCCTCTTAACCCCTCCTATTTCGGACTTCGCTCATCTCTATCTAATTCTGGAGAGAGAAACGGTTACCAAAAGAAAATAAAAGTTGGAAAAGAGACACTTGGAGAGAGAGCGCTTTATATCACCGTTTGTTTCCCGGGCTTTTCTCTCCCTCATCCGTCTCTTTCTCCCTTCTTCCCCAAAGAAAACCACCTTAACCACCTCTTGAAAAAAAAAAAATCCCCTTATTTCCTTTCACAAGCCATTGGCAAGCAGTACATGCATGGCATCAATTTCTTGCGGCACACCAGTCGCGCGCCGACGCCCCGCCGATATTGAGAGATTATTGCCAGACGAAAGCGAGGAGGATTCAGACCACCAGGATCACTACAGCTACGCACCCTGTTATTTCTTCAAAGAGAAACCCAGCAATTGCAAGTGGAGATTTGTTTCATTTTCAAATTTGACCGATTGGATGAGGGGCATGGTGGTGGTGCTACTTTCTCTCGTCGTGTTAATGAGTTTTTTGTTGTGTTCATACCGGATTAGCAGTTTTGGTTTTGGTGTTGATAAAGGGAAGCTTGTTAGGAAGGTAGGGATGAGAGATAGAGCCATACATAGTTCCAGTTGGATGGAAGAAAACATGACACGACCTGTCAGGAGGCCCAACCCGCCGGTATGTGCATATATTACCTATATGAGAGTTCATTGTATGGTGTTGAGTATTAATTTTTATTTTTGAAAAACTTATTATCTGATTTCAGTGTGGTCAGGTTCTTGGTATGTGGATTGCTTTATTTTCCTTTTCAGTGGCTAATATGTAGTATAAATTCAAATTGAGCTCAATTAAATCTGATTCCTCATTATTGTATCCGCATACAGTATATCAATGTGCGTCCCATCTTTTTCTTAAGTGTCCTGGTGGGTTTTCATACTAAATTAGTGTATAAGAATGTCTAGCTTATGGTAATCAAGAGCTACTTTATCTAGAATGGTCCATTTATGTTTTCTAAGTACATAGGCATAAACTGCCACAGTGATAAGTGTTATAGAAGAACCAAACAAAAGGTAGTTGTCACTGTAGACTGAGTTTAAGCCTCTCGTTATCATGTAATCTTGTCTTAGAATCAGATCATCATTGTTTACCAGCTTATGATTAGACACCAATTGGAATTAGTACTTTTATGCCATACTTTAATAGTATCATTTAATATTTACTCAATTTTTATATATTCACAATATTTCACTGCTATTATCCTATTTTAAGATAATTAGGGAGTGAATTTGATGAATTCCTATAAATTGCTTTGAATTCAATTAAGCAAAAAAGATAAATTACCAATAGTATTACTTCTACTTTTGGCATATTTACACTTCAGTGAAGAAAGCATGATCCTGAGTAACCTATAAAATCATAATTACTATTTGCTTTATTGAGAGGGGGGAGAGAGAGAGTATCTAAGCACTTGGCAATGCCGCTTAAGCTTGTAGAAAGAGAGAATAAAAAATATTTGCTTTTTCAAGAGGCGTGAAGCTGATTTTGCTCTTAAAAGAGAAACGCAAAGTGCAGTTTTGGAATTTTAGGAGCCTTTGTTGGTAATACCACCTTAAAATTATGGCTCGGTCAATCAACTTTCCCTTAAATATGAGTTCAGCAAGGCCACATTCATATTTTGTAAAAAAAAGAAAAAAATCTCATTAATAACAGCACGTTATGGTTGTTCAATCAACTTTCCATTAATACTTGAATTTATTATTTGCTGAAACAGAGACGCAATGCAAATTTTCTCTGTTTAACACACCAAATACAATTTACAACTCCAGGAACAAAAAAAATAGAATGCAGCCAATTTTCTCTGTTTAATTTCGAAAGAAAGAACTGAGCATTTGAGATTCTAAATTCAAGTTGATATTTGATCCTGTTATCATTAAATTGCATAACAGACAAGTTTTTCTGTGATAGGTACCTGAGATTTGGATGAAACCAAATTCCGGGGGCTACAACAAATGTATTGAACGTCCGAAAAATAAATACAGTAAGCTATTTTTCCCTTTTCATTCCCTGAAGCTTTTTTTGTTATGTAAGTTTAAATCTGATTAGTTCTACCACATTAACTTGGCATTTGTTTGTTAATTCCACTTTAGGAACTAGTAATGCAACTGTTGGCTATTTAATGATTCATGCTAATGGGGGCTTGAACCAGATGCGAATGGGAGTATGCACTAAATCCTCATGCCTTTTCCTATTACGATATTTAAATTGATTTTTTGGGTTATTGTGAACTTTTCTCACATTTTTTTTTATAAACACAGATTAGTGACATGGTTGCGATAGCTAAGATAATGAATGCTACACTTGTCATCCCAACCTTGGACCATGACTCATTCTGGACCGACCCAAGGTATGTGTGAAAATCTCAAAAAATCAGAAAATTTTCTTCAAGACAAAAATAATAAAGATAAAGCATCATTTATGTATGCTGAATTGTTGCAGTGAATTTAAAGATATATTTGATCTGAAGCACTTCATTGAAATTTTGAAGGATGACATCAACATTGTAGAAACTATTCCATTGTCCTATACACGAGTTAGGCCTCTTGTGCGGGCCCCTACCTCTTGGTCTAGGGTTAGTGAATTGATGTCAATTTCTAATTTATAGCTTGAAGTTTAGAATAAAATCTGACATTCTAATTATGCAGGCATCTTATTATAGGGACTTTACAAAAACCTTGAAAAAACACAAAGTGGTAAAGTTTACCCACACTGATGCACGGATCAGCAACAATGGGCTTGCTCCTTCGATCCAGCGGCTCAGATGCCGTGCCAATTATGAGGCACTGAGGTATAGGAAAGAGATTGAAGTGCTTGGAAGGACACTGGTTGATCGCCTAAGAAATGGCACCAACCATTACATTGCACTTCATTTAAGGTTAGTGAACTTGCCTCGACATATCAGTTGAGATGCCACAGCTGTTGACTGAACTGACACATACTGGATTATTGTGGTTAAAGGCATGTTGAGTGCCACCCTTATAGATTGTATGCAACCTATGCCAGAACAAGCTTCTGATAATATGTGACACAGTATGCATTTCTCATCGATGAAACCAACATGTACCAGACTTTTAGTACAGCACCAGTAGAGATCATAACTCCTGCACTAGAATATACAGCTACCATCCTACCTGGTGCTTATCCTTTTTTCCCCTGGGCAAATGTATGTGAATACTGAGTTCTGGACAACATGTATACTGTAGCATACCAGAAGGTACATAAAGGCTCTATGACAGATCAAGATGAATTGAAATATTCAAATTCTACATAATTGACATGGTACGAAAGCCATCTTTTCATATATACAAAACTATAATGACAGATATGAGAAGGACATGCTATCATTTACGGGATGTAGCCATAACCTGACAAAGGAAGAAGGCGAGGAGTTAAAAGAGATGCGGTACCATGTGACTCATTGGAAAGAGAAAGAGATTAACAGCAGAGAAAGACGGTTGCAAGGAGGCTGCCCCATGACACCACGAGAGGCTGCAATTTTCCTCAAGGCCATGGGATACCCTTCAGATACAAATATTTACATAGTGGCAGGTGAAATTTATGGATCCAATAGCATGGATGCATTGAGATCTGAGTACCCAAATATCTACACCCATTACATCCTGGCCAACCCAGCTGAACTGGAGCCCCTCGAGCTGTACCAGAATCAGCTTGCAGCTTTGGATTATATAGTGGCCCTTGAGAGTGATGTGTTTGTGTATACCTATGATGGCAATATGGCCAAGGCAGTGCAAGGTCATAGACGCTTTGAAGGTTTTAGAAAGACCATTAATCCTGACAGGTATATTATATTTATTCACTTGTTCGTTCTGCTATTATTTGAAGAAAATGGTTATTTTTTAAGTTTGAAAGAATAATTTGTATCATATTTTCAGGCAACAGTTTGTCCAGCTGATTGATAAATTAGACACTGGTGTCATAACATGGGAAGAATTTCAAAATAAAGTAAAGATGGGTCATAAAGACAGGCAGGGCGGGCCATATGAAAGAAAACCCGGTTTTACATCAAGACAAGAGGAGTATTTCTATGCAAATCCTCTGCCTGGTTGCTTGTGTAAAAGAGTACATACAGTGAAGTAAAACTTTGTTTATTTCTTTTTTTTTTGGGTTAGGAAGGAAAGGAAATTAGTTTGTAAAGATAAAAGGTGCATCCAGGCCTAGATTGCCAGATGTGTGGATACTGATTGACAATAGTTTATGCCTTATAGGGCTCCAAGTGGGCCAATTGCAGCTATTTCCAAAATATAGGTGTTTATAGATGTAATTAGGTAGCTTTTTTACATTTCCATTTTTTTTTATCAATTTTGCTTTACTTTCAGCTAAATTGCTCATTTTCCTATTGTACATTATCACATTTTGATCGCCTTATATACTTTTTTTTTTCTTGAAGTTATTACCAAATTACTATTTACTCTAGGCCCATGACTTATCAACTCCTAACTTATTTGAAGAGTATATAAAAAGTCCAGAACAATTTGCATATCAAGTGACAAAAATTGCAAAATTAAAATATATTTGTTATACCATGCATTTGCCGCCATTCCTACCCAAAGACTACCCCTCCCTTTACTATCTAATGCACTCTATCTAAAGGAACCGAGAACGGGAGGAAAGCAAGTAAAACAGAAAATCAAGTCTAAAAAATAGAAGTTCACCACAGAGAAGGTATATACACCTGTTCCTTCAAATTCTGAGCAGCACTTTCGGTTGGAAGGCCTCTTATGGCCCCATTTGTCCATTGTGAACTAATTCCAGCTGCTACTGCAAAGCGCAGTTGTCTTTCCAGCAAGTCCTGATTCTTAAACATTTCTGGCAAGATCACCAACTTTCGCATCACTGCAGCTACAATTGCATCTCCAGATCCTGACCGATCACATGTAGATGGTGCAAGAAGCACATCCTCTGTACCAATAACAAACCCATCAAACTCTTGTGTATAGTAATGAATCCTTAAAGTGCCATGCGTCACAATCAGAAGCTTTATTCCTTCGTGCCAGAGCGGTGCCAGGTCATCCTTTGTGTAGTGGTAGTGGTCCCGGTTGTAAGCTTTCATCAGTTCGCTTGACTCGGCGTAGTATTGGGGTGGGACAGTTCGTTTTCTGATAAAGTAGGGCTCATCTAACAGGAATTCGAGCTCATGTCGTGATACCTCAATTATATTTGACTGGAGCCATGCCGGCTTGATAAGATCTAGGGTCTCGTCCCGAGATTTCCATAGAGGTAAAGGAAGGTTTGGATCAAAGAATATATCACCCCCGGAACTTTTTGAGATGTCGATGGCCTTGAAAAGTGTTGAGTGCATAGAAGGAGTTAGTAGTGCTTCCGAATTGAAATGGAACAATATGGCCTATAAGGTTTTAAGAGGTCAGCACAAGCAAGAGAAAGTAAGATCAGGATAGTTTGCATTTATTTCATATTAGCTCTAATTGGCATTTCAGCTCTAATTTAAGACGTCAGATATTAAAATGTTGCATATCAGCTCCAATCTGCATTTATTTCATCATTATGCATATTTTCTCCATATCAGAAAACTTGCTTGATTAAATCCTTATCAGAAAATGAAACAAACAAACTGCTAGCTTGATACAAAGTAAAGTCGAAAAAAAGAAGAATTTTCCAGTATATTCTTTTCTCTGCAACATTTGATTGTCAAATTTCACAAAAAAATAAATTAAAAAAAAACATTTCCTTTAGGACGCCAACTCCCCTCATGTCTCATAATTTTGTCAGAAAAATAGAGTTTCCTTTGTATCTTTCTTGTTAGCTTCATTCTTTCTCTGCGTCCGCTCTCCTTCTCATTTCCTGCTAATCTCCTCTCATTGCTGAAGCCTCCTTTGCATCTGCATCCGGAATCTCCTTCCTTCACCTCCCTACCCCTCCTTTTTGTCCCTTTAGATTGACTACCTTTTCTCTACCATCTTTATGCATCCATATACTACACATCAATGACATCATGGGTGCACTCTCTCCGTCACAGATGTTTTTTGATATAACATAGTATTTTTCAATTCTCAGAAAGTTTTCGAAAACTATCAGATTTCGGATTAAAAAAAAAATAGTGTGATATTTTCAGATTTTGTTCGCAAGTAATTGCTGCTTCTTTGTTTTGCCAATTTTGTAATGTTTCTAGAGTAATGTTGCTTGAAAACTAGTCAGAATGTGTGAACCTTAATATTTTTTCTGAAACTCTGGATTAATTGGTGTGCCAGAAAACTCATATGTACAGCTTTTTCAAAAGGAAAACAATTGATTTGGTATAATATTGTATATTTTGGTCTTAATTTATGTTTTATATGAAATTTGACCATGCATTTGCTTTCTTTTGAAGTCTATCTCAAAATCTATTATCAGTAACTGAGATCTACGTAGTATTGTATTTGTATGTATATCTTCTAAGAGGGTTCCAATGCCCACATTTTTGGTTCCCCTAAATGCCCACATTCCATGAAAATGAATTTTAAATTGAATAAGATCAATGGTTTAGATTTGATATTTACATTTTAAATTTTAAAAAATTCATGAAATAGTGAAATAGTGAAATGTGGGCATTTAGGGGCACCAAAAATGTGGGCACTAGAACCCTCCTCATCTTCTAAACCACAATTTACAACAAAACATACTGAGAATGATAACATAGCACAAGCTATAAGAATCATTAGATTAACAAACTTCCAGTTTAAATCAAACTTTTAGTAGGGTACTTGATTTTTGGATATTACTATTTCTGTCTTGACAGATTTCTAATTCAAAAGGTTCCAAGGATACCATATAAGTACCTAACCAATAATTGAGTACTGACACATACTTTTGAACAATTAAGTTTTAATACATGTTCAAATAAAGGGTTTTGATAGCTAATATTGCATCAGAAATAGTAAATCCTTGGAAAATTTGTTTGTAGAAATTGATGAATGAGACAACCATCTCTATTTCCCTGACCAACTAATTTGATTATAGAGCACCAAACATCAAAGGTGTTTTCTAGGATTTTAGATTCTTACAAAACAAACATCTCAATAGGACAATAAAATCTCCAGAATTAAGATAACAGAAAGGTGTTTGCAGTGTTAATAGGATTCTTTTATTTTCTAGCATGTCAGACAGGTCCAAAGACAGATAAGTTTCCTGTCTGATTTCTTCAATTCTCACTATAGACGCTTTTACACTTGAGAAGCACACATTCTTTCGGCAATTCCAGTTACACAACACGAAATTCATGCAAGCACGCGCGTAAAAGTAAGCTCAGTTATATAGGATCATATCAAAGTATAATGCGCTAGTGACAGGAACAGCAGAAAAGATAGAGATGTTGGAAAGCATACCTCTTCTAATACATCAACGTCGATGTCAGACTCCAGGAAGGAATCTTCTGCACATTCCTTCACAGTCTCAGCAACCAATTTCTTCTCCTTTCCATCTTCTCTGTCTCTAAACTCAAGCTTCATATAAGAAGCACCCGTCTTTACCCCCTCCGAGATCTCCACAGCCCTTGTCTGAACCTTCTCCACATTTAATTCATACAACAAGTCCATCCCAAAATCATCAATTCCGAGCTTCCCCATAAAGGCAGCTCGGCCGCCTAGTCTGGCAACCGCCACTGCCACATTGGATACAGGCCCACCCGGTGCACGTGCAAATTCAGGCGGGTCCCAATGCAACATCCTCCAATCGGAGTATATGTCGGGATGCATCTGCCAATCCGAAACACGCACCGTCGGGATGAATTCTCTTTGCGCCGCGCCGAAGCAACAAACAAGCGGGGGCTTTGTGTGTTTTGCTGAATCGTCATTGCTTTGGTTCGGATTTGTTGTGGAGAGGGGTGGAGAGGAGGCGGCAGATGCTAGAAGGGTGGGTTTTGTTGTGGTGAGAGGTGAGAAGGGCAGTGGAGAGGGTTTATGAAAGTGGAGAAAAGGAATTGGTTTGATAGGTAGAGAGAGAGGATTGGTAGAAAGAAGGGAGGCCATTGTATGCAGTGCCGCCTCTATGGCGTTGTGCTTTCCTCACTCAGTAGCTCAGGGTCAGTTGCTGTATCTTCAAAAGATAGAAGATTGTGTGGGTTTGACAGGGTTTTAGTCTTTGCGAATTTAAATCCGCCAAAGTGCACCCGCACCGGCCACACCCGACAATTGCAAAATTTATCTCTGGACTCTGGATATATAGGTAAGAAAAAAAAAAATCAAAATTCAATGCCGTGTAGTGACAAATTAAAAATACTAGATTGTTCGAATGTCGCGGCTTCGCCGCGACTATTGTTTGGACAAAAGTTTGTGTAGATATTTATTGATATTTTTTATTACTGCATTATTTAAAGGTTTTTGTTTTGTATTGTTTTAGCAATTTGTTGACATCTGGTGGACCATGTTTAGAAAAAAGTTTGAGTGGACAATTCAGCTTGTATATAAATATGTGCAACCAAGCTGTAATTCGAGGAGGACAATCCTGCCACGTGCATACACTCAATTGTATACACGAAAGGTTATATAACAGTGTCTCAGGAGCAAATAAATCACAAAAATAAAGCCACGAAAATAATACCACGTTTATCTTTAATACGGAAGCGTGACATCTACCAGCAACGGCTTGTGATCTCTAAAGTGAGGTCTTTGTCATCAGCCAAGCATGAACCTGTTCTCACAAATTAATTTGTGGAGACTATTGGACCGTCCATTTTTTCCTACATTATATAAATCCTTTCAGGTTTACATTTTTGCCATTTTATCTTTTATAATTACAAATTTCATTTTGGTCCATGAAAATGACAATAGTAACTGATATATTTCGTGAATGTCTACATCACTGGAATTCATGTGAAGCCATTCAAGAAGAATAGAAATTTGATATGCTAAACTCTTTCCTGGTACACCATTTAAGCAAGGTTGAGGGAGGAAAGACGGGTTGCAAACATCACTGGAATTCATGTGAAGCCATTCAAGAAGAATACAAATTTGATATGCTAAACTTTTGCTTGGTACCCCATCTAAGCAAGGTAAAGGAAGGAAAGGCAGGGAAAGATGGCAAACCAAGCAATTGTCGCCATACCTTCCCCAGCGTATGTTGATCTTAGAGTTTGGCACTGTTACGCTGATCAAATTGCAATGTTCTCAATTGTGATGCTTATTACTGATGCTTGTAGTATAGTTTGCACAATACTATATTATTATATCTGATCAATTTTGAAATTCTAGAAGGAATTATAGTTTAAGTTGTAATTGGCTTCATATTTAAAGTTTAGCACATGGTCGTTCAAAGTCGGCACTCCATTATTAATCGAATAGTAGATGGCGGGAGGCCCACATCAATTAGCATTTATTCTCTGAATTTCCATCTTAGGTGGTATGGATGGTGGGCTCTTTCGAAGCAGATTGGGGCATTCATTGATGGATTGATCGTCTCCAATTTTGTTAATGTCTTATTATTGTCCGACTAATTATCTAATCATTCTAACCAAAAAATTTAAAACAACGGACTAAGTCTCATTTGATTTTGGCAGGGAAGAATAAGTAACAGTTTATTCAATGTTCCGCCCTTCGACACAATTGTCATCGGGAATAATTTTGGCTTTAAGTTTGGACGTCGACATAGTCTGTGGTAGGTATTTGGGTGCGAGTGTTGGTTTTTTTTTTCTTTTGTGTTGACTTTTATTATACCTGAATTATATGCTCTCTCTCAGGTATATATAGATTTTCATGATATATTTTTGAGTTGTGCAATAAATTATGCTTGTTAACACGTGTTTTGAATTTACACGTCGTGTACACTGAACTTGTTTGGATGGCACGTGTAGTTCGATGTCAACGCGTCATGTTAATACGTTTACAACGATCGGCGGTACAATTTGTTTTTTAGTAATTGTCAGATCGGAAACGTATCGGTGAAAGTCGGGTAAAGAGGTGAAATTTGGATGTATTTGTTTGAACCGATGCATATAATCTAAATAAGTAGAGTCAATCGATAAAAAAAGCGGTATTGTTTGTATTTTTATGTGTTGTCTGAACTGAATAGTCAATTATTAAGAATTGATGCAATAGAATCCAACAATGAGTTGTCATTCGTGAATCTTTGTCGTAGAGTGAGTGTAGAAGTGTAATTTGGAACTAACTTTCAAAATAGCCGCTCACGATTGAGGCGGACAAAAATAAGTAGTTTTTTTTTTAATTTGTTGTTATAATGTTAGTGTGTGTATATATAGAGAGAGAGGATTGTTAAAATATTACGCACAGTTCGGATGGTGTTCGTGTTACGGATTTGTTTTCGAATGTCGTACTTAAAACAATCGATCCAAACTGTTCATTTTTTTTAAGATTGAAATCTCATTACAAACTAAAGTTTACATTTTTTTTAATATTTTTTTACTATTTTTTTCAAATTTTTGAAAATCACTGTTATTGAAGGGCCTAGAATTTATTAGATTAAGTATTTTAAAAAATTTGAAAAAAATAGTAAAAAATTTTAAAAAAATGTACAATTTGGTTTCTAATGAGATTTCAATATGAAGAAGATAATAAACAGTTTGGATCAGACACGTATATGAACACGACAATAGATGGAAGATAATAGTAATATTTGAGATGGATGCCTTCAAAAACAAAAGAATTAGCTCGACGTTTTTTGTCTAGTTCTGTATGCACTATTTGTACACGAATTCATAGACATTGACTAATAGAAATGCAAAAAGACAATTTAGCATGAGTTATACAATTTCTGTCATGTATTGTCCATATACAGATTTCTCGTAAACGACCAAAAGAATGGCAAATCTGTGAACTGATTAGAGCGGTCCAGTAAATGATATGTGCTGACAGAAAGAATATCAAGAAACATAATATACTAAATTCAAAACTGCTATACAACATATTAGAACGAAAATTGTCGTATGTATTACTATATGTGTTTTGAGATATATTAAAATTATTAACAAATGACAGTAGGAAGTAAAAAATAGCTTACCGTAAAAAAATAATATGAAGAATTAATTTCTTTCTAAGCAACAATACCTATAAAAAACACAAAAAAAATTTATTAATTTAGAGATTTCAAGTTAAAAAATATAAGTCAACAGTTACAAACAAACTTAATAAGACAAACGAACTAATAAAACTATGCATGAGTGGACTTTAGTAACGAAATACACATATATGAACACGACAACAGATGGAATATAATAGTAATATTTGAGATAGATGCCTAAAAAAATAAAAGAATTAGTGCAACGTTTTTTGTCTAGTTCTAGCACAATTTGTACACGAATTCATAGGCATTGACTAATAGAAATGCAAAAAGACAAATCAGCATGAATTATACAATTTCTATCATGTATTGTCTATATACAGATTTTTACTAAACGACCGGAAGAATGACAAATCTGTGAACTGATTAGAGCAGTCCAGTAAATGGTACGTGCTAACATAAAGAATATCAAGGAACATAATATACTAAATTCAAGACTGCTATAAAACATATTAGAACGAAAAATGACGTATGAATGTTTTTTGAAATATATTAAAATTATTAACGAATGACAGTAGAAACTAAAAAATAACTTACCGTAAAAAGATGATACGAAGAATTAATTTCTTTCTAAGCAGCAATACCTATAAAAAAATGCACAAAATTTTATTAATTCAAAGATTTTGAATCAAACGAACAGTTACTATAGAAATAATTAACTCTATTTATATTCTCATATCAATTCTATTATTGCACAAAAAAACGTATTATTGGAATAAAATAATAATTGATTAAAAAAAGTATTATTGGAATAAAATAATAATTGATTAAAAAAACGTTATATCCAATTTTGCCATAATTGATTAAAAGAAGAAATACATATATAGTATATACCTAAACGAACAAAAATTTTCTTGAGCACAATATTTCGAGTAAATGTATCATTACATCCATCAAGATTGACAATAAGAATTTTAACACCTTTTGTTACCGCTGGCACGCGATAACGTAACATATAATTGCCCGTGAGAAAATACAGAATTAGGAAGGTAAATGTCTATATTAGCTAAAGTCTGCCCTTGACTTTTATTAATCGTCATAGGATAACATATTCGTACATGGAATTTTTTAGACGCAGCGTGAACGCCCATTTAACTTCTTTCTTTATAAATATAATGAAATTCCAGTGAGTTTCCAGCCGCTACTATCCATACCGGCTCCTTTCCATCCTGGCCTTGATTCGTGAAATTCAACAAATTAAAGACCATTTTTCTGGGATATGGAATCGACCATATAATCAAGAACATGCTTGGTCTTTATTATTTTGGAATAAGACTATGCTTCTACAATACTTCTCTTTGGCTGTGTTTGAATTGGAGTGGGAAAAAGAGAATAAGGAAAGAAGGGCCCAAATTTATTATTAAACAATCCAAACTATTTACAAAGTTACGCACTTTTCAATATTTTTTTCCACTTTTTTCTTTCTTCCCACACCTCATCCAAACGAAGCCTTTGATAATTAATAACCACTAAATAGGAAATTTAGTTTTGAGGTTCTTATTAGTCATGTAACCATTTTAACGTCCAAAATAAAAGTGGCAATTACATGACTTGTGACTGCTCAAGCGATATACTATACAACGACACTATCATCACCTGTATATATATATACCTGTTGGTGCCAATTTACTGACATTGACTTTTTTTAACAGCAAAACTCCAAACTGACCTCTATTAATTGCAAGCTCTTGCATACAATTTCCCAAAAAACTGTCATGCATTCTAGGAATATCACCGACCTCACTTGAGTTTATCTTGGGGATGGTACTAAAATAAAAGATAATATCAGATTGATCTCAAATTAAAATTTATAGAGATCGAAGGCAAATCGTGAAGACACAAATTCTTTTCAAATCGAGTAAATTTCATTATAAGCATGAAAAAAGGGGAATTGCCAAGGTGTGAAATTTTCAACTAATACATCAACACTCCTTCTAAAGAAGGCGAGCTGTGAAGACGTGAAACTTTCAGTATATACATCATATCCACTATGTATAAGCACGGAACTTAAAAGGAGAAACAAATGTGAGAAAAGAGTGAAGACTTGAAGATGAAACTGAAATTTAACATGCAATTAATAAGAAAAAAAAATTAGAAAAGGCGAACCTGATCAGAACGGTATAAGCTCATTCTTTTTCAGCCGCATCTAATGGGGTCAACCTCCCCTTTCATTTAGAACATAGATACTATAATAGAAAATTTTATTCACAATGTGAACTGAGTATTTGGTAAATTATCATCATAAATATGAACTCAAGAATATTTCCAAAAACTTACGTGGTACATAGCCAAATGCCCACATTGAAATATCTTTCTTAGCCTCCCATACAACGACAATTCCTCTGATAGGATTACATTATACTTTTAAAAATTTTGTAGGGGCAGTCATAGCATTCTTAATTGAAGTATTACCATTCAGAGTGTAAAAATAAAAATGTGACTTTATACCTGAGAGAAAAGAGCGGGGATGAAGTCTAGCAGATAAGAAAGTGTCAAATTTTGAAGAGTTGATAATTGCTGCTCTAGCTCCCAGCTTTTTTTATACAACTATTTTTTTTTCACATATGTATTTTTTAAAAAAGTTTATATATTAGAGTTTTTTTGTCAATCTTAACTTTAAGTTATTTATATTAATTTTTTTATAATGCATTATGAAATTCTATAAAATTTATAGTTGTATTAAATAAGATCGTTTATATAAAATAGTTGGACTTATTAAAAATAATGTACAATAAATTTCTTTGTTGCTTTATTTCAAAAAATGATGCATGAACAAATGGTGGGCTATAAGTATCTTAAAATATGTGTATATAAGTTAACTCATGGAAGTAATGACACGTTTGTATATGCGTGTCATAGAAAACGGATCGAAAGACAAAGAACGTATGTCATGTCATTTGAACAGTAGGTTAGCATTTACTGTTTGTTTTATTTACTATTTTCAATGTAAATTTTACTCGGTCAGGTGTAGCATAAAGTAACAGCTGTTGGACTGTTAGTACTTACGAAGTTGATACGTTTTGTATAGATTATATTTTAAGAAAAGATAATTTGTATAGTAATTAAAATTGTTACATAAAAAAATTGTGACATGAAAAAATATTTACATTAGGAATTGCATTGTAAGGGAGGAAAATTGAAGATAACTTAGGTCAGAATGTTTGAACAAATGTGATGTCAACAGGAAATTGTATATTTCTTTCATAGAAGTTACTTAAAATTTGGTGAAATGGTTGAATTATAGAGTAAGACTCTATAAAAAATAATAAAATCCGTTTTGTTCGTTTAATTCGTCTGATTTTATTTGTATTTTAATGTGTTTAAACATTATTCATATTGAATTGAATTTTGATTATACTAATTTGATTAGGCCAAATCAAATTTTAATTCAGAGATTCATATTCAATTTTTATTTGTTCAGCTTCGTTCCATGGACTTTTTTAATTGATCATTATAGCACGTTATTTTATATACTAATTTTTTTTATAATTCATTATGAAATTCTGTAGAATTTATAATTGAGAATGGCACCCTATAATAATTAAAAAAAAATACAAACATTCTTCTTTAATTATCTTCATGACAATCGTTCAGATTATTCTGGCAATATTAAATTCATTAAAATATCACAACAATTATAGCTAACCAATTATAACATGCGATTTTTTCTAGCTTACTCGTCCTCTCATGAAGTAGCCAAAAATAGATAGCTAAATTTATTCTTATTGCCCAGAATCGCACCCCTATAATCAATTAAAAAAACAATACAAACATTTCTTCTTTTTTTTTATCTTCATAACAACCGTTCAGATTATTCTGACAATCTCGCTAAAAAAGATATGCCCCATCTAAAAAAATACAAATCGAAAAACTTCTTGTAGTTGTTCGAATGATGGTTCAACCTATGAAATAGAACTGAAAAAAAAAATGCAGGCAAAATATGACAAAACAAATCCAATAAAGAAAGATGATAAAAATCAGAAAATAATTTACTCAAAACTTCTGCAAAATAACTACGATTCAACCTATGAAAAAGAACCGGGAAAAAAAAATTAAATATGCAGGTAAAAGTGACAAAACAAATCTGGTAAAGAAAGATAACAAAAATTAGAAAATACTTTACTCAAAACTTCTGCAAAAAAAAACTACGGAATTAACAAATTCAAAGTATATAAAAATTTAATAAAAAAGCCGAATTGACATTTACTCAAACAATCATCAGCCCTGTTCATTTAGCTTCTCCTTAAAACTTGATATTGCTAAAACTATCAATGCGAAAAAGAATTCAAAAATTAATATTCTATCAGTAATATAACAACTAAGACAGCTTAAACCACAACATGCACCCAACCACACCTATAATAGGAATAGATAAATGATAAGGTAAAAACATGTTTTTCAAAACACAAAATATTAGAAAATTATAGAAATTAATGAAAATAAAAAGTAAATAAAGAATATGCAATGTCATAATCTGAAAATATGCCGTCAACTTAAAAAAGAAATATAAAGAGAAAAGAAATAATGTGTGATGTGGTCATGGACTAATGTAAATTGGACCATTAATTGGTAAAAGTTTTGTCAATCAAAGAAAACAAATAAGTGTTTCGAAATTAATAAATGATATGAACCAAGTAATCAGGCATTGATCGAGAAATTTCAACCCTAAAATCAAAATCCAACTAATAATAGACGCGGGGGGGGGGGGATAGGAAGACATAAGTCGACACCTCAATATCCCCTGACCAGTGAGGTCGCACCCTGCTTCAAAAAATGTAAATAAATCATAAATAACAGGCAAATTTAAAGAGATCATGGGTTTTATTTCTGATCCAAGTAGAAATAAGAAAGAAATATGAACGGAAGATGCAAAACCCTAATGTTTGAAACCAAAATAGTGCAATGGATGCATACCACGACCAAAGAGCGTCGGCATCTAGCCCAACCCAACAGATCTCCAGGCACCTCCTGTGTTGTCCTCCTCTTCGACTGGCAGCGAACGGTGGACAGAAACTAACGAAGACGGATCTCTACAAACTCATCGTGGTGAGAAGAGCAAGGACATTTGGCCGATTGTTGTGCCCAACGTGTGAACGATCGGAAAATTAGGTAACAAACAACCTTCCCACCTTCCCTCCCAAGCTATTTTCTTTCCCCAAATAAGGAGTTAGATATATATCAGAACTCAGAAGAGTTATGGAAGAGAAAAGAGCCGACTGGATTTTACTCGGTTTGCTTGATTTACTGCTAGTAGCGACAGGAACACATTTAATAATTAGACACACATACAGTATAGCATACATTATAATACTATATCGACTGCACCGTCTAACATTTATTAACGAATGCCCGGTCCATCGTATATAACTTAACCACCGCCAATCTCCTGAATAAAGATCTGACCGCACAACATGAACTGACGGCCCGGATAATTCCCTGGAAAAAGAAAAAATGCACTGTTCATAGGCGTGAATTTTGACGAAAACTACCCGCTCAACTTTTATATAGGTATAATATGGCTGGATTGCAGCATATGGGTGGACGAATGTCTTGTGTTTTAAAGCCAAACATAGCTACTAACTTGGAGTATATGAATATTGTACAGTCTCGTGAAATTCCTCCTGGTTATTTTGACATTTTTTTCGTGGGAGGAAATAAATATCAAGTGGTAGGTCCACGGTTCTGGGTAGAAGGGGTTGTTAAAGCAGGTTTCTTGGATATAGAAGGTGTTTTCTGTATAAATAACTTTTTTAAAAAGGTCAACCTGTAAAAGAACATTTATGGAACGGAACGAAAATTGAACAAATAAAAAGTATGGGAATACAAGCTGTTGTAGGAAACGACATGTTTGTTATTTTAATAATTAATAGAGAAAATGATGCATGAATAGATAGTTGACTATAAGTATATTAGAATATGCGTTCACATATCAATCTACGGAAGTAATGACACGTTTGTACATGCGTGTCAAAAAGAAAAAATCTGAAGACAAAGAATGAATGTCATGTCATTGAAACAGTAGGTTGACATTTGTTTTATTTACTATTTTCAATGTAAATATTATTCGGTCAAGTCTAACATAAAACAACAGCTGTCGGACTATTGATATGTACGAAAACGACACGCCTTGTTGATATAGATCATATGTTATGGAAAAAAAAGTACATATTAAGTAAATTTTTTATATGGAAAAATTTAGCAGGATAAATTGTTTAATTATGATTTGTACTGTGAGGGCTAAAGTCGAAGATAACTTAGGATATAATGTATTAACATACGTGATGTGAAAAGGAAGTTGTATATTCCTCTTATAAAAGTCACTTAAATTTTGATGAAATTACTGCATTACTTGTTTTTTATAGATTTATCTTGTAGTTTATGCATATTTAAGATGAAAATCACTTGCTAGATATATGTAATATACTGTTTAGATCGTATATGAAAATATCTTGTAGTTTATGCATATTTAAGATGAAAATCACTTGCTAGATATATGTAATATACTGTTTAGATCGTATATGAAAAAAAAAATTAGTTTTTATAAATTGAAGTATTCGATCATAAGTTTGTGAAAGTATTTTTGTCTTTAGTTTGGAATTTTTGTCAACGTCATGTAAAATTTAACAAAAAGTTATATAATTCTTTCTTTATTTGATTGCATTGATAATATTACTTTTGTAAGGTTTGTTTGAATAATTTTAAAATAAAATTAGAATTAATTCGTCAGACAAAAAAACTTTATTATTAAACGATGAATAATAATTTTGTAGGTTTTATAATATTACTGTTGAATGGTTAAATATGTTGATTAGTTTTTTACTTATAAGATTTGCGGATTGTTTTATAAAGAGAATTCAAGAGCATTTAGGTTCATTTTATAATTTCTGATTATAATAATGATTAAAGAATTTTAGGAATAAATTTTTAATTTGAATTTTAAACCATATAAAAAAACATTATGGACAAAAAAGATGATCTTATTCATGATCATTTATGATAAAAAAAATTAATTTAGATTAATTGATACTATACTTAATTTAATGTGGTCAAAATACAGCTACAACAGAGGACAAATCTGAGTTATTTTAAAATGCGATTTTTTATTTTTATTTAAACACTTTGCTATATTAGTTCATTTGTATATGTATTATGTCAGATTTTTTAAATGAAGTTGTTTAAATTGTGGGTTATTTAATAATAGATGTTAATATGTGCATATAACAAAGGTTTGTAACCTTACATTAAATCTTTATATATTATTTTTTAAATAAAAGTTATTGTATGCAAAAAATTATTGATTAAACGATACAACATCTGAACAAAGAAGTAGTATAGGAATACGAGCCGTTACAGGAAGCGATATGTTGGTTGCTTTAATAATCAATAAAGGAAATGATAATGAACACGTGGCGGACTATAGGTATTTTAGAATATGCGTACACATGTGAACTTTTGAAAATAACGACACGTGTGTACATGCGTGCTAAAAAAAATTGAAGACAAAGAATGAATGTCATGTCTAAATATTTAAACAGTAGGTTGACATTCACGGTTTGTTTTAAATCTGTATGTCCGGTCCAAAGTGTCGTAGACAAAATCACCGCTTTGGCTTTTTAAAATACCATGAACATATTCCCACCGTGAGATTCTAAATGAAAGGATCAGATAATCGTGCAAAAAAAGGAAAATGTTATTGTTCATAGCACACCTACTGACGCAAAAGTTCTTTTCTTTTTTATAAGCCTAGACTGAACATTTAATTAGCATTTAGAGGGTCATAAGACAGGAACTGAATTAAAATTATATTCGGTCTATAAATATTTAAGTAAATTTTATCAGACACCTAAATTAATTATATCAGAAACATGCGTCATGGTTAGAATTCTAAGCCAATAATAATGATTAATGGAGGCACAACCAATCCTCCAATTTAAAAATGAATGAAATTACGAAAAAATATTTAAAATAATTATACGGTTAATTAAAATGATGATTGTGACAAATATTAATAATAATTCAAAATTGTAAAATGACTTTTTTATTCCCCTTTTTTCTAGGGTATGAATTTATTCTTCAATTGTAATGTCCATAGTCGTACATAAGAAAACAAAAGACGATGCAATAATTTTTTTATAGCAGCACTAACATTATTATTAACATCGAACTGGTACGTATAACTCATTAAAGTCAACTGAAGAATTTATGGTCCTAAAACAAATCAGGAATAGGATAGAGTGATGCAAAACAAATTCAAATAAAATTATCATGCGAGCAAATACGTACAAATAAAATTTGATATTGGTTCCATTAAAAACGAAGCAACGATATCAAATAGTAATAGCATACAACAAATTGTTATGTGAAAATAAGACAAACTTACACTCAACAATACAGTTATAAAAACATAACAACAATACTGTAAGATAGAACGAAATACATATATAGCAAGTGTCAGCATGCCGAAATATAAACTTAGTACATATATATAAAAAAAAATTGCAGACTATATATATACATAACATTTCAGTATAAAGTCACAAAAAGATTACCATGAAGAACAATTTTTACATATGATCGATATTACATAGTAATATTTAAAAAGAAAAAACACGACTATATTTAACACGGTAGGTATATATATATATATATATCACTTCCGAGATGAAGCATCATCTGTAGTAGATTCACCACTCTTACTATGACTGCTGAAACATTAGTTTTGGAACAACGGTACCCTTCCATATCATTATCCTGTGCCAGTTCTATACAGAAAAAAGAAAAGATTCAAAGGGTAAATATGGCCAACATGGACGAAAATATAAGCCTCTTATAGTAATAATCAAACCAACTACATTTAACAAAAATATTATTTATTTTTTAGAACCTTACTAATCTGTCTCTCACCTAGTCACCCACTCCCCTTTCTGGTATTGCATGTTTGAGTACATTAGTACTGTCCTCTTCCATGTCAAGACCCTACACCACTACTATCAAGTCAAAGCAATAAGAAAATAAAAAGAAAGAAAGGACAACGTTTGGTATAATTATAGAATTAAAAGAAGATTCAGTCAAGTAACAATCAAATTGATAACATTTACAATTTGATTTCATAAATTTATGCATAAGAAATTCACTTATTTCAATCAGTATTGGGCATTAAGTAAAGTTGATACTTGGTAGAAAGAATACAGAAGCACTCCCATCACTTAAAGTCTTAAACAGACCCTCTTAAAGTTCAGCTATAACTGAAAATCCTGATTCTGCAGCCTTCGGGTCTTCTATTTCAACCGCAAAAATCCACTTCTCGATCTGAGAGAACTGGACTTCTTGGTGCTGCACATTAGAACTCACTAAAATTCAGGAAAAAAAAGCAAAATTTAATATGAATCGCCATATATAGGGAAGAAGATTAGGGATCAACTGAGGGCTATCTTACCCACTTATTCTTGTAACGATCTCATGAATCGAGGCATGAACTGAGGCCTTGCATTGACCCTAAACCTCATATTTAACAGATTTAAAAGAAAGGAGTTAATATGCAATAAATTATCAGGAAACAAAAATCATTCATTTAAAATAAAAAATGTTCTTAGATATCTAGAATAGCAATGAAGAGATTGTCAACACTTTCTCTATCCGATCAAACATAATTTCAAGAACTTGACAGAAGCTGTCAAGGAAGAATATGACAGCTGATCAGCACACAAAGCAAGTCGATAACACAAAATTGAGGAATGATGATTTGCTCACCTTAAGACATTCGAGTTGTGTGGTGGAAGGGCCTGACAACGTAAGAACGGGACACCCTGTCAAAGTCATAAGCCATTAAAGAAATTGTTCTTAAACACAAAAACAAAAACATATTAAAAAAAAAGAGAATACCTCATGTCTTAGCTTCAAATACTAAAGAAATACCTGAGTCTCCTCATGACCATAAACCATGATTAGGCCTCAATTAGCACAATCGTTCCTAGAAAAGTTATGAGGACGTATGATAATCAGACATTCCATGAGATGAAGGCCCTAAGTATAAACAAAACAATTCAAAGAAGTCACCAAAACATGTAAATCAGATTAGTAATTATTAATCATACCTTTGGAGAGAGTTTCTCAAACAAAGTAAATTAAAATCACCAAAAACTAACCTGACCTGCCTAATTCTAATTTGGCTGGAAGATAAAAACATAAAATCTCCAAACACCTGAAATTTATTTTTCCTTAATTCCCTTGGCAACCTCTATAGTTATTCTCTGTGATCTGTACTAAACAAACCCGAGGAGCCAAACCTGATACAAATTGCTCAATTAAATCAAAACTTTAAAAAATGAATTTACAACCAAAGCATGTCTGAGCCGATATGAGTTAGTACTTAATCAAACGTCTAAACCTCAAATCGACAAAATAATAAGGAAAATATTGATCTGGAAGAGGCACAAAAGGAGTGAAGAAAAAAAAAGAGTTCGAAGGAGCTACTAAGAAAAAGAAACTGAAAAACTGTAATCGCCTGAGTCATGCAAGATGCCTCTCTTTGGACGTCATTTGGCTAATTTTTTGCATAGTTCTTTACTTAGTATTTTGTATTAGTTTTGTTTTCTAGCCGCCTTTTAGTTTTTGCTTTACGTAGTTTTGTATATAAACTGTGTAACTCTTCTTTTTGTTTAATTTAAATTTAGTAGGTGTGGCTATCGCCACTCTACCTTCAAAAAAAAGAAAAACTGTAGTCGCCAGAAGAAGAAGTAGACAAGGAACACAGCCCAAACATACCTATGCATTCGAGTTGACATGGTTGTATGCGGGGAGTGAGAAGAGGAGAAGTCCCTGCCGATACAATCGGAACAAACATACGCCGTCTTCACGCTGGTTTCATTGGAATCGCCCCGCAACAAACATGTTTTTTTCTCTCCTATTTTGAAACAGAAGTCGGTGAGGGAAATTGAGAAAAGATGGCGCTTCTAGACGGCCAATCTTCTATCGCGTCTCCGCATTGGTGAACTAAGTTGGATTGAAAGATTAAGGTCCCCATCTTATTTCTTCTCTTTCTCGCCTATTAGCCGCTTGGGAATGAAAAGTACCACCGCTTGGGCATTGGGCTTGGAAGAACTGTTTATTTCCTTATCCCTGTTATTCTGGAGGTCGACGGTAGAACTTTCTCCTTCAGTTCGCGCCACTCACTTTGCACCGCCTAGCTTCTCCGTCATTTGAGTCTTTGAGAGGTAAAGAAACGTCCGTAGAAGGTGTTGCTAACAGATGTCTATGGAATCGTCACGGGGAGGACGTCATGCCTCTTTGAGCGATTGTTGCGGTGGTGCTTCAACGGCTGAAGAAATTTGAGGAAAAATCGACCATTTTGTCTTATTTTCTAACTTGCTTTTGTAGCGGTCCGGCCGGGTCTGGTTGGGAGAAGACAAAGGAAGCAATAAAGAAATTGACTACAATCATGTTGAGCGGTGGTTTCTAAAAAGCGGTCAATATGATATAGAGTAGGAGTTATAGAAACTACATAGACCAAACCTATACAATCTGTACTGTAACATTGATGTTCACATTAAATTATATACACCATGATTTGGCCAATAATATCACAAAGTGATGCGCATGTGCCATATGAAAACAGCACAACATTTACATTTAAAGACCACGTGTAGATGGACCCCGCAATATAGAAATAAAGCCTCATATTTATTACCGGTCTGATATAAACAAATACGCCGCGTTCAGTTAGTCGGAATGAATTTTTATTTCCACTGCATTCTCTATCACGGGGTCCATCCGCAAACATAGGATTTAGAAACTCACCGCACGATCTCAACCAACAGCCCAGATAATTCTCTAGAAAAAGAGAAATTGTACTGTTCATAGGCGTGAATTTTGACGAAAACTCCCTACTCCACATTTATATAGGTATAATTAAATCAAGGGCACTCAAGGGCCCAACGGGCTTTGGACTTGCATTTCCCAATTGACGCAATATGGAAAATGGCTCACCCGAGATGGTATCTCGGGGTACTTCACCCGAAGTACCTTAGGGATTTTTCATTCACCCGAGATACATCGGGGTGCATGATGCGAGTAATCACTCAAGGTCACTCAGATTGTTCAATCCGAACAAGACACGAGTCACTCTTCCGAAGTATGTTGGGGCGCTACATATCTTCCAAAATATGTTGGGGCGCTACATATCTTCCGAAGTACCTTGGGGTCGAGTATAACGCGAACTCAACCCGAGAGGGTAGCTCACCAAAGGATATCTCTCATCCGAGGGTACTTCACCCGAGACCTCACCCTCATCCTCACCCGAGTGTATCTCACCAAGACCTCTCCCGAGGATACCCAGGGATGTTACATCCGAGCACGACGCGAACTGAATCTCATCCGAACCTATCTCAGAATCTGACGAGGACTATCTTTAGTTTAGGACATTACTATATTTGTAATTTTATATTTTCTTTCTCTTTCTGCAAATTTTCTTTTTTTGGGTACTATTTCTGAAAATATACTGATTTGTTGTCCAAGGCGCCGCCTCCTATATAAAGGGAAGCTTGTCATTGTAAAAGACAGTTGATTAATTAATGAAATTTCCCTTTGGGCTCTTTGAGTTCCTCTTTGCTATTTAGCATTTCTTTGTGTTTTCTAATTCCACTAAACCATTTATCGCCGGCCTCCTCAGGCGGACCGGTGGTTTGGGACGAGCGCCGTCGTCACCAATCCTGGTCTCTCTCTCCCTCTAAAACTTTTTTCAGAGCTGATAAGCGCCATCCAGCGGAAAATCATCCGCGTCATCCAACCCTCCCCTCCCCTTCATTTTTCGCTTTTTTTTTCGCGCGCCTGGGTGAGACGCCCTTCCCTCACACGTCTTTTCTCCCTCACGCGTCCTTCCTCCCTCGCCTCCCCTTCCTTCCTCGCTAGCAACCCTTACCCCATCGCACTGCCTTCCGTCCCTCCCTTCCTCCCTCCCTGGCCATCCATTTTCTCTTCCTCTCCCACACACTTGAACATAAAAAGCAAATAAATTGAACAGATGTAACAACTAATTGAACATAAAAAGCAAATAAACTGAACAAATGTAATAAACAATGTGCACTCATACAAAAAAAGTAAAAGCGAGTAAATAAACTGAACAAAAATGACAAATAAATTGAACAGTTATAACAAATAAATTGAATATATGTCACAAACATGCTTACTTGTATAAAAAATAAACAGTGAACATAAAATGAACGAATATAACAACTAATTGAACAGTTATATCAAATAAACTGAACAGATGTAACAAACAATGTTGACTCATACAAAAAAATAAAAGTGAGCAAATAAACTGAACAGAAATGGCAATAAAATTGAACATAAATAGCAAATAAACTGAACAGATATAACAAAAATGTGGACTCATACGAAAAGTAAAAGTGAGCAAATAAACTGAACAAAAATAACAATTAAAATGAACAGTTATATCAAATAAACTTAACAGATGTAACAAACAATGTGGACTCATACAAAAAGTAAAAGTAAGCAAATAAACTGAACAGAAATGACAATTATATTGAACAGTTATATCAAAAAACTGAACAGATGTAACGTGAGATAGAATGGAGAGAGAGAAGAAATAAAAGAAAGAAGGGCCAGTGAGAAACCAAAAAAATCAATATAGAGGAAAATAGAGGGAGCAGAAAGGAAAGGAAAAGGAAAGGGGACGAAAGGAAAGAAAAATGAAGAAAGAAGAAGGAGCAAAGAGAGAGAGGGGAACTCAAGAAGAAAACACTCGAAGGAAAGAAAAATGAAGAAAGAGAGAGAAGGGAGGGGGAGCTGTACCTGGGAGCGAAGGAAGGGAAGGGGAAGCACACTCGAAAGAAGGGAGGGGTAACGCTAGATGAGAGAAGGTGCGAGCGCTCAGATCGGTCGGATCAGATCGATGCGCTAGATGAGAGGTGCGCTGCGCTCGTGGATGACAGGGATGACATTAAGATAGATGGTAAGTAGTAATTACCAACTTTTTTTGTGTTTTTAAACCTTGGCACCTTGCGAAGATGGAAGATCAAACCAAATACTTGGTTCTACGATCTCCAATTAGGTGTCAGTGCGTCACACATCGTTAATCTATGAAAGAGGTACTGTAAATTTGTAATGTTAGAGTCATGATACTGGCATGACCTATGACTATGAATTGTAATGGAATTTAAACTATAAATTTTTCATGCAATTACTTGGCCTGTAATCATTGACAGACATATAAAACATATAATTTACTATCACACCACTTGGTTGGAGTGTCATGGCAGAATTCATCAGCTGGAGGCCTTTTTTGTAAACTATTGCTGCTATTGTTGAATGCTGATCAACCATTCCCATATGCCCAGCTCTCACAAGGAGGGGTCAAGTAATCAAAAGGGTTTTCCAGACTGCCTGTTTGCTTTGGAAACTCCATTGACAGTTTGCTTTTTTAATTAGGAAAGTTGATTTCTTTTTATCTGTTATATGTTCACTAATTAGAAATTGAACTGATAATCAGATCCCGGTGTACAGTTAGGATGTTTCTTTTCTCTTGGGTGTATTAACTCCTTGCTGTTGAGGTTTCAAATATTAACTTTATAACCATATAGTTGTGACAAGTCCACCTGAATTAAAGAATTTGGATTGGTATGGCTTTAGAAAGCCTCTCCTTGTCTCCTTTAATTAGCAAAAATGCAACTTGTTTAGGACATGAAATTCAGTATAAGGCTTACTGCCCTCTGCTTCCATTGGAGTCAGATAGATTGCTTTGTGTTGTTGAATTATCTAGGGTGCCAAAATTCTACTCCTATTTCTCCCTCTTTCCGTCAACATTCTGTTTACTGGTACCATGCTTCTCAAATATAATTATGTTCACCTCAGTAATTTTGGTTCCTCCTCAAATAACTACAGATCAATAATAAATCTAAGATGGAAACATCATTACCCCACCTCAGAAGCATCCCTTTCTTCGGTTGAAATAATAACTGGAAAGGGCAATACCGTCATTGTCTACCTTGTTGTTGCAAGTTAGTAGAACTACTGAAATAGGTTTGTGCATATTGCTGGAAAAAATTATTCCTGGAAAATGCACTTGCAATTTTTATACTGGATGGAGAATTATTCCTGGCTGCAATAGGTTGGAGCTTCTCTGACTCTGAGGTATCTAGAAGTGCCGGTGCCAAGACCTTGAAAGGCTAGATCATGTCTCATTTCCACCTCTCAGTACCTACATGTTCCCTTGATTCTTTTCAATGCCATCACTACCCTTGTAAATTTCATACCAGGCTGATATTTCTTTCTTTATTTTTTTGTTTGTTTTGTTGCTATGTTTATTTGACTTCAAGTTTGATAATCATCCAACAATGATAGCAGTCAGTACCAGTGCCTCTCTTGCATACTGGTATAGCTTGTGTGATTTTTATGATAATAAATGGAGGGTCTTAGTGTGATTTTGGGACTGGCAGGACTCATATTATGATTCTGAGAAACTATAAAGTATAAACCTAATATTTACGCACAAAAACACTTTTTCGTTCAGAACAGTTTATTCCAACAAGCTATCAATTACATTCCCTAGAATATAGTCACAGAAACCTAAAAGGGGAAGAAAAAATTGAACATTAATCCGGATCCCCCGAAACAAACAAATTATAAAATCTCCAATTACATATCACTCAATTGGAATCATGACCTCATTGGTCCTGAGTGGTGGGAGTGTCCACGGCGGGTTATACCTCGCAAGCAAGAAATCACCGACTTCCTTGTGTCCATCTTTCTCCAAACTCTCTTTCAATTTCCTTACCTTCTCTTCCACCACTTTATCTGTTGCCACACCACTAAACCTCACAACCCCATACTTCTTCTCCCCCTCTTCCTTGATCACCACCCGCTCATCTGCCGGCTTCGGTGCATCCTCTGCGTTTTGATATTTAGATGGCAGCACAAACTGCATTGTTATCATGCCGTCTCCGGTTGTGATAACGGGCGCAGTCATGGCAATCTTTTCGGGTTCCGGAGGGTTTTTCGTAATGACAGGTGCAGTCATGGCAACTTTCTCAGATTTGGAATTTTGAGGTTGCCCCAGTGCACCTATGTAATTCGCCAGAATCATGAAGCCACCGTCTTTGTCGCCTTTCAACTGTTTTGGGTCGTATGTGACCTCTGCCACAACTGATGGGTTGTAGCGGCGTATCTCATAATCTGGACAAGTGCGGAGAACTTCGTATTTTGGTGTCTCCACTGTGATTTTGCCAAGCATCATACCCATCTTCTTTCAATCGAAGTAGAGAGCTCTCAAATTGAATGATGTAGAGGTGAAGGGAGATAGATTAGCAATGCGGAAATTTTTTAGTTGTACGATCGATACTGACACTAATTTAATTACTATTTATAATCAAGTCGGAATCATTCGTGGTGGAGATAAGTTGGCGAGGTGTGGCATTGGTTGCTCCACGGATGCTGGATAGTTGAACACTTTTTTAAATCGAGAATAGTGTCGTATATATTCTTGTTTGACAAGTCACGAGTGTAACACCCAAACGTGCAGAAACGGCACGGAACTGATAAGTTCCGTTTTCGTTCCGTTTTCACTAACGTAACATAATTCGTTAATTATATTTTGTTTTCGTTTCGTTTTCTATTCTGTTCTCCATTTTTCATTGATTTCAGTTATTTTTTATTGATTTTAGTCCAGTTTTCGGTAAACAGAACACTAACATTTACCAGTATCCGTTTCATTTCCATTTCGATTTCAGAAACGAAACTGATTTTCCTTTCGTTTCTGTTCTGTTTTGATGGAACGGAACAGAAACGTGCGAAATGATACGATATTGACAGCCCTACAAGTGTTTAATATTGTATTATTTGAGAAATGCTAGTGTCTAATATATAGGACGGATGGGTCCGTCTAATATAATCGTTTTTACATTTTTAAATTTCAAATGACCGATCCGAACCGTTCAATATATTGTCCATATTAAAAACTTACAAGAAATCAAATTTTATATATATTTTTTTATTTTTTTTACCATTATTTATATTTTTTAAAATTCATGATATAAACATTATGGATCGTCCAATAACAACGATTTTCTAAAATATAAAAAAGTAATATTTTGAAAAAATTTAAAAATTTATTCCTTATAAGTTTTCAATATGGAGAACATATTGAACGGTTCGGATCGATCGTTTGAAATTTAAAAACGTGAAATTGATCATATTGGACGGAGTCCATCCGTCTAATATATTGAACTCTAACATTTCTCTTTTTTTTTAATATTAATACTAAACTTAATTGGAATTGGTACATCGATACCTTCGTTTGATTCGAAAGCACTTTCCTAAGCTTACTTTGACATGAGGCGGTGTTTGCAACCGAAATTTCGAATGGAATAGCGAACTGCTGTACCGATCGGAATTTTGTGGATCCCGCGATAATAGCGCAAAATTTCTTATTAATATACACATCAAAATATTTTTTTCATTCAACTTTACTGAATATACATATGTAGGGATGATAATGGATCGGATAATGGTCAAATCATATCTATATCGATTTTTTTTTTCATATATGGATATATTTGGATTCAGATATAGTGCGGAAGTTAAGTAGATTTGAATACAGTTCAGATATTGTCGGATACGAATACAAATACAGATAATATCTCAGATATTGAATGTGGATTATTTTATTTGCTAATAATATTTAACAGGTAGATTATACACACATAATTTTGAGCATAAAATCCATATTTGACTCTAATGCGATTCTTCTAGTTTTAACGAATATAATTTTTTAATCAATATTAAATAGATTGAATATGCATAGAACTAATTTTAAGAACGAATCAATAGTTAAAACTCCAGTGCCATGACAAAGAAGAGAAAAAAAATAACAATGAATCAATATTTAATGCTCATATCATTATTCTAATTTCAATGCATTGAATTTTGACTAATATTCAATAAATGCGCATAGAAATAATTTTAATCAGCTGATTATCAAATAAAAAAAATTAAGGGGCTACGGCAAAATACAAATGAAATGAAATAACAGTTCCTCTCTCTTCCTTTAATCCCATTGTCCTACTAATTAATTGAGTGCGGTATTAGTTTTTGTTGCCACATAAGATATGGAGAAGCTAGTCAGAAAAGGTGGGCGTAGCAGTAAAAATTTGTTTACAGTGTATTTGTATAGACGTTCGTGTTGCTGTTCAAAATAGTTTTTTTTTTTTTTTTTGAAGATGCTGTTCAAAATAGCTATGTGTTTGGCATGCTCAAGAACAAGAAACAAGATCGTTGTTTGACAAAAGGTGTGAACTAGAACTAAGTTTTGTTCTAGTTCTTATTCCTAATTTCACGGTTTTATGAGAACTAGAAGTTCTTGCACCTTGTCCATGTCATGTTTGTATTTATGAGAACTAAGAACAAGACTCTTGTTCTTTGTTCTTGACGCATCCAAACAAAATAAGAAAATAACTTGTTCCTAGTTCATGAATTTGCCAAACATATTGCCAAACACACAAATAACATATTCGGATATTCGTTTTATAAATAAAGTCGGGTCTAGATAATTATCCGTATCCGCACCAATACATATTTCCGTATCCACATCCATATACGTTTTTTTAAAAAAATTATATCCACATCCGGATAGCAATATCTAATCCATTAGTTTTCAGATTCAATACGGGTTGGAGCGGAGTTTATCCGCTCCGTTTTCATCCTAACATACGACAGGTTACATGATGATATCTTTAATAAATTAATTGTTTTAACTTTTTCTTAGTGCGCATCTGTCCAATATTAGGTAGTTGCTTTTTCTTGATTGAAGATTTTCGTAGGAGATAATAATTTGGAATTATTTGTTGTTATTCAAAGATACGGATCAATAATATGTACATTATACTACAGTTCTGACTTCTGACTGAACCTGACAAATCCAATTATATCTCAATTAAAAAATTCAAATAATTGATCCAAATCATTCAATGTAATATTCATATTGAAAAATTTCTTAAACTAAATTTTACATTATTTAAATTTTTATATTTTGAGAATCCATAACTAATTAGTTTGAGTATTTATTAAAATTTCAAAAACATAATAAAAAATCACAAAAATATAAGTTTTAGTTTCTAACAAAATTTTGTCATATGTTTCACAAAAAGAATACACATTTTTGTGTATAGAATACATTCATAAAAATTCGACAGCATCATATTTTTGCAATAAATTTTATATGTTTAAATAAACATATAATCACTAAATTATTATTCAAAATATAATAAAAAAACAAATATTTTAGTAGTTCATGAAAGGTAAGTGAATGTAATTGAATCGTATGTTGTATTTTAAAATAAATCAAAGTTACATATATGTGTTTATTTCCGAATGCTGATTCGTTTCACAACTGATATCGTCATTATTTGTTGGTATTTGAACCGTATTTCACACTCAAATAACACTCAAACCATTGAATTATTTAATAAATTGCTATGATTTCCTAGGAATTGGCTCTACCGTTGTTTCTTCTCTCATTTTACAGGACTTTGATGATTTTCTGGTGACATTTGAGCTATTTGAAGGTTTTCGACACTTGGCATTCGCTAGACGACTCATTCCTAGCACTTGGAGGCATCACTCAAGCCACCGTTCGGACCAAACGACTCATGCTCAACCCTAATGGAAATTTAAGAGAAAAAATTGGTCAAATAGAATCACTAGAATTGTAGAGCTCATCTTAAGCTTTCCAACGGTTTTTGAATCGCCTCAATCGGAGTCTGGATGGAGGAATTATGGCCGAAATACTATCTCAATGCAGAAATTTCTAGCTCTCTGGTCAGGTCGAACAGACCACTGTTCGGACCGAACAGAAGCTTGACAGACCCGAACAGACCCCTGTTCGGACCAAACAGAACCCTGTTCGAAAAATCATATTTGGAAGTATTTTCAACATGGAAACTCGTATTTTGACATATTTTCTTGCCTTGACGACCAGGCAACCTCCCAAGCACTTGAAAACTACTATATAAGCTCCCCTAGGCCAGAAATAAGGGGATCCAAGCCACCAACCACGAAATTCCATATCCCACCACGTTTTTGCACCTTTTCACCACCGTTCTCACGCCGAAAGACGTGGGATTCCACCTCCTGCAATAGAGCACGACCATGGCATCATCTTTGGAGCAATTTTAGGTGCGACGGCGGCAAAATCAACCCAATCACGGCTCTGGACGTTCGGTACCTTGAGTTAGAAGCGATATTTGGTTTATTTCTTCCATTCTCTTGATATTTGATTTGATGGAGCTTGTATCTTATTTTGCTTTCATGTTAGGCTAGATTTATGTTGTCTTCGGAGTAGGGAAGTAACTTAGGTTTCGATGTGTTGTGATTTGACTTAATATGATATGATATGTTTTGTTGATTTGTTTTGTTGAGAATTATATTAATTGCTTGTTTTAATTACTTGGTTAAGTCTAATTAACTTCTAGATGTACGGCCGCATTTAGTTAAGTTCTAAAGTTAGGTTAATCAAGATAACTTAGATTAGTATTTGGGACAAATCGTAGATTCGAAAGGAGAGATTAGTTGACACAAAAAGTGTAACTTTTAGACAAGTCCAAAAGAAATTGTGAACCAATTAAGTTGATTGAATTCTATACCAAAAGTTGTGAACCAATCAAGTTAATTAGGTTAGGTTGTGATTGAACCAGTGTCTAGTCCTATAAGCGAAAGCTAAGTTTTAAAGTATTTAGGTTTGACCAACAAACCCTAGCACAAGCATAAACTTTCATAAAAGAGTCAAGACTACACACTTATACCATCTGTTCGGACCGAACAGAGCGGCATATGCTTGAAAACACCGTTTTGATGCACAAAAGTGATAAGTTCTGTGTTCTAGAGTCCAAACCGAGGTGAAACCTGAACCCTTAGACGTCTTTTATATTGTTAAAATACCAAAAACATCTCTTTAAGCATTTAGACTTTTTTAGATAATTGAAACACCCAAAAATATTTATTTACTTGCACCTTTAGATTTAATCAACCAAAAACTCCATAAAAATTTAATTGTCTAGCTTTCGTGAGGAAGTAAAGTCCGGTACTCATTAATCCGTCCCTTGGGTTCGACCCTAAAGCTTAACTAAAACGACTACTGAAGTTAGCTCTAGGTTTATAAATTTATTTGATTCATAGGTTCTAAGCCTTCATCAAATTGGCGCCGTTGCCGGGAACGGTGTTGATATTAGAATTTACTTTAGTAACGAGAGACTAGATATTGTATCTTTTATTTTGTTATTATTATTTTTTTAAAAAAAATTATAAAAAAAGTTTCATTTGTATCACCATGTTTTATTCTTTTCAGGACCGTGCACATGAAAAAGAGGACAATTGGAGGCGACGCTTGTATCACCAACTCGATGTTGTCAACAACCACATAAAGAAAGCATGCGATGAAGGTTGGAGAGAAGATCCAAAGGATGCTTGCGTTCAACGAGTATATCATCAACTCGATGTTGTCAACAACACCATAAGAAAAGCATGCGGAGAAGGATGGAGCGAGCACCAAGACCCATATGCCCACTACATTGACCATACACCAAGCACCATGGAGAAATCTATCTCTTCTATGGATCGACTCAAGCATCAACGTAATGTGGTGAACAACACTATAAGTAAAGCATGTGGGGAAGGACAACTTGATGCAAAACTCGTACATGACGGATACAACTCTGTTTCGAAAAATAACTCTTGTTTTTTTTTGGTATAATTCATGTTCAATATCTCAAGATGAATCTAGATTGAATTTCATGGATAAAACTTCTAATTCTCAATTATTTTCGCAAATGTCAAATGATGAACTAATGTATGAAAATTTCATTGAAAACCAAAGGAAACAAAATGAGGAACTTCTTGAAAAATTGAATTCTCTATCATCTAAGTTCAAAGTTATTGCCACACAAGAAAAGATATTTGAGAGCACAATTGTTCAGGAATTTTGTTCCTCATATAGGTCACAAGATGAACAAAATGATACAATGACATTGCAAAGTAATGAGGAATTATAATGTTTTAGTTCTTTGAAAGAAATTACGATTTGTTATGAGACCGACAGTGATGATGACACACGATTTGAAACAAATGAAGAACAAGAAAAAATTGAAGAACCAAAGGTTGTAGCACCTCCACCCAATATCCTTCTAATTTTCATTCCACTTAGATTAACATATATTGATAAATCTAATGAGTTGGAATTGAAGGATCTTCCAATAGCTTCTATTATCGATGAAACTGAGAAGAAAGAAGATGGTGGTATACCTCTCCAAGTCGAGGCATCCGACATGACAAATGAAAAGATCACCAAAATCGACTTGAGCTCTCAACTTGAAAAATGCTTGAATAATCATGATGTGATGGAAGACGACAAACTACAAATCAAGTATCACATCAAAATCGAGCGAAGAAAGATGACATCAAAACTAGAAAATGTCAAGCATATTTCAAGAGTCTTTCTCAAGTACTTTTGGGTGAATTATGATGCGTTAAATGGGCGTAAAGCGAAGATAAGATGAATATGAGAGGTGGTCAAGTTCGTGACCTAAAACAAGCGCTTCTTGGGAGGCAACCCAAGGATTTCTCAACTCTTCTCTCTTTTATTTTAATTTTGTCATTAAAAAAATATAAAATCACAAAAAAATAGGAAAACAGAAAATAACAAAAATAAAATTTGATGTTTGTGTTTGTTTGTTTGTAGGAAAATTTTGAGGAACAAACGAAGGAAGATGTGATTCGTGCTAAAGCACCATGGGTTACGTGAACCAACTAGCCCCGATCGACCTCATACGAATTGCACAACAACTCAAGGAAAGGAGTAGAGCCATCTTGGAAATCGAGAGAACAAACTAGGAACAAATCGAAATGTTGGAAAGCAAAAATTGGCTAAGTTCTTTTTTCCTCCTATTTACTTTTCTTTGCGATTGAATGCATTGAGGACAATGCTTGATTTAAATTTGGGGGGAGGGAATAGGAGAAAAAACGAACTTTTGATTGAAATTGCTCAAAATTTTTGCACTATTGTTGCCTAGTTTTGTTTGGAAATTGATTAGATATGCCTAGTTTCTCTCTATTTGGATTTTAAATGATGAAACTTACACTTGAAACTGTTTTGAAGTCAATAAAAAATTTTCTCAAGTGCCATAGAATGTTTTGATATCTTATGATTGATTTTTGCACCAATGGGCCGAAATGAAAATATTTTGAAAAAAATAAAACTCGATTTTGGTTGCTTGAAATTGTTAAAACATTCTAAGTCGATTCTCACAAGTTTTTACCGAGTGAATGGATTTATATTTGACAAACTTTTGTTCAAAAAAGATTTTATGAACTTTGAAAATTATAAGATGAACTTTGTCTTGTTGAAATTATTTTTTAATCGCTTAAATCACCAATGAGCAAACTTAATGAGTCAATAAAATCAAAATAGATGTGAAAACGAGGACGCACCGAGGCCTTTTTCCACTAACTTAGCCATAAATTGGAGGGTATTGGTTAAGCATGAGTTGTTAGGAATTATAACTCAAAGGAATCGAGAAATAATTGGATAACTCATGTTTAATTCTACCGGACCCGGTGCGAAAGCATTGGTAAAGGAGTTGTTGAGTATTATGGCCCAAGTGTACCGTGGCCATAGTCGAGCAACACCCGTCTAACCTCCCTAGCACGTCATGTGCTAGTAGCAAACTCAAAAAGAAACATCTAGGGTGTAAAGCCCTACGGCTTGACTTGCACAAAAAGAAACATAGTGGTAAAAAATTGAAATTACTTTTAAGAGAAGTTCATTATAAAATTTCTGAAGTTGATAAAGGACTTTACAAATTTTTGTGAAATATGGTAAAAAATGGGTAATTGAATTTGAGATCGCATTTGAATTGACAAAGTGAAGCTAGAGTTCTTGAATTTGAGAAAAGATTTCATGAGGATCAAGAGATGCATGAATTAATTTGTAGAACACTAAACTTGGTTCTTGAAATTAAATTTTTGTTTGACTTATTTGATTGAAGTGTGAAAACTTAAGGCATAGCAATTGGTTTCACGACATTTCTTGGTTTGAGATACAACTCGATGTTTAAGGTTTAAGTACAGTCCAAAATTATGAACTTAGGGCGTTGCTTGAGGACAAGCAAAGTTTAAGTTTGGAGGGATTTGATATTGTCATTATTTGTTGGTATTTGAACTGTACTTGGCACTCAGGAGTGGATCTACCGACGGGGCGGGTGGGGCTAGAGCCCCACCTACCGCTGTCGAGACCCTAGAGTCCCTCTTTAGTCCTAGCGATTTTTTTTTGTCATTGGAGCACTCGAAGGTGGGGCTGAAGAACAGAAGAAGAGGAACCGTTCGATCAAGTGATTCATTGGAGCACTCAGCCCCACCTAAATATTTTTTCTAGATCCGCCGCTGTTGGCACTCAAATAAGTGAATAACACTCAAACCATTGATTATTTAATAAATTGCTATGATTTCCTAGGAATTGGCTTTACCGTCGTTTTTTTCTCATTTTACAGGACTTGATGATTTTCTGGTGATATTTGAGCTATTTGAAGGTTTTCGACACTTGGCATATGATCGACGGATTTCATATAGATATTTCAATCCTTTTAGGCCCCAAATTACAACTAAATATCTATGTTTTAGTTAGATTTTAACATATTTAGGTTAGTTTTAATTAAGTTTGTGTCAAAGAAGGAGTTACTACAATAATCCCTATTTTTATACAGATTTTGGACAAGAACATCACATAAATGATTAAATGAAGTTGTAGAGCTTCTCATAAGCTTTCCAACGGTACTTGAATCACCTCAAACGGAGTCCGGATGAAGAAATTATGGGCAAAACGAACAAGGCGCAATGTTGAAATTTTCCAGACCTGCTCTCAGGACAATTTCTGGCGACCCGCCAGAATCCTGGCGGTGTGATAACCTAAAAAAAAAAAAAGAAAAAAAAAAAATCGGAAAATAAAAAGGTGACCTGTCTCTCTCTCTCTCTCCCTGTGCGCAAACCAAACCAGAGAGAGACACCTCTCTTTCGAAACAAAACCGAAGCCCCCCCCCCAAATCCATCCACCTCTATTTCTCCACCATTTCACCGGATCGAAGTATCCACGCGTTCGCCTCACCGTTCTCTTGCACCATCTACCTTCGGATCGTCGATTGATGGCCTCTCCTCGTCGTATTTCTCGACGGAAGTTTTTCGGGAAATGGAGCGAACTCATCGGTTTTGGCCGCCATTCGACTTGGAGCACTCTGGGGTCCTCTCCATCGATTTCCAAGTGGACTCGCAAGGTTTTGTCGGGGATAAGTGGTGAAAATCGAGAAATAGCGATTTCGGCTCGTTTTCTCGCGTCATCGGTCTTTGGCCGAAACTAAGTAAGTAATTTCTTTGATTTGTGGTATATATGTAGCTATCTTTGCAATTTTCTTGTCAATTGCATGTGTATTGGATTTCTAGGGTTTATCGAGAAATTCACGAAATCTAATTAGTTTGTGTAATTTGAGTAATGGGAATTTGTTTTGGATTGAATGCTCGTGTTGTTATGTCATCGATTGATGAATGGATTGATTGCTTTGATAAATGTTGGATAATTGGAAATTTTATGCATGATAGGAATTATTAAGCATATGACATGGATTTAATTATTGCATTTATTGTTGGTATAAATAGTTGCATGTATATAAGGGTAAATATAAGGTTTTGCATGTCATGCATTTGGGATGGATGATTATTAATTGTGTTGTAATATTGATTTTCTTTTATGGATTTTAAGGGTTGATTATGAAAAAGGGATTGTATTGGGTTTGGATTAGGGTTTGGCCTCAAACCTTGATCGACACGCATATCGTGCATGCATGTATACATTAAGGAAAGAAAAATGATTTCTAAATTAACTAATGGTATCTATTTGAATTAATTGGAAAAGTAAGCATAATAGATTCTAATAAACAATGTATTAGCATTTACATGAGTATTGCATGTGAGATGAGATGTATAATTGGTACTCGAATCGTACCAATTGAGTTGCATGGTATACTAGACTTACATAAATTAATTGAATTAGGATTAGGATACTTGATCATTTGATAAATGGTAGGTAAGGATATTATATGAGTTACATGATCTATAAATGAGTTACTCGACTTATGATTATTGAGTCTAGTAAATGCATGACATAATCATGATGCATGGTAGCATAGTTTCTAATCTAATTGATAAAGATTATAAGTAGCATAATTTGGGTGTTATAAAAATTAAAAAGGAATTTATATTTGTTTTAAAGTCAGGTTATTATGAGTCGGAATTTAGAAACAACTTGCTTATTGGAGGATTTGTTGAATAAGTGATTTCTTGCTTGCTTATGCTTTGGATTTTGCTTGCAGTATAAGGTACGGATTTCACTTGAGTTTTAATTATATGTGATATGTATTCTGATTATTGTTATTATTATTATTATTATTATTATTATTATTATCATTATGCATTCTGAATTCATAATTGGAATTTTGTTCATGAGATCATTTTGTGAAATTGTATATTGATGCATGATTGGAAAGTGACATATTGAATGGTATCCGATTGAAATGTTGGAAAATGGCATATTGAATGGTATCCGATTGAAATGTGATTTGATTGAGGTAAGTACAACTTGTGTGGTTGAGATAGACACTCGTAATGTTTGGAGGTGGAGTCATGACCCATCCTACCAAGCACCGTGTAATAAGCGCTTATGTACCGGGACTCAGTAGGTCTAGTCTGGAATGGACCGGAGTGTGAGTGTTCCCAGCTTGCTTGTACATTTTGATGATTTAATTGATTGAATTATGTATGAATTGAATTGGCCGTTGGCATCCATCTATAGGGTGGTTCGCGGTATCTGAAGGAAATGACTGAAATGATTGACTTGTGATAAACCAGACTTGCATATTAGGTAATTGTCCAACCAAATGAGTCGGCTTTTGCTATACATTGATATTCGAATTGTTATGGAATTGATGCCGAGCTCACATTTCATATTGCATTGATTGAATTGATTTGACCTTGCTATTTCTATTGGAAACAAGTTATTAATTATTTGTTCAGGTAATTGAAATGATAATTGTCATATTTTGAATTCAAAGAAAAGAAATTGATTTCTAAGAGTATTGAATTTATTTGTCTAATTGCATTGCTTGATTGAAAGTCTAGTTTTAATGTTATTTGAAATAAAAAGAAATGAAATTTGATTTGGAATTGATTTGACTCAGCCTTGTATTTAGTTCCAACACATGATAATCAAAACTCAAGTGGCTGGAACTGAATACCGTACTGAGATAAATTTTATTTATCTCATTCCGTGCTTTTTGCATTGTTTTCCACTATTGGTTGTGGGTTCCAGGTTTCAGAGCAAGTGCTGGACAGCAAGACGAGTAGCAGACCATTGGATATTGTGGTTAGTAATCCAAATATACCAGACCTTTATAGGATTTACTTTATATTTAAGTAATTAATTATAAATTTCTAATTAATCGGTATATTATTTGAGCAGAATCAATATTAATTGGTAAATTAAGTATTAGTAAGCCTTGCGGGTGCAGTAGGCATCCGCGGCGGGCACTCCATCGTGTACTGTCCAGTTACAGTATTCGACGGGGTGTCACAGGCGGGTCAGCCCGAAACCTGCCTGAATTAGCAGAAAGTGCCCGTTTTAGAGTTCTAACTTGGGAAGACGGTTATTCTCTATTTCCATCACGTCCAGAAGCATTTTCATACTATTATGAGCACCTCCCATCAATTCTAAAGCCTATATAAACATGGTTTGAGGAGATTTCAAGGAGAGAAGAAGTAGAGATCAAATTTAGAGAGAAATCAAAGTTTAGAGAGAGATTTGAGAGTTTCTACACGACGCGGCAATCCAAGGTCCAGGCGGATCCCCCCGAAAGGAGACGGAGTCGTTCGAAGGCAGGCGGAGGAGGAAGAAGAGAGGAATCGAAGTTCATTTGTTGTATTCTATCTCTTCTTTTTATCTTTTGTTTGTTTATTCGAGAAAAACTTTGGTTTGTATGATTCTATGTCTTGTCTAGCTTAGAATTGTTGTTAGGGGCAATTGTAGGGAACCTTTACTTGGTAGATTAATGAAGTTTGATTTAGTTTTCTAATTTTTCTAAGTTGCTTTGCTTTACTTAAGTTTATTTGCTGAAATTGTGAATTGAATTGAATTGATTTGAAGGTTTGCTCGCTTGGTTAGGCCTGACCTCGTAGATAAGCAAATAGAACCCTAATCTCAAAACAATTTGTGTTCTCATACCATAGGATAGTTAGTATACCCAAAAGGTGAAACCGGAACTTAGCCGAGAGGTTTATTCCCTCCTAAGGTCGAGAGATCTAGGATATCCTACCGAATAGTTAAAGCAAACCCTTAAACTTAAGCCAAGAAACGAGAGTTGAAACATAGGTTTTTAGGGAGGTTTAGAGGTCAAAACTTAGTGATACCAAATCAAGAACGAGAGTTAGTATTTGGACCAGAGTTTAAGCCAAAAACCTGAACTTAGAGAACTTAGAAACTAATTAAACTGAATTGTCGTACTGTTCTGGCGACCCGCCAGGAATCCTGTCGACCCGCCAGGAACTCTGTCGACCCGCCAGGAATCCTGTCGACCCGTCAGGATAGTGCCTGGAAGTGGAACCCGAACAATTGACCCTAATTCGTGTTATTTTGTTAGAACTCGCATTCTCAATCAAACTTAGATCAACCTTAGGATTTGATACTTCTTCAATTCATCAATTAAATCCTCAATTGATTTGAACCTTCGTCTAGCTAATTAAATAAGGTAAAAGATCGATATTCCAACACCGTCCCTGTGGATTCGACCCTTAAGCTATCACTGCAAATGATTAGATCGGTGATTCCTAAGGATTTGTTTTGATTTAGGTATTCCCTTCGATCAAAAATGGCGCCGTAGCCGGGGAGGGTTTGCTAGAATATTGATATTTTGCATTAGTTAATTAGTATAGACAACCTTGTATCCTTGTATCTTACTTATTTTATCTTATCTTAAAAATCCAAAAATATTTTCTATCACCATGTTTCGTTCTTTTCAGGTATTCGAGCAAGAATTGGAAGGTGGTGATGCAAAGAAGATCGTCGCATCCGATGAAACAAACGAAGAGTTCAACCAAACCGACTTGAGCACACTTAGACGATGCTTGGAGGAATTCAATATCCAAATCGAGCCAAGGAAGATGACATCCAAAGAAGAACACACCAAGCATGTTTTAAGACGTCCGCTCAAGTACTTTTGGGAGAACTATGATGCGTTGAGAGGGAGAAAAGCGAAGATAAGATGAGCAAATGCAAGGAGGTCGAGCTAATGACCTAAAACAAGCGCTTCTTGGAAGGCAACCCAAGGCCAAAATTTTCAATTTCTATCATTTGTTTAGTTTAGTTAAGTGTAGTTAGGTATAACTCATTGATCTTTGTTGTTGGTTTCAGATTTTAGATGATAATACAAGCTTTTTAGAAGCACAACCGTTCGAGTCATGCAAGTGTCGAAAGGGCAATTGAACTTCAACGCAACATTACAACACATGGAAGAAGTATGTAGGTTGTTGAAAAATCGTACCATATGCAAGAACTCAAGCTTGGGGAATACACCACGAAGGAGCATATGAGTCGATTCAACCTAACAAATCTCAAGATAGCCGAGAAACCATCTCGTTCCATACCTGACCTGATTTTTGGCGACCCGCCAGAAATCCTGGCGACCCGCCAGAAACCATCCCGAGACCACCTAAACCCAGACCCGTTCCAGACGAGGCCGCCAGAAACCAGACGACCCCGCCTGAAATCCACATGAGACCAAAACCTAGACCTAAACACTAACCTAAACCAATCCATACCAATGGCTAGATTTTGAGTTTTCCTTGGTTAGTCGACGAACCAAATTTTTGCTCAATCTTGCCATTGACCAAGCCTTCACCAAAACCTTAACCCAAGGGTAGAATCGTACCAACCCTATGCGATTTTTATCGTCAACCTAAACCACCCATCTCCACTACTTGCAAGACATCTTCTCCAATGAGACGAACCTAGAGACAATTTGAAGTGCAATGATATATCAAAGCAAGCAAGGCTCATGTTGCGTGACTCGATCCTTCATAGCCACTACAAAGATTCGATAAGTTTTCTTTATTCCTTTCTTTCTTTTAAGTTTTGTTTTCTTTACATTAGAGATGATGCAAAGTTTTAAGCTTGGGGAGAGAATAGGAATTTGTATCTAGGAATTGCATCATGGCATTTAGGCTTATTAATTTGCATTCATGTACGATTTGCATATTAATGTCATATAGATTGCATTAAGATAAGTTTTGGGAGTCTATTGACAATAATCAAGGTCATAATTTAAAGCAACGGAGTAATAGACATGTCACAAAAATCCGTTTTTAAAAATGAATTTGAATTTGACCGACCAACACTTGTAGAGTTTTAAAGTAGGAGTAAGTATTGTGCATAAGTTATCTCGATTAGTTTTGATTCAAGAAAGTTTTTGAGTTAAATGAATGACTTGACCAATTAAGAAATCGATTTTTAGGCATCCACCCTTAAATGAATACCCAAATTGCCCTTAGATCAATTCTCCCGACACAAAATTGAGTTAAACTTAGGAATGAGCTACAAGAGTTAGTAATTACACCGTTGTTTTCAAGTTTACTAAAAGTCGAAGATGTAAATATACAAAAAAAAAAACCGAAACAAAAAAAGAGAGAAAAAATGAAAAAAAAATCATAAAAAGGGGAACTAAAAAGCGGTGCAGTGCCATGGACACTGTAGGAGGCTATAGGTACTTGTGGATTAAAAGAACTCCATAAACCATGGGTAAGAAACAGAAAGAGATTCATGGTATAAAATAAAAGAGAAATAAGAGGAAAATAATCCTCAAAAGTTAAATCCACTCTTATCTGGCCGACTTCTCCGCCGCGGGAAACCCTCCTTGCCCCAGGAGAAATAATAAGTTCCAACCCAAAAACTTTGGAGACGATGGGTGGGGAGTTGTATCCTTTTTCCGTCCCACTTTAGTCGTTCTTCAATGCGTTTTCGAAAATTTTTGCGGTGTTTTACTTGACTCTTGTTTGTGAAATGAATAAGCTGAACTTATTGTTTGTGTTGGAAGGGTTAGATCTCGTTTCTTGTTGCCAAGTCAATTGTGAAACATGAAAATCAATTGGATTAGAAATTAAACGAGATAGGTTATAGACAATAGACTGCAATTGCTTTGGGATTTTACTTGTGGTAAGTCAATGGTCACTAAGTAAATTTGATTTTGAAAATGAATTTGAAAAATCTTTTGATATGTCCAAATCCAAATTGCTTGAGTTGTGACAATGGTAATTGTTGAGAAATCTCCCATAACTTGTAGATACCGGCTATTTAATTGTAATTTAGGTCCTAAACGATCTTCTTAGATTTAGATAGTTGCTTGGGGACAAGCAATGTTTAAGCTTGGGGAGATTTGATCGGCGGATTTCATATAGATATTTCAATACTTTTAGGCCCCAAATTACAACTAAATATCTATGTTTTAGTTAGATTTTAACATATTTAGGTTAGTTTTAATTAAGTTTGTGTCAAAGAAGGAGTTACTACAATAATCCCTATTTTTATACAGATTTTGGACAAGAACATCACATAAATGATTAAATGAAGTTGTAGAGCTTCTCATAAGCTTTCCAACGGTACTTGAATCACCTCAAACGGAGTCCGGATGAAGAAATTATGGGCAAAACGAACAAGGCGCAATGTTGAAAATTTCCAGACCTGCTCTCAGGACAATTTCTGGCGACCCGCCAGAATCCTGGCGGGTCAGCCCGAAATCTGCCTGAATTAGCAGAAAGTGCCCGTTTTAGAGTTCTAACTTGGGAAGACGGTTATTCTCTATTTCCATCACGTCCAGAAGCATTTTCATACTATTATGAGCACCTCCCATCAATTCTAAAGCCTATATAAACATGGTTTGAGGAGATTTCAAGGAGAGAAGAAGTAGAGATCAAATTTAGAGAGAAATCAAAGTTTAGAGAGAGATTTGAGAGTTTCTACACGACGCGGCAATCCAAGGTCCAGGCGGATCCGCCCGAAAGGAGACGGAGTCGTTCAAAGGCAGGCGGAGGAGGAAGAAGAGAGGAATCGAAGTTCATTTGTTGTATTCTATCTCTTCTTTTTATCTTTTGTTTGTTTATTCGAGAAAAACTTTGGTTTGTATGATTCTATGTCTTGTCTAGCTTAGAATTGTTGTTAGGGGCAATTGTAGGGAACCTTTACTTGGTAGATTAATGAAGTTTGATTTAGTTTTCTAATTTTTCTAAGTTGCTTTGCTTTACTTAAGTTTATTTGCTGAAATTGTGAATTGAATTGAATTGATTTGAAGGTTTGCTCACTTGGTTAGGCCTGACCTCGTAGATAAGCAAATAGAACCCTAATCTCAAAACAATTTGTGTTCTCATACCATAGGATAGTTAGTATACCCAAAAGGTGAAACCGGAACTTAGCCGAGAGGTTTATTCCCTCCTAAGGTCGAGAGATCTAGGATATCCTACCGAATAGTTAAAGCAAACCCTTAAACTTAAGCCAAGAAACGAGAGTTGAAACATAGGTTTTTAGGGAGGTTTAGAGGTCAAAACTTAGTGATACCAAATCAAGAACGAGAGTTAGTATTTGGACCAGAGTTTAAGCCAAAAACCTGAACTTAGAGAACTTAGAAACTAATTAAACTGAATTGTCGTACTGTTCTGGCGACCCGCCAGGAATCCTGTCGACCCGCCAGGAACTCTGTCGACCCGCCAGGAATCCTGTCGACCCGTCAGGATAGTGCCTAGAAGTGGAACCCGAACAATTGACCCTAATTCGTGTTATTTTGTTAGAACTCGCATTCTCAATCAAACTTAGATCAACCTTAGGATTTGATACTTCTTCAATTCATCAATTAAATCCTCAATTGATTTGAACCTTCGTCTAGCTAATTAAATAAGGTAAAAGATCGATATTCCAACACCGTCCCTGTGGATTCGACCCTTAAGCTATCACTGCAAATGATTAGATCGGTGATTCCTAAGGATTTGTTTTGATTTAGGTATTCCCTTCGATCAAAAATGGCGCCGTAGCCGGGGAGGGTTTGCTAGAATATTGATATTTTGCATTAGTTAATTAGTATAGACAACCTTGTATCCTTGTATCTTACTTATTTTATCTTATCTTAAAAATCCAAAAATATTTTCTATCACCATGTTTCGTTCTTTTCAGGTATTCGAGCAAGAATTGGAAGGTGGTGATGCAAAGAAGATCGTCGCATCCGATGAAACAAACGAAGAGTTCAACCAAACCGACTTGAGCACACTTAGACGATGCTTGGAGGAATTCAATATCCAAATCGAGCCAAGGAAGATGACATCCAAAGAAGAACACACCAAGCATGTTTTAAGACGTCCGCTCAAGTACTTTTGGGAGAACTATGATGCGTTGAGAGGGAGAAAAGCGAAGATAAGATGAGCAAATGCAAGGAGGTCGAGCTAATGACCTAAAACAAGCGCTTCTTGGAAGGCAACCCAAGGCCAAAATTTTCAATTTCTATCATTTGTTTAGTTTAGTTAAGTGTAGTTAGGTATAACTCATTGATCTTTGTTGTTGGTTTCAGATTTTAGATGATAATACAAGCTTTTTAGAAGCACAACCGTTCGAGTCATGCAAGTGTCGAAAGGGCAATTGAACTTCAACGCAACATTACAACACATGGAAGAAGTATGTAGGTTGTTGAAAAATCGTACCATATGCAAGAACTCAAGCTTGGGGAATACACCACGAAGGAGCATATGAGTCGATTCAACCTAACAAATCTCAAGATAGCCGAGAAACCATCTCGTTCCATACCTGACCTGATTTTTGGCGACCCGCCAGAAATCCTGGCGACCCGCCAGAAACCATCCCGAGACCACCTAAACCCAGACCCGTTCCAGACGAGGCCGCCAGAAACCAGACGACCCCGCCTGAAATCCACATGAGACCAAAACCTAGACCTAAACACTAACCTAAACCAATCCATACCAATGGCTAGATTTTGAGTTTTCCTTGGTTAGTCGACGAACCAAATTTTTGCTCAATCTTGCCATTGACCAAGCCTTCACCAAAACCTTAACCCAAGGGTAGAATCGTACCAACCCTATGCGATTTTTATCGTCAACCTAAACCACCCATCTCCACTACTTGCAAGACATCTTCTCCAATGAGACGAACCTAGAGACAATTTGAAGTGCAATGATATATCAAAGCAAGCAAGGCTCATGTTGCGTGACTCGATCCTTCGTAGCCACTACAAAGATTCGATAAGTTTTCTTTATTCCTTTCTTTCTTTTAAGTTTTGTTTTCTTTACATTAGAGATGATGCAAAGTTTTAAGCTTGGGGAGAGAATAGGAATTTGTATCTAGGAATTGCATCATGGCATTTAGGCTTATTAATTTGCATTCATGTACGATTTGCATATTAATGTCATATAGATTGCATTAAGATAAGTTTTGGGAGTCTATTGACAATAATCAAGGTCATAATTTAAAGCAACGAAGTAATAGACATGTCACAAATAAGGTAAAAGATCAATTAAATCCTCAATTGATTTGAACCTTCGTCTAGCTAATTAAATAAGGTAAAAGATCGATATTCCAACACCGTCCCTGTGGATTCGACCCTTAAGCTATCACTGCAAACGATTAGATCGGTGATTCCTAAGGATTTGTTTTGATTTAGGTATTCTCTTCGATCAACATACGCTAGACGACTCATTCCTAGCACTTGGAGGCATCACTCAAGCCACCGTTCGGACCAAATGACTCATGCTCAACCCTAATGGAAATTTAAGAGAAGAAATTGGTCAAATAGAATTGTAGAGCTCATCGTAAGCTTTCCAACGGTTTTTGAATCGCCTCAATCGGAGTCCGGATGGAGGAATTATGGCCGAAATACTATCTCAATGCAGAAATTTCTAGCTCTCTGGTCAGGTCGAACAGACCCCTGTTCGGACCGACCAAACTGCCGAAAAATCATATTTGGAAGTATTTTCAACATGGAAACTCGTATTTTGGCATATTTTCTTGCCTTGACGACCAGGCAACCTCCCAAGCACATGAAAACTACAATATAAGCTCCCCTAGGCCAGAAAGAAGGGGATCCAAGCCACCAACCACGAAATTCCATATCCCACCACGTTTTTGCACCTTTTCACCACCGTTCTCACGCCGAAAGACGTGGGATTCCACCTCCCGCAATAGAGCACGACCATGGCATCATCTTTGGAGCAATTTTAGGTGCGACGGCGGCAACATCAACCCAACCATGGCTCTGGACGTTCGGTACCTTCAGTTAGAAGAGATATTTGGTTTATTTCTTCCATTCTCTTGATATTTGATTTGATGGAGCTTGTATCTTATTTTGCTTTCATGTTAGGCTAGATTTATGTTGTCTTAGGAGTAGGGAAGTAACTTAGGTTTCGATGTGTTGTGATTTGACTTAATATGATATGATATGTTTTGCTGATTTGTTTTGTTGAGAATTATATTAATTGCTTGTTTTAATTACTTGGTTAAGTCTAATTAACTTCTAGATGTACGGCCGCATTTAGTTAAGTTCTAAAGTTAGGTTAATCAAGATAACTTAGATAAGTATTTGGGACAAATCGTAGATTCGAAATGAGAGATTAGTTGACACCAAAAGTGTAATTTTTAGACAAGTCCAAAAGACCTCTAGATATCTGATCGAGGTTGTGAACCAAGGTCAAACAAATAATCCTTGTACTCGACTAGTCGCTTGTAGTAGAGTAAAGGTGTCGAACCCACAGAGATGGATATGAATATTATTCTTATTATTTCGTTAAATCTAGACGATAAAAATTGAGAGGAGAATCGTAACTCAAATTGAACAAATTAAAGGAAAATAAAATTATGCAATTGCAAGTAACAAGAATATGAAAAACAATTAAAATAAATATTTTAGGGGTTTTCTAACGGATTAAGATATGATAATAAAGATGCCTTAGGGTTCGATTTCACTTAGAACTGGCCACAGAGTCGCAAGACCTAGCACTGTCGTATTCGGCCTTGCTAATTCCACGGTGTAAATGCTGTGGTTTACCCTCTTGTTGATTTATCCAAGCCAAAGGTCCATCTAGCCATACCTAACTCCCTAACCCTCCGCTTTCGCCTATCGGGTACGGTATTTGGAATGGGATCTAGTGTTGAATAACCCTCATCGAGTGTATTGCACCCCCCAACTTTCGTTGTTCGGTGGGCTTACTCGAGTTTACCAATGGTTTTCTACGGTATTTTGAGATAAAACCACTGCCAAATGCACACTAGAAGGTAGGGAATCCGTCGGAGCAGCAAACACAGCGAAATCTCGAGTCTCACCACTGTCCACGTCGCCCAAAACCAAGAGAAAGAGCCAAAAAGTGGATCTGGATCTGCTGGAGAGCCAAGGAGAGAGAAAATGGAATGAAGAATGCCCTCTCTATACATGGAAGGCGCCTATATCCCCTGCAGCAGCTGTCACATTAATTCTCCTTCAATTTTGGCGGAAATCGAGGCTTCCAAATGGAGAAAACGCCTCCAGAACGCTGCCAGAACACTTTCCATGTATAGCAATTCGGTCCGAATTCAGGGAAATTCGGTCCGAATTGAAGGGTCTGGTTCGCGAATGGCTTGATTCGAGCGGGGTTGCTTCATCGGGTTGAGTCGGGGTTTGGTCTAGGCTAGGCATGAGTCATCTAGCACCTGAATTGCTGCTTTCCTTGCTGATTTCCTTGGATTCCTACAAATAAGATCAAAGTGCAAAAGGCAGTGCCAAATCTGGCAAAGAAAGGCAAAAACAGCAATAAATCAAAGTTTTAGTAACAATTTCGATGTAAAGTCTGGTCAAAATAGCAATATAAATATGAGATAACAAATCCCCCCAAACTTAAATCTTGCTTGTCCCCAAGCAAAACTCTAAACTTAGAAGAGATGACAAGACTTAGGCTTACGATCGAAATTGACATTTGGAGTTTGGAAGTTGATTTAGTGCACAGTTCAGTTCGAATTCGATTCACGTTTTTCGAGAAATGCTCAATTGGGGGTTCTCAAACTAGGGTTAAGTTGTTTTGATTCTGTTCAGGCAACTCTTAGTCCTAAGGAAACCTTGACCGAGAGCTAAGGGTCCTAGCCTCTATTCATTTAATCACAATGCAAACCCGAGCTTATTCACCCGTTCATTCCCATGACCCGAAAGGTTTTGCAAAAGAATTTTTGTTCAAATTAGAAATCTTAAAGTGACCCCCTTCTCAAAACAATTTTCGATCTTTCACCAATTTTTTTGATTCTGCAAGTCGAGTCGTGGGATTAAGCGCGAATCATTGACTTCGAGTGAGCTACTGGCACATGTCGCACCAGTGGGTTTAGTCTAGTTTCTTTTGCAATTTATTTGTTACGGTCCACTATGAGACTAGCAGGGACTACCCAATCGTCCTCGAGAGCTTTGAGGTATCGATTCCTGACAGCCCGCAACTAGCCCCACCCTCCAAGCTTAGCTACTGGCACATGTCGCGCCAGGGAGGTCGGTCCGGTTTTTACACAATTTTTGCTACTAGCTCCGCCCCCAGAGTCTGTGGTTAAGTTGGTGTAAAGAAGTCTCAACGCTCCTCGTTTTCACAACTATTTTAAATTGTCCAATTTGAGGTTGCTTGTTGGTGATTCAAGCCTTAAAACAATTTCATACACAAGACAAGGTTCACTTTACAATTTCTAAGGATAACAAAGTCTTTTTTCAAAATCAAGCGGTTTCACAAGTCCGTTCACTCGGCGAAACAATTCAGTTTTGACTAACTCGTGTTCAAATGATTCTTAAGCAATCAAGTTTTGGACCCAAATACCCTTAGTTTTGAAATCCCTCGGCCCATTGGTACTTGAACAAACCCAAAACGTCTCAACAACGAGAGTTTTCGAAATCCAAATTAAGATTTTAAGAAAAGAAGTTAAACACTGAGTTTTTGCAATGAATCAGCGTCAAGAAGAGCTTAGCTATGCATAAAATCAAGTTCCCAACCCTCAAAATCAGTTTAAAAACAATCATGACTCAATTCAGAAGAAACAGGGAAGAATTCGGACCGAATTCAAATGAATTCGGACCGAATTGGACGTTCTGTCAAAAACCAGGCAAGCAATTCGGACCGAATTCATCTGAATTCGGACCGAATCAGAGGTTCTGTCCAACAAATTTTTCAATAGATGCAGGAATTCGGTCTGAATTCTGACGAATTCGGTCCGAATTGAGGGTTCTGTTTTGCGAAAATTTTTCAGAAAACAAGCGATTTGACGATATTTTCGAGAAGATAAGGGCTTGTTTCGTTTTTCCTCCCCCCTAAACTTAAACGATGCATTGTCCCCAATGCAACACAGAGAAAAAATAAAAATAGGAGGGAAAAAGGAAACCAACCGGATCAGAAGAAGGAGAAATCATGCCCGCCTGAGGTACGTGCGGGCTCATCATCCGAGTAGTGATGGGGGTTGGTGAAGATATCGTAGGGGTCGATGTCTTGCTCTGGATAGTACGGCTGCGGGGCGTTGTCTTGCCAATAGCCGTGCTCGTAGCGGAAATTCCATTCGGCTTGGTTTTGCTCAATGACATCAACACGCTCGTTGAGCCGAGCGATCCCCTCTGCATTTTCTGCTGCTAGGCGTCTTGCCTCACGTGCATCCTCTCTAGTGGAGATAGAGAGGTTCATGAATTGAGAGAACCACGCCGGTTGGTCTTGAGGCATGCCATGTGATTGGGGCATTTGAGGCGTGGCCTGTGGTTCCTCTTCCATGGGCATGGGCCCTTGTGCTTCGGCTTGAGCTGCCGGTACTTGGTGAGGTGGGAGGAGCCAAGTTTCAGGCCGGTAATCAACCGGCGCACCATAGGGTAAATCGAGGTCGGGGCGACCTTCCATTTACAACTTGTATTGGATATCCCCGTCCTCCCTCACTATTCTTATGAAATGGACATCCGAGAACCATTTCAAATTCATGAGACGGGGTCCAGAACACGTCTCTGTGGTATTAATCTCGATCCCCTTTTCTTTTGCAATCAAAGTAACATATGCCCCCATTGTAATGCTCCCTCCCGTTCTTCCCTTATCTCTTACGTTCCCCCAATGCATTGCCATTATCATGGAGAGATATGGCTTGACAGGGTTTGGCCTCAACATGTGGTCAATGAGACGACCCTCGTCATCGTTTAATTGGTTGGAGGACTCACCTCGTGCAAAAATCGTTTGGGCTAGAACCCTCTGTAGAATGCGGATGGTGGGGTGTTGGATGAACCGTGCCTTGTATCGCAGCGGCAGTTGCTGCCCGGTGATTGCCTTCCACAAATCCAATTTGCCGTGAGGCCATTCGTTTCGGTAGAGAGGGGCCTCGTCCACGGAGTCGGAATCGAACCCCAAGATGGCATCCAATTCATCGGAAAAAATGCGGTGGGTCTCATTTGAGAGTCGGAACTTGATGTAATTGCATTTCTCCGTCTCATCGTACTTGAGCCTTAGAGAGGAGAGGAACTCGAGAGTCGGAAGGCGATAGGTTTGGAAATTGTGGTGCCAGAATTTTGTGCTAAAGCCGATAGAGCCAGTGAGTTGCACCAAGTCTTCGGCTACACCCAATGTCTCTAAGGTGTTGAGACAGACGAGACGGGTGTTTTCAATGGCCCGGTCTAGAAGAGCTTGGAGGTGATGGAGCATGCGGCGGGTGGGGATGGAGAAACCGAGTTGCCGCTCTAGAGGCCGTGCCTCTGGGTCATAGTGGCTATTTTAGTCCTCCGGGTCGGAGTCGTAATCGACTTGGAGAGAGGGTCGCGGTTTCGGTTGCTTGGATGGGGTGCGGCGGGAGGACTCGCCTTGGACTTGTTTTCTTTTGCCTTTGTCCTTTCCGGAGCCGGATGAACCGCGGGTGACTCGGCCCGACATGTTATTTTGAGATGGAGAGGTGCAAACGGGTCAAGCGGGTCGTCTTTGTGAGGGTTGAAAGAGAGAGAGATAGGGAGAGTGGAGGGTACCACGAGAAAGAGAGTGGAGAGGAGAGGAGATTGGTGGTCCGATCTAGTGGAGCGGGTGGGTGTAGGGGCGGCGCGGCTAGGAGGAGGGAGAGGCGGCCGAGAGGGGTTTAGGAGGGGAGGGTTTTGATTTTGTTTGTTTTGGTGTGGGTTCGGGTAAATCGAATGGGAGAGAAGGGACGAAGGGAGAAAAGAGGGGGGGTATCGGGTCGGGTCTGGGTCCGAATTTATTTTTTTTATTTTTATTTTATTATTTTTTTTTGATTAGGCCTGCCTTTGTTGGGCTTCTATTGGGCCTTTGTTGGGCCTCCCCCAAACTTAAATTTTCCATTGTCCTCAATGGCATTCTGGGGCTGATGGAAATTGTCGGAATTTGAGATTCGAGATTTCGATTTGGACTGGATTCATTAGAATTCGGACCGAATTCACCCCCTTTTCTGAAAATTGGAAAATAAGATCGGCATTAGGTTCGGATATCTTGGCAGGAAACCCAAGCTGAATAAATGTATTAGATTAAGCGTTAGAGCAAAAAGATAAATAAGATATAAATGTTAGCGTCAGAAAAATCTAATAAACAATTTAAGTTGCGAAGAAATTTGAAACAAATGAAATTAAAGTAAAGGGAGAGAGAGTGAGAGAAAATCTTGGGTTGCCTCCCAAGTAGCGCTTCTTTAAGGTCATTAGCTTGACCCTCAGTCGACTCATATTTCGGGTGGATCGAGAAGCGAAACGACCCTTGCTTCTCCTATTTCGTGATTGGCGATGTAGTGCTTTAGGCGCTGTCCGTTGACCTTGAAAGGTTCACAATTCTTGTCGCATATGTCCACCGCTCCAAAAGGATAGACTTTCACGACTCGGAATGGTCCGGACCATCTCGATTTGAGCTTTCCCGGGAAGAGCTTGAGTCTCGAATTGAATAGCAACACTAGATCGCCTTCTTTGAACTCCCGCCTTGAGATATTCCTATCATGCAACAACTTCGTTTTTTCTTTATACAATTTTGCATTTTCATAGGAATGGAAACGTACCTCATCTAGCTCATGTAAGTCCAGGATTCTCTTTTGACCTGCTGCGTGCAAGTCCATATTGAGGGTACGGATCGCCCAAAGCGCTTTGTGCTCGATCTCAACCGGTAAGTGGCACGGCTTTCCATACACCAATTTGAAAGGGCTCATGCCAATCGGGGTTTTGAAAGCGGTTCTGTATGCCCAAAGTGCATTGTCGAGCTTCATGGCCCAGTCCTTTCGTGTTCGCGTCACCGTCTTTTCGAGAATGCTCTTGATCTCACGGTTCGAAATTTCGACTTGACCACTCGTTTGCGGGTGGTAGGGAGTTGCCACCTTGTGGGTGACCCCGTGTCTCTTTAAGAGGTTGTCGAATTGACGGTTGATGAAGTGCTTGCCTCCATCGCTTATCACGACCCTGGGGACACCAAAACGAGGAAAAATTATCCTTGAAAAGAGTTTGATTACCGCTTTTGAGTCGGCTGACTTGCACGCGATCGCCTCAACCCATTTGGATACGTAGTCAACTGCCACCAAGATGTACTCATTTCCGTAGGAGGAAGGAAAGGGTCCCATAAAGTCGACGCCCCAAACATCAAAGACTTCCACCTCTTGAATCGGGTTGAGAGGCATCTCGCTCCGCTTGGATATGTTTCCCGTCCTCTGACACTGATCACAAGATAAAACAAAAGAACGAGCATCTTTAAACAAAGTGGGCCAGTAGAGACCAGATTGCAATACCTTAGCGGCTGTCTTGGAGAAAGAGGCATGTCCGCCATAAGCTGAGGAATGGCAGTGAGCGAGAACGGGTCGGACTTCCTCGTAGGGAATGCATCTGCGATAGACATCATCAATGCCCAACTTGAACAGGTAGGGCTCCTCCCAAAATAGTACTTGGCGTCCGATTTGAGCTTCTTTCTTTGTTGGTAAGTCAATTCGGAAGGCAGCGCACCGCTAGCCAAGTAATTTGCTAAGTCTACGTACCAGGGTGCCTTGAATTCGGACCGAATTGGCTGGAATTCGGTCAGAATTCCAGGCTGGGAAATCCTGTTGGCAGCTCCAGAGGCACGAATTCGGTCCGAATTGGGTGGAATTCGGTCCGAATTCTCGCATGAGAAAATTTCTGAAACTCCAGAGGCTTCAATTCGGTCCGAATTGGAAGGAATTCGGTCCAAATTGCAGTGAATCATCATCAGATGTTCGTCTGGGAACGATTCGTTGATCGGTAGCTCTTTTCCTTCGCTATTTTCAACATGTAATCGCGACAAATGGTCGGCCACCGAGTTTTATGAGCCCTTTTTGTCCCTTATCTCGAGGTCGAATTCTTGGAGGAGTAAAATCCACCTTATTAGCCTTGGTTTCGCATCCTTTTTGCCCAAAAGATAGCAGATTGAAGCATGGTCGGTGAACACTATCACTTTCGACCCCACAAGGTAGGATATGAATTTGTCGAGGGCAAAGACGATGGCAAGCAACTCCTTCTCCGTGGTGGTATAGTTCAGTTAAGCTGGGTCAAGCACCTTGCTCGCGTAGTAGATAGCCACGGGTTTCTTATCTCGCCTTTGACCGAGAACGGCTCCTACCGCATAGTCACTGGCGTCACACATGAGCTCAAAAGGCATAGACCAGTCCGGAGGTTGCAAAATTGGTGCAGTGATAAGGGCTTTCTTCAATTCCTAAAAAGCATTGAGACAATCGTCATTAACAACAAAATCTACGTCTTTTACCAAGAGATTAGTGAGAGGTTTAGCGATTTTTGAGAAATCTTTGATAAAACGTCGATAAAAGCCGGCGTGTCCCAAGAAACTTCGCACGTCCTTGACATTAGATGGCATCTCGAGCTTCTCGATTACTTGGATTTTTGCTTTGTCCACTTCGATTCCTTTTGCCGTCACTACGTGTCCCAGCACAACTCCCGTTTGCACCATAAAATGACATTTCTCCCAATTTAAGACGAGGTTGACTTCCTCACAACGCTGCAAAATCTTAGAGAGATTAGTCAAACAAATGTCAAATGAAGTACCATAGACGGAAAAATCGTCCATGAATACTTCCATAACGTTCTCAATTAAATCAGAAAATATGGCCATCATGGCACGTTGGAAAGTTGTTGGTGCATTGCACAGCCCAAAAGGCATTCTCCTGTAAGCAAATGTACCGTATGGACAAGTGAATGTGGTCTTTTCTTGGTCATCGGGGTGGATGAGTATTTGGAAGAAACCAGAATAACCATCTAGATAACAAAAATAAGAGTGAGAAGCAAGTCTTTCGAGAAGTTGGTCGATGAATGGCAAGGGAAAATGGTCCTTGCGAGTGGCAGCATTGAGTTTCCGGTAGTCGATGCACATGCGCCATCCGGTCACCACTCGGGTTTGAATCAGCTCATTTTTCTCATTTTCACCACGGTTGTCCCGCCTTTCTTTGGGACGACATGGACTGGGCTGACCCACTTGCTGTCCGAGATCGGGTAGATAACCCCCGCATCGAGTAGCTTGAGAATCTCCTTTTTAACAACCTCCTTCAGGTTGGGGTTAAGCCTTCTTTGGGCCTCGATGGTTGGTTTGTGGTCGTCCTCCATCAAGATGCGATGTGTGCAGAAGGATGGGTGGATGCCTTTCAAGTCCCCAATCGAATACCCGATCGGCTTTCGATGTGCTTTTAGTTCCTCCAAAAGCTTCCCTGTTTGCTCATCATCCAAAGCAGAGTTAATAATAACAGGGTAGGTTTGATTTGGTCCAAGAAACTCGTACCTTAAAGTATCGGGCAGGGGCTTTAATTCAACTTGAGGTGGCTGTCCAGAGACTGGAATTCGGTCCGAATCAGGAGCAATTCGGTCCGAATTCTCATATGATGAAATTGCAGAAATTCCAGAACCATCAATTCGGTCCGAATTAGGTGGAATTCGGTCCGAATTATTGGTGTTTTGTGGCTCTGGCTCTTCTGTCGCCTCTCCAGACGATTCCTCCACCGCTATTACTTCTTGTATTTCGCTGAGGAACTCGTGGTAAGTTGTGAGAGCATCAAGATACCGGTCTTCGAGTCGCTTTTCGACCGGAATCTCTTCCACATCGATTTGGTAGCAAGACTCGAGCTGGTTTGAACATTTCATAGCTTGGTCGATTGAGTATTCCCATTGCTCACCACTGACTCTCACCAGAATGGTCCCGTCTCTTATGTCCATCAAGATCCCTGCAGTTCTAAGGAAGGGGCGTCCCAAAATGATGGGAACATCCTCGTCTTCCTCCATGTCCATTATCACAAAATCACCAGGGACAAAGAATTTACCGAGTTTGACTGGAATGTCCTCGATCTCACCAATGGGCAGTCGGATTGACGAATCTGCGAGTTTGAGAGTGGTGTTCGAAGGTTTCAATCTCCCAATGCTGATCCGGTCGAACACAGATTTGGGCATCAAACTCACGCTTGCCCCGTTGTCACACAGGGCCCTTTTGATCTTAGCCCCGCCGATAGTGTACGGTATGGTGAATCTACCCGGATCGTCCATCTTAACGGGCATCTTCTTTTGGATCACCATGTTGCAATGCTCTGTAATCCCTGCACTTTTGAATTCTTCTAAAAGAAATTTGTGAGTAATCAGATCTTTTAGAAATTTGGCATAAGAGGGAATCTGAGTAATTGCATCAGTGAAAGGAATGGTGATTCTCAACCCTCTAATTACCTCTAAGAACCTTTTGAACTGCTCGTTTACCTTTGCTTTGGCCAATCTTTGAGGAAATGGGGCCCTTATGCGTTGATCGGGAGCCTTCAGCAGTGAATTTGGGACTGATTTGCGTTTCTCCCTTTTGAATTCGGTCCGAATTGGGTCTAATTCGGTCCGAATTGCAGGTTCTGAAATTTCCTGCGCAGGAATTCGGTCCGAATTAGATTGAATTCGGTCCGAATTCATTTCAGGTTCAGCTGCAGATGCGACCTTTGGCTGAACTTCTTTGGGCATAGGTGGGTCCTTGTATTGGGTGCCACTCCTAAGTGTGTGCACCGCGTTGATCTCTGCGCGAGGGTTTGGCTCGGGTTGACTTGGGAGCTTCCCTTGCTCGCGGGTGTTTTGAGATGCAAAGAACCCCTCGATCATCTTTTCCACTCGCGAGGCGGCTCCAGCTTCTTTTTGGAGTTTAGCCATTCCATCAAGGAGCTTCTCATTTAGGGCATTTTGGGTTTCAACAAAGTGTTCGAGCTCAGGTGTAACGTAGGGTTTTCTTTGAAAATTCTGCCCTCGATCGTTGTTGGGCAGGGGGCCTCGATTTTGGTTCGGTTGAGGCGGGTTTCCAGGACGGTTGTTGTATATCTTCCTCGGGACAAACCCGCGATTTTGGAAATTGCCTTGGTTACCACCTGTCTCATTATTCCCAGTAACTCCTTGGTACCAGTTACGAACGTCCTCAAAGGAATTGACTTCCTCCGGTGCGGGGTCTCCATACTAGAGAGGGCAATCTGGAGATTTGTGCCCTTCCTCTCCACATACTCCGCACTCTTTTGAGAGCAAATGCGTCCCACTGATTGATTGCATCTTAGCTAGTTCGGCTTCCAGATAGGCGATCCGGTCGCGGGTGTCTTGGACCTCTTTAACCTCGTGTCGAGTTGGGTTGCCTCTCGACGGGTTAGGTGCTGGCCAATTGTAGTGCAGCGCACATCTCTCAATGGCTGCACGTGCCTGCTCCGCATCGAGCTGCGTGAAACTTCCACCTGAAAGAGCATCAACATTCACTTTAATACCATCGTAAAGACCGTTATAAAATGAATGGATGGTCAACCAATCCTGAATTCCATGGTTAGGACAAGAGTTCTCTAGGTCTCTAAACTGTTCCCAAGCTTCCCTATACGATTCATCACCTCTTTGTTTGAAATTTGTGATTTCCCTCCTAATTTCAAAGACTCTTTTTGCTGAAAAATACCGTTCAAGAAAAATCCTAGCCATGGCTTCCCAACTATCTATTGACCCTCTTTTCAGTGTATTCTACCATTTTGTGGCTTTATCCCTAAGAGAAAAATGAAACAAGAGAAGTCTAATAGAATCCGGGGAAACCCCGTTGAATTTCAACAATTTGGTGCAATCAAGAAAAGCTTGTAAATGTGCATGTGGGTCCTCTTGGTCAGCCCCATAGAATTGGTTTTGTTGCACGAGCGCGACATGCGCGGGGTTGATTTGCATGTTGTTTGCGGCGATTCCTCTAATCACAATCGGTCCATCCACGTCTTGGACTCGAGGGGCAGAGTGCTCGCGAAGAGTTTTGTGTGGCCCCTGAGCTTCGTCGGGATTGACCGGTGCTCCATGGGTGCTACCGCCGTCATTGAAGTTGCCATTGCGCTCTTCCTCGAAGACGAGTCGCTCTTGCTCGAGGGTGAGTCGATCTTGGAGAATTCTTTGCTGTGTGGCTTCTAACTCAAGGCGTAGAGCCTCAGGTTGCCTAGCTTCATCAGTTCGATCAGCCATTGGAACGCTTGTTCCTTCGCCCGTCTGCAGGTTCTGCAGGAATTCGGTCCGAATAGGTTGGAATTCGGTCCGAATTTGACCTTCTGGAACTTGCTGAGTTTCGATTCGAACCGGATTGGGCGGAATTCGGTCCGGATTCGGTGCAGGTTGTTGTTGCTTCTTCCCCTTGCGAGCAGCGGCTTGTGTCGTGCTCGAGCTAGAGGCTTCGTGAGGGTTGTCTCCCTTACCCCTTAGGTTGTAATCGTGTGGAATTTGGGGTTGGGTGTTTCTTGATCCTCTAGCCAGCGTTAACCTACACACAAGAGATTCAACAACAAAAGTACCAAAGAGTAAAAAGAATAAAAGAATGAGTCTAGTCTCTAATTACTTTAATAAGGAATAATATCATAACGCCATCCCCGGCAACGGCGCCATTTTGATCGAGGTTGTGAACCAAGGTCAAACAAATAATCCTTGTACTCGACTAGTCGCTTGTAGTAGAGTAAAGGTGTCGAACCCACAGAGATGGATATGAATATTATTCTTATTATTTCGTTAAATCTAAACGATAAAAATTGAGAGGAGAATCGTAACTCAAATTGAACAAATTAAAGGAAAATAAAATTATGCAATTGCAAGTAACAAGAATATGCAAAACAATTAAAATAAATATTTTAGGGGTTTTCTAACGGATTAAGATATGATAATAAAGATGCCTTAGGGTTCGATTTCACTTAGAACTGGCCACAAAGTCGCAAGACCTAGCACTGTCGTATTCGGCCTTGCTAATTCCACTGTGTAAATGCTGTGGTTTACCCTCTTGTTGATTTATCCAAGCCAAAGGTCCATCTAGCCATACCTAACTCCCTAACCCTCCGCTTTCGCCTATCGGGTACGGTATTTGGAATAACCCTCATCGAGTGTATTGCACCCCCAACTTTCGTTGTTCGGTGGGCTTACTCGAGTTTACCAATGGTTTTCTACGAGGTATCTAGTTAGATTTTTGCCTAACTAGAAACGTTCACTTTTGGTTATTAATTGGTCGACTTTCGCCATTGACCTACCTCAAAATACTTGCACAGGACTCGATTAATATAATGTAAAGAAGTTCCCAACAAATGCGCGCATACAATAGTCGAGCAATACAAGTAGTAAACGGTCCAAACACAAGCAATTTCAGTTAAAATTCCAAGGGTAATTGACTTCATCCATCAACAAAACAAGTAAACCAAGCAAAACCTAGATCTAAGCTACATCGTTCCCTAAGGCAATAAGTTTTTAGCCTAACATACTAAGAGAAACAATGCAAATAACAGAATATAGAACTAAACAATCCATAAAATCAGAAAATAGAGAAATAGTGCTAGAAATACACAAATAAATCAGTTTTTGAGATAAAACCACTGCCAAATGCACACTAGAAGGTAGGGAATCCGTCGGAGCAGCAAACACAGCGAAATCTCGAGTCTCACCACTGTCCCCGTCGCCCAAAACCAAGAGAAAGAGCCAAAAAGTGGATCTGGATCTGCTGGAGAGCCAAGGAGAGAGAAAATGGAATGAAGAATGCCCTCTCTATACATGGAAGGCGCCTATATCCCCTGCAGCAGCTGTCACATTAATTCTCCTTCAATTTTGGCGGAAATCGAGGCTTCCAAATGGAGAAAACGCCTCCAGAACGCTGCCAGAACACTTTCCATGTATAGCAATTCGGACCGAATTCAGGGGAATTCGGACCGAATTGATGCCACTGGATTTTCAGGAGGGAGGTCTGCGCAGGAATTCGGTCCGAATTCAGGGGAATTCGGTCCGAATTGAAGGGTCTGGTTCGCGAAATGGCTTGATTCGAGCGGGGTTGCTTCATCGGGTTGAGTCGGGGTTTGGTCTAGGCTAGGCATGAGTCATCTAGCACCTGAATTGCTGCTTTCCTTGCTGATTTCCTTGGATTCCTACAAATAAGATCAAAGTGCAAAAGGCAGTGCCAAATCTGGCAAAGAAAGACAAAAACAGCAATAAATCAAAGTTTTAGTAACAATTTCGATGTAAAGTCTGGTCAAAATAGCAATATAAATATGATATAACAATATCCTTATGAACTCCAACAAACAAGTTTAAGTTGATTGAATTCTATACCAAAAGTTGTGAACCAATCAAGTTAATTTGGTTAGGTTGTGATTGAACCAGTGTCTAGTCCAACAAGCGAAAGCTGAGTTTTAGAGTATTTAGGTTTGACCAACAAACCCTAGCACAAGCATAAACTTTCATAAAAGAGTCAAAACCACACACTTATACCATCTGTTCGAACCGAACAGAGCGGTATATGCTTGAAAAACACCGTTTTGATGCACGAAAGTGATAAGTTCTGTGTTCTAGAGTCCAAACCGAGGTGAAACCTGAACCCTTAGACGTCTTTTATATTGTTAAAACACCAAAAACATCTCTTTAACCATTTAGACTTTTTTAGATAATTAAAACACCCAAAAAAATTTATTTACTTGCATCTTTAGATTTAATCAACCAAAAACTCCATAAAAATTTAATTGTCTAGTTTTCGTGAAGAAGTAAAGTCCGGTACTCATTAATCCGTCTCTTGGGTTCGACCCTAAAGTTTAACTAAAACGACTACTGAGGTTAGCTCTAGGTTTATAAATTTATTTGATTCCTAGGTTCTATGCCTTCATCAACAACACCAAGGAAGAAAAATTAATAGAAATGAAGCATTGCCAACTTCTTCTTCTTTTTTTGATACACACGCAACCCTGTGACAGAATTACCCATTATGTAATTATTATTTAAAATTATTTTACATATTATGTGAGAAACAAAACAACCATATCAATTATTATACATATATATAGGGATATGTTATGCTGCATCGCGATGTATTAAGACTTTTGTACATCGTGATCATTATCCGTCAACCGTTTTATAAATTGACAAATCTAATTAAACCAATCCAATCTATATATTGAAATCTCATTACAAACCAAATTTTATATTTTTTGAAATTTTTTTACTATTTTTTTCGAATTTTCTAAAACTTTTCTTTTTTGATACCAATTAATAATAAAGAAATTAAAAAAATGGCAGGTTTTAAAAAAATCGAAAAAATAGTAAAAAAAAATTTTAAATAAAATTTGGTTTGTAATGAGATTTCAATATATAGATTGTATTTGTTTAGTTAGATTTTCAATTTGTAAAACTATTGACAAATATGATCGCGATGTACAAAAACCTTAATACATCGCGATGCACCATAGCATTTCTCCATATATATATATAGAGGATTGCTAAAATGCTATGCATTGCACGGATGCCCTTCGTGCTACAGATTCGTTCTTAAATTTCATACTTCAAACAACCGATCCAAACCGTTCATTATCTTCTTCATATTGAAATCTCATTAGAAACCAAATTTTACATTTTTTAGAATTTGTTTCCTATTTTTCTCAGATTTTTGAAAATATTTAATCTAATAAATTCTGGACCCTTCAATAACAGTGATTTTCAAAAATCTGAGAAAAATAGTAAAAAAAATGTAAAATTTGGTTTCTAATAAGATTTCAATATGTAGAAGATAATGAACGGTTTGGATCGATTGTTTGAAGCATGAAATGCAAGAACGAATCCGTAGCATGAAGAGCATTCGTGCTATGCATAGCATTTTAGTAACTCTCTCTCTCTCTCTCTCTCTCTCTATATATATATATATATATAGAGGATTGCTAAAATACTATGCATAGCACGGATGGCTTTCGTGCTACGGATTTGTTCTTGTATTTCATGCTTCTAACAACCGATCCAAACCGTTCATTATCTTCTTCATATTGAAATGTCATTAGAAACCAAAATTTATATATTTTTTATTTTTTTATTATTTTTTTCAGATTTTGTAAAATACTTAATCTAATAAATTCTGGACCCTTCAGTAATAGTGATTTTAAAAAATCTGAGAAAAATAGTAAAAAAATTCAAAAAAATGTAAAATTTGATTTTTAATAAGATTTCAATATGTAGAAGATAATGAACGGTTTGGATCGGTTGTTTGAAGCATGAAATGCAAGAATGAATCCGTAGCATGAAAGCAATCCGTGCTATGCATAGCATTTTAGTAATCCTCTCTCTCTCTCTATATATATATATATATATCTCTCTCTCTATATATATATATAGAGTTTTGCTATGGTGAGTTGCAACTCACCAAAGCGTCCGTGAGTCGCGCTCAAAATTCTAAAATTTAGTTCAAAATAATCGATTCAAACCGTGTAATATGATCTCTCTATTGAAATCTCCATGCAGACCAAATTTTATATTTTTTTGAAATTTTTAAGTATTTATTTCAGATTTTTAAAAACTGTTGTTTTTTAACGGTTCAGAACTAATTAGATTAATGATTTTCTAAAATTTCAAAAAAAAACTTAAAAATTCGAAAAAAATATAAAATTTGTTCTGCATGGAGATTTCAATAGGGAGATCGCATTAGACGGTTTGGATCGGTCATTTTGAACTAAATTTCCGAATTTTGAGCGCGACTCACGGACGCTTTGGTGAGTTGCAACTCACCATAGCAAAACTCTATATATATATATATATATATATATATATATATATATATATAAGGTTTAATATGCACTTTAGTGCATAGGGCACTCCGTACACCGCGGATTTTTTCGGAGGTATTTTTGTAAATTGACAAATCTAATTTATCCAATCTAATCTACATATTGAAATCTCATAGAAAACCAACTTTTACAATTTTTTAAATTTTATTACTATTTTTTTTCTAATTTTTTAAAACATGCCATTTTTTGAAAATTGTAAATAGTACAACATTCCAAAAATGACATGTTTTAAAAAATTCGAAAAAATAGTAATAAAATCTAAAAAATTGTAAATTTTGGTTTGGTATGAGATTTCAATATGTAGATTAGTTAAATTAGATTTATCAATTTACAAAAATATTTCCGAAAAATTCCGTGGTGCACGGAATGCCTTATGCACTATGGTGCATATTAAACTTTATATATATATATATAGAGACAGAGAGAGAGAAAGCCTTCAATCAAAACGCTTTGACCGGAGTCCCAGTTAAACACCATCAGATATCAATTTTAAAAGTTCAAACGACCGATCCGAACCATCAAATATGATCTCCATATTGAAATCTCCTTGCTGACCAAAATTTTTATTTTTTTGAATTTTTTAAGTTTTTTTTTCGGATTTTCAAAAACAGCAATTTTTGTAGGGTTCAGAACAAATTAGATTAACGATTTTTGAAAATCCGAAAAAAATACTTAAAAAATTCAAAAAAATAAAAATTTTGGTCGGCAAGGAGATTTCAATATGGAGACCATATTTGACAGTTCGGATCGGTCGTTTGAACTTTCAAAATTGAGAACCGACGGGGTTTAACTAAGACTCCGGTCAAAGCGCTTTGATTGAATCCATTCTCTCTCTCTCTATATATATATATAGAGAATGGCTAACGTGCCATCAAGTCATTTTTCAAGATCCAAAATTCAAATGGTCAATCTAAACCGTTCAAGTTGTTCTCCATATTGAAATATTTTTGGAGACCAAATTTTATATTTTTTTCAAAATTTTTTGCTATTTATTATGATATTTTTAAAAACATTATGATTAGAGTATTTCAGGCCCTCTAATTTGAAAATATCCTAATAAATAGCAAAAAAATTCGAAAGAATGTAAAATTTGGTCTCCAAAGGTATTTCAATATTTTGATCAACTTGAACGGTTTGGATCGACCGTTTGACATTTGAATTTCGAAAAACGAGTCGATAGAAAATTGATGGCACGTGCCATCGATGGCGCGTTTAGCTATGGTGAGATGCATCACAAAAATTCTTCCGTGAGATGCGATCAAAACACATAAATTTGGTTCAAAATGACTGATCCAAACCATCTAATATGATCTCTTTATTGAAATCTCTATGCAAACTAAATTTTACATTTTTCGAATTTTTTAAGTATTTTTTTTTGAAAATTGTTAATCTAATTAGTTCTGAACCGTTCAAAAACTGTCATTTTTAAAAATACGAAAAATACTTAAAAATTTTGAAAAAATGTAAAATTTGGTATGCAAGAAGATTTCAATAGCGAGATCATATTGAACGGTTTGTATCGATCATTTTGAACCAAATTTATGAGTTTTGATCGCATCTCACGGAAGATTTTTTGTGATGCATCTCACCATAGCTAAACTCTATATATATATATTTTAAAAAAATTGCAAAAAAAAAAAAACTTTCTGCGTTAATTAAGCACCCTACACTTCGAAACCAAAACAAAAACAATAAAAGCTCCGTCCTTTTTTAATTTTCTGCGTCTCCAGTTTCCGACCATCCCATCCCATCCCATCCCTTTCGCGTTTCGCGCAACCAAATTTTGTCTATTATCGAAAGGGTCTCTCCAAAACCCTAGTCTGATACTGGCCTCGGTGCTCGCTTTAGGGTTTTGAACCTCTCGATTGCAAGTGACTAGGTATTGATCTCCACCCTTGATTACTCTCCGTTTAGTCTCCATTCAAAGAAATTAGGTTAGTTTTTTATTTGATATTGCCATTCGTTCCTTTCGTTTGTGTTATTTTGTTTGTTGCCTTTTGCGACAGGCTTTGTTATTATACTTTTGTTCCCTTCTCCACCGTGTATCAGATTGAATCATGTAGCGTTGATAATCAATGTGTCCATATCTTAGTTTATTGGTACCTATATTGTTGTGTTAGAATTGCACATTCTTTATATTTGATTGCATTATGTAATTTTTTCGATTCTTGCACTTATCTTGTCTAATTTGTTTACTCTTATTCAGATCTGAATTCATCGCTTTTGGAGCTCATTTATCAATGGGTTTTGATACTGAGTGTATCGTGAACATTCAGTCGCTTCCAGGTGAATATTTCTGTCCTGTTTGTCGGACATTGATCTATCCGACCGAAGCTTTACAAACTCAATGCACGCATCTCTATTGTAAACCATGCCTTGCTCATACTGTGGCCACAACCCAAGCTTGCCCTTATGATGGTTATCTTGTCACTGAAGCCGATTCTAAGGTACGTTGATTGATTGATAACAAAATCACTCTGCGAAGATTTCCTTTTGAGCTATGTTCATGAATTGCTGTGTGCAGCCTCTGATGGAGCTGAACAAGCCACTTGCAGATCTTATAGGGAATGTTCAGGTGCACTGTCTTTATTACAGGAGTAGTTGCCAATGGCAAGGCACTTTATCTGATTGCATTTTACACTGTGCAACCTGCGCCTATGGTAACTCTCCTGTTCTCTGCAACCGATGTGGTACTCAGATTATGCACCGCCAAGTGCAGGAGCACGCACAAGTTTGTCCTGTAAGTGATATGGTGGAGTTTCTTTAGTAAAGATTATTCAAAGTTTCAAACACAAAATTATAATATAGAATTCTACTTTAAGTTGTTGTACTTAATCTTCTCTGGATCGTGCAGGTATTGCCGCCTCAAGCGACTCAACCTGTGGACCCCAATCAGCCTCAGGCAGCAGCAAATGCAACTCAATTTTCTGGACAGAATGCATATGCTACTCCAACAGCCTCTGCTGCTGCTATTGGGGCTCCTGTCCCAGCTTCAGCTCCAGGGGCTGCAGATCAAGCTGGAGTGGATCAGTGGTACCAGCAGCAATACTACCAACAGTATCCTGGGTATGACCCCTATGCTCAGTACTCGCAGCAGCCTCAGCATCAAATGGCTCCAGGTGCAGTGCAACCACCACAATCCCAGCCTGTTCACCAGATGCAGGCACCAGTACCTCAAAATGTACCTCCGCAACCACCGCACTTACAGCCACAGCAGCAAGCCCAGCCGCCACAATTACAACAACTTGCCCAGCACCCTCCTCTCCAGCCACTTCCTAACCAACACTTGCATCAGCAATTGACTCCACAAGGCCAGAACCCAACACCCTCTTCTGTGACAGGTTACTCGTCTTATCCACAACCTCAGCATGCCCCAGCTCAGCAGCCATTCATGCATATGCTGCCACCCCAACAACCTGTGGCCCCTCCTCCACAGGGACCCTATGCACCACCTCCTTATCAAGCACCTCCGCAGGGTCCTCCTCATCTGCATGGTCAACCTCTGTTAAGTGTGCCTCCTGTAGGACTGAACCATGGCACCCCACCACCTCCTCAAGTCCAGCCATCTCCTACTGGTTCATCAAAGCTGGCATTTACTGATGAAACCAATGGTAAAATCAAAGAACTTCTGAAAGAGAAAGGATCTGACGATAAAGCAGCTGGCAAGGCAGGTCCCATTCCAGGCCAAAGTACACCTCCGGTCACACTACCTTATGAAAGGTATACTCCATATGGACACTCGCCAGACATGCCACCACATGGACATGGTCAGATTCGCATGCCTCATAATGGGAGTGTAAGGCCTTATGGTGAGGCCTATATGCGTCCATCAATGGGCACTAGTCCACAGACACTGCCGGATGCTTTTGATCCTAAAAGGGGTTGGCCTCTGTCACCATTTGAGCCGCCACTTGCTGGGGCTGGCATGGTGCGATCTAATGGAATGCATGCACCTTTGCATGACGAGGGTTTAAATCTGTATCCTAGGCCGCCACTTGAGGGATTATCAAGGTATGAAAGACCACCGTTTCCGTCTAACCAGTCTGAATTTTATGGACGAGGAGGTCCTGAATTTGATCGTGGGCCCCCACCCTTCAAAGGTCCTGGTAGACAAGAGTATGGTGGAATACCTTACCACAAATTTGGGGCCGACTATGAGAGATCAAGAGTACCTTTCAACTACCCACCACCTAGCAGCCGCTCTGGTGCAAGGCGGTTTGGTGAACCTGCTGGATACAGCAGGTATGGTGGGCCTGGACAGGTCCCTACTGAAACTTTTGGCGCAGTAAGTTAACTTCACCCTTTTTTACTTGAGATTGTGTATCTTTGATTTCAGTTAGTTTATTACTTGTTAGGTCTGGTACCACACAGTGCTGGACCATATGTGTTCATGTTCCATTTAGAACCTAATCTGGTGGCAATTTGGGGTTTTGGTTTCTCCTTCTCATTTTCTCTTACCTATTGGGAGGAAAAAGGAGAAGCAGATATGGGTTTGTACCTCTTTTGTTTTGTTAATTCTTGGTAACCACTAACCAGTATTGGATTGATTGTTGAAGCTTTCAATATATATGGTTCAAAGCAAATTACCAGAGCATCAGATACATGAGTCTATTTGGATGGCTCAAACAAACCTGTGAAATATCTTGGTTATAGACTTGGATAATGCAAAAAGAACCCCACACATATACAAGAATCTTATATAAAATAATCAATTCGAACCCCTACTCTGGATGGCAAAAAGAAAGTACAGTAGAATAAAGAGAGAATTTTTCTGCAAGAGCAAACCTCAAATACATGAAATGTCTTTGTACTTGATGCTATATATGAAGGAGAAAAATTTCTTTCTTTTCCTATTATGCAATTGCTCTCACATCTGTCCAACTTAACATGAAAGGTCTCTTATTTTTCCATGTCACCATGAACTTCATGATCGCCTTGAAACATTGTCTTGAAATTCTTCCTTAGATATTACATTGAATAACTCAATTTGTTCTCTTCAGACTGGCAAAGGTAGTTCAATTGAACGCCCGAGAAAGAGAAGGTTTTCAACAGGGGGATGGTGTCGCATCTGCAAGATAAATTGTGGCACTGTTGAGGGATTAGAAAGTCATTCTCAGTCCAAGGATCACAAGAAGATGGCTATGGATATGATTCTCAGCATCAAGCAACAGGTCTTCGGGAAGCCCAACTTGTAAGTAACTTTTATTTTATATCTAATTGTGCTTCGAATGTATTGCTTTCTGCAAGGACCCTACTTTCTTGTGAATAGGTTGGTTGAGCGTGAAGTGGCTGCTGGGATAGGTGGTTCTCATGATTTGGAGTTGGATACCATGTCTGAAAAATAGGCACTTTTGGTATACCTTCTTTTTTAACTAGGTTTTCCTCCTTAGGGCTTGTGTTGAATTATCATTCATCAGCCTTGTCTGATTTAACTTTCCAGATTGCAGTCAAGACTGGAGTCAAAGATTTTGCTCGGCAGGAAGATGTATGTCCATGCTTCTATTATTATTTTTTTTCATGGTCTGCAGTTACAGTGCTATCCTATCTTTTCTTTAATCTTTTATCATATGGTCTTAGAATTGCATAATTCTCTCCTTTCAAATCCTGTAGTTCTTATGCGGTAGTTGCTTGTTGGACATGAGGCATATTATATAAGAGCTCTTTGTTTGGTTTAGATGCTTTTGATGTACTTACATCTATCGTAGTTATTATCTTAAAATTTTGAGATGCTTTTTACTGGAATCCTTAAAATGGACTATTTTGGAAGATGATTTTAAAAGTGTTGAACATTTTTTGTTGCAAAAGTATGAAAGGAAAAAAAAAGGCAGTGATGAAACAACAAAGTAACCCTAAAAAAACAGTATGATGCAACTAGATAACATGTGTGTTGAAAACAAGCAATGCATTACTGACAGGGGTAGTGAAGGGATATGTTTAGAGATTCAGTTCATATGGTCAGATATGAGCTTGCAAAATTCACATATATAAAAGAAGAAAAACACACAGGAGGTGCTTTGATAAGACAACTTGTTTGTGCAACTTGGTATAATTGTTATTTTATTTCTGTAATGCTTATTTTGAAATGTAGATGTGTTTTATCTGATAAGAAGAAAAGTGTTGACCTATCCTGTAGTTTTTAGAGTTCGTTGCATGTCTTGTACGGTTGTGCCGTTCATACTTCTAAAGGTTATTAATTAACAGTAAACAATAAGAAGATGGGAGTGTGTAAAATAAAGGATTAATAATATGTGATAATCTTAACAGAATATATCTAGAGGGATTTCTGATTCAATTTATTAGTTTGATTGTTGCATATCTTCACTTTTCATGCGTGAATGTGAATATCTCTAGCTATCTAATATTATGTAAAGTGTGCTCTATTTTGGATACTTTTGGTTTTCTTTACTTTTGTTAATTGTAATAAATCATATTGCCAAGGCCTCTTAGGATGTGTCACATCAATATTAGTTTTGAAACAAAGAGAAATTTTTGAAGTTGGAAATGCAAAGTTAATCAAACCTCGCATCAGGACATAGTAGGTTTTGACTTTAATATTGAACTAAAATATTGCATACCTATTGTTTATGATGTGACTAATCCGAAAAAGTTTTGACTTATTTTTATTGCATAAGCTGCAATGTTTCCATCATTTCTATTGCTAACAGTTGTCTCATTTGCATCACAATACCTTCTTAATAGCATTTTGTATTTGTGGGAATTCATTAATGGAAGAGGCTTTAGACTATTTTACCTTTATTGAACAAGGACGCTGTATGAACTGCTCTATAATGCTATGCAGTGTATCCTTTTATATGAACCATGCTAATATCCTTATGATATGAACAATGCTGATAATTAAGCTAGCAAAATTGTATCAGAGACCAGATCAAAGCTATGGAGATGCTGATCCAGGGGAATAAAATTTAATTTAGTAACAATAAGGGGTGGGTAGTAGAGAGAATATTTCTACAATTCCACTTAAGCTTTTAATTAAGTGGAACAGTAATTGGAGTGGGGTAAAGGTTGGCGAGAAATGAACATTCATTATTGATATGGGTGCCTACCCCTTGCCCACTCTGACCCTACACAAAGACAAAAGAAAAATTAAAAAAAAGAGTGAGAGATACAGAAAGGTAGGAAAAGAAAGTACTAAACAAGAAAAGGAGGATAGCTGCTGTGACTATTAAAAAGTGATTATTATGGTGTGTCCATTCCAGTATGTCCTGGATCATCACAATATGTATAACTGGTTAACGATAACTATGTACCCCTGATAATTGATTCTTGTACTCTACAGTCTCTTAAATTAATGTTAGGATAAACCTGACCTGAAATAGAGGTAGGACTCTATGTCAATGGAGGAATTTAATTTTTAGTTTTATGGTTCTGATATTGGTAGGATCTTTTGAATCAGAGACAAAATGAAATATTGCCCAGTATTTTTATCTTCTAATTAGTCATAATTCAACTTTTCTTGGACTTCATTTATACTTTGGGAAGGACTCCATAGCTTGAAGTTTGAATTGTATTTTTTGTTTGTTGTTTTATTTCGAAGGAAACTGTTAAAAAAGTACAGAAAACTGCTCGAGGATTCAATCCATTCTACTTCAGTTACTCTTCAGTCTGAAAATTGTCGCTTTGGGTAAGGCAATTATTTACTTGCTTCCGTTAGATAAATTGTGTTAGCTGATAAACTCAACATTTTAGCACATATTAGAAATCCTTTATCGCACTTGCGGTAAAATTAATGGAATGGTACAGATGGTATGATCTATTTCTCATTTCATTGTCTGGAATTCTGCATCTTTCATTTTCATTTTGATCCAAACTAAAAATTCCAAAGAATGATATGGATAGTGAATGATAGATTGTTAGATACAAGCAATGAGAATTGTGGTTTATAGAGAGTGCAAAGTTAACAATGTCGTAGTTTAAAGGCATTGTCTGTAATTCACTCTTTAAAATGTCATTTAAGTATAAGGACTCCAAATTGGAGGAAGAATTCTCTGAGCGAGGTGACATAATAATAAAAATTCTTTTACAAAATGGAGTGCACGGGGTATCCTAAGAAAACTGGTTGAAGCAAATTTGCCAGTATATAGATGAAGATATTTTACATATACCTACACTAAATACATGTATAGAGAACGCTGAACAAACAACATCATTGATCTTCAGCCACAGTTTTTTGTTCAAGGATGTTTAAGTAGCATGACAACATCTAATATCTCTAAATAGATTTAAGTAGCACATTTGGGTAGAATGACATCATATATGCTAGATAAATAGATAATGATAGATATGATGTGTATTTGTGGTACTTAAATAGACCTTCAGCCCCAAATACACGTACCCAAATCTCCACATCATTATCTCTAAATAGATCTTCAGCTACAAATACACCTACCCAAATCTAGTTTAAGTAGCACATTTGGGTAGAATGTTGTATATGCTACTTAAACTAGATAAATATCTCTAAATAGATGTTGTCAGAAGCATTGAAAAATGAAAGACGCCAACAACATGGGCATAGGGTTACATATGCAGCTGAGTACAGAATAGTACTTGAATGCTGATATTAGACACAAAAAGTATTATTACCTGAAGAAAGGGCATCAACTAGTTCAATAACCAGAGAAATCTAGACAATTTTCATTGTCCTATATAAATAAAAAGACCAAATTACACAAATGTTCATAAAAGTTTAACTCACTTCCCAGGTTGGTCCCTAGACTTCTTGAACTTTCTGTTTGGTCCTTGGTAAGTTTACAATTTGGAGCTAAGTAGACCTTTGGGAGCATTAATTATGGAAATCTACAGAAGCATCCATGTCATCATGATGTTTCTGGCATTGACATCTTTGATACAATCTTATGGATGATGATGGCGAGTGTCGACATCAGGTACTTCATTAGGAAGTACCAATTAGGTACTTCATTAGAAAGTACCAATTCATCTGCCACTGATGTGGATCCTGATGTAAGTAATATCATCATATGGTAAGGCCTCAGATCAAATCGAGTCACTATTGTGGCTACAATGATGTCAATTTCCATTCAATTATGATTGGATGTTAAGTTATTTTGTAGAAAGAAACCTGAGGCACTCAAATTGGAGAGATGAACCAGTTGATTGAGGACCAATATGAAATATGAACTATCGTTGTTCGGACTATATGTTTAAGTTAGCTCTGAAGAAATAAAAAAGAGGAAATAAATTGTTAGTTGTACTGGCAGTAGTGACCTTTGAATATTAGGAACAAGCGAACAAGTCAACTTGGTATTATTGTATCAGCATAAGCTATTGCATCAAATTACCTTTAACTTTGGTTTTGCACCTGTTCTTGAATTAATTTCTAGATTGTTTGCTCATTTATTATGGCATATGGTTTGACTAGCAGCTTAACTTATGGGATTCTCATTTATATATTATGCTTGGAAAAATTTTGATGACAAACTTTAGGTACAGTGTGGTACTTGGTTTTGGGATAATTTTGCTGCTCTGACTGGAAAGTTAGTTTCCTTTGCGTTTCTGCTACATGATGGCTATGAAACCGGCATATTGGTATGTTTATATATTGTTTTTTAGAGAAACTTTTTATTCTATGTGAATGGGGTACTGACAATGGATATTTGCTCAAACTCAATGAACTTTTTTTTGCAAATATTGATGTAGTTATCTGACAGAGAATAACTAAATTTAGGATTTGAAATTACTGAATTATTAGGTTCCAATGAGATAACTGGTCCATCTCAGTTTCTCCAACAATTTTTTCTAAATTTTTGGTATAATTTCTGCATTTTTGGGCTATGACCACAGCAGGTCTTAAACAACTGTATAGACTCACAAAAGAATTTGAGGATGAGGCTTTAACATTGTTATCTTTTCTGTTTTGAGTTTTGACTTTTGTTTTTTGTAAGGCCGACTAACATTAAAAGAAAATTTAAGCTGCTTCAATTTTCACAAAAGGGTTTGCCATATCAAGAAAAGGTGCACTAGTGAAAGTTTGATTAGTCATGGAAATCATCAACCTTCTGGTTCAAAATTATAGGAGTTAAAATGCCTACATTTTCCTTGTGTTAGTCTTACACCTGTTAATTCCCTAAAATGAAAAATAAAAAACTTAAATAACCAAAGAAAAATGTTTACATGTGATCCTTTTTTTCAATGCTCGTGCAAAATTGGTGTCATTTTGGCTTCATCTTGATGAGCATCAAGAGATTTGTAAATATCAACTTATTAACCTATGTGGACAATTTCAGATCACTGATTTTCACTTTCTTAATGCCTTATAAGAGGTCAAATTGAAATCAACATATTTACACATGTAGGAAATATGGAATCAATCTCATCTAATGGTTTTTATTTTGTTATTTGAGTTATAATTTTTTGTTATCAGGGAAGTAAAAAAGGTGGATGCATTATTAATGCATTTGAACCTTTATCTGGCAAAATTCTACTCATTGGCAAATTTGTCTCTCAACTATATTCTACTCGCTATCAATTGATGTTTTGACTTTATGTATTTTACTGCGTTTATTACAATAGAAAGTAGAAATCAACACACCACCATTACTGTTTTATGCAAGCCATGTTTACTGGGTCGAAGAGGTATTACATAGGGCAAAAAAACAGGCTTACTATGTCAAAGAGAGAAGCAAAAGAAAAACCATACAAAAAGGGTTTACATCTGGCGATTAGGGTTTAGGGTTTTTCTGGCTATAATTATGTACATTCTGGCGATTTGTTTTTTCTGGTCTGCATTTTTCTTTTACCTTTCTTTTTTTAGTTTTTGTTCTGGAGATCATTAGACTGTTTTAAATAGACAATTTTGGTCATCCTGAAGATATGAACTGGAACAAACATAGGATCCTCCCACGGCACCTGCTATTTTCTTTTCTTTGAAATTATGTAAAACATGTAACATGTTCTGTTGAGAATTTATTGTTGATGGCGGATATTTGCCATATGTAGATTCCCTACTAATTGCTGCGACCTGAAAATAGTGTTTATTGGTTGTATATATGTTCAAACGAAGTCCCAGCAAACTGTATCTTATTGAAGTGATTTTCAAAGATCTAATATAAGATGATGCAGACAAAATGGCTTTATGGGAATAAAATGTTTGTCAACCACGACAGCAATTCATTCCCAAAGTAAAAAAAAAAAACAAATGATATAAAAGAGGAAGTTTGAATTAAGAACATAGACCCATATTGTAAACAAGCGCAAATTCTCGATCTGCAATGTAATACATTATAAGGATTTTCCGCGCTTCTTTTCATGGCTATATCATCATACTTCAAGCACAAGGATTTCCCACACTTCATCATCGGTCCAAATGGCGGGATTTGAATACCATGCATATGTTTCTCCATGGAACACGGTTTGTTACAACAGAAATGAGTCTGAAGATACTTAAAAAAAATAATAAAAATAAAAAGAAAAAAGAAACGAGTCTGAAGAAGCAATAAAGACGATATGTATTGCACCGCATATTACGTCGTTTGGAATAATTGTGTACCACCCTGTCCGACTTCACTCGTCTACGTGCTTTCATTTTATCATTGGCAAGTCAAAATATACAATTTATTGGAAAAATCAGTGATATACCCCTCAATTGTTCTCTAATCAGTCATATGCCCTTCTGTTCTTTGATATTGGCCATATACCCCTCTAATCATAATTAATATTGATATTTACCCTTTCCATTAATTTAAATAAAATTTTAACTCTGAAAAATTAATTTTATAAATTTGAGACAAAAATGCCCTGACCTTTCTCTTAGCTTCTCCGTTCAAAAAATGAGGGGAAAATCCAATTAAAAAACTCATAACTTTTTCGTGAAAAAAAAAGAATAGCCGTCTATACTAGCAAAAAGCATCAAGATCGCAGTTGAGAGAGGGGTGATTCTAAAGAAAAAGGATCCTGGCGATTCTAACTGTTGTTGGTTAAGTTCAAATTGTTTTCCATAGTCCATTTGATTTTTGGCACATGACCTTCTAAGTTTGTTTAACGGAAGTTGATTTTTTTTTCCTGAACAACGAAACTAAGAGAGAAAGGATGAGGACATTTTCGAACTAAATTTTTTTGATTGATTTTTTTAAATTCAAATTAATCAAAAGGGTACATATCAATATTGATTATGATTAGAGGGGTATGTAGCTAATATCAAAGAATAGAAGGGTATATGACTGATTGAAGAAGAATTGAGGGGTATATGGCTGATTTTGCCTTTAAAATTTGAGAAAAATAATAGCGAATCCTACGTGAAATCAAATGTATATTAGAATTCAAGTGTGTTTGGATGATGGTTGGATAAGGAATAAGAATAAGGAATTTCAGTATGCGTGCTTGTCCAAATTCCTTATTCTTATACCATGATTTTGTTAGTATAAGAATAAGGACCCATATTTCTTATTTTTATGTTGTCACAAGAATAAGGAATTTGATTCTTATTTTTATTCAAATTTTATTCTCCTCCATCCAAACACAATGTATTAGACTTTTGTACGAATATTCCAGAGATTTCACAAAATTCCCAATAAATTTTTCGGTCAGTCGATATACATTTATGGCTCCGTTTGGATAAGGTGTGGGAAGAAAGGAAGAAGTGGGAAGAAGTATTGGAAAGTGTGTAACTTTGTGAATAGTTTAAATTGTTTATAATAAATTTATTTCCTTATTTCCTTCTTCCCAAATAGAATCTAAACGGAACCTATATTTTTGTGTTGTTAACTTGCTGCCAACGAAAATGTGTCTTTTTGAATTTTTTTTATTTAACCTTTCTGACAGCTGAGCCATTGTCCCACGCGCAAACAACTTCAAATGCCGTGAACGTTTATCTTCTATCGACTATATTCATTGTAGAATTTGAAAATGTTTAATTCTATATTCTCCGACCTTTAATTGGTTGCCCGTTTGTAAATGATCTGTACAAAGAATCAAAGACATTATTATTTTATTTTGGACCCTCGACTAATTGGCTGTCTCGTTCCATCAGTACAAGCTTTGCACGTACTAATTGAATGTGTCTTTTCTAGAATACAATATATGCCAATATGTAAACTCTTTTAGAAAATAAAGTGCCTTTTTTTTCTATATATATATTTTTATATATGGACTGGATAGACTGGCATGCATAAGCACGAAAGTTCTTCGCAAAAAACAAAAGGCAACTATAAGTTTGAGAGGAATCGTAATTTGCAGACTGAAAAAATACAATGATTTAATAATTTAATCAAATGTCCACATTTAACCATTGATTGAGTACTACGCAGCGCGCGGGCAATTGAAAAATAGAACCTAACGGTCCGTTTTTGTAAGGCCTGTACAGTAAGCTATGATGAATACCGATTAATTTCAAAAAGGATAAATTATATATTTAACTATTAAGTAATACAAAGGTCTTAGTAATTAATGTAAAATTGGAACGAAAATCTTAACTATGGTTATTTTTGTATTTAAAATTTTTCAATTTTATAATTTTCAAAGGGAAATTATGTATCAAGAAAGTGATTCATTGTGCAATATCAACAGTACCAAGTGCGATTTGAAAACTTCAAATTTAATAATTGACAAAAATGAGTTGTCACTTGATTCATAAAACCATAGAATATTTTCTAATTATTTTGATATTTTCTTATTTTTTATGTAGTAACGAATTAATTATATTCATTGTCAAAGCATGCATATGAAGGAATAATTCAATTTTGAGTTAATCACTAGTTGCATTTAGCTCTACATGACCTGTCAGAAATATAATTAACCAAAGGTCCTTTGCTATCTATAAATACCTTTTAACACCAACATAAACACGTGTCACCGGCCTCTGTACATTTCTCCTAAAAAGTAATCGGAGTATAGAAGGAACACGAAGTAACTTAAACTACTCCAAATGGCTTCCTCTTCTTTCATTGTTACTCTCTGTCTCCTGGCTGCATTCTCTGTTCTCCTCCCCTCAGCCTTCGGTATGATACACTTTTCTTTTCTTTATTTAAAAAAAAAAAACTTCTCTACGAATTGTTAGCACAATTAATCTCACAGATAATGCAATGTTTTAGCTTATATACATGTTGGCATGAACAAGGACAAAGAGCCAAAGCATGTTCTTCATTTAATTTCTTTCTTTCTTTTCTTCTTTTGGTGCTTTCCTGTAAATCTATCATTTTCTGATAAAGAAGGATGACTAACTTAACATTCGTCTGAAGTAAGAGGAAAATACTGGTTTGAATATAAATAGTTTTTGCATGATTTTCTTTTTTAATTTACCCAAGCTACCTATATATAATCAGTGTGGCTTTCATTATATACAGTTTCACATATTTTTAATCAGTGTGGCTTTCATTATTTACAATTTCACATATTTTTAATCCACCGACAATGTAGCTAATGTGATATGTGAGGAGCTGTCGAACGACCTATGTGCATTCTCCATTTCATCATCCGGGAAGCGCTGTTTACTGGAGAGCAACTCTCAAGGAGGATTGACCAAGTACGTATGCCGCACGTCAGAAGTGGTTGTGCCTGACATGGCAGACTGGATTGAGACCGATGAGTGTGTGCACATGTGCGGCCTTGATCGCAACACTGTCGGTTTCTCGTCTGATGCCTTGCTTGAGTTGAGCTTCAGGGAGAAACTCTGCTCTGACAACTGCTACAACACTTGTCCCAACATTGTCAACCTATACTCTGAGCTTGCCGCTGGGGAAGGTGAAAAAAATCTCTATATATTATTGACAAAGTAAAATTACATGCTTAATGCCTAATTAGATCACTCAGGCTTGAGAAAGTAAAGGATAGTATATCAATCTTATGCACAAAAGGGTACCGTATTCTTTCTTAATTCATTACTTGATTTTACGAAATTTGGTCCGTTTAAGACGAGGAAACATATATAACTGCGAGTTCAATTGCTAAAGTATTTAATTTGATACTGCATAAAATTTTCACTTCATCAGATTTTTAAAGTTTTATTCTTTATATGTGCATGCAGTTGCCTATCCAGAGACAAACTCATATTACTCTAGCTATATGTGCATAATATTTGTCTTTCTCTTGGTACAATCTAGTCTCTAATAAGTTAATATCCGATAAAATAAGATCATGGTGTATCAGGGGTATTTCTAGACTAAACCTACTTAAGTAGTAATTAACAAGTATAAAGAAAACTATTTTTTTAATAATACCTCAATTTTATTAAGAACAAAAAAAAATCAATTTGAACTATATATGTTTGGAATGTTATTATTTCATTTAAGAAAAATGGCATGCACGAAGGTGATCTTTTACTTTATTTTTTTCTCATTTATTTACTAAAAGAGACTTTCAAAGAATAATTGTTTGGGGATTGCACGTAGCATATTTGCTTGAATATACTATATCCTACATTGTTGCAATTATCAACATACTATACCCAATCAACATTCTTCAGATCGTTAATGGAGTTTTTCACTAAATTTTATAAATGATACTTAATTAGTCTGTGATAATTCCATTTTTTGGATTTTTTCCTCACTACATTGATTTGCAAAAATATTGGAATTGGAAATACAGATTAAACAAATTTATTATGAGCTACATTGATTTGCAGTTAACTAAGTTTAATTTAAAACTCCGCAGGTGCATCACTCCCTGAAATGTGCAAGGTGGTGAAGGGAAGCAGGGATCGTATGATGCAGGAACTTAAATCAGAAGGTACCCCTCGCTCCATTGCTCCCGCCCCGGCACACCACTAATCAGGCCTACTGAGCGTTGGAGAGAAACATATTATCTTTGTCGTGGTATATCTATTCATAAACATGTAAAATTTTATTTGTGAAGGTTTGGTTTGCACTTGAAAATTAATATTTCAGGCCAGCAATTGTATGTTTGGATCTAGCTTGTGAACCGACTGGAATATTCGTTTATTGTTTTCCTATAATAAATGAAAAATATTATTGTTACTATTATCCTTTGTCTGATTATTTTTGCCTCTTAAACTGTTAATGCTATTTGTGAATGGTTTAGCCCATCCAAATTGCAGCAAGTAAATATTTTTATATTTTAGGTCATGACATTATGCCTTTAAGATAGATGGAGTGTATGCAATTGCAAATTTCCGAAATACTCTGTTTCAGAGTCTCTGAGTTATCACTCTTCAATTCTCTTGAAGATCAAAGAGTGAAGAGTTGTTCTGTTTTTGTCAGTTTTGCTGACTGCTGCCTTTTACAGTATGGTTCCAAAGTACCAATTATGTGATTATTATGGGTGTGCTTATCTCGTCGAGATATCAGACATTATATATTCACAAGTAATATTTTTCATAGTACTTCACTGAGTATTTGTAAAAGCTTTTGATAGAAATTTTGAGAAGGGTATTCCTAATATTTATTGCTTTAATTTTGCTTATTCCAGCAGTTTGTTAGACATATTGTGGACAAACTTTGTTTATCTCTATAGGATGATTTATAGTTTAAGAACTACCAGGCTATAATTTATAAATGTGTGAATCTTGTCTTGTGATTTTGTGGTTTTAGGTGTGTGGAATGGTTTTTTATAGAAAAGGATGAGGGTCTTAGTTTGTGCAAGCTTTGTTTTAATAATGAATTCAGTGGCCTCTGGTCACTTGTTTTCAACAGAGATGCACTGGCATTATTAAGCAGCTAGAAGCTTCAATGGAATCCTATTGAATCTGAGCATTAGAAAATTCAAAATTCCGACCCTTGCAATAAATTAACGGGCCTAATGGAGTTGAATTGAACTAATGATGGCTAATTGAGTTTAATTATATAAATATTAGGTGACTTAGACCTCCAATTTATCTTAAAAAAATTATATAAATATTAATTTGTAAATGAGGTCATAAGTGTGTCTTGAAGGAAATCTTCAATGCGGTTGAAGACGACGAGGTCCTTGCCAGAATCGATCATCCAATGGCGCCCAAAGCTCCTTCCCCAAAAGCTACACATTATATTATATTATCGATGGTGCACATTAATTATATTAATTAATAATTATTCTTATTCTTCTATAGTGATATGTGTATCATAAATTAATTAAACTTATGAAAGATTATATTACCATGTTCGTGAGATACATGCTGGTATAAAAGTGCAGACTGCTGTATGTGGCCCCGCGTATACATTACATTATAAAAATGCAGACTGATTATATTACTATATCTTGTCGTGCTAGCCATATTTATTCGCTGAATTATAGGAACTCTTTTTCCTTTTCTTTTCTTTTCAATTATTTTTTTAAATTTTGAGATTGACGTGTTAAATTTTTATACAAACATTATTCTAGAATTTCTCAATCTTTCAAAAAGAAATGGGTACTATCTTGACCGGTGTTGTAAAAAACAACCATCATGACCGATTATTCATTGGCAGTGCCCTAATGATCATGCATAAAGCATAATGTACTCGGGTTTTTTTTTTTTTTTGTCTTGAACGGTTAATCAACAGTCAAAATCAATTTTCATGCCACCAAACCTCAATCGACTGCTAAACTGATCACTTTTATTGGTTTTTGTTCTCTAACTAGACAATACATTGGGTCTGTCATGTCATAAGTGCAGGTTGAAAATTGGGTAATTAGTTGGTTGGGAATTAGATGTAGGATATATTGATACAGAAGAATACCAGTATAGGTTTGTTTGTTTTTGTGCCTTGTTGGATGGAGAAAATTCGACCGAATTGTTTTCTTCTATTTTTTTTTTAAAAAAACTACTAGCTTCCAAAAAAATAGACATTATATTTTTCTTTATGATCATTTGTCTGTTTAGAGAGAACAAAAATTAATTACTTTTGTTTCTTATTCACAAAACATCAAAAATATCATTTAAAAATTCTTTGTCTAGCTAGAGAAAATTAATGATAAGTCTAATATTTCATTCTCAAAGCATAAAAACATCATTAATTTATATGTATAATTTTAATTATTTCCATTCTCAGATATGATATGATACATTATTTATTCTTAAGTAGGTAAATAATTTATTTCTTGTAGATTATGAATAATTGTATATGAATATGAACATCAAATTATTCGAATATCCAATTATTCGGTCGCATAAAATTAATTGCTTGGTGGCGCCCTGACCATCTATCAGACATATATAAATTTTACAACACAAAACTGTTTAAGAATCAGCCAAAAAATAAAAGGACAAACAAAACGTATTAAAGAAAATTAATATACACATTTTCTTTTCGAGAAGTTGCCGACAATATATCGCCAGTGATACTGTGAAAGGCTATCTAAAATATGCCTATTAATTAAACTAATTTAAAAAATAAACTAAATTTAAACCGAAATGTCTAGCCAAACTCCAGTGTGGCTCTACAGCCTCTACATTTATATTTTAATATAGAGGAATGTTTCAATATTACAAATTTTCGAATTTCGATATCACATATTGTATTAGAGAAATTACATTATAGTCGAATGAAGGGAATTAATCTCTCATATATTATGACTAAAATCTTTCAAATCAGTCAAAAGGTTTGAACTTATGGCAATATGGCATGTCTTTTTATTCATTTAAATGGCATCTATCAGTTTTCAGCCAAGTTAATTAAATGCCATACATCATATATGGGATATTTAGGAAAATTGACGGCTAATAAGAGTCTAAGCGGGATAACAGCGTATTTACTCGGAAGTCAAAAGAATTGTTAGTACGTAAGAACTAAAATATTTAATTTGGTTGAAATGTAACAAGAAGGTATACATCCAATGTGTATAACTTTTTGTGCCTGTTGAGAACTTTTTTTTTTTTTAAAAAAAGGGCAGCTCTGGCATTTTTATTATCATTTATTTTATCATTGAGTTTTCCATCTAATCTTGTATCAAATAAATTTATAATCTCATGATTTCCAATATTAATGTATTGGTTTAGAAAGACCAACTGTTCATTTTAAAATTAATAGATGTTAATTATGTATAAAAATATTATAATCGGATAAGAACAAAACATGGATGTTGAGTACCGGATTCGCATCCTCAGCAGCCAGGATTTGGTTGTTCCAAACAATCCTTTGTTTTTTTTAAATATTTCAAAATTTTAAAATTTAAATTTTGAATCCAAACCGTTGATCCTGTTTAATTTTACGGGCGATGTGTTTTTATATAAGTTTTATAAAATTTAGAGTTGATTTGATACTAGATCAATTGGTTAACAAATGAACGAATCTGGTTAACTATCACTGATTAATTCTCATACGTTCATAATTTGGTTACTTAATCAAGTATCAAATCAACTCCAAATTTTATAAAACTTATATGAAAACGCATCGTCCGTCAAATTGAACAAGATCAACGGTTTGGATTAAACATTTGAATTTTAAAATTTTGAAATATTTAAAAAATAAAGGGTTGGCTGCGCTGAGGATGCGAATCCGTTGAGTACCGCCTTTTTAAATTGTCAACAGTGAAAGATGCATTGAAATGAATATTCAGAGATGAGAAGAATAGTCATATGTTAATCACACGTATTGCACATAGATTCCCTATCAACATAAGTAAATTATTTTAAACAAAATCGAATCTTTTACTAGCGTAGTGACATTGAATTAGAAAAAAGAAAAAAGAAGTTGCATCTTTTACGCGCTCTTTCTCTATTTAAGTACCTCATAACCCAACTTAGCCACATCTAACTGGCCTCTCTACCTCGCTCAACTCACCTCCTACAAAATAAAAACAAGAGAAGAGAAGCTATCAATTAAGGAATCAAAACATCAGAAGACTCAATCGAATGGCTTACTCTTCTTTGATTGTTTCTCTATCTCTTCTCGTTTCACTTCCTCTCCTCCTCCCCTCAATCCATGGTACGTATACGTCTTCATTACAATTTTATGGTAAAATCTCATATTACAAGACGGCAGTTCTGTTGTACGAAACAAAGGAAAAACAAAAAAAATATATCAACATTTAAGTTTTATTTGGATGAATTGAAATAGCAAGAACAATGTTACTTCAACTTTTGAACTAATTAACAGTTCCAACTACTATTCTGCATTTCAAGAATAATTTTTGAGTTTCGAAATAGTTGCTAATTTGGATTAGCGACTCTTCCTCATCTATCCAAGCAGAGAATATGCAATGTTTTTCGCAGTCATAAGAGTTTATATGTGGATGATTCTCGTTCAACTAAAACAATAATTATTTATCAACAACTACTTGAACCAATTATTTGATCAGATCATGCACGCATGTCTTAATTAGTGTATGAATTCGTACATACATGCACAACTACAAGCCTACAACTTTCAATTATTTAAGTATATTATCAATTCGCATGTTAGTTAGTGGATAACATTATCAACAACGAATTTTGACAGCCAATGAAACCGGTGTGATATGTGAGGAACTGCCGCCTGATCTGTGTGCATTCTCCATCTCGTCAACTGGGAGGCGCTGCGTGTTGGAGAGCTCTATCGATGGAGAAGTGACCAGGTACCAGTGCCGAACGTCAGAAGTGGTTGTTGCAAATTACATGTCAGACTGGATCGAGACTGATGAATGTGTGAGTTCTTGCGGCCTGGACCGCAACACAGTCGGCATTTCCTCAGATGCTCTGCTTGAGAAGAACTTTAGGGAACATCTCTGCTCTATTTCTTGCTATCAGGACTGTCCCAACATTATCGACCTCTACTCCAACCTTGCCTCCGGTGAAGGTGAGAATTTCTTACTTCACTTATTAGTAAAATTAGAATACAAATTAGTGTTCAAATTAATTTTGGAAACAGCATAGGTCGTGACACGATTTTGTATTATATAAACTTGATTGGTTAAAACAACTTATTAGATTTACATTTACCAGAAGATATTCCAGATTTATCTGCAAGTTTTGTCAGATTTACCATGATACATTAAAGAATATATTTTATACAGATCCCCCCACCCCCTTCTTAAATCTCCTTTGTGAAAACTGACCACTAAAGTTCGCATTTTGAGTTTCAGCGATCAGAAATTAATAGTAACTTCCAATCGATGCATGCATTTTTAATTTTGGAAAAAGTTAGATGACAAATATCTCCCTCTTTTTAAAAGAAAAAAAAAACTTCCAACAGATGAATACATTTTTATGAACGTAGCTCTAGCATATAGCCAACTTTTTTATTAAAATTATTTTTGTAAAACCCAATTTAAACTAAAAAAAATAATAATGCATGAGACTGTTCTGCGTCATTTATGCAGGACTATTTTTTAGGGTCATTTATGTAGGAGTACTATTGGCTATGTATCAAAAGGTGAGTCATGTTACACAATAGTTTTGGAATCATAGCTTAATTATATGATACAGAATACTTCTAAAATTGTAATTAATTTAATTAAAAACTGTCTACAAAGATATCATTGCATGATCATAGAATTTTTTTAAAAAAAAGAAAGAAAATTATGCCACGTCTTAATTAACAAGTCAGTGTATGTAACCTTAAGTTAACTTTTTTCCACATTTTTTCACTCCCATATATTTTTTTTATTAACAATGTTTCCACTCTTGTCTTTTCTAATTCTATTTTGCAAAAAAAAAAAAAAACACATTATGTTCATCATTCTGTTGGAAGTTTCAACAAATTAATTGTCATCAAATTAACTTTTCGAAAACTATTATTAATAATTGCCAACAAGATCAATATATATTTTATTGACTTGGAGATCGAATATCCATTTGACAACTTACTGAGGGAAAAGAACCAAAAAAATATGGCATGCACGATCGATCACATTTAGGAGAACTTTGAATTTTCAACCAAAAAACTTTAAACAAAATAATAAATTTTAATAACGTACCAATTACCAAATAACACAAAAAAGTTTCACAACGTGTGTGTGATCCGTTGGTTCTATACCTAGTAGTCTAGTACCTACCAGTCTACCACTAAGGTGCACAATTTGTGGAGTTATACATTTAGCCTTCACAAAACTTAAATAGAGTTCCGTTTCACTGCGAGAGAAAATGGGCATTTTGGTAAAAGAACTACATATGATCATATATAGAGCCTGGATTAAGCTCAGATTAAATCTAGAATAAATGAATGCTTTTGCTGAAATTCACCGGAATTATAACGAAATAAGATAAGGGTTTAAATCGAAACCAATAATAATGGTAATTAGTGGAGTTTAACTAACTTATTAATGAATGTACATATTACTATAGGTGTCTCGCTCAAAGAAATGTGCAAGACAGTGCATTCAAGCAGAGAGCGAATGTTGTTTGAATCTGAGTCCGGATATGAGGCTTATTCCCCAGCAAGCCCACCCAGCAGTTATTTCAAGTAAAACTATGTTTCATATATATTAGTGGGGAAATTCTTTGGCGGACATGATTTTTGCTCTGATTTGTCTATTACAAATTTTGTACGAAGTATAAATGTATAATATTGCTGTATCCCTGAGTCATATGGGGTTGGAATAATTCAGGCCGGCTATATATGTGTTGCTTGTCGCCATCGGCATATTCATTCAGCATAGAGTTGGCTATTTTTTTTTCTGAATGTCCTGAAGCTGCCACGAGTCAATCTCTGGTTGTTAGAATAGCAATCACACACGCAGATTGTGCTTTCATTCATTAATCTGGAGCATTAGATTGGTTAAATGATTAAATCAGTCGGTGAAAAAAAAAAGTCAGATGTCGAAATAATTAATATTAAAATTAAATTCGTGTTGTCATTTGGTGTCAAGTCGTATTTGTGACGCGTCAGTTTGCATTCGTATTGTGTTAATTTTTCAAGATTTCCTACATGACACAATAATACATTTGTATCATGTCGTTTCGATACTCGTGTAGTGCCGACACGATAGTGTTGTGTCGTTTTGAAAAACACTAAATTTAGACAAACATATATTATATATCAATCAAGAGGTCAATAATATAATTTACTAAAAAAAATATATGAACTTTATATAATGATTTTTTCTGTTAAAAAATAAGCCTTCTTGGTCCAGAGATTTTTTGTTAAAAATGCAACATATCTATGTTAGGCATTTAATTGTTCGTACATTCTTGATTATTCGGAGAATGACTGAGCACAGTTTCTTTGGGAGTAGTTCATATGTTGAGGCTGAGGAAGAATATGATACAAAAACCTTGATAAAAATTAATTTTGTTTTGTTCCAATATCAACATGTGCATGTAGTAACCAAATTATATCTAAGTACTATTAAACATTACATTTTTCATATGTTTTCTGCATCTAAGCTTACAATTTCCTGGTTAAGCAACCCCAGATTTAGAAACACAGAAACATCATTTACAGAAAATTAAGGGTACATAAAAATCCTGTTAAAGCTGGGATGATGTGATCTCCTTCCTGCAACAAAGATTTTACCTTTTAGACCCTCTTACATTCTATCTTTTGTGTAGTATATATTAAACTCCAACAAAAAAATGTCCACAAAAATAGAAACGAAATAAGCTTGCAAAGATTTTATTGGAAATTTATACACGTTTTCACAAGAGGCAACTTCACTTGTGGGCAAAAAATCAGAAAACCAAAATTTATCAAACATCTTTATGGGTAATATACTGAGAAAAGATTTTAATCAATGAAGATATATAGAGAAATACAGATCAAAGTTGACAGCACAAAGATCCTCCAACAACCTATTATTGCTTTTCATGTCTTTCTTTCTTTCTCTTACAGCTTCAAAAGCTGTTCTTCCCGATCCCTAACAAAGAAACTCTCAAGTCAAACATGATACAATTTATCTATTAATCAACATCTTGAAAATTCAATCTATAATTAAAAAAATTCGCCAATAAGAAAATCTCAAAAGGAGATCAGAAAAAAATAATAAACTGATAGGGAGTCAGAACCTATAGAAACGTAACAGAAATTAAAGCAAAGAAATTTACCTTATTGTAAAAGAGGATTCAAATATCCGAAATTGGAGCTTAATACCGTGGGGCAACAAAAAAAAACATAGATCGAGTAAAGGATTACTGATAACATCAAATTGCATCTCCTATGAAAAATTGTTACTAAAATTATTCAACGAGAAACCTGTTGCGTTCCATGGTGTTCACTTGATTGCTCTTTTAAAGGAATGGAGCTTGGAGAGGAACCAAGGTGCCAGAGCAGCCGTAATCGGGGGAAGGAGTACCTTGCCAAGATTGATCACAAAATAGATGCAAATCATGTTATGGGCAGCGGCAAGGGGTGCGAGGTTGTGGATGCAAATAAATTGGAACCTATTTGTACCAGCAATAAGAAATGCAGATGCAAATAAAACATGTGAGGAAACAATAGCAATGAGTGATTTTGATTTCATGAGTCGAGCTTTCAATAGAAGCAAAAGAAAATATGAGACAAATCTCATTTGCAGTCCCTCTCAAAATTAGCACTTTATTTTTTCCGATTTCTTCGATTAAATAAAAAAATTACGAATAAAATCAGATATAACAATTGAGATTTAGTTGTTCTACAAGTCAGGTTTACCAAAAAGTGTGAAAGTGTAGCACTGGAATAGGCGTACCATAATTGGTGGTCCATAAAGAAACCGGATTTGTGGGCATTGGATTATCATTGCTGACACATCAGACATGAAACAAGTGGAAAGAAGAAAGGCACATATCAATCAATCAATCAATAAATCCAAAAAAATTATTCGCAAATAGTAACTCTCTTTTGTTGCAATTCAAAAGATCTAAGTAACCATCTTGACTTGATTCAAGAGCTAAAACCTAGATCAATTGAATCAAAGAGAAAAAAAAAACGATTTTACCTTGTAGGGATCCATGGCTTCTTTCTCTGCCTCCTCTGTCTCTTTTCTTCTTCTTCTAGCCTCTGCATATTTGTCTACTATATCAATGCTGGTTTACTCCATGTCACTGGAGATGTTACCCAAAAAAATTGTGAAGGATATAAATAGCTTGTTGGCAAATTTTTTTTGGGAAAGACACATAAGGAGAGATATATGTCTTTCATAGGTTGGCAGAAAGTGTGTAAACCCCTTGAAGATGGAGGGCTAGCAGTAAAAAAATTACAGATTTTTGGTGAGGCTCTTTTCCTTAAGTTAGTGTGGGCGCTGATGGCGGATGATGATAAGTTGTGGGTTAAAGTTTGTAAGAGTAAATATTATCCTGTGGTGGGTTTTTGGAGGGCACAAGGCTCAAATGGGGGAAGCACCATGTGGAGACAAGTGATCAAAATGCGAGGGTTTTTTTACTCAAAATGTTAGGTGGCACCTAGGGAATGGAGATAAAGTGTTGGCGCTCTCACAACCATGGTTTGATATTTGGAATACACATAATGCTGCGACACATGCAGACAGGAAGCTTAAGGTCATTTCCCTGCTGGCACAAGAAACAAGAGAGTGGGATGTTCAACAGCTAAATAGACTGTTTCAACCCCATCAGGTAGATTCCATTATAGGTGGTGCGCAAAAACCTGTCATAGGGAGCAACCAAGAGGACAGACTTATATGGAATGTCTCTAAGAGTGGGAGATACTCGGCTAAGAAGGGCTACAAAGTGTTGTGCATACAGAGACATGGTTACAACACTGCACAGGAGTCAATTTGGAAGTCAATTTGGAAATGGAAATCACTGGTTCCAAAGGTAAAGGTGTTCCTTTGGAGGTTGTTACAAAAGGGGTTACCTATGGCAGCTAATATACATTCTAGGATTGCGAACTTCTCGCTGGCCTGCCAAAGATGTGGAGAGGAAAATGAGTATGAGATGCATTGCTTGTTTTTTTGCAATTCCTATAGACAAGTGTGGTTTGCTTCTCCGTTGGGTCTCAGAGTTCATGAGTTACCACTTGATATCACAGCTACTGTTGTCAATGTTATGGGGAGCCTGGATGAAGAAGGTAGCAAATGTTTGCTCATACAATGTGGGAGATTTGGAAGGAACGTTGTACACCAGTGATTGAGCACAAGAATTTTCAACCTCAAGAAGTGGTACAAAGAATAAGGGTCTCCACTCCAATTCATGGTGAAGCAGTTCAACCACAACAACTGATGGGCATAAATGGGGATTCTGAAAGGAATGAATTTAGAAGGAACAGCTGGCAAGTGCTTACTGACGCCTCTTGGGATGTGACCAACAACGCAGGTGGAGGCTTTGTAATTTACAAGAATGGCAAGACACAAGCATTTGGGTTCTAGTTTTTTTAGGCACATGATCCGCTGCATTCGGAAGGGATGGCTGTAGTAAATGCAATTTCATATTTCTACCATAACTTTGCTTTGTTGGATGGAGAAACGGTGGAGGTTTTCTCAGACAGCTAGAACCTGGTACAAGCAGTAAATCATAAGGACACAACTGATTTGGCATCTTGGAGAGCAGTTGGGGCTACAGAAGAGATAATTCAGTTGCTAAAATCAAGACATCCTGTTCTAGCTATTACCTTTGCAAGGAGAGAGGCGCTTAGGCATGCTCATGATCTAGCAAATCTGGCAAGAAGAAATCGGGATAATTATCAGGGCCCACCAGACTTAATAGAGTTGCAGAGGAGGCAAATCAGCGAGAAATTATAGATGCGAGGTTTTTTAGAGGGTCACTGATAACCCACCGTGATTACTTTTTTTATTAACTCAACTGGTGCCTGTTTTTTATTTAATTTGATATTTAAGTTTCTCTTTATTTTTTCGTTTTTGGTTTCTAGGCTGTTTTTAGAGGTTAGTTAGTAGTTGCTCAGCAGTATGCCGCTGAGGATGGGGGCATAAGAGTTTCTTTCATATTTCTATTGTTGGCATGTATGCTGTATGTTGAACCTTCCCTTTTAATATTATTATTGCCTACGGGCGTCCATCAAAAAAAAAAAAAAAAGCCATCGCCTTCACGGAGGAGAAATCTTCTTGTTCGAGTGAGCTTCGATTTCTTCGCTTTGGTCACCCCTTTAGTCTCGTTCCTGTTTCGCTCTTTCATAGCGCTCATAAAGCCCTCCTAAGTTCAATTTTCATAACTGGTTGTCTGACTGTATTTTTTTTTTCATTCAAAACTATAAAGTTCATTATATCAATGTATACGACTTTATAAGAAAAAGAAGAGTCGAAGTTAAAATAATAAAAAGAAACGAAATACAAGTACATTCCAGTCATAAAAAAATTCAAATCGATCCGGTCTGTTTTTTCTTTTTTAATTAGAGAGTAATGTAACGACGGAATTTTAGTAATTTTATTTTATTAATGTAGTCGTAAATGATGAATTATATATTGGCCTCCTACTTCACAAAACAGGGGAAAAGAAAAGTCATTAACCTGGTGCATTTCGTTTGCTCTCCACACAAAATCAAACTAGTACCTTCAGCTACTACTTTTAAAGTCCAGTTGTTTATCGTCAAGTGCAACAACGTAATTTGTTTACAATTTATAGATGAAAACTTATGCCATGTTTATTTATAAGCATAATATATATACTCCATCCTAGGTTCGGTCTTCGACAGTTCCAATTATTAAAGTAACGGGAAATATCAAATAAACCATTATATACGTCCGCTCGTAATGGGCCGAAAGCAAATTCATGGCTGCTTGTTAAAAAAATTAATGGACCTTCGTTTTCACATAAGTATATAATTCTGATGGTCCTATATTGCATAAGCAACTGATCTAGACAACAATAATACTAAATCCATAAAATGAAAGAGACGTGCATCATCTAGAAAGAGCAAAAAAGAACCAAAAAAAAAAAAAAAGGGGCGGGGTGGGCAGTGTTTGAAACGAAATGAAATTCATTTATTGGTGTGTTTGTAAACAAAGTTCTTTAGAAATACACTGTTGAACCTAATATAAGCTAACAAAAGTAAGGAAATAATAATGCAAACAAATGGCATTCACATCCTCTTCAAACAAATTAAATAAATCATCACACTAATTTCAGAAATATAAAATATATTCACTAGCTATCTTTTCTTTTCTCCTTCTTTGGAGCAATTGAACGTATGTATTCGAGTCCACAAAAATCATGGTTTCCATTTAATTAGCACGTCGGGTAGTCTTCAGGAGGTGGAGGGACAACATCGTTAGGTGTCGGCCCGTTTTCGACTTCAAAGGCCATTGCCAAACCAAGAGGTAGATGTACATCAAAATGACAATGCATGATCCATATACCTACAAAAAGTTAAAGTAATCTTAAACCTTTATACAGGTTGGAAAATTTACCTACAACAAGAAAAAGAATAGTTCAAGCGTCTTTGTCACCTATGGCAGTTTCAACAATTCTTTCTTTTATTCCTTTTAGATAGCAAACCATCCTTTTAAATTGGTTGGCGTATGTTTTGAAAACTCTTATTTCAGGTCATTCTTTTTGATGGAAAAATAAAAGCTTACTGGTACTAAAATGATACATATGCTTCGTTAGGGTATCCACTTTATGTTTTATACGTATAAAATTGGCTACTCTACCAGCAGTGGTAAACGACGAATATTTGAACGTGGCTTTCTAACAATGAAGTACAAATTAAAACATCATATATATCACAATAGAGGATATATAATGCAATGAGCAGAAAAAGCATTATATATATAAATACATATTGTGCTTTTCGAAAGGAAATAGAAAGGTTTTAACTTTTTATGTTGAATGTGCTGCTTAATGTGCAATTCGTACCCTTTTACACAGTTAATGACTATTATTTACCAGTTAAACATTTGCAATGTCGACATAATTGCATGTCTTTATCATTATATAAATTAGTGAATGAAAATGCATGTTTATAATATCACAACAATGTTGGAAGATCGATATGATGTGGTAATTAATTGCAGAAAAAGAGCTTAGTGTAATGGAAATTGTTACCTGGGTTGTTAGCCACAAACCGGATGACTGCCCACCCACCTGCCGGCACAGCAATAGTGTTTCTCACTTGCGGATTGACCAAGTTATATTTTTTTACAGCAGTCGATTCATTGAAATTACCCAGACCCTGCGCCAGCACGAAGAAATTAAAGCCGTGCAAATGTATTGGGTGGTTTTCTGTTCCGATAATCGCGGTGTTCTGAAGCACCACCTGCACTGTTGAATTATATTTCACCTTCTTCACTTTTGTCCCTTTGGCTGTAAAGATGTTTGTGATCGCTGAAGCATTTGTGAAGTCGAAAGTAGTTGGTGGCTTTTCAGGGAAGTCTTCTGTGTAGACATCAGGCTCGTTTTTGTAGAATGCCTCGAGTAGTGATGTCTTGGTCGGAAAGAGGAATGACACGTTGTTCATGCTCGCTGCAATTGAACCAATGGTAGCATTGCACTTTGTCTGAGATGGCCTACAAGGGGTTAGACCCAACCCGTATGCGACAAGCATGTCCTCATCCACTTGTAAGGGCACGGCTGGACTATTAGACCTTACAAGACCAGTAATATTTGTGTAAAACCGGTACGTTGTGTCAGAGTCATTTGCTACAGGCATGACTGGCATGACAGGAAGGGAGTCAGAGTAGCTTGATGCTGAGACATTGGAAACGTATTCAACAATGCCACGGGTGGTGATGTTGGCAAAAGGTAGGCCGAGGGTACTTTCATAAGGAGAAGCAGCCAAATAATAGCGGCCAGGATCAGCATCGGCTCTCAATAGTGCATCGACTGTCTGACCAGGGGCTATTACAATTGTGTCTGTTTCATAGGGATCGGTGTATCCAGCATCGATGGCAACCACAGTGAAGTTGTGACCAGCGACCTTGAAGAAGAACTCGGTATTGAGTGCAGCATTGATGATTCGCAGAAGGTAGATCTTTCCAGATTCTACTTCCAACTTGTGTGTCTCTGTGCAGGTCACAAGATTGCTGATTTAGTATAATCCCAATTATTTGTTAATACCTCTAGCCATTTTAATTGATCCAGAGAAGTGATTTGTGGGGAAATCCTAATTGGCCATTTTTCATATACATATTTATGAAATCAAGATAAAAAGAAAATAATTTGCAGAGTAATTGCAGAAATTATTGCAGCAATTTAGATGGAAATTCTAATTGGCCATTTTTATGAATTGTACAGTGGCAATAAATATACTTACGATCTTCAGAACAATTGTAGAGGTCACCAGGTTTTCCATTGATTGTATATGCATCAGAGGTATTGGCTGCGCCACCTGAGTTCAAAGCCTCCTGCTCTACATCCACCACATTTGCATTCCACCACTCACCTATACACAACAAAGTACAAATAAACGTCAACAATAGAGAAATTTTTTACTTCATATATGCTATTACGAATTTAATATATTGTGGGGTTCATATTAATAACATACCAAGTATTATGGTCTCTTCTTTGTCTGGCCTTGTAAAAGGGTAGGCTTTAACTCCATGTCGTGGTCGAATGATCAGTGCACCATGCGCAGTTGCTCGAAGGTACGATACATGTGCATGCCACCACAAGGTACCTTCTTGGTCAGTGACATTGTACCTGTACGTGTACCTGTTACCAGGTTGGATCGGGCATTGGGTTATCATGTCTGGCCCGTCGGACCATGGTGTTAACCTCTGAAACATTCCATGCCTGTGAGTTCGTTCAAGAGCATTCATCAGTTCATACTTTTTAGCATTGTATTTTCCATAAATACATAATACATGTCATAAATTTCTGTATTAATTACCAGTGTATAGAGATATTATAAGGTGATTGGTTGATAACATGGACCACAATTGTATCGCCTTCGTGTGCCTCTATCTTTGGTCCCGGCAGGTGGCCGTTTATGGAGGTTATGACCCTTGTTTCACACAAACGTGTAATTGTCAAGTTTTGTACCTATAAAATGAAATAAAAGGTTTCAGTTTATCTTATGCCAGCTGATTAAAATAAATAAGAAAAATGGGGGCGTTGGATATTCTATGAACAAAATTAGGATTAGTTATTCGGATTAAAAAATTATTATTTCTAAATCAATAAGAATATTTTTTTAGAAAATCTAGAGTGTTATTTTTTAAGTAGTTCAATGTTCGAATTATTTTTTATTCATATAATATTTGGATCATCTTTTTAATTCGAATTGAAAAGTGGCCCGATAACTTTTTAATCCACATTAAAAAAAATTGAAACACATTAGGAATAAAAATTTATTCCGGATGCTAGACCACTTAAATATAACACTTTAGATTAAAAAAAAAACTTATTGTTGACTATTTATGAATAATATATTTTACTCCGAATAATAATCCTAATTGTTAAGTGATCCAAACGCACCCAATTAGCGAAGATACCACCATATGAATAAGCTGTAATTTTTCTTGTGGAATTTGACTAATGGAAGAAACGACTGAGCCCTTTTACCAACCGTTCGGTAATGAAGTAGTGACGTGAAACATTTTATATCTACCAAGCAGCATTACGGAATATTAAAATAATAATTCTAGTTAGAAAAGCTTAGATGAGAAAGATATTGGTCAATCTTTATAGTAATTCAAGTGGCAATCAAAAGTTGGTGAGATACTTCTTTTTTAAATAAACTATATATGATATTCGGCATAAAGCAAAAAAAAAAGTACTTACTGATGCTGTTGTAATAATTAAGAAACATGAATCTGATGGGATACAATAAAAATCGATTTTGTACACAATTTATCTACAGCACGTTCACCCTAAGACACAGTTAATTGTCGGCCCAAAGTATTCTTATACTTCAAAACACTTTCACTCTCTCTCTCATCCCCCGAGTAGACAGTGTATTCACTGGTCCCTTGGCCTTGAAGTTCTTTTCTTCTTCTTTTTTTTCAATCTAAATAGTGTTTCTTTAAAATGATTAGCTAATATATTATCGAGACTAAATTTATTTTCTTCATAGTTTCTCCGTTGATTAATATTTGGAATGTCGATTCGCCAAATCGACACAAACTAAAAGCCACTGATCAATTGGTTTAGATTCATAAGTAAATTTAAGCAAATGAAAAGCAATGATTAGGACTAATCAACAAATTTAAAATGAAAACTGTGGAAGATACCAAATAAAAAAATCAACAAGAAAATTTGTAGTTACTAAAACGTCATTTTGTTGTTAGGTGAAAACACAATCCTCCGAAATTGCAATGATATATTACGTATTTAAAAAAAAGTCTATATATTAAATATCATGTATATAAAAATTAAATTTTAATTTTTTAATTAATTAAAAATGGGGCAAGTGTTTCGCTCTTAAATATTTAAAAAGGTATCCATCGGAATTTTGCACCAATGAGGCAATGACTTCCAATGGATCACAATCATTTTTTTTATTAATATTTAATTTTTTGTTACATCATAGCCCATCCCACGAGTATCCATATTGAATTTAAAAGGAATTGATTAGGAAAAAAATATTTTGGGCAATAAAACCCTCAAAGAATGTGATCAAAGCACACCACAAAGTGTGTTACTACTTACTATAGTGTGGTATGTGAATGTAAGAACTCTTATGTGCTCTATGTGTGTAAAACAGAGAGAAACAGAGAGGATACAAATATTACATGAAATGTATGTTCGACGATGGCCGCATCAGCAACGGATCCAAAGAGAACACAAAGAAATGTGAGCGCCAGGAAGTTCACCATGTTTAACAAAAGAAGTGACTACTTGTAGAGACAGATGAGTTGCACTGAGAATAAAACACCTCCAAAAGGAAATTTAAGAAGATAGAAATTAAGAGCAACTTGTGAGATTGAGGTTGGAAAAGAGTTCATGTAACTATATAGGAGTTGGAGACGGCGGGCAATCTAAGCTTTAAACTGACATGTTCAACGCGGGATACTTGTTCTAATTTAAAAATAGCTGATTAATACAGTTAGGTCTGTGACTGGTTACGTGAGAACTTCACCATACTGTAGTTTGATGGTGTGAACTTATGATTGATCAATTTAAAAATTGGAGGGTGACATCATGTAGAAATAATATAATTGGTATTACTTTAGAGATTGAAATATACCGCTTTTTCTTTAACATCCAAATGCATTGTTTTCTAAACTTTATTAGGTTTAGACAAATTCCATTTTAATATAGATTTGCATGTCAATTTGTTTTGATATATTGAAAGCTTTTGTAATTATTTCTGATAATGTGAATGATTTCTTTATGTCATATATATTTCATGCTTTTCATGAAAATGAATTGAAAGTTCGATAATAAGATATATAAATCCCATTAAAATTTTATTATATTATAGCATTCTTACATTTTTATCAATCAATAGAAATGTTTAAATAATGAGAACATGTCAGAAGCACTTGAATCTTCTAGTAGACTTCATTAGTATGGTACGACAGTACGACACCGAAATATTGGTGGAATCATATACTAACGTGCTTAATTAGATTTAAAGCAATGTTAAATGATCCAAGCAACTACGGTAAATCTCACCGTCTTAGTTAGAACTATGTGTGTAATTGAAGACATTTATTGAGATGCCAAAATGTTTATTATGTCTTAATTAGTGCACGTGGTCACGCGGAAAGTGCTAATCACTTGTTTTATTGTATCCTAAAAAGCTTCCGGGATATATTTTTGTATAGATTTAATTCTTTTCAAATCAAGGTGCCTTGTAGTTCTATAAAGGAAATCTGAGATTATACTGTTCCTCTCCGCCAATACTTCTTGGAAATATTTGTCAAATTTTGTTCTGTTTCCCTGCGGGTTATCTGAGGGGGACGAAATAGATGAATCATTAGTAATACTGATGAATATTATGTTTCTTCTATATTTCTTTATGCCTTTGGTGTGTATGTTCATTGGACAAAGGAACCAACCAGCATGGAGCAAGATTTTTTGGCATGCAACAATAGGGAATGGCATTATTAAAAAAAAAAAAACAATGGGGGATATCTCAGAAACTGAGGCAGCTAATTAAGACCTCTTAGACTAATTTTAATTTTTTTTTTCTAGAGCTTTTGTTGTCTGTATCTTCTTGTTATAATGGATATAATGAATTGGTAGTTTAAAATTTTTTGGAGTTTCTTACTAATTCTTAATATAATGGTAAACAGGAATGCACCTTATGCAAAGATTGTGAGTCAAAAATTCATCCAGAAATTTTTAAAGAGTTTTAAAGTTTAAAATAAATTGAGAGGCTTGATTCCATCTTACCTTCAGAAGTTAGTTTTTGGAAAATTCAAGGAATGGAGTTTTAATTTGTTCTGTGTTTTAGACATTCGTAGTCACCGTAGGAGAAACTCTGTAGCATATGGCAATTATTCGTAGTCACTTGGAAATTGGAATGCTACTCTTCATGAGTAGAATAAAAAAAAATGAGATGCAAAAGTCAAGATGATGACTATAAATGTTGTATCACTGTACTTATAAAGTTAGATTTACAGAATTTTTTTAATTTGGTATAATAAAATTCCAATCGTATTTCTCGAAGTTTATTTTTGCTGTTTTCAAGTTTAATCAATATTGTCCCTCTCAAAGTCTGATTTTGAAAACAAAAATGACAAAAAAAGGTTTCTAATAAGTACAGAAGTTATGATAACTCATAAAAGGATAATTTTCTTTTATTATCTAACCAGATTTTACGAAGCATAGACATAATATGTCTGTTTTTCGAAATATTGACAGAAAATTGTGATATCTTAATTACGCTTTCAGAAAAATTGTTCCAATGCATTCGCTCAAAGTTTTATACTTCAACCGTGCAGTTCTTTTTTTTTTTTTTGGGTTTTCTAATGTTCGCCATTTGAACAATTAAACTAAATAATTCACATTTCAGGGTTTTTTTTTAAGAATCTTCTAAAAACAAGGATTTGTTGGTACTTTTAATGAGTCCCGAGTTAGAAAAATAGTTCTAGCGGAGAGAGATGGAACCAAAATGATAAATAAAGTAAAACAAAAAAAAAACGTTTTAAGTCTTCAAAAACTTTTAGATTGTTGTTGCTAAGTATCTTCCTGTAGGCTGCTTTAAATTCGGTCTTATTACACATTATTTTTTGTGCATCAGCAATATAATATAATAATATCAATGCCATTTAGCTTTTCGAAATTGAACTCTTGCAAATTTGCTTTTGCCATGTAATAAAGACATCCTGAGGGCTTGGTGAAATTCGTTTAATGGTATCATTTTTTTTTAAACAAGATATATAGGAATCAAGCTCCTAGCTTGTAGATATGTTAACGTTAATAAAGATAGAAATGTTGAAGTTGATTTCTTACTAAAACAAGTCCGATGAAATATTCTGTACAGAGAAACAAACAGAGATATCGTGCAGGCTCCTGGCCCCATAGAATAACCTAAAGGGTCGTTTGGATCAAGTGGGAATTTAGAAAATTTCTTATTCCTAGGTATAAATTTATTATAAACAATTCAAATTCTTCATAAAATTACACATTTTTCAATACTTTATGTCTAGGAATAGGAAATTCCTCCTATACCTGAGCGATTTAAACGGCCCCAAAATTTTTAGCTGATTCTAGACCTTTTTAGATATTATAAAAGAAGCACGCATGGGTTATACATGATGAGTTTAATATTATTATATGCTTTATAACAAAAGTTAATCTCAGAGTTTGATGATGGCTCTAATTTGACCCTTTCAAATGGTCATTACTTCATGATTAACTTTGATATATTTATGCCCAAAATTTAACCACATCCTATATACTAAATGAATTCTATATTTCTCAACAAGTTCTATATAGTTGAGGTGCAACAACTCTAATTTAAAGTTCAAAAATTTATTATGATTCGTTATCTTGTCAAGGTTTTTCCAGAAGAACTGAAACATTATTCTCTCTTCTGGAGCCACCGTTTATTTGATAGGTTATTCAAGTCTTGTTTGTTCAGATGAAGTATTGGTCAAGTTTTTATTATCTCATGTTGGTATGTGAACTCTATCAGTTCTGATTTTTCTAATTTCATAATCATGTGAGTTAAAGAATATCTTAGTCCCCAAGTTAAAGATCACCTTCCCTCAGCTAACGTAAGTAGTGCCAAAATATGGAATAAGAATTTGTTTGGCCGACTTGAGGTTATTTCTTATCTGGTCGATTATTTTCTTCCCTTAATAATATCTTGGCCGTTTTGTATTTTTCATGTTACAATATTTAAGAATTACCCCAAATAAAAATCTTAGTTTTTGTTTGCTTATCGCAGCTGAATAATTACTTTATAATAATTACTTAAAATCTTATATCTCGGCGAATTGAGCTTATTTTTCGTATCTCGGCATTACAAATAGAGAAGAAGACCTTAAAATTGACAACTTTGTAATAATTACTTAGGGGCCGTTTGGATCGCTTAGAAATAAGAGGAATTATCTATTTCTAGGCATAAAGTATTAGGAAGTGTATAGTTTTGTAAAGAATTTAAATTGTTTATAATAAATTTATGTTTAAAAATAAAAAATTTTCTAAATTCTCATTTGATCCAAACGGTCCTTAAAGACTACTTGCTAACGAGAATAGAAGTTTTAAAAATGTTCTGCACTCCTAAAGAGAGATAACAACAAATGGTCCATCGCGTCTGCTTCTATTATGTCTGGTCAAACCAGGTCCACTTTAATTAGGTCTAGGTTTTCTTCATTTTAGGTCACTGCATTTCGAATTTTCGACAAATATATTTGGGAGGGGTTCAATTTTTCTTCTTAGACAATGTTGATTTTTGTCGTTATATGTTTGTCAGTTTTGGTTTCAACTTTATTTGGTGGGGACCTTCAGGTCAAACCATCTGGATCAAAATAAATTCTAGTGGTCTTGAATCTTGATTAATTCGGAACATGGGCCGGGATTGAGGAAAATACTTCAATTTCCTTATTTTAGGCATTGAGGACGATGTGATTATACAAATACATATTCTCTCTGTTTTTCAAAAAAAAATTACGAAAAAAATAACAATTCAAAGAAAGAAATTTCTTTTGGGGAATAAAAGAATAAAACAAGTCGGAAGTGAAAGTTTGCATCAAAATTGGACTAGAGTTCTTTATGGACATTTAATTTAAAAATAAATTGGAAGATTTGACGTCTAATTCATTTTAATAAAAAACAGAAATAAAAGATAAAAGGATAAATGATGAGTAGAAGTTTGAACAGCTGATCGCAGCCTTATCAAATATCAACTGCTAGCAATTATATTTTATGAATTTTAAGTTTCAAGTTTCATAATGAAATCTGTAACTGAAATGTTTTCACTCTGATGAAGAATCATTCCTGGCAACGAATCTTCAGAGTGTTGATCCGGGTCACTGCAGTGACGACGGCATCCTCCCATAGATAGTGGACTGAAACCTGGTACAATACTGATACATGTCTTTCTGAACTCATTCAACATGGTGGTACTTCATGTTTTTCTGAACAAATTTTAAAATTTTAGATGACAAGATTTACCCCTCGTCGTTCAAATGACAAGTCTAATCTTTCTACGGATTTTTTTTTTGTCAAAATTAACTTACTTTTTTTTTTATCGATCTATCGAGTCATTCAAACCACATCTGTTTTTTGAACATCCTAAATCTCCTGAACTCATTCAAATTTCAAACCACAGAACAAGAATTACCTAGCAAACAAGCTCTGCGATATGCAACTTCCTTGTCTTAGAGGACGCGCTCACCTCTTCAAAAACTCATTCTGTGGATTATGCAAATTAGCCAACCTTATTTAATGCCAACAAAGCCAACTCATTATGAGGATTATGTTATATAAAAAAAAAATAATTAAAAAAATTTATATCCCGATTTAACATGATTAGAGACATTTATATTGGAATTTGCATATTTGAGCGATTTATTATAGACAGATCAAAGACAAAAAAAATTATATCTGATTTTGTTTTAACAATATTCTAATCAGAATTTTCATCTGCTATAACATGATTAGAATATGAAGTGTTATATATCGGTAGTGACTGACTTATAAATTTAGAATGATTTGATTAGCAATGTAGCTTAATTACGATTTTTTTTTTGGTGATATTAATACGTCGGCCGTGCATATGAAGAAAAGTTTTAAGAAGGTTCATATTTGACTTACAGAGTACAGACACCTAGTAGATTTATCCGCTGCTTGTACATTAAATTCTGTTTTAATTATACTGTCTTTTTATCCTGTAACATAATTCAGAACTTTTTTTGAGACATACATCATTCAGAACTTAAAAGAGAATCAATGTAGAATTACGAAATGTGAAAATTGCTTTTGCGTGCTTGTCATTATTTGCTAATTTTTTACTCTCTAAGTGATTTGGAAAATTATAAAACCTCTTTTGGAAGGAATCATCTGTTGTCACCTTCACGTACATTTCTTCTCTGTTATCTTGCTTTCTCCATGGAATAACCATCAGCTAATAGTGCAAATATATATCTACAACTCAGCATATGTACATATAACCTTTACAGATCATCAATTAGCAATTTAGCATTGTCATTGATGGATCACAATCACAAGAACATTATCTGCATATATCAAGTCCGACTAAGCATATGTTTCAAGAATATTTATAATTCTTTAGATGCTTTTAAACAGCATTCATTTGTTTTATTAAGTGATGCAATATGGTCCACACATACTTCACAAAAATAATCATAAATTTTTTATCCAACCGTCGGATCGGGCTCAAATTTTGACAGGAGATTCGTGACCCAGAGGCCAAATCGTCAGCTCAATTTGCGATCTGAACCTTCCTTAATGACTTTTGGACATTTCTTTATAATTTTGGGCAATTTTAAGATTGTTTTAGTAATTTTTATGTAATTTATCTTTCTAGAGTTTTTGTATTGTCTATTTAAGACAACCGTCATGGTTTATGACAGTTTAGTTATATTTGAAAATTAAACTTTATCGAAAATCTGAGAATCTGTGTTTCAGAACCAAAAATACTCTTTTTTGATACTTATCCATCAATTTTCTCTATAGTTCCTGCATCACTAACATCACTAAGAGACTCCAAATTTTGCGCAGATCCAAATTGTAGAAGCCAACAACTAGAAACAGAGTGCTGGAACTTCTGAACTTACAAAAAACGAGATAACGTCATCTTTATCTAAATGCTAGTACATCTATCAATATTTAGAGAAAGGAAAACATATAAATTACATGGTTAAACGCGTATGTACCCTATCTTTAAAGGTAGGACATTTGCGATGTTCGATTAAATTTTAAAAATTAAACAAAATAAAATTGTAGACTTTTACAAAATTTAGATTATTGTGTATCAAATTTGGTGCAATTGAGAATCAAGATTTGAAACATTAATAGTTCAATTTTTGAGGCGCTTGATCGATAATTCTAAAATAGTAACATAATTTATATACATCATGTCTAAACTATAAAAAAGAAAAAACAAACTTAAACTTTATATATTTTTTTTAATTTTGATAATTTTTTTATCAGCTGTTCCAAGTGTAAAATATTTGATTGTCAACCTCTATATGAGCATCTTTTAGTTTTTATATTTTTTTTTCAAGAAATATATATTTTTTCCAATTGCTATATATAAGGCTTCGTCATATATATCTATGGATCACCAATTGATCGAACATTAACTTTTACTTGCATTGGACGATGGATCACTTTGACATGTATAGGATGATGCTTTCACGTAACTTGTTGCATTAGCTTACATATATATGCTGGATAATGTAGATACTTATTAATATTTAAGTAAAATTTATTCAATTACGTTTAGAGCTAGTACCTATTGTCATTCAACTTTTATGGCCCTGTGATATATCTTAAAAAATATATATATTTACAATGCAGATGTCTTCTCCATTATTTAGATAGGCTATTGGCCTATTGTGCATAACATTAGAATTAAATTGAAAATGTATTGGTCATCTGTATAAAAAATCGTTAATATGGAACCATTAAATTTTTTCAATTACTTAACGTTATGCTAAAAAGCTTTCTTAATTAGAGCATTTTCAAATAACCATTAGGAGGGGGGGGGGATATCTAGTTACAACAATCTAGTAGAAAATAGTAACCTACTTTACCCTTGAAACTAATTTCTGTCGAGAGCCACATACCTAAAGACAGCAAAACATTTTGGAATTTTCATTGCTTGGTAAATCGCCAGCTGTCCATATATATGTCAGCTGAAAAGCGAGTAGGAGGAATATGTACGTCATTACCAAAGGAAAGACACCGATTTAGCGATTTTTTTTTTTTTACCTCAATCTAGTTTAGCATGTTTCAATGGTTAGTCATGTGATATGATACTGACTGCCAAATATTATATTTAAAACAAATATCAGATATCAGTCAGGCTAAGTAGCAGAAATGTGTCGGACTTCAATTACCCATAGGCATCTCTCTATTTTTTTGACATGATAAGGTTAATTAATATGCTTGTGTGTGTGTGAGTTGGAAGAGAATGAAAAGTATAAAGGAGAATTTCTATGAACTCTCCAAAATCAAGGAAAAGTATATATAATATAACGGAGGATTCTAAGAACTCTCCAAAATCATTGAAAAATAGAAAATTTTACAAAAAGCAGTATGAAAATGAATCCCGCCGGGTCATCATGAAATTTTCATAATAACAAAAGAAAAACAATTATGGCAAATTTTAGGGACCAGTTTTTTATTTGGACAGAGATCGTTACAATATTAAAATTATAAACTACACGATTAATTGATTAAGACTTGAATCGGACTGAAAAAAGTACCTTTAATTGGCCAGAATGTCCTACAAAATAATCTCTCTCTAATAATAAATAAAAGGAAAATTCTTGTAATACAATAAAAAAATACCATTTTCAAAAAATATAAAAATTATCATATATAAAAGTATATCTTTGTTTTTTTCTCTTTTTCTTTAAAGAAAAAACAAGCGGTCTAATTGCCACTTCCATTCGAAAAAAAACGGAAGTAACATTTACACAATTCAATCTCCGAAATTCCCTAACATTTACCAGTGATTGTCTAACCCAACAACAACTAACAAATAGTGCATGTTTGAGGTAAGCAATTGAATTACATCCATTTGCGCACAGAAAAAAATATCACAAACAATGAAAAAAACTAGCTTCTTCCATCATTCACTAACAACACCAATTAACAAATAGCACAAGTTCAGTGTGCTCTTCCACAAAGCTTTTTGAAATGGTTGAAAGAAGCTATCAACAGCCACTTCCACAAAGCTTTGCATCTGAATGTGTTAGAAGCTATCAGCAGTCACTGGACAGCTCCAGTCGACAACAAAATGGAGAGACGAGTAACTCAGACAATTAATAGTTTGTTGGATTAGTTAATTTCAGTAGTTAGTTACAGATACTGTGAAAGAAACGCTGACTATATATAGCCTCTAATGTACATTGTAATAGTCAGAGATAATGAATGAAATTTACAATTTCTGTCTCTCTCTCTGACTCTCTCTATATCTTTTGAATTACAATAAAGGTTACCTCATTTCCTGAATTGTCAATTTACCCTATGGTCGCATTATCGAATTTCTCGTTTTCTCATTTTTTGTTTTTTTCTCTTTAAGAACGATATTCAAACATTAATAGTAGCAGATACTAAAAAGCAATTAATTCTAGTGCAGCTTATATATAAAGGGCAGAAATGATAACTAAAATATGTAATTTTCCGATCGCTTGTCATCACTCTAACAAAGTGAATATATAAAATAGAAAAAGTGAATATTTAAATAATCAAAGTGAATATATATACATACAAATAAGTTGAATATCCATATACAAATCTGAACAACAAAATAAATAATAAAATTGTAACTCATAATTGAATAAAATGAATATAGAGATAAACAAATTGGATATATAAATAAAGTGAACAAATACAAATGCGATAATGCCGAATGGCACGCGGAGAGAGGGTAGACAGTAAATTTCCTACAAAGGTAAAACTTAGCAGAACTATGGGCCTTATAAAGCTTTCAATAAAAACCCAACAAGTTCAGGCCCAATAACATTAAAGACCTCTTGGACCTATATAATGTCAGCGTCATTTTACTACCAGAGCTGATATACACCATCCACTAATTTACCATCCAAACCATCCAATTGGACCATTCTGGATGGTCTTGGTGTAAAAATCCAACGTACACCACTTTTCGCATGCTGACATTATCAATTTCGCACGCTGACGTCATCAAATGGATGATTTTTTTTTCAGTTAAAGACCTCAAGGGATGAGTTAACTTGAGTTATGTGTTCTGTTAGATGTAGTCGTAATATGGCGTCGTGCTCAATTAATGACCCCAAGGGATGAGTTAACTTGAGTTATGTGTTCAGTTAGATATAGTCGTAATATGACGTGGTAGCTATATTAATGACCATAAAGGATGATTTAACCTTAGTTACATGTTCATTTAGATGTAGTCGTAATATGGCGTTATACTAAATGTCAACAGGTATAATGATACTTATTCCTTTCAGACCATGTGAAGTTTAAAAATGATTCACAATGCAACAAGATGATACCTTACAGATACTAACTTAATACATATGATGACTAACTAACCAAAAGTAATCTAATAACAACAAACACAACACACACAAACATACAATTAGTTCCCAACAAATCAAAAGTAATTTCAGAGGAGAACAAACATAACAACGCCAACCATGACAGCAACACATCATAAACCTGTTAAAATTGAATATAAACAAACACTAAATGTCAACAACATGAACCCTTAGAGTAACAAAAATAATAGGTATAAATTCCAATTAATCATTTCAAGCAATGAATATACATAGTGATACAAGATGATTCATTAGGAAAACTAACTTAACACATATGATCACTAATTAATCTTTTTGCAAATTATGAAGTGAAATAACATTTGCAGCAGTAACAGACTAGGCAAAGAGCAGTGTTAACAACATGATCTCTTAAAGTAATAAATATAACATGTATAAATTCTAATTAATCCTTTCGAGCAATGAAGTTACATAATGATACAATGTGATCCATTAGGAGAACTAACCTAACACAAATGACCACTAAGTAATCTTTTCGCAAATTATGAAGTTAAATAATCTTTGCAACAGGTAAATAACAGATGTTAACAACATGATTCCTTAAAGTAATAAATGTAACATGTATAAATTCTAATTAATCATTTCAAACAATGACCATATAGTCACAATTCTATTTTCAATAAAATACTTCTTTCCCCTACGAATGAGATTTAGTCAAACCTTTGCATTTGTGATCTCTGAACAAGAACCTTTTAGTTTTAGTCAAACTTTAGAGTCAGCCTCAATCTAATCAGCAAGAACCTTTTAATGTGAGATTATATCAATTCTAATTAGTAATTTCAGATATTTAACTCACAGATTTCAACGACCTTGGATATTGGCAACCACCAGTAGATCCATAATTCACACCGGAAATATTTGAGAGAGAATTGCACTGATTTGTAATCGTAGGTAGAGGAGATATCGAGATCGGGTCTCCGGCGAACCGGGGGGGGGACGATAGAGGCGAGACCAGGTGAAGATCGGACGCATTCAAACTTGTAGTCGTAGTTGAAGAGAAACTCATCAGATTGAAAGGACAGAACGGAGGAGGAGAAGAGAGAGTATAGAGAGAAAAGAGAGACAGATCCATGGTCAGAGGAGATCGAAATCCTACCCTAGATTTTTTTATTTTCGAGGAGAGAGGCAGAGAGAGAAAAGAATGAGCGAGAAAATGTTCCGAAACAGATCTGAAATGGAAAATGGAATGGAGGAGTTTTATTTGATTCAAAGGACGTGTCATTTGGTCGGTGGTCTGTTGGATGGGATGCGCTAGAATGGAGTCTGGATTGTGGATGGATTGGATGGTAATATGCTGGATGGTAATAAACAATTACCTATTACTACTGTCTAGGAAGGTTAGCGAAGTTATTTCTTTATCATTTAAAAAAAAAATTATTCCTTTATTTCGGAATATAAGTACTCACTGATGCTGTTGTAATAATCAAGAAACATGAATTTGATGGAATACAATAAAAATTGACTTTGTAAGCAATTCTCATTTATCTACAGCATGTTCACCGTAAGACAGTTAATTGTCGGCCCAAAGTATTCTTACACTTCAAAACACTATTCACTCTCTCTCAGCCCGCGGGTAGACAGTGCATTGACTAATCTCTAGGCCTTGAATTTCTTTTTTTTTAAGACAAAAAAATGTCAAAAAAAAAAGAACTTCAGAAAAATTAAGAAACTATTAATAGTGTTTATTTAAAATGATTAGCTAATATATTATCCAGACTAAATTTATCTTCTTCATAGTTTCTCCGTTGATTAATATTTGGAATGTCAATTTGCCAAATCGACACAAACAAAAACTATTAATCAATTGGTTTAGGTTCACAAGTAAATTTAAGAAAATGAAAAGCAATGATTGGACTAATCAAAATATATAAAATGAAAATTGTTGAAGATACCAAATAAAAAAAAATCAACAAGAAAATTGAAGTTACTAAAACGTCATTTTGTTGTCAGGTGAACACACAATCCTCCGAAACTGCAATGATATATTACGTATTTAAAAGAAGTCTATATATTAAATATCATGTACATAAAAATTAAATGATAATTTTTTAATGAATAAAAAATGGGGCAAGTGTTTCGCTCTTAAATATTTAAAAAAACATATCCATCGGAATTATGCACGAATGAGGCAATGACTTCCAATGGACAATCATTTTTTTTTATTAATATTCAATATTATTTATTTATTTATTTATTTGTTTTGCATGACAGCCCATCCCTCGAGTATGCATATTGAATTTAAAAGGAATTGATTGGGAAAAATATTTTGGGCCATAAAACTCTCAAAGAATATGATCAAAGCACACTACAAAGTGTGTTACTATTTGCTGGGTGTGTTTGGTTGGAGTGGGAATAAGGAATAAGTCTCTTATTTCTTATTACGGTAAAAATCAAACAACTAAGGAATAAAAAAATTGAACTTATTCCGGTACTTATCTATATTCTAACAAAACCAAAAAATTTGAATAAGAAATAAGAAATAAGTTTTTCTCTATTTTTATTCTCTATTCCCACTCCAACCAAACACAAGTGTGATATATGAATGTGCTCTGTGTGTAAAATAGAGAGAAACATAAAGGATATAAATATTACATGAAATGAAATGTAATATCACCATGTTTAACAAAAGAAGTGACTACTTGTAAAGATAGATAAGTTGCACTGAGAATAAAACACCTCCATATAGGAAATTTAAGTAGATAGAAACTAAGAGCAACCTGTGAGATTGAGGTTGGAAAAGAGTTCATGTAACTATATAGGAGTTGGAGACGGCGAGTAATCTAAGCTTTAAACTGACATGTTCAACGCGGGATACTTGTTCTAATTTAAAAATAGCTGATTAATACTGTCGTTTGATGGTGTGAACCGATACAATATGGTCCTGCGCACACTTCAATAAAATGGGTGTAACTTTTAATCCGACCGTCGAATAGGGCCGAAATTTTTGCCAAATCGTCAGCTCTGATTCGCGATCTGTGCCTTCTTTCATGGACTTTTAGGCCTTTCTTTATTATTTTTAGCAGTTTTATGGTTATTTTGGAAATTTTGTGCATTTTCTCTTTCTAGGATTTCTGTATTAGCTATTTAAGACGGCCGTCATGGTTTATGGCAGGGGCGGAGCCAATAGGGGTGCGGGCAAGGGCTGTTGCACCCCCTGTGATTTCAGATTTTAGTGTATTAGTATTACTAATCTTTGTAATATTGTATAGAAATTAAGCAATTTGCCCCCCCGGTCATTAAAAATTGCATTTTTGCCCCCCTAGACTATTATTTCTAGCTCCGCCCCTGGTTTATGGAAGTTTAGTGAATTTTGAGAATTAAAAACTTTATTAAAAAAATCTGAGAATCTGTGTGATTTCTCAACCAGAAATCTCTCTTTTTCATACTTTTTTTATTATCTTTCTCTATAGTTCGTGCATCATGAACTTATGATTGATCTATTTAAAAAATTGGAGGCTGACATCATGTAGAAATATATGTAATTGGTATTACTTTTAGAGACTAAATATACCACTATTTCTTTAACATCAAAATGCATTGTTTTCTAAACTTTATTAGGTGCTAATTTAGACAAATTCCATTTTAATGTAGATTAACATGTCAATTTGTTTTGATATATTGAAAGATTTAGTAATAATTATTCCTGCTGTGAATGATTTATTTATGTCATATTCCATGCTCTTCATGAAAATGAATTGAAAGTTCGATAATAAGATATATAAATCCCATTAGAATTTATTACATTATAGTACTATTCTTACATTTTTATCAATCACTAGAAATATTTAAATAATGAGGACATGTCAGAAGCACTTGAATCTTCTAGTAGATTTCACTAGTATGGTACGACACAGAATATTGGTGCAGTCATATACTAACGCTTAATTAGATTTAAAGCAATGTTAAATGATCCGAGCAACTACGGTAAATCTCTGGGTCTGGGTCTAGTGGCAAAAAGCAATACATTTTAAGTGAGATGTTGCAGGTTCGAAATCCGATTGGAGGATTTTTTATAAATATTTAATTTAAATTAGAAATAAAAACTAGGTGGGATAATCAAGCTTTGCTTGATTCTTGCGTTTCTAATAAATACATAATTTTAATATTTTTACATAATCTATGAAATTTAATGCCACATATTTTTGTATAATCGATGACCAGATAGATAATATGATCTACTCGAAAAAATTAAAAGAACTCAAATCTTTTGAAGGAATATAACTATTTATGTCATTATATTGAGATCAATAAAAAGAAGGAATATGTATAACCATTTTTTTTTCAAAAGGAAATGCAGTACCGTTAATTTTACCATACACAAAATTTATGTCATCAGGTTTCACATGTATATAAGCTATCTGCTTCCAGGGTACATGAAATTTTTATAAGAAGGAAAAGGGAAGTAGGTTGAACTCCAAAAAAGCCTTGCATAGCACAAATAGTAGAAGATTTTAGAGATACATATTCAGTTGACGGATCACTCCAAACTCATAGATAAATGAATTTGAAGTTCAAATCTATTTTATTAAATTAATTATTATTTTATATTTTTAAAAAAATTTTGTAATTCAATTTTCTTTATATCTGAATAAGAAAAAAAATTGTTCATAATTTGAAGTTTTGAACAATAATGAAAATAAGAAACCTATAAATCGGTAAGTATAAAAATTTAAAATTCAACAATTAAATCCAAATCAAAATGATGAACTAAAATCCGAACTAAAAATATCATATTTGCAATATAATATTACAAATGAGGCAAATATGTTTGTTTCCTGCTATAAGAAAAAATATCAGCTCAATTTGGTTTCTGGAATATCACCTATCAATAAAAGTGCATATGATGATAAAAAAAAATCTATAGATATGACTTTAAGGACATTAATTTAACTGTTGAATTTTGACCAATTTGCGCTCAATTCCCTTTTAACTCATAATTCTTGTTGAAATTTTTCTAGAATTTGACAACTCTGACCAATGGAAAATTTTCCCACTAAAGATATACAACCTGAGTTTTTACAGAAATTTTTAACAAATAATATTTGTTTCTGGCACATCAACATGTTTTTTTTTTCATGTATACATTATATATCCATAGTTAACTATTTCACGGAAATAGAAATTGCATAATTTTAAAATTGTCATTTGGATTCCAGCCGTACACATACCACGTATTAGTGGTACAAATCACGTACCAGTATTAAATATTTCATTTTTTTTTACCTGATCTCTTTCTTGCTTTTTAACTATGCCTTTCATTTTTTTTTTCTATATACCAGTGCCACATATCCATCATATAACAGTATAAATCTGGTCTCGAAGTGATTTCAAATATGGTCCAGGAGCAGCCGAAAGATTTTTTTTTATTGGATTCATTTCCTGACAAATTTTAATTTACTAAACCATGTAACATGATCTTTCTCAAAAGTTAATGGTGTAGGCAGGTCTGGTTCCAATCAAAAGTGTGATTCAACATGTCTAGATAACCTAAATTAGCCCTTGTTTGGTGCAAAAAAAATGAAATCTATACTCTCTTTACCAATCAAACATGTTGAAGGGAAAGAGCTCATGTATATTGCATCGGAGATGCAAATGGGAAACCAATGCTGGCTCATGATGCCAGTGTTCACGGCATTTCTGGTAAGCATGTTTATTTGACGATCTTTTTTTTTTCCTTCAAATGATAAAAGATATCATGGCAAAAAGAGAAGTGCCTGCTGCTTGACTCGTTGTAGAGAGATAGTTGATCTTTTGTCCAGAATATCTAACAACTTTATAGAAGAGTTGTATATTAAGGGAAACAAAATTTTTAAAAATGTTGTCTGATATTGATATATAATTGAAATTAAAGGTATGTGTACTAACCTACTATTTGTTTTGTCATTATTCTCATAATTATTTGATCTTTCCATGTTATCTCTAGACATAAGAACAATGAGAGTAGGAGAAATGGTAATGTTATATATTAATTAGAAATTTAAATGTGTATAAAAAAAATTAAATGGATTTACATTATTGGTGAGGTGGAGAAGGTAAACAAAAGTATGCTATCTGAAAGCAACAAATCTTATTTTTACCGGTATATGTCAGATGGCTTGTAGTCGAAAGTATACTTGAATGTATTAGCAGAGTAATCTGCTTGCCAATTTCAGTTACATAAGAGAACAATTGGGATATGCTTATAAAAGCATAAATTAACCAAAAAGAAAAACACCTTTGGCTTGCCAGTACTGCAATTGGTGTATAAGTAGAAAAAGAGGATTTCAACATCAACACAGTCAATATCACACTCGGTAGGGAAGTTAGGCACTACATCCTAGACCACCAAACGTCTCATACGTCAAATAGACATATGTCTTGTTAATTTAGCAAAAACCATAAGCATAATAATTAAAAGGAATAGCAAAAGAAGCAAGAATCAAAAGGTAGAGGTAGATCATACTCCATGCTACTCTAATTCAAGCTGTTCAAGCTATGAATAACCATAGAACTGACAATTTCAATACAAAGCATTTTAAGAACCATGAAGAAATATAATCGTATAGAAACAACTAATTGCCAAATCTGGTTGATTATTTATCTACAATTTAAAATGCTCAAATTCAGAAATTATGTATATAGCTATCAATTTGGCACTTGTAAAATTCTAAATTATGTTTGTTATGGTGATTGTTAATTTTGGTGAGCCGATTTTTTAGTTGGTACGGTGGTTGGTGCCAGTAGATGCACAAGGGATTGAATTGACAAAAGGCAATTGACCCGTTTAGTTTAGAATTAGGCAAGTTTACTTTAGTGCATGTACTTAATTACAACATCATCAGAGGTGATTTCTCTTCACTTTTTAGTACATTCCAATAATTGTAACATTTTTCTCTTACATCATATAATCTGACATTCATATTTTTCTTAACATTCAGTCCAACTGATAAATTATCTCTATTTACAATAACTGATTTGATCTTTTCTTAAAACATGTTGATATTGACATTTTAATTAGATATTCACATTATTATTATTATCATATGTAAAAAAATAATATAATATAAATCAAATTTTAAATTATGTAAAAAAATATTGTATCGAGAAAATCTCGATGTCCAACCCTAGTATAAAAAATTATTGTAGTAAAAGATGTCATATATGTACACAAATAAAGAAATAAAATAATATTTGACAACAAATATATATTGTTCAATTTATTTTCTTATTAGATCAAATCGATCGAACGACATAAACATGATTTTTTTTTTCATCGATGCGTGTGTTTATAAATAGCATAGAGTAAAAATAGAGGTGGAAATAGAGATGTCTCAAAATAAAACACATGAAAGCAAAAAAAATATGTATTTCTTAATACGAGTAGCGCAAATAATGGCATAATTATATAGGGACAAAAATGTAATTTCAAATGTTTCTCTAAGCTATATAACAATGGTGTTCATTATTATTTAATTATAAAAGGGAATCGTCGCGATTAATTTCTTCTTCACCCGACTCGCCCTAGTACCCGATCCTTGGCGAAATTTGAACTGACACTACTCTTCCCTCCTCCTATTTAACACAAAAGAGAAAGAGGATGTTTATTTCGGTTGCTCTTCCCATTCGACAATCACGTGGCACCGATCAAATGCTGGAGTTCACCGATGGTAATTTATTTCTCGTTATTTTTTTTTCTTTCCGATTCGGATTCACCGAAGATTAGGTTTCCGTAAATCCTTGTTTCTCGATTTCTTGATTCGAAATTCACAGAAAAATTTAGCGTTTTCTTTTATGTACGAAATCTTTCTTAATTTCCTTTTTTTCTTGATTCGTATTCAGTATTCACACAGAAGAAGAATCTAGTGATTTCTTTATATGATATTAACATCATTCATCTTCAATGTTTTCAGTTGTGGACGATCCTTTACTTTCTGGCTGGGAGATTCACGGATTTCACACTTACTCAAGTAATAATAATTTATCCATTACTTACGGAACTGATTGATTATGTTTTTAGTACATTTAAGATGTATTTTTTTTTATTTCAGAGCTCTCCTATCCTGAGCTGGTTTCAATTCAAGCCGTGAGGATGTTGTCACCAGAAGAAATTTATGCTGTGCTAAAAAATTCTGAAAGGTATCTGGCGCACCAGTCATTCTACCAGACAACAGGTAACCCTCTCGTATAAACCTCCGGTTATGTGATTTTTAGCATAATTGTTTCTTTGTGTACTTAGATTACATATGTTGTGATAATGGTATCAATTCTATTCACCTAACTAGATTAGCTTAAGTATGTGATTTTTAGCATTAGTGATGCCTGTTCATTGGCGTGACAGAATTTCTGATTTGTGGAATTAGATTAGATTATTGTTTATGTGTTTCCTTAATCTAATTTGTGGAATTGGATTGGATTAGATATGTGATCTTTAGCAGTTCTGATGCCTATTCATTGGTCTGACAGAATTTCTGATTGCAAGTTAAAACTAGCAAATTGTTGTGCACTGCCAGAAGGCAATCTACTATAAGTCTATAACTTTGTAGGGAAGTTTTTGATTCCCTCACAAATCAGAGTGCATAGCTATTGTTCCTCTAAAGTTATTATATCACCAAATTTGCATTTGTTTTAAACATCCCTTGCCTTCCCATCCTCAAGTAACCCTGTCCTATAACTCGTGCCAGATAATACTCTAAAGAAGTGTGCATTGCATTCCTTGTGAATTTATGATCTCCTCTGATCAACTCATCTTGTCAGAACAAATTGATAGGTATACATGTTAGGGTATTGAGTTTCAACTGTGCTCTCTCCATTAGGCCTGTCAACGGAGTAACGTTTAACGTTTTTCGTGTCTGTTCCGTTGAAACGGAACATCGAACGGAATGAAATATGTTTTCGTTGCAAAAATGAAACGGGTAAACGATATTGTGTCTGGTTTCGTCAGATGAAACGGACGGTAAACGAAATAGTCCCATTCCGTATTCGTTTATATCCGTTCCGTCAATCCTGAGTATGGAATAATAATTGATAGTAGATAACTTTTAGGTGGAGTAAACGAAAAGTCCATCCCTTGCACTCTGTTCAATGCATTGTTTCAGTAGATAACTTTTCTTTTTCTTTTAACTAAATTATTTTGTTTCCCTGCACTCTGTCCGATGCAAAATTTTAGTAGAAAATTTTTCATCCCTCCTCCATTGCTTTCTTTCTTTCCCTCCCAATTCCAATCCCTCCGTCCCCAAATCAAATGCTCCTCCATTAATGGCGCTTCCTTCTTTCCTCTAAGTAGCCTACGATAGATCACCACAATGGACTATCAATCTCTCCCACCAACGTTGCTTAACGTTGTGAACGTTTAGTAAAACGGAACATCTACGAATAAAACATTTTGTGCCGTCCATCAAACACGACGTACAACGGAAACAACTTTTCCACCGTTGATCCAACGTAACGAATAACGGAAACGTATTTTTCCGTGTCTGTTGCCAACGTTAGACAGCCCTACTCTCCATACAAAAGTATCTTTCCACAATCTATAACTTTCAGGCCTTCCACCTGTTGCTTTTTCCTTGTAATTTACTGCATCCTAGAAACTTTCTCTGTATTAATTGGGAATCTGGGAGCAACCCTCAGTTTCTCAGTCTTGTTAAAATTTATTTCAATCTCTGCTTCAATAACTACCAGTTTCCAATATAATTATTTACTAAATTTGTTTTTAATTTTTCAGAGAAATGGCTGCTAAACAGGGATGAATTTCTGGTCTCATCTTGGAAAAACTGTGGAAAGAACTTCAAAAAGATTCAAGTTAAGAATCATTTTGTATTTTGTATTTTTCTTTTGCTTAAATATAAATAGTGTTTTATATAAGATGGCAATTAAATTAGTTTTTATAATTTAGGTCAAAGGCCATTTATGTTTGCATGAATATAGTGACACATCTGGAAAAAAGTTTCTCTACACTCTTGTCAGGTACTGTATATTCAGTTGCTCTAATATTTTCTACTATTTCTATTTAACATTCAGTTCTAATTGCTTGTTTTCAAACACAGTGCTGATGTGGAGGTTGAGAACTCAGTTTTCTTGGTGCAAAGTCAGCCTCCAAAGAGGAAAAGACCAGAAGTAAGTATTCATAAAATAATTTGTTTCAATTTTTTTGTGCCACCTCTCATTGGTGGAGTCATGGAGAGAACTGGATGAGGTAGCGTAACAATTGTAATTGGCTGGGATTCTTATTGGAGACTTTTGTTTGGGCTTGCTGACTGGTACTAATTATATATTTAGAAAATTTCCTCGCCTTGCACTTACGTTGTGTCTAATTTACTTACTGTGCAGCCTCTTGAGGAAGTGGACGAATCTTTGTGTCAGTTGTTCAACAAAGGGATAGCTTTCTTGATCAGAGCAAAGAAGACTAAGAATGTCACTGAAGCACGTGCCTTAAGAGATGAAGCGGTTCGGGTTGTGATGGCTAATGAGGACGTCGTTGAACCACTTCTGGCTGTGAGTGCTGACGAGGGCGGGGATGGCGGGGATGATCCAGTTGAGGTTGTTGAACAAAGTGATGTTGAAAAATTGTATTATGCTGTTGAATTTTGATCAAAAAGAAAATGGCAAACAGTTCTAGAAAATAAAATCAATGAGTTTAATTCGATTTGGAATGTAAATATTTATGTATATATAGATCTTGGTACAACATTTTTTATATATATGTATTGGGTAGGGTGTTACCTAACACTTCTCTTTTATTAAAAGAAAAGCAGAATACAACCGTTCATCACAAAATGTTCATCACCAAGATTCAGCTTTAACCAAATCTGAATCAACAAAACCTAGCAAAATCTAAAACCCTTAGCCACTGCATTGTACCCCCTCGTGCAAGATTGTACTGCACAGCTCAACATCAAACTCATATTATCAGAAAAATAAGCAACATCCACTCCATGCAAAAAGAATATATGAAATGAAAATAAGGTTCAAACATGACAATTGCAATCGGGTCCTTGCATAGAACTGGCATCAAATGGCAACTTCCACCTGATTCTCCTCCAGCATCAACCCTTCATCCGTCTCGGCCGTCCAATCAGCCACCTCATCTTGCACATCTTCTATCCGACCAGGCAGCTGCAAGACCTGTGCCATCCCCCCTTTGACAGCCATCAAATGCTTCATGTAGTCCTGCATTGATGGCGTCCAAACTTCTGCCCAATAATACACAATCGATTTAATTTTTTGACAATAAGTACCAATGGTAATGGGGTCAGTTTGTTGGAAACAACATTTATTTCTCTCAATCCAACATACCCAACAAACAGCAACAATCAGAATTTTAATAAAATCTCTTGGTACCCCCTGAAAATTACTGAGCATCAAATAAACGTCTACCAATTTTTTTTGGTGTAGTAGCACTATTAAACGGTATCAATAACCATTCCCAAACCTTTTGTACATGGTTACAACAATTTTTATATTGATCGCAAAAGATAAAAAATCGCACAATCTGCTAGGGTAAAGAAATTACATAATCATAAAAAATCAAATATAAAGAGTAATTAACATTCTCTCGTATACCCCGGACAATTCCCTCTTTGTTCAATGTCTCAAGGATTGTTTTTTTAGCCAACCTGCACAGCAAGAATGAAGTTGTATTAGGTAGGCGTTATTTATTGCATATAGAGACATATTTTCTCTACGTCTGTAAACTCAGCAATCATGTCATTATCTTCATTCTTCTTTGTGAATCTGATTGAAAATTGAATTGTATGACTAATTCTAAAGTTTCTAAATTCAACGTAAAATATATCTGTCACACAAATCCAAATACCTTACTGTGAATTCAAACGGAAGTATATTATTTTAACATATGGGATATGTTTAACATAGATAATCAAGTCCATGTTTCCAGTTACTACAAAAACGATAGGTAAAAAAATATATATGAATTACAATATGAAAAATTAAACAAAGAAAATACTTTGAACCATCTTTAGATTTGAACCACCTCAAATTGCTTTCAATATTGATTGGATTTTGCCAGTAAAAAATAAATTTAATTTCTTTGCAGTCTACTAATTTCACTTACTTGTGCATGTTAACCCAACCAACAGCTGGACGCATGGAAGATATGACATTATTATGAGCCTAAAGAACAACCTGAAAGCAATCCTAAAATTAGGCATGTTTTCCACTAAAATTAAACATTCATCATAAACAATTGTAGATCTCCAGAACCTTACATTGTAGAGAATAGTCTGATCTTTCATGATTTTTCATTAATCTAAAAGAATAGCATGAAGAATTATTTGGTGTTGGAAATTATAGATGGTTATAGTATAAATGCAACATAGAAAATTTCCTAGTACTCACAGGAAAATAACAGGTGATGTCTGAACCATTAAAACTATATTCAGCTCCCATATCCATCAGTACCATATCTCCATCTTCCAAAATCTGGAAACAATGTCTAGAAGAATATAACTGAATGAGAAAAAGGATAAATGTATGCCAAGTGGCATAAAATACATGAACTGGGAATGAAGCAATACTTTATCATTTGGAGATGCTGCATGACTATAATGAAACCCAGCGTCTCAGCTGACCTGAGTGAAAAACATAAATAGTCGCTAATGTGTTCAATGAAACCCAACGTCCCAGCTCGATTTCTTTCCCTCCATAATTAAGCACTTCCTAAAGTTGGGTACAAATTTTTTTTAAGATGATTCACCTAAAAGTAATTTTAATAAAGAACATGTATTTATGCAGCAATGCATCTCTCTGGCAAGTTCTGCAGAACACCCTATGTAATACTGTGTATTTAAAAAGGTGCTAAAAATCACTAAAATTAAATGATGTAAAATATTTATTAATTTTTTAGTTCAAAGATACATCACGTTTATGCATTCTATCAGACAGATTATGAACAAAAATTGCAACACTTCTATAATTGTATGAAGTATGCTCCATCCTTTCTACACGTGCTTTCCTTTGTTGCATAGAGTCAAAACAAAGAATAATGATTTCTGATTGGAAAATTCGTTACAATATGAAGTAAATTTAAAGGATAGAAATACAATAAGCTAAAATGGATCATTAGTACAAAGTCGTTGAAGGTGCGTAGCAAGAAATGTGAAACTTGAGGAATCATGGATTGATTTCCTGTGTCGCTGCTTCCACTGAAATTTGAAATTTATAGTAATCGAGCAACAAAAGTAAGTAATTTAACAAATTTAATATAAAATTAGAAGGAATACAAATCTCCTATAACCCGGTAATAAAAATATATATCAGATATTCATACTGGGTTTAGCTAATGGACTTCTTCAGCTTCTGACCGACATTTCAATCATTTACATGACGCCAGGAGACCTTCCTTGCTGCAGATGGAGCAAAAAAAGAAACATGTTGAAATTACTTCTCTGATCTTTAACAAACTTCCTTGGAGCCTGAAACTCGACACAATAAAAAAACACACACACACACACACACACACACACAAAAAAAAGCTATCCAAATTGAAGACTTCAAGCTGGAAACTAATTAATAAACCAATATCTTGATTCCTTAGTTAGAATATGATTCCAATATCTTTGATCATCAATTCTAGTAATTACCATAGCTCTTGAAGGTACTGCCATACAAAACCCACCCTTCGATTTTTCCAGCCAGAACTCCTGTTAATAAAGGCTAATTGGATTAAAATTCAGAACATTTGCATGATAATTAATGAAAACACTTTAGCAATAACTACTATTAAATTTAAGAAAATTAAGAAAAGCCCTCGTATGGACATTTTATTAATGGAAATTCCCAAGACAAAAGATGAAATATGTTTCACTTGAAGAAAATTTTGCCTCATAATCCAAACACCGGCTATCACAAAATGAAATATAATTTATTATTTCGTATCTGAATTTACTTTTATTTTCTTTTGAACTAAACAATGAAACCTCAAAAGGCTACAATCTTCCCTCAAAAACTTTCTAACAAAAATTTTAGTAACCCAATATATTCCAGTTCCTTGGCTAGAAGGGCATAATTCCCAAATAAATTCCTTAAACTAACTTAAAAAAGAAATCCAAGTGGAAGATGATGTTTAGGCCTAGAGGAAGAAAAAGAATCGAAAAAAAAAAAATCGAAGATCCACTGCAGTGTTCTGTTCTGATAACTGCAGTGTTCTGAAGCACCACCTGCACTGTTGAATTATATTTCACCTTCTTCACTTGTGTCCCTTTGGCTGTAAAGATGTTTGTAATTGCTGAAGCATTCGTGAAATCAAAAATAGTTGGTGGCTTTTCAGGGAAGTCTTCTGTGTAGACATCAGGCTCGCTTTTGTAGAACGCCTCAAGTAGTGATGTCTTGGTCGGAAAGAGGAATGACACGTTGTTCATGCTCGCTGCAATTGAACCAATGGTAGCATTGATTGCATTTTGTCTGAGATGGCATACAAGGGGTTAGACCCAACCCGTATGCGACAAGCATGTCCTCATCCACTTGTAAGGGCACGGCTGGACTATTAGACCTTACAAGACCAGTAATATTTGTGTAAAACCGATATGTTGTGTCAGAGTCATTCACTACAGGCATGACCGGCATGATAGGAGTGGAGTCAGAGTAGCTTGATGTTGAGACATTGGAAACGTATTCAACAATGCCAAGGGTAGTGATGTTGGCAAAAGGTAGGCCGAGGGTACTTTCATAAGGAGAAGCAGCCAAATAATAGCGGCCAGGATCAGCATCGGCTCTCAATAGTGCCATCGACTGTCTGACCAGGGGCTATTACAATTGTGTCTGTTTCATAGGGATCGGTGTATCCAGCATCAATAGCAACCACAGTGAAGTTGTGGCCAGAGACCTTGAAGAAGAACTCGGTATTGAGTGCAGCATTTGATTATTTGCAGAAGGTAGACTTTTCCAGATTCTACTTCCAACTGTGTGTCTCTGTGCTGGTCACAAAATTGCCGATTTAGTATAATACTATAATCACAATATTGTTTTTTAATACCTCTAGCCATTTTAATTGACCCAGAGAATGATTTGTGGGGAAAACCTCATTGACCATTTTTCATATACATATTTATGAATATGGATTTGATCTCAAGACAGAAAAAAATTTGCAGAAGAATTGCACAAATTATTGCAGCAATTTAGATGGAAATTCTAATTGGCCATTTTTTATGAATTGTACTGTGACAATATATATACGTACGATCTTCAGAACAATTGTAGAGGTCAGGTTTTCCATTGATTGTATATGCATCAGAGGTATTGGCTGCGCCACCTGAGTTCAAAGCCTCCGGCTCTACATCCAGCACATTTGCATTCCACCACTCACCTATACACACAGCGAAGTACAAATAAACGTCAACATAGAGAAATTTTTACTGCATATATGCTATTACGAATTTAATTGATCTATTTCAATGCACATGCAATCAGTCATTAACAAATAAATATATTGTGGGGCTTATATTAATAACATACCAAGTATTATGGTCTCTTCTTTGTCTGGCCTTGTAAAAGGGTAGGCTTTAACTCCATGTCGTGGTCGAATGATCAGTGCACCATGCACAGTTGCTCGAAGGTACGATACATGTGCATGCCACCACAAGGTACCTTCCTGGTCAGTGACATTGGATCGGGCATTGGGTTATCAACTTATCATGTCTGGCCCGTCAGACCATGGTGTTAACCTTTGAAACATTCCATGCCTATGTGTTCATTCAAGAGCATGCATCAGTTCATATTTTTTTAGCATTGTATATTTTCCATAAATACATAATACATGTCATATATTTCTGTATTACTTACCAGTGTACAGAGATATTATAAGGTGATTGGTTGATAACATGGACCACAATTGTATCGCCTTCGTGTGCCTCTATCTCTGGTCCCGGCAGGTGGCCGTTTATGGAGGTTATAACCCTTGTTTCACACAAACGTGTAATTGTCAAGTTTTGTACCTATAAAATGAAATAAAAGGTTTCAGTTTATCTTATGCCAGCTGATTAAAATAAATAAGAAAATGGGGCGTTTGGATATTCTAAGAATAAAATTAGGATTACTTATATATTCAGAATGAAAAATATTATTCCTAAATGATCAAGAATAATCATTTTGGAAATCTACAGTGTTATTTTTTAAGTAGTTCAATATTCGGATTAAGTTTTTATTCTTAGCGTGTTTGGATCATCTTTTTAATCAGAGTTAAAGAGTTGTCCTGACAATTTTTTAATCCACATTAAGAAAAAGATTGAAACACACAAGAAATAAAAATTTATTCTAGATGTTGGACCACTTAAATATAGCACTTTAGATTAAAAAAACTTATTGTTGACTATTTAGAAATAATATTTTTTACTCTGAATAACTAATCCTAATTTTATTGTTAAGTTATCCAAACACAATTTATCTACGGCCACTATAAGAAAGATGATATTTACACAGATTTTTATTGCTAGATTTTTTTATTTATGTTGGACATTGATCAATTGCTAGATTTTTTTCTATTGCTAAATTTAATTGATGTACTAAATTTAGAATTTTTTTAGCAAGACACAATTTTCTATTAATATCTCTTTAAAAATCTAGCAATTTATTTTTGCTAGACTTTTCTAATCTTGTAAGGTCTAGTGTAGCAATTTAAAAAGGTCTAGCAATTTATTTTTGCTACATTAAATATTACAAGATTCGAAAAGTCTATCAAAAATAAATTGCTAGATTTTTAAGGAGCTATTAATGAAAAATTGAGTCTTGCTAAAAAAAACTGCTAGATTCAATGCATCAAATAAATCTAGCAATAGAACAATAACCAACATAAATAAAAAAAAAGTTTAACTATAAAGTCTATGTAAAGGTCATCTTTTTTTAAGTGAGCACGTTCACCCTAAGACATATAGTGAATTGTCGGCCCCCCTCTTCAAAAACTCGTTCTGTGGAATATGCAAATTAGCCAACCTTTTTTTATACCAACAAATTAAGCCAACTCATTATGTGGATTATGTTATATATAAAAAAAAATTATGTTAAAATATGATTAGAAATTTAAAAAAAAAATTATAGCCCGATTTAACATGATTAGAGACATTTATATTGGAATTTGAAGAGTTGAGTGATTTTTTATAGACAGGTCGAAGACAAAAAATTATATCTGATTTTGCCTTGATAATAATATTCTAATCAGAATTTCCACCTGCTATTACTCGAAGAATATGAAGTGCTATCGATAGTGACTGACTTATAATTTACAATGATTTGATTAGCATTGTAGCTTGATTACGATTTTTTTTTTTTTTTTTTTTTTTGCGATATCAATAACTCGGTCATGCATATGAACAAAAGTTTTAAGAAGGTTCATATTTGACTTACGGAGTGCAGACATCTGGTAGATTTATCCGCTGTTTGTACATTTAAATTCTGTTTTACTTATACTGTCTTTTTATCCTGTAACATAATTAAGAACTTCAAAGAGAGTCGATGTAGAATTACGAAATGTGAAAATTGCACTTTTGCGTGCTTGTCATTATTTGCTAATTTTTTACTCTCTAGGTGATTTGGAAATTTGTAAAACCTCTTTTGAAAGGAATCATCTGTTGTCACCTTCAGGCTTCAGGTACCTTTCTTCTCTATTATTTTGCTTTCTCCATGGAATAACCATCAGCTAATAGTGCAAATATATATCTACAACTCAGCATATGTACATATAACCTTTACAGATGATCAATTAGCAATTTAGCATTGTCATTGATGGATCACAATCACAAGAACATTATCTGTATATATCAAGTCCGACTAAGCATATATTTCAAGAATATTTAGAATTCTTTAGATGCTTTTAAACAGCATTCATTTGCTTTATTAAGTGATGCAATATGGTCGCGCACACTTTATAAAAATGGTCATAACTTTTGATCGGACTATCGGATCGGGCTCAAATTTTGACAGGAGATTCGTGACTCAGAGGCCGTCAGCTCGGATTTGCGATCTGAACTTACATTAATTGATTTTTAGACTTTTCTTTATAATTTCGACAATTTTAAGGTTATTTTAGTAATTTTATGTAATTTATCTTTCTAGGATTTTTGTATTGTCTATTTAAGACAGCCGTCGTGGCTTATGACAGTTTAGTTATGTTTGAGAATTTTATAAAAAATCTGAAAATATGTATAATTTCAGAATCAAAATCTCTCTGTTTTCGTACTTTTCCATCAATTTTCTCTGTAGTTCTTGCATTATTATGAGACTCCAAATAGTGCCCAGATCCAAATTGTAGAAGACCACAACTAGAAACAGAGTGCTGGAATGATACATCCGCTCCACTTATGAACTTCCAAAAAATTAGATAACTCATCTTTATCTAAATGCTAGCACATCTATCAATATTTAGAGAAAGGAAAACATATATATTACATGGTTAAATGCGTATGTACCCTATCTTTAAAGGTAGGACATTTGCGATGTTCGATTAAATTTTATAGAAATTAAACAAAATAAAATTGTAGACCTTTACAAAATTTAGATTATTGTGTATCAAATTTGGTGCAATTGAGAATCAAGATTTGAAACATTAATAGTTCAATTTTTGAGGCGATTGATCGATAATTCTAAAATAGTAACATAATTTATATACATCATGTGTAAACTATAAAAAATAAAAAAAAAACCTTAAACTTTATATTTTTTTTTTAGCAGCTGATCCAAGTGTAAAATATTTGATTGTCAACCTCTATATGCGCATCTTGTAGTTCTTATATATATTTTTTTCAAGAAATATATTTTTTTCCAATTGCTATATATAAGGCTTCGTCATATATATCTATGGATCACCAATTGATCAAACATTAACTTTCACTTGCATTAGACGATGGCTCACTTTGACATGTATAAGATGATGCTTTCACGTAACTTGTTGCATTAGCTTACATATATATGCCGGATAATGTAGATACTTATTAATATTTAATTGAGCTAGTACCTATTGTCATTCAACTTTTATGGCCCTGTGATATATCTTTAAAATATATATATATACAATGCAGATGTCTTCTCCATTATTTAGATAGGCTATTGTGCATAACATTGGCTGTGTTTGGATGGTGGGAAGTGGGAAGAAGGAATAAGGAATAAGGAATTTTTTTCAATAAATTTATTCCTAACCATCCAAACTCTTCACAAAAGTTACACACTTCCCAATAAATTTACCCCTTCCCAATAAATTTCTTCCCTTCTTCCTTCTTCCTACCTTATTCTCAACACATCCAAACGGAGCCATTAGAATTAAATTGAAATTGTATTGGTCATCTGTATAAAAAATCGTTAATATGGAACCATTAAAATTTTTCAATTACTTAATGTAATGCTAAATACCTTTCTTAATTAGAGCATTTTCAAATAACCATTCAGAGGGAAAAAAAATATCTAGTTACAACAATCTAGTAGAAAATAGTAACGTACTTTACCCTTGAAACTAATTTCGATCGAGAGCCGCTTACCTAAAGACAGCAAAACATTTTGGTGTGTTTGGAAAGATCGGAAATAGGAAATAGGAATAAGAAATTTCGGTTTACGTGCTTATTTTTATTCTTGTGCAACCCAAACAACACAAGAATAAGGAATAAGAGCCATTATTCCTATACTAACAAAACCATGATATAAGAATAAGGAATAAGGATAAGCACGCAAACCGAAATTCCTTATTTCTATTTCTTATTCCCGGCTCATCCAAACACATGGAATTTTCATTTGCTTGGTAAAATCGCCAGCTGTCCATATATGTCAGCTGAAAAGCGAGTAGGAGGAATATGTACGTCATTACCAAAGGAAGGCACCAATTTAGCGATCTTTATTTTTATTTTTATTTTTACCTCAATCTAGTTTAGCATGTTTCAATGGTTAGTCATGTGATATGATATTGACTGTCAAATATTATATTTAAAATAAATATCAGATATCACTCAAGCTAATAAGTAGCAAAAATCTGTCGGACTTCAATTACCCAAAAATCTGTCGGACTTCAATTACCCATAGGCATCTCTCGAGTTAATGACATGGATGGCTCCGTTTGGATTTTATTTGGAAAGAAGAGAAAAAATGAATAAGGAAATAAATTTATTATAAACAATTCAAATTCTTTATAAAGTTACACACTTCTCAATACTTTTCCATTTCTTTCCTTCTTCCCACGCCTTATCCAAACGGATCCGATATGATTAATATGCTTGTGTGTGTGTGAGTTGGAAGAGAATGAAAAGTATAAAGGAGAACTTCTAAGAACTCTCCAAAATCAAGAAAAAGTATATATAATATAACGGAGGATTCTAAGAACTCTCCAAAATCATTGAAAAATAGAAAAGTTTACAAAAAAGAAGTATGAAATAATGAAAATGAATCCCGCGCGGGTCATCATGAAATTTTCATAATAACAAAAGAAAAATAATTATGGCAAATTTTAGGGACCAGTTTTTTATTTGGACAGAGATCGTTACTTTAAAATAAAATTATATAAACTACACGATTGATTAAGACTCGAGTCGGACTGAAAAAAAAAACTATCTTGGGCCAGAATGTCCTAAACAATAATCTCTCTCTGGGCCGTTTGGATCGTTTTGGAATTTGGAAAATTTACTATTCCTAGACATAAATTTATTGAGAAGTGTGTATCTTTATGAAGAGTTTGTATTGTTTATAATAAATTTATGTCTAGGAATTGGAAAATTCTCAAATTCCCAACGCATCCAAACAAGCCCTTTAATAATAAATAAAAGGAAAATTCTGGTAATACAATAAAAAAATATCATTTTCATAAAATATAAAAATTATCATATTTAAAAATATATTTTTTAAAAAAAAAAACAAGCTGTCTAATTGCCACTTCCATTCGAATAAAACAGAAGTAACATTTACACAATTCAATCTCCGAAACTCCCTAAGAATTTCAACAATGACACTGGTAATACTCTCTCCTATTGCCAGTGCCCCGTTATTGTTTAACACATGCAACATCAACTAACAAATAGCGCATGTTTGAGATAAGCAATTGAATTACATCCATTTGGCACAAAAAAAAACATCACAAACTATGAAAAAAACTAGCTTCTTCCATCATGCACTGACAACACCAATTAACAAATAGCACAAGTTCATTGTGCTCTTCCACAAAGCTTTTTGAAATGGTTGAAGGAAGCTATCAACAGCCACTTCCACATAGGCCTGTCAACGGCAAAGAAAAACGCTTTATGCCGTTTCATTAAGGCCTAACGAAATGAATACCGGAAGCGAAATGGATTTTGTTTCAATCATGAAACGGCAAACGAAATACAAATATGTGTCGTTTCGACCATTGCAGTCTAGTTTCAAAGCGTTTTGTGTGTAATTTGTGAAGTGGAATGAAAAACAGAACGAATTTTTGTACCGTTTCATAAACGAAACGGTTAACGGAATGAAATGTTGAAACCGTTTTCTTAACAGAACGGCAACGAAATGGGATGTGCCGTGCTATTGGGCCACGTTTGACTGGCCTACTTCCACAAAGCTTTGCATCTGAATTATTTGTTCAAGGCTGTAGAGAACCAGTCACTAGACAGCTCCAGTCGACAGCAAAATGGAGAGACAAGCAACTCAAACAATTAATAGTTTGTTAGATTAGTTAGTTACAGATACTGTGAAAGAAACGCTGACTATATATAGCCTTTAATGTACATTGTAATAGTTAGAGAAAATGAATGAAATTTACAATTTCTGTCTCTCTCTCAATATCTTTTGAATTACTATAAAGGTTGCCTCATTTCCTAATTTGTCAGTTTATCTCTGGTCGCCTTATCGAATTTCTCGTTTTCTCATTTTTGTTTTTTTCTCTTTAAAAACGATATTCAGACATTAATAGTAGCAGATACTGTCAATTTATCCTATGGTCGCCCTATCAAATTTCTCGTTTTCTCATTTTTTTTCTCTTTAAGAAACGTTATTCAAACATTAATAGTAGCAGATACAAAAAAGCAATTAATTCTAGTGTAGCCTATAAAGACAGAAATGATAACTGCAATCTTCAATATAAATAATAAAATAGATAAAGGGAGCATTTAAATAATCAAAGTGAATATATATGAAATTACGAACAAATAAGTTGAATATCCATATAAAAATCTGAACAACAATATAAATAATAAAATCTAACTCATAATTAAATAAAGCGAACACATAGATGAACAAATCGAACATATAAATAAATAAAATGAACAAATACAAATACGATGGCACATGATACCATGTGAAGAATTGGTAGATAGTAATTTCCTATTAGAAATGATAATTGTCATATGTAGTTTTGTCATCCCTTGTCATCGCTAAATACAAAGTGAACATATAAAATAGACAAAGTAAAAACATAGACGATCAAAGTGAACACTTATAAACAAATAAGTATCGTCATCTGTTGTTCAAATTTTTATATGCATATTCAACTTATTTTTAACTTATTTGTTTGTATGTGTTCACTTTGATCACTTATGTTCATCTTATCTATTTTTATATATTCATTTTCTGTTTAACGATGACAAAAATAGCGCAACAGATTACAGTAATCAATTTCATTTCCTACCAGGAGTAAAATTGTAAAAAAACGTAACAGAACTATGGGCTTTATAAAGCTTTCAATAAACACCCAACAACAAGTTTAGGCCCAATAACATTAAAGCCCTTATATGTCAGTGTCATATTACTACCGGAGTCGTATCCTCTGCGTGTTTCTTTTAAACACGCTGACTGCGTGTCTTGTAATCTGGAGCGTCCAATCTCAATGAACGGTTCGATCTCCTTCTCCGTTAAAAAGCCATAAAAAAAAAAGGAAAAGCGTCCTTAATATACGAAATTGTATCACTTTCTCAATCGCAGCTCTCACTGTCGCTCGCCGGTCACTACTACACCTCATCACCGCTCACTGCCGCCTCTCACCGAATCCATCTCCACTGTCTCATACCCTAGAACTCACTGCCACTCTCCCCCCTCCCTTTCTAGTTTCTAACTGATCACTGACGGTAGCCGACGGTGGCCGACGGCAGCAATTGAAGCTCGCAATCTCCTCCCTTCCTCTTTGCTTTTACTGTCTCGTTTTGTTTACCTCATCTCTTTCTTCTATTTTTGAACTTGCGTGTATGAACTGATTGAATTACTATGCACTGGATTTGAATTGAGATATATATCATATATTTGATTGTTGGCTTGATTAGTTTACTGGATTTGAATTGTTACCGTTTCTCTTTTTGTATTATTACTTACTGGTATGCCTAAATGGCTCAAGGGACTGATCTCTTACTGGTACGCCTAAATGGCTTGATTGGTTGCGCGCCAGAAACGATTGGGAACGAAGATGAAACGATCGGCGACGAAAAAGTTGAGGTTGCGCGCAGAAAGGATACAATTTCTTATACTTTAACCGTCTTTTTTTTATGGCTTTTTAATGGAGAAGAAGATCTTACCGTCCATTAAAGTTGGACGCTTCAGATTACAAGACACGCAGTCAGCGTGTTTAAAAGAAGCACGCAGAGGATACGACTCCTATTACTACCTACTTCCACTTGTGTAGTACTGTCACTCCGTCCAGAAAGGGTAGGGAAGTTATTTCTTTATTTCATCAGAATATAATAAGAGAAGGAACCAATAGAAAAACGACCAAGAGGCGGACCCCAAATTTCCGTTACGCGGTCGGTACCCCCACACCTCCTCATCTTCTTCACCCCACTCGACTCCACACTCGCCGCCTCTCTCTCTCTCTCTCTCTCTTTCTCTCTCTCATGGATTCTGTCTCTGACGATCGCGCACTTCCACACACCAGCACTCCGACCGCCATGGACACGTCTCCACCCGAACCCGTACCCGTACCTATCTCCTCCGACTCCGACAAGGAACAAACCTTACCTTTACCTACTCTTATTCAAATTCCCACTGACCCCTCCATCGCGCCACCTCCGACGCTGCCTCCGTCGTCCTCCTCGTCTCAGCCTCTGTCGCCCGGCTCGGCTGCTGAGGAGGCCGTCGCGTCTGGCGTTGGCATTCAGGTTCCTCTCGAGGACCGAGTCAAGGGGCCCTGGTCTCCCGAGGAAGATGCTATTTTGAGCCGCTTGGTGGGTAAGTTTGGTGCTCGAAATTGGAGCACGATTGCGAGAGGCATCCCTGGCCGGTCGGGGAAGTCGTGCCGCCTCAGATGGTGTAACCAGCTTGATCCTTATGTCAAGCGCAAACCTTTTACTGGTATGCCGCATATCTTTCTCTTATTCTAGGTGTTTTACTTTTAATTTAGTTTGTTTTTCTTGTGTATGTTACTTGTTTTCTAGAATTTCAGTGCATTGTGTTGTGTTGTTTTCAATTAGAGGTATCACTGAATATGTTAGTGTCTTTCAATAATGTGACAAGATATCGTAGTATTAACACTTTTCAGGGGATTGTTTATTACGGGAGTTGAGTTAGTTTATTTGGATTGGTTGTTTTGTTGAATTTCATGTTAGAGTAGGAATGACAAAGTAATATTGCTGTTTACTAAAATTGTGGATTCTTTCAGTATCTAGGTGTCATTATATTGTTATATTTATCTTATTAACGGCTCAATGCAAGTGGTGCAACTTTTACTTCGTATTTGATTGAAATTAGGAACTAATAAAATAATAGGCCACTCTACAAATTTGAGTTTCCTTATGTTATACTTGTGTGAGCTATACTATAGTAGTGTTCAGCTGGTAGCTTTTATATGTACAGTAACTGCCCTTCTGCATTTTCCATCCAAGAAGCAATTCAAATCACAAAGTGGGACCAAAAGTTACATTTTTCACAGCAACGAATACCTCTAATGTAAGTGGATATTGATCATACCCACCATTCCTGATTTGGCATCTTGCTTATCTTAAACGGGAAAGGATATGTGCCTCCTCCCTAAACATTAGAAGTAACTGAAATTTAGATATTTTCCTGCACACTACTTTTTCTATATTAGAGTAATGATCACTTGATGATCATTTATGTTCAAAATTTTTGGAATTCACACCAATTTACATTGGGACATATTTTTTTCTGGAAACTAAAAGGTTCGTACTCTTCATTCATTGGTAGGCTATGGACAATATGTTAGCAATTTACAAGTCGTCTTGTCATCTATCAAAGAAATTAAATAAATATGATGCTTATTATTTTCATATTGCCATGAAATCCCATAAGTTGCTGGATGGATAGATGTTTATACATTACTTCATTTAAATAGTGATTAATCAAATGGTAGATCACTTAAATTGTTATAAATTATAATTGATTTTGAAATAATACAAATTCTATTTTCACCATTGTCAAGATCATTAGTTCTCAGATCAGCCCTAGTTGCATGCCTAATGTGAATTAATACAGAGATTAGCTAATGCTCAAGTTATCTTGAGCATAGCAGCAGATAGATGGTTGCAATTTATACATTGACAACAAATTTATTTAATAATTGCAGTAATTGACACATGTTTATCAAAATAAATCTGCTAATCATGTCAGAAGATCGGTTATTGAAACTTGCTTATATGTTTCAATTTTTTACGACTTGCATATTGTGAATTTTGATAGATGAATATATGATGTAATGTGACTGATAGTAAATTCAGGTTTTCTTTGGATTTGTGGATTCTGATCCAACCTCTTGGCTCGTCATCATTATGCTATCTGTTGGATTCTTTTAGAGTTGTAGTAAGCTTATGTGAGTTAATAGAAATGCTTCAGCACATATCATGTGGATGCAGTCATGTAGAAATTTTTTTCTTTTAGTATGCTTATATTGTAAATTTTCATGTATTATTAGTGCTTACGAATATTCAGTGTTTCTTTTGCATCTTGATATAGGATCCTACTCCAATAGAAAATAGTCTTTTTGGTATTTTGGAACTTAGTTATAAAATATCATGTGCTATTTACTTAAATTATAGCTTGTATGAGGCATAGGTCTTATAGGATACTCCAAGTCATTGCTAATTAAAGTATAATGATAGTACTTCCATCGTGGTTTGACATCTTCCATAAAAAGAAAAGAGAGAGAGAAAGAGAGAGGAGGAGGAGGAGGAGGAGAAAATGAAATTCTAACACTGATCTTAAGAAAATAATAACTTTTCCTGCATTCCAAACTGGTGAGTAAAGGGAAGAGAGCAATGGCCAATTTTGCACAATCATATAAAAACCTTAAAAGGTCAGTGTATCTCTGCTGTCCTTTGATGTATATTCATACAGAGTAGGATCACTTGTCAACTATAAATTTTGACAATTGATTTTGATTTGCATCGTATATATCTAAAACAGTAAATAGAGTTAAAACATTTATACCATTAGTACAGTATCTGTAATTATGTCAAAGAAAGTTAAAAGTAAACTATTGCACTAGGTTCAAGTAGACCCCTAAACCTGAGTTTGGTTCCATAAGTCCAGCCTCTTCCTTCGCAAGACTTGATGATGTGACACTGCATAAGCACTTGACTTCATGCTATGTCAGCAGCCCTAATTGCCATACCAGGGCCGTGCTCTTGACCTAGTTCTATGTCAGATCAACATCACTGGTATTTGAAAAGGGTAGTGTGGGCATGGTTAGTATATTTTTAGTTGCCAAGGGTTTGATTGAACTGAGTGGCTGGCAAAAAAAAACATTATGGGCTGTTTTGGACTAGGGACAATAGTTTAAGAGCCATAAACCGACTTTTTTATCACTTTCAAGATCTTTGAAAAATGCATGGTAAATGGGGATTCAACAAGTTGGGACACATGAATTTGATTGTCCGGAGAGAGAGCCACAGCTGCCAATCTTTGCATATTTGGTGCTCATAGAAATGTCGAAGCATGCCACTTGTGTTGGGTGAACACGCAGATCTATGTTTCTGATGTTGACATATATATTTGCTTATTCATAGGTTGGAATGCAATTGTGCAACTGATGTGCAATATTATTGTTTGCTTTATCTGATATTACATCGCAAAAACATATGCCATTGCACTTTGAAAGGCGTGTATTGAAGAACTTCTCTCCTGCCATCTAGTTTTAATTATTGGGGCATTAACTTTGTATTGCAATTGATCCAGGGTTTCTGCTGGTAGGCACACTCTAAATTTAACTTATTTTCTTTCCTTCTTTTATAGAGGAAGAAGACCGCCTAATAATTGCAGCTCATAGCATCCATGGAAATAAGTGGGCTGTGATCGCGAGGCTTCTAGAGGGTAGAACAGATAATGCCATAAAGAACCATTGGAATTCCACCCTGAGGCGCCGCTATTACATGGTTAACCCGTATAGGTCCCATTCTTCCGAAACCAATGTTCCCATGGATATCAGGTATAGCATGCCCAATAACCAAACCCCTATGCCTTCTGATAACATGCATATTGTCGAGCCCAATATCAATAGAGAGGAATTTAGTCCTGAAACTGGTACTTCTTCTGAAAATGATAAGGAACCCATGAATTTCATGGTTTACACTCCCCAGCCTGAAGTTCGTCAGGACCCACCTTACTTGCACCGTCCTGTTGCCAGAGTAAGTGCATTCAGACCATACAATCACCACTGTGCACCGGCAGTAAAGCTGAGCAGCATGGGGTGTACTGTTGCTGCAAATGGATCAGTTGAGCGGCAGGTTCCTTCTAAATGTGGGTATGGATGCTGTACTAGCGATAGTGGGAATGAAAATTTGGGAACCAGAAAGAGGTCCTTAATGGGTCCAGACTTTATGGATTATGAGGAAACTGCACCAATAATGAGTGATGAGCTGGCGTCAGTGATGTCAGATATAAGCAGCATTGCATGGATAAAGAGTGGTTTGCAGAGTGGAATTACTAGTAGTCTGATGCAACCTGTATTGCCAACTGGCGGAATGAATCCTGCTTGAAATATGGATCTTGAATTTTCATTCTGTAATTGCTTTGAACATTTCTTTATCTATTGTTAGGCTGAACCATTTTTGTAATTATTATAGTAATTAGTAAACTCCTTCCAGGCTGCTGCCCTTTTAAGGGCTATAAGCATAGTACAGATCAAATTAGTGAGTGCATGGAATCTCGTTTAATAATCTCGCTCTAACTCGTCTTTCAGGATTTGTTAGTTTGTATTGATAGAAGGCACTGCTACTAGGTCTGGTTCTATTTGGTTGTAGTAAGGTGTTCCTTTTTTAAGAAAAAATGCCAATGCTATAGGTTGTCACTATTGGCTGCTTGTGCTTAGACTCCTAGCCAATAAAATGAGGAAGGCCTCTTATCCACAAATTGTTCTTTTCACAATTCTAGATCCATATATTGATGCTTCGCTGGTTATAAGGTCTTTTGGGCATGAAAACACGGATTTATTAATTTTACTTCTTCTGAGTTCACTTAAATTATCGTCGTTGTTTTTTTTTTTATGTGGCAATTTTTTAGCAGTTCTCGTTTGTCATGCCACTCTGTGACGTTTCCTTAGGCCTAGGTTTGTTGTTGAGAATATGTTTTAATAATGCATAACCGTTGGGTGCACAGTATTCTGTTGAATCCCATCATGAGATGGATTGTACAACTTTAGTTGGTGTTTGGTAAAAATAATTACTTCGGTTAAATTGTTGTTAGGTGATATTATTACTCTCATCATTTGAGACCAGTTGTTGCAATATTTGTCTAGTCCCTTTAATCAGAATTCACACCAAATTAGTGCCCTTCAATTTTTAGATTAAATAAGACAATGAGCATCGCTTTAAATTTCGTGTAATTATTTATGCGTGCAAAAAAAATTCGCTAGAAATTATTGGTGTCCGTTGTGAACTGCCAATTGTCAATTTGTCATGCCTTTGCTGTGATCATTCCCTTCATAAAATAAAAAATCAGGGAAGAGTAAAGGGAATCTTTTTGCTGTTTTGTACGTATCTAATTTCTTTTCTTGAGAGACTGGAGTCTGGAAAAGGATGCTGGGACTGTGAAAGGCGTGTTGGGTACTCTCTTTTCTTAGAGCTTCTGCAAGTGTCCTTGCACCTCTCTAGTCACTCCTCTGTCGTGAACATGACCACGCTGGTACTCTTGTTGAAGGGAATCATGATCACTCATGAGTCATGACAAACAACAAAAAAAAGAAAAAGAGAGATTTGTTGTTGTTACCTTTTTTTGTTTTTTTTTTTAAAAATGCGGTATTAATTGATGGGTTTTCTCCGATTTTGCAGATGAATGTTCTAGTGAAATGTTGTTGCATGAACTTGTATTAAAGTAATTAAAGTATACATAGCATATGATCCGGTGAAGTATTGCATAATATTATTATATCCATTTTGTATTGAACTTGGAGAAATCCAAGCCTTCCTAAATCACAAAGTGACTGTGAAACGGTAAAAGGGAACGGCGTTTTTTTCTCAAATAATTAAAGCACATTTTCTGTTTGTTAAACTTCCTCAAAAGTACTTGTTGTTATGACAATTGCTCTCCTGTACAAGGAAAAAACAAGGACGAGCATTTATTTATTCAAGTAAATAATGTTAATGGAGTGGGTTAAAGGCTAGAAACTAGTGTGCATAGATGGATATGAAGTTTCCCTACATATCACGAGTCTAAGCTATCCCTTTTATTCATACTCGCCTTTATTACAATTCATGAACGGCATTTGATACGAACTTCTTGGAAAGGGAAAGGTAATCAATTGTTTTGCTTCATTAATGTCAAAAAAAAATGTTTTGCTTCATGGATTTCATGGCCTACTCATTAATGCAATTGCACTATACTAGAATACACTCCATGTGCCTAGCCAAAAGAACCAAGTTCAACAAGAGCCAATAACGAATAATTGTGTTTGTCATTTATTTTCTAGACAGAACAGGACTAGGCAGAGATATGCAAATCCATAGATGATAAATGCAACATTATTAGCTAACAACTCTGCTTATTAAAAATTCCTCTGTTCTATACTTCTATCGATTATTAATTCTACATCTTTCTTGCATGTGTTTGTACAGATCACATTGGTGCGCCATCATCAACAAGTCATGAGAGCTGAAAATGAGTATATCTTATTAAAGCAGCTAGAATAAAGATTAGTGTCAATTTTATGTTATGAGTCTATTTGTTAGCTTGATTGATATATGCTATTGGCAGAAGGAAATATATCTTTCCTATTTCTATTTTAACCACATAGATAGGTCACAAGGTGGGGCGTTGTCACCTCTTTGTCAATTGGGTCGGTGCATGTTGTACATAGGTCCAACATTCTGGGCCCATATGTCAAGTAAACAACATTTTTTGGATAACTCAAAAAAAAATTTCATTACATTTATTGTTCCGGTTTGGAACCTATGTTCTCCATCTAACATGTTGCAGTAACAATAGTACTCACATGTGTTCCTAGGCACCATTCACAGAAAGAAAAGACGAACCGATTCTATGTCGTGCATAGGGGCAATTTAATGACCAAATAAAATTTACAATAGCAACATTATTTGTCTATGTTTGTATGCTGGATCAATTACACTTGGCCAGTCAATACGGTGACAACTTAGTAACTCACGACATGTGGATTCATTATGAAGTGTTGGTACAAAATATGAAATGCTTGCTACACGCTGCAATAATGAGTAGGTGCAATCAGGACCTACGCCTTCATGCGTGAATACACTGGAAATTAAGTCCTTAGTGATGCTTCTATCCTCTATTAACCCTCTCTTTTGCTCCAGAGAATCCCTTCCACCTGCTCGATAAAATGCTCCAGAGAGGAAAACTGTATGGCGGCTGCATATCCTGGACAGATAGTGCCTCCTACTCCTCTTTTGTTCTTCAATCTACACTGAGCTGCCGCACTCTGCTCCTTTCTACTGTACTTGTACCTTTGATGATTGCTTACTCTTTCTCTCTCACTCTCTTATTATAGTGTTACCACATTACCCCTTCTCTTTTTGTTTGATCATTATTACTGTCTTTAAATTTACTCTCTTTTTACTCTTGGCTATAGCCTCTGCGACTCTGCCTGTCTTTCACACACATTTATTGCTTCTCCCTTTTTACACTTTCTATACCTCCCTCCCTCACCATTCAATGCTACAACACGCTTCCTCTCTAGCTTGGTCCATGGAAACAAACTATGCACCGAGTGTACCCCCTAAGCAACCCCTTGTCCAACACCAGCTGTTTCATGAGCCATGCGCTGTTGACCGTTGTAATAAGGACCCCTACTGTCACCCCACCTACTTGCTAATAGGTCAATTTGGAATCCCTTGGAAGCATTGTGCAAAAGCTACCAAAACCCTTTATCTGTTTGGAATGGCTGGAGGGAGGAACTTAACTGCTTGTGCAAATGACACCGGTTCCAATTGTATCATTGAGGACGAAGCTTGCCAGGGTAAGTGGTGGCGGTCCATGGCGGCTGCAAATACATCGAGCTCACCTGGGAAGAAAGACATGGTGGAGTCACAAGGCTCGTGTGTGGGACCCAGACAAGATTCCACAACAGTCAAAAGCATGAAGGAGAATCAGGTAATTGATGTCCTATTTCATCAAAAGGGAATGATGCAGCAAACTGATAGAATGGGTGGGACTGACATACCTAAATTGGATGCTGAATTTAAAGAGGGGATTACCTCTGAAAGGTGTACAGCTGTGTATGAAGAAAAGAGGTATGGAAAAGCTTTAAGTGAGGGACAAATTACAAAAAGTGTAATACCCAGAACCATTAAATTACAAGTGTCAAAAAGCTTGCCCAATCATAACTCAACATGTGTCAAAAACTTAAATACCCCAAACCACGTTTCTGGATCTGTGAAAGCTGCTGAAGGATTTGCCACAATATCAACCAGCCCAATAAATATTCATAATAACCCTTTACAGCTAACTCAGGTTTTAAAAAACCAACACTCCATACTTGGCCCAATCCCTAACTCCACAATCCATAACCACTCACCAGTAAATCTTCTCACCAAAAATTCCCAAACTAAACCGAAACCCACACCAAGCAGCTCAATCATGGACATGAATGATGAAGAATTCTTAGCACAGTTTGCTTCCCTAAGCTCGAATGACAATAATGGTATAGAGGCAGTTGAAATTCCACAACAAGCTGAAAAGGAAAGAGACTGGTCGTGCTGTATCATTGCTAGAGTTCTGAGTCAGAGGAACGTTTCTCACTCTTTATTCTCAACTACCATGCGCAATGCCTGGGCGGTTGATCCTGATACAGAGATAGAAGCTACGGGTTCAAACTATTTTATAGTTCAATTTATGGGGCAGCAAGATATGTTCTATGTGTTGAGAGGAAGCTGGCATATCAAAGGTGATATGGTGATAAGTCGTATGGCAAGGGGTGTGGAAGATGTGATGGCACCGGAAGTTGATGAGGTTGCAATTTGGGTTGAGGTACATGGCATACCGGCAGAAACAGTCACACTTCAAGGAGTGCAGTTGGTTTTCAAAAAGGTTGGGTCTCCTATATCTGACATCAAAATTAGTTTTTTTGGAAGATACAAAGTGTACAAGCAACAGGTTATGGTGAAAGTAAATAAGGCTTTGGTCCCCAAAGTGCCTGTTAATCGTAAGAACAAGGAGCCTTTCTGGGCTTATGTAGTTTACACTGGGGTTCCTAATGTGTGTTTATTCTGTGCTTTCATTGGCCATGATCATACTAATTGTCCAATTAAAATGAGGTTATGGAGAATGAGAATGGAAGGGAAGTATACAGAGGAAATACCTGATATGCAAATCGGGAGATGGATAAATGATCGAACCCGAGTGCCAAGGAAAGAAGGCAGCACTTCTGCAACCCCTTTGCAGAATAGTTCTAGTGAGAGGATGGACAATCAAAAAGAAACTTCTAGTACTGAGTCAGTGGGACCTAGTGATAAGAGTGTGGCTAAAAAACAGAAGCGGATCATGGATCTCAATGAAGAGGCAGTTAGGCAAATTTCATTGGAAGATAATCAAAACCCAACTAACATGCAGATAAACTGCAAGCGGGCCAGGGAGGCGAACCCAAACTCGCCTTCAGGATCTCAATGAATGCAATTTCTTGGAATTGCCGCGGTTTCGGGGGCCCGCGGAAAAAACAATTCCTTCGGGACACTCTCCGGGCGACTCATGCAAGCATTATCTTTCTATCGGAGACGAAATCCTCGAGGAGAAGAATGGCTAGGTTCATGAACACAATCCCAACACATGATTACTATGACGTTCCAGCAAGAGGGACAGCGGGTGGACTGTGCATGGCATGGAACAGTACGGTAACAATTGATATTCTCAACTCTTCCCTTAGTTACATTTGTGCTAGGGTGACCGTTAAGGACAAACCACCTTGGGTGATACTTGGGGTATATGGGGACCCCACACATTTCCAAAGTAGATACATTTGGCAAGCTTTATCTGAACTCATAACCATGCACGGATCTGTTTGTTTGCTTGGAGACTTTAATGAAATCTTGGATATGAGTGAAAAGTATGGAGGGAATACTAACCTTAAGCCAAATACGGTTTACTTCCAACAGTTTGTGTTCCGGGCAGGTTTAGTTGATATTGGCTATAAAGGTCCCGCTTTTACTTGGACTAACAATAGAAATGTGTCTGATGCTATTTACCAAAGACTTGACCGTGTGTTGGTGACACCGCAATGGTTGGAACTATACCCAAATGCCTATGTGAATCACTTGCCAATGATTCACAGTGATCACTGTCCCATCTTGTTGCGTATTAAAAAACCTCCTGATAGAAAAAAATATTTTAGGATGGAAACATGGTGGTTTAGTGAGACAAGTTTTAAACAGGCTTGGGTGCCGAAATGGAAGGAAAGTGGAAGCAAGCCGTGGGAGGATAAATGGACAGACATGAAGGCCGACATACAGAAATGGGCCCATAATCATAAAACACCCGGGAGGAAGTTAGATGAACTGGCCAGTAAAATCTATGATGTGCAGAGACAGCACCCGGCGATAAGGAATCATAACTTGGAAACATGTCTATTGCAAGAATATGGTAGAGTGGAAGGACAACATGAATTGTATTGGAGGCAGAGGTCTCGAATGAAGTGGGAGCAAGAGGGAGACCGCAACACAAAATTTTTCCACACTGTTGCTACCAATCGCCGGCGACATAATCTGATTGTTTCCATGGAAGATGAGACGGGGAGGATGACAGGGGATGAGAGAAAAATCAGACGGACTTTTGTTACTTATTTTAAAGACCTGTATAGCCCGAGTAGAGCCCATGAACCAGTCATGGCCCAAAACACTATCTCTGATTTCTTAGATCAACTCCAACCAGACGAAAACCCAAAGATTGAAAACACAGCCCATCAAAGCTTAACCCGTCTTCCTGATTTCTATGAAGTAAGGAGAACCCTTTTCAGAATGGGCCCAGATAAAAGTCCGGGCCCAGATGGAGTGACATGTCGTTTTTTGCAAGAACACTGGAATGAGATTGGAGTAGATTTGGTTTCTAAAATAAGACAGATTTTCTTAACTGGAATTGTGCCGAGTGAATGGTTGAATTGCAATGTAATCCTGATCCCTAAAAGCAATGAGCCCTTAACCCCAAATGACTATCGCCCTATTAGCATAGGCAATGTAACCTACCGGCTGCTCATGAAACTGGTGGCAAGTCGATTGAGGTCGCATATTAAAAGAATTATTTCTGCCGAACAAACAGCTTTCATTTCTGGACGATGTATTTCAGATAATATCATCCTTGTTAAGGAGACGATCCATTCCTTCCACTCGGCCAGGTACAAGCACAACTCGTTCATGTTAAAGGCTGATATAACAAAAGCCTTTGACAAGATCGAGTGGCCTTTCTTGCATGCAGCAATGATCTACCTCAATATCCCAACAAAAATTGTTGACCTTCTGTTATACTCTTTCAAACATGCAAAGGTAACAATACAAGTGAATGGCAGTGGTGACGGGTTCATACACCCGGTAAGGGGGCTACGCCAAGGGTGCCCCATGTCCTCGTACTGTTTTATAATAGTAATGGAGATGCTGACTCGGATGATCCGGGTAGCACACTCGAGAGAAATGATACGAGGAGTGAAGCTGGCCCCGCATTGTCCCACACTAACCTATATTATTTATGCTGATGATTTGATTTTGTTAGGTACTGTGGAGGAAAGGGAAGTGCTACATCTCGACAAAATAATGCAAGATTTTGGCAAGGTCTCGGGGCTACTTATCAATCCACGCAAATCGAAACTCTGGTTCTCAAGAAGTTGCACACAGACACAAATTCGGTTTATGCGAAACATTTTCAAGTCGGACAGAGCTGGACCTGAGGAGAAATACCTGGGAGCGCTTATTTCACACAAAAACTGTGCCAAGCAGACGGGCCACATGTTACTCGATAAGCTGAAGGCAAAACTAACTGGATGGAGGTCAAACATGCTATCGCATGCAGGGAGACTCGTTTTGATTAAATCTGTCCTAATGAGCATTCCAGTTTATTTTATGAGCCTTGAAGTTATACCGGTGCGACTGATAAGGCAAATGGAGAGTATCATAGCAAAATTTTTTTGGGGAAAAACTGATAAAGCGAGGTACTTGGCAATGGTTTCTTGGGGAAAAATCTGTCAACCGTTGGAGAAGGGTGGACTGGGGGTGAGGCAATTAAAGCATTTTGGCGAGGCTCTCTTTCTGAAATTAGTATGGGCCATGATGAGCAACGAAAATAAAATTTGGGTTCAAGTGTGTAAAGGGAAGTATTACCATCACATGGGATTTTGGAGGGCTATAAATGTAAATGGAACAATTCAAATTTGGCGCCAAGCTGTTAGATTAAGAGATTTTTTCAAGCTGCATGTGAAGTGGCGGGTAGCGGATGGGGAGGCGATAGAGGCGATGTCTCAACCGTGGTTTCCAGGTTGGGAGGTAACTGATCGGGCACCAAGAGCAGACAGGAGAATTACAGTGGCAGATTTGTTTGATTTTGACTCAGACCAATGGAAGCATGCAAAATTCGCATCCTTAATAGGCCAACAAAATGCACATCAAATAGTGCAGCATGCTGACAAGCCAAGGAGAGTGCCGGGTCTGAAGGATCGCTTAATTTGGGAGTGCACTAAATCTGGCAGGTACACGGTGAAGGAGGGGTATAATTGTATTATCTCAAGATTGGGGATGCAGGGAGGGGATATCTCATGGAAGCATGTGTGGCAGTGGAAGATGATAGTGCCAAAAGTAAGGATGTTCATGTGGCGACTGCTCAGTAATGCTCTACCTCTGGCACAAAACCTAAGCTATCGTATTCGTACCATCTCCTCTATGTGCCAACGTTGTAACCAGGAAAATGAGTTTGCAACACATTGTATGTTTTTCTGCCAAGGATCTCGAATGATTTGGTTTATGGGGGAGTTGGGGTTGAGAACGGATGATCTACCATTGAATATAACTGAGGCAATACTGCACATAACCCAAGGAATGAATGAATATCAGATAAGTACTGTCTGTTATACACTATGGGAAATTTGGCTAGCTAGGAATGATGCACTCTTTCAGTATGAACCGTTCCAACCTGTAGCAATTTGCAAAAGGGTAAATGCTTGGAAAAAGAGAGAAAACCAAGGCATTTATACTAGGTCACCATCTCAGATTCCTATCATACCATATGAATTTCAAGTGGAGGGTTGGCAGGTTGTAACTGATGCATCATGGGACACGTCATGCAAAGCAGGAATTGGTTTCCTAGCTTACCGTGCAGGCATATTACAATGGGTAAATATGGAGTGTCTAGAGGCAGAAGATCTATTTCAGGTGGAAGCAATAGCTGTTAAGAATGGAATAGATTGGATCAAAGAGAGATTCTCGGAGGAAGGTTTACAAAAGGTACAAATTTTCTCAGATTGTTATAACCTGACTAGTGCGGTTCAAGAAAGGAACATGGATGATTTGCCTTCCTGGAGGCTTTGCCAACTGTTGCAAAGATAATAGAGGAAATGAGGAGCTATAATACAAACATGGATCTGATTCATGTAAGAAGAGAAGCAGTAAGGCCGGCTCATGAGTTGGCAAATAGCGCTAGAAGATTGAGAACAAGCTATCATGGAAGACCATCAGTGGCGATTATGACAGAAAATGGAATTGGAATGAGGATAGAAGAAAGGTTTTTTCAGCAGGTCCAGGAGGCACCACCTTGAATATTTTGTTTTAGTTTTTTAGTACCCACCCCCATTTCTTTAGTTTATGGTTTAATGTCCAGTAGTTGATGTTTTAGGATTTATTTTGCTTCGTAGTTGTTCTGTTATGATTTTCTTTTCTTTTTTTCTAATTAGTTGTGCTCAGGGGTGGGGTTTTATTTCTATTGGTCCAGCTCCATTCTGGGGTTGACATTGACTGTTACTTGTACTCTCTGTTATGTTTAATGCAAAGCCTATGGGCAGTCTTTCAAAAAAAAAAAAAGTAGGTGCAATCTATTAACCTGAGCTGTATTTTTATTTACATGTAAATTGATAATGATGGGGAGAGAGCTGGACAAAGTGCGAGTCTCCATCAATGGAATTATTGAAAGCGTGGTTGGGACGTTCATCAGGTTCGCATCCGTATAATAATTGTTGAAAGAGCCCTGCTCTCTTGCCTCTTTTTTTTTTTTTTTTTGACACTACCCACAAAAGTGTTTCTTTTCTTTTATTTCAAATGAGGCAGCGAGTTTGTATTTTTGTTTCATTTTTAAAATGAACATGGGTGGCGCTCTTGCTTTTTTTTTTTATAAAAACAGAAATATAAAATAACAATGTTTTATTGTTGTTAAAGTAAAAAATTTGAATTAAATCACTTAAAAGAATTAAGAGTAAGTTTTCTTGAATATAAGAAGGTCAATCCCGTCCATCATCAATTTTCTCAACGGAAAAGAAAAGGAGTAAGCATGAGAATCTGATTTAATTTTCCGACCAATCAGGTCGGGATTGCAGAATCCACTTTAGCGCATAAGTTTTTATTTTTATGTTTATCTAAAAAAAATAGGTATGAGATCATTGAGATGGGATTCAAAATGGATCTTGTTATATTTCGGAACCCAATAGTCAATTTTATATAAATTAAAGTTTTATTACTTAATAATATCTCGTTTTATTAAACGCATCATTAACCAAAACTAATGGAAGCCTTTCAAATATAAATACGTGTAATAATAAGAACAATAATATTGGAAATTGCTCAGCACACTCCCACCTTACTCAATCACTCTCTAATTGACTGAAATGTCCTCATTCAAGTGCTAAAGTCTGAAAAAAAAAGCAATATAAAGTAGATGATATTTTGGTCATTTTTTAAAAAAAATTGGGAGTGAATGAGCAAGTCGTGCGTGACCTAAGCAATTTCCAATAATATTGGACTACTAGCAAAGTTAGACAATTGTATTATTCATGGTTTAAAAATTCGGCCGAGTCGGCTATCAAACTCGGCGGAGGACGAGCCGATTTTTTACGAGTTGGAACAGAATCACTAAGAAAAATAAAAAAAAACAGGGAAATAAATGGGGGAGGTCGAAGGAAGTAGGTGGAGACCACACAAGAGAGGTGAGATCGAAGAGAAGGGAGGCCATACGAACTCTGTGAGGGTACGAAAAGAGGAAGAGAGTGATCGAATTCTCTCTACGAGAGAGGAAGAGATGAAACTGAGGAGAAAGCAAGGTTTTGGTGGTCATGGCGAGGGGAGAGTATCCTCTGGATGGTTTAATACAACCATCCAGTTGATGTTTTTTTATCCGAGCCGTCCGATTTAATCTTAACGGTTAGATTTTTCGGACCTATCAATCTTGGTAGTTTGCATGGGGCATCTATATTCGTTGAGATTAAATCAAACGGTTAAAATCGAAAATTATCCATGGATGGTTATCCAGAGGAACTGCATGGCGTGGGGTGAAAAAGAAAGAGATGGATATGGGATCTTATGTGACAGCAATTATATAGAATATCATGTACAGATTTAAATACGATTATATATAAATCACATTTTCATAGTATATCTGCTATATAAGATCAATCTAAACAAATATGAATGCACTTTTAATCATTTTTAATTTTTAAATTCTCCAATTTCCTACCCAAATGTTAGAATTTAATCAGCTTTCATGTCTTTTGTATTTGATCCTACCCAAACATAACAAAATCATACATGCTAGCTATTTTTTTATATCAAAGATAGCGAAACCACGAAACCAGTCCGTCATAACTTCTGATAATAATTTTGTATGGTGCAACAATCAATTTATGACTAATATTTTTTTATTTTTAATTTATAATTAAAAGATACAATACACTTCTTAACTTGTGTTTTCATAAACTTATGTAAATTTTAGAATTGTATTGTTTTCATTTCTTTTGTTAATTTGATGCTTTCAAAGTTTGATGTTATAGCTTTCTTGTGTAATTAAATTTTTCTTAATTTTTTTCCCACATTTTTTTCTATTTTTAAAGACACTAAAAGTATTTTCCGTAAAAATTCGAGTTTTCAACCCGATCACACGAGTTTTTCTGGGTCATCCGATTTGACTCCTCTAACTAACGGTCCGAGTCCGAGTCCGATTCTGAATTTCAGAACCATGGTATTATTCTTGAAGATTAAAAATTGAGCATCAAGCAGGAACATACTCCGAGCTAATTAAGCAGGAAGGATATTTAAGTGTTCAATGAAATTTTACAACATGCAATGATGCAAAGGAGTTAATTTTTGTAACTCTCATTTCGTAGCTGCTATCAAACATTTCTAAAACAAAGAGTTATTTTTTTTCCGTGACTCGAATAATTTTTTGGAAAATACACTTTATAAATAATTAAAATTTATAAGATAAATAATTATTTTGAAATTTTTTAAATGGTTGATAAAAAGAGTAATTTAAAAAGCTTATGGAGCATAGTAGGATTTCAATTATGTTGCATATTTTTGTCATATATACATATCATCATATAGACTTACAGAGAGATTAAGCATGCAACTAGGGGTGTCACCCGCAGCCGTTATGTCATTATGTCGTGACGTTATCGGTAAGTGGAACGGTAAGTGGCAGCGAAAATTGTGATGTTTTGATAATGGAACGGCAAACGAAATGGGTAGTGGAATGGAATAACACATGTCGTTTATTGAAATCGTGTATTTTGTACATGCCGTTTAATGAAACGGTAAATGGAACTGTAAACGAAATGTCAAAATTGTGCCATTTCATTAGTGGCACGGCAAACGAAACACCATGTTCTGTTGCCACTTACCACGTTAGACCCCCCCTACATGCACGTTATATCTGCACTTCTTATTTACACGACGAAAGAGTTTATACACTTCCATGACAAAATGTTTTTATATACACAGTTAATACTTAATATGAACAGTTTTGAAAGTACTCCAGTTTCTTAATTAAAATTTGTATACTAATAGGGCTGTTTGGATTTCCCAAGGAATTTGGAGAATTTCATCTTCCTATCATAAATTTATTATAAACAATTCAAACTCTTCACAAAATTAGTAACCCCAATTCCTATTAGTTTTTAGTAGTTGTTCAGTGTGTTAGTTGTTCTTTTTTTCATTTATTTTCACTTTTTGTTATTTTCTTTATTTTTAGGGGTCTTTGGAAAATTGGGGTTCTAGACAGTTTCTATGTCGCTCAAAACTAAACCTTGTAGTCTGTTTCAGTTATTCTGGTAATACATTGCCTAAGGGCTTTTCATCAAAAAAAAAAAACTCTTTACAAAATTGCACACTTTCCAATAAATTTATTCCTAAGAATTGCAACTTCTCTAAATTCCTAAGCGATCCAAACGGCTATATTGGGATAACGATCTAGAGAAGATTCCCACGTTTTAGGTACTAAGGTACCTCTAAAAGTCAAGATTCATTTATTATTTGGTGAAGCGAAATAAATTTTTACTATGAATAATTTAGCTTTTTAGAAAGTTGGATTGGCGTCGAGTCGGCTGGCTTTTATTGTGACCCAAATGAATCTCTTGATTTATTGTCAAGAAATTAAAACTAATTATTGGTCTAGGGGTATTGCCTTGGGTAGAAGCATATCTCTTGGGGGGAAAAATGTCCCAAATTTAACTAGACACAATGGTTTGGGCCGAAGCTTTGTTTGTATGTTTTCCTAAATTATTTACTTACATATATTGTTAAATTTAAGAAATTTAGCTAACTGATTGAGTTTTTTTTTTTTTTTTTTTTGGAGAAGGTGATTCTCAACTTTAGTTACTGTTTTTGAGGATGTCAGGATGTGATGTAGATATTTGCTCTTGAGGAGATGGAGGTGAGCCCACCTGCGTCTGCTAGTTAGGAGGATTTGTTTACTAGTAAAGAAAATATTTCTAACCTCCTGTTGGGTCTAGTCGTCTAGATAGCTTTGAAGAAGTAGAAATTGGTTCTGAAGTAGACTTCGGTGCGTTTTGTATTTATGTTTAGTTAACGAATTACGACCTTTATATTATTGTACGCTTCATTTGTGTGAAGATGTTCTTGTATTTATGTTTAGTTAACGAATTACGACCTTTATATTATTGCACGTTAGATAGGAATATTTTTTATAATGGACCATGCGTAATTTGAGAGTGTTTGGTAATTGAAATTCTTGTTAGATTAAAAAGTAAGAATTAACTTTAAGTGTTCTAACCGTGATCAAAATCGTTGGTCTTAGCTACTTAGTTAATTTATACAAAATTTCAACAAAAATACCAACACTAATGCACTATGACCCCGTTTGTTTGTGACTTAAAGGGTGCATAACTTAAGTTATGCACTCTTTAGTCACCAAACACCTCTTACATAAGATGCCTTAAGGGTAGGGCTGGCAACGAGTCGAATTCGAGCGAGCCAAGTCCTATTCGAATTCGATTCGAAATAAATTCGAACAAATTCGATTCGATTCGTCAAGGAATATCGAGTAGAGAAATTCAGCCTGTATTCGATTCGTATTTATAACGAGCCAATTTGACTCGAGTCGTTAATAACTCGAATTGATAAGTCATTCTTTACAGAGTTACGTATGGGCTAATGGGCTATGGCCACAATTTTTTATACATAACTCTAACAGAGCTATTATATGCATTTTCAAACCAAAAAGCAAAGACACACAAACTAAGTGCAATAAAACATTATAAGCTAGTAAAAGATAAAATGATTAAGCATGATTCAATCATTTCATATTTTCATGACACAATTCATACATCCAATAAGTGGATTCTTAATACCAGCTCCAATCCAAAAAAATAAACAATTCATACATCCAATAAGTGGATTCTTAATACCAGCTCCAATCCAAAAAAATAATTCCATCTCCACGACACAATTCATTTCCAACAAAATTAATACCAGCTCCAATTTAGAAATCTAATTCCATGGCACCATGCAGCCAACTCATACCACAAAAAAACATTCCTAGCTATTAAGTAATTAATTCACAAAAAAAACCACTCCTAACCAAAATAATAGATTTCACGTTTCATCAAACCAGCATCCAAGCCCCAACTTTAGTATTTCACCATTCCTACATGTTAATAATCTATCACTAGTCAAACTATCAAAATATAATTAAAAGCAAAAACATAACTGATGTTTGGGAATAAAAAACAAAACCTGCCTCAGTTTTTGTTAGTCGTCCCCATGGAAATTTCAAATTGAAGATCCTCTTCATCCTTAGTAGCTTCCTGAACATAAAATATTGCACAAAGTTAGATCAGATTATAAAATAAAAATAGATAAAAAAATATAGAAGTGGTTTGCTTACTTTTACTGTTATCGGCTGATATTTTGAGTTGGCTCGTACCCAATCGCCTCCACAAACGAGAACTTCAACATTATCCTTGGACAGCGAACTTCGATAGTCATCCAATACCCGACCTCCAGCGCTAAAAGCAGATTCAGATGCGACTGTTGTGATTGGAATAGAAAGTACGTCACGAGCCAACTTGGATAAAACAGGATATTTCACCGAGTTCACCTTCCACCAGCTTAATACATCAAAATGTTCATTTCTGTTACTTGTAAACACAGGTTCTTGTAAGTACATGTCAAGATCAGACCTTGGGGGATCATATGAGCACTTGGATTGTACAAAACACATAAAATCATCATCGACTGAGCTATTCGCAGCTGTCCTTGAGCTGCTTGCAGCAACATTTGAGCTACTGGCAGCCGTATTTGTGAAGCTTCCTGCAGCAACATTTGCCATGGCATACATCAAACCAAAACTGAACTATCACTCTTGATATACCATTCTGTGCAAAAGTACAACATAACACTAAACTAATAATTACTAAGGACATTACTAAAATAAAAGATAATAAAAAAGCCAAGTATGTACTTTACTGGTTTTAGCCAGTAAGTTTCAAATGTTTATATAGAGAAAAAGTAATCAGTTGCTAGCACATGTTCACTTGTTCAGTAATTAAACCAATAAGCATTAGTAAGCAAACTTTTCATTTCCAAAAAGCTAAGTATGTACTGTACTGGTTTTAGCCACTCGTTACATCTACAAACTTTTATTTTTCAATGAAAAGATAATGACGCATGATTTTGTGTAAAAAAAAATAATTTTTGTACTAAAGTCATCAACAAAATAGAAAATCAAAATTATTAAAATAAAAAAGAGAGATTAAGGGTTCATACCAGAAATTTAGAAAATTTAGGCAAAGGATGTCAGAATTTTTAACTCTAAATCTGCACAACAAAAAAAAGTAAAAAATTCAATCAACTATGACTACAAAAGAGAGATTAATAACAAAGAAGAGATGTAAGAGATACTTACGAAGGCAAAGTGACTGGCAGGATAAGCAAAGAGCGTGTAAGATAGAGACTAGAGAGTAGCGAGAGAGAAGAAACAGTAGAATCGAGAACCAGGCTACCAGCAAAGAGATGGAAGAGAAAAGGCGGTGAACAAATTTGAGGTCGGGTTTGATCAGAGCTAGAGGAGAAGAGAAAATTTGAGATCGGCGGAGCCACAGAGGCGAAGAGAGATTTTTAGGGTTTTAGCCATAGAGTAAAAGGGGCGAGAGACTGAGAGATGAAGAGAGATAAGTGATCAGAAGATTCTGGAGAGGAGAGAGAACTTTGCTTATAGAGGAAGCCACGAAGATTTTGGATTTGGTAGGAGGGAAAACTTAGGGTTTTCACTTTTTCACACCTAACTCTGCGTACATTACATATTTACATGTGCTATGATATGATAGTATCGCTAGATATATTTCGAGTTAATAATTCGCGAGCCACTAACGAGCGAGCTCTCTACAGCTCGTATTCGATTCGGAACTAATTTCGAGCTTGGAAGCTCGATTCGTCAGAAACTCGAAATTATTTCGAGCGAGCTAGTTTCGAATAATTAGCGAATCGACCCCGAGCGAGTCACGAGCCACGAATTTTTTTGCCACCCCTACTTAAGGGTACATAACTTATGCAACCAAAATAGGTTGCATAAGTTATGCATGGTCCCTTTTAATTTTTTTTCCCAACAATACCCCTTAGAAATAATTAATAATATCATTTAATAATTAACAAATAATTAATAAATAATAATATTTAACAAGTAAAAATAACTATTAAAAATTATAATTAATAATAAATATTAATTATTATAATTAATAAATAATAATAAATAATAATATTTTTACAAGTAATATTAATTATTAATAATAATAATGATTTAATAATAATAACTAATTAATTAAAAATTATTAATAAATAATTTTTTTATTAAGTAATTAATAATACTTCATAATAATAAAATGGTTTCTTATTATCATTAATAATTAATTTTTATAATAATTAATAATTAACAAATAAGTAATATTAATAAATAAATAATAATATTTAATAATCAACAATAATTGTTAAAAAATCATAATTAATAATAAAGGTTAATTATTATAATTAATAATATTTAACAAGTAATATTAATTATTAATAATAATGATTTAAGAATAATAATTAATTAAAGGCATGAATATAAGGGCATTTTAGTCTTTTTACATGAATATATGCATGTATTAACTTAGTCATCCTTACTACACAACCAAACATCTATTACATAACACTACATAAATATTTAAGCATCCTTAACTTATGCAACCCCTTACTACACAAACAAACGCCCCCTATGTAATTTGTTAGCAAAAATGACGATTTTTTTTAAAAAAAAAAAAGACGCAGAGCATGTCTGTATTTTCCAAGAAGTACTCGACTGCCTCATGGTTGTATACACAGATTGGTGCCACATGATATCAAGCGCCATGGCTTGTTGCTTCACCGATAAACAGTTGACCTTAATATTGGGGCTGTTTGGATGTGTTAGGAATTTGGAGAATTTCAAATTCCTACACCCAAATTTATTATAAACAATTTTAATTTTTTACAAAGTTACACACTTTTCAATAAATTTATTCCTAGAAATAGAAAACTTCTTAAATTTTCCAAATTCCTAAGCGATCTAAACAGTTCCATTGCGAGTTGATTAAATTTTTTAACCTGGTACTGGTAGCCACTATGAGGACATCTCGAAAGAATATTTGTGATTTGCAACTTGATGATTTGTTTTTATTGTGAATCGAGGTACTTGTTAGAGACCTCAGTGCAGAGGTAAAAACCAATCGGACGAGTACGGTTAATAATTAAAATCGTATTTATGTTTGTTTTAATTTAAATTAAGAATTCAGATATGACTTAGGACCGACCGGGATTAAATATTAAATAGATATGAATATAGTTTAAAATATTGAAATAAAATAATCAAATGCTTTATAGAAGTTACACATATTATTTATTTGAACCTTCATTAACTTAACAACGTAATTATTTTATAACAGTGTTATTAGTTAAATAATGTATTACTAACAAAAGAACAAGTATTTAATTTTATCGTACTTTAAATATAATGAAATAAGAAGTCATTAATTGGATTATTCTTTCTAGAGAGACTGTACTGTTATTGTGTTATCTATACTACTTATAAAATGAACTCATAAAAAGGTTATAACAATTTCACAATAGTGGTTTTAAACAATTGTTATATCAATTATGGACCATTGATTTATATGATCTGATTTGATATGTGGTCTAAATGTTGATTTCAAATAATATATTACTAACAAAAGAACAAGTATTTAATTTTATCGTACTTTAAATATAATGAAATAAGAAGTCATTAATTGGATTATTCTTTCTCAAGAGACTGTTAACTGTTATTGTGTTATCTATACTACTTATAAAAGAACTCATAAAAAGGTTATAACAATTTCACAATAGTGGTTTTAAACAATTGTTATATCAATTATGGACCATTGATTTACATGATCTGATCTGATGTGTGGTCTGAATATTGATTTCAAATAAAAGGGCAGATCCTTTGACAGAAAAGAGTAAGATGATGTTAACGATTTATTTTTTTGAAAGATATCCATATATATCTAGAAGATATCCACATATCAATTATAGACAATTGTTATATTAATTATGGACCATTGATTTACATGATCTAATCTCATGTGTGGTCTAAATGTTGATTTCAAATAAAAAGTCAGATCCTTTGATAAAAAAGAGTCAGATAATGTTAGCAATTTATTTTTTGAAAGATATCCACATATCAATTATAAACAATTGATATATCAATTATGGACCATTGATTTACATGATGTTAGCAATTATGGACCATTAATTTACATGATGTTAACAATTGATATATCAATTATGGACCATTGATTTACATGATATCAACATACATCTGGAAGATTCAACAAGATAATTTTATATTTTCTGAAATAATTATTTTTTTTATTTGTCCACATATTTGAGGGGATATTTTGCTAGTTTGTCTAAATGTATTACCTATTTACCCTTAACGAACAACATTTGAATCGAAATAATTGCCTGTGTTTATTCAATTTTGAATTTATGTTGCATTTGTATTCGTCTACTAGAATAATATTCGTATCCATATTTACTTACGTTCACCAAATATTCACGGATATCGTCCAATATATTTGTGTGTTTAACTTAGCAAATTTGTTCTTATGAAGCATAGAATGTCAAATATATTGTCGTGAGAATTCCTATAGTTTTAATAAAATAAAATCTATGGAACGAGGAATGTACATCCTTTCATGTATTTATGTATTCTGGTATATAAAATAATGTTACTATACATTTTCATATCCTTGTCTTAATATTCTCTACAAATAATAAACTCTATTAAACGTATCATCCAAACTCCAAACAATATTTCCTATTCACAAAACTCAATTCCCACTAATATCAATTTTCTACTCTCAATTCCCTAATTTTATTTTTTATGTATTATTTATAGCTCATTTTTATACATCCAAAATTTAGTCATTGAACGGACCTAGCAGCTCAAAGCCTACTCCGCACTTCCCGTATCCCATGCACATGAAATCAGGCTTGTGTAAAATAAAATCCAAGGGAAATGGTCCATTGGTTTTAACTTGGTTCTACTATTCACTTCGGTTTCTTCTCTCCTGTCTTTTCCTATTTCTCCTCTCTCTCTCTCTCTCACTGTGCATCAAAAGCCGTAATTCTTACTTCCCTTTCCAGCACTCACTTCGCTTCTCTCCCAAGAGAAAAGAAAAACAAAAAACAAAAGTAACAAAGAGCGATCGAAATGCTCTTCTCTATCTATCAGCTTACTCCCTCCGTGTAGTTGCGTTGTGTTGCGTAGCTGCTCTAATGGCAACGAAATGTCTCCTCCAAACTTGAAATCTCTCCTCCTATCGGTTTCAAATTTTACCACAAAAGCTACGATTTTTCTCTCCTATTTATGTATGGTTCTGTTACTTCGGACCACATTAAATTCTCTCAGCCATCACATTACTCAGCTCCACCTCTTCTTCTTCTCTCTTAAACCCTCTTCAACTCTCTGAATTTCTCACTGATCTCATTTCATTTCGAATCGAACTTCAGAAATCTCTCCTCTGAAAATGGCTTCTAATCTAAGGAAGCCACGCGAGCAGGACATAGAAATGGGGCCCCACCACGGCGAGCACGTGGCAGATGGTGATACGTGCGACGAGAGCGACAACACTGGTAGCCTCTGTTTCTCCGACGCAGAAGATCACTCCTGGCGCCATTCACCTCACTCGGCCCCGTCTCCCAACAATAGCAACCCCTCCGTGTCCGTGTCGCCATACAACAACACTGACGCTGACACAGCAGCATCGCCTTGTGCGGCGCCTGCGGCAGATCCGTGTAGGAAATCCTGCGTCTCGGACTGTTCCCTCGAGACGGATTTGGAGAGCGGGTTAGCGGATCCTGAGATCATCAAGGGAAGTCCCAACACGGAAAAGGCCGAGAAGATTTGTAGGATTTGCCATTTATGCTTAGAGGGTTCGGGTCCTGAAACGGGTACGGGTATAGTGTTGGGCTGCTCCTGCAAGGATGACCTGGCAACGGCGCACAGGCAGTGTGCAGAGACCTGGTTCAAAATCAAGGGTAACAAGTGAGTTATTTCTCAATTCATTTTTTTTTCGGCCTCAATTTTCTTAATTTGATTTACCTTAAAAATGCTGTGTGATGTGTTAGTGTCTTGTTCCAATTTGGGGGCTTTAGATTGTAGCCAAGGTTTATCTCTTTTTGGTTTAGGTTATGGAATCATCTATTATATACCTGTTTTAGATTAATTTAGCATAATGTTTGTTGTGGATAGATTCTAGTTCTTATATTTTTGAGCTGAATTAAAGATGCTAAAGTTGAGATTCCTTTGCCATAATTTATCCTCTTGCTTAGCAAATAGGTATCTTTCTCTTGCTGGGTATCAAATGTTATAGTGATCTATGATATTTAAGTGCCTATTGAATAATTATGCTTCCCATGAAATTTATACACATGGTAATGGAATCTCAATGATAAGCAATCCTCTTTGATTAATGAAAAGTTAAAGTTGGTTAAGTGGAAAAGAAAAGGCAAAGTTTTGATAATAATCTAAAGGGAAAATTAGCTCAAAGTTGAAGGAATGAGCAGATGGCAATATTTTGAGGCATGTGCTTTCTATTCCTTTTGTTGATTCTTATGTAATTCAATCTGATTATTATACTAGACCATAATAGAAGTGCTTCTTTGACTTTTCACTGTTTGATATTAGGTTGTATGTAGATATTTGTTTGTTTCCTACTACTGTCTGGACACTAATATGCGCTTAGTAGTTAGTAGTGAGATTAAAGTATGAACACTTTGGATATTAACTGGAGCATCTCTGCATCAGACTAGGATATGGTAGAGATACTAATTGAGGAAAAGGGGCTTTTAATTGGATATTGTAAAGATTTCATATAGTAATTAGATACTGAAATTGAAAAACATTACATCAATGTTTATATCTTGTGAACTAGCAATATTCTTGAGCAGGAATTTTTTTCCCTTTGGGAAACATTTGTACACTTGTGGGGATAATTAGTTACAGAAGAAGACAAACTGGTTAAAATTTATGAAGGAAAATGTATTATCTGTGGTCCAATCCATTTGCTTTTGTAGATTGAATCTGCTCCTTTGTAGTTTTGTGAGCCTTCTATAAAGAAGTCCATATTTTCATCTTCCACCCTTCTTTAATCTCTACAGATTGAGTTCATACTTAGGTTACTTGCATCCATTTGATGCAGCTATCCTCGTTTATGTGATATTTTAAATGAACCTCACAAACCCATCCATATATATACATCTTTCTCGCATTTCTCGCATTTACATTTTCATGAAATTGTTTCTTTCTTCTATGTGCTTATTGTTTATTGTTTGTTCATTTCTAATGTGCTGAACAGGACATGTGAAATATGTGGATCAACGGCACGAAATGTGATTGGAACAGGTGAGACAGAGTTCATAGAACATTGGAATGACGCCAACAGCAATAATACCACAACCACACCTGTTGTGGTGACGGCAAATGAAACACGCCGATTCTGGCAGGGACATAGATTTCTCAATTTTCTGCTTGCTTGCATGGTTTTTGCTTTTGTTATATCCTGGCTTTTTCACTTTAATGTGCCAGGTTAATTTCTTTTTAGATCTCTTGTCCTAATAAAGTGGGCTAGATGAGAAAAGTTAAAAAAGGTTTTTGCCCAACAAGTGTCAATGAGTCATGATCATATTTCTTTAGAAGATGGGGAGTCGATGGATAGAGTTGTGGTTGTGGTTTGTGGGAAGGGATATAGTTCTGCTGCACTCTCTATTTCATTGCAATGTTTCCTTTTTAATGATGAATGTTGATCGGCCCAAAACACAATAGGCTGCAGTAATCTTTAATTGCTGAGATCATTTTCTAACATTGCAGTGCAAACTTGTTTCAAATTTCATATTTGGTTATGATCCTATGACCGTCAAAAACAATTAAGAGGATGATTTTGAAGTCAGGACTTGAAAGACATAATATCATCAAATAAATGGTCAGTAACGAACTAAACCCAAACAACTCGGTGATGCACTCACCTGAAAAATGGAACAAGGAAAAAAAAATGTAATATGAGTATATGAACATAGTTCTAGTTAAAAATCGCCTGTGCACAATGCACAGGGGCCACTGCAGAAACCCAATCCTAGATCCACATGTAAAGTAAAACCGTTAACCATGATTTCATTAAAGGTAATAAAGGACAAAAATTCTACTCCTGCCAGAGCTAACAATTCCAGTTATTGTTTCTAATTCTTTACAGAGAGGCTGAGACTATAGCAAAAATCAGATAGTGGGTTTGAGTGCTGCTACCACTCAATTCATCTAAACAGCAGATCTAACGGAAACCATATAGCCCTTTTTTTTTTCTAACATCTCGTGCTATGTTACATTAGCTGTAACATCAGGCTTCACAACGTTCACCTCTTCTCCATGCTTTCCATTCATCTGTGTTCTTTGCCGCTGAACAAAAACAATGAAAACCGAAAAATGATACCAATATTCGGTACAAAAAAGAAAAATTGAAGGTAGAATCAATAGTTTATTTTGAAGGACAAAGTGTATATATCAACTACAATCATGTACCCAATCAGTATTATTATCCCCAGGATTGCCACCCAATAACTTATTAGGCTTCTCATCTTTCAGGCGACCATCTTTTTCCTTAACACTCAAGGGCAGCAAAGATAGTGACCCGCATGTCCGGTCAGGCATTTCTGTAGTACAAGCAAATCAATGAATAATTAAGAGGAGTTGACGTTATTACTAAACACGACATAGGTTATCCTCTAAATTTATAGAGAGTTTTCTAGTGTGCCCCAGCCAAACCTTAGAATGTACCATACAAAAGACTCATGTATGATCATTTCAGATTTATCCAGACTCATATTATTTCAAAAATGACTTAAAGTCCCAACCGCCTTCTATGAGTCTATCTCTTTTCATTACTAGTTCAAAAGAAATATGAAGTAACAGTAGAGCCATATGTTTAAAGGCTTATTTTTCTTTTCCTCTCATTTGGGCAAAATAAAAGGATGGAAGGCCTATTTATTGAAGATACACTGAATAATCCCCATACATGAAATGTGTATAATAACATTTCTTTCAATTTGTTTGAATACGTACATAATAACAGAAAAATTTGTTGAGAAAGAATTATTACCTGGTAGTTTCTTGTCAATAAAAAAAACCACCAAATTCACAGTATACCTGCAGTAGGAATGCAATAAATAATAAAAATTAAACAATCAGAAGAATCAAATGCAAATAAAGATTTACTACTGTACCAAGCAACAACAATGTCAACAGAATAATGCTTGCGAGCTGCTATTATGAGGAGGCTCTGAATAATAACCAACATCCAAGCGATAAATTTGATAAACCTGCCATAAAATTTAGTTTAAAAATAGTAAACATGTATGTTTATTTATTGGCTAAAAACAATGGATAGAGGATAATTGATCCAGAAATTACCTTTTAGAGCCATATTTCTGATATGTATTAACAAAAACCAGAGTAAAAATCATGTGAGAGGAAAATATCAAGTCACCGCACCCATATAAGATTCCTCGTGGAACTGCATGTGATATTAGCACATCAAAAACATCATTTTTATATAATGCAAATAATAAATTAAATCGATCACATGAAGAATAGACCAACAGTTAATTAGGAGCACTTCAAAAACAGTATCAGGTGCGGGCAATCGTGCAAGTTTGGATCCCTGTACAGTAGGTATAAGGGTTCATAAATTAGTATACGACTTGCAAAAATGAATTCCATAGTAACATTAAACTAAGAGGAATGAAAATTAAAACAATGCAAAAATTTTGTACCTCACGACAGTGATAATTCGGGCCAGGAAGTTGGGTTGAATAGAAAGTCACAATTCGTAAAATCTGACAAGTCTGGAGGCAAACATTGATTTTTTTAATGCTTTTAAAATGTAGAATAAATATGGAAGGAAAATAATAAACAGCAACAAAAAAAAACATACAACTAAGAATGAAAGGACACGTCTCCAAAGTAGAACGGTGTAGAATCGTTTGTTATGGTAAACAAATGGATGAAATGTCCACTGCAATAGAATGCCAAAAAAGCCACAAAGGTTTTACGGAGGAAATCTGAAAGTTTATAATTAAAAGACAATTTGCAAATTGTATGAACTTTCAAGCTTTTAGCGTAGGTATGGAGTCGGAGTCAGTCCCTGAACTTCTGACAAAGGAAAAAGTCAGTCCTTCACTTTCATGAACCAAATAAATCCTTGGAGTTTTCCCAAGAAAAAAAAAATTCAGTACGTAAACTTTTTTTATGAGAACTAAGTCGGTCGTTGATCTTCTCTCAATATGACAAAGTCAGTCCTTCAAGCCTGTATCAGGCTGCCAGAAAAGTGACAGCAATCTCAGCTACCATCGCCTCTATGGCAGTGAATCTGGAGTCTTAACCCTTCTTCAGAAAATGTAACATCTTCAGACAAATGTTGTTACATTGACAGAATTTGAAGGACTAACTTTAGTTCCTTTTTAAAGTTCACAAGGACCACTTAGGTGCAACCAATTTTTTTTCCCTAATTTCCAGAACCAACTTGAGTTTTCTTCCAAACTTTTTAAGGGAACAAATAAAAGTAGAAAAAACAAGCCTTTTTTTTCTTTTTTGCACAATCTCAAGGACGAAGACCTGAATTTTCTCTTCATTTTAATTTTAAAAATAAAAAGATGAGAACAAAGATTGATGACGAACTAAAGTTTCAACACGTAAGCAGTCAGAACATGAGATGAATTCTAATCACAAAGCTTATACTTGCCAATTGTTTCATGATATAAGACATAACATACGTTTACCACAAAAAACAGCCAAGTTAGAAAAAAAAAAGGTATCTTTGCAATTTATGTAATGTTCTGATGTGATGGATGTTAAATATGACAGCTACTGTTGCAACCATAGTATGATGATAGCATATGATGCCCTCTCCCAATATCAAGCAAAAATAAAGTCAACCACAACTTAATTGAGAGGTGCATAAAAAAAGTTAAAGCAACAGGAACGTTTTGACGGTAGCAGATCAAAAATGTTAGGCCCGATATTTTGTTTCTAACTAAATTAAGAAAATTTGAATGGATGACAGTTGACAGATAATTGAAGGAAACATAAAGGTTGTTAATTGGTGTTTCGCATATATATTAAATACATGGACCAGATGGAAGGCATGTAAACAGTCAAAGGAAGGAGAGAGAATTTGGTACCAGGATGAAAGAGAGGAAGATAAAAGTGAATAAGCTCTCACTGAGATATCCTCTGTCTTGCCCAAGTTCCTATATTAACAAGCCAACAGTAGTACGAAAAAAATATTATTCTGGCTGTGAAACAAAAAAAAAATAGAAGAAAAAAGGAAAAATAAAGGGTATAACATACAGGAAGGGCCATGAAGCCAAGATCCTGTAAGACTGGTCCAGGACGATGCAAATAGTGGACCCCACGTGCAGCCAGCCCATGTACATACTGGTTACACCAATACAGTATATTATTATCAGTTTCCAATAGAAAGTGCTCAAGTTAAAAGGTGAAGCTATAACCCAAACAAAGACTTTTATACACTTTGATATATTCTTTCTTTCAACTGATAAAATGAAATGCTTCATAATGTAAGGCACAAGGTACAATTACAATTTAGCCACCACTTGCATTCATTTGTTATAAACAGTGTTTCAAAGATTACATTAAACAATTGATATTGTATTTGACTAAATGTACCCCGGAGTGGTAAGCCTATTGTCTCCTTTACTTATACACAAGGTAAGAAGTACAAATTTTGACAATAGTGCACAATAATATTCCAGAATTAGAATGCAACATATCACAGTTAAAAGAGGCCACATACAATTTGGTGTGCTGATAAGTGGTTACTAGTAGTAACTAGGACTCCACATTTAAAAACCCCACATCTAAAATGAAAATTTAGATACAAAAAGAGCAAGGAAGAGGTAGCTCCACCAATTGACTTTAATATATTTATTTTTTTCCTTTTTCATTTAACTAAATAAAATCAACAATTGCATAGCTCTCTCTGGTTCCACTTGAGAAAATTGGAAAAGAAAAATATGACTAAGGATTTCAACCTATAAGCAGTAAAGCACGCAATGAATCCTAATTATAGCAGTAAATGAAAATAGTGATAGGATCCTTAAATCACCGATAACTCAGAAAAACTTTCCTCATTTCTTACAAGATTCAAGCATATTGCACACAATGGAGGTTTCTACTTAATTTCCCCAATTTACATCTTCCATGCTAAAGATGCTTCAGAAAAGCACTGCCAGTTTTAGTCATAATTACCTGGAAAAGAAGTCCTGCTAAAAGAAGCTTCCATTTCTCCATTAGAAGTTGAAGCTCCACAGTAGTCTCCATGCAAACTTTCCTCCATAACTACATCAAAAAATTACAAAAAAAAAACAAATAATTGCAAAAACAAACAAAAATCGGATAAAAAACTGGAGCAAAATCGCGATCCGAAGAAAGCCAGTTAGTAGGCACCTTGGAAGCCTCGCGAGCGATGTAAAAGGTCATGACTGAATCTACAGGAGCAACTGCAACTCGTTCTACTGCAACTGGCACTTGCTGGAAGGTTCAGTTCCATGCTCTGTCAGCAAGAGCATCTCGATCGCTTTCTCATCATCATGCTTCGATCTCTTCTCTTTCTCTCGATCGATCTCAGATTTCAGTCAAACCAGACCCCAGTTCAAATTCATCTTCCTTTCCTTCTTCTTTTATACCACCTCAAAAGATAGAGAATTATTCCCTCGATTAACAAAAGTCGGAAATACACAAGTTCAAATGCGCTTTTTTTATTTAAGCCAGAAGAGAATAATATTTTTTTTAAAGAAATTGGTGAGATCTTCGTCCCTTGGAAGGAACGCGGCCGAAGAGAGTGGGAAGGCCGACCAAGGGAAGAAGAGAGAAAAGGACAGAATGAGAGACCTGGTTAGGTTTTTAGGATTGGAAAGTGAGAGAGCAAAAAAATAAAGGGCCTTTTCGTAAAAAGGAAATAAAATAGTGCTTATTTAGTAGTTTCTTGTTATAACTAAAAAACCTTTCCGCCCAGGCTGTTTACAATTCGCCTCTTCAGTTCTCCTACCTTTGTTTGCTTCTCTGCGGTCCTTGAGAATTTTGGATAAACTGGTTTTTCACATTATAAGGTTTTTTTTTTTGCTTGGTAACTGGTTGCAAGCGATCAGTGGGAGTAGGAAAGGTTGTGCGGTTTACTCCGGGTGTACGGAATAAATTATTACTTGAACGTGCTTGACATCGTCTAGTTAAAAGGTGGATTAAGTTTTTGTTTGCGCTGGTGCAGCACTTAATGCGTTGGCATTTCATGGGCTGCAGTTAACAATTGGGCCCGCTTGTGAATTTGTGATCTTATCTGAAGAAAACCGAAAGCTGAGTAAACAATACAAAAAAAATTATTAACTTTTTAATTTCGTAATTGTTTGAAAAAAAAAGTATGTTTGACGTGCCTAAGATGCAATGAAATTTAAAATAAGTTTTTTTATTCTTCTACATAATTGTCTATCCGATTTATGGTACTATTTTTTATTGTTAAATATATTTTATTGTACAATTATTTAGTATTATATAAATAATTTTATCTTCTAATAGATTTTTGATAAATTAAAGAAAGACATATTATGAGAAAATATAATTCTTAATGATGGGATGAAAAGATAATGTCAGGCATAACCTCTGAGCGAATCTCCCAAACCAATAAAGGCTACACGCTTAACAATCATCTGGGGCCATATATGTATTGCTTCTGTCAAGTGTCACTACTCACTAGCACCAAACATTTGAATTTTGATTGATAAACATATTAATTCCGACTCGATATATTTACAATTTACACCATTCTTTTAACGAAACATATTCAACTTTATTAATGACCAGCAGTTTTGTTTACCTGTGTACCTGGTAATAGGCGAAACAGTTTTGTAATTTTTTTTTTATTATTATTCTGTTGACAATCATTATCATTTTTTTCTAAAAAAAAAAGTGAAACGGTTTGATTGTACAATTAAATAGTACATCATGTAGATTTTGAAATATTAGGCTATTATCCCATATATTTCTATGTTCTATAAACAAATTAAAATAATCTCAATTCTTTTCTATTAAACAACCGCTAGATGTTCGTGTTGACTGCCAAAGTGAACTATAAATATAATAACACCAGTGAGTGTATGATAGTTGGATTCTACCAAAATTAACAATAATTTTAAAAAATTTTAGTGATAGGTGGATTCTAACCGAATAGACTATATGAGGATCCAATCATGAATGTAACTGTAGAAGAAGCAAATCCGGAGAATTATACTATACAATTGACCAATACATGTGATTTATGCAATTTCAAACAGCAAGTTGAACATTTAAAAAGAACTGTTTCATTGACGAAACATCAAGTTGCATAAGGAAACCAATACAACTTGCTTAAGTTTCATATAAACAATTTAACAACAATTCGCTACAACCTAACACACATATATATGTTGTAGTTGTCACCTTTTTTTGCGTTTGTCATTCCTAGGCAGCATCTAGTGTGATTCGGACAAAGACTTGTCAATTTTTAAACTTTATCCTCCTTGATTTTTTGACAATTAAATAGACGGGATTAGAAGTTCTTATATAATAATGTGAAAATAAGCTGCGTCTAATATTCTTGGGAAAAAGAAATGTCCTTGGCCGACTAAAAAGTCCCCGTAATTTTTAATTCACTCGAGATCTTCTCCTATGCTACTATATGCGAAGCACAATAGCAACCGTTTGATATCGTACGGCATCAATCATGAGAAAAATCTGAAGGTTGAACAGCGTGTCATGCAGGATGGGATCAACCGTATTTTGGCTTTGTCTTGTACTGCGTCAGCGTTAAGAGAGAATTATACAGATAAATCTTTTCACATATGTTGTCCCTGTTGTGCCATATCTCATGTAAGAAATATGATCCTCTCTGTCAGATTAGATACGCGGTGTTATATGTTGGTTTGTGTAGAAATTTGTATGTATTATATATCATACTATGTTAAAGATTTAAATAGAAGTTAGAAGTACGACATATCTTGGGCTCCTGGCAAAATGTTCAAATACATGTTTGCAAGTGTTATGTTTAATTTCCATATTTTAGACGTGTCAGATACTCAGATCATTTAATTAATGACTTCGTTGTATCGTTTCGTGCTAAAAACAAAATTCAAATTTAAAAACATGGTCCGTCTAAGGAAACACGTGTCAATTTTTTGATGCATCTAAACACGTATAATTCGTACTGTGTCGAAAATGTGACACCTCGTATGCATATCCTGCATTAATTCTCTCAGTTTTCTCCTTCGGAATGGAATTTTTGGTCGGTCAAATGAATATTGTTTTGATGTGTTGTTCTTCATTAATTTGGCAGATGACCGAATAATTAATATGCGTTGCTGTTTTATTTTTAGATCATAGATATAGACTAATAATATGCGTTACTGTTGTAGATAAGAGAAGCCATCAAGACACCTATATACCTATTCATTTATTAGAGAAGATGGTGATTCCAGAACTTGATGATGACAAATTGACAATTGATTATATTCATGACAACTGCCTGAGCGGAGCTCAAATGGGCCTTGGGTAGGCCAGTGCCCCAACTTACTAACTTAGTCTGCATGCCGATACAAGAAAGTAGCTAGTTCGAGTTTGGATCATTTAGAAATTAGAATTCTAGTTAGCTCATTTGTTTCGTTAATAACATATTTTTGCATAATTGACCAATTATTTCAACATAGATGGTTCATTGGCTTGTTTTTAAGAGTTAAATTACATGGCAAACAACAGATAAAAAATAATAATACATATCAGAAAATAAACAAATCAATTATGAAAGAAGCACAAACCAAGTAACTGCATACCTGGTACTAAACCATATAAAAGTGATACAAACCATAAAAAAATGATACAAGAAGTCCCCACTCCCCACCGACATAATTTGCTCATTGTTCAAATTAAACTTGTGTCAGAAATAAGGGGAAAAACTAAATCCAAGAGGAGATAATTAATCAGGCCTCTCAGGAGATGAGACAAGACAAAAATTATTAGCTTGTTAAAATAAGCACTCTAACTTGCAATATCTTCAGCTTGTGTTCAGAAAAAAGAAAACTGCGACCATGTTCCAGTGTTAAATGAACACAGAAGAAGTTATAAAATTTGACTGAACTAAGGGACCAAAATCAAACGTTCCAAGCTGTTTTGCAGTACAATAACCAGGAAAGGCAAAGTCAAGGAGGACCAGTTTACCTTTAAAACAGACAAACAGTAGTCAGTCCCCACAAAAGATTTCACTTTCATAGTTTCATAATTTCATTGATCCTCTCATTCACACTGTTGGAGCAGTGACTATACACAGTAGGTGTTCCCTTTAGAATTGACATGTCTACATCTGGCAGATGATTCCAATATAATTTTGCTCCCACTCAATTCCCATTACATAGGATCCCTTCCACCAGTACTGGGAAGTCTCATGTTAGATGTATCTGTCCTTCAATTTGAAAGGATATAATATTAGCTTTCTTAGTGCGATAAATAATTGAAATTAGGAGCAAAGACAGTTTATCAACTATCATTTTGATTTAAACGGTTGATTGTTTGGGAATTGGGTGGGGTTGCTGTCATTGAACCAAGTTAGAAAATAGAAACAATTCCAATGCATATGTTAGACTGTTCCATCGAAGCGTCACTATCCCACTCACTCTTGTATGTTTTTGCCTTTCTCTTTTTCATTTTTGCAACATTTGTATTTTAGGCACCACGATAGCAATTGAACTAGACATGTAATTAATAACCTTAGATGGTTTAACAATTGGAGAAAGCAAATGACAAGAGTTGTCTTGTTTCTACCTGCTGCCTAAGTACTGACAGTGCATGCAGTTGTGATAATGTGAGAAGATAAGTAGTAATCAAATATAATTATAAGTTTCAATCTTCTTTATTATGTTCTTATATGAAAGATAATAGTTGTAGAGTTTGATGAGGGGCTTATTATATTAAATTTTAATGAACTCCAGCCAAGAAAGCGTCCCTGGCCTATATTTTCTTTTGTAGCTTTTACTACATATATGGCCCAAATTTATTGCCCAGTGCTCTTCCTGGCAAATGAGATTAATTGGAAATTAAAATACTGCCTTAAACATTAAATAAGATATTTGGAAGTATAATGCATGCAAGTGTAAAGTACAACCTAAAATTTCCTAATTTCGAGGGACGCACAAAAGTAAATCATGATTTTTGTAAGACCTAATATTCAATCTCAATCATAAAAAAGCTTGAATATTGATGTATTATCAAAATTACGTAACAGAAATTTCCTCATTCTCAATTTCTATGTGCAAGCCCACATAATTCCGATTATCATATTCCGGCCAGGATTCTAAATAATATTGGTTTCAAACCCACTAAAAATTAATAATCGGCCCGTCATAACAGAGCTCGGCCTTCACCTATTTAATAAACCCAACACCGTTGATTATTCGTTTAATTGCTCCCTCGTAATTACTAGTTTTCATTGTCAATTTCTTGCACGGATATTTTTCTTTTGCCAATTTCATACATTGGGACTATAGAGATACACTTTTTTAAACGAATACGACAGTACCTCTTTCAAATATGAAATGTCTAATCTGTCCCTCTGGAAAATTTTCAAATTTTTGTTACCTTGGACTCGTTTGGATGGGCTAGAATTATTCCGGGCAAAAAAAAATTAAAAAAAGTGTTATTTTAGAAAGAGTGGAAAAGATGTTATTCTGGAAAGAAGAAATGTTGTTTGGATAGTGTGTTAGAAATAAGGAATGAAAATAAAAAATGTGTTGGCCTCGTTTGGATTGCTTAGGAATGAGGAATACCTTCTTTCTAGAAATAGCTTCTTCCTAGGCATCCAAACAAGTTAGGAATAAGAAGAAGAATAACTTCTTCCTAGGAATAGCTTCTTCCAACAATTATATATACATAATTTCAACAAAATTAGCTAAATACTAATAGCTAAATGAAATTTTGTGTACTCTTTAATTAGTACTTTATTTAATATTAAAATAATAAATTTTAATAATTTACTTATTCCTAACTCACCATCCAAACAACATTTCTTCTTTTCGAAATAACACTCTTCTCACTTTTCTCAGAGTTACACTCTTCTCAATGTTTTCTTCCTAAAACCCTTATTCATTCCTTATTCTCATACCATCCAAACGAGAAAAAGAGTGCTATTACAGAAAGAACTATTTTCGTCTTATTCCTAACGAGTTTGGATGCTTAAGAATAACTCTTCCTAATTTTTCGTCTAGGAAGAGTTATTCCTAGCCCATCCAAACGAGCCCTTAGTTCTTTTTTTAGAAAAAGTAACTTAGGATTGCTGGTGAGAAAATAATATATTATTTCCTTCGATTCCTAACTTCTACAATGTTCGCTGCTTGGGATTGTTCTTTAAAAATAAACAAATAAATATAATTTAATCTAAAAAAAATATTCCTATTCAATTATTACCTTCGATTTATAACAGAAGACCTCCAGTCGGATTTCAAACCCATGATGTTCGATAAATGTGTTGTTAGAAAGTTCACTTAGGTGCTCAATTTTAATTTTTAGCTAATAATTAACTTCAAATTAAGAAGAACAATCAAGTAGGATCTAGTTTAAGCATTCAAACACACATCAATAAGAGAGAAAGTTGTAGAAATTATACTTCTTGCGAAATCGTATTCGCAAGACTCGTCGGTCTCAAGTCCACTAGGAAGATTAACCAAGTTCTAAAGGTATGTGTTAGCACACATAAGAACAAGAGCTAATCCTCTCAATTTTCTCTTCTAGCAATTAACTTTTTAATTGGTGGAGAGAGGTGCTCAACACATGAGTTAAAGAGGAGAAGGGAGAGAGCAAAGAGAAGAGAAAAATTGAAAATTTCAGCCAAAAAAGGAGGCTAGAGATACGTAGGTGGAGGTTAGGGTTTTCTCCCAAATTACACCCCTATATATAGATCTCTCTAGTCCTAGCTCCACAAATAAATTTGGGACATAAATCCCCCTCTATGGCTGGCCTTGTACAGCTACAGTATTTCAATCTTGCATAAGAAATAAAAGTATTTTCCTGTTTTGATTCTTATGTCACATGATATCATTGTATAATACAAGATATGAATGTGTCATTCTTGCAGATTATACATTTTTTTATCTCGAGTTTATTGTACAAGTTGATAGCAAACAATCCAACTCCATCAAGGGGCACCTAACAGATATCATCACTCACTAGGTATACTAATGAGGGACATACGGTTTTCTTGAACAATTTTTTCCGCGCAATTCAAGATAACATAAATAAAGTCCGTATAGCAGCTTTTATCAGGAATCGACGTTAGATGATATTTATAGAACCTATCCCCATGTGGAAAAGTTGAAATAAATAATGACATATAACACAATTCATATATTTATTTAATTGGGTCATGTCATGTGCTATGTTCCAATAACATACACATATGCAATTAAGTTGGTAACTCTTTACCTGTGATTTGTAGAATTTAGTCATCACTTAACTTGCATACTAATCTTATATGATAATTAATGTTCATTGTTAATTATCAAGATTATGGACGATTTAGATTTGTTATTATCATTCTAATGAATGATCCACATAGATCTACATTTCAGATTCTCATCCTGAATGATCTGTCAATAATGAACTCTAAAAACAAATGATCAAATATCATCAATAACATAAATTAAAATTAAGTCATTAAAATATTGACATTTAGGATATAACTCTAACATATGTGTGCTGTTTGTTACTAGAGTAAGAATTGCTTCTTAATTATTTCCTTCTTTTCCAACGGCTATAGATATTTACGTATACGAATTATGATACGGATATAAAAACAACTCTTAACTAATTTTTAGTTGTGGTCGTTGGCATTCCTACATGAAGCCATGCAAGATCTCTTTTATTTTATATTTTATGTGGAACACCCTTCAATAAAAGTACAATTTCATAACACTGTTCATAAGTGAGCACCTGATCTACATCTGTGAAAAATAAATGAGAAGAATGTTAATTCAATTTTGTGTACTTGGTAGGAATTAATATTTCATCTACATAGTCGGTCAGAGGATGAAGTATAGTTGGGCCTTGGACCTAGGAATCATTAACTGGTCCAGAAATTCGGTACAACATGAAAATACCCGGCCCACACACCAACACCACCTCCATTAAATTAAAAAATAATATAATAACAATAACATCCCAACAAGAAAATGCAAAATTACATCCTGGATCGTTGAGAGGTGCCAGCCACCAAACCCATGTTTGCATGTTGCCACTGATGCAACACCGAGAGGCCAGAGATATGGAACGTGAGGAGCACATGGGTAGGCCCCTTTTTCCCTCTTCCCTCCAATTTTTTCAATTTTTTGTTTTTATTGTTAAACCCTTTCTTTTTATGTAGACAGACAGAAAATTTAAAACTTTGCAGTTTGCACCGATGTAGACAGCCCATTTTAGCAAAATTACAGCTTTGTATTGCACCACATCACGCTGGAGAACGTGCTTTCCACTCCACCGATTTAATTGGAGCCTCCCAAGTCTCTGCCCAACTGGAGAGCAATAATTCTTAGTTAATTTCTACTTTTTTTGCTATTAATATTTGTTAAGCTATTTACTTTCCGCACGTCTTATAATTTGTTTATAGACATACCTATTCTAAAAATGATGTTGATCTGTTAAAAAATATAGTCCTGTAATGCAGGAAGCAATTGCAACGTCACAAGTATTATTAAAATTAAACAGATGATCTTTAAGTAAATAGACAGCAATATACCTGTGAATAGTTCAAATGAATCTAATTAAAACAATTATATAATGAAACAAAATATCAAACATTTCACCAGATATAATCCCCAGTTGTTTGCTCCACATTTCTATAATAAAAAAACCCACAAAACATAAAAAATAAATAAATGGAGAATGCCAATTATGAACAACTGGAGGTAAAGGCTGAGAGAGAGAACAACGGTCCATGAACAAGGGCATCTCACTCGCCACAGAAACTTTTTGGGCGAGGGAAGGAAAACATCCCAAAGCCGTGACTAGGTTACTGCGAGCAAAAGCATTTAATGACCCCACTCCAAGAGCACTCCTCCAATAAAGATCACTGTTTGACCCGGTCAGCTCAGGCCTCAGGCTCAGCTATGGTACAAAACAAAACAAAAGAGATAAGGCCAAAACCCAGGTTCTCTTCTCCCCACTGTATCATCCAATAGGAAGATATCAAGATACCATCTTGTCCTGTTCTTTCATCCCTCCCTTCCTCATTAGGAGAGGCTAATGATGTATTAACAACTGATTCATTGTTAATTACACAATAGACTAAACATCGCTTTCTTCTAAAAGATAACAACTTACTTACATTATTATGTGGGGCCAAAGATTAGTCCAGATACCAAGTCACGACCCAACAGATTCTTCGGGCATCTGACCAGTCGCACTTAACCCAATAACCCACTAATTCAATTCAAGCATAGATTCTATACAAATACAAAACATGTTTCTATAATACAAAGTGCATGCCACCATCATGAATGCCGTTCGAGTTGTACAATAAGAAAATTCAATAAAAATATTATTATTTGAGTACGGAATCCATTCAAAATAAATTAAATTTTCTACTAATATTAAACAGCCAAACTTCATAGATTGATATTACACAAGCTTTTTAAAAAACCAAGAAAACATTATACTTTATTCAGGGAGCCATCCGCTCAATTCTTTTTGAATTTCAAAAAAAGAAAAAGTTGGGCCCTGCAAAAGATCTGGGACAGCTGCATCGCTTATTTCAAAAAACACCCTCCAAAATACCAATTATTACACATTTCCTTCACTAGTAAATTTCATCCATCCAGACCAAGAACCATTAGCGCCACACCACCGTTTTAACAAAACCAATAATATCAAAATCACCCTTTACGTATAATAATAAACCCACATCATGAAAGAACAACACACACCTAAACCTGCTTGAAACCCCTAACCCACTACCTATTTCCTATTTCTAACTTTTCTAACCACCAAATCAAAATGTTAGTAGAGAAACAGAGATTCGTCCCTTCAATAAGTCCATTCCTGAGGCAGATTCACCTCATGTCCGCCTAGCGCTCTTACGGACGGCTGAGATTTATCCAGGCCGGTGCGCCTCTGATATCCATTCGCCGACGCCATCATATTTGTTCGGTTCACGAGGGCATCTGCGCAAAATTAGGCACCGCATTTTATTATATTTTCCAAGGACAAGACAGAATAACTAAAAAGTTAAAGGCGCTTTAACACAAAAGAGGAAATTGAAACCGACCATGGTCCAGCAGGACACCGCCATTGATGCGCGGATGTACACCGAGATCATCCAAATTCAGATTCAGAGTTTGAACCACCTTCGCTGGCAACAGCACAGTCGAAAAATCTAGAAAAAAACAACAAAAAAACAAAATAAATTAGATTTTAAACAAGTTAAAAAAAAATGAATCTTAAAAAAAACATAAATAAAACAAATGAAATTATCTTACTCGGCTTCTTGCGCGGCGTTTCGGCGGGGGCTCCGACACGGCGAGGCAAGAAAACTCCTGTACCAGCAGATTCCCTCTTAGTACCACTATCAGAGAGGAAAACTGCTCTCATACCGGATCCGGGTTGCGGATTCGGGTTTTGTTTTGCAAGCGGAGGCCATGCGGAAGGGGACAAACCAAGAGGCGTGTTGTTTCCGCGGAAGGCAGGTGGAGGTCCGTTTTCTCCGTACCCGGATCCGATATTGGTTCTGCTTGGCTTCCCCCAACTTGCAACCATCATTTTCTGCTGCTGTTGTTGCTTCATTATCTGTTGCTGCCTGAGATTAAAGAACTGCACATAGAAAGTACATATGTTCAGAAGATAAAAACAGAAAGTAAAAAACAAAATAAGGAAAATTTGAAATAGTAATTAAGGCGTAATAATTAATTAATTAATTACATGAGCCGCTTGAATCTGGCGCTGAGTGAGAACAGTGTTTTGGTTCGGGTACAGACCCGCATAGGAATTGCTCTTTATCGGAGCCGAAACGGGTTGAGAAGCGGGTTTCCTTTGCGGAACCGACATGCCATAACCATGGAGATTAGGCGAGTAAGCGTTCTGTGCTTGGTTGAGCTTCATGCGCACAACCTGAGCAGCTGCTTCAAACAAGAGATCCCTTGAATCTTCTTTGTTCTGTTCGAGAGGAGACGAAGTCGGCGAGTTGACCTCAGACGGTCCATTCGGGCTCTCATGGCCACACAGAGTCGATTGAGGCGAACCAGCGATGACCTATTGTATACACAACAAACAAGAAAATTGAGATAAAGGGACCAAGAACAGAGAGAGAGAAAAAACATGAAGAGAAGTTTGAGATGCACACACACCTTGGGGTTGTCTGGTTTGAGAGCAGTGCGTTCCTTCTCGTCGTTTAAGAGAATGGAGTGCGTCATCTGTTTGGTTAAACCCGCCATGTAATCCTCGTCTTCATCGCTCTCGGTGAGAGAAAGCCTCGACTTATCTTCTTCGGCGAAGAAATCGTCGTCGAGGAACTCGGACGGGAGCCAGAACACTGCGTCTTGCATCTCCTTCTCCATTTTTGAACGAAAGGTTTTCAATTCTGCTGTTGGAGAGAACAGAGAGGAGAGGTTCTAAAAATAGGGGAACAGAGGGAAGGGAATGAAAGCGGGTGGTGGGTTTTTGCTGGATAGAGAAGAAATAATAATAGCTCCACACAAGCTCACACACAGCGGGTCCCTTTGTTGCCTCTCTCTTTTCTTCTCCTTTCCTTTTGAGAGAGAGAGAGAGAGAGAGAGAGAGAGGTTTTATGAAGGTGGAAGAAGGGAATGTGTGCGGAATTAAAGAGCAATGGGTCAACCAGCCAGTTTATAAAAGAAACGAGGTACGCTTCATGTGTTCATCTTATCTTTATTATTACTATTTTATAATTTTATATATTTTATTGCCACAGTTGTGGTTAGAAAAATATTAAGATTTTTTTCGAAGAATGAGGAGAAATATCAATCCCATAAATTGCCCACCTCGCCTGACATATAATATTTTTTCTAATTTTCTTTTTTGAAATAATAAGGTCAATTGCATGGCACCCACTTCACTAAGTTGTCAATTGTCGTGGTTAGCTCAACGAACTTATTAGCAAGCCAAGCAGACCTGGTATGTAGGTTGTTAATCGGTCTCCTAATTTTTTAGTCGGGTTAATTAACTGTCAAGCCAGGTCTGTAGTGTGATAATAAAATATTAGATGGGGCTTCTGATAATTTGTTTATTTATGTGCAGCGCAATAAAGACCGAAATTATTTTATATAAAAATTTGGACAGAAAAAATTATAATATACAGAATTATTATTTTTTTTTAAATAAGAAGAAAGTTCCAACGCGTTTCAGAAGCGAGTATTTGAATTCCCCTCCGTACGCGTTTATAAAACGCGCTCAAACCCTCCGAACGCGTTTTATAAACGCGTACGAAGGGGAATAAATTCAGGCCCTCCGTTACGCCTTTTGAGACGAGTCAGGCCTTTCGTACGCGTTTATGAAACGCGTTGGGAGCCCTGGAGCGCGTTTCATAAACGCGTACGAAGGTCATCTCTTTCAAAATCGAGTTAGCCGTTTCATTTTTTCTGTTCGCCATCTTTCATTCGGCAGAGAAAGAGAGAAAGAGAGAAAGAGAGAAAGAGAGAAAGAGAGAAAAAGAGAAGGAGAAGAAGGAGAGAAGAGGAGAAGACAGCGGCAGCCGCGAGAGAAAGAGAAGAGGAGAAGGCAGCGGCCGCGAGAGAAAGAGAAGAGGAGAAGGCAGCGGAAGCGGCAGCGACAGCGGCAGCGGAAGCGGCAGCGACAGCGACAGCGACAGCGACGAACTTGCGACAGCGAGGTATTGCATTTTGTATTTTGTATTTGAAATTGTGAATAATTAGGGGTTTAGGGTTTAGATGAAATTGTTGATAATTGTGAAATAGTGATAATTGTTGATAATTGTATTTTGGATGAAATTGTGGAATTGTTGATAATTGATGTTAATTGATGAAACTGTGATGGAATTGTTGATAATTGATTAAATTGTGGAATTGTTCATAATTAAATTAGTTAATTGGTCAATTATTTATTTATAATGGATGATAATTGATGAAATTGTGGAATTATTGAAAATTGATTAAATTGTTGATAATCGATGCATGACGATAATTGATGAAATTGTTGATAATTGTTATTAATTGATGCATGATGATAATTATGATAATTATGTATAAATGGAATTAGTTAGTAAATTGTTGAAATGGAATTAGTTAGTAAATTGTTGAAATAAAAAGAAATTTATATAGAAAAATTATGGTGCAAATTAACATAGTTTCAAATAACTGGAATTGTATATTGAAAATTATGTATATAATAACTGGCGTAAATTAACGTAGTTTCAAATAACTGACGTAAATTATGGTGAATGAAAAATTTTAACATATTATGATAAAATTATTTGATTATTGATCAGTAATTATTGTGAAAATGTCAATTACATAGGAAAATAATTTTTGTTTTGTTCGTTTTGATTATTGGAAAAATATTAAATTCATTGTTTTTTTAAATTGTTGTCCTTATATTATTTGAATCAGATGAGTTCAGCAGAAGATGAGGATGGTCCTTCTGGTGCTTCACCACCTCCCACCGAAGCACCCCCCACCGAAGCAGCCTCCACCCAGCGGCCAAAAAGACGTAGGCGTCGCGCAGCCCGTCCGAGCGCGCAAAATGTCATTCCACCTGTGCAACCGGCCAACGCAGAAAACCAACAGGTTTTGTTCGTTACGGATAACGACCATCTCGTTGGTTTGTCTTTTGAGGAGGTAATAGATTTTTTTATGTTAATTTATATTTTTTTGATTTAATAATTTAGATTTCTTAATAGACTTATAAATTGTATTAAATGTTTATTATAATTTGTAGTAAAAAATTAATCGAAAATGCTTATTATAAATTGTATTATAAATTGTATTTATTGTAAATGCTTGCTTATAATATTTTTATGTTCAATGGAATAAATTGTATTTTTTTAAAATGCTTGTAATAAATTGCAGCGTGAAAAACATTTGGAGTTGAGATCGCACAAGCGAACAATTCAGGTGGACGATCGGATTGAGGGAAGGCTGATCAAACTGGGGCTCAGTCACATTACGAAGGTGAAGCATGTCAACATCGACATGCCATTACTGAAGGCAATGGTCGAGTTTTGGCGTCCGGAGACGCATACTTTCCATTTCCCCGTTGGAGAGATGACCGTTACTCTACAGGTAATTTATTTAAACTTGATATTAATTTTTTTTTTAATATAATTTTCGTATTAATTATCACAATTAATTCTAACATATAATTTTCGTATTAATTTTCACAATTAATTCTAACATTAATTTAAACTTTATATTTAAAATTCAAATTTGAATATTAATTTTCGTAATATTAAATGTTATATTTTCGTAATATTAACGTATTTTGTAATTGTTACCAGGATGTTGCCTTCTTATATGGTTTGCGCTCGACTGGCATTTCAGTTAGATCGAATACGAGAGGGCCCTGGGAGGAAAAGATTCGTGCAAATCTTTATCCTCATGAAGATTTGGGAGAGTGGCACCGAGAAAGGAGTAGCAGGGAGTAAGTGAAAAAAATACGAATGCAATATTGATTTTGCATATTCAATATATGCATTGCTTACTTGTATTGATTATTCTAAATTTGTACAATGCAGGGGCAATGTTGTTGTGGGCAACAACATCAAGTTGAAATGGTTGCGGCAAAATTGCGGGGTGGCGCCACAGGCAGATGCTCCTGGTGAGGAGTTAGACCGATACACGCGTGCAGTGGCCCTAGAGCTATTTGGGACGTTGATGTTTCCCGATATTTCTCAGAATTCCGTCCCAGCATACTTTTTAGAGCTCGTATCGGTATAATTTTCTTAACTTAAATAATTTTTTTTTCTTTACGAAAATAGTAGAATTCAATGTTACAAATTCAATATTTTTATTTGTTGACACATAATGAAGCTGACACATAATATTTTTTATTTTATATAATTTCGTTAACAGTCTAATTTTTAAGCAAAGATACTTTTGTTAAAACAATGTTGAAATAATAATGACAAAAAAGGAAAAAAAATTACCAATGAAATGACACATAATACTTTTGTTAATCCATCAATTAGTATTTGTTAACACATAATACTTTTGTTAATACACTGAAATGTTGAAATTATTTTCAATGTTGCAATTTAATTTTGTTATTTTCAATGTTGAAATTATTATTTTTTCAATGCGTTGTTTAATTTAAATGCAGGGCAATTTGAATGAAGTTTCGGACTTCAATTGGGGAGGTGCCACGCTTGCTTGTCTATATCGTGCTTTGGACCGTGCCTCCATGCGTTTCAAGGTTGTGACGGGACCTTGGATGCTACTATTGTTTTGGGCATGGTCATACCTCCCTGTTTGTCGCCCAGAGGTTGCTCCTATCGGTGGATTAGGACAGCTTAACCTAGATTCATGTGTGCCGTATGGCAGGTAATAACTTATAATAATTTTTCAATAATATTATGCAAATTACAACACATCAATCCTAACCTTCAAAATTTTCAGGAAATGGGGCGAAGCTCGGTCTTTCTCACGGAGCCAGCACCGCGGGGCAGTGGAGAACGCACGGGACTACCTAGCCGTGTTGAACGTTGAAGACGTCAACTGGTTTCCGTACGTACTCGACAGAGCTCTTATGCCACGGGTAGCACAGCAGGGTTCCATAGCGGAGCATGTTCGGTTGCCGCTCATTTTCTACCACATTGTTGCCTACTACTACCCCGACCGTTGTAGGCATCAGTTTGGGCTATACCAGTTTACTCCTCCTCCGCTACCTGTGGTACGTTTGCTATATTTTTTTGATTTATCATACGATCAACTTCAATTTAATTAGAGTAAAGAACTAACGTGTTTATTTTAACAGAGTTGGGACGTGACACACAACCTGCTGGGTTTCCAGCACGGTACCTATCGAGATCGTCCAAATTTTGCTACCATTTTTGCGAGTGCATATGCTGAGTGGACTGACGAGGCATTACAGACACGCCAGCTGGAGACTCGATCCTGGAGTGATACTGATACGCTGCGGTACTTCCGATGGTTTTGGCGATACGGTGCCTCCGAGAGACCCACGCCACGAGAGGATGCCGAGGCACGTCTCCAGCGCACTCAGCAGCTGCCTCTTGCTCAGAGGCAGTACACAAACATGGGGTCCAGACTTCGCAATACGGTACATCTTAATTTTTTAAATATGGAATGTATGATTGGTAAATGGAATTGTGCAATATGTCATTATTCTCGTAAATTGCAGGGCAACTCTGCGCTGAAGAATGCACTTCATGCATTGGGACTGGTTGTGAAGAAGGGGTGCAGAAGGGTGGGAAAGGCAATTCTCGCCAACTGTCGTTCGCAGTTGCATGATGCTTTCATCCCTTTGAGGTAATTTTAAATAATTTAATTTTTGATTGCGTTTTTGCATTTTAAATTCAATAATTTATAAATTACAGGTTGGAGGATTTGTTGGAGCAGCGAGGACTTCCAACAAATATTGAGGACATACCAGATTCTGGGGACGAGTCTTCTTCTGCACGTCCGACTGTACCCACAGACCTTCAGGCGGAGGATCTGATGCATGCGGTTAGTATTCGTTCATATGCAAGTTTCAATTTTAGATACTAATTTATTTATATTGACATTGTTTTTTTTTAATATTATAGGATGGTCGGCTGAATACCGGGCGATTAGATGATATTTTAGGACCACGCACGTTCTTTCCTACTCAGTTTCCAGCCTCAGGTCCTACTCCATCCATGCATAGTGCATCAGCATCGACCTCGCAGTTTGCTGGCATTTCTCAGGATGCCACTGGCATTTTCCAGCCTCAGGATCCTCCACCGTACTCCTTTGCACCATTTGGTATGCCTTCCTCTTTTCCTGCATTTACTGTTCCTCCATTTACTATTCCGTCAGTGCCTACGCCTTCTTCTATTCCATCATTTGGCACTCCGTTGGGTAGTATGGGAGGGACAGACTCGTTCAGCACATTACTGCGGACGGCCGGATATGAGGAGGGTGATTATGTCCCTATAGCGACTCCTCAGGAGGCTGGGCAGCCTGTTGAGTTTGGGCCCATACAGCAGGAGGCTCAGCAGGACCAGCAGGAGTACCTCCAGGAGGAGGACGATGGGGATACAGAGTCCACTGACTCAGGAGACGTTACTGCCCCGGCTGGACGAGATAGGCGTGCGGTGAGGGTGATTGACAGATTTTCACCTTCGGGACCTAGGAGGAGGCGGCGGCGTTAGTTATGATGATGGACTGATTTTATTGCTGATGATGACAGTTCTTTTTTTTATGGACTTGTGTATTACTCATGATGGACGGATCGTTTATTTTTCGTTTATGGACTTGTGATTGACTTGTGTATTACTGATGTTGATTGACTATTTTTCGTTTATGACTTGTGATTGACATGTGTATTTATTGGATTGCTTATTATGACTTGTGTATTATTATGACTTGAAAATTCGGAGTGCAAAGCACTACTTGAAACATAAACGTTTATGTATTGAAACGCCAATAAATGAAATACTCCAAACAACAACTTTTATCCATTAAACGTCAACACATTAAAACCACAACTTTTAGTGCAAAGCACTACAAAAAATAGAGGAAATAAAAGACAACCATAAAAATAAAACATTGCATTAACAATTCCAACTAAATTACATTAACAACCATAATAATAAAACACATAAATATTACAATGATATAAATATTTAGAGATTTTGACTATCTACATGTTGTAGAATTTCATCCCACCATGGTTGCTCATCTTCATCATTCGGTTGTGGTTGATTACTCGCACCAGTGTTGTCAGCGAACTGAGCGACTTCGTTCCAAAAAGCAGCATCATCTTCTTGTTGATTACTCGGAACACTGTTGTCAACGAATTGAGCGGCTTCGTTCCAAAAAGCCGCTTCGGTTTCTTCTTTTTCTATCTCTGCCATTCGGCTTGCCGCAATTTGTCGAAGTTCATCCCTCTTATTCATTTCTCTCAATTTTTGCTCTGATTTTTTGAGCCTTTTTTTCCTTGCCTCTTCTTCCCTAATTTTTTGTTTACGATCCATTTCTTCATTTCTTTCTTTAATAATCATCTGCGTCTCTATGTCCCGAGCTCTTTGTTCATTCTCGTCGTGACGTTTGTGCTCATGGTAGTGGTCATGCAATATGTTTTCTTTGTAATTGAAAACTTGAGCACACCTTGTACAGGTCACTGTGTGGTCTCCATTAAAGTTGTATATTTTCTCGTAAACAGTCCAGTGAGTTGGTTCAGACGAGAGGTAGGGTTTCGGTTGTTGTTGGGGGATGGGTTGAGGTTCTGTGTAATATTTTTTGTACCAGTCATATCGCCTTTGTCGGTTCAGATTCTTTTCGTGTTCCCGCCATCGCCGCTCATGGTACTCCTTCTGTTCTCTTTCCGGCCCACCATTAATGTGCCATTGGTAGTGTATTTTTAACTCGAGCACGTCTCCCTCTTCAGTCGTGTCTTTATGGATGTTGTATTTCAAAATGCGATAACAAGAGCGACAAATTGCCTCGTATTCTCCGTTTTCTGGTTGATTTCTATTGGCAGGGTAATGGTAGAAAGTTGGCCAATACTCAATGCGGGTTGCTCTTCGATAGTTTGGAACATCATTATTTGAGTTAGAGCTATTTCCTTTGTCCATTGTACTGAAGGTTTTAACAAGAAGGAGGTAGTGGGTGTTTGTGCATTCTAATTCAACAATGACTGCTTTTATAAATAATTTCAGCAGTTCAAAGATGACATTGTAAAATCAAATCTTGTCATGTCTTTTGCAGTCTTTATCAGAGCATGCTTGTACTTTTTTTTCTAAAAATTAAATAATACACCTTCGAACGCGTTTATAAAGTGCGCTCTAGGGCTTCCAACGCGTTTTATAAACGCGTAAGAAGCTCTGACAAACGAGAGGAAAGTGGACAGCATCTCTCCTTCGTACGCGTTTATAAAACGCGTTGGGAGGGTTGGAGCGCGTTTTATAAACGCGTACGGAGGGGAGTTCAAATACTCGCTTCTGAAACGCGTTCGAACTTTCTTCTTATTAAAAAAAAAATAAAATAATTCTGTATATTAAAATTTTTTGGGTCCAAATTTTTATATTAATTAATTTCGGCAATAAAGATGTCAGTAGCTGGAACAAGAAATCAGTATAAAAGTGAAGTACCGTAGGATGGTCACGTAGAAAATGTTTTTTTCCATTATTACTCATTACTTTTTTTTTTGACAGTATTATTACTCATTACTCGCTGTTCATTTAATGTCTTTTCAGACGAAACGGTAAAAGCCAATTTCACGCGTGCTTTTTACCTCGCCTCACGACATGTTATACGGCGATTCACCGATAAAAAGTTTCTGCTCCCCTGCAATCTGCATCTTCCCCTTTCAGCTTTGACCGGTCCGTATTGATGTATATATATTTTTTTTAATAAAAATAAACTGTTAGAAGTATATTGATATATTTTTTGAATCAATTTGTGAGAGGTTTTTTTTACTGTTATTTCATATTCGTTATAAAAATTAAGTGCAAAATAGTGGCTAATTTTAACAATTTAATCAGACTACAGATAATATCTTTAATTGTGGAAAAAATTAGAATTAGAAACATACAAACAAATTTGTTCGATTGTTTTGGTGATATTTTAAAATTAGAGAAAATAATTGAAAAATATTCGTAAGTGCGGTATTAACTTTATTAATTATTTATTTTAAAAGTTATTAAATCAAAATGTAATATTATATAAAAATATATTGTATGAACCACTGAATAAAACTGCATCAAATTAATCATTTTTTACATGCAATTTTCACAAATATAGAATATTAATTCCGAATTATTGGATCTCAATTTATCACAAGTAAATCTATTTTTCACGATTGAATACGAACACTAAGTTCGCTGTAAATGCATTATTAATTAAATTTATTTCCCCAGCTACTTTCAAACAAATTCAAAAAATTTGGATAACTAAAACAGGCAACACCACTTCTCTGGCCCCTCTCGGCGTCGCTGTCATAGAAAAAAACAACTAACCATTGATTCCTCGTATCTAACTTCGTGTAACTTTTGTGTACCAGTGTTCACTACCGTGTAAACATCTTTGTAAGAATGACCCGCTTCACCAAATGTAAACAAAGATATTTCAGAGTATGATGAAGGTGGATACAGACCGTAGGTGGGTGACCACACCGCTCCTCGTCCTCTACAGGAAGAATTTTGAATCTCCAAGGAATTGATGTGGCGGTAACGGAGATTCTTCGTAGCTACCATTAACCACTTATACTGCTGTCGTGTAGTGCTATTCACCGTTACTCGTAACGGATGAAGGCGATTTTTGTGTAACGGAAGGAATTGGCCCTCAACTGCCGTGATATACGCGGTGGGTCCCACTATACTCCCTGCTTCTCGGACGCCACTCCTTATATTGTATATGGTTAACTTTTCCTTGTCCATCCATTATTAACCTAGATTTCTTTTAGGGAAAATTTTCTTTTTTTTTTGCTTGTATTATTTTGATTGGACCCCTGAAATTTTGTGATTTTTCGTAATTTTTAGTTTTATTCGGATAAAATCAAACGATTAAAAAATTCGAATGCGGGAGATTAAACAACACGAAGAAATTATCCTTGTGCATTGATTTTATATAAGATCGGTATTATTTTTAATTCCAATTAAACAGGGCGTGATTGCATGACTACGTACTTGTTTAATGATCACCCAAAAATTTATTTATGTGTGCATTATATATTGGGTGTCAATACATACGATACGAGTTCAGAAAATAACATATGAATGACAGCTGATTGTAAAATTATATACAAATTTGTACAGTTTAGTCCTCGTAAATATACAGCGATAGATAAAAAATAACAATAATATTTTTCAATGCGATATGTATACGATAATAGAAAATACGCAAAAAGATACTGACGATGTTTTCATGTAGTTTTTAATGCACAATAGGACGTGTCTAATATGTAATTTAGACAAGTGAAAATTTCATTACATAATGCATTGTATCGAGTAAAGTGAATATTATATCGCACGAGTAAATATCTTGTTGCAAATTAGTGCTAATGAATTGTCTAAAAAAATAAAATTATGATTAGTTCTTTTAAAAAATGTTAAAGTTTTGTTTTCTAAATTTTTAACGAGACACGCATTTGCATTATAAGCTCGTGTTATTCCTAAAAGCTTAACAAAATATGCATTCAGGGGCGAAGCCATGTATGGTTTGGACCCACCTCAAAAAAAGAAATTACTTAATACTCTATTTGTTTGTAATTTAAAAAAAAAATCATAAGAGGTTAGGGACCTATCTCAAAAATTTGAAGGACCCAGCTGAACATATCATGTTTGATTTGAATTGCATAACGATGTCTAAAAAATCGCATATGGACCCAGATAGTATTTGTTCCTGACTAATCGTCTTCTTTCTTTCACTCTAATGATTCTTATTAAAACAAAACTTAGAATAAAATGAAATATTTAAATGAATAATTAATTAATTATTTATAGTATCTATATACTAGCGCAAATCTCTCGCATTACATGATTCGCTTATATAATGTTTTGTGAACTTTAGAGCATTATAAACAAAAGATACTACAAAAGATAAAAAATACAATTCAAATATTATATAAAATCTGCCACTAAAAATTCTAAATATTGTTCCCGTCAAAAAATGCCAAATGCCACAAAAGATAAAAAAATATTGTGGTCTGAACAGTGGTCAAACTTCTCCATATGCCTCCCATCTTTTTATATTTATAATATAGAAAAAAATAAGTGTTCAGTAATATTTCTAATGAACCTATTATGAAAAATTATGAGAAAAATAAACATTCAGAGAAAATTATTATACTTTTTATTGTCTTGATTTTTGAATTATTATTTTGTATATTATATATATTATTTTAGATTTTTTATTGCTATTATGATATATATTTGATTTTTCATGAATTTTATGTTTTAGAGTTGTTTATTTAAAAATTATTATTATACTATATCTATATTAGACGTTATATCGTACATATATTTTAAAAAAAATTATGGACCCTGCTGACATGAAATCCTAGCTTCGCCACTGTATGCATTCATTGGGTGCGTTTGGATAGTTGTGGAAAGAAGGGAAGAAGGGAAGAAGTATTGGGAAGTGTGTAACTTTGTGAAGAATTTGGATTGTTTATAATTTTTTTCTTCCCATCTTCCTTCTTCCTCTTATTTTTCTCTCATCCAAACGCACCCATAAGGAGGAAAAGAAAGTTATCTTGCTAGGGATATTAGTTTTTTTTTTTTTTTAAGTCAGCCCATAGGATGAAACTCATTGATTTTAAATGATAAAAATGCTACCCTTAAATTCGGGGCGTAAAGAATGTCACTGCTGAACAAATTTCTTTCCATTCCTTCGCCTCAAAACTAAAATTGTGGAGCAATGATTAGTGGACCAATTTATACCGAGTATCGTATTTTGCACTTCACAATTTCATGTAAATTTTGAAAGTTACTATTAGCCGGATGTTGATTGATCTCACTTGCGAGATTTTATACCAATGAAATATTAGGGCAGTTGATCGGTTCTTGATTCGAAAATGATACCTTAATCCGTATTTGTTTGGACTTTGGACCCTTCAATATGAATTAAGAAGTTTTTTCGTGGGAAAACAAGCACTATGGCGCCGCTAAGATCGTTAATGAAACCTGTTTGATCGTTTATCATATTCATACTATATTCAATAAAAATATGTATGAATGAGATTTTAATTTTGACTGTGGAATATAGATATGGATAAAGAAAATTTTAGTTAATAGTTAAATTTTTACAAACATATATTGTATATAATTAATCACGTTTTTGTTATAGTTCGTAAGATTGGTATGTTTGGATCTTAAAGAAATATAGGGTGTGTTTGGATGCTTCACGAACAAGGGATGAACAAGGGGAAGAACAAAAGTCCACGAATAGGCCCACGAACAAAACTAGTTCGTGAAAATCGAGAAACTAAGAACTAGGGAGAAGTTCACGAACTACGGTTGTTCGTGGGTTGTTTGGTTTGTGCGAACAGCGCTAGTTCACGAATTAGTTGTTCGTGACACATTCCAAACACACCCATAAAGAACAAAGCAAGAATTGTATTCAAAGGAGTTGTATTGAAAGAGATGTATTCAGTATTATCTTTTACAGAGTGAGAACCAACGTTATATAGCTGGTCTGGTAAAGAGTACAATTGGTATTTTACTAATCACATGTCTAATCCTAGTTTAATCTAGAGAACTCACGTGCTTAACAAGAACCCAAAATATTTATCCTATATTACAGTACTTATTACAACACTATTATACCCCCCTCAAGCTGTAGTGGGTAAAGTCACAGTAAGCTTGTTGCAGAGATAATTGAATCGAGAGATAGCCAACGGTTTAGTGAGGACATCTGCGATTTGATCAGAGGAGCTTATAAAACGGACTTGGATTTCCTTATTGATTATTCTCTCACGACAGAAGTGATAATCAATCTCAATATGCTTGGTTTGTGCGTGGAACATGGGATTGGATGCTAAGAAAGTGGCCCCAATGTTGTCACACCAAATTGTAGGAGGTTTTGAAGGTATGACACGTAATTCCTGCAGGAGATAGCGCACCCGAAGTAATTCGGCACATGTGACGGCAAGAGCACGGTATTTTGCTTCGGTGCTTGAACGTGAGACCGTCGGTTGCTTTTTAGCACTCTAAGAGATTAGATTTTTGCCAAGGTAGATGCAAAAACCGGTGCTTGAGCGACGATCAACCGGACAGCCGGCCCAATCCGCATCACAATAGGCATTGATGTCAAGGTTGGAGGCAGCTTGGACATGGAGACCATGCTTAATTGTGCCACATAGAAACCGAAGTATGTGTTTTACAGCGGTCCAATGATTTTCAGTTGGATGTTGCATGAATTGAGATACTTTATTTACCGCAAAGGTAATATCGGGTCTTGTTAGAGTAGCATATTGAAGAGCACCAATAATACTTCGAAAAAGCTGAGGATTGTCAAAGGGAGCACTATCCTCGTTGGAAAGAGAAATAGAGGTACTCATGGGAGGGGGAGAATGTTTGGCATGAACCATGTTGGCCTTAACAAGGATATCATGAATATATTTGGATTGGCTAAGATGAATGCCCGTGGTTGGTCTTGTAATTTGAATATCGAGGAAAAAATTTAAATCACCCAAATCCTTAAGGGAGAAGGAGGTGTGCAGATGAGCAATATGGGAGGAGACAAGCAAGGGATTGCTACCGGTGATGATAATATCATCAACATAAACAAGGACCATGGTAATGTGGTTGTGAGCATGAAAGATAAAAAGGGAGGGGTCATATTGAGATTCAAAGAAACCAAGAGAAATGAGAGTAGAACTCAACTTGTGAAACCAAGCACGAGGAGATTGTTTTAAACCATAAAGCGATTTAGAGAGAAGACAAACGTGATTAGGTCGAGTTGAATCAAGAAAGTCGGGTGGTTGAGACATGTAGACTCGCTCAGTGAGGTCACCATGAAGAAAGGCATTATTAACATCAAGTTGGTGGATTAACCACTTGTGAGCGACGGCGATGGAAAGAACAACCCGTATAGTTGTTGGTCGAACCACGGGGCTAAAGGTGTCAAAGTAGTCAATGCCTTCTTGTTGGTTGTATCCCTTAGCAACAAGACGTGCTTCGTAACGATCAATGCTGCCATCGGATCTTCGTTTGATACGATAGACCCATTTGCAACCAATGATGGTTTGATTTGAAGGAGGGGGTACAAGAATCCATGTATTATTGGCAGCCAAGGCATCAATTTCTGTGGCCATTGCTAGGCGCCACTCGATGTGAGCATTGGCTTGAGTAAAGGTACGAGGTTCATGATCAATAGTAGTAAGATGAGCCACAAAATCTGGAAAATGACGAGGTTTTCGCGTGTTGTCACGAGTGCGAGTGATCATAGGATGTTGAGATGCAGACTGTTGTGAAATAAGAGGCGGTGGAGCGGTAGGAGAAGGAATATTAGTGTCGTCAGGTGAAGAGACCAGAGACTCAGAATGGGCAGCTATAGGTGAGCTCTCAGGAGAGTAACGGTCAGAAGGGATCGATCGGATAGGAGACTGAGCAGGTTCATGTAATTCATTTCGGGCAGAGTCAGATGAAGAGGAAGTTTGGGCCGAAGCTTGATGTGAGGTGATTGGCACTGACACTGGCGAATGGGCCTGAGTGATGTTGTGCTGAACTTCAGGAACAATCACTGGACCATCATAATGTGAAGAATGAAAGTGCTGAACTGCATTAGAGCATTCCTGTACCAGCAGAGACCTGAAAATTGAAAGGGGTATGGACTCGTTTTGTGGTGAACTAGACTGTTCTACACTAGCAATTGAACTGGAGCTGGTTTTGAAGGGAAACGACAACTCATCAAATTGTACATGTCTTGATACGTAAATTTTATTTGTAGGGATATGTAGACAACGGTAACCTTTTTGAGTGGTGGAATAACCAATAAAAACACAGGTTAGGGCACGAAGGTCAAGTTTATTTGCATTGTAAGGTCTAGTATATGGGAAACAAGCACAACCTAAAACCCGAATTAAAGAGTAATTGGGTTGTTTGTTAAAAAGAGTAATGTAAGGAATAGCAGAATTATGAGAAGGAAGACGATTAATAATGTAAACAATACTAGAGAAAATTTCATCCCATTGGGTTGTAGGGATGTTAGCATTTGACATAGTGGCAATGGCAAGTTCAATTATATGCCGATGTTTCCATTCGGAAACACCATTTTGTTGAGGAGTATAGGGGCAAGAGGTTTGATGAACCAGTTGAGGAAAAGCATTAGTGATAAGCTTATATTCCGTACCACCATCGGTACGCAAAGTCTTAATAGAAGTCTCAAACAAGTTCTCTACTTGTGTCTTAAAACGAGTAAAAACATGCAACACATCACTCTTGCACTTCAAAAAATAAATCCAAGTGAAGCGAGAAAAATCGTCAATAAAGATCACATAATATCGAAACTCATTATTTGAAACAATTGGGGATGGACCCATACATCCGAATGAACTAACTCAAGAGGAAAAGAAGATACAAAAGAGGAATTTACAAAGGGAAGTCTATGTGACTTTGCCATTAAACAATTATGGCAAGTATCTAAAGTAAGAGAAGTACACGGTAAACTATAATCTTTGACAATTTGTAAAGTAGTGAAATTCGAAGGATGACAAAGTCGATCATGCCACAATTGAGCAATAGTGCGAATCCCTAAGTAGGCTTGAGGTGAAACAGTTTGAGGAAAGGCTTGAATATAGTAGAGTCAATTTATACAAGTAGCCTCAAGAAAAACCATCTTGGTGTGGTGGTCATTCAAGAAACAAGAAGAGTTCGAAATAGTGATAATCAGTGACGGATTGTCCAAGAGTAATTTAGACAGACTAATGAGATTTCTAGAGAAGGTAGGCACATGAAGAATGTGTTTGAGGCTAATATTAATATTCTGAGAGAAGGAGAAAGAGGTTGTACCTATATGGTGAATAGGTAGACCAGTGCCATCACCAACCTGCAAGTTGTCATGGCCTTGATAGTCGAAGAAGGACGACAAGTTCTCCCGAATCAAGGATCCACTCATTTGAGTTAGGCACATTTGTTGGTTGCGCAACATAGACCTGTTTGGGTTGATAATTTGGGTTTGGTTGATAGCGCCAGCGACAGTTTTTGGCAGTATGACGAAACTTCTTGCATATTTGGCATTGGTTTTGCTGGCTGTCAGAATTAGCGGAAGCATTTGACTGGGAATGCTGAGCAGAAGGTTGTGAATGAGATTGAGGGAGACGAGAAGGCTGAGAAGCACCAGACTGTTTGAAATTTGGTGCAGAATTGGAGTAGTTTGGTCGGACTCCAGGAGGGTTTCTTCCTTGTCCTTGTCGATTGTTATTGTTACGGGATCGATTATTGTTGGTATGATTGAATCCATTATTTGAGGTTGTGACAACGGTTGACGGAAAGGAAGAAGTGGCAGAAGCGGATGTAGATTGTTGAGCTCGAATAAGAGCCTCGTGACTGAGCAACATCCCAGTAAAATCAGCAAAGGTGAGAGCTTCATACCGACTGGTGGCTGTGATAGCAGCAACAAAGGGATTGAACTCAGAACCAAGACCATTAATGGCAGCCAACACCATGTCATCATCAGTCACAGGAGCTCCAACAAAGGCAAGTTCATCAGCAAGGCGACGAAGGAGCTGCAAGAATTCACTGCAGGAGGAGGATCCTCGTGATACAGACTGCCATTGTCGTTTCAAATCAATTAGTTTGGCTCGAGAAGTTGAAGCAAATTGCCGATGAATGGAGGTCCAGAGAGAAGTTGAAGTAGAGTAGGACACCAATTGTGTCTGAATCGACTCAGAGACGGAGGATCGCAACCACCCAAGAAGAAGTTGATCTTGATAGGTCCATAGAAGAAAATCTTGATTGAACTCGAATCTGCCATCAATGGTTGGTCTGGTTGGATTAGGAGGAGATGAATTGAGAAATTTGATGAAATTGTAACCATTAATAATAGGCAAGATCTGGGCTTGCCAGGTCAAGAAATTTGTGTAGGTTAATTTGATTGGGGTGGGGATATTAATTGGGATAATCAGATCAAGAGAAGGTGAATAAGGTGAAGGTAAAGCAGAAGCTAAAGAAGGTTGTAGTGATGGTGGAACCATAGGAGGAGGTTGATTAGTGGAGGTTTGGCCAAAAATTGGGGGTGGTGGTCGAATGAAGTGTGGTGAATTTAGGTTGGGAAAGCCTGGCGGAGGGGGAGGAGGCGATGGTTGGGGTCGAAAAGAGCATGGCGGAGGTAAAGTTGTGAAGCCTGGGGGTGGTGGTTGCGGGTTAGTAGCTGGGAAGAACGGAGACTGAGCGCCGGAGTAAGGTGGAGAAGGACGAATCGCAGTGTTGACAAACGCCATGGATAGGCTCTTGATACCATAAAGAGATATAAAGAACAAAGTAAGAATTGTATTCAAAGGAGTTGTATTGAAATAGATGTATTCAGTATTATCTTTTACAGAGTGAGAACCAGAGTTATATAGCTAGTTTGGTAAAGGGTATAATTGGTATTTTACTAATCACATGTCTAATCCTAGTTTAATCTAGAGAACTCACGTGCTTAACAAGAACCCAAGATATTTATCCTATATTACAGTGCTTATTACAACACTATTAGATCTTCATCAAAATTCACGTCGCATTGATGATAAAATTGATTTGCACTCTATATATTCCACTTTGATAATGTATAAATTTATAATCGGTTGCGGTATTTTTTGAATGTCAATTGACGTGAAAGTAAATTGTCTTTATCGATGTGTTCATTTGGTGTTATTTATTTATTTTACAAAACTAATATTGGCTCCGTTTGGATGGCTTCTTCCCGAAATAAGGAATAACTATTTTTCATCAATAAATTTATTTCTAACCATTTAAATTCTTCACAAAAGTTACACACTTCCCAATAAATTTACCCCTTCTCAATAAATTTCTTTCCTTCTTCCTACCTTATTCTCAACGCATCCAAATGGAGCCATTATTATTGCTATCTAGTGTCTGCTGCTACTTTATCATGCGTTAAGTTTTAACACATGAGGATAGGATATAGGTAAAATTAATTTTAATGGATATTGATATGAAAATACATCAAATAATCCTACCTGCCATTGCCAACTCTATTGAAAGCAGTAGAATCATCAATTAAAATTCAGTTAAACTCTAATCTTCGAACTCTCGTAAAAAGGCTCGAATTAAGAAGTTAATCCGACACGATCCTTATTTTGCTCCTTAAAATCCCAAACGTTCCGATATAATGAATATTCTGCTAATGAAATGAATTGACTTTTGGCTCCGTTTGGATGGTGTGGGAATAAGAGGAATAAGGGAAGAAGTATTGGGGCTGTTTGGATTCATAGAGAAATTTGGGGAATTTCATTTTCATAGCATAAATTTATTATAAACAGTCCATACTCTTCACAAAGTTACACACTTCCCAATAAATTTATATCTAGTAATTGAAAATTTCTCAAATTCTCCAAATTCTTAAGCGATCAAAACGCCACTATTGAAAATTTAAATTTGGAAGTAGGAAGAAGCTATACCATGATTTGGATGTGCCGAGAATAGGGAATAGGAATAAGGAATTTCGGTTTGCGTGCTTATCCTTATTCCTTATTCTTATACCATGATTTTGTTAGTATAGGAATAAGGGCCCTTATTCCTTATTCTTGTGTTGTTTGGGTAGCACAAGAATAAGAATAAGCACGTAAACCGAAATTTCTTATTCCTATTCCCTATTTCCGGCCTTTCCAAACACACACCCTTAGGCTGCGTTTGGATATAGGAAGAAGGAAGAAGAAGAAGGAATAAGGAAGAAAAAAAATTATAAACAATCCAAACTCTTCACAAAGTTACACACTTCCCAATATTTCTTCCCTTCTTCAAATTCAGATCCGCTGCCGCGCGACACAGCGTGTCGCGCGGTACGCTGGCCGTCTGATTAAAATCCAATGGACAAGGGAGTCCCGTGCATGTAACCTAGATTGATAGGCCCGTAAAAAGTGAACCGTCCGATCAAGATCAGACGGCTCGTAGTGTGCTACACGCTGTGTCGCGCAACAGCAGAGTCGGATTGCCCTTCTTCCCACACCTATTCAAACGGAGCCTTATCCTTACTTCCATCCAAACGGAGCCCTTGTTATCGTTTGGTTATCTGTTCGATCATCACGATGTCTTGATATAAAAGTGAAATGTTTATGCTTCTCATATACAGGGATATTAAACTTGAGATGAACATATTTCGAAGATATGTATAGGAACTACTACAATTTAACGATAAGCAAATATTTAAAGGTAGACGGTAAGTTGGTACCTGCGCTTGCCTGTACCAGACAAGATCAATACCAATATAAAAAGATCTAATTAATGTTGGTATTTATACCGGTAATATATTACTTCTGCACAGAATTTTATTTTTTCTACTTTGAATTGGTTCTTATTGATAGTTTTATAGTCCGGAGTGCTTATTGCAATTTTCGAATAATTTCTTTCTTATTTTCACTAAAAAATAGAACAAGGTTACCAAATTGGTATTCAATAAAAAATAGAACAAGATTTACCTTGACATCTACCGTCGAGTCTTCGGAAAAAAATAGAACAAGATTCAATTATTTTCCTTCTTTTATATCTCTCCTAATTACCAAATTTTAACTGAAAATCATTTTTTTTTGTCTATTTTATTGAAATGAAATAAAATTTCAACCTTAGTCGTTTGTTGTAAAAAATGTTCTCACGGGAACAAAATAAGAACCACTTCCAAGTAGTAGGATGTTAAAAGTGTGACGTTTCGTGCGTTTTTGTTTCGTTCCATCCGAACGGAAGGGTTTTCAGTTTCGTTTCTAAAAACAGAACGGACGCTGGTAAATACGTAAATGTCGATTTTTAGTTTATCGAAAAATTAGTTGAAATCAATGGAACATGGGCCGAAATCAATAGAAAATGCTGAACGAAACAGCTAACGAAGCCGAAATGAAATAGAATTTAGTTATGTTAGCTGGAACGAAACATAAACGGAACATACCATTTCCGCTTCGGTTTGGCACGTTTGACATCCCTACTTCTAAGTTTTGTTTTTTTTTTCCCGCCATGAAGCTCAGCAAAAGTTTCCCGCCAAATTCACTGGGACCCATAAGCCTAAACGACCTGACACTCGGCCCTGTTTAGGTACTTTCCCATATATTGTTAATTTCGTTCCATAAAGATGAAAGTGTTTTGAATTCCGAACTTAACGCATCGTACGCCTTCAAATTTGAAAAATTTGTTGTTTTCTTGACATGATGATATTTTCGAGCAATTTCGGAGTTCGTTTCTTTGCTTTCTGCTGTTCCCAATCAACTATGAGGTGCACTGTTTGAATCTGAAAATGTTTCGTTGTTTAATTTGAACACTGGCGCGGCATAGTTGTGCCCAAACTGTATCTCTCTTTTACAAAAACGAAAAAAAAAGAACTTCCCGTATGACGTGGCATATAAATCATGTTCGATTTATATGAATTCAAACAAATTGAGTAAATAATTCGATCAACCGTATTGTCAAACTTATTTCAGAATTTTAATTTGAGTAATGATAGAGGCGTTTGACTCTTGGACCGTCAAATACGATCGGATCTTAATTTTTGAGATTAGCACGGCCGATCCGAACCGCTTAATTTGTTTTCCATAATGAAATATTTTTCGAGATCAAATTTTATATTTTTTTCAAAATCTTTTACTCATTATTTTGGATTTTTTAAAATCTTCAATCTAATTAATTTTAGACCCTTCAATTTAAAAAAAAATATATAAAATTTAGTCTATAAGAATATTTCAATATGAAGATTATATTGAGCGATTCGGATTGGTAATTTGAAATTTCAATAGTTGAGTCTAGAATCGTATTTGACGTCAAACGCGTTTGATTCTAGTATTGCTCTTTTAATTTACGTTCATAAATATACATAAATGTGATAACTCATTACCGGTACGTGTAACGGTGTAATATACTAATATTACAATTTCATTATGCCATTTATGCTTAGTTTACTTGGAATATCTGTTTTCAATTTTATCCAACAATCATTCGAATTCTGTATAGCTTTTACTAGAATCATTTTATCAGAACTATATTGAATTTAATAAAAATGCGGAAAAATTTCAAAGTAGTGTTAACAAAAAAAATCGAGATATTAACTAGCAGTACTAGAACAATAATTGCACTGTCAAATATGATTAGAACTTAAATTTAAATGCTCAAATGACCAATCTGAACTTCTTAATGTGTATGGTCCGAACTAATTAATTTGGTATTGAAATTTTTAAAATACCCAAAATGGTTAAAAAAAATAATTTTGGTCTGCAAGAAATTTCAATATAAAAATCGCATTGAATTTTTTTAATTTGGAATAATATCGGCTTTAACGGAACTCTCCGTAAATTAATCGAGATTTTAGCATTTCGTGTTCAACACTTTTGGTTTTTATATTTATGTTGTTTCTGTCTATGTAGCTCGGACATAAACAAATTTTCAACATGTACACAATACGAGTGCATAATTTAAGTAAATTTATTATGCATCTTGATGCATAGAGATTTCCGCACATCATGATCGTTTTGGTCGATAGTTTCACAAATTGACAAATGTAATTTATAATGTTTTTAATACTAATTTGTATAAAAAATACAAGTTTTAAAAAAATCATAAATAAATAATAAAATTTTCAAAAATATGTAAAATTTTTTTATAAGATTTAATATTAAATTAGATTGATTAAATTGGACTTTTTTTAAAATTTACAAACTACCGACCAAAACCGTCACCATGCACGAAAGTCATAATTTTGTACGTAATTCACACGATAATATAAAAATATCGATAGATTACACCGTATACAATCACGATATACGTCGGATACAGATCAAATAACAATTTAAAATCTTTCCAGCTTTAAATTGACCAGGATTAGTGCTTACTTCTATAGCTAATGGGTTACAGCAGTAGTACAGTAAACTGCATGAATTTGTCCCTGGAACGTGGGTCCCACAACTCTGTATCATGCATTTGTTATTATTATTTTTTGGCCCGTCTCATACAACCATATACGCGTCTAGGACCAAAAACTTTGTATTCTTCTAATTAAAAAAAAACTATTTCGTTATTGGAATTGAAAGAAAGAATTAAGCAGATGGGACATCTCTACGAGAATGTGTCGCAGATTTGATTTGGACCCACTGCACATGGAGGTTACTTGGGTTATATGCACTCCCCCTAATTAACAAAAGTTACTCCTTGTTGGTTTGGGCTAATCATAGATTTTACAATTTTAGAAGGCTCCAAATCCAATGTTCAATCTATAGTAAAATCATCAATTAAATAATAAGCAACCTGGTGATGCATCTTTGTGGTGCAAATCTAGTTGCAGAAGATCAAAGGACCGGCTTATTAGAGGAAACGTACTAAGTATTATGTTATCTCCGTACTCTTTTATACTGTCGCTGGGACCCATCTAGACTTTCGTTTGCTTTGTTGCGCTTGTTGCGGCCTGATTACATTGAAATATTTTAGTTCTCACATGTCAGTACATTAGTTTGGTGATTTCTGTTCTTTGTTCCCATCACAGGCGGGTGGAGTCCTAATTTGAGGAGTCCATACACACTACTTTTTTTTTTTCCATTAAAAAAAGAAAAATCTTACTATTTTAAATATAATAGTTGGATTAAAGATAAATGGACAGAATTAGTTAGTTCGTGCCATGTAACTGAACTTGTACTTTTAGCAAAATAGCAAAAATAATATCAATTTATAGGACACGCGACATCTGTTTATTTTGCAAAACTGTAGTTGTTATAATAGTAATAAATTAAGAACATAGCAGTAAGCACGAGTTAGATAGTCTTAACTGCTACTCACCTAACAAAATCGTATCGTTGTGTGTATATATCATTTGATTAAAATTAAACAATCTAAATTAATCATGCCGTAGTTCAGGATAAATACTTTTATATTTTATTATAGTAATTAGTAATAGATCATCAGCTTTTTATTCCGCAACTTGCATGCTTACGATACATCTGTTTTCATTTTTATTGTATAAAATTAGATTCATAATTAATCACATGAGTTATGAAAAATTCTGCCATAGAAATCAATTTCTAAATCGGACTTTGATCGCAACCGTTCATGAGCGCTAATGAATTAATCTTTCTTAAAAATGAACAGTTGAGATTAAGACACGATTAAAAAATGATACCATTGGCAGAATATTTCCTATAATTTATTCTAGTTCGGGAAGACACATGGTCTAATGCCCATAATTAAGACCAAAAATCAATTTATAGGACGCGTGTGATGTTAGCTTTATGTTGTTTTCTTTTTTTGAACAGAACTCATCGAAGTAGATGATCGCGAGAAAGTTTAATATGCACTATAGTGTATAGGACCTTCTATGCATCGTAGATTTTTCCAGGAATATTTTTATAAATTTACAAATCTAATTTAACCAATCTAATATACATATTGAAATTTCATAACAAATCAAATTTTACAATTTTTGAGATTTTATTGTTATTTTTTGAATTTTTTTAAATATGTCATTTTTGGAATAGGGAAAATCGGATATATGCCACCTCAAAACTTCAAAATTAGAAAAATGTCACTCCAAACTTAGTTCTTAGAAAAATGCCATCCAAAATCAATTATACTTAGAAAATTGCCACTATTATACAATTGTTATACATTCTGAAAATATAAATACTCTTAGTCGAGTTGTATTTCAACATTTTCTAATTTACCCTTCTTCCTAAAGTCTCGTTCTCTCTTCTCTGTTTCTCCATCCCTCATCTGACGCTCTTCTTATTACCACAACCCTTTTTCACTTTCAAATATAGCAAAGTGCAAGAGATATTGACGGCGGAGGTCGAAGAAAGGCGCCGACCGTCTCTCATCGGGTTTTCGTGTGGTGATTTTGGTAAGAGAAAGGTCTAGATTGTTCTACTATGGGGAGGAAAGGATAATAGTTGCTTCTTTCGGCGGTGAGGCGAAGACGATGGTGGGATTTCAAAAAATGACATGTTTTAAAAATTCGAAAAAATGGTAAAAAAATCTCAAAAATTATAAAATTTGATTTGCTATGAGATTTCAATATGTAGATTAGATTGGTTAAATTAGATTTGTTAATTTACAAAAAATATCTCTGAAAAAGTCCGTGGTGCATAGAAAGTCATATGCACTATGATGCATATTAAACTTTCTCGATGATCGCAAGTCATAACCATTCAATTTTTTTTTAACGCATGCAGAATCTAAATCCTTATTTTTTGAGAATCTGTCTAATATTTTTATAATTAAGCTACTAGTCCACCTCTTATGTAATTTTATCTTGAACTTCTATTTTTACCAACAAAATAATTGTCTTTCAATAGTGAAGGCCATCGTCGCACGGTATCTTTGTTTGGAGTAGTTCTGGTTTAATCAGAGGCCATCGTCGCACGGTATCTTTGTTTGAACACAAATGGCATCTCGTTAGCTTCAATGGATGTAAAACTTAATTAACTTTGTGGGCCTAAATTTATGTTTGTCATTTTCGTTTCCAAACTTTTTAAATCGTGCGAGGAAAGATAAGTACTCTTCCTTACATCAAAATATGAAAGCGTCCAGTTGCATGAAAATCCATAATAGCACCAATTTTGTTTTCTGGCATAACACTTCTATTTATCATCATGAGAAAGAAAAGCATAACATTGGGATACTATCGACCAGTGTTTGCTTGAGCAATTAGAGAGCGTTGAGTGGAAGTTAAGTATCAAATTGATTAGCCTCTTTTTGTTTTCTCATTACTTGTTTTTACTCTTTCGGCATCTAAAAAATTCTTTTTGCATGCAACGGGGACCAATCGGGGGGACTTTGGGAGACAGATAAAAATTTTAAAGGTGCATGTTGTACATGAAAATGGGTATTGGTCAACTCCATTATCTTTTTTAATTTTCCCGTCCTTGTCACTTTTGGAACTTTGTATTCTTTCGAAAATTCGGAGATATTGGTGGCCTACCATTATATCCTCCCATGTTTTGTTTCCATTGTGTTCATATGTTTGGTTTTGTTGATATTTATCACAACAAAATACATGTTACACTGCACCAGGTTTTTTGGCACTATGTCTGCTCTGAGTCTGGTTTGGTTTGTTGTCTTTTTAAGAACAGCTTGAAAAGGCTTCCACTTTCTAATCTCTAATTAAATATGCTAGCAAAACTAAAGATAAGAGTGTATGATTGTTACGGTGTAACCCTTGAGATGTGAAAAGTGAAAACTTAGATGTCTCCTCTTAGTGTGAAACTGTGAATGGGCAATAATTACCAGTGGTAGTTACATAGATTCAATTAACCAACTCTCTGAAGTTCAATTGACATTTGTAATCATCAAGTAGTAATCTAATAAAGTTAAATGGCTGCTTTTTGTTAGGCACCGACGCACTTAAAGATGCGGCGGTATATAAATAGTACGCAGCAGAACATCATGGTAACTTGCTATTTTATATATTTATGAAAAAATAATGGTAACATGTCTTTTGGTTGTATACATTATGCTAATTGAGTTGCCAATTGCCATGCATCATGCATGGATGGATAGACAGCAATGAGACAATGGAGAGCGACAGCGGAATTCATGGCACGTTGATTTGTCTATTCTTTCGAAGCTAATATAATTTTCTCATCTATCAAGCACACTCTAAGCCTAAATTGTAGCCTGTCTCTACAGCCAATCCCCTGTTCTTGTTCTTATTTCTTAATTAATTTCCCACTCTTTATGCAAATGGAATGGAGATTGTCAGCACGTGGACTCATTTTTGTTTATTGGTATCTTTGACTCTCCTATGAAATCAGATTGGTGTTTAGGAATGTTGCATGTTAATTTTCACATGACAGGATACTGTCGTGGTGTAATTTATTGATTCCATGAAGTGACAATTATGTGCAATTATTGGTCTCACAGGTTTGTAACTTCTACTTGCCAAAATAATAATAATAATAATAATAATAATGAGGTTTATAACTGTCTGCTATATTTTTTTTTTAGACAAGCTGGATAGAGGCTATCCAGTACAGTAACAGAAAAAAAAATGGAAAACAGAGAAACTGTCTGCTATATTGATTGCGAACTGTAAGATTGGTACTGAAGAAGGATAAATATCATCTTTGTATTAATTAAGGTCCGAGTAAAAAAAAATAAAAATCACGAAATACTCCACTTTGGAACTCATATTTTGGCCTGTGAAAATTCAGTTTCTGATGCTTTGACGCGTGTTTAACTAACGATTAATTCGATGCATGACTTGACAAAACAGGGCAACTATAGGAACCGTGTGCATAATTCACTTTTATTATAAATATGATAGTTTCAGTATATTTCTAATTGATATCTTGAAATATTGTTAAAAGGAATAAGTTTAAATATATTCCTCATTGTTAACATAATAAACATTTCGTACAAGTTTTACCTCTTTAATTACTCCCTGTATATAATAAAAATAAATATTTTAATTACTCCGTAGATATATCAAAATAAAGAAATTATCACATATAATTAACTATATTATGGATAGTACACATTCTCTGTTTACTTTAAATTATTTCGAAACTTAAAAATAACGTAGGCATTTCAGATACACATGTAGTCATGCAGATGAAAATAATGATACATAATATTGCTGACTTCAGCTGACCTTTTCATTTTCAAAATTTGCTATACAGATTTAAAATTATTTAATAACATTAAAACTCAAAATACGAACTACGTGTTTCAAGTGGGAATTGATTTGCACACCCTTAAATTGATAAAACACTCCAAAACAATAATATAAAGACCAAAATATCCTTAATTTAATTTTAACATCACGCATTAGAATGCTCATTTTAGTCTTTATTTAGTTGTTTTTAGGGGGTGTACAAATCAATTCCCGTTTCAAGTGGTGTACAGTCGTATTGCTAATTGTTAATGTCTCTGTGTCCTTTTTTTTTTTATCAAAATGAATAGTCCAGATTTGAGGATTTCATTTCATCAAAAAAAGTTACAGGAGCATCAACTGCTTCCGATCTATTTTAAGTAATGGTTTGGGATTTATGATTATGATATTCTTATGTTTAATTGGAGAATTAGCCCTTAAGTTTTTTGACCTCTTGCTTAAATTGGAATACTTGAATATGGTCCATTGGCTGGATACAACCCTCAACTCAAATGCTTCTCTCTCACGGCTTCATTACTCACGTACCCTTATCCTTTGTCCTTTCCTTGGCCGCATGAAGCATAAAGTTTCCTGTTTTTTTTTTCTAATAGAAATATTTTATCATAGTATCGCTTTCATAGTCGGAAGTGGAAGTTAACTGTCTCTGTAAATTCAATTTTTTGTATAAGTGGAAGGCTATTATCTTTGTTGGAATATGATGCCGCAGAAGATCGTATCCGAGATCAGATGCATGGCATGGATAGACATGGGTTGTGTCGCATAAGATCGTGTCCTGGATCAGATGCATGGCACCGACAGAAAATGACAGTTCTGACCTTAATTGGAAGCATCTCACAAAAGAGGAAAGAATTCTCGGAGATATTTCAGAAAAGGAAAGAATATGCACAAGGAAGGTGATGATTGATTATTGAGAATCTGATTAGATTATCTAAAGATGTGTTTAGATATTCTTCTATTTCTTACCCGATTGTGTCTTGGAAAAGAAGTTATTGTTTTTCTATTTATTCATCTTCTCTCCTTGTGTTGTATTAACTCAGATTATTCACAAAATAATAAAAATAGTGTGCGTGTGTGTGGAGGACGTAGGCACCGAGTTGGTGCTGAACCTCGTTAAATCTTGTGTTTATTTTTATTTGTGTGCTTGATTGATTGATATCTAAGTTCACTGCATCAAGATTCTAAGAGGCACGATTCATGTGCAGATGCACTTGGATTGTGCCTCCCCCATACCGAGCTGACAATCAAATTATTCCGTTGCGAGTACCGACATTATTTTAACAATCTTTAACTGCAAGACAGCTCAAGTTTATTAACAGGGTTCTAGAGGGTACGATTTATATTATTTAAATTAATTTATTTACGCAAAGTATGTTTTGCAAATTGCTAACACCGATGATAAATTTTCTTATATACTAATTTATTATTATTTAGGCACATCAAATAAAGGTGTTTTTTTTATAGTCATATCTGTTGATAACAAGTCAAATCTAGCAAACAAACCCATCATTATCACACTAAACCACTGTCTATTCTTATGTCAGCAAAGTTTAATTCTCCATTTGAGTGCTTTCTTCTGTGGGTTTGACTTTTCCACAGGATATCTCTTCAAGTTAAAGAAATACGACGCAAGATCTTAATCCTTCTCTATTGCTCCTCATTTATAGTTGCAACCTGTCTCCTTAAATCCTACACGAAAAGCAAATGAATCTGATCAACAAATGGTTGATCCTACATGAACATGATGTATTTATTGGTGAGAATGGATCTTATCAGTTATCATGTCCATGTTTTTTTCATTTTAGTAATTTGAATTTGTAATCAGGATGTAACTTAGACGCTTAATGTTTTTATTGGGAAGGCGAATGATAGTTAACCAATTAGTGCATTATTCTTTTGTTTAACGTATGTTTACTTGTTCTTATAAAATGACCCACTAATTAAATGATTTTTAGAAGAAGAAAGGCAGCATTTATTGCTGTCCGAGGTATAAAGGGGTAAAGTAGTGAAGGCGTGTCCGCGTGTGAAGCTAATAAATGGGGAAAAAAAGCATTGGGCAAAGTCTACCATTAATCGAGATGCTTTGTATAACAATAAAATATAGGTTTCTTCACAACAAATTAGAAACCGTGCTAAAATAATACGACCTAGTTAAAATTAGGATGTCTCGTGGCAGGGAGTACGCAAATGAGGTGATATTTTACCTGTCATTAAAGACAATCTTTTGATATACCCAATGTCTCTTTCAGGGACCCCAATAATTTGAATCTTCAAATGCTTTGCTATCTTCAATTAAGATCAAATTATCTTGATAAAATATGCGTGTGACTCTCATTTTCACACACGGAGGAAATTTTCTGATCTAATCTGAAGACGAGGTAATTGCCAAAAAAAAAAAAATAGAAAATCTTCTAACTTGCTTTTGTTAGACTTATTTCTCATTAGTATAAGAACAGTGACATATCATGACTCCAAAAATTTCGTAATATTATAAATAGAATAAACTATTATTATTGTTATTATTGAATCATTGATTGATATTAGGGCATTTGGAGTATTTTTTATATAAACGCTATTTTTGTATTTTTTTTTATGGAAAAATAGCAGTATTTAGAGAAATTGGGTTGATACATCAACCAATGTGCAACTCATGAACGGTCCCTCATAGTTGCAAAACAGACGCTAGAAACTGCAACTGATTCTCTAGATACTTAGATAGCCACTATCTAGTCTCTCTCTCAAGAAAAAAAAAAACTGCAACTGATTCATTTAGCCCTGACGTGAGTATAGAATCTAATTGGAGCTGTATATAATTGAAATTTGAAAATAGAATCTTCAAAATGAAACGGCAATAATTGGGGAAATGCTGTGGGTTGATTGAAGGCGACATCACTTAAAACACAAAAATAAGAGCAAGTAGTGGGTTAGCATCCAAAGACCAAAATGAAGGGATGACATTATTCGATAATGACTGGATGGAACCGGTGCACCAATCAATCATAGTTGCTTAGCAGTTGTAACAAATCCAGCTCTTTTTTTACATGAATTTTGTCCCTGTCATGACATCGACGCACGTAGCAGCAATATTGGACTGAATCAGTCCTTGTTACTTGAACCGGTGAAATGTACCATCCATCATCCCTCAATTTCTCTTTTTGATGATTGATTTTTGTTTTTCCCTAATGGTGTTTTAATTTGGGCTCCGTTTGGATGTGTTGAGAATAAGGTAGGAAGAAAGAATAAGGGAAGAAATTTATTGAGAAGTGTGTAACTTTTGTGAAGAGTTTGGATGGTTAGGAATAAATTTATTGAAAAAAATTCCTTATTCCTTTTTCCCACTTCCCACCATCCAAACACAGCCTTGATGGATAAATTTGTTTCGGTAATGAATATGAAAACTTTGTCACATTCTTTTTTTTTTTTTTTAAAGTCATCTATAGGAGGGAAAAAAGTGCCCCAATAAACACAAAAAACACGTCTTATAAAGATGTATAAACTCTCTTTACCTTTTCTTCTGTCCTGCTGCTGCATAAAGTTGTCGTCAAAATTTATTTATTTAGAAATTATGTAAAAAAAATCTATACATGAAGGTACTCAGATCTCAGATTTACAAGAATCTAATATAGAGAGATGTGACATAAATCATTTAACGTCTCGTGAAAATTATGCAATTTAGCGTGTCATAGGATGCTACTAAACGAATTGACGTTAAATCATTCGAAATCAGATTCATGTCCATATAAGTACTAAATGAAACCGACATCCTTCGAATGTAGTTTTATATACCGTTCTAAGTTCTTTTCAATAATCGTAAATTTAGGATCTGAGCGCTTGCATATGTAGACGTATTTAATATAATTTTCGAGGGCTAACTTTGTGGTGGACTAAAATTTTAAATCGGGTTTGAATTCTCAGCAAATCATTTATGTTCATAATTCTAAATAAGCGATTTAAATTTAAATCAGACAATTAAGTTCATAACATAATTTGCCATTCTCAAATTATGGAAAAAAAAATTGGGACGAGTTCCGGTCTTCTTAGAGTCGGAACCTCCAATTACTAGTGCAATTACTTGAATCTGCCATGCAAGTTGGTGGGAGGTATCCTCTGGACACAACTATTTAGTGGACGTTTTTTGATCCGAGCGTCTGATTTAATCTCAACAGTTATAGTGTTTCGAACCTATCAATTATGATATCATACACGGGGTATCTATAGCCATTGAGATTAAATCAGACGGCTGATATCGAAACCATTCACTGGATGGCCATCCAAAGGATGCGAAGTCTGCAAGTTGGCGGGGGTATCTATAGCCATTGAGATTAAATCAGACGGCTAATATCGAAACCATTCACTGGATGGCCATCCAAAGGATGCGAAGTCTGCAAGTTGGCGGGGATTTGCCGACAAACCAACTTTACCACTATTTAACCCAGGCAAAAAAATTTTGGGAAGTAATGTTAAAAAAAAAAATTCGGGCAAATGTAAGCCCCTCGCTTTAAACTGTATAGAAAATGAAAAATCAATCACTGTTCTCGGCCCATGTAGAGTCCTTTGTTGGACGGTCCATTGTGGGCTAATACTAGGATCTTGGGGTTCCTAGTTTGTAATTTCTGGTAAATATAATATGAAATTATGAAAACACAACAACGGGCTCTGTGCTTTCAAATTCCTTCATCTTATCATCTATATAAAAAGAAATGCACCGAGACACAAGGTGCGAGGTGATTTTTCGCTTTGTGTGCACTGTTAGCTAGTAGTCTAGAACCGAGGCCCAGTACGGTCGTTTCCGTAAACCTAAGATAGGACCAGTATAATATTTATTAGAATTTTTTTTTGAAATAAAATCTATTACAAATTTACAATACAGGGCTATATTCAAAGTAAATTACACAAGGATGAAAATCTGCCTGTATAAAACATATCCAACTTTGTGATCTCTTCAAAGTGATTCCTTCCTCTGCCTGTTGGATAAAGCATTAATGAAGAACGCTTTTCAGAGTCAGCAATGAAGAAGAAAACATCATAGCTGCTGTATAATTTCTGTACTTACATTACATGCAGAGCATCATAGGACAAATGCCAGCAGCCTAAATCTCGCTATTGGTATGATAAGTTCAAGACACAGACCAAACAAGCTAGCACTTTTACAAATGAAAGCAATTGCACATGCATTTCAATTACATTAACCAATAAACTTTAAGCCAGCACTGCAATCTCTCTTCCTTCTGTTTTGCCTCTGTACCAGCAGAGTTTTATCCTAGCGGCTCTGTACCGCAGAAATGACAATGGATTCGATAGATTTAAATTTGTGCTAAATCTTTGACCTGGACCATTAATTGTTCACATCTTAAACCTGGATGACCCAAATTTTTCCATGGGGCCTGAAAACTTGATACCTGATCCACTCTGTTCGTCTGCATTCTAGATTAGTCCTTCCCCAGCCTAAGACCATTTATTAAGTTATTTAAGATTAACGTACAGAACAATTATGTAATATTGTTTCAGTATTATACCTTATAAAATATGATTTTTTTTTAAGATAATACTGTTTCAGCTAAACGCGCTTTATCTTCTCCTCCTCTACCACTCCCCTGAATAGACTTCTGGTGGTTATCTGCACCACAGTGGACAACCGGAAAGGATTCGCTTAGTTAGGAGTTTTTTTTTTTTTCAAGGACTCGTTTTTTTATTCCTTTATTGGCTATTATTTATTTAAAATTTTTTATTATTTTAGTTGTTTATTTTCTTTTTTTTTTCGTTTTTTTTTCACTATTGTAGTTTGTAACTTTTCACCTTTATTCAATGAATTGCTGGCGGCCCACACCAGTCACCACCTAGCCTTAAAAAAAATATATTTTTTTTTATTCACAGCTGATAAAATATGATTGTCGCAGTTATTCAAGTCTAATGAACATTAAAACCTATATCAAGTTTCACCATTTCCCTCTTGTTATTTTGTGCGAGTTGTATGGAGGAGGCTTACAACCTCTGTTAGGTACATGCCTTTTTCACCTTTTGCCTCTTTTTTTTTTATTTAGGCATATATGACATTTTAAGACTTCCTTAAATAGAACTGATGGGACCTCACGAGAAATTCTAACCAGACACAATTATAATATAATAAAATTTAAAAATAAAATAAATGATAAATTTGATAAACAAAGTAATTCTAAACATATATAATTGAAACAGTGTTTAAAATACCTACCGGACCGGCCGGTTCAACCGGGTAAACCGCTAACCGGACCATGATGCGGTAGGGTTGGGGTAGGATACAGATGGCCTAAGAACCGGGAAAAACCGGACAAATTTCGGTTAAACCAGGTACCTTTCTATCAAACCGGCCGGTTCACTAGTTAATCTGCTGGCTCAAGTATTTCGGAGTGGTTTAATTCCCGCTTCACGAACCCTTCTATTCGCGCGGAAATACGGAATAATAAATGTTGGAGGGGGGAATCAAATTGAGTTTTCCCCGCTAAAAGGCTCGACTCATTTCCACTAGACCAAGCAAACGCTTGTGGTATGTCAGGCCACAGTTTATATATAAACGGTTTTCGTTCCGGTAAGACCGGTAAATCTAAAATACCTCATATCATCCGTTCCACCGGTTCAACATCAGGTACGGTATTTAAAACATTGAATTGAAATATTACAAAATACATCATTTTTTTAATAAATCTAATCAATTTTTCATGATCTTTACTTCTCTAGCAATCACCAAAAAAACACAAAAAAATTAAAATAACGCATTATTTTTAGGCATGTCTAATATTTTCTGAATCTTAGTCTAGACACTATGATTTTTTAAACCCGAACACCTATCAAATTCTACTATCCGTGTCCTTAATTTTCCAAAAACGACCCAGCAAGTGCCTCGGTCCCTCCTATTTGGATCCGCCCCTGCGAGCATGCAAACTGTTATGTTCAGGTTTGCTAACTGAGATGCAGTTCAAGGTGCTCATACGCTGGCAAATGAAATAAGAAGGAAGAGACCTGTCAGTGCATCAGCAAGAATTTGATTATGCGCCAAGTTGCTTTAAGTGGGGTTAATTGGAAAATGGGTGATGTAGTTTCTGTTTATTCCACACTTTTGTGTAATATATGTACGGAATTGTGAGAATTTTTACCGTGAACCATGATGCCTAGAGCGTTTCGTACACCATGACCGTTTTGATCGGTGATTTTGCAAATTGACAAATTTAAATTAACCAATTCAATCTATATATTGAAATGTCATAGCAAACAAAATATTTCAATTTTTTAAATTTGTTTTACTATTTTTCAATTTTTTTTAAAACTTGCCATTTTTTGCTAATAAATACATTAATTTGTAGCCAAAAATGACAAGTTTTAAAAAATTCGAAAAAAATAGTAAAATTTTGTTTTATGTGAGATTTCAATATATATATTGAGTTGGTTAAATTAGATTGACAATTTACGGAACCACCCATCAAAACGGTCATGATACACGGAGCCCTCTATGCATCATGGTTAACAATAGATTTATTCCGGAATTATTTATATCAAAACTTCCTTTTGTATACAAACAGATCTCTATGAGAAATCCCCTGTTGTGTATTATGAAAAGGGGATCAGATTAGTTGAAGATGGACAATTAGGCTATTACTCATACGAACTATAATGTATGCATTTTGTTTTTAATGCAATGCCTAAGTGCCTTACTTTTCGAAAAAAAAAGAACAAAAAAAATTGATGGCACATACTGCTTTAGAAAAATATAAAAGAAAAGATTATATAAACTAATAAAATAATATAACTTCCTGCGTCAGAAGAAATTGGATCTTTTAACCTTATATTCAGGAAGAGAGTATTTACTTACAGCTTGGATTATTGCTAATGAATAATATTTCCACATGATAACAGCGACTATACAAATTTACAGATGACACAACACAAATTACTGTACAACACCTGGGTCGCTTAAACAATGACCATCAGAAAACTGTACACTAAACTAATTATTCTACAGTACACGTGGGTTTGTTGAGAGCTTGGTCCCGTCTGTTCTGTCTAATGACACCTGCATTGGTATTCACAAGCTCATTATTTGGATATATGTTTCAGACACGGTACAAATGGTGAATGGTAAATAATTTTGGAAGAAGGTGAGTTTTACCAAAATAATATCCTCATCAGTGCCAAAGGATGTGCGAGCTTCATCTAAGCATTCCATGGTTACTCTTTCATACTTCCTACAACGATATTGCAGTGAATAAATTCCCATGTTATTGTAATTGTTGGCTTCAGTAATTACTCTCACTTGGATAACACACGATTGCAATCTGCGCATTTGCTATTATCAGTAATTTTCTGTGCATGATTTAAACCCCCCCCCCCCCCCCCCCCCCTCAAACCGCCCTCCCAAACCAAAAAAAATAATGAGGGATAGTCGCGCAATCTCTAGATATTAGAAGAGGGCAATATCCAGAAAGGCCGAAGCTAGTGATGTTTTAAAGAGTGGTTATGGAAAAATTGCTTTTCAGCAGCATATATTTTTGGATGCATGCATGAAATTAATTGTAGAACCAAGGCTCAAACTTCACATACAAAACCTATTAAATAAATTGCAGATGACACATGCAAGCTGACCACAGGAGCAACATGATGGAAGTTTATTAGAACAATATTAACAGATAAACATAAATGGAAGGTATACCTGGAGCAAGCAGGGTCTCTAATTTCGAACTCATTCGTTCCAGCATCAAAACCACATATTATAATATAATGACCTGAAAAGACCCGCAGAAAGGGACAAGTAAGATTAAATAGTTATGGCTCAAAATGCTATATATACAAAAAAAAACAGGATAGCATGATTAGATTTACAAAATACCAAAGATCATGTTAAAAAAAGAACGATCGTATATTCATATCAGAAAATTCACCCTCTGGCAAGGCACTCCAGATTGAAAAGGGAATACCCCTTGGTTGCTTGAAAAATAGTGTGTAAATGAAAATTTTCAGATATGTGGGTCAATAAACAAGAAGATATGAACAAAACATTGTTAAGAAAGTGCTAGTATAATTAAAAGATGCTAGACAGAAGTTGTCGCAAATCTCTCCTTGCAAAGAACTATAGATATACATGGAAAACAATCTGACATCTTTATACTATATTATAACGCAGCTAAGGACCAGATAAATTCACTCCGCCATATACGATAAGGATTATTTTTTAAAAAACAATCTATCGTGATTTCACATCTTGATGATGTAGCCTTTTTCTTTCTCAAGTTATTTCAGAATGTTTATTTGTATTTTTCTCTTTTCTTCGCAGTGCTTCCTTTCTCTAGCAGCAGAACAGTTAAAAAACTTGTCAACCCTTACTCCGCTTCTCCCCTTGTCTTCCTCTCTCAGAGAGGACACAGAAGCAAGAAGCCTGTGCTCTCTCCTCTCCAAGTGGCCTCATCTGAGATCCAATCCAAACACTATCACTGAGATTTAGTTGGCCTAGGACATTGAAAATTAGAAGTTAAAGAAGGAAATGTGGGGAGATCGCCTTTTGTGGCATCCATGTTTAGAAAAAAAACAGAATTGGTTTTGATCAAAGCACGACAAAACCTGCTGGATATTTTTTTCAGGTTTCTCGTCTCAGTGAATTAAATATTGGGTTGGTGGATATTTGAAACTTTGCCACATAATATGCAGCATGTTCCAGAAAGTGTCGACAAAGAAGAAAGTATTGGTACCAGTCTGTACTAAGAAGGCAGAGCAGGATAGGAGATATGCCTGTAACAGTTGCTCTGGTGGCAGTTATAGCCTGCAAGGAGCTTTGCAACAAGCAGACAATATTGCTCCTACATTTGCTTCGTGTGTATAAAGAAAAAGGACAGTCTTTCTTGTAACTGTTGCAAACTGTCTCCTAAAGTTATATCAGGGAAGATAGCAGGAGGTTAGATATCTTATCAGTTTTTCTGTGTTGGTACTAGTTGGATTAGAGGTGATAAGTCCCGTCAGGCCGAGACAGACTGGCCCAACACAATATTAGGCTATGGAGGGACATAGTCTATCAAAAGCATTTAAGGAAATCTATAGTGCAGCTTTAGTATACGCAGCGTTAATTTGTAAAACTTTCTGTAGCGTGTATTATTAAAAGAAGAAGGATAGATCAGCACCGAATAATTGCCAGACCAAGCACAACAGATATTACCAGTGACAGGTCAGTAATAGAAATGGAACCAAGGAGAATAAATTAATTTCTTACAAAATCCTAGAAAAAGAGAATGCAAAACGAATTGTGAAATTAAGCCATTGAAACATAGTTTTGCTAAAATATAATCACTAACCCATATACTCTGGTGTCCCGTTTAAGTAGTTGACAGTCCTGTCGACCATCCATGAGGAACTGCCCATAAATTCCAAATTTCAAACTTATTAATTCTCAAAGATCTGTGAAATTCTTTCCCATCACATAGCAGCAACAAATATTTTAAGAATGTAAAAAATAAAATGCTTACACTAGCTTAGTCTTGTCAACTAAAGCAACAGCGATGCAGTTACCAGAGAACAGGAGGAGAGAAATTTCACGCACGCTGATTGATCTGCACTGTGAAATAAAAACATAATTGTTAGAACTTAGAAGTATTCAGTATATTAAAAGGACAAAAATAGCAGCCATGTCAGAGGACAAGGAAGAGGTGATCATGGCATTAGACAAAGTTTGGCTGTGGTGGTCAGACTTGTTGATGATGAATACGTCTGACGCGCTTTTACTTGATTTCTCTTATTTTTTTAACATTGGTGGACCAGATTGTATTTTTTGCTTTTGCCAGTATGTTGGCCATACTGTTGGTTTCTTATGTCAGGATTGATGTTGTTGGGAATGGTTGGAGATGTTTAGTTTAAACACAATGCAGAGTAAGTAATGGGAATTGTCCATACTGGTACTGGGGATGGCACTTGAATTCACATCATCTGCTACACTAATCCGAACCGTCGGATCAATGATGGGTGCCCCATGATTAATACTAGGCCCGTCGAGATTCGTGTGACCCGTCAAAATCTGCCTGTTGAGATTAGATTGGACGGTTCGGATCGAAGGTCTGTAAAGGTGTGCAGAGGACACTGGTCTGATTGTACCTTTAACCTTTTACAATATTTGTTCTTTTCTTTGAAACAGGCCGTATACAAAAGAAATAAAAAAAATAAAATAATAAAAATAAAAATAAACTTGTCCAGCAGTTAAGTGTTGGTACCTGTATACAAATCCCATCATTTATTGCTCTTGCAAACAAGTCAACTACTCTTCCCGTGTCATCTTCTAGTTGCTCCTATAAAAAAGAATGGCATGTCAGAAAGAAGCAAGAAAGTTAATTAATCATAAGCGATAAAGAAAATTAGCTCACCTGATAAAAGCTTTGAGCCGAGTAACTTGGATTTACACCAACAGTCACAGTTAAGAAAGAGAAATTCACTGAAAATTTGTGTAACAAGTATGCAAGATCAACCGTCCATATGCTGAAAATTCACAAGACTATGCTGTCAAAATACTATTTCTTACAAATTTACAAAAAGAGAAAGTAGAGAGACCCTAAAATTGGCTAATAAAATTGAGACAAATCATTCAACAACACCACACCACAACAAATTCGCTTCTACAATCAATGATCATAAAAGACAAACCTAGTGGTAGAGCAAAGCTTTTCAAGATCAGCAATGTCATGGCTCTCAATTCCAACCGTTCTAAGCACCATCAACACACAAGCCAATCCACAATCCCAATTAAACATCTGTCTGACATGTGGTACCTAAAACCCACAAAAACCAATCAACAAATACCATCAATCAGAGTAAAATTCAAAACCATCTCTACAAATAACTAAGGTAAAACCACTAACATCAACATGATACGATTGGCGACTCAATGGCAAGTGCTCAGAATCAGACTCGAGCTTCTCTTCTCCATCGCCGATCATCTTCGCAAGTTTATCTGAGATTACGCATAGAGGCCACATAACATCGTCCGATGCCTGACAATTTCAATGAGGCGCCACGAAAGGGAAGGAGGTAAATTGAGTGAAAGAGCGCGCCAATGGAGAAATGGGAAAGGGACTTATAAGAGGTTGTACTGAGGAGAAGAGAGAGAGAAGGGTAGAGAGTGGTTTTCATTTTCAAACCTAACAAGTCGCCGTTCTCTGTTAATATGTTGTTTTCTTTCCCCATTTTTTCCCTTCCAGAATAGCTTATGATGAACTGGGCCCGGATTCTCCATTGCTTTTTTCTTTTGTTAGAATAATGGAGGTGCCTCTGAAAATAGGTCCCACAGGACCTCTGTTTGGGATTTTTTATTGGAAGGGTTTTGGGGCCCACGTGTCAGATGCTCACGACAGATTCTTTTCGGATAAACGTCACATATTATCTCAATTATTGGGATTCTTGAATTGTATCTGGACAACGTGGGGTGATTTTATTGGATTTCGCATCCAGTTAACTTTTTAAATTTTAACGAGAACCAATAATAATTTGCCACGTAAGAATAAAAAGATCGTTAAATTAGTGCTTGTATTAAATTTGGTGTTTTTTCCAGAAGATCTGCCGCAGTCCATGACTCAAAGCTTCCAGAACAGGAGGGAATGATTTTGATTGGATCCCACCGTCCCAGCCACGGGATCCACTTCCGGTTCGGACTCCGACCCGTGACCACTGACCCATTGATGTTTGGTTTGATTTGGACATTTGCTAATTGGAGTAGCATAAATTACATTAAATGTGTAATAATAATTCTAAAAATATTATTTTGAGTAAAATACAGTTTAAATACTTTTTATAGAATAAGCTTAAGTATTAAATTTTTATTGCTGATTTTTTACTATTTTTATTTGTCGATATAGTATATGAAGATAAATTTGGTTCTTTATTTACTTCGCTATTATTATACAAGTGACATTTTTAAAATGATTTAGTATTTAAGTTATCTGAGATTTTTCTTTGCGCTCATACAAGTAACTTTCAAATGGAATTCACATTACTAACACCATGTTCGCATAACCTTTTGTTGCAAACTAATGCCCCCATAAATTTTTCTTGTTCGGATGGCTTTGTTGTGGAATAAGTAGAAAACAGTATTTTTTTTCGTATACATATATAATGATAACAACAATGATAATACTTATGATTGCATCGATTTAGTTATGTTTTATTTAAGAATATTTTTCGGCACATTAATATTAGTTTTCATAGACTTAATTATCAAATTTTATTTTTTTAAGGAAAAAGACAAGTATCTTTTCTCATATTTGTATCTATGCTTGTAATTGGCTCTAGAATCACTTACTGATTTAGACATAATTTTCTAATTATCAATTCTATTTCTTTATTTCCTACCAAAAAATAGGTAAACAACGCTGAAATCACCTTTCTCTACTATGCTCCATCATACACCGCATTATTCAGTACAACTTCTAAATTCATACAAAAATTTGAAAAGATTTGCATAAAAAACTTTTCCATATAAATTCACATCACAAGGAGATAAGGATGCTTTAATTTGCAGTTGTTGTTTGTCTTATACTTCATAAAAGCGCAGGGTTTTCAGATGAACTCAAATCAAGTGCCGCACGACACCGTACAGCGCGCAATCTGAGCCGTCCAGATTAAATCCAATGATCATGGGTGTTCCGTACATGTAACCCGTGCCGTAAGGCCTGAAAAAATCTACCCGTCCAGATCAGATCGAACGGCTCGGATCGCTGAGCGGCACGGTGCCGCGCGGCACGGGATAAGGATCCTTTTCAGATGACCTACTAGCACTATCTCAACGGATAGGATTGGGCTTCATTACCCAGTTCTATAATTGGCGCTATCATTAGGTGGCTAGTGGCCTAGAAAGAGAGCACCAACCAACAAACATGCTTTTTGAAACGGTCTTGTGTTACTGCAAATAATCTGTATTTACAAGAATGTAGCGGGTCGAATACAATTCTTTCTAGAACCGGTTGACTTGAAGAAACACTTGAAGTGTCACAGAAGATCTGATTACTAGGAAAATTATGCGCGGCCTGATTAGGAACGTGGGGAAGCCATGCTTATCCACCACCGCCTCGGTTTTTAAATTCAAATGTTTATCCGGTGCAGGGTTTTTAAATACCGAAGGTACAAGAAAGTTCTTTTTCCTTTTCTTTTCTTTTTTGGTGATTGGTGATGAAAGAAGGTACAAGAAACTGATGAATGATGATGGAGTTGGTGTAACAAATTATATGCTGTCTTACTTCTGAAAGAGAACAAATGAATTATAATTGACTGGTAGTCTTTGTTGCTCTAATCTTAAATTAGCGAATGGCAATTGGCAAGTTGGAAAAGATTAATTAATCGCGCAATTACGTGCCTGCAAGTAGTCATTTATTCTATAGTATTGATATGAGGGAACACGGACACAAGTTATATATTAGGGTAATTTGCTACTCAAAATATTGCTAGGCCCAGTTATAGACTCATAGGTAGGGCTGTCAATGGTTTGTTGTTTCGATCGTTTTGGTTCCGTTCCGTACGAAACAGAACAAAATTGATAAATTAGTTGCGTTTTTAAAAACGGAATATAAACGGAACGAATTACTCTGCACGTTAGTGTTTCGTTTTACCGAAAAATAACCAAAATCAATGAAAAATAAGGAATGGAACAGCTAACGAAACGGAAAATTATTTTACAAAACGGAACGGAAACAAAATGGAATTTTCTTACGTTACTAGAAACGGAACATACCAGTTCCATTCCGTTTCTGCACTTTTGACAACCCTACTTATTGGCAGTAATAAGTTTAAATAACTGTTATCAACCACATCATTATCTCAATGATAAATTCTGAGAATTTTTTTAGAATTAGACTGTCGTCGTTTTATTGATTATTAATCATATATATATATATATATATACATATTTTTTTTTTGAAACGAAGCTCGCAAGAAAGGGACCAAAATGCATTAATTGAAAGAAAGTTACAAGTCACAGGCAGTGACTAAAACAAATTATTAATAATTTTAATAGTACATCTTTATGGATCGTTGATTTCCCACTCGCATTATATATTACTTACACGATAGAAACATTTTTGTTTTTTTTTTTGGAAAGTTGGTTGGCGATGGCCAGACCAAATTTTATTAAGTTAAAAAAAAAATACAAGGTGTTATACATTACAAAAGAAAATTGCAAACCCAGTAAAATTGCACGTGCAGCGTAACAAGGACAAAAAATGCAGGATAGAAACTAAATTTGGTATGTTTTATTTTTAAAAATGAAAAAATGACTACATGTTGTCCAGATCTCCGGTATCAAAGTGCCATGCAACGAAATCCAGTCTCAAATGCACGGCCGAAAAAAATAAGAAAGTAAAAAAGGTATAAATCAAATAAAAAAAAAGTTGATAGGATTGTACAAAAACTAAGCTATTGGCAATTATTAAATTTCACGAAAAACACATAAAAATGTATTAATTTCCTTTGACATCTTGTCCCTTCCCTGATTCAATTAGATCATACCCCCTAATTTTGCGACGAACTTTGAAGTTTTTTTGTCAATCTAAAATTTTTATTAAAATACTTAGATTTAAGCAAGAAAAAAATAATCATGTCAACGATAAAAGATGTTCGGACAAATGGAAGGTAAAATATGATTTTAGTTGGAACGCGATTAATAGATTTTAATTAATCCTTTTGAAATAAAGATTGGATATAAGCGAGTCCCACCGATAATTCAACGACCTAATAAATTCATTTGCATAATCTTCAACTAATTCTTCTGTCTATATGAGAATCCGATGTCATATCAATTTGCCTTCAGCTAACTGTTTTTGCCCTTTCTTTTAGAAAATATGTATATTTTTTAACAAGAAATGATAGCTACCATCACAGTTTTGCCATCACTAAACACAAAGTGAACACATAAAACAAACAAGATAAATATATAGTTGATCAAAGTGAACACTTACAAACAAATAAGTATTGTCATCTCTTTTCAGATTTTTATATACATACACAATGTATTTTTATTGAACTTATTTATTTGTATGTGTTCGTTTTGATCACCATATATGTTCATCTTGTCTATTTTATGCGTTCATTTTCTATTTAATAATGACAAGTGATGACAAAATTGCATATGACAGTACTCAATTTTTTTTTTAACTCTTCTTGTTATTACGTGCGAAATTGAGATACTAGTCAAAAGAGGCTCGGCCCAAAAGCATGAGCTATATGGCCGTGGGACTGGTGGCAGGTGATCTGAACACTAAATTTGGGCCCACCGTTTGTATGAAAATCAAGTTCATTTGTTTTTCCCTTTCTAGAATCTAGAAGTTGCGTCTTACAACATGAGGAGTTATCTTTCTTATCTAGATGACTTTTGGTGAAGAAACTCTTATATCTGTATATTTTAATTTTTATTGTTGCGAGAAAACTTTTTAGCATTTTTTTGGTGTTTTTTTCCTCTCTGTAAAAGGGTTGATTGATCCAAAGGACTTGAACATTGCCGTGATGCAAAGGGTTAATGTATTCATGTATTAAACTCTTGTGTTCTTTTTTAGTTTTGTTTTGGTATGGGTTATCTAGCACAAACACATATTATGCAGTCAATGCAAATAGTCAATTATACTTTTTAATTTTTGTCGAGGTAATCCCAAATCCACAGTTAAATATTTTATTGCAAATAGATTACTATTCGGATGAAAATTGAGGGACTGAAATCTGATTTTATTCAATTAAATTTTTTTTGTGTTTATTGTTTGCTTTGATTCATGTATTAACCTCTTCGATCAAAATCCTTTCCTGCCATCAAAATTGATTGCATTCACGATTAACCCTTTACGCCCAAACAAGTTGGGGTAGGCTACGCCCAAAAAAAAAATAATAACAAAAAAAAAACACTAATGAACATATACTGATTAAACAAACAAGCAATATACTAATATCAACAATATAATCGTTTTGAATAAACCTTACATCGCGCGAAGCGCGATGCGATAGCTAGTTATATATTCAATTCAAAATTTTCATAATGATCCAAACATCAAGGAATAAATACAAGTACCTAATCAAATTATCTCTACACACTAATTTTAATAATAGATTAATAGGTAACCTAATTCCCCTCATAAACTCACTCTCAAATATTCTAACATAATCTTTTATACATCATAATATATTTTTTGTCATATATTGGACCAAATAAAAGTCTGTCAATATGTAAACTCATATTGAAACTTAAAAAATGCACAGTCAAACTATCATAATTTAATTCGCAGTTACGTATTGTACCATGCACACTTGGATGTTGTAGCATTCATACCGCGTATAAGTTAATTTCTTTATAATAAATTAATAGTTGATAAAAATAATTTAAGTTCATAGAAAGTGTGGACCTAGAAGAGAGAAGAGTAATTATCATATTTAATCCAGCAAAATCGTTATCTTAATTAATTAATTTATTTTTTGCTGTTGAGAATTGTTATCTTAAATCTTAAATCAGATTAATGCTTGTATAGCGTTGGTGCTTGATAATAGCCAAGGCTTTTACAAGCCGAGTCTGCATTAATTATCATTATCACAAAAAAAATAACATCATAAACTGTAGACGTAATCAATTTAAACTGTGAGAGAGGTTTTCAAAATTCCCATCTACACAATTTAATTCGAGTATACGGCGACAATGCAACGGAAGTAGCGTCAATAAATTCTAAAATTCATCACCGACTGACACAAAATTAATAAAAAAAATCCCCACATGGATAATTGACCCAGATCGTGCCGTCCATTTCTCCTTATTCCGAAAACGCATCATAATTCCAATTTTTTCTGTCAGCTCCACGTGGCCTGCTCTTCTCAGAAACTGCCACATTCAATTCTGTCTATTTCCTTTCCAAACCAAGTCGCATCCACTTTCTCTTTCTATCCATCATCTCCTCATTACAAAACACTGCGCAAGTAAAACCAGAAAACAAAACAAAACAGAAACACTAAGCAAGAAGAAGAAATGTCTGGAGGGAAGAAGATCGGTGTCGCCTTAGATTTCTCCAAGACTAGCAAGAAGGCGCTCGACTGGACAATCGACAATCTGCTCAAAAATGGAGACACTCTGTTCGTGATTCACACCATGTCTTCCAAGCTTATCGATGAGTCTAAGCACGCTATCTGGATCCAATCCGGCTCTCGTTAGTTCAATCTTCTTCCCTTTTTTGTCAAGATTGATTGGATTTCGGTTTCGTTTGTCTAATTCGTTCCATTTCTGATCGATCTGTTTTGTTGTGCTTTGATTAAAAAAAAAAAAAGCTTTGATACCGCTTAGCGAGTTCAGGGAGCCGGACGTGATGAAGCATTACGATCTCGAGTCTGACATGGAGGTGCTTGACATGCTGGACACTGCCTCTCGTCAGAAACAGGTAGATAAATTGATCGATTGATCGCTCTTCCCCTTTCGTTGAGATCTGAGTTTCTGATTTGATTTTGTACTCTTTTTGTGAAATAAAAAAATATATAGGCGACTGTTGTGGCTAAGTTGTACTGGGGCGATGCAAGGGAGAAGCTGTGTCAAGCTGCTGAGGATTTACACCTGGATTCGATCGTGATGGGAAGCAGGGGCCTCAGTCCTATCCAGAGGTAATTTTTTTTTATATATATTTTTTATAGAGGATTAGGGAGAATTGGTTTAAATTATTTTATTTCTAGAGGATCAGTTTTGGTTTGACTTTGAATGTTATGTGTACAAATTGATTAAGAACATGATTAGATGGTTCTAGTTGATTTTGGATAATAGATTATTTTATGGAAACCTAATCCATCAGGAAAGAATAGTTTGTGAAACCGACTTGGTTTTCGAACCGGGTCTGCCAATGGGCCTTTTAACCCTTCTAGTTGATTTTTTATGTAAGTTGTAAAAATTAGTTTTTAGTTTCTGCAATTTTTTGGTACAAATGTACTATAGAAATGTTTCATTACGTAGTCAGAAAAATGAGTCCTGATGGTCGACCGCAAATTTTTTATTTCTTATCGAAAAATGTTCTGATTTTTTTTATAAAAATACCTCAACGCAGTTTTCGACCACAGCAATTAGTAGAATGACTGAATTTTTGAAATAGTCACTAAATATCCATAACCTTATCCTATTTGTCATGAATTTAAGTTTTCGACATCACCATGCTAGATGGGTCATTGTCTTGTTTGAATTATTCATTTTCTTATTTAATGTGATGTGATATTGAAAAATCAACAAAATAGAAGTAGTTTTGGAAATCAAATGAAAAGGGACGTGATTAAAAGAAATAGGTAGATTACAAAATTATTCTAGTTGGGAAATGTGATGGATTGTCCCGTTTGCTTGAGCCGTTCCTTTAGTAATTAGCTAAATCTGCCAGTATTACAATCTAACGAAAAATCTTAAGCACATAACCTACTTTTGTTTTTTTTTTCTGCGGTTCCAAAATTCTCATGTGTCGCACCATCTGGCTCCTATTATAATTTTTTTTAACACAGAAGGGGGAAAAAAGAAAAAAATACTATTAGTCTTTTTTTTTTTTGAAAATACTATTAGTCTAGTGTGACCGAGTTATTTTTGTGATGCTCCATTTGTTGAGCAATTATTTAAACTCCAAATTGCATAGCGCTAGAAGACGGGGGTCAACATTGTGCAGATTGGTAGAATCTCTAACCAAACTGAAAATTTTTGGGACAAAATGAAAGCAGAGTTAAAACAATGATGAGTCTGGGTCCATCAAATTGCCTTCTCAATAATGTTATCTTAAATATGTAGAAGTTGAAAGGAAGGTTTGGGATGATAAGTTATACGTTTTTATGAAATCAAATAGTGTTTAAATTAATATAAATGAGTACTGGAAACTGGAGTGATATTTTTTGGGCAAAATTGGCTGTATATCCCTCTATTCTTTTGGATATCTGATCTAACAAGTGGATAATTACTATTGTGGTGGGAACTAAAGGAATCACTTTTTTTTTTTAATATGATTTGATTTCATTAGATTTTTCTCCATCAAAATGGATGGATTTGATGTCATTTGATCAGAATTTCTACGTAATTAAACCCAATGAAATTATGAGAATTTAATTCTAATGAAAGAAAACGAAATGAAATCTTGCATGAAAATCATTTTTGATCAAAGCCATATATTGTTTTTTTGGCAGTAAAATTGCTTAAATTTATTATTACAACATTATAAATGGAGTTTTTTTTCTGGAAGCCATCGATCCCAGATTAGTGGTTTTTCAAACATCATTATTATAAAGCAATAATAATGGGTCTTTAAAATTATCAGCCGTGTGCCCATTTGTCACATATTGTCCTATCTTCTTTCGTAATTTGTTAATGGTAAACTGATCTTGGTTGCTTTGAAATGTATGCAGGATTTTGCTCGGAAGTGTGTCAAACTATGTGCTCACAAATGCTTCATGCCCGGTGACAGTTGTCAAAGATGTTGCCTCTCAGAAGTGATTTCTCAGAGAATTTCTCTGATGTCACTTGGAGAGAATATCTTGAACTAAATAGAATTATCTGAATATCCGTTTGTGCAAAACCGTTTCTTTACCTATGTTGGAACGTGTATGCTAGACTAGTGATATCTTTGTTTGTGTTGGATTTGTGTAGACCTGTGAATGAGAGAGAAAAAACCTTGATACTTTTCCTTTCATGCTGTTTTGTAATACTTGTTTTTGTCCTTTTTCTTTACCTTTTCTTCTTTTTTCTTTTCTTTTTTTTTTTTTTTTGCTTTTGAGCTTATTCCTTCGGCACAAAGTCCTGGTAGGATGGAAAATGATCCGATAAATTTCGAGGCCGTAACTTATTTTTTTAGAGTCCAAAATTGTTGGGTACTATTTATAAATGTTTCGTTCAACGGTTTAAGCCGCATTAGCTTAGAACCGGCCCAATACTATGGGGAATGGCTCCATACGCTCCTCAGTTTTTGAGATCCACTCATTTTGAGACGAAAATACCCTTCGTATTAGTTAAATTTACACCTCTCAATTCACATCCAGTTTGAAATTTGAAGGACATTTTCGTCCAAAGAGATTGGATCTTCACAAATGAGGAGTGTAGGAAGCAACTCCCAATACTATGGTTTGCAAATTGCAACTTTGCACGGAGTTTGCCTGACAGCCTGAGTCTCTCGTATAATTCCCGGATTGCAAGTTTGCAATAATTCCCAAATTAAGGCAGGGAAAAGTAGGAAACGTTTCGTTTCTTTTGAAGGTTAAAATAGGAATTGTTTCAAAGGTGTTGTTCCTAAATTCGTCCGTACCTAGCCCTAGGAGATTCGTCTGATTGAAAACGTGCGACTGAGATCGGCATATTTCTAAGAGCAGAGGTGGAGTTCTGATCCGCTTGGCCTGTCCGTATAATTGATTTGTATATTCGGATCCCGAAACACACTCGCCGTCCCTTCAAAATCTGTGCGAAATTGATTCCTTCCTTCCTTCCATAATTTCAGATCAAAATTAGCCTCGTAAATTTATTGGCAGACAGACTAAACCGCCTCTCCGAGGCTCCCTTATCCCGTCCGCATAAACATATCAAAGATCCAAGGAGGCCTCTTCAGTTCTTCTCTTAAAAGAGCGATTTTTGTGTCCCTAAATTCAAAGCAACCAGGGAACCACCGCCACTGCTGCTTGCATTTACAGTTAATTAGGTTTATCACTAATAATGGACTCGTCGGCGTGTCGGAACCTGCCGGTTTCAGGAGAGAAAATGCAGAGATCCTCGTCAGAAAGAGAGATCAATTGTGCGACAAATAAACCGGTTCCATTCTATCCATCCATGGTGAGTCCCTCATCCATCTTCCCTCTTCTTTCATCATGAACTCGTTGATATTTGAAAGACGCATGTATTTCATTCCAATTTGTAACCAGAATCAGAATTGGAGTTGGCTTGACCTATTCATTGCAATTTACACATAAGTTGAACTATTCATGAATTCTTAATTGGATCATCATCACCATCATCATTTGGATTGCTACAATTAATATGCTACTTTGTAAAAATTTCTACAATTAGGGTTTTGGGTCTGTATTAGTCATTTAAATACCAGGTTTTCAGCATAAAATTTTAGCATCTGGAGTTGTCAACTGAATAGGTCGACTTGATCCTTTGAAACCGTAAATAAATAAGCCCTATATCTTTGAAAAGAAACTATATAGAGTTTTATCAAGGGAAAACCAGATATAACTTTTACCTTAAATTAAAGCCATTTGTTTAAGTATTTTTTTTTCAATAGGATTCCGACTTATGTAAACATAAATTAAAATAAAAATATAATCATGACCAATGAATCCTATTAATTTACTTGCCACTTTTGTTTGCTAATTTTCAACGAAATAAAATTTGAACTGATTTATCACACGAAACCCTTGTCTTTATTTTTGTTAATCTTGACACACAATTTCTTCAAGGAGAATCTGCCGTCGTTTGCCTACTAAGAAAAAAAAAACAGCAAATTTGACTGCAGGAGATATACTAATACAAGTGTCATGCATCGCATGACAAAATACAGCACAATATGAACTTCACTTTTACTTTCTACTGAGTACGAGCATGAGGCTACAACATAATTATAGTAGTGCCCATGTTACATATGTCTGATTCAACTAATAAAAGATAGAAGAAGTTTCAACACTAAAATTGTCCTTTATAATCACACAGGATGACACACATCTTGATCCAACTGAAAGAAGGAATAAAGCACTTAATGAATTCTTCAGAGATTACATGAAGCGCTCTATACAGATTGATTGCTTGAGAAGGTTTGTCCTTTCTTCTTCTTCCTTCAAAAGTCCAAATTGTGTTCACATTATATTCTTTTGTCTCCATCAGATTTAAAAACTTTCTAACATCTTTATCTCCTCTTTATCAGGAGTATGATTAATAAACAAGGCACGAAACCGACTCCAAGGATAGATGTTTTAGATATATTTCATCATCTTATCACATCAATTCATAGAAGAGAACACCAATTACTGTGCTTGTGAGCAATTCTACTCTTTCTAAAATAATTTAAGGCAATCTTAATATATTTGTTCTTTTACACTAGTTGTTGATCACATTACATAACAATGTAACATGGATCGATTTTGCATTCTTAAAGGTCTGTTATGAAACATAGACCTGTGCATAGGAGGAGCAAGGTGAAGTTCCCCCTTCCTAGAAATATTAGGCAAATAATGGAGGAGGAGAGTCAGAATAATCTATGCCAGGCAGTGCAAGGAATGCATCTCAGTTCTGAGGTAATGGATTATTACCTTTCAACTGGAGTTTACTTACTGAAAACTATGAAATTTTCCCCCTTTAAATTGAACTTTTGGGACAAAAACTTCAAAAATGACAAGACAAGATGGTTTTAATGCAAGTAAACACTAAATGTTACCTGAGTTGAACTATACTACCTTAATTTCTTTGTTTGAATTTGTTCTTTTTTTATGAAAAAAAAATGTTATTTAGTTCGGGGATTCTGGTTTAATTTTTGCTTGATTTCTATCTGGATGTACTATTCTGTTATTTATCTTCTGGTATAATTTTTGCTTATTTTTCTATTTGAGTAAATTTTCTGAGAGGTCACTAAACTTTATAAGTTGTTCACTTTTGGTCACCAAACTTCAATTTGTCCTTCGGTAACCCCTAAACTTCAATTTTGTCCGATTTTGATCCCTCCATTACGATCCCAATTAATTCCGTTAAATTGGTGACTTTAGATGCAAATTTTGCGATCTTAATCAAACCCTCCTCTCATCTCTCTTATCTACTTCGTCTCTCTTACCTATCCGATCTGAAAAGAAAAATTAACTCTATTTGCCTCTCTTAGAACCTGATGAATCTAAAATGAAAAATATCGTCTCTCTCTCTCTCCCTCGAACCTCCTGCGATGAAGTGTGAAAGTATACACGACACTCTCAATCTCTCAAACACTGACCTTCTCAAACTCTCTCATCTCCTCCATCTCCATCTCTATATCTCTACTGAAATCCTACCAAATCGCATCCTCTCGTCTTGATTTCTGGCTCTCTGCTAAATTCAACAATCCTTTATTGTAGGTAGTCTTATTGGCCCTTGTCAATCGTGCTTATTTCTGAAACAAAACTTAATTTGGATAATAATAATGCAAACTTTTTGTTGGCCAGTATAAATGCCGTTCTCATCCAAGTGCCCAATGTTTATTTGCACTGTTGCATGGTCCTTTCCTGTTATCAGCCTATTTGTTGCTGAGCTACAAACCAAAATTAGTTTGTTTATTAGGCACAAAAGGTATAAACAAGCATACTCGTAGAAGTGTACAATTAGAAGCATTAATTGACCATGCAGTGTCACAAGACATGTCATACTAACTAGCGACACCAGTACAAACAGGTTGAATACCATACTGGTACAACAGATGTACTTCAAAGGTTATATTCTGTACTTTATTTTTATTCTACTTCTATTTTTGTAGTCATTTTCACAATACGAAAAATGCAAGATTGTCTAGGGAAAGCATTTTTGGGCTTAATTTGGATAATAATAATAATGCAAACTTTTATGAATTATACATAGACATAGATAACACTGTATTGTATACATGGCTCCATGACAGTACCAGAAAGAAGCTAGGATCAAATAGTAAAAAAAAATATATATTAGATCTGCCTTATCATAGAACATTTCCTTTTAATGCTTATCTTCCTTCTTTGCTACTTCCTTACTCTAGTATAAGATGCTGGTACAGTATCTGTACCAGTTGGTACCATCTTGGTTGCATACAGAGCTACGGTGATTAATTTCTTTTTCTAATTGTATTTACATTCAAATATTTTGATTTACTAAAAATATTTTGATAGGCAGGTTGATAAAGATGCATTGTCATGCACTAATCAACGTTATTTGTTTAGCATGCGGCCTGAATGGCTTAGCTTTTAGAAATATGCTGACACATTCAATTATGAGTAGAGTGCCTTTTGCAATTGTCCTTTGATTCATTTTATACCAGCAGATATCGTGAAGGAATGTGAGACCATATACAAAACAGTTTTTCCTCTTGATCGTTTAATACCAGCATATAGGACAAATGTCTCACATTTTTCGCCTTGTGTCATTTTCAAGCTTCTAAAATGCGCCGCATTATCGCCGTTTATGCGGAATTATCGGTATTGAGAGTTGAGCCGCACGATAACATCAGATGAATTATGAAAAATGCGGCCTATCGATAAAACGCAATTAGCAGCGTTTATTCGTGAAAAATATTCGTTATTAGCGGAGAAAAAACGGAAGACTCTATCCATTAATTTTTCCAGATTCCGATCCAACCCCTAATCCTAGTTCTTGTACTCCTCCGACCTGCCCCACCAACCCACAATCGCCGCAATTCTCCTCCCGCCACCACCACTCACCGCCTCGTCGTTTCTCTCATCCGCCGTCGATCATGAACCTGATCCGTCGTTTGTCCGTCTGCTCCGTTCCTTTTTCTTTTTCTCCCTCCCGCCGCCACCACTCACGGCCTCTCCCGTTTTTCTCCTCCGCCTCTTTGTAACCTGGTAGTCCGCCTGCTGCTCTCAAGTCTCAAATCAGAACTCTAAGTGACTCCGTAGTTCCTACTGTAAGTCTCAATCCTTTTCACATTCTGGTCTGGGTAAACTTTTATTTTGGTTCAATTGTTAATTTTAACTGTTGATTCCATTGAATTGAAGCAAGGGATTTGATTGGATTATTGGACACATTATTTTTCAATTTATTTGCAACTGAAGCAGCCCATTAAGTTTGCTATACATAGATATGTAGGGGCATTTGCTGAAATACCTTATTACATCATACATGAACAGCAAAGTCGGACCGCTCCAGTGATTTGAGACATTTCCCGGCGATAAGGTGCTTAGCTCACAGACATCTCCCTGATGTACTGACAACACAAAAAATCAGAAATGTTTGCTTTTAATTGTTTGTACTGGTGGCACATCTACTACCAGGTTTGTCAAGCAAAAGAGAAGAATTATCCAAGTGGACTACTGTCAGAATTTCGAATGGCACCTGTTTGTAACGGCTTAATCATTCTGTTAGCCTTTCTTTATAGTTGATTTCGTAATTCTTATTTTATCTGTTTGAGCTCTCTAATAATAATTGGCTGCATTTCGTATATAATAATTAATAAATTATATTGTCTGTACGAATAATTTATTCTTCAAGCTTAATAGATAATAAATGGATCATGAATGGTAACTCGTTTATGAGCTAAGTTCAAATTCACAGCCATACATGTAGTTTAACATGCCATTTTGCAAGCTGTACGAACATAGGTATGAAAGAATATGCTTGTTGTTTTACTGTTTCCATTTAGTTTTGTAGTTTACAATGGCATAAATATTGTATTTTGCATAATATTTTGGTGCACAGTGACACATCTATTTACTTCTAATAAGTTCCAATAAAATGTCCAAGTTCAGAGTATTCATATTTTATAAATTATAACACTGGTAATATAGAGTGGCAATTTATCAACGTTACATACCGTTTTATCGCCGTTTTATCACCGATAAAACTCCGCACCGATAATTCAACTCCAAACCGTTAAACCGCACAAACCGCATTTTAAAACCTTGGTCATTTTTCACTGTAATTTTCACGATTTGAAATGCTGACACAACTAATGGCTGCATTTTGCAATTGTCCTAATAACAAATTCTTTTTATTGTGAATTGCTGACACAAAATGTTTTACAAATCAGTGCCTAATAACAAATTCTTTATAGCATCTAGCTCCTCTGCAGCCAAAGGATGTTTAATCTTGGTTGAGAGAGATAGATGGTGAAAAGAGGGTCGAAGGAGGTAGGGTTTCGGTAGAGAGAGATAGAGAGAGGGCGAGAGAGAGAGAGGGTCGAAGGAGGTTTTATTTTCGGTAGAGAGAGATTGAGAGAAGCAAATTAAGGAGCTAGAGGTTTCTGTAGAGACAGGTTGAGAGAGAAGAAGAGGGTTCACGAAGGGATAAGAGGAGAGAAGTATTCGCATCCCAAAATTTGCACAAACGGTATCAATTAGACGGAATTTGATGGGATCTGACGGAATAACTAAAATTGGACAAAATTGAAGTTCAAGGGTTATCCAATGACAAATTAAAGTTTCGTGATCAAAATTGGACAACATATAAAGTTCAGTGACTTTCGAAAAAATTTACTCTTTTCTATTTGGATATACTTTTCTGTTATTTTTATTATTCAATTCTTTCTTCCTTACATTGTTTTTTTCTTTTTTCCAGAGTTCTGTTAGGAAGAGGGAATGCATACCACTTAGCAAAATAGAGAGTCCTTCCGAAGTTGCTGAAGATCTTTCAAAGCTTTGCATGAAGGACTAAAGAAAACACTAATTTAGATACATAATAATATTATGTTCCTGTAACCTTAGTTAGTTCCTATCTGCTGTGGCTTATTATATGGAATTCAAAACTTTGTTTGGCTCTGTTGGCTTGGGTTAGTTGACAGTAGGTGATGGTCTTTTGTGAAATTTAGTCATTGGGTTTGTTGTGACTTAGACTGTTAACTTTTGGCATTTGTTAATGAACGCAGGTTCCTTTGTTGGGGACTATCTTTGAAGAGAAAAAAAAATACAAATTAAGTTTCCCATGTAATAAAATTTCAGTTCAAATTATTTGGAAGTTAGAATGCACAAACTGCCCTTTTACTGTTTGATGGTTGGATTACTCTACTGCTAATTCGGTAAAGCTCAACTCGTTCCAAAGATTGCCTTCTTACAAATATAAAATATTATCATCTTTTTCTAAATTATAATTAAAAGCAAAAAATTCAGACTATATATTGAGTATATGTTTTCCGTTGGAAATATTAACATTAAACAACTATATGAACTTAATTTTGATTGATACTATATGATATTGACAAGGTCATCCCACTGATACGTAAATAATAACAAAATTCAAGTAAAACTAAATCCGAATCCGTCACAAATCGAAATCATTCAACGGGCCCAAAGCCTTCATTGCCTCTTTAATTGGGCCTAAAACTCAAACAAATCTGAGATTTTACGGATTAGATGAAGGCCCTTTTGAATCTAGACCCGATCCGCTGAAAACTGACCCGGATCCGACACATTGCCGCCTCCTACCTAAATCATCATACATTGCAAAATTTGAGGCGGGAAAAGGAACGAAAAAATAAAATAAAAAATATTGACAATTTGGAGATCTCACATCGCTTTTTACTTGACATCTCTCAATTCTCCATTTCCTCCTGCAGACTTAAAATTCTCCAATTGCTTATAGGAACTTAGGTAATGTTCGTGTCCTTCTCTTTTTCTGATCCCAGATCTCCTTTTGCCAATTGTTTTTCTTTCGTTTTTTTTTTTTCAGCATGAGGTGCTAAATTGAAGAATAGTTCGATCAGGTATGTTGGTTTCTCTTACTTGGTACTGGTTAATTCGAGAAAAGAATGAATGGCTTTATTTTCTCACTCAAGCATTTTGTCGAACAGGTTACGAGCATTGAAAATTTTAATTAGAGAATGTATGCAAGAAGGGCGGCTCAGCTTTTGCAAGAGCTTTCCTCCTGTGAAGAGGGACAGCTTCCTCCATATAATGTATGGTTTCCTTCTATTCTAGTTATTTTGTTGTATCCTTTCCGCATCAATTATAGATTTATAGTAATGAAAAGAGGCATAAACCCATTTATTCATTTTTCTTATGTTGCATGATTGGCTTGTTTAAATCACTGCAAATCTCAATGATTTTACTCGTTCTATAGGGTGACAAATTTGATCAAGTTATAAGAGAATGTGAAGAGCACAGTCGGCAGTTTCAATCCCTGATAAGGTAAGTCAGGTTTGTTTTTTGTCTCAAAATTACAATCTCATTTCCTGAGGATTCTTCCCATATTGTCAGTTTTTTTTATTTTGTTTGCAAATTGTAGGGATAAGGATATAGAAACAAAAAATGAAGATCACTATGGCTCTTTCATTCATCATCTCTCTATTATCCGTAATAAAAGATGCCTCATGGCTTACATGTAAGCATCTCATCATACTCGTTAAATTACATTACATTTTTAATGATTAATAGCTAGATCTGAGTTTTGTGTTGTATTTGATGAAGGTATAAAAGAGCAGAAGTAATTCAAAGTTATAGATGGAATGTGGGGCGAGTCCTTCCTAGAGAAATTCAAGATAAACTAAATTTCTCTGAGCAAGAGTATTTCAAGGATTACTGTGGCGTCATTGACTCATACATGAAGGACCTCGATTTAGATCTAACAGTCGTAAATGTTTTCTCATTTTTCTTTTCGTTTTGAGCAAATATAAATGGTCACTGAAATATCACCTATTTTGAGTTAATTACACAAATGGTACTGACATTTCTAGAACTCACGGGCCCTTTATTTTCTGATTTCTATTCTACTCAAATCTCTCAATTAAACGATTGATAGTTTGGATAAATTCCTACATGATTTGGGGGAAATATTTAAAAATAAATGTCCCACCAAAATTTTCACATTGAATTTGTTGGATCAAAATGTAAAACACGAAATTTTAATGGAAATAAATTACCTTATTAATCAAGGTTTGATAACAAACTCATTTCAGTCGCGTGCCTAACCTGTTGAAATGTAAAATGCTCAAACAAAATCTTACTTTGGTTTCTGTTATTTTTATTTCTAAATTATAAAATTTGGGTAGGATATGGTACCTCCAAAGGACCCGTATATTAGAGTGCGAGTACTGAGTGAGATTGGAGAAGTTAGCCTGGGGGACCATGCAGTATCTCTCACCAAGGACTCATTTCATTTTCTCAGGAGAACTGATGCTGAAACTTTCATCTCTCAGGTACTTTTGCACAGTATCATCTTAATGCTGAATTTTGAATGTGTAATTCTTTTTTAATCTGTTCTAATGAAGAATTGACTGCGCTGCAAATAGGGTCTTATGGAGGAGTTCGTAGAGTAATGATCTGGATTCATGCCAAAAAGTTGGTAAGTTGATGAGACAAATTCTTTTTCTTTATACATTTAATTTAAGCAATGAAGCCTGAAAGAAATTTTTTATCGTTAATACTGCAGCTGTCAGTCATTACCAGTAAAATTACAATCAACATTGACATAATTTCTGGTTGATTTTCTAAAATGTTTATGCAGAAATAACTGTAAACTACAAGGAGCTCAATTGCAAGTATTATCCAGTAGGCCACTAAGCTTGTAACTAAAGCTGTCTGACAACATCTAGTTTAATTTTTTAATTCAAATTGTGGGATATTGTGTGAAATTACTTCTTTTTACTTGGAGGAAAATATTCTTGTTTAATATATATTTTTAAATTAATTTGAGTGAAATAATTCTTGTTTAATATATATTTTTTTAATTAATTTGAGTGAAGTTATCCCATTTGCATTTCATCCTTTTAACTGAAGGACATGACCGCTGGTTTTGTGGATAAGAACAAGTGAACAACAACACTAAAACAAGTTTGGACGGAAATTGATTATTGTCATCTGCAGTTTTGCCATCCCTGCCATCGTTAAATATAAAGTTAACATATACAGCAAACAAAGTGAACATATAAAAGATCTAAGTGAACACATACAAACAAATAAGTTTTATGAAAATAAGTTGAATATGCATGTAAACTTCTGAACAAGTGATGACAACACTTATTTGTTTGTAAGTGTTCACTTAGATTGTTTATATGTTCACCTTATTTGCTGTATATGTTCACTTTGTATTTAGCGATAGCTGGGATGGTATATTTGCCGATGACACTTATAATTCCTGAGTTTAGACTGTAATAAGTGAAAAGGATAATACGGGCTTGGGCTTTGTCTTCATGTTGATCTCATGGCCTTTAGCAAGAAAGAGACCATCTCTTAATGCAGGCTTGCTCGTCTTGTATAGTCTATTTCTATCAAAAGTTTATTTTCTTGTAAGATCAATCTACCGACCAACAGACGAACGAGTTTGCATATGGACATGTAAAGCTTGATAATAAGCATCTTTGTATCTTCTTTTATTTATACTCGGTAGACAACGCACCACAAAAAAGAATGCATTGAACAAAGTAAACAGCTATAAGGTCAGATTCAAAGGATGAATTTGTAATAAAAAGCAAGAACAAGTATGCATAATGTTGGTTAGATTTACAGCATGCGTTAGTTATGTATAAGTGTGCAAGGGACCATCAATAGTTTAAAGTTACCTGATTACCTCCTTGTAGTTACCACTGCAATGATGAACTTCTTGGCTTCTACATTCTTCTTGTGGAGATAATGTGCACCCGTTTGATTACAGATTGCCGAATCCCATACAGTGCGTACGGCCTAAAAATATGGTGTTCCTGCCTCCTGGCTAGGATGTTCAAAGAAAAGGAAAGACAAAAAGATATAAATTGGAAGACCAGTAACTCCTTGCACACCAAACTATGGTGAATCGAACTTAAAAAAGGAATGGATATTAGAAAGAAAAATTAAGGCAAAATTAAGTGAGTGGTTTCTCCTGATTAAATTTAACCCTCACTTCATTTAACCTACACGGAGCATTTTTGTTGATGGAAGTTGTTATCAGCTTATGATATTGTTTACTTCATAGAATTTGACCACACTTCATTGTTGTTGCGTAAAAATATTTGCCTAACATTTTCTAGCTCGTGTAGTATTATTTTAGTAAATGAACACAGTTTTGACTCGGTCAAAATACAATGTTTAGCATAAGTCTTTCAAGTGGTACTTCTATTTTTGGGGTGATTTTAGCTAATTTTTTAAGCCTCCTAACAAAGTTGGGTTCATCATTTTATATATCGGCTGATACTTAATGCATTCGAGCAGCCTTTTTTTTTTATGCGCGATGATTTTGAACTTTATTTAATATCTTGTAAGCTAGTTTAATACTTCTATTATTACTTATTAGATTTTAAACCATGTGTTCTAATATAGATGGCAGTAGCTGTCTACAATTATACCCTGAAATTTGTACAACGGAGCCTAATCCTTCTTGTAGAACCACTAGCAGAGTAACAGGGTACATAATCAACATATACTGGACTTCCCACAGTGAACACCAAAACGTTTCCTGAATAAACGTTACAAATCTTTCCAGTTGGATCAGACAAATCAGATCTTTATGCATCCAGGGCAGAGGTCCCCTTTCGGAAAAGCATTGTACAATTTAGGAGACAGCAGAACCACAATCTCAGCACGCATAGTGAATTTTTAAGCAGAAGCCAGAAACAGTGGTCTGAAAAAAGTGTGATACTGTGATTAGAAACTGGCCTAATTTGTGGGACGTCACCACTACCAGCAGCATGCTATCAACCAACCTTAGTTAGGTTGGTAATAATACCAAAAACCCACAATCAATTATTGTCCTTTTCTTATTTTTTTTCTTGCACTTTAGAAATAAAAAAATTAGAAACAAAAAGTTCCTTGATTTTTCAGAAATTATTGTTGTTATAGAGTAGGCAGGGACCTAAGCCTTCCAAGTGAAGGAAAATATCTGAATGCTCCTTTTTGTATTCCCCCACTAAGAAGAAGAAGTGATAGTTCAACAAACAAATTTCTTCACTTAAATTAATTAACTAGTACTTGGATTGTTTAAAACGATGCATTTGTGTGGGGCTAAGTTAATTAATGACGCCGTTAAAAGAAAACTGCACAAATTTCTCGGATACCAGCGCAGCCTCGAGAAACGAGCTGTCAGTTTAGGTTGGAAGGGAAGTCTGCTACCAGACAACAGCATGCAGACAAGCTAGAAATCATAGCCACTCTCCATTTGCTTCTTTCTAGGCTTATCCTTCTTCTTTCATAGTTGATTACTTGATTGGGTTATTATTATGGGAAAATTGGATGAGTGCCACCTCAAAATCACAAAATTAGAAAAATACCACCCTAAAACAAAATCTTAGTTGAATGCCACTCTAAAATCAATTTATTTAGATTTTTGCCACTTCTACTGTATAAAGTCCCTCCCAAATACAATATTTTATAGTATTGACCAAAATGCCCATTATTTCTATTATCCCTATCTTTTATTTTCTGAATCTCTTTCCATTCACGATTTAACTTCCTCAGCAATGTGACAAGAGATATTATACCATCATTTACCCACTTTTAACTGCCTCGGATTAAAGAACAAGGACGAGATGTTGCAACTTTATGTTCAAATGTTCAATTTCTATTCAAACACACGAAATCAGATAAACTGTCTTTTTTATCAATCGCTATGGATTAAAGAAAAATAAGAACTGAAATGGGTAACGCAAGGAATAGCAAATTGAGCTCGACCTCTACGCTATTATCTTGTACACCAGCACTCACTTTTCTAGAACACATAAAGGCTAGTCCTACTCTTCTCTACTTTGATCTCCCTATTGGGGCTATGGCGACAGGTCATCTAGGGACTAGGGTTTTAGTCCTGAGTTACGGCGGAAAGACAACAGAGCAGCGCCGGTGGAAAGTCGACGGAGCAACGGTGATGGAACGACGACGGAGAAGCGGCGGTGGAAGGGCGACGAAGAAGCGGAAGTGGAAGGGCGACGGAACAGTAGTGGTGGAGCACGTGCAGTTTTGGGTTCAGTCATGTGATGGCCGAGGAAGAAAAGTTGTGAAAGAAGAGAGATTCAGAAAATAAAAATTAATGGAAAGGGTATTTTGGTCAATGCGATAAAATATTATATTTGAGAGGGGTTTTATACGGTACAAGTGGCAAAAATCTGAATAAATTAATTTTAGGGTGGCATTAAACTAAAGTTTTATTTTGAGGTGGCATTTTTCTAATTTTGTGATTTTAGGGTGGCATCTATCCGATTTCCCCTATTATTATTACTTGGCGTTTGCTGTTTTATCATTCGAATGAAGGTGTTTGGTCCCAATATTTTTATTTTTTATAGGGTTTACGTGACAACCGGACCTGTGCCAAACCTAACTTTCCGATTTTTTTTTAATAATGAATGCTATAATTTAAAAATCAATTTGATAAATTAAACAAATTATTTTCTATTGATAGTAAAGTTGGATGCATGAAGGTTAGAGTCACCATTTTCATTTTCAAAACTTAGGATGTGAAAATAGGCATGTTCTTCTGTGTTGTGTATTTTTTTTTATTTGAAATTTGTTGGATGTGTGCAACTATTTTTTCTAGCGCTTCACTTTCGGTACCCAGTTCAGTTTTTGATAGAATGTGTTGGAATTAAATCACGTAGTTGTTTTGTTTAGTTTTTTTTGTGATCAAACTGTTCGTCTAAAAGTTTGAAAACTTGAAATTTGAAAATATACAGGCTCGTTCTATGCTGTGTATTTTCTGGAATCTTTTAGACATGTGAAACTAATTTTTTTTAGCGCTTTACTTTCGGGATTCAGTTCAGTTTTTGACATAATGTGTTGGAATTAAATCATGCAGTTGTTTTGTCTAATTTTTTGCGATCAAACTGTTACTCTAAAAATTTATTTGAAAATATACAGTCTCGTTCTATGCTGTGTATTTTTTGGACATGTGAAACTATTTTTTTTAGCGCTTTACTTTCGGTACATAGCTCAATTTTTGACAAAATCTGCGTGTTGTATATATGGAGGGTGGAGTCGCCAATGGTAATGACGACTCCCCACTCCATCGGTCACAACTTTACTATCAATATAAAATGTTTTATGAATTCATCATATCCGATTATTAAATTATGATATTTATTAATAAAAAAAATGGGCAATTTCCTTCTTACGTCGGTCCTCATTGTCACTCCCGCCGCAGATACGTGCTTCGCACACACTGCAAGGCTGATTGTCTAACTACAGGTTCATATGTCATGTTTTATTATACTAGACACCACGCAAATGGCTAGCAATAACTCTAAAACATAATTGAGGTTATGCTTGTAACATGTGTAAAATAAAAATTCGTCAGAGTTTTTCCTGTAATAGACAGCATCCAGCCATAAAGACAAACATTCATACAATTTTATAAAGTTTTCTCAACCCAAAACCCCTCAACCAACAGTCACATAAACTTATAAACTGGAGTTTACATTTGTACAAGCACAAATAAACACAAGTAGCTCACAACAGAACAGTACAACAAAACATAGCATATGCTTAATGTACATGGCTTACTTCTTCTTTTTCTCCAGCCCCTGCCTTCAACCTGGAACCCATGAAAACATGGTACGGTGAGAAAGGAAACCATTTCTCAGTGTGGTATTTAGTTCTAGCCACTCATGAACCTGGAGTCTCATGTTGCGGAACTAAATACACATTGTTTAATATATATATAACATAGTTTGCATTGTAAACACAGTTTGTTCATAAAAACATTTAGCAATCCATACTATGCAATGCAAAGCCAGCTAGTAGAGGAAACGAAATCCTCTGGAGAGATGTCCAGAGTGGACATCTCATCCTGACCGTCAGATCTAAATTGGATGGCCTCTATTTTTTTCCGGATTGTAAGGCCCGAAAAAAATTAACCGTCGAGATTAGATCGGACGATCCTGACGAGATGTCCAGAGTGGACAGCTCTCCAGAGGATACTGGTCCGCTAGTAGAGGCCATCCGAAATCTGTCAATTCAATTAATACAAAAGCCGACACTTGTTTGGACACCTATCCATGCATAATACTAGGCTGGTTACCAATCAGCCAAGTCCTTGCCTTTCCATCAGTACAATCAAATATGACTCAATTGCTGAGAACATTTAAGAACCGATATGAGTCACGGAACATAAGCGCTTATCTCACGGTCCTTAGAAAGATGGTCGCGACTCCGCTTTCCAAAAATGTAAATGCTATTAATCACACAATTAGCACAGTCCTAACACATGCCACAATTCAGCCATAATAATGTAAACCATTCAATATGCCTGTCAATAGATAACAATCCATCCTAAATAGTATAGTAATTCTTACATGCAGGCTACATGCTAAGTCATGCAAAAACAACAAACAACACACATAATATAGCTTTAAATTTAGCACAACAACAAGAGTTAGGGTCCAGGTGAAATCCCCACCTCAAACCTTACACCGCCCGTTCACTGTTGCGATGCCCCCGCTTCACCTTGCTCAGGGTCTAGTTCAAGTGAACAAAACCTAAGTCACAGTCATTTTCAAAACCAGCCTGTAACTCAAGTAATTACGTGGCAAGGCACTGAGCCATACACTCTTGCGTGACTGGTTTGCGGGGTAGCACAATTTGTAATGCCGCTTTATGGTTTGTCTATCGACCAACACAAGACCTATGGTGCTTACTAGCACGTGGTCTTTTAGGGTGCACAAACAATACTATTTTGCACCATGATCATCATCCCTAAGGTCTGTTTGAGTCATGAAAACCAGTCACCATACACAACTCATGCACCGTCATAAGCTTTCCAAGCCTGTTTTAGGTAAACCATGACCAAAACCATGCATGCAACCTTATTTCCTACCTTCCCAACTGTCCAACTATGATCCAAACACTGTTTTTCACTGTCTAACACCACAAAACTGAACTCTACTGGTCTGTTTTGGCAAGGAACAGAGCAAATACGAGTTTGGCAAGGAGAAGGACATAATTGTCCATGCAATTAGGGCAGACCGAACGTAACCGTCATGCAATACGACATATTTTGGCCATTGTTTTGGTCACTGTTTGGATCACCACTCCATCTCAATTTACCCCGTAATAATTTATTTCAGATTGGCATACATGATGCAATAAACACACATGGTCTGAATTTTGGAACAACTATTATCATAGCGGGACTAGTACCGCTTTCAACCACGATTTACATGGCTGTAACTCATGTATGGACATGGACAGGCCACAATTACATTGGTTCTCTGGTCAGCATTGGTCTCAAATATCACCATCCCCTAATAGACAGGATGCAAATTGGAGCATTATCTAGTACATGGTATTCCAACCCCTGAATTTTTCCCACACCCTAAGGCCTGGTTGCATGGTGTTTACATGACAAGGACACAGTCAAAACAGTCGTCTCTCACACTCATTTTAAAATAAAAGTGATATTTTAATTTAAAATTCAAATATCAAAATGAAATCATAGATATGATCAATATCATTTCTCATATATATGCAAGGAAAAAAGGTTTAAGAAATTTCAATTGTATCATGATAGACGTCAATAGTTTGCAAATTCAATCGATGTATAATTTTTGTTTCTGAACGTAGCATCTTTATGCTCTTGATTTTGCATCAAAATGAAATTGTAGTTAAAAAAGGTGCTAGAGATCACATGTAGCGATTTAACATTAGCTTTTATATTTTAAATTTAAGATATCAAACTTCATTTTTAAAGCAATTTTAGGAGAATTTAACCCTTTTATTTCGACGGAAAAAATATATTCATATTATGAAAGATGTTGTATTATATTTACTTCCACAAGGCATGTTGTCAAGCATTGTCATTAAAATAATGCAACCGTCTAATTAAAGACGTCTATATAGAATAAGGACAGGCAAGTTAAAATTTGAAAGTTTGAATCGACAGCATTAATAGTGACCGGCGAGTTTGTAATTATCAGATTTTAATTACTTAACTTTAATGGATAGCTAATAAAATAGCATCTTCGTGGTGCAATAATGTCAGCGCAAACTTTGTTTTTGAATAAAAACATTTGAGAATCGAAACTTAAAAATTGGAAAGCAAATAACATTTGTACTTTGAAATTCCAGTCTCAATCTTCGGTTGGATATTTGAAGTCCATCCATAATGTCGCTGTGCACGATTAAAATGCAACTATGATCCTCCAATATTTTCAAGAAACGCGTACGGCGTACCACAGAAATTATAATTGCATTAAATATTTTCCTGACCACCACTCGCATAAGATTTCAAAATTAAAAAAAAAAAAAAAACTGAACTTAGCCCTTGTAACTTGTAAGGAAACGTATGATTGCATTAAGGTCTTAAAATCTTTCATTTCTGTCGATTAGCGATTAGACTTTAGAGAAAAGTAAGAGAAAAATTAATGCTTAAAACGGAGTCCGGTTGGTATTTTATTACCTTCTCATGGCATATAACAATTTTGTACTTATATTTAATGGATATCTACTAGTCGTTGGCTGATGGAAACAAGAGTCACATGCAGTGGCGAGGCTAAGTTAAGGCAAGCCTCGGCACTTGCCCAGGCTTAATTTTTAGAAATCAAATATCAAGTGTTATGGATTGACGAGGGTGCCTAGGCTTGATATTTCCTGGTGCCTAGGCTTGTTCAAATTTTTATAGTGATTCAAATGATAATTATACATTGATTTAATTTATACAAACTGTATAAAATGTGAACTCATTACCATCTATAAAAGATGTAACACTCACGTGATAGGGCCTACATGTATTTCTTGTTTTGCTTAGCAGTTGTGTTGGATTTAATTGTAAAAAAATATGCATGGTATTAGAACAATGGGGTTTGAATTGCCTACAATTTTTTCTGTGTGGTTAGCTTGTATTGTGATAATTAATCAACAAATTAATCTATAAACTATAATGATCTCCATATTACATATTGTTTTCAAATATATATAATGAGAAAACTATATAACATTTGAACTATACATTTGTTGCAATAATCATTGCTTGTGTTGAATAACGTTTGGGAAAAAATTTATAATTATTATAATTTTGTTGGTCGGATAAAAAAATTTGCATTTTTGTAATAGAACATATTTAAATAGTTTTTAAAATAATTTTTAATTAAAATTAAACTTTTCTATAAATTTATTTTTAATGCTATATTTAATATTTTATTAGAAATATTAAATATAAGCGATATGGACATGGTTCTATCAACCATGAAAAAATATATGAAAAAATACTTAAAATTTTTAAAAAATATAAAATTTAGTCGGCAAGGAGATTTAAATATGAAGAACACATTGAGCGGTTTCAATCGGTCGCTTAAATATTTTAAAATTGATATCTAATTTGCTCCGTCTAATTGCTTTGAACGAAATCAAACTCATTTTGTTGTGTGCCCATACTTAAAATAAGTCTGGACTCGCCACTGGTCACATGACACGCTCCTCAGGGATTCATGGTTCATGGTTGACTAGTAATTGCTAGATGGTGACATTTGTGGGCATATTTATTTGTATATAACGTGCTTATTCAATTATTATTGCATATTAATTATGAGTTAATATTTTTTTTACTATAGTTCATTTTTTTTTCCTCGGATATGTTCCCAGATGTATGAATACAGATCGGAACGGTCACAATATAGTAAAACCGTAACCAAATAATTTTTGGCAAACTTTTTTGGTCTTTAAAATTATTTAAAATCAAATTATTCCATAAACTGACATTTGCTCTAATTAACCCTCAAATTTTAACAAGAATTAAATGTTTGTATCAATTGTTCAATTATATAGGTAATTTCGCTGGTGCTGCTGGTCCTGTGTGTGATGCAGTTCTGTATTTGGCTAGATCAATATAAATGATACATGCAAAATAAAATTGACTAAATCTAATTTATTTACAAACAAAAGTGAAACAAATTTATACATATTTATTTAATTTAAGCAGAAAAATGGGGATTAGGTCCTTACCTTGCAAATACTTTATTAATTCTCATTTTTTTTCCCGTTGCGTGGCGGACTTTTCTTGACATAAAAATAAGGGTCATGCCCCGAAATGAAATCCCGTCCCGCGCGGGACTGTCCAGCGTAGTGCTGTGAGCCGTGTGATTTAATCTCAATGGCAAAGGGAGCCCCGTGCATGTAACCTGATTGGTAGACCCGAACCGTCCAGATCAGATCGAACAGTTCGTAGACTGCGCTGGACGGTCCCGCGCGGGAAGAGATAAGGATTCGTCATGCCCCTACCTTTGCATGTTGCGTGCCGGACTTGGTCCCCAGTTACAAAACTGACGGTATTATCTGACAAAAATTATAAAGTGTACATAAGAGTTCCAGAATTATAACTTAATTAAGTTGTTTCTTTTTTATATATAATATATATATTTTTTTCGAAAGGCTGAAGTTGTAAATTGTAACACCTTCAATTTTTCTACATAAATCATGCCCATTGCTTTTCTTTACTTTTATGATTTATATATATTTTTATTTTTATTATTAAATAAAGGGAAAAAAGAGGACTTCACATTAACATAAAAGTAATAATTCTAAAGATTCGTGCAATTTCTTAGAAAAATCTTGGATTTATGTATATAAACAACATTTAGTATCTTGGAAAGCTTTTATCTGGTCACAAATTCCGAGTCAAACAAGCACGCATCTCTTCTTTTCCCTGCAACGTCCTTCCAAACAACTCACCACTTTAACCTTTTTCACCCCATTTCAAAATCTTCATTTCAATTTGAAACCCTCCATTCCATTTCTCTTTTTTCTTCTTGTTCGCTTTCCCCTTCCTTTTCTATCTGAAATTGTACTGAGTGCTTCCTCTTCTACTGTCCCCAAACAGCGACAAGAGAGCGTAGCTTCCACGCCGACCCCTCTTAAATTACTAATTACTAACCGTTAGGAGACATTAAACAAAAATTAAGTCCCAACGGTCATCTCCCTCTCCTCTTTTATTACAAGCCAATCAAATTCATGCGTTATAGTAAGCTTCCAAGCCTATACTACACTAGCTCCTTGTCCCACCCTTTAATTTTGCCTTTCATCTCTTCCCTCCGTTAACATCCAAAATACAATCTACATTTTATATACGCATTTTATATTTTATATAGTCCCCACAAACCTACCACACACACCACAAATGAGACACTTCATATGGACTTCTCATCGTTCCCTTTACCCAAGCCAGCGGAGACACACAAGCATTGCCTTCCATTAACGCTCTTTGGAGATATTTGGTGTTCTAGGCCTTTCAGGAAATCTCGAAATTTTGATGGGTTTTTGGTGAAGAATCCATTTGCTGAGAGAGATTGGGATAAGGTTAGTGGCGCTTCACCTTTTTGGTTTTCTCCAGTTTTCGGAGCAAGAGTGCTGTTTGAAATGGAGAAAGATGCAGATTCGTACAGCGATTCGGAGTGCCGTGGTAGTAGCTCTAGCTCAGAGACAATGACGAGCGATGAGCCGTCGGGGTTTACTGGAGAGGAAGTGGAGGTGAAGGAACTGGAGAGTTGTCTCGGTTGGGAAGTGAAGAAGGAAGTTGTTTCTGATTTGGGGGAAGACAAGGAAAAAAGCCAAAAAGAGGATTTGGAAATGATTATAGAGAAGCAGAAACGAGGTATCTTCTTATTTTATTTAATTAATTTTCTCCTTTTGTTTTACTCAATGTTAATGGGAAATGGTATTATTTTTTGTAAGCATTGTGGCCATTTTACCTTTTGGAGAATATAGCAAACATTATATTCCAATCTATAATAACTTATTTCTGCCAATTCATCTTAACGGATTTGTAACTTTGCACTCTTCCTGAGAGTGGCTGTTTTCCTACAAATATCTCCTATGAACTCGATTCTAATCGGTTAGTTAATTGTTCATTGACAGAAACTGAAATGATGAAGGAGAGATTCTCAAAATTGCTACTTGGAGAAGACATGTCAGGCTCGGGAAAGGGAGTTTGCACTGCATTAGCAATCTCAAATGCAATTACTAACCTCTGTGGTAAATAAGCATTTTTTGTTAAACAATGTACTTATTTACCCAAAAAAAAAATAGAAGAATCTATTAGTTTTATGATTTATTTTCAGCAACTATATTTGGGCAATTGTGGAGATTAGAGCCGCTCCCTCCAGAGAAGAAATCCATGTGGCGAAGAGAAATGGAATGCATTTTGTGTGTCAGCGAACATATTGTCGAGCTCACTCCCTCTTGGCAAACATTCCCAGATGGAACTAAGCTTGAGGTAAATACTTAACAATGTTTTGAAATATTCGGAAAGTACTTTCTCAAATCTCAATAATTATATAGTTTGTATGGTTCATTTCAGGTGATGTCTTGTCGGCCGAGATGCGATATTTTCATGAACCTTCCTGCATTGAGAAAACTAGATAACATGCTTCTTGTACGGTCTTAGACATTTCGTTACATATTTTGTAATTGCTTCACATAATTGCCCAATTTACTGATGTTAATTATTGATTACTTCTTAAATTTTATTGAATCAGGAAATACTGGATAGCTTCGTTGAACCAGAATTTTGGTATGTAGACCAAGGGATAGCAGCTCCTGATTGTGATGGCTCGGCCTCATTCAGGCGAACCATGCACCGGCGGGAGGAGAAATGGTGGCTTCCTGTCCCACGGGTCCCACCTGGTGGTCTAAGTGAGGAATCCAGGAAGCAATTGCAACACAAACGTGAGTGTGCCAATCAGATTTTGAAGGCAGCTATGGCAATAAACAGCAATGCGTTGGCTGAGATGGATGTGCCTGAATCGTATCTTGAGTCACTTCCAAAGGTTTATTTTGTTTGTTTTCTGTTATAAAAGGCAAATTGGCAAAAGCCCCTTTAGGATATGAAATTTGAGGAGCTGCTTTTCGTCTGTTGTTACATATGCCATTATTTTTTAGAAGTTACCTGACTTTTTTATGAAATGTACGAGTTTTGTCTACACTTACTTTTCAGAAAAAAAGCACTAAAAAAAAATATATCCTGAAAATCATGGATTAAGGAAACTTGGAATTAAAAGTGCTCATCACTATTTTTGTCACTCCTCATAATGACCCTGATTTGAAAAGACAATTTGAAAACTCCTACTAGAAATTGGGACTCACTTTTGTGCTCTTAACAAAGTATGGCCTTGTCCACAGTTAAAACGAGAAGAGCTTGTCTACAATAGCATTGCATTCTTAACAAAGTATGGTAGGAAAATTTGTGAATATCCTCTATATCGTTACATTTCCTCAGAGCATTCTTTTATGAACTTGATAAGTGTGTTTTTTGCCATCATGTGCACCCTCTTGCATTTTAAATAACTAGCTTATCTCTTATGCACTTCAACAGAACGGCAGAGCAAGCCTAGGTGACATAATATATCGCTATATTTCCTCAGAGCAATTCTTGCCAGAATGTCTCTTAGACTGTCTTGATTTATCATCAGAACACCATGCACTAGAAATTGCTAACCGAGTTGAGGCTTCAGTCTATGTATGGCGCAAGAGGACCTCAGCTAAACCACCAAATCATGCCAGCCGAGGTGGTGCCAAGTCATCGTGGGAGATGGTTAAAGATATGATAATTGATCCAGAAAAGAGGGAGTTGTTAGCTGAGAGAGCCGAGGGGTTGTTAATTTTGCTAAAGCAGAGGTTTCCCGGTCTTACACAGACAACCTTGGATATGTGCAAAATCCAATACAACAAGGTTAGTACACTTAACATGACTCGTAGTAACCTGAGTATTTGTATTGTTTTTTGCAGTGAATTGCTGTTAAAAAACTTAAAAGGTCTGTGAGGCAAAAAGAGATGAATAATAACAAAAAAATAAAAAACCGTATACAAATTTGTTGGGAATTTGATCCACCTGATTTATTCTCTTTCTCTTATTTATTTGTAGTGTATAGGAAATCCTTTTAACGTTTCATACTTGTATTACAAAAAATTCAGGATGTGGGGAAATCAATATTAGAGAGTTACTCAAGAGTCTTAGAGAGCCTTGCGTCGAACATAATTGCACGAATTGACGATCTAATTTGCGTGGATGAGGTAAGCAGGCATTCTGATCCTCTACCACCCATAGATGGAAAGATTGGGTGCAACAGCAAGGTTCTCGTCTCATATGGCGTGTCGGTCTCAGGCACTCCATTCGCCACTGCTTATGCCACACCTAGCTTCTCTCCCACAGCACTTGTCAGCTCGGCAAATGGAGAGAGAGCCATGTTGATTGATCGCCGATTATCGACTAATCGGGGTTTTGGTGTGAAAAAAGTTCTTACCGAGTATCTTGGTGTGGAGGGGAATGCCAAGAACAGGAGCATTGCTTGACCGCGTTGAAATGTAGTTCTTACTGATTATTGTACTATAGCGAGGATTGAGTTTGATTTTTCTTCGTCTGCCTGAAGATGTTATCAGTGCTGATGACTAATTTCTATTTTCTTTTTTAATATTTCATATGATTGATGGGAGGTGTAATTTTGCTTTCTTTGGTCGGATTGAGAGTCTATTAGTCATGGAATTTCACATATGACACATAGATATTGTTTAGCAATTCAAAGTGAATTTACTGTCTATCAATATTATCAATGGTGTCAATTCGAACATATCATGCACAGATATCGTGTCACATATCAAAGATTGTGCTCCATCAATGGATGGTGTCAATTCAAGTATAACAGATGAAATGCGCATTCAAAATTTGGCACTTACCACGTATTACTTTAATGGAACAAACTTTGTAGGCCTAATGTGCTTTAATAAACACATCTTCAGCTGTAAATTGTAATAAGCAAGGCCTAGTGGGCCGATAACAGACCTCCTTTCAGATTGGTTTTACCCCTGGAGTTTAGGCCCAAAAATATCGAAGTGAGCAGGATTAGGTTTCACTTTAATTTAATTAATGAAAGGAAAATTAAAAGAGCACCAGCCAACCCCACACAAGCACTGCTTGTAAACTTGGCAGCTCTAAATTGGCCATTGGCACTAAGTGCACCAATCACCAACAAACAATCATTTTGCTTAGAGACTTCAATCGTCGGAATGCAAATTAAACAAACACTAGTGCTGCACCCACTAGGATCTCCCACTACCATCCCTCTTCAATATAAATCCCAGGAATCCTCTAGCCATACCATTCATACCATTCACAAGTAGGAACAAAAACTAAGGCAAAAATGGTTATCACTTCTAAGCTCCTGACCTTATTTGTGGCACTGGTGTTGGTTGGTACAATTGTCGACAAAGTCAATGGGGCAGGTGAGTGTGGCAGAACCTCGCCTGACGCAATGGCGTTCAGATTGGCGCCATGTGCAACAGCTGCAGAGGATGCGAATGCACAAGTGTCGAGCCAGTGCTGCTCTCAGGTGCAATCATTCAGCCAGAACCCTGGCTGCCTATGTGCTGTGCTTCTTTCTAACACGGCAAAAAGTGCCGGTATTAAGCCCGAGGTTGCTATAACTATTCCAAAACGGTGCAACATTGCCAACCGCCCCGTTGGATATAAATGTGGAGGTATTATGAATTACTCTCCTTTACGTTCCTTTTTGATATTGTGATGAAAATTGGTTTCAGTTAGGCCCTGATCGAAATCACATTTTTTGTGACGTAGGATTTCATTTCATTTCATTTCGTTAGAAAATTCTTGATCAAAATGAAAGAATTTGGTGTCATTTGGTTGGAATTCCCATCTCATGTAATTACATCCATTGAAATCCTATGAAATCAATTCAATTGAAATGAAATCCCATGTAAACTTCATTTTGATCAAGGCATTAGTTTATGTTATCAATTTTCTTAATTGTTGTTGTGTGTATTGCAGCATATACCCTGCCTTGAAGGAGGACGACTGCCCCAGAGGCGTCTCCGAGTAGTAAAATAATTGAAGTACACTAAGACTATGTTATGTATAAGTGTATCACTACTTTGACATGTGTTTGCTGTGTCGAGTTTCTTGATCCTGTAATTGAATAAACTGCTCAAGATCTTTCTCTTGCGCAAATTCCACCGTTTTAATTATTGAAGAATTGAGAACACGTTTCTCAATATATATATCTTTGAACTTTCAATTTGGTATCCGACACTAATGATTTAAGAAGAACAGGTAAAAACTATCCTATAGTAACTTAGCCCGTTACCGTTAGCCGCTTAGGAGAAACTGTCATGACTGGGTTGTTGACCTGGCAGGGATTCAAGCCTATAAACGCTGTATTTTATCATAGCTGCTTGTCCGAACTCGGAAACCAACTGGTACAGAGTAAGGGCATGTACCAGCACAACAGGTTAAAAAAAAACGTAATTTCTCCTTATATCAGGACAACCACTCACACACCTCCCGTTTTTAATTCCAGTTGATGTCACTGATTTTAATTTCTTTTTCAAGGAAAAAGGTACAACGGCACTATTAGAACAAGAAAAATAAAAAGGCGAAACAGTAAAAGGGATTATTTATAACAACAAACAGTAACACGTCATTCATTAGCAGATAAGATAATACACAAGTGACAGTCCATCCAATTTTGATTTCTATCAAAGTATTAGACGGGGCCTAGACACTAGACTCTGTTTCAACACACACAAAAAAGCTACGCAAACCAAGTTCTCCAGCCTCTTAACATCTTTGAGCAAGAGAAACCTGTATGAGCATCTACTTTATTTTCTACAGTTTTACCCTGACATCATCTACACTTCTATAGATTAGATCTCAAACAAAAACAGAGATAATTTGCATTTGTTCAGATATAGGATGATGCATCAAAATGTTGCATACACCCGAGAACAGATGCTGACTCGACTACTTTGGTATTACTTGACATGGACAACCTAGCTTTGCTAGTTCCACCAAGTACCTGCATGGTATTCAGTAATAAATATATCAGTAATGTAGTAACTAATAGAATGTATATGATGTTACTATAATAACTGTGTTCCTATATCAACTGTGCAGGCAGTTTACTTTCTAATATCTATTTGGCATGATTGGATTGCCACTTAAAAAGGTCAAACGGCCATAAGAGCTTAGTAAGAAGGTTATCAATGTTGGATCTAGCATTGGTTTGTTAGATTCAACAAAATATGATCCAAGTTGAAGTGGAATTTTGGACAAGACCATTCTGAGAACAAATCAAAAGCCCAGAATATATTTTTTTTCCAAAAGGTGGTCTACAATAGAAAAACTGTACAAGAAAGGAGTAATTTAGCAAAAGGTTAAAAAACTCACCTTATTAATATCTATATATGTGGAGAGCTATTAACAAAAGACTTGCTTAGTAATAGAGTGATCCTGGTAAACAAAAAATTTCTCTGATTAATAAATCACCCTGAAGTGGTGTATATTGAAAGAATGTGAATGGAGACTTTCCAAATTAATAATCCAAACTTGAAATGTTATTCTAAGAATATTTATACCTTGCCACCAGTCACCTCTAGTAGCAACAGAGCCATCCTGATTGTCATCCTTGTACTGAAAATTAACACAAAATGAGCTAATGGTAGAGAAAAAAATAGTCTGCTTATCTTGAATTATCAGTTCTGGAAATGTTTTTTTTTATTTTTCTCTCTCCGAAATCTTGTATCAAACCTTTCTTCTTTTTATGAAACTATTGTGAGCCAATTTACTGTTTTGTAGCCTACACGTTTGGAGATCTCCAGAGTGTGCTAAAAGGTAAAAAACAGACAATATTATTGTTTCTTTCACTCACACTTTTAGAGGTTTCTACAGTATGCTTTGGTGGAGAGCCACCATAAAAGTCACGGCCACCATAATGCACAGATGAACCAAAGTAAGGGGACTCAGCAGATTCATTCGAAGTATAAGACTTGCTCTCTTTTGTGTACCCAGTTTGTTTCTTTGTAGGGCTGCCTTGAGATTTAACATCTGCAATAATCCAACAAATTTGAATTTCATGTTACCTGTATATACACTTAATGATCTTGAATGTTGATAAATAATGACATTTCAGTAGGTTGGCTACTAAAAAGAAAAAAAATGCATATAACACTTTTCATGTAAAATGCATCTTGTTGAAAAAATTTTCAATTAGCACTGGATACAACTTTTATCACACAAAGAAGGATGTCACACAGTATTTGCTCCTACAATTGTGCTGATAGTGAAAAACAGAAAAGCGTGTCCAATCACCATGCATAATTAAAAGCGAAAACTGTGTTCACACAATTATAGACAGATTTTGCCACTGGACATCCCACAGAATCTAAATTCATACCACATTTGTTTAGACTTCTCAATCTTTTTATCCATTTTTTCGTTTATCCTAAAGGTTTGGTCCCTAGTCTAATAGCTTTTGACCTACAGTTTGACTAAGACATCATAGATCCTGGATTGTTACTTGTTAGTTGTTACTTGAGTTGAGTTATAACAGAATTTATTGAGGTAAGATTAAAATAATTCAAATTAAATGACTAAACAAATAATATCCTGTATATTAACAGAATTTATTGAGGTAAGCTTAAAATAATTCAAATTAAATGACTAAACAATAATATCCTCAAATATACAAGTTCTGTTTCATACATGACATGTAGCCAACTGCTAAGGTTGAGATAATGTTCAAAATGGCCTTTGAGATTATAAAAAAATTAAAAATTGACAAAAAATAAAATAAAAGTACCTGAGTTATAGGTATAACCATTCCCTGCATGGGATTCAACTCTCTGTTTGCCCTGTATTGCTTCCTTCCCCATTCCCTATTAAACAAAAAGACATTGCATTACTTCTCCAATCAAACTATCTCAATTTCAACATAAAAACCCAATTAACGCCATACCAAATAGGAAAAAAAGAAGGAGAAAAAAAAAACAAATCAATACCGAATTAGGGGAAGAAGCGAAGACGGAATTGAAGTAGCCCGAACCAGACGAGGGCTTGTTAGCATCCTTGCGACCAAACAACTCATCGATCGAAGCACCTCCCTTCTTACTCTCCATCTCGATTGATTGATTAACTATTGCACCACCACAACAAACTCTATCCGGATCAAACGTCTCTTTCGCTCTTTTCTCGTAAAGAAATGTCGATCGTTAAGATCAGATAGAGAAAGAGAGAAACTCGTGAGAGAGAAAGGGAAAGAGAAAGAGAAGAAGAGAAGAGATTAGTAGTTACTAGTTGTGTTGTTGAGAGGCGGTGATACGGCTCTTGCTTTGCCTCGTGCCTCGCCTCTCCCTTTAAAGACCTCTCTACCTACACACGCAAATAACAAATTAATAAAAAAAATATAATATTTTTTATTATTTTATCAATTTTCCCCAGTCAAAAAACAAAATCCCGGTTGTAGTTACTTTTTTTTTTTTTTTTGGACATATCCGGCTGTAGTTACTCGAATCAAATAAATATCCTGGCCTAGTCCGTCTCCGAAGATTGCAGTGCCCCAGTGGCAGTTTCCATTCATGGAACTTCGCCTTTCCGCAACTTTTTGGGATTTCGCCCCTGTAATTTTTGCTTTTTGGTATTTGAGACGAGGAGGTCAGGACTCAGGAGGAGATCTTTTTTATTCGGATACGGATGGGTTGCGGATAAGCGCCACGTGGGCCCGGGCATCCATGGACGGTGGGTCCGAGCGGCAAGTTGAACCGCTTCCGCTTGTGGTCGCACGTGTGGATCTGGATAAAAAGAAACTACGGCCGCCGCAATACATCTACACTATTCGTCTCGTCTTAGTCTGACTGCACCGCCAATAGCTGAATTCGGGTCCTGTCTTTGGCAAGTGTACGAGTCGTATTGACTAGGAACATAGGAAGCTCTGACCTATTTTTATTTATTTATTTATTTTGTCGAATTGAATTAAATTTGAACTTTATTTTTTTAAATGTTTGTTTTTTAAAGGAATTAGTTTGTGCTTTATTTAAACCTTTCAATTATCAATATGTTTTATTTGTTATAATAGTTATTTTAAATAATAATAAAATCAAAATGGCTTACTATCAACTCCTCTCCCCCTCCTCAACGTGTTTTATTTTTTTCATTTTCGAAAAAACTTGTCCAGCATCCTTTTCGGATTTACCTTTGATTCTCATTCCTTACCAACCGTCTCCTTACTATCGAGCGCATATGCACCACATCTTACTCTTTTTGTCGTAGTTAATATGTTAAATGTCATGGTTGATATGTTTAATTATCTTAGTTAATATGTTTATTTTTTCTAATTAATATATTTAAATGTTTTGAAAAGAATATTAATTATTGTTGTTAATATGAGTATTGTCCTTGTTAAAATGTTAATTGTCCTGGTTGATGTGTTTAATTGTCCTTGTTAATATGTCTAATTATCCTGATTAATATATTAAATTGTTCATGAAAAAATAACTAATTGTCCTATATCATGATAACAACTGTCCTCATACATATCCTAATGTTCTATAAATTAATACTAACTGTCCTAGTTTATGATACTAACTGCCCACATATATATCTTAATTGTCCCCACAAATAATACTAATTGAAATAAAATTTAATTGTCCTGGCAAAAAATGAGGTGGGGGAGGGAGGGAAACATGTGTTAGGAAGGGAGAGTACGCTTTGGACTGCGGATGATGGAAATGAGAGGCAAAAATAAAATGATAGTTTGTGCTTAATTTAATCACATTTCGAAAATAAAAAAAAACAGAAAAATACATTTTTTCAAGGGACGATGGAGATGATAATTTTTTAGATCATCCTTATCACCCAATAAAAAATATGGATACATAAAGATGGACATCTTATACTTTTTTTTATTTTAAAAATTAGTGAATTATACTTCAATAAAATAACGTGAATAAATATTGAGCTATATCTAAGCAAGTTTGTTAAGACAATTCAGATATTAAATAATTCAAATTGCGGCAAGTAAAAATTCGAGTTGAATAAGTCCAACTCAAGATAGATTCAAAATCAAAATAAGAGTGAGGTATAAAGTTAAACTTATATGCAAAAATTTATTAAAGTTTAATTTAATTAATATTTTTTAACTAAGGAAATATATTAGCAAAATGTTACTCATTAAAATCATATAATTAAATATAATGAGTTGCAGAATTAAAGTATATGATATTGCACATTATTGTACTAAACAATTCTTCGTATATTTGTCGATTTGCAAAACACCAACCATACACTAACATTTTAATTTAAGTGATTTCTAGGTGATTTTGGGAAGAAATGCTTAAAGCAAAAGTTACACAAGTTATGGAGCATGACAAGACTCATTTAGACTATTAGAATAGATATGAATTAGTTGATAAATTAATCTTAATCAATTTGCTAAGTTAAATGCTCAGTTTTTCTGTCAGGCGCCACCTAACGCTCACACAACGTTGAGAAAATACAATATAAATATAAAAATTCTGACAAATGGTGAAACAAAAACACACAACGCCATATAGCGTTTGGTAATGCTAAGTCAGAACGTTGTATAATGCTCGGTGGCATTGTACAACACAAGGTCTTTCTGACATGGGAAATTTCAGAGTACATAGGCAGAGTGTTAGACAATGCCCTTCAACGTCCTACGGTACCATTGTGTAACGACTTACAACGTAACACAATGCTACAAATTTCCAATACTTTAGCCAATGCTTTCAAAGAATTAAGTTTTTTTTTCATGTAGAATTATAGGTAGCGTTATGACAACGCTCCAAGACGTTACATAACGTTGTCGTTGTCTGACAGACTAAGGCGTCGTATAACGCACTTGTCTTCATTTGGCCGTTGTGTAATGCCACAAAGCATTGTACAACGCTCTCAGCTTGTCAGAGCTGTCTCTCTATTTTTATACTCAACTGTTGGGTAACGTTGTGTGACGTTGCACAACACTCTAACAATCCAACGTTTATTTTTTATGTTGCACAACGCCCTATGGCGTCAGGCAACATCCTGGAGAAATTTTGACCATTTTGGAGCTCTTGGTGTCCTATATATATATCAACCTTTTGGGCCTGCTTCTCTATCTCGCTAATCATGCAAAATACCTATCTTTGAGCTCCAAACAACTAGTTCTCATACTTTCCTTGTTTGAGTATTTTTCTAAGCAAAATCCTTGAGATTAGTTATTCTCTATCAAATACCACATCGGTTTATAGCTCTTGTATTGGTTAGGCCAATCCACTTTGAGGTCTATTGTGACGAAACGATTCAGTTCGAAATTGTAGTCTCGTTTATTGTGGAATAAAACGGAGCACATCATTTTTGTAGTTGCAAAACTCCTAGAGATGTACTACTAAGACTTTTTTTTTTTGAAATAAGAGGCTACTTATTTATAGAGTCTTTAACCCACTTTGTCAATTAGAGTTTATCACTCTTCCGCACCCAGCGGAAATTGAACCCGTTACCTCTAGGATAACAGTGGAGTCACTGACCATCTATGTTGGACTCGACATTCAAAGCTAGCACTTCCAAGCGAGTCAAAACTCTGTAATCAAGTTTGCATGCCTTTTCCACTCTCTCATTTACTTATATTGATTGCTTGCTTACTTGTGTGAATTGTTAATTTGTTAATTTTCGTAAAATTATTTAAACTGGTATAGAACTTGAAATTGTGTTTAATTTATCTCCTATAGGCCGCACTTTGGGACAACACACATATAGAACTACTTCAAGGCCAAAAATTGAATGTATGAGTATAAGATGAGAATAGATGTGGAAATTTAAGTTTTAAGAATCAGAATTGTGTTTGGTTAAAAATAGAATATGTGAATATGAAATATTATTTTGGTTATGCTAAAAATAGAGATGGAAACATTGAATGTCCGTTATTATTAATGTTATTTTTATTAATATGATGTTGATTATAATTATTTTGATGTATAATAATAATAATAATAATAATAATAATAATAATAATAATAATAATAATAATAATAATTGTGCATCATGAATTCATGATGCATAGAGACTATCGTGTATCATGGTTTTATCGGTTGATGATTTTGTAAATTGGCAATTTTAATTAAAAAAATCCAATCTGCATATTAATTTTTTCTTACTATGTTTTAATATTTCAATTTTTGAAATTTTATTACTAATTTGTATAGAAAAATGATCGATAAGTCTATACATCATGATTAATAATAATAATAATAATAACAATAACAACAACAATAATAATAATAATAATATAACAACAACAACTAAGTCTTTTGTCCCAAGCAAGTTAGGATAGACTAGAAAGAAATCCAACAAGAGAACACATCCAAGAACAAAAAACAAAACATAAAAAGATAACTAATAATAAGACTAGCCATACTAATAATAATAGTAATAGTAGAAATCTAGACCTCATCTGTGACCTAATAGAGGTACCTACAAATCAATGAATCGCTCCTACCCCTTGGTTCCTACGTCATGGCTCCGGTACATGAATTGCTAACTTCCAAGCGCTCCTATCGATCGCCAACTCCTTGGAGACGTTCTATTCTTTAAGATCTCTTTTTATCGTTTCTTCCCATATCAATCTTGGTCTCCCTCTACCCCTATGTGTGTTTTCGAAATGATTAATAATTCCGCTACGTACCGGTGCCTCTGGAGGTCTGCGTTGGATATGTCCAAACCATCTCAAACGATGTTGGGTCAGCTTCTCCTCTATCGGTGCAACCCCAACCATATCTCGTATGTCATCATTTTTAATCCGATCTTTCCTCGTGTGATCGCAGATCCACCGCAACATACGCATCTCAGCTCAACTCATCTTCTGGACATGTTGTCTTCTAGTAGCCTAACATTCTGCACCATACAACATCGCAGCTTTAATTGCTGTATTGTAAAACTTTTTTTTTAGCTTCTGCGTTAAAATAATAATAATAATAATAATAATAATAATAATAATAATAATAATAATAATAATAATAATAATAATAATAATAATAATAACTACCGCTGTCGTTATATTCATAAATCATAGTCATAATCATGATCATTATTATGGGTTTGTGAACCGTCTATCCTCATGTAATCTAACCACACTCTAAGATTCATCGCCATGATTTGAAGAATCTCTTGGCGCTCTTATCACTTATGCGTTTCGATTGTGAAAGGGAAAAAAAAAATTAGGATTAATTATTCGTAGTTCTAAATGCAATCAATAATAAGTTTTTTGAGAACTTAGTTTTCTATTTTTAATGGTGTAATATTCGAATTAAATTTTTATTTATAATGTGTTTGGATCATCCTTTTAATATGGATTACAAATTGATCACAACAACTTCTTAATTTACTTTGGGGCCGTTTGGATCGCTTCGGAATAAGAGAAATAGTCTATTCCTAGGCGGAAAATATTGGGAAGTGTGTAATTTTGTGAAAAGATGGTTAGGAATAAATTTCCATCCGAAATTTGCTATTCTTGCTTATTCCTTACCCATCCAAACAGCCCCAAACATTGGGAAGTGTGTAATTTTAAGAAGATGATTCAAACATACTAGGAATAAAAATCTATTCCGGATGTTGGAACACTTAAAAATACACTATTCCAAAAAAAATAACTTATTCTTGATCATTTTGAAATAATATTTTTTTATTCCGAATGACTAATTCTAATTTCATTCTTAAACGATTCAAAGACACCCTTAATCTTTTTTCAGCATGGTTCATAATCACATGTGATGTTTATGAAATACGGAAATTTCATACTACCGTTGCATTACTAGTACTTATTTTTGTATTCTAATCTAAGTTTATGCTTCATGTTAATTAGATCTCTCTTTTATGCGATTTTTTTGCAGGTTGACCTAGTCAAAGAGAGTAAATTCCTTCTCTTCTTACAAAATCTAATTAGAGGTCACTTTAAATGCTACTAAAATTCCTTTCATGAAGAATTAAAAATAAACATTGTATGGAAATGGTTCCCCTTCTTCTTGTTAAATATATATATTAGGCTTAGATATTGTCAAAGTATTATGTTATATAAATTTAGTAAAATTAAATTTCAGTTATATTTTAAAAGATTTTATACGATTCTAATGTTCAAGAAAATATCATATAATCTTGCAATTAGAAAATCTCTTGCATTGCAGATTTTTCATCAGAATTTGAATCTTATTGTCACGTTGTTAATATTTTTAATTTAATTAAGATGAAATCCTCTTTTACGCTGCACATTTTTATTTGTTGCAGATATATCCTGACTCCTAAAAAAAATCTTGCAAACTTCTGGAATACTCCACCAGGGATCTTTGGTACATTTAACCAAATCTACAAAGGTTTCATGATCACGTGATCAAACGAATAATTTAGATATATCTATATAATGGTCATATTCCAATTAGTTATCTGCAGGATAGTAGGCAAACCATAGTTGGTACGGAACTTCTCTTTTGCCCTTATATCTTATCTGATATGCTTAGAAAATTATTTTAACAAATATTCTATGAATCGGATGATACGCTCAGATTCTTAACAATCCTAAATTATTAGAAAGAAGCCATCAGCTATATGGAGAAAACCATTGCTATTTGACATATATTAATTTCCGAGTTTCAAACATTATTAATTATTTTATCACAACGATATTGTAGTAAAATCTTGAAAATGTAATTTTTTACTTCCTTATGTAAATTAAATTTAGTATCTAAATAATCCATTTAAATTTAAAAAATAGAATTTTAAACGCAAACATAAATTAATCAATCAATGCTTCTTACTTATATGTATGTACTCAGGTACATCCAAGCACCATGCATGCTACATTATTGACTCAGCCAAGCTAGACCAGTAAAAACAGCTCCGTCCGTATTATCTTGGCACAAACGTGAGATTACTAAGGAATAAACTGATCTTTTTTTTTTCTTTTAGTTTAGAAGTGCATAAATAGATAGCCTGATTTTGAGGTCGATTGTTCGTGAATCGACTGTAACATCTCTGTTATAAGACAGGTTACCGGCCCTAACTAAAAAAAAGATAACCACCTCCTATGTTCTATGTTTTCCTTTTCTAAATTATTTTGTTTTTGGATACAAGTTATGCAATATATACATTTTCGAACATATATGTCGTAATCTCCGTCTTCATCGACATTAGTTCAACGACCGGACACATCTAATCTCTCTCTTTTAACATCTCTATCATATCATATCATGTATTTCTTTCTCACTATAGAATATGCTTTTGGTATTTACTAATTTCTCTCTTTTAAATCTTGATATAACACCACTTATCTTCTGTTCCCCATAAAGCTAATCTCCGAAAGCAGTAGTTGACCATTTTTCTTTTTTAGGGACAAATCAGTGAATTAAGGAAATTTGATCTGAAATATCAGATCCTTCGAAGTAAAGCTTTTGACGAATAAATCTGGTCAAAAAATAATTACTGGCCTTGCAGTGTACACTGGGACAATTATTAGCATCTGCTAAAATTCTCCTTTAAAGAATCTAATTCCAAAATACATGCAGCGAACCATTTTTTAAAGTCAAAATGTGGAAAGTTCCTATAGAGGGTCCAGGTGTTGGTCTCCACTTGGCAAATAGTGTTTCTTGTAGAAGCTAATTCTGGTAAAGAGGTCAGGTCAAGTGAAGCATTTAGAATTATACAGAGTTACTTGAGCAACATGGCCACTTATACAAGGACCGAATTTCCTTACTATAGCTTTGCTTGTTTTAACGGACTCCACCAGGAGTAATTAAATATAAGGTTCATGCTCCTTAACCTAATATCCAAAGCATCAACCGAATCATTCTTCCTTTTTTTTTTAAAATAAAAAAGCAAGACAAGATTCATCATGCTATCTCATTTTAGAAAAACTAAACCCACCACGTATAACACATTTAACTGGGTTTGAAGCAACAACAATGCTTAACAAAGTTTATGGTTTCAAATTTGTAAGTTTGGAGATTTTGAGTGAGGCAAGATTGGAGCATCCAATGATTTGGACCAAGCAAGAAGAAATCGAATTTTCAAAAGTGACGTACATGAGAGGTAGAATAGTAGAAGGCACGGTTCTGCGTGGAATCACAACATAGACAGTGGAAGCTGAAAGATCCATTTTCTTTTGGGGGATTAGAACATTAACTTAGTCAATGTGTCTCACATGAATTCGGTTTTCACTTTCCAAGATTTGCATTTCAGCACCGAATCTCTTAAATATTTTGTTAGGAATAGGTTCAGTTAGACATGCAACTTGCTTGAAAGATGCGAGTTGCTCGTGCTTGGGACGCATCGGGCATAATACCTTTCTCCCTCTCCACCCTTCCCCTTCCTAACAGTTGCGAAAATATCTCAAAGTTAACTTGGCTTGTGCTACTGGTTATAGAAGAACCCCCCCCCCCCCCCCACACACACACACCAATAAAAATATCTTTAGTTTTGTGTAATATATCTTTTCTTAATGGCACCGAGTTCATTTAAGTTCATAATTCTTTTTATTAGCACGTAGAATCATATATAGAGTAGAGTATGGGGCAGGTTGTAATCCAGTAAAGGATATATTATTTCTTTTTGGCAATCAACAAGATATGTATGAGGGTTGCAATTCATATCGCTTTATTGTCAATCAACCAGATATGTTTAGAAGCAAAAAGAGGACTCAAGAATTATCTCTTTATCTCTTCACTCTAGATCTATCATCTATGTGCATCTTTCCATAGAAATGGGACCTGAAACATAAGAATCTACTTTACTTTGTTTTTCCTTGTTGAGAAACATCATCCTTATCTCAACACTAAATAATTAGATTCTCATTGCTATGTATAGGCTCATAATTTATGCACACTGATAATATTAGCTTGGGACTAAAAGCAGAGTTAGTCTTGTTCCACCGGCTTTTCAAGTTGCAATAAATCTATTTAGCTTAGTTGTCGATCAACCACAACATTTACTATGCCAATCACACTCACTATCTGTTGAATTCCTTTCGATCGGGACTAATACAGTGTACTTGTATCAGGACCACTTCCTAGTTCTGCTAGGAAATCAGAGTTGCTTATTATATCAAAGGTTGTAGGTGTAACCATGATTGCTTTGGATAAGTCTATTCTATTCAACCAAAATCTCACAGAAGATAAAAAGGTGCTTTGTCATATGCACCCAGACATATCCTATAAGAGAAATTGACGGGGATATGAGGCAATTGTAGGTCCATGGGACCACAATCAAGGCCCCTTGAATGAAGTAATGGGCTTTGATTGGAATTGACAGGCCCATAACCGCACCTTAGTGGGACCAGGCTGACTGTGCTGCCTCCTGCACTTCCAATAACTCTTTATTTTCCATTATTTCATCCCATATAGCAATTAGCCTCCTTACAATTGATGAATTGATTGGGTTTTGAGAAAAAAGTTGGAACTCACTTGCGGTATTTTTGTTTGTTTAGTAAAAGGGTTCTCTAAGGAAATAATGACACCACAAATTAATGAGTATTGACCCGCTACTTGAAATATTAACACTTAATTTTTTTAGGAGATCTGTTTTTGTGCCAAATAGCTTCAGAGGAAAGTGATGAGACATTAGTTCGAATCTTTTGTGTGGTCATATATGTGACATGTAGCGTGCGTGACAGGTCTATATCAGAATGAGCAATAGTCAATCATAGAGGTACCAATAAAAAGGAGATCTCCTTGCAAACCTGATCTATACATCATATATGAGAATTCTGTTCTAGATTTGGTACCTCTTAGCTACCTGCACCAGCTGTCATGAAAGCTTCGATAGGATAGACAACCTGATCTTCAAAAAAGAACACATAAAATTATCCAAATAATTTGTATCTGGTGATGTTATACACTCTGGAAATTCTGGTTATACTGAAACCATTTGTACAGGTTCAACGGATGCTTTGCTTCTTTTCAAACGACTAGATAATTAAATACTTTCGGGGTCGATGTCGGCAGTCACATTCTGGTATTGAGTCAAACATCAAATATCATGTATTGGCTATTGAAGATTGATTTATTCAAGATAAGGTTAATGTTCATACTAGGGTTTGTTTAAACCACAAGATAAAAGAGTATCTTCTACTAAGATAAGGTCACGATAATTCTATCTCACTTTTTAAACCTTAAATTTGATTGAGATTTCTTTTTCTGTTACCTACAGAATAACACACACGTATTGAATTAGCATTTGACAAGTTACCCTGTCTGCACTTTATAGGTTACAGTAAGTATTTTTTTTTTTTTTTTTTTGAAACAAGTGGGTAATCCCACCACTTCTCTTTACCAAAGTAACAAAGAAGTACAAACAAAACGTTATCACAAACAATTATAAAACCGGCACTGGTACCATTCCCCCAACCGGTACCAGTGCCTCCCCTGCTATCTCATCGTATATGGACCCATACTCCAACAACCCATTACATTATTACAGTGTATCTCAAACTAAAGAATACCCAAATCTATCTTTATTACACACATAGAAGTAAAAAGCAAATCAAATAACATGGATTAGCTGTAATGCCCTTTCCTCACCCATGCCTCCTGCAATCGGAGTTGACACTGGTGCAATTTCTTGACTCAGCTCTAGGATGTCCTCCTTGAGTGCTCCCCTCCATAAACCTGCCCAATACATAATCTTTTTATCTCTGATATATATCGTAGCAGAGTCTGATTTTGCTTTTCATTGAAACTTACATTCATTTCTGAATTTCCATATCACCCATATAACTGCAATACAACAATATCTAAAGGCCTGCGGTTTCCTTGCTTTATCAATAATATTAAACATATCCTCTAAACTCCTAGGCATGGTATCAATATGTAATGCTTTCAAAATCCAATCCCATTAGCGTTTTGGTGACATCTAAACATGAGGTGATCAATTGTCTCTAAACCACTACAATAACAGCAACTAGGGTCACCCTCCCACCCCTTAAGCGCCAGATTATCATGCTATCATCCAATTCATAAAATGTCCCTAAAGCTAACAGGATTAGTCAAAAAGCTTCATAATTGTTATTTCACCAATTAAGAACAGAAAATAAAAAATTATTTACAACTGTATTAAGCATATTGAATTCTTCAAATTCACGTTTTAGAATAGTGTGAATTTAGATCTCCAACAACATGATAAGTTAACATAAAAAATGAAACTAACGTACAGAGCATAAACTTCACATACAAAAAGATATTATCATAATCAAGATCTCCAAGGTAAACAGTAAAAGCACAGCAACAAATACGGAAAGTAACATAACTTCCATGCGAAATGTCATACGATGTATTGATGGAAATTCCAACATAAGACAAAATCAGGCTCTGATCGGAACCACAAATTTAACACTAGAAATGGAAATGGAATTCTCGTTTCTCCAAATTCGCTGATCGGAACCGACAAAGGAGGCGGGGGTATTCTCTTCCGACGAGAATTGGTGAGAAAATTTTGGCATGTGAATTCCTGTCCAAAACCAAGAAATTTGGCGAGAATTCTTTTCTTTTCCTTTCTCGCTCGTCTCCGTTCAGGGCCTTAAGTAAACACGACTGAAAAGCAATCAAGAGAAGAAATGATACCGGCCTCGTACAATTTTGTATGCAGGACCACCTCAAGTCAATGAAGGACCAGTAAAATGGAGGTGATCAGTGTGTTAAGAGCTATCATTTTTGACACAGTGCGTCTAGCATGGAACATGAGCTTAATTTGTAAACCTGTAACAATACAAAATACCTGCCAGCAAAACCGATCAATCAACAGCATTGAGAACTAGCAAAACAAAATAGGTGGTAAGATAGGACATCTATGGGGCATAAATCTTTCAAGATTACAATAAACAGGCAAAAAGCTAAACTATTCATTGCTGTTTTCCAATGTGCTTCATTTACTTGGCCTTCCAAAATATCATATAGGATGCATTTGGATAGTTTGAGAATAAGATTAGAATTAACTTTATGATTAAGATTATTATTTCTAAATAGTTAAGAATAGGTTTGTTGGATTAAGAATGTTATATCTAAATGGTAACTAATTTAGAATAAATTTTTAATGTCAGTTTGTTTTGTTTATTTTGTAATCTTGAGAATAACCTCTTATTCTTGTGCATTCAAACGCAAACATAATGAAGCCAACAAAAACGGAGGGGGGGGAAAATAATACTGATGGGAATTTGATCTTTCATGACAGACCTTTCTAATAAGGTAACAAAGTGAAAATACCCCAAACAGTCATGCGATTTAATCATTTAAACAATGACTGAATGTGCTAAAGTAGCTCAATGATGACAGATAAAAGAAATCAGACAGGAAAATTATTGTTTGTTATTGCTATTTTACCTCTAGCTCTTATAGTTTTGGAAAGGTCGGACAACTCTTTTTGTTCGTGAAAAGCATGCTATTCAAAAGAAAAGAAATTAAAAACCTACAGTTGGCTCTGGATCAAATTAGCAATTATGCACTGGTACTTTTTTTTTTTGAATCAAACCCGTGGGCAATGCACTGGTACTTAACAGAAGAGACATTACCATTGCCACCGTTTACAAGGAGAATCCTCATTATGGCTGTCAATGGGTACGGTACGGTACGGTAGAAGGTATTTTCATTACCGTACCCGTTAAAATTTTCTTTACCCGTACCCGTTAAAAATAGCTTTACCCGTACCCGTTAAGAATTAACGGTACGGATACGGTTACGGTAAAAAATGAATATAATAATAATAAAATTTGTACACTGCTTTTTTATTTTTTCGTATACTGAATGGAAAGAATTATAAATCTTAAATAAAATCTAGCAATATTTTTTTACCAATCATGCAATATAAGATGCCATATGTATCATGTAATTGTATCTTTTTAATTGTGGCAATTACCCGTTATGAAAACGGTACGAAATAGCTTTTACCCGTACCCATACCCGTACCCGTACCTGTTAACTTAACGAAAATAAAACTTTACCCATACCCGTTTTATACGGTACGGTACGGATTGGGTAAACGGGTTTGAAGCGGATGTGTTCCATAAAAGAAAGTGAGTTGCTGTTGATTTGGAACCAAGATCGTATCCCTCCCGTACCGTAACTTTACAAATTCAGCCATACTATTTCAGAAAAACATATGGAAAGGGACAGGAGAAGATCAACTTCAAAGGTTGTTTATGGAAAGAAACATTTCTTTAATCACTGCATTAACAACACGTTGAATCCTTCTTTTCAAATTGCTTGAAATTTGGCAATCAGCCAAAAAATAGTACACAATTTCGTCCAATTAGTCTTCTAAATTGTAGAACTAAAATTCTTGCGTCGGTGATGGATTCGTTAATTGATAGATCACAATCGGAGTTTATTCCAGGTAGATTCATTAACGATAATGTAGTGTGCGCGCAGGAAATTCTACACCAGGTTAAAACATCTAAACAATCTGGAGTTGGGGGGAATTCCAAACAGGAATGTACATAGCCTAAGACAGCCCTAATCGTCATCGCTCACAAATATTTATTTATTGAGTAATGCCCAAATAACGGAAACACTATGCAACTTTGAAAAAGTTTGCTGTGCCACCTGATTTCAAACACGAGAAACTACAGCAAGTACCTGTTGTGCACTGCTGAGAGGTAAAACCTCTTCCCAATAAAGCACCTAGATGGCACGACGAAATATGAGATGACTTGAGCAAAAAATCAACAGGACAGGACGATCCAACCAAAGGGCTCTTTTGGATGAAGGCCGGACATAAAATATGCCAAATTTATTATAAACAATCGAAACTCATCACAAAGTTACACACTTCCCGATAAATTTATGTCTAAGAATTGCAAATTCTCAAAATTCTCCAAATTCCTACAACATCCAAACGGGCCCAAATATTATAAGATAAAATTCTCCTTTTCAAAGAGAGTATACTATAATTTCAAATATTTGATAATAGTAATCATAATTTTAAGCTGAAAAGGATGAAAAGCATAAGACATCTCAAGAAGACAGGAAAGAAAGGAACAAGTGCCACAGGAGGAAAGTGCACTTTGTTCCTACTGGCAATACAGCTCAAATTCTGACTGACAGCCCAAAGGATACTAAATTTAAACTAAGCGTAATGCCTCAAACAATACAACCGAGCAATCACTAGTACAAAGGAAGCATCATACATACAACATCTTCAAGTTTCTTCTGTAATTAAAAAATCTAGAAACACATAAAACCTAAAACACGACAGTGTCAAGCATGGTTCCAAGGGTCTGAATTATGTTGGAAGACATGAGGTTAGAGACATGCTCTTCTAGATGTTTCTTCGCATCTTGTCTCCCAACATTTGCAATAGCAAGCTTTTCTGGGGGTAGCTCATCTTCCTCTTGCACTGCCTTGTTGTATTTTGTTGCTAGGTTCAACATTTCCTGCACATTAAGTTCGTCAGTATAAGAGCCTTAAAAAACAATATAAAGGATTTTACAAAGAACACAATTATTTCTATTTACATAACAGCAACAGGCCTGCTCCCTATTACAATATTGAAAGAAAGTGCCAAATCTATCAGAGTAAACAAAGATCATCAGCTATTAGTTAGATATTTAACATGGATGATTTCATCTCTCTTTTTTTTTATTTTTTTTTATTCCCACCCACACCCCCACCCCCAAAAAATAAAACTGTTTGGTAGAAGTATAAAAGAAAATCAAGTCCTAAAAGAATTTTCCTTTTCCTGGATGAAAAACACAGGAGCTAGGTGGCCTTCATAAATATCAAAATAATGGTAAGGCCTTTTTGCCAGTAGTGCAAACAATGGGTTTTTCTCAGTTTCAAAACAAAAGTCTGCCTCATATATTTAACATCATATGCACCTACCTGAACTATCTGCTCATTAGTTTTTGAATGTGCATCAAAAGGCCGCAACACAAAACCATCAGTCCATTTCTTCTTGTGCAAGTTGAGAAGCATCTTTTCTTCGAGTTCGTTCTTTCTATAATTAATTGCAATAGAGTAGTAGTGCCTGTTCAGGCCATGAATCAATGCCTGTGATAGCAGCAAAAAGAGAAGCATCATATTATGTCTACCTTGCTAACAAATTACATTGATCAGATTTAGAAGGTGAAATCAGGGCAAACCTGAATAGAAGGCTTGTTGAGGTGGCCCACGTTAGATGTCGTTTGACGAGGCTCCTGACCAAGCATCATTGTCTGAGGATTTATCAATCGAAAGGCGTCAATGACCACTTTGCCCTTCACACTCTGTATTGGGTCTATCACAACAGCAACAGCCCTTGGATTCAATGCTTCAAAACTCTGCACCATAAGAAAAAGAGCAAAACAAATTGACAGATATTCATACCCATTGGATGTAGATAAGATTCACCAAATTTGAATACAATAACTAAAAGTGATTGTACAAACCTGTTGTGTGTTAATGTCAACACCAGAAAGCCAGCAGCCAAAGCCAGGATGAGAGTGATACCATCCCACCACCATCTCAGGTCTGTATAATGAGGAAAACAAATTTTAAGAATAGAATGATTAAACAAATTGTTTCATGGTGAAGATAAGAGAACAAACAGAAATGAGATATCTTCTCAAAGAAATCAATCATTTTTTTACTATTTCTTTCCATTTTTACTGACAAGTAGCGGGTTTTAGGCCTACCAATTTCATTACAAATCATTAAACAAGTTGAACATAATGGTCCATAGGTTCAGTCAACCCATTAAAGAGTAAGCTAAAGCACTATGTACCACCCTGCTATCCTATGCTTGCAGGGTGGTGCAATCCAAACAGACCTCCTGTATAGTAAATCCCCCGCATCCAGCACAATAACAAACCCAAACCATTAAAGAAAATATTAAGTATTTTGTTTACTTCTACTTAGAACCTTGCATTTGCTATTTAGCAATCAATACGAGTATATTACTTACTATAAAAAAGGTCTTTGTGTCAATTCAATAGTTCACATCCAATCAATACATCAAAATTACAAACCCGAATCTGTGCAACTTGTTTGGAATGCTAACAGATTATTTCAACCAAACATAACATGAAATTCCCATTCTAATATGACTGAAAACAAAACTGAAACAGGTTCAGCTTGTGGCCTCTAATTCCACGGCCCAGAAACAGCTAATGCATCCCTGTATGGTTTACAGAACATGCATATACTATCCTTTTTAAGCTGAGGAAATGGGGGAGGGAAGGAGCACGTGTGTAAAGGGGTGGGGTGTATGGAGGGAGGGAGGGAGTGCGTGTGTGTGTGTGTGAGAGAGAGAGAGAGAGAGAGAGACGGACCTGCCAGTTTGCTTGAGCATATCAAGCATGTTAGTCTGAAAAGCATGATCAACAGCCTCAACAGATACCCCAGTACCACTCTGTGGCATTGCAAATACATCTACAACACGCACTGTATATTCATCTACAAACTCTCCAAGCATAAGTCCCATCACCTCCATTGGTACACCCGCTCTCCCTTAATCCTCAATCAAAATAATTCAATCAGTTTATGGACTTGCATGATGTGTATTTTGTAAAATCAGAGAGAGACAGAGAGTCCCAAACTGACTACAACTTCTAACCCTTTGGTGTGGTGTTTGCACTTTCACAATTACACAGAAACTGTACAACAAGCTACAGAAAGTCTATTGATTAAGAACTCAATGTGTTAGAATATGTAGAAGTGATATGCTCTGAGATAATAAAACCCTAGTTGTGACCAATAAGAAAGAAAGGCATTAGACAAGCAAATCCTGGTGGCATATTACCAGAAAGTCAAAAGTTGGGTACTCTTAAAAGGTAAAGAAAAATAGAGGAGATCAGATCTGAGAGGGAGGGAAGTGTAGATACCGTGCTTGAGCATCTTGAGAAGAGCGAGAGAGGAGATGTAGACCTGCTCCGCCGTGTCGAGCAGAGGCGCGTCGCTAGGAGGGTGACCTCCCATTGTCCCCGCCGCCGTGAACATTCTCTGGATTCTGTCCATGTTTCCTCTCTTTCAATCTCTCTTTCTTCTCTCTCTCTTGTTGCTTCTATTAGCTGCAGAACGGAGCTTGTCAGTGCTGCTTGGAGGAGAAGAAAAGAAAAGGCAATGGAATGGATTCTATTTCTATTTGTAAAACACAAGTCGGTTTTAAAAGACAGGCCTGTAGACGGCCCAATATTATTGGGCTTAAATTATCTTTTTGGACTTATTTTATAAAAGGCCGACAAATTAGGCCTTTTAAAATAATTTCTGCAATAAGTAGGCCCAATGCTGGCTCTACCACTTTAACTGTTTAACTCAAGTAAACATGACAGTACAATCTAGTTTATACAGGATTATTGATTAATTAAAAAAAAAGTTTATACAAGATCGATCACCTGCCCTAAAGCTGCACTGCGAACTGGTACCATTAATCGATTGGTACACCATCTAAAAATCAAAAGCAACCTGAAATGTCCCTTGACAACTACTGAACTGACAACAAGAGACAGCTAAAAACGACATAAAGCTCGTGTTTCGTTTTTGAAACTCAAGTTTCGCTTTGAGATCAGGTTTCTTTTTTGAATATATTGGGAAATTATAGTTTCTCTATTTGACCTCTGACTATTTTAGGAGACTTTAGCTAGCACAACTTCAGAAAATTTTTTCTCAATCACTTTGATATATCATGTACTAAATTCCTATACTTGAAAAATAACCTATAATTCTCTTCGATGTAAGCTAGTTTCTTTACTTTTAACGGTCATGGAAATCCAGAGATGTCATATATGCAGTATTGTCGAGAAAGAGATAGCGCGCAGCAAAAGTCACCTCGAGTGCTAGTAGTCGAGTTAAATCCAATTTTAATACTTGTATTTAGATTTTGGCTCTTTTTCATTTTTGGACAGGTAGGCCAGTTGCATTTGCTGAGCAGCTAAGGATTGCGCATGTCATTGTTGTTCCAGCAGAGTCAAACCAGTTTGCACAAGATGATGGTACTCAGGTTGATAATGTTCCGATAGAAGGAAGCTTTCATCATACTGTGGACAACACTTCTGCTGATGATGAAGATCTTCTAGGGGATAAATTTTGTTTAGAGTTGATTGTTTTGCTAATTTATGTTTCAACTGGTTGGTACCAGCGTTTTTAGACTAGTTAGTTTTAGTTTTTACTTGCAACTGGTTTGTACTAGTTTTCTAATGTCTTTTTTGTAATAACTGCTTTTGTTTAAGTAATCATCTCTACAATTTCCTGCTTGGGAATCTGTTCGATCGAAAACTAGTAGTCGAGTTATTTTGAAAAAAAAAACACTATAGTTATCCAATGTATTATGTATCGTTGCGTTTGCCTATATAAGGACTAAAGTAGTGGACAAATCATGAACTTGTCACTGTTCAGCTTGCATCGACTTAACGCAATTCAGATCCTGTGCCGCGCGGGATAGTCCAACGCTTTGGACCCTTCGTAAAATCCTATGGCGTTAAATCTTTCCTCTCCACCCCCACACGATATCGGCTGGATCCGTTATTTAACTCCGTTACTGTATCCGCGTGCTTATGAAGCGAGGGAGAGAAACCTAGATCGAGCAAGAACAGACTGGATGTTCTTAAATAACTCATCTCTTACATGGTGACCACGATTTTTAATTAATACTATATATTAGACATGAACTACCTTAGATTTTCAAATATATTAAATTTTTTAATTAAATAATGATCGGTACGACTACTTTTAATATACTAAAAAAACTATTTTAAATTATAGAAAATACAAAAAAATAACTATTTTAAACTATAAAAAAATAAAAGCGGTCACAGGATTTATCTATAGTATTTACTATAGATTAGAATAATAAAAATAGTGCAATACTATTAGAGGTTAGTCATCGATGTCATTCCTGATTTAGTGTCGTGCAACGGTGCAAGAAGAAGCTAGAGAAAGGCCTGAGAAGATATTATTAGGAAATAAAAAGAACAAGTGGTACTTCCGAATAAAAATGTTGAAGAACTTAAAAATCTTCATCTCAGATAAAGAGATCTCCATGTAAGAGTAGGATTTTGACGAAAGTACTTGCAATCTAACTTTTTTAGATTGTAATTAATCCAATTAATCTGACCATATATAACTAACTAATGCATCGCGAAATATTTTTTTTTTATGCTAAGAACCCAAAGCAGGGGTTTCGAAATTTATTAGAACTAAAAAAAATCATCCGAGTCACTAAGTGTGACTCTACAAGTAAAAAAAAAACCAAACAGGCAGGTTTAAACCAACTGTCTACTTATAGATTCTGTTTGGATGATGTGTGGGAATAAGAAAATAAATTTATTATAAACAATATAAATTTTTTACAAAGTTACACACTTCACAATACTTCTTCTCACTTATTATCTTATTCTTCTTGGCTCCGTTTGGATGCGTTGAGAATAAGGTAGGAAGAAGGAAGAAGGGATCGAAATTAATTAATATAAAAATTTGGACACAAAAAATTTTAATATACAGAATTATTTTATTTTTTTTTTAATAAGAAGAAAGTTCGAACGCGTTTCAGAAGCGAGTATTTGAATTCCCCTCCGTACGCGTTTATAAAACGCGCTCCAACCCTCCGAACGCATTTTATAAACGCGTACGAAGGAGAGATGCTGTCCACTTTCCTCTCGTTTGTCAGAGCTTCGTACGCGTTTATAAAACGCGTTGAAAGCCCTGGAGCGCACTTTATAAACGCGTTCGAAGGTGTATTATTTAATTTAAAAAAAAAAAGTACAAGCATGCTCTGATAAAGACTGCAAAAGACATGACAAGATTTGATTTTACAATGTCATATTTGAACTACTGAAATTATTTATAAAAGTAACCATTGTTGAATTAGAATGCACAAACACCCACTATCTCCTTCTTGTTAAAACCTTCAGTACAATGGACAAAGGAAATAGCTCTAACTCAAATAATGATGTTCCAAACTATCGAAGAGCAACCCGCATTGAGTATTGGCCAACTTTCTACCATTACCCTGCCAATAGAAATCAACCAGAAAACGGAGAATACGAGGCAATTTGTCGCTCTTGTTATCGCATTTTGAAATACAACATCCATGAAGACACGACTGAAGAGGGAGACGTGCTCGAGTTAAAAATACACTACCAATGGCACATTAATGGTGGGCCGGAAAGGGAACAGAAGGAGTACCAGGAGCGGCGATGGCGGGAACACGAAAAGAATCTGAACCGACAAAGGCGATATGACTGGTACAAAAAATATTACACAGAACCTCAACCCATCCCCCAACAACAATCGAAACCCTACCTCTCGTCTGAACCAACTCACTGGACTGTTTACGAGAAAATATACAACTTTAATGGAGACCACACAGTGACCTGTACAAGGTGTGCTCAAGTTTTCAATTACAAAGAAAACATATTGCGTGACCACTACCATGAGCACAAACGTCACGACGAGAATGAACAAAGAGCTCGGGACATAGAGACGCAGAGGATTATTAAAGAAAGAAATGAAGAAATGGATCGTAAACAAAAAATTAGGGAAGAAGAGGCCAGGAAAAAAAGGCTCAAAAAATCAGAGCAAAAATTGAGAGAAATGAATAAGAGGGATGAACTTCGACAAATTGCGGCAAGCCGAATGGCAGAGATAGAAAAAGAAGAAACCGAAGCGGCTTTTTGGAACGAAGCCGCTCAATTCGTTGACAACATTGTTTCGAGTAATCAACAAGAAGATGATGCTTCTTTTTGGAACGAAGTCGCTCAGTTCGCTGACAACACTGGTGCGAGTAATCAACAACAACCGAATGATGAAGATGAGCAACCATGGTGGGATGAAATTCTACAACATGTAGATAGTCAAAATCTCTAAATATTTATATCATTGTAATATTTATGTGTTTTATTATTATGGTTGTTAATGTAATTTAGTTGGAATTGTTAATGCAATGTTTTATTTGTATGGTTGTTTTTTTTTTCCTTTATTTTTTGTAGTGCTTTGCACTAAAAGTTGTGGTTTGGAGTATTTCATTTATTGGCGTTTCAATACATAAACGTTTATGTTTCAAGTAGTGCTTTGCACTCCGAAATTCCAAGTCATAATAATACACAAGTCAATCATCACAAGTCATAATAAACAATCCAATAAATACAGAAGTCAATCATAAGTCATAAACGAAAAATAGTCAATCAACATCAGTAATACACAAGTCAATCACAAGTCCATAAACGAAAAATAAACGATCCGTCCATCATCAGTCCATAAACAAAAAAAGAACTGTCATCATCAGTCCATCATCATAACTAACGCCGCCGCCTCCTCCTAGGTCCTGAAGGTGAAAATCTGTCAATCACCCTCACCACACGCCTATCTCGCATGCCCGGGGCAGTAACATCTCCCGAGTCAGTGGAGTCCGACTCCCCATCGTCCTCCTCCTGGCGGTCCTCCTGCTGGTCCTCCTGCTGGTCCTGCTGAGCCTCCTGCTGTATGGGCCCAAACTCAATAGGCTGCCCAGCATCCTGAGGAGTCGCTATAGGGACATAATCACCCTCCTCATCTCCGGCCGTCCGCAGTAAAGTGCTGAACGAGTCTGTCCCTCCCATACTACCCAACGGAGTGCCAAATGATGGAATAGAAGAAGGCGTAGGCACTGACGGAACAGTAAATGGAGGAACAGTAAATTTAGGAAAAGAGGAAGGCATACCAAATGGTGCAAAGGAGTACGGTGGAGGATCCTGAGGCTGGAAAATGCCAGTGGGATCCTGAGAAATGCCAGCAAACTGCGAGGTCGATGCTGATGCACTATGCATGGATGGAGTAGGACCTGAGGCTGGAAACTGAGTAGGAAAGAACGTGCGTGGTCCTAAAATGTCATCTAATCGCCCGGTATTCAGTCGACCATCCTATAATATTAAAAAAAAACAATGTCAATATAAATAAATTAGTATCTAAAATTGAAACTTGCATATGAACGAATACTAACCGCATGCATCAGATCCTCCGCCTGAAGGTCTGTGGGTACAGTCGGACGTGCAGAAGAAGACTCATCCCCAGAATCTGGTATATCCTCAATATTTGTTGGAAGTCCTCGCTGCTCCAACAAATCCTCCAACCTGTAATTTTTAAATTATTGAATTGAAAATGCAAAAAACGCAATCAAAAAATTAAATTATTTAAAATTACCTCAGAGGGATGGAAGCATCATGCAACTGCGAACGACAGTTGGCGAGAATTGCCTTTCCCACCCTTCTGCACCCCTTCTTCACAACCAGTCCCAATGCATGAAGTGCATTCTTCAGCGCAGAGTTGCCCTGCAATTTACGAGAATAATGACATATTGCACAATTCCATTTACCAATCATACATTCCATATTTTAAAAATTAAAATGTACCGTATTGCGAAGTCTGGACCCCATGTTTGTGTACTGCCTCTGAGCAAGAGGCAGTTGCTGAGTGCGCTGGAGACGTGCCTCGGCATCCTCTCGTGGCGTGGGTCTCTCGGAGGCACCGTATCGCCAAAACCATCGGAAGTACCGCAGCGTATCAGTAGCACTCCAGGATCGAGTCTCCAGCTGGCGTGTCTGTAATGCCTCGTCAGTCCACTCAGCATGTGCACTCGCAAAAATGGTAGCAAAATCTGGGCGATCTCGATAGGTACCGTGCTGGAAGCCCAGCAGGTTCTGTGTCACGTCCCAACTCTGTTAAAATAAACACGTTAGTTCTTTACTCTAATTAAATTGAAGTTGATCGTATGATAAATCGGAAAAATATACCAAACGTACCACAGGTAGTGGAGGAGGAGTAAACTGGTACAGTCCAAACTGATGCCTACAACGGTCGGGGTAGTAGTAGGCAACAATGTGGTAAAAAATCAGCGGCAACCGAACATGCTCCGCTATGGAACCCTCCTGTGTTACCCGTGGCATGACAGCCCTGTCGAGTACGTACGGAAACCAGTTGACGTCTTCAACGTTCAACACGGCTAGGTAGTCCCGTGCGTTCTCCACTGTCCCGTGAAAATTAATACGAAAATTATATGTTACAATTAATTGTGAAAATTAATACGAAAATTATATTAAAAAAATTAATATCAAGTTTAAATAAATTACCTGTAGAGTAACGGTCATCTCTCCAACGGGAAAATGGAAAGTATGCGTCTCTGGACGCCAAAACTCGACCATTGCCTTCAGTAATGGCATGTCGATGTTGACATGCTTCACCTTCATAATGTGACTGAGCCCCAGTTTGATCAGCCTTCCCTCAATCCGTTCGTCCACCTTAATTGTTCGCTTGTGCGATCTCAACTCCAAATGTTTTTCACGCTGCAACTAATACAATGTTTTTCACGCTGCAATTTTCTACAATTTATAATACAATTTATAATAAGCATTTTCGATTAAAATTTTACTACAAATTATAATAAACATTTAAAACAATTTATAAGTCTATTAAGAAATCTAAATAAATTATTAAATCAAAAAAATATAAATTAACATAAAACAATCTATTACCTCCTCAAAAGACAAACCAACGAGATGCTCGTTATCCGTAACAAACAAAACCTGTTGGTTTTCTGCGTTGGCCGGTTGCACAGGTGGAATGACATTTTGCGCGCTCGGACGGGCTGCGCGACGCCTACGTCTTTTTGGCCGAGGCTGGGTGGAGGCTGCTTCGGTGGGGGGTGCTTCGGTGGGAGGTGGTGAAGCACCAGAAGGACCAGCCTCATCTTCTGCTGAACTCATCTGATTCAAATAATATAAGAACAACAATTTAAAACAACAATGAATTTAATATTTTTTCAATAATCAAAACGAACAAAACAAAAATTATTTTTCTATGTAATTGACATTTTCACAATAATTACTGATCAATAATGAAATAATTTTATCATAATATGTTAAAATTTTTCATGCACCATAATTTACGCCAATAAATTTATACATAATTTTCAATATACAATTCCAGTTATTTGAAACTATGTTAATTTGCACCATAATTTTTCTATATAAATTTCTTTTTATTTCAACAATTTACTAACTAATTTCATTTATACATAATTTTCACAATAATTACAAACTAAAATTTACATCGATAATTATAAGTAATTTAATATACATCATTTCTAGAAAATAAATCCAACATAAAATTTAACTAATTATCATCAATCATACATATGGACAATTCCATAATTCCACAATTGGTGGCATGCACAATTTCTACAATTTTCACAATTTCCACAATTTCACAATTTCACAATTATCATCATGCATCAATTATCAACAATTTCATCAATTATCACTAAACCCTAAACCCTAAACCCCTAAATTCTTAATTATCAACAATTATCACTATTTCAAATACAAAATACAAAATAATTTTGGAAAAAACCTCGCTGTCGCAAGTTCGCCGCTGCCGCTGCCGCTGCCTTCTCCTCTTCTCTTTCTCTCGCTGTCGCTGCCGCTGCCGCTGCCTTCTCCTCTTCTCTTTCTCTCGCTGTCGCTGCCGCTGCCTTCTCCTCTTCTCTTTCCCTCGCTGCCGCTGCCGCTGGCTTCTCTCTTTCTCTTTCTTTCTCCTCTTCTCTCCTTCTCCTCTTCTCTCCTTCTCTCTTTTTCTTTTTCTCTCTTTCTCTCTTTCTCTGTCTCTGGCGAAAATGCGAACGAAAATAGAAAGAAACGGCTATTTCTCGAATTTGAAGGAGATGACCTTCGAACGCGTTTATGAAACGCGCTCAAGAGCTTGGAACGCGTTTCATAAACGCGTACAAAGGCCTGACTCGCCTCAAAAGGCGTAACTGTATGGCTCAATTTATCGCCCTTCGTACGCGTTTCTAAAACGCGTTCCAAGCTCTTGAGCGCGTTTCATAAACGCGTTCGAAGGGAAATTGCTAAACTCGCTTCTGAAACGCGTTGGAACTTTCTTCTTATTAAAAAAAATTAATAATTCTGTATATTAAAATTTTTTCAGTATAAATTTTTATATTAATTAATTTCGGAAGAAGGGAAGAAATTTATTGGGAATGAGTAAATTTATTGGGAAGTGTGTAACTTTTGTGAAGAGTTTGGATGGTTAGAAATAAATTTATTGATAAAAAGTGGTTATTCCTTATTCCGAGAAAAAATCATCCAAACGGAATCCTTATTCTCACACCATCCAAACTAAACCACAGAGAAAGCAATAAAAGAAAACTACCGGATCCAAGTTAAGTCAACCCTTTAAAAGAAATTGAAAAACAACCAGACAAAACAGCTTAGAATTTCATTTCAAATCCGACTTTAAATGCACCCGGATCAATGCCTTATATACAAAAGGCCAAATTTGTAAATAAAGTTCAAAGTACGTGTTTTTATATATGGTTGTGCAGTTACTGTTAGAGCAAATGCTTCAAAATACCAAATTGTGATTAAGAATAAAATCACAATAAATTAATATTCGATAATTCATAATAATAAATAAAGTAAAATAGATTGAAACAAGTTTACCCGGGCGAGTGAACTCTGTCCTAAGGTGTATTCCCCTCACGTACGAGGTCATCGGAATCACCCCAAGATACCACGGGTTGTTCTTCTCTTTAGGGCTACGTTCATGAGAGAAGTGATGGATCACTCCTTCAATATCCAGCGATATTTTGTGGAAGAAATCGGAGATGGATTTAATAGAAAATGATGAGAAAATACTGCCGCCATAAATTAATAAAGGATGGTCATCGGATGAGTAGTTGAGGAGAAATACAAATAATTAATTTTAATCTTTTACGGCAGATCTTTGTAGAGAGATTAGTGGGCTATATATATTAATCAAGAGATTAATGAAGAGAGCAATTTATGCGCCCTAGTAAGGAATAGTCAATAGCCAATTGATTGCTTGCTAATAGCCAACTGTATTGCCAAGTGAAAAAGTGCAATTGTAATTGCCGAAAGGTGCAAATGATATAATACCATTTAAAGGTTAGAGTTACAGCGACAAAGTAATCAAGAAATTTATTTATTAATTTAATCAAGTTAATTACTTGACAAAACAACGGGAGATTAAAAGGATAATTAATTGGAATATTAAAAAATGAATTTTGAGTTTTCTACAAATGTTCCAACAATCCCCCACAAAACTCAAAATTTATGTATGACCAAATATCAAATTATATTGAAACAAATTATGAATTTAAACGGAGATGAATTTTAAATCAAATTATGGAGTATAATTATAAACAAATGGTGAATAACAAATTGCTGGATATTTATATCACGCATCAATGAAGTGGTTTACAAACCTTGAACTTCATTTAGTGTTGATGTATCAAATTTGGAGGAGACAGAGTGAACTAAGTCTTGAACTCGTTCCTTTGATCCAAATTTTACTATCACACACGTAATATGGAGCTTATCATCGCGGGTTGCACATTAATGGCCATGCGCAATGTATCTTGAATTTTCATGAGAGTCTTACGGGCTTACCCATGCCCAGCACTGCGGCCGTATACAGACACTCTCATATAGGTGAGTTCCTACTAGGGATGTGTGTAGAGTCACATCTCGCGACAATTATCGCCTCGGTACTCATTAAGAGCTATAATGCTCAACCTGACCTCTACAATGATCACACTCACCATAGGGATGGGTTTAGAGTCGAGCACTATAAATTGTGTGATCTCATTGCCAACTTATTAGCTTGTTATTACCCATTGAATCTCTTTCAAGGGATCTCCAATCAGAGGTTGGGTTACCACTACAAGAAGGCATATTTTGGGCATTATCCCATCCCCCTCGATGAATTTATATGAGCACTTAAAAGTCGAGAAGAGATTTATTCATGTCGAGTAGTTGCTTCAATGCTTGAGCTCAAGTAGTTTCTTTTACCTGTCAAAGAAACTTGCAAAAGCAAATTCTCCAAATTTTGATTAGTAATAGTCCTCAACATATAAATATTAATAAAATAATTGACCATAACATTATGTCATAAATGCATGTTTGAATACACATTATTTAATTTCATGTCATACATGATATGAAGTTAGTATTCTTTCAATGAACTATGAACCCCACAAAATATGTTGTATATAAATTGATTATTTTCCTCATGCATGAATATGCATTTATATGAGTTATATCATGAGTTACTCAATAAATAAAATTGGTCAAAAACTAACAGTCTTTTAAGCACTGTGAAAATCAATACTTATCATATTCAATTAATTGCGCTGAAACGAATCAATAAAATTGATTATGACTATCTGAATTTTTTCTTTTTTAATTTTAATTTATATTGTCTCATTTGAGTTCTCTTGTCGAATTGATAACTCACTTATATCAAAAAGGATATCGGGATTTTATTCTCCTCAAAATTGTTTTACATGAATTCATTTTTTTCTTTCAAGGTAATAAGTAATTCTTACTTATAGTTTATATCATTAGCCAACAGAAACGTTGAGTATAATATGTTTATTCTTTTTATAATTCTTCTTTAAATAAAAATGTGGGCCCCCACAATTCTTAAGTATTTTATTATCAGTGAAGCATTAGTATCATTCATTTTAATGCATCCGAATTTACTTATTAGGATCAGCTAATTAACTGAAATTCAATCAATAAAATTGATCACCAATATTTTCAGTAATATATGTATATAAATTTTTTAATTTACACCCCCACAATTTCTTACACCAAAACTGAGATTATAAAAGATATCTCAGAGTCAATTGGAGGGAACTAATAAATATTGCTTCTCATATTTTTAGTAATCACCTAAAGACAAATAGGTATTATAAGCAATGACAACTCATTAATACCAAAATCTCCGGTATATATATATATATATATATTTTTCTCAGAGACAGGTGAATAATGACAAGTATGTTACATAAGAAATATGTAAGTATACATTCCATTAGATTAACATAGATATTATTCCATTTATTACTTTCTTTATTGGATGCCAAACAAGGATTAATCTTGTGTACAATTTACTAAGACTTAATCCTAGGAAATGGAAATACTAAAAAGCTCATTAAAATGAAATATTATGTTTGATGTCTGGTCTATAGTTAAGATGTGAAGATAAATTTCCAAAAAGAAATTATATCTCGTACTTGCATGTCAATGGTATGAATTCTAAAATTTTATCGGACTCAAAATTTATTGATATAATAAAGTTAATTACCAGGATCTAATATAATAATTATTAAAATTTGTTGTTGGCACTACATACAAATTTTAATTCTCAAATTCCAAGATCACTAATTATATACTCAATCAAAAGACATGCGCCTATATTGACAAAGCTTTAATTTGTTCTTGACATTAATTAATTCTTGATCCATTAAAAGTTTTATATATTTTTTTTTCTCAATAATTAATGGATATTATCAATTCTGATCCCATTTAGATAATAAGAATTAATTTAGAAAATCTAATTCAATTAACTTAATCAACTATTAGAGTTATGTAGAACAATTACGAAATCAGATTATTTCAGTCAATTACTAGAACTTAAATTTTCCACAATTAATATTGTGAAATAAATCATAGATCTGATAAAAACAATAAAATTTAAAATTACAAAGTTTCTATTGATATGGAATGCCACAGAAGTGCTTTATTCCAAATTACATTTGAATATTATGTCATCCTTTTTATTTATTTTAACTGTTCAGAAGTTTACAAAACTAGTACGAACAAAAGTCAAAGATAGAGTTTATATTAGATGCAACAAAAACTCTATTTACCGATTTGGAATTCTATCTGTTTTATTTTACTAATCTACTTTCGGAAATTTCAGATCTGTAATAATCAATTTCATTTTACCAACGAAATATTAGTAGAAGAGAATATCATTAATAATTATTTTAAATCTTAATCGAATTGTTACAGTAAATCGAATATGATTTGTTTTCTACTAATATTTTGGAAGTTTATTCCAAAATTAGAAAATTAGGAAGTTTAATCGAATTTGATTCTCAAATTTATTTTGGAAGTTTATTCCGAAATTAGATATTTATCAAATTTCGAATCAACTTATGTATCTCTACTAATCCAATTCATTAAACACATTTGTTTTCATTAAATTTCTTAATTGTACTAATTGTTGAATTGTTACGATCTGATTAATAATATTTACAAAGATCTTAATCACAACTGGTGGGGAAATACACCTTAGATTGTTAGAGCAAATGCTTCAAAATACCAAATTGTGATTAAGAATAAAATCACAATAAATTAATATTCGATAATTCATAATAATAAATAAATTAAATAGATTGAAACAAGTTTACCCGGGCGAGTGAACTCTGTCCTAAGGTGTATTCCCCTCACGTACGAGGTCATCGGAATCACCCCAAGATACCACGGGTTGTTCTTCTCTTTAGGGCTACGTCCATGAGAGAAGTGATGGATCACTCCTTCAATATCCAGCGATATTTTGTGGAAGAAATCGGAGATGGGTTTAATAGAAAATGATGAGAAAATACTGCCGCCATAAATTAATAAAGGATGGTCATCGGATGAGTAGTTGAGGAGAAATACAAATAATTAATTTTAATCTTTTACGGCAGATCTTTGTAGAGAGATTAGTGGGCTATATATATTAATCAAGAGATTAATGAAGAGAGCAATTTATGCGCCCTAGTAAGGAATAGTCAATAGCCAATTGATTGCTTGCTAATAGCCAACTGTATTGCCAAGTGAAAAAGTGCAATTGTAATTGCCGAAAAGTGCAAATGATATAATACCATTTAAAGGTTAGAGTTACAGCGACAAAGTAATCAAGAAATTTATTTATTAATTTAATCAAGTTAATTACTTGACAAAACAACGGGAGATTAAAATGATAATTAATTGGAATATTAAAAAATGAATTTTGAGTTTTCTACAAATGTTCCAACAGTTACGGATTGAAAATGGTGGTTGCAAACTTGTAATTCGACTGTAACAAAATGAATTGACGTCCTACATGAAATCTTTATTACACTCTTACTTTTGGCTCCGTTTGAATTTCATTTGGAAAGAATAAAAAAAGAGAATAAGGAAATAAATTTATTATAAACAATCCAAACTCTTTACAAAATTACACATTTTTCAATACTTCTTCCCTTCTTTTTTTCTTCCCACACCTTATCCAAACGGAGCCTTTATAACGGCATTAGATGATATTTTTTTCTTCTACGAAATAACTTTTTTCATTTTGTTCTGAAAAATTAGACGTATCAAATATCTCATACATTGATCTATTAATTAAAAAATAAATGTGAATTGACAAGTGCTTTGTGAGAAGACTTACCTTAGTTGAGAGTGTTGTTTACAAGTCATAGAGGTTGGTTAAATTAGGGTTAGATAGGCTCCTGTGTTCATTAATTAGCTGTGAACCTGGTCAAGGTTCCTTAAAAACGTAACTAACTGAACTTATAGGATCTCCTTTGGCTGAACTCGTGTTATTTCATGAGGCCAAATTCTACCTAACAAAAATGTAATAATAAAATGTTTCAATCCTTTTTAATTAACACAATTAATTTTTTTTTCTGAAACTAACTATAGTGAACCTATTCTTACAAATTGCAGACAATCTTGCAAAAAAGTCATCTTTTCATATATAATAAAATCAGATAATTTAAACAATACCCCATGCCACAATTTATTTCAAGAAAATCACAGTTGATCCCAAAAATTATAGCGTGGATAAGATGGTTTTGCTGTGCATTGCTGTTCGCCTAAACCTCCTACCATGTTAAAATCAGACGGTAGGAGGCTAGTCGACCGTTTCGGTGTAGCACCGTAGAGGACGACACATCATTGACATCAACACCCTATATTCGTCAATGGATTCTCCATTTATTGGAAATGCAGAGGAGTTTACAGTCCAAAGCTCAATCCGAAACGAGAGTGCGACGACATCCCATCAGTCTGATTGATAGATGATGCGACATTAATGCCATCACTTGGAGAGAAACATTTCTTTTATATATCTTTTGGAAAAAAATTCTACCTCTTTTCTCTCTCCTACATGTTTTTCTTCATTGGACGCACTTATAGTAATCTTCAATTGTTCTCGGCAGATTGAGCATTTAATGGATTACAGTGCCAGTACAGAGAGCTTGCAATAATCCATACTCCAGTCCAGTGTGCAACGTACTGTGCATGCTAGAAAATTAATTACTCTTCTTAATTTATTGTTTTCTGCTAAAGGAAATTCAAACTCCTTGACTCGCTCTCAATTATTTTTCAATTAATTAATTCCCACATCTTAGCCAAATTAATATTTTGAAACTTTTTTTTTCATATTTTGGTTTGGCGAGAACAATAATATAAATTTAAATAAAATGGAAACAGATGATTGAATTGAAGTGGGAGCTGGAGGTGGGTCAGGGGGGAAACAATACGGGCGTGCAGAAATGAATGGCCTGTGTCACTTTTTTCCCTTGCTTTTTTTCTCTAACCTATCTGGACGGGCCCACCACAGAACCAAACCATGCAAAAATGCCAATATAGACACAGAACTGAGCCAGACCAGAACCAGAGCGCACCCAAAGCCCGGACCCAGCCGAGAATCCAAATCCATCTCTCTCTCTCTCTCTCACAATTAAAGTGGGACGAGAGCAGAGCAACAGTGACCGTACAGTGTACAGCGTGGGCCCGGCAGATATTGCCTCGTTATCTGTGAATCGACGGGAAACTCGGGCGCTCTCTATCTATCTATCTATCTATAATCTATCCCTCCCGCCTTCACTTCATTTCTTTTCCTCTCAAGCAAAAGATCTCCTCTGTCACACCAATGCAATTACCCAAATCTGCAGAATTCCACGCGGAAATTGTTGTTTTTTTTTTCAAGGGGATTAAATAATGAATGGGTAGGGAAATCATTCATTCCTCTCTCCCGCTCCGCCCACAGACCCACAGTAATAGATCCAGACTCAGGCCATACACTGTTGCCTTTCACACGTGAACCTTTTGACTGCACTTGGTTTACATACACCTCTACTAAGGCACTACCTAATCCGGACACAAAAATTTGCTAGTTAAGTCCTGGGGGATGGAAAAATGTAATTGATGTAATTTTCATTAGGAGAATTTCATGCATTATTTGTCAATTTTATGGTTTAATCACATTTTAATGTAGACTTGGAGGATCAATATATAGTGTCTTAAAGAATCACAAAATAATTTATTTGCATAACACGATTCACTTTATGACATTGTATTATTTGGACACAATACTTGGAAACGGTAGTACAGTACTTCCTTGTAAGGCCTTTATTTAATTGATTCAGTGAAATCAAACTACAATTTTCATTTCCGTAAGTTAAATCTAAATTTTTGTAAAGTTTTCATAAGATAAATCGAATTATCAAATAGAAATTGAATTATAAGCTAAATCGTGTTGGTGCAAAATCAAATAAACAAATTCGGATAGCATAAAAATAAATTAAATAAGTAATTAAAACAGTTTATCCGAATCGCACTAGACGCTGTCCTTAAGCGTATTCAGTCTCAACGTGCAAGAAAAACCACAACCAAGATAATTCGGGTAGGTGTCACTTCTTAGGATACGACGGAGAAGTGACTGATGAGAGATCTCCACAATATCCAGCAGAATTAATTTATGGTATAATATTTCAAATCAAGTTGGAGTATTACTACGAGTAACATCAAAATAAATGGAAAATTAAATTCGAATTGGAATCAAAGTTTTCTCTATAGCAAATATTGTATTTCTCGATTAATCGTCTTATGAAAATGGAGCATCAATATATAGCCTTCAAAGCCACGGCTAAAAAGACAATTCATAATCACGAATATTAATGTCTTAAATTGAAGAATAGTGATGGACAGAGCATTCAAGGTTTTTTTTTGTCTCGCATAAATTTCAGATTTAATTTATTAATTAGAAGAAAAACGGTAAACAAGTAGTGGGAATAATGGATTTAATTAGAAAATTAATGTTCCAACGGAAAACTAATTTAATTGGGCAGCAGGTTTGTTTGTCCAGAAGAAATTCTCAAGTGAAATTTTGAGTTTATCCAACAAATCGTATCAAATTTTAATATATATAATAGATTTTAAAAATAAACATATATAGTTACTTCATAAATTTTGCAATAGCATGTGCAATACTAATTAGTATTTACTAAAATTTCGATTCCTTTGGTTATTTATCGATTTTATTTTTATTTTTCAAACTGAATAATAAATACAAACCCAAAAAAAAATTTTAAATCATATCAAACCAAATAAACTATTTTATCGACATTAAATCAAACTAGATTAAAGTTAAATAACCAAACTAATTGGACATTAATTCTTTACTGTCGTGAGCCTCTCTTTTGGTCTACAAACCGAGTTTAGCTACAATACTATAATCAGGCGAATCGAGCAAGCTGGGACGTCATGGACAGTGAGGAAACCTAACCCGTTTGGTTGGTTTTGCTTGGAATTGAATCGCACAGTGCGTGTGTAGTTTTCGCACAGGGCTAACTGTAGGCCCTAATCATACTAATCGCTGAGTTCAGTACTAGAACATCTCCTATTGGGAACCGACACGTGGCAAATGATGACTTCGCTTCCGCCCGTACAATTAATCCCTCGATCTCCGTACGCGTCCAGTTGGTTTTTTTTTTTTTTTTTTTTTTTTTTTTTTTTTTTTTGAAGAAACCTCCTCGTTGGTTTAGTTTGTATCAGCCCCGTTTTCCTAGAACTGTAAAACTGGCTGTAATCATGCCTGACATTGATTTTCTCCGTCCCGTACTGGTACTTTGCTAACGGGATTCTCTTTCTTAATGATACCGCAGAAAAGACGAGGTATAATATGTTCAAGGAATAGGCATATTGAAATCAAATGAAAACAAAAGAATGAGATGCAAAACAATGATTTTAAATTGAACATCCGGCTGATATAAGTTATTTTTTACTTGAAGCTGCGTTTTACTTATTCATATTATTGTAAATGAAATGAATTTATGGACATCAGTTAAACTCTATAAATTCTGTAAAAAAGTAAAAAAAAAAAAATCTGACTAACAAGGGTCCATTATGAAAGTACTTTGTCTCTGTTCTTTTCCCTTTGGCTTAGCTAATAACCTATTTTCTTCTCGGCCCAAAATGCATGAATGAAAATCATTAAGCTCCGTTTGGATAGATGTGGAAAGTGTGTAAGTTTGTGAAGAATTTGAATTGTTTATAATAAATTTAGGCCTTTTTCTTTCTTCCTTCTTCCTTCTTCCTTTTTCCAACCCCATCCAAACAAGGCCTAACGTATCGATTGTCCTTAGTAGAGAATACAAATATTTGTTTCCTTTTTTAAAGAGACTTTGCTTATAACAATAATTAATGATAATATCCTCTTGCAAAATAATTACTGAGGGAGGTGCTCTGGACACGAAAAAATAAGCTGGGGACATTCCGTTATTTTTTGTTGGACAAATTTACCCGTGTAAAATTAAGGAAAGAAGCTGCGATAAATATTTCCGTTTCCAATTATCATATAATATTTCCTTATTTAATTTACCTCTTAAAAACAATAACAAAAGTTCTTAGGTTATTTTTTAACCGTGTACTTTGAAGGACCATTTTTAACCGATAATTATTTTGAAATTGATTTGCACTCTGAAACCTTTTTAAATGCAATCTCAATGGTCATCATTCTAAACTGCCACTCGAAGAGACTTTACTTTTAGTTTATTTTTATAATTTCTTGATAATTTGGATAGTTCAATAATTTGAAATAAAATGTGTTTTTTTCAAACTCGTGAGACTTATCTTTCATGTCTCATGAAAAAATGATAAATATTCGTTAACAGTCTGAATTAGTTCTTTCTACAAGAATTATACTTTACTTCATAAATAAATATTATATTACTAGGCATTTTTTTAGTATTAATAAATAATTTTGAAATATCATTCATTTATAATTTAAAGAAAACCTTTTTGAAGGGTCTAAAAAAAATATGTAGTGCATCATATTAATTACAGTGATCCCGTACATTACTAATCTTGTAAGATGTCTAGTATCATTAGAAGATGAACTAATATGTATTGCCTTATTACTTATGTCGAATGCATCATCGCGCTCGAAACAAACAGTTGTAAGCTGAGGCTAAACTTTACAGTCTAATTAATATTTATTGTCATCTAAAGTCCCCTATAGTCAAAAAATTAGGCAAGAAAAGGAGGGTGAAACAGTGAGCACATTGAAACAACCAAAACAATGTTAAATTGTTTACTGGACTATTTTGAAGAAATTCTAAAATGGGTAATTTTTCTGTTAAATTTGGCAACAAAATTTTTATCTATGCAATCTTATTCACAAAAGCGTACGTACTGTCAAAAATCCAAGTCCAACTAGAATTAACATGCAAACTATTCACACATGGGAAAAATGATTTGGTTCATGGTAAAAAATTTTCTTCATGGGTCCCACGGATCCGCAGTTAGATGGAGAGGCTTTAATGTAGCGTCTTATCCTAGGGTCCCACCGCTTCAATTAGCAAGGCATGGGGCCATGATTCAACCTCATTGATTCATCCGTACTTGGTAATGGACGGTGAGATGGCAATCACATGGGGCTGCTTGTAGAAGATTGAGATATTAATTAGGCTGCATTATTTGTGCACTGTACATAGACTCACATAGCCATTGTTGCGTAACGGAGTATTTGAGTGACGAAGAGTGAAGACCGCACTGTTATAATCTTCGCCAGTTGTGTATGGCTTGGAGGTCTCCGTTTTGTTGTGTTCAAGTTGTGGGTGTTTGGTTTAGTTTTGTAAAAATGGAGAGACCTGGCGCACGGACCCATCACACCTGACACGGCTTCAGTGCTTGAGATTCTACGCTATTTTATTTGGTGCGTCATCTGGTCGCCGAATTAGGAGCAAGGTTTTAGTCTATCATTATCTAATCCTTATTTTAATTACTTTGATCTTCTGTTGCCTGTCTTCTATTAGTTATATCCGCAAAAATTCTTATGATGATAATAATAATTGCAATTTATATGGTGCATTACGAAATTTAAACAAAGGAAGAATAAATTTACCCCCAGTCAACACTGTTCCAGGCCCCAGAGTGAAGAAACACGAGCATGATCCAGCCGTTCTCTCTCAAAAACCTTGTTGACTTCCAAATCTCTACTAAAATAAACAAGTTAATACTTGTCAGGAAAAAGTGCTCCTTGACCTTTTTGTTATTTATTTTTCTTTGATGAGATAGTTTATCTTAACCAGTGGCGAAGCTAGAATTTTGTGTTAGCAGGGTCCGTAAAATTTTCTTTTTTGCTAAAAACATATGTATGATGCAATGTTTAATATAGATATAGTATAGTAATAATAATTTTTAAATAAAGAACTCTAAAATAATGTAACATTAAAAAATCATGAGAAATGAAATATATATTATAGTAATAATAGGAATTATAAAATAATATATTTAATATACAGAATAATAATTCAAAAGTCAAGACAATAAAAAATACAATAATTTGCTATGAATTTTTTATTTTTTCATAATTTTGCATTATAGGTTCATTAGAAATCTCATCGACACTTATTTTTTTTATATATATATTATAGATATATAAAGATGGGAGGCATATAGAGGAGCTCGGCCACTATCCAACCCACAATATTTATGATCTTTGATAGAGCTCAAATTTTTTTTGACAGAAACAATATTTGAAATTTTTAGTGGCAATTTTTATATAGTATCTAAATTGTATTTTTGATCTTTTATGATAGTTTTAGTTTATATTGTCCTAAAGTTCACAAAATATTATATAGACAAATCACGCAATGCGTAAATTCGCGCTAATATATATATGCTACAAATAATTATTCATTCAAATATTTCATGTCTCAATAAAATACATTGGGGAGGAAGGAAGAAGGCGATTAGTCAGGAACAAATACGACCTGGGTCCCTATATGATTTTTTTAGGCATCGTTATGCAATTCACATCAAACACGATATGTCCAGCTGGGTCCGTCAAATTTTTTAGATGGGTCCATAACTTGTTGTGATTTTTTTTAATTATAAACATGTGCAATATTAAGTCTAATTTTTTTTTCAGGTGGGTCCATGGACCCACCAAAATGTACATACCTTCGCCCCTGATCTTAACCAGGAACAACAAAATTTAAGACTGGGCACCATCACAAATTAATAAATTAAATATTAAAAATTATTTTAAATAATAAAATAAAATAATTAAAGAATATTATCTTTTTAGTATAAATAAAAGTATCATGTATTTTTAAAGACAATTGTTTTATATTCTATTTTTTTCATGTTGTTTGAGCATGAATTGAACAAAAGTTGGAAGTTTCAACTCATGTAACAACATGCGTTGATGCACGTGGTGGAACTGTGGAAGGAGGAAAAAATAATCAAGAGCAATGGTCTCTCCTGATTTTGTCGTTTTCCTTTTTAATCAATGATGCATTAAATGTAGCAAACCCCAACAATAGAATAGTATAAAATGCAGAAGAAAAATAAAGAAAAACTAGTCGTTTCATTTGGGAAGGAGAGCGCCAGAGCAGACTGTAGAGAAATTAGACCAAGGCCAAGGCACATGTATAATCCAAGGCCAGGAACTCTCAATCCTTTCAGTTTTTTAACGTGCAAAAGTCTTAACTGCACCACAAATTTCGGCAAACAAGCCTAGGCACGTGCCTGGAATTGCCCCTATGTAGCTCCATCCCTGATTTTAACATGAAAAATATTTGAAATGTACAATTTTTAAATCATTATCAGAGTCAAAATTGTTGATATTTTTATAGTTTTGAGTTTAATTTTTATATATTAAATTTGATAATTTTGAAAATCGTTTGGATATTTTGGATATTTCGGATGTTATAGGTACAATGCCCAATGTATCATCCCGATCAATCCAACTCAAAATTTGAAAATTCAGTTGGGGAGCACCTTTTTCTTTTTGAGTGCCAGAGATTTCACCTTCTTTTTCCTCTTCTCTATCTCATTTATACTTAATAAATTAGACATATATACTTAATAAAATGAACATCTATGAGTTCCCAACTCTGTCATCTTTTCTCTCCAAGATTAGGGGTAGAATAATATTTTTTAGTTGAACCAGACTAGTTCTTGACATTTATGACCTCTTCTAATTTTTTTCATGCATTGTTGTCTTGTTCGTGACTCTTTTTCTCATGCGGTGAACTAAATTTTGACTTAATAAACCGAACATTTATGCTTATAACATTTAATAAACTAAACAACTGAACATTTATGCTTATAACATTTTAATAAACTAAACATTTACACTTAATGAACTGAGAATTTATTCTTCATAAACTGAATATTTATATGTAATATGCTAAACATTTATGCCCACAATATTTAATAAATTGAATATTTATGCTTATAACATTGTACTAAATCGAACATTTATATGAACGATACTGAACGTTTATGTGCTGGATCTGATGATGTGAAAAAAGAAGAGGCGCGCTAAAATGGAAAAGACACTGGAGTGGAAGGGAGAGTTGCGTTAAAATAATATAGAATGATAATTTTTAGAATTACCGTAAGTAATTCCCTTATATATATATATATATATATATATAGAGAGAGATTGGCTAAAGTATACTCCAGCATATAGATAGCCCGTATGCTGGAGTCGTTTCTCACAATCTGAAATGCATACAGTCGATCCGAAGCTTTCAAATTGTTCTCCATATTGAAATCTCCTAGGAAACTAAAATTTATATTTTTTCGAATTTTTTTACTATATATTATGCTATTTTAAAAGAACATTGTAAAGGAGTTGTAAAGGAGTATTTCTGGCCCTTCAATTTGAAAATAGCATAATATATAGCAAAAAAATTCAAAAAAATATAAAATTTGGTCTTGAAGGATATTTTTACATGGAGAACAACTTGAACGGTTTGGATCGACTGTTTGAATTTTAAATTTTCAGAAACGACTCTAGCATACGGGTTTGATCCGTATGCTGGAGTATACTTTAGCCAATCTCTCTCTCTATATATATATATATAGAGTTTAGCTACGGTGAGTCGGGACCAAAACTCCTAGATCTAGATCAAAATGACCGATCCAAACCGTCCAATATGATCTTCCTATTGAAATCTCCGTGCAAACTAAATTTTTTATTTTTTCGAAATTTTTAAATATTTTTTCGGATTTTTTAAAACTGATGTTTTTGAATGGTTCAGAACCAATTAGATTAACGATTTTCTAAAATTTTAAAAAAATACTTAAAAATTTCGAAAAATTGAAAAATTCGGTCTACATGGAGATTTCAATAGGGAGATCATATTGGACGGTTTGGATCGGTCATTTTGATCTAGATCTAGGAGTATTGGTCGCGACTCACCGGAGGGTCCGTGAGTCGCGACTCACCGTAGCTAAACTCTATACATATACATATATATATATATATATATATATATATATAGGGGTGATAAAATGCACTCTCGTGTACGGATCGTCCTCGTACACCAGAGTCGTTTTCGAAATAAAAAAATCAAACGGTCGATCCGAACCGTTCAAGTTGTTCTCCATATTGAAAAACTCCCGGAGACCAAATTTTATATTTTTTCGAATTTTTTTGCTATATATTATGATATTTTCAAATTGGAGCGTCTGAAATACTCCAATTATAGCGTTTTTTGAAAATATCATAATATATAGCAAAAAATTTCGATAAAATGTAAAATTTGGTCTCCGAGAGTTTTTCAATATGGAGAATAACTTGAACGATTCAGATCGATTGTTTAATTTTTGGATTTCATAAACGACTCTGGTGTACGGGAGACGATCCATACACCATAGTGTATTTTATCCATCCACTATATATATATATATATATATATATATATATATATATAGAGGAATGCATATATATATAATTTATATTTATAATTTCATTTGTCATATCCGACCAATGGCACATCTAGAATCATGTGATATGGATATTTTGGATATTTCGGATGTTATAGGTACAATGCTCCAATGTATCATCCCGATCAATCCAACTCAAAATTTGAAAATTCAGTTGGGGAGCACCTTTTTCTTTTTGAGTGCCAGAGATTTCACCTTCTCTTTTCTCTTCTCTATCTCATTTATACTTAATAAATTAGACATATATACTTAATAAAATGAACATTTATGAGTTCCCAGCTCTGTCATCTTTTCTCTCCAAGATTAGGGGTAGAATAATTTTTTTTAGTTGAACCAGACTAGTTCTTGACATTTATGATCTCTTCTAATTTTTTTCATGCATTGTTGTCTTGTTCGTGACTCTTTTTCTCATGCGCTAAACTGAATTTTGACTTAATAAACCGAACATTTATGCTTATAACATTTAATAAACTAAACAACTGAACATTTATGCTTATAACATTTTAATAAACTAAACATTTACACTTAATGAACTGAGAATTTATTCTTCGTAAACTGAATATTTATATGTAATATGCTAAACATTTATGCCCACAATATTTAATAAATTGAATATTTATACTTATAACATTGTATTAAATCGAACATTTATATGAACGATACTGAACGTTTATGTGTTGGATCTGATGATGTGAAAAAAGAAGAGGTGCGTTAAAATGGAAAAGACACAGCTGGAGTGGAAGGGAGAGTTGCGTTAAAATAAAAAGTGGAATAATACAGAATGATAATTTTTAGAATTACCGTAAGTAATTCCCTTATATAGGAATGCATATATATATAATTTATATTTATAATTTCATTTGTCATATCCGACCAATGGCACATCTAGAATCATGTAATTAATATTGTAATATTACTAAAATTGCTATACTCGAAGAACAACACAGAAACGCCTCCATCAAGGAGAAAAGGAGAAAAAGGGTAAAAAGAGCACAGTTTGAGCAGGAGCAAGGAATAGTAAACTCCCACCGTAATTATAAGACATAAAATAAAAGGGTCTATCAAACGAACCGTACCCGTCTCGCTCTCCCCTGTCCTTCCCGGTTCCCACACGAAAAGTACCTCCACCTCTCTCTCTCTTCTCTCTCTCTCTAGCCCTAATTATACCGTCTCCTCCTACCCATTATTTCCTTCCTTTCTCCTTTCGCTTTCACTAGTCACCCCCACCTCCTCTTAACCCTTTGCAGAAAGAAATGAGAAAGACCTACTGAACAAACTGCTCCAAAAGCCCACAGCCTTCATTACTCTTTGTAATTCATTACACCTCCACCTTACAAAAGAACAAAACGAGCTAGCTAGCTACACCCCAGAACGCCATGTCATCATCCACCACACACCCCTATCTGCCCGGTACCGATCGTGTTACCGAACACCAGCAATTACTTTTCCAGCAACACAACCAGCATGGCAATCACCTGTACCATGTACCGCAACACAGTCGGCGCGAGAAGCTACGTTACCCCCATGAAGAAACCTCTCTTCCTGTGGCCTCTCTTTACTCACCTGTCTTCCTTACCCAACACAGTCAAAGTGTATTGCCAGAAGCACTCCCTTTACCGTACACTCCTGTAATTACAAGCCAAGGTGGATTCTCTCTGTCTCTCTCTCCTTCCTCCTCTAACAGCCAGAGGCGCCAGGTTTGCAGTGGGGTCCCTGGTCCATATGGCCCCTTTACTGGCTATGCTGCTGTTTTAGGCCGGTCCAGATTTCTTGGACCGGCCCGGATGCTACTTGAGGAGATCTGCGATGTTGGTCGCCGCGATATTCCACAAGAAATGGATATTGGTAGTGGTGATGGGTTGTTGGATTTGGATCCAAGTGAAAGGGAATCATTATCAGCCGTTGATCGTGGTTTGGATAGCAGCAGCCGTGAGGGTAGTGAGTTTCACTGGAAGAAAACTAGACTTCTCACTTTGATGGAGGAGGTGAATCTCTTCTCTGATATTTGCTTTGTTGTTTTGTCTTTTTGTTCTTATTTTTACCTGTTTCATTTTATTTTACTACTGGTTGTGATTTTGGAATTGAAAGAAAGATAGGCATGAGCTTTCTTGTCAATGAAATTTTGTTTTGATGGTATAATATGGGAATCTGAGTTTACTGTGCATGGGGAAATAGTAGTCACATCATTGTTGCAATCATCGAGGCTTTCTATCATTAGTATATAATCTTTCATCTTTCTTTAGCTGGTTTTTGTAGCGATATATATTTGGAGTGTTCTATTTGTTATTCAAATTGCTTCCTGCAGCAAGCAGTATATATTGTCAATATAACATTATCTATGCAACAATTGGAAAATTTTGGGTCATGACATGCCTGTCGGAACATGATGTAGCTAGTTTATAAAATTTTGGAATTTCTTATTTTGGCAATAAGGGGATTGATTTTCAAGTCATTTGTATCTGAGATAAAAAGCAAGGAATGTTTCTTATTATTTTGGTATTGCACCATAACTTAACAAAATCTCTTGGGTTTTGGTCCGGCCTTAGATGAGGCTATTAATTATGCACTTTATGATATATATGTTACTGTTCATTTAGCTATTAAACTAAGTCACCCAATTATGTACGTTCGTCTTACTAGCAAAACCGAGGTTGGTTAAAGACATATAGTTAGCTCATAAAGGAGATAGGAAGTCACAAATCAGTGACGCTGCAACTAGCTAAGTCTCATTATTTATTGCTTAAGTAAACTTTTAACTTACTTTTTTAGATGTTTGATCTTAATTATATGATTGTGTGTGTTCTTTTTGTTGATGGCTGTCAAACTTTCAGAGTTTCGATCTATCTTTAGAATTAGAATATTAAAGTAGCAGCTACCCTCTGCAATATCAAAGTAGTATAATTTATTGATGTATTGGGATGTCCCATGGTTTGCAAAAGTCTAAATGTTCCATATAAATAATTATTAAATCACCTAATACAACCTGCCTTTCCACATGTGTGGACCTTAGCACAGAAAATGTATATTTCTAAGTAATCAGTGTCATGAATTTTTTAATTAATCCACCATTCTGCTTCATTCATTCTTTTTCTATTTATATTTGTTCATATTCCAATAATACTTGCATGTAGGTTTGTAAAAGATACAAGCAATACTACCAGCAGATTCAAGCTGTAATCACATCATTTGAGTCTGTGGCGGGCCTAAGTAATGCAGCACCCTTTGCATCAGTGGCACTAAAATCTATGTCCAAGCATTTCAAGTGTTTGAAAAGCATGATACTTAACCAGCTGAGGAATGCCAGTAAGATGAATGGAAAAGAAACTCTTAATAGAGAGGAGATGCCAAGCTTTGGCCTTTTAAGTGGCGGAGGTAGTGGCGGCAGTCAGAGAGGTCATCATATGTCAGGTTTTGGTCAACCACATATATGGCGACCTCAGAGAGGGCTGCCCGAACGTGCAGTTTCCGTTCTTCGTGCATGGCTGTTTGATCACTTTTTGCATCCGTGAGTGATTTCTTTTTGCACATTTCAATGTGCCAGAATTAATAAGCCATTATTAATTGGTTAACCTGATCTATAGTCAGATATAGCAATGTGATGTAGCGAGGAATGAAATCCTGTATGTATTTTGTCATGATAGAGTTATTGGCTTATTGCACTTAGTGCACTTCTGGTTTCCACAACTGTTGCGCCAGTTACTTTTCTCAATTTGTTAAGTCTGAACCAATATATGTACACAACTTATTTTATAAAAGGTCACTTGACACTCACTACTTAGTAAGGTAATAAATATTAGATGCCATTCGTTCCCCATTCATTATTGTATTTGAATTGTGCAAGCTCTTATTTCAGGGCTTGTGGAAAGTTCTAAATCCTTTCAAGAAATTGATTTCTTTTAGTGCATGTGTCTTGTTTGTCTACATACAGAAAATGAAAACATTAAGTTAATCTTTAGTGGCTTAATGTGTTGTCATGCTTTTGTTGTCTAAGAGGGTCTTCTCTTGGTAAGCTTGTTTTTCTCTTTCTCCCCATTGAGGCACCAAACTGCTAAAAAGACACTGTCACAAGTGCCACCCGCATTTATAGGAAAGATCATAAAGTGAATCACAGGTCAGATTGTGAATGACATGGCTTTGTTAAAGTAACTCACTTTCTGACAACTGCTATTGCAGCAAAACCTCCCCTGAAAGTTAGTGTGCACTCATCTTCTTTGCAGCTTGCACATGTATCTCCTACTATTTATAGTTTTATACTGCCACTTATAAAAGCTTTCTTATGTACTTCCCTTGCTCTATCCGTCTCCATTTACAATGTGCTAGCAAATCTGCTGGAGGTCTGTAGCAAGATTTAACTTACCCATTGGTGTCACTGTGGAGTCCACAGTCCGTACTTAAATTTATGTTTATCATCCACATGGACTGGTATTTTTTTTTTCTTATCGTCCCTTGAATGGAATAGTGCTGCACTATGTAATTGCACTTAAAAGTTGAGAAATGGAATTATCTGTTATGTCCTGCAGAAGTTTATTCTCGAAGTATTTAACATTTCTGTTGTAATATTGTAGGTATCCAACTGACACTGACAAGCAAATGTTGGCCAAGCAAACTGGTTTAACTCGAAACCAGGTAAATATAAGATGTCGACTCCTTTACTCTTTTTTTTGTGTGTTGTTTCTCTTATTATATTCTCAATGTTATTTCTTGAAACTAAAAGGTAACACCATTAATTCTCCCTTGATGTTTATGCAGCTGATGCTGCTTTCTTTGGTTTAAGTAGGTTAATTACTCGGGTGTTGCTAATTTCATTGAAGTTTACTTGATGATATGTATTGTAGTGTTTAAATAATGTTTCTTTGCATTTAGGTCTCCAATTGGTTCATCAACGCAAGAGTGAGGCTTTGGAAGCCCATGGTGGAAGAAATACACAATCTCGAAATGTGCCAACTACGCAGGCACTCCAGCAATGATAAAAACCCTAATATAAACCCTGGTGGCATGCCCCAAACGCAGCAACTGTCTGAATGTAGTGGGTCTAACCCGTCAGATCTGGTACAGGGCCAAAGCAGCCACACTAACCCTAAATCCCCCAACCCTAACACTGCATCAAGAAGCATCCATGCTGTTGAGCTGTCTCAAATGCCGAATGGCATACAAGAGCCAATCAGCTTCTCTTACAGCGGTCTTGGAGCTGGAATTGGTTTCAATGCTGGGAGTTCGAACCCTAGCGGTGTGTCGTTGACCCTTGGGCTCCAACAGAACAACCGCGTCTGTCTAACTGAAACAATTCCTGCAAACCTTGTTCACCGCTTCGGGCTTGAAGATTGCAATGACCCATATGTGATGGGTTCGTTTGAGGCGCAGGGTCGACATTTTGGGAAGGATGTGGGTGGTCACTTGTTGCATGATTTTGTTGGATGAAACTATTTGTCTCGCTGCTTGGTTAGCTGTATCTTAGCGTACATATGGAATTACGGGTTAATTCTTGGAATTTATATATGGGGCTGCCCATTTATGTAACTGTATGATGGCCATATGTAGTTCATGTTTTGCCGAAATTTAAAAATTTAATACCTACAATTATCAGCGTATTTCACGTATATGGGTCATTTAATTGTTTGGCTCCTGTGCAGTCAACTCATGTTGTCCATTTCACTGGTATATATAATGTTGTAATCAAAATTTCAAATATTTTAAGTTTCAAATATTTCACTATATTTCTAATTGGTCAGTCTCGGGAATGGTAAATGTTGACATATACTGGCAAGTTATTTTTTATTTTTTCAACAAGATTCTATGAAACTTAACGATATCAAGGTTTCGGTTATGATCTTGATGATTTTCTTGATAATGAAGAAAATCATTTTTTTAATTGATTTGTTATGAAACTACCAACATATATATGGGTGACACTTTAAATTAAACTTGGTGGAATTTTATTTATGTACACACCATTGAGGAATCCATAAGTTTTGTCACGTCAGATTGAACAGGTCGAGTATCATTCGATACAACGGGGGGATGAGCCATTTGATGTCTTTTCTCTCATGCATGTTGTCTAGGGGCTATAGTGCTAATAAGAAAAGTTTTTAGGTATGTTCGCTTAAATGAAAGTAGCTAGTGTGGCTGTCGCACATGACATCTATCGTTTCCTTGTCAGATGTTAAACAATTAGGCGGATCGAGTAATTCAAAAAAAAAAATTAGGCGGATCGCTTTTGTTAATTAACTATTGAGTGTATGATCCCCATGCATATGAATATTTATTTAATTAATCACGTTTAATGTTTAATTTGATGACTATCCAATTGGGCAAGTGATTAGCCTATCCTTTGTGACAGTCTCCCAAAGATGAGACAGGCTAAAACCGTCTTGGCTAATCAACAGATGTAATATTTTTGAAAGGCTAGGAGTCTAGGACGCCTCTTATTATCAAATTTAGAACCTGACAACTAGCACATCTGGTTAGTGATTAAATATTATGTCTGCGAGCTGGATTGCAAAAGAATCCAATCATCTTTCTTTATTTATATTATTGAATTATTGAATATGCATTGCATATTATATTGGGAACGTTTTGTCCAGACCATTATTCTCCTCATAACAGGAAGGATGCATGGAAAACAGTTGTGAGCGCGAGCGTCACTGCCATCCTTGGTTTGCTTTACTATCAGTTCCAACCCGTCAAAGAAAAATTGAAGTTTTTTCCCATAACAACCACATTTTAATACTATATATTGAAATTGCAAAATTTCTTTGAAAAATAAAATCATGCATGTAGCAATCTCATTATCAAGGGGTCAATGTGTAATTTAAAATTGTGCCTATCGTTTATTTGATAAATAATATATATTACAACATATATCTGTCCAAGATATATATATGTTCTGTGTAACGGAGCATATTCGTTCTGTTGATACTTATCTTGCGGAGGTTAGTAGCTTCTATATAAAAAAGAGAACATGATCTAAGATGTAGGCTTTGATTAAAATGATTTTACGTGGGATTTCATTTGATTGGAATTGATTTCTCTGAATTTCGTTGCATCTAATAAAATGAAAATTCCGATCAAAAGGATATCAAAGTCATTCATTTTGATAAAAAATTTCAAATGAAATCATGTGTTACAAAAAGTTATTCTAATCAGGACCATAATATCAATTATTTCATTAATGGGCAGGGGGTAGGATTTATGGTTTTTGAACTAAAATATACTTACTTAGACAAGTACATGCAGTCCATGGTATAAGTATATGCACTTTCTCTTTCACTTTCGGTGAAGTTAATTTTGAATACGTTTTATCTAAAAAAAATGCAATCAATATGTTTCAACTAAAGTATTTTAATTGAGAACAAAATTGTTATACTTAATATGCACATGACTTGTAGTAGTGTCCGACTGTCTGGTTGTACAATAATAAGAAAGAATGATGAGGGAAGAAAAAAAAATGCAGAGAGGAAATCGACTTATTCCTTATACCACCTCCTCTTGTGTTTGTAGAAAAAAGATAGATATAATAAATTGTATTAATCCATATTGGATTGTGGTAGTAGAGAAAACGAAAGAGATAATAAATTGTATTAATCCATATTTGATTGTGTCCTCGTTTCTGTTATTTCTTATTCTCGGACAACCACACACACCAGATCGAGATGATTGACTTTGATTCTATATTTGATAAGTGAAAAATTATAATCGGTACTTTCAATAACAGAACAATTAAAGAGCAAAATGTATATATAGAGTTTTGCGACATCCATAACTTAGATAATCAACATTTCAATTAGATTAGCATTTGCTATTCCATACACAAATCCAGGCAACGATAAGTTTAGGCCTATCCCTAAGCTTAATATAGCCTCCGTTTGGATGCGTTGAGAAGAAGTAGGAAGAAGGAAGAAGGGGAAAAAAAAATTATAAACAATCTAAACTCTTTACAAAGTTACATACTTCCCAATACTTTTTCCCACTTCTTCCCTTCTTCCTTTCTTCCCACACCTATCCAAACGGAGTCATATATAAAGAGAGAGTTTTGCTATGGTGAGTTGCAACTCACCAAAAAATCGTTGAGTCGCGCTCAAATCTCCTAAATCTAGTTAAAAACGATCAATCCAAACCGTCAAATATGATCTCTCTATTGAAATCTCCATGCAAACCAAATTTTATATTTTTTAAAAAATTTTAAGTATTTTTTTCGGATGTTTAAAAACTGCTATTTTTGAACGGTCCAGAACTAATTATATCGGTTCTGTAACCGACAGAGGCTTTATATACTCAGATCTAGTGTTGTATTACTTGGTTGTCTTGGTAATTCCGTCCCCAAAGGTCCAGAACCCTAGAGAGAGATCTGAGAGAGAGAGGGAGCCTTCTCCTTCCTTGCTTGATGGATTTCCAAGCATGAATGAGAAGCACGGCATGTCGGGCACTTGGAATTGTGGATGGTGGCGCTAGGCCCTAACTTGAGGTCGTACTGCATCAGCCGCATACAGAGAGAGATTGAGGCCGTGCGCAGCGGTTGCGTGACGGTGATGGCTTGCGGTATCGCCTACGAGATCGAAGTCTGGTATATTCGATTCTTCCGCAAACGGTAATCTAATCCCTATTAGATTTACATTTAGTCATGTAGGTTTGTAGTAGAGGTCTTACCTACCCAAACCTTCACAAATTAATATTGATACATGTGCATCAAAGAAAAAGCTCTTAAATCTCCAATCTCCAACATAGGTAATACTTTGACAGGGAGATAAATAGAAAACAAATATTAGATCAGCTCATGCATGTTATGGTTTTGTCTCCTAATTATCTAGAACTTATATTTTTCTGATTTTTTTTAAGATAAATTAGAGGTCTAAGCCACCCAACTTATTTTTAAATTAATTAAATGTCTATGAAAGACCTCCAACCGGGTTTCGAACCTGCAATCTTTCACTCAAGGAGTCAAGATGCATTACTCTTTGCCAATAGACTAAGAGCTGGTTCTCTTATGTTTTCTAATTTAAACAACAAAAGCTTTTGGCCTAGTAGCTCAGTGGTAAGAGCACTAGGCTATCCTCCATGAGGTCAAGGGTTCAAGCCCCACATGCACCTTTAATTTCAAAAAAGTTGGATGACAAAGACCTCCCTCTTTCTTCAAAAAAATTTAAACAACAAAAATCTAAGGAGTTTGAATGCAAAGCGTTGAAGACACCCATTTCTTTTAGAGAGATATTTTTGCGCTAGTTAACCAGGCAGTGGATCCATAACAATTTTTTTCCTCCATAAAAAAGATTTCCTTAGCGTACCAATATGTTTAGTCAGGACTCAAGTAAGGAATTTTGAATACTTGCATAAAATGCAAGGGCAGGACACTTAAACTCGAATATACAAGCTCGAGTCTTCCTCTTAAACAAGCAAAATCCTTCTATAATCTGACAACTTTCTTTTAAACAACCTCAAATGAGAGGTTTAAAACAGAAGTGGACTTTAAGTGTGTCCAAAAGTGGACAATTGTCCCACTGTATTTTCAAAATAGACCCCTAAAAGTGTAAAAATTATATGTTATTGAGTTAGAATTATTCAATTTTCACCCCCCTAAAAATTTTAAAATTTCAACATGACTACTCTTTGCCCCCTGTTTTAAAATCTTGGCTCTGCCCTTGGTTTAAAATGAATTATTTTACTATAATAATTATTATTATTATTTTTTTTGGCCGGGGGGGGGGGATATTTTTATGAATGTGACCAGGAATATTATGAATTGCTACTTAAATTTTCCTGGATTGAATATTGGAAGAAAATAATTCTTGGACTTATTTTTTATCAAGTTCATTGACAGACCAATCAACAAGCTCAGAAAACAATATCAAATTTTTTAGACGTATTTCGAGAAGAACAACAATTAACTCTGCTTTCATTGCAATAAATTAATTGGAAGTGTTGCGAGAATTTAATTTTTTTCTGTGCTAGGAAGTATTACACTTGGAAGATCTTGATTATATTTATAGATGTATGAAGTTACCTTGTGTTACATCAAAATGGGGGACTGTCTTAACATGCTGCAATGGTCTATATTACCTCCAGCAAAGGATACCTACATCATTTATATACAGTGACCTAAGCTCTGACAGTAAAAGAATCAATATATAACTTTTAAAGATAGACCAAGATTACTTTTTATTTCTTTAACAATTTCTATTTTAAATATCAGAAGAGGAATCGTAATTGTTCTGTTCAGCTTAATTATTTGTTTGTACTTTGTAGAGTTGCAAAATTTGGAGTACACGGTAGTTTTTAAACATATTGATATTTTATTACATAATCATCAAAAAGTAATAAAATTTTAGCCATATATATCGTTCATGATATTAAACACGATCAATAATTTACATTATAATTTGAAACTTTAAAATTCAATTAATATTTCCAAAAATACCAATTAAAAAAGTTATTAAGTGAATCTCTCTTCAATCTAATATATGTGATTGTATATTAAATTTTTTATGAATTTGACAAAATGCATTTTATGAACTAAAATATTGAATGTTATCACACGGCCGAACTATCAATTTGTGACTGTTTTCGGTGATTTCATTAGACATGTAATTTAATACTCATGATGTGAGAAAGACCATCATGAACGATGTTATGGCACATCATCACGCAGAGACCTTTTGTATATAATTAGTTAATTACCTTTTTCTCTCTCTCTCGATATTTATACAAATTGACAAGAGTCTAATTAAATTAATTCATTCTATATACTGAAATTTCGTAGAAAATCAAGTTTTTATTTTTTGGATGCATGCAAACTACAGGAAACAAAAAACAGCTAAAATAATAAGTTTTAAAAAATATTATAAAACATGGAATATTTTGACAATTAATTAGTCGCAGTAAATTTAATATACCGTCGAGGACTCGAGGTTAACTAGTCACAGCATCAAAATTACGTACAGGATGATGCTAATAATCTGTAAATTTAAGATAACTTAGGTACATATAATAATAATAATAATAATAATGCAATTTCATTTTGCCAACAGAGGTGAACTGACAACTGAAACATCATGATTTTGTGTGAAGAATTGAAAAGCAGAGAAAGTGAACTGTCAGGGGAGATAATTTTATTTTATTTTATTTTGATGAATAGGGAGATAAATTTGCAAAGTAAAATTTCAGAATCTGGTTCTGTAATTTCTAGCAGTTCAGACAACAAAGATGCTGTCAATCACTCTAGACAAAATTTAGAAATGGATCCTTTCTTTAATAAGCTTTATGCGATGTGAACTGCTCTTACTTTTCAGTAGCATTTACCTTGAATCCTCAGTTCTACTCTGTGACATGTCTTTTTTTTCATGAAGGTCAGACAATGAATTTTCTTACGGTAATAGGCAAGAAAGCTGCTATATTTTGTAAACAACACAAAATGCTAAGAAGGAATTTTCAGAAGTCAGAGTAAGAGTTACATAAATAAACACACTTCCGGCTGTACAAAACTACAAACCATTTTTGATATAGTAAATAACTAAATATATTAGTATTACTATTATTAAATTCAGTAATGAAGGAGAAACATATAGAGATGCTAACATAGTACTGTATTAAATTGTCTTGTTGTTTAAGAAGAATTAACAAGTCCAATCAACAATTCATGCTTCCTTGTTAACAAACAAACTCTCCTTTGGGGAGCTCGAGCGAGGAGCATATTTAGCTGTCGTTGGCAGATGGAAAATTATGAAAAGAGAAAAGATCAATCAAGCTTCCTTTCAACCTTCTCTATGCAGTTTGGTTAGTTCCATCATTATTTTTAGTCTTTGCATTGATATCGTATCCAATAAAAGCGTTATTTAATGGATGCAGTAATAAATGTCCAAAGATAGGTGCTGAGCCCAACGTGCTTTTGTCTCGGAAATGACAGGTAGTACTGTGTTTGCGTAGAATAATTGCTTTTCTCGGAAATGACACTCACTCAACTGCTACTAGACAATTATAAATCCTGTGCAATGCCTTGCGTTGTATTTTTGTTAGTTTCATCCCCACTTTACATCAATATCAGCTGAATGCAATTTTTTTTCTCCTTATTATATCCTGGACGAATTCAGGAGTAGAGAAATGGTATAGATTCGGATGTACCAATCATATTTGTCTGTATACAGAATTTATTTTATCAGCATTCTTTTTTATGCACTAAGATGTAACATACTAGTTGAAGTTGACAATGTATGAATAATGAATAATTCTCAAATAAAATAATAACTTATATAATCAAATCCTAATAAATAATAAGCTAAAATTTTTTCCCAATTAATATATCATGCATAATATAATATCATAATGATTAATTGTTTGGAATGGATATGAGAATTTAATTAGTAATCAATTCTGCCGTTGTCCGCTCTTCTAATTAAATTTTGATTTTGATAATTTTTTTTAAAAAAATCTAAGTTAATGCATTAATCTCCATAATCCAGCTCATAACGTAATTGTACAACAGAGTTCCAACCATATTTTATCTTGGACCCTGCTGCTTTTTTCTTTGCTGAATTGTCTAGGCATGCAACCTTGGAACTACATCAACTTTCTCTGATTTTATTAAAATAGACCCATGCAACACAATGAAGATTCTGAATACCCGATTTGGACAATTACGCCTGATAAAGAATTTACTGTTCAGAGTGTAACAATTCCTCCTTACTTATTACTCGGCTTGTATAATTGCTTTTTCCTTTCTTCCTTACTTTCTTTTTGGCTTCTTCTTTCCTTTTAAACTTTTGTTATTCTTTTTTAAATGCTTCACTGCTCTTCCCTTTTTATTTATTTTTTTGTTCTTTCTTCAAAATGGGTGTGTTTGGTTCTTGACGGAAGAGGGAAGAGGAAAGAGGAGAGAGCCACCATCAAACAAATAATAAAATGAGGAAGAAGACTTATTTTCTCTTTCCATGAAGAGATGGTAGAGGGAGGGGGGAGTAAGGACTTCTTCCATCTTTCATGGACAGCCAAATTCACCCTAAAGAATAAGGATGTATCCTTCTTTTGACTTAAAAGCAATGTTTAAAAAAACCGGACCGCACCGGACGGTTCAACCGCGAACCGGACCCTAGTCCGGTCCAATCTGAGCCCGTTTTTTAGCTGTTGGCGAGCCACAACGAACCGGCTGGTCCGGTTTTCAGTGAAATAGTTGAACCGAACCGTCCGGTTTATAAGTTTTTTTAATGTTTTTCATTTGGTTCAATGAAATTCTCAAAAAATGTCATAGGACGGGATTGAACCTGGGATGTCTTGAATAGAAATAAGATGCTCTACCACTAGACTAATTATTTGTAAACAAGTGAACATTTAATTTATATAAACTATATGGTAACGACGACGTCATCCGGTTCATTCTACCGGTTCAACCGGTCGAACCAATTGAACCATTGAACCGACGACTTCGCCGGTTCAATGTCTGGGTCGGTTTTCAAAACATTGCTTAAAAGAAATAATATTCGAAATGGATTTTTTTTTTTTGCAAGAGCTTAATTTAGGCTCCGTTTGAATGGGTGCAGGAATAAGAAAATAGCTTCTTCCTACTCTCAAATTTATTATAAACAATCCAACCTCTTCACAAAATTACACACTCCCCAATATTTCTTCCCTTATTCCTCTTATTCCCACACCATCCAAACGGAGCCTTAAGATTTGAAAAGCCGAAATTCAGTTTAGTAGTCGATATGGAATGGTGTTGGTTTTAACGTGAGATTGTAACTGCAGATACGTATATCCTAACCATAACAAACCTGGATTATCAGAGCTTAGATGATCGCTTTTTTTTTCCCCAAAATATTTTGTTCAGCAAGTGCTTTGAACCCCCAAACTATATTAAAAAAATGACCTTCCTAGTTTCCCTGAACAACAGACAAGAAGGTTTTGTGGTACACCACAATATATCTTACCATAAGTTTCAAGTCAAAGCTGTATTAATTGTTGGCTATCTTCGCATTAAATCTCAACAAGTACTCTGTCTTCTGTCGCCAGATTAAAGTCCTACAACGTAATTTGACGCAAGGACACGTCATTGCTACTGGCAGTTTAATTAAAAAGCTGAAAATATGGCACAAGCCTTTAGTGGAGTACAAATTAATAAACTTATAAAACTTGTTTATATTTATCTAATATATATGAGCCCATACTTAACCTTTTAAATCAATTAATCGCATTTTCTTCTTTGATAGACCTGAAATTATATACAACTTGTCCTCACTCCAGTGTCACTAACATTGTTGGTTGTAGTCTCGTAGACTTGTAGTGGTATCTTCATTGTTTGAATGGAGAAACTGTTTCTCGCTCCATGATGCTATTGATGCATGTACGCAGATGAAATCAGATCAGGGCCGTAAAAGGCCTGTTAGAATCTGTGGCTTTTGGATCCATTGTGGGCTGGATATCTCGATCGGACACTCTTTTCTTGCCCGGTTAGATGATCATATATATTCCAGCTATTGTAACTAGCATCGCTAAATAAACCATCGCTGCCATCGTTGTTGTATGTTATAAATATTCAGTTTAATAATAAGAAGTGTTCAGTTAAGTACATTTGAGTCGCGCCAGAGTCAGAGTCGCGCATGGGTCAAGAGGTGCGCTAGGAGGCAGGGGTAGAGTCGGAAAATTTAATTTGAACCGGATCGGTTTATGACCCCTTCTAATTTTTTCATGTGTTTTTTGTCCGGTTCGTGACCCCTTCGCTTGGGTTTTTTTATAACTGTTATATTTCATGTTGCAACTAACTAAATATTTATATTTAAATAACTGAACATTTGTACTTATTAAACTGAACATTCGTACTTACTAAACAAAACATTTATACTTAATAAAATAAATATATTTTCTCATGACATTTATATTTTCTGTTGCAACTAACTGAACATTTATACTCAATTAACAGAACATTTGTACTTAACCAACTGAACTTTTTGGCAAAAAAAATAAAATAAAATGAACATAGCGAACACTTCACAGTAGAGGGGATAGAACATTTGTATCTAATAAAGTGAACATTTGTATCTAATAAAGTGAACACTTATAATAATGAAATGAACAAAAAATGCGCGTTGGGTGAGTAGAGGGGATAGAACGCTGCTCAGCGAATGCTGACCGCGATGGCAGTAATCAATTTCCTATATATTCTTCCATCTCCAGATCAAAATTTTGAATGTTTCTATTTTGGAATGCTAATTTTTTTAAGAGAAATGCTAGTGTCTAATATATAGGACGGATAGGTTTCGTCCAATACGATCGTTTTTACGTTTTTAAATTTCAAATAATCGATCCGAACCATTCAATATGTTCTCTATATTGGTATTTTAGAAAATTGTTGTTATTGGATGATCCATAATGTTTTATATCATGAATTTTAAAAATACCAAAAATAGTAAATAATTTCGAAAAAATATAAAAATTGATTTCTTATAAGTTTTTAATATGGAGAATATATTGAACGATTCAGATCGGTTATTTAAAATTTAGAAACGTAAAAATGATCGTATTGGACGGACACATCCGTCCTATATATATAAGACACTAGCATTTCTCTTTTTTTAATGTCAGCCAGTATAATTGGCGACTCTGTTATAATATGTTGATATATCTTTGGGAAAACTTATTTCATCAGTACAAAACCAATTACGCGGACACAAAAATTCATTGCAACCTAAAATTAAAATTAAAATGATGATACATTAAGCGTAAATATTGCGTGAATATTTGCAGAACGTGGGACTCCAGTATATTTGGTCAGAGGTTCCGCCGTATACTTAAAAATAGCAGGTTCAATTCCATTGGACATAAAAGATGAATAAAGTCTCTGTTGATTGGTTTACGTCTCTTTAAATAAACATTCTTAATTAAAAAAAAAAAGTGAATATTCGATACTCATGTCATTATGACTATAACAGACAATTGATAGAATTGTTGCGTGACAAAATATTCTATCAAGATAGGAATGAAGAGCCGCAGGATGAGAAATGAAGATGCCAAAATAGTTAAACAGGGAGGCGAGGGAAAAACAACATACAGTGGTGGAACGCGCGGTTCCACTACGTTCTACTTGAGTATTTTCACGTGCACTGGATCAGATAAATGCACCATAAATATGAAACACCAAATAGTTCGCTACTTGGCTTCACGACCTGCGAAAATTCTGGCACCAAATTGATCAGGGGGCATTAATTGAATTGAAAGACATGCATTTATTCACACTTCACAGTACCACACTAATAGCTTTTATTGTCCGCCTAGTTAATTTAATGTGCTTTTCTATATGACTCATTTATCTCAAAAAGAAATTATATGATTATTTTTGTGAATGATTAGAATATTCTAACAAACAAGAATTGTTTTTTGAATTTTAATATTATATCGAATTATTCATATAATTTCTCCAAAATCATAATTATACGCAAGAAGGTTTGCACAACACAATTACATGAAAAGTCTTATGCCCCTTTAACAGTTCTCCGGAGGCCAAACATGCGCCAATTAGGTTTTTTTTTTTCAACAACAGAAACAAACAAGTTTCTTTCATTACGCACCAATGCCGGTGTTGGAGTTGTGTCCTAGAAGTCAATAATTTAATGACTTGAATATTAGTTTATGTTATGGATGATATTTTATCATCTGTTCCTAGGTTTATTATTGACAGATCATTCAGGTTGAGGATCTGAATTGTGGATCTCTGTGGATCATTTTTTAGAATGACAATAATAAATCTAAATGGTCCATAATCTTGATAATTAACAAGGAACATTAATTATCATATAAGATTAGTATGCAAGTTAAGTGATGATTAAGTTCTACAAATCATAGGTAAAGAGTTACCAACTTAATTGCATATGTGTATGTTATGGAACATAGCACAGGACTTGACCCAAAGAAATAAACATATGGATTGTGTTATGTGTCATTGTTTATTTCGTTATGATTTTGGTTCTAAGTTTGAGATGTTTATCTTTTCCACATGAGAATAGGTTTAATAAATATTGTCTACCGCTGATTCCCGATAAGGGCTGCTATACGGATTTTATTTATGTTCTCTTGAATTGTGCGGGGAAAAGCTAATCATCAAGAAAACCGTATGTCCCTCATTAATTCACTTAGTGAGTGACGATATCTATTTGGGCCCCTTGATGGAGTTGGATCGTATGCGCGCAACTAAGCGATCAACTCTAGATCAAGAAACGTATAATATGCAAGAATGACACATTCGTATCTTGGATTATACGATGATATCGTGAGACATAAGAATCAAAATAGAGAAACTAATTATTCTCTTATGCAGGATTGAAATATTGTAGCAGTACACTATTTATGTGAATTGGGAATCATAACGTGTTGCTAGATACTGCTTATGATTATTGGAATTAAATAGCGATTTAATTCCATGTCCAACATAGCATAAATCCTCAAAGGGTCACACATAATAAGGTGTTTAACCACACGTGCATTAATTATTTATTTGCAACAATTGGTTTTGCAAAATATGATAAGTTGATTAATTGATCGTATGCCGTTATGGACCGTTATGATTAATTAAGTCAAATAGATCATATAGAAATAATTTAATGCATTGACTAATTCCATATTAATTATTAAATAGTTAATAATTAATTATAATCAACACATTTAATTATTTGAGCTAATTGGGCTTTTAAATTAATTGGTTAATTTAATGTCCAATGGGAGGTGCAAATAAAAGGAATAGTTAATGGGCTAAACCAACAACTAGTTGTAGGCTAAAATCCCATTAAAGGGGGCGACTAAGGAGGGGCATAATTGTCCATAGAAAGGTTGGTAGAGCTCTAGGTCATGAGGGCTATAAATAGAGGTGTTCCTTGGGAGAAAATCTTAGCCTCCATACCAACTTTCTCTCTCCACTTTCCTCGGCCAAAAATTCAAGAAGAGAGGAAAAATTTCAGAATTTTTCTATCTTCTTCCTCCCATCTATTCCACCTCTAGCTCATGTGTTGAGCAAGCTTCCCACCTAAAATTAATTGGAGAATTAACTAGAAGAGGGAAAGCTTAGGAATTAGTCTCATTTCTCCTAATTACTAGCATAATTAGTTGAGAAGGTGGTTAATTCCTTAGTGGACTCGAGGCCAAACATGGAGGAGGCGAAGGAGAGCACCCCATCGATTTCTATGCCGTAGGATCGAGCCCCGCGAATACTATTTCGCGGGAGGTATAAAATCCACCCCTTTCTCTTTGTGTAAAATTAGCTTGAGTGCATGATCCGTTTTGTGTGTTGTTTCGATGGCTAAATTAGTTGTAATTAGCACTAAAATTGAAAATTACACGCTTCCTAACAGCCAGGACTCAGAAAGGAGCACAGAAGAAAATTAATGTCCCTGTTCCTCTGCAGTCAAACCAGGGACATCACCTCTCCAGATTTCATGGTATCATTATCAATTAATAGTTCCGACAAATATTAAATTTTGTGTAGTGAGTTCTGAGATGATGAAATGTATAATGGAGCAATTATTACTTATATATATTTACTTTTGGTCATTATAATTACTTTTCTTATTTGATGAAAATTTGCCGCTGTGTTCTGCCGTCCTATGAAAACAAAAAATATAACAGAGCAAGGTCCATATTTTAAAATGCACGGAGCCTTTAGCATTACACAGGATGTCTTTTTTGTCTTTAGCATTACAGAGCAAGGCCCATATTATTAAAATTTGCCGCTGTGTTCTGCCATCCTCTCAAACTTCGCATTGCTTACGGCCTCCGCGTTAACAATGTCAAATGTCTTTTTATTTCCGATATGAGATGGGCCAGCTCTTCCTCGCATAGCATCCATACTCTGTTGTGATCCAGAGCAGCTACCTATCACTTACTTAGCTCGCCTCTCTCAATTCGTAGGCCGAAAAAAATTCATTTCCAACCTCTAATCGATGCTTTTCAGCCCAAGTTAGATGGGTGGAAGGCTAATTTTCTTTCCTTTGGTGGTCGACTCACGCTCGTTAAGTCTGTATTTACGGGCCTACCTTTACATTACATGCAGGCCCTCAGATTACAGCGTTGGGTTATAAAAAAACTTGAAGGCATCCAACTTAGGTTCTTTTGGAAGGAAATGATAGATGCCTTGGAGGTCATTGCCTGGTTAATTGGACAACATGTTGTCTACCTAAATCAAATGGTGATTTGGGAATAATCGATTTGGAACGTAAGAATCAATAACTCCTCTTGAAATGATTATGGAAACTACATCGTGATACATTCTTGATCTGGTCATCCACTGTAAGACTCCTTTATGGAAAACCTCGGACAACATCTCCTTGAGGTTATGTGATGTGTCTTATGGTCTGTCAGACATCCTTCATTTTCTATCCTTCTTCGCCGTTTTTTCTGTGGTATCTCATGGTAATGTGATCTGGAAATCGACACAAACTGGACTTTTCTCTTCTACCAGTGCCTATCGCACCTTTTCGAATACTGGTGTTCGCTCTAAGTACTATCCATTGATAAAACACCACCAAAATTTCTTTAATGACTAAAATACCCCCTTTGTATGCAGTACTCTCCAGACTCTGTCACCTCGTCTCGCTAGCAGTAAGCCTGAAACTGGATCCATTGATCCACGTGACCTCCTTTGCGAGTTCACGCAGAGCGACAGAGGAGGGAAAAAGATGACTGGATGAGGAGATAACAAAATAGAATAGAGAAGTTAGGGATCTCAAAATCGGATGGTCAGGAAAAAAAATTTAAATATCAAATCTTCAATCTGAAGGTTCAAATTAGCCAGAAACGAAATTAATTAATTATATGAAGCAAAAATTAGAGAAATAAATCTGAATGTTGGTAACTCTAAATCGTGTATTTAATCATGCTTTTAATATATGTTTTACTGTCAGTCATCAACTCATCATAGCTTGCTAATAATATAACGTTTCTGAGAATTTTTCCCTAAAAATTGTTGTTCATATGGAGGCTTTAATTTATGCAGAGAGCAATGGGTGCTTCTATTCGAATTTAACCACACTTAATGCGTTTATTTTCTCTTGCTCTTTTTCTTTAATATAAAATTTGTGGCAAATGTATAGTTAAAATATGGATAATATATTTCTAATTTATTTTAGTTTGTTTTAGTTTATTGTCTTTGAAATTGCTAATTTAGTTTTAGCGCTTGAGGTATTTCTATCTCGAAATATCAGTGAAACCCATCTATTTTATTTATTTTATTTTCGTTTGTATAAATGATTTACAACGGTTTGTTGTTTTTGGGACAGTGCAATACTGCAATAAAAACATCTGACTGGCTTCACCTTTTTTTTTTAAAAAAAAAAGAAAGATGTAAATGCAACAATAAAGAAACAGACAAGTCCTGAAATAGACAAAGATCAAAATATTAGAAAATTATTTATCATCTCATATAACTCTCAAATAAACTGACAAATTCCAATATACATAATAATTAAAAAAGGCACTAGTACCGAAGAGGTAGGATGGTACCAGTACCATTTCCAAGTTTAATTTTGACGCACTATTTGTTCTAATTTTCTAATCAAGCCACTGTATTCCTCTGCAATCTTCTCGCCATTTCTAACTTCTCAGCCACTTCGGTCATTCTGGGATTCTCATCCCTATTCTTGCTTAGATATTGCATGACCAAATCCCCAATCTCTTCAAGCACCTCTGGTTTAAGCTCATCCCTCACCTGAGCATCAAGAATTTCTACGAACCTCCCATCCTTCTTGGCTTTACACAAGCTTGATGCGAGACTTCTATCCTCCTCTGGTCCTTCTAGATAAAGTTCCTTCTTTCTTGTGAGAAGCTCCAATAAGACGACTGCAAAGCTATAAACATCACTTCTATCAGTTAATTAGCTGACAAGTTGTGATGTATTCAGAGTCCAAGTAACCGATAATTTCCTGCACTACTGTGGAAATTTCTACCACATCACTAGGCACAAGTTTAGAGGCACCACGATGCCTTGTCTCTCTCTCTCTCGCTTCTGGTCTGTTGTCCGATCTACGTTTCTCTCTTGCTTCTTGTCAGCCGGAGGAGAGTTCGAAGAACACGAAGGAATTTGATTGGACCCTTCTTTTTTTTAAAAGAGGAAATTGGGTTCGATCGTAATCCAACGGATCATGTAAGAGAGGTTCGCATCTTGCCGACCTTTAGGTTGGCAGAGGATACGGTTCCGCAGAAAGACGATTCGAAAGAGGCGAGAAGAGAATTTCGTTCCGGAGAGAGAGAGAGAGAGAGTAGGAATTAGGGGTTATCAAACATGGGCCAAGTTCGCATGGGCTAACTTGAGTTGTACCCAACATTTCTAAGACGGCTAGACGGGGCTGTCTACCATTCAAGATCAACAATAGAATTTGTTCAGGACTTTTCAATTAATTCAAACTAACATTTTCTCTTTGTGTGAAAAGATTGCATGCACAAGCCCTTACACTGGCCGCTCTGGCAGGAGCTGCCGCAGTGGAATACTACGACCACCACCACAGCGGCTCTAACTCATCAGCCAAACAGTATGCAAATTAGTTTCATCGAATGATGTTATATTTCACAAGTATAAAGACTCTTTGCAGTACAGAGAGAAGCATATCTGTGTAATGGTTTACAACATTAGTTTTCTTCCTTTTTTTTCAATTTCTTTTGTGAGTTTGAGAATACATTATGAAAAAGGGGGGGGAAAAAAAGACAGAAAGAGCGACAACGTAGTTGTTCTCCGTAAGATGTATATTCTTTCGTTTAAATGTGTGGTATATTATTCTTTTTTATGTTAACGAGAAAAAGCTATGTTTTCTCTTATATAATACTAGGTGGGTAGTAGCGGCTTCGCCGCTATATGCTTTGCCTTTTACTTTCTAACATATTTGTTTCTCAAATTATAGAGAAAAAAAAATCCATTTATATTATGACTCATACAAATAAATTTCTATCAGATAATAAAAGAATAGAATATATGGTACGATGTTTTCTAGTTAAGCTTCTAAATTAAATCCATAATAGACAAATATTGTGAAGAAAATTAATGCTAAAAATAAATTTAAAAACATGCGATAGTTTTTACTTTAACAAAAAGCTTGTTTTCGAAACTTTTATCCTGACCTCACTTGCTAGTTCAGTACTTTATGCTAAAAAGAGTTTTTATTTTTTATATGTAGAACTGCATCAAAATAGCTATTTCCTTTTAAATAAAATAATACAAAAGCTGCACAGTGTCATGTATGTCTCTTTTTTCTAAACCTATGTTCTAAACTGATACACCATGTCGGTCCTTTGTTATGACATCTTTGTTCTCAAAAGAAATCTTGTGTCAGCAAGTATGAAAGATGAATTATATGTTCGTTGTTTATAAGACCATGTCACGATTAGTGCATCTTCACTGTATAAGACCATTCTCAAGTTGTTTGATTAATCCCATAAAGCAGAATAGTAATATCTGGTTGGTAAGCAGAATTGAGCTTCAATTATTTCAAATTTGAACCCAGTTTATCTTCTATGAAATCAGGTACTAATTGTGCTTCCACTGTCCTTAAATCAATGCCAATTTGCTTAGAGAAATTATTTCAAATCTTTGACTGGCATTATGGCTAGTGAGTTTTGGAGTCAAACTCAAGAGGCCTATATTTCAGTTCTCATAAAAAACAAACAGTAAAATTTTAACTTCTCTTCTTCCTACACCTTTGGAGTTCTTCAACTGTTATGTCAAAAATATGTGAAACATCAGTTTGGATCACTAAATTTGTTATTCAAATACAGTTTTGATCTCTATTCGGGTATCCTTTGTAATTTGTACAGATAATGGACACATTGTACTATGTTCTGGTAAGCATGCTCCAGGGAAATTCAGGTCTCTTTCTTTGTCCGTTATGTCCCTCATTGTTTTTTGACTTATCCTTTCTTCCCAAATCACAAAATTGTAGATTGAGTGAAACAAAGACATTAGCAAAAATGGCAATTTGTTTCGTCCTAGAGTAACTTTATGCAAAGGATTTGGTGACGTTTCAATTTCCATTAAATTTTTAGGTAAAGTCATTTAAAAAATTTTCTTAGCTGTAGTGGACGTTCGAAATACTTATTTATAAAGGAGCAAGGAGCAAGATGCCATTGGCGAACTTGAATATAGTTTGTCTAAGAGCCCATTTTGGTTCTGTGAAAAACTATAATAATGGAAAAAAATGCAGTTTTAGTTAAAGACTCAAATGCATGAGCATTGTATTGCTTTTAGATTATTAGTTAGACTTAATATTGAAAACCTAAAGAAAGTATAAGAAATAGGTATAAGGATTCACCTTTTACTTTTTGTTCATATGGCATTTCAATCATGCAGCATCAGTGCAACAGCCTCTTCATTCAGCATCAGTACAGAGAATTTGTGGGAGGAAAACTTCAAATACATTGAGAAGGTCTAGAAATATGTTCCAAGATGAATTGGAAGTTCAGAACACGCAAGGCTTAGTTACTTGAATCACTTTTTCCTTTTTCTTTTAATTGTTGTCTAAAACTTTTTCTAATACAGATTTTGAACATGATAGGGTCAGACAATTATTACACAATTAGCACAAATACATGTGATTTTTGAAATCAATGAAGGTTTGAACTTTGACTACCCCAAATATTTGCTCAATTAGAGAAATAATCATTTATTAGGATGACAGCAATAGAAATCAACGAAATAAGTCCAAACTTCCTAACTAAATAGAAAGAAAATAATAAGGAAAACTCAAATGTAAACATTTTTAATTACCTAAAAAAATTATCATCATCAAGAACTTCACCTAGCTCCGCCAATCTCACAGGCTTAAGGTTGACACCCTGGTCACAGCTTTCCTTGACTCATTTTGTAATTATTTTTTTTAAGCCCCTGGATAATTACAAAAAGTGATTTATTATTACTGCAGTCTTTATGGATCCAACCATGAGTGTGCAGTCTATTACCAGCAAATAGTATCCAAAAATCTTAGTCCAAAATAACTTGAATTTTTTTTATTCAAGTATAAGCTGAAAAACTGAGATAACTAAATAGGTGGGGCTATTTTATAAAATGAAGCACATTAATTCTTACTACAGGATATGGAAAAGAAGTGCATATCGCAGTGGAGGTATGCCTACTTGTGACATTGCTTTTTTTATGAATGAAAATTTAGATCCTCAAGGTTAGCGTTCACAATGCTGGTTTTGAGCTGAATAGATAAATCTACATATGTTCTGAACAATTGCAAAGTGTATTGATAGCGTAAGGGTATACATGGAAAATGTGTATAGATAAATCTACATATGTTCTAGCTAACCTTTTGGATATGAACTTCAAACCGTTCCTTTATCAAAAATCTAGCCTTCCTGTCCAGTCCCTTTCTCTAGTAGATAATGAAAAACAAAATTTCATAAAAATGAATTTGGAAGCTTGTTTATGTGCCAGATTGTATTCGTCAATACCCATTAAACAGTTAGTATACTTCATTTATGTACTTTTTAATTATATGAACCTCACTAAAATACAGAATCAAAGAAGAGGAAAATGATGTCCATATGAACGAAGATGCAGTCCTGATCAAGAAAAAAAAAAGTAAAAGCATCATCAAACAATATATTGAATCAATGAAGAGAAGAAAGCTTGTAGAGAGCTACTTATAATCCAGAAAAATATTTCTAGAGACCTACTGAATACTGATTTGACCAGCAACTACCAGCAACTATCTGGACATTATTTATTTTTTTATTTTTATTCTATCCTAATGTACAAATTTTTTTTGCAAAGAATTGGTTGAATCCAAGCTGGCTCGGCAATTTTGCAAATAAATATTTGGTTCGACAATGATGATCAGTAATTCAATATAAGTAGCAACCAATTCTTTTGGCGAGGGGAAATTTGCCATGAAAAATTAAACAAAGTTATATTCAAGTTGGGAAGGAAGAAAACTCTTAAATATTTATCAGAAAACTTATTTAGCAAATATTAGCTGGCATAAGATGGATCCATTCAAACATTTAGAATGTTTTATCTAGTCTCATGATTTCTGACAACACTGTATTTGAAGCAAAAATAGGAAACAATATAATCCATTATAATCCCATATATTTTGAGTCTTTATATGCTAATAATTCTTAAATCGAGACCAAATTCTTATTTGGTTCCCTAATTTCCCCAAAATCAGATCAAAACAAAAATTGTAAAAGAAAATCATGATTGTTAAACTGATTTCTAAATTGGAAAAATAAAGAAAGACATAAATGAGTACCATGGTTGTTGCTATTAAGAGGAGCTTGAGGTCACCGTCCTTGATGGGGGCAGGGCCGGGGCCGGGGGGAGGCGGAGGCGAAGGAGGATGAAAAGCATCAACGGGGGCTCCGGAAAGAGGATGAGTAGATACGAAGTTGTTGGATGGAACTGCGGAAGTCGACAAAAGAGCTCTCTAGGTAGGAGGGGTTGACGAAGGTGGGGCTCGGGGTGAAGAGCGGAGTTCGAGGAGGAGGAGGAGATGGAGATGCGCAGAGGAAAGAATAGGGGTGAAGGAGAGGCGGCAGCGGTGTGTCGGAGGCGGAGGAGGCTTTGCGACGAGAAAGAAAAGAGATAGAATTGCTGAAAATTTGGTTAACGGATCAGATTGTACCCAAATCAAAATAAACGGTGAGATCGCCGTGTCGCTAAAAAAACAAATAGCGGACCACGACACCCACGATTTTAATTAATAAAATAAATAATTTATAATTTATATATATATATATATATATATATATATACTATATACTATATATATATATATATATAGATGTGGACTTATAGTGTCTTATACGTTTATCAATTGGAAGATTACATCAGAAGAACTTGGGCCATACCAATAGCATACCATAATGGTTGATTTAATGTCGGAGCTGATAACTGCAATCAAGCAGTCGCGCCATCCCGTCGCCGTCGCCCTCAGCCGTCGCGACATCTCGTCGCCGGCGGGCAGTCTGGCCGTCGCCGTCGCGCAACCCAGCCCTGCCGTCACCGTCACCTAGCCCTGCCGCGCAGCCCTGCCGTTATCAGAATCATAAATTAAATATTATTTACTCTCTCACTTATATTAAATACTTCCTTACTACTAATTTTACTCCCTTATAGTTTTTAGTTACTCTCAAGTAACAATAGAATTAAATCTGAATGTTATTTACTCCCTTATAGATATTAGATACTCATTTTGTATTAGTTATTTACTCCCTTATAGCTATTTAGTTACTCCTAAATAACAGCAGAATCATATATGAATATTATTTACTCCCTTATTTTTATTAAATACTCCTTTATTAGTACTTATTTACTCCCTTATAGTTATTTAGTTACTCCCATGCTACAGTAGAATCAGTTTTGAATATTTTTACTCCCTCATACATATTAGATGCTCCTTATATACTAGGGGTGTGTTTGGATGAGCATGGAATAAGGAATAAGAATAAAAAATTTCGGTATGCGTGCTTATTCTTATTCTTGTGCAACACAAACAACACAAGAATAAGGAATTTGGGCCCTTATTCCTATACTAACAAAACCATGGTATAAGAATAAGGAATTTGGATAAGCACGCATACCGAAATTCCTTATTCTTATTCCTTATTCCATGCTCATCCAAACACACCCCTAGTTATTTACTCCCATATAGCTAATTAGTTACTCCCAAACAACAGTAGAATCAGATATGTATATTATTTACTCCGTTGTATATATTAGTTACTCTCTTATACTGATCAATTTCCTCCCTTATAGTAATTTAGTTACTAAAAAAAAACAACAGAATCAGATATGAATGTATTTACTCCTTTATACATATTAGATACTCTCTTATAATGATTAATATCACCCCTTATAGTAATTTAGTTACTCCCAAATTGTAACAGAACTAGATCTAAACCTCTTTTTTCTTCTTATCCTTATTTCTTCCTCAACCAGATTTGATTGGAGAGGGAGTAGTGAGGGGAGACGGAGGTGGAGGTGAGACAGAGGAGATGAGAGGCGGAGGAGAGCAGAGGCGGATGCGAGGCGGAGGAGATGAGAGGCGGAGGTGAGGCGGAGGCGGAAGAGAGGAGAGGCGGAGGCTGAGGAGAGGAGAGGCGGATGCGAGGCGGAGGTGATGCGGAGGCGGAGGAGAGGAGAGGTGGAGGCGAGGCGGAGGCGAGACCGACGTGAGGAGGGACGGACGTGAGGAGAGGAGAGGCGGACGTGAGGAGAGGGGATGAGAGGAGAGGTGGAGATCTGAATCGGATTTTCTGATTGTGATTGTGAGGAGATCTAAATCGGAGGGAGAGAGGAGACGGAGAGGGTAAATGAAGGGAAAGGTGAGACGAGGGGAGCGACTCACTCTGATTGCGTGATTGCATAAAATGTTGATTACTGTAAGTAATTCCCATTTAATGTTGGGCTCTTATTTTGTTGGGCCTCATGTAAGGTTTTATAGGTAACTATAGGCCCATCTGTTTGTAAGAAATATTTGTAAGGGGGTTACTTTTCTTGGTGGACCGGGGTCTCTGGTTTGGCAACATGCAACAAATGTAACTCAAAAATAGAAGTGACCCTAAGTTTTAGCCCATCTTGAGAGCCATAGTTATGGCTGCATAACGTCTAAAACGACCACGAAAACGGTCGATTTCGTTAACCGTTTCGTTTTAAAACGAAATTGATCAACCATTTGCGTTAACCGTTTCGTTTTAGACGAAACGGTCGAAATCACGAAAATACCACGAAAATACACATGGACGAAACTGTTCTAAGCTTTCGTTAACCGTTTCGTTTATAAAACGCAACAAAAATTCTTAACCGTTTCGTTTCGTTTTGGACGAAACGAAACGAAAGGACGGTCGAAACGGTGACCGTTTTCACCCCTAGCCATAGTAAGGGTTAAAGGGTATATATAAAGTATTAACTAACCATACGGAATTTAGTTGCATTTAGATTACATTAGAGACATTACTAACACATGGACACTGGAGATTAATGTCATAAAATAAGGGTAAATTTGCCTCGATCATCTGTTCAGTTCCCTTTTAGGGTGCTTATACAACAACACATCAAACATAATTTATTTATTTTATGAGTAAAATTACAAATATTTATTTGATATATTCAATATGAAAAGTGATAAAACTAACGTCATGAATTTGACCATGTAGTTTTGTAATTTAAAATGTACTAATAAAACAGACCATTGTAACAACTAGTGGAACCTTATGGCCCCGAATTTTCTCATATTATATTATTAACTTCTAGCCAGTGGTCATCAAAATTTGGCAGATGCTAAATATGACTATATGAATATGCATATAATTATATAAAATATAATCTACAGATTCACACTTTATGATTCAACTTCTCAAGCAGCTAGCGCAGATGCATATTGAGAACCACCGACACTTTGAACACAACAACCAGTGTCTCTACCAGGTGAGTTCGATAATAAAATAATTAAAAAGTGATGCTTGCTTGGGTGCAACACACATGCAGCTTAAACATATCTCTCAAGGTTGTTATGCTTCCCACTATTATATAATACTCTAAAAGGTTGTTATACTTGCTACTTCATGCTTCATAGAATTCAATAATAATTATAAAGCACATGGATGTCTACATGGCATCCCCAAAACAAGAGCATATTACCTGTACACGCCAATATTTTGCCGTTAAGGAGACTTTTTCCGAATTAATATGAGATAAAGATCTGACAACAAAAGGCGAAATTATTTGTTTAAAGTTGAAGGTGAATTCTGATTTGCTATTGAGGGGATTCAACCGTAAATAAATCAAGCATTAAGTACATGTGAATTGACCAGATAACCAAAATGGAAATCAATACTACGGCCATTAATTTGCCACCGATTTCCCCAAACACACACACATGCAGTGTATATCCCGAAATTATTATTTATTATAAAAAATTTAACCATAAAAAATTTTAATAAGAACAAAGATTTATTTTTTATTTTAATAAGAACCAAGGAATTACTCACTTATAAAACGCGTTAGTCTCTCTCACCTAATTACCCGTTCATAAAACGGGTAAAAAAGTTAATTATCTGTTTTATGAACGCGTAGTTAGTTTTTTCATATTTTTCGCTGTATCAGATAGTTCAAGCCGAAAATTTTGACTTGTTAAAAAATATTTTCCAACATGGTCCATGCATGTTTCATATTTACAAAATTTCCAATATAATTGAGATAGTAAAAATAAAAATAGTAAAAATGCAGGGTCATTGACGAATAATGCACAAACAATATAATTGAGATTTTTTCGCCGATGACCCTGCATGTTTCATATTTACAAAATTTTATTTCAATTTAAATGTGTATTAAATAGATATAATAAATATATTACACATCCTTTATATGCATTTAATTGCACATATTTTTTTTTGAACATGTGTATAATATCATTTTGTTTGAAATATTATTTCATCCTTTTGTAAATAAAAAAATGGAGAGACAACAACGCAAAAGATAAGTTTGTAGAATTAAATAGTAAAAATGCAGGGTCATCGGCAAATAATGCACAAACAATATAATTGAGATTTTTTTCGCCGATGACCCAATATTTTTACTATTTATTTTTACAAATTTAACTTTTGCATTTTAGTCTCTCCATTTTTTTATTTACAAATGGTTGAAATAATATTTCAAACAAAATGATATCATACAAATATTCAAAAAAAATGTGCAATTAAATGCATATAAAGTATGTGTAATATATTTATTATATCTATTTAATACATATTTAAATGGAAATAAAATTTTGGGAATTTTGTAAATATGGAACATACAGGGATCTTGTTGCAAAATATTTTTTAATAAGTCAAAGTTTTCAACGGGTAATTAGCCTTTTTTATTTGTTTTATGAACGGGTAATTAGGTGAGCGAGACTAATGCATTTATAAAACGGGTTATTAGGTGAGAGGATGTAATGAGTTTATAAAACACGTTATTCCTTAGGGGCTTTTTGTTGGGTAAGGAATAAGCAAGATAAGCAAATCCCGGGCGGAAATTTATTTCTAACCATCCAAATTCTTCACAAAATTACACAATTTCCAATATTTTCCGCATAGGAATAGGATATTCCACTTATTAAAATTGTTTAGTATGATATTATTTGTAATAATAATTTCGGGTGTATATCACTTTCCCTTCAATCTGATTTGTTTTTTTGAAAGGAAAAAGTTGATGTTTCCTTTTTGGCTGAGGCCACATCACGAAACATAATTTTCAAAATCTATTGTTTTTTTTTTTTGAGTAATAGTATCTATTGTAAACTACATGACTATTATTTGGAACTAGATTGATTTTGGCAATTTGCCATCCAATGAGCGTAATTTTTTTTTTCTAGATTCCTGGAAGTGTAATTTCTCTCTTATTGGTTTTCACACTATAAAATCCTTTTATTTAACTAAAAATTGTCGGCCTTCCAAAATAAAAAATAAGATAATAAATTTTGTTAATGTACAAGACTTGGAAACAATATAGGACAAGTCATATTCTTTTCTTGAATTAAATTATGGTATTTTTTATCTCCTCATATACGAGAAAAGACAAATTAGTGTAGAGACAAATCAGCATTTGTTTCTAATGCAACGTCCTGTCACGTATGCTTTGGGCTCCTTCAAACGGTACAAAACATTGTATATGCTTCCTCTAAAATTCGTAATAGTTGTTATATATCAATCAAGCATCTAGGCATCTAGTCGCTAGCAAATTCCCACGAGGCACCTCTCTTTTCATAAACAGTATATAAGATTTGTATCCATCATGCTTAGCAGCCGCTGCTAGATTATCTAATATATATATTGAGTTTTGCTACGGTGAGTCGCGACTCACAAGAGAGTGCGTGAGTCGGGCTCAAAACTCTTAAATTTTGTTCAAAATGACCGATCCAAACCGTTCAATACGATCTCCCTATCAAAATCTCCATGCTGACCAAATTTTAAATATTTTCGAAATTTTGAAGTTTTTTTTTTAAATTTTAGAAAATCGTTAATCTAATTAATTATGAACCATTCAAAAATAGCAGTTTTTAAAAAAAAAAAATGTCGCCTGTCTGCATGTCCGCAAATGTTGCCTGTAGGCGAAACACGTAGTTCTGACGAGTCTAACGAGCCTGATTAAGAAGATATTGGACTAGATGATGATGAACGACTAGATATGGGACCTATCATTCCTGACTGTGAGACCGGTGAAGAGTTCATTGAGCCGGATGAACTATCTGAGGGCCTTCCAAATCCAGATGGAGATTCAGAGAATGATAATATTCGACGGAGGGATTCATCATTAATAGAGAAAATATCCAGCCGGCAACGTGCTTGCCCAGCGCTTAGTGATATATCGGGTTTTAAAACAGTAAGCGAGGATGAACAACAAAAAAAAAAACAAAATATATGTAGGTAGGACTTTTAAGTCAAAACAATACATGATATGTGCGGTGTCTAATTGGGCCATCAGGAAGTGTGAGAAAGTGTTCAATTTTAATTTTTTCATGTCAATTACACTTTATTAACTTAATTAAACATCAAACACAAGGATCTTGTCAAGCAATCAACACATAAAGAGAATGGGTAGGAGAAATTGTAGCTCTCGCGGAATCGTATCCGCGAGGCTCGACCAAGGCATGGGAATCGATGGTGCGCCTTCTCCACCGTCTCCACCACGTCTAGTAGCCGTCCTCGAGTCCACCAAGGAGGATTAATCACGTTCTACAACGTACGTGCTAGCATACCCGAAGAACAAGCCTAATCCTTTTCTCTCATTTATCCATTAACCATTTTATTGGAGGAGAGAAAGAAGCTCAACACATGAGCAAAATTAGAGGGAGAATAAGAAAAGTGACAACCAAGGAAGGAGGCAAGAGAGGAGAGAGAAAAAACTAGGTGTAGTCTCTCATAAATGGTCCTTATATAGAGCACAAAACCTAATTGACCTCTTGCATAATTACAACTATGCCATCCCACCTACCACCATTATATGGCTGCCACGAAATAGGCTTTATGGGCCACTTAATCTACTCAATTGAGTCTCTAATTCTATTAATTAAAGCCTCATTTATTTGCTCTTTAATTGGACTATCTATTTACTATTGAATAACAGCCCAATTAATTAATATAACCATTTATATTAATATTGTGTTGAACTAAATTAATTATTAACTCATTAATAATTATTTTAGGATTAGTTAATGCATTAATTTATTTTTATATGATCTATTGACTTAATTAATTATAACGGTTTGCAACGGTATATAATTAATTAATAAATCTTATCATATTTTCACAGAACTTACTACTGTGAATAAATAAATAATGCAATGTGTGATTAATGTCCTATTTGTGTCACCCTTTGAGGATTTATGCTATGTTGGACAAGGAAAATAAATCGTTATTTATTTTCAATAATCATAAGCGGCACGTTATGATTCCCAATTCGTATAAATAATGTACCGCTACAATATCTCAATCACGCATAAGAAATAAAAGTATTTTCTTGTCTGATTCTTATGCCACATGATATCACTGTATAGTCCAAGATAGGAATGTGTCATTCTTGTAGACTATATATTTCTTGATTTAGAGTTGATTGTACATATTGGCCAAACAATCCAACTCCATCAAGGGGCTCAAACATATATCATCACTCACTAGGCATACAGTTGAGGGACATACGGTTTTCTTGATGAACAATCTTTCGCCACACAATTCAAGAGAACATAAATAACGCCCGTATAGCAGTCCTTATCTGGAATCAGCGATAGACGTTATTTATAGAACCTATCCTCATGTGGAAAGATTGAACCATCTCAAACTTAGAATCAAACTCATATGAAATAAACAATGACACATAACACAATTCATATATTTATTTCATTGGGTCAAGTCCTGTGTTTTGTTCTCATAACATACACATTTATGGACAATTTAGATTTATTATTGTCATTCTAAAGAATGATCCACAGAGATCCACAATTCAGATCCACAATTCAGATCCTCAATCTGAATAATCTGTCAATAATAAACTAGGAACAAATGATAAAATTATCATTCATAACATAAACTAATATTTAAGTCATTAAATTATTGACTTCTAAGACATAAAAACAACAGGAAGAACGTCGTACTAAAAACAGACTATAGCAGTAACTCAAAGTACATTCTTCTATGTCTTGACCCGAAGGAGAAGTGCAATTGGCGTCTATATGCGGTCACGATGTCGTATTCAGACGGTTGGAAGATAAGCACACTTCGAGGCCCACACACATGTAGACGACCACCGGGAGAAAAAAAAAACATAATCAACTAACGGCTGACATGATTGTATCCATTATACGTGGTGATTTGAAAGAAAAACTAAATATTACTGTCCAAGAAATCGGTAGGATAGTGAGACATGTCTATCCCGGGGCCCTTGGACAACTATTCGGGACGTTGGAGGACTCATATGCACTCCTCCCCCGCATATTGAATGAAATTGTTAGAACAACTCCTGGGTCTGTGTATAATTTTTTTTGTTGATCAACACGAAGACCCCGACAAAAAATTCTTCAAAAGTGTAGCATGGGCATATGGGGTCGCATTGAAGCCGTGAAACATATACGTCCGGTGATTAGTATTGATGCTGGATTTATGTCGAAAAATACCGAGGCAAACTGCTGGCGGCTTGCGGGTATGATGCGTAAAATCAGCTTGTCCCTCTAGCCTTTGCCATTGTAAAAAATGAAGAGGATTTAGCAACTTGGGGATGGTTTATGTGTTGGGTACGTAGAAATGTACTAAAAGATGTTGGTTACAGCAGGTGGTGTGTTATCTCAGACATGCACAAAGGCATAAAGACAATATTTAATCACCCTCAGTACAAATGGAATGTACAAGCTTGAGAAAGCCGTGCATCGGTTATGCATGCAACATGTGTGTGAGCGGTTGTATAAACACGGAGGCACTACAGAAAATGTACTGAAGGATACATTCAAGTTCCATATTGCAAAGAATAAAAATCCTAGAAAATTTGAGAAAAATATGCGGAAGTTCTATGATGGAATAAGACTTGCTTACGAGTAATTGTTGACGGAAGGAAGAGAATCTGACAGGAACAGCACCGAACCGCACACGTTTCATAGATGGACACAAGCATATGACGGGGGTCATCGGTGGGGTATAATATCGAGCAACGGATTAGAATGTATGAATAACATCTTCAAATTGGAGAGAACATTACCGGTTGTTAGTAATTGTGGAGGGGAAATGGTATAAATGTGTTGCATGGTTCGATAAGAGAAGACATAAAGCTAAAGCACGTCTTGAAGCATGTGAGCCTTTTCCAAAGAAGATTGTTCAATTGATCGAAAAACAGAACATCAAAATCGATATGTTGAAGTTAATTTTTTAGATTTTATTTAAAATTTTGACCTACAATTGTAAATTAACACACTATTATATGTAGTTGGAATGACTGTTGTGGACATGAATACTGACCGGGGTGAGTATGAGGTTCAGGTGGAATGAGACCAAGAGATATGTAAAGGAGTTTACAGACCATGGAAGTACACCTGTTATATTTATCCACAACAACAACAACAACAAATACCTTTTGACTTGCCGAATCCTAAATGTGCATGCGAGTGTTAAAAACCACAACTAACTGGGCTACCGTGTAGTCATATTCTCGCGGTATGTCAACATATGAATTACGAGCCGTATGATCTTGTGGACGAACGCCACAACACGATGCACCAACTAAATACTTGGTTAGGTCATTTCCATTCCTACGGAGACCCTTCGTCTTGGGCACAATATGACGGGTCCACATTAATACTTGATCCAAGAAAGATTAATTGGGCCTTGGGAGTTAGAAGCAACGGCCTTGGGAGTTAGACGAGAGAGAATTAGGATTAGGGTTGGAGCCACCAAGGAGGTCCTTATATAGAGCTCAAACCTTAGAGAACCAACTTTCCATAAATTACACCTCATACCATCCTACGTACCACCATATGGTTGATTGGCTGGCCACAAAAAGGTCATTATGGGCCACTCAACTCTTTCATTTGAGCCTCTAATTCTATTAATTAAAACCTCTCAAATAGCATCAATAATATGAATTAATATTTAAGTCATTATGAAGGAATGCTTGAACTATTTTATGCACTTTTTCGAATTGAGTTGCAATAAACCGAGTCAAATACTCAAGTTATATGCCATGTGACTTGGTTAAACATCCTTTCTTGGAGTCTACCTTTCGTGTTTCTAGAACACTTCGTCATTATGTGCACATTTGTTCAAACTTAATATCATTCATAATCTATCTCCATAGATTTTGTTTCCTAAGATTTAGGTGATGTTACCCAAGTTCTCTATTGAGAAAACATTCTCCAATGAGATCTTGACAATATTTATTTTCTTAATATTATTCATAATCAATGTCTTGTTATCTTATACAATACAAGTAACACAATCATGCTCCCACTAAATATCTTGTCCATACAAGATACTTTTGAAGAAGTTCAACTCTTTGACTTCTTTGTCAAAAATTTATTCCAATCTCCACAACACTTGCTTCAATCCATTAATGGATTCTTGAAGCATGTGTATGTTTCTAGGCTTCTAGCAATACATTAAACAAAATCTTGATTTGTGTCATATACACAACATCTTCCTTCATTCATTCGAAGAAGATGGTTTTATAAGCCTTTCTATATATCAATATATATGAAATACTACTATTGCTATAATGATCTTCATTGACTTATACATGGCTACAAGCGAGAAACCGTACTTTGTACATTGTCAACTTTCCATGACTTAGACATAGCTATAAGCGAGAAGTCGTGCTTTGTACATAGTCGATTTGTTATCTTTGTCAATCTTTCTTTTAAATATCTAAATGTTTTTGATGGATTGTTCCTCCATGAACATCAACCAAGGTTTATACCTTATTGTTATACATGGATTGCACTTTGAAGATCATATAGGTTCAAATCATATATATGGAATCGGATCCTTCCATCGTTTTCTTGTTTATCAACGGATTCTCATATGCCAATTACGAGAATATCGTGAAACCTATGCACTTTTCGGCTTAGGCAATTAACTCTCGTTGATTTTTATAAGATTGGTGCTTGAGGTTCATGAACTATTTCTATAACGACTTATAGACCAAGTTCTTGATCCTTCACATATGTCTCATGAGTTTCTCAAACATTATTAACTCATGAGATGGTTGAGTTCTCATTGGAATGAGCGTATTATTGAACTTCTTCCTTTCACAACAATTTGTAATTGAAGTTCCTCTTAACTTCCACTAAGTATCATGTATGGAGTGACAAATTTTCCATAAGGTACTTCTTGTAGTGACGCATAAACTCCTTTAATGCTCACTTTGCTCCCCCTACTTCTTCTTGAGAATGTTATTCTCTAAGAGTACGATATGATTAAATTTTCTTTTATGCATCAAATTGGAAAAATACGGCTTGTCAAATATTAAATTGTCTTCTGAACATACAACACACAAAAATTTGAAATTTTTTTGGACGGACTTGAGTCACAAATGGTTGATGATTGTTCTCAAAATTTCGTTATCTAAATACAAAATGTAGCGCTTTCTTTGAGATAATTGGAGGTCAAACCTTCTAATTTTTTTTTAATTAAAGAAAAGAAAATGTTATTTCAGGTTTTGGCTTCTACTGACCAGCACTTCGTGTACCTGCTAAAATACATGTATACAAGTATCATTTAAAAGCCCACTATTTCTCACAATGTATGTTAGGTATCATGTTTAGAAAACAAACAAAGCTAAACATAAATTAATAAAAACATAGGCCCCTTAAATCCATACTTAAAGCATTTTCGATTAAGCACTTGCACAGGTTAAAGTTTTGCATTTTATGTACAAGATAGAGAGGCGAAACGGAGGGAACGGAGTATAATACGGAGGGTAACAAAAAAAAGAACCATCGATGTATGGACGACTTTACCCTTCCGATTAAAACTTTATGTTACACTTGATGGACCATTTTACCCTTCCGACAAAAAACATTCTGTTAAAATTAACAGAGAACCAAAGTTTTAGTAGGTTATATACTGATCGTACGATTTATGAAAAATGAACGGTCCTGTCTCCACATTAGAATTTCCCAAATTCTTATGGTTAGCTGACAGCCGTCCTCGTTCCTTATTAATTTAAAAATTGTTGACACAATTGTTGTGCCCCTGTCATAGGGACTTCACATAGGAATGAAGAATACTAATTACTAAATAGTAATATTGTAATGATACGTAAAGAGGAAGGCTACAATGCCAATATTTTAGCGGGGTGATAAGGATCATCTCCAAGATCCATCATCCCCATCATCTCCAGTATGAACTCATTTTAATTTTTTCTATTTTTAGAATATTTTTGGTCCCCACTATTTTTCTCCCTCCCATTTTTTCTATTTCGGTCCCCACTGTTATTCTCCCTTCCATCCTTTTTATTTTTGGTCCCCACGAGAACTATAACAATTACTCATATTAACTACAACAGTTAGTATCCAAATTACAACAATTATTTATATTTACTTCAGCTACATACATAACTTCAACAGCTACATATTTTAATTTCAACAGCTACATATTTTAACTTCAACAGTTACAAATATAACTTCAACAGTACATATATAACTTCAAAAGTTATATATATTAACTTTAACAGTTACATATATAACTTCAACAGTTACATATATAACTTCAACAGTTATGTATATAACTTCAACAGTTACATATATTGAATTTGTATATTTTGTTATTACATGTTACGGTTCGGAATTTCAATGAATTATATGCTGGGAGTAGATATGGGATGATGGGATGACGCTGGATTTGCAATGAGGATGAATGGGATGATTTCATCATCCCTTGGACTTTCTTATTAATGAAGATATGTTAGATAATTAATGAAAATTTGGGGATGATGGGGATGATAGAATCTATGGGATGATGGAAAGCAATTCCCAATATTTTAGTTGTCCTCAAATGTCAATATTTTACTATTTAGTTATTTTTTAAAATTTTAAAATTTAAATGTTAAATTCAAACCGTTGATTTTATGTACTTTAACAGGCGATATGTTTCCATATAAGTTTTGTAAATTTTAGATTTTATTTGATACTCGATCAAAGGCTAAAACATGAAAGTATTATAACGAATCTATCATAGTTAACAAGGTTCATATATTTTTCTATCTTTTGATCGAGTAACAAATAAACTCTAAAATTTACAAAATTTGTATGAAAACGCATCGCTCATTAAAGTAAATGAGATCAATAGTTTGGATTTAGCATTCAAATCTTAAAATTTGAAAAAAAAAACTAAATAGCAAAATATTGATATTTGAGGAAACCAAAATATTGACATTGGAACTCCCGTTTAATGTAATGCCAAATCATTCTATTATGGGTGAGATAACAAAGACTAGTTTTAATATTGTACACTCAATTAAAGACAGGGACATAAGAACAACAGTCATGCACTTGCCTCCTTTTAATCTGGAATGATCTTATATCGTGTATGTCACTTCCAAAGGATATAAGAATATCTTAAATAAAAATAAATTTTCTCACTCCCAATTAACTCATTTTGAAAATAACGAATAAAATTTCTCAACCCTGATTAATTAATTTTCTTCTTCCCAAAAACATAAACCAAGACGCAGTCTAATACACTAAATTTCGGTTCTTATATATAGGAGGGAGTGGCTAGTGTCAAACATATAGGACACATACACTTGTCCAATGCGATAAATTTTAATTTTTAAAATTGGAATGGCCGATCCAAACCATTTAAATTGTTTTATGTTATAAAATCTTCATAAAGACAAAATTTTATATATTTTTTATTTTTTTACTATTTTTTTTGGAATTTTTCAATATGCTCAATTTAAAAAGTTTTGAATCCTTCAATTTTGAAAATTCGAAAAAAATAGTTAGAAAATATGGAAAAAATATAAAATTTGATTATCAAGGATATTTTAATATAGAGATGATATTGAGCGGTTTGGATCGACCGTTTGAAATTTTAATGTGCGACGTTTGCATCGTGTTTGACGTCCTATATGTTTGATTCGAGCATTACTCTAGAATCATTATCGATTATTTGATGAAGAAGCTATGGTAATTTTTACTAACAATTAAGATGGAAAATTATTGAATTTGTATGTATTAAGAACAACGTTTAGGATATTTGACAGAAAGCGCCGCAGGTACCAACTCTTGGAACTGGTCCCATTCCCATGACATGAGGCTTGAACACGGAAAAAATGCAGAAAAATTCAACAACCCCATGCGTTCCATCTGGGTGGCCTTGTGATAATCATATTATTACTAAAATACAAAATAGAAAATGGTCAAATACCAGGCTTTCTTCCGTCCCCACCAACTTATTTTTCTCTCCTTCTCTGACCCTTCCTCCTAAATTTTACCTGTATGCTCGAACAAAACTTGCGGATAACCCTGTTCTTTTTTAATAATACTTAATTATATTTATATTTATGGTAATTATAATAATAGTTATAATTAAAGAAATGTTGTACAATGTTACTTATGAGAAGTTAATTTGTACAATGTTTTACAATGTAAATAATCATACTGCAGCTTCAAATTAATTTATAAATTGTAATAAAGTAGCATGTCAATTGCTAATATAAACAGATTAAAATTTTAAACTCTTTAGTTATGCCCCGTTAGTATCCTCAAATATTTGATCGCATCTCTTACGTTATTTAGCCTGACCAGACAGTTCAAATGTTCTTATACCTTTTCTTATTTTATTGAAAAGAAAGTATGTTTGATGTGTCTTAGTTGAAAGTAACCCTCGCATAATTACTTATTATAAACAATCCAAATTCTTCACAAAATTACACACTTTCCAATACTTCTTTTCTACTTCTTCTCTTATTCCTCTTATTCCCACACTATCCAAACGGAGCCTATATAATTTCCAGTCCAGTACACATTTTTTAAAGTTACGAAAAGATATTCATTTGAATTCAAATTAATGTTTCACAAGATGCATCAATCTCAGGTTGTTTCTTTCGTATATGGGTACAGTGATAGACAGCCATACACGATACACCGTTAAGTACCTACGCCGACTCCTCGGAGACTTGTGCTAATCGCGTACACCAGCCATTAGATTTTTTTTGGGACTTAAATCCGACCGACGTGCTTCATGCTTCAAATTTTTTTTTTTAAAAATATATAATTTCTTTCCTATCAATCTATTAAAGTTGGGAATAGGTACCTAGTTCCTACACTCAATCTTCTCCTCCATGTAGATGTAGCATTCATTTATCAAATTGACTAAACCAGTGCTCAAACCCGAGATATAATCCCCCCCCCCCCCTTTTTTTTTCCTCTTCCCTTTGAGGTAACTGATTGAACTTTAACTATATGTTTCCTGGATTATATAATTGTTAAACTATATTGGTGGCAACTTGCTAACCATTAAAATAGTTTACTACGTCATTGTTGTTTTTTACTGCAATTAAGTTTTGCTCAAGTGATGTGATTGGGCTTAAAATATTTGCTCCGGAAGAATTTAATTCATGGAAATCATATATATTTCGCATGCAATAATTTTGGATCTTCTGGCTGTGAAGGGACAAAATATATTTGCATATACTTAGTTTACTACCGTATCGTTATTAAAAATTAAAATTATCTACGCTTGATTTAGCTGTTTAAATTATTAAGATGTCTTTGCCCGCTAACATTTGTCCCTGAGATCGAAAATCTACTAGATAACAATCTCTAGGCTGTCCCATTTTCAAGGTCCAGCGCGCTGCCCCTGTAACAAAATTCTGAACACAACAATTAAATTCAAATAAATGATTGGGTATGCTGGACCATTTTAATTCTCTGCTATATATAGCCTATACTTATTGATATTAGCCAATTTAATTATACTAAAATTAATGCTTAAATTTAGATTTCATAATGGCTCAGTGTGTGGTTTAGATGTATACGTAGTTTGAATAAAAAGTGTGTAAAAGTTCAAACTAACGTATATGCATTTATATACTTTTTCCTTTTTTGAAGGTTGAGATATTTATAGACTGAACAACAAATTAATAACTGGAATTAGTATGTGTGTAACTGAGTGTTCCTTTGGAGGGAAGGGGTTCATACAAAATGACAATTGTTGACAACCTGTTTAATGAAGTACATTCTTATTGGATAATTTTTGTTTAATTTATTTAAACTATAGTGTGTATTGGATAGCAAACGCGTGCGTACGTGTTCCATGCGAATGGTTGCTATACAATTACCTAGTGCATTCACTCTATATAATTTCTGAACAATTATATTGGATATAATTTTCTATTAAATTTTGTTCAAAGTTCGTCGATGTTGGATTTTATCTTAAAAACGATGGTGGTCCTGAAAATATCAAAATATTTTGTTAGAAATAAATATAAAAAATTTGACAAATGGGAACTATTGATTTGGCTAGCATCATTTGTACTATTATATATATAGCATTGCAATAATTATTTGTTTGACATTTCGCTCTTTGGTTTTGGTAGAGTAAAACGTAAATGCCTATATATTCATCTGTTCGTTCAATTTTGCAAGCATTTTTCAATTATAAGGGATGAAAACGGATCGGATTTTTATCCACTCCGATCCGTATCCGAATACAAAAAAATACGCATAACATCCGATCCGTATCCACCAAAAATAATATGGATGCGGATATGGTTTTGAGGTTTTTTGACACTATCCGATCCATATTCATATCCGACATAGATATTATCCATATCCGATAGATATTAATACGTTTATCCGTATCTTTAACATGATAAGATGATTAATATAATTACTTATCTACATTAGAGAATATTTTTAATTAGATAATACTTAATTTTTATTAGATAAATTCTCTTACAATAATATTTTTATTTGAACTAGTAACATAAAATTATTTTTATTTTCTATTATTGAGAGGATTATATATGATAACAACACTAAAATTATTTTTTTCTCTAATCATGATGATTACATATGATTAATATATTATTTTAATGTATGATGACATTTAAGGTAACATGATATGATTTGACATTGAATAGTTAAATATACTGCTGAAAGTTGGAACTCAACAAATAAATTTGCTTACTTTGATTTTAAAGAAGTTCACTTCTAAAGTTGTACATTGTAATAAAAGGCAATGTTATTAAAATTAACTTTCATATTTTAAAGAAATGCACATTTGGCTGAAACTATGAAAAATAATAGATATTCATCGCATGTACTACTATTGATCTTGACGAAGTACTTATATAGACACTGAGTATATTTAATAACATTATATTTACAGAAACTGTTATTGTAAATAAAAAAAATTAAAATGTTATCCACATCCCACAAAATATATTCGTATTCGACTCCGTATCTGAAAATATCTAAACCGTATCCATATCCGAATGCATTCGTATTCGTATCCGTATCCGAAACAAATATGGATGAGGATATAAAAAGACCAACATTCGCTCCATATCCGATCCGTTTTCATCCCTAATTATAACAGAACAAAAGTGAAGCACCAATTATTAAGTAAAATACTAAAGTTTATGGCTTATTTATGAATAATTTTCACGGGTATACAAATGGTTCTTACGTACAGTCGTAGGTGCTGCAATATTTCTTATTTGTTTTGTTGGTTGTTGGTAGCTTCACTTCATTTTGACTTGCTGTTAGGATGCTGAGATCCCGATATAAATTATGTAAGTTGAGTGCATAATTTTCATTTTATGATTAAATACTACTAATTATCCATAAACAATCATGCACAAACACGGATCTTGCACTAAGCCATTCACACAAGAGAGAAAGGTTCAAGGTATACCTCTCTTGAACTAGTAATCAAGAGGCTCGAACCGGCTAGGTTGTAGGTGGTTGTGCTCACGTCTAGCTCGCACCTCCTTGTCGAATCGCCTCGAGTCCACTTGGTATTAACCAAATCCTCTACAAGTTATGCTAGTAATTTGGAGGAAATGCCTAATCCCTAGTTTTCCCAATCTTCTAGCAAATGAACTAATTGATTTGAGGAAGAGAGGGGGCTCAACACATGAGCTAATGGAGAGGGAGAGAGGGGAGGCGCCGGCCAAGGAAGAGGGGGGGCGGCTAGGGTTTGTGGGAGAGAGAGAGAGGGGGATTTGCTACCATATACCCCTTTATATAGAGCTCAAACCCTACCTACCTCTCAACACCTATTTACAACTTTGCCATCCCACCTACCACTAGCTATGGCCGGCCACATTATGGGCCCTTCATGGGCTATGTGCAATGCCTCTTGGGTCCACTTAATCACCTATTAAATGGCCCTTCTTGTTGCTCCCAATTTGACTCCCTATTGGGCCTTTAATTAACTATTTAATTAAAGCCCTATTAAATGCATATGTGTTGAAATAAATAATTATTAACTTAATAATAATTATTTAGGGATTAGATAATGCATTAATTTATTTCTATATGATCCCTTTGATTTAATTAATTATAACGGTCTACAACGCTATTTAATTAATCAACTCATCATATTTTGCAATACCAATTATTGCAAATAAATAAATAATGCAAGCATGGTTAAAACACCAATTCTGTGTGACCCTTTGAGGATTTATGCTACGTTGGACATGGAGTTAAATCGCTATTTAATTCCAATAATCATAAGCGGTATCTAGCAACACGTTATGATTCCCAATTCGCATAAATAGTGTACAGCTACAATATTTCAATCCTGCATAAGAGAATAATAATATATCTCTATTTTGATTCCTATGCCTCACGATATCATCGTATAATCCAAGATAGGAATGTGTCATTCTTGCAGATTATACGTTTCTTGATCTAGAGATAATTGTATCAGTTGCTAGCAAACAATCTATCTCCATCAAGGGGCCCAAACAGATATCGTCACTCACTAAGTGAATTAATGAGGGACATACGGTTTTCTTGACTATTTAACTTTTCCCCGCACAATTCAAGAGAACATAAATAACGTCCGTATAGCAGCCCTTATCGGGAATCAGCGGTAGACGATATTTATTGAACCTATCCTCATGTGGAAAAGATAAATATCTCAAACTTAGAATCAAAATCATAACGAAATAAATAATGACACCAAAACACAATCCATATATTTATTTCGTTGGGTCATGTCCTGTACTATGTTCAAATAACATAAACATATGCAATTAAGTTGGTTACTCTTAACCTTTGATTTATAGAACTTAATCAACACTTAACTTGCATACTAATCTTATTGATAATTAATGTTCCTTGTTAATTATCAAGATTATGGACGCTTTAGATTTATTGTTGTCATTTACTACTAAATGAATCACAGTGATCTATAATTCAGATCCTCAACCTGAATGAACTGTCAACACATAAATCAAGGAACAAATGATATAAAATCATCCATAACATAAAACCATAGAAGTAGCCAAATATGATTGGCTTCTAGGACATATCTCTAACAATCTCCCACTTGGCCTAGAGTCAATCAACAGTGACTTCTAGCCAGTGTATAGTACTCAATGTAATATCCAAATATACATGTCTCATACTAACGCCTAAATAAAAGATACAACTCAAAGCCAATCAGGCATACGCCTAATCCCCATGGATGCAACATGCAACTCATGCGCGGCTCGAGACAAAGGCTTTGTCAGAGGGTCCGCTGTGTTCGCGGCACCGTCCACCTTCTTGACCTTGACCCATCCGTCATTGACCAACTGACGGATGAGATGGAACCGTCGTAGAATGTGCCTAGTCTTCTGGTGAGACCTAGGCTCCTTGGACTGAGCTATGGCTCCCGTATTGTCGCAGTAGATATCCACTGGACCCGAGATGCTTGGAACCACCTCTAGCTCGGTCAAGAACTCCTTGATCCATACGGCCTCTTTTGCTGCTTCACCAGCCGCTAAGTATTCCGCTTCGGTGACGGAATCGGCCGTAGTATCTTGCTTGGAACTCTTCCAACTTACGGCACCACCATTAAGCAGAAATACAAAGCCGGACTGTGATTTGGAGTCATCTCGATCGGTTTGGAAACTAGCATCGGTGTAACCAGTTACAACGAGCTCTTGGTCTCCACCGTAAACGAGAATGCTCTCCTTGGTTCTCTTGAGATACTTGAGGATATTCTTGACTGCGGTCCAATGTGCCATGCCCGGGTTGGCTTGGTATCGACTAGTCACGCTAATCGGATGTGCCACATCGGGGCGAGTGCATAGCATGGCATACATAATCGATCCGACTACAGATGGATACTTGAATCGCTTCATGTACTCCCGATCTGTCTCCGTTGTCGGACCTTGAGTCTTGCTCAAGTAAATGCCATGTGACATAGGCAAGAATCCCTTCTTGGAATTCGCCATGTTGTGTTTTTGCAACACCTTGTCAATGTATGCATCTTGGCTCAAACCTAACATCCTCTTTGATCTATCTCTATAGATCTTGATTCCTAGGATGTAGGCGGCCTCGCCCAAGTCTTTCATTGAGAACACTTTCTTCAATGAATCCTTGACTGCATTCATTTCGGGAATATCATTCCCGATCAAGAGTATATCGTCAACATATAGAACAAGAAACACAACCACGCTCCCACTAAACCTCTTGTAGACACAAGGTTCCTTTTCACTTTGAGAGAAGTTCAATTTCTTGACTTCCTCATCAAAGCGCTTGTTCCAACTCCGTGATGCTTGCTTCAATCCATAAATGGATCGTTGAAGCTTGCATACTTTGTTAGCATTCTTTGGATCCACAAAACACTCGGGTTGTGTCATATACACATCCTCTTCCAAATTTCCATTTAGGAAGGCGGTTTTGACATCCATTTGCCAAATCTCATAATCATAGAATGCGGCAATTGCTAACATGATCCGAATTGACTTGAACATGACGACGGGCGAGAAGGTTTCTTCATAGTCAATACCATGAATTTGCTTGTAACCTTTCGCTACAAGTCGTGCTTTGTAAATGGTCAAGTTGCCATCCATGTCGACCTTTCTCTTAAAGATCCACTTGTTCTCAACGGGTTTTACTCCGTTGGGAAGGTCAACCAAGGTCCATACCTTGTTGTCATACATGGATTGCATTTCGGATTCCATGGCTTTTAGCCATTCCTTGGAGTCGGGTTTCTTTCTCATGTCATCAACGGTCAAAGGCTCATCGTTCTCCATAACGAGAACGTCGTGCAAACCTAAATATCTTATAGGTGGACGACTTGGCCTTGCCGATCTTCGTAGGGTAGAAGTTTGAGGTTCTTGAACTTGTTCCACAACGGTTTGTGGACTTTGTTCTTGAACTTCAAGTGAAGGTGCTTCCTCAACATCATCGACTCGCGATATGTTTGAGTTTTCATTTGAGGGAGCTTGTTCGTGAACCTCTTCTTCCACAACAACTTGTGGAATGGGTTCGGCTACAACCTCATTCGGTGCATCCACATTTTGTGCAACCTCATTTGGCACCACATTGGGAACAACCACATTGCCTACTTGAGGCATGCTTTGTTGTTGCGGTTCTTGAATTTCTTCAATCACCACGTTGCTCCCACTACTTCTTCTTGAGAGAAACTCCTTCTCCAAGAACACACCATAACGAGCAACAACTATCTTGTTCTCGTTGCGGTTATAGAAATAGTAACCCTTTGTTTCCTTAGGGTATCCTACGAAATGACATTTGTCCGATTTGGGTCCAAGCTTATCGCTCACTAGCCTTTTCACATAAGCTTCACAACCCCAAATCTTGAGAAACGACATGCTTGGTTTCCTCTTAAACCAAAGCTCATAGGGCGTCTTCTCAACGGACTTTGATGGAACACGGTTTAATGTAAAAGTTGCGGTTTCGAGGGCGTATCCCCAAAAGGACATAGGCAAATCGGCTTGGCTCATCATTGATCGAACCATGTCAAGCAAAGTTCGATTCCTCCTTTCGGATACACCATTCCATTGTGGTGTTCCGGGTGGAGTGAGTTGTGGAACGATTCCACACTCCTTTAGATAGTTGCCAAACTCATGGCTCAAGTACTCACCACCTCGATCGGATCGTAAGACCTTGATCTTTCGACCAAGTTGGTTCTCAACTTCATTCTTAAATTCTTTGAACTTGTCAAAGGATTCGGATTTGTGACGCATCAAGTAGATATACCCGTATCTACTATGGTCATCGGTGAATGTGATGAAGTATGAATAACCACCACGCGCACAAATGCTCATAGGTCCACATACATCGGTATGTACAAGGTCTAATAAGTCATTTGCCCTTGTTCCTTTGTTAGGAAAAGGCGCTTTGGTCATCTTTCCCATCAAACAAGATTCGCATGTGTCAATTGGCTCGAAAGCGAATTGATCCAAGAGACCAACGGTTTGTAATCTCTTGATGCGTTTCTCATTGATATGACCTAAGCGGCAATGCCACATCAAAGTTGCATTCTCATGTGAAATCTTACGTTTCCTATTGTCATTCTCAACACTCAAGATAAGTCCGCTAGAATCAAGCAAATAAAGACCATTCAATAAATGCGTATCACAAAAACGAACTTCATTTCGAAACAAGGTCAACAACTTGTTCTTTATTACAACATCAAAACCATCCATGTCCAAACAAGAGATAGAGATAATGTTTCGAGTGATAGAGGGAACTAAAAATACATCCTTTAGTTCCAACACAAAACCGGAAGGTAAAGTTAAATCCACGCTCCCAATGGCCATAGCGGAGATGCACGTGCCATTCCCGACGCGGAGTTGAACTTCACCTTTCTCGAGCCGCCTCCTATTCTTTAGGACCTGCACATTTCGACAAATGTGAGCACACGAACCGGTATCGAATACCCAATCGGTGTTAGAGGTAGCGAGAAGGGTTTCGATGACAAATATACCTGAAGAAGAAGGTTGGACGGTTCCTGCCTTCTTGTCGGCAAGGTACTTGGGGCAGTTTCTCCTCCAATGACCCTTGTTGCTACAGTAGTAGCAAACGGTCTCGGGAGTGGCCGGGTTCTTCTTCTTCTTGGAACCCACGGGAGCACCCTTGGCCGAACCTTGGGGCGTCACCGGGCCTTTGCCCTTCTTGGCTTTACGGCCTCGCTTCTTGATCTTTTTGCTCTTGTCACTCACGGCAAGAACATCCTTTGGGCCCTTCTCCTTCTTGAGACTATCCTCCGTCTCAACGAGCATGTTTTGGAGATCATCCATGCTCTTGTCCATGCCATTCATCCGGTAGTTCACAACAAAACCGGTGAAGCTTGGAGGGAGGGAGTTGAGAATGAAATCTTGAATCGCACCCGTAGAAAAGGGCGTATCAAGCTTTTCGAGCTGCCGAAACAACCCCGCCATCTTCATGACGTGTGGCCCGACTTCATGACCCTCCGCCAAGCGAGTGTTGGCGACGGCCTTGATGAGACGGGCCCTTTCGGTGCGGGCCTTGGTTTGGAACATGTTCTTGAGACGAGTGATCATCTCAAACACTCCATATCCACTATCGATGAACTCCTTTTGGAGTTCCGATTCCATGACCGCAACCATCAAGACCGACATCTCCATGTCGTCATTGACGTGCTTCTCATATTCCTCTTGCTTATCCTTTGGATCGGTGTCCTTAGGAGCAGAGGGAATCGGAGTGGAGAGGAGGTACTCCCTTTTTTCAAACCTAAAGGCAAGCCTTAGGTTGCGGTGCCAATCCAAGAAATTAGCACCGTTAAAGGCGAGTTTCTCTTTCTCAAGAAGAGAACGAAGCGTTAAAGAGGAGGAAGACATCTACAACAATTATCGAATTAAAGGTCAATTAGTTTTATGTTTTTAGTTTTAACAAAAGTAAAACTTTCACTACACTTTTAAAGTGTATCATAATATCGTATTGGTCCCTCCTAACGATTGAAAATAGTTATTCCTCAATTAGTTACAACCACGTGTCATCATTTAAGATTAGTACACGCATAATCATTTATTTAGTATTGCTTGAAGCCAATGTAGCGTGAAAGTATTGCTTTACTATGGGATTTTATGCCGGTATTTTCAGGATTACTAGTGACAAACAATTTCTATTTTCCCTCTTTTGGTTTAGTCGGTGTTGCTTTACTATGCTTGAAGCAGAGTAACGATCATCTATAGTACTGTATAAATCAGTGACATACTGACATGCCTGGGCAATTATTCTTTTAAACCAGATAGCATTACTTTAAGGGGAAAAAACGAAAGCATGTAAAAGAAATCACAATTAAAAATTCACAAGTATTAACACACAGTTCAAATATAAACAGGTGGAAGGATTGATGAGGCTGATGGAAGGTGAGCATGTGGGCCCGTTCAACTTGGGTAACCCAGGTGAGTTCACCATGCTGGAGTTGGCCAAGGTGGTGCAAGACACAATCGACCCGAATGCAAAAATTGAGTTCAGGCCGAACACTGAGGATGACCCGCACAAGCGCAAGCCTGACATCTCACGTGCCAAGGAGCAGCTTGGCTGGGAGCCCAAGATCCCCCTTCGTCAAGGACTACCCCTCATGGTTAATGATTTCCGCACTCGCATTTTTGGTGACCACGGTTCGTCAGAATCAGGGAAAACTCGAGCTGGATCATCCTAAATGGTGAATTTGGTTGGTTAAATACTTAAAGAGGAAAAGAAACACAAGGTTGAAAGAAAATGTAGGTTTTTAATTCCTAGGTGCTGGATAGCTACTAGTAGCTAGTTTTTAAGGGGAAATTTGGAGTAGCTTCTAGCTAGAGTATTGCCCTTTTTGTGGTAGTAATATGTTCTTTTTTTTTTGTTGTTGTTGTTATTGTTAATTGTTATATTTGTTATTTTTTTGTTACTTAATTTTGTGTTTTTAATTTGGTTGTTCAGAGGAGGGCTTGGTGTCTTTTTAAATTTTAATACATGATGACGAAAGTTGGGAATTCATATCATTTTTTATCTCGTCTCATAATATGACTGTGTTAAGAGAAAGGAATTTTCAATGAGAAAGCTTCACTTGATTTTATGCTGGTGCGTAAACTATGCATTTTTTTTTTTTTTTTTGCAAAACTTGTTGGCTAAAATTAATAGAGGCGTAAATTAAACATAATCTGATTCTGGCAGCTTGACCAGCTTGTCTTACAAATTGCCTAAATCTGAGAAGCTAAAAATTTAAATCGTATTTATTTACCTTGAATAACATTCGGCCTAGCTGTGGTGCCGATGTCTTGCTAAATTTCACAGCAAAGATGAAAATGGGTATAGTTGGAGTCACATTTAAAGCAGCAGAACTGATAGACTGATAGTGCTGATATACTGACGAAGAGAGGACTGTCGAAGCTTTATCTTGATCTGTGTATATTAACTATTGACTGATAACTCTTATAAATAGCAAGTCTAAAGCTATAACATTAAAGTGCCATTAATTGTTACTCCACTATTCTTTTTATATGCGTTCCTGGGGTAATATATTAACGATGCCATGTGTTGTAGTTATAGGTCCCAGAACTCTTTATATTTTAATGTAAGATAGGGGCTTGACCCTTAATTTTCTTCTAAAAAAAAAGGTCCCAGAACTAAATTCTAAGGCCCATATTTGACTGGCTTTCCTTCATTAATTGCAATTATTTATTTGTCAACGACGTTTGAATTATAATTCTAGAGGGTATTCTTCATCTTAATTGTCAATGAAGGTTGGCTAACTAAACGAAGGGTTCATTCTTAGGGATCCATCCTGATGGGGACAGGACTGCACCTTTCTGTAATTCTGTGTGCTAACAAGATTCTTCATGAAACAAATATGGGTTATGTAATTGGGTTTGGGTTTCAATTCATGCGCTGCCTATTCCAGGGCTTTGAAATCTCCATGCGGAATCATTACAAACTTTCTGATGCAAAAAGGCCCTGGGGGTGAGTGAGTGCGTTTGAGGTGGATTTTATCTTTATAGCGTTCCAACTTCAAAGTTCAAATTAATTTCGCATCAAGAATTGAAGCTGTGAAATTTTGCCACGCTCAGTTGTGCAAGGTATGATACGGAGTACTCAGTTCTTTCATGGAAGAACATTCTTTTGCACGACTCAACCACATAGGTCGGTCAAATAGAATAAGAAATTAGTTACAGAAATGCTGAATTTAATTATAAATTTTTCAAATCGTTAGCTAACTTAGCTCGTGTAGAGAAGAATTATAACATGTTAAAAAGAACAACATGCACTATGCAAAGACATGTGAGTTTTGGTTTGTGCAGAGACGAGGATCATAAAGACACAGAATTACCTATACATCCAAATAATCAAACGGCTGTGGAATACAAAACAAAAGTGCCAGGTCATACTGGTTGAATTTGATTACTCCCGGAAAATCAGGTTGGTTGAGAGAAAAAATTTACATACAAAACATGAGAAAGGAAATGAAAAAGAACTTTTGACTATTCTATTAAATAAGCAGGGTTTGCATCAGACCAATAGAAACCAGTACAGACTAGCAGAAATCCTGACCTGAGCGATACAAAAAAAGCTGGCACCAAACCCAGGCCACATATGGGGCAAAATTAAGCAGAGAATTTGACTCCTTCATCGTCAGCTGAACTGCCTTTAAAAATTACTGCCTTTCCCTTCTGCTCAAGCAACTTAAGCGCACGCATTAATACACCTCTATCAATTCCCGCAAGTTCTGAAAATGTTTTTAAAAATATATTCATTTAATAAATTTGGTAATTCATTTAAAGCCAGCACCCACTTCTTTTTCTTACATATTACCTATTTACCTCTTATGTGCATATCAGCACCCACTTCTTTTCTCATAGGCAGATCAAGTGAAACTAGAAAAAAGGGGAAAAGAGAAGCACTGCCAATAGGTATGAACCACTAGTAAACATATACTCCGGAGACTTAGCAAAACATAAATTTACAAACTGCGCTACTTTCAGTCACAAGACCCAAACTAAGAATAATTTAAGGAATTATTGTTATTCTGCCGACAAGTAAAAGGCCTCAACATGAAAATGCATACCAAGACCAGACCTGAAAGGTTAACTACAAGCACAAGACTAACTTTGGGATTAGGGTTTACCCGTTCCACGGGTTTCAAATCCTGAGCGAATGTCTTCAACAGTCATGACACCATCTTCTAGCGCATTTTCTCTAACCTAATTAAACACATACAGAATTCAAATGTAAAGAAAACTAATTATAATCAATTGGAAATTTTTGTAGGAGGTCAAAAAACTTTATCTTTTGTAACAATATCGTCATTGCAGCTTGACCTCGTAGGCCATTGACCTTCCAATTTGTCCCAATTAGGTCAGTCCTAACTAAAAATAACAGTGTGATAACAGGGAGCGCTTTGTCTGACCTGAACAATTTTTTGAGATCAGGGTAACCATTTGGTTGATGTGTCCATAGTTCTGCTGACGTAAATGTATTTTTGTGATTTGAACAGTATGTCAGCAATCTGTTTTGGATTGAAGCAGTGACAAGTGACTTGGCTGGAACAAAGTATAAGTTCCATGGATTGGGCGAGACTGGTTAAAATTCAGTGCCATTTGGAGAGATATCTACCTTTCAAATCATTTTAGTTTGCCACTTAAGCCATAATTCAATTGGAAAACCCAAGAAGACATAGATCATAGTGAGACTCGTGAGAACGTACAAAGTTACTAGAACAAGGAGCATACTGGTTTACTGGTTCAGATGTCCCAATACCTCCTGATACAAGCTTTTCTGATGGGTAATAATCAGATTAACCACAAGAATAAAATAATACATACAAATCTGAGAATATAATCAGCCCAATCCTGAATTCTCATCCAAAGTATTAGGCATTTCTTATGGCCTTTGTCCATCCACTCAGCACGACCTGTGCAATATTTCAATAGAGATAATTAAGATACTATGAATTTACAAACATGTTTTAAATTTGAGACGCAACATTTATATGCGCAAGTACTAACCATCGGTAACCAAAGCAGAAAGAAATACCACCTTAGCTTCATGAGATAAAGATCCTACAAATCAAATAAACAAAATTCTGATTTATTTAACACTTTTCAAATGCACCAGTACAATAAATGTAAGCAATTCTGGTACTTTGAAAATAAGAAATAAAATTTTAAAAATAAATGTTGATAAGTAATACTTTCAATGGAAGGATTGGAAAATAGGGGGAAGTCTTCTTCCAGAGATATTAAGAAGATCTTTTGATTTCTAGAGAAATCAAGGATCAAATCCTTCCAGAGCTGCACTTGCTTCTCGCGCGTTTCTCTTACAGGCTGCAGTCTGACAATGAAAAGAAGGTTTCCAATTATATTGTTTCAAAATCCCATATACAGTAATAAGCAAAATTACTCCCTTTGAATGGCAAAATTAAGAAACAGATACATATACACAAATAGTAAATTAATTACGTGAAATAGGGAGGGTAGTTGAAGAAGGGAGGCAACTTGAATTCGCCTAATTTCTGCATCTGCAAAGGTTACTATACTCTTTAATGAAATGTTTTCTGGATCAAGCTCAGTCTCGGAATGAAGAAAAGCACGCGCGATTTGGAAATGGAAACGGAAATCGCGATGAAAACGTGATCGGAAGGAAAAAGAACGGAGGAAAAGAAATGAGTTCGCGTGATTTGGAGGGAGACAAATCGTGTACGGAAATCTCTTCAAAAACGTAGAAATTTGGTGAGAATTGGCGGCTCTCCGTTGGATCTACTCCGGATCGTCGTTGACGAACTCGCGCGAAATCTCTCTCCTCTCTGCCGACCAGCAGAATGGAATTCGTGAATCGACTCTTTTCATTTCTTTTCCTTCGAACTGAATTCTTCTCGCGCCGTCCTTCCCTTCCGATCAAGTTGCTCTAGATGGCAATCAGAGGCTCAGAGCATCCCATTTAAGTATGGTTTTGGAGAGGAAATGAAAGGAAAGGAGAATCTTAGCATGGACTGTACATACATGGGCTGATGGGCCTTTAAGAAAAGGCTCGGTAGAAGCCTATCCCACTTAGGCCTTGCGAGCTTAAAACTTAATCCACGTTACTGTTCACACGAATTACGATAATAACGGTTAAAAATTCAAAATTTCAAAAATAATGTTGTTAGATCAGTGAATTTGGATTGCCGAAATACAAACTGCTTGGATCGGCATTCCAATTGTTGATCCAAAATAAAATGCTTTTGATTGTCACATTATTTTATGTTTTGTCCCGTTTCGTCACGTTATTTTATATTTTCGTTTTGTCTTGTTTAGCACGGACATGTTTTAACCTTTTTTTTTAATCAGATAACATACAATTTCATTTTCCGTTTTCAATTTCGAGGTGTTAATAAGTGCTAATTAATAATGATTATAAATTTTAAAATAAAAATTAATATAATAATTACAATAATAATGATAAAAATAAGTAATAATAATAATATTTAATCATTAATAAGGATTAATAAAAATTAGTAATTAGTAATTAATAATTAATAATAGTTAACAGTTAATATAATAATAATTAAAGTAATTAATAAATCAAAATAAATAATAATAGTTCATAATAATTACACCACTAATAGTTGCTAACCTTAAAATACTAATCTCAACATACCGCGCCAAATAACATTCACTAACCTTAAGTTAACACTAACCCCATCAAATCACTTTAATTATTATTATATTAACTTAACTGTTAACTATTATTAATTATTAATTACTTTTATTATTATTATTATTTTATTAACTATTATTAATTATTAATTACTAATTATTATTAATCCTCATTAATTATTAAATATTATTATTAGTTATTTTTATCATTATTATTGTAATCATTATATTAATTTTTATTTTAAAATTTTATAATCATTATTAATTAGTACTTATTAACACCTCGAAATAACCAGCTTCCCATATCTACCTCCTGTCCCAACTGCACTACGGGTAGCATTGAATCCTTAGACCACCTCTTCCTGCACGGTATTATTTGAGCTGCAACATCTTGAAACATCTGAAAGGCTCGAAACAATAGAATCTTCTCTAATTCTGTTTTTCCACCGGTTATTCTACTCAAAGCAAATCTGCGAGGATATCAATTCTTGGACTAGATATGCTTAGGAGCTTTTAGATTTGTAGTATGATCTTTTAAAATATTTTCAATTTCTCTTTTGCAGTATGATCTTTGGTTTTGATGGTTCTCAAAAGGAGACGAAAAACCAGGATAACACTAAGAAACGGTAAATATTCCACGTCTCTTTAAGTTTTTACGAAAAATTGGCTATCTTTTACCATTTATCTGCATGCCAGGATTAGTATGTTCTTTTTTTCTTTTTCCCTACCAACTTGAATTCAGCACTAAAGATTAAAGAAGCCAAGAGAACTGATGACATGAAGAAAAAAATGGCCATATAGCACAACAACTATAGCATGAGCTAGTATCAGACTTGAGTGTTATAGTATATAAAAAAAATGTTTGATGTAATCTAAATTGACCAAAATTTTGCACAGAGCAAGGCAGGAGTCATGTGCTGCACCAGGATCCAAAGCATGTCGTGAGAAACAAAGAAGGGATCGACTTAATGAAAGGTCACTGTTAGTATTTATTATTATTTGTCTATAGCATGGTGGTAAAAATGGTCCTTTTTTTTTAATCTTGTACTGACATTATTTTGTTCTAATTGAAATGATCAGGTTCAATGAGTTGTGCGCAGTTTTAGAGCCTGGCAAGCCTCCGAAGGCCGATAAGCTTGAAATTCTCACCAAGACTACCTGTCTGTTGAGCCAGCTACGCACTGAGGCACAAAAACTTAAAAAATCGAATGAAAATCTACAAGACAATATTAAAAACCTCAAGGTAATAATACTTTACAGTAAATTGAGGCAGGTTTCAGTACAAGTTGTGCATGAGTTGAAGAGTGGTCTAATTGATCATCACTCTGTTGTTGCTTTGCGATAGGTGGAGAAGTCGAGCCTAAGAGATGAAAAAACAAAGCTGAAAGCTGAGAAGGAGAGGTTAGAACAAATGCTGAAAAGTACCAGTATCACTCAATATGTACCTTGTCAGCCTGTCCCTGCCACCATTTCTTACCCTGCACCTGTACCTGCTCCAACTAAATATGTGGAGTATACGAACTACCAGCCAGCTGCTTTCTGGCAATGGATACCGCCTGCATCTCTTGATACAACAAAAGATGCTGTTCACTGGCCTCCTGTTGCATAATTGAATTATTATTAATCTCTGGATGTTAGTTATCCTACTGTATTTTTACTGAGGATGGTATATTAATTGGGCTTTTGATTTAATTTTTTAACCATGGTTATATTGTAATAGCCCATTGAAGTGGTGGGCTTCTTTCCATGACGTTGTAACCGCAGGTCACTCCTTTTAAACAGTGGAGGGAGTTTATCTCATGCTGATTATAATTTATTTATCAGGTTTTTTAGTTAAAAAGTTTTGCTCTAGTGGTGATCTTCTTGCAAGAAGCTATAATGCCCATTCAAAAGAATGATTATTTTATGGCTCCATTTTCTCTGTTTACTCTAGCAGAACATTTTGATCTTTCTGTTCTATATGTGCTTTGAATTTTGTCATGTATTCAAGTGGGAATGACATTAAAATGGAATCAAGTCGGAATTGGCTGAGCTAACGATCAGAGCAAACTTACAGATCAAGCCTAAATGATTATCAGATAAAACAGAAAAGCTTATAATATTACAATATCAGTACCATTTGTGATGTGCTAGCATCACCAGTAGCGGTTTCATCCAGTGCATCCTCCAGCTCCTCCTCAACTAGGAGCCCTTTTGTTTTTTCTGTTTTTGCCGGAATGCAAGCTGAGCACACAAGGCGCATTTACGGATGACATATGGATGTGCTAGACGACCATTTTTAAATGGAGCGCCGCTAAGGATACATTACTAAACTTCCAGGTGGAGACGATCGTCCTAACAACATATGGTGCATTTAAAGTGAAGACCAAGCAAGCCTGCGGGGGTACTGATAAGAGATGGAAGACTTTGGTTCATCTGTGCTCTTTCAGCCATTTGGCCTACTGAGGACTAGTAATGAGTCCAAAGTTGGTGCTTTGTGTAGAAAATTATTGATTGCAATTGAAGTTGCAAAAAACAGACCTGCATTGAATAAAATTTTGGTCTTTTCTGACTCTGAGATTGTAGTTCAGGGTTCAACTTTGGAATATGTAAACAGCCATAGGGGAAGAAACATGTACTAGCCGGGCAATGATGAAAAACAAAATGGAAGTGTTATCACTAAACTGTGACCAGTGTTATCACTATGACCTTCCATAACCTGTAATAGCTCTGATATCAAATGATAGACATAAAAATATTAATCGTAATAATATTTTCTTAATTAGTAGCCAAAATCACCTAATTTATATAAAATAATAAAATTATGAGTATAAAACTTACAAATTGAAGAAGAGAAAAGGCGTTAGACAGAAGCGTTAACTCTAATATTCAACCGTTTTCCTTAGACATCATGATATGCTCCTTTAGACATTTTCTTAACTCACTTCTCTTTTTATTTAGTTTTTAAGTGCAAAAAATGAACCAACTTATTTAGACATAATAAAGAATGAGTATTTATAATAAATTTCTAAGACAACACTTGGGATCAATACATTAAGTGTAAACATCAGAATTTTCCATCAAAATGATGATGCACTCTTTAGCAATTTAATTTAAATAAACTTGATTCATAATTAATAATATATACCATATAAAAAAATTCCAAACTAGGATCCCATGTATGTTAACTAAACAACAGTTTCTTCATTTTTAAATTAAATAAATCGAACTCGATGGCTTCTCAAGGACTAGCCGTTGGGATCAGTATCATCTGTGTGTCTTTTCATCCTGGTCGTTCGATTTTATCTCAACGGGTAAATTTTTACGGACACGCATGAATTTCGTTGGAATTGGTATTAAAGAGGATTTCATTCCCTAGTAGTTGAACTTTGAAAATATAAAAGAAACTAGTGGCTTATCAAAGAGAAAACAGGGTTGTGGTCTTGTGGATGCAAAAAGGAACTTGCGTCTCCTTTCAACTAAAACTGATAAAATTGTTCTTTCGATTGATGAAAAAATATATATTGTACCAAAAATAATAAAATTTTATTAATCTATAGTACTATAATATCATAAAAAATATTCCGAAAAAAATTATAAAGCATTTAATTAAGTTTTGTCATAATATAAATCATTAGTAATTTCGAAAAAACAGATTTTTGCATAGTGACAGAGAGCAACAAGTCGCGAAACCCGCTTGAATCTTTTGTGACGTTTAATTTCAAAATGAATTGAAGAGCTTTAACTCTCATCTTATCTTAAAAAAAAAAATCGTTAGTAATTTCGTCGCTTGTAATTAGGACTGAGTAAAAAATTCGGCCCTCGTGAGCTAGCTCGAACTCGAATCGGATAATACTCGATATCAACTCCAGCTGTTTCAGCTCGAGCTGGAATAACTCGAGCTACACCGGCTCGGAAGGTCCATGAGCTGAGTTCGAGTTGTCTTCAGCTCGCTCAGTCCAACTCGTGAGACTTAGCCCAATTCGTTTGTTTAGTATGTAACCCTAAGGGGCTGTTTGGATTCCCCAAGAAATTTGGCGAATTTCATCTTCCTAACATAAATTTATTATAAACAATCCAAACTCTTCACAAAGTTACACACTTTTCAATAAATTTATTCCTAGAAACTGCAACTTCCCAAAATTTCTCAAATTCCTAAGCGATCCAAACGGTCCCTAAGTTCTTTTCATTTTCAGGGGAAATAGCCGTATCTTCCTCCATATCTTTTTGTGTGCCTTCTATGTGCATTTTAAACATTGTTTAATATTTATGTTGTTTGTTTTTTAGTTTAGCCCATTATGAAGTCTCAAAGTTTGATATTTAATAACGAGCTAATTTTCAAGCCATGAGCCAACTCGAGTTCTAATGAGTTGAGTTTGAGCTGCTAAAAAAACTCGAAATTGCCTTGTATGCTAAGCTGAGCCAACTCGACTTGAGATGAGCTTGAGTTCGAGTTAGTCTCGGCTCGCTCAGGCTTAGCTCATCTACACCCCTACTTGTAATGATTTAGGAATTAAAGTGGCAAAGCACTTCCCAAATCCAAATTCATCTGTTCTCAAGTCAAGACTCGCATGATCTCGGAGCGGGTAACTATTTTCTAAGTAGCAGGGCCCACTTCCCCAGTCACAGTAGCAAGTAAGCAAAAATTTCGAGGGCTAGAGATTCTCGCTTTTCAAATTTGATCGATCGACACTTTAGAGAGAAAGAAAAGAGGATGGATTGGGGAAGCGTAACGACGGAGGATCTGATCGACGCTCTGCGCGAGGTTGACTGGTCAGCGCCGCCTCGCCCCATTTCCGAGTTCTTCTCCCGCTTCACCACTCCTAAATCGCTTTCCAAATGGAAGAGTCGCCTCAAGTGCAATCTCTATTAGTACTCATTCCTCTCCACCTCGTTTCAATTGTCGAATTTGAAGATACCCATTCCCTCTCGTTGGGTTTTTGTAACTGTTCATATTTGTTTGCATTGTTGCAGCTACAGGACGAATTACTTCATTATTATTGTGTTTATTCTCGGTATGGATGTAATTTTTCAATGTTTTCACCCAAAAAAAAAAATAAATAATAATTGGTACTGATGTGATTATGATTAATTAATTGTTTTTATTACTTATCTGGAACTGGTGAAGAACTAATTTTGATTAAAAACTTTTGTCTTACGATTGATTTCTCTAATCACTAAAGATTTGATACAGGTATGGGGTTTCTGAGGAAGCCCCTTGCAATCTTAGCTGCATTCTTGACTGGCTTAAGTATCGCATTGCTTAATGACAGGTAGTGATACTGTCGGAAAAAACAGTAATGGTATTGTGATGGAACTTAATTAGGTCCTACAACTTTTTTAAATTTCACAAAAGAGTCAACATAAAAAATGTTGTCTTGGGTCTGTTAGCATAAAATATGTTTGGAACTTCTCCTTCCAATACTTTAGAATTGAGATTGTTTTGTAACCTACAAATGGTTTTCAAATTACTTAGAAACTTAGAACTTCAACCTCCTCCCATCACCTGCAATTACCAGGCAATAGTAGTTATTAGTTATTGCTATATAAGACCAATGACCATATTATCAGTTCAACACCACCAAAGAATTTTGTTGTTTCCAGCTACTTTTTCTATTGTATTAGAAGTGTCTAATAATTGTTCTGAAACAGCTTTGCAGTTGCATTCAGTGAAAAGGTCACTCGTACAATCAGACAATTCTCTCCACATCTAGCTGCAAAGTTGAGGCCTCCTGCAGCGTGAGTCGACTTTCCTTTTATTTCACCGTATCTTTTTTTTTTTTTTAGTTCGTGATATTAGTGCACTGATGGATTCTTTTTTGTACTGATATCAGCCCTGTTGTTCGTGGGAAGAGAACTACTAAAAGAGCAATCCACATATGTGGCCAGCCTCGCATGGTTTTTGTAGCCCTTTTTGCCTCAGGTCTTTCCACTTTTTGATATCCATTTATTTTGTAACCCACTTTTTGCTATATGATTGTAGTTAGATCGTCTCCAAAAGGAGCTTCATGATTTTGGTTCTAACAATTGGATGGATTGTAAATTTTATATGATGTAGTTCAGTTATTGGAGGGGGTTTCTCCAAATGGTTTTACTCCATACAAATCTTTATTAGCGCAGAGAGTAGTTTCTGCAGAGTTTACCTGTATACATTAAGCACCCAAGGAAAAACGAAGTCCCCCAAATTTGGCCAACCCTTGTATCCCCAACTGAAATCAGTCACAATAATCACCAATTTGTCAGTATCAGCTGTGATTTCGTCAAAATAAGCATCATTTGATTGGCATAGGAAACTTACCTTTATCTTTTCAGTCTTTGAACCAAACGAGAAAAAAATATATTACTATATATGTGTGCTCATTTCATCTTTTATTGACAGTTGGTTGTGTGCTTTGGTTCACCTCAAATAGTCTTCTGACTGTTCTCTGGGCTCTACTTATTGCACTGCTCAGTAAGACAACATTATTTCCTCATTAGCTTTCATGTACCAATAGTATTGTTTTTCGGTCCTAATATTATATTTTGTCATATAGCCACATTGATTCATGCCAGTTTTAGAGTACCAAACCTCAAAGCTCGTCTAAGCACATTCAGGGAGGAATTTCGTTCAGCGTGGCGCAATTACGGGGAGTTCTAGATGCATATTTTACTTAGGTATCTTTATATACCTTTAGTCTCTAGGTTGTTGTCTTTTAAAAAGTGTGTATTTCTTTTAAAGGATGTTTATACATAGTGCACGCTGCAAGTTTCTGAGTTCATTATATTCATTATAATAAAAGTTTATTTCTCATACCATTTCAGAATGTAGTAAACTTAAAATTACCCATTTTCTTTTAGCCCATTTATGTGCTTTAGCTTATTAGATTTACACATTACACCAGGTATGTGCTCCAATTAATACAATTAGGCCAATAAAAGTTTTTCTATGAAATGAGATTACCTTTAGTTATATATTCATTGCATCTGTTTGATCCTAATTACATCTGATTTAATTATTTTAATATGTATGCTACAGATGATATGCCAATCTTGATCTGAATTATCATAATATTGCAGATTCTATTGTTGTGTTTTCCTATGGCTGCGATGCTGTTTGCTACAATCATTGAAGCTGTATTGAAGCTGTATAGGCGGTCATTAAGGCATTTTATAAATCCTTAATACCCTGCTGTATAGGCGGTCATTAAGGCATTGTATAAATCCTTAATACCCTTGATGAAACTCTTCCATTATTTCTGTTAAATCCCGAAGTCTTGTTGCTGAAGAATCAGGTTCTCTGAGCTCAAGAACTTGTAAATGACAGAGTAGATTATACTTCAAATTGTTGTGCTCGCTAAAATAATCTTCACTGTATATATTAGATTGTTTTGTTTGTACAGGTCAAATTCTGAGTAGGAAACCCTCTTCTCTTGTTTTACAAAACAACCACATCTAGTTTCCAAAGTGGACAATATACAGCAATAACTATGATTTCTGTCCAATAATATCAGGCAGCACTTTATGATGTCCTGACAACTTGGGAAAGAAAAATAATATAATTAATTGTTAAAGGGAAGGGTTAGAACGGTTTGTGATGCCACAGTTTCTTTTTTCTTGCCATATGTATATATTAGTTCTCTTTGATAATGACACGGATGGAATAAAGAATGCCTTCATGACTTAGGATTAATTGGTCGTATTGACCTTTGAGTGAGATTACAAAATTTTAGTTCTCACTCCTTGAATTATGTTCACTGTACTGTATGTAAAAACAGTACAAATTTCCTCTAACAGTTGCTCTACATAAAGTATGAGAAGCTGCAAGAATCTTGAAATCTGCCAGCACTCAGATACGGAGCAACTCTCAATGCCTATGGGAGTACAAACAGAATAGGATGATGAATATCACAAAGATGAAAGGAGTAAATGATTCCAATAGGGTCTTAGGTGCCATAACAACGATCACCGGCATCTCCCAATCCTGGAACTATAAACCTGAAAGAACATATTCTCAGACACGTTAATAAGCATTGAAACAAATAAACAACACACATCATTCACTAACGCATTAATGCACACGAGCAATTTCAGGAGAATAACAGGCATGAGCACACATACCCTTTGTCATTCACTACTGGATCTATCATTGCAGTGTATACAAGAAGCCTGAAACGTAGGAGTAGAGGCAGCTTTAAGTAGTTTGAAAAAATATCATTAAAAAATAACGTCTAATTCAAGTATATAAATTCTTCAAACATACCCTGGGAACTTCCTACTGAGCTTCTCAAGGGCTGGAGGTGCTGCAACAGCAGAAATCTGCAAATAAATAAAGATAGTAATTAGCAAAAGCATAAGAGAAAAGTTTAGCCAGTATAAAGCAAGAACAAAACTCACCACTTTGATTTGCTTGGGAGTGAGGCCTTTCGCCGTTAACAAATCAAGGGCAGCAACTATTGTGCCACCTGCAAGCAAAATGTAAATCTCACCAATCATGATAAAACCATTAGAAAAAACCTATGTTTACAGTTACAAGCACCCTTCTAACTAATGTGCCACATGGACTTCAAATACCAACAGAATTTTCCCCAACTATTGTGCCACATGGACTTCACATATCAGTAGCATTTCCTATCATTGTCTTACAGTTTACAAGTACCTTCCCAATTATTATGTTCCATATATTTCAAAAACCACTAGCACTCCTGGTTTGTATGGCATGCTTAGTGATGCCTTGAGTCAAATTTAGTTTGTTGTTGACTTATAACTCACCGTTTTGGTACTTTTGAATTAAGAATTTATTGATCCATGTGAAAAATGAAAAAAAGAGATACGGAGTTGAGGAAATAATATGATATGCTCGGAGTAAAAGATGAGGAAGAAATAAGCAATCCAAGAATAGTGGGAATTGATTTGGACACCCCCTCAATTAGTCCGACCACCCTAATTATTTTAAAATAACAAAATTATCCTTGTTCATCCAAAAGTTCTCTTTGAAACTTAATCGACCACAGACACGTTCTCTTTCCTCTCTCTCGCGCACCAGTGTGCTACAGTTTTTTTTTTTTTTTCTACGCACCAAGATGCTCACACATCTTTTTCCCGCTCTCCATTGAGTGCTTTATTGATTTTGATTGGGCTGTGCTAGAAATGGAGAAGTAGAGAATCAGACAAACTAATGAGGTCAAATCTGGAACAAAGTGGGCTGGTAGAGCATAAGATAGAAACTAGAATCTTGGATATTTTCGTCAAAATAATATTTTGGGGGTGATCGGACTAAATGAGGGGGGTGTCCGAATCAATTCCCGAAAAGAGTTGAAGAGCATATGAAAAACTAAACCCGACTAATAGTTAGACAACTGTTAAAAACCAGTTAGAAGAGATAACTTTCCAGCAATGGCGTTGAACAAAATAAATGATGATTACTAGCTTTATCAGAAGTGATACAATCAAAAAGTAGAAAATGATGTAAAAATTATTCCATTTGTACCTGTCGCAAGCATTGGATCAATTACTAGTGCACGAGATCCCTCAGGAAACGTTTCTGGTATCCTGTGCAAAATAAAGTAAATGAAGCATTTCAATCCATGGAAGAAACAGTTGCAATTCATGATACATTATTTAATTTGATTTAGCCAGAGCTATAGCCGTAAGGACAATCGTACTTATTCAAATATGTTGACGGTTGAAGAGTTTCTTCATCTCTAGACATTCCTTCATTCATAAGAAAAAGAAGAGAAAAAAATAACAGGTGAAAGCATATCACATGTACAGAACAAAGCTAGAAAAGGAACGTACAAGCACTACAATAGAACTTCACAGAGTCAACACTTCTCAAGTTTTGTTTTTTTTATGTAAACTATCACGAGTTTCCAGATGAGTGACATCCATCAAAACTATCAAAAGAGAAAAATCCGAGAAACATATTACAAAATTGCATACCGAGATGGTATGTTTTGGTTGCTGGTAGAAATGTAGCAGCATGCTCGGCAAGTGCAAGACCCGCCCTTAATATTGGGATAATCTGTTCATTCCAGTTATAAAACATTAGAAATTGTGCCCTTGATAAACAATATTAAAAACAATAACTGAAAAGAGATGATACTAAAAGATTATATCAATAACATACTGCCACAGGCTCTCTTGGATCAACAAATTCAACATTCGCAACTCCCATTGGAGATTGAATTTCTCCGCTTATCATAGGCTGAAATAATTCATATATTAGCTTATTTGAAGTGCCAAAGATTGGCAGTGAAAGAGATGCCCCTGGAGTATCATCCAGGACCTATTCAGTCTACTAAGGGAATACATAGATAAGGAGGATACTTCCCATGTCTCTGTGTACAACCTAGAATGAGATAAGATTAATCTAATGTGTTTTTCTTTTACTTTGAACTTTGACAAAGATGGCAATGCAACATTCAGAAATCCAAAGAGATGTGATGGAGGTCCTCAATGGTACTATGTTACATAAACAACATACCCTAATAATTTCATTATTAAAATCTACATATTGCTGAATAGTAACTGCAACAAATAAGCAGATATTAGAAAGATTTGTCACTGCTTACCAACCAGTCTCTGCAAGCTTCATAAATAAGAAGTCTCCCAAGTTCTGCCATAGCACTCTCTACAAAAATAATCAAAGGATAACCACTATTTGGGTTTAGGAATACTTCCATTAAAATTGATTAAAAAATACTGATCAGGTTGATGTTTCGATAGTCAATTGGGAAAATTATCACATTTGCATTATTTGCGCTACAGATCCAACTATGGGAAGTAATTGCACATATCCTCCTCTTTCACCACCTAAGTAAATTACAGATTACATAATTACTCACTGAACATAGCAGGAGGTGTCTGCTCATTCCTAAGCACAGAGGTCAAGTGCTTAATCAACGGATGAGGTGGCACCATTACCTACAAAATCACAAAGTCTTCAATCCAAATACAATCAAAACAGTATCCATTCATAAAATCAAGAAGAAGAGTCTGAAGAGATAGATGTACAGACAAGCATCCTGTCACCAGTAACAGGCAGTGCAGTGGCAACACTGTCCGATTCAGCTACTTTTGGAATCAGCGATCTGAACCTGTGCTTAGAAGAGAGGGAATGAATTCTAGATTTCGCCATGGCTGAGGCTGTGTAACTGAGGCTGGGATTTTTAACATGTCGCTGCAAAAATGCTGCTGGTCGAGAACCGGAGGGATGTACTGGCGCTTGAAGCGCCATTGGAATTGGCTCGAGAATCAGACTCGGAGGAAATGAAGTGAAGATAGAGCTATAGTTAGATATATTTATGACTAAAAAAGTCGACTGAGTTGGGAGAGAGAGAGAGAGTTAACTGCCTCCTTTATCTGGAGTCCGATCCTGTGCACCGGAGAAGAAGAACAGAACAGGAGTATCCCCACTATTTTCTGGGCTCTAAAGGAGGTGTGGGCCGGATCGGATATTATCAGAATTTTTGGGCCTGCTACTGTAATACAAGATGTAGAGCTTAATTCTAATAAAATCCTAAAAACTCAATTCTAGTGAAATGAAATCTCATGTGAAAATTATTTTGATCAAAGCCATGCTTGGACTTTTGGTCGAACCGATTTAAATAACAAAAACTATGGTTTCAAAAAATAGGGGAAATATTATGTTACTTATTCGGCCTATTGATGAACCGAAGTTAATTTGTTTTGCAATAATAATAATAATTACAGATGTTGTTCTTTTTATCAGATAGACTGTGTATTAACTTCACGTGATTAAAATTATTTTGATTAAACATTCGTAAATTTAATTTTAAATTAAATTTTATTTTATATTGTTGTATATCCTACTCGACATGATCCATATGTCGAACTCATTATTGTTTTCTGAATAGAGATGATTGGATCGCGACCCTCGACAATGTTTGATAGTTAAGAGCTTGAATAAACGTTTATTCGTGCGAACCAAACGACTAAGTACTTATTTGAATCAACACTTGTTCGAATAAAACTTATTTCTTATTCTGTGAGAAATAACTGACACGTCATCCGTTTGATCCGCTAATGTGTCAAGATCTAACGGTAGCGTGTGTAGTCTTAAATTATTTTCTGCTCAGAGAAATAGCACAGACTATTTACCACTTGACCTACTAATTTCAGAGCTAAGGAAAAAAAAAAAAAAAAAAAAGAACAAGAGAATACTTGTACCGCTCAACCCTTTTCATGTTTTCCACCTTTCCCTGGTTTAAGCAAGGTCTGACATCTCGGTCAAGAAAGTCTACTTCGCCAATCCCCTAGTTTAAGCCTTTAAAAGGTTTGGAAAAAGGAAGGTGTCACTGAGATCTGGAATTGAGATGGAATCTCTCCGATTGTAATTGACAAGGGTTCCGCTTCTCCATTCCTTAGGTTGGTCGTCGTTGAATTTCTCTCCCATGGAGGAAGACGGCTATGGCACTCTCCCTACCAGCCATTTGCTCGGTTCCGTCCCGGTTCGAACCCCAATCCCGAATTCGTTTAATTGGGTTTCATTTTAGAGTTTTTGTTCGTCTTAAGCACTACATTTGGTATCTATATTGAAGCAATTGCGTAGTGAAAATCTTCTTGCTTTTCTTTCGTACAGGCTGTGATTTCTGAAGAGAAGAAATCCTCACTTGGTGAAGGTGCGAAACTAACTTAAACCTAATCTGGAATCTTGTATTAAGTGATTAAATTGTAGATTAATTATTTTTGGTTTATTAGGTGGAGCCTCGCCATCAAATTTGAATGTATTTCCACCGTCTGTTGGGGTTTATCAAGCTCCTGGGAGTGGCAATCCATTAGGTATTAATTTTCTTTGTACTTGGTCCCTTCACTGAACCCAATTTCGAACTATGATGATGTTTATAAAAAATAATAATATTTAGTTTCAGTACAGAACCAGAAATAAAAATATGTAGAGGGTTAGCTTCTTAATAAGTTAGATATAAGTTTTTTTTATTATTCAATGATCCACTCCATTTCTGGAATGCCTATTCCTCGAAGTAAGAGGAAAAAAAATATATCTTGCTTTCAGGGCTCATTTCTCTGATAAGTTGTATATATAGCAATGAATAGAAAAAAAATGTGTTAATTGTTTTTCTTTCTTGGACAAGAAAAATTGCACATACATATGCCGTTTCCCATACAAAAGCCTTATTCCAGCTCTCTACACTGACTGGATAGCTTTATAAAACTGTCGCAGCATAGATCTAGTATAGACCCCTATTGTGGTATCAGGCTTCATAGAATTTTCTAAGCCTAAGCAATCGATCAATGACATTCTTGGCCAAAAGCTTTTCAGGTCGGATACCCTATAAACAAAATAATATGACCAACACATCAAAGTCCTACCAGCACAGGATATACAAACCATAACTCCACTGGATGCAAGGCTACCAGTAAAAATGAGCCTTCAATTATTACATGGGGATCATTTCACAGGAAGCATGATACCTGCACAGTGAGCAAAAGCTCCAAGCTTCCTGATGTACCACTTGGTCCCTGCCTCTGTGGTATTACGATGGTACCAAGCCCTCCTGCAGCAAGTATCCAAATCTATATTCTCTGGCACTATTGTATTAGATTCTTCCAAACAAATCATAAAGCATAGAGCCAACAATGAATCAGCAAAACAGTATAAGCAGCTAAGGACTGACAGATTTAGGTATAGACCCTTGAAAATGCATCTTGTTTCTTTCAACCCCAAAGCCCCAGAATACTGCATAAAACACAAATTTATGACCTTTTTTCTTGGGATTGATTGTGCTAATGCCTTGCTAATTAGAATCTCTTTTTCTTATATTGTTTTAGATGGTAATGACCAGAGTGGAACAGATTGGAAAGGTTTCTTTAGCATTTCATCATATTCACCTTTTTTCAATGTCGATACTGATGTTGTGGTGGATAGACTGATGAGTTCATTTTATCCCAGAAGTAACTTCTTTAGCAAAATTGATGCCAATCCAGATCTGTAAGTAATTCACTTATTTGTTTTGTTTATATGGTTTCTCATGTTTGGCCTTGAGAGCAGTTTAGTTAAAAATGTAATTGTCTGCAACATATAGGTATGGCCCGTTATGGATTTCAACTACACTGGTGTTCATGCTTGCTGCATTTGGTAACACAGCAACTTATGTGATGCAAATAAAGAGTGACCCTACCAAAGCATGGAATTTTGATGTAGGTTATGTGAATTGGGCTGCATGTGTCATATATGGCTATACTATACTTGTGCCACTTGCATTTTATTTCCTGCTTCAGTATTTTGGATCCCATCCAAGTTTAGTTCGTTTCTGGTGCATGTGGGGCTACTCTCTCTTCATCTTCATTCCAAGCTCAGTATGCTTCTTTTTACTCTTATGTTATTTTCTTCCTTCTAAGGTGGCATCAGATCCTATCCACATCTAATTTCAACTATGTTTTTAGAGCACTTTGACTGAGAGTTTCCTTTTTATTAGCATGTGCATCATTGTCAAAATTAAAATGGTTGATTGTTGTAGATCTGTCTCGTGTTGTGTTTTGCTTCTAAAATTACGAAAACTAGGGTTGGGATTGATTGATTAATGGATTAGCTTGACAATTTTGACTTTAATAAAGAATGACTTCTATATTGATATCACGGACATGAAAAATGATTAATATCAATATTAAATAACACTCAAATTACATGAAATTGTTTTGACTTTTTCAAAAATATTGTCAAGATTGTGTAGTCTGCCCCATTTGCCAATAGATCCCAGGATTGGCATCCTCTGCAGCCAAGAGTTTGGCTGTTCCATACAGTCAACTCTTCTTTTTTTAAATATTTCAACATTTTAAAATTTAAATATTGAATCCAAAACGTTGATCTTGTTCAATTTTATGGGCAATGCATTTTTATATAAATTTTATAAAATTTGGAGTTAATTTGATACTAGATCAAGTGACCAGATTATGAACGTATTAGAATTAATCAGTGATAGTTAGCCAGATTCGTTCATTTGTTGACCACTTGATCTAGTATCAAATTAATTTTATAAAATTTATATAAAAACGCATCGCCCATAAAATTGAACAAGATCAACGGTTTGGATTCAATATTTAAATTTTAAAATGTTGAAATATTTAAAAAAGAAGAGTTGACTGTATGGAACAGCCAAACTCTCGGCTGCTAAGGATGCCAATCCATAGATCCCAACCCCTAAATGGATAGTTATTGATGGATTATATTGAAATGAATTGTATTAAAATGAAGTACTCTTTTTAAAAAATGATCCAAGCTGTCTTGTGAATATTGTTTTATAAGTTTGATAAATGATAAGCACACCTATTTTTCTAGCTATAGCGTCCTACTGACTTTGCCTCTTATTCCTCCCTTATTTTTAGCTACTATTGATTATACCAGTGGAGATCCTCCGATGGATCATAGTCCTTCTAGCTGGCGGTGCCTCATCTTGGTTCGTCTCTTCAAATTTCAAATACTATGTTGAAGGAATTGACATGGCTGCGCTAGTAGTTAGTGCACTTTTGTTGCAATTTGCTCTGTCCATTTTCATTAAAGTTTTCTTTTTTGCTTAAGGATGTGTTTACCTGATAATGACTAGGCATGTTTGATATTTTGATCTTCGTTTGCGGTGTTTGGGTATTATGAAAGCTGTGAATGTTTTACTTCTTTTTGCGTAGTACATCTAGTTAGTACTTAGATCAGGTGATATATAGTTTCTTTTATGTATCTACATCGAGTCAATGACATACGAGACTATGGAGAGAGACTGTCAGAGGCGGAAGCCATATGTGTAAAGTTTTTGTGTGGAACTACACTGAGATTGAGCTGATTTTCTGTACTTCTGGTAGATCTTGCATTGAATGAGGAATGTAATAGAACTATTCCGTTATTAAGTAAACCAGTTATAATGTTTTCCAGTGCAAAAGCTTGCATCACATTTGATTGCTATCGCAGTAGAAAACACTCATCATATTTTGTCCGTCGCATAATTTGTCTTTGAAATCTCAAGTTAACCTAGGGGAATGCATCGGCTTATTTTATTCTGGCATGACGCTTTTGAACATCTATAGAAAAGGCAAGTTGGGAAAATGGAAGAGCAGTGACATGAGATTTAGGAAAATAAATGCTAATTAAAATACCAAATTACCCTTAAAACACGAGGGGGAAAAATAGGAAAGAAAATAAAACGTTGCATAGCAGAACGTCTATTGACTATTGTGATCACGGAAAGTCTTGATAGCCAGCTTCTCAAGTGGAGGTTCCTGACATCATATCTCACCATCCCATAGCTCTTCGAGGCTTTTGTAAAGTCCTGTCTCATGTACTGCAAAGTCTCCTCTAAGTAGCCTAGCCTGGAAGTGAAAGTTTTTTTTAACTTAAGGTCAGGTTAGCATTTCAAGTATTCAATCCTCCATGCATACATAGGAATAAGATTAACAATCTAATGGCTGCTTGACGAGAGAAATAATACATATAAAACATCTATAACCCTATAATATAACTCCATAATTCTTTTCTCATCATATCCTACAATTTTTTTTGGGTACAAGAAACCATATCTAAAATTCTTCTAAACAAAAAAAAAATGTCAGGTTAATTTTTTCTACCTGCTTGATCTCGGAAATTTTGTCAAAGAGGTCTTTAGGAATGGACCAGCTAAATAGATCCAGGTTCTCTTTGATGCGTGCTTCGGAAGTGCTTTTGGGAAGAACACCGTGGCCGCTCTGCAAGCCCCATCTCAGCGCAACCTGAGCTGGTGACTTGTGCAGCTTTTCAGCTATTTCAATTAAGATCGGCTCTTTCATCACCTCCCCTTTGACCCATGAACCCGGTGATCCTAGTGGAGAGTATGCCTGTTTATAAGTCATTGCATAGTCTCTATTCAGAATAGGAAATATTTCAATTTCTTTCTTTATTCGAGAAGTTTAAAACAATCATATTATACTGCTCAAATAACTAAATGTGTGACATGTATCTGGATAATTTAAATATTGTTATACTGGATCAGGAAAGAATGTTTTTGCTCATACTGGAACACTAAACAGTTGAAAAAATAGAAACATAATAATAAAAAATAGTTCATACCGAAAGATGGATTCCAGTGGATTTACAGAAGTGGTGGAGACATGGTTGCTGCCACACAGGATGGCACTCAACTTGGTTCACAGCTGGGGGCACCTTAGCTATACTCAGCAGGTTCTGTAGCTTCTTGGTAGAGAAATTGCTTACTCCTATGGCCCGTGCCTGGCCTGATGCATACAGTCCCTCCATTGCATTCCACATCTCCTTCAGGCAGAGAGGGAGCATAACCTCTGCTTCAAATCCACGAGAGCCTGGTTTTGTGCGTATCGGCCAGTGGATCTGTCATGTTTTGGGTAGCCAAGCCTCGTTACTTTGAGCAATGTATACAAAAATTGAGTTACATTTTTCATTTCCTGAGTTTGTGAGGGGAGGGCCATTGACCCAATGGTTTTAATTATAAATACATTATGATACAAAAGGAAGATCAATCAGAATTCAGGACACTAAGAAAAACAAAATAAAAAATATATACACGAGTTTAGGAGTCATGACAAGTGACAATGAGTCAAATACAAAAGGGAAAAATGGTAGAATTTAATACCAAATATAGGTCGATGTAATCCAGTTGTAAGTTTTCAAGTGTCTTGCTTAGTGCCTTTGAGACATCCTCTGGAGCATGGTCGCTGCACCTGTACAGCATAACAAGAGAATAGAAAAATTGATCTCAATTAAATTTAACTTGAGGAATTTTTAGAAGTTCCTGAAAAGTTCAAATTAGAAAAGCAAAGTGAGCTTGAATACAACTAAACAAGGCTTTGGCAGATTCACCTTTATTTTGGCTTTTAATAATTCAAAAATTTAAATGATCAATTCATTGATGTTATTCTATGACAAAAGTGATGCATGCATGCATACTGAAAACTTTCTAACCGAGTTCACAGTACATAAACTTGAGCGAACCTATCTTTACTTAGGTAAGCGGTATTGTCTTGTGTATTATAGATTTGTTACGAAAAGAGAAGGTTCATAATCATTTGACAAGGGAATAATTTGATAGCCATTAGAACCAAGCATAAAAGAATTAAATTGAATAATTGATGACAGACATTTTGGTGGGCTTTTACAGTGCCAGATCATGTAATTTATAATATTACTTGAGATTTAATGACTGGTTAAAATTGCATCAAGTTTAATCATTTTACATGTGCATGTTTAATATGGGAAATATAGAGTATAGATAAAAATTCAAATATCTAATCTCAAAACAAAAGTAATATTGGTAGTTGTAAACCCAACCCAGAATAAAGCAGCTCTTCCATTTTTCATGCCAAAGAAAATCTGTATTATTTTTATAGGTGCAAAGACGCGCGGGGGGGGGGGGGGGGGGGATACATGAATATGTTACCAAAGTTTGGAAGTGATCCAGAGTTCACTGCGCTTCACAAACCCTTCAGAAAAGAGCTTTTTCAAGGCATCTCCGACCTACATTAATACTTCTCAAATCTTAAACTAGAAAGATGAGAAATGTTGCTGCATACAGATTCAATGGTGCGTGTAGTTATCATTTTGTCAATTCAGCATCTCAAATTTTCTTCTCTTAAAAAACCATCTTCAACATGCACACAAGTAAAAACCAATGTGGATATTTGCCATAATCACTTCTACATGAACAGAAGTAATAGAAATTTACTTCAACATAAACAGAAGAAAAATAGAAATTTTATTATTTTTATTATTAAGAATTTAGGAAGTGACAGCAGGATAGATGGCGAAACTAAATACATTTGAACCCTTCTCAAAATTAAATCACTTAATAATTATCTAAACAATAATTAGAACATAAAAAGATGTAAAAATGAGAAAAAGAACTAACTTTTTATGTAAAATGAGAAAAAGAACTAAGTTTTGATTACCTCTTTTTCATTCTCATACACCCTTGCACAATCAATATGTCTATATCCAGCCTACACAAATGAGCAACAAATTCAGGGCCACAAATCAAGCACCACAGCATATTAGGACATAAATGAAAAAAAAATGTTCAAAACAATGTAGAGGCAAAAGAGGAACCTTGATCGCTTTAATTACAGCGTCCCCAACAAGACCTGAAGGAGCCTTCCAAGTGCCTAATCCAACGGCTGGTATCTTGGCACCTGTATTCAACTCAAAGTAGAGAGGCACAGATTCTTGATCCTCGCTCTTTTCCATCTCCTTTTCTATTATCGAACAATATTTTGAATAAACGATCTGAATGTCTTATTTCGACGATTGAAGTTTTAAGTCGGGAGAATAAGGAACGTCTAAAGGATGCTTTGTGGGATATGGCTTTTTGCATGAAACGAGATGCTTAATCTGGGATTTTGTGTTGTATTATTGGTCGCAATGAGGCCAAATTGCTAACTATGTAGCGACTCTGATCGGTACTAGTCATATGATTGTCAGGGAATGTCGCTACCTAGAGGATAATATTAGAGAGAATTTGAATAATTTTTGGAGAAGGAAAAGAAAAGGCTAATAAAATGTTAAGAATAATTAGAAGGATAGGTAAAATTAAAAATCTAGTAGAAGGAAATGTTAAAAAGTATAAAACAAGTATCACAAATTAAAAATTAATAATTTGTGATACGTGTAAGTGTGTGTGAATTAGGTGAACTAAAAAAAAAAACTTATTATCACTTTCTTTTTTTTGGTTTAAATCACTTTTCAAATTCGCTCAACTTCCATGTCAATTTCTTATAATCATGCCAACACATGATTTTTTTTTAGATAATTAGTTTCATGCCATCGTCTATTTTGATAATTAGAGAAATGTCATTCTTAAATTGCTAATTAAATTTATGCCATTATAGAATTGCTAAAATTAGTTTTATGCCACTATTTCTCCAAAAACATACTAAATTCTAAAAATTCCATTACAAAATTTATTATTAAATTTTTTAAATGACCAAATTATCCTATTAAAAACAAACCCTAAAAATACATGCGCGCGCAGAAAAAAAAATTCGTACGACCATAAAAGGTAATTACAAAGTTAAAAGAAAGCAGGCTTCATACGAGTTAGCCCTGAGAAAATAACTTACGTGAAAAGCAATAATATTATACAAAGAGCATTATAGTGGGAAAAATGTATACAAAGAGTATTATAGTTTAATAATCCAAAATTACTTACTTGAAAAAAATCGGTACAAGAATATTATTATAAATAAATCTTAAAAATGTAATCTGTTTAATTTTAAGATTAGAATTATGACCTGATAAATGGTTTTCATACTTAGTATTTCAACCATTTATAGGTCTTAATTTCTTGATTTTATGTGCTTTTTCTAATGTTTAACTGTTAATTTAGGCTAGAAGCTAGGTACTGCCATGGTTGCTTCATTTTGTATAGGATCTACGCGATGTGGCTACTCGACTCGACATTTTGAGCGATTTTCAGACTGGACCTGCGACCCACAGATCTCACCAGCGACCCACAGGGAGGCAGCGGGTAGCAGATGTTGACTGGCGAGTTAGGAGACTTCAGCGGGTCGCTAGATGCAGCAGCGGGCCGCTGGAAGATGTTAACCGACAGACAAAAATAGCCAGCCAGATTTGCTATCTTCTCCATAACTGCCTGAGCCAAATTTAGAGTCTCTACTTGCACGACCTCCACCATCAGAGAACCGCCAATGAATGTTATATAAGGAGGAAGCGTTGAAGACAGAGGGGTCGGCAAATTAGAAGAAATATTTCTGGTGAAGAGAGAACGATTCTGCACAGGTCTAGCGGGTCGCCAGAGACATCTGCGGGCCGCTGTCGAGTAGCAGAAGACAGAAAGAAGGGATCAAGTTGCTTTTCTGTTGTAACTTTATTTCCTTTTTTATGTTTTCTTTTCTCTTTTATACTTGGATGTTCTGTTTGATGATTTATCGCGAGTAGATATCTTTTTAGGGGCCATGGCAGTGAACCTTTAGTTTATGAATTGATATTTTTATTTAGTTGATTTATTAGTTGCATGTTGTGTTTTATTTCCTTTCTTTAATTGCTTATCTGATTGGAATTAATTGATTAGATTAGTTTGTTTGTATCCATCAAGTATAGGCCTTGCTTGATTAGATAGATAGTTAAGTCCAAGCTTCTCTAAGAAATTAATATCAATTGTGTTAACTTGAAGGGTTATAATCGAAAGATTAAACCAAGGCTGATTAACGAGAGTTATAAGTCTTTTCTAACAGCGAAAGCGTAAGAATTCATAGGTTAGAAAGGTATAAACCCGTAGCAACTAGACCACGAAACGAAAGTTGAAGTTTAGTTCTACTTGATAGATTTGAAGTTAGTTGAATTGAATTCCAGAAACAAAAACGAGAGTTTGATCTGCAGCACTTCAACAAAAACCCAACTCTATACACAAAGCAGCATTTAAATCAACTAAGTAATAGTCTCAGCTTGACACCAGCGGGCCGCTGAGTGAACCAGCGAGGTGGTCTATGCCCGCCAAGTAGGCAGCGACCAGCTGATCTGTCAAGCGACCTGAGTCCACTTTAGCGGGCCGCTACGAAAGCCAGCGGGCCGCTAGGACTGGAATAAACTGAAAGAATTAGCATGCCTTAAGCCCCTTACTTCTAATTAGCCAATTAATCCATCTTTACTGCATTCTGTTTTATTTAATATTTACTTAATTAAGTTGTTAATCTTGATACCAAACTCAACAATCTTGCAACCCTCTAGTTTAGTAGATTAAGTAAAATTGAAACTTAGTTATCTAATATCCGTCCTTGTGGTTCGACCCCTAAAATACTTAGACGATTATCGTACGCTTGCGATACAAATTTGAGTAGAATAGGGTATAATTCTAAAGCAAGAAAATCTACATCATGACCATTGTTAGATGACCAATTAGATATATGCCACTATTTTTTGCATTAGTGGCATAAAATAATTTTGTTATTTTGTAGTGGCGTAAAAATAATTATTAATGATTAATAATGGCATAAAACAAATTATATCTTTTGTGATGGTATATTACTAATTATTAAGTTTTATAGTGGCATATTTAAAAAGTAAAGTCGTCATATAATTTTCTGATGGCAAAAAAACTATTTTTTATTATTTTATAATGACATAAAAATAATTTGTCGTTTAGTGATGGCATATCCTTAATTTCAAATATTTGTAGTGGCATAAATCTAAATCACCCTTTTTTTTGGGTTTTAACGTGTTTTATGTTTAAAGGCACAATAAGTTGGACCAACTAATCATCAGTTGTAAATTGAAGCGAATAATAACCAACGAGTTATTATATTTATCTTACTTTCATTTTTCCTTTATTCATTAATAATATCAACTAAAAATGGGATCTGGTCGAATTAAGAAAATTAAAGATAAATACAGAAATCATGATATGCTCCAAATTGACAAATTATTGTTTGTCAGTTCTAGGTAATGTAAGTAGCAAGATCGGCAAGGTCACCTTCTTAATTTATTGAAGAAGCAGTTAATTTGATTTATACTTAATAAAATGAGGCAACAAGGGTGCACTGCTGTTTAAACTTAATTAGAACTTGGAACCGGGGCGGTTCATAATCAATTATCACTATCCCAATTTAGTTCGGCAGAGATGCACGTGACCTAATGACTCAGTGGTAAGAAGAGATCAAGGGTATTAAGCCTCGTATGCATTTTTAATTTAAAAAAAATGTTGGATGGCAAAGACCTTCCTTTTTCTTCAAAAAAAAAAAAAAAGTTCAGCAGAGACCTGCTTGTTGCTTCGACGAGTGGCCTACACGTCAGTCTTTGGTTAATAATATCAAGTATATTGTACAAATACTTTCAAGCATCTCAAACTTAACAGAATATTTGCTCCCTGAACAGCAAGACATTGTCCATGAGTTATTATATAAATAGTAAAAATTTTAACTGAAATTTCACTTTAGAATTAAGTGCATCAGATTTCTCCGTCCCAGAGATCCTCTAAGCTCTTATAGATGCTTTGCTGATGAACAAAAGTTTCCCCACGCACTAGCTTAACCTGAGAATAACAAACTTAAGATTCTGAGGAAAAAAAAATGATAGACAAGTTCTCTTTCAGCTGCTGTTTCTATAATGAAACAGAAAAGGATAAATTGTTGGTTAAGCCACTAAATTATCCTCATACACATTTTATCTCTGCATATACATAATTAAAGAATATCAGAATACATCACACAAGCGCCGAGCAACTGATCTCAGACAAACAATCAGATAACATTTTGCATTATTTGAATTGATTTGACAAAGAAATCTTTGATATCCGATACACATTTTATCTCTACATAGTACATATACATAATTAAAGAATATCAACGTCACAACAGCTGAGCAACTGATCTCAGACAAACAATCAGATAGCATTTTGCATTATTTGAATTAATTTGACAAGAAAATCTTTGATATGCATATCTTACTTTCCAGGAATAACAAAAGCAGAAAATTGATAGTTTGAACTTGCCTGTTCAATTGCAGACAACTTGCCATATAAATCATCAGGGATAGACCAATCAAACAAATCTAGATTTTCTTTCATCCTAGCCTCATTCTTGCTCTTTGGAAGTATAGAGTGCCCCATTTGGAGACCCCAACGAAGAACAACTTGTGCCGGTGTTTTACCCAGTTTCTCCGCAACCATTTTCACAATTGGGTCAGACAGCACCACATTGTCGCCTGAACTATATGCTGGCCTACCTAAAGGGGCATATGCCTTTTCCACCACAAAGACAAAATGAAATTGCAAGACAAAATTGAGAGATTATTAAAAGGATAAAACATCAAGCTAAAAGTGCCTGAAATTTAATTTTGGCCTCTAGAACATTTTTTAGTGTCTTCTGTAGTTTGTTGACATTATATGTTAGGATTTTATGATGTCTGCATTTCAAAAGTAAAAACTTCTGTTAATTGTCAAGTGCAACCCTCAGAAACAAAAGAAATCATAGATAATCCCACAATAATAAAAGTAACTAACACAACGAAAAAAAACAACAAACTGATAAGACGATTTGGATATTTGATGACATCAGGAGAGAGAGCAGTAATATGTGACGTGTACTATCTTATAAAGAGGAAATGTGAAATCTTTTTCATATTTTGCATGGGACGGTGTGAATGAATCATTCCTTCAATATAAAGATGAACTTACTGAGATGTGAACACCTTTTGACTGACAAAAGTCGTGCAGCTTTTTCTGTTGCCAGCCAGGATGGCATTCCACCTGGCTGACAGCAGGTGGAACCCGTGCTATTTCAAGGAGATCTCCCAATTTCTTGCAAGAGAAGTTGCTCACACCAATTGCACGTGCTTTACCAGAATCATACAGCTTCTCCATTGCTCGCCATGTTGCAGGTACATCAAGCAGAAGAAAATTTTCTGGGCTGAAACTTCCTCCCTTTTTGACCCTAAATGGCCAGTGAATCTTCACTACATGACAAAGACGCAGTTGTTCATCTATATAGCACGATTTATGATTCAAATAAAGTGATGAGGAGAAATAAGTTGACAATCTTCAAATATGAAGCTTAAAAATTTGAAATCTGACATTGTAGGTATGATCTACATGGTGCGTATCATGCCTACAACAACTGATGAGATTTGATGCATTTTTTACCATTCATCAAAGAAGAGTTTTACAACAGTCCAGATTTAATATCCCTTGATCGAATATCAAATGACATCTACATTGCATGAAACTTGACAGATCAAATCTGAAAGACCAACAATATGTCCATATGATTTATTCTATTTCAGCTTTTTTTTAATATTTTGAAAAAGCATTAAAAAATTACAAAGGTATAATGACAAGTAATTCTGGTTTGTGAATATGGCCAGACATACTCCCCCCAACTTCTATTTACTACCATCTGACAGTAGTCTGTGTGCTACCGGTAGAGGAAATTTATAAGACAAGAAAAATAAGCCCAACGAATGAATTACTGAAACATTTTTTCATGGTACCAGTTACCATAACTGTTAAGATGAATTACTACTTTAAATTGGCATTTGAAAGGACTAAATAACTTACCAAATAAAGGTCTATATAATCTAAATGCAGATCTTTTAAGGTTGCATCAAGTGCAATAGGAGCATCCTCTGGTGAAAGATCGCTACACCTGAAATTTCTTTCTGCCTTTAGGCAATAGAGAGATGTACATCTTAAGCTACTGAACAAAATAGGAAATCCTATTTTGAAACTTTAGTGATTTAAGAAAGTACCATAGCTTAGATGTGATAAATAGATCTTCACGCTTGACCACACCATCTTCAAATAGCCTCTTGAGTGCAACACCAATCTATTGAACAAGCAGACATTATAAAGTATGTCTGAAAAGTTAACTTCAGTAATTATGCTCTAGAAAATAGATCCAACTGATACTTTAAATAAATTAAGACGGGAACTGTACCGGAAGAAGAATAGTGTACCTGCTTCTCATTGTTGTACATCCTTGCACAGTCAATATGCCGGTAACCAGCCTGTCGCATGATTTTAGTAATAAAACATATGAAGTTGATAAATCAGCTATGTTGTGAAAATATTATGAGGTCTAGTAAAAAGGAAGAAGCTACATTATTATGACAACACTAATTACAATTTTCATCCTCTTGTGCACGTTTACAACACTAAATCAATTCTCCCTTTTGGGAAGCAATTTAAGACAAATTTCTGTAATTTATAGTCCTAAGTGGGTGAATTAGTAAATAATCCCTGACAGAAAAATAGGTGAGTATATAACAACCTTGACGGCGTTGATGACAGAGTCATCGGAAGCTTCCACGTGGCGGCCATAGGTGCCAAGTCCGACGGACGGAATCTTCGCTCCTGTGTTTAGTATGAACTCTTTCGCCATTCTATCTCTATCTCGTAAATAGAATACTAATCTTAGTTTTACCTTTTATTACAGGTAAACTTGGGAAAGGATCAATCGAAGAAAAAACGAGAAGGAAAGAGGAAAAGGATTGTGACTTTGTGGTCCATTGAGAAAAAACGGCTGCGATGCGTGAAGAAAGCTGGAAAAATTGTCTAGTTCCACGGCCTCTGGAGAATATTCCAGCATAGTGACTCGCTACAGAATACACCACGCAGAAATGACGTTTTTTTTTTTTTTTTGGGTCGGAAGTCGGATCTACTGACTACTAGTACTAGTGGATGCGGTGTATAATTTTCTGCTTTTCAAAAGATAAAAATATAAACGTATATCAAAATATTATTTTGTAAATACATGTGTAAAAATTAAAAGAGTTAGGGTCTGCTTTATAGGATACTGAGTAAATACTGATTATTGAACAATATAATCTAAAATTTCAAGTTAAAAAGTAAAAAAACTCATCATACTGACGATCATGAGATATAATCTAAAAAGTGCCTCAAATTTTATGAAATAAATTTCTGAAAATTATTTTATATATTTTTTGAAACAATGCTTCGGTGGAAAAATTTTAATAGCAATTGTGCGTCGATTAACATTTTTAGGTTATTTTATTCAAGATTTATTGGGAAACAAGCAGCACACAGTGATTTACGTAATATGAGAGGCAAGGCAAGGTGGATCCCAGATTCACTTGTCCCTTTTTGACAATTGCTGCTAGATTAAATTATAATTTTATGAGTTGTTATATTTCTTACACGTCTTTGTTGCTCCACTTTTTACATTGACATGATTAATTTTTTTTTTGAAGCAAAAATGAGGTTCTGAGACCCCATCAGTATTCAGTATTCAGTATTATAAATAAAAATCCGTGCGAGTCGGAAGTTTTATGTTTAAATACGGACAGACACGGCGAGTACTTTTCTCTGTACGTTTAATTTTTTCGATTTCTACAACGTGAAATCACGTAACTATTTGTATAGTGAGTATTATCATTCATAAATTGACCCGATTCACCAAGAGCTGTTTATTTGACAGTGCATTATCTTTCTTTTTAGATTTTTACGCCCCTTTCTATATATCCAAATTAATCACAATCGATTTCTGTTCTCTCTCTCTTCCAGTCTTCCTCCTTGGCGATTCTCTACGCGCTGGTGGCGCTCGGGACAGTGGTTCTTGATAAGTTCGCCGCCGTAACGGACAACGCCGGCGCGATGTCTCGGAGGATCCTCGAGAAACTCCCGCCTGAATCCGAATCCAATGCCAGACTCTGCTTCTCTCAGGATCGCTACATCTTTCACGTCCTCAGATCCGATGGAATCACTTTTCTTTGCATGGCCAATGATACCTTTGGAAGTAAGTATGTCTCTCTTCAGTTCTTTTTGCTTTGATTTCTATTAATTCCTTTGTTAGGGGTTTCCTATTTTCAGTAGATATGTGCGATTCGGAGTTTTTGTGAGAGTATATACTTGAAAAACAAGCTGGGATGGGTTATTTAGCTGATCTTTAGTTAACTTACATTATTTCAGGTTGAATTGGTGAAACCTAATGTGTAGTACAATACAATCAGTCAGTATTGGTACCAGGTCCTTTTGTAGTTTTTTTTATGCTGGTACTAATGGTCGATACCGTACTAAACAGATGATTCCTCTTTCATCTTTCCTTCTTTTCTCCTCCACCGGTAGCACCGCCTCACCTGACATGAATTTTCCGTCAAGATAGCCCCTCCCTCCTTTCCTCCTCCTCTTCTCCTCCTCTTCTCCGACCGATATTCTTTATTCCAAAGCACAAACATGATTTTGTTTAGTTCACTAATGGTATTAAGCTATACTTTCTCCTTTTATCAGCTACTAATAATCAACATGGTTTTAGGTTAATTTCGTTCAAGCAAGTCATATTTGTAAATAGCTATTGTCCTAGATATTCTGGATATAATTATTGATTCTAATTTCATGCTCTACGTATCTCAGCCATTTTTAAAAAAATGATAAATTTTTATGGATAAATTGCAGAGAAGATGTTAAGAACAAGGTTCCTTATTAAGTAAATAGCGATTTTCTCAATCTTTAGTATTTTCGTTTTATTAAAATATTGCTTCACCTGTCATGCTTAAATTTAAATTGACCATGCCATAATTCTACTGTGTTCATGGTTGTATTATGCCAGACATTTGATTATTTCTTTTCTAAACTCATATCTGATTGTTGTGTGTGCTCTTTTATGTGATTTGCAAGAGATGTAGGACTAAGCTGAATATATTACATGTAATCTGATTGTTACAACTTTTGAACAAAATAAAGAAATGTTGACCAAAAGCTAACATTAATTTTAATTTATATGCGCTTCTTTTATAGGATGGAGCCTCAGTGACCCCACCATATGTGTAGTTGAAAGAAATAATTCTTTTTGGCATCAGTATCAGTATTATAAATAAAGATGCGTGGGTGTCTGGATTAATTTCCTAACTCTGGCCCGACACGCGACAAACTTTTTCCTTTCGCTGGGTTACGCGCTTACAATTTTTCGGATTTACACAACATTTAACTCTGTAATATTCATGCGACGAGTGTTTTCGGTAATGGAATATTTGGCAATCGACGAATATTTGGCAGCGCAACTTTTTGGCTTTCACTTTTTCCGACCCCTTCCTATTTCGCATCTCCGTCAGATCTCCTCAATTTTTTGGATTTCATTTTTTGGACCCTTACTATGGAAACGAAGGAAGTTTAGATCTAGAATAAATCGACTCCACGCGCAAAGGAATGAGTGTAAAGTTTGCACCCACGTATACTAAGGTCACTACTTACTCTCTTTAGATTGATTTTTCTTTTCATGCAAATTGGTGAGATTTGATATCTGATATTAAATTTTGTTTGTATGCACTTTTGGTTAACAAAATCTTTGATTCGACGAGGACATCTTTGTGGTTGATCTCAGGGAAGGTTAAATCTTTCAAAGTATTAATTAAATAGCATACTCAGTCTTCAAATTCTTTCTTCTTGCCCCTTTGTTGTCTCTCTAGGCTAATGAGATCATCAAAACAAAAAAGGCTAATGAAAAAAAAATTCTTTAAAGCTAATATTTTACTTCAAACCCGAAAAAATATAATAATTATTGCAGACATTAAAGAAGAAAGAGAAAGTTAAAGGAGGAGAAATCGTGCACGTTACATTAGTCCTCTTGATGAGGAGGCTGAAATATCAATAAATTGCTTTGCTAGAGGAGGCTGTCAATTCTGAGAATTGAAAAAGCAGAAAACAAAGGCAAAAGAATGGAAAAAAAATAATGCGCAAGATTAATGGATTGAGTCATTATTTTCTTTCTATTTCTCTCCAAATCTTAAATGCCCTTTCAAATTGTGGTTTCATTATTTATTTTTCTCCTCTTTTATTATGTTCATACTAGTGTTTCTTTTATTTCTTTTGTATTCTTCTTCTCAGACTATTTCAGATTCTCTGGATGCGGTAGCGCTGCCAGGATTGTTGGTTTTAATCCATCCACCTCTCTCAGATCGACGCCGCCGTCAATCTCCATCAGCTAAATAATTAAGAGGAAATCTGCTTCAATCTTTTGTATAGCGTTATTTGCATTTTCTCTCTCTACGGCTTCAAGTGCAACTCCTCAGGTCTATCTCTTCTCTCTAATCTTTTCTCCAACCTCAAATTTATGTTATTAAAAAATATGGTTCATTAGATTTCTAACTTTTCCTATATTAAGAATAGAAAAAGATCTTTTATTATTTGGTATGGTATTTGTAGCATTTGTTTTGAGTGGCCCTTTTTTTGTGGTACAAATAGTTTTACTTTTTTTTTTTTGCAAGCGCTGAACAACTACAAATTGGTATTTAAAAACTGTTAAACAGCAAACATGCCGCTTGAAATTATTTCAATTAGTACATGTTATCGATTCAATACAAAAATAGTGGTATAATACCCAGTAAGATCCACATTTGTTGGTTTATCTTCCTTCTATGTAGAATTTGTGAATTAATTTTAGAGTAGATACTAGAGATACTTTGTTTTTGGTTATGTCAAATTCTAACAAAAGATCTCTAAAAATTGGTGTTTCTCATAAATTATTGAAATTTACATTTACGGTTTGTGATATCATTTACTATTTTCCAACTGAATAAGAATATATTTTTCTACTGAATTTATATTTATTGTTTGTGATATTATGTAAATTTATTGTTTTGTTCTACAGATGTTATCCAGAAAGACAATCTTGATTCAAAGGGGCAGGTCATCAGTGTAGCATTACTGTCGGGAAAAGTGTCAGGAAAAGGTATTGTGACCTCAAGACTTTAGCAAAAAAATTGTATACATTACTTTCCAGAACAATTGTGGGATATCAAATGAAAGAAAACAGGTGATAAATCCTGCAAGAAAGCAGTGCATACATGTGATAAATTTTATGCATCGATTCTATATCTCTCACTTTAGCGGAAGGAAAACACATATAGAACATATAGCAGACATAGAGAGAAAGGGCCCAAAAATACAAGGCAGTATGATATATCAATTAAAAACTTGCATGTAGAGAGGAATAACGGATACAACATCTACAGTATTGAAGATACAATAGACAAACTTTCAAAAAAAAAAAAACAATAGACAAGCTGTACAATCTTAAGTGTGACATCTACAACAACAAACTGTTCGGTGTTCTCTTAAAATGATTAGGGAAATTTTGTTTTATTATTTTTAATCGTGTCCAACATTTATTTCCGTTCTAATAAAGTTTTTATTCAGGAATTATAACTCCTTATTTTTTTTCCCTAATCTATTTGATATTATATATAAATTTTTTTCTTTTTTTCCGCGTGACATTTTTTTTACTACACATTTCTTTCTGTTCAAAAAATTGATCAAATGCGAATTTAATTTTTATACATACGTTGTTAATACATACATATATTAAATCAACTTTTCTAATTATTAATAATTTAATTTGTTTATTTAGTCCATATAAAACTCCATTTCGCTATTTTCAGTCAATTACTACACTTTTATATTTGAGAATTTTTACACTGCTGTTCGACCTCCTAAATATGCTTACTATAAATTTTTTTTCAACACGTTACAATATTGTTTTTCACACATTGTTTGTTTTCTTATTTCAACAATTTCTGTTTTATATCTTTCTATCACGCCATAACTTCTTTAAATTAAATTTATTCAATATTGATGTTCACTACTATAAAATTTTTTAACTTCAGTACGTCCCCTATTTAATTATAAATCCCTATATTTAATACTTACACATCACTGCCGCACTATTGTATTACCTAATAAACGACAACTGTTGGCGTATTTCATGACACATAATTTTGAACACCGCTCTTGATTTCTACCATTCTAAATAGTTGTCTCCATTGTTATAATTATCGATCTTAAGTGGGCCTGTACCGTTACACTTTCATTTATAATTATCGATCTTAATTTTACTATAATCATTGCATTCTTTATCAAGATCTATCTTAATTTAAATTATAGATTTTATTTTAATAGATTCTTTATTTATGATTTTTTTTCCTTTACGATGATAATCATGGTACATAACTTTACCGTTACATAACTCCATAATAATTACTAATTATGATTGCATTTAAATTCAATATCTTTCATGTGGCATTGTTACTTACGTATTGACTGTTTCCTTCCACTTTTCTATTAATAACGTTTATGTACGCCAGCTTTATCAAATCTATACACATTGTGTAATTACCATGGTATTTAATTATATCGTATATCGACTACGTGTTTGGCATATTTCAGACCATCAACAATGATGTACATGCATACTGCGTAATTACGGTTACTAACTCCATTTTTCTTTTTTTGCGAAATTTGAACTCTTATTTAAATATATCGCTCATTTCACAGGCCAATCATCCATTTTGGAATATCTTTTTATATCAAGTATTGCATACATAATTCTCATCCTACAAATGCATTTTACATCCACTATATTTGTTCGCATATATGTTGATCTTATCCTTTTAATTGAGCTATTGCGTTTATAACTTATTTTTTATTTTCTTCTAAGGTAATTATGTTTCCTCCTTATTAGCCAGATTACTTTTTCTTCGAATTCTCTTACCTTTTTCTATACACCACATTTGCAGACGTTATAATCTTTCACTTTTTCCTCCATCCAACAACATTTCAATGATTACACCTGACATCGATATCGAAGACGACAATTATTTTGGCGATGACGGCAACTTCTCTGACGATGTGTCCATTCATAGCTTTGAAGACCTACAAATATAATTTTTTTCCTTTTCTTGCCCATTAATATCGTCATTATCTTATTCTCTATCAATTTCTAATTATGTTTGTTTTACTGTCCTTTTTACTCATGTTCGATTTAATTGTTCGTTTTGCCATTATTATTCTTTTACCCTTTTTTTAATTTCTTCAAATTAACCGTTAACAATTTTTTTTTAATTTTTCATAATAAGACTTGCTCCTAAGTAATTATATTATTACGTATATTAACAAAATGACGTATTTTTTTGTCCTCTTCATTAGTTATCTGTACCGCATATATCGAGCGAAGCTCGATTTCCCCACCTAGTTTCACTAAATTTGGCAATGGAAGGTGCGAACAAAGGCAACTAAATGAAAATCTCGATAGGAAGATTTTTGAGCAAAACAAAATGTGTCTGAAATAAAAAAAAATGAAATTCTACTATAATCCATTTTAAACCAAAAAATGAGCTTTTTTTTAACCAAAAATTTGATGCCACTGTTCGTATACTCTTTTTGGTTCATTGTTCTCACATTTCTTTCGCCAATTTTCTGACATTTCAGGTTTAGAGTTATCTATTGTTTGGAAGTTTGTTTGTCTAAGTTCCCAATAGTTGTTTTACACTGGAGAAAAAAAAAAGAAATTAGGTTGGCACTTGGGTGAACCTAATTGTAATTTTAGGAGCTAAGGTATACAAATTATTGAAAAATTGAGAGAGATTGATATTGTTTCTGCCAACATTTATTAATTGTTTTCTTTGGGGATGAGAAAGAGTATATATTTTTCCTTCTACTGTAATCGTTTCTGCCAAGATTGCGTAATCGTTTCTGCCAAGATTGATTAATTGTTTTCTTCGGGATGAGATAGAGTATATATTTTTCTTTCTACTGTAATCAAGTCTTATTATTATTGAAGTAGCTCTTTTTATTTTGATAGTACTACTATTGAGCATTTTGTACCAGTTCCACAGCCTGACTGGTATAATGGTAAATGGTTAGAAATACAAGGTAATATGCATAAACCCAATTATTTTTCCACCCTTCATTGTTCTTATATTTTTAGGTTAAAAATTGTCAATATATTTTGTTACAGCTAAATATAAATAAAAATAAAAATATATAATTTAATTACAAGAACAAAATAAAAATTAATATAATAAAATCTCATGTATCGAGCGAAAATTGATTGGCCATTAAATTTCATAGATATGTAAAAATAATTAAATTATGTATTTATTAGAAACGTATGGATCGAGCGAAGCTCGATTACCCCACCTAGTTTTAAATATATATTCACGTGGTTTAAACTGTGCGCAGACTAAACTGAAAGCTGATGCCAAATTGAAAGTCTAAGAAGGGTTTATTTGTATTCCTTTGTTTCATTTAGAAGGGTGATTGTTTGTTTCCATTACATTCAGAAAATGTTACCATTATTTCATAATTTTTTTTTGGACGGATCAATAAAATTCCAGGTTCAATTAATTACATTTGATTTCAGGAGCTTTAGATTTCTCCGTCCCAGAGATCTTGCAGACTCTTGTAGATGCTTTGCTGGTGAACGAATATTTCCCCACGCACTACCTTAACCTGAAAATGGCAAATGTAAGTTCTCAAAAAAAATGATAGGGGCCGTTTGGATCGCTTAGAAATTTGAGAAAGTTGCAATTTCTAAGAATAAATTTATTGAGAAGTGTGTAATTTTGTGAAAAGTTTAAATTGTTTATAATAAATTTATGGTAGGAAGATAAAATTCCTCCAAAATCCCCAATCAATCCAAACAGCCCCATAGACAAGTTGTCTTTCTGCTTTTATTTCCCCCTATAGATGATGTAGTGAGAAACTGAGAACTGAGAACCAAGGCAAGAGGAAACTTCCACTAAATACCCAAATCCATCCCATATACATGTGTGCAAAATCAGAAATGTGAAATTAGAGAATATCAGAATATATCCCGTGAGCCCTAAGAATTGATCCCAGAGAAACAATCCCAGAAGAGTTTCTCATTGTTTGAATAAACAGTAAAACAACAGACTAGGACTCACCTGAATGCATATCAATACTTCCTAAATAACAAAAGACAAAACAATAAATTGAACTTACCTGTTCAATTGCAGAGAACTCGGCACATAGTTCTTCAGGTATAGACCAATCAAAAATATCCTGGTTTTCTTTCATCCTAGCCTCATTCTTGCTCTTGGGAAGTACAGCATGCCCCATCTGGAGACCCCAACGAAGCATAACTTGCGCTGGTGTTTTGCCCAGTTTCTCAGCAACCATTTTCACAATTGGGTTACATAGCACATTGTTGTTACCTGAAGAATAAACCGGCCTACCTAAAGGAGAATATGCCTTTGACAAAACACAAAAATGTAATGTGTCAGACCAAAGAAACGGTTTAAGAGGACAAAAGGTCATGCTAAAAGGTGCCAGAGTTTTTGACCTTTGGTTGGTTCGTCATATTCTTACCCATTTTTCTGCAGATTGTACTTGATTGTTTTATTTCTTTATAATCATGTTAATGTTAGGAACTTAGGATTACTGAAGTAGGGAATTCTGCAAAAAACAAAAACAAAAACAAAAGAAAACTGAAGTTTAACCAACACAAAAGAACTTACAGAGATGTGAACACCTTTTGACTGACAAAACTCATGCAGCTTTCTTTGTTGCCACCCAGGATGACATTCCACCTGGTTGACAGCAGGTGGGACCCGCGCTATTTCAAGGAGATCTCCTAATTTCTTGCAAGAGAAGTTGCTCACACCAATTGCACGTGCTTTCGCAGAATCATACAGCTTCTCCATTACTCGCCATGTTGCGGGTATATCAGGCAGAAGAAAATCTTCTGGGCTGTAGCTGCCTTCCTTTTTGACCCGAAATGGCCAGTGGATCTTCATTAGATGATAAAGACACAGTTATCCATCTAAATAACATGATTAATGATTCAAATAAATGAGGGATCACTTGTAAAAATATTGTCAAGTTAATCATTGCCAATGGATCCCCGCCCTTAAGTAATTACATCATGATAACAGCAAGGTAGTTCTAGTTTGTGAATATGGCCAAACATACTCCTCCTACAGGTTACAGGTTCTGTGCACAGCCAACTGGCAGTATAGTCTGTGTGCCAGTGGGCAATGGTACCAGTTATTAATGTCAGGGAAAAGGATAGAATAACTTAAAAAAAAAAAGAGGAAAGCATAGGACAAGAAAAGTAAGTCCAATTTCTTCTGAAACAAAATAACTTACCAAATAAAGGTCTATATAATCTAACTGCAGATCCTTTAAGGTCGCATCAAGTGCAACAGGTGCATCCTCTGGTGAAAGATGGGCACACCTGAAATTCTTCTGACTTTAGGCAATAGATATAGATCTGTAACTAATGAAATGTGTGATTCCTATTTTGAATTTTAGTGTGATTTAAGAAAATACCTTAGCTTCGATGTGATAAATAGATCTTCACGCTTGACCACACCATCTTCAAATAGCCTCCTTAGTGCAACACCAATCTATATAACAAGTGAAAATTTAATAAAGTAGGAAACTTCCAACCCAGTAATTATGCTCTAGAAGTTCAGCAGATACTTTCAAATCAACAAAATTAACTTGCAGAACTATTATGTTTTTCATAAGCATGACAGATTAATCAAATTACTACAAGAAGCAGAATGAGCACCTCCTTCTCATTGTTGTATGCCCGAGCACAATCAATATGCCGGTAGCCAGCCTGTCATATCAGAAACAAAAAGGACCTGAGTACTTTAGCATGTTTAAATGACAAATCACATACAGTACCCACAATATATAATGAGTTACTTTTTTCTTAAAAGTGAACATAACTGCAATGTTATGACACCGCTAACTACAATTTGGATCCTTTTAGACCTTTAATGTGCCAAAAGAAATCCTTCTGACAATATTGTTACCTTAGATTCCAAAATCTACTGAAATTCCTAAGATCAATTTCTATTAATCTACACGACTACACACTGCACTGCTAAGCATAACAACCTTAATTGCTGTGATGACGGAATCTCCGAAAGCTTCCACTTCGCAGCTAGAAGTACCGAGACCAACCGATGGAATCTTCGCTCCAGTGTTAAGTACAAACTCTTTCGCCATAAACACCTATAGTATATAGAACAGGGAAATGATTGGGGGAACAGGACGGATCTAGTCTACGGGGCCGGCCACACCCACCTAGGTATTTGATTATTTGGATATTATTATTTTTAATAAGATGATTGATCAAATGTTAATAAATATTGACAAAACTAGCAATATTTATTGATAATTTCAACGCTTTGCTTGTCTTTAGTAGTTTAGTTTGACGCTGACAGGCAGCCCAGCTAAACAACGCCATAAGCTTTGACTTTCACACAAACGACAAAAGTTTGAACAGCAAAATATTCACGAGGATTTCATGTTCCGAGGTTTGTGTTGTCTAACGTAGTAACGTAGCTTAGCTTGCCACCAGGAGAGAGAGGACAGAGAAAAAGAAGTGAAGGAAATGGGAAAAAAAAAAACAGAGAGGTTAAATTAATTACTTTTTTTTTCATTTTTCACCTATATTCAATCTATAAAATTAAAATTCGAAAGCGAGGATAATACGGGTACTCTTTCCTATATTTCCTCTGCACAAAGTCAATAGTACCCTAAATCGCTCAATAGATCGAATATGTTGGTGGTTGATATTAAATGCCAATAGGAATTATTTCTGTCATCAAAGCCGAACAAGTATATCTAATTTTTTCGCTGTTAGCAATGGATTATGGAGGCCTCTTCTAATTTGCATTAATAGGAATATATCTGCATAAAGAAGCTGTCTACTAGACCTCATGGTATTCCCAAGTAATCAGTTGGCTAAATGTGAATAAACAAAAAGGTTTCAAAAGAAAATGATATCTGTACCAGAACAAAATTAAATAAACCATTGAAAATTGGAAATTGGAAAAACATATTCTCTTTTTATTAACAATTCATACCAAGTAATACAGCACAAATAAATCTGATTGAAGTTCCCGAAAGATGGATACAGTGATCTTGTAGAACTTCTACAAAGTAATTACCCTTGAGTGTCAATTAGAATATACAGATCTCCATGTCCAGCACCCAACTTCTATAAATGAATTCCCAAAGGAACTAAATAATCAGATCTTCCAATTTAGAGCAACTTAGATCTCCCCATCCCAGAGATCATGCACCGTCTTGTATACACTATGCGGACCTACAAATGTCCTCCCCAGTACCAATCTTGCCTGTATACCAAAAGCAATTCAACAAGCTCTCATCACAAATCAAGGTATAGTACAATTTCTTCACATCCATTACGGGGGAAAAGAAAAAAGAAAGAAAAGCTGGATTTGGATCGAGATTTCTATTACTGGGTTACTTACCTGTTCAATTTGAGAAAACTGGGAATAGAGTTCATCAGGAATAGACCAACCAAAGAGATCAAAGTTCTGCTTGATCCTTGCTTCACTTGTGCTCTTTGGAAGCACACTGTGACCAGATTGAATACCCCAGCGCAAGATAACTTGTGCAGGAGTTCGGCCTAATTTCTCAGCAGTTGAGATGATAATTGGATGCTCGAGAATATTACTGCTTTTAATCCATGTTGTCCCAGGGGAACCTAGAGGTGAATATCCCTGTCAAAAAATAGTTAACATAAGCAGTGACAAGATCAGATGTTTCAAAGCACTAAAGTATACAATACAAATTTAGGCATTTTGTTAAATTTACTGGTACACTTTCAAAATCTGAAACTTTTGCAAATTGAAGATGCCTGCTACCACAACATGATTTTTTTTTTTTGTTAAATTAACGTGTTTAGTATTTAGTTCCCATGATACTCTGTTGCGTTGACTATAAGCATTTATTACAGTAACTATAACTAAACATTACTCCACATTCCACCAGACAAAATGTCACAACATGTACTGACAGCATGACTAATTAGTTGCCATGCAGTGAACATTTATGTTAATTTCTTTTGTTTCTCAGCTTATGAAGTCATTAAATTTGGAAAAGATTTTTCAAGAAGGAAACAGTAATGAAATGCTATCCTAGATAAAGACCAATCAATCCCTTGGAGTACTTACAGAGAGATGCACGCCTTTGGATTGGCACAAAGAGTGGAGCATGGGTTGCTGCCAAGTTGGGTGGCACTCCACCTGGTTAACAGCTGGTGGGACTCGCGCCACAGAGAGCAAATTCTCCAATTTCTTGCAAGAGAAGTTGCTCACGCCAATTGCACGAGCTTTGCCTGAATCATAGAGCTTCTCCATAGCCCTCCAGGTAGCAGGTATATCTGGATCAACATAGGTTTCTGGACTGGTACTAGTACCCTTCTTGGTCCGGTATGGCCAGTGGATCTTCATTGAAAGCATCAAAGTAATAAAATAGTTTTTCTACGAACTAACTTAGTTGTCATCATAAATGTTTGAAATACATTCCTTGGAATCAAGGACTGTAATGCTATGTCAATAATTTTTTTGTACTAATCAAAGAAAGAATTTAGAAACTCACAAGGTAAAGATCCACATAGTCAAGTTGCAAGTCAGAAAGCGTTTGATCAAGTGCCTCTGGCACATCTTCTGGGGCATGATGATCATTCCTAAATACATTAAACCAAATCTGAAGAAACAAGCTTCTAACAGGATCCTTTATGCATATTTAACAATGTCATTTTGTATATTTCTTTCAATTTGTTTTTCTCAGGTACTCTTGAATTGCTTACCATAATTTGGATGTGATGAACAGATCTTCACGCTTGACCACACCCTCGTCAAACAATTTCTTCAGAGCAGCACCTACCTGAAAAGATGGAATTCATCCTTTGAGAATTCAACAGAAAGAGACAGTTTACAATTAAGAAGGAAATTACCTCTTTCTCATTTTGATATATAGCAGCACAATCAATATGCCGGTAGCCAACCTACATAAAAGAAAAATAAGCTTCATGATAAACAAATCCAAATCAATAACAAATCTACTTGTTTTCCCAGTAAATATACATTAATAAGGACAAAAGTAAATTTAGGGAAATTGAATTGTTTTGAGAAGTCATTTGGCACGGTGGTCAGAGGCGGAGCTTCACACAAGCATTGTATTTCAAAATAAACCTGGAATTGGAACCTCAGTTCACAACAGAATTGCATACAAACAAAATAAATGAGGAAAACCGGACTAATATTTACTGAAGTACCAATTTGTGTGTGCGCGTGTGATAGAGAGAGAGAGAGAAAGAGAAAGAGAGACCTTGACAGCCGTGTAAACAGCGTCTCCTACTAAACCAGGCTCAGCTTGCCATGTACCGAGGCCAACCGACGGGATCTTTGCGCCAGTATTGAGTGTGAAATAAGAATCGTGAGATGCCATCGCTTAATCACCTTTTGGAACGAGATCAGCAACAAATGAGCAAGAATTTGGGAGGGGTTAATTTTTGTGAGACGTGATGGAAATTGGCATCCACAAAAAAATGGTGTTTGAGAGAGAGGTGTCGTGGCTTCTCTCCTAAGTTAGAACTCTTATAAATTATAATTTACTTCAGAATTAATTTTTTTAAAAATTTTAATTGTTGTTTTATAAGTCCTCGTTAAATTTCATGCTAACTTATTTTGCTATTTCTTACATTTTAAAAATATAATTATTTGTATATTTAATTTTGTTGAATGTAATACTTTTTTAAAAAAAATATTTCAAAATTATTATTTATTTCTTTGATAGATTTTTTTTTTCAGAATAAAGGCCTGTAAACAATTTGTAGTTGCTAATTGATGGCACCCTAAAAGTGTGACATATTTGTTGATGGCCACAATTGTTCTAAATATAATGCATCGAACGTTTTTATGAACAAGATCAACAATTTGGATTGAAAAAATCAATTTTAAAATTTCAAATAAAAAACAATTGTGATATTTGTGGCACCTAAAAATGGGTACTAAAACTCTCCTCATCTAATTATTACTATAATTAATGAATTAGAATTGTCTCGGCATGTAGAGCTATTTATTAATTTAAGAAAATTATTAATATCGTTTAGTGACCATGTTAAAATTAGTCTCATTAAATGATATGAGAATTACAAATCTTATTATAAGATTTTAAAAATGAAACAGTATCACTAGAATATCTTTCGGTATTGAACATATCTATACGAAATGAGTTACAAGGATAAAGATGATGCAATATTATTTAAGAAACAGTTTTCATCATATATTTAATTTAACAAAAGACAAACTTCAAGGACATACGTGTTTGCAGTACGATAAATTTTGTTTACATTTTCGTAAGCAAGGACGAAATCGGAAATCCTTAAATTATTGTTCCGATAACTAGTATATAATTTTAATTTTACGAGGAGGCCAAAGAGCATTTGTTGTTTATGTAGTAAAAAAATTCCGAAATAATTTTAAAGAAGAATTTGGACATCTAAAATTTTAATAGAAAGAATGAATTATTTTTTATTTTAATAAGAAGCAAGTAATTACGTGTTTTATAACCGCGTTATGTTCTCTCACCTAATAACCCGGTTATAAAACGCGCTATTTGAAATTGCGCGTTTATAAACTATCTTATTAGCCCAATACTGCGGTTATAAACCGCATTAAAAGGGGAGACCCAACTGCGCATTTATTTTTCCTTTTGTTTATTCCTTTCGTATCTAATGGGTGGAAACCAAGAAGGCACGGGTAATAATTAATGGATCAAGTAACGGTAGAATCAAGGAATAATAGAGATTTATTGAGCTAATAAGGCATGAGAGAATTATTGGCGTTTTTCATTCTTACTTGGTGACATTATTACTTGATTTGTAACAGTATTCCACAAAACTAGGTAGATAGAATTGAAAAGGTTTCAAGTTTCAATTACTCTCCAGTTTTGAAAAAATGAACAAAATAGATAATTGATGATATCTAACAAAGTTGTTTACAATTTTATTACTTACATAATAATAACAATGATAATATTGTCTGTGAAATATGAATAGAGAACTTATATGTTTATTCAACCTATACATTCGAAATAATTTCAAAGTATCAGGATTAGTTCTGTTATTTTTTAGAAAAAAATAATATCTATATTTTTATAAAATTTGTAATTGGCGTAAAATATTTATTGATTATATAATTGCAAGCTTGTGGACTAAGCTTAATTTGAAAAATCTTATGGTTTTGTGATATACAAAATTTCTTAAAATACATGATGTAACCTTTAAAAATGTAAATATAGTCATTGATATACCCTCAGAATTTTTTAAATTTTAATACAAACTACACATAGCAGTCAAAATTTTAACGTGTTATATTTTTTTTAATGATAATAATTCAGTATGATTTCCAAAAATATTTAATTACTGAATCATTGGTACGACTATTATTAATACATTTAACCAAAAAAATGATAAAAAATTAATTATAGAAATGCAAAGGAACCGTCAAAAAATAGAAAAAAAAATATCACGGGTTTTTATATATATATATAGAGAGAGAGAGAGAGAATGGATATAGTACACTAATGTGCATATGAGCCTTATGCACAGGATTTCTGCTCCATTGGATCACTTCAATATTCGTGTTGAGAATTTAGATGAGAGGCCCAGATTTTGGCGTTGTTGACAGGAGATCTCCGTTAGTTTTTAATTTTTTCCGTTCTCTCCTCCGTAACTGTATCTGTCGACAGCACCAACTCCGCTCTCACGGATAACCCTTCTCTCTCGCTATCTCACCTCTCCTCTCTGCTCCAAACTCGACAACGCATCCTCTCTCTCTCGCACCCCCCGTCTGCTATCACCTCTCCTCTCTACACCAATGGCGACAGCACATCTATCCTACAACTCGACAACAGCCCCCTTCTGCTCATGCGAACCCTAGAGGCCTAGACTCACCAAAGGTCAGAAGTAGAAGCAGATGTCTTGAAATCGCCTAGCCATGGAACCAGATGTCCAAGTCGTCCAGATGCATTGCCATGGAACAGTAGCTTGTTCACCAAATTGTCCATATGGCTACCCAATTTACTTATTGGCATGAAAAATGGGGCTATGATGTATTCGAAACGCATCTACCATGTATTAGAAACGCATGTACCAAATTGAACGCATCTTAACAAAATCAAACAGTTAATTTGAATGTATAATAAAATCAACACATCAAATTGAAGGCATCTTAATAAAATGAACTAAGTAATATTGAGTCGACATATCTTTTATCCTATCATTTTTCTATACAAACTGGTCATATCAAAAAGTTACAATCATATGTTGCAATATCCATCATCAAGCTAAAACAAAATGTACACCACATGTTTTCTAAATTAGTTCTAGACTCTAAACTATAACAGAATGATCGCAATATCTGATTTCATGTCTTCATAATCGTATGCACTATCCGATTCAACATCATCAACTCCTTGTTGTCTTTTAACTCCTTATCATCATACTTTGCTTTCTTTCTTGTTGTCCATCGTTGTTATAGTCAGCAATTTATGAAGATGCTCCTTCGTTAACCATGAGTTCCTCAAAAGTTTGAGCCTATATAAAAGAAAAAACTATATTATTTTCTAATTATTTTCAATGCAAATTGAAAATAATTTGTGAAATCGAATGTTAAAAGAACCATGCTTACGCACAACTTACACAAATTGAAAATAATTTGTGAAAATTATTTTCGTGCCTTTCTGCTTTAATTGTTAAAAAGAATTAATAGTACCTTGGTTACTAGATTGGCATATAAAAGAACTTGCTTTTCTAGACACTTTCCCAAAAAAACACAACGGAAAAGAAAAAAATAGAAGTACCCAACTTGTTATCAGGACATAGTCACATCTAAAAAACCACATGAATCAGATAGGGTCAAAATAGAATGCGAAATAGAAGAGATAAAAGAAAAAAATTAAGCTAACTGTAAAGTCAATTTGTATGTAATCATTTCCAAATCAATTTCGAAATCTAGGGTTTTTTTTTAACAGCTCCAAAACCAGTCAAATTCAGAATTAGGCACAAAACTAAACAAATTAAAACTGAAATTGATAACATGTCAGAAAGGAAGAGAGGGATCGGCTTATATACCTTGGGTTGGTTCGCTGTAAGAAGAGGAAGCAGCTTGTTTAGGGTTTCGAGAGGAGGCGGAGGTGCTTTCGAGACGAGACAATCACAGAGGAGGAGATGCTTCAAGAGATTGATCGGGGTGCTTTGAGATGTGTTGATTCAGGCGATCGGAGAGTAGAAAGTGCTTTCAGGAGGCGAAGAGAGATATGTTCGATTAGCTTTCCTTTTCTTTTTTCCGACTGGAGAAAGCAGAAGTTGGGAATGAATATTAGAAGGAGACAGCTCCGTTGCATAGAGATAACGGAGAAATTAAAACCAACGAAGAAATCAGCGTTGTCATCTCAGCCGCTCATCCCAAACTTGTGCACGATTTTTAAAGCGATCCAAGGAAGCAGAAATCCTGTGCATAAGGCTCATATCACATTAGTGTACTATATCCATTATATATATATATATATATATATATATAATTAAAATAATCAGATGAAATTTTCAAAGTCACGTATAACTAAAAATGTGCAGTAATTAATTACGCTAAAGATTTGATGTGCTCTTTTTTTTACCCCTTTTAGTTGGGGAAAAGGTGCCTCTAATGTTGTATGTAATGGAGAGGAAACTCAAGAAAGCAACGGATTTGAGAAGGCAAAACCGAATTTTTTTCATAAACAGAATTAAAAACTAAATAAATGTGCCTCTTGGGGTCCAATTGATTTGAAGCCAATAAATGTGCGTTTTATAGCTGATAAATTTCTATTACTCCTTGGTTCTACCGTTACTTAAACCTATTATTACTTGTGTCTCCTTGGTTTCCACCCCGTCAGAGACTAAAGAAATAAACAAAAAGGAAACAAAAAATACGTAGTTGGAGACTTTGTTAACGCGGTTTATAAACGGGTAAGAAGCCTTCTTACCCGTTTATAAAACGCGTTAATTACGTTTTAACTATTCCGAAAAGTCCAGCCTTCTAGCGCGTTTTATAAACGGATAGGAAGGCTTCTTACCCGTTTATAAAACGCGCTGGAGAGGAGAGAGACTAACGCTGTTCATAAACGCGTTGGAACTTTCTTCTTATTAAAAAAAAATATATTAATTCTTTCTATTAAAATTTTTTATGTCAAAATTTCCATATAAAATAATTTCGGAAAAAAATTATAGCACGCAGCACATTGTCGTTTTGGTACACTTCAGATCTGTTATTATCGGAGATACCGACGAATCTCAAATACAATTCGAGAGGAGCGAATCCCGCTGACGAGGCCTTCCCATAGTCTTATGTCATCACCTATCGGCTAATACGAGTCGTGTGACAAAATTTTCTTCACATCGTTTTCTATGCATATGTTCATTTCAACGGAGATCAGAATCCAGAATACTTTTGTAGCTACAACTCTACAAGGCATTTGTTCTTAAATCTTATCTTAATCATATAATTAGATTTGTCCTGGCCCACTTGCATCAGAAAAAAAAATCAGATTTTGTCTTTTTTTCTGACCTGTCAAGTCACGTCGAGTCGTGTCAATTATAACGCGTCTGAATCTTGTAGCATTACGTGTCAAAATACATTGTGTGTCATACTGCATCGTGTTTAAATTTTAATTTAAAAAAATAGACACCACGTCCGGTGTCTTTGTACCATATCGTATCCTTCTTAAATGTGTCTTGTTGTGACGTATTTAGACGCGTTTAATTTTTAAATTTAAATTATTAATTAGTTTACGAAATTAAAATTTTTATTTGATAAAAATGTCAAAAACTAAAACAAAATGTTTTAAAATTTGTCTTTAAACCTTGTATTGTGTTATGCTAGTTTCATGTTGTGTCGTGTTTCGTGCGTGCCATGCGATGTCGTGTCATGTTCGAACACTCAATATTTTTTTTAGAACATTTATCGTAATTTATGTTTAAATATGTGATTTTATATTGTGGAATCGTCGTCACTATCTAATCTAGAAAAGTCAAGTTTCATCTTCCAAATATCAAACCAATAACCACATGAACACATTTCGCTTAAATGCACCTTTTATCAAGGGTTTTCCGCACCAAAAAGCGGGCAGATACATAACTAAAGTGAAAGGTTAAATTTATTTAAGATCTTCAATGCTCATAAATTCATAGTCTATTTTTCTGAAACCATAGCTTAAATTGATATCCTTAGATATAAGAGAGATTCTTAGATTTCGCCGTCCCAAACATCCTCAACTGTCTTGTAGATACTTTGGGGACCAATAATGAACTCTGCCCTGAGGAACCTAGCCTGCATATCAACATACGATAAAAAGAAAATCACTATTTTTCTTAAAAAAAAAGTTTCCTTAGAATAAAAAATCCTATTGTAACAAATTAAACCATAATATAAATCCTCTTTAATGTGAATCACTATTCACTTGCCTGTTCAATTTTAGAGAATTCACCAAAGAGGTCATCAGGAATAGACCAATTAAAGAGGTCCAAATTCTGTTTGATCCTTGCTTCGTTTGTGCTTTTCGGGAGTACACTATGACCTGATTGGATCCCCCAACGCAGCACTACTTGTGCTGGTGTTTTTCCTAATTTCTCAGCAAGTGAGACAACAATTGGGCGCTCAAGAACATCGTTGTTCTTCATCCATGTTGAACCAGGAGACCCAAGTGGGGAATATGCCTGTTCAAATTCCAGGAACATAGTAAAATAAGTGCCATCAAATTGACAAAAAGGGTCAAGATCAGAATATCAATAGCATATTTAATTATCTACTTACTTCTTCATGAACAAATGACATTTTAGAATAATTGATTGTACATGTATAATATGACCTTTTACTACAAATACGATACCTCATATTAGCACCTAGATGGACCTTTCCTCACTACAAAGGCAATCATGCAAATCCAGGGTCCAGTAAAATAATATGGCACTAATCATGTAGTGAAAATCAAACCAGGGTAACTACATGATCTTTTCAAGGATTCAGACAAAATGGATTAATACTTAAAAGTGAGATGGACATAATGGATAGAGGTTTCACGGTTTGATCTAATTGACATACAAGATTATGGAAAGGGGAAAAATTATTACAATAATAATCACTTACAGTGAGATGAATACCCTTGGACTGGCACAAAGCATGTAACTTCTCCTGTTGCCAGACAGGGTGACACTCAACCTGAATAACAGCTGGTGGGACCCTTGCCACAGATAGCAAATCCTCCAGTTTCTTGGAGGAAAAGTTGCTCACACCAATTGCTCGTGCTTTGCCAGAATCATACAGCTTCTCCATGGCTCCCCATGTGGCAGGTATATCTGGGTTGACGAAGTTTTCTGGGCTGATCTTGGTGCCCTTCTTGACCCGAAATGGCCAGTGAATCTACATAAATTAAAAATCATTGTCGTCATGTAAACTACTGAATACAGTGGATTAAAAGAACAATTGATTGGTATATTTCAATTTCTAAAAAACATCACTGTTACTAGATTAAATTAGGTCAAAGCATCTTGAAAATTTACACATAATTAATATATATTTTCAAGGTTTTGGTAAAGAGAAAACACAAATCCATGATATTCTTGTCTGCCTGTCCAAATTATGCTGGTAATTTAACAACTATAGCATTGAATCACAGGAAGAAGCCAAGGGAAGGGGGGGGGGGGACAGAAGAGGTTAGGTTGTAATTTTTTAATTACACCTCAAACAAACTCTATACAGAGTTACAGATACAAGTATTTGTTGGCCCCTTCTAAAAAAAAAAAAACCGCCCTTAATATCTGTTCGGTCAGATTACAATTTTCTTATTTGTATCATCTGTTAGACTAATTTGTGGTTTTGCAAATAAATCAGAAAGTGACTTCTGTAGGGACAAGTGCTCCAATACGCTAAATTTAATCTGTTATAACTACTGTTTCGATGATTTTGTGACCCACATGTATGCAAAAAATGGTTTAACAAAGTCTGTAGATACAATGTCAGATTGAGAATTTGTAACTTCCAAGATATGTAGCAGTCATGAAATAACTACTCGATTTTTTCTGTGGGGATTTTCTAAGTTGTAGAAACTTACAAGATATAAGTCAACATAATCAAGCCTTAAATCTTCCAGAGTTTTATCCAGTGCCTGTGGCACATCTTCTGGTGCATGGTCACTACACCTGCACATATATCATAACAGTTTTAAACAATGTTATTTTAAATCTCCAAAAGAAAATTAGCATTTTTTTGTGTAATAATAGGAAAGAAAAATCTTAAACTAACCATAGTTTTGAGGTTATGAAGAGATCTTCACGTTTCACCACACAATCATCAAACAGCTTCTGAAAAGCAGCCCCGATCTATAAAATTTCCACATAGTTACGGGATAAAATTAGGTCCCTTTGTACAATAGAGGTAAAGGTGTTGGCTGTTGGGGTTTCTGATTGAATAGGATAACTTACCTCCTTCTCATTTTGGTATATACTAGCACAATCAATATGACGGTAGCCAGCCTATATTAAGCACAAAAAAAGGACCTTTAATTAATAAATTCATATATATGTAAGTAATCTCTGAAAAATTAGAAATTTTGAGCATCCATTCATTCCATTGGTCAGCTTCCATTGACTAAATTTAATGGTGCAGCAGCTTTAGCTAATGACAATTAATTCATAGACTATTCAAATCTAAGTTCCAACTAATCACTGAGTGAAAGGTTGCAGGTTCGAAATCCGGCTGGGGGTCTTTCATAGACATTAATTTTAAAATAAGTTGGGTGGCTTAGACCTCCAATTTATCTTCAAAAAAAAAAGTTCCAACTAATCACAAAGTAGCATTGCTACCTTTTCCAACAAATGGCACCGGAACAAGACTCATTAATACTAACTTAATTAAGCAATTCAAACGTAAAAAATCCGTTTTTATGATTTTATCCCCCTCCCCTATCCCCCCATGCCCCAGCAGAAGAAAACAAAACAAAAATAAATTAGAAAGCTGGGCCTTCCATTTATCTACTAAGGAGATATCAACAAATATGGGTAAAAATTCGTCAAAAACTAATAAAACAGAAGGTCTATTCGGAATACTAAATTTTTAGTAATCAATTTCTTGTAAAAATGATCAGTTTGTCACTTGCTCAAATGTAAAGCAATACTCGTAGCAGGAATCGTGTGGTTAATTTGTAGTTTGAAAATTATGAGCAAACCATGCACAGAGAAATATTAGAAGCAAATAACAAAATTATACGGATTAATTAAAGAGAGTAAAATATTTAAAAACCTTCACTGCAGTCACAACAGCATCTCCGACAACACCAGGTGCAGCTTGCCACGTGCCCAGGCCGACGGAGGGGATCTTGGATCCGGTGTTCAGTACGAAATGAGAAGCCATCGGAAAGATAACAAAGATGGAACAAAAGAGGAAACACAGGTCTAAAAGGGATATTTCAAAAATGGAGAGGAGTCAACTTGGGGAGTGAATGAGACAGAAGCTTTAGAAAGCACGAGGTTCACTGTGACGCTTGTCGGATATATATATATGGGTGTGCGTGTGGACTGTGGACTGAGAATCCTGGCTGCCTGGCAGTAGTGGACCACTTAGTCGGTGAGGCGGGCGGCTAAGTTTTTTTTTTTGTCCTTCTTTTGCCTTATATCGGATATACAAGGCAGTGGCACTGTGGCAGGACTGCTAATCCGTTCCTAATTATTGCATGGCAAAGAAGATCATGTGTGGTTCAGGGTTGCAGCTCAAGAATGTATACTTCCAGAATAATTTGATGCATTTTTTGCTTGTGTTTGTAAACAATCGCTCAACTTTGTGACTTGAGCTTGAGCTGATAGTACTTTAGTTAGTTAGCTTGGTTTTAGTCTGATATTTTAGTTTTGTTTAGTTAAGTTTGTCTGCTTAACAGACAGCTATCTTGTATGAACAGTTTGTTTTCAATGAAACCTGTCTCAGACTACTTTCATTAAAAAAAAAGAATAATTTAATGTATTGAGTTTTTACGAAAATGAATAATTTTAGAGGTAGACTAAAATCAGTCGCGATTGACTGATGAGACCGCCATCTACGATTAAATTTCAATTTTCGAGATTCTAACAGTCGATCTGAACTGTTCAATGTGTTCTCAATATTGAAATCTCGTTGGAAACAAAATTTTACATTTTTCTAGAATTTTTTAGTATTTTTTTGATATTTTACAAAATTCTTAATCTAAACAATTATGGACCCTTCAATAACTATGATTTTTAAAAATCTCCAAAAAATAGTAAAAAAAATTCAGAAAAATGTAAAATTTGGTCTCTAATGAAATTTCAATATGAATAACACATTGAACGGTATGGATTAGCCATTAGAACGTCGAAAGTTAAGATATAATCGTAGCTGATTTTAGTCTACCTCATAATTTTAATGTATTATGCTTTTATATTATTACAATTTTATAATAAATACAATTTTGTTGTACTTTAAAGAAATATGGTGTCATTGCTGAGGTAATATGGGAAGCTAAGAGATCTATTCTTATTAGAATTAGTCTTTTTGTACTTTGTTAGTCACTTACTTTACGTTTTTTTTAGTTAATTTTTTTTGTCTTTTGATTTTTTTTAAAAGAAAAATAGAGATTAAGCCCTATCTTATATTAAAATAAATCCAAAAATTACAAGTAAAAGAAAGAAAAAACTTTAGCAAGAAGCTAAAAGTTGGAACTGCAACATAAAACTTAAACTAAAAAAAAACAAAACGGGCCAAAAAAAGCTAAAAACTAAGAAAAGAAAATATAAAGACAGCTTGAAGTATCCAGCTAGCCATTAGATGGACGAAGTTTGTCTACACCATCATTATTTCAAATTGACAAAGTTTGTCTACTTTAATCAATTCGTCAGATTAGGTTATGCCAGGACGAAAATAAGTACACTTGAGTGTGCTTGAGCGTATGCTAATTTTTTAAAATATCTTTATAATAAGTTTAAAAATTCTACACTAATTTTTTTAAAATTTTTAAAATTTCTTATTTTACACACTCTAAAAACTCAAAAACAAAATGTACTATAACTTTTCGCCTCCTCTATTTGAAGATCCCGATTTTGTCGTTATGCTCCACAAGATCAGCCTTATCAATAGGAGCGGAGTGTCCATCTCTGTCGCTTATCTCATGGAATTTTCAAGCAGCTGCATTTATTAAACTAGAAAAAGATCTCCTCATATGTGGACAAATAAAGTAACAAAATTATATTAACCAATAAAAATATGATGCTTAATTTACCAATGATATAGATAGATATGTTGCTCCATTTATTTTCTTATTAGATGGAAAATCCAAACATATTGTTGTTTTGTCTAGGGATCGATATCCAATCACAGATCAAATCGATTAAATGACACAAAGATATGTTTACAAGCTAAATCTAGCATGTAACACCTCTTAGATTTGTGCGTTTATAAGAAGTAGAGCATGAACGGAGCCAGAAAAAAATTAAGCATGACCACAAAACTAGACCAAGAAGGGACGGAGCTAGAACTTTGATTTTCAGAGAACAAGCCCGGGCAAGTGCCGGGCTTGCCTTTACTTGGCAGTTGGCTCCGTCCCTGGAGTAGAGTTAGAGATAGAGATGAGGAGAATTAAATTGTAGTGCATGGTCTAGCACTACTAGAGCAACTAGCTAAGACACTTATCTGGTTTCATAGAGACCAGAATTCGAATCCCAGCATTTGTTGTTTGAGAGTGTGTATGGATGAGCCTACAGACAATTATCAAAAAAAAAAAAGAAAAAAAAACTGTAGTGCATGGGGGCAGTTCGATTTCAATAGAGCAGGAAGATATTAGAAAATAGGAATTTAACAGATTTTTTGCTGCTGCTTATTTAATTATACTTTATAAGTAATTCATTTTTCATGATCAAAATATCTCCCTATTCGGCTTATCCCTTCAAAAGATCGCTTTCCATGTTTCCTTTTCTTTTCTTTTGATGTGTTCTTGACATGTCTGCGCAATTCATTTCCTACCTTATAATTTAATTTTTTTTTATAAAAAAACAAAGAAAAGAAAAAGATAGTTAAGCCGCCCCTAAGCAGTCGTCCGGGTCTGAACTACCCATCAAACGGATTGGCCCTCGAATTATTTGTGGGTAAATATGAAGCATCGATATTTAGTTAGAACGCAGGGACTAAAGAACATAATTTGAGCATAATAGAGAATTAAATTAAGAAAGTTAGTCCCCTTGTGTCTTTCGACATTATAACTTTTGAATTTTGATATCCATATTGGTTAAAATTTTCTTTACTATCTTAAAAAAATGATTTTACCCATATTTTATCCGTATTCATTAATTAATGGTAAGAATATAATAACGATACATAATAAACAATAAACAATAATAATAATAATAATAATAATAATATCATTATTATTATTATTTTAATAAAAAATATATAATGTACTAAATAAATAAAATCAAATAAATATACGGATAAAATGCAACATTTAGATAATACTTTACATGTAACAAAAATTATGAAATTTATACTCATATCAATTAACATTCAAAAATCTATATAACTAATTATAAACTATAATATAATAGAATGCAAATTAATTTTTTTCATCAACATAATAAATTTTGATTTAGATTGAAATTAATACCATATCTTATGAAATATGCTAATTATATGATTATATATACATATATGTTTGTAAAATTTTAATAATGGGTATAAAATAGTCTTTATCTGTATTAGTACCCGATAAGTTAACGAAATTTTTTCTTACTCATACTCATATCGTTAGACTAACAAAAATAAAATCTTACTCATACTTGTCTAATCAAATATAAATGAGTTTCGTTGATAGCCGCTAGTGTCGAACTCGAAAAATGGAAGAGGCCAAATTTTTCTTATGCAAAAATGGGTTAATACCAAAGAATGATAAGAGATAAATTTGAAAGGCATTTATTCTTTAATCGTCTAATTAGATTTGTCCTGTCCCACCCACAAGTAAGCCTGTCAAACGTGAAAACTAAACACGGAATTGGGCTGTTTCGCTTTCGTTCCATTTCAGTCGACGGAACAAGAATTTATTTCGTTTCCGTTCCATTTCGTCAAACGGAACAAATTTCTATTCCGTTTAACGTTATGTCCTCCATTTTCTAGTGATTTCAGTCCATTTCTATGTTCCGTTTACGTTTCTTTCGTTTTCTTCATTTCCGTTTTCGTTTCGTTTTCAGAAACGAAATTATTTTTTTATTTCGTTTAACATTCTGTTCAAACGGAACATAACGGAACACCATGACGGAACGGAATTTTGACATGCCTACCCACAAGCCATAGGCTCCGTTTGGATGGCTTCTTCCCGGAACAAGGAATAAGGAATAACCACTTTTTATCAATAAATTTATTTCTAACCATCCAAACACTTCACAAAAGTTACACACTTTCTAATAAATTTACCCATTCCCAATAAATTTCTTCCCTTCTTCTTTCTTCCTACCTTATTCTCAACCCATCCAAACGGAGCCATAAAAAAGAAGGGGTGGGGGGTCAGATTTTCTTCTTTTGAGATTTAATAAGTAGTCGACCCTGACCTTTCAAACCGGTCCAACAATTGAACCCATGCCATGTGGTTCTAAGAAATTAACAGAAAAATAGTAGACTTCGAACGGCAAGCTTGATGTACACATTAATTTAAGACGAGAAATTAGGACCAACAAATCATAATCGGTTCTGTTTCGGATTAGTTGAGCAATTTGAATTCATCATAATTTATCTATAAAGATACGATTTCACAGCATGGAATCGCCTTCACCATGTAGGAAAAGCTAAAATTCTTTCTTTCAAATATCAAACCAGTAACGGCTAACCACACAAACACATCTCACTAAAATACACCATTTATCATGGATTTTCTGCCACAAAAAGCGGCCATATACAAAACCAAAGTGAAAGAGTGTTTTGAATGTTCATAAATTTGTTGTCTATTTTTCTAAACCTAGAGCTTAAAGTAACTAATATCCTTAGTCTCCGTTTGGATGGTATGAGAATAAGAGGAATAAGGGAAGAAGTATTGGGAAGTGTGTAACTTTGTGAAGAGTTTGGATTGTTTATAATAAATTTGGGAGTAAAAAGAAGCTATTCTCTTATTCCTGTATTCATCCAAATGGAGCCTTAGATAAGAGAAATATTCTTAGATTTCGCCGTCCCAGAAATCCTCGAGTGTCTTGTAGACACTTTGGGGACCAACAGCGAACTCTGCTCTAAGGAGCCTAGCCTGCATAATCAAGAAAAAGGAAAAAAAAACACTATTTTTCCTAAAAACAAAATTTTTAAGAATAACTTACTCTATCTGATTTAAGAAAACTAATCACTATTCACTTGCCTGTTCAAGTTTTGAGAATTCACCAAAGAGATCGTCTGGAATAGACCAATTTAAGAGGTCTAAATTCTGTTTGATCCTTCCTTCGTTCGTGCTTTTCGGGAGTACACTATGGCCTGATTGGATCCCCCAACGCAACACAACTTGCGCTGGTGTTTTTCCTAATTTCTCGGCAGCTGAGACAACAACGAGCGCTCAAGAATATCATTGTTCTTCATAAATGTTGAACCAGGAGACCCAAGTGGGGAATATGCCTGTTCAAATTCCGAACATATATATATTAAAAATAAATGCCATCAAATTGACAGAAAGGATCAAGACCGGGATAACTAGAATGCAGTTAAGTACCAACTTACTTCTTCATGAAGCAAAACGATATTTTAGAGTGATTGTACATCAACAATATGACGTTATATACAAATATAATGTCTCCAAATTTGCACTGTTCAGATAAGGGACAAGCACAGGGACCTTTACTCAGTACTAAGGCAATCACACAACCCTGGGTCAAGTAAAACAAGTTTGCCATAATACTGATACATACACCCATCCCTGTAGATGGCACTAATCATGTAAGGAAGATCAAACCGGCATAAACTATCAGTAAAACTTTTCAAGGACTTAAACAAAATGGAAAAATACTTAAAGGTCAGATGAACATAATAAATAAGGTTTTCATGTTATGATCTAAGTGACATACGGCATTATGGAAAGGGCAAATATATTTGTTATTACAATAATTAATAATTACGTACTTACAGTAAGATGAACACCCTTTGACTGGCACAGAGCATGTAGCTTCTCCTGTCGCCAGACAGGGTGACATTCAACCTGATTGACCGCCGGAGGGACGCGTGCAAGAGATAGCAAATCCTCCAGTTTCTTGGAGGAAAAGTTGCTCACACCATGACATCCCATGTGGCAGGTATATCTGGGTTGACGAAGTTTTCAGGCGTAAAGTTGGTGCCCTTCAGCCCCTTCTGGATCCGAAATGACCAGTGGATCTTCATAAATTAAAAAATTGTTATCATCAAAGTAAAATACTGAATTAATGGATTAAAAGAACAATTGATTGATGCATTTCAATTTCGAAAAAAATCACTGTTACTAGATTAAATTAGGTCAAAACATTTTGAAAATTTACACATAATTAATATACATTTTCAAGGTTTTGGCAAGGAGAAAACACAAATCCATGATACTCTTGCCTGCCTGTTCAAATTACCGCTATAGCATTGAACCACACGAAGAAGCATGGGAAGAAGGGCAGAGGAGGTCAGGTTGCAATTTTTTCATTAAGACCTCAAAATTTTACAAATACGTACTCATTGAGCCACTCCAATTCCAAAACTTCTGCTCCACTCCTGATCACAGGTCAGGTACTGTGCACTTTCATATTGCTAAATCGTGAGTCGCTGAGTTCTTTACTTAATAGGGTTCCCGGTTCCGATTTGTCTCATGAAATTAGAAAATGAGACAAGTCCTCCACATGTATGCAAAAAATTATTATCTGACTCGCATGCGTCCAAAAATTGATTAACATAGTCTGTAGATACGATATCAGATTAAGAACTTGTTAGTTGTTAATCTGATATGTAGCAATTTATCATGAAACAACTACTGAATTTTTCTGTGGGTAAATATTCTAGGTTGTAGAAACTTACAAGATATAAGTCAACATAATCAAGCCTTAAATCTTCCAGGGTTTGATCCAGTGCCTGTGGCACATCTTCGGGTGCATGGTCACAACACCTATACATCACACCAATTTATGACAATGTTATCACCAATTTAAATCAAGTGTTATGGATACTTTAAATCTCTGAACGAAATTAATTTTTCTATTCATGTAATAGGAAAGGAAAATCCAAATTAACCATAGTTCTGAGGTTATGAAGAGATCTTCACGCTTCACCACATGATCATCAAACAGCTTCTGGAGAGCATCCCCTATCTATAAAATGTCATCAGAAGTTCGGATAAAGTTAGATCCTTTTCTGCAACAGTGGAAAAGGTTTTTGATTGAACATGATAAATTACCTCCTTCTCATTTTGGTACATACTAGCACAATCAATATGACGGTAGCCAGCCTACATTCGGCAAAAAAAAAAAAAAAACTGAAATTAATTGATATCAAAGTAAAACTGTGAAAAACTAGAAATTTTGGGCCTCCATTTGCCAGATTCATTGGATATATTTAATGGTACATCACTGTAGCAGCTTTAGCTGATGAGTGATGAGTGATGACAATTAATCTATAGTCCAAGCAAAAAAAAAAATAAAAAATAAAAAATATGTGAGTTCTAACAAAAATCACAAAACGAACATTCAGATCCTGCAACAGAGACCACATGAGGATTTAGAAAAGGACCAAAATTGATGAAAGATTTAAAGTAACATTGTGACCTTTTTCTAATAAATGACACAGGAACAAGAGGCACAAGTACTGTAGCTAATTATAAGAAAATTAAACAAATCTTAAAAATAATAATAGTATCAGACTCATGGGAATTGATAAGGTACGAACTACAGACAAATATTAAAAGAAAAAAAAATTATACAAAGGGTAACTAGAGAGAGTAAGAGATTGAGAGACCTTCACAGCAGCCAAAACAGCTTCTCCTACGACACCGGGTGCAGCTTGCCACGTGCCCAGGCCGACCGAGGGGATCTTGGCGCCGGTGCTCAGTACGAAATGTGAAGCCATCGGAAAGATAACAAAACCGGAGCAAATAAAAAAGGAACAGAGTCTACAAGGAATATAACAAGTTGGAAAGGAGCACGAGCCACGAGGTGAAGCTTTGGTGCTTTTATCAGATATAAAACTCTATATATTGATCAAAATTAATCGAACGGTTGAAAAAGTGTGACATTTGGGGTAGCAAATTTCGGTGGCAGCGGAACCCTCCTCATATATATATATAGAGTTTTACTATGGTGAGTTGCAACTCACCAAAGCGTCCGTGAGTCGCGCTCAAAATTTTAAAATTTAGTTTAAAATAACCGATCCAAACCGTCTAATATGATCTTCCTATTAAAATCTCCATGCAGACCAAATTTTATATTTTTTTTAAAATTTTAAGTATTTATTTCAGATTTTTAAAAACTGTTGTTTTTGAACGGTTCAGAACTAATCAGATTAATGATTTTCTAAAATTTCAAAAAAATACTTAAAATTTTCGAAAAAATATAAAATTTGGTCTGCATGGAGATTTCAATAGGGAGATAGTATTAGACGGTCTGGATCGGTCATTTTGAACTAAATTTTGGAATTTTAAGCGCGACTCACGGATGCTTTGGTGAGTTGTAACTCACCATAGCAAAACTCTATATATATGTAGAGAGAGAGAGATTGGCTAAAGTATACTCCAACATATAGATAGTCCGTATGCTGGAGTTGTTTCTCAAAATCTAAAATGCATACAGTCGATCTGAACCTTTAAAATTGTTCTCCATATTGAAATCTCCTAGAAAATCAAAATTTATATTTTTAGGAATTTTTTTACTATATATTATGCTATTTTAAAAAAATACTATAAAGGAGTTGTAAAGGAGTATTTCTGACCATTCAATTTGAAAATAGCATAATATATAGCAAAAAAATTCGAAAAAATATAAAATTTGGTCTTGAAGGATATTTTTACATGGAGAACAACTTGAAATATTTGGATCGACTGTTTGAATTTTAAATTTTGAAAAACGACTCTAGCATACGGATTTGATCCGTATGCTAGAGTATACTTTAGCCAATCTATATATATATAGAGAGAGAGAGAGAGATGAAGGATTCAATCAAAGCACTTTGACCGGAGTCCCGGTTAAACCCCGTCAGATCTCAATATTGAAAGTTCAAATGACCGATCCAAACCGTCAAATATAATCTTCATATTGAAATCTCCTTGCCGACCAAAATTTTAATTTTTTAAATTTTTAAGTATTTTTTTCGGATTTTTAAAAACAGCAGTTTTTGTAGAGTTCAGAACAAATTATATTAACGATTTTCTAAAATTCGAAAAAAATACTTAAAAATTTCAAAAAAATGAAAAAAAATTAGTCGGCAAGGAGATTTTAATTTGGAGATCATATTTGATAGTTTGGATCGGTCATTTGAACTTTCGATATTGAGATCTGACGGGATTTAACCGGGACTCCGGTCAAAGCGCTTTGACTGAAAGCTTTCTCATATGAGGAATGATTCAATCAAAGCGCTTTGACCGGAGTCCCGGTTAAACCCCGTCAGATCTCAATATTGAAAGTTCAAATGACCGATCCAAACTGTCAAATATGATTTCCATATTAAAATCTCCTTGCCGACCAAAATTTTTATTTTTTTTAAATTTTTAAATATTTTTTTTCGGATTTTTAAAAACAGCAGTTTTTTGTAGAGTTCAAAACAAATTATATTAACGATTTTATAAAATTCGAAAAAAATACATAAAAATTTCAAAAAAATGATAAAAAAAATTAGTCGGCAAGGAGATTTCAATTTGGAGATCATATTTGACAGTTTGGATCAGTCATTTGAACTTTCGATATTGAGATCTGACGGGATTTAACTGGGACTCCGGTCAAAGCGCTTTGATTGAAAGCTTTCTCATATGAGGAAGGATTCAATCAAAGCGCTTTGACCGGAGTCCCGGTCAAATCCCGTCAGATCTCAATATTGAAAGTTTAAATGACCTATCCAAACCGTCAAATATGATCTCCATATTGAAATCTCCTTGCCAACCAAAATTTTTATTTTTTTGAAATTTTTAAGTATTTTTTTCGGATTTTTAAAAACAGCAGTTTTTGTGACAGTGTGAGTGTGGACAAAGAGTCAAAGGGAATCATTTTCAAGTAGCGATAAGTGGGGCCGGTTGTTTTTCTATAGGTGGCTAGTCCATTTATAATTATTTGCAGATCTTCGATGTGTGGTTCATGGTTGCAGCCATGGCTGCTAACATGAACGGAGCCAACTAGAGGCAAGCCCAGGCTTTTCTCTAAAAATCAATACTAAGTTATGTAATTTTAGTATTGTACATAGACTAATGTTTTTATTGTGTCTGGATTGGATCTCTAATTTTTCTTCTGTTTCTTTTTAGTCCAGTTTTTTGGACATTGTTTGATTGGACTACTTTTGGTCTGGATTGAAGTTCAGTTAAAGTCCAATTGTTAAGTCTTATTTGGACCAATTATGGATAATTATGGACAAATTGTGAGCAAATCTGGAGTTACAAATATATTCAATTTGAATGGATGTGATTGTTTGATGCATACATATGAATATGGTTTGATTGTGAAATTTATATGTTTCTTAATGGTTGTTGATTTTGTTAAAATTTTCAAATATCGAAATTTCAAAAGTAATGGTTTAAAATTTCAAAATTAAAAATTTTGAAACTTGAAATTTCAAACGAATTTCAAATTATGAAATTTGAAATTTGAAAATTTAAAATTTGAAACATGGGGGACGGACATCATAGGTCCTATCGACCCACCAGCCTCAAATGGGCACCGCTTCATCTTGGCCGCCACGGATTACTTCTCCAAGTGGGCTTTCAAATTATGAAATTTGAAAATTTAAAATTTGAAATTTTGAAATTTGAAAATTTAAAATTTAAATTTTGTGTTCTATAAATATTCAAAATTTGTGTGGGAAATGATACAATCTACACATTATGTGAATAATTACAATGTACAATCCAATCGTTTTGAACAAGTGAGTCCATAAACATATTTTAAACTATATCAAGAGCTTAATATAGATTACTGTGATCAAATGACTTAAAATGAATGCAAAATCGCTTGAAATGCTCAAATATACTCATAATCTGTAAAATCTGCACATTATCTGAATAATTACAATGTATAATCCAATCGTTTTGAATAATTAAGTTCATAAACATATTCTAAACTATATAAAAAGCTTAAATATAGATTATTGTGATCAAATAATTTAAAATGAATGCAAAATCGCTTGAAATGCTCCAATATACTCAGAATTATTAAAATCTACACATTATGTGCATAATTACAATGTATAATACAATTGTTTTGAACAACTTAGTTCAGAAACATATTCTAAACTATATAAAGAGCATAAATATAGATTACTGTGGTCAAATGACTTAAAATGAATGTAAAAATCGCTTGAAATGCTCAAATATACTCAGAATCTGTAAAATCCATACATTATGTGAATAATTACAATTTATAATCCAATCGTTTTCAATAAGTGAGTTCACAAACAAATTCTAAACAATATAAAGAAGTTTAATATCGATTGTTGTGATCAAATGACATAAAATGAATGCAAAATCGCTTCAAATGCTCAAATATAATTAGAATCTGTAAAATATGTATATTATGTGAATAATTACAATGTATAATCCAATCATTTTGAATAATTGGCCTCATAAACATATTCTAGACTAAATAAAGAGCATAAATATAGATTATTTATGATCAAATGAATTAAAATGAATGCAAAATCGCTTGAAATGCTCAAATATACTTAGAATCTGTAAAATATGCACATTATGTGAATAATTACAATTTATAATCCAATCGTTTTGAATAATTAAGATCATAAATATATTCTAGACAATATAAAGAGCTCAAATATACATTATTGTGATCAAATGACTTAAAATTAATGCAAAATCACTTGGAATGTTTAAATATTATCAGAATCTGTAAAATCTGCATATTTTGTGCATAATTACAATGTATAATCTAATTTTTTGAATAACTGAGTACAAAAATATATTTGAGACTATATAAAGAGCTTAAATATAGATTAATTTGATCAAATGACTTAAACTGAAAGCAAAATCGCTTCAAATGCTCAAATATACTCGGAATCTATAAAATCCGCACGTTATGTGAATAAATACAATGCATAATCTAATCGTTTTGAATAAGTGAGTTCATAAACATATTCTAAACTATATAAAAAGCATAAATATAGCTTATTGTGATAAAAAAAATCGCTTGAAATGCTCAAATATACTCATAATCTTTCAAATCTGCACATAATGTGCATAATTACAATGTATAATCAAATCGTTTTGAGTAATATTATCATAAACATATTCTAGACAAAATAAAGAGCTTAAATATGTATTTCTGTGATCAAATCAATTAAAATGAATACAAAATCACATGAAATGCTCAAATATACTATGAATCTGAAAAATCTGCACATTATGTGAAGAATTAGAATGTATAATCTGATTATTTTGAATAAATGAGTTCATAAATATATTCTAGACAATATAAAGAGCATAAATATAGATTATTGTGATTAAATGAATTAAAATTAATGCAAAATCGATTAAAATGCTCAAATATACTCAGAATCTTTCAAATCTGCACATAATGTGCATAATCACAATGTATAATCTAATTGTTTTGAATAAATTATATTATAAACATATTCTAGACAAAATAAAGAGGTTAAATATTGATTATTGTGATCAAATGACGTCAAGTGATTGCAAAACGCTTAAAATGCTCAAATATACTTGGAATCACTAAGATATGCATATTATGTGAATAATTACAATGTATAATCCAATCGTTTTGAATAAATAAGTTCATAAAAATATTCTAAACTATATACAAAATATATATATAGCTTATTGTGATCAAATGACTTAAAATGAATGCAAAATCGCTTGAAATACTCAAATTTACTCAAAATCATTAAAATCACATTATGTGAATAATTACAATGTATAATCCTATCGTTTTGAAAAATTCAGATCATAAACATATTCTAGATAATATATAGATCTTAACTATACATTATTGCGATCAAATGACTTAAAATTAATACAAAATCACTTGAAATGCTCAAATATACTAAGAATGTGTAAAATCTGTACATTATGTGCGTAATTACAATGTATAATCCAATCTTTTTAAATAAGTGAGTTCATAAACATACTCGAGACTATAAAGAGAGCTTAAATATAAATTATTATGATCAGATGACTTAAAATGAATGTAAAATTGCTTGAAACGTTCAAATATTCTCAGAATCTGTAAAATCTGCAAATTATGTGAGTAATTACAATGTATAATCCAATCGTTTAGAATAATTGAGTTCATAAACATATTCTAGACTATATAAAGAGGTTAAATATAGATTATTGAGATCAAATGAATTAAAATGAATGCAAAATCGCTTGAAATGCTCAAATATACTCAGAATCTTTCAAATCTGCATATTATGTGCATAATTACAATGTATAATCCAATCATTTTGAATAAGTTATATCATAAACATATTCTAGATAAAATAAAAAGCTAAAATATATATTATTGTGATCAAATCACTTAAAACGAATGTAAAATAGCTTGAAATGCTCAAATATTCTCAGAATCTTTAAAATCTGCACATTAAGCGATTTTACAGATTTTACATAATATGCAGATTTTACAGATTCTAAGTATATTTGAGCATTTTAAGCGATTTTGCATTCATTTTAAGTTATTTGATCACAATAATTTATATATATTCTTTGTATAGTCTAGATTATGTTTATGTGGTCAATTATTCAAAAAGATTGGTTTTATACATTGTAAGTATTCACATAATGTGCAGATTTTACAGATTCTGAGTATATTTTAGCATTTTAAGCGATTTTGCTCTCATTTTAAGTTTTTTTATCACAACAATCTATATTTAAGCTCTTTCTGTAGTCTAGAATATGTTTGTAAGCTCATAATTCAAAATGATTGGGTTATACATTGTAATTATTCACGTAATGTGCATAATATACAGATTCTGAGTATATTTGATCTTTAAACGATTTTCCATTCAATTTAAATCATTTGATAATAATCATCTATATTTATGTTCTTTATATAGTATAGAATTTATTTATGAACACACTTATTCAAAATGATTGGATTATACATTGTATACGCACATAATTTGCAGATTTTACAAATTCTGTGTATATTTTGGCATTTGAAGCGATTTTGCATTTATTTTAAGTTATTTGATAACAATAATCTATATTTAAGTTATTTTTGGCATATGTTTATGAGCTCACATATTGAAAATGATTGGATTATGCATTGTAATTATTCACTTAATATACGGATTTTACAATTTCTGAGTATATTTGAGCATTTCAAACGATTTTGTATTCATTTTAAGTCATTTGACTAGAGTAATCTATATTTATGATCTTTATATAGTTTAGAATATGTTTCTGAACTAAGTTATTCAAAACGATTGGATTATACATTGTAATTACGCACATGAAGATAAGATTTTAAAGATTCTGAGTATATTGGAGCATTTGAAGCGATTTTGCATTCATTTTAAGTCATTCGATCACAATAATCTATAATTAAGCTCTTTATAAAGTCTAGAATATGTTTATGAGCTCAATTATTCAAAACGATTGGATTGTACATTGTAATTATTCACAAAATATGCAGATTTTACAGATTCTGAGTATATTTTAGCATTTCAAGCTATTTTTCATTCATTTTAAGTCATTTGATCACAATAATCTATATTTAAGCTCTTTATATAGTTAGAATATGTTTATGATATCACTTATTCAAAACAATTGGATTATACATTGTAATTATGCACAAAATTTATATTTCAGCTCTTTATTTTATCTAGAATATGTTTAGGATATAAATTACTAAAACAGATTGGATTATACATTGTAATTATGCTCATGTTTTGCAGATTTGAAAGATTCTGAGTATATTTGAGCATTTAAGGCTATTTTGCATTCATTTTAATTCATTTGATCACAATAATCTACATTTAGCCTCTTTATATAGTCTAGAACATGTTTATGAACTCAATTATTCAAAACGATTGGATTATACATTGTAATTACGAACAAATGTGCATATTTTACAGATTGGGATAATATTTTAACATTTCAAATGATTTTACATTCAGTTTGAGTCATCTGATCACAGTAATCTATATTTAACCTCCTTATATAGTCTAGAGTATGTTTATGAACTCACTTATTCAAAAATATTGGATTATACCCTGTAATTATGCTCAAAATGTGCAAATTTTATAGATTCTGAGTATGTTTGAGCATTTCCAGCGATTTTTGCATTCAATTTGAGACATTTGTTCACGATAATGTATATATTTAAGCTCTTTACATAGGCAAGAATTTGTTTACGAGCACACTCATTCAAAACGATTAGATTATTTATTGTAATTACACAAATAACGTGCAAATTTTCAAGATTCTGTCTATATTTGGGTATTTCAAGCAATTTTGCATTCACTTTAAGTCATTTTTTGACGATATTCTATATTTATGCTCTTTATATAGTCTAGAATATATTTATGAACTCACTTATTCAAAACGATTGGATTATAAATTGTAATTATTCGCATAGTTTGCAGATTTTACAAATTCTGAGTATATTTGAGCATTTCAAGCGATTTTGAATTCATTTTAAGTCATTTAATCACAATAATCTATATTGATACTCTTTATATAGTTTAAAGTATGTTTACAATATCACTTATTCAAAATGAATGGATTATACATTCTAATTATGCACATAATGTTCAGCTTTGAAAGATTCTGTGTACATTTGAGCATTTAAAACGATTTTCCATTCATTTTAAATCATTTGATAAAAATCATCTATATTTATGATTATTATATAGTTTAGAACATATTTATGAACAGACTTATTCAAAATGATTGAATTATACATTATAATTACACACATAATTTGCAGATTGTACAGATTCTGCGATATTTTGGCATTTAAAGTGATTTTGCATTAATTTTAAGTTATTTGAACACAATAATCTATATTTAAACTCTTTATACAGTCTAAAATATGTTTATGAGCTCAATTATTCAAAATAATTGGATTATACATTATAATTATTCACATATTGTGCAGATTTAACATATTCTGAGTATATATGAGCATTTGAAGCGATTTTGCATTTATTTTAATTCGTTTGATCACAATAATCTATATTTATGCTCTTTATATAGTTTAGAATATGTTTATGAGGTCAATTGTTAAGAAAGATTGGATTATACATAGTAATTATTCACATAATATGCATATTTTACAGATTTTAAGTATATTTTAACATTTCAAGCGATTTTGCTCTCATTTTAAGTCATCTGATCACAATAATGTATATTTAAACTCTTTATGTAGTCTAGAATATGTTTATGATATCACTTATTCAAAACAATTGGATTATACATTATAATTATGCACATAATATTCAGATTTGAAAGATTCTGAGTATATTTGAGCATTTCAATCGATTTTTCATTAATTTTAAGTCATTTGATCACAAGAATCTATATATTTAAGTTCTTTATATTGTGTAGAGTTTGTTTATATGAGCTCAATTATTCAAAATGATAGGATTATGCATTATAATTATTCACATATTGTGCAGATTTCACAGATTCTGAGTATATATGAGCATTTGAAGCGATTTTGCATTTATTTTAAATCATTTGATCACAATAATCTACATTTATGCTCTTTATATAGTTTAGAATATGTTTATGAGGTCAATTATTAAGAAATATTGGATTATACATTGTAATTATTCACATAATGAGCAGATTTGACAAATTCTAAGTATATTTGAGCATTTTAAGCTATTTTGCATTAATTTTAAGTCATTTGATCACAATAATCTATATTTAAGCTCTTTATATAGTCTAGAATATGTTTAAGAACTCACTTATTCCAAATGATTGGATTATACATTGTAATTATTCAAATAATTTACGGATTTTACAATTTCTGAGTATATTTGAGCATTTCAAACGATTCTGAAATCTTTATAAGTCATTTGACCACAGTAATCTATATTTTATGATCTTTATATAGTTTAGAATATATTTCTAAACTAATTTATTCAAAGTGATTGGATTATATATTGTAATTGCGCAAATGATCTGAACATTTTACAGATTCTGAGTATATTAAAGCATTTCAAGCGATTTTGCATTCATTTTAAGTTATTTTCTCACAATAATCTATATTTAAGCTATTTATATAGTTTAAAATATGTTTATGAGGTCAATTATTCAAAACGATTGGATTATACATTGTAATTATTGACATATTGTGCTCGTTATACAGGTTCTAAGTTTATTTGAGCATTTCGATTAATTTTGCATTCATTTTAAGTTATTTGATAATAATATTTTATAATTAAGCTCTTTATATAGTTTAGAATATGTTTATAAGCTAAATTATTCAAAACAATTGGATTATACATTGTAATTATTCGCATAATGTACATATTTTACAGATTCTAAGTTTATTTGAGCATTTCGAGCGATTTTGCATTCGTTTTTAAGTGATTTGATCACAATAATTTATATTTCAGCTCTTTATTTTATCTAGAATATGTTTAGGATATAAATTACTAAAACAGATTGGATTATACATTGTAATTATGCTCATGTTTTGCAGATTTGAAAGATTCTGAGTATATTTGAGCATTTAAGGCTATTTTGCATTCATTTTAATTCATTTGATCACAATAATCTACATTTAGCCTCTTTATATAGTCTAGAACATGTTTATGAACTCAATTATTCAAAACGATTGGATTATACATTGTAATTACGAACAAATGTGCATATTTTACAGATTGGGATAATATTTTAACATTTCAAATGATTTTACATTCAGTTTGAGTCATCTGATCACAGTAATCTATATTTAACCTCCTTATATAGTCTAGAGTATGTTTATGAACTCACTTATTCAAAAATATTGGATTATACCCTGTAATTATGCTCAAAATGTGCAAATTTTATAGATTCTGAGTATGTTTGAGCATTTCCAGCGATTTTTGCATTCAATTTGAGACATTTGTTCACGATAATGTATATATTTAAGCTCTTTACATAGGCAAGAATTTGTTTACGAGCACACTCATTCAAAACGATTAGATTATTTATTGTAATTACACAAATAACGTGCAAATTTTCAAGATTCTGTCTATATTTGGGTATTTCAAGCAATTTTGCATTCACTTTAAGTCATTTTTTGACGATATTCTATATTTATGCTCTTTATATAGTCTAGAATATATTTATGAACTCACTTATTCAAAACGATTGGATTATAAATTGTAATTATTCGCATAGTTTGCAGATTTTACAAATTCTGAGTATATTTGAGCATTTCAAGCGATTTTGAATTCATTTTAAGTCATTTAATCACAATAATCTATATTGATACTCTTTATATAGTTTAAAGTATGTTTACAATATCACTTATTCAAAATGAATGGATTATACATTCTAATTATGCACATAATGTTCAGCTTTGAAAGATTCTGTGTACATTTGAGCATTTAAAACGATTTTCCATTCATTTTAAATCATTTGATAAAAATCATCTATATTTATGATTATTATATAGTTTAGAACATATTTATGAACAGACTTATTCAAAATGATTGAATTATACATTATAATTACACACATAATTTGCAGATTGTACAGATTCTGCGATATTTTGGCATTTAAAGTGATTTTGCATTAATTTTAAGTTATTTGAACACAATAATCTATATTTAAACTCTTTATACAGTCTAAAATATGTTTATGAGCTCAATTATTCAAAATAATTGGATTATACATTATAATTATTCACATATTGTGCAGATTTAACATATTCTGAGTATATATGAGCATTTGAAGCGATTTTGCATTTATTTTAATTCGTTTGATCACAATAATCTATATTTATGCTCTTTATATAGTTTAGAATATGTTTATGAGGTCAATTGTTAAGAAAGATTGGATTATACATAGTAATTATTCACATAATATGCATATTTTACAGATTTTAAGTATATTTTAACATTTCAAGCGATTTTGCTCTCATTTTAAGTCATCTGATCACAATAATGTATATTTAAACTCTTTATGTAGTCTAGAATATGTTTATGATATCACTTATTCAAAACAATTGGATTATACATTATAATTATGCACATAATATTCAGATTTGAAAGATTCTGAGTATATTTGAGCATTTCAATCGATTTTTCATTAATTTTAAGTCATTTGATCACAAGAATCTATATATTTAAGTTCTTTATATTGTGTAGAGTTTGTTTATATGAGCTCAATTATTCAAAATGATAGGATTATGCATTATAATTATTCACATATTGTGCAGATTTCACAGATTCTGAGTATATATGAGCATTTGAAGCGATTTTGCATTTATTTTAAATCATTTGATCACAATAATCTACATTTATGCTCTTTATATAGTTTAGAATATGTTTATGAGGTCAATTATTAAGAAATATTGGATTATACATTGTAATTATTCACATAATGAGCAGATTTGACAAATTCTAAGTATATTTGAGCATTTTAAGCTATTTTGCATTAATTTTAAGTCATTTGATCACAATAATCTATATTTAAGCTCTTTATATAGTCTAGAATATGTTTAAGAACTCACTTATTCCAAATGATTGGATTATACATTGTAATTATTCAAATAATTTACGGATTTTACAATTTCTGAGTATATTTGAGCATTTCAAACGATTCTGAAATCTTTATAAGTCATTTGACCACAGTAATCTATATTTTATGATCTTTATATAGTTTAGAATATATTTCTAAACTAATTTATTCAAAGTGATTGGATTATATATTGTAATTGCGCAAATGATCTGAACATTTTACAGATTCTGAGTATATTAAAGCATTTCAAGCGATTTTGCATTCATTTTAAGTTATTTTCTCACAATAATCTATATTTAAGCTATTTATATAGTTTAAAATATGTTTATGAGGTCAATTATTCAAAACGATTGGATTATACATTGTAATTATTGACATATTGTGCTCGTTATACAGGTTCTAAGTTTATTTGAGCATTTCGATTAATTTTGCATTCATTTTAAGTTATTTGATAATAATATTTTATAATTAAGCTCTTTATATAGTTTAGAATATGTTTATAAGCTAAATTATTCAAAACAATTGGATTATACATTGTAATTATTCGCATAATGTACATATTTTACAGATTCTAAGTTTATTTGAGCATTTCGAGCGATTTTGCATTCGTTTTTAAGTGATTTGATCACAATAATTTATATTTCAGCTCTTTATTTTATCTAGAATATGTTTAGGATATAAATTACTAAAACAGATTGGATTATACATTGTAATTATGCTCATGTTTTGCAGATTTGAAAGATTCTGAGTATATTTGAGCATTTAAGGCTATTTTGCATTCATTTTAATTCATTTGATCACAATAATCTACATTTAGCCTCTTTATATAGTCTAGAACATGTTTATGAACTCAATTATTCAAAACGATTGGATTATACATTGTAATTACGAACAAATGTGCATATTTTACAGATTGGGATAATATTTTAACATTTCAAATGATTTTACATTCAGTTTGAGTCATCTGATCACAGTAATCTATATTTAACCTCCTTATATAGTCTAGAGTATGTTTATGAACTCACTTATTCAAAAATATTGGATTATACCCTGTAATTATGCTCAAAATGTGCAAATTTTATAGATTCTGAGTATGTTTGAGCATTTCCAGCGATTTTTGCATTCAATTTGAGACATTTGTTCACGATAATGTATATATTTAAGCTCTTTACATAGGCAAGAATTTGTTTACGAGCACACTCATTCAAAACGATTAGATTATTTATTGTAATTACACAAATAACGTGCAAATTTTCAAGATTCTGTCTATATTTGGGTATTTCAAGCAATTTTGCATTCACTTTAAGTCATTTTTTGACGATATTCTATATTTATGCTCTTTATATAGTCTAGAATATATTTATGAACTCACTTATTCAAAACGATTGGATTATAAATTGTAATTATTCGCATAGTTTGCAGATTTTACAAATTCTGAGTATATTTGAGCATTTCAAGCGATTTTGAATTCATTTTAAGTCATTTAATCACAATAATCTATATTGATACTCTTTATATAGTTTAAAGTATGTTTACAATATCACTTATTCAAAATGAATGGATTATACATTCTAATTATGCACATAATGTTCAGCTTTGAAAGATTCTGTGTACATTTGAGCATTTAAAACGATTTTCCATTCATTTTAAATCATTTGATAAAAATCATCTATATTTATGATTATTATATAGTTTAGAACATATTTATGAACAGACTTATTCAAAATGATTGAATTATACATTATAATTACACACATAATTTGCAGATTGTACAGATTCTGCGATATTTTGGCATTTAAAGTGATTTTGCATTAATTTTAAGTTATTTGAACACAATAATCTATATTTAAACTCTTTATACAGTCTAAAATATGTTTATGAGCTCAATTATTCAAAATAATTGGATTATACATTATAATTATTCACATATTGTGCAGATTTAACATATTCTGAGTATATATGAGCATTTGAAGCGATTTTGCATTTATTTTAATTCGTTTGATCACAATAATCTATATTTATGCTCTTTATATAGTTTAGAATATGTTTATGAGGTCAATTGTTAAGAAAGATTGGATTATACATAGTAATTATTCACATAATATGCATATTTTACAGATTTTAAGTATATTTTAACATTTCAAGCGATTTTGCTCTCATTTTAAGTCATCTGATCACAATAATGTATATTTAAACTCTTTATGTAGTCTAGAATATGTTTATGATATCACTTATTCAAAACAATTGGATTATACATTATAATTATGCACATAATATTCAGATTTGAAAGATTCTGAGTATATTTGAGCATTTCAATCGATTTTTCATTAATTTTAAGTCATTTGATCACAAGAATCTATATATTTAAGTTCTTTATATTGTGTAGAGTTTGTTTATATGAGCTCAATTATTCAAAATGATAGGATTATGCATTATAATTATTCACATATTGTGCAGATTTCACAGATTCTGAGTATATATGAGCATTTGAAGCGATTTTGCATTTATTTTAAATCATTTGATCACAATAATCTACATTTATGCTCTTTATATAGTTTAGAATATGTTTATGAGGTCAATTATTAAGAAATATTGGATTATACATTGTAATTATTCACATAATGAGCAGATTTGACAAATTCTAAGTATATTTGAGCATTTTAAGCTATTTTGCATTAATTTTAAGTCATTTGATCACAATAATCTATATTTAAGCTCTTTATATAGTCTAGAATATGTTTAAGAACTCACTTATTCCAAATGATTGGATTATACATTGTAATTATTCAAATAATTTACGGATTTTACAATTTCTGAGTATATTTGAGCATTTCAAACGATTCTGAAATCTTTATAAGTCATTTGACCACAGTAATCTATATTTTATGATCTTTATATAGTTTAGAATATATTTCTAAACTAATTTATTCAAAGTGATTGGATTATATATTGTAATTGCGCAAATGATCTGAACATTTTACAGATTCTGAGTATATTAAAGCATTTCAAGCGATTTTGCATTCATTTTAAGTTATTTTCTCACAATAATCTATATTTAAGCTATTTATATAGTTTAAAATATGTTTATGAGGTCAATTATTCAAAACGATTGGATTATACATTGTAATTATTGACATATTGTGCTCGTTATACAGGTTCTAAGTTTATTTGAGCATTTCGATTAATTTTGCATTCATTTTAAGTTATTTGATAATAATATTTTATAATTAAGCTCTTTATATAGTTTAGAATATGTTTATAAGCTAAATTATTCAAAACAATTGGATTATACATTGTAATTATTCGCATAATGTACATATTTTACAGATTCTAAGTTTATTTGAGCATTTCGAGCGATTTTGCATTCGTTTTTAAGTGATTTGATCACAATAATTTATATTTCAGCTCTTTATTTTATCTAGAATATGTTTAGGATATAAATTACTAAAACAGATTGGATTATACATTGTAATTATGCTCATGTTTTGCAGATTTGAAAGATTCTGAGTATATTTGAGCATTTAAGGCTATTTTGCATTCATTTTAATTCATTTGATCACAATAATCTACATTTAGCCTCTTTATATAGTCTAGAACATGTTTATGAACTCAATTATTCAAAACGATTGGATTATACATTGTAATTACGAACAAATGTGCATATTTTACAGATTGGGATAATATTTTAACATTTCAAATGATTTTACATTCAGTTTGAGTCATCTGATCACAGTAATCTATATTTAACCTCCTTATATAGTCTAGAGTATGTTTATGAACTCACTTATTCAAAAATATTGGATTATAACCCTGTAATTATGCTCAAAATGTGCAAATTTTATAGATTCTGAGTATGTTTGAGCATTTCCAGCGATTTTTGCATTCAATTTGAGACATTTGTTCACGATAATGTATATATTTAAGCTCTTTACATAGGCAAGAATTTGTTTACGAGCACACTCATTCAAAACGATTAGATTATTTATTGTAATTACACAAATAACGTGCAAATTTTCAAGATTCTGTCTATATTTGGGTATTTCAAGCAATTTTGCATTCACTTTAAGTCATTTTTTGACGATATTCTATATTTATGCTCTTTATATAGTCTAGAATATATTTATGAACTCACTTATTCAAAACGATTGGATTATAAATTGTAATTATTCGCATAGTTTGCAGATTTTACAAATTCTGAGTATATTTGAGCATTTCAAGCGATTTTGAATTCATTTTAAGTCATTTAATCACAATAATCTATATTGATACTCTTTATATAGTTTAAAGTATGTTTACAATATCACTTATTCAAAATGAATGGATTATACATTCTAATTATGCACATAATGTTCAGCTTTGAAAGATTCTGTGTACATTTGAGCATTTAAAACGATTTTCCATTCATTTTAAATCATTTGATAAAAATCATCTATATTTATGATTATTATATAGTTTAGAACATATTTATGAACAGACTTATTCAAAATGATTGAATTATACATTATAATTACACACATAATTTGCAGATTGTACAGATTCTGCGATATTTTGGCATTTAAAGTGATTTTGCATTAATTTTAAGTTATTTGAACACAATAATCTATATTTAAACTCTTTATACAGTCTAAAATATGTTTATGAGCTCAATTATTCAAAATAATTGGATTATACATTATAATTATTCACATATTGTGCAGATTTAACATATTCTGAGTATATATGAGCATTTGAAGCGATTTTGCATTTATTTTAATTCGTTTGATCACAATAATCTATATTTATGCCCTTTATATAGTTTAGAATATGTTTATGAGGTCAATTGTTAAGAAAGATTGGATTATACATAGTAATTATTCACATAATATGCATATTTTACAGATTTTAAGTATATTTTAACATTTCAAGCGATTTTGCTCTCATTTTAAGTCATCTGATCACAATAATGTATATTTAAACTCTTTATGTAGTCTAGAATATGTTTATGATATCACTTATTCAAAACAATTGGATTATACATTATAATTATGCACATAATATTCAGATTTGAAATATTCTGAGTATATTTGAGCATTTCAATCGATTTTTCATTAATTTTAAGTCATTTGATCACAAGAATCTATATATTTAAGTTCTTTATATTGTGTAGTTTGTTTATATGAGCTCAATTATTCAAAATGATAGGATTATGCATTATAATTATTCACATATTGTGCAGATTTCACAGATTCTGAGTATATATGAGCATTTGAAGCGATTTTGCATTTATTTTAAATCATTTGATCACAAATAATCTACATTTATGCTCTTTATATAGTTTAGAATATGTTTATGAGGTCAATTATTAAGAAATATTGGATTATACATTGTAATTATTCACATAATGTGCAGATTTGAGAAATTCTAAGTATATTTGAGCATTTTAGGCTATTTTACATTAATTTTAAGTCATTTGATCACAATAATCTATATTTAAGCTCTTTATATAGTCTAGAATATGTTTAAGAACTCACTTATTCCAAATGATTGGATTATACATTGTAATTATTCAAATAATTTACGGATTTTACAATTTCTGAGTATATTTGAGCATTTCAAACGATTCAGAAATCTTTATAAGTCATTTGACCACAGTAATCTATATTTTATGATCTTTATATAGTTTAGAATATGTTTCTAAACTAATTTATTCAAAGTGATTGGATTATATATTGTAATTGCGCAAATGATCTGAACATTTTACAGATTCTGAGTATATTAAAGCATTTCAAGCGATTTTGCATTAATTTTAAGTTATTTTCTCACAATAATCTATATTTAAGCTATTTATATAGTTTAAAATATGTTTATGAGCTCAATTATTCAAAACGATTGGATTATACATTGTAATTATTCACATATTGTGCTCATTATACAGGTTCTAAGTTTATTTGAGCATTTTGATTAATTTTGCATTCATTTTAAGTTATTTGATAATAATATTCTATAATTAAGCTCTTTATATAGTTTAAAATATATTTATAAGCTAAATTATTCAAAACAATTGGATTATACATTGTAATTATTCACATAATGTACATATTTTACAGATTCTAAGTTTATTTGAGCATTTCGAGCGATTTTGCATTCGTTTTTATGTGATTTGATCACAATAATTTATATTTCAGCTCTTTATTTTATCTAGAATATGTTTAGGATATAAATTACTAAAACAGATTGGATTATACATTGTAATTATGCTCATGTTTTGCAGATTTGAAAGATTCTGAGTATATTTGAGCATTTAAGGCTATTTTGCATTCATTTTAATTCATTTGATCACAATAATCTACATTTAGCCTCTTTATATAGTCTAGAATATGTTTATGAACTCAATTATTCAAAACGATTGGATTATACATTGTAATTACGAACAAATGTGCATATTTTACAGATTGTGATAATATTTTAACATTTCAAACGATTTTACATTCAGTTTGAGTCATCTGATCACAGTAATCTATATTTAACCTCCTTATATAGTCTAGAGTATGTTTATGAACTCACTTATTCAAAAATATTGGATTATACCCTGTAATTATGCTCAAAATGTGCAAATGTTTTAGATTCTGAGTATGTTTGAGCATTTCCAGCGATTTTTGCATTCAATTTGAGACATTTGTTCACGATAATGTATATATTTAAGCTCTTTACATAGGCAAGAATTTGTTTACGAGCACACTCATTCAAAACGATTAGATTATTTATTGTAATTACACAAATAACGTGCAAATTTTCAAGATTCTGTGTATATTTGGGTATTTCAAGCAATTTTGCATTCACTTTAAGTCATTTTTTGACGATATTCTATATTTATGCTCTTTATATAGTCTAGAATATGTTTATGAACTCACTTATTCAAAACGATTGGATTATAAATTGTAATTATTCGCATAGTTTGCAGATTTTACAAATTCTGAGTATATTTGAGCATTTCAAGCGATTTTGAATTCATTTTAAGTCATTTGATCACAATAATCTATATTGATACTCTTTATATAGCCTAAAGTATGTTTACATTCTCACTTATTCAAAATGAATGGATTATACATTCTAATTATGCACATAATGTTCAGCTTTGAAAGATTCTGTGTACATTTGAGCATTTAAAACGATTTTCCATTCATTTTAAATCATTTGATAAAAATCATCTATATTTATGATTATTATATAGTTCAGAATATATTTATTAACAGACTTATTCAAAATGATTGAATTATACATTATAATTACACACATAATTTACAGATTGTACATATTCTGTGATATTTTGGCATTTAAAGTGATTTTGCATTAATTTTAAGTTATTTGAACACAATAATCTATATTTAAACTCTTTATACAGTCTAAAATATGTTTATGAGCTCAATTATTCAAAATAATTGGATTATACATTATAATTATTCACATATTGTGCAGATTTAACATATTCTGAGTATATATGAGCATTTGAAGCGATTTTGCATTTATTTTAATTCGTTTGATCACAATAATCTATATTTATGCTCTTTATATAGTTTAGAATATGTTTATGAGGTCAATTGTTAAGAAAGATTGGATTATACATAGTAATTATTCACATAATATGCAGATTTTACAGATTTTAAGTATATTTTAACATTTCAAGCGATTTTGCTCTCATTTTAAGTCATCTGATCACAATAATGTATATTTAAGCTCTTTATATAGTCTAGAATATGTTTATGATATCACTTATTCAAAACAATTGGATTATACATTATAATCATGCACATAATATTCAGATTTGAAAGATTCTGAGTATATTTGAGCATTTCAATCGATTTTTCATTAATTTTAAGTCATTTGATCACAAGAATCTATATATTTAAGTTCTTTATATTGTGTAGAGTTTGTTTATATGAGCTCAATTATTCAAAATGATAGGATTATGCATTATAATTATTCACATATTGTGCAGATTTCAAAGATTCTGAGTATATATGAGCATTTGAAATGATTTTGCATTTATTTTAAATCATTTGATCACAATAATCTACATTTATGCTCTTTATATAGTTTAGAATATGTTTATGAGGTCAATTATTAAGAAATATTGGAATATACATTGTAATTATTCACATAATGAGCAGATTTGACAAATTCTAAGTATATTTGAGCATTTTAAGCTATTTTGCATTAATTTTAAGTCATTTGATCACAATAATCTATATTTAAGCTCTTTATATAGTCTAGAATATGTTTAAGAACTCACTTATTCCAAATGATTGGATTATACATTGTAATTATTCAAATAATTTACGGATTTTACAATTTCTAAGTATATTTGAGCATTTCAAACGATTCTGAAATCTTTATAAGTCATTTGACCACAGTAATCTATATTTTATGATCTTTATATAGTTTAGAATATGTTTCTAAACTAATTTATTCAAAGTGATCGGATTATATATTGTAATTGCGCAAATGATCTGAACATTTTACAGATTCTGAGTATATTAAAGCATTTCAAGCGATTTTGCATTCATTTTAAGTTATTTTCTCACAATAATCTATATTTAAGCTATTTATATAGTTTAAAATATGTTTATGAGCTCAATTATTCAAAACGATTGGATTATACATTGTAATTATTGACATATTGTGCTCATTATACAGGTTCTAAGTTTATTTGAGCATTTCGATTAATTTTGCATTCATTTTAAGTTATTTGATAATAATATTCTATAATTAAGCTCTTTATATAGTTTAGAATATGTTTATAAGCTAAATTATTCAAAACAATTGGAATATACATTGTAATTATTCGCATAATGTACATATTTTACATATTCTAAGTTTATTTGAGCATTTCGAGCGATTTTGCATTCGTTTGTAAGTGATTTGATCACAATAATTTATATTTCAGCTCTTTATTTTATCTAGAATATGTTTAGGATATAAATTACTAAAACAGATTGGATTATACATTGTAATTATGCTCATGTTTTGCAGATTTGAAAGATTCTGAGTATATTTGAGCATTTATGGCTATTTTGCATTCATTTTAATTCATTTGATCTCAATAATCTACATTTAGCCTCTTTATATAGTCTAGAATATGTTTATGAACTCAATTATTCAAAACGATTGGATTATACATTGTAATTACGAACAAATGTGCATATTTTACTGATTGTGATAATATTTTAACATTTCAAACGATTTTACATTCAGTTTGAGTCATCTGATCACAGTAATCTATATTTAACCTCCTTATATAGTCTAGAATATGTTTATGAACTCACTTATTCAAAAATATTGGATTATACACTGTAATTATGTTCAAAATGTGCAAATTTTATAGATTCTGAGTATGTTTGAGCATTTCCAGCCATTTTTGCATTCAATTTGAGACATTTGTTCACGATAATGTATATATTTAAGCTCTTTACATAGGCAAAAATTTGTTTACGAGCACACTCATTCAAAACGATTAGATTATTTATTGTAATTACACAAATAACGTGCAAATTTTCAAGATTCTGTGTATATTTGGGTATTTCAAGCAATTTTGCATTCACTTTAAGTCATTTTTTGACGATATTCTATATTTATGCTCTTTATATAGTCTAGAATATGTTTATGAACTCACTTATTCAAAACGATTGGATTATAAATTGTAATTAGTCACATAGTTTGCGGATTTTACAAATTCTGAGTATATTTGAGCATTTCAAGCGATTTTGAATTTATTTTAAGTCATTTGATCACAATAATCTATATTGATACTCTTTATATAGTCTAAAGTATGTTTACAATCTCACTTATTCAAAATGAATGGATTATACATTCTAATTATGCACATAATGTTCAGCTTTGAAAGATGCTGTGTACATTTGAGCATTTAAAACGATTTTCCATTCATTTTAAATCATTTGATAAAAATCATCTATATTTATGATTATTATATAGTTTAGAATATATTTATGATCAGACTTATTCAAAATGATTGAATTATTCATTATAATTACACACATAATTTGCAGATTGTACAGATTCTGTGATATTTTGGCATTTAAAGTGATTTTGCATTAATTTTAAGTTATTTGATCACAATAATCTATATTTAAACTCTTTATACAGTCTAAAATATGTTTATGAGCTCAATTATTCAAAATAATTGGATTATACATTATAATTATTCACATAATATACGGATTTTACAATTTCTGAGTTTATTTGAGCACTTCAAATGATTTCGTATTCATTTTTTGAGTCATTTGACCACAATAATCTATATTTATGATCTTTATATAGTTTAGAATATGTTTATGAGGTCAAGTATTAAGAAAGATTGGTTTATGCATTGTAATTATTCACATAATGTGCAGATTTTACAAATTTTAAGTATATTTGAGCATTTGAAGCGATCTTGCATTCATTTTGAGTCATTTGATCACAATAATCTATTATTAAGCTCTTTATAAAGTATAGAATATTTTATGAGCTCAATTATTCAAAACGATTGGATTGTACATTGAAATTATTCACATAATATGCAGATTTTACAGATTCTGACTATATTTGAGCATTTCAAGCGTTTTTGCATTCATTTTAATTCATTTGATCACAATAATGTATATTAAAGCTCTTTATATAGTCTAGAATATCTTTTTGTTTGTTTACTGGTAAAAAGTATTGGTGAACAAGTAGGAGAACTTAATCTCTCCAATAGTTCAAACCAATTTGTTTGGAAATGTTCATCCCATGAGACCTTCTCAGTACAAAAGTCAGTAAATATTCTTTATTTTCATGGTTATTAATCCGATCTGTTGAACCTATTCTAGTTGTCGTGTACGAATTTTAAATATTTTAAATTTTCAAATTTTCAAAGTTTTTAAATTTCTAATTTTAAGTTTTCTAAAATTCCAAATGTTAAAGTTCCAAAATTTTGAATAAAATTAGTGACTACTTAATCATTGGAGTTATTCATATTAAGAGACTATTTGAGAAGTCTTTTACATAATGCACTATAAAAAACGTTCAAAGTTTTGTCCATATGGTTATTTTATGAACAAATAGTGGACTTCATTTGGTTAGAAGATGAACTGGACATGGACTAGACAATATACTATATATAATGGACTTGGTTTGGACATGGACTTGAACACCTCGTTATTGGACGGAGATGGACATGAATTGGAACCCGTCATTAAACAACCCTACTTGCAACTCACAAATGTATGCATCTAGAATAATTCAATGCATTGAAGTTCTAAAAAAAAATTAAAATGTATTATGCTTTTATATTATTATTATTATTATTATTAGAAATATTTTTAAGAGATATGGTGTCATTGCTGTGGTAATAGGAGAAGCAAAGATGCACTACCCGAAATAAGTTAATGTTGACCCTAAAAATTAACCCTCAAAACCAAATTGCGAAAACCAAAAGTCAAACAGCAAAAACCAAATTTCCAAATTGCTAAAAATCAAAATCAAATTACGAAAAATACCAAACGAACTCTAAAAATCCTCAAAATTTACCCAAAAATTCCTTAAGAATTATGATGAATTATCATAATTTTTAAACCCCAAAAATACCCACACAAATTTCAAAATTTACAAAGAAGCCCAAAAATTCCACAAAATTACCAAAAAAGATCTATGATGAATTTGCCAAAATCACTTAAACCATTAAATTCCTTATATTTTTCTAAGATTACCCATAAAATTTCATCCGAAAATACCCATGGGAAGGGCCAAAAATAATTTACTTTGGTTGGACAACCAAAAAATAAATTGTTTCAAAGAAATTGGATAGAAAATCCCACAAAAATCAAATGCTGCTGGCGCGTACATCCGTTGGAGAGGATTCGACAGGGGCCAGGGAAGCCGCTGCCCCCCAGTGAAATTACCACACCTCCGTTCAAGCTTGGATGGTCTTGTTCTTTGTACACCATGTTCAGTAGTTCAAAGGGATCATAATTGGATCATTAAAGACCAGGTGCACGCATCTCTCTCTATCTCATTTAACCCGACAGGCGGGACCCAAGTGCAGGGTCGTCTCCTTCATCTGGTATAAAGAAAAAGAGGTGAAAGCTGCGGTTTCACCGTGGGAACGCCGGGTAAATCGAGGGAGACGCATCGACGTGGCTTCTCCAGCGCCACCAACTCAAAACCAGAGAGCTCCGCCCATGGTTTACCAAAACCAGAATCTTAGATGCGCTCCACCTCAGCCAGTGATGGGAATTGGATGATGGAGATGGCTCGAGGCTCAAAGGGAAACCCTAGGTTCCCTGCCTATATAAAGACCCTCAAATCAGAAGGAAAAGAGAGAGGAAGAGAGGGGTAAGGTCAGGCTAGATCCAAGTTGGCTCCATTGTGCTAAATTGAGAGAATTGTAGTGTAATTGAGAGAGGCAACAGAGCGAACAGATAGAGATAAGAGAGAAAAGGTGAAATTGAGTGGTTCCAAACTTGTAATTCTTTGTTCAAACATTAATTAAAAAAGTCTGAAGCATCAATTGGCATTTGGCTTGATCCTCTTCTCTTCTCTCACTCCTGACCTCTCCTCCCATGGTTTAGACTAAGGTTTTCTTAGATCTAGACTGAGGAGAGGTCGCCTAGCTTGATGTTTCCTCTTGACTAGGTGCAACAATGGTTCAGGCTGAGGTTTCCTCAGTGCTAGACCATGATTTCATGATTTGAGCTCAAATGGCTCAAGTTATGGAATTTCTGTATAATATGCACTATTGTTGTTATGCTGTCGAACTTGCCCTAGAAATTATAATAACTTAGGACACCGGTTCATCACAAAACAAGAAAAAAGAAAAAAAAATACAGTAGCATATACATGTTGCTTCAAATCTGACCAGAGCTCCATGAAGGTTATTTCTGCAAAAGTTGAAGGTTATTTCTGCATAAAAAAAACATAAAAATATGTGTGGATAGCAGGTACAGAGCTCCATGAACAACAGGGAACAAATTTGACCTTGTTTAAAGTTTTGTATAATTTTATGCACCCTGATAAAGGCACTAGTGTCATTTCTCTAAACAGAATGTTATTTTACAAAAACCATTGGACTTTCCTACAAAAGAACTCATACAAAATTTATAGTTATGATGAATGATGTTGCTGCATGTAAAGGAAGTCTCAATGATATCTTTTTAAGGAAAATCAGAAGATTACATAAATAATATAAGCACATATATACAAAAACGTCAGAAGTGATTTTAAGTTGTTGAAGTGCATTTCTTTTGTTGTGTTGAGATCTCTGCAACTTGATTTCCTGCAAGTAAAGCAACTCAAATGAAATCATATTAAAACAGTGGCAAAGTAGTAAAAAGAAAGAAAACTGCAAATTGTGAAAAGTGCTAGATGACTTGCTCTTATATTCTCTGCAATTTGAACACACAAAACAAATCTAAATTGACTTAAATCGAGCATTAAAACAAACCCTATTGCTGTAAGTCCAGTTGCATGCAATTGAAGTTGAACAAAATATGCAAATCTGCCCTGATGCTTCTCACACCAAATTACAATGCCTCAAACCAAAGTAAATGTTCAAATACGTTAATGCGACGTTATGAAATTTTAGAAATAAAAAGAAAATGTAATATATATTTTTAGGTTAGAAAGTATCAAACTAAATTAAATTATTTCATCTCTGGTCAAATCTGGACCATTGAAAATTCAAAAGAAGTTTGAAACTGGAGATGTCCAGTTCAGACCCTTCTTCTTCCTTTGTCTTTATTGGCTTTTCCCTTCCGTAACTTATGGGAGGAAGAGGAGATTAAACCTCCTCATGAAGAGGTTCCATAACACCTTATAGTGCGTCCCCTGACCTTACCATGCGGTTTCCTCGCCCCTTAGCCATTTAGGACAGTGTTCTCACGACCCTTCACCTCTCCCATTGATGAATGTCATTAATGGTACGTCTTGGTGACCAAGGCAGTTCCGCCTATATAAAGGTCCTCTCTAAGCATTTCAGTGCACAAAGAGCACGGGCTAAGAGGCAAGAAGAGAGGTGAAGAAAAAGTTGAAGGAATCGTGAAGTGAGAACGCGGGGCGACGAAGCGGTGGTGACGGTTCGGCACTTTCCGGTACGGGATTTTATTTCTAAAAAAACTTCTTTAATATTTCTGGAAATTAAGTCATAAGGATTTGAAATAGGTAGTTGACTATATAAGGCTTGCAACTTGTTTTTCCTTACCAACATTATTATATTAGTTTTAAGACTTTGCAAAACATAAAGGTACTTGGGCTGACACCTAAGTCCTGTATAAATTTTCATGATGTCTTGAAATTGAATAAAGCATACTAACTTACAAGTATATGACTCAACATTTAAATTGTACCTTGTCTCAGGATTTTATCGCCTAAAAATGAATTTACAAACATGTAATAGTTTACTGGTAAGTTGTTAGATAATGGTGCCATGTTAAAAAGAGATTATTGATAAATTGTCTTAACCACCTAATTTACTTCTGAATAGGCCCGTGACATTTGACCAAAGAAAAGCGGTTTGCAAATACCATGTATATGAAATTGTATCTATGACTCACAACTTAATTTCGTTAATGGTAAAGGCCTCTTACAAATTATATTAACCTTTTAAAATGGAAAATGGAATACTAACAAAACATGATCTCGTGAATTGTTCTCGTATAGAAATCGGTAAAGGTTTTGTCATATGAAATACATGGTCTCTGAACATGATTTTACATGGATAAAATATTTGACAGAGAAGGTTGCGTTTTTACTGAAAATGACTTCACTGGTAAAAAAGTGTTTTAGTTATTAACTTCTGAATTTTCGTAACAATAGATTATAAAAATAAAGTAATTTCAAAAAGGTACTATGCATGAATTTTACTTTACACTCTGCAAGATATAACTTTATGTTATAAGAATTTTCATACAGAACCATGCTATTAATTAATATAGCTTATTAAATTAGTTTTAATGAATTAGCTATACATGAACTGTTTACGTTTAATAGTCAGTAAAGGTTTCCAAAGACTTTTTGTAATTCAAATAGAATGATCTAGTATATAATTTCATGACACTTAAGATTTATATAATGGAGTGTATTATTTTTTTTAAGTAAGAAGTGATCTGATATGAAACGTGACTAAGTTTTAATGCACCTCTGGGGTTTTTGGCTCAACCATGTGGTCCTTCGGGACATTTAAATGGCTCTTCGGAGCAAATAAGTGAATGCGAAAGTGAGATCCTTCGGGATAAAAGTAGAGTTCAGGGTAGCTCCCTGGGCGTCAGATAGTGTGCACACTCGAGCCAAATCTTGAGGGCGGCTCGACCGGGCCTCCCGTATGAAGTATTGTTTGATAAAAGAAAATAATATGATTTATACGAAACATAAGATTTGGTATTCCGCTGCACTAAGTTTATATTTATTAATTGACATGTTAGTAACTATACAATTTGTTTTCCACTGTATTGTTTCATAAACATATATATATTGACTTGTTTTCTATAAAACCGTACTGAGAAACAATATGTTTCTCACCCGTTTTTATATATTTTTAGGTGAGGCAATTTGGAACTAAAAGCTAAGGTACGGACTCTGTCTGTGATATGGTGCTGCCATGAAGTCAAGAAGATATTTTTTTTATTTTGATATTTTGAACTCTAGAATACTATAGTTACGAATATTTTGATGAGCTTGTATGAACTTTTATACATAGAAATAAATCACATGGTAGTTTTATATGAATTATTTGATATTGTACATACTTTTGACCGCTTTGTATGCGTTGACTATTACTAACGCATACGGCGGGGTTGTCCGGGGTGTGACAGTTAAATTCAATCCCCTGAAGCTATCTATATCGTCTCTGGCACAAAAGGATGGCCAAGAGGGTCCCACGGCAAAGCTTCATCTCTGTTCAAATTGAAGCCGAATTGCCTCAGTTGAGATCATCTCCTTCCAAGCGTCTTCACGACAAATTGAACCCACCATCGTCCTTAAACGACTTTCAAGAGTGTTTAAAACCTCCCTCTGGCAAAGGGAAGGAATCAAGAAGCTTCGAACGACATTAATGGCAACTCGAAACCTCTCAGGTCTCACAAGACTGCACAAGTCCTCGAGACTTCAATTAATTGTATCAATGTGCTCTCCTCAGTCCCACGACTCCAACGAACCAAGAATCAACTTAAACATTGGATGGAAACGTCGCAATTTGGGCGGACAAAAATGGAGGGCCTTTCTGCAAAAATACCAACTCCAGGCGGGGAAGAAGGGTTCAAACCTGCGTCATAGTGGATCTTGTGTGGCGAACTTAACTGTGGCGGGTAACTGGCTTGTCAGAAACTCGTTACACCGAAAATTCTGAAATTAAAAATATATCTGACATGTGGGACCCACTGTCAAAAATAAAATAGATAAAAATAAATGAGTGCCACGTCAGCAGCCACGTCACTGCTTAGTCAGCGCCAGCAGTAAGCCCTCTCAGCGTCAAATCATGCCAAGTCAAAGCCACGCCAAGCCCCTGTGCCTACGTGGACCAATCAGAAAATTCCACAGATGCAGAAACTTTGAAAATTCATTGAAAATAGTCGAAAACTCAGAAAAATGCAAATAAAATATCCATAAAATTTTAAAAATCCAAATAAACCAAATTCACTAATATTTTGATATAAAAATCTGTCAAATTATTAATCTTTTCTATTTTTGAAGTATTTTCAATATTAAATAAATTTTATAAAATTCTAAAATGATGTTAAAATTTTTTTGTAAAATTTCAAAATGATTTTAAAACTCAATTAAACTCTTTTAACAAGTTTTCAAAAATGCATATTGAAACTTTAAAAGAAATACATTAAATATCAAGTATCTTTAAAAATAAACATAATTAAAAATATAAAAAGATATTTCAAAAGTCTAAAATAAAAGAAAATTGTGAAAATGGTAAAACCCGAAGAGAAACTTAAGAAATTAAAAGTCCAAACACGAAACCCGAAATCAAGACCGAAACCTCTTCAATTAAAGGAACGAAATCTCTTCAGTAAACCAAGGTCGACTCCAAGCGATTAAAAAATTAGAAAGTCTCACAGGTGGTTCAAAATAATCCCGAGAAAGCAAAATCCAAATCCAAAGGCCCAAAATAGCCTAGAAAACCAAAATCCAAATCCAAAGGCCAAAATAGCCTTGAAATCCAAATAAAATCCAAGACCCAAAATAGTCTTGAAAATCAAATCAAAGCCCGAGGCCTAAAATAGTCTCGAAATCCAAATCAAATTCCAAGGCCCAAAATAGTCTTGAACCCAAATCAAATCCCGAGATCCAAAATAGTCTCGATAAACTCAAATCCTCCAAAGACCCAAAATAGCCTAAGGACCGAAAAATAACGCCCCAACATCAAAACTAAAATCAAGTTGTTTGAAGTAAAAATGATTCAAGTGTCCTCAATTGTGTCCCGTCAATTAGGTTTGGTACACCAATTGAGCCCGGTTTAAATCAAAAGCAATAAACCAAAATAAACACAAAACCAACGATTTTCCTAGCCTTTATATATAATTCTTTAGAGCCCTTAATCAGATGTTCTCGTGAGCGATCACGGGGTAATTAACAGTAGGGGCTTGCGCCTACTGGAAAGAAAGGACCCATGAAATCAATAAACCTCTTTAAGAAGCGACTCATGTTTTGGTTCTCTTGTCATCAAGAGATACTCGAACGGAGATCGAACCTTAAGGGGGGTGAATCCAAGGCTATGTTCCCATTTCTCGAGGAAACCCAATCCATTCTTCGAGGGATGACGAAAAAGCCGCAACAGTTAATTTGTAACTGTTAATAAAATGATTCTGTAACGGTTTTAGACCCGTTACAAATGGTCCCGTTACAATTATTAATAATCGTTACAGATTTTGCAACGATTATTATCATAAAACCGTTACAATAGGTGTAGAATCTATAAGTTACATATTGAAGCCATCTGTAACGATTATTAAGTAATAACCGTTATAATGCATAAAATATAATTTTTTATTACAGATTTTATATAATTTTGTAACGTTACAAAAGGCCTCAATTAACGGTTAATAGATAAAAACCGTTACAGATCTTCTTTCTAATTTTTTTTTTTTGGATTTTCGCTGTTATTCCAGCCCTTCATATCGTGCCTTTCTCTTATAATTCCTTGCATAAAAATATTATTATTTAAATTAAAAATCACACACCATCACACTAACATGCACGATTTAAAAATTCTCTTACTCCTTACAAAAATCATCACATTATAGTATCTTTCATCTCATAACACAAAAAAAAAAATCATCATAAACTTTTAAGATCTTCCATCGCGGTTTCATTTCTCGACCACGGCTTTCGTTCGATCGGCCACAGCTTTCATTCGCTCGACCACGGCTTTCATTCGCTTCAACCACCTAATACAACATTTTTAACAACATGAAATTAACTTTAAACAAACTTGAATAAAAAGCTATGAAACACATCACTTGAATAAATGATAATTTGACGTGAAAGAAAGCCATCTCGTAGTTTAATAAATTATTGCTTGCATTAAAAAAGAACCAAGGAATTATGTTTCTATTAGTGTTCATAAATTTGCATCTGTTTGTTCTTTCATTAATGAAAGAGGTAGGATATACTGCTTATTCTCAAAACAAAACAAAAATCATAAATTTTCTCGAGTGCATTTGTTAATTCAAACAAAGGCAAAGGAATTAGCTTAGGGCCTTAGGGCATTCATAGGAAATTGGGAATATTATTGAGTACTGGTGCATAAGGAAGAACTTGGCATCTTTTAAGTCTCTGTTCGTCTCAAAGCCTCCATAAAATGTCTCTCAGCTTGTCTATTTCTATATCATCCATGTGGTCTATGTTCCTATTGGTAAGACCTGCAATACATTTCTGTCATACAATACATTTGTTAAGGTACGGATAACGCTATTTCGTAACCGTAATTTATCCATACTTTTATATATAATATATATAATTTATAATCTTTGTCATAATAGGAAAAGATATGATTATAATATCCCGTTAATATGTTAATAACTAATAAGACAATTAGATTGGTAGATTTAACTGGAAGAATATACTACACTAATAATTTTTATTTTTTTCTACTTTCATTCACGCGCATCAGAGAACATAAAAATCTAATTTTGAAAGAACTTCTCTTAGCTGCTCCATCCTTCTCAAATTCTCCTTCGTGGATATATTATTAGTTGTAAATAATAATATTAATTTATATTTAATCATTCTTTGCTGCTTTTTTTCTCCATATTTGTCGTTTCTTTACTTTTTTATTAATCTTTCTTCTAGTGGTCATTCTTGAGATCAGATCAAACAAATAGTATAAACCAAAATTATTATTTAAAGTAGTATTCAATGTTTCATTAATATATTTATTTATTCATATTGTATAATTTTTTTATTAAATTATTATTATTATTATTCGTTTTCTATCATTATTCTATCCTTATCGTTAATTAATAACGGATGATGATAGAATACGAGTAAATCAAAAATAACTTTACCATAGCGTAGCCTATCTATTAACAGCCTGCTCGATTAAAATTTGCATTTACTTTTTTTGAAAGTGAGCTGAAATGCTCTCTCTACTTTTTCTTCCCAAAAGTCCAAAACCCAAGTACTTTACGCGGTCATATGCTATGCTAGTATGCGTATAAAAATTGATTAGTGGAGAGATGAAACAAACAGAATATTCCCGTTTCTTTATTGTCGCACGCGAGCGACGCCACGCCACCACCAGCCACCAGGTTCCAAATTGTGAAAACCAAATTAAACAAGCTAATCCCATTCCAAGAAACCTTACCTACTTATAATTTATAATAATCAGCTCAAAATCCCACCTGACATCTCCTACCTTTTCCGACTAAACCGCCATTTCTGGACCGGAACCAACCCTCTTTTAATCCGTAATAATCGCCCAGTCGCATCGTAATCTAAAATTTGGAAGCTTGAATCAGTCAAGCAATCTGAAATTTGACTTGCAATACCCCCCAATTCGATCGATCGAAGAAGAGATCTGATCGATTTGGGGGGATGAGAGAGTTGGTTGGGAGCCCTGGGACATGGGGAGGTCTAGTGCTGAGAGCGGGGCAGTGTAGCTTCGCTGGAGCTTCGATCGGTGTTATGGTCTCTGCTTTTGGGTTCGCTAATTACACTGCTTTCTGGTAATTCTGTTTGATGCATTCTTGGGTATATTAATTTTCCTTTCCTCTTGATGCATGATATGATAATACACTTCGATTTCATAGTTTACTTGTTAACTCTGGTTTAAATTAAGTAAACTTGTGCTGTAGTTTTGTAAGTTGTAATTCTGGTTAGGAAATGCCAGTTACAGGCCTCAGAATTATATCCTATGCTAATATTGAAAAGGCTATTTCAATCGGCAATGCACCTTTCACATTGAACTGAATTTGCAAAATCTTCAACATGTCTAGCTGAATTAAACCTTGCTCAGTTTCCTTATATTAACTTAATACCAAAAATAGAAGAAAACTGAGAAATGGAAATAATTTGAGTTTGAATTTCTTTCAGCTACTTAATTGCATCAATGGGATTACAACTACTATGGAGCTTTGGATTAGCATGCCTTGATATATATGCACTAAAGATGAGAAAAGATCTTCGTAACCCTATCCTTATCAGCTTATTTGTAGTTGGAGATTGGGTAAGTGATTTCACTTATTAAGAATTAGTTATATTTTGGAGTTCACTAAACTATAACCCATGCCATCAATTGGTTATTCAGCTTTGATTTGTTTCCATTAGCCATAGCACTTCCATTTAGTCACAGTCAATAAACTTTCTGGTTCATCCAACAAATAAATTTAATGAACATTTTCCTCCATTTCTAGTTCCTTTTACAATTCTAGTTGCCTGTTGCCTCCCAACTCTCTATCTCTCTTCTCCTTCTCACTTCTCCAATTATCCTCATGACGTTCTCTTTTCTTTCAGTTTTGATTTCCGAAAAGGGAAAACATTTTTTAGCAGAATAGAGATAGTGACTTGATTATGACAAAAAGGAAGTTCAAGGGTTCCTGGGGAACAAAATAAAAGTTTGAGTGTTCAATTCCGTTACATGGAGCATAATTTGGGTATGATTTAGTGACCCTGGAGGAAATTTTTCACTTCAGATATTGTCCATGAGCGGTTCAGAGGATGTTAACAGCACAATCCATATGTGCAAAATGTGAAATAATCTAGCTGCTTTTGAGATGGATTCATCTGAAATTCTGAATAGAGCATTACTCTCATATGACTCTTTGATCAGTTAAGTCAGGACCTGATTCCATCATTCATGTGACCAGTGAAATACAAGTTATAATTAGTCACATGATTTTTGTTTCATAGGCACTTTTTTGTTTAATTGAGGTTTTCATTTAGGGAAAATTTGTCATGTTTGATTGAAACTCAACACCAAGTTTGGCAAAAAGGTGCTGAAACAAACTAATTTTCTCGGCACCTGAACAAGTGTGGTACTGTACAGGTTGTTGCTTGGGTAATTTGTATCCTCCAATCTAGTATAATTTTTTTTAAGAGTGTGTTATGTTTCCAGGTAACTGCAATTCTTTCATTCGCAGCAGCATGCTCAGCAGCCGGTGTGGTTGTATTATTTGAAAAGGACGTGAACTTTTGCAAAAGGGTCCCTGGATTCCCCTGTGGCATGTTCCAGCTATCTACCGCGTTAGCTTTTCTTTCCTGGTCGTTAATTGCAGCCTCTTCACTCGTCATGTTTTGGCTTCTCGGCTCATTGTGATTGGTCTTGTATATCTGTGTGTTGTGTAACATAGTTTTTTTTTTTTTTTTTAATTGTTAAGAGTGTGATATCTTGGCAAATACAAAAAACCACACGACATACCTGATAGAGTGAGACCTGTTCGAATTTTACAGTACACGGAATGTAAAGTTGACGGGCTTGTGCACCAGCTGTATGGTTCTGTTGGATTCCATCAACGAAGTAGATTTTTTTGTAGTTTTGGCGTTTCTGCTTTTCTCTTTTGAGATCCCGCTGCGATGTATGTTTGCTTTGTTAAGTATATATAAAGAGGTTCGGCTTGCTTAAGCTTCTCGACTTATCCGGTGGGCACTTTAGTTAAAGGGGCATAACATATTAAACAAAAATTGTAGATAGTTTTGATATAGTGTAGGTAGGTTGTGTTTGTGTATAAAATTTGATACGATTTGGAAATATTTTGTTACTGATCAAGTGTCGAAATTGGACTTTTAATCTTTCAATTATTTGATGATGACCAATTGAATTTTTTTATTACGCCAAATTTACCGTACAATCAATCTAATTATATATAAAAAAAAACACATTTATAAACTAGTAGAAGTTCAAGCATTTTTTTATTTTCATTAAATTAAAAAAGAAAAATATAAACAAGATCATAGGGTTTGTTGGGGATGTATAGTTCAACTCAGGGTTATTTCCCAATAAATTTTAGGGTTTATACATGAAGAAAATACCGGTTGGTTTGAGAATTTGAACCAAACCAATGACTGACTCTTGGTCGATCTGGTAGGTCAGCTTTGATTTTCAAAATACTAGGTAAAACTATAATATAATAATAGTTTTTTTTTTTTGCTTATGTACGTCTAAGCAGGAAAACAAAATTATATTTAAATTTTTTTTTTACTATTTTTACAGATATTTAGAAAAAATTTTTTAGATGTTTTGTAATATTAAGATCGATGATTTCTAAAAATCTGAAATAATTCGATAAAATGTCTAAAATGAATATCATATTGAATGGTTCAAATCCATTGTTTTGAGCACAAATTTCAAAAACACCATCAAGCTTGTTGGATCGTGATCGTACCAAAGACTATTAATGGAGGACCTTGTCAATTATAATTTACTTTTTATCAACCAATTTTTAACAAAACGATGACCAACGATAAGAATAAAGTTGAACTTGATAATTAATGAAAAATGTTTTAAAAGTCTATATAACAATGAAGACCTAGTATCAAAATGATTAATGAATTTGAGATTTTTTTTTGTGTAATTTATTTTTTTTAAGAATGTAACTTAGTGTATGTGGTCATATTTATTTCTTAATTTTGGTTTAATTTTTTTAAAAAGTTCCCAAAATATGATGGATATCATAGATTCCCTTTAGAATAGAGAATGGAAAGGAAGGGAATTGGAGGTGACAACTAGTCCTGCCAAGTTTTCTTGCTTGTCTGATAACTTCAATACTTTACGAACGAAAATGAGAGAAAGCTCATCTAATCTAAAAAATAAATAAATAAAATGAAAGAAAATACGAGAGGAAAGGTTACAAGATCATAACTCATAACTTCAATTCATGCTCACATATTTTGTTCCTAGAACCCACCTCATCTCATCCCTTTATATCCAACTTACCTTCGGGGCGTTTGGATCCCACGGAGATTTTGAGGAATTTCATCTTCCTACCATAAATTTATTATAAACAATCCAAACTCTTCACAAAATTACACACTTCCCAATAAATTTATTCCTAGAAATTTCAACTCCCCAAATTCCCCAAATTCCTAAGCGATCCAAACGGCCCCTTCATACTTTCAAAGATCAGTTCTTTGGGGCCGTTTGGATCGTCTAAGGAATTTGGGGAATTTCATCTTCCTATCATAAATTTATTATAAACAATCCAAACTCTTCACAAAGTTACACACTTCCCAATAAATTTATTCCTAGGAATTGCAACTTCCTCAAATTCTCCAAATTTCTAAGCGATCCAAACGGCCCCTTTATTATTTTCATTTTTTTCCCTATCTCTCTACGGCTTTGATCAAAATAATTATAGGTGGAATTATATTTGATTTCACTTGATTAGAAAATGATTTTCGAAATTTTATTAGGTCTAATATTATGAAAATTTAATTCAAATGATATCAAATTTTATTTATTATGATCAAAGAATTTCGATAACACGGCGAAAAAATACTCATTCTAATCAAGACCTATGTTCGTAAGAAACAAAATACGGCGATTTCACGAGCTAAGTATCTCCACCAAATTCAGAAATCTTAAAAAATAAATAAATAAAATGAAAGAAAATACGAGAGGAAAGGTTATAAGATCCTAAGTCATACAATCGGGTTTTCAGGGAAGAACGAAGGAATGTGCAGGCGATCCATGATTGGATAGTTCAAGAGTCTGCCTGAGATGTTTCTGGGTTTTTTTTGTTTCTATTTTTTCCTTTTTTTTCTTTTTTCTTTATCCTTTTTCTTTTTCTCTAGACAGTCAGCTATCTAGAATTTCTAAAATAAAAAATCCTTAAGTCATAACTTCAATTCATGCTCACATATTTTGTTCCTAGAACCCACCTCATCTCATCCCTTTATATCCAACTTACCTTCATACTGCCAAAGATCAGTTCTTTATTATTTTCATTTTTTTCCCTATCTCTCTACGGCTCTGATCAAAATAATTATAGGTGGAATTATATTTGAATTCACTTGATTAGGAAATGATTTCCGAAATTTTATTAGGTCTAATGTTATGAAAATTTAATTCAAATGATATCAAATTTTATTTATTCTGATCAAAGAATTTAGATAACACGGCGAAAAAAACTCATTCTAATCAAGACCTACGTTCGCAAGAAACAAAATACGGAGATTTCACGAGCTCAAGTATCTCCACCAAATTCAGAAATCTGCCCTGCAAATTAACAAGTAAAAATATATTATTCGGCTCGATGAATCCTGACCATTTAGTACCTAGATCCAGATGGTCCAATTTTAACATGCATGAAACAAAATAATTTTCTGAAAAAGAAAATTGTCCCTCACTTGTAACAAAAAATACAGGCACAGTCGCACAGAAAATGCGATAGAATGAATCACGATTAGGATAGACCGAGCCCGTAAACCCGGTCCTAACTTCCGTCCTTCAGTCCATCACCCGTGTAGTCTATCCTGTGTAGTCTTTCTGTGAAGCGAACAAGCCACCCTCTCATAGTGACTCTCCCAAAAATATCGTCAGTAAATGTCAACACAGTAAGCACGGAGGTCCGTAGAGAATCGACCCAGTAATTTCTATACACTCCGGAGCCCGGTCGAACAAATCTGTACCCCAAAAAAAAGCCTCTCTCTTCTCTCTCTCTCTCTCGCGCTTGCTCTCTCTCAAAAACCCTACAATCGATCGACCGACTTTCCCGCCATCGGCGCTGCCAGCGATGGTTCCGCTTTCGACCACCGTGTCATCCCAAATTCGCCTTCTCGTCGATTCCCTCCACGACTCCAATTTCGACTCGATCTGTCGCGAGCTCTGCGAGGTACACGACTGATCTCGTTTCGCTCTAGCTCTAGCGCATAACCCTACATAGATTAATTGGCTAGTCTTAGCTTATCCAGTTTCTAATCTTCTGGTTTGGCCTTCGTATTTTGCTTCTAATCGGGGCTAATTTGGTGTGTCATTTTAGTGTTGTGTAAGATGTCTGATCGCCAGTTGTTTGTTCCCGACTTAATAAGTAGAGTTTGGTAACATGCAGTTTATATTTGCTTATCTAATGGCTCCTTTTCATTGAATCTGTGATGTAACCAAAGCTGTATCATTATCCTTGACTTGTTAGATCCATACGTTATCATACTGATTAAACTGCCTTTTAATTTTGGGTCTAAATGATCACTACTTTTTTAACAGTGTATCCATTGACCTGACATTTGTTTTATGATAGCTATGAAGTTTATTGACTTGTAAGTTCTCAATGGTGTGTTCTCTTGACAATTTTGTTTCTTCTTTTCTTGTTCAGTTGGCAGAATGTGAACCTGAGGGTGGTGTGCTACTGCTGAAGGGCTGTTTCGAGCAAGTGAAGTTGACTGGAGGAGGTGATGCTCAAAATGCACAACATAAGAGAGATCTCTTCTCAAATATCTTCAGGCACTTGCTAGGGACGTCTTATTTCAGCGCCAACTTTTGCGAGGCTCTGAAAACAGTACCCACCAATGAACATTTTCTACTGGATCTTTCAACTGCATTTAAGCTGTCTGGGCGTGAAAAGAGTGATGTTGGCTTGGCATTATTGGATTCTGATGATCTTGATCTAAGGCTTAGAGGTAAAAGTAAAAGGCATTTCTCTTGTTTGCATTAAAGCCCTGTCAAATTGCAACCTATCATCTAATCTTCTTGGCCTGTTTCTATGCTTTTGAATATGCTAGTGCAATTATGAGTTAATAAATTGCCAATTTAACTTTTGTTTTTTTTTTCAGGGCATAATTTCATCTTAGCTCAGATCGACGAGCTTTGTGAAAACCCTTCTTTGGCTACATCAAATGCTCATATCCAGGAGATTGCGGTCTTTATTCTCCAGAATAAAGAGCTCTCTAAGCATACTGACTCTTTCGAAAAAATCCTTTCTTATTTGCAACTTAATGAAAGTCCATTTACTGTTCCTTGTCTTAACCCGAAGAACGAGATTTATCCTGTTGCACCCTTGAGGTTAGACAGCATTCAATCTTTTGGATGTAACCATGTTTTTTTCTGCTTGTGTGATTGTTCTACATTTAACAAACCATTTCTTTTGGGTTTTAGTTCCTCTGATTTGATCATGGGGAAAAGGTTAAAGTGGGTATATGGTGACAGTTATAGATAAGAGTTGTCTTTCATTCAAGGGATAAAATCTGTCAGGAGATGCTTTTGTTTTTTTTTCCCCCTCAATCAATCAATAATTCCCTGTATCTTGAAAATTGTCTCTCACCAATGAAGTTTCTTAAATTTTTGGTAAAATGGGAATGAAGCTCTTATGAGCTACCTACTTTTTGTCCTTTTGCGAACTGCTTTGTTAATATCTAATCTTTGTAGACTCAATAAAATTAAGATGGTCTGCAATTGCTTTTTTGTTTTTATCTTCGTAGGACTTGGAATCATTACTTTAGCACCTCTGATGAGGATCTAGATGCTTATTTAGCTGAAATCGAGAAGGAGACAAGCTCGCCTGATATGATAACAGAGTTTGGCTATGGGTGTACTGCTAGCATGGATCATTGCAAATTTGTTTTGTCTCTTTTTCAGCCTCTTAATGATGCAATGGTTGCAAAACTAGTTGGTGCTATGACCCGTACCCGTACTGGTCTTGATGATAGCAATGGCATTTATGCGACTTTTCTTTCTGCTGTTGGCTGTAGCCTGACTGGTGAATCCAACTCCCTGAGCACTTGGGATGTTGGTATTTTTGTGGGTTCAGTCAAACAAGTGGTGAGTTTAATTTAAGTTAGGTAACATTTATTTATTTGCATCACTTTGATCATCTTATATATGTCAATTTCTATTGCAGGCTCCTAGTACAGATTGGAAGAATGTAATGGAAAATCTTGACCATGAGGGATTTATTGTACCAGATGAGGCGGCTTTCAATTTTCTCATGTCACTGTACAGTCGTGCATGCCAGGAACTTCTCATTCCTTTTTCAATTAGAATTGAGTTTTCTAGTCAGTGGACTAGTAATTAACAAAATAGTGTGTTTTGCAGGATCCTTTTCCACTTCATGCTGTTTGTGGCTCTGTGTGGAAGAATACAGAAGGCCAGCTGTCATTCTTAAAGTATGCTGCCACTGCTTCATCTGATGTATTCACATTTGCTCATTGTACACATCAGCTGGTAAGTGTATTCTTCAACTATTATTGGGCAAATACAAGTTTTCAAGTTGCACTGTGAATATATTAAAAATGACCTACTAAGCATGTGACAATGCTTTCTGTATATGTACTTTCCTCAAAATAGTTATCTACTCTATTGAGAGATTCAATCTATGGTTTCATATTAGTAATGGTATTTTTATAATTTGAAGGCTTTCTCTGAAGTGGCATATCTTAAACAAGGAAACCAGGCATGGTTTTGTCTCGATCTCATACAAGTTCTGTGTCAGCTGGCAGAGCAAGGCAATGCCATGGCAGTTAGGGGAATTCTTAGCTTCCCAATTGATCACTGTCCAGGGGTTCTACTATTGGGAGTTAGCCAGATCAATGTACAATTTTATCACTAAACAGATTACCTTTAGAAAATCATCTCTATTTTATTTTATATAATTTTGAAGCAAATGTTACCTTCTCTTTTCTCAGACTGCCTATAACCTCATCCAGAATGAGGTAGTATCTTGCACAATTCCTATGGTATTGAAGGATCCTACAAAAACGAGCATAATTGGATGTCTATGGAGAGTTAACCCACAGCTGGTTATCAAGGGATTTATTGAAGCTAACAAAGATATGAGTTATCTAATCAGAATTGTCACAGTATGCAGTGAACTGAAGGTATAATGATATGGCAAAGCACATAAAATTTCATTGATTAATTTTAGAATTTGGCATGTACCAAACAAAGATGATGTTATTCTGTAGGGGGATGAGAATAAGATTTGGATAAGAATAAGGATCAAATTCCTTATTCTTGTGCAACCCAAACAACACAAGAATAAGAAATTTGGGCCCTTATTCTTATACTAACAAACCATGGTATAAGAATAAGGAATTTGGATAAGCACGCATACCGAAATTCCTTATTCTTATTCCTTATCCAACCCTTCATCCAAACAGTAGTTTAGAGTTGGAAAACTGTCCATCGGCATTGCTAGTTGGGAGTCATGTAACGTTTCTAGTTTGGCTCTCTTTACTAAGCCTGCTTTCTCATGATGCCTGTTTTAGAATATTGTTTTCAATGTTTGCTGTCATATGATATTTCAGCACCTGTCGAGCTCCTACACAGTCCGAGCAAAGCATCAAGCTAATAACGAAAGCGAAAGTCATAACGATAGATAAAAATAATAAGCTTGATATGCATTTTTCATGTGTTCGACATGTATAAAGCACATGATACTTATTTCAAATGTCTGAAATAAAAATAATGAGCTGTTATTGACGTTCTCATCAGTGTCAAGTTAATCTCTTGTTAGTGGATACTACCAATATTTGATGTATCTTTGTGTTGGTTGTTAATTGTCTTCTTTTCATATGCCATAGATCCTGGCTGCAGTAATTGATGGAGTGCCCTTTTCCTTCAGCATACGTCTAGTTTCTGTTGCTGGACCCAAAGAGCAAAACCTTCTTGAGAAGTGGCTTACTGAAAATTTGGAGAAACATAAAGAAGCCTTCTGCGAGGTAATGTTAATAGTTTTATACTTGTCAGTTATTAAGTTTGAAATTTCTTATTAGCAGTTCTGAAATCTTTTTCCACTATTTCCCTTGCTTATTCAGGAATGCATTAAGTTTCTTCAAGAAGCCTTTGCTGAGGTGTCAGATGGTGCAAACAGTACACAAGCTGCTGTTGCTTTTAGCTACAAGGAAATGCTAGCTACTTTTCTGAAGGTGCTTATCACTCTTCTTAGACTGTCACCCAGATTAATGGATGGGAGGGAGGGGAAAGGGGGAGGAAGGTAAGGGGATGTTCTGGTTGGCTGTTGCCCCCAATTTAGGGATACATAAAATTGTGAGGCTGTATTGAGGTCGAAAATTTCTCGCCCTCTGTGCCCTTCTCTACTGTTAATTGTTTAAGTTGTGTACATGGTGAAGGTTTTGGGTAGTTTAGACATACTTTTTTGAGAATTTAGTTGTAACGAGGCATGCATTTAGCTTTCCTTTTCAATAAAGAATTAGAAACCTGCTAATGGTGCTTAGAATACTTTATACAGGTAATCAGGCTGAACTTATCATCCTGGCCACCTATTAAATTTTATTACATTCAAATATTGCTTTTTTTCTGCAAATAAACAGCTTTTGCAGTCTCATTCGGGCCCGCTCATGTCTGAGCAACTAGTTGAGGAGATAAACAAGGTAATGAGTAGCTTGCCTTTATCGTCTTATCGGGGATCCTCAGAAGGCAGTGCTGAGCAACCAGGAGCTACAGAAGATGTAGATGCTGAGGCCAACACATACTTCCATCAGATGTTTTCTGGCCAACTCACCATTGAACAGATGGTCCAGATGCTCACCCGCTTCAAGGAGTCTTCTGACCAGAGGTGAGCCATAATTTTGTTTACAACTTGTTCATTCTTACTTCTGGCCTTATGTAACTTGTTTCTTTGTCGATGATTGGAACTATTTCTTTGGAGCTTTCGTCTTCTTTTTTTTTGGTTTCAGAATTTTTGAGTGCCATATTTTAAGTAGTTATCTTGATGCTGGCAATAAGAGGTCTGCATTGGTTCATTAATAAAATAAAGTGCTACATGGGTTAAAAATAATTTCTTGTCATTTCTGCAGGGAGCAGATGATATTCAATTGCATGATTGCTAATCTATTTGAAGAGTACAAGTTCTTTCCCAAGTACCCTGATAAGCAACTTAAGCTTGCTGCTGTTCTCTTTGGTGCGTGCTTTATTATTATTATTATTTTTGTCAGTTTGCAATAGCTATCAGGTTGCGAACTCAACAGGTGCCTGTTTTGTCTGAGTTTTGCCTTTTTAATACACAAGAGTTCAGAATTAGAAACCAAATACAATTATATAGTACATACAAAAGTAATCCTTTTTGTGTTAATTGTCTCTGCAAATCTCTTCTTCCAGGCTCCCTTATAAAGCATCAGCTTGTGACTCACCTTGCGCTTGGCATAGCTTTACGTGGCGTTCTTGATGCCTTGCGTAAATCTGTTGACTCAAAAGTTAGTAAAATTTTAATTATTTGCATCAAGAGAGAACATTACTATCTCAATTTTTATATTATCAAACTCACTGGATTTATATTCTAATGGTTTGCCTTTTAGATGTTCATTTTTGGCACAAAGGCCTTGGAGCAGTTCATGGACCGTTTGGTAGAGTGGCCACAGTACTGTAACCACATACTGCAAATTTCACATTTACGTGGGACCCACCCTGAGTTGGTTGCGGTGATTGAGCGAACACTTGCAAGGGTTTCGTCCAGTCAGAACGAACCAAACAATGGTGGGACTTCTCTTCCCTTTGAGCAGCATGGGTCAGGACCAACATCAATAGAAAACATGGAGGTGTAGTTTTTCTCAAAAAATAAATGTTCTGTTTTTTCTTCATATTATTAAAGAAAGGTGGGAAAAAATCAGAAGTAGATTTTAAAGTGGTACAATTTTACTACAGACATCAGAAGCATCATGGCAGTTGGTGGGTGCAACCCCGTCTCAGCTCGGGCGCCAAGTTTCATCGTTCCAAATGCCGCAACAGAGGCCGCCGCCTCAAGGTTTTCTTGGTGAAAGGATGAAGCCCTCTACCCCAATGCCTACAAATCAGGCTAAATCGGTGATCTCTGCGATCAGTCAAACAGCAGTTAGCTTCACTCCCAATGATTCTGCTCCTAATGTTCCAAAGGTATTTTCATATTTAAATATGGAATTATCAATAATTAGTACATCAATATTTGGATAGCTTTTTTCAACAAGGCAACACATTAGCTGTATAACTTTTGAACTCTTGTAAATTTAATATATTTAAACTTAAAAAGTAAACTCTTACCGCATTACTGATTTTCTGAATGGCACTGTTGTGCATTTTTATTTATTTTTTATTATGGTTTACTGGCTTCTCTTAGTAGCTCTTCAAATTTTTTTTGCCCCACTAAACTGTTAGATTCCTTTTTTTTTAAATGATTTTGGTAGCCTTCTGTGACGCCCTCTTTGCTTGCACCATCCCATTCTTCTGGTGCTTCATCTGCTGGGTCCGCCGGTGCAATTCGTACTCGAAATTTGGCAACTACTGGTATATTGTTGAAATTCCAATTTAGAATGCTTGAAATATTGTATTCTTCATCACACTTGAATATGTAGTTTACTAGGTTTAATACTGGTTATGTACTTCATCTTTGACAGGTGTGCTCAGGCAGTCTTCTTACAGCACAGGATTTGGTGCTGCTTTAAACATTGAAACACTTGTAGCTGCAGCTGAACGAAGAGATACACCAATAGAGGTTCGACTTTATATCACTATTTTCTGATTGGACTTTACTTCTACATTACTTTAATACCTTTCCTGTAAATAAACATCTCATTAGTAGTCATTATTTTCACACTGTGTAAATCATGCAGACACCTTTAACTGAAGTCCAAGACAAGATTTTGTTCATTGTCAACAATATATCAACTTCAAACATGGAGGCAAAGGCAAAGGAATTTGATGAAGTCCTGCAGGAACAGTATTTCCCTTGGTTTGCACAATATATGGTTATGAAAAGGTGAGTTGGAAAGAAGTAAAAATTTTGGGCCAGATAGTCTTATCTGAAGCATGATATGTACCTAACTTATTCTTTGTGTATATTATCTTTTCAGAGCAAGCATTGAACCAAATTTCCATGACTTGTACTTAAAGTTCCTTGACAAGGTGAACTCTAAAGCACTGAACAAGGAAATATTGAAAGCCACATATGAGAATTGCAAGGTAGCTTGTTTATAATAATTATATTGTTTTGTGTATCAGCAAATTATACGTGTACAGTTGGTACTATATAATAGTGTTTGTGGTACACTAATATTTAATTTGTTCCCCTCCTGTTCTATGTATATTTCAATCTTTTGCTTATAGGTCTTGCTAAGATCTGACCTAATAAAATCAAGTTCGGAGGAAAGGTCTTTGCTAAAAAATCTTGGGAGCTGGTTGGGGAAGTTCACGATTGGCAGGAACCAGGCATTAAGAGCCAAAGAAATTGATCCAAAATCTTTAATTATAGAGGTAGTATGTTTGAATCTGTACATAGAACATCTTTTTTGTTTGTTAGATCTTCTTATGATCTTGTAAAAATTACACTGTTTTCCTTCCATCTCAGGCGTATGAGAGGGGATTGATGATTGCTGTTATTCCATTTACATCAAAGGTTTGCTCCTTACTCCCAAGCTGTGATGATGCATCTGATCTGTACACATAAGATGTACTAAAATTTTTCATGGGTTGCTTATATAGATTTTGGAACCCTGCCAGTCAAGTATTGCATATCGGCCTCCAAACCCTTGGACCATGGGTATCATGAGCTTGCTTGCTGAGATTTACAATCTACCAAATCTCAAAATGAACTTGAGATTTGATATAGAGGTGCATGAGTTATTAAATATCTATTTTTTTTTCTGTCTTCTTTTAAATCAGAATTTTTACTTCTTGGCCGGTAGATTCTTCACCTATACTTGTCAAAATTATAAAGGGTCGAAAGGAAGTTATTCCTGATCAATTGGCACTTAATTGTACTATTAGAATTTTAGATTGTAGATATTAGTATCCAAATAGTAATGTTGTGATCAGTGTTTTAAAATGAGGCTACATGTGTATACGTTCAAGCACTGCATATTCAGTAAAACTGTAATTATTTAATATTTTTCTTGCACTTATTATTCCGACTGTATGTTTCGAAAGCATTCTAATTAAGTTGTAACTTTTGGAAGAATTTTCCAATATATCTGCATATTCTGATGCATGTGCATTCGCATACTGCATATGTGCTTTGCAGTGACCAATGGTGTCTATATCAGAAACCACATTTTAAACCATCGGGTTCCTTTATTGTTTCTCAAATTCATGTCGCTTAGCTTGTTGAGCTTGTCATGACTGCCACAGCAAGATTAAAGTCTTTATGTATTATGTTTAGGTGCTGTTTAAGAATCTTGGAGTGGATGTGAAAGAAGTGAAACCCTCGTCGCTGATCAAGGACCGGGTGCGTGAGGTGGAAGGCAACCCCGATTTCTCTAACAAGGACATTACTACTGTGTCCCAGCCGCCTATTGTTGCAGAAGCTTCCATACCGGTTCCTGGAAACCATGTGGAACTGCCACCTGAAGTCAGTAGTATTCCTGGTCGTGCCAACCTTCCAACCATAGCGAATCAGGTTTTTCTCAGCTTCTGACAATTTCTTGTTCATGTGCTTATAATATGATTTGGTAGTGGTTTCCCACCATACCAGATGAGACCAGTTGTCTATGGTTGCCTGAAAACCTTTGAATAATTTAGTTCCATTTTCGTAATTAATCCAAGGGTTAGTCCTGCACTTTCACTGCTTTTTTGTTTTTTTTTTTTTGCAAAATGCCTGGTTGAGATCTTTGCCAGATGGTCATGATTTCGGCATATATGAAATGGTCATCTTGTCGATCTTGTCATTGTACATCATTTTTGAACTCTTGCTGTGTCTTGTGCTTCATTTTGTTTCCTCTTTCTGCATTTTCTTCAGTTCTCTAGGTGAACCTTTGGGTATTATGGTTAAGACTGATCTTTTGCAAACTGAGTTGTAGAGTGCTGTTTGAATTTTAGCTTTTTTCATTTCCTGTGCACTCTTCTATAGTTCCAGAGAAGCTAGTTTAGTGTGCTTTGTGATGGTAAGTTCCTATTGCATATAGTACAAACCTAATGAAACAATTGTTCTAAGTCTAAGTCTAAGCCTTTTATCCCAAACAAGTTAGGGTAGGCTAGAAATGACACCCCGACCCTGATCATTTCTTGTATATATGGCTGAGTTTTTACGCTGGCTCGCCAAGCCTATCGCAAGCATGCGGGCTTGAACTCTGGACCTCTTAGAAGAGAGCCAAGTGCTCTTACCACCTGAGCTACTAGACCACATGCAATGAAACAATTGTTCTTGTAGAAAATTATTCTCTCGTTTTATTAGAGCAGTTTAAATTGAAGAAGTTTAAATAAACTATACTAATATCAGGATATGAACATGTTGTTATTAACTAGAAAGTGAAAGTGCTGTTCTATTCTTAGTTTAATGTATTTTCCTTGAATATGAGTCCTGTTTGTTGCGTATATGTTGTAATAGTGAAGAAATTCAAACCTCTGCAGACCGAAACATATTTTGTTTTCATGTTTCTTTGTTGCTCTTATTTTGTATCTCTCTCAGCTTGATATCTTTCCTCTCCTCTTGTGGCTTCATTGCTCTTGTTTTCATATTCTATGATATATTAACTGACATTTTGCAATCTGAAATTAAATAATCTGTGCGCGCTTTGTGTGTGTTCGTTCTTGTGCATCTTTTGTCTGACATGTTCATCTGGCAGCTTGCTTTTGGACCATAGATAACTGTCTACTTTCTGTTCAAAGAAAGAGCGTACATGACTATTACTATCAAAACACCTAAAAGAAAAACGACTCGAGGAAGCAAATAAAGTAGTATTGACCCATGTTATCGTTCATATATTATCTAATCCTACAGACATTTGGTTTGGCTCTTCACATTGTTCTTTTTTTTTGTGGCTTCTTTAGTATGCGGAACCCGCTCATCATGCCGTGGTGCCTGCTCACGCCGCAGGGCCCGCTCATTATGCTGCGGGGCCTGGTCATCATTCTGCTGGCTCAAGGGTGAAGATCTGATCTTTCACCAACCCATCTTTTAACTAAATATATACTTAATACTTTTTTTTTAACATTAGCAGATTCCAAATAACATAATCCTTGCAGCATTTCCATATTGCATGCCTTAAATTATAAAAAGACAAAAAGTTGAAAGTACTGAGCGTCCGAGATACTGTTTAACATTTCTTCTTTTAGCTACTTAGCTTAAAAAACTTTGCAACAACTACAAAATAAAACATAAATTGAAGTATACAGAATAACTTGGTATTTTCACCAGTTTTCGTTTATAAAATATGGAATATTATGAAAATGGAGATATGTTATTTTCCTTGAACTTATTGTCTTTTACAGTATGCGGGGCCTGTCCATCTTGCTCATGGTGCATTAGTGGAAGAGGACAAAGTTGGTCCTCTTGTCATGCCTGAACAGGTTCCCTCCCCTCATGGCATCCCTCAGGTTGTCACGCCTGCTCCACCTTCCCCATCCCCATCTCCTTTTTCACTTAATCAGGTTTGTTTTTCTTTTTCACTCTTTTAATATTTGATTTCTCTGTCTTTTGCATTTTTGAAAAATAATCTGCTGTTATATTTTATCACCTGTGCATGTAAACTGAAAAATTAATGTGGTTTGCCAGACTTATTTCTTTGTTCAGACTGTGTATCAACAATACTGATGTAGATCATATTGTCAACCCTAATGGAATGTTTCTGTTCTTTTTGCAAATAATATTTGTAACAGAACTGGTCGTTTGTTGGAAACTTGAGAAATGTTTGGTTCTATCCAGATTCATGGTTCATGAGAGCTATTATCTACAGAACATGGTCTTAATTATGTTTTAGCAACAGCTAATCTCTTTTGTGCCATTTTTGTGCCTTGCATGTTGGTTTTGCAGCTCTTACAAGCTATTCCCAGGGCTGACACTTACTTTAGAATTAACCCTAAGCTCAGTGCCGTGGGTGGTTCTCAAGTGCCCTATAGCAGGTTCAACTTCTTACCATGACTTGTATTGTAAATGCTATTTGTCTTTTTCTGTTCTAATATTGGTTGAAGTATTCAGGCTTATTGAAGCTGCCATGGATAAGTCTGTCAAAGAGATCATATCTCCAGTTATCCAGCGGAGTGTCACAATAGCTAGCCGGACAACAAAGGAACTTATTCTCAAGGTCCTAGCTGGCGTTATGCCCTACCATATTCAAATTTTTTCTTTGGTTAAAATCCTATAAATCTATTAAGCCTTGTTGTTGCACATTTTTTCTTCTTTCAGGATTATGCTGTGGAGCCTGATGACGGTGTGATATTTCGTGCTGCACATTTGATGGTTGGTACACTTGCTGGGAGCTTAGCCCATGTCACTTGCAAGGTCTCACAAAGCCTATCTTGTTCTGTTCTTTTAACCTTTAATTGGTAAATTTACAAAAGTAAAAGGTCATGCTGTCATAATGAGAACAGGAATGTGTGAAAAAATGTTTCTCTACACAGGAGCATGACTTCACTTATATGTTATGTTTGTTGTTTGACTGATAAAGCATTTTTTAGGAACCTCTTCGTAATGCATTAACAAGCAATCTAAGGACAATGCTTCAGGCATTAAACAGCAATAATGACAACAATGAACAGATCGTTCAAATACTTATCACTGATCATCTTGATCTTGGCTGTGCGTTGATTGAGAGTGTGGCCACCCGCAAGGTATTATATCTGGACAATTTTTCCTCTGATTTTCCTGGCAATTGTGACTGTTGTTTAGATTTTAAAAGAGAATATAACAGTAAAATCAATTGCTCTCTCTCTCTCTCTCTCTCTCTCTCTCTCTAGGCTGTGGAGATAATAGATGCAGATATAGGGCAAGCACTTGCTCAACTTAGGAAACAAAGGGAGGCAGCTGGCTCCGCATATTATGATGCCTTTACATTTGCCCAAGGCTCTTATGCACATGTTCCGGACGCACTTCGCCCCAAGCCTGGTCAACTCTCCAATGCTCAATTGCGCGTCTATGAGGTATATTTTGTGTAATAATGATTGTGCTGTTCGGGTTTCATGTTATTTCAGCAACATGCAAGAAAGTGTTTGTTCTGTGCTGTCCTATCAGATAATTAGTGTTATAAATTTGTGAAAGATGGGCCTGCGTACCCGGAGTTAGTTAAAGACCAGGGATTAACACATTCACAAGAAACCTGTTTTAACAGCTGCCAGTCCCTTGAAGTGACTGGCCAGATTGTACTGGCTTCAATGTGTCCTCACCTAGCCAAAGTATCCGGTTCTCTGAAATATACTTTTACACCTTGTAGGACTTTGTTAATGTCTGGCAAACTCAAGGGAGTCAAAATTCAAGTGCAGCCTCTGGTAGCCAGGCAACTGGAACTTCTGGCACTGGCTCTACTGTCGCTAATACATCAGTTGCTCCACGAGCATACTCTCCAAGTCCTTCTCAAATGAGTGCTGGTGCTTACCCTACTTCTGCACAGACTACTGGCTTTGCACCTCAGCCTTTGGATATACCATCAGATGAACTTGACCATATCCCTTCACAAATACCTAAGTATGCATATAATTACCCACCTTTCTGACTGTTTATGTTATATTGGCAATTTAGAAGTACACTAAATATATTGACCAGAAAAAAATGGCTTAGTGTCTGAAGCTTTTTGTGTTAGTCCGTTTAAACCTATCCATGACCTGTTCATATAATATTTAGTAGCTCATTAGTTCAGGTACCAGAGGTAACCTTTTGGTCTTTCCCAGAGAATGAATAAGTTATTAATGTCATCTTACTGAGGGTCATTTTCAGATGTGGCAATTTTCGATCTTGTTTACAAAACAATCATATTAAGATCAGTATAGCAGTTTAATTTCTTGCTTGGTTTTGCTACAGTATTGTGACAAGTGAGGCTGTTAGTAATGCTGCGGCTCAATTCACAGCCAGAGTGGGATCTCCTGATCTCCCTGTGACTGAAAGTGCACCTGCTACAAAAGTAAGAATCCAATGGTTTTGACATGGTCTTCTGGGTGGCAATTAGTACATTTCTTTCTACTTAATTTCTGATACTTCTCCCGATGCCTTAATAGGATCTGGGGCTTGTTGTGCCACCTTCACCTACACCAGTTGTTGATCGGCTGGGAACAATTACACCTGAGCCATTGAGTACCGGAGATGTTTTGGAGAGGTATCAGCAAGTTTCACAAAAGGTACAAATCTTCATTACTTATTGGTACAGATGTTGTGATTTTGATAAGGTTGATGTTATGGGCTGTGGTTGGAACTTGGAATAATACTTCTGTTGTTTCAGTTGGAAGCTTTGATTGCTAAAGATGGCAGGGATGTGGAAATTCAGGTATTTCGGGTTTTTACCTCATTTATAGTTTGAAGAATTATTATAAATTTTAGCTCTAAGGTTGATTTTAATTAATTTATTTTTTGTATAGGCGTTTGTTTCTGAGGTTCCAGACATTATACTAAGATGTGTTAGCCGAGACGAGGCTGCTCTAGCCGTGGCCCAAAAGGCATACCATTTCTCCTTCCATTGTTTCAAAATTCTTTCTTTTGTATCATTCATTAGCAGTTCTTACAAGTTGTATAATGACAGGTCTTTCGAAGCTTATATGAGAATGTATCAAATGGTCTCCATGTTGCTTCCTACCTGGCAATTCTTGTTGCAATTCGTGATGTTTCCAAACTTGTCGTTAAAGAGCTAACTAGCTGGGTGTGTATCTATTATTGAATGATTGAATCATTTCTGTTATCGTGATTATTATTGCGTGCATTTTTTTTCATGGTATTTTTGCACAGCTTGACAGCATTATTGTGACAGGTGATCTACTCTGATGAAGAGAAGAAATTTAATGTAGACACCACAATTGGGCTTATTCGTTCTGAGTTGCTGAATCTCGGAGAGTTCAATCTTCATTTGGCTAAGCTCATTGACGGTGGAAGGAATAGTATGTCTCCTCTTAAAATCTAATTTTTATTATGAAAAAGCTTTTTGGATGTTGATGATCTTATTTTTATTTATTTTTTTGAAATTCACTGTTTTCTTGTATACAGAAGCTGCCACAGAATTCTCCATTGCTTTAGTGCAAACTCTGGTTACTCAGGAATCTGGTGTTTTCATCTCTGAGCTATTCAATGTCATCGATACTCTATCAAAAGTATAAACCTCATCTCCATGAACTTGTAACAAAAGAATAAAATAATATCGTACTTAGCAAGAATATAAATGATGTTGTTCTTTCTTTTAAAATTTCTGAATCATGTCATTGTTTTTATCAGATTGCAAGCAGGCCTGGTTCTCCTGAATCATTACAACACTTGATTGAGATTGTGCGCAATATTACTGCTCCTAGCAAGGATGAAAAGGCCAGACAGTTGAGGGACAAAAAGGTCTTTTAGCTTAATTGACGGTCTTACTATATCCTGTCACTTTAATTGTCAATTAATTTGTAAATGTTTGCCTTTTTTTGTGTCGTATCAGGTTTTATCTAGTCGTCCTGTTGGGACTAAGGAGGAAGGTACTTCAAGTGAAATCACAGCGCAATCGCCAGATCCAGCTGGTTTCCAAGATCAGGTTTTATAACAGATATAAATTGATAGATCTCCTCCCTCCCTCCATCTCTCTACTTTTTCTTGATCCTCTATATGATCTGTTTTGCATTTAAGTAAACAAAATGTAATGATAATTCATATAGGATGTTTGAATTTTGCATGCGACACGGAGAAGTCCTAAGATGTGCAATATCTTATTAAAATTGAAAAACAAAGTATTATGTAATGACTTTGTTAAGTTTTCATGCCTTCTGTGGTTAACACATTTGTTCTTCTCTTTGATCCCAGGTTGCTGTCCTATTTTCTGATTGGTGTCAGTTATGCGATCTCCCAGTTGTGAATGATGTGACCTACAGTCACTACATCTCTCAACTGCAACAGCATGGCCTCCTCAAGGGTGATGACACCACTGACCGCTTCTTCCGCGTTCTCACAGTAATTTTCAATTTATATTTTGTATTTTCCTTTGTAAATATTTTTCTAGTAACTTATTTTAGTTCTTAAGAAGGTAATGCATTTTTCAACTTGGGACCTTTTTCAGGAAATGTCTGTTGCACATTCCCTTGTCAAAGAATCAGGGGCTCCTGGTGCAGTGCAAAATCAGACAAATGAACAGATTTCCTTTTTCCCTATTGATTCGTATGCAAGGCTTGCTGTTGTAATTCTTAAGGTATGTTGCATCTTTGCACATTTGTTATGGGCCTCATTTTGCAATTAGATTGCAAAAGCTTTTCTGTGTTGTATAGATCATTAGTGTTCACTTTTGGATCATTTCTCTACCAAATATCAGCAGTTGAAGAGGCACTTTGATAGCAAAATCTAGCTGATCAGTGATCTTACTTGTTTCTAAGCTATATTGAGAATTTTACCAGCTATCACTTGAAAACTCGAGGACAATACTAGAATTCAAGTCATGGGCATATATGTGATGCATTGAATTTTTGTCTTTATTTCATTCTTGCTATTTTATATGGCATAGTAGTTAATCTCATTATCTAACCTTGACTTTTCCTATGGTCTGCAGTATGCTTCTGTTGATCAAGTGCCGAATAAAGCTCTTCTACTCATGAAGGTTGGTTAAATGTCTGATAACATGAGATCTCTTAGTTTATGGAGACATGCTAGTAGCTGTTCGTCAATTTCATGTATCTTTATTGCATTTCCAGGTTCTATCAGTGACAGCTAAAGTCATTGTGAAGGATGCAGAAGAAAAGAAAACAGACTTTAATGCCAGACCATATTTTAGGTTGTTTATCAATTGGCTCTTAGATATTGTTTCTCCAGATCTTGATGGTGCTAATTATCAGGTACGTTCATTAATGGAACTGTAGTATTCTAATAACCTGTTCCTTATCTCACTGGAAGCGTGATATGGATAATGCTTCTTTTTGAATTTTAATGCTTCTCCCAGTGTAATTATGAAAATTTTGAGGCTTTTCAAATATGTAATGCCATCAACCTGATGTTCGCTCATTTCAGTTTAGATAAATGATGAAGGAACCCAAAGCTGTGGGTTATAATGTTAAATCTTCTTGGTTTAGAAATGTATTCGTCTGGTGTTTTATGACCTGATGTTATTATTTCAGGTTTTGACTTGTTTTGCAAGTACATTCCTTACGATACAACCACTGCGGGTACCAAGCTTTAGGTCTCTCTCCCTCTCTCTCTCTCTCACCCCTTCTATTTTTGCTGGTTAATTGACTTTTATGAAGCTTCCTGCTCTTATTTATGATTCTAGGTTGTGCTAAAGAAAATTCCTAGTTTATTTATTCATCTGTATATGGGCTTTATTGATGTTCTTTTTCTGTATGATCTTTTTTGTTCTTCAGTTTTGCTTGGCTTGAGTTACTGTGCCACAAGAACTTCATGCCTAAAATCCTAACTTGCAATTCTCCTAAAGGCTGGCCACATTTCCAGCGCTTGCTTGTTTTTTTATTCAAATTTGTGGAACCATTCTTGAGAAAATCACAGCTTCCTGAGCCGGTCCGTCTTTTTACCTGTTGTATTATTTTTTATGGTAGTATTCTTATGGGTGCAGACTGCAGACACAGTTTTTAGGCCTTTACTTGGCTGAACTGTGACAGTAGAAATACAGATATGCTGCTGTGAAACTATTTTGAAGATAAATCAGTACATAATCATAAAGAAGTATTCAGAAGATTGTTATTGCAGTCTGACCAATATTGTGGCAAATTTAGGATTTAGGTTTTTTTTTACCATGTCAGTGTTGTAATTGTGTTAGGAAAGCTCTTCATGACTTGTGTGCTCTCATTTCTTGTAGGTTGTCCTCCTGTATAAGGGTATCTTGAAAATGATGCTGGTATTGCTGCATGACTTCCCTGAATTTCTATGCGACTATCACTTCAGTTTATGTGATGTGATCCCTGCTACTTGCATCCAATTGCGTAACTTGATTCTTAGTGCTTTTCCTCGCAACATGAGGCTTCCAGATCCTTCTACCCCTAACTTAAAGGTTTTTTTTTTATAATGGCTTTTATTCTGGGAAATTCAAATGTGAGCACTCAAAAGGTGAACATAATTTGTTCAGAAGGCGAGAGATTAACTTGGAAAGGTGTACTCAATAATTGTATATTGCTAGAAAGCCTGTCCTTCTGAATCAATTACATTAATCTTTTTTAAGCGGTCAATTACAATAATTGTATGAAGTGGTCATTGAGGTGTGTAACCAGGTTTGTTTTACTATTATGGCAATATGCAGATTGATTTGTTGCCTGAAATCCTGCAAGCACCTAGAATTCTATCAGATGTGGAGGGTGCTTTGAAGGTAAAACAGATCAAGGGTGACATTGATGAATATCTCAAGGTAAGAGCTAAATAGTCATTGTAATTGTCTCTCTGCATGCTAACAAAAAGTTACTAGCTTATTTCTGTGATTATTAGAGCCCATATGTTTAGTTACATGTCTTATGTTTCTCCCTGATCTGTATTTTGTTTTGTCCTCTCCAACTCAAACTTACATTAATGCATATACATACATATACATATAGTATATAGAGGTGGGCTAAAGTGCCATAGATGGCAATGCCATAGATATCTTTTTTTAGTCATTTTTTAAAGATCTGAAATTCAATCAGTCGATCCAAACCGTTCAAATTGATCAACATATTGAAATACCATTGGAGACCAAATTTTATATTTTTTTGCTATTTATTTTGATATGTTCAAATTGGAGGGTCTGAAATACTTCAATTATAATGTTTTTTAAAAATATCATAATAAATAGCAGAAAAATTCGAAAAAATGTAAAATTTGGTCTCCAAGAATATTTTAATATGGTGAATAACTTGAACGGTTCGAATTGAACATTTGAATTTTGGATCTCGAAAAACGACTCTATGGCACGGGACCCTCCGTGCCATCTATGGCACATTAGCCATTCTCATAGTATATATATATATATATGAGGATTGCTAAAATGCTATGCATAGCACGGATGCCCTCGTGCTACGGATTCGTTCTTGAATTTCATGGTTCAAACAACCGATCCAAACCGTTCATTATCTTCTTCATATTGAAATCTCATTAGAAACCAAATTTTACATTTTTTTGAATTTTTGTACTATTTTTCTCAGATTTTTTAAAATACTTAATCTAATAAATTCTGGACCCTTCAATAACAGTGATTTTCAAAAATCTGAAAAAAATAGTAAAAAAAATTCAAAAAATGTAAAATTTGGTTTCTAATAAGATTTCAATATGTAGAAGATAATGAATGGTTTGGATCGGTAGTTTGAAGCATGAAATGCAAGAACGAATCTGTAGCACGAAGGTCATCCATGCTATGCATAGCATTTTACCAATCCTCCCTCTCTCTCTCTCTCTCTCTCTCTATATATATATATATATATAATATATATATATATTCGCAACTCAAGTCTTCAATATATTTTATTTCGCTTTGCTGTAATTGTAATTTGCTTTTATGGTGTAGACAAGGCCAGAAGGTTCTCCCTTCTTGGCTGAACTCAGGCAGAAGCTGCTGCTCCCTCAAAGTGAAGTGAGCCAGGCAGGGACGCGCTACGATGTCCCATTGATTAACTCCCTCGTTCTTTACATAGGCATGCAGGTATACTTCTGGAGGTCAATATAATCTTGATTTTCATGTTTAATATGATACCAAGGGATAGTCCCTGGTTCATGCTCCTTGTTACCAATTGATAGGAGCTGATTTTAGTTTTCTCACATTTATAGTTCTTATATTTAGTTTTGCTCGTGAATAACAGTGGCACCATCAAAATTTCTGATTGATACTCTTTTGAGATTGCTTCAAGAATGATCCTAAATAATATTGGTCCTGTACCAGCTTAAAACTTTTTTAAAACCTGTCTCTGACTGATGCAAATAACTTGTGCAGGCAATACAACAACTGCAGAGTAAGAATACATCAGCCCAGCAGATGACTCACAGCCCGATGGACATATTTTTGGTGGGGGCAGCAATGGACATATATCAGAGTCTGGTAAAGAACCTTGACACCGAGGGGCGCTACTACTTGGTCAATGCCATCTGTAACCAGCTACGCTATCCCAACAATCACACCCATTACTTCTCCTTCGTACTTCTCTATCTTTGGGCTGAAGCAAGCAGCGTAAGTACTGTCTTGATTTTAGCTGCTCCATACCTGGTTCCTTTCTTTTGGCATATTTTTCCTTGGTCAATACCCTGCTACTATCCCAACAATAGGACCAATTTCTTATAATTCGTACTTCTTTATTCTTTTGGCATATGGTGATGTCTGACCCATCAAAGCTATGTATTATGATTCTTGTTCTATGGCAAAATAAGAGGTACTGTACCATTTAAAACATATGAAATATTACCTACCTGTGAAAAATTAGATAGCTAAACCATTTTTTCTCCTATTAAAAAAAAAAATGTTGACAAACATGAGGAAGAACCTGCAAATTTGGACTTATAGAGGAAGGTCGATTGAAAATTTTGAGTGGCATGATATGATGTTTCTTGTGTTGTGCATTTTTAATTTCCAAAAAAGATTTTGCAGGAATACACATGAAAATTGTGCATGTAATATCCAACTAATGATTTGTTATCATCAATTAATGATTAATATTCTTACTTCTTGTTATCATATCAGGACTTGATCCAAGAACAGATAACGAGGGTGCTATTGGAGCGTCTGATAGTTAACAGGCCTCATCCCTGGGGACTTCTCATCACCTTCATTGAAATGATCAAGGTATTTAAAACATTTTATTCTCTTGGTTTAGCTTATGAGAACTTAAATTTCCAATATTTATATGTTTCATTATTGCTGCAGAATCCTCGATACAATTTCTGGAACCGACCTTTCACTCATGTTGCCCCTGATATCGAGAAACTGTTTGAGTCGGTGTCCAGGTCTTGTGGAGCCGGATCCATTACTAAGGCTCTTGAGGATGCGCATTCATCTGCTGGGGTCACTGATGTTAACCATTAATTTTGTTTACTTTATTTATTTGTTCATTTTTAACCTCCAATAGATTTTGTGAATATAATTGTAGAATGAATTCTAAATTATGATGATCCTTGATGTTTTAATTTTTCACATGTAAATATTCTTGTCAGTTCTAGAGTAGACATTATCTGACCATTTTAGTTATCAAATAGTCTGTAATTGTATTTTGATCAAGTAGAAGATATTTTGATAAACTCAAAGTCAACATTGAGAATATGCTTCATCATGCCTGATATGCTTACAAGAAAAAGGAACAAAGGTGTTCAGCTATTGTCCGAGCTCGTATGAAAATTTCTTGTTGAGTTTGAAAGCACATCAAGTGATGTTTAGTTGCTCGTTTTTGATCTAGCATGTGATATTTAGATATTTCTAGTATGCTATTGAGGTTCTCAGTCTTTAGGAGATGAAGCAGTACATGAATTAAATTGTTTTGCAGTTTTAACTCAGTTTAGTAAAGTGCAGTACATAAATTTTGATATGGATGGTTGCGATGTTTGTTCTGAATTGAGTTCCTTTTCTTTCAATTTCCAGCTATTTAGATTGTGGTACCGTACATAAATTAAGAATTTTGCATAAGTTCATCAAGTGCCTGAAGCAAAATGTGATTGAAAAGTTTCGTTTGTTTGACCAATAATAACAGTTAAAGATAACAGTGGTAACATATCATATTTTCTATTGAAGTGATTATGTGTTTTCCTTCCGAACTATTTATGTTATCTTTCTTTGATGAGCAGCCAAAATAGTATGGCTTTCCAGATTATATTGGTGCAGAAAACAATGCTCATAAAAGAAATAACCTGGAGTCGGTTAATAGTCTCATCTTGATATTGTACCTGATTGGCTGACTGCTCAGAACAAGTGAGCGGCATGGTTTTTACTGTAGAACAATGCTTTCTATTTTTGGGTGATCCATGACGAAGGATTAACATAATCTATCAATAAAGAGAAGCAAGCTTTTCAACAAGTATATACAATAGCATGCATTGTTACTGCACAACGAAACTTATTATTGAACTGTTCTTATTCTTAAAGAACTCAGGTCCCTTCGGAAACCCATGATCAGAAAAAGAAAGAAATAAAGAAAAAAAAATCCTCGATAAGTAGCTATGTACAATTGCTTAATCATGACTTCTGAGCATCTCCTGTTTAATCAGATAAATTCATCGAAACCCCACCTATCACTTGATTTGGCGACGGGAGGTGGAACGGCGGATAGGGGATTGCTGTGCAGCCAAACTGCTAGCACCGGTGCTTGGAGGAGATGAAAGGAGCTGAATCTCGGTTGATTGAAATCTGCCAGAATCGCCAGGCAAACGCATGTAGTACGAAGGAGGCGGCTCATCAAACAACAGACTTTCTAGAGAAACACGACCGCAATTCCTATATTGCACAATGGCCTTATATACAAATGGAATGAGACCTTCCATTGAGGAGATACAAGAGTCTGGTGGTTGAGAATCTCTTGAAGGAGAAGGTATGGTTGGTATGAAGAAATATATACAACTGTAAACGGATTGGAGAGAACCTTATGCTTGAACTAAAGCTTAGTCCAAGAGGAGAGAGAAGAGGAGTGATTTAAAAAGAAGAGAGGGAAACAGGGGAAATTACATGAAGCGAAAGTAATTGGGTCGACTTCCTCAAGTAATTGGATTACTTTCCTCTCCATTTTGTTCAAGGAAGGTAGACATTATTTTGATCGTGTAAACCAAAAAAAAATTACATGATGCACTGATACTTTGATTGTGCTAACAAATTTTACAATTGAGGTAGATGAAACGATCTTACCTTTTTTTTAAAAAAAAATAATCAATTACAGACAAGACGAGACACTTTTTAGATCTTTGCAGGGATTAATTACATATTAGTATATCCTTGTTAAGTATTGTGCCATACATTTATCCTGCGCAGTTGAAAAATAACTTCGATAGTTTGAACTGAAAATTTTATGGGTTTAAATTTATGAATGGCATAGTATTTGAGCATGCTATTCTTGGCCTGCGTTTGGATCGTTGGAAAAAAGAAGAAGAAGAAGAAGAAGAAGAAGAAAAAAAATTATAAACAAACCAAACTCTTCACAAAGTTACACACTTTCCAATACTTCTTCCCACTTCTTCCCTTCTTCCCTTCTTCCCACACCTATCCAAACGCACCCTGGGTATGTACCCTTTTAGATTAGGGACATCTCCAATCTGTATAAAACGGAGAGGAGTTTTGTAATTAGTCGTGGATAGAGACGTAAAACAAAATTAAATTTAGACTTAAAAGGGAGCATTTATCCGAGTCATAGCTTTCAGCCTGCGCAAAACTTCTCCATCTTACCTACTCCATAAGATGGATATTTTGTTTATTGCTATTTGTTGAATTAAATATTTTCTCTGATGTAATTGTTTTGACGAGAGTATATAAAAGTGTGAGTGCAATATCAAATCAAATCATGCGGTCTTTCTTCTTTCTACCAACTAACTAAATAAAATAAAGGTTAATATGAAAAAACAAAGAATCAATCAACCTTCTATCTCGACACGTCGAATTAATTAAGTGCTCATATACACCTAAAGTATCAACTTGTTATCTAAAATTGTAAGATTTCTTCCACCAATCACCATGATTTAATATATGAAACCAAAATTCATATTGAAATTTCGCAGCAATAGATATCCAAGAAGAGTTTAAAAATCAAATATATTTCCTTGAAACCACAATTGAGGTTTCCATTTGTTTTGAACGGAGGAGTTCATAAAAAGTGATAACAAGAAATATTAATATACTTTTCTGTATCTTCTTCATTATTGTCCAATGATTGCGCACAAGGAAATTGAAGAACTTTTAATAGAGGTAAAGCGGGTTCTAAGAAATTTCTCTGGACTGAGTGTTACAACTTTTATGTTCGGAATAAATGGCATTCCCCGAGGTGCTTTTGGTTTTTTTAAGGAAAGTTTTATTTATTTATGTTTAGTAAGACTTATTAATTTGAAACTATCGATTGCTTGTGTTCTTTCATAATTGGATTTTTCCTTTACACATATCTATTTCTTTCTTGTCACAACGGCCAGCAATCGACTGGTCATTTGCAAATTGCAATCCTAAAGTATTATCATTTGTCCTCAAGGTAAGACTTGTTCTCACTTCTCCACCAAGCATCATCTATGATATTATAATGAGAAATCGAGATTCACATAAATAGATACCTAAATAAGACTTCTAAAGGTTACAATGTTTGGTCATGGACTTTTTAATACATCGTCAGCAAATAGAAACCCGATGACCAGTTGTTCTATTTTGTTTTCAATTTTACAAAAGAACAAAAACTCAATATATATAACTATAGTCTTCATCTATGACGTGACTGTTCTAAATATCCATTGCTTGTTGTCACATTTTTCTAATATTTAATTGTGCCAGCTGTAAGTAATTAGTCTTGACAGTGATCCGGCTTGGTCTCATTGGCCGATATTCGTTCACTGTATTGCGACTTGGTCTCACCGACCCAATTCCGTTGACTTTATCAACACTGATCTTATTGATGCTTGATTGGTTGGGCCCACTTGGCGGAGCTTCATAATATCTTTTATTTTGTTATGAGTACTTTAATTAAATATTTATATTTATATTGTTTATAGAAGATATACGTACCTCCCTTTATAACCAAAATTTTTATATAATTTATAATGCATAAAAAGAGTTAAAGCTTCTAAAGTTTAGGACATACCTCAACATTTATACTTTTAACCATCCGATTTATTTCTCTTCTCTTTTTATCTTAATTAGATAGATCATGCATCATACTTCTCTCTTCACATATAACAGATGGTATTTATACAATATGACTAAAGTACAATATATTTCTTAAATAAAATTTATTATTCCCATGATATGAATTTTTTTACGCTATTAATCGTGTTGTTTATGATCACTCATGTGTTTAACGTTTGAAAAATTTATTTATTTATGTTCAGATTTCACTTATTAGAGAAATTGTTTTATTTTAAATTTTAACTTTATGTTTGTTTATTTCTAAATAGGTGACAATCTTAAAGTATGGTCCTTGAAGGACCCAAAATTAAATCCCTATAAATTTTTTTTAAATGTTTCATAGTTATATAAACACTTATGGAAGATAAATCCCATATTCACATATGCCCAGAGCAGTGTTTTTAATATCGTACCCTACTTGCTAGTGGTCGAAATCCAGTATTTTCCATAATTTTTCAGTATTTTGTCTCTTAATACTAGATACCGCTATTTTTGTCACCGTTCCGATTCCAGGAATTTCTCAGCACTACTCGGTACGGTATTGAAAATACTGGCCTAGAGTTCCGAAGCAAAGCAGAGCACGTTTAACAAGTTACCCACCGTTAATAAACAAAGAACCCAAAATATCACTTTCAAATGAATTTAAAGTAAAGAAACTAAAACCAAGAGAGATGAGGTGTTCAAAGCAAGAATTCCTGCATTAGGTTTACTATAGGAAAGAAGCACCGCACAAGCATTCAGCATATCAATGACTTGGATTGTATATCTTGTCGCAATACAACCATCATGAATCTCTCTCTATCAAAGCAGGAAATAGTATTTGCACTATGAGCCTGGTCCACCATGATTGACGAGTTTCACCAAAATGTAGTAGCAGAGAAGCCTGGAGTCTATCATGAAAAGTATATACATTTTTATAACGATAACGAAAGCTACCGGTTCATTTCTTGTAGACCTTATCCAATTATGTTAGATAATGCATCATCAGCTGTTTGATCTCCTTCGTGATTCGTGCCTAAAAAAATCACTATTACAATTTACAAGGGCCAACTGATGGTGCGCTGCTGCTGCACCACAAAGGGAGCATAAGTATTACCATGACTAGGAAGAGTCGATGGATATTGGATGACGATATTTGTCATTTTTTTTGTATGTATATAGATTTAATACTATATAAATCTTATAAAAAATTATCCTGTATTAACTCTTATAGAAAATTTTTCACAATTAACAATCTAATGATTTTTTTGATATGATCATATATATTGATATCAACATTTAATATATTGCGCAACTCTGTTTCAAAATCAGTTTAAAAATTACGGTATTCACTATTAACTCTTAATTAAATTGCTAATTTAAAATAAATATGTCATCATAAACTTAACAAAACTAGTTTTATTTCATCAATTTCTTCCAAAACATAACTAATTAAAAATATATACCCCTTTCAATATTTTAAAAATTCCCAAATTCCCTGATTATATTAAACTACGAAGCATGACAATTGCAGGAACTGTATGCAGGCTTAATTTACACTTTATTTGGATCAATTGAATCGGAATTCAAACAAAGAGGGACCCAAGCAAAGACAGAGATCATAAGGTAGCAACTTAAAGTTCTCGTTGCTTCTTTTATTTATTTACTTATTTTTAAGTTTTAACTCTGAAATAGAGGGGTCCTCAGACGTCCTTACCCATTCATCGAACATTTGATATCCCTATTTTGGAGGTAATGGAGCGATTTCCTGTGACAGTTATTCATTTTGAGCCTAAAAGTATCGACACGTATTTAAATTTAGGGGAAAAAACATATTATTATTGCTAAAGTTGAATATTTTGATTAGACAAAGTTGAATATTATCCATGCTGTTTGCGATGCGGCCGAAGAATGACAACTCGAAAATCTATGCTTGTTATTTCTTAGGTTGAGGAAGGAACTTATTATTTACCTAATCTATTTTATAATATTTGTCTATTTTTTTTTAATAATTTCATAAATAAGTTTTATCGATGTAATAAATAAAGAGAGATAGCGCTTGAGCACTGATACCTCAAAATTTTGGTGTCAGTGCGTCGTGTTTTAAAGGTGATGTTTAAGAGAGTTGTAATAAACTGCTTTTGTCATTCTAATGAAAAGAGCGGTGAGCAGCTCACTCGTTTCAAAAAAGGGGAAAAAAAAAACGTACGTTCGTAAAATATTCAGAGATATAAGGCCCAAAGTAATCAATATATAAAACTCGACTCCACTGCAGATTCCAACATTATCTTTTTTACAACAAATTTGAAAGTTACCTCGTTACATTAAATCATTTAGAAAAGAAATAAAAAAATATGCTATTATTTTTATTATGAACTAGTGGCTAAAACTAATTAATAAAGTTGCGTAGTCGCATAAAACTATTTTTTATCGATCCGTAGTGACATAAAATTATCTTTTATTAATCTGTAGTGGCATAAAATATTTATTCTTTTTCCAATGGCATTTTTAGAATTTCAATGTTTTACAGTGGCAATATTCAAAAGGACATAATGGTAAAATTCATTGGCTGATTGCATAAAACTAATTTAGTAATTTTTGTTATTTTGTAGTGGCATAAAATTAATTAGTCGTATAGTATTAGTATATCTCTAAATTTCAAATTTTTACTGTAGGCATAAATCTAAATCACCCTAAAAGTTTATATATTTTTTATATATACAAAATCCAAAAATTAAAGAAAATTTTACTGTTACCTTTATTAAAAATTAAGCTTAACAGCACGAAAATGAAATTGAGGAACTTTGTGGGCCAATCTTACTAGATATCAACTACTCTCTTGAAAAGTCAAATCTTCGTGATGGTTATCTTTATGACTGATGATCAAATCTTGAAGAAGAAGGACTCTTCCATCTTGAGCAAAGCATTTTGTTTTTCAAAGCGAGCCTACGGGCAAGAAATGCAGGGGGAAAAAAAGAGCCTAAATTAGTGTCTTTGAAATAGTTTTGTTTAATTTACAGGCCCAAGGGACGGGCCTTGTCTGTCAATACATCTTTTTTTTCGTATAAATAATGCTTCTTCCTGGACGTAGATAGGACTAGAGTAAGGAACTACGAGGTAGGCGCTTATCCACCTTTTTTTATTTTATCGGAAGAATAAATTTTAATGTAGATACATGGATTAAATCTGTGCTGGAATTTTTCAGCATAGGAGAGAATACAAATTACAAAGTTTCTTTTTTTTTTTTTTTTGAGAGAGAGAATACAAATTATAATTTATTAGGGTTCTAACTTCTAAGAGAAACCTAATGTTCAGCCTTTCTTCAGCGGAATATTTTTCTATTTAAATTTCGAATTTGAGAAACAAGACAACACAAAAAAAAAACAGTTTTTTAGAAAAAAAAAAAATTATTGAGCCTGATCCGTATGTTCAAATTTTCTATTTTTGTTGTGGTTCGATATTGTTATTTAACTTCGTTATATCCGATCTTAATTTGCGAAAATAACTTTATTAAGTTTTGGAATTTTAATTTTAATATATTAATGGACATTTTTAGCGTGTATCCATTCTTACGGCTTAAATTAAGGTGTATCACTTTTGTACTTCATCATTTGATTAATATAATTGTTTATGAATGACCATTTATTGTGATTGGCGGCATTAAAAAAAATAAAATTATATCTATATCGATCTATAATAAAAATTTGAATGTAGCAGCCCCATTTCTCAGTGTCTCGCTGAATATTTCCATTACTATCTCCAAAAACATTGGTGCAAAATTATTTCCTTGCAATTTATTGAGTGATGGATCTGCGCTTATAGAAAGGAAAAATATATCGGATAGTATCTGAATATAGTTCTTTTGTCCGTGAGAATTAGATTTTAAATTTTATTTAAAGTTTAAAAAAGTATTAAAATACTTGAGTGAAGTTTTAAAAGATGGGTCCATATATATTAGCTTGACTTGCACGTGACAATATAACAAGATAATCATGTCTACTAGCGGGTTGCGCGATCTATATTTTTTATCTACAGTTTATTTGTGTATATATTTGTAACAATATATAATCATTATAAAAATATCGGGTTATAGAAAATTATTTGATATAATAAGATAAATTAGTGCGAGAGTATTGCACAATAAAATTCATTTTATTTATTTAGATTGGATAACCTATAATATTTTAAATTCGTACAAAAATGCCTAAAATTATAATACTTACTTCAAAAATAAAATTTGGTTTTAAAACCATAAATATTATTTGAACATTCAAAATATAAAAGATTTGGCATCAATAAATTTAATATAATATTTATAGCATCCATATAATTTATCTTGCATAAATTTAATATAATATTTATAGCATCAATCCTCCTTGAAATCTTGTCCACTCAAATATAAATTATTTAATTATTAAGGTTTAACAACCTGAAAGCATTACAAATAACCAAATCTTAGTTGCATACTGCCCTATCACCCCAAGTTCTTTGATGAATGGATTAAAAAGGTGGAAAAAATAGTAAAATGTATAGAAGAAACAATCGAAATGTCTAAAATAATCACAATTCCAGCATGTACCGGATCATCCATTAAAAGTACTAATCCCTAAAATTTCCCTGAAGTTAAGAGGCAGAAAAAATTCCCATTTGTGGGAAGACTCGAACTCACCTTGGTCCAGAGGACTCTTCTACTGGGATGAGTCAAGTTGCATTGTAACAGGGCCATCATTTACCGAATTAAGCTCTACAAAAGCAATGCATTTGTAAATTACAATTGTGTAAAACTTTTGAGAAGAAACACCAAATAATACAACATTGCCTCAACTCATCTTCATCATTGCAGCAAAAATGCCATTTGTGCAAAAACATATTTCTAGTATCAAACCAAAAAAAGGAAAAAATAATAAAGCGGGCGATATTGCAAGTGTCAGATTCAAACAATACTATTACCTTTAACTGCATCACTGGAGTGTGCCTTCTGAAATATCTCAACCAACGAAGCATAAAATGGTTTGGCTTTCTGGAGTTCGCATTGCCACATGAAAATCAGGCTTATTACCCTTGAAAACTCCATATAATGTAAACTGACTAACTGCAAGATAAGAATATGAACATTAGAAAGCAGAAATATGTGACAAAAGAAAGAACCATTGAACTGATCAAACTTACCCAGTAGAACTCTATAGTTACATGCACAACCTGAGAAGAAAATCCAGATATATTTATTTACAGAAATAGTTTTAAGCACATGATAAACTGAGGATCTCATCTTCACCAAATCAGCTGAGGACCACCACAGCAAGTGTCATCGTGTAAATCGAAGAAGAATATAAGTTTTCTGCCTCCATTCAACAAAAAGTCAGTTCTCCTTCATGCTCACCATCAATAGTGGTAAGAGTGCCATGATTGAACATCTAAAACTTGGATTATTGCAGAAGAGAAGTAAGAAAGAGAAATGAGATAAAAATTGGCTGTGAATGCACAGTCTAAAGCAAATTAGGAAGAGAAAGATGGAAACCTAAAATCTTAATCATGGAACCGTGCAAGAAAAATCCAGAAAAGCTTAAGCGTACAATGCAAATCTTACTCAATAAATGAGAAGCTGTAAAGGTAATAAATGAACAAACGATCATTACCCCAATAAAAGAATTCATCCACTTAGGTCCCTTCACTTGCTCTTGAACAACTGGTAGTACTGTAAAAAAAACAATGAACATAGATAAGTCAAAAGTAAAAAAAAAAAGCACTGAGGGACAAAGATTAGATATTAACAAACTTATATCAAAACCATGGACAACACTTAGCATGGGCTAGTCCCAGATCTTGCGTAGAACGAAACAATCGTGAGTATGTTATAATTCACAGCTAAGAAAACCAAAAAGGAAAGAGGAAAGAGAAAATACCCAACTAACAATGTACCACAGCAGCAGCAGCATCATGAAGAACAGGTGTGATCGTCCATTGTTCATCTCCCTGCATATAAGCAATGTTTTCTGAATCAAAACAGCTCAGATTGAATCCAATTTCATTGGAATCATCTTGAACAACAAAAATTGAATGAACTCGTATAAAAAGGGGCTAAAGAAAGGACTCACCAGGAAGACCAATAGTTGGGCTAATATGTTTTCTTAAGTTTCTCTGTTAGCTTTCCAAGGGGGTGCTTGGTGTTCAGTAGCCTTTAGGCATCCTAATTAAGTTAATCCTTTCTATGCTTATTCATATACTGTAATTTGAACCATTTTTAGTTTTTAATGAAACCTGAGCCAATGGGCAGTTTCCTAAAAAAAAAGAAATTTTGAATGCACCTGCAATTGTATCATACATTTTGATCCAATGCGTAGGATCGCAGCAATCTCCTGAGTAAGAAAAAATTTCAAAACTGAAATGGAAAATTAATTGGCAAATTATGAAGACAGACTTGCGGGATTTATATGACAACATAAATTGCTTTGTTGGGCCTCTCTATCTATATAACCTTATTTGTAATGGTCTAATATGAGAATTAAGAAAGATGAACATCAACAGATAATTAGCTATTGATACTTTTTTATGAAAAAAAAAAGTAATTGTATTTGGCATGAACGTAGAAACTAAGGTTAGATTTTTTTTTTAAAAAAAAAACTTGAGGCCATTATCATCATGTATAACAATGTCTAATTTTAACGTAAATGCAATTAATTTTTCGAGAAAACTAACAAAAGGAAAATTGAATGTAATCTCAAAATAATTTTACTCACCATGCTTTGAAGAAACCATATCCACATAATTTTCTTGAAAATGTATCTGAATTCTTTATTAATCCATATATGTTGCTCCTTCAGCAATAGCTTAGAAAGAAATGAACAACAACAACCATCAAACATCAAAAGGAAGAGAAAATAAAAAGAAAGCGAGAGTGGAAGGACCAGTAATAAGATAAAGAGGCAATTTTGACATAGAAAGAAAGAGGATGGAAACTACAGAGCCAAGAGAAGAGGAGAGGATAAAAAATGCTACCAATGTACAGAAAAAAAAACAACCAAAAATTTTCGGACTTCATAAACCTCCTCCTGTTGCTCCTTCAGCAATAGCTTAGAAAGAAATGAACAACAACAACCATCAAACATCAAAAGGAAGAGAAAATAAAAAGAAAGCGAGAAAAAAAAATGGTACTCAAATGAAAGAGGATGGGCCGATCTACTCATCTGTGGCACTTGTGTTTTGAGCTGATTTCGGAGGCTGCCATGATCAGAGAAGAAAAGCAGTAATGAACAATGGAGAGACGAGCTGTGCTGGGAGAGACGGAGAAAAGAGGAGAATTGAGAAAGAGAACGATGGAGAGAGAATGGTCGAGTAAACAAATAGCTGCCATCGTACGGAGCCACATGGGATGATGGGGGAGCCTGCCGGTCTGTCCAGAGCACCTGAGGATGAGAGAGTCAAAGCGAGAGAGCGGAACTCTCTTGAATAACAAATCCGTTGAAATATCCGAACATCGGATCCGGATCTTAGCGTGTGGGTCCCAATTGTCAGCCAGACTGTAGGCCTACAGTTCTTAGCTACAGTAATGGATCCGGATCTAATTAGTCCGGATTAATATAAGTTTCGATATGAAGCTCTTCACATTTTGTAGCACGCACCTAAAAAGCTGTTATATGAGTTTCTCCGTTTGGATAAAATTTGGGAAGAAGAGAATAAGAAAATAAATTTATTATAAACAATTCAAATTCTTCACAAAGTTACTCACTTCCCAATATTTTTCACACTTCTTCCCTTCTTTCCTTCTTTCCACACCTTATCCAAACAGAGTAGAAAGTTGGAATTAATCGTCCATCATGGTACACTAAATTGAACCCAAAAAAAAGAAGAAAGAAAGAAGAATCTTATTTAGTACGATTGCATCATGATCAGAGAAACGATGATCCCTCCATATTTCTTTTCTTTTTCTTTTCAAATACAATGATTTTGTCTGATTCTAATATCCGGCTGAAATCAGCTAGCTGATGTAGAATCTTACTTAACTAGATGTGTTTTCTTTTTCATGAATTATAGGAAGGTTTGCTGCTGCCTCAAAGTTGATTTGTTCTGAATGGTAAGATTTGCATAAGGACTTGAGACCCAAGTTGCCTGCATTCAGATGATTGAGCAATTATCGTTAATTACCTTTTAAGAATGTGTACTATTATAAGTATGAAAAAGAAATCGTATTATCCATGGTACAACAAAACATTGAAATGGTTCAAAATATGGACATATATAGAAACCAACGATTTCACAGCAAAACATTTAAATGGCTCAAAATATGGACATGGACATATTTAAAAACCAACGATTTCTTTTATTTATATTTAAAAAATAAATTAGAGAAATGCTAGAGTTCAATATATTGGAAGGATGAGGTCCGTCCAATACGATTGTTTACACATTTTTATAAATTTCAAATTAACCGATCCGAACCGTTCAATATGTTCTCCATATTGAAAACTTATAATAAATCAATTTTTATATTTTTTTCAAAAAAAATTCTATTTTTTGGTATTTTAGAAAATCGTTGTTATTGGACGATCCATAATGTTTATATCATGAATTTTCAAAAATACCAAAAAAATAGTAAAAATTTTCAAAAAAATGTAAAAATTGATTTTTTGTAAATTTTCAATATGGAGAACATATTAAATGATTTCGATCAGTAATTTGAAATTTAAAAATGTGAAAACGATCATATAAGACGAACCCATCCGTTCAATATATTGGACACTAGCATTTCTCAATAAATTATAGCATGCCATAAGTGGGTCCAAGAGATGTTAGCATATAGCTTATAATATTTGCAAACCCAAATATAAAATGAAAGAGATAGGCTAAAATCAGTCGCTACTGACATATGAGACCGTCAGTTACGATCAAATCTCAATTTTCGAGATTCTAACAATTGATCTGAACCGTTCAATGTGTTATCTATATTGAAAGAGACTAGTACAGGAATGTCTATCATCATCATCAAATTACTAATGGATATTAGGCGGAGGCAGGAGTTAATTTGGGGGGGGGGGCATTTTATCGGTTTAGGGAGGCAAATTGCTCAATTTGTGCAAAATCTTATTAAAAATAACATATAAACTTTGTACAAATATTCAAATCATAGGTGTGCAAAGCCCTACCCAGCGCCCTTTGGCTCCGCCCCTATACATATTCAAATCATAGGGGTGCTATTAGCTCATGTTCTTTGCCTCTCAAGGTTTACATCAAGTATTACCCTATTTTAAATTTTAAACATCAACTAAAATAGCAGTTAGTGATAATTTCTCATTTTTATACTGGTTTAAACTTTTTTATTTTTGTGAAATTAATTTAATACGCCTAGTTTTATTTTTTAAAACACTATATGAGAAAGAGGCTCGAGGGTTAATATATTTCTCTAAATCCTTATATATTATTATTACATACAGAAAATAAAATTTAATAAATTATGAAATTATTATTATTATTATTGATATGAAATAACAGCTTCGTAGATGATGTTCGTAAGATCTACCCGATGGATCCGAAATTGATCATTGTTATGTCATTTACGAAAGAAAGATATCATTCAACCATGCATGTTTACCTAAATTAATTGGGCATAAGTGCAAAATATAAAGTTTTTTATCATTACACAATACAATTGTAATAATAATAAAATACTAAATTAAGAAACTAAATATTATAGTTACAGGATGTTGCATACTCCCACCAATCCACCATCCATTTGGCATAAAATTATCATATTTGGCGGTGATTTCAGGCAAGTTCTTCTTGACGTGACACCAAAGACCATATCGTGGACTGGATGCTACCGATGTCTCCTCTATGGACATAGATAAAGAAGAGAAAGCTAACTCGAAATATGAGAATTTTATTTTAAGTGACCATAAATCACGTAAGGCTCTCATATTTCGTGTTAACTTTCTCTTTTTATGTACGACCACAGAGAGACATAAACAATATCAAGTCGACGATCTAGGTTTTGATGTCATGCTTAACAACCAAAAGAACTTGTTTTAAATCACCGCCAAACACAATAATTTTTTTTTGCCAAATGGACGGAGCGAGAGTCTGTAACATTCTGTAATTTTCTATTTATAATATTTAGTTTTTTAGTTTACTATTTTACTCCAATTTTATAGTGATGAAAAATTTTATAATTTGCACTCATGCCAAATCATTCAGGTAAATGCGGATAAATAAAACTTGCATTAGCAATTGCCATAACAATCAGAGATACTTTTATTTTACTTGACAGCTAAAAACACAAACTTGGTGGAACGATAGGTAATCCTTGATGCAGACTCTAAGACTCTGCTTTAGATTGTCTAAGTGGAGATGAGGGGAGGTAAGCATAGGTTAAAATTGGCGTAACAGACCTAATCGTATTGGGATATCTGTTCCAGAAGACCAGAAATGAAGGAAGAGAGGACGAGGAGAGGTAAAGTAAGAGAGTCGCCAATAAAGTTCACCCTAAATTCCTACACTCCGATTTTGGATGACTACTACTCGGACACCCCTCCGCTCAAAGGTTCTAGTCTTCTAGAGCAGACCGTGAGAGGAAAGGAGCATGAGCTTATGAGCTTAGATCTATTATCAATTTGATAGGAATTTAGCGTGGCAGTGGTGGCACCATCCTGTACCAGCCCCTGACGCAACTCAAAACTCTCAATAACAATCAGCAAAACTATTCCTCATAATAAAAAAACTAAAAAGAGAAAAAAACGATGCATATACAGACCTTTAAATATGATATTATGATATGATCTTCTAGTATTAGTACCTATAAAAAAAATTGGTGAGAGGCTGGAGGACTTGAGGCTGCTCACTGTTGCCTCTGCCGGTACAGAGACCGGTATCGTATGACGGCTGAACTTGACTTTCATGTTAAGGTATTGTTACTAATATTGTCGTCGGATCCTGACCATCCTTGCTACAGTATTCAAGATGTATAAACATTTGTTATTTTCTAGACAACAAAATTAATTTTGATTTTTAACAATCAAATATAAACCGTGGGAAAGTTTGCTATTTAATTTCAAATTTCAAAAAAAATTGATGCAGTAGTCTACTGTTCATAATTATTGTTTCCATATTCTATTACATGTATAAAAAACATGTCAGAAAGAGAGTATATATCCAGTACCTATTCGATAAAAGAAAACACAAACAACTTCACAAACAGCAAATATTCGAACCTACGCGGCTACACGCCTAGACTTCACGTCCAGCCTAGTCGTTCGTTCCAAAAGAAAAGATGAGAGGATCGAAAGGTCTGGTTGAGAGAGGGTAGAAAGAAGACATAGGTCGGGTTCAGGGTTGATTATGGGTTCAGATCTAAGTAAAGGAGGAGTTCAGAGGAGAGACGGGCGCCGGTGGGGCTTGGGTGGTTGATGTCCCAGTGAGGCCGGGTGGAACAGGGAGGCAGTTAAGAGGAATATAATATAACATTTTTTAGGCTTCGTTTGGATGGTGTGGGAATAAGAGAAATAAGGAAAGAAGTATTGAAAAATGTGTAACTTTGTAAAGAGTTTGAATTGTTTATAATAAATTTGAAAGTAGGAAGAAGTTATTTTCACTACTAGAATTTCGTTTTATTGCGTCGGCCTACCAATGTATTAGGGTCCCAAAATTAAGTAGGGACGCAGGAATAAAAAAGCGGGATGGAGGACTTTTAATAGGCGTCACTCGGTTGATACAGATTAGTTGAGACGCAGAAATATTCTAGATAAAGACGCTATCAATTTCTGTGGAGGGACGCAGAAATATTCTAGATACATAATCTAATTCGCGTCGGTGTACCGACACTTATGCTGAGGGACGTATATTAGTTGGGACGCAAAATCATTTTCAAACAGAGACGGTAATTTATTTCTTTCAGGCGCGTGTAATCTTAAAATTAATTGGAGTCGCTAGTTGACACGTATCAACAGGAACGCTGATAAACGAAGTAAAATTACTTGGTAATCTGATGTGTCAGTGTACCGACGCATTTAATAAAATATATATTCAGAGGATTGCTAAAATGCTATGCATAGCACGGATGCCCTTCGTGCTACGGATTCGTTTTTTAATTTCATGCTTCAAACAATCGATCCAAACCGGTCATTATCTTCTTCATATTGAAATCTCATTAGAAACCAAATTTTACATTTTTTTAAATTTTTTTACTATTTTTCTCAGATTTTTTAAAATACTTAATCCAATAAATTCTGGACCCTTCAATAACAGTGATTTTAAAAATTTTGAGAAAAATAGTAAAAAAATTTTAAAAAAAAATGTAAAATTCGGTTTCTAATAAGATTTCAATATGTAGAAGATAATAAACGGTTTGGATCGGTTGTTTAAAGCATGAAATTTAAGAACGAATCCGTAGCACAAGAACATTCGTGCTATGCATAGCATTTTAGCAATCCTCTATATATTCATATCCTTGTTCGTTCTCTGTTCAAACGGAACCTAGATAAGCATTTTTGTTCAGGTGAATGAAAATGAAAGAGCTCATACTCTAATTATATTTAAGGCAATTTCAATCTCTCCAATATCTGATTATCAATCAACGTGGACGGCATAGAGATTGGTTAAGGCCATTTCTAGAGAGGAATTAGGCATAACTTGGAAGTAAATGATTTTATGTTTATGGAAATTTGAATCCTTAATTGTTAATTTGCAACAGGAGACGTGCACCTCTTTCCTGTGTGGTCGGCCATGAGGAATTCGCCTCTTGTGTCATGCGTATTCTGCACAAGTTATGACTCCATCTAAGTTATAAAAAATCAAAATATTCAAATCTTTGTTCCAACAATCAAATATTTGATTTGCTAATCAGAATCCATTAAGGTAAAAATGCTATTTCTTGGTGGCTAATTTCGCTCAAAATTGGAATCAGATTATGTGATTGGGTGGTAATTAAGCTTGGAGATTAAGCATTCTCCACGGATGTCACCAAATGAATAACCAAAAGTTGTAATTTGTCTTCATAGATATATTTGATAAAAAAATAATAAAAAAAAAGTTGTAATTTGTCTTCGTGAAAAATAAAGCAGAATTCGTCAAGTAAACTTTATAGTTCGATTTCACCAAATGAATTTTATGATACTAGCAAAAGATGCTCCCAATATGTGGGCAAATAAAAAACAAAATAATGTTAGGCATTTTATTTGTATTTATTTTCTTATCATGTATTCTTTATGTATTAATTGTTGTTATATTTATAATTCTAACTTGGTCTATATGAAAGATTTAAACATTTTATCTTGTTATTAAATTTAGACCACTGATGATCAGATTTAAAAAAATTCATGGCCTATATTTGTGTAGTTTAACATTTGGATACAAGATTTTGATAAACAGAATTATTTCATGAAATGGAACTTTGACAATTTTTATACTCGAGTACCTTACTATTTCATAAGAAAAAACAACCGACAGACGCATATTTCTTGAGCTAATTAATGCACATCCTACTAAAGATGTAAAAGATTAGACTGAAAGTGTATTCATCCTCTATATACGAGCTGCATCATTAATTTTTTATACTTTGGTTGAATTTGTGGAACAAATTTTAACTCCAAATAAAAGTTCAAGACTTTGGTTTCGAATGAAAAGAACCAAAAGGTTAGATCAAAATTGCAATGGAATGTATTATTTCTATATTTGAAAGATTACTAATGAGATGTGGTTTACTCAATCAGCATCCAAATGACTCAAGTTGTCAAGTTACAGTACCTAAAAGGAAAACATAAATAAAATGAATGCATCCGTATCCATACATGTATGTTAAAATTTTAAAATAATGTATTAATAAATTTTAATAAAAATTTCCTTTTTTAAATTAGAATTGTTTAGGACAATCTCTAAGATTCTATCATTCCCATCATCTCCGCGTTATCCAGCGTACGCATACGTAATTGCAGTTGCGAAATTAAATATTAAAGTACGCAACAACTAACCCCTCCCCCTCCCGCGTTACGCTCCCCCCTACTACACACTTCATAACTGTTGAAGTTAATATATTTAAATGTTGAAGGTAACATCGTAACTGTTGAAGTTAATATATATAAATGTATAGTTATATATATTAACTTCAACAGTTACGATAATAACATCAATAATTGTATATATTAACTTCAACAATTACGATATTAACTTCAACGGTTATATATATTAATTTCAACAATTATGATATTAACTTCAACAGTTATGATATTAACTACAACATTTCTGTATATTAATTTCAACGGTTATGAAGTGCTTGGGAGGGGAGAGGGGGAGGGGGGAGGAGGGACAACGTGCGCGAGAGGGAGGGAATACGCGGGATAAGGATTTCCAGAAATAGAAAACGCATAGAGCCAAAAATAGAAAACGCGTTTAACAACTGACGGGGATGATAGGGATGGTGAATATCGGAGATGATCCTTATCACCCTCATTTTTTAACTAACCTTAATTACTTAATTAATTATGAAAATATTGTATTAAAAAAATGTAGAAGGTACTAATAGATTTTGCTCAAGCTGTTGCATTTGATAATCCAATACAAATTCTTAAATAATTTTGTTTAGTAAGAAATATTTATTTGCATATAATTATTATTTTTCTTTAGTCTTATATTTAGTTTTTTATTGATGTATAATAATAATTTTTTAAAAAAAATTTATCCACACATTAGGTGAGTGCATTTGCTAGTAATAAAATACAAACGTAATGAAAAAATTAAAGAATGGAAAACTGTAGGTTCCGCAACCTAATTGAATCACCGATCATCTCGATTAAAACACTTACTAACACAACAAATACAAAAAATATATGTATATACTAAAATACATCCTACTGTGACTTCAACAAACAATAAGAAATGCCAATAGTACCAAATAGGAAAACATTAAAAATGATTTACCCTAATTATCTATTATTCTGTAAATAATATCCAATTTTACTAAAGACCCTAATTATCTATTATTCTTTAAATAATACCAAATTTCAATAAACAGCCATCGCGTCAACCCTCTTCCACTTTTTTTTTTCAATTCATATATTTGTTGCCTGAGAATCTTGGTTTCATCCCTGATTTAGTGATTTATAAGGATGGATTTTGTTTAATAGCCTTTATTTCTTTTCTAAGATTGCGGATAATTAACGTATTGGAATCCTGAGTGTGCAAAACCTGTCACAGTTTCCACCAGATTTGCCAAACTTTTTGTAGTTTTAAAAAAGGCTAACTGGGAATGTCTAGTTTGCGGCACGAGAACTTCAATGGAGTCCTTGATGCATCCAGCTCCTTTAAGGCATCCGTTATTGGCATTATGATTTTCTATGCCACAATTTGAGTGTCAGTGCAATTCTTTTCGACCTAAAATATATGAAATCGTTTTATGAAAGTTACAAATCAGAAAACTAATTTTAGCTAATGAGATTAAAAACAAAAAGTGCATTAAAGGTAACCAGAAATATCCGACTCCATCACTCCATTGGAATTTGGAAGCACACATGCTGTGTCATTCTAACTCCATTGCAATACAAAGGCTGAGAACCTCCTTGTCCATTTATTGGACTAACAGTGTGGAAAAGATGAATATTGGTTGTACCTAAATAACCACAAATATAAAAATAGAGTTGAATACTAAACAACAATAAGAGATTGTTATTTTCGAGAATAGTAGAGAAATATAATTTTTGTTTTCTTAAATATAAAAAGAAACTTATCATAAAAATTATAACATCATTTGTATCAGTAATAGCATATATATCCTTTTGATATCGTATGTGCGATGGATATGGTAGGATCAAGGTTTTAAAATGCTATTAGTTTGTGCGGTTTTATGGTTGGGTGGTGATTTAGCGTTTATCGGTGATAAAATGGTAATAAAACAACTTAAACGGCTATAAAACAAATAAAATGGTAGTGCGGTATGAACCAAACTAAGATAAAACGACGACGATAGTATAGAAAAATCGGAGTTTTATAAAAGCTTGGGTAGGATGCAGACGCCCATATTGGGTGCGTTTGGATCGTTGGAAGAAAGAAGAAGAAAAAAAATTATAAACAATCCAAACTCTGCACAAAGTTACACACTTTCCAATACTTCTTCCCACTTCTTCCCTTCTTCTCTTCTTCCCACACCTATCCAAACGCACCCATCAGCACCTACATTTAAGAAACATTTAGGTATCCGAGGAAGAAAAATAACACAAGGGAAGACATATCAATTAACATCTATATTTTAAGCACGCTGCAAAGAATTTCATTTCTTTGAGCAAGTTTTAGATTGCATGATTTCGTTGCAGAAACCAACCCAAAGCTTAACCTTCCTTGATACTTCGTAACACAACCACCGAACCATATAAGTTTTACCCTGTTTAGTACAACTATACAAATCATCAAAGTTCTTAATCAATCGATCATATATAACTATATAAGTGCATCCCTTTGATGTTACATACCACATATCAACCTTCATTTTAGGTGAACGTGCTAAACTTGAGACAATTAATTTGGATTTTCATTTTTCCTGAGCAAAAAGTTTACAATTGCTACTGCATCTCTTATTGTTTTACCACGAGTGCATGACCTACATAAGGCATAAGCTAAATGGACCACTAACACAATCGGATCCCATCAAAGATGTTTTTTAGTTTTTGTTTCTTTTGTTTTCGCTTTCTTTTGTTTTAGTTTTTTCTTTTGTTTTTTTTTCCACTTGATACCCTCTGTCAAGTTCTGTCTAAAAAAAAAAAAATGGACCACTAACACAAATTGTCTCAAAAAATGTCTTGACATCCTCAGAATCTTTTCGGAGGGAAGAATGTCCAGGCCATCATGGGGAGATACTTCAAATCGAAGAATATAATTGCATATCGAATTGCTTCAAATTGAGATACTTGTAATCAAATAAGTTAGATTTTAACTTAGTATCGAATCAATCTGGATGGAAACAGAAACCAAATATAAACCAAGGGACCGTTTGGATCTCCATGGGATTTTGGGGAATTTCATCTTCCTACCATAAATTTATTATAAACAATCCAAACTCTTTACAAAATTACACACTTCCCAATAAATTTATTTCTAGAAATTGCAACTTCTCCAAATTCCCCAACTTCCTAAGCGATCCAAACGGCCCACAAAAGTTTCTTGTGACCTGTTGTTCTATCGCACCACTTACAAACTTTCCGGCTATATACGGAAAATCCGCTTTAAACCGGGTTTCATCAACAAGATGCTCAGACGAGACGAGGGATCCCTTCCACCGTGCGATGCAAATCGAACGACAAAGAGCTAATAACAGAAATTCTATGCGATCGCATCAGTTTGTAATTCCACAAGTACACCGGAAGTCTGGGGCCATTTTACTTACGTGAACTTCGACTATTGACACGTGGCAGTACATTCCCTGGAGGAACGGACCCACCATGCTCGACCCCACACGTCAGTTGGATATTTCAGTAAAAACGCGTTCTCTCTTTCTCTCTCTGTCTCTCTCTCCGACTTCGTCCCTATCCTGTTCTGTTCTCCCCAATCCCAAACCCTCCATGGAGCTACTCAGCTTCGATCAACAGTAAACCCTAGCTAAATCTAGCTCTAATTCGACTACAATCGGGAGAGATTCTCTCTCTCTCGACGACAATGGCGGATAACACCTCCTCCTCGTCTCCTCAAAAACCCATGCAAACGCCTTCTCAACCCAACGCCGACCAAATCCCGACTCCAATTTCCAACCCCAACTCAACCCATAACATGGCGTCTCCTGCCATAGGCTCGCCTTCCATCAGCGATCTCTCTCAGCAAGGCCAGATCGACGCCGCCCACAGCTCCGTAACCCTAGATTATGGTCAGAAGCAACCCAATCTCATGGCGCAGAATTCCGGATTTCAGATCAATCAACAGCTGCAAAGGTCGAATTCCGTGCAGAGATTGAGTCAGATGCAACAATTGCAGCAGACTCAGCAGTTTGGTGGGGCCGCCATGTCAGCTGCCGCTCTCAGGATTTATGGTGGGTCCGGACAGATGAGTTTTGGTGGTGCAGCCCAGCAGCAGCAGCAGCTTTTGAGTCGAGCCGGTATGATCGGTCAGGTGGGGCAGTTACCCATGCTACAGGGGCAGACTGCTGCGCATTTTGGGCTACAATCCCAGATCATCAATCAGGTAATTCTGAATTACAGTTTTTATGATTTGCTTTGGGTATGCTGATTTCTAGATGGAATTGGGTAATTGGAATTATGGTTGGTTGGCAGTTAGTTAGAGCTTCTTTAGTTATAACTTCCATTTCCAGGTTCATGTGAAAATAGCAACCAAGTGTATGATTCTATTTTTGTAAGCTTGTTCTCTACATGATTCCTTTATTCTTTTTTATTTTATTGTTAATTAATTTATTTTTTGTATAAGTCTAACTATGTGCCTTTTTTCAAATATAAAATAATTGGATTTTTGTTTCTTGGAGCTAGGAATTTGGAGTTTCTAATTTTTACTCCTAGTTCTAGACATGATTCTTTCTTTTATTGTATTTCTTAGGTTGCTTCAACCGTGACCTAATAAAGTGAAATTTTACTATACTATATCATTGATTGGTAGGAAAAGTGAAGAATAAGATCTTGAAAATTTAAAAAAAAAATGTGCTGAATTGGGATTAATTAACATTATCCAATTTCTACATAGAGTTTAGGGTAAACCTGACAATGGGAAATTGGAAAGGTATTGTCAACTTCAGTGTGCTTCGCATCTTTATTTTATATAAGATAAAGCATGCAGTTTTCATGCCCAATGCAAAATGCCTTTTTGTCCTGGTCTGACATGAGAGAATTGTACTTGTATCATTTCCTTCTAATCCTTCTAATTCTCGGGTTAAACTTCCACAAAACTTGTGTGGAGAAACTTCCAAACATGCAGAAGTTATGATTTATGCTATCCAATACCCCATTGCCAATTTTAAAGCATTGTTTTTATTCTTCGTGTTAAGTATCCGACAAATTTGGACTATCTATCTCATGATTTGTTGCCCTTTATTACAGCAAAGACAGAAGGGCATGGTCCAAGGCACACAATTCAGCCCAGCAAGCGTTGGTCAGCCATTGCCTGGCATGCAAACAATGGGCATGATGGGTCAGATGGGCACACTTGGCATTAATCAAATTAGAGCTAACGGGCCTCTCTCTTATGCCCAGAACCAAAGGTTCAGTCAAATGCGCCCGCAACAGCAGATCTCGAATCAGACTGCACTTACTTCTCCTCAGGTACTCCTCTTTGTTAATAATACATTTTTCACATTTTGTAGTTACATCTAAATCATATGTATTCGGAACTGAAACAATTAGTCTTGTGCATTCTTTATTTGCGGTTTGTTAGATGGTATCTTTGTATGGAATTTAGTTTAGATGAGGTTCTAAAATAGTAAGCTTGGGCCATGAAATCATTGATGAATTCAACAATGGACAGAACCAGATAAAAACTGAATTGTCTTGTACAGGGATGGATTGGTGGCTATCGTTTTACCTATCATTATTTTTTTTATATTTCAAAGAAAAAATGTGTAACATTCAAATTGTCACGTGTCCACACAGAAATTGACTGGGCAGGGCTTGACACGAGCATCTTCACTTAGTGGAATGAACCAGCAGTTAACTGGTTTATCTCAGAGTGGACAGCCTATTCAAATGACTTTACCCCAACAGCAGCAGCAACTACATTCCCAGCAACTCCAATCTCAACAACTGCAGTCCCAGCAAATGTTGTCGCCACAGCAGCAGTTGATGAAGCAAATGCAACAGCAGCAGCAGCAGCAACAACAACAACAACAGCAAGCATTTCTTTTGCAACTCTCTCAGCAAAAGCAGCAACAGCACTTGCAGCAACTCCAACAGCAGCAGCAACAACAACAACAACAGTCTCCCAGGGTGGTGGGGTCCCCTCTGCAGAGGACTGCAAGTTTGACAGGTTCCCAGCAGGAGACTAATCCTGCCATATCTGGAACAACTGCTACTGGGTTATCAAACCAAGGCCCCGAAGCCACAAATCATGTTCCTGGAAAGAGAAAGATAAGTGATATTGTATCTCAGGTAATTTATTAGGCTTCGAGATGAATTCTTAAACATATGCATTCTGTGTTAATGTTCTTTTAAGCCATTCTCAATTATTTTTATAATTAGTAGATATGAAATGTGTGAGTGTAGGTTGATCCATTAGTTAGGGTAGACTCTGACGCTGAAGACTTTCTCTTGGATGTTGCTGACGACTTTCTTGATTCGGTAATTTTTTTTTTACTTTTTATATAATACGTATCCTTTTCTGTAAATTTCTTCATATGTTATGATTGCTTCTCTCATGTTAAACAAGATCTGATCTCTTGTATTTAATCTGGCCTTGTAATTATTTCAGGTTGCATCATTTGCTTGTAATCTTGCAAAACACAGAAAATCATCAACTTTAGAACCCAAGGACTTTTTGCTTCCTTTAGGTATTTCTTTTCACTGGTCATCCTATTTAACATAATATGCCACTTGTTAGCTTATCCCCACAGGGATTGTCAAACCAGATGGTTGGTTGATCTTGGCACCAGTTATACCATCTTGCACCAATTTTACATTATCTAATCAAAATACTGTCTATATTTCCAGAAAAAACTTGGCATTTAACTATTCCTGGTTATTCAAAGGAGGAAAAGAAGCAGAAGACTTCAGTATGTATCAAGAATCACATTATTTTTTTAGTAGCTTTGTTTTTTCAGTTTTCTCTTTTATATGGAAATAGATGCAAATTTTGATAAGATTATATCTTATAGTAAAGGTGTGCAGTCAATTAATTGAAGTCTCATCTTGTAGTGCTTACACAGGTGCGTTTTATAGAAAGAACAATATCTTTGTCAGAGGCAAGCCATTGATCCAATAAGGTCCCGATGAACCTTGGTCATTCCACTATTAGTTGAGTTTATCGTTAGGCACTAGCTCCAGGAAGCTCTCTTGTTCCCTTCCTCCAAAGTAGAATTTCCCTTAAAACTCACATAGCAAACTACCATTTGGTATTGTAGGAATATACTCCTTCCTCCTAAATAGCCTATGTTGTGGTAACATAGCTTAATATACCTCTACGTATGCTTTTCATTCACGTTTCTTTTTTTATTTTATTTTTTTTTTTGCAATTTTGCATATTACCTGTGGGCATTGTATCGTACAGTGTTCAATCAACATATATATAGGCTATTTAATCATATGATCTGGGTTCTTTGTTATGGATTTTGGTTAAATTAACCTCCTTAGAGAAGTCAGACACATGGTGTTCTCAGCTTGTACTTCTGTCATTGATTCAATTCGCCATCTCTCTGGATCTCCAAGGGCTGTGGCTGTCAATTACGTGAATATATCACAGAATTTTTCCTTCCCATCCATTCTTCTCCAAATCGGTGGAGAAAATATTTGAATAGGAGGGAATCTATTCCCCTTGCTAAAATTCTACCCTACTGATTCCCTTCCATCCAAATAAGGGAAAATTCAAATTTTACCTCCTTTATCTTTCCTTCTCCCCCATTACCTTCCATCCAAACACAGTGTAAGTGTGTTTGCATTCATGTTTTGTATAAACCTCGTGTAGTTCGGAAATAACCAGAGTGGTGAGGGGAAACACTCCACGTCTTACTCCAATTCAGCAGGAAAAGAAAAACTGAAAACCCCTTCGCCACTAGCACAGCACACATGGCACTAACAGAGTAGCATGCCTTGCCGTTAGGAGTGCCATGCTGGGACTTACCTCCACTGAGCACAGCATGACACTCTGACCCATTTTTTTCTTGTGCTGGCACATTGCTCATGCCCCTCACAACTTTTGCAACACTAAACCCAATCTAAGCACTAGACTAGCCTTATCTGAGCACAACAGAGCTAGCACATAATTGTTGGAATTTAAAAGATGATAATTGCCCTCTTGTCCTTAGATATAATTGGATGGTGTAATGACTAAATTTATGAAAGGCTATGATAGGTAAAAGTTTACATAAGAAAGTATTATACACTGGACACTTAGCTGACTGAGTCTTAATGTTTCACTTTTCCAGGTACCTACTGACACCCACAAAAGACGGATGGAAATGGTAAACCTAACTTCTGTGTTCTTTAGTTTGCTTTTCTTTAACTTCTGATGTTTAATCTATGATTAAGACCTAAGAAAGGTTTGAGAAAATAAATAAAGGCACTAATAAACAAATATAACACAGGTAAGAGCATTAATGGATCAAGGTGGTGTGAGACCCATGCCTTTGATGAATAAGCCGATTGCAATTGGCGATGATATGCCAAGTGAGCATGGTATGATGAGGACTTCAGCTAGTGCAGAACCGCAGTTTTCTATGCCTTCTGTTGGTGTCATGCAAAAAGTTGCCCGCTTCTAGATGCTCTATTTAGACCAGTAAGTTTCTGATTTCTTACTATGCTTGAATATCGGTACCAGGCAGAGAACCAGATACTCCATGTAAGGTACTTTCTAATGAGCAGGGTTCAACTGCCTCCATATTTTGTGCCTTCAAAATTCCTCCAATTTTAAGAGATTTATAAACTAAAACCTAGAATTTGAATAAAAGAAATAAAGATAAAAGAATTTGCGTGAGCTATCCTGTTTTAATCTATGCACACATGAAGAAATCAATACTGGCTTCTGTGAGCATTATGGGACTTTGCTCTTGATGTGCAGCAAAATGAACCCCGAAATGTCGCAATCTTTCATCATCATATACAGCGATTTTATCTCTCTTAGTGGAGCTTCAGATTTTTGTTCATTAATCCAAGGACAGAATAGTGGAGGTTCACAAATGAAGGCATTTTGAACCTTCCATTTCTTCTGTTGTCCTATCGCTAAAACCAACATGAGCAGGGTTCAAGTGCCTCCATATGAATACTCTTATCTCATACTAATTTGTCTTGTTTTCGTGCAGGTTAGGTAAAGCTAGCCTACTGTCAATGTATAAAAAACTAGGACAACTTATTGGTTGCCCTTATTTAGACCTGGAAGTAGAGAAGAGTTTTAAGCTGTACATACTAGTCGAGTATCAGAGCCAGAGATGTGCTCTAAAAGAATTTACCCTGCATTGAATCTGCATACAGTTGCTCTGAAGATGGTCGTGGAATTTTATGTAAATTAATTTATTATAACAGTTGGAAGTTCTCCCTCAGTTTTTTTCATAAACATTATTGTGGAATTGATGTAGCTTGAACATGTTGGATGTAATTAATTTGTAGTTCCATATGAATGTATGGAGTCGCAGAAATTGTTTATGTAACGCCTGGGGTACTATACATAGGAAAGGGCTAACTATTTAGCTTCAGAATTTCAATAAATATTGATTTGTTTGTGGAAAGTCGCAAGGTTTGCGCCGCAAACCAGATAAACGCTTGTTAGCTTTCTCCAGAAGATCATGTGTCTGTACTGTTAATGAGGCGTAATAGAGCTAGCCTGATGGAGTACTTAATATTTTAAAATGACAACTTCAAAGAAGTTCACCTTTGTTGTAGGCATAGTAGTACAATGCTTAGAACTAACTAGTGAACAAGAGAAATTTTAGAATAGCGCACACCAGAAGATTGAAATTTTCAGAAAGACCGTGCAATTGTTCAAAGAGTAACCACTAAAATTTATTATTCGTCAGCTTTTCTCCACGTAAGTGATTTTGCGAGCACAATAGTAACATAAAATACATTTGTCAAATAAATTAGTTGTACAAACGTACAGTCTAAAACTAATAGCATGCACTATGGAGGAAGCAATCCATATCCTGAGTGCATAAATTCATGGTTAAAACCTGAGGAAAGAATTGAATGCTAATTCATGCATGTGAAATTTTAAGCATCGACATGTATTTACATATGATATATCTCTGCCTTCTCTTGACCAAAAGCTACGAAACCCTAACAAAATTGCAAACTTGAGGATGTCCATTGTTTCCCTTTAAGGATGGTAAAATTAAGCAGGAGATTCAGCAAGCACCAACGTATGCCACCAGCCACACGATACATCTAATGGCTTGTAGGTATCAATTTGTACTTGAGAAGGAATGTTCCGATCAATTGCATCACCCAAGCCAAGCTGAGCATTGAAATTTGGGAAGTTAGAACAAATACATTTGTCTGAAAGGACATATTTCTCAGAAGGAAAACAATTGTACCTGTCCGTACTTGTTCCACCCCCAACAGAACACCACACCATCCTCTACATGAACAGAAGAAAAGGTTAGTACCTTGGCCTCAACATAAATCAATATAGTGCAATGCTACCCCTAAACTCTGATGCAGAAAGTGTCATCCCACAACAATCGTTCATTGTCAGGCCTCAAATGACAAGATTATTATTTTTTGTTACATCACAAAAGGAAGTGTGCATATCCAAAAAACAAACATCCCATCTTATTTGACAAAATGCAAGAGGCTACAAAATTGAACCAGCAAGGTTGTTCTCTTCGAGAATGAGATGAGGATCAAAGACCAGCCGAAACAACCTAATCGGTTTCAAATCTGCACCATCACTTGGAAAGCATTGCCTTTTATCCAATTGAACTCATGAAGTTGTTCAGAATGACAAATCTAAAACGCATGCAAGTATGCAGCATTAGACTGCACCAATATTTTGTGGTAGCAAAATGCATTTCATGTAAATATTACCTAAGATATTAAGCTCTTGGAAAAGAAAGAAATATTACGTATACCATAACAAAACAGGATATGCTCAGCAATAATTTAAAAGATGTCCAAACTGTCATATCTTTCTCCCGATTAATCTCTACACAAGTAGTGAAGAAAATAAGGGTAATTTTATAACTTTAATAACTATGAAAAAAGGATTGAATCTATTATTTTCTTCATGGGCTAACGAGCCTTATAGAATTCATTTTTTGTTTGTTTTGCAAAGACAAAACATTAAATTACATGTATTTGAAAAGGCCATAATAATTACTACAAATAATACATAGGTGAAGAAACACTTATAATTTTAAGATAAACATATCTTGAGGATAATTAAGTACCAGTAATCATTGCACTATGCCGGGCTCCACAGGAAACAGCTCTTGCATTCCTACTCTCCAAGCATGATGCCTCAACCAACTTTGGAACAGTCTGTACAAAAAAGGAACATCAAGACTAGTATCTCTAAAAAAAAATGAACATCAGGAATAATTAAAACCTCCAACAAAATCTGAAGACAGGCTAGAAAATGCATCAATTCACTTGGAAATGTACCTCAGCCTGGTCAGAACCCGTGCCGAGCTGGCCAAACTGGTTACCACCAAAAGAATAGACATCTCCATCGACAGATGTGCATACAGTATGCCATAGTCCAGCGGCGATGCCTCTCATCTTTACCCCTAAGATTGATTGCACGCATGTTGGACTTAACATGTCATCTGTGCTTCCTTGTCCGCACTGCAACATAAAAACAAAATGTTATCTGTGCTTTCTTGTCTGCACTGCAAAATATAATTTGTGCAAACATTCACAAAATGAGCAGAAAAACAATACATCATTCATACCAGTGCATGAGAAAACTACATATTTTTTGTTTTCTCTTTGGTCGTCTAACTAATGCCCGAGGAACTCAGATTCATAAAACCCAATTAAGATACCAAATGGCAATTCAGTTTGGTCGCACACACCATAGATAAGTACTTCCTACACCAGGTTTAGTAATTTTCTCAAAATTCAAAGATCTTTAGAACTAAATGTCTTTGGAGAACAAAGAACATAATGACATGTTTTGATGCTAATAGATAAAAACCAGGCATAGTTAAATGCCTCCTTGAGATTAAGAAACAAAAATATAACAACTTACTTGCCCATACAGACCCCATCCGAATGTAAGCAGTGCCCCTGAGTCTGAATGCAAGAAAATTTATTAGCGCTCTTTTTTGTTGACAATAAATATTGCAACAAATGTAATATTGAATATTACATGAGGAATGATAACAATATATACCTGTGACTACAGCACTGTGACGGCCGCCACAGGCAATTGCCTTCACGCAGGTTCCAGTAACTTTACTGACAGCCCCCTCTGAACTTCTATTATTAGTTCTCATACTTGATGCTCGGTCCTTGCCATAAAATGCTGACTCAATGCAAGGAATCGGGTGAGGAGATGAGACGGTACGAATTCTAGAACCAAGGCCTAGCTGCCCTTCACCTCCATAGCCCCAACCCCAAACTTGTCCCAAATCTGAAGCTTCGGAGAAGATATATAACAGATATAAATCAGAATTAACAGATTTGTTAAGCTGTATTATATACCAATTCTTTTTGTACGCTTTGTTGTTGGGTTTCTTTGGATATTAGAAACTATATTTTCATACTTGCACACATCAGTTTATTGGGACAACAGAACGTACCTGATAATGCTAATGTGTGACGGCCACCAGCAGCTACTGTTACAATTCTAACCCCGGTATTAAACGTCACCAAGCATGGAGGCGCTGACAGGGTTTCATCACTTGATGTAGAGCTTTCAGAACCATGTTTAGACGAAGAAGAAGAAGCCACTTTTCTTCGTTTTGTAGCCTCATCAGCTGCACCTCGGTTTTCACCTGACCTTGGCACTTGAGTCCTAGGGCTCACTGCACAACAGGGCTTGTGTTATATACATACGTATTTTTCAAACAAACTTATGCTTTATTTGGGGGAAATGCTTATACCTTGATCAATGTCTCTTTCAGATGTTCCGGCTGAGGATTGATCTGATACAATTTTCCCAGTTGGAACACACTCCTTCCACCCCCATGTATATACTTCTCCTCTATCTGGTAAAATGATAGACACATTTAATATTCTCAAGAAGATTAATATTCAAGAATATTTTCTAACAAGGTCTGCTAATAACCTGTAACAGCAGCACAGTGTGCCCAGCCTGCATCTGCCTCTACTATTCGAATGTCGCTTGGGAGAGGAAAAGCCTCTGGTGTTTCCTGTAAAAGCATACAAACAATTAATTTAGTAAGGGGTTGACAAGCCAATTGATCTTTTAGTCCCCATCTGGATACAAACACACACACACACTGCTGTACGGATCGTCCCCGTACACCATTCTAGTCCTATTCCTATCATTCTTATTATTTTGGTTGCACTGTCATTTTTCTTTCTGAAAAAGTATTCCAATTGGAATGCATCTAGTGACTAAAGTTGCAGCGTCAACACTTGGGCACAAATAAGAATTCCAAACTGCAAGCCCGATAATATAAACAATAAAGCCACACATGCCCGAATATCAAATGTGAAATCAGGTTACGCAACCTTTTGGAATTATATACATATAAATTTATTATTTTCATGAGTTATATTGCTTGAACTGAATTATCTACTTTGACAATATTGATGTGATCGTCCTTTTCACCTGGTCTATATCCCAAAAATATTGATACATAAAAAATTTTGGACATTATTCATGTATTTGCTCAATTGTTTGTGTATACATGCAAACTCAAGAAAAGAGAAAAAAAAATGCGTGCAAAAATAATAATAATAATAATAATAATAATAATAATAATGTATGTACCTCGTGCTTCCCTGATGTAACATAACTTTGGCCCATGTCATCAACAGAGCCCCAGGTAAGAAGCTTTCCAGTTTCTGATACAAAAGGAATACAAACATGAGGTGTTCCTTTCCGAAATGATGAAAATTGATTGCTTTTGGCTAAAAATTAATCCAAAATTAACTACATTTTTTAAAAGCATAAATAAAAGTATCCTCAATACAAATTCAGTAAATTTAAGTTATCACCAAAAAAAATAAATAACAATATAATATAAATAGCATTATTCTTTCACTCCAAAATAATAATTTACAAAATAGTTACCGCTCGTTATCAAAACACAGATGTAAACTCCTTAGCCAAAATTATTTTCTAAATTTTGAGCTACTAATTGCATTCTCTGGTCCTCAAGTTTGTAGTAATTCAAACTAAGTTCAGTTTTCTCATTGAGATTGCAATAACATGGAGCATAACAGTTGAAAAAGAAATGAAATTGCTTTAGTTGGTCTTCTAATTGTGTTAATTCTACTCCAATTTTAGCACATAGTTCAAATTGGTTGGGCCAACCATCTTAATAAGTAAATGTCAATAATCCCATTTGAAATTGACCTACTCTAAAACAATTACCCTTTCGACCATTTACATTCTACATCGGAAGGTAAGAGTAGAAAAAGGTAGTACTTCAGGGGGGGAAAAGAAAAATTCTACCGTCACAAACCCAAAAAAAATGGTTTTACACACAAACGGAATGACCCAATTTTAGTATAAATGTAATTAGAAATAAAATAACGTCGAACAAAACATAAATGCAAAACCAGAGAACAATCCAATGTAATGTAATGTGCAAAATCAGAAAATCCTCCTGAAACACAAAGTCAGCCCATTTTCACACATTACAAGCACTTCAAAAGGATTTCTGAGAGAAAGGCCAAGTTTAAAAAGCACATTTTGAGAGGGTAAGAACAGAAAACAACTTGAAAAGGAGAGAGAGATCTACCAGATAAAGCCATGGCGAAGCCACAACCTCCGCCACACACATCTCGCCACGTGTCGCCAGAAGAGGAGGAGTCAGGCAGCCTTACTGGAGCCGGGTGAAGCAAAGGGGATCTCTGAGGCGAGACACCTGGCAAGTAGCCCCACATCAGCACGACCTTCTCCTTCACTTCCTCTCCAGTCCGCTCCTTCCCGTCCTCCTCCATTTCTTCGCCTCCTTCTCCACCTCCGCCGTTCATAACTCAGCTCGAGATAGGTCGAGAGTCGCTCGCTCTTTCTTTGATCTGGATTCCTCACTTTTTTTTTTCTTCTTGTATGAAGAGCACCAGAAACTTATCTATCAATTTTGTCGATTTTTGAGACAATTTTAAAGTCCTCTTTTGTAGTAGTTGCAATAGCCGTCCAAAGGAAGAAAGAAACGAGAGGACTGCGTTTGGAGTGGAAGAAGAGCGAGGGACACCAGTAACCAAGGACGACACCGTTTTTGCATTTATACCCCTATATTTCCTGTTTACCCCTCTCAATTGAATTGGTGTTTGTACCAAGTATATGAAATTATTAAGCTTTTCATATACTTTCTTCAAATCAATCATAATGGTTCGTAATATTATAAAATAATAACTTTTTAGTGAGAAAAATTATATATAAACAACAGTTATTTCACTGGAATTTGATTACTTATAATACTCATTTTTTCTTTACAAAATTCTGTGAATTAAATTGATGCTTGAAAATACTTTGTTTCATGACTGTAATATTCGGAAATTTAATAAATTATATGAATGTAGGTATTCATGTTCATATTATTTGCAAAAATTTACTAATCCCTTTTTTATTGTCTATTTTAAAAAAAAATATCAATAATTTGGCACATTATTATCAATATTACTAATCATTAATATACGAACTATTTCCAAACCATACTTATATTGACAAATGGAGATCATCAAAATATTCTCGAATTTTGAACTTGTTACTAGCTTGTCCCAGACTTTTCTATTGGGATAATCTTCTATTTGTTACATAGATAGTTATCTCGTAACCTTTTTGGTACATGAGAATACATTATTAATTATCTATTGTACTAACAATTTGAGTACTAAAGCAAAATATGAATAATTACTTTAGTGCTATGTCATAACTCATAAGCAAACAAATTATAGCAAGAGAACAAAAAGAAAAATTATAGATTGTTTAAAATAAAATCAAAACATCAATGAAGATTAATGGCTATTGCAATTGATTCTATATGTTCGTCTTTTCACTTGTTGATCTTATGTCGAATGAGCTCCAATTTTTTGTCTGACAAATAGTAATCATCATAAAATGGAAACAACTTCAACATTTCAAGTTTGTCGAATTAGATTTTTTTAATTTGAATGATAAATGCAATTATAAAATATTGTTATAATGTGTGTTTAAAAGAGATTTAGATATTTTTAACTGTATGATACATTAAAACTCAGCGCTTTAAATATTTTATGCAAAAAAAATTTTAAAAACTCCTTTATTGAATACGTCTTTCAGTATTATAATTTAGATTTTTAGTTTATTCCAGTCAATATATTATTTTTCTATGAAATATATTTTGTACGTGGCCCAAAGTTTTGGTTTATTATATTATTGTATATTTTATCGTATTTTCATTGAGTGATATTGCACCGAATGCAGATTAGATTTCGTTTGTTTTGTTCATATATGATAATTAGTCAGTGATAGCTCGATTGATAATTAAAGTAGTTGGAAATGACGTTAAAAATTCATATAGTTTTATAAAAGTTCTTTATGTATTCTAACTTTACATTAACAGTTCTTTTTGTAATATAGCAGTAATTCTGTTTGTGGTATTTAAATTTGAAACAGGTTGAGAGGCTTAATTTTCAAATTATCATAAAAAATACTCCTTTTATGTAATGCGAAAGCGACCATTGCTCTGCAGTATAAAATTATTGTGTCGTTTCCGTTAATCTATTTACCTTACTTTTGTATAGTGAGCAATGCTACTTTATATGGTTTTGAATGAAATACATGGATAATGATATGTATACCATGGATATTTTTTACATAGGTCTAAATCTAGATTGTTCATTCAGAATAATGAATGATTGTGATTTGATTAGAGTTTATATGCAGGGCCTAGATTTAAGCCCATGTATCCATAGCAAAATTAGACAGATGTTTATACGAAAGAAATAAATACAAGGGTTTGTTCTGTAATAACATTCTAGGGACTTCTGACAAAAAATCCAATTTACAGGGACGCATAACCAAAAGTGCACAAAGGGCAAAGGCCGAAAGGGCAAAGAGAGAAAAATGAGGCGTATCAATTGTTGGTGCATAAGGAAGCCACGTTGGATGCCCACGTGGTACAGGACCGACACGTGGCGTGATGGTGACCGGTCGATCAGCTCGAGCATTTCTGGCCAGGAGTTAACCGGAAGCTTCTGGAAGCGCTTGGCGGGTCAGTCTTGTAGGCCCCACTTCCGGAACGCCTCTGCTTTGCGTGTCGGACAATGGAGTAGGCCACGTCGTGACGTTTGATTTAAGTCTCATCTTCTCCAGTTTTTAATAACTCCTTTCCGAATCTTATTTTTACTTTCTTTTTCTTTCTTTTTTCTTGAACGGAGCGAAACTTTTATTCCGCCGGTCTGCAAGGCCGGAAGGGTATCCTCCAATCCGACTGTGCTGTTGCGCGACACAGCGTGTAGCGCACTACGAGCCGTCTGATCTTGATCGGATGGTTTACTTTTTACGGGCCTATCAATCTAGGTTACATGCACGGGGTTCCCTTGTCCATTGGATCTTAATCAGACGGCCAGCATACCGCGCGACACGCTGTGTCGCGCGGCAGCAGATCTCATTTCGGGTATCCTCTGCCAACCTTTTGAAATTGGTAGAGGGTCAACTCTTAATCCGAGCCGTTCGATCTAATCTCGACGGTTAAAATTTTTTGGCCCTATCAATCTCAGTTACATGCACGGAGCTCCCTTAACCGTTGAGATTAGATCTAACGATTTAGATCGAAAGTTGTCACTCTACCGATCTTAAAAGGTCGGTAGAGGATGTGATTCCCACGGTGCAGCTATTAGCCTAATACTGTATTTATTACGCACTATACACATGGAATTATTCGTTTTCGCTTTCATTTTTATTTTATTATTTTCTTTTTGGATTGGTATTGGCTTTCTTTGTTAGAATGCACGTAGACTATGATAAATAATTTGAACTTGTATTTCATATATCGTAAATTTTTAACGATATTGTCGGTTTAGACATGTTCAGTTTAAATTCAAATTATATATTAAATTATGTACGATTGCAGGTATAGAGAGATCACTTAACGATGGTTATTCTGACAATTTTGATAATAATTCTCCATTGTTAATGGACAAAACCGTGAGAGGGTTGGCTCGCAATGCACTTTGATGATGATTTAAAAAAAAACTCAAATGATGTTGAAAAATAAAAACATAAAATTATAGAATGTTATTAGACATATATGTAGCGCCATAAACAAATTTCATGTAATTTAAATAATATTTTCATAATGAATTGAGAATTGCTACTTTTGGATTTTGCGAATTCAAAATCAAATAATAAATGGTGTTACATATATTAAATTTCATTATTTTTTACAGGTGTGTTATATGCACCATAAAAATAATGCTTAAATTATAGATTAAGAACACAAATCTGTTTTTTCTTTTAAAATGAAGAAAAAGTTTATAAATACTATTTCAATGAGAAGCGATTGCAATTGACATTTAACAAGATATACATCAATATTAAGGATCTGACGCATTTTTGCATATCATAAAATATAACTGCGGGACAAAAGTTGTATACAAAATTACAAAAAGTCAATTATACACAGAAAGATAAATTAAAACACAGTATATTGAAACTTCGAGAACTAAGAAAATTAATGCCAAAGAGAAATAACCTCTTTTTCCACGTCGAGAGAGAAAAATTTGCATGATCTTTCGTAAAGTTGTTATTCGATTACGAGTGAATTGTATAAATGGTCCTTAAATATAATGTTAATTTTCTGTCTTTTTTAAAACTTAATTTAAAAATAAATCATAAAATGTGTAGTATGATGTTATCTTCAACATCTATTAAAAATATATATATATTTATCTACCGCTGTGCTTTAAGTAGATTCATACTCGTACAGTGTTTATGAATTTTAGGCTACACAGACAATTTTTCTTTAACTATTTTTTTTCTGATTGATTTCTTATTCTACAACTATACATGACTATTAGTTCCAAAAAAATTTCTAGATTTTTCTAAACACAATAATTTTAATTCGAAATTGCTTTTCGTCATTCCCTTGTTCCATCATCCCATCATCCTCCCACACGTTTAATGTTTTCCATTTTTAGAAAACGCGCCAATTTCATTTTTGGAATTTCATAGAATGAGAGGATGAGCGCTGGGGAGGATGCATGCCAGGGGATGAGAACAGAGCGAATCAGAGGGAAGGAAGGGGGAACGAGTCAAACAGAGAGTTAATATATAACTATTTTAGTTAATATCGTAACTGTCCTAGTTAATACATATAAATGTTCTAATTATATTTTTAACTAGAACAATTATATATATTAACTAGGACAATTATAATATTAACTAGAACATTTATATATATTAACTAGTACAGTTAGAAATATCAAATAGAACAGTTAGTAATCTGTTATAGATTTATAGTTAATGTTACTAATTGTTTTCGAAAAACAACTAACTGTTCTAGTTGTTCTGGAAAAAAAAAATAATTGTGCTGCAAAAAAATACTAATTGTTCCAATTAATGTTATTTTGAATGAGAGAGGAGGGAGGGGAGGGGGAGGGAGCAAAACAAGGAGGGAGAGAGGGGATGATAGAAAAAACTTTTCGAAAATGAAAAGTAGTTATTAATGTGTTTTTTAAATAGAAAACACGTCTATAGAATCGTTGGAAGATGATGAGAATGATAATTATCAGCCCCTTAAATTATTAGGATACTCAAGTTTATAAATTATAACTTTTATTTTTATATTTTTTACTATCTTTCATTAATATGTTGTCACATCGGATATGGAAGTGGGAGGAATGAGCATTAATGGCTTACGTACATGCAGCGATAGCAATGTTTTCTGTGGTTGGTCCGCTACTGTCGATGATAGTCGGTTACCACTTGCCACTTACCACAAATAATAATTTAATAAGATAGACGTCTCACATGCATGTCAATATTATATAATTTATTACAGGTAACTACAGTTGACCGTGTTCCATGTATTTAATCGTGTTATCATAAAACCAAATTTAAAGTAGTGATTAAACATACAAAATAAAATAAAGTTAAAATGCGAAACTAATGGAGGTTACTCGTGTACAGAGTACAGTACAGGGAACCTAATAGAGAACAATTCATTGCTCAACACTCGTTTAAAGAATTGATTGGTCAACACACCAGGAGAGTTTTGTTGATAAGCCATAGCAGTGAGCACGACTCACAAGTCACAACACGGTTCACAACACGACAGGTAGAGTAGAAGAATTACAGTGTCATGTTAACTGTGGTTGTTGGTCTTTGTGTTTTGATGGAAAACGAACACGACTTTGAGATGCTCAAAGCATAACACGTGGCAAGCTGACAGCGTCAGATGGGAATCCGTACGAGGATTGTCACCTTCGGTTTTGGCTGTGATTAAAGGGTTCCACCGTGCAACATTTATGTAACCAAACAAACGTTACATATGACTTACATCTAAGGAAGCGATTTAAGTTGTGCATTCAATTTATTTCCAACTATACCCCTCAATTTATTAAATAATGTAATAATAATATTAAATACTTAGTATTTAATAATTAACAAATAATACTATTTAATAAGTAACAATAATTATTGAAAAATCATAATTAATAATAAAGATTAATTACTACAATTAATAATATTTAATTATAAATTATTGATAATATTTAACAAGTAATACTAATTATCAATAATAACGAATTATAATAATTAATCAATAATAATTTGTTATTATTAAATAATTAATAATATTTAATTAATGGTAATTATTAATATTTCATAATAATAAAAATGATTTATTATTATCATTAATAATTAATTTTTATAATAATTAGTAATTAATAATAATAATTATTATAAACTAATAATTTAGAGATAATAATTTTTTATGTTATGAGGACATTTTAGTCTTTTCACATAAATATATGCATGCATAAGTTATGCTTTCTTATTCAATAACCAAACACTCATTGAATAACACTACATAAACACTTATACCGTGCATCCTTAAATTATGCAACTCCTTACTTCATTACCAAACGCCCCCGCCTTTTGCCTTTTTTACATAAGAGTAACACGTCTGACGTGTGCAACAAATACTTCACAAAAGTTGGGACTCCTCTTGCATCTCCCTCCACTTTTGTTTCCTTTTATCGCCGAACAAACAGTAGAAACTTGAAAAGCGCAAATGGGTTGGAATATTTGAATGAAATATTATTTTTCCTCTTTATGTCGTGCTTGATTTCAGATGATTCAGATGTTGGTACCGTCATCCATACTTGTCTTAGCCTCCCAGGCATGAGCTCTAAAGCTCTTCGTGTGTACCGGTTCAGCAAACAGGTTGTTTTTTTTTTTTTTTTAAGTCCTTGACAGCGGCTGTCAAAGTAAGTTCAGGCAAATAAATAAAAACACTCACCAGACCAAGCTCCAAGAAAATAATTAGTAGCAGTTTCAGCAATGGGGAAGTACCTACATTTCAGCAATTGCTGTTGGGAATAATTATTAAGTATTAATTTGTATAAGCTTTTGCGACTTTTCAATCAATCTCAGTCTTTTAGGTTGTGATCAAAATATTTTTTACGCAGGATTTCATTTTATTTGAATCGATTTCTCAGAATTTCGTTGGATCCAATAAAATGGAAATTCCAACAAAATAACACCAAATCCATCCATTTTGATAAAAAAAAAATTACTAATGAAATGAAATCCCATTTTCTAAAAAAAGAACTTTTATCCGGGCCTTAATGTTTATTTTTGGATTTGGGCCGTATTCTAAAGACCACTAGCTGCCCTGGAACTAAACTATAAGCTCACGTGAGAGACAGGGGGCGCGAGCACGTGCGATCCCACTCATTTCGAGTGAGTACCAACTCAGGCGATCACACTCAACACTCGGCTCGGCCGCGACGCATCATCGCCAGAGAAGCCATGAAACCTTTGTCAAGTCCTAGTCCTCTCCTCCTCCGTTTAACCCTCCTCGCATCAGCTTGCGTCGCCGCTTTCTTTCTAGGCAAGCACTGGTCTTACAATCCTCTTCCCATCTCTTTCTATTCCCTCTCAGACGCTCCTCGCGCCTCCCACTCCGTCGCCATTTCCCCAAATTCCAACCTCTCTTTCGATCTCTCCTCTCTCGTAAACCAAACCCTAGACGCCTCTCCTGCTCCATTGCCATCTCCCACTCCATCCCAACCCCCGCCACCTCCTCCACCAACCCCTCCACCTCCTCCGCTGTCTCCGCCGCCTCCTTCACCACCGCCTCAGCCATTCAGATTCGGGATCGTCGACCAAAATGGCGCAATGCGCGATGATTTCGAGACCGGGTTGACGGATTTGGATCAGGAGGTGGAGAATAGCACTGAGACGGAGGCGAGCGTTGGCGTTGGGGAAGATAGTGGAGGTGGCAGTGGGATTGTTGTGGAGAGGTTTAGGATCTGTGAAGCGAGGTTTAGGGAATACATTCCGTGTTTGGATAATGAAGAGGAGATCAATAAGCTGGTATCAACTGAGAGGGGAGAGAAATTTGAGAGGCATTGTCCCAAGGAAGGGGAGAGATTGGATTGTTTGGTACCTGTACCAAGGGGGTATAAGTCTCCAATTCCTTGGCCTAAGAGCAGAGATGAGGTTTGTTTCGCACTTAATTTTACAAGCTAGGATTGCAGATGCAACATTACTTGCTCTAAGTTCCAACTGTAGTTGAGTATTTGATTTCTGATTGAATCCAGAAAAGTTATGCAGCATCAATATTTCAACTTCTAGGATGAAGCTATTGTTCTGGTTCATTAATGTATAGTTGGGTCAGCACAATTTGATACATGATAATGTTATCAGACACTCTCCAATTTCATATTTTATAAAACAAACAACTAATTAAACATCAATATGTTGCCACTGAAAATTAGGGGGTCATATAAACATTTGTTTATTGTACCATTTGTCCTCCAGATGTTCATGGCTTGAACTCTTATTTTATCATAGGTATGGTTCAGCAATGTACCTCACACAAGGTTGGTTGAAGACAAAGGAGGCCAGAATTGGATTACGCAAGTCAAGGACAAATTTCGATTTCCAGGTGGCGGTACCCAGTTTATACACGGTGCAAATGAATACCTGGATCAGATATCTCAGGTTTCCCTCTTAAGAATGTTTCTAGTTCCTGTGTATTCCAGATAAATACTGAGCAATTATCATCTTATTACTTCAGCATCATGAAATTACTCTGTCACGAGTTGACCACTATATTAACTCAGTTCAGTGTACGTTTGGAAAAATAGATTAAAAAAGAAGTTCCATTACCATGAGATCTAGGTTAGCAGCTCTAGGTTGACTCGAAAAATTCAAGAACCAAAACAAATAACTGTAGCTGGTATTGTCGGTCATGTTGTGCTGTTTATCAGTTCTCATTCAGGTTTGTAGATATCCAGATTTATTCATTGTTCTTACTGTAGATGGTTCCAGACATCGCGTTTGGCTCCCACACAAGAGTTGTACTTGACATTGGATGCGGTGTTGCGAGTTTTGGGGCTTATCTACTCTCTCGAAATGTTTTAACCATGTCGATTGCACTCAAGGATGTGCATGAGAATCAGATCCAATTTGCTCTTGAGCGTGGCGTCCCAGCAATGGTGGCAGCCTTTGCAACTCACCGGCTGATGTACCCAAGCCAAGCTTTTGACATGATCCATTGCTCAAGGTGCCGCATCAATTGGACACGTGATGGTACTTATACTGTGATGTTTTTCTATTCTCATTTTACATTTTAATTTATATCATCAGCTTATTTTAATATACCGTTGTGAATTGTGATCGATAATTATTTTTCTGAACTGTTGTAGATGGAATTCTGCTTTTGGAGGTCAACAGAATGTTGAGAGCTGGTGGCTACTTTGCTTGGGCAGCACAACCTGTTTATAAGCATGAGGAGGCTCAACAGAAGGTTTGGAAAGGTAACTTCTCAAATTCTGAATCAAGCAAACTCTTGTAACATTTTATTTTCCGGAGATGTTGAGCTGATCTGATAGAATACAAATTACAATAGAGATGGAAGACCTTACTGCGCGGCTATGCTGGGAGCTTGTGAAGAAAGAGGGATACATTGCTGTATGGAAGAAGCCTGTAAATAATACATATTATTTGAGCCGTGCCCCTGGGACCCAACCACCATTATGCGAAAATGATGACCCTAACAGTGTATGGTAAGTTTATCTTCTCCTATTTTTTGCCTGATCCTTTTTCTTTGAGTAATTGATGACCCTAACAGTGTATGTTTCTTCTTCCTTCTTGTTTGTAGGTACGTCAACTTGAAAGCATGCATAAACCGAATACCTGAAAATGGAGAAGGATCCAACCTAGTGGCATGGCCTGCTCGCTTAAATGAGCCGCCAAAGAGGCTCCAAAGTGTAGACATGGATGCATACATGTCAAAAAATGAGCTTTTCAAGGCCGAGACAAGGTTCTGGAATGAGATCATCTCAGGTCTTATCCATATTTATCAATGGAGAAAGATGCGACTACGTAATGTGATGGATATGCGGGCAGGTTTTGGCGGGTGAGTTTGTCAAATAGTTTAGACAAATTAATTAAAGTTATGCCCTTCTTTCTGTCCCATCGATCATGTTAATTTATTTATGTTGGATTCACTAGTTTTGTTATTTCCAAAGATGGTCATGGCCATCAAACAGAAAGAACTTATATTTTTTTCCCTCCGCCATACAAATCAACTGATGTACCATTGGTCCCCAAATGCCATTGGATTTTGACTTCGAGTTAGTTAGCAGAGTCATGCTTTGCTTTGACTTGCACTGATCAAGTAGCTGCAAAGTATCTTATTAGAATCACATTCCGAACTTCTATTCCAATAAAGTGGTTTCCTTTAACAAGAGAAAGGGAATAATTTTATCGTCATGCAAGATGAGACGTTTGTGTTGTGATTGCAATATTCACTTGGTTTGTTATCATGGCAATTTTAGTTCGGATTTAACATGCCTTTTGTTGTTTTTCCTTTTCTTTTTCCAGCTTTGCTGCTGCATTAATTGATCAAAAGCTGGATTGCTGGGTGATGAATGTGGTACCTGTCAGTGGACCCAACACATTGCCTGTTATCTATGATCGAGGTCTTATTGGTGCTGCTCATGACTGGTATGAGATTTGTTATCTTTCTGTAATTCAAAATTCCACTTGTGCACAGAACAACTGTAATTGGTGCTACCCAGTTTTTTATCACAAGCTTTCTTAACTTATGATTTTATTCTCTTGTCATTGTATTATAAAGCCTGATCACACAGAGCATTACCAATTGTCTTCCGTTTGTAATAACAGGTGCGAACCATTTGATACTTATCCAAGAACTTATGATTTGCTGCATGCATTTGTCCTATTCTCTGCAGAGAGAAAGAGGTAGAGATTTCTCTTTATCACTAGGTTTCATTTATTGTCCTTTAATTTACTCCTTTTGATGGTAAAATGTTTTTCTGGTTGTTGCAGATGTAATATGACGACCATATTGCTGGAGATGGACCGGATCCTAAGACCTGGCGGCAAGGTCTATATTCGTGACAAGAAAAAAATTATATATGACATAAGAGAAGTTACTAAAGCCATGGGTTGGAGTAACAAAGTGCGTGATACTCCGGAAGGTCCATATGCAAGCATGAAGATCTTGATTTGTGAAAAACCAATGCCTCGTTTGTAATTGCCTTCTTACAACGTAACCTGCTTGTAGAAAGAGTATTTACATAAAACATAATGTACAGTTTTAAGGTTTTTGTTTACTATAATACATTGTATGCCAATTTTGTCATTCTTTGCACATTGCATAGTACATTTATTTATTTGTTTGTTTTTTTTTTTTTGAAAAACACTCTAGGTTGTTTATTTATCTTTGAAGTAGCATTGAATAGTACAATTAGGTCTGCCAGCCAACCCTGTCTTGTTTTCAAAATCCAATGTTATTTATTTTTCGTTACCAAACATACTATGCACTTAAAACCGCCCTTCTATCACACTTTTCCAGCTATAATTTTTGTAGCACTGTTTCGTATATTGCCATTTGCCAAAGGACCTTAGGAGTTGATCGCATTGTATAGAAAAATAAAAGGCTTGTATCCATTAATAGCGGATTGACTTGACATCATCAATCATTAATTATAATTTTGAAATTCCGCCATTGAAATGGAATAGATGTTTCATGTATATTACATACATCATTTAATATATTTATTTGTTTAAAGATAAAATGATATTTGTATTGTGTAGAAATTGAAACACAATCAGTTTATAGAACCACCAACATATTAATTTTTTTTATAGTTAACAATATTGTACTCGATCTGAGAAAGTATTAGTAAGGTTGCTACGTCAAGCTATTTTTCATCGAGCCTAAAAATAATATAGATTTTTGTTTGGTGTTCATTATTGACTGGTATTGAAATTTCTAGAGTTTGATATCTTGTAACAAAACTCTAAAAAAATTAAACAACATATTCATTGTAGAGTTTGGTGTTATACTTAATTATTGGTGTTCATTTATAAAAGAACTGTAGCAGCAAGAAAATTTTGTAGAATTTGTTTTATAGAATAGTAAGCGATAGAAGTTAACTAATTCATTGTAATAATTTGGGCAAATGGCATGTTGATTCCTTTTCCTCGTGATCCCTATTCAAAAAGGATTCCAACTTTTCTTTTCGACGTATACTGATATTTCAATAAACAGTAAGACAAAAAGGTCTTGGACTTACTATGACCTGGAATTCTGAATTATAAAGCCGACACAAAACAATGTGCATAAAAAGCTCGAGATCGTAGAGTTCGCACTTCGCAGTAGCCATATTCGTTACCAATCATATTTTGGATGATAAATTCCACATATTGTTTTCACATAATTTGGTATCCGCAGACTGCAGTACGTTCCCGGATTAGTAATTAAGACAAATAAAAAGCGCAAACACAAAAATGCAATTGTAAAATTGTTATTTTCCAGCAAATTAATTCATGATCAATTTCAAATCAGGTCTCGAAGTATAAGGAGAGAGAAGAGGATAAGAAGAAAAGACAACAAGACAAATGGTTCGATTTACCATTTTGGAGGAAACTTCTATCAAAAACCATTTCGAAGCAAACAGAAACAACTGCAAGTGCATTTTTCTTCTCCTACATTAACATTTTAAATTTAACATCCAAGAAGCTGAACTCTAACAGCTAGTGAGAAGGGTAAGAGAAGCCCTCTCTCCCTCCACTTACCCTCCTGGAGCCAACAGCAAGAACGCCTTCTGGCGTTAAAAAAAAATATATACTAATTAGCCAACATAATAAACTGTCTAGCGACCTTACAATTGCTACTGCTACATCAGGATAACAAACCCTGCCAAATTGTTTTCAGATTCTACAGACAAGCTCTGGCAAGTTTGGAATCAAAGAGGACAGAAACAAGATAAGTTGAGTTAACAATATCAACTTTTGCTCCATTCATGTTAAAAAAAGCATAAACCAATTTCTTATATATTTGATCTTCCTATATATCATACGACTTGAACATGAAAAACTAACTTAATTTATGCAGATTACTTACTATGGTTTGCTATTGAAAGACATGGTTGCTTGCAACTTTTGGCTGCCAAATCTGTTTACCCTTCACAGACCTAGATCCATAGCTTTGCCTAGTAAATTTCAATGTGTGATGTAATTGTTCAGTAACAGGTTCGACAATTCCTATATACCCTGACGTATACATCATATTTGTTTCATTCACACCAGCATCATAATTCAAATTGGAACTTCCAGGTGATGCAGTGCTGTACCTGACCAGTTGACGACTCTGATGGTTGCTGATCAGACTAGGATCATTAGCTGCCCTCACACTTGCCTTTGCTGTTTTGTACAACCCACTTGAACCTGAATCATGGCCCCAGTCAAACCTTTCAGGAGTTTGTCCAGAAAACCTGATCCCACTGTTCCTATGTTTTCTTTCTGAGTTGTCAAACTTTGGTTCGGCAGTTGTTCTGTGTGATCCATTCAGATTGAGAAGATAATCCTGGCCAACTCTATCCACATGTTGAGCGGAAAACCCTAACTGCTGGTTTCGATGGTTATGGTTTAGCTTTGGATCATAAAGCGGCTCTACGGTTCCAAGGTAGCTTCGACTTGAATAATTGCCTTTATGGGTCAGGTTTGGATCATGAACCTGGTTTTTGGCCACTTGAAATGATGAAGCAGCATACTTGATTGATTTCTCTCTCTGGTTGCTTTTCGGGCTTGACTTACTGCCATTAGCTAGCTGAGTTGACTGATTTGAATCAGTATGCACTTTTCCAGTGGTTCCAATCTTTGTAGTTCTATCCTGGTTATAAACCATTTCAGAAAATGCTGACACACCATATCCAACAACACCATCACCTTGTTGGGTTACATTCCTATTGAGGTGTAGATTTGCTTGTTGGTGAGTATATATGGGTTTTCTTGGTGCACTTAGTGAGGAGATGAGAGGCCTAGACAAGAGACGGAGTAGGGAGTTGCGATCAGAGAGAATGGATGATGACGACAGAAGCTGACGTGTCACCTGAATAGCCCCTGCTATAGTTTTTAAATCATGCGGGCCTACAGCACGTGCCGAGTTATCGGGTTGCTGAAATGGGTCTTCAATCTGCATATTATGATAACTTTAGTTGTTATTATCATGGCTTTGACTATGCACATGTGTATACACGTCACAAACATTTAGTGAAAGGTTAAGATGAGCCTTACAAGTAAACTGTAAGATTTTTCAGTCCACTTAGCGTTGCTTGCCATTCTTTCCCACCGACCTGTGAAAGTGCAGATTACATATTCTGAAGATAGTGCTTCAATTTCTGAGAACTATAGGGAGAAAGGAAAAACAAAACGCATTAAATCATTTTAGTGATTTTGTTCAGTAGGTCTGTTTTAGAGAAGGATGGTCAAGTAAGCTGAGAATGAGATAATCATAGAGTACCTTATCAAAGAAAGACACCAGAAGATCAGTAAGAGAGCTGCGGTTTCTACAGCTGGAAATGCGAGATATACTCTTTTGAATATTCAGAGCACAAATATCTTCTATTTCTCTCTCTATCCCAGTTTTCACCCCTTCATATAGAAGGCACAATTTGCATTAGTAAATGACAACAAAAATTGTTTGCAACCGTAATTAGTTTCTTATAGTTATCTGAGTATTTATCCCAAATGAACTTCAACTGGCCCCTATATTTATGTTGGAGTGAACATAAGTGTTAGAATCTGATTAGCTATTTTTCACATACTATTATCAAGAACTCAAAATTCCATGTTTTAAGTATATTACATCAATGTATTCACAAATGTGCAGATGAAAATAGGTGGTATTGGTGAATTGTGAGAACTAAAGTTTATGTGTATATTGTGGTTGAGAGAAAACACCTTCCACATCATCAGAAACATTGCCATTGTATATCTCCCTAAGAGGGGGTAAAATGGCAGGCTCACATGTCTGCAAGGAGGACATTAAAGAAACAGAAATACAGTCATCTACAGGCAGTTGAAAGGATCAAAGAACTAAACATTCCAAATAATTAGAAGCTAAACCCAGCAGTACCAATCTGGCTGACTGATTCATGAGATCGGTATCACATAGCACCACATACAATTCTGCTACTATACAAATCATATGGGCACAGAATATATTGCCTCCATAAGATTTCTCAAATAATCTTTCAGCCAAGATCCGACAGTTAAGCTCACACAATATTAAAGTCTTTGAAACTTGTTGGTTTAAATCGAAAAAAAAACCTGAAGATGGAAGATCACGAGCAAGCAGAGTGAATATGAGTTCAGAGTTCCGGATTTTGGGTTATTTATATTTTGTGCTTTGGCCCACTCCTTGATCTGTACAGATAATTGCAGGGGAAAGAAATGTGAAGTGACTAAAAGAAAATCTCAAGGGTCAGTTGAGGATCAGAAACCCAACAAAGTCATATACAAATATATATTGCCTTCATTCACGACATGAAGCTGCAAAACAATTCACTATTACTCTTTCTGTTATTTTTAGTGGAAATAGAAGCAGTGATATTGAAAACTTTACCAGTAAAACCAAGTCAGTAAACCGATCATCCAAGCTGGTAACAAGTTGTAGGATTTTGGACTTGACTCGACCCGAATGATTATCAACTGACACATCACAGGAAATACCATACAACCTACTTTCATACACAAGCAATGGCACTCTTGCCTGGGGTATAAATTGGACTTTTTGAGAAAGACCTGAAAAATTCAGAGGAAACAAATGTAAACAAAAGGTATCTAGTTTTAGTAAAATATGTTCAAATCTCAAAATATGTAAATACAAGTTTCAAGTAGTATTTTCTTGACAGCTACTGTCAACTTTTCAAAAAAAAAAAAAGTTTCATGTAGTATTAACTATAAATTCACCTGCAATACATACAGAGCGAGCAAGAGAGAGAGAGAGAGAGAGAGAGAGAGAGAGGATTAAATCATAAAATGAAATAAGGTACCTCTCTTTCGCAAAATTTTCATAATCTCCCGCAAAATATTTAGCTTCTTACTACGAGTTGCTGAGGAGTTGAAACATTGGTCAAGAGTGATAGAAATGTCCAAATCACCCCACTTTGAATAGAGGTTTGAAAGAAATGATCCAAATGGCTGGACAGCGGCGCCTAACAACAATAAGGTGAATAAGAAACCAACCATGCTTCGGTTCTAGTTTAATATAAGAATTTTCCCTGTATACGCAAGTATTGATTGAAAAGCGATAAATTGGCGATCTCGATGATAATAACAAATGAAGCATGAAAATGAAAAACCAACATTCTGAATGTAATCTTCATTATTGAAGTATCGAGCATATGAAATCTGAAGATTGATGTGTGTTGTGTGTTTTACAGTTCATTTAACAATTTGAAATTGTGAACAATCTAAACTACTTTGATGAATTATCAAACAATGCTGAATCACATGAAGTTTGAAATGAGAAATATTGTCAAATATCACAATTGAGTAATCTTATCCCATAACGTGTTAGTGTATTGATTTGGTGACTTAAAAAAAAAATAGCTTACCTTTCAAGGTTCCAATGGACTGAATGGATCTTGCAAGCTCATCAACGGTGTTCAGTCGTTTATTTCGGTCACTTTCCAAGGGTTTAATTAAAGAGAGTATCTCTTCAATACACTGTCCCAATACATTGTGTGGTAAACCACCTGTGGATCTTGGGTCAAAGTAATCCATTATTCTGAAATTTTATCTACATTCAAGTAAAACAACCAAACAAATTGGTTTAAATTTCATAATAAAACTTAAATAACTAAAACACCAGAAGGAAATCTGTGGACCAGTCCAAAACACTTTGGCGAATTCGCCGTACCACTACCAGCAACACAGGAAAGAAATAGGTAAGATGTGAAATACAAATAATACTAGGAAAAAAAAAATCACATCTGGAAGACTGGAAGACATTAATTTTACCCAGATATTTCTCAGAACACGACTCTACTTTATCCTATAGTCTAAAAACCTAAATACCGAAATTCACACATTCCCTGAAATCAAACAGGGAACAAGTACAGTTGCAGCCAAGGCAGGAACTAAACGAAAGAGCGATAGAGGGAAAGCGTACCGAGAGAGAGAAATTGGGGGAAGGAATCAAGGAAACATTCACCAATGAAAGAAAGAATTCGGAGTTGGCGCCTCCGTAAATTGTAAAACCTCTATTTTGGTGCGCTTAATGTTATGGAAGAAAATAGAATTCCTATATCGATCGGATCGTAGGTCCCGGTCCGATTGTGCATCGCTCAGTGCGCAGCGGGCCCACCACACTCGGCTTCTGGTACACTTTGCTTTGGAATAAATCACGTGACCTAGTTGGAAGTTGGAACGGTTCACCGACGCTGGTCGTCTATCGGCCTATTGGGTTCGGTACCGTATGTCAGTATGGTCGTATGGATAGGGCCAGTATGGAACTTATTTATTAGAGGTGTTAAGCAAATCATGGCCGTTGGTTTTGGATCTAACGGTTGGATTTTGCAGTAAATAGTCAGGTTAATTTGGATCGTTGTTAGACATTGGCGATATATTAAAAAAAAAAAACTAACAGCTACTAATTTGTCTAATATGTGCACGTGATTCAACTCAATTCCAAATCGAACAAGTTACAATTAAAATAAGAACTAGTTAAGTGATTCAAATTAGAGTGATTATGTTAATAGAAAACTATGGATTACTGTTTTCTCCAAAATAGTGCATTCATTTTGGTTGGCGCTATGCTGCAATAATTTGTTTGTCCATTGAATATATTTGTTTTAGTAAAGGGTGCGTTGGGATCATCTAAGAATAAAATTAGAATTAGTTATTCGGATTAAAAAATATTATTCTTAAACGATCAATAATAATTTTTTTTATCTACAGCGTTATTTTTAAGTGGTCCAACATCTAGATTAAATTTTTATTCCTAGAATGTTTTGATCATCTTTTTAATGTGGATTAAGAAGTGGTTGAGACTATTTTTTTAATCCAGATTAAAAAGATGATCTAAATATTCTAGGAATAAAAATTCAATCCGGATGTTGTATTACTTAAAAATAACACTCTAGATCCTAAAAAACTTATTCTTGATTGCTTAGAAATAATATCTTTTACTCCGAATAGCTAATCTTAGTTTTATTCTTAGATCAAATAGTATGAACAGAAAGATTCTACAATTCAGCCGATCATAAATTATATGTATATACATAAAGGGTAGTGTTATTTCAAAAAATAATAATAATAAATAAATAAAGGGAAGTGACATGCGTGAAAGGGATTTTAGACTAAGAAGAAGAGATAGAACATTCATTTTTTTTTTCACCCGACTTCGGGTACTATTCTGTACGAAATTGGATAAGTAATATGCTGAAAATGAAGTGCTTGTGCCTAGATGCTTTTCGACAGAGAGGGAGAGATTTATACTTCGTAGTCACTGTAAAAGTGACACCCTTTTTTCTTTTTGGTGAACACTAACTGAGCGACACCGACTCCGTGCCAGTCCCAGAGTTCCCAATTACAGATCCAAAAGAAAGATATAGTTTTGAGGGCTTATCTTTCATCATGTTAAGCCTGCCAAGCTGAGTGACACAATATGGGCTCAAACCGGGGCCCGTTTCCCTATTTAAATCACATTGTTTAAAATAACATACGATGACCGTCGATGAGAAAGAAATTCAGTTACATGACTTTTTGGCTGAAAAAATTATAACTAACGTTACTGTTCATTCAAATTTCGATAATAACAGTTAAAAATTCGAAATTTTAATAATAACATCGCTGGATCGTCATTCGGATTGACGAAATTGCAAAATTCTTGGATCGTCATTCCAATTGACGATAAAAAATTCCAAGTTTGTTTAATCGCTTAAGAGGTGGTTTGGTGGGACCGTATATAACTGACTAAATAGGTTGACAAAAATTTCCCAGATCTGTACTAATATCCGTGCAATAAGTAAGGCCCTTCAGAGACCCAATATTAATATATATCATCTTGAACAGCTACTGCCTACAAGTAGCCTGAACCGGAAAAAAAAAAAGGATTAATCACATATGACACCTCCAATTTTTTTTCATTTAGGATTCTACCTATCCTGGCTCAAGAACAAATAGTTTGCTTTTCCCATGGTAACGTCCCATAGCACCTGGAGAAACTAACATGATTTTCAAAAAAAAATTAATTTGCTAAAATTTACGAATTACATGAAGAATTTCATTTGTATAAAAGAAAAGGAGAGAACTTAATTTGAGTATAGCAAACTTGAAGAGCAATGAAGATATCTTTTTTTCAATATATTATTTTACTAGGAAATCCAATCAACGTCAGCTCATAACTTTTTTTTTTCCTTTCTTTCTTTCTTTTTTTTTCTTTTTCGAAAACTAGCTTTTGCCAGAACTTGTATTAAAGAAAAGTTTGTATTTACAGGGACTATAAATGAAATAATAAATACAGCACTAAAAATAAAAACAGAGTGACCAATATATTTGGTTGGGTTCTTCATACAAATTTGTTTCGTTAGAATCCAGATGACTTCAGAAGACTTACAAAAGTTCATAACATCAGGAGTTTGTTTTGATGCACTTTTTTGCTTTCAGCTGCTTAAGCAAACAAGTTTGGAAGCAAATAGTTTCATACGTCAGAATAAGTTCGTTCTTTCTTCTAAAATTGTTCTATTTTTGAAAGACAATTAAGGGTAGTTGCTATTGTACCGTGGGTACATTGGTACACAAATTTACTGATGTCGTTGCCAAATTAAAATTAGATGGCATGACTTGGGGACTTTAAGGAGTAGTCTTTTCATTTCATCTATCAATGACATCTCTTGAGAATATGAACAGGAATGTGAACCTGAACCTCCCATGCATTATATGATGAAGCAATCAATGCAAGACTGTAGATTAGACTTGTTGCTGTACTAGAAATTTCAATAAGATGTTGCATTTTCTTTTATCAGTATTATCAGATCAGTCTCTGTCTCTCTGGTACAGGTTCTCTGTAAATTTTGGTTGAAATCATTTGCGGTCGAAAAGAGATAAAAATATTAACAACTTTTTACTTTTCAAAAAACAAATTTTATTCACTTCACTCGTAAGAATTGAACAAATTGATCGCATGCTGAATTTGTGGTCATGAAGATAACAGAGTTGAGAATCCATTGGCTCTCTGTTCTCTAGGTCCATAATTTCGGCATCATAAAGATTTTGGCGCTGCAAATTGAATACAAAACCTGAACAAATCCTTGCTCTCTAGCTTTCAATTCCAGGGTATAAAGGGCCGTTTGGATCGCTTAGGAATAAGAAGAATAGTCTATTTCTAAGTGTGTAATTTTGTAAAGAGTTTGGATGGTTAGGAATAAATTTTCGCTCAGAATTTGCTATTCTTGCTTAATACAAGTTCTGGCAAACGCTAGTTTTCGAAAAAAAAAGAAAGAAAGAAAGAAAAAAAAAACTTATGAGCTGACGTTGATTGGATTTCCTAGTAAAATAATATATTGAAAAGAAGATATCTTCATTGCTCTTCAAGTTTGCTATACTCAAATTAAGTTCTCTCCTTTTCTTTTATACAAATGAAATTCTTCATGTAATTCGTAAATTTTAGCAAATTAATTTTTTTTTTAAAATCCTGTTAGTTTCTCCAGGTGCTATGGGACGTTACCATGGAAAAGCAAACTATTTGTTCTTGAGCCAGGATAGGTAGAATCCTAAATGAAAAAAATTGGAGGCGTCATATGCAAGCTTTTAAATTTCAGTTTTTTCGGTATGACGGTCCAGGTCCCATGTTATTTCGATATTATAACGGCGATATAACGGTGTAGTGTTTTTTTTTCAAAGTTTGACACACATCAATTCTATAACTATCAATTTATATGTTTATACATCTCCAATACTCCATACAAATAGCATACGGCCATACCAAATTCAATATACTGCAGTGTACTAATATTGAGTAGTAGTAGCAGCTTGTACCAATTTAACAATAGTTCAATATTGAATACACAATTTAACAATAGTAGCAATAACAGCTTGTTATTTCGCCGAAATAACTGAAATAACGCGTTACGTCATTTTCTCAATTAAGACTGTAACGTTCATGCGTTTTGACACAGAATACCGCTATTTCTGTTATTTCGCCGTTATTTCGTAGAAATTTAGAAGCTTGGTCATATGTGATTAATCCTTTTTTTTTTTTTCCGGTTCAGGCTACTTGTAGGCAGTAGCTGTTCAAGACGATATATATTAATATTGGGCCTCTGAAGGGCCTTACTTATTGCACGGATATTAGTACAGATCTGGGAATTTTTTATCAACCTATTTAGTCAGATATATACGGTCCCACCAAACCACCTCTTAAGAGATTAAACAAACTTGGAATTTTTTGTCGTCAATTGGAATGACGATCGATCCAAGCTTGGATCGTCATTCGAGATGACGATTCAAGAATTTTGCTATTTGACGATCCAGCGATATTATTTTTAAAATTTCGAATTTTTAACTGTTATAATTTTGTTATTATCGAAATTAGAGTGAACAGTAACGTTAGTTATAATTTTTTCCGACTTTTTGGCGACTTGATGACACTGTTAGCCGTTGTAGTCATAAATTTAATTTATACATTATATAAATGATTTACTAGTTCTAGTTTTTCTTTGCCGCAAATAATAGGAAAAATGTATGCATCAGAATTTACAACATTTCGAGTTTGTTTAGTACAAAAACAAGCATTGAACATTAACAGCCGATTACTGGAAATTATGTGCATTGGTATTTCATAGCTTGGCCACATAAAACACAACCAATACTCCATATATGTTTGAAATTTGAATATAAATAATTAATTCATGAAATTATACCGAATGATTTTCATTCTTATATATATATATATATATAGATTGGCTAAAGTATACTCCAGCATATAGATAGCCCGTATGCTGGAGTCGTTTCTCAAAATCTAAAATACATACAGTCGATCCGAACCTTTCAAATTGTTCTCCATATTGAAATCTCTTAAGAAACCAAAATTTATATTTTTTTGAATTTTTTTGCTATATATTATGCTATTTAAAAAAAACACTGTAAAGGAGTTGTAAAGGAGTATTTCTTATCCTTCAATTTGAAAATAGCATAATATATAGCAAAAAATTCGAAAAAATTTAAATTTGGTCTTGAAGGACATTTTTACATGAAGAATAACTTGAACGGTTTGGATCGACTGTTTGAATTTTAGATTTTGAGAAACGACTCTAGCATACGGGTTTGATCCGTATGCTAGAGTATACTTTAGCCATATATATATATATATATATATATATATATATATATATATATATATATATATATATGGGTGATAAAATACACTCTGGTGTACGGATCGCCCTCGTACACCAGAGTCGTTTTTGAAATCCAAAAATCAAACGGTCGATCCGAACCGTTCAACTTGTTCTCCATATTAAAAAACTCTCGGAGACCAAATTTTATATTTTTTTCGAATTTTTTTGTTATATATTATGATATTTTCAAATTGGAGGGCCTGAAATACTCCAATTGTAGTGTTTTTTGAAAATATCATAATATATAGCAAAAAAATTCGAAAAATGGTAAAATTTGGTCTCCAAGAGTTTTTCAATATGGAGAATAACTTGAACGGTTCGGATCGACTGTTTGATTTTTGGATTTCATAAACGACTCTGGTGTACGGGAGACGATCCATACACCAGAGTGTATTTTATCAATCCTATATATATATATATATATATAAGTTCGTCTAAGTCAGAAACGAAACAAATGATATATATTCTGGTTGTAGTTCCAATATACGTTTATCTACTTGTTTACATATTCTCCTCTTTTTATTTTCCGAAGTTGTTACAGTAATTTGTACCCTAACATGCTTCGATAACTAGCTTTCATGTCATACTGCCTACTGAACATTTATCTCAGTGACAAAGTTTTCTAGCTATTTACCACCTTTTCTTAAGAAAAAGGCTCTTTACTGAAAAAGAAGAAAAGATCATACAAGTTCGTAATACAATATAAATAATGAGGAAAACACTTATTTTCCCATCAACCGAAGAAAAGAAAGAACAAAAGAAAAGATAAGAAAATCTAAACATTCCTGCGTAGATCAACAACTACTACACTAACATTATCACTGCTCCGTCTTGCAAGTGCGAGCTTTGTCAGTAGCAATGCGGCATCCGAGCAAGCCTTATCTGATGCCCTTCCCACCTCACCTTCACCTCTAACCGGTTCATTGCTTTGAAGGCACGTCCTGACAACTTCACACGCCATCTCATTCGTCACAACATCCCATAGCCCGTCGCTACCCAGAATTAGGCATTCGTCCCCTTCTTCCCTATCAGTCACAGACACCTCTGGTTCTGCCATCACAAATGGCTTCAAATGACTGTCCCCTGTAATTTATCAAAATGTTACAACTAAGAAATGGTTTTGTAAAATCTAGACTGTCTACATATTTGTTGAAATGAAAAGAAATTTACCTATAGCTCTGGACATTGCAAGAACGCCTAAAACTCTTGGGCCGTCCCAGTAGATCACCCGGCCACCAGCAGACTGGATCCTCTCTAACTCGTCAGGCCGGTCAGGCTGATTAAAAAAAAATGCACCAAGTATTAAGTACATTCCAAATCCAATGCTAATTTATGAAATGGAAGTATCAAGGATAGTCAATTATACAGTTTTGCATCTCATCCAAGATCATGAACCCAATTACCCATAATGAATGAATCTAAAAGTACCTTGTGATCCGATGAGAGGGGAACAGCAACACCATTCCTGGACAAGACAGCACGTGAGTCGCCACAATTAGAAACAATGATGCGAGTAGGACCCACGACAGCGACGACTGCTGTTGACCCAACATGCTCAGATCTCATTGGCCGGCCTTGTTGGCACCGGCATACAGGTACACGGCCTTCACCAGTCCAATTCACAGCCTCTCCATCCATCCTGTCAAAACTCTGCTTCATCACCTCAGTCCACGTATCAGTCATCTGTGACTCTTTTGATTCGATCTTCTTCTCCCACTCCTCGGCAACAAGCTCATGCATTCGCTCCTGGCATGTCGTGGCCACCTAAAAATATTCCAAGAGGAATGTCACAACATTGTTGGAACTTGGAAGGCAATTGGGATTAAATTTTGGGAATATGGAATCTAACAACCCAACAACCCCCAACACAAAAACAAAAGAAGAAAAAGGAAAATTAGTGGGTAGCTGAACCTTAAATTGCTTTTTCAACGGGCTTTGTAATAACCTTTTCTGTTAGGACTCAAAATAATAAATGATAGATTATGATCCATGGGTGTACCAAAATTGGACATGTCTATATCAGTACGCCTTCTTACCAAAATTGATTCAATCCCACAAAAATGAGGAATTGAAAGTTACAGAAGGAAATTAAATGAACGATTGCAAACTCCTTGTCGCTTCACTATACTAATACTAATACATAAAAAGGCCACTTCTAAATCTAAACCATACTAGAAGAAAAGTTTTATTTTTTTTAAGAAAAAAAAAAGAATTTTGACATACGTGAGAACAGCCGTGGCCATCAAAAACACCAAAGAAATGTCGATTTGGGACAAAATCAGGTCGAATCGAAACGGCATCCTCCATATCTCGCCTCCGGCCGCAAACCGACGTCACTCCATATCTCGGGCAACGGACCGCAGCATCCAACCTATCCAAGTCCTCCTCTTTCGGGTTAACAGGGTTGGGATCCGACCCAACCAAAGAACAAGAGCTCTGCTCTCCTCGGCCCACTTGAGAGCTTCTAGTCTTTCTCCTCTTGGAAGTCGGCTCCGTTTCAGAGCCAGTAGATCTGGTTCTCTCGAGGAGCTTGAGCCGTCGGATCTCGATCGGCCGTGTCGTCGCCGGAATAGAGCTCGCTTCGCATAGAGCAGAGGTGGTGAGAGATGCCACCTCAGCTCCTTCGCAAAGGACTTCCGCCATGAAAAGAAGTTTGAAAGGAAACTATATTTATTTCGTGTATGTTTTGTAAGAGTTGGAGTAGGATATTAATTAGTAGTTTTTTGAACCTCGCGTGGTGTAACTGTGGGAGACGAGTGAAGGGAAGAGAGCAGCTGGCGGGTTCTGAAAGAGAGAGAGAGAGAGGAAGAAATCAAAGAAGGAGAAGAGAAGGACCCGGGAAGAGGATAATATCGTGTCGTGTGTATGTGTTGTGGACTTGTGGTCCAGCTGTATTTGTGTTCAGCCTCCACAAGTTGACTGCACACGGCGTACACCTCTAATGTACTCCATGCACACAAAAATCATAGGATAAACAATTTTAACTTGTTCTTTATGAATTATATAATCTTAATATTCTGAAAATTTCAATTTCCCAGTTGGTAATCAAGTGACACGTGTGACGAAAATTTATCATATGATGGTTTTGTCAGAGATTAAAATGATTAAGATATTTTTTCAATATATTTGTTTTTTATATGAGTTAGTTTTGACTGGACATATAAGAAGTATTTTACTTATAATATGAAATTTTGGAATTCTTACAATTAAAACTCTATAAATAGTTATTTATTAATATGTCAGTTTTATGATAGAATTCAACGTGGACATTAGCGTAACGAAACTAAATTCAAATGCGCTCATAGCTGAACAAATCAAACTAACATAAATTATTTGTATTAATAGAAAAATGAAAATGGACCACGATATTTAAGAATCCACGAGTAGGAGGGCCCGCATGGAACCGGTCTATGAACCAAGACCAGAGAGTAAAATAAGCTGCCCGCACCGTCACTGGCAGCCCAGACATAAACAATGGCTCGACACAACTTCTGTACGAGTACATCTCAACCGTCAATTTAGTAGTGTCCTTTTTTCCCCTCCCTTAGATTCGGACACGTGGAGACTAGCTTAAGAGCCCTGCCACGTGCATCAACTGAATCGGAGGCATGTGAAATGTTCTGTTCCATATAATAATTGCTAGTTTGCTACCATTACTTTTTCTGTTTCTCTTTTCCTCTTTTTTTTTTTTAAGACAGCAAGTTAGCAGTTAACGGAAGAAACTTCAGCATTGTTTCTGATTAATTAATTTATATTTATTTTAAACTTGGTTTCGGTGGGATCTACGTCTATTTTTCTCTTTTTTTATAATGAGAGAACTTTCTGCGGGACGCGTGTCCATCTGATATTTTGATGCAGCATAGGCACAGCTGCACTGGTTTTCATACGTACCCGAAAAAAAATGTCATGTTTAATAGGTGTCCTTCTTAGCGGCCCTCTAAATATATATTTTATTTGACGCTACTTGGTCCATAAAGACAATTTTTTAATCAGTTTATATCATATAGGTGATTACTTAATAATAAATAAAATTAAATTCTTTTGAACTTTTTTGCATCAAAGGATTCAATCATTTAGAGTGTGTTAACAAGACTATTTTAAGAAGCTCATTGCAATTAATTTTACTCCTTGTTGACAAAAAAAATATATACATAACCATGATTTAATAATTTTATTCTTTTAACGGGATACATGTCGTTTTAGAAAGTATTCATATCGTATTATTTTTTTTGACAAAATTAGTATACTTTGATTTTGCAATTTTTTTCAACATAAATTGATTGAGATTATATATATCCAACAAAAAGAAAAGTTGTCATAAAAAAGTAATGTAAAATATAAAAGAGGCTCTTTCATATATTAAAAACTACAAAACCAAGTTTCTATGGGCATTTTTGCATAGATGGCCATTTACGAGGGTGGGCCCGGACATGTGTCGTGTTTATAAACCTTTTTCCTAGCCGTAGATAAGATCCTCAACAATTCGGCGGCCATGTTGAAATTAGACTTTTACAAAGCCTTCGACACTGTGGATTGGGAATTCCTCAATAGAATTTTGACAGTGCGTGGTTTCCCAGGAAAATATATTTCTTGGATCAACATGCTTCTGACCTCAGCTGTTTCCTCTGTTCTCATTAATGGTTTAAGAGGGGAACCGTTCAAACATAAAAGAGGACTCCGCCAAGGTGATCCTTTGTCCCCGTTCCTTTTTATCTTGGCGGCAGATGTGCTGTTTCAGATGATACAGGCGGCTTCTATTACTCTGAATTGCTCCATTTCCCCTAGATTTACAGTACCTTTCTTCATCCTTCAATATGCCGACGATACTGTAATTTTCTCCACACTTCAGGGAAACGCCCTCCAGGTTTTGCAACTTGTCCTGCACATGTTTCAAAGGGCGTCTGGATTGTTTGTAAACAATAACAAATCGGTGTTTATTCCTTTCAACTTATCCCCACCCCATATCGATCTTATCCAGCAACTTTTGGGTTTTGAAAGTGCAACACTTCCAGTTGAATATTTAGGACTCCCCCTGACAATTGGCAAACCTGATAGAAACTGCTTCATGCCCCTGCTCCACAAAATTGATTCTCGACTGCAAGGATGGAAAAATCGATTGTTATCTCGAGCTGGCAGGATCACATTAGCCTCATCTGTCCTAACAGCAATACCTTCCTATTTTATGTCAGTTTTCCTTTTACCCAAATGGTTAATTGATGCGGTTGATAAAGCAAGGAGGCGGTTCATTTGGGGTTCCAATCAAAATGGCAAACAAAAAGTACATCTGGTAGCTTGGGAAAAATTATGCCTTCCTAGAGCAGTTGGGGGATTAGGCCTTAAAAACTTAAAATTACAAAACTCAGCCCTTCTCTTGCGCTGGTTGTGGTTCCTGTACACCAACCAGAACTCTCTTTGGTCTCAAACAACACTCAAACTATACTCTCCACTCAGAGGTAATGCAACTCCTATCAATTGGAATGACAGCGGTTCTTTCTTTTGGAAGGATATAAGATCACTCCGCTACCTATTTCAATTCTCTACTCGTATGATGGTCAAATCTGGAATGCAAACTTCTTTTTGGCATGATAATTGGGTAGGAAAGCCTCTGGTCCCCCTCCTAAAAGGAGCACACAATCCACCCAGGCAGAAAATCAACTTGAGGAAGGGTTTAACTTTGCTACAAACCTTACTGCCAAGACCTTGGGACCATACAACCCAGCTGCTTCTGGAAAATCGCATTCACTTATCTCGCGATGATGAAAATGATACTTTGCTTTGGTGCTGGACCTCTGATGGTTCCTTCTCCGTCTCCTCAATCTATAACGTCATCTCTACAGGAGGAAAGCTTAACAACAATCTGAGTGTGCTTTGGAAGTTCAAAGTGCCGCCTTCAAATTTTTCAATGACAAGTTATTGACACAACAGCAGCTTTTGAGGAGACACCTTCTCTCTTTACAGCCTCGATGCATCTTGTGCAACCAGAATGTACTTGAGGACAGCCACCATCTGTTCTTCTCTTGTCCGTTCACCTCCATGCTATGGCTAAGGCTCAGAACTTTGCTAGCGTTACCAGCATTACTACAGACTCACTCAATACAGGATTCAATACTCCTTACTTTACAACAGAAATGGAATGACGAGCCTTTTCGTACTCATCTAACAACTTTCTTCTGGGCTGCCTGGACGGAAAGAAACAACCGAATCTTCAGGGGATGCAACAAAGACATGGAATCGATGTGCAGTTGGATCATCAATGAAGCAAAGCTTTTCCTGAAATACTGCTAATACTGGCAAAGGCGTTTTTTTTTTTTTTTCTCTTTCTGTTTCTTTTTTACTTTGTTTTCCATTGACAGCCCCTGTCAATATTTCAAAAAAAAAAACAATATATAATTTGATTTTGCAAGCATCGTCCAGTTTCAAACAAAACTATAGAATCATACACGTGGCTGGTCACTTTCATAGTGCCATCTCTAGCTAGTCATATGGGCCCCGCAAGTTAGTAATAAGCTACACGCATTTCCATTGCAATCATCACAGAAACTTACGACAGAAAGAGTATTATTGATGTTTAACAAGGTATTGCTATCATAATAGTAGCTTAATTAAGACTATTTTATGTTGCCTTGTTGGAACAGAGAACTTGGACTAAGGAGAAGTCGGCTCTTGGCACTGGTAGGCAGCAGACAGCGGTCGGTCAATAGAGCTTCTGACGCGTGGCACTGCTTGCGTGTAATCGATGTGGGATTCTTTTTCCAAGGCCCCAGCCGCTGGCACGTGTCTCTTCTCTGAAAATGTGCGAATTGGATGAGGGGAAGGTGTTCTTGATTTCCTTTTTAGCTGATTGGTTTCTCTGCATCGGTTCCTATCATGTTATTTGTACAACATGTCACTACCTCTATATAATATGTAAAAGAACTTCTTAGCTATTTCATGTTATAATTATTATCTGCTTCTTTGTCGTCCAAATTAATTTTTTCTACTTTCTAATTATTTTCAATCGAATATAATTTATTAAATAAATAATTTAATGTACTTGAAAAATATAAGAAAATATTAATGTAACTCAATGCATGCTGCAGTTTTCTGATAGATTTTTGGTACGACTTTTTATGTTATTTTGCATAGTCTAGATCTCTATTACAAAAAAAAAAAACGTTTTTCATACACAAATTTATCATAAGTACTTTTAGAGCGAAACTCGAAAGATTACTATAGTATATGTTAATATGATATCACAAGCATTGTTAATATAAATAGCTAAACTAATACCCCCACAAAAAAAAAAAAGATGGAGATCGTAGTCAACTAATTTTCGGTTCTAATTTAAACATACAGGAGGCTTGAATTGTTTACCTCTTAAAAATCAGTCTAATGCTTCAACTATTTGTGTTTTTAGTCGTACTTAAACCAAAATTTAATCATTTCATGTTAATTCGTATTGTGTATACCATAATTTTATTATTTAAGCAGCTACAACATAAGTAAAGGAACTCATTAATCTCATTCAAGGTTTTAAAATGCGATTTGTGTGGTTTGACGGTTCGGTAGTGAATTAGCGTTTATCGGTGATAAAACATTTATGCGGTGATAAAACAATAGTGCGGTATGAACCAAAACTAAAATAAAATAACTATAAAATGAAAAAAAAATGAAGTTTTTTAAAAGCTTGATTTCATTAGATAATAAAATATAAACATCTAATCTTGAAAATTACTAAAAGTGAATCATCAAAAGGTATTATCAATGTCCCTATAATTCATGTTGCTTTGTGGGATTAGCTTAGAAATCGCAATGATTCGTCTTAACTACCGCAATTAAGGTGAAAGCACCTTTTTTCCCTACAATCTCGGGCCACTTTTTGGCGAGGCATGATGAGTAGGACATGCATGTGATTATGTGGACATGTTCGACTGATGAAGTAGCATTAAATTAAATCCATTTAAAGAAATTAACTCATACGTTGGGTTTAGAAAATGAATTTATATAATATTGGATCAAGAGGTAAAAAAATAATATACCTTATTAACTATGATAGATTAATTCTAACAAGTTCATATTTTAATTTTTGATTGAGTATCATATGAACTCCAAAATAAAATTTACAAAAGTTATATGAAAATGCATTGCTTGTTAAATTGAATAAGATCAATAATTTAGATTTAACATTTATATTTTAAATTTTAAAAAAAGTCATGAATGAGTGAAATGTGAAAATTTAGGGGCATAGAAAATGTGGACACCGGATGCTCCTCTTAGAAAACATTTTAGATCATAAAATGGTTAATAAATTTAATTGGATTTTCAACTGTTCTAACTTCTAAGTACCAGATAAAACATAAGAACTTGAGCAAAAGGAAAAAATTAGGAGGTGACCTTAATCTGCTAAGAAATTCATATAATAAAAAGATATTATCCAGCCGAACATTATATATTACTAGCAAAATATATGCCCTCACAATAAAAAAAAATATTATGCAATAAAGATATGTTGGTCAATCTAGCAATATACGTAGGTATGTTGTTAAATTTATTTTTATATTAGACGAAAAATTAAAACATATTGTTGTTTCGTCTAGCATTGATATCTGATCACATATCAAATCGATTAAATAACATAAACAAATGGATAGACGCTAGATTTAATCTATAATACTTCTTGGATACGTGCATTTATGAGTATAGATAATAGATATAGATAAATATTATTATTTACAATAATGTTTTCACTGCCGCTTCTAGAAATAGAAGGCGATGAGAAAGCTAGATTTTACTTCACCGCAAGTTTTTTCTCATTAGCTCCGTTTGGATGGTGTGAGAATAAGAGGAATAAGAGAAGAAGTATTGGAAAGTGTGTAACTTTGTAAAGAGTTTGGATTGTTTATAATAAATTTTGAGAGTATGAAGGAGCTATTAGTAAGAAAATATGCATAGATGGTGTAGTCATATGCCGATCAAGTTAAGTTGGCTAAATTTCATTTACTTGAAGTTTTATTTGATTCCATTAATAGTTTTCTGGATGTCTGCTGATCAATTGCACAAGCTAAACAAACAAGGCGACGATCCAAGTACTTTTCCTCATGTGGTTTCTTATCTCTACCTTCTTAAACAGAATCCCTCAAGTGAGCTTTTTTTACTTCTCTTTTACATTTGATAAATAACACATCAGATTCAATGTATTTAATAATTAGCCAGAGGAGGCTAGCAAATTCAGATTCAATGTACTTAATTTTGAGGATATTAAATACATCATACATATCCTAGAAAATATACCGAATAATACATATTTAATTATTAATATATTAATTAAGCACGCATAATCCTAAAAGGAGTTTCCTACTGTTAGCATGAACTAATGGACTATCATATATATAAAACTGAATGTCTCAAGTTATTGAATATAAATTTGAAGAACTTAAACCTTTTTTTTTGTTTCAAAAATTCAATTATTTATACAATTATTTTTTTATGGTCTATTATTTATACAATTATACACTTTAGTTTTCTTTTCCGGGCTAATAAATGATATAATTTTATTAAAAAGTGTACAAAATGAAGTGTAAGTAGTAAACTAAATAACTAAAGGAGAAAAGAAAAAAAAAATTGTACAACCAAAGAGAGGAGTGACAAGAAAATAAAAAATAAAAAATCATAGTCTTAGCTACATCGAACCCGAGCCTCGTTGTCATCGTATATATCAAGGGGTATTAACTTGTCTGCGTCGGAGAAGGTTCTACGATATCTTTTTTTTTCCTTCAAAATGTTCCAGAGCGTGCAAAGCACCGTGTCTCTCTCGATTAATATAAACCTATACATAATTAGTTTCCGTCTAAAATATATTTTCGGGCTATGAGACATATAGGCTATAGCCTACTTAGTTAATTAGTTCAATTTTGTTTTTTAAAAAGAATCCCCACAACTGATCAAATTATTCTCAAATTTCATTAGCAGTTACTAATATAATTCCGGTGTATTTGGGGTAATGTCCGTCACTTCTTCTCCTTTTTTTTTTTGTAATCATGCGCTAAAAAATTTCATTATCTTGTAGCCTTCCAACTTATTTTTAAATTAAATGTCTATAAAAGACCCTCCAGCCGGATTTCGAACTTGCGACCTCTTAATTGAGATGCATTGCTTTTTGTCACTAGATCAAAAGCTGGTTCTCCAAAATAAAATATATTTAAAATAACGACTTAACTACAATCTAGATGAACATAATTCTCATTATTTATTTATTTATTTATTTATTTATCATCGATACTATTTGAGTTTTCTTACGTTTGAGCACAACAGTATCGTGTCGTAATCATGTTTGAAAGATCGCCAGTCATATTCAGGACACCTCATGTGTCTAGCTAATAAAAAGATAAGATTTTCAACCTACGGTGCATCTTATAACGGTATCAGCCGAAAGTTCGTTACAAAATAGTGATCCGAGATTTTTAGTTGATAGTTATTCACACGGCACTTCATCAGGGGAAAAAATGAAAGCAAAATTGAAATTTTTACCATTTTGGGTCAAGCATCTATACCATGTCTATGACGCAGTAAAATCAGCATAAATATGGGGAGACGCCGCGGACAATATACAACACGTCAACACCGCAAGAATGATCTCATGGGGATGAAAACGGTGCGGATAAACTCCGCACCGAACCGCATTCGAATCCGAAAAATATGCTTAATATCTGAACCATATTCGAATCCGAACATATTCGTATCCGTATTCGTATCCGACAAAAAAATATGGATGCGGATATGGTTTGACTACTATCCGATACGTCCGTATCCGACAAAAAATTCGTTATCCGATCCGTATTTGATCTTTATCCGAACCGTTTTCACCCTTAATTAAATCAATGACACAAGATAATAAACCTAATTACTCCTCTAGCACCTATAGAAAAGACTTTTGATTTAATAAACTAAATTTTTACTAGTTAGATTGGTTTAAAATAACATTTGGGCAATATAATAACATAATACGATGATAATATGGAATTATTTATTTATTCTTTCTTAATTTATATATATTTATTTTAATATCTAAAATATATTCATATTCGTATCCGTATCCCGTAATATCTGATTCGTATTCGTATCCGTTTAACATCCGACCTATATCCGTATCCGAATCCGGAAAAAAAATATGAATACGAATATGATATGACCACTATCCGAACCGTATCCGATCCGTTTTCATCCCTACTCATGTGCACTTATGCATAATGGCAATTAGTTGTGAAAAAAAGAAGAGGTCAATACGTATTTTGGTGTCTCATCTCTCAATCAATTTTATTTTGTCATCAGATATTTGAGGTCCAAATTCAGAACGGAATACCAATTATCATCATATTGGATAACAATATATTCTGATCGGCGGATTTCATGCATACATTTCAACTCTAATTAGGACTATTATTTGGTTTAATATTGCATATTTTGATGATAAATCGTTGATTTTAGGAAGAAGCTAGGTACTGCTATTGCTCCGTATGTTTACAGGTTCTCCGCGATGATTTTTGTTGTTTCTGATGATTTATGGCGACTTTAGATGGAATAATTCGAGATAGGCCCAGTCAGCATTTCAGCCCAGCCCAGACTGCCGTCAGACGACCCGTCTGACTCCTCAGACGGTCCGTTTGGCTGTTCCAGAACCGATTTATTCAGGGCAGGTCCTATTTCAGAAGAAACCGTTTCTATTTCCAACTCTCCCCACTTTGGCACGATCCTAGACAGTTTTGCCACCGACTCTGGAAAGGATTTGAAGTTATAAAAGGAGAGGAGAGGCCAGAAGATGGGGGGTCGAATTAAGAAGGAAGAAGCTTCAAAACCCTAGCAGAAATCAGAGCCAAACGACCCGTCTGACTCATCAGACGGTCCGTTTGAAGACGCCAGGTTGCAGAAACAGAAGGAGAAAAGATTGATTTTGTTGTAATCTTTCTTTAAACTCTATGATTTTGGAGAAACCTTGCTTATTTATGTTGTTTGATACTATGATAGGCTAAGTTGTTTATTAGGGGCAATGGTAGGGAACTTAACTTATGTTGTTGCTTTTTGATTTGATTAGTTGGAGCTTTTGATATTTTCATATGATTTCTATCTTTTGACTTCTAATTGCCATGTTCTTTCATGAATTGCTTAGGTAGAATTGATTAGAATCTATTAGATTAAGGCCTTGTCTAATTTGATTGCAATAATCTATACCCTAGTTGATTTATGAAAAGCTTAATTGAGGATGGAAGTAATTGATGAATGAAACCGGGATTGAGTAACCGATAGGTGAACCCTTCTTGTAACGATGGTTATAAGATGTCCTTTGTATGAAAGATAGATTTTAAAGCCTTTAGGTATTGGTGATGACCAAACTTAGAGATTTAATCGATAAACTGACTTGAATTAAGTTACCAGATCTGAACGATGGTTAGAATCTGGGAATTAGGTTTAAGCCATAAATCTGCATATGAAATAACTTAAACTCCTTTAATTAATCATCAAGCACGAGGTTCAAACGAACCGTCTGAGAGATCAGACGGACCGTTTGGAACCTGCAACATAGGTGAAGTCCTTGACCTAACCCCTAAACCTTTCTCTTTATCGATAAGTCAACCGTAGGATTTAGATTTAAACCAGCTATTTATTTTCTTAATTTAAATTTTAATTCTTAGAATTGTTCCCTAAACCATAAATTATTTTTATACCCTAGGTTTAATTAAATAAGATAATTTAAGTAAGAACTAATTCAACCGTCCCTGTGATTCGACCCTTAGCTTTACTACGATAGATTAAATCAGGTAAAACAAGGTTATATTTTGACTAGGTTTGCACCCGATCAAAAATTGGCGCCGTTGCCGGGGACGGTGATAATTGCTTTTTACTTAATTTTCTATTTTATTTAAGCCTTACCTTCACGATTTCAACTTGTTTATTATTAGGAAGTGCAAACTGGCCCGAGGAAAGAAGAATTCAATTCAAACCACGACCGAGCATAACCACTTTACAAGAAGCAAGGGGAATCGAGAAAAGAACCAACGACTTTCCGCTCCGTTTGCTTCACGAACCATTCGTTTTCCGGAGAAGCAACTCGAAGCCCAGGAAGGTCAAGCCTCTTCCTCTCCTGTTCAGACGCTCGTGTTTCGTCCCAAGCGGCGCGTAGGAACCCCATCCGGAGGAAGCCAGCCTCAGCCCTCTGCCCAAACGGACCGTCTGGATCCCCAGACGGATCGTCTGACCGACGCTGAGACTTCATCCGAGTCAGATTTTGGCTCAAATTCGCAGCAATCGGAGACAGAAGCAATGGATAACAACAACAACCCTCCTCCCAATGGTAACCCCGTTGGTGGCGGTGAAGAAGACCCCGTTCAAAGAGCCATCAATGAAGCAATGGAGGCCGCTCGAGTCGCAGCCCAAAATCGTCCTTTGAAGGAAATCGATGCTCCAACCGCATCCAACGTGCGACTTGGCGTGAGGCCACCAAGAGCTGCAAGAACCCGTGACTGGTTCTACAATCCCGGTCTCATTGCATTGGTGCAACAAAACATGTATGGAGGATCGCCGCAAGAAGACGCCAATGCCCATCTCCAAAAGTTCTTGCGAAATTGTGCAACATTGAACTTCGAAGAAGTCAACCCCGAGATTATCCGACTAACTCTCTTTCCTTTTTCTCTTAGAGATAGGGCCGAGGATTGGTTGAATAGTTTTAGTGACAAGCCCTTTGAAACATGGGAAAGTTTGACCACTGCATTTTTGGATAGATTCTACCCTAGGGTTAAGACTAACAAATATGTTAGAGATTTGGTTAACTTTTCACAACTCAATGACGAGAACCTGTTTGAAGCTTGGGAGAGGTTTAAGGACCTCCAAAGGCTTTGCCCACACCATGACCTACCTGAAAGTAGATTAATATTGTGTTTTTATGATGGTCTAACCCCCTCAACTCAACAAAATGTTAATAACACTGCAGGTGGATCATTGCTGGACCTTGGAGGGAATGATGCGAAGGCTTTGATTGAGAATATGGCAAGATCTCAAACCAATTGGTCGGTCCGACAAGCATCAAACAAAGGAGGAATGCTGAAAGTAGATGAGACGACTCACCTACAATCTCAACTTGATGCTCTAACAACTTTGGTAAAGAATATGAGTGCCAAGCCAACCGTACAACCCACGCAAGCAGTCACGTGTCAAATTTGCAATGAAGACGGACATTCGGCTCAAGCATGCGCCTTGTTGGTTAGAGACGAACAAATCGCGGAGGTTAATGCCATAGGTAACCCTCCTCCTTACCCTCCTAACTCTAACGCATCTCAAGGGTATGTGTATAGAGACAGGAGAAGTCATCCTGGTTTTTCGTATGGCGATCCAAGCGGTGCTTCTAACCCGACATCGACGGGGCAAAATTCAAACAAAGGAGGGAGCAACAATCAAAACTCTTATTGGCAGCAACATCGCGCGATGGTGGACAAGTTCATGGCAGATCAATCCGGGTGGAACAACTCGGTGTATGACGAAGTTAGGCAGATTCGACAAACCATGAACCTCCTTCTCCAACAAAGTCAACAAGCAAATCAAGGGGTAATGACCAAGGCGGGAATGTTCCCAAGCCAACCCGAACCCAATCCTAATGCTGAGATCAAGAGCGTGATGCACACTCTGCGAAGTGGGACCAGTTATCAGGGACCAGACATGCCCAATCCTGACGAGACACCTCCAGTTAGGGTTTCAGTCGACCTTCAGACGGACCGTCTGGATCCTCAGACGGGTCGTCTGACTGAGGAGCAGGATGGAGGAGAAAGTGCTCAGCAGACCAATCCAGAGCCACCGAAGGACCCTGCTGTGACTCAACCTGATGTTCCATACCCCAGAAGGCTAGCTAAGGCCCGTGAAGCTAAGGAGTTCGAAAAATTTTGGCAAATCCTCAAGAATCTCCAAGTGACTCTACCTTTCACCGATGTCATGACCAAAATGCCCTCATATGCCAAGTTCCTGAAGGATATTCTTTCGAACAAAAAGAAACTGGAGGAAGTAGGCATGGTAGCTCTGACCGGCGAATGCAATGATTTGATCCTCAACCAAATGCCCAAAAAGATGAAAGATCCCGGGAGATTCACCATTCCATGTAAAATTGGGAACGCAAGCATCAAACAAGCCTTGTTGGACATTGGAGCAAGCGTGAGCCTCATGCCCGCATCGATATTCAACAAGCTTGGAGTAGGGGAACTGAAACCGACCCGCATGACCTTGCAAATGGCGGATAGATCCGTGCGTCTACCCCTTGGGTTTGTGGAAGATGTGCCTCTCCAAGTAGGTGATGTCCTTGTACCCGTTGATTTTGTCATTGTAGATATGGAGGAAGATCCCGAAGTGCCTATCATCCTTGGAAGGCCCTTCCTAGCCACCGCTGATGTTCTCATCAATTGTAGACAAGGCAATATGAGCATTCAGGTTGGATCGGAGAAAATCGAGTTTCAAGTGACAAATTCCGTTAAGATGCCCGCCGATCTAAGCTCGTGTTTCATGGTGAATGGAGTTGAACCCGAGACGGAAGAATTTATGGGAGAAATCTTCAATTCGAAGTTATTTGAAGCATACAAGGAACTGTATGAGTCATCCACTGATGAAGATGCAGAGAAGATGTTCAATGAGATGGCTGACATGTTGTCAGGACTATTGTCAGACGGACCGTCTGAACCCCAGACGGGTCGTCTGGACCACGTCCAGAGCCATGCAAAGCATACGATGGCAGCAGTGGAAGAGACAGACAAGCAGGGCCCACCAGGAAGCGCCAACCTAGGGCCCCACCAAGTCGCAAGCCCTAACTCTGAACTTGTCAGGTCAGACGGACCGTCTGAGTTCCCGACGGACCGTATGAAGAGAGTTCCAGCGATTTCAGCACCTAGAGTTGAACTGAAGCCGATTCCTGAGAATCTTCGATACGAATTTCTTGGACCTGACCAGACATACCCAGTCATAGTCAACGCGTGCCTGGATGATGAGCAAACAAGCAAACTCTTGAAGGAACTAAAGAGGCACAGGCGAGCAATAGGGTATACCATTGAAGACTTGAGGGGTATTGACCCCGCTATTTGCACGCATCGGATCTTGCTGGAAGAAAGCCACAAACCTTCGGTTGAGCATCAAAGGAGATTGAATCCGAATCTAAAGGAGGTCGTGAGGAAGGAAGTTCTTAAACTCCTCGAATCGGGTATCATTTATCCGATTTCGGATTCGAAATGGGTGAGCCCCGTGCATGTTGTTCCAAAAAAGGGTGGCACGACTGTGGTAAAGAATGATAAGGACGAGCTGATCCAAACAAGGATTGTGACAGGATGGCGCATGTGCATCGACTATAGGAAGCTCAACACAGCTACAAGGAAGGATCACTTTCCATTACCCTTTGTTGACCAACTATTGGAGCGATTGGCAAGTCAAAGCTACTATTGTTATTTGGACGGCTATTCCAGATTCTTTCAAATTCCTTTCCACCCAAGTGATCAAGAGAAAACTACATTCACTTGCCCCTATGGAACATTTGCCTACCGTAGGATGCCCTTTGGACTGTGCAACGCCCCCGCTACCTTCCAAAGAGCCATGATGACTATCTTCTCCGATTTTATTGAAAAGGACATGGAGGTTTTTATGGATGATTTTTCAGTTTATGGTTCGTCATTTGATCATTGTCTTTCTAACTTGTCTAGAGTTTTGCAGCGATGTGAAGATGTTAACCTTGTGCTCAATTGGGAGAAGTGTCATTTCATGGTTCGAGAAGGAGTTGTTTTAGGACACATTGTTTCATCCAAGGGTATAGCAGTAGACAAGGCTAAAGTTGAAGTGATTGAGAAGATGGATCATCCAAAGTGTGTGAAGGACGTTCGAAGCTTTCTTGGTCATGCCGAATTCTATAGGCGGTTTATCAAGGATTTTTCTAAAATTGCAAAGCCATTAACCAATCTTACCATGAAGGATGTTGATTTTGTGTTTAATGAGAATTGTGTTGATGCGTTTTGCAGGTTGAAGGAAGCTCTTATCTCCGCGCCTATCCTTCAACCACCCGACTGGAGTTTTCCTTTTGAGTTGATGTGTGATGCAAGTGACTATGCGGTAGGGGCGGTGCTTGGGCAAAGAAAAGAGAAGAAACCATATGCCATTTACTATGCAAGTAAGGTGTTGGATGAGGCCCAAGTCAATTACACAACCACCGAAAAGGAACTCCTTGCGGTTGTGTATGCCCTCGACAAATTCAGATCATACCTCATTGGATCAAAGGTGATAGTCTACACGGACCATTCTGCCCTCAAGTATTTGATGAGCAAAAAGGATGCTAAGCCACGACTCTTAAGATGGGTTCTCCTGCTACAAGAGTTCGACCTAGAGATTCGAGACAAGAAAGGCACAGAAAACCTGGTGGCAGATCACCTCTCTAGGCTGAAAGTCATTGAACACGAGCCACTGCCAATAAAGGAGTCATTCCCTGATGATCAGCTCCTGCGTGCCTGTCAGGTCGACCTTCAGACGGACCGTCTGGATCCTCAGACGGGTCGTCTGGATCCTCAGACGGGTCGTCTGACTGAGCCCTGGTTCGCAGACATAGCCAACTACCTAGCAAGCGGGATTCTACCATATGCAGCAACTTACCAGCAAAAGAAGAAGTTCTTGAGTGATGCTAAGCACTACTATTGGGAAGATCCTTTTCTATGGAAGAGAGGAGTTGATGGGGTGATTCGGAGATGTATTCCTTATGAAGAAGTTGAACCAATTCTTGTACATTGCCATTCATCCGCTTACGGAGGCCATGCATCAACCTCAAAAACAGCAGCAAAGGTCCTTCAATCTGGATTCTTTTGGCCCTCTATCTTCAAGGATGCTAGAGAGTTTGTGTTGAAGTGTGACCAATGTCAAAGGGTGGGGAACATCTCAAGTCGTCAACAAATGCCACAAAATCCTATCCTTGAAATTGAGATCTTTGATGTTTGGGGCATTGACTTCATGGGGCCTTTTCCACCTTCGCTTGGTAATGAATTTATTCTTGTTGCGGTGGACTATGTCTCGAAGTGGGTTGAAGCTATTCCAAGTAGACATGCCGATTCGGCCACGATGAGGAAGCTATTTTCAAAGATAATCTTTCCACGATTTGGGATCCCAAAGGTTGTGATTAGTGATGGAGGAAAGCATTTTGTGAACAAGCAATTTGAGAATCTCTTGGTAAAGTATGGGGTGACTCATAGGGTTGCAACACCTTATCATCCTCAAACAAGTGGACAAGTTGAAATATCAAATAGGGAAATTAAAAACATTTTGCAAAAGACCGTAGGGATAACAAGGAGAGATTGGGCAATGAAATTAGATGATGCGCTTTGGGCTTATCGCACGGCTTACAAGACTCCAATTGTAATGAGCCCTTTTAAGTTGATATATGGAAAACCATGCCATTTGCCCGTTGAGATTGAGCACAAGGCCTACTGGGCAGTCAAGCAAATTAATTGGGATTCTCAAGCAGCGGGCGAAAGGAGAGTATTGGATTTACATGAACTAGAGGAGCTTAGGAATGATTCTTATGAGAATGCTAGAATTTACAAAGAGAAGACAAAGAAATGACATGACATGCACATTCAAAGGAGGGCATTCAAGGAAGGAGATTGGGTGTTGTTGTTCAATTCAAGATTGAAGTTGTTTCCAGGCAAGCTTCGTTCGAGATGGTCTGGACCATTTGAGGTAAGGAAGGTCTATCCATATGGGGCGGTAGACATTTGGAGCGAGAAGTTTGGCACATTCAAAGTTAATGGACAAAGGCTCAAAATATATATCTCACATGTGTCAAAAGAAGGAGAAGAGACGGGCACTCGCCTCCTCACCAACCCCGTACCCGCATCAACTTAGACATGAGGGGTCGAGCTCAAGACCTTAAACGAGCGCTGCTTGGGAGGCAACCCAAGGGTTAAATTACATTAGTTTTTTTTTTTTAAAAAAAAAAGAGAGAGAGAGAGGAGAAAAGACAAGTTTATAACTGTTCTGCTGATCATCATACTTGAATTTTCAATACAGGGTGTTAAGAAGCTGAGCTTGGGGGAATTTCAGGAAAGTTCAAACGATCCGTCTGGATTCCCAGACGATCCGTTTGAAAACATTTTAAATGCGCAAAGAGGCATCAGCCCAAAAGGAGATGAAAAGAGCCAAGCCCAGTTCAGACGACCCGTCTGACACCCCAGACGGTCCGTCTGAACATCAGCCCACCGAGCAAAACCGCGGCCCACGATCCTAATTTTAGAAAACCCAAACAGATATCAACCGACCCCCCTCCTCTTCCCCTTCCATCGTTACCACAGCAGCCTACCCTCTTCCCTCAAACCCTACCTCGTTGCCACACCCTCACCTCGATTTTCCGGCGAACCAAGCGATTTACCGGCATTCCAACACCTCGAACCACCTCTCCTCGCCTAGCTTTACTCGATTCCGACTTCAATTTTGTTGATTTCGGCTCCGACAAGGCTACACGTCGACTCCACTTCGGATCTGCCGGTAAACCTAGGTAAATATCATCACCTCTGCCTAACTCAAACCTTGTACCAGCCCTGTACCACTCAACCTCAAAAACAACCAAACTCGTCCAACTTTTTCCCCTCTGCCCCAACATCAAACGGTCCGTCTGACCATCAGACGATCCGTTTGAAGCCATCCCGAGACACATCCTTTCTGCCTAAACCTCTCCATTACCTTCAGACGACCCGTCTGATACCCCAGACGGTCCGTCTAATCTGACCTGACAGCAAACCCTAACCCTAATCTGACCATATCCGTCTCCGAAAATGCCGAAAATCTCCAACCTTTTCAAGAAGAAGCGCAAGAACCACCCCTCCTCCTCTTCCTCTTCATCATCCCATAGCTCGGACCCCTCCTACAATGCCCGAGATGCTGAACTTGAAGCCGCTGCAGCAGCGGTTTATGAGAGTGAAAGCGAACCAGAGATGGCTCAAGGGAGAGAGGCAGGTGGCCCTATCCTATTCCGCAACACCGACCACCGCAAGGCCATGGACTACTTCAAGGATAAGAGATATGAGAACACCAAGACCGTGGATCGAGAGACTCTCCAAGTACTTGGTTTTGACAAGGGTAGATGAGTTGTTGGCATTCAATTGCACCTTGTTGGAAACTGAATTCACCATAACTGAGCTTGAAATAGCGGATTGGTTTGGGTTTGCACCCGTAGGGCAAGAAGATGTTGATTACCCTGTGAACATTTGGAGAGAAATTTCAGATACAGATCCACCAAAAAATAGGGATTCTCCAAGAGCTAAGTACATCCATCACCCTGTTTTGCGTATAATCCAAAGAGCATTGGCTCAAACTGTGTTTGCAAGGGGCGAGACAGCCATTCAAGTGAGAATTGAGGAATTAGGGCTACTTGGAAGGATCATGCATCCAAACCTCCCTCGTGCCAACATAGCAGCTTGGATGATCAACTATTGGGCAACAATCGCAGCAAACCGCCGAGCTGGAAGGGGTCAAATTCAAATTGGCCAGTTTGTGACAATCATTGCAAGGAAGAAAGGATTGGCGGTGAGACACTTGAAGGAAACAAAGGGGTATACAACAATGGACTTGGCATTTTTCAAAAATGCAAGTTTCATTAAGAAGTCAAGTGATGGCCGTTGGTTGTGGCATCTTGAGGGCTATCCACTTTACTATCTTCCTATCACCCAAGAGGTTGTGCCTAAAAGAAGGAATTCAGTTTTACTGATTGATTATGAGGGTGAGCATTTTGGGGATGAGATGAGAGCCGCCTCACCTGTCACACGCCCCTCAGGCCATGTTGGAGCCACATCATCAGCCCGTCCGTCAGCCGAAGACCAGCCCTATGATTTTAGGGCACTTATGGGCAGATTGGAGACACTCGAAAGACTCTCCACCGATTCACTTGAGCTAGGAAAGAAGATAGATGCAAAGATAGATCAAATTGAGGAAGAGCAAAAGAAGCAAAGGGAAGACTTAGACCTCCTCAAACAATATCATGAAGATGATGGCCCCTCAAGGACTCAAGTGGCAGAGATCTACAATTGGTGGTATCCTCAGTACGGGTATCATCCTCCTCAACCTCCACCCGAGTATTGAGCAAGTTGGTAAATTTTCTAATTTCTCTCCTATTTACTTTTCTTTTGATTGATTGATGCATTAGGGACAATGCAATTGATTAAGCTTGGGGGGGTATTAGTAGAGAAATCTGAAAATTTTAAAATTTTGCGAAATATGTGGATTGTATATACTCTATCTAGGATTTCATGGCATTCCTGCATTTTACCCCTGGTTCTGTCGCACTTCAAACGGACCGTCTGGATCCCCAGACGGATCGTCTGAATTGGCAGAACCTGAAATTGCATCATCTAGGGTTATGCATGTTAATTCATATAACTTTGCATCTAGGATAATTCGAAGTGATACTTGATGACTTATCTGAGGTTAAGACTTGATAAACTACTTGACACATTGAAACAATGAAAAACTTTTTGAAAATTAATTTCTTGAAAAAGGCTAACCTTAAGTGAATGGCAAACTTGATGATATCTTGGTTTGGTTGAATTTTGAGTTTAACAATTTCTTTATGGGAGTCAATCTAAATTGAGTAATTAGGACTAAGAACAAACTCCAGCAAGTCAACTAACCTTAGGAACCTCTAAGTAACCCTTTGTTTTGGCTAAATACATCATGTTTTTCTTAATTTTTAAAAGTCGAAGATGTAAAATACGCACCTTATATATAAATAAAGGCATAAGAAAAAGGGGAACTAAAAAGCTTGCATTGCCATGGACAATGCGGTAAGTTATAGGTTAGAGTGGATAGAAGAATTCCATAAATCATAAGTAGAAACAGAAAGGCTTATGATATATATATATTTTCAAAAAAAAAAAAATAATAAATCCACTCTAATTTGGCTGACCTCTCCACAGCGGGAAAAACATCCTAAGCCCCGGGATGAAATTAAAAGTGCTAACCCTAAAACCTTGAAGTTGATGGGTGAGGAGTTGTATCCTTTCTTTTGCCTCACTTTAGTCAAATTTCATTGAGCTTTTCAAAACTAAGTGGTGTATAACCAAAAGTAAAGGATTGTACTAATTGTTCCTATTGTCAAGTCGATTGTTTGGAGTTAGTTTCTTCTTACTAATTATCAATTTAGATTTTCAAGCCTTAATCAAATTGCTAAATCTGAAATTAACCAAGTTGAGATATGAAGAGGGATTTGTCATTAACTTAGGTTCAGTTTTAGAGAGAAATTTGATTTTACTAAAGAGACAACTTTGAATTTAAACTTGAAAGAAAAATGTTTTGTCCAAGTAGTTCAAGTCATAATCGAGGGAATTATCAAGGATTACTTTGAATCATCAAAATAATGTTAAACCTTAAATTAAGTTCTAATTTGATCTTCTAAAGTCTAAGTTTTGCTTGGGGACAAGCAAGGTTCAAGCTTGGGGGATTTTGATCGGCGGATTTCATGCATACATTTCAACCCTAATTAGGACTATTATTTGGTTTAATATTGCATATTTTGATGATAAATCGTTGATTTTAGGAAGAAGCTAGGTACTGCTATTGCTCTGTATGTTTACAGGTTCTCCGCGATGATTTTTGTTGTTTCTGATGATTTATGGCGACTTTAGATGGAATAATTCGAGATAGGCCCAGTCAGCATTTCAGCCCAGCCCAGACTGCCGTCAGACGACCCGTCTGACTCCTCAGACGGTCCGTTTGGCTGTTCCAGAACCGATTTATTCAGGGCAGGTCCTATTTCAGAAGAAACCGTTTCTATTTCCAACTCTCCCCACTTTGGCACGATCCTAGACAGTTTTGCCACCGACTCTGGAAAGGATTTGAAGTTATAAAAGGAGAGGAGAGGCCAGAAGATGGGGGGTCGAATTAAGAAGGAAGAAGCTTCAAAACCCTAGCAGAAATCAGAGCCAAACGACCCGTCTGACTCATCAGACGGTCCGTTTGAAGACGCCAGGTTGCAGAAACAGAAGGAGAAAAGATTGATTTTGTTGTAATCTTTCTTTAAACTCTATAATTTTGGAGAAACCTTGCTTATTTATGCTGTTTGATACTATGATAGGCTAAGTTGTTTATTAGGGGCAATGGTAGGGAACTTAACTTATGTTGTTGCTTTTTGATTTGATTAGTTGGAGCTTTTGATATTTTCATATGATTTCTATCTTTTGACTTCTAATTGCCATGTTCTTTCATGAATTGCTTAGGTAGAATTGATTAGAATCTATTAGATTAAGGCCTTGTCTAATTTGATTGCAATAATCTATACCCTAGTTGATTTATGAAAAGCTTAATTGAGGATGGAAGTAATTGATGAATGAAACCGGGATTGAGTAACCGATAGGTGAACCCTTCTTGTAACGATGGTTATAAGATGTCCTTTGTATGAAAGATAGATTTTAAAGCCTTTAGGTATTGGTGATGACCAAACTTAGAGATTTAATCGATAAACTGACTTGAATTAAGTTACCAGATCTGAACGATGGTTAGAATCTGGGAATTAGGTTTAAGCCATAAATCTGCATATGAAATAACTTAAACTCCTTTAATTAATCATCAAGCACGAGGTTCAAACGAACCGTCTGAGAGATCAGACGGACCGTTTGGAACCTGCAACATAGGTGAAGTCCTTGACCTAACCCCTAAACCTTTCTCTTTATCGATAAGTCAACCGTAGAATTTAGATTTAAACCAGCTATTTATTTTCTTAATTTAAATTTTAATTCTTAGAATTGTTCCCTAAACCATAAATTATTTTTATACCCTAGGTTTAATTAAATAAGACAATTTAAGTAAGAACTAATTCAACCGTCCCTGTGATTCGACCCTTAGCTTTACTACGATAGATTAAATCAGGTAAAACAAAGTTATATTTTGACTAGGTTTGCACCCGATCATATTCATATAGGGGCCGTTTGGATCCCATGGAATTTTGGGGAATTTCATCTTTCATACCATAAATTTATTATAAACAATCCAAATTCTTCACAAAATTACACACTTTTCAATAAATTTATTCCTAGGAATTACAACTTTCCCAAATTCCTCAAATTCCTAAGCGATCCAAACGGCCCCATAATATAGCTAACTGATGTAGTGATGTGTAACAATTATGAAAAAAATGGCAAAATGATGAAGTGTTGATATTTCCCCCTCTTTTAGATGATCTGGCTTCATGACATGATTTTGATATATCTCAATTGTCAACTATTTTATAATGTTTGTAAACTAAAATCACTTCTTAAAATATGAAAACGCCTTAAGTTTAATCTAAAAGTACATAATTAAAGGAAGCATAGGATACCTTAACCAACAAAGAAAGGCACAACGGGAAGTAGAAAGAGACAGAGAGTGACAAAAGCACTATTTTAGAATCGGATCGAAATTGCTAAATGGAAAACACCAAAAATCCATATCAAACGTTGATTTCAATGGGTTCAATCAAAATTCAACGAGTCCAAATCAGCATATGAAAATTGAACCGAAAAAATTAATACTAACTTTACTGTTCATATTAATTTTGATAATAACAGAAAAAATCAAAATTTTAATACTAACGTTGTTGGATCGTCATCCCAGTTGACGAAAGCCCAATACCCTTGGATCGTCATCCCAGTTGACCATCCAAGCTTGGATCGTCATCCCAGTTGACGACCCAAGCTTGGATCGTCTTCCGAGATGACGATCCAACGATCCAACAACAAAAAAACACATATTTTAATTTTCTAAAATTTTTTTGTTTGGATTGTCATTCCAAATGACGATCCAAACAAAAAATTTTCAGAATTTTTTTTAATGTAAATTTTTCATTTCAGCCCCAAAATTTTTTATTATTACAAAATATATAATTTATGATTAAAAATTAAATATAATTAAAACATCTATTATAAAAATATAAGTATATAATTAAATTATGCATGTTAAATACATAATATTGTATATATTTGTAATATTTATTTATACATATATATATATATAATGTAACATATATTTTATATATTAAATACATATTATTGTATAAAATTAAAATATATGATACATATTATTATGTGCATATATTTCTATGTAAATTTATTTATACATTAAAAAAATTATATGAAAATATCTACATTTAATGTATAATTTTTTTATTGGACTATTATGTAAAAATAATAATTTTAGGGTCATCGGCGAATAGTGTTTACCAAAAACCCGCCGGGTCGAACCCGCCCCGCCCCAAACCCGCCCCATGGACCGGACCGCCCCGGACCGTCCATGAACCGCAATGGACCGAAGGGTTAGAACGGGGCGGGTCTTCGATGGGTTTGGACCGTACTTTCTAAAAATACCCGTGTTAACCCGCCCCGTCTTAACCCGTGGAGCGAACCGCCCCGCCCCGTCAACCCGTCCAAAACTCGTGTTAATCCCGAAAAAAAAGAGGGTAACTTTATATAATTATATTCAAATTTTTTCATCTAATAAAAAAATTACAAATCAAATATAAGAAAACAAAAAAAATAAAAACAAAAAAAATAAGTAAAAAAAATAAAGGAAAAACGTAAAAGTAAAAAAATAAAAGTAATTAATGAAAAATAAAAAAAACAGAAAAAAATATTGAAAAAAATATTGAAAAAATAACACACAAAAAATAGCAAAAAAAAACGTTATAGTGATTATATATGTAGTTTAATACTAACAAAAAATAAAAAATAGTAATAAAATAAATAAAAACCCACGGACCGGACCGGACCGGACCGTCATAACCCGTGCGGGTTACATGGGGCGGGTTTAAAAAGGGTTAGGGTCAATATTTCTAAGATCGACCGTCCTAACCCTCCCCGTCTTAACCCGTGGACCGCAGCGGGTTGGACCGTCCCGCCCCGCCCCGCCCCGTTTGGTAAACATTATCGGCGAATAACTTCAACAAAAATATATTAATTTTTTCGCCGATGACACTAAAATGATTGTTTTTACAATATAGTCCAATAAAAAAAATTTTATACATTAAATGTAGATATTTATATGTATGTAAATGTATAAATGTATATATTTATATGTAGATATTTATAGATATTTACAATACAATAAAAAAAATATGTAATGTATAAATGTATATATTTATATGCATTTAATGTATATATAAACATATTATTTAAAGTATAATTTTTAAAATATTTTATATACATATATTTTTTTAATATACTTATACATAGAAATATATGGTCATCGCCACCATATATTTTTTAATGTATAATTTTTTAAAAAATTATATACATTAAAAATACATATAAAATATACAACAAAAAAATTTATTGGACTATATTGTAAAAATAATAATTTTAGAATCATTGGCGAAAGAATTGAATATATTTTTTGTAGAATTTATTCGCTGATGACACTAAAATTATTATTTTTACATAGTAGTCCAATAAAAAAATTTGTTATACATTAAATGTAGATATTAATATATAATTTTTTTTAATGTATAAATAAATATACATTAGAAATATATGTACATAATAATATGTATCATATATTTTAATTATATACAACAATATGTATTTAATATATGAAATATACGATACATTATATATATATGTATGAATAAATATTACAAACATATACAATATTATGTATTTAACATGCAATAATTTAATTATATACTTATATTTTTATAATAGATATTTTAATTATGTTTAATTTTTAATTATAAATTATTTATTTTGTAATAATAAAAACTTTAGGGGCTAAAATGCAAAATTTGCATTAAAAAAAAGATTCTGAAATTTTTTTGTTTGGATCGTCATCCCAAATGACGATCCAAACAAAAAAATTTCAGAAAATTAAAATATGTGTTTTTTTGTTGTTGGATCGTTGGATCGTCAACTGGGATGACGATCCGAGGGTATTGGGCTTTCGTCAACTGGGATAACGATCCAGCAACGTTAGTATTAAAATTTTGATTTTTTTTTGTTATTATCAAAATTAATATGAACAGTAAATTCGATTTTTCAAGAACTATATCCTCTGGAACGGGATATCCTTACTGCCATCCTATCGTTTCACCATCCCGTGCCATCCAGTGGGCTATCACGCAAATTCCATTTTTCTCTTCGTATTCACGTGAGATCCACGTGATAGAGCGACAACGTGACACAATTATCAGATCTATCTCTCTTTCTCGCTGTGAAGTCTTTGTATTCGCTCTCTCGTTGAAATCGATTCTCTCTCTCTCAGATCAGATCGGATCATATCACCGATGAGTAACTGCCTTTCGCCATTGTCAACCCTTGATATCGATTCTACTGCATCTCGTAATTATACAGATTTTACAATTTTCAGATCAGATCACCGGCGAGGTTCTCTCTTTCGCCATTATCGATCGCTGAGATAGATTCTTCTGCTTCTCACAATTACGTTACGAATTTAACAATATTCAAGGTATTAATCTTAATTCTAATCATTTTTACTTTAACTAGGTTATCAATTTTTCGTTAAATAGTTTAATTAAGTATTATTATTAATTCACGATCTGTCCTCGTGTTTCAAGTTGTCTTGAAAATAATTTTATGGTGCAAAATCAATAATTGACCTTGTCAGAATTGTAAATCATGGATTATTTCTAATCCATTACTAATCCAATACTAACTGACCTCGTGCTCAGATGAATTCCTCATCTATGTGTATCTAAATCCAATACTAATTGTTTAGTTCTAATTCGATTCAGTGAAGGATTTCGGATGATCTACTCACTGTTTATCATTTAGATCTTAATTATTTGATCTTGATTATGTTTATCAATTTATTGATTCATGTACAAATTGGCATTCCAAAATTATCTAATCAAGCTTCATCAAGAGCTCTTCACTCGGCTAGAATGGATACTGCTTCGAGCATGATTCCTTTAATCGTTGTCTATGTTACTGTTGTTTGCTCTTAACAGAGAGGTAGGTCAGAAGCTTTGTTGTTTGTTTGCTATTCTAATATAGGCTTAAATGAGTACAAAATATAGGATAAGGGAGTAAATAATATCTAACAACGGAGTACATATCAAGAATATGACAGGTGTGTTTGGTATTTTAGCATAATTTTAAAAGAGTACAAAATATAGGATTAGGGAGTAAATAATATCTAACAAAGGAGTACATATCAAGAACCTGACAAGTGTGTTTGGTATTTTAGCATAGGCTTAAAGGAGTACAAAATATAGGATAAGGGAGTAAATAATATCTAACAAGAGAGTACATATCAAGAAGATTTGTTTTGTTTGTTTGTTGTTCTAATATAGGCTTAAAGGAGTACAAAAATATAGGATAAGTGAGTAAATAATATCTAACAAGAGAGTACATATCAAGAACCTGGCAGGTGTGTTTGGTATTTTAGCATAATCTTAAAGGAGTACAAAATATAGGATAAGGGAGTAAATAAAATCTAACAAGGGAGTACAAACCTGACAGGTGTGTTTGGTATTTTAGCATAATCTTAAAGGAGTAGAAAATATAGCATAAGAGAGTAAATAATATCTAACTAGGGAGTACATATCAAGAACCTGGCAGGTATGTTTGGTATTTTAGCATAATCTTAAAGGAGTACAAAATATATGATGAGGGAGTAAATAATATCTAACAAGGGAAGTACATATCAATAACCTGACATGTGTATTCGGTATTTTAGCATAATTTTAAAGGAGTAGAAAATATAGCATAAGAGAGTAAATAATATCTAACAACGATGTACATATCCAGAACCTGGCAGGTGTGTTTGGTATTTTAGCATAATCTTAAAAGAGTACAAAACATATGATAAGGGAGTAAATAATATCTAACAACGAAGTACATATCAAAAACCTGACAGTTGTGTTTGGTATTTCAGCATAATCTTAAAGGAGTAAAAAATATAGGATAAGGGAGTAAATAATATCTAACAAGGGAGTACATATCAAGAACCTGACAGGTGTGTTTGGTATTTTAGCATAATTTTAAAGGAGTAGAAAATATAGCATAAGAGAGTAAATAATATCTAACAACGGATTACATATCCAGAACCGTATGTTTGGTATTTTAGCATAATCTTAAAGGAGTACAAAATATAGAATAAGGGAGTAAATATTATCTAACAAGGGAGTACATATCAAGAACCTGGCAGGTGTTTGGTATTTTAGCATAATTTTAAATGAGTAGAAAATATAGCATAAGAGAGTAAATAATATCTAACATGGGAGTACATATCAAGAACCTGGAAGGTGTGTTTGATATTTTAGCATAACCTTAAAGGAGTACAAAACATATGATAAGGGAGTAAATAATGTCTAAAAACGAAGTACATATCAAGAACCTGGCAGTTTTGTTTGTTCTAACATTGGACAATTCTATGTTTTGCAGATTAATATCAGTAATGATAAACGTGTTGTTGCTTACCAGCTAATACTAGATCCTATCAATGAGGTGAAGCAGAAATTTAGATCTGCAAGTGAGTGTGTTCTCTTTGATCTTGAGGAAGAAAGCTGAACTTGGTGGTTGACTAAGAAGATTACAAAACTTGGTTGTTGAGTATAACTTATTTGGTGCTGTTTATTTTTTGTTGAGTGAATTTCGTTTTGGGAATAAGCTCTTATTTAAACATGGTTGGATAAAAAGTTTATACTCCCTTTTTAAGAATTATATACTCTGTTATTGTATTGAATTCTTATTTGCACAATTTGTCTGCTTATTAAATGCTAATTTGGTATTCAATATGTAGAAGTATATACTTCCTCACGGAGAAGTATTTACTTCCTTAATATTTCAATTTTTATTTGATTATTCTTATTTTCAATTTGAAATATTGAATGCTTATTTGAACGTTTGACCAAAAATTATATAATCCCGTATGGAAAAAATACTTCTGATGAAATATATACTCCCTTAGTTTATATCTGTACTACCTAATAAACAATAAATCATTTTTTGAAGACTAATTGTTGAAAAAATAAGTACTCCATCAATATCGATAATTCAATTCCTTATGTAGAAATATATACTCTCTTATGTTACACCAAATAACATGAAATGACGAAATTTAATTCATTATAAATGTTATTAAATTTGTTAAATTTTATAAAAAAATATATTTATATACTTCCATACATCATATTAAATACTCCCAGTATCCAGATGACATCAGCATTTGAATGACATCAACATCCATCTTATTTTGCCTAGATCGCATTGGGCTAGCCCATTAATCTCACCTGAGTTTTGTAGGATTTCAAGGATGTCAAATTTGTGGGATGTCCCATATCAGCCCTGCTCTGGAACTCTCCAGTGGCAGTGTAGTGGTTCATCAATCATCATTCGATCAATGGTGAATGCCCCATGATTAATATCTCGTAAATTTTAAATATCGATATTCGATCGGACGGCTCTTGATACTGCACTGCAGAGGATATTTGTCCTCTCACATTATGTTAGTCAAAGGAAAATTTCTTACAACTGAAAATTATGATCTACCATTTCTCCACGTGCCATTCCGTATCATCATGTTTGTATTTGTTCATTTTATTCATTTTAATGTCTAATTTGTTTATTAATGTGTTCACTTTATTCAATTATAAGTTTAATTTTATTTTTTGTATTGTTGTTCAGATTTTTATATGCAAATTTAACTTATTTTTATTGAACTTATTTGCAAATTCATTTTGTTCAAGATATAATAAGTGATGGCAAAAATGGAGATGGTAGCTTTTATTTCTGCTTCTAATTAGCTTTTTTTTTTTTTTTTTGAGTTCCAACTCTTGAAGAAAAAGAAAAATACCAGTGTTTGGTTGAAACAAACTCCGCACTAGAAGAAGAGAACATATTTATCCAAAATTAATTTAATCATTTTCCATCATCACACAATCCACTAATCTCACTTAAAAGAACACATAGTGCCACTAGAAGAAGGCCATTCCAAGAGCCGAAAGCATAACATAGTAACACTAGAAGAAGGCCATTCAAAGAGCCGAAAGCATAACGTGTATATAAAGGTTTACACACAAGTAAATCAAATTGCTTACTTCATGTTGCCATTAATGGAGCGACCACCATCAACGGCAATGATTTGCCCAGTGATGTAAGAAGCACCTGGCATGCAGAGAAAAGCCACTAGCGCTGCAACCTCCTCAGGCTGGCCGCCGCGACCTTGCGGAATAAGGGCGAGTTGCTTTGCTTTGCGCTTCTCGTCATCAAAAACCTATACACAAATAATAATGTGTTAGTCATTTCAAATGAGCATTTAGTTTGCAGACTAGGAATTAAAGAAGGTACTAATTTAAATACATTGATAGAGGCTTAGAGCTAACAAAATGGAAAGCCAAGGAGATTGCAGCAAAAAACATTACCGGTTTCATGAGGGGGTCTCGATTGCGCCCGGTGCGACAGCATTGCATCGGATGTTATACTTTGCCCATTCACAGGCCAGGCTTTTTGTCAGTTGGTTCATCGCTCCTGATACAATATCAAGACAACACTTTTTTAGGTGAACTCATCTTTTTTTTTTCACCCTTGAAAACTGGCAAGGTCTAAAGTCCTCGGTATTTCTATTCAGCAGAAGCAAACTATAGACTATAGAGTTTTACAAAATACCTGCGGATTCTACACGTACAGTACCAGTTTCCTAAAGCTCTAATCCGTTACAACAAAGCAACACCCACTCCTTGAACCATATACATTCAAACAAAACCATTTATTTGACTTAAGCTTTTCCCTCAATTTTATTGTTTATTTATTTTCTATATCCTCTTTGGAATTGGGATATCGATAATGTGTCATTTATTCTTTCACCTAAATTTGCCTTTTGTTCGTAAAAATGTTGCCAAAGGATGATTTAAGCCCAGTGCCTTGAAATTCAGCTAACTCTAAAATTGTGGCCTGAATTCTTTGTTGATTTTGAGCAGCATTTTTTATTGTAAATATTTATTCCCAAGAATTCATATGCCATTATGATAAAATGTTAAATTCAATTTAATAACTAAAAAGTGGAACAAAAGTGACCAAACCTTTTCTAAGCCTATCTATACCAGCTCTCTCTGGCAAATACCAGTATAGAACCAAACCAGGAGAAAAATTCCATTGAAGGTGATTTTACTATGTATTCAATTTTCTAAATAGCACTTTGTACCAAAATTGTTACTGCATTATCAAATATAGATCTGCAAAGGGTTACATTACATGTACACTCAGTTTCAAAGGTATTTAGGACTATAAATGAATCACCTTTAGTAGTACAATATAGAGAGAGGTTCTCAATTCCTTGTAGGCCAGCCAAGGAAGAGTTGAAAACAACGCTGCCGCCACCTGAGGCCTTGAGAAGAGGATGCGCGAGTTGGGTGATGTGGAATGCAGATTCAAGATTGGTTGCCATCAGGAAGGAGTACTCCTTTTCTGTTATTTCTTCTGCAGCTTTTATAAAACCAGTTCCTGCATTATTCACCTATCCATATATGAAATTTAAGCATCGATATTAAAAGAAGACAACATGAAAACTTGCATATAAAATGAGTGTAAAATTTTAATGGAACTTGTATAAAAACATACTAAAAAGTTAGTTGTTCTTGATCTCAGGATTAATCATTTTATTTACCAAATTAAGGATAACAGTACAAAATTGTGACAAGAAAGTAAAAGCTTATTATCATCAGTACCAGTTGTACCAATCGAAGTTTAAATTCATAAAATGCGTCAAAAAGAGAAAAGAAATGACTAATTGAGCTAAGTGTAGCCTGATTTCATGGACTTACAAGGATTGTGAGCCTTCCCTGGAAAACCGATTTCACGGTCTCCATTAGATTCTCTCTTTCAGGTCTAGAAGACACATCACAGACTGAACCAGTGACCTTGAATTTCTTTTCCTGCCACTTTTGCGGACACTTGTTTAGCTCTTCTTCATTCCTAGAGCAAGTATGCACGGTTGCTCCTAATTCTGCTAGTTCTTCAACAATTGCATACCTGCACAATAGCAAAAATGTGGTTATTCCAAGAAAAACCTACCTGTTTCATGGTGCACAACCAGACAGGCGTAGTACCTGTCCAATTGGTTCTTTTGGTGCTTTTGGCTATACACAGCCTTGACTAAGATTTAGTTAAGGCTCAACTCATCCTCAGCGTTGCAAATTTGCAATATATTGTTACCAAATATGAGAGGAGAAATAGGCTGATCTTCTTGGTTTTAACATGTGTCCCAGTCTAGATCCCTTTCGAAAAGTTTACTTCGGAACAAACTTATCGTGTCTTACCCGATTCCTTTGCTACCTCCAGTGACGAGAGCAGTTTCACCGACAAGTGACCATCGAGTCTTGGACCTGTTTCCATATTCCATGGTTTTATTGCTAATGTCTTTACAAACGTACCTTTTCTGTGATATGTAAAAATATGAGAATTCTATTTGAGGTGCTATTTATTCAACATAGATGAACGTTTATATGTTATAGGTGAGAGCATTTCCAGCAACAGCAACTATATATTACTCTCAACCACGGCAAGTTAAAATTATTTAAATTATCCCATAAACTAGGGTCACAATGTTGGCGACTGATGACTCAGAAATGATCATATTATATATTTTGCAATATGGTCTTCTAGAATCTGGAAAGCTTCTAGAATGGCTCCAAGAAAAGTTTTATCTATTTATTAAAATTAATTTTCGTTGTTTTTTAGAAATCCACAATCTAGATGAATTTAAAAAATATTAACAATCAATTTTTGGACTATTATCTTTACTATTTATAAAAGCACGTAGAGAAAGGTCTATTCAAAATTTGAACCGAAAGGAGCAAACAAATGTTTACCCAATGCAATATGGACAGTCTATTTTTTTAATCAAATCAGTGGTGTAGATTTACTTTTTTCTGTAATTTTGTTTTCTTTTTCAGCTGCTCGCTGATTGTTTGTTATATTACTTTTTATTTATAATATAAGATAGGGGCTTGACCCCTATTTTTCTTCAAAAAAAAAAGTGATGTAGATTTAATAATGAGATAAAAAATTTAAGTTATTTCATTTCTTATTCTTTCTTAATTTGTGAGCGCAATAAAAGAAAGAGAAAAAAAAAAATCAACTCTCTCTTACCATACCAAAATCGACATCTAACAAAATCGTCTTAAATTTTCTTTCTTATTCCCATACAATCGGATGGGCTTGTTTGCTAGTATACCAAAGAAGTAGCTTGCTTGAAGGCAAGTTTATTCAATGATATACGATAATGTTTGTAAAAATGGTTAGAATTAAATATCAATCCTAGGTTTAGTGGCAAAGTACGACGTTGTGGAGGTTGCTGGTTTGAAATTTAGTTGGATGGACTTTTATGATTATTTAATTTTAAAAAATTGACCAGAAATTGGGCATATTAGTACTATTTAAATGGTGAAAAATTGCCCATCCCATAGTCATGACTCAACGCTGGCCAAAATCCCTGGGTCTTAGGAAGAAACAATGGTCGATTTTAATTTCAAGGTAAATATCTTCCCCTTGAGGCTTATTTACTGCGGTGTCAGGGTACCAATGTTACCCACCTAACTTATTAACCAGCCATAACTTCACCTCATACCAACTTGTTGTAATTCATGACGCATTCAAAGTTCTGACATCCTTCTCTGGATCTGATATATCCTAGATTTAGTCCTGCATTATTAAGGGCTGTTCCTTCAGGAAAAAGAAAAACCGAGCTAAATAGAAATTGTTTAAGCGAGTTAAAAATATCTCTTTCTACCCCACATTGCCAAAATTGCTTAAGAAATACATTTTACACCCTTAGGATAAATCATATCGACTAGGCCACGAAGACCGGAACCTAACATGTGTGAAATATTGATAGCTTACCGCGCATATTTGAAAAAACTTTATATTGATGAGACAGAATATCAAAATGAACCTTTAAATGAAATAAACGGGCTTATTTTTTGGATTTTTATTCATATATAAAAGAAAAAAAAATTCAAACTTGACACGCTAAACCTGCATAATTGGGGTAAGTAGAGGAAGTTGTTTCACTATTAGGAAAAAAAAAAAAAAGCCTATAGAGTACTGATGTGGTACTCTATAAATTCCTCTTGAACTAGTTTACTTTTTAACTTTGTGGCCCATAATTAGCTATATAACATAAAATTAGGCCAGCGAACGCAACGAAACGATAACGAAAAAAAAATTATTTTTGTTAATAATTTCAACGAATATTATGAAATAAAAATAATTATACAAATTTAACAATGGGTATCCTTTCACAATTAATTAGTTTAAGAATCATAAAAAGTAGAAATAAGTTTTTCAAATTCGATATTTGAAATGTGATCAATATACTATATCACAAATAAAAAAAATATAAACTTGATTACAAATGTCACCGTTCAATAAAATATTTGTAATTTTCAAAATGCAGATTTGATGATTTTTTATTGCATATGATTTGACACTGAAATCGCGTCAAAAATTAACACACAATCAGTAAGGCCTAAAAAAAAATATCTATAAGATTTTTATTAATTTTTTTTCCCGATTTTTTCAATTCATTTAAGAACTATTTATTAAGTCAACCATTGTTACAATTATAGGCTCATCTGAGTCTTTCTAGGTGCATTTTTTTGCAAGTCTCCTACAGACCTAACGATTTTATGGAATTCCTGCTTTTCCACCCGTTTTTATGGACAGTAATTAAATTTACGGCATGTTTTATTATTATTATTTTTATGAACATGTTTTATTATTTTATTAGTTTTATTTTTTTCATAAAAGAGATGCGAATATGTCGCTGGACTGGAAACATACTTTGAACTATAAAACCGCAATACAAAATAATCATGAATGGTTCGCAATTGATGATGCGATACGGAATAAATTCGCGATTAACAATAATTATTTTTTATTTAATTTAATCACGAAAGTCTCACGTGAATTGTTCTAAACACAACACTTATGTGAGTGAACTTTCAAATTAGTTTAGATGCTTAAATCCCATGACTAGAAAACTGAAAATCGTGATTGCCCCTTTAAACTGATGAATCTTGGTAATATATACATGTATGAAGATCCAAATAAGATCTGGTTGCTAATAAAAGAAATAAAGTGATACATTATCAATATAATATTTGTCACAATAAGCCTTTTCTTAGTTGCTAAAAGGTATCAGTGTAGTTTCTGGATTCCAATTTCGGGTGAAATTTAATATTTTTTTCACTGCGATCATACATCAATATCAAGTATGAAGATATTGGAGGAGACTAATGTAAACCTTATTTTAGGTACAATTTAATATTTATTGTCATAATTTAAGGGATTAACAACTTAATTAAATTGATGGTCAACTTTTTTTTAGTTCTACACCGAAATAATAAATTCTTCTACTTACCAATTAACTAGACTGTTTCACTGATAGTTCACAATAATATATAACTTCTTTGTTTCTATTGAGGACAACTTACTCTGTTAATTTATAAAAAGTCTCCTGGACTAGTAATTAATTATAAGTTTACATTAAGAATTTCACCACTGTTAATTTGTCTGGTTTTGAGCAATTCAATTTTGCCACTCGACTCGCTAGTAGTTGTATATACCTTAGTCAAATCTCATCAGCGGATCTGTTGTGGTTTTTGTTTTCAAATTTTTTGTTCAGTTATTTATTCATGTGTTTGGGGTTATTAAAGTTCAACAGTGAGATGAAACATAATATTTCTCTTTGAAAATGAAGGTTTTAGTCGGTCCTTGACCTATATGCACATCTATCTTATAACCATGCATATAATTTAGATGTACCGCAGCGGAAGTTGATCGTTTGCCTAGATTCTTCTCAAAGCCTGGCTGCAACCCTCCTGGTCTCTTGGTCTTCCTCCGTACGCAACTGGCACACCACAACCACAAGAGAGGGCTTGGCGTCACCTTTCACGAATCCAGATGCCGGTCGACTCGTGCGTGTGCTTCCTATTGCTCTCCAAGCAATAGGATGGCTCCTCCCTCTTTCTGATCTCTCTCTGGACTCTCTAGGATGGTGGTTATCTCAAAAGACACGAGTTCCAACCTTAGAGACGCTTCAGAAGAGAGGGGTATAAATAGCCAGCCTGGAAACAGACCTTTCAGATTCATAACTGTTGTCTGGAACGGTCCGGTCCAGAGTTGGACCGGGCCGTCCCAACTGGTTGGACCGGGCCGTTCCAGAGTTGGACCGGGCCGCCCCAACCACAGCGAGACTGTTGGTTTGCCTAGCAAACCAGTCCGTTCCAGAAGTTGGACCGGGCCGTCCCAGAATTGGTCCGGGCCGTTCCAACCATAACAACATGGCTCCACACATTTTTTCTAACATCTCCCTCTTGGAGACATTATTGCCAAACACAGAGTCAGACCTCATATGGCAAATGGACCGTGCGACCAGCGCATACACCTGTCAAGCGGGAGCTAAAACGCCTCACTGTAACAAAGTTAAGGCCAGCGAGAAAGCATCTACCCTTTTATAAAAACAGTTAGATAATTGTGTATACTAGTACCTTAGATACATTCAAATTTGCACTAGATTGGACATTATCGACCGCTCAATGATACATGTCCTTTCCTTTTCAGTCTTAGTCCGCTGTATGTTCCCAACCTCAGTCCAAATGACGAGTTTGGTGGATCCTGAACACCAACAGATCTCTCATTTGTGCAAATCGAATCTGATCTTTCTTTTGTCTCATGAAAGTCAGAACAAAACCAGTCGCTTTCCCAGCAATGCCCCGACAGGCGGAATATGCATCACCATAGGGTACACACCAAAGTAGCAGGCACTGATCCTGTCCCTCATGACATAGTCAAAAGTCAAAGGGTACGTAATTGTGGAACTCACACAATGGGGAGTCATACGGTCTTGGTCCTGGAACCACTCAACCCATCTTCCAAGAGTCGCCTAGCACATGTGGTATGAGCACATGTTACAACGAATTATTTGTACCAACAGACGTGTGTTCTCATTCGTTGTACGAGTCTAGATTCAGTTTGCAAACCAAGTGTCTACGGTCTAGACCACTCCTTATTGCAACTAATCCTGAGATTCTCCACTTAAACACTCCCAGAGTTTTAAGGAGATTCTCACCTCGGCTTTAATTTGAACTATATGATTGTTGGGGATACAATCATATCGGATCGCCTAAAAGAAGACAAGCCTCATTTCAGTCCCAGACTGAAGCGACATTAAGTTTCGACCACCCCAGGTGGCTCCTTAGTCCTTGACTAAGCGCACATAACTCAATCTAGTCTCATCTCTACATGCCCTTGGCATTAGAGGCGATTTCTCGTGTGAGCGAGACAATCTCAAGTTCAAATACACACTACCATCCATGCTAACATTTAATTGAACAAAAATAGGCAATTCAACAACAAGAATGAATGCAAATGTCTTAATATATATCAATAAAACATAATTGTTCAAACACATACATACATACAAAAGTCTGAAAAATTGGACCGGGCCGTCCCAGATTCCGGACGGGCCGTCCCAGCCTAAAACAGGCCATGCCCTAGCTGTTTTTCAGTGTTCAGACGGTCCGGTTGACATCCGGACGGGCCGCCCCAATTTGGGACGGGCCGTTCCAACCTTAGGATCCGCCTGCAGATCTCAAACCCATGATTCTAACCATCTTAAGGAACTGCATCCTAGCTATGGCCTTTGTAAATGGGTCTGCCACCATCTCGTCGGTGGAAATGTGCTCTAACACAATCTTTTTGTGTTCTTGTCTGTCTCTAACAAAGTGATATCTCATGTCAATATGTTTGCCTTTTCCATGATACTTGGGGTCTTTGGAGAATGCTATAGCAGCAGTGCTATCACAATAAATAGTCACAGGTCCGATGGGCACCTTGACCACCCCCAGTTCCTTTAGGAAACGCCTCAACCATATTGCCTCTTGGGCAGCCGCAGAACATGCAATGTACTCGGCCTCCATGGTGGATAAAGCAACACACGTTTGCTTTTTACTAGCCCAAGAGATTACACTCTTACCAAGCATGAAAATGAAACCTGAAGTGGACTTGCGCTCATCCAAGTCTCCACCCCAATCAGCATCCGAATAGCCGACTAAATTCAGGTCTCTGCCTTGGTAGCATAGCACATAATCAGATGTGCCCTTGAGATATCTCAAAATCCTCTTGACTGCTTGCCAATGAGCAAATCCAGGATTCGATTGAAATCGGCTGACAAGACTCACCGCATAACATATATTGGGTCTTGTACACATCATGGCATACATCAAGCTTCCAACTGCACTTGAGTACTGCACTTTTTCCATCTTATCTTTTTCCTCCTTTGTCTTGGGACATATGTCACTGCTCAAGCTTGTGTTCTTGTCAATAGGAGTGTCAACCTAGAGATAAACTGAGAAACCTCCTGGTTCGATCTCGAGTTATCTTGACACCTAGCACAAAGCTAGCTTCACCCATGTCTTTCATGTCAAATGTAGAGGACAACCAAGTCTGCGTTGAACCAATCAGCGACTTGTTGTTACCTGCAAGCAATATGTCATCCACATACAATGTCATGATCAAGAACCCACCCATGGACCTCTTTACATACACACAATGATCCTCTTCCATCACCTGAAAGCCGTTTGACAAGACAGCTTGGTGGAATCGGAGGTTCCATTGTCGTGATGCTTGCTTGAGACCATATATGGAACGGCGAAGTTTGCACACCTTGTGCTCCTTCCCATTAATCACAAACCCTTCAGGCTGTGCCATATATATCTCCTCTTGCAATTCTCCATTGAGAAATGCAGTCTTTACGTCCATTTGGTATAGTTCTAGATCCATTGCAGCGACAATTGCTAGGATCAAGCGGATAGAGGCAAACCTAACCACAGGAAAAAAGGTTTCCTCATAATCCACTCCCTCTACTTGGGTGAATCCTTTTGCAACCAAGCGAGCTTTGTAACGCTCAATTGACCCGTCACTTTTACGTTTGACTTTGAGAACCCATTTGCTCCCAACAGCCTTACGACCTCGTGGTAAGTCAACTAAGTCCCAGACCTGATTCTTCTTCATGGAATCAATCTCCTCTTGCATGGCCAGCAACCATTCCTTAGAGTTAGAGCCAGAAAGTGCTTCTCGCACATTCTTTGGTTCATCCAAATCGATAGCCTTAACAGCCCTATTGCGTTTAGGCTTATCATCCTCTTTCGGTACAACCAAACCATCCAAAGCGGCCATGAACATTTCCCCCCCTTCGATCTGAAATCTTCGGCGAGGTACTCTTTCCCGTTCAGACCTACGAGGTTCTGCTTCAACCTGTCTGTTTTCATCATTGGGACGGTCCGCCCCAGACCTGGGACGGTCCGTTCCAGTCAGATCAGGAGAATAATCTCGCAGCTGGGACGGTCTGCCCCAGCCTTGGGACGGTCCGCCCCAGCCTTGGGACGGTCCGCCCCAGTCTTGGGACGGTCCGTTCCAACTGTCGAGATTGACTCGTTGAGTTCCCTCTTCTGCAATTGATCTGGTCTCAGGAGGTTGAGCCTCCACCTCTTGACCAATATCAATGTTGATAGAAGGAATGTCCTCATAGAGTCCTTGCATTCGTGAAACCTCATTTTTCTTTGGAAACTCGCTCTCAAGGAATGTTGCATCCCTCGACTCTATTTCCGTGACAGTCCCGCTCAGATCCTCTCCAACAAACACGTGGCCCTTGGAAGCTTCAGAGTATCTTATAAAGATACACTTCCTCCCTCTCGGACCAAGCTTCCCATGTTTGTGAGACGGATCATGGACATAAGCCAAACAACCCCATGGATGGAGATTACCCAAATCTGGTTTTCGTCCAGTCCATAACTCGTAGGGGGTGGCTGTCACAGATTTCGAAGGGACACGGTTCAGAACATATGCGGCTGTCAACAGCGCATCTCCCCAATACGAAATTGGTAGACTTGCTTGTGCCATCATAGATCTAACCATTTCCAACAAGGTCCTATTACGCCTTTCAGCAACACCATTTTGTTGTGGCGTGTAGGGAGTTGTCAACTGATGAACGATTCTCTTTTCATCACACAAGCTCTTGAATTGATCTGAGAGGTACTCTCGACCTCGATCTGTCCTAAGAGCTTTCACAAGTCCATTTTGTTGATTCTCAACCATCGCCAAGTACTTTGTGAAGCAACCCAGTGCCTCTGACTTGTGGGAGATCAAATAGACATGACCAAACCTTGTGTGGTCATCTATAAATGTGATGAAATAATAGGCACCATGTCTGGCCCTAACACTCAAAGGACCACATATGTCCGAGTGTATCAATTGCAAAGGAGTTGTGGCACGAACAGCCTTACCAAAAGGCTTTCGGGTAGCCTTACCCGCTAGACAATTCTCACATGTAGGCAAGGAGACCTTGGTTAAGGGACCCAACAGTCCAACCTTAGCCAATCTAGTCATCCTTTCCTGCCCTACATGACATAATCTAGCATGCCATATCATCATGTTATCATTCACATTAGAAGAAGAAACATTATAAGATAGAGAAGAGCCATCAATTGTGTCTAAAACCATGAATTTATCATTAAGAAATCCATTGCCAATCAACATAGAATTCTGATACAATTCAACACAATTGTTCACAAAAACAACACTCAATCCAGTTTTGACAAGAACTAAAACAGATACAAGACTTCGCCTCACATCAGGCGCATACAAAACATCATGGAGAATTAATCTATGTCCGTTGCGAAACATAAGCTCACATGTGCCTATGCCATGCACTTGGACACTACTATTATTTCCCATGAAAATCCGTTTGCTTCCTGCCGGTATGCGACGATAGTCCAGAAATGCCGCTCGATCCCTAGCTATGTGGTCAGTTGCTGCAGAATCAACAGTCCAAACAGGAGTGTTATCAGTAAGCATAAAGCAACTGGACACAAATAAAACTGAATCACAAGCAGATGAGTTCTGGATGGTCCGTTCTGCATCAGAACGGTCCGTCCCAGACTCTAAGGGAATTGGGACGGTCCGCCCCACTTTGGAACGGTCCGCCCCAAAAGGTTCAGAGGGTACCTTTTTCGGCTTCGTGCAATCACGAGCGAAATGTCCCACCTGATCATAGTTGAAGCAAGCCCCCTTGGGCTTCTCCTTCCCTTTACCGCGCTTCTTGCTGCGCTTCTTGTCAATCTTGACATTGGCCACGCCATTGCCACCCGCATTTTTCTTGGAACCGGAATTCTGCCTCGGTTTCCTTTGCGAGTTCTTAGAGGCGGCAATCATTGCCTCTCCAGCCGCCTTATCGGCTCTCTCAGCCAATAAGCGGTCCTCCTCCAACTCCACATGACGCGCCACCTCATCAAAGGTGCGTATGTTGTCATTGTGAGTCAAATTGACTCTCATGTGCTCCCATGAGCGAGGTAGAGAGCGGATGACAGCTTGCACTTGCTGCTCATTCGAGAGGACATGACCCGCTTGCTGCAACTCACTAATCATGTTAGACATGGCTAAGATATGCTCCCTCATAGAGTGCTCAGGGCGCTTCTTATAGCCGTCAAACCTTAGTGCAAGTTGCCGGATCCTGGTGGTTGAAGTACCACCATACTGGAGCTTGACCGCCTCCCACAGCTCTTTTGTGGTGCGGTGCCTCTCAAACCTGAGGAGAAGATCATTGGACATGCTACTTAGCAACGTTATGCGAGCGGCACGGTCCTTCTTCCTGAAATCCTCATTGGCCTGAACTCGCCTTGGATTGGTCCTTTCGGCTTCAGTGAGTTCTTTTGTGAGTGGCTCGTGCAAGTCCTGCATCTCAAGGAGAAATTGAACCTTACGATGCCAAACATCGTAATTGTTGCTCGTCAGTTTCTCACCAGCATTGAGATCAGCGACTATGCTCTTATTTGCCGACATCTTTCTACAAAATAGAGACAAAGCACATGTATGCATGTTAGCATCAACACATATGATATAACTCCAAGTTATAACATCTAGTATACCTCACTGCACAACCCTTGAATCGATCCAAAAGATGATGCAACCTAGCCACAATGATCAAGAGATGACAACCAGGGCCACCAATCAAATCACATGAACTAAGTGCACCACCTTCCAACCAACTCGATTGGCGCGAGATTCAGACATTGGTTAAGATACCCAGATCTTAAAATCCAAAGTCACCCGTTGTGTGCTTTTTGGTCTACATGCGAGTCAGAAATCATAAAGGCCTACTCAAGCATGTAACCATTTGTGAGAGGTCTATAGACCTACCATCACTCAACTATGCAAGAATGCATGTAATAAACACTTAGTTATTTAGAGGATAAGTCAGAAACCATGTTGGACATATAGGTATGTTCATAATTGATCAGGTCAAACCACAAGTTTACACAATTTTGTTCTGTCAGACAATTGGAACGGTCCGGTCCAACATTGGAACGGTCCGTCCCAGATACAAATTACAGACTGGTTAAGAGTTTCCAGCCTGGAACGGTCCGTCCCACCTCTGGAACGGCCCGTCCCACTGCTGGGTCGGACCAGCCTGCACGCCGTCCTGTCAGCAATGTCCTGGGACGGTCCGTCCCAGAGTTGGAACGGTCCGGTCCAGACGTTGCTGAAACCCTGATTCTGGCATTTCCAGCGATGGAACTCCTCAGAAATCAGTTTTCTTTACCAGTCTGGTTGTTATACCCTAAATCGACCTTTCTACAGTATTTGCTATAAGATCTATCATTAATAATGAGATCTAAAGCCAAAAACTGATTATTTATCAAAGTTAGAGTCTCCATTAACAACCAAAACTCAGACCAGAACAAAACTACCAATATTCATGGTTTTTAGGGGTTAAACAGTACCAAAACTTCGAAAAGAACCTTATGGCTCTGATACCAATGAAAGTTTTAGTCGGTCCTTGACCTATATGCACATTTATCCTATAACCATGCATAGAATTTAGATGTACCGCAGCGAAAGTTGATCGTTTGCCTAGATTCTTCTCAAAGCCTGGCTGCAACCCTCCTGGTCTCTTGGTCTTCCTCCGTACGCAACTGGCACACCACAACCACAAGAGAGGGCTTGGCGTCACCTTTCACGAATCCAGATGCCGGTCGACTCGTGCGTGTGCTTCCTATTGCTCTCCAAGCAATAGGATGGCTCCTCCCTCTTTCTGATCTCTCTCTGGACTCTCTAGGATGGTGGTTATCTCAAAAGACACGAGTTCCAACCTTAGAGACGCTTCAGAAGAGAGGGGTATAAATAGCCAGCCTGGAAACAGACCTTTCAGATTCATAACTGTTGTCTGGAACGGTCCGGTCCAGAGTTGGACCGGGCCGTCCCAACTAGTTGGACCGGGCCGTTCCAGAGTTGGACCGGGCCGCCCCAACCACAGCGAGACTGTTGGTTTGCCTAGCAAACCAGTCCGTTCCAGAAGTTGGACCGGGCCGTTCCAGAATTGGACCGGGCCGTTCCAACCATAACAACATGGTTCCACACATTTTTTCTAACAGAAAAAGCATACAATGTCGAAAAAGTAAAAACTAAATGTAAGTTTTCTCAACACTAATGTGATCTAAAGTAGGTTTTTATAACCACTCTGATATTTATAATGAGATGAATACTAATGAAATGATTACTTTTTGGTCTAACAAAACAGAAAGAAGCAGAAGCCTCTTCCTCCATGCTAAGTACCACGGTACACATTATATAAAAAATTCTACTTTTTCATGTAATATTAATTTAATGAGAAATGGGGAAGGGAAGAGTGAAGATTGAAATGAAGAAGAGAGATGGTCTCGAAAAGTGTCGTGTGGCCTTCTCTAAGAGGCACAGCGGCCTCATCATGAAAAAGGCCTACGAATTTTCCGTTCTTTGTGACACAGATGTGGGGTTGCTCGTGTTTTACCCTTCTCGCAAAAGGATTACTTGTTTCTCTGGTCGTAGCAGGTAAAAACTCAATCCAGAAAGGCATAAACTATAATCGTGATAATGCATTTTCTTGAACTTTGTTATAAACCCTAGAAAATTGTATTGCCTTTCTTTTTTAACAGAATACCATTTTTCTTTAATACAAACACAAAGTTTTTGGTATTCATGTTCGAAATATACACGGTGGATATGATTAGTTTCAAAAATTCATCAGTTTGTCGAAATATATCCTAGCTATTTCCTTAAAGATGAAGAGAAATTAGTAATGGTTTAACATTGGTTGACTTAATTAATTATGTAAATATGTTTGTACGTATATGTCTAACAATTATGTCCTGAAATTATTTTGAAATGCATTTTTAACAGATCTTGAAGTTAATTTGTTTTCTTGATTTGAATGTTTGAGAAGACAGTAAAATTAAGAACTTATTGTACATGCGACCATACAATAGAATTTTTTCAATAGGATAATATTCTTTGTAAGCTTCTTTCCTTAATTTTACACGGTAAATCTGTCCAAAAAAAAATAGCGGAATGTCCCTAGACCCTAGTGCATTTTTTGGGGTCCAAAGCACCGCCCCTGATCAAGACAAGATATAATAATAAAAAGATCTATTTTAGGCAAGACGAGATAATAACAAGAACGGACGGTTGAGATCTAAAAAGATCGGAGGAGCGTCCCATGCCTTTTCCGTGATCTAAAAAGATCTTTTGTCATAAATACCATTCAGTCGGTGCTTAATAACCAAGGTTCTTTCTCCGTAAGTTCGTAATCCGACCGTTAAGAGTCTCTAACAGTGCTTTCTTCTACTAACCCCAAACATTTCATTTCTTCGAAAGAAAGAAAGAAAAAATTCTTCGAAAGAAAGAAAGAAAAAAGTTCGAGAGAGAGAGAGAGAGAGAGAGAGAGAGAGAGAGAGAGAGAGAGGGCGGAGCCGCGCCGCGATTCTTCGATTTTAGCAAGGAAGAGACGCAAGAGGAGATTAGAAGGGCGATCCGCGACTCGATCAACTCTTCCTAAACGCACAGCCACGCACTTCTCGTAAGTCGTAAGTTTTTCTTTTGTTTATTCTATGCAAATCCGAGTGCTGTCGTCTTTTCCACTGAAAAATTTCGTAAATCCTCTTCATCTGTGTTTCTTTAACATCTTTTTCTGTGGAATTTGATATTACCTTCGAAACCCCAATTTTTCCTTTTTCAAATAACATTTGCTCTCCGTCGTGATCTCACTTCCCATTCTGTTCTCTGTTTTTGCGTGCGAGGTATGTTCTTCTGTTTTTGTGATCTCACTTCCCATTCTGTTCTCCGGCGTGTTTCTCCTGGAATCGGTTCAACGAGGTGAGCCATGCTATTCTGGTACGTTCCTAACGCAGATCTGGTATACTTTTGGGCAGTAAGGTTGTTCTGTGCTGTTTCTGTTTCATCTCTCTTTTAGAGTCTGTTCTTTTTCTTTTTCTTTTCGCATTTAATTCTTACGAACAAATGAATCATGACAGAGGTTAAAAAAATTCATCAAATGAATTACAAAAATCAAAATTAAAAGGGATACTGAAACAAATGGATCATGTTGTAGATGTTGCCGTCTGAATTTATGAGAGAGCTAGCTTTCTAATAGTAATTATTACATCAGCATTGTTTCCCTTTTTATTTTATTTCTTTTCTTTTAGATTTTTGGCATAATACATAGCAAAATTGTTGTGGGTACAAGTTTAAGGGTGTTAAACCACTCAGTTCCTCTAGATGTACTGTACCTTTAAGCTTTTCTGATGGCGCCTTTCTTTTCTGTTGCAGCCTTAGTTAGAGACCGAATTGGTGCTGAATAAGTTGTAATATTTATTTCGTTCTATAATAATTAAGGCATACATGTGACAAGGTCAGGATTTTTGTCTTAATAGGATAGCAAATTAATAAATCCATTTCTTATAATTATCACTGCTGTCATTTATAGCGAATCACCTGGAACCACGCATTGCTTTATATTGCGAGAAGAATCCTATTACTATTGATGTTGTAATATATACGAAATTTGTTCAGCAAGATGAAGGATCCAAGCTCAATCTGTGAGAATTTACGGAATATTAAAAGCCTGGCTGAGAGGTTACTCGGATTGAGTTTCGAAGCCGCTGCTGGTGGTGGTGGCGGCAGTGGATCAGCCGATGAGGACGACAGTGAGGGTGGTTCTGGTCTACTGCACTAGAATTTCACAACTGCCAGCAGTGCTTTGCAAGGGCTTCTTCGTAAGCTTGGAGCTGGCCTTGATGATCTCCTTCCTTCATCAGCTTTATCTGCCGGTGCAGCATCATCATCTCAGCAGGTGATGTTAACAGACACAATATTGATTGAAAATTGCATCTGTTTATAGTATTTTTGATACCTCAAATCATTGCACAATTGTTGATTCGGTTTAGTGGACGAATCAAGTCTGCAGTCAATGTGGTTTGTTTGCATAATTTTCGAAATTTTCACTTTGATGTCCCATTTCATTACAAATGTAAAATTTATTGATTAACATCTGTTCATGCAGACATTTTCTTATAAATGGAAACTTAAGTTTTCACTTGGAATCCTGTATTTGATTCTCAGTACCCTGCGTCAGTTAGCTATGTTATGGCCCTGAGCAGTCCATTTGGTCTTAGATTGAAATCTTTCTATCTGTACCATATTTTTTTCCTTGGTGGAGAACCATTCTCATGACCATGGTGAATTGTGGCCCATCGAAAACTCACATAATTTAATAACAATATATTTCCTTTTTGTAGGGAGGGCGGCTGAAAAAAATATTAACAGGTCTACGAGCTGATGGAGAGGAAGGTAGACAAGTGGAGGCACTAACGCAACTGTGTGATATGTTGTCAATAGGTACTGAGGATTCTTTGGGTTCATTCTCAGTGGATTCATTTGTCCCTGTGTTAGTGGTGTTGCTAAATCACGAGAGCAACCCTGACATTATTCTACTCGCCGCTAGGGCACTTTCACACTTGTGTGACGTACTTCCATCCTCTTGTGCTGCTGTGGTGCATGATGGTGCTGTTCCTTGCTTCTGTGCCCGCCTCCTCATGATTGAATACATGGACCTTGCCAAACAGGTTCAAAAATAGTTCTTTATGTTTTCTAAAGTGAAGTGTTGAGTTTAAGCATGCCTGATTTTAGAATAAAAAAGAGTGTGTTGAAGAAGCTTCTCATTTGATTTTTTAGTGGAAGTTATCATAGTTGTTAAGATCTACTTAACAATTGTTCTCTCTCTCTCTCTCTCTCTCTCTCTCAATTGTAGTCTCTGCAAGCTCTCAAAAAGATATCACAGGAGCACCCTACTGCTTGTTTGCGTGCTGGTGTGCTGATGGCTGTACTCTCTTATCTTGATTTCTTCTCCACTGGTGTCCAGGTACCCCCACCATTGCTGTCCCCTGCATATGATATTTGTGGTTTTCTTTTTTGGCTAGTTTAGTTTCACCCAATGCGGTCATCTGGTGTTGCATGTCAGAGAGTTGCATTGTCTACTGCAGCAAATATGTGCCGCAAGCTTCCTTCTGATGCAGCAGACTTTGTCATGGAAGCTGTCCCACTGCTGCCAATCTTCTTAATTATCACGACTCAAAGGTAAATATGACTTCTTAGAGTTTTGATTGTAGGTGAATATATCAATAAGGCCGCCTTTCCAAATTGTTTTCTGGGACCTGGTTCCTATTGGTCATATCTGATAATAGGATGAGATGAGCAAATGCCCTATTTCTGGATGTATTCCTGACTAAGTAGCTTGTTCTCTTGCTAGATTCTGACCAGGTTGAATTTCAATTTTTGTAAAATGTTCCATGGATCTGTCGTCTCCCAAGAACTTATATATTTGAAGGTGCTCAACCATAAGTATATTTTCTTTGTAATGTTTTAATCGCAAGAATCTTATATGTGAAGGTGCTCGGGCATGCATCAGTCTGTTTGAGACGCATAGCGGAAGCTTTTGTGTCATCTCCTGATAAATTGGATGAGCTCTGCAATCACGGATTGGTTACACAAGCTGCTAATTTGATTTCTGTTAGCAATTCTGCTGGCCAGTCATCACTGAGCACATCTACATACACAGTAAGGGCGCTGTTATCATACCGCAGAACAAAATTTTCCATTCTGTAATCTTAATTATTCTATATGATTGAGTGGACTCTAGGAACTAACCAATTTTTCAGGGAGTCCATATTTATGATGATGTTTGGTAGCATGTGACAAGGTCAGGATTTTTGTCTTTATAGGATAGCAAATTAATAAATCCATTTCTTATAATTATCACTGCTATCATTTTATAGCGAATCACCTGGAGCCATTGTCCCTCATAATTGGATGAGCGATGATATCACTGGGTTTTTTTTTATAATTTCTTATAGTATATGCATGTTCACATGCCTTCTCTTTTTGCTGCTATCACATGACTCGTTGAATTGACACACAATAACAGATTTAGTTTCACAACCCCAATTTTTCCTTTTTCAAATAACATTTACTCTCCGCCGTGATCTCACTTCCCATTCTGTTCTCCGTTTTTGCGTGCGAGGTATGTTCTTCTGTTTTCGTGATCTCACTTCCCATTCTGTTCTCCGTCGTGTTTTTCCTGGAATCGGTTCAACGAGGTGAGCCATGCTATTCTGGTACATTCCTATCGCAGATCTGGAATACTTTTGGGTAGTAAGGTTGTTCTGTGCTGTTTCTGTTTCATTTCTCTTTTAGAGTCTGTTCTTTTTCTTTTTCTTTTCGCATTTAATTCTTATGAACAAATGAATCATGACAGAGGTTAAACAAATTCATCAAATGAATTAAAAAATCAAAATTAAAAGGGATACTGGAACAAATGGATCATGTTGTAGATGTTGCCGTCTGAATTTATGAGAGAGCTAGCTTTCTAATAGTAATTATTACATCAGCATTGTTTCCCTTTTTATTTTATTTCTTTTCTTTTAGATTTTTGGCATAATACAAAGCAAAATTGTTGTGGGTACAAGTCAAAGGGTGTTAAACCACTCAGTTCCTCTAGATGTACTGTACCTTTCTGCTTTTCTGATGGCGCCTTTCTTTTCTGTTGCAGTTTTTTTTTCTTGCTTTGCTGCTCTCTGTTGATCTCAGTGCTCCGCCACTTCTCTCTCATAAGGTGCATTTCTCTATGTTATTTGATGTAAATTGCCTGTGAAAAAGTAGCCTATTATTTTGTATAATAAATATTATATGTTGCTTGAACACTGATAGCATGGACAGATAAAAAAAAAAGTAATCAACATAGAGATAGTGATAAAATTTTCAGTCATTTTGAGGATCAGAAAATAGAGCTTGGACCAAATTAAAAACTTTTTCTTAAGTAACCTATTTTGTTCGTCATTTTCGTATTTGGATCGCTTCATTGCAATTTGCATATCAAGACTTTCTTTATAGTTGTTTTTTGGTCGATCTGAAATCATTTGTTATAAGAGAATCCAATAATAATAGTTATTGATCTATTATTGTGCTGACAGTTTTTCCTGTTAAAACAATTAAATTGTGCAGTTCTTATTTTAGAATATCTTAATTTCAGCAGAATGCTAAAAATTAATTCCCTTTAGCATTTTTACAATCTTTACTAGAGTCAACACATATCTCTACTTATATGTCTGTACCAACAAATTGTCGGGGATTTCTGATCGCTTTAGTTTTTTTGCCGTACGAAGAAAAAAATCCGCTTTAAACAGCCTTCGTTAGAGACCGAACTGGTGCTGAATAAGTTGTAATATATATTTCTTTCTATACTAATTAAGGCATACATGTGACAAGGTCAGGATTTTTGTCTTAATAGATAGCAAATCAATAAATCTATTTCTTATAATTATCATTGCTATCATTTATAGCGAATCACATGGAGCCAACAAATTGCTTTATATTGCGAGAAGAATCCTATTACTGTTGATGTTGTAATATATACGAAAATTTGTTCAGCAAGATGAAGGATCCAAGCTCAATCTGTGAGAATTTACGGAATATTAAAAGCCTCAGGTACAACATTTCTATTTCTCAATTTATCTATTTAAAAATACTTAAGCACTTCAATTGAAACACCGATGAACATACTAATTAAAAAAACAAGTAATGTACTAAATCAGATAATATAATCACTTCAGGTTAATCTTAATCTCACCTCGGCGTATACACTTAATATATTAATTTCAGCTATGGAGATGTTGCATACCTGTTTTCAAATAGCATATGCACGAAGGAGAAACAACACCATCACTAGAGCCTCAAGCACCGTCCCCGGCTGTAACCAGTACTGCAGAGTGCAGAGCATTCTATGAAATCTACTGACACAAAGTAACAAACAACATAGTAAAATCATTCTTTTTATATTTAGACAAAAATAATTGTCCTGGCAACAGCTACTCAGTTTACAACTGTTTACCCTCATACAGCAAAGGATCAGTTGTCTCGCCAGCATCTGCATGTGGCATTCGAAGATGATCAGAGGTAAGGCTCCAGTACAAAATGATAATATACAGACAACAATATGGAATTGTTACCTTAAAAACATGATAAAAATACAACAAAAATCAACTTATGTGCACATGCACAATTTTCTGAAATGATTTGTCTATCTTATGATGCTCCTCTACATTGACACTCTGACACACATGCAGAACCAACCCTGAAGATGCTCAAGATGCTAAACATGTGCCATCCTCCGCAAAAGAACAAGACAATCTGCCACACCACCAAGGTACTGTGTTCATGTGTAAAAAGACACAGTTTTTTGCTTGATTATAGTTATTCAACTGCGCCATGTATCCAGTCTCTACAAAGGAGATCGCTCTTGGACTAGCAGTTGAATATCTATGACAGCTTACTGTGTCTTTCCTTTGTCTATGTAAACTTATTGCCATGTAATTCCTATCTAAGGACGGTACTGGCATCCCCAGTTGAATATCTATGGCACCTTGCTATGTCTTGCTTTTGTATATAAAATTTCATCCATGTGTAATTCTTATCTTCAGGACAACACTCTTGTATAAAAAAAAAAAAACAAAATTCAGCTATATCTAACTGTGTATAAAATTTCTCATAGAATACTTCTATCACATATGCTATATCTAACTGCCAATCAAATATCACATATGCTCGAAAGGAATCTTTTCTTGTAGAATTGAAACCTAATTCCTGAATATTTTGTTGTATTGTGTGTTGAATTTTTGTTCGATATTACTTTGGTTCGTTGAAATTAATTGGTTATTGTGGAAGATTTTTTTTTTTTGAACAAATTGCCATTGTTGAAATTTACTGTGTATACTGACCTCTCATTTTTTGTGTTGGAATCATATCCTCTACTGAGGGCTGACTCTCATTGAAATTAACACTCTGTAGGCCAGCTCAACAAGCCTTCTATTCAGGTTTGTCCCGATTTCATCTTCTAATTATGATCAATGTAATTTATTAGCAAGGTAGACAGTGTATGATGCTTCTCTTTTTTCTGTTATCACATGCCTTCTATTCAGGAAAGTATATGCATGTTCTGTAAACCATAAAGCGATGCATTAACTGTTTTTGGGTCGTGGAATTAGATGCCACAAGCTGAACCTGTTTCAGTTATGTTTTCAGTCATATTACCATTATGTTCAACTTGCTTAAGGATTTCTAATGAAATTGGTAAGCCTGAAACCCGCTGCTTGTCAGGAAAAAGAAAAGGAAAGAAATAGTAAAAGAAAAAGATTGATTTGTTTGAGAAGATGTCTCATTTATGTTTGTTTTCTTATCTTCAGCATGAAACAATTTGTTTATTCATTCTATTCTTAAAATTTGTTTTACTTGTTATACGGACCTGAGATGGTGGTAAGATGGTATCACTCCACAAAACCTTTCGGAAAACTCCTGGTATCACTCCACAAAACCCTTGGATTCAATACTTGTTATACAGACCTGAGATGGTGGTAAGATGGTATCACTCTCATCCTGGCTTTCTGGTGTTCACATTAACACACAACAGGTTTGTACAATCACTTTTCATTGTTGTATTCAAATTTGGTGAAGCTTTTCTACATCCAATGGTGTTATAATCTGTCAATCCATTTTGCTCTTTTTCTTATTGTGCAGAGTTTTGAAGCATTGAACAGGCACTACTACTCTGTTGCAAGCTTGCAATTAATTATAGAAAGAACGAACTCAAAGAAAAGATGCTTCTCAACTTGCACAAGATGAAATGGACAGATGGTTTTGTGTTGCGGCCTTTTGATGCGTATTCAAAAACTATTGAGCAGATAGTTCAGGTATGTGCATATGATGTAAAATATATGAGGCAGACTTTTGTTTTGAAGCTGAGAAAAACTCATTGTTACTACTTGCCAAAAGGCCTTACCTTGTTGAAATTTACATTTAACTAATAGCTCATGATCTTTGTTTACTCGTGAATAGATTGGGCACTTTCTTTCAAATTTGTAACAGGGAGTAGGCCTGTTACTGTTATGTAAATATAAATAATGGAGTTCTTTGTAAAATTCTTTAATTTGTTTTTTAAGGCTCTTGTACGAATTTCATGTGCAGGAAATGTTGAACCTAGCAACAAAATACAACAAGGCAGTGCAAGAAGAAGATGATCTACCCCAGAAGCTCTGTACAGATTCCCGCTGAGGTATGACAAAGTTATTTTCATACTTTCCTTTTATTCAATATGCTAAATTAGACTTTTCCTGTGATTTAAACTAATTATATGTCTGATTCTGGCGTATTTACCATTAAAACTTGTGATACCTTTTGACTTTTAATAAAAAAAAATGAATTCACTGAAAAGAAGATATACAGTATGGGACTTTCTTAGTTCCATTTAGTATTTTTATCTGTTTTACTTCAGAGTTCCGGTGCTAAGGACCTTCTTAAGCACCGTTTCATCAAAAATGCCCTGAAAAGTCCCAGGTTACTGGAAAGAATTGAGGTTATTTCTCTTTCTCTCTCTACCATCATTCTTGCACACATGAGGATTCTCATCGGTTTCATCGATGATGAACAAATTTCCCCAGTACACTACCATATGTATATAGTATGTGATGCATGTAGTGTTCAATACCTTTGAACACTGATTAACTCCATTAAACGATATCAGCAGCGCAACAACATAAGAAAACTAAATTGATTTTGACCAAATAAAACTGGTATATATGACCTACTTGTACTGTAAACCCTTGCTTGTATTTGAAATTTATAGCTTTTCTATTTTGCTTATGTTGTATTTCTGTGCATGTCAGAGAACGACCTAAATTTCCAGTGAAGGAAGCAATGGAAGGTACCCTATCCCGTCAAGATGTAGTATTAGGCAAAGGCACTCTTAATAAGGTTATCATCCATATATTTGTTGGATCTTAGTTTTTGAAAGAATAAGGATCTTAGTGAATAAGCACCATTGTAGCTTTCAGATTTTGAGTTTAGTATTAATAATCTAGTGGTGCAAATCCTGTGATACATGTTGTATATTGAAGCATTCCAGCCTTAGTTGAAGCAAGTTAGCTATATCATAATGATACATGTTACATTTCAACCTTTATGCAAAAGATAAAGGAGCGTGCTGTTAAAATTGAGACGTTATGTAATTTTGATGAAGTGGAGATGAAACTTGAAAAAGTTTCAATCATCATAATGTTTGATTTTTTTTTAGTTGCAATATTTGAAATCTTATCTTGGTTTCATTTCTAATATCGAACTCCCTTTTTAATTCTTCTTCATTACCATTACTGGCAGGATGCTATTTACTATTGATCTTAAGCATCAGAATATGCAACAAAATGACAGAAGTGGGTGAGTTGATACTATTTTTGGATATTTATTAATTTATTTTATTTATAAAATTGATTAATTTATGTTTATAACTTCCCTGTTGATATTTACTATTGATCTGTACAGAGCTTGCTAAGGAAATGCAATTCAAGAGACCAGAGATCAAGATTTGAGAGAAGAAACAGAAAGCCGAAAGTTGACTTCCTTTGACTGTGTAAGTACCAAAATCCATTACTAGGATGATAGATTTGGGCAGCATTTTTTCAGGTTGATCATGTTGATACCAACCAGTAGTTTAAAAATATCACAATTTCATTTTAAAGTTGGGAATCACTCGTTGAATTGACATAAATGACAGATTTAGCCTCACAATTCTAAATTTTCCTTTTACAAATAACATATGCTCGAAAGGGATCTTTTGTTGTTGAATTGAAACCTGATTCCTGAATATTTTGTTGTGTTGTGTGTTGAATTTTTGTTTGATATATCCCTTTGGCTCATTGAAATTAATAGGTTATTGTGGAAGATTTTTTGTTTCTTTGAACAAATTACCATTGTTGAAATTTACCGTGTACTGACCTCTCATTTTTTGTTTTGGCTCATATGTTAATAGGTATCCTCTGCTGAGTGCTGACCTCTCGTTTAAAGGAGAGAAATGAGAAAATAGCAGTCTCTCGGTAGCATGCACCTACTTTCCTCACGCTCGCCTCTTCCGAGTTTTTAAGGTTGTAAAGAATACTTACTTTCTTTTGGTAAAGGACTATAAATAATTAGCTTTCATGCCACAGCAGAGACAAAGGACTATAAATAGTTAGCTTTTTCAAGATCTGGAAACAAATGAACACATGAAAACTGCATATGAATTTCAAGTTTCAACCATGGTACTTTAATTTGAGTTTTCAAACACAGAATTGACTAGACAATTTCTGATAATAAATTCTTGTTGCAATTCTGAATACAATTCCTACGCAATTGAAATTTAGTATTATACTTATGACCGATAAACTTTGTCCGAGGTACTTTCTTGTGGGTTTTCTGTTGTAGCTTCTTCTGTATGTCCATAAATTTTTTTTTCTATGACTATGATTTTACCAACACACAGAATACAGTTTTTTTTTATACATTTCTTTTGGCACATACCACTTTTTCTAGATATGTAAAAATGGTATCTTTATAGGACTTCAATACAAGAAATAATGCAGCTTTTAAGAGTTTCTTTTGATTCTCATTTCAGCAATCTGACACTAGATGAGCCAGATTACAAAGTAAGGTTAGTATTTCTTTTATTTTCTTTCTTTTATTTTGTACTTAAATTATTGAATTCTTCAGTTTGGATACCAACTGTAAATATTTGTTTTTGGTCTTGTGATTTTCAATTTAGTTTTGTGAGTATTGTGATTTTTCTTTTATTAAATTTCACATCTTATAAATTTTTCAAAAGATATAAACCATTTAGGTATCATTGTGCAGATTTAAAATAGAATCCGATATCAGCCCATATACGAGCTACTAACTAGAGGGTTCGGCGGGTCTAAATTTGCAAGGTCAATCTATATATTTCAGTCTATCTCCCCTTTTACATTCATCTCGTTATTCTCGTCTCATCTCGTGTTAAAACATTTTTGATTCCACCTATGCTCTTCCCATGGTGATAGTCCTGTACTTGAAATGGCACTGAAAAGACACAAGTAAATGAGCATTGATATTAAAATTAATTGGTTGAAAATTTGCACTGACCATAGTCATTTGTAATATGTCACCAGGATATGTCAATTTGTTATCAGCACGATGGTTTTATTTTTGTTAAGAGCAAATGATTGTTGAATGCTGCTGGAAATAAGGATATGTAAAGTTAATTTTCTTTGGGAGAGTAAAAATTTGTGTTGGCCTCGTTATTCCCTATTGCCTGCTGTATAATGCCTTTATTTCCCTATAACGCACCTGCAGTGAAGAAGATGGAGATGCTCGCTCAACTAATCTACGACGATTCGGACGATGGTTTCACGAGCACTGCAAGGTGGCTTGCTGTCTCATGAGGTATTTTCTTTGAGATTTTGAGCATCAGGTATTTCTCCAATTTCTAACTATTATCTTATAATTCAAAAACTTGTGGGTTGCGTAAGATTAATTTGTTGAATGGGCTTTCTATTTTGCTGTTGGGTTTTCTTTTTATTCCATTACTAGAAAAAAAAAATTGGCATCAATTAGGAAACTTTCCAGAGCCTATGCGACTAATCTGGGACTTATAATGTCGAGGTAAATTTGTAGTTTATCTTGATTGACCAGATTAGTTAAGTTCTTTATTTGGGAATGTTTTTTAGTAGTACAAGTATCATTAAATCTCATTGTGTTAACCATATTTCAATTGCTTTCCACAGGGGTTCGTATATTATTGCATGACTTACTCCCTTGATGATGTTTCTTTGATTTCTCAACATTCTAAGTCCTAAGCCCATTTAGTGTATCCTATGCTGAGCTCTCATTGAAATTAAAAGGTCAGCACTCCCTCTCGTCTGAACGGTTGGATTATGATCCAACGGCGCGCACAGAGAAAAGGAGAAAAAGAGCAGTCTCTTGAGTCTCAACCCTTGCTCAGACCTGCTCAACTTGCAAAATTTTCTTCTAAAATTCTCCGCATGCTTCTTCTAGGTAAGTTTGTTCTCTTCTTCTGATTTTGGTTAAAATTTAGTTGACATTTCTTAGCTTATTTAGTTGAAATTTCTATATTCCTTTCATTTCTCTCTTCAATCTGCCAATGTGGTCCTTGAAGTTCTGGTTTTTTTTTTATGCTACCTTTTTGTAATTTACATTTGAGCCTTTATGCTAAAGATAAAGGAGCGTGCTTTTAAAATTTTGAGACGTTATGCAATTTTGATGAAGTGGAGAAGAAACTCGAAAAGGTGTTAATCATCATAATGTTTGATTTTACTTTTTTAATTGCAATATTTGAAATCTTATCTTGGTTTCATTTCTAATATTGAACTCTCTTTTTAATTCTTCTGCAGGATGCAGAACTTGGAGAACAGAATGTTCAACAAAATGACAGAACTGGGTGAGTTGATACTATTTTTGGACATGAATTTATTAATTTATTTTATTTATATAATTGATTAACTTATGTCGATAACTTCTCTGTTGATATTTACTATGAATCTGTGCAGAGCTTGCCAAGGAAATGCAATTCAAGAGACCAGGGATGAAGATTTGAGAGAAGAAACAGAAAGCCGAAAGTCGATTTCCTTTTGACTGTGTAAGTACCAAAATCCGTTACTTGGAATTAATGGGAGATTTGGGAAGCATTTTTCCAATACCAGCCAACAGTTAAAAAATAGCACAATTTCATTTCAAAGTTGGGAATCGTTCATTTCAACTGTGGGGGCTAAGTGTCAAGTACTTTGTTGCTTTAGTGGTTTTGCTGTTCGTCATGAATCATTCTAAGCAGCAAAATTATACACAATTAATGGACCCAGCATGAATGATTTTGTGACTTCTGAGGTTTTGCTAATAATAAGGCATATAAGACGCACTTGTTATAATACTCGTACATAGATCTTATTGTTTACTTTTTGGGCATTATTTTGGGTTCCTAAATCATGAGGAGATACATGTGGGACTGCTAGCCAGGAACCTAACAAACCAATGAGGTACAAGTAATACTCTCTGAAATGTTACATTCAATCAATAATTCAATGTCCTAAGATCTAATTTTAATGACCTTCTTTAAATGAAAAAAATAGTGTTATGGCTAAATCATCAAGAGAGGAGACACCTTGTTTTGAGTTCCCAGTTCAACTCCAAAAGGAAATAGATATCTCAAGTGATTAAAACTAACTTAATTTCTATTACATTAACTCAGCGTTACTATTTGCATTACTATTTGTCTCTTTCCTTTAATAAATTTGAACCTTTTTTTCATTGAATTCAAATATCCCCACTTCTAATTTCACCTATCTGTACATGGCATGACTTTTGTTGGTTTTTTAGTTTACAACAGATGTTGGTTTGTGCTCCCCAAGCTCGTCCCTGCAACTGTGGATAAGTTATCTGTGCAACCTATCCATGCTAGTGGAAAAGAGCACATGAAAGTTGATATATTATCTCATTACAAATATATATTTTTTTTGTGTTATGTATTCTGTCACCGCTTTAAAAAATTTATGATTATACTTTTTATTGTAGATATTAAATGCCAAACCAGTTGACCTGGCCCACAAATGTACTACTCCAAAGAGGAATCAGCTCTCAACTTCACTTAAGGTTTGTGAAATCATAGATAACAATTATATTATATTGTATCTAAAATTTGAACATTTCATTAGGCTTTCTTTGTATACAAAATGTTTTGAACAATACATTTTTAGCAGGGAAACCAATTTATTTCTGCTGCTGAGGTGATAAAGCGGTTTGAATCATGATCAAGGGACCTGGGAATTTCTCAAATTAAGAAATTATTGCCTCATGTAAGTTTCTCTCTCCTGGGACTTCAGAATTTTGAAATGGTTTGTTTCTTTGTGTGGTGCTGGCACGTGGAATCTTGTAGTTCAAGTGTGCAAATTGATTAAAAATTTCCAAAAGATTTTAAGGGCAAGGAAGTTCCAATATATGCCAGTAACCACGGTCAGTGCAGTATCTGCTCCAGAATCGATAGAGCTGGGGGAGACGAGGATAGGTGAGGTAAAATGAAACTGACCGTGCTTGACCGTGGGTTGTCACATGCTCCAGAACAGGAGTAAGAGGAGATGAAGGGAGGGGATGATGAGGTAAACTAAAAGGGAAATATGAATGAAGTTTACTCAACTCTGTAATCCCTAAATTGAGGTTGAACTTCTCTCTGTGCTCCTCTTTCCCCTATCTCCCCTTATCTCCATCTCTCCGAATTGAAGCACAGCCTTAATTTAGTGTTATTATTTCAGATGTGCTAGTTTTAGTTGCAACTTTCCTTTTCTTCTATGTTTGTGCTGGGAATAAATGTTCCTAATAGCGCTTGATATCTGATTTTATTTGAACTCTGTTTTGTCAAATGCACACCAAACCAAGTTAAAATGCTAAATTGGCACCACATAACATTGATTATTTCGTGTATAAAATATAAATTACGTATCACTGTGAGTAATTGACTAATTGTAATGTAGTATGCTGTAGTAGCCTGTCAATTTCAACTCATTTTGCAATTTATTGTGTATTACTGGAAATGAAACATTCATACCTTGTCTTTGAATATTTCAGTGGGTTCTTATGAATAATATTTGTGATTTGATTGGTTCAATCATTGTTGTTGCACTAACTCTTTGTGATAGAATTAGCTGCATTATTGTTGTTTAAAAATTTTCGTTGAGGTGTAAACACTAGCTAACTGCACTATTTGTTCATTTCAGACATTTGTTGGGGCACAATTTTGGAAGGCTTCTGAGGTTATCCAGAATTCTGAAGGATACAATGAGGAGGTATGCATGCCTTTCAGAGTAACATCCACAATTTTGGAGGTGATGGGACTTATCCTTGGAGAGTTTGTAGATGAATATACAGTGCGTGTTGTTGAGGCTGTTGATCATGCATTTTAGAGTAACATCCTTGATATGCTCAAGCAAACTAGCAGGTCTGTCTCTGTCTGTCTGTCTGTCTCTCTCTCTCTCTGACACACACACACATACACACCCTCCCTCCCTCCATACACCCCTCCGCACACGCGCTTCTTCCCTCCCCCATTCCCCCAGCTTAAAAAGGAAAGTATATGCATGTTCTGTAAACCATAAAGCGATGCGTTAACTGTTTTTGGGTCGTGGAATTAGATGCCACAAGCTGATCCTGTTTCAGTTATGTTTTCAGTCATATTACCATTATGTTCAACTTGCTTAAGGATTTCTAATGAAATTGGTAGGCGTGAAACCCGCTGCTTGTCAGGAAAAAGAAAAGGAAAGAAATAGTAAAAGAAAATGATTGATTTGTTTGAGAAGATGTCTCATGTCTGTTTGTTCTCTTATCTTCAGCATGAAACAATTTGTTTATTCATCCTATTCTTAAAATTTGTTTTACCTGTTATACAGACCTGAGATGGTGGTGGGATGGTATCATTCTCATCCTGGCTTTGGCTGCTGGCTTTCTTGTGTTCACATTAACACACAATGGGTTTGTACAATTACTTTTAATTGTTGTATTCAAATTTGGTGAATTTTTTCTACATCCAATAGTGTTATAATCTGTCAATCCGTTTTGCTCTTCTTCTTATTGCGCAGAGTTTTGAAGCATTGAATCCAAGGGCTGTTGTTGTTGTTGTGATAGACCCAATGCAGAGTGTGAAGTGAAAAGTGGTCATTGACGCCCTTTCGATTGATGAATCCTGAGACAATGATGCTTAGTCAGGAGCCTCGTCAAACTACTTCTCAACAAGCCTTCTATTCAGGTTTGTCCCGATTTCATCTTCTAATTATGATCAATGTAATTTATTAGCTAGGTAGACAGTGTATGATGCTTCTCTTTTTGCTGCTATCACATGCAATGTTCATGACCTGAACAGGCAGACAGGCAGTACTACTCTATTGCAATTAATTACAGAAAGAAAGAACTCAAAGAAAAATTGCTTCTCAACTTGCACAAGAAGAAATGGACTGATGGTTTTGTGTTGCGGCTTTTTGATGCGCATTTAAAAACTAACGAGCAGATTGTTCAGGTATGTACATATGATGTAAAATATATGAGGCATACTTTTGTTTTGAAACTGAGAAAACCTCACTGTTTGCACTACTTGCAAAAAGGCCTTACCATTAATTTAATATTTATGCAGGCCACCTAGCTCGTCTGTTTTTCAGTACAAATTTGCCTTTTTCTTTTTGGGTTATGTGTTCAGTGACCACTTAAAAAAATTTATGGTTTTACTTTTTATTTTAGATATTGAATGTCAAACCAATTGACTTGGCCTGCAAATGAACTGCTCCAATGAGGACTCATGATGTCTCATCTTCACTTACGGGTGTGTAAAATCGTAGAAAACAATGATATTGTATCTTAAAGTTTAGCTGTCTTGGTATACAAATTGTATTGAACAATACAATTTTAGCAGGGAAACCAATTTTTTTCTGCGGCTGAGGTGATAAAGCGGTTTGAAGTGAGAGAAACCTTTCATCAAAAGATTGAGACATGGCGTATGGGTCAATGCAGATCAATGAGACAATACGAGTTCTCACACCACGATCCTTCGATTTTACCAAGGAAGATGTGCACGAGGATATTAGAAGAGCGGAGATCTGGTTTGATATCTCACACAGCCACACACCTTCTCGTAAGAGTTTCATTTGTTAATTCTCTGCAAATATGTGTGCTAGATCGTCTTTTCCACTGAAAAGTTTCTTAAATCCTCTTGATCTGTGTTTCTTGAACATTGTTTTCGGTGGAATTTGATATTACTTCCGAAACAAGTGGGCAATTGCTAGTTTCTGAGACTGTTCTCACCGGAAAGAATCAATTTATCGTATCTCTCACCTTGACTCGTTGAATTGACACACAATAACAGATTTAGTTTCACGACCCCAATTTTTTCTTTTTCAAATAACATATGCTCGTAAGGAATCTTTTCTTGTAGAATTGAAACCTAATTTCTGAATATTTTGTTGTATTGTGTGTTGAATTTTTGTTCGATATTCCTTTGGTTCATTGAAATTAATTGGTGTGGAAGATTTTTCTTGTTTCTTTGAACAAATTGCCATTGTTGAAATTTACTTTGTAGATATTAATTTCAGGAGTTAATTAATTATGTAATGTGTTCCTCGAAGTTTCTGGAGATGGAACTCGAAATGTTTTCAATCATCGTAAGTTTGATTTTTCTTTTTTAGTTGCAATATTTGAAATCTTATCTTGGTTTTATTTCTATTATGGAACTCCCTTTTTAATTCTTCTTTATTACCATTAATGGCAGGATGCAGAACTTAAAAGGTCAGAAGAGTGCTGACCTCTCATTGAAATTAAAAGGTCAGCAGAGTGCTGACTGATCTCTCGTTTGAATGGTTGGATTATGATCCAACGGCACACACAGAGAAAGGAGAGAAAGGAGAAATTAGCAGTCTCTCGACCCCTGCCAAGACCTGCCTGCAAAATTGGATTGGCATCCTCTACAGCCGGTCTCTACAGCCATCCTCTACAGCCAGCAAATTTTTTTTAAATTTTAAAAATTTTAAAATTCAAATGTTGAATCCAAACCGTTGATCTTGTTCAATTTTACGAGCGATGCGTTTTGATATAAGTTTTATAAAATTTGGAGTTGATTTGATACTAGATCAAGTGGTCAACAAATGAACGAATATGGTTAACTATCACTGATTAATTCTAATACGTTCATAATTTGGTCACTTAATCTAGTATCAAATCAACTCCAAATTTTATAAAACTTATATGAAAACGCATCGCTCGTAAAATTGAACAAGATCAACGGTTTGGATTCAACATTTGAATTTTAAAATTTTTAAAAATTAAAAAAAAATGGCTGGCTGTAGAGGATGGCTGTAGAGACTGGCTGTAGAGGATGCCAGTCCCTGCAAAATTTCTAAAATTCTCGACGTGCTTCATCTCTTCCGTACAGCCGGAAGAAAAGGTTGAAGTAAAGAAAGACATGCGATTCTAATCTAGATCGAGAGACAGATGATTCTAACCCTAGATTGAGAGAGAAAGAGGAAGCGACAGAGAAAATCCGGCGATTCTAACCCTAGTAGTTCGCCTCTAAACCCTAGCCACCTTTGATTTCGTAAATCATTCTCTTCCTCTGATTTTGGTTAAAATTTAGTTGAGGTTTCTTAGCTTATTTAGTTGAAATTTCTATATTCCTTTCCGTTAATTTCTCTTTTTATGCTTACCGTGCTGTTAAAATTGAGAGGTTATGCAATTTTGGTGAAGTGGAGATGAAACTCGAAAAGGTTTCAATCATCATAAGTTTGATTTCTCTTTGTTAGTTGCAATATTCAAAATCTTAGCTTGGTTTCATTTCTAATATTGAGCTCCCTTTTTTATTCTTCTTCATTACCATTAATGACAGGATGCAGAACTTGAAGATCGGAATATGCAACAAAATGACAGAACTGGGTGAGTTGATACTATTTTTGAACATGAATTTATTAATTTATTTTATTTATTTAATTGATTAACTTATGTCATAACTTCTCTGTTGCCAAGGAAATGCAATTCAAGAGACCAGAGATCAATATTTGAGAGAAGAAACAGAAAGCTGAAAGTCGATTTCCTTTGACTGTGTAAGTACCGAAATCCATAACTTGGAATTCATGGGAGATTTGGGCAGCATTTTTTCAATACCAGCCAACAGTTAAAAAATAGCAAAATTTCATTTCAAAGTTGGGAATCATTCACTTCAACTGAGGGGGCTAAGTGTCAAGTACTTTGTTGATTTAGTGGTTTTTCTGTTACTCATGAATCATTTTAAGCAGCAAAAAAATATACACAATTAATGGACCCATCATGAATGATTTTGTGACTTTCGATGTTTTGCTAATAATACGGCATATAAGACACACTTGTTATAATACTCGTACATAGATCTTATTGTTCACTTTTTGGGCGTTATTTTGGGTTCCTAAATCATGAGGAGATACATGTGGGACTGCTAGCTCGGAACCCAACAAACCATTGAGGTATATAATTAATACTCTCAGAAATGTTACATTCATGAATAATTCAATGTCCTAAGTTCTAATTTTAACAACCTTCTTTAAATGAAAAAATAGTGTTATGGCTGAATTATCAGGAAAGGAGACACCTTGTTTTGAGTTCCTGTTCAACTCCAAAAGGAAATGGATATCTCAAGTGAGTAAAACTAACTTAATTTCTTCTTGTATTAACTCAGTTTTACTATCTGCATTTGAAGATATAAAAATAAAAATTCAAAAGCAAATGGTTTCAACTGCTTTTATTCATGGGATGTCTGAATTTGCTATTTAATGTTTTTCTCTCTCTCTAACCTCTTTCTTGCACACATGAGAATTCTCATCGGTATCATTGATGATGGGCAAATTTCCCCAGTACACTACCATATGTATATAGTATGTAATGCATGTAGTGTTCAATACCTTTGAACACTGATTAACCTCATTAAACAATATGAGCAGAGCAACAACATTAGAAAACTAAATTGATTTTGACCGAATAAAACTGATGTTTATGACCAACTTTGACTGTGAACCCTTGCTTGTAATTGAATTTTAAAGCTTTTCTGTTTTGCTAGTGTTGTATTTCTGTGCATGTCAGAGAACAACCTAAATATCCAGTGAAGGAAGCAATGGAAGGTGCCTTACCCCGTCAAGATGTAGAGACTCGCGAGATGAAGATACCACATCCAGGTTCCTACATTTATTACTTGTCTAACCTCACCTTGTTGCAAATTGGTCCCTCAAAAGGTGCATATTTTTTTAATGATTCAACAACAACAACAACTAAGCCTTTTGTCCCAAACAAGTTGGGGTAGGCTAGAAAGAAACCCAACAAGAGAACACATCCAAGAAAAAAAAAATACTAATAGTAGGACTAGCCATACTAATAATAATACCTCTAATAATAATAGTAATAGTAGAAACCTAGACCTCGACCGTGACCTAATAGAGGGACCTACAAACCTATGGCATCGCTCCTACCCCTAAGTTCCTACGTCATGGCTCCGGTACATGAATTGCTAACTTCCAAGCGCTCTTATCGATCGCCAACTCCTTGGAGACGTTCCATTCTTTAAGGTCTCTTTTCACCGCTTCTTCCCATGTCAATCTTGGTCTCCCTCTCCCCCTCTGGGTGTTCTCGAAATGATTAAGAATTCCGATACGTACCGGTGCCTCTGGAGGTCTGCGTTGGATATGTCCAAACCATCTCAAACGATGTTGGATCAACTTCTCCTCTATTGGTGCGACCCCAACCATATCTCGTATGTCATCATTTCTAATCCGATCTTTCCTCGTGTGACCGCAGATCCACCTCAACATACGCATCTCAGCTACACTCATCTTCTGGACATGTCGTCTTTTAGTAGCCCAACATTCTGCGCCATACAACATCGCAGGTCTAATCGCTGTCCTGTAGAACTTGCCTTTTAGCTTCTGCGGGACTTTCTTATCGCATAGGACGCCTGGTGCTTGTCGCCATTTCACCCACCCCGCTCTTATCCTGTGACTAACATCTTCATCTATCTCGCCATCACTCTGCAGCATCGACCCTAAATATCGAAAAGTATCTTTCGTAGGTACTACCTGCCCGTCAAGACAGACATCTCCGTCCACTGGTCGTATCCCACTAAACTCACACCCCATATACTCCGTCTTATTAGTAGTTTTAGTGCGAGCTATGAGTAGCCTTTTGTAGAATTTGCTTGTTATTGGATGTTTTCTCCCATTGGAAACTAGTACCCAACATAGTTTTTAGTTACCGGCTAATTATACCAAGCTGTTAGAACTGAGGTCATTAGAAAACCAATGGTTTTTACTCAATGGCTTTGTGAGTTTTGCAATCCCTATAATTAGTTTATGACTATGAATTGGTTAACATAACTTACTCAGTTTATCTCTTCCACAATGGAAACTTGTCTAATGTAGGTTTGACAAGGAACTGAACAATGATGTGGCAATTAAAGTTATCGATCTAGAAGAAGCGTAAGTTTCTGCTCTTAAGCTATATTCATTAGTATTAAATCTTAATGAAAATATCCTTTCAAATAATCGAGCTTTGCATGAAATATTTAAGGTGTAGTGTTTATTCCCCTACCTCTTATTCTTAACCGTTTGGAGCACAGTTCAAGCCAATGGTTAATAAGATAAAATGCTTAAGCTAAGGTGATTTGATGCATTTGACGATTTAAAATTTTTTTTAAACAAATGGTTTCAACAGCTTTTATTCATGAGGGGTATGTTTGGAAGTCCATAGAATAAGAACAAGCTATTTCATGTTTGGCACCCTTTAGAACAAGGAGAATAAGAACAAAATGAACCTTGTTCTTGTTCCAACAAAAACATGGAACTAAAATAAGAACAAGAACAAGCTTGTTCTTATTTTTTTTCTTGTTCCACACCACTTCCAAACATACCCGAGATGTCTGGATTAGCTATTTAATGCTTTTCTTTCTCTTTTTCTATTTTTTGTAGTGAGGACGACGTTGAAGACGTTCAAAAGGTAGATATGATATTATTTTTTCTTCCTCCAGAATTAAAGTTCAGATAGTTTAATCTACTGTGTCAAACTTTATGTAATGTGGTCCTTCAACAGGCTAAAGTTCTAATGTCCTTATGGATTTTGAAGTATCACAGAGTGACTAAGAACTTGCCATAAAAGGATTTGTTATTATATATTTAGAACATATCTAGTTGTGTTTCTTAGCTTCTCTACATTTCAGGGAGTTACAGTGAATTAGAATAAATAGTGTTTGATGTTTGCTGGTTTTTTTTATTAATTTAAATGTTTATCTTTCTCTTGTTGGGTTTCTTTTCTAGCCTATCCCAATTTGCTTGGGACAAAAGACTTAGTTGTTGTTGTTGTTGTTAAATGTTTATCTTGCAGGAAATACTAGTATTATCGCAGTGCCGCTCTCCGTATATAACAGATTATTATGGCTCATATCTTCACCAAACTAAGCTATGGCTGGTGGTGCTGTTGCTGATCTTGTATGTTTTCTTATCTGATTATAATGCATTTTAGTTAAAATATAGTAGAAGTTTTGGCTCTCATTACTAACAAACTAGACTGTACATAACCGTTACATGGTTACAGACATGTAGGGCTGTAGTTTGAATTTTAGTTCAGGCATGACATAATATAAGCATCCTTTTTAATCTAAATCATACACCAAATAAGACAAAAAAAACCAACAACATGGATTAAAACAGGAACTACTGTTAAAATCACTAGAAGGTCAGCTCTATCCTCATTTAAATGGAAAGCTGCAGAACCCTGGGGCCCATGATATGGCACAGGAGAATCAAGCAGTTAAAAGGCAAAAACTTGGAGGGAGGACAACAATATTATCTTATTACAATATAATTTTTTTTGGTTTGTGTTCTGTCACTGCTTCAAAAAATTTATGATTTTACTTTTTGTTGTAGATAATACATGTCAAACCAGTTGACCTGGCCCACAAATGTACTGCTCGAAAGAGGAATCGTCTCTAAAATTCACTTAAGGTGTGTGAAATCCAAGAAAACAATTATATTGTGTCTAAAATTTGAAAATTGCATTAGCTTTCTTGGTATACAAAATGTTTTGAACAATACATTTTAAGCAGGGAAACCAATTTGTTTCTGCAGCTGAGGTGATAAAGCGGTTTGAATCAGGAACAAGGGACCTGGGAATTTCTCAAAATAAGAAATTGCTGCCTGATGTAAGTTTATCACTCCTGGGACTTCAGAATTTTGAATTGGTTTGTTTCTTTGTTTGCTGTTGGCACGTGGAATCTTGTTGTTCAAGTTTGCAAATTCATTAAAAATTTCCAAAAGATTTAAGGGCAAGGAAGTTCCAAATATGCCAGTAACCACGGTCAGTGCAGTATCTGAAACACTCATAGAGCCAAATGATGATTTATTTCTTATCTGAATTTAGTTTAGTAGACTATTGATCTGTGTTTCTTTAACATCTTTTTCTGTGGAATTTGATATTACTTTTGAATATAGTAGGCAATTGCTAGTTTCTGAGACTGTTATCAGTTATCACTGGAAAAGAATTAATTTATCTTAATATCTCACCTTCACTCGTTGAATTGACACACAAATGACAGATTTAGCTTCACATTTCCAAATTGGAGTGTAAATTTACCAGTAAACAAGCTTTTAGTTGCAATATTTGAATTCTTATCTTGGTTTCATTTCTAATATTGAACTCCCTTTTTAATTCTTCTTCATTACCATTAATGGCAGGATGCAGAACTCTTAAGATCAGAATATGCAACAAAATGACAGAACTGGACGAGTTGATACTATTTTTGGATATTTATTAATTTATTTTTATTTATATAATTGACTAATTTATGTTTATAACTTCCCTGTTGATATTTACTGTTGATCTGTACAGAGATTGCCAAGGAAATGCAATTCAAGAGACCAGAGATCATGATTTGAGAGAAGAAACAGAAAGACGAAAGTTGACTTCCTTTGACTGTGTAAGTACCAAAATCCGTTACTTGGATGGTAGATTTGGGCAGCATTTTTCCAGGTTGATCAAGTTGATACCAACCAGCAATTAAAAAAATATCACAATTTAATTTTAAAGTTGGGACTTGGGAACCACTCGTTGAATTGACACACAAATGACAGATTCAGCCTCACAATTCCAAATTTTCATTTTACAAATAACATATGCTCGAAAGGGATCTTTTGTTGTACAATTGAAACCATTTGGCTTATCGAAATTAATAGGTTATTGTGGAAGATTTTTTGTTTCTTTGAACAAATTACCATTGTTGAAATTTACTGTTACTAACCTCTCATTTTTTGTTTTGGAACCCTATCCTCTGCTGAGTGCTGACCTCTCATTGAAATTAAAAGGTCAGCAGAGTGCTGACCTCTCGTCTTAACGGTTGGATTATGATCCAACGGCACACACAGAAAAAGGACAAAATAGCAGTCTCTCCAAGACTTGCCTGCAATATTTTCTTCTAAAATTGTCGACGTGCTTCGTCTCTTCCGTACAACCGAAAGAAAAGGAGAAATAAAGAAATACCGGCGATTCAAACCTAGATTGAGAGAGAGAGAGAGGCGATTCTAACCCTAGATTGAGAGAGAAAGAGGAAGCGACGGAGAAAATCTGGCGATTCTAACCCTCGAAGCACGACTTTCCGACAGGTCCGCCTCTAAACCCTAGCCACCTTTGATTTCGTAAATCAAGTTCTCTTCCTCTGATTTTGGTTAAAATTTAGTTGATATTTCTTAGCTTATAATAGTTGAAATTTCTATATTCCTTCCTTTCCTTTCTCTTTTTATGCTTACCGTGCTGTTAAAATTGAGACGTTCGACAATTTTGATGATGTGGAGATGAAACTCGAAAAGGTTTCAATCATCATAAGTTTGATTCCTCTGTTCTAGTTGCAATATTCGAAACCTTATCTTGGTTTCATTTCTAATATTTAATTCCCTTTTTAATTCTACTTCATTACCATTTATGACAGGATGCAGAACTTGAAGGTCGGAATATGCAACAAAATGACATAACTGGGTGAGTTGATACTATTTTTGGACATGAATTTATTAATTTATTTTATTTATTTAATTGATTAACTTATGTCATCACTCAATAAAACTGCTCATTGATGCAACTTTGTTAGCAATATAAATGTTTCCTTTGATAATCTTAGTCAAACTTGAGCTAGAGGAAAGTAAAAATGTTCATGTGGTTGGGCCGTGTTGCTTGTTCTAAGGTAATCTCGCATCAAAATAATGGTTGGATGCAATTTAAGGTGTGTTTGGTTCTTGGGTGAACTATTAGTTCGCGACTTAGGCTAGAGGGACCCGAACACGAACTAGCCAAAATAGCACGAACAGTCTGTCCACGACCTAGTTCTTATTCCTAATTTTTCTAGAACTAGAATTAGCTTTAAGAGAACCAAACTAAATGTATGAGCAACACTTGATTTGCTTATTGATAGTATGAAAATGGTTATATATTTGATATTATTTATCCTTTTTTTTTTCCATCCTGATGGGATTGGGGATTACGAGATTTGAAGATTCTGTTATTTTTTGTTGCAGGTGGCAGAGTCAAGTTTCCCAAGACATTAGCTCAATTTAGAGGAAAATGAACAGATTACATAATTGTTATTTTCCTATTTGTTTTATCGAATGAATAATAAATTTTGAGGGTACATAAACTGAAAATTGTACCCTTATCAAGCCATCCTGTTTTTTCCTGAGTTGTCCTGTCTACTTAGTCAAAGGGCTTTCTAAGTTTAGATCTGTGAACTTAAAATTATTAAATTATTACTGGGTTCTTTGTTTCTTTGTTTGCTGCTGGCATGTGGAATATTGTGGTTCAATTGTGCCCATTAAAAATTTCTTTTAAAATATTTAAGAATATGAAAGAAACCAAGAAAGTTCCAATATATGCCAGTAATCAGTCAATAAAAATTCGTTAGTCTCATTTTGATCTGAATATAGTTTAGTAGACTATTGATTGTTGAATTTGCACTTCAGGATAATTCTTCCCAGACAATTCTGAGACGATGGCTTGTTCTGACAAGACCCAAGGAGCCCGAGCTACAGACCTCTCAAGGGGTCAGGGCAGTTTGAGTGAAAAGCTCAGAAGAGATAGAAAGGTATTTCACAATTGATTTTATTTTTTCTCTATTTTTTTTGTATTGTTTGTATTCAATTTGGAAATTTTTAGTTCAACTCTGGCTTGACATCTCATGAACTGAGCAATCAATATCATGTCAAGTTTTGGCACCTCATGATTCCCTCTTTTAGTAATGAATCAAGTACTAATAATCAAACATTTTGTTTCCTTATCAGATTCTTGAGGCTCCCCTCTTGCTCCAGTAGTGAACAAGAGCACACATCAGCCACCGGAATTTAAGATTTTGAATATTCTTCCCTTCTTGTATCAAATCAAACTTGTATAAGATTACAATGTTCAGCAAGTAGACATAAAATTTCTCTTTTACTGGATTTAGGAATTCAATTTTAAAATTTCTGAATTGGCAAGCCGGCATGCAGACGCATGCTCTAAGACTTCCTCAGTGTTCGGGCTTCACTTTTCAGATAAGAAATTTACTTGCTTTTTCCTAGGTTGTTCAAACTTTTGTAATAAAATTATATAAAACTAATAGTTCTATTTTTGACAGAGTCGAAGCAAGCCCCTAAAACTAACCGAGCCTAGACCACCAACTTGAAACATCACTTCGATCCTGGCCACCAAAGTAATTTGAATTTTCATATTTTGTTATATTTCTTGTTGATGATATCTGTCCAGAAAGCTCTGGATATACTAATTGTCTTATTTGTAATGTCATGCATGGAAATTCCCATTGGGTAAAGAGTTCTCACGTCCTCTGCCAACCTTGAAGGTTCGCAGGGTGCCAACCTTTGATTTGAAACGTTAGATATAATCTCAACGGTTAATGGGAGCCCCGTGCATAATACAAGATTGATAGGCCTGAAAAATTTTAACCGTCTAGATTAGATCGGACGGCTCGGATCAAAAGTTGGCACCATGCCAACCTTAAAAGGGTTGGCAGAGGATACTCTCCCCTGAATAGAAAGGTAGCCATATCTGAAAACCTTCAAAAAAGAACCCAATTCCTTTTTGACCTTTTTTATAATAACTGCAGATTCTTCATAAAAACGTTGAAACCATTTCAACTTCCGTGTCAAAACATCCTTTGACTACACCAAAAGAGTTCCACTTTACCACAGAAGAAACACATTTTAGTGCAGCTGAGGAAATTTGTTTGTATTATTTCATTTCAAATAAATATTGATTAGCTTTCTGACTGATGCTTGCATAAATAAACAAAAGCATACTTTGAACTCACAGTTGTAAGAATTTGTGCATATTTGGGAAGTAGAGCAGGAAATCCTTTTAAACAGTATCTTTTTATCGGCCTCTTGCCAATCAATTGGTGCTACTGGCAGGACTTGTGGCAAAATATTACTTCTTTATGAAGTAACTGTTTCTTATTCTCCTTTTCCCTTTCTTTTGCATGGAATTGACCAAAATGACATGTTTGGTGCCTCAGTGAGCACTTGTTCTTAGAATAGAAACCTCAACTTAGTGCGGATTAGTTCTGGAAAAGGAAACAAATAGTACTGTACTTGATTTTAATATAACAGATAATCACACTTATTTTTCTGTATTATCCTGTCAGCAGGTTCTCCTCTAGTGATGACTCAGGTACTGGTACGATGGTCATTTGTTCACAATTGAGTGATTCAGAGTCTCCTAGAGCTCCTAGATCAAGACTTGGAATGCAAGAGAAGGCATCATCTGCCTTGCCACGTGAAGATAGTGCTACTAATCTTGCTGAGGTATTGACGTATATGTTTCATTCAGAAAAGTATGTGTGGATTTGTTATGTAAAACGATTTCTCCAAGGATGACTGTTTTAACTGGTACAAACCAAGTATTTACCTTCCACTGTGACGATTTCTGAATATTATGGCCTGGTTTTGGGTAAACATTTTTTATGTTGTGGTTGGCCTTGTTTTGATGCAGCAGACTCCATTTGGGCACTGAAAAGACGCAAGTAAATGAGCATTGATATTAAAATTAATTGTTGAAAATTAGCACTGAGGTGAGGTCACAGATAGCGATCTTCATATTGTTCTTAAATCTAAGGCATTCACTTTATAATATCTATTGAGAAGTCTTGTTTTCTTTCTCTAGGTACGAATTTTGACCAAAACATCATGCCTACCACTGAGTGAGGACCAGTTTAAGAAAGTAATTGGAGACGACTACTTTACACATAGCCATTTATGGTTTGAACTAGACCATGCACAAACCAAGAAACTGATCTCTCTCTTTAAACCCAGTAACCAGGGTCATGCACCTACAAGCATTCCTGCATCTCATAACATACCATCTACCACCCTCAGTAATGCCCAAACCCTTCTCAAGCATCTAAACCCTTCCAACCTTGCATCAGCACTTCCGTCGGGTAAATGGGGTTCTAACGAGGCAATATCTAGCAACAAAGAAGTGAAAGATCTTTGGGAAATGCAAGATAAGGTGGAAGGGAAGGAAAATTATTGGGAGGTGCAAGACACTTCGGTCAATAAGGCGGAATTGAAGGAGAATTGTAACAATGATACTGAATCAGGACATGATGCAGTGAACAACAAAAACTACCTGGGTTTTGGCTTGACCCAGGTCGATGTTGCCTTTGAGAGTGGATTTGATGAACAAACTGTGTTGAATAAGCTGAGGGCTTTGGCTTCAGAAAGAGAAAGAGTGGAGTTGATAGGATGCACAAGTGAAAATCTTGGAAATGAGCTTGCACTTGATGCTGACCCAAAAATTGAGGTTGCTGGAGGCAAATAATTTTTCTGACATTATGGTAAACTGTGGATGTATGTATAACGGGTCTAAATGATCATACAAGTGACCCGTTTCATATGTAATTGTTTGATTGAAATCTCATTGAATCGTTCAAAATTTCATGCGCCCCTTTCTAATTTCTGATCCGCGGTGTCTTCGTCCTGCTCCCAAAAACTATTTCGCTATTCCATCTATTGTCCTCCTGGACCTCCTCTGTACAACGCACAAATAAAAGGTTGGTTTCTATCCCTTTCTAATCTCTCTCTCTCTCTCACTCTCTTTTCATCTCTGAGATAGAACCAGACAGAGCCGTCGTGTCTTGCCACGCCTCCTGATTTCTCCGATCCGCTGCGGTGCAGCCTCCTCTCTCGCACCTCCGTTGCCAAGGCGGAGAGGCCGCATGTCTTTGCTCAGACTTGCGACTTCATGGCGGCGGCATCGCCTCAACCTGTCGTGTTCGTAGACAAGAACACAGGTGATCTGCCGGGAGGTGCTTTGTGCAGCGGAATTTTTACTTGGAGCAACCTATATTTTTGCTAAATGACCAAAATGCCCTTTGTGAATTCCTACACTATCCTCTCTGTGACTGTGAGCACAACTATCGGACATAGGCTGTGCTTTCTCTCAGTGGCGAGTCCAGACTTATTTTAAGACTTATTGAAATCTCCTTGGAGACCAAATTTTACATTTTTTTTATTTTATTTACTATTTTTTTGAAATTTTTAAAAATCATAGTTATTGAAGTATCCAGAATTGTTTAGATTAAGAATTTTGTAAAATATCAAACAAATACTAAAAAATTTCAGAAAAATATAAAATTTGGTCTCCAATGAGATTTCAATATGGAGAACGCATTGAACGGTTCGGATCGACTGTTAGAATTTCGAAAATTGAGATTTGATCGTAGCTGACGGTTGTATTTGTCAGTCGTGGCTGATTTTAGCCCATCTCAATGATTATTGCACAAATGTATAGTTCAAACGTTATATAGCTTTCTCATCATATACCTTTGAAAACAACATGTAATATGGAGATTATTATAGTTTATAGATTAATTTGTTGAATAATTCTCATAGTACAAGCTAACCACATAAAAAAAATTACAGGCAATCCAAATCCCATTGTTCTAATACCATGTATACATTTTTTTATAATTAAATCCAACACAAATTGCTACGCAAAACAAAAATTGCATGTAGACCCCACACGTGATTGTTACACCTTTTATAGATGGTAATGAGTTCACATTTTATACCGTTTGTATAAATTGAATCAGTGTATAATTGTCATTTGAATCACTACAAAATATTAAAACAAAGCCTAGGCACTCTCATCCATCATAACACTTGAACTTTGATTTATGAAAATCAAGCCTGGGCAAGTGCCCAGCCTTGTCTCAACTTAGCCTCGCCACTGCTCTCTCTTCCTCTTATTCTAGCAAAGAAAAACCTAAGGTGTCCATCCCTCTCTAACTCTCCGTAATTTCGTTGAAATTGCAGTACGTTTAAACTATGTTGATTGCTTTGTGGTACCAATGGCCCAACAGAGGGCATTTATAATTTTTGCATCTCATTTCAATCGGTACCAGTGTTTATTTCTTGGTCGGATCCATTTCAATTTCAACATGTGACATCAACATTTAGTTGATTCTGAACATTTCAATTGGATTTTGATTTATGAGTCATGCTCGCTTCATTTAATTCAGCTTGTCAAATTAGATAATTGGTTGATTTTTCTTGTACTTGCTAAACCTTTCTCAAAGACGTAACAAGTAGCTTGCTGATTGATTCTAATTTTAAATCATGTGGGCTCCGTTTGGATGGCTTCTTCCCGAAATAAGGAATAAGGAATAACCACTTTTTACCAATAAATTTATTTCTAACCATCCAAACTCTTCACAAAAGTTACACACTTCCCAATAAATTTACCCCTTCCCAATAAATTTCTTCCCTTCTTCCTTCTTCCTACCTTAGTCTCAACGCATCCAAACGGAGCCGTGGTGTTTATTTACTTAGTGCTTAATTTCTTTCATCCTTGACTGTAAAATAGAATTTGGGGAGCGTGGGAGAAATGGAGTCACATTGAAAGAATTGAGTGCATTTATCAGGCGAAGGATCATTGGGACTTTAAGATTTGAACATTTACATGAAGAAGTTTCAGATGCTATTTCGTTTGGAAGTTGTCCGATAGTTGTTGTGCTCACAAAGAGGATAGTATAGTCGGAGAAATATCAGCGATTTTTTCAAAGTAAAGTAATACCGAATACATGAAGATCACTTTGGTCATTTAGCAAAACTAGAGGTTGCTCCAAGTAAAAAATCTGCTGCCCAAAGCACCTCCCTGATCTGCCTGCTATTACAAAAAATCCATCATTTTTTACTCTAAGCAGTTTAATGCATCTAGCTTTTACATCCTAATAGGGAGTAATAATATCTTCGCTCGATACAACATTTGAAATTCCAGTTTAAGCAACAACTGGAATCAAAATTGAAATTACAAAACATTTGAAAACTGAGCTATTGATTAATACGCTATGGACCCAACCATGTCACGGTTCTTAGTTCTTACTATAACTTAAGTTTTTCTTTTGTCTTTTTACCATAGTTGTCATTTAAACTTCAAAATTCTATTGGAATAGATGTATGCATTTCAATCCATATTGGATGGCATGCATGTACATCTATGCCTTTATGCTGTATAAGACGCCTACTCATCCGACATACAAACAAGATTACTAGTAGAGTTTAATCTTAAGCAAATGCACGCACAAATGCTTACTTCCAGACTTCAAATGTCAATGCACATGTATTACAATGGAGGAGAATATATGTTGTTTCCTGGATTAAGATAAGATATAATTTACTTGAACGATGATGCCATTTATGATAAATCAAAGTGGGTAATTGTGCTTATGCATGCTGCATCAGAGAACGATCCAGGTCCTGTTTACATTTCTCTCTTACTGAATTAATGCATACAATTAATATATTTACTTGAACAATTGGTCATACTTTTTATTTGTCATCGCGGATCGCTTCCTGACCATTTATTTAGTAATCTTCTTGCAGTACTTGAGAAGGCTACTGCCGTACTGCTCAGCAAAAGCTTCTTAAACATGCAGGCCAGTGTTTTTATTTTAGAAATACACTTTAAAGATTGTTTGATATACTTTGCAGACTGATTTTAATATTTTTCTATTTAATTTGCTTTTGAATTTTGAATCTACTTTCGCAAAGCCTACAAGCTCAATCTCAAATTTATTTTTGCCAGTAGCATTCAATTAGTACGACTGACGTTGCTTTTAAATTATTTTCGAAACGCTATTCATTTTCAAATTAGTACGACTATACGGCAAGTATACACTATGGGAAAAAGGACCTTCTGTAACGGAACTTCTGTAACGGTTTTTGAAATAACCGTTACAGAATAGTGAGGCATAAGGCGGGAAAACTGACGCCACAAATCTGTAACGGTTATTATTTAAAAACCGTAATAACATTTTCCGTCATGGATGAGGAAAAAAGTGCATCCACCTTCTGTAACGGTTATTATGCGACAACCGTTACAGAAAAAATAAAAAAGAAAGAAATTAATAATAATCTTATGTAACGGTTATATATAAATAACCGTTACAGTATCTCTCTAAATCTGTAACAGTTATTTCCTAATAACCATTACAGAAAAGCAAACTTTTTTTTTATTTTGTTTAATGGTTCTATAACGGTCATTGGTTAATAACCGTTACAGAAAGGTTATGTATTTAGGTCTTCTCCCTTATTAAGTCTCTCATTTCCCAGCCGCACTTTCCCTTTTCTCTCTTCTTTTCATTTATTGCGAATTTGTGGTATCCACTTTCACTCCAAAAAATAGCAAAAAATTTGTAAAAATTCTGAAAAAGTAATAATTAGAAAGAGAACAAGAAGGAGGGCAGATTTGAGGTAAAAAACAAATTCAACGGATCGAAAGAGAACAAGAAGGAGAGCAGATTCAACGGATCGAAAGAGAACAATAAGGAGAGCATGTAATAATTTTGAAAGTCATGGTTCCCGAGTCGTGAGACCTCGAGCGGACGGCGTGGCTTCCGACTCGGGAACCATGGCTTTCAGCAATTCAACGGATCGAAAGTCATGAATTCCTCGAGTGAATTCCTCTATATATATGCTTCATCTCTTCGGTATATTTTCATAAACTCCTCTTTTTTTAAATTATTTACATTTCGTTAATAATTTGATTAACAGTAAAGAAAACTGTTAATTTAGTGTTCAAAGTACAGAAAAGAAAACTGAAAAGAAAACTGAAAATGAGCCTTAAGGGCTTTCTTCCAACACTATATCTAAACATCGCACAATTTTGATTAACAGTACAACAAACATACATCTAAACATCACACAATTCTAATTAACAGTACAACAAACATACAAGTTTAACTTGAAAGGGAAACCACCACTAGAGCTTGTAGAATTTAAAATAAATAAATAACTGAGAAGTAAAAAAAACAGCAACATCTAGGTAGAGGATGTGTCATCAGTGGAGCCATTGCTCTTCTTTGCTGCTTCCTGCTTCTTTGCCAAATCCATGAAGGTTTTTTTCCATGTCTGTTTTCAAGTCAGTCCAATTATTGAAAAAGTTAAATGTATTTATGTAAAGATTATACAAGGAAGTTTTTCCTAAGCTATTTAGGGTTTCTGCACATATTGTCTAGAAAGAAGCTATTCTCTAAGTTATTTAGGGTTTCTGCACATATTTGTTACTAGAAAGAAATGTGATTGTAGAGTTACCTTTTGTGGAGAATGACATCTTGCTGGGCTCCTCTGAGGGTGTCTTAATGAGTTCATCGACTGACTGGTCCTCAGTAGGGGTTGTATTGTCACTATCATTTGTGCGGGAGGAGTTGTCACTCTCTGTGTCAGTTTTTTCATCCTCAGTATCAGTCTCCTGAGAGCTTAGGTTGAACCCAGGGGTACACTGGGCCCACTGGTGTGCCCTAGGCCCTCATGTTGAGCTATGTGGCTCTCTTTCCTAGCCTGTTTCATCTCCTTCCTGAACTGTGCCTCCAGATCTCCTTGTACTCCTTTGCCTTTAGCAGCGGAGTGTGCAGGTTTGATTACCCTGGTGTCTCCAATGAGAACTCCCGTCTCCTTAGTTCTGCTTCCTCTTTTGGTTTGTGATCTAGTGATCATTGAGGGGATGACCTCATCTATCTTCCTTTTTTTTGCTTGAGTATTATGGGGGGTTGTGATTTTTGCAACATTTTTCTTTGCTTTTCTCTTGCTCTGTCGCATGGTTGTAGTACTGCCAGAATCAACCCTAACATGTGGAATGATAATTTGCAGTCTTGCCTCATCAGCAGGGGACCATTCAATCCTAGACAAAGCTTTGATGTATTCATGACGTGGGTTTCTGATTTGTGGTTCCTCAACTACGTACTGAACCCGAAGTAGGTCAATTTTTCCATTTCTTCTGTGTAATTTTGATAGGTGGCTGCAATTTCTGCAAATTCAAAACATAAATTAAGATATCCAGGATAGAAACGCTACCACACAAACTTTTCATTATTTTTTCCAAAAGAACAAAGCATGTAGTCTGCAGAAACACCAGGTACAAAACTATCCTACATCATTACTTTACAGTCTACTAGTTTTAGTTTCCTTTTTCCTAATATTTCAAGTGAGTTCTCTTCCACACAAAAAGAATTTCCACAGAACCCCTCCAACAATGGTGTACTCTTCCATTTCGATCCAGAGGGAACCCAAAATCCTAAACCATTGAAGTTAACAAGAAAAAACTTCTTCAATAAAATAACCAACAGGGTTTTCCAATTCAACGAGAGAAATTAAACACAGCATTCAAGGGACTTGTAGCAAACAAAATAAGAAGATTAACAAACTTATTACCTGAAAAACCAAAGCAAGTTGATCTTCATCACGCAATACCAATACAAGGCTCCAATAGCATGTGACTGGAGTTACACATTCATTCAATAGTACTGGCTTGAGAATCTTTCCCATTTGTATAAATTTGCGATTAATTCTTCCACTAAATAAATTTAAGAGAAAATTATAGTAACTGTATTCATAGATAGAAAAGCTCTATCTTAATGATACTTACTAGCAACTATATTGTAACAGTACTACTAGCTTATTTTGATTTTTCAATAAAGAATAATATTATATTAGAAAAGGTATATATGCATAATTTGTACCATTTGCTATGAGCCTTACCAGTCTGTGAGAGACTGGAACAAAGGGGGATATTCTGCATCAATATTGGTATGGAAAAATCAACAAAAAAATAGGTTTAGTTTGATAATCCACAAACACAGAAAATATTTATAAAAAAAAATTAAGGTGACAACTTGGCACTAGCCTATGTGTATTCCTGCTACACCAGACCTGATGTAGTTTATAGGAGGAACATGTAACTGAACCATCTACCATTACTGAAAAGACAATGAAAGAAGCTTGGTTATGTTGTAATACTGAGAAATAATATATTACCTCCAATAATGAGTTTCCAGTTGGACTCCAAATGATGGCATAATCACAACTGACTCTGAAATTGCAGCACAAAAAAAAATAGAGAATCATAATATAAATAATTAGTTGAGGAATTTAAATATACCTTAAAAGTTTAATTCTGTCAAAAGGTGCATATGCATGGTTATCTGTGTATTTTTTTTTTTTTTTGATCATTTGTAAAGTTATAAACGATCTTTGGAGGCCATGGAAGAGAGGACAAGATCAATTTTATATTATAGAGGAAAAAAATAATAAACTTTTCTTAACGCTCTAACTCTAAGTAGCGCCTGTAAATTACAAAGAGTGTTTTTTTCCGCTGAACCACAGGACGTTTTAATGTTTGGTCGTAATGGTTGTAAATCTGCTTTTATCACAATTGTACTTCTCACGAAATATAGCAGAAAATACATATTTAGATGTCTCCAAATAAGCCTTGAAACAAACACCTCTTTACCTTTCTTGATGGGCTTATATTGCAAAAGCTTGGCTGAAACAACACCTAGAAATAATCTCCAAAAGGAAACACTCAACTCATCTTGAAATTCCAAAATATAAATTCTTAATTAGTCTAACTGGGTGCAGCATTTCACACAGTCATTGTATAACTAACAGCACAACCTTGACTAACTAAATTTTACATCCTAAGAATTTGAAATGTAAATGCCAAATTAGCTAAAATTGCAAAAGCTGCTCATCTGCCTGAGGTCCTGAGACGACTGATTCAGCCGAATGGCATCTGATTATATTTGGCAGTTCCCCTATTTTAGTGGGTTGGCTATCTTTTTCTCATTGCTTTCTTTTTTTTTCCCCCTTTTGTTTGCAATTACTTGAGTTAAACTGAAGATATAAAATCCTTCTATCATAACTCAGTCTGGTCCTACCTTCTAGAACTAGTACCATTACATAAGACATATAAATTAATTGTTAGTTTGTTACCTTCTCAATTAGCAAGAGTAACATATTTGCCAAAAGAATCAGTCGGCCAATATAAGAGAACAAGACCCTCAATTTGCTCCTCTTAACATAAACATCATGCACGTCTATCACTTTATCAATGGTACTTGTGTCAGTTCGCACATATTTGAAGGTGTCATGAGAATCCCTTCCATTTTTCATCTTGTACTGAACGCAATTAAACTCCAGTTATTTCCGTTGTGTGAGTTCAAGGCGTTGAGGTGTCGGAACTCTTTCGAAGAGGAGAAAAATGGAAAGGGACAAATGAGGTAATTGGTATTTCTCATTCCAGTTTTTTCCATCCATCCATCCAAATAGACACGTGATAGCCAGAGAGATCCAGCGATCAATTTATCCTCTTTATTTTTTTATAAAAGGGCCGTTTGGATCGCTTAGGAATTTGGAAAATTTGGAGAATTTCCAATTTCTAGACATAAATTTATTGGGAAGTGTGTAACTTTGTGAAGAGTTTGGATTGTTTATAATAAATTTATGCCTAGAAATAGGAAATTCTCCAAATTCCCACTTCAATCCAAACGGCCCCAAAAAGACGCCTCTTTCTCTCTCTCGGCGATAAGCCACCTCTCTCTCTCTCTCTCCCTCTCTCTTTGTAGTTCGTACCTCAAGTTTGTCGTAGAAACCCTAGATCTCCTGTACTCCTCTCTCGCCTTCATCGGAGAACTGCTCGTTGTTCAATTCGGAAAGAGAAAGATGGGGAGAACATCAAGGGCAATGATAGAGGACGATTATAAGGTAATTTTCTTTCAATTTTCTTAATTTCTTTTGGATTTTCTTAACTTTCCCTGTCTGTTAAATTACTTTTTTTTTTCCTATGACTCTATGAGCGGCGAACTCAGTGGAATTTGTTACTTGGAGTTGTAAATAGTCAAATTTAGTCTTTCAGTTGCTTCAATGGTGGGAATAATTAAAAGTTTTTATCCTTGTCGTTGCCCATGTGATTGATAGTTTGAACTCAGTTTGTTTTCATTTTTTGTCAGTAGTTCCTTCTTTTGTTGTTTTTCATTTGTTTTACTTTTTTTTTCTTTTTCTGATGAAAGGTGATGTTGTTCTTTGTGAACTCGAGTAGTTCTCTTTTCATTTTTATCTATGGTTCCGTCTTTGTTGTAATAAAAAACTGAAATGTTTTACAATTTTTTTTGCCTCGAGAAGTTCATTAATTTGGGATTTTTTTTTAATACTTTTGATTGTTGTATGCATTTATAGGTACATGTTTACAAGAGTATTTTTCTGAACTTCCTTTGTCAAAAATTTGAATGAAATTGAACACATACGAGTCAAAGAATCCAATAGTGTTTTAAACTCGTCAAATAGTGAAAAACAATATATATGTTGGATATGGTCTGCAAAAAGCCAGTTCTTTAGGAATATAATTGTAATTGATTTACACATTTGTTTCACAGGAGAAACAAGGAGAGGAGGAAGTGGCACAGGGAAGAAGATCCTAACTTGAAGTTTTGTTAATTTTTTTCATTTATTCAGATCATAATATGTAATTTGTTTTCTGTGATTTGGTTTTTATAATGGATTAGTTAGTCATCATGTTTTGTTTGTGTAGGAATAACAGGACATGGTGAGAAGAGTTGTGGGGAAGGAATCAAAGGAGAAGTTGATGAATTGTGTTAGATTGTAGTGGTGAAAACTATATAGGTTATTATTAATGGATGTTATTAGTAGTAGAATTGTTTAGTTTGTTGAAATAATGGATATTATTATTCTTAATAAATGAATAGTGTTAACTTCATTGCATTTAATTGAACACATAAACAATTTTAATTGATCTCTTAACTAGTTTAATTGAACATAAAAACTACGAAATCAAATTTCTGTTGCAACTAATTGAACACATAAACACGTTAAATCCAATCCTTAATGTGTTTAATTGAGCACAAAAAACTACAAAATCAAATTTTTGCTGCTACTAACTGAACACATAAACACTTTAAATTCATCCTTTAACGTATTTAAATGGACACAAGAATACGAAAATTCAATTTTGAGGTGCAACTAATTGAACACATAATTCATCTAATTAATCCCTTGAGATTTTTAACTTAACACAAAAACCAAAAAGTTCATATTACTACTACATCTAAGTGAACACTTAAATAGTTTAAATCATTTCTTGATGCAACTAAGTGAACACAAAAATCCATCCATTTGATGACGTCAGCGTGCGGAAAAAAATTCGCAAAAATTTTTTTTGCAAAAATTTGATGACGTCATCACGTGAAAATGATGACGTCAGCACACCCAGACAGTTCATAATGGCCCAATTTCAGTCCCCAGTCCAATTGAATGGTTTGGATGGTAAATTAGTGGACGGTGTATATCACACCTAAATTTATTTTTGCAACACAAAAGCACCCAAATACATACACTTATAAATTTATAATAACAAGCAAGTCACTTATAAATGGACGTTTGAGATCATAGCGTTGTTTCAGAATATGATCTAAATCGTCCGATCCAATTTCAATATGATCCTCTCTATGCTCTTCCGCGACCTTCCCTCCAACTACCTCCCTTCCTTCCCTTGGCAGTTGGCACTTGTACTGCGTACAGCGTACTCGCTCCCTTCTCCACTCAATGTCGTCTTCTCCTCTCCTTCCTCTCATCCTCTCCCTATTCCCTTCGCTCTCAACCAAAGCTATCTTTCTCTCCAGTGGCCACCTCTTTTGTTTCACTCTCCCTCATTGCCACTGCTCAAAAGAGGTCACATCCTCTGCCCTACCGTACACGCAAGGTGTTCGCTAAAATGTCCAAATGAACCTTGATGGATCTAGCACATGCACTACTGGCTCCAACCTCCGCCAGTAGCCTCTGGCCATCAGTGCCTTGCTCCTTCTTGGAGTAGGTTGCCTTGATTGGTGCGACTTCGATCTGGACTGTGTTGAGTATGCATGATGCCTTTTTGTTTGTGTCACACACGGAGGATGAAACCACATGGTTTTGGCCTCTACACAAGTGCATTAACAGACATCAACCTCTCTGTTCTTCGGTTCTGTTCGTCCTTAACTAGGAGAACCTGACTTGTGTGACCCGTAACTAACCGAATCGTGCACTTGCAGCCCTTATTTTTTCAGAGGGTGTTAAATTACATGCTTTCTGGAACCTTTAATTGTGAGGTCACCGGCACACCTTGCTTGCCTCAGTCCTCTCTTTCCTGACTGAGAAACATGATGCACAAAACCAATGTTATTGCACCGGTGTTCTCCGTTCCTTCCTCCAATGTACCCGATCAGATTTGTCTGTTGGTTGGGCTTAGTTTGTGAAGGGTCAATTCTCATGCATGGGTCTGTTTGAATGATTGGATTTGTTCTAATGGGTTTTAAAATAGAGGCTGAACTTGTTCTGGTCTAGGAGTTAATGGGTTTCTATTTCAAATCCGGGTCTGGAAGGATTGTTATTCTTTAGGAACTAAGTTTTTCCAAGTATTTTGGACTCCATATTATTCTTCTCTTGTTTTCCCTGCTGATGTCTTGCTTCGATCTTCTTTCTAAATATTTTATCGTTTCTTTAATGTAGAGCTTGACGGTCTTACTAGAAAATTTGCAAGTTGAGGAAGATTGTGTTGCAAAACTGCCCAAGTATGTGCAATGTCATTTTCTGTACTAAATTTGACCACAAAACAATCTTGTAAAATTTAGTATTATTGTAAATCATATTTGAAATCTTGCTAATCATTGATCTTATTTGTGTTATAATTTTCTAATTACTTCATATTACCAAAGCATTATTGCTAATCTTTTTTTTGTTTCAATTTTCTAATTTTGCAGTAAGAATGAAAGTCCAGATTTGCAGTTGACAGCTGGTGAGGACCAGGAGGTAAAGTATTCTGATCTTATTGCACGTGTTTCTTTTTAATGTTGTGCTTTATATACCTGAAGCATCATTACTATTGTGGAAAATTGTAACTTACTTTTCTTCCTCTTTGTTGCCTATTTGTGCACATTCTGGTACTTTTTTCATCCATCTCAGAGTTGTTAGACCATAACTACACCAGAAACACTTTCTGACTGGACAGTAGTTCCTTAAGCTTTTATTGAACTTACCACATCACATGATCTATACTGATAACCTACATTCTAGCTCATAAGTTTCAACAAAGGGATAAGATGGAAAAGAGTAGAAATCTCAAATTTGTTTGTTTATAATTGTGTTTGGTACATGGGTTTCTTTCTTTTACAAGAGTCTAACCCCCCAAGGGGGTGCCTATTTATAGTCAGCAGATGACACCGCATCGGATCTTCTGTGGCCTTCCCGTGACACCATCTTTCCTCCTTGGTAGCGATATAAAGGTCGCTGAAACCTCTCCCAACCTCGCCCTACCTCTTCCTGGCTTCCGGCCCAAGCTTGTTTGTGCGAGGTTACGTCGAGGTTTCCCTAGTAGCCAACATAGGAAGGTCACAGGGCATCCCACTACAGTTATTGGAGACCATTTGTCCTTAGAAACTGTTTTCCCGAGAGGGCCCACTGGGCGAGTCCTTTCTAACAGTTCCTGATTCTGGACCCACCTAAAGCGTAACGGCTCTGGGTCCACCCTAGGCATAGCAGCTTTCGACCTTCTTCCTTTAGGGGCCCCAAGAAGGATCCCTTCGTGCGATCCTTCCTGGTCTTCCTTTGTATCTGGGCCTTAAATGAGGCTTTATGTAGCCACTGGGCTCATATTCTAATCTGACTGTATCATATACCTTGGAAGAATAGCAATTATTTTGCCAAAACCTCTCTTTCATGATTATTTGACCAGGCACACATTACATGATTGACCAAAATCTCTAGCAATGGTTTTGAACAGAGAACTCATTATTTAATAGTTCACATTCAAGGATCATTAATGGATTTGTCTGCATTATGCAATTCGCAGGATATTGGTCAGCAAGTGATCAAATGTCATGACAGACTAAAAGCCTTAAAAGGCTACCAAAGGTCAGATGCTACTTGATAGGAGCTGGACTCCTGTTTTCTGTCAAAAAGGTATGCTACTTTTAATTTAATTGTCCCGAAAATGGTAGTTTTGATATAGTGATGCAAGTTAACATTTTTTTGGCTTGCTACAGAATGGCAGTCTTTACCATCTGATATTCTGAATGTATCAAAAGGGAGGCATCAGTTACAACCTCTCTAATGTTCCAATCGTAAAAATTAATTTTCTCAATAGACAATACTTTGTTGATTCTACAAGGACACGTAGTAGAATTAGTTTGCAATCCCATGTCCGAACAGAGAGGAATAGCATATGATAACATCATTAAATAATAATAACCATGCTTGATGATTTCAATTAGGTTGTTGCATTGTGAAGTAACATCAAGCACATCTACATCTCAGCTTGATGAACGCAAAAAGAAAATCATGGAAATACTCAATCATGTGACAGAGAGAAAGGTAAATAGATACAAATTTTGTCTGGTTTTGAACAATTCATGTTTTCCACTTGATTTGCTAGTAGTTGTACATTGAGAGGAAAACAAACATTTCTCTCTGAAAATGTATACAATGTCCAACAGCAAGATGTGATTTTCTCAATAATTATGTTGTCTTTCTTTGTTTCTTGTTCTCCTTCCAAAAGTGGGTTTTCATAACCACACTGACATCTATAATGAGATGAAACTAATGAATGGATTGTTTTTGTGTTTCAGAACAATATTTTGAGACACCTAACAGAAGCTTCCTCCATGCCGAGTACCTTGGTACACAATAATATGCATGCTAATTGTATTCAAATTTTCTTGTTACATTATTTCTAGTAAATGATCATATAAATATCTTCCTTGGTAGTGTTATCTTGGTCGAACTCTCAACCTACTCCATTTCTAAAGAATGGAATGGGAACAAAACTTCATTTCTAGGTTGGGGGTTCTTTTCTAGCCTACCCAGTTGTTTGGGATTAACAACTTTGTTGTTATTGGGAACAATATGAAGCATAGGATTTTTTAATATTAGTGCACACAACTTAGCTTTGGGTGCACATGAATTTAAGCTTTTGAAAACTTTGTTTTCTTATTAGGTACTCCTTTGTTTAAATTTCTCAATCACAACAAATGAAAATATGATGCCTCTTCCAATTTGTATGTAGGTGCAACCACAGCAGTATCAACTGCAAGAAAATACATCTCAGCATGTGCAAGAAACATCTCAGGTTCAAATGTTGGAAAATCCCCAACAGTTACTGAAGGGAAAGATGCCAATGCTAGAAACTTCTGAAAGAAGTCTTACAATTCAGGAGGAAGAATTAATAGATTGGAGCACTTACCATGGTGTCCCTCTTGAATCTGTGGTTGAAGAGTATTTCAAGTATGCTTCCTCTCTTTGCTTCATTGTATTAATTTTCATGGACTTTAGAAAAATATCGCATGTTTTATAACTGTATAGTAACAAAATTTATTATGTTTTGTGGTTGTCAGCTTTGAAGTACTATGCTGCCTTCAACCAATGATCATTAGGGATGAGGCAAAAGAACTACGAGCATCTAGAGTCTCTTTTTGTCCTTTTTGTTCATCTTAATTTTAGCATTAGGATTTATGAGCAATTGAGCATGGATATGTATGTTCTTTGTATTATTTCTAATATTTTTCTCTTCTATCCTAATGCTTTGTATTTATCATAAGACAATTAAAATAATGTGAGACAAATGCAATTTTCCAAGTCTTCCTGATTAGTTGGATGACGCCAAAAGTGTTCCTGATCACTTGCATGTTATATGGTTATCCGATAACAACCTATTCTACATACTAGGCCTTGTACTAATAGATAGCTTTTTAAGTGGTGCAAGTAGTGCGTAAATTGTGTAGTCTAATGCAAAATTTCTCATTTCTTGACCGCAATTCTGCAAGGAGGCCATGAACTAACTTGACATCATACTCTGATGTATTAGCAAATCTTATCTTAAATACTTTATTATACTTCAATTTCAAACCAGCCATTTACTGTTCAATTGTCTGGGCCGTCTATTTTTTCTCTCTGAGCGATGGATTGAATCGGCGCCCTTCCTTTCCACTAAGACCTCAGCTTCTCTGTATATGTTACTATTCTCTCCTCAGCCACCGAAGGATTTCGTGCCTACATGCCTTTGTTGCTTTGATGATGTTCTTTCCTGCCATCGCTCATTCCTTTCTTTCTTTTTTGGGATCGATTGTCGCTAGGTCCTCCTGTAGCCGCACGGGATCTCACTCCCCACCTTGCTTACTTTCTATTGGTTGCTTTATCGATCTTCTCGATGCTTCTTCCACTTTCCCCAGCAAAACAAACAAGAAGGAAGAGCGGTCGACCTAAAGGGACTAGAGAGAGAGAGAGAGAGAGAAAGCGAACGACTGTGGCAGATGGGATGGAGCAACCCTTTCGATTTTGAACAAATCCTTTACTTTCTCTACAAATTGATGGTCTTCCCTTTTTCTCTCTTCAACAAATATCTGAATTTTGGTCATGGAGAGGGCCGATTCATCTCATTAGAGAGAGAACCCTTGGTCAACGCTTGATCAAAAAGTAGTTTGGCAAGGTTTATAGGGTGGGGTAGCAGATCGATCCATTTAGGCACTCAGCTGTGCAAGGCTACCTGCTTGGGACCGAGGTGAATTCTACAATTTAAACTTTATATGTAGTAGATGTGTATAGATTGTTGGCATTATTGAATTTTGAAATTACAGCTAGGTTTTCATTAAATGCAGTTTGCCAGAATAGATTACCAAGACAAAAAAAAGGAAGACAAATAAAACTCTCCAAGTTATATGGCGTGGATAAAAAATCCTTGGCTCCTCTTCTCAGGTTATTTAGTATTTTGTTCTTTTTTTTAAAATCTACAAAAATAAAAGAAGAGAGATAAAATATTGGAGTACTGTAATTCTTTGAGTAGATATTTCCAAATACATTTCCAGTGCATTATGGTCCTCCTGATGGTTTTGGTTTTTAAATATTTGATGACATTATACATGTTCATGTAATTCTTTATGTCATTAATTTACTCATTGTATTTTTATTATTAATTTTTTTAATGTCCAGCTTGGTACTTGGTATTTCTTTTCCTTGATAAAAATTATAACAAAAAAAAGCTTGCTTGGTATAATTTTTAATCACATTTCCTCCTAATTAAATTGCTACAGGATTACCAACTTCTATTTGACTGTAAATGTGGAGCAGTGTGTCAATGACTTTGTAGATCCTGCTTAACTCAGGTTTGTTCTTTTTATTTGTAATAAACTAATAATACATTATTGATGAGTTTCATCATGATATGTATCTGTTCAAATGGTGCGCATTATTCAATACCAGACCAAATTCATTTGATTTTTCTCTTTCTTTCAGGCTAATGTGACCCGTACAAATCATATAATGTGGACAATAGGACAAGATTTCAATTACCATACTGAATCATGGTTTAAGAGCGTTTACTGCTTTTGTCCCTTTAAATAATATGTATATTGCTTTGTAATATTGATGGCACGATTAATAGAATATTCTATGTGAGGCTAATAAATATTAGGCCGTTTGGATTGAAGTGGGAATTTGGGAAATTTTCTATTCCTAGGCATAAATTTATTATAAACAATCCAAACTCTTCACAAAGTTACACACTTCTCAATAAATTAATGTCTAGGAATAGGAAATTCCCCAAATTCCTAAACGATCCAAATGGCCCCATACGAGAATTTGGCAGATCCTTTAGAATACTAATTGTTGTGACAGGATGGTCGAGTCAATGCATTTTACTCAACGCCATCCATTTATATAGATATGCTAAATTCACTGGAAGGATCGTGGCCATTAAAATATGTTGATTACTTCCTGTAAACTCCCCCCCTACTGTTTCAACACTATTTATTCTATTATTGTTGATCCACTAATTTCGTTATTCCAATAATGAAATGTAGTTATGCTATCAAGCCATGTTCTTATTGGACTGGATATTATTCACGAGCCGACCTGCTTTCAAACGATATGTCCGTGATGTTAGTGAATATTATCTGGTAATATACATTTCCGCTTTTGTACTGGCATTAGAAGTTAGCACTGGACTATATAGACCTATTTTTATTAATACTGGCACAATATTTTGTCTTACAAGTCAGCCGCCTTTCTCTGTGATTTGTGTTTATGTTGGTTTTTGTACCGACATTAGAAGTTAGCACTAGATTATATGAAGCTGTTACATTTCAGTTACAAAGTCCGAATTAGAATTTTTGTGGGAAAGTAAAACCAGTACAGGAAACTCTATTTATCCTAGCATACAACTGATGTGGATCGAAGTTGTTTTCTCTTGGAATATAGCAGCACACAAACTCGAACTAGCTCCTAATTAAAAATATTAAAAAGATCGAGCTTGGCATGATAATCTTTCCACGGTACATAATCGGGGGATTGGCGTTGGTCCAGGCTAGGTTTGCTTATGCAAAAGCTGCCATTTTTTTGGTCCCTAAATATGTGCCCCTTTTTATATTTCTTTTAAAACAAATTCAGAGATATAGCTGAGCTAATCCTGACGTTCCCCAAGCTGGTAAACGAGGTTGGTTGTTATCGTCCCATTGTTGAGCTGATCAAGCGGACAAAGGACTGATTTGGTGGCACATATGCCACAGTATACGTTCGGCACTGGTAATAGATGATACTCCTTGAATAAAAAAGTTAGTCGCTACTAATTTGAAACTATTTGATTCTAAGATGAATTTTATGTACTAATAAAAAGTTAATTGCTGCTAATTTGAAACTATTTGATTGAAGGGGAATTTGAAGTACGGAGTCTTGAGATAGAAATTTTAATCTATTTGAATTGATTGAAATATTAATTGTGATCCCTTGAATTATTTGGTGGCGCCTTTAAGCAGGGTGGAAAAAACAAGGATGCAAAGGATCACATAACGGTTAGAGAAACAACCATAAGGTTTGCTTAGCTAATTGTTAATTTGTTCATTTTTGATATTTCTGAAAAAAAAATTAAGAAGTTGGCTGAAACCTGTAAATGTGTTGTTAGTTTGCAAAGTCCTTTAGAGTGGACACAAATAAAAGCTGTTAGTCCTGCAATGGCTAAAAATGGAAGTGACAAGAGTCCTGCCATAGCAAGAGATGAGAATTTGTCTACAAACATTGTTATTTCAGACCCTGATAGGAACACTGGTGTTTATATATCATTGAACTATAGTAAGGGTAGGTTCAGTTTAGTTTTAATTAATATGTGGCTCACAATTTATAATTTACATTAAGTAATTCAAAATAACAATTGAAAAGGAAATCAAAATATTACTCATGCAGTTGCATTTAAAAAAAATGAAAAGTGATGATCCAATCATTTGGTTTACTTATTCAGATGAAGAGATCCAGATCTCTTAAGATAATTTTAAAAAAATAGATTACAAAGTCTTAATTTGGTTTTTTGATTCTTTACAAAGGTAGATGATTGATGTTTGGTTATGTGTTTATGGGAGCTGCTGGTTAACCTCAAATTGTTTATTAGGATTTAGACATGACTGTGGCAGTCTCATGTTAGATCTCCTTCTTCTAAACATTATTTATTTTTTCTTACTTTTCAATACAGTCGGAAAAGTTTTCTCATAAATTAGTTGCTTTTATTTGTGTTTCGGTAGGTGCTCATGGCCTTAAATCGAATTTAAGGTTCAAAGGATTTGCAAGAAAAGGGTGCTACCATTAATTCATCCACTATTGTTTGCATAGCTATTTAGAACACATTCTTTTTTGTTTATAGAATAAGATTGCTATAAAGTGCATGTTACTGTTATCATTTATTCCTTTTTTGTGTACTATTTAGTGCCAAATGCTTCTTTCTTGGTCATGGAACATTTTTAGTGGTTCAGTTCATCACTGATGAACTATAACTGTATTATTTACTGCGTTTATTTTGTTAGCAATCAGTTTAAGTCCATTGTGAATTAAAAAAAATCCGAAATTATTTAATATAAAAATTCAGACACCAAAAAATTTAATACAAAGAATTATTTTTTTTTTTTAATAAGAAGAAAGTTCCAACGCGTTTATAAACCGCTAAAAATGACAACAACGAGCGGCTTATCAGTATCTAAAAAATTGTGGTAAAATTAATGAAAATGACAACAACGAGTGGCCAAAACTATATAAATGGGCTCAGAGTTTTGACAAGGGGCATCGATGGGGTATAATGACAAGTAATGGATCGGAGAGTCTGAATAATGTGTTTAGAATAGAGAGAAGATTACCAGTGACAGCACTTATAGAAGGCACGTGGTATAAATGTGCCAACTGGATGAACAAGCGAACACAAGAAGCACTTCAAAGGTTGAGTTTAGGAGAAAGATGGCCGGAAGGAGTAAAGAATAAATTGATCAAGCATGATGGAAAATCACGTAAGTACTTAAAGAAAAAAGAATTTAATTCATTCATTCATTTTAATCCATTTTGAACTAACTTCATCTTTTTGTTTCAATCTCAGAGGATTTTATGAGCACATTCGTGTTAAGATTGGACCTTGGAGAATTTCGCGTGAAAGTTCGCGAGGAGTACCGTGATGGTGTAGGCTACGATTATTCCCATTACACAGTTCAAATTCCACCCGACATGGAGCAAACCGATGTGCAATTGCCCTTCACTCGAACCACATGTGAGTGCCAAAAACCACAATTGACAGGTATCCCTTGCGCACATGTCATTGCTGTTTGCAGGGAGACAAATTACAATGTAGATCAATTGTGGATGGTCACTATAGCATGCAAAACCAGCACATGATTTGGTCAGCAGGTCGGTTTCATTGTTACAAAGATGAGGAAGAGTGGCCAGTTTATACAGGTCTGATAATTGTCCCCGACAAGAGTTTGGTCAATCGAGGAAGGCGCAAAATCATTCGTGCAGAGATGTGGATGGATAGGATGGAAGGAAGGAAAGGTGGAGGTTCCACAAGAAAAACAAAAAAGAAAAATCAAGGTGAAGCTTCAACCAGTCAACCGCGACAAGCAGCACCCCAACCGCCATATCCGATGGACGCATTGCAATCCGGTCGATACACCAGTAGACCACCAACAAGGGCCAACAGTCCAAGAAGGGCAGCGAGTACTGAACATACGGTTCGGACTCGTCAAACACCCATTCAACCAGGACGAATGTCATTGCATGTTGATCCACGAAGCAACAATAATCGGGAGGACCAAGGATCTGTACAACCACAGAGAAATTCTATAAGCATTGATCCACGGATAAGAGATGTCGCATCCGGAAATATGAGAAGTGAGTCGGCTAGATTTCCAACAGATGAAGGCAATACATCAAGGGAGAGAGGACGAAAAGGATTGTTTGGGGGGAAATTTGGCAATATACTGTCTTTCGGTAGGAAGAAAAAATGAAATAATTGAAGATTAAGTGTTGTCGTAATTTTATATATTGTAATGGAATGTATTGTAAGAGAATTTTACAATTAACTCGTATAATATAATGTTGAAAGGTTTAGTGTTAGCATTGACAGACATGCATTCTTGTTATCTACAAAAAGCCCTAATCCTAAAAAGCTTTGTACTCTATAGTTCATCCGACCTTCATGCAAAGACTGAGGCACTTGAACTGTTTAGTGTTGAGAAGCAGTTAATTAACTCATATAATGGGACCCTCAGCATTCAATTAACTATTTAGCGTTGAGAAGCAGTTAATTAGCTCGTAGCGCTAAAAGGCTTCGTACCATTTTATAAAACGCGCTAAAAGGCTTTCTACCCTTTTATAAAACGCGTTAAAAGGCTTTACCCTATTATAAAACGCGTTCAGAGGCTTTGTACCCTTTTATAAAACGCGCTAAAAGGCTTTACCCTTTTATAAAACGCGCTAAAAGGCTTTACCCTTTTATAAAACGCGTTAAAAGGCTTTGTACCCTTTTATAAAACACGTTAAAAGGCTTTGTACCATTTTATAAAACGCGTTAAAAGGCTTTACCTTTTTATAAAACGCTCAATTCTCGCATCTCTCATTCTCACCTCTGAATATCATTCTCATCTCTCATTCTCACCTCTCTCATTCTCACCTCTCAATGTTAATAAGTGCAAAATTGTAATAAGAGATTTTCCGGTGGAATCTGTTATTATGTACGAAGGTCGGCCCAGATGGACAGCTCGCTAACTTCATCATCATCTGAGGTAGACCAACACTCTGCTGCCTACGATCGTGGGTAATGGGCGGTAGAGTTCTGCCGACCCAATTAGGGAGGAACTCGACGACTGTCGAAGGCTCTCGCAGAATTGGGCAACTGTCCATGAGTCTCCGCAAATCGTTGTTTTCATATTAATGAGAATTATTGTAATGAAAATTGTTATTAAATTAAATCGTTGTTTTCATATTAATGAGAGTTATTGTAATGGAATTTTTTCTTAATCTTTATATTAATTAGTTATAAATATTAAAACATAGATAAAACATAAAATCATACAATAACATAAATTCATACAATAACATAAATTTCATAGAAAATAAAATAGATAAATTTCATTATTCTAGCACAATTAAACTCTAATTTTTCTCCACTTCCTTAACCTCTTTATTCTTCTCCTCCTCCTTATTCTCACTAGAACTCTCATCTATTTTAACCCCCATACTAAAATCAGGGCTCCTGCCACATCCTGGAGGGAAACGACGTACAGCCGAGACGGCCCTTCTCTTCGGAGGGCCGTATAATGGGATCCTTTTTGCTCCCACATTAGGTGTTCCCTCCCCCACCTTGGATGTTTCCTCCCCCATCTTATTATTGTTTTGATCCTTCTCCATTTCTCAAATTTCTGATTTTACGCGTCTTTTGTTTGTGATTTTGTGATACGAAATAGGAGAACGAATTGAGATATATATAGCCAATTATTTAGCCGTTTATAAAACGCGCTAGAATAGGGGTCTGCTCAAAAAACGCGCTATAAAACGCTATAAAACGCTGCTCAAACACAGTATCACGCTGCTCAAAAAGTGGACACCACCTTCGTACGCGTTTATAAAATGCGTTGGAGGCCTTCGAACGCGTTTTATAAACGCGTACGAAGGTGGAGTCCAGGTAAAACAATAAAACAGACTGACAGCCTGCGAAAGTATTGAATTCCATTAACTTAGCCCTTCGTACGCGTTTATAAAACGCGCTCAAACCTTATTACGCGTTTTATAAACGGGTAATAAGGGTTGAGTCTATAAATAGTCCTGCTTCTCCGCAAATTCACGTCGAAAATTCAGAAATCAAAAACCAAAACTTTAGAGAAGTTACGCAGAGAAAAGAAACCGAGAAAACATAATGTCAACTAAACCACGTCATGTTTGTACCGGTGTGCTTCTACAAGGAGATGGAGGAATAAGTAAACGAGATATTCTTCGGCACGTCTACTTGCACTATCCTTCCGACAAATTTTACGTGAAGGTTTTTCAACGCGACGTTTTTGTAGTGAGAGGGCCGAAATATTGGACGGATGCAGTTAAGAGGGATGGAGGATATCATGTCCGACGTGGAGATGGAATCGTTTGGTTGCGTTTGCAACAGGCATGTCCTCCTGGATTTGAAAATCACCCGTTAAATGGAAATGACATATATCATTTGGACTGATTATTAGGTTTTCTATCATTAGATGTTTTTATTATTGTGTGTTCTATAATTAGGTTTTCTATAATTATATGTTTTTATTATTGTGTGTTCTATTATTATCTGTTTTCTTTTATGTTTTAGTATATGTATTAATTCGTGTTTTAGTATATGTATTAATTCGTGTAGTATATGTGTTGTAAGTTTTATTATCTAATTTATTTTAGTTTTTATTTTATCCATTTTCATTTTTATTGTGAAATTCGAAATATTAATATTAAGAGACTTAATATTTATTTAAATTATATTAGACATTACAACTCAATGAACATTATAATAAAAAACACAATACAAATTAAAAATTACAATTTATTAAAATTTTGAACCACACAATACACAACAAAAAAAATTACAAAATACATGATATTAAAATTTTGAACCACATAAAAAAAAATTGTAGAGGATCCATTGCTAAGGGTGGGAAGAGAAAACATCACCGCAACTAATAGACAAGAGTCGGGCGACTGATTGTCATATTGACCCCCTCTTTTTCTGAGACTTGGATGAGGATGACTGCATGTATGCAGATTCTCATCCAAGGATGTCGGCTGCGGTGTTATGGCTCGTAGACCCAGCCCAACAAACCGTCCTCTACACGTAATAACAGATTCCACAGGAAAGTTTTTATTTTAAAGTTGGTGGAATATTAATAGCCATAAGGATTGTGTGCGACTCTGTATCAGTGAATAAGTGTGCCGCATACAACCCTTATGGCTATTAGTTTCGCACCAACTAATATTATTTTGCATTCCACCATCTAACTCTTCTTTTCCTCTCATTTTTTTCTTTTTTCAGATCTTTTCTCTTTTTTTTTAATTTTGGACGACAGAAGGATGGGTATTTATATGGAAATTAGATCTCTCGAACGCGTTTTATAAAAGGGTAAGAAGGCTTCTTACGCGTTTTATAAACGCGTAAAATCAGAAAATAACGCGCAAACTCAGAAACTTTCGCCGCAATCACTGCAGCTTCTAGCGCGTTTTATAAACGCGTTTTAAGGCTTGTAACGCGTTTATAAAACGCGTTCGAGAGGAGAGAGAGAGGCGCGGTTTATAAACGCGTTGGAACTTTCTTCTTATTAAAAAAATAATAAATAATTCTTTGTATTAAATTTTTTAGTGTCTGAATTTTTATATTAAATAATTTCGGAAAAAAAATATCAAGTGGTTCATATTTGAGGGAAGATCAGAGGTCTGTGGGCATTGTGCCTTTTTTGTAGGAGCTAATTGAGCACTTTCATTTCTTTCTTTTTTTTTTTTCTTACTTGTGGCTTGTGACAACCCAAAAATACAATGGAAGGTTGTTTTACAGTAAATGCGCTAATCTTTTACTGTTCTTTTTTTTTAGGAAAAAAAAGGATGATCTACCTGTCTGTTACTTCAGCACATTTTTTATTCATTAGTTAATCTTATTTCAATCTGTTTATTTGTTTAGTCAATCTTAATCAAATGCTCTAAGGACAAAATTTCAGTCTTCTTTAAACTATCAGTTTGATATGTTTGTAGGTGCTGACAAATATACCCTCATTGAACAAAGTTGGTTAATGAACAACTCAATTGATATGTAAAAAGCCTAGAGTCTGTTAATGAAGAACTCAATTGGTTAAAAATATCAGTCCTGTCAGTTTGATATGTTTGATACTAAAATACTCAATTGTCTATTTTTTAGCTTTAATAGTGACCGGTTGACCACAATTGACATAATAGATGCAGGCACCTGTTCATGCACCTGTTGATGTTGGGTGTCCCTAAGAGTTAGCTTTCTGTTCTTTTTCTTTATTTATGCATCATGTTGAATATAAAAAATGTGATTAATCGGGGACAAATTAATACTAAATAGCAAATGTAATGATTATATTTCTTGATATTTTGACTACACTATCCATTTCTAATAATGATGATTATATTTTTCTGCACATAAGTTATAGAAAGAGGCTCGGGTTGCTCAAATACAATACTACGAGAGCATATGCCGCCACACATGTTTTGAAAAAAAAAGGAGCCGCATCATGCCAATCAATTGCCAATTTAGCATCGGACACTGCTGTTCATGGCAAATATATATATATATATATATATATATATATATATATATATATATATATATATATATATATAGCAGTGTCAGTTAGTATTTGAGCACAATGTCAGTACATGAACACAATGATAGAATCAACTACAGCTCAACTTTCATCGCGCGAAGCGCGATGCGTTAACTAGTTGATATGATATTAAAAGACTTGTATACACAAAAAGGAGTTCAGTTTGTAAAACGAGAAGTATCATAATAGGCTGCATTATCCACCAAATATATATATAATAAATTATCAATTTGCCTATGCTTATATCTCTAATTTTCAAAGCATCGGCTAACAATTGCTGTAGCTTCCATGTCGGAGTCAGTCAGTCAGAAAACAATATACCTTATACTGTCATGCTAACTAAATCGAATAATCATCAAGACTTGAAAAAAAAACTTAAACACCTTTTCCAAAATAATTTCAACAAATGTTATGCTTAAAATAAAAAAAACATTATATTAATTTAAAATAGGGACCCTTTCACAATTAATTAGTTTAATAATCATAATAACTTAAAAAGTAGAAATAAGTTTTTGAAAATCGATATTTGAATTGTGATCAATAGTATATCACAAATAAAAAATGGGGAAATTTTTTTATGCCATTGCAAAAATGTAAAATTTGTGATATGCCATCACTACATGACTAATTATTTTTATGCCACTATAAAATAATGAGAATTAGTTCTATGCCATCCGTCAAGTAAAATGACCATCATGCCATTTTGAATATGCCACTCTAAAATGATAGATTTCGTAATATGCCATCACAAATAAAGAAATCGATTTTATACTACTATAAAATAATGCCACAATATAGAAATATGAGCTGGTTTTTTTGGTATGTTTACTACCTATATCAATCAATATAATTTCTTTCCCATTTATTCTATACCTTTTGTATGAGCTACCTTAAGGCAATTATGAGGTACGTATCTGGCATATATGTTATAGGGTACATGTAATAAGAAGACCAAAGAAAAGGTAATACTGAACTTAGCCAAAAGAAAAAATGAGAATTCAATATCAGCATATTCTCAGGACTAGAATATACTAGCCAAAATTTTACCAAGGTTTGTGGCTCTGTGCGCATACTATAAACAGTTTAGCACCTTGTTATTCCCTGGCGTGGCTTATTCTTTTTGCCCCCTTTCCGTAGGATTTTTGGGGTATTTTTACACTAGTAGGGAGGCATGGTTTGATCTAATTAATCAGTTTAATATGATAAGGGTATTTTGGGGTTATTTAAATTTACTGACAACTCTTAGAATGACTAATATGGAAGTTATTATAATTTAGAAAGAATTAGTGGTATAAAATAAATTTTGACAATCTTATAGTGGTATATTATTAATTAGTCGTCTAAGGATGGCAAATTAAAAATTGACAAGTTCGATGATGGCATAAAACAAATTCTCTCATAAAAAATATATATAAACTTTGTTACAAATGTCACCGTTCGATAAAAATATTTGTAATTTTCGAAATCCATTTTTGACGATTTTTTATGGCATATGATTTGACATTGAAATCGCGTCAAAATTTAACACACAATTAGTAAAGCCTATATATACATCAGATTTTTTTTATTTTTTTTCTCGATTTTTTTCAATTCATTGAAGAAGCATTTATCAAGTCAACCATTGTTACAATCAGACTCATCTGAATCTTTCGAGTTGTATATTTGCCAGTCTCCAACAGTCAACAGACCTAACAGTTAAGAGAGAGACAAATGTTTGAAACTGCTGCTTTTCCACCCGTTTTTATGGACTGTAAATTGAGGGCATGTTTTATTTTTTTTTTTAGTTTTTCATAAAAGAGATGCGAATATGTCGCTAGAAGCATACTTTGAACTATAAAACGGCAATACAAAAATATCATGAATGGTTCACAATTGATGATGCGATACAAAATAATTTCGCGATTAACAATAATTATCTTTTATTTAATTTAATCATGAGAGGATCACGTGAATTGTTCTAAACACAATACTTCTGTGAGTGAACTTTCAAACTAGTTTAGATGTTTATATCCCATGACTAGGAAACTGAAAATCGTGATTGCCCCTTAAAACTTTTACTGATGAATCTTGTTAATATACCTGCATGAAGATCCAAATAAGATCTAGATGCTAATAAAAAATAAAGTGATACATTTTCAATATAATTGTCCGAATTATAAGCCTTTTCTTAGTTGCTAAAAGTTGCACATTTCAGTGAAGTTTATGGATTCCAATTTCGAGTGAAATTTAATATTTCTTTCACTGCGATCATACATCAATGTCAAGTATGAGATATTGGAGGAGACTAATGGAAACCTTATTTTAGGTACAATTTAATATTTATTGTCATAATTTAAGGGATTAACAACTTAATAAATTGATGGTCAACTTTTTTTGAGTTCTACACCGCAATAATAAATTCTTCTACTTACAAATTAGACTGTTTCACTGATTGTTCACAATAATATATAACTTCTTTTTTTTTCTATTGAGTCTATTGAGCGCACCTTATTCTGTTAATTTATAAAAAGTCTGTGGACTAGTAATTAATTGTAAGTTTACATTAAGGATTTCACCACTTTTAATTATTTGTCTGGTTTTGAGCAATTCATTTTTGCCACTCGACTTACTAGTAGTTGTACCGATATACCTTAGCCAAATCTCATCAGCGGTTCTGTTTGTGGTTTTTGTTTTCAAATTTTTTGTTCAATTATTTATTCATGTGTTTGGGGTTATTAAAGTTCAACAGTGAGATGAAACATAATATTTCTCTTTGCAAAAGTATACAATGTCTAAAAACTAAATGTAATTTTCTCAACACTAATGTGATCTAAAGTAGGTTTTTATAACCACTCTTATATTTATAATGAGATGAATACTAATGAAATGATTGTTTTTTGTCTAACAAAACAGAAAGAAGCAACAGAAGCCTCTTCCTCCATGCCTAAGTACCACTGTATACATTATATAACAAATTCAACTTTTTCATGTAATATTAATTTAATGAGAAATGGGGAAGGGAAGAGTGAAGATTGAAATGAAGAAGAGAGACGGCCTCATCATGAAAAACGCCTACGAATTATTCGTTGTTTGTGACACAGATGTGGGGTTGCTCGTGTTTTACCTTGTGGCAAAAAGATTAGTTGTTTCTGGTGGCCGTATTACGTGTAGCATGTAAAAGCTCAATCCATAAAAACATAAACTATAATCGTGATTTAATGTATTTTCTTGAACTTAGTAAGAAACTCTAGAAAATTGTATGGCCTTCTTTTTTAACAGAATGACATTTTTCTTTAATACAAACACAAAGTTTTTTGTATTCATGTGCGAAATATACACCGCGCGGTGGATATGATTAGTTTCAAAAGTTCAGTTTGTCCAAATATATCTTAGCTGAGAAATTAGTAATGGCTCAACATGGTTGACTTAATTATAGATGTAAATATGTATGTTTGTACGTATATGTCTAACAATTATGTCTTGAATTTATTTCGAAAAGCATTTTTGACAGATCTTGAAGTTAATTTATTTTCTTGATTGAATGTTTGAGAAGACAGTAAAATTAAGAACTTATTGTACATGCGACCATACAATAAAAATCTTTCATTAGGATAATATTCTTAGTAACTACATAATCTGAAATTATATATTCTCCATTATTATTCCTCAGTTGTGTCCATTTTTTTTTGAGGGCGCATTTATTTTCTTGTAATTATTATTATTATTATTATTATTATTATTATTATTATTATTATTATTATTATTATTATTATTATTATTATTATTATTATTCCTTTTGAGATAGGCTAAAATTAGCCACGACTGACGGATGGACTCATCAGTTGCTGCGATTATATCTCTATTTTTGATGTTCTAATGGCTAATCTGAACCGTTAAATGGGTTCTCCATATTGAAATCTCATTGGAGACCAAATTTTACATTTTTCTGATTTTATTTACTTTTTTTATATTTTTAAAAATCATAATTATTGAAGAGTCTATAATTGTTTAGATTAAGAATTTTGTAAAATATCAAACAAATACTAAAAAATTTCAGAAAAAATATAAAATTTTGTCTCCAACGAGATTTCAATATAGAGAATACATTGAACGGTTCGGATTGACGGTTAAAATTTCACGGCTTGGATCGACTGTTAAAATCTCGAAAATTAAAATTTGATTGTAACTGACGATCTCATTCGTCAATCACGATTGATTCTAGCCTATCTCTTATTATTTTGATGTTGTTTTCATTCCTTTTGGGATTTCGTATGTTTGACAGGTTCGAGGATATTCTAATGAGATATCTTAACAGCTAGGATCAAGTATAGGTATTACCTTCACCTATTATTTTTATTATATACTTAAAATCACATTTTTTTTGTTTTATTTTACTTATTTTTTTAATTTTCACAACCAATTGTTTCTTCGATCTAATTTATTTTTTGTTTTTTTTTCGGTCTTTTCTCAGCTCCAGCAATCGGATCCCAAATAAAGAGATATTTAATCTTTAATTTCTGTGTTTTGACATTTAATTAGAAAAATCAAAAGCGAAAATTGCTCAAAATCAATATATGGTAACTTTAGGGGAAAAAATGTATTATTTTTTCTTTTCTATAATTCATTCTAAGGCTAATTGCTTGGCGGTGCAAATAGGCAATATTTTTGCCAAATAAAAAATACAGTACACTAATAGTGAGTGGGTCATATTTTGTAAGAACCGTCCAGTAAGAATTGAACGTTTGGGATCATCGTGTAGTTTCATCCTATGATCTCAATCGTCCGATTCAAATTATAGTGGGTTTGACGTCATATATCGTCACTTTCTTTCTTTCCCGTTGCTTGTCGTCGAGTCCTTCCTCCGGAGCAGATTGCCTGAGTCATAAAATCTAATTAATCCTTCATCCTTGACTCCTTATCCCTCTTTCTTATAAAACCGCCAGTAATTTTCTTGAACTCCCAATATTGATCTCCTTGCCTAATTGAACTTTGATGGGATAATCTTATATTCTTATTACCTCAAATAAAGCCGAAATCTTGATTGCGATTTGTGACAATATCATGACGACAAGATTTAGTGATCTTTTCATAATTCATTATGTACTTTCTTTGTGACAAAAACATAACGTGCCGGAGCATATTAAAGGCCAGTTGTCCTCCCTGAAAGATTCAACATAACAAGAATCATTTGTTTCCCCCTTCTTCTCGTTGGGACCCTTGAATTATGAGAGACAGTGTATAAGGTACTTACCCCAAGATTATTTTATGACATAATTGGATATATCTGATGTATAAACCAAACACTTGTACAGTTCTTATACAGAGAGGAGTCACGGGTCGTCTATTCATAGTCCTTGCATACAGCCATTGAAATGACAACTTGACAAGTGAAAATAATAGTTGTTTATTTATAGCTTTTTGACTAAGAAAAAAATTATTGAATGTTTAGACAAAACATCGATCTTAATTAAAACAGTTATCTACGTTATGAAGATATAAGTGAAAGCATTATGACCAGAGGAATAAGAAAAGCGACAATAGAATGATAGTCACGTTTGCTACTTTTCAAATTATATCAATAATCAATGCCTAAATTGATTGTGAACTGGTCACCAATATGGTTCGAGTGACGCCCAAAAACTTCTTGCTGAACTAGTGAAAATCCATCCAATTTAGTTCAGTTTTCAGTTGAGCTAGTGAATCTAACCAGTCTGTGTTAACTACTTCGGTTTTATGGTCAGTCTAGTTTCCAAAACATTGACCGGGCATACAAGTTATAAGATAATAATAATAATAAATGTTTAAAGGAAATAATGTGGAATCAGAATTGGGACCATAGAAATAGTAAAGATGCTAGAATGTCAGGAGATGGAAGGAATCCAGAGAAGGCGAGTGGTAGTTACGAGTGGGCCCCACCTGCAGCTGTCTGACTCGTTGATATACCGTTTCCAACTAATTTCCGAATTCCAATTGGGAACCTTTTGGATTTTATGTCCGATTGGTGCCTTTTTCCTGGCGACAAAGAGAGCTAACTCTAGATTTCAAACCTAATAGATGAAGGAAATTTTTTGTGTGCCTATGAAATATATATGCAATTGTTAAGGTTTAGAATCTTTCTGTTCACCTCATTTTCAGCGCAACAGCCAAGTCTATGGAACCTAAAACAGTAAACATTCTATTTTGTTATGAGCTGGAATTCTAGACAGCTGAAAGTTTAGTTTTTACATTTCAACACTGGTTTTGAACTTGTTGGTTATATAGTCCGTATATGCTATGCAATCTGCTTGTTTTGTTGTGTTATAATTCCAGTGGTTGCTTGTGACTCTAAAACTTCTTTCAGTAATGATATTAGGCTTCCTGCCTGGGGCACTTTAAAAAAAAAAATATGTGTGTTCTAGTTAGTGCTAAATTTGGTCAATGTCCCTCCATACCAACCGAAATCAAGGTTGAAGCAAAATTTTTTAATTTACAGAGGTGAATTTTGCACAGATATATAGTTTAATAATGTTTTTATTTATTTTTTTTTTTTGTTAAAGCATGGATCAAGATCACTTATGTGAATTTATAAAACAGAATGAGGGTCATTCTTTTAAGCATGGAGATCAATTATAAAAATTTATAAAACAGAATGATAATAGAATAGAAAATATAGAAATTTAAATATATTAATATTAATAAAGTAGATCCTTCCCTGACTGATTTTTTTCTTTTTTTTTGCGTTCACATCTTTCATTTCAATTTATACTAGCACTTATGTACGTCCAAGTTAGATTTCGAGTGAATCGTGGATGATATTCATAAGTCCAGATTTTTTTTATTAGTTAGTTCTAATATACCTCCAAACAATTTGGTTAAAAAAGACAAAATAATCTCAAAAGTTAGTTCTATGTTTTCTTAAAATTGGCACAAACTAACTTTTTTATTTCATACAAAAATAAACTTGGAGCAAATAAACAATCGTTAATTGTGTAATATATATTTCAAGTATCCTTTTACTCCTAGTAGTAGCTTTTGGATTTTACTAGGAAACATCAATACGTTAAAATTTAGAGATGTATTATATACCTGTCTCAAGAAAAGGCAAGTACTTTTATGACGAGTATATTGTATAGTTAAAATTTATAAATAATCATTGCCTCAAAAACCTCTGTAGTTTCACATGTGGAAGACCTCAAATTTGTAGAGAAGTTGTAAGCATGTATAGTAGCGTCCCTACCCAAAAAGGAAAACAGAAGAAGATATGTTTGGTTACGTCCTGATGAAGTGATGATCTGATAGTAAGGAACTGTGCTCTTACTTCAATTTCATTTATTTAAGGAAATTGCAATGTGAACTGTCATTCAATGTTTATATTCATTTTAAAAAAAAATTTGTTTATATTACGTCACCATGTCGAGGCCTACAGGCACGATATATATAAAAACGAAAAGAGAGGAGAATCCAAATTCTTTGTTCACACCTCTTCCTTTACTGTACCCTACTTGGTGGGTGGAGTTTCTCTAAATAATTACACATCCTCCTCATAAGAATTCTCTACTCACTAAACTTTATCCATCATGGATCAAGATAAGCACCTTCAATCCAGGAGAGTAGTTTATAGCAAAAATTATTTTGCGTTCCCGTACTATAGAACCTTTGCATCCAAATTGCTAAATCGATCGTGGGAATATGGTGAAGAGCACAGACCCTGTGCTGAGAACTATGAGCATCTCTTTGTTTGGCCCCCGAGATTTTATTCATGCAACTTCTGCGACCGTGAATTCCGTTCAGCACAAGCACTAGGTGGACACATGAATGTACACCGAAGAGACCGTGCAAGACTCCGACAAGGACTACATCCTGATCCAAATGAAGATCGCACTACACTTCATGCACCATCATTGGAAAGAAGTAACTCAAGAACTATATGTGGGTATAAGAGAGCTTCCATCTCTCCTAGGGTTAGCACTTCATCTGTCATAAGAGAAAAGGATGTGAAGTTTCTCATGGAAGATGATCCACCAGTTAGTTCCAAGAGAAGATGCACAAACCCTCTGATCGAGCCACAAGATGCAGAGGTACTTGATCTTGAGCTTCGGCTATAGGTCACTAATTGAGGTTAGGAACAAATAAAAGGGGGATCAATATTTTCAGGAACAAGTCGACTGAATGATTTCCATCTTTTACCCATTTTGGAGTAGGTCTCATAGATCAAAGCTATTCTTCTTACCATATTATTTTATGATATTTGTTAACAAAAATTGGTACAATTTAATTAAGCAGTGACCATTTTAGAATATATATATTTGTTGTTGGTTTGCCAGAGTATGCATGGAATTGTGTGTATTCACTATTGCAATCTGAGCAATCTAATAGTGCAGAATACATTTGTAATTCAATATTATTGTGTTTGTTTTTTTATTGGCTGTTCTTTAATTTACAGAAAAGCACATATTAGTTACCTTTTTTTCCTCCATATATTTAGGCATTTACATAGAACCTGTTAGTGAAAATTAACTACTAGTCTTGACAACCAAAGACATATACTCCCAAAGAAACCTTAATTTGAAAATATTATTATTGCTTCTAATTTTCCCTTTTTTTCTCTTTTGCCAACATAAGATTTTTTATCAAATTTTGGAGTCTGACTTGCTGATGTCTTGCTAACGTTGCTGTATTGTGGCATTTCGATATAATTAGGCACAACAAACTGAAATAAACACCATGCTACTATTGTTTAGTTTGCACAAGTTTCGTACAAAGATATGCAGTCTTTAGAATCTTACATTCTCCTGATAGTTTTCCAGTGAAACATCAGCATATTTTTTTAAGTACAATATTTTCTTTCTTTTTGTGAATTTAAATATTGCAAAAGGCCTGGAGGTTTGCTTGTACCCATTACAGTGTAACGTGGATTGGCTGTAAACACTCTATAAACGTAAGTGGTACTAACATTTTTGCAGTTTGTAAAATATTGAGCTGCACTTCAGTGAGTCTTGAAAGATAAAGATTAATTTGTTTTTCTCACCAACAATTTCCAACAGTTGTTGTGCACTTGTGCTAATAAGTTGAGTTGCACATCAGCATGGTTTCAGCATAACAATTTGTAAATATATATCCATTCAGCATAATAACTTTTGCAAACTTTCACTAGATTGGGAGGCAGACAATGAGATTTTATCCATTGTCAAATTACATAATTAAAGAAACAAGAGAATTTTTTTTGTTTTTAAATAAATAAACAGGCAAGAAAACTTTGCAATTCTGATATCTGTATCAAAGAACAAATTAAACTCTTTGCCACCTGACCCTCAAAAAAAAAAAGAACAAAACCAAACAAAAGAAGTTATATTGGCACAATTGTAATAACATTTTAGAGAAGCCTTCCAAACAGCACAATCTCATTCCTATATACTTCAATGAGACGATGACAAACTGCGTTTCTTGTCAGTCCAGTATAGCTCAGACAGAGTCACCATGATTAAACTTGTTAATGCCGCAGAACAATTCTTACGGACTGGCGGCAAACATCCTACAATTCTTACCTTTCTTCAACATCTCATCTACTGATAATAATGGCTGGAGATGGACACAAAATGGAATTTTCTCTTCTGCAAGTGCTTATTACATCCTCTCGAATACTGGCATCCGTTCTAGGTATTTTCCATTTCTTTGGAAAATTAAAGCGCCACCTAAAGTAAAAATTTTTCTCTGACTTCTGCTTCTGGACCGCCTACTGACTCAACAAAAATCTTCTTTTAAAAGGATGGCCATCTTCTACTGCCTATCCTAGCTACACTGCGGGTGCAGTTGAAACTTCGGACCACCTTTTTCTATGTTGTCAGTTTGATTTTACTATTTGGACACAGATCCAAATTCGCTTCAGGATTTCGAACTTGGACTTTTCTTTAGACCGGTTGAATTTCTAGCTTTCTATCAGAGGTTTAGGAATTAGTAACTGAGACATTATTTGGACAGCAACCTCTTGGAACATTTGAAAAGCGCGTAACAAAATGAACTTCTCTAATTCAATCACTCCGGTGACTATTCTGATGCGGAACATTTGCGAGGATATTGAAGCCTAGAGTAGATATGCTTAGGACTTTCTAATTTTTTCTTTTCTTTTACTTTAGTTTTTTTCTTTTTTTTTTCCCTTTTTTCGCCTTGTAAATAAATTTTTTTTAATACAATCATGTCGGTATGGTAATTACCACCTGACCATAAAAAAAAAAAAAAAAATGCCGCCGAACAAGCTAGCTCGGCCGAAGTAGTCATTGATCCAGCTGTGAAATTGATTAGTATAGTACTTATGCAATTCTCCCCAATCAATCATGAGAGACGTGAGTTAGAACCCAACTTATTAGCTTGATTTAGGGCGTGAAGGAATGAATTATTTGATGCCTGAAAACATAAAACAAAAACGCCTGGTGGGATCATTGGATTGTGGACCCTTCTCGTCGTTGGATACATATCTGTTTAGAAGTATCATGAAATGGACCATCAAACTTACTACATTTTTTACATCTCTTACCATCGTTAAATACAAAATAAACATAAAATAGACAAGATAAACATATAATTGATTAAAGTGAACACTTACAAACAAATAAGTATTATCATCTCTTGTTTAGATTTTTATATGCATATTTAATTTATTTTTGTTAAACTTATTTATTTGTATGTGTTCACTTTGATCATTATATATATATATGTTCATCTTATTTATTTTATGTGTTCACTTTCTGTTTAGTAATGACAAATTTGAAATGACAGTAATCAATTTCCAAACATATACATATTATGTATTTATGTTAAAAAAAAAATGTATTATGGATTATGGTCCTTCTTAGGAATATTTTGGGCTTTCTAGTCGGTCTGTTTCAAAACTTCTCCAGTTTATATAACCACATTTGGGGGCCGATTCTGGGCTTGTGTTTATAGTGTGTTGCAGAAAAATATGCTAGGGATAACTGGATAAGAAGGGAATGGATAAGAAAACGATTGTGTATTTTTTATCTTAAACTAGAGTGTACAAATATTTGTAGAGATAATTGGATTTATGTCATCGTAAAACATTTTAATTCTAAATATATCATTGCAAAATGAATAATTGAAAATATGCCATTTTAAAACTGCACAAATTTGATATATGTCATTATTTTATAACAAAAATATATTAAATTTTATACATACATCATTTTCAACTATGTCAGATTTTTAAAAATACCAAAACTACCCTTTCCCAAACCCATTCTACAGAGTACAGAACCCACCTTTTCCAGTAAAGCCATCTTCCCATCTCCTCTTTTATCAAAATCGCTCCACCATGTTTTAATCAAAGCCCATGCCCAATGTTCACTGGTCACTGCCACCTTCGTCGCTCCGCGCTACCGTCACTGCACCTGCCCGCCGCCACCGCCTCACCACGCCACCTATGCGCTCACCACGCCCCGCTCAGCGCTCACCCGACCCCAGGCCCCGGCCCACCTTTGCACTCACACAGACCCCTCACTGCACCCCTAGCCCACCTCTACAATCACCGCATGACCTTACTCGTTGCACCCTGCACGCTATTTTTGTCACCTCTCTATGTTGCTCTGCGTTGCCACACATCGTTTGCCCACTCCTGATGACACCTTGGATTCAACTCGAGCAGCAACTTTGAAAGATTGTGTCCTCTCTTTTCGCAGCCCCATGCATCGTCTCTACCTCCACCTCACGTGACTAAACACTCCTCTTTACATGGGTATTACATGGGTATTATGGTCATTTCAATTAGTCATTGGCATATAAGCAATTTGTATTGTTTCACAGTGGCATAAAATCAATTAGTCATTTTGCAGTGGTATTTTTCTAATTTCAATCTTTTGCAATGGCATAAACCAATTGGCGATTTTTCCTTCTTCCCCGTTCCCTTATCTACCTTCTTCCGGGAAAGACTCATGAGCTGATTGTCAAATCACTTATAAAGGATAGTACATGAAGAATATATCAATATAACTTTTTAAATAAAAACGAAATAAACGAAAGTGAATTTACTTCGCTTTCATCAAAGAAAGAAAATTTTATGGCTCTTTCTCTTTACTAAGAATCCATTAGTTTAAAAACTGGGCCTAACTAGGAGCAATTAAGGTATGTTGAACTATTTTAAAAATCATGTTTAATTTTGAAGACTAGTTGAACTAATTATATTAAAAGAAATTTTCCAACATGCTTTGCCAAAAGTGGAAGCAAACTCTTACACTGGCACTAGCAGTTCCGTGTCAAGGAGTACTGCATGGTGATCGCCAACAAGGAAACAAAACACTAAGGATAAAGAGAAAGGAAAGTCAGAATAGACTGATCATAGTTTTATCCCAAAAAAAAAAAAAAGTGAAGACTCAAAGATAAATGCTTTGTTCTGATTTTATACAAAGTTTGTACGCCATCATTATAGCCCTCTCTCTATTTTACTGTTGGATTATTTTCTAAACTAACAAGATCACATAATATTGAATTAATTAGAGAATAGTTACCTAGGTACTGAATATCCTTAATTTTTTTGCTTATTTAATAGCTCTGATTGGACTGATTTTTTTCTAAATTGATCTCCATAATTTGATTATGGAATCAATGCTGCCCCCACATCTATTGTACTCTTTTCAGACTCATAAGGAGGCCACGCGCATTTTGCAGAAAAATGATAAACTCTAGCATCTTCTGTGGGGTTTAAGTTGTCGTCTTGACTACGAAATAGATTCTGTTGACCTCGTAACCATCCAATCTAATCTTTTATGTTTACCTTTTCCTTAATTTAACTGAGCTTTACTTGACACTTATTCGCACTTGTCCGATTGTGTCTCGACGACTCCGTTCATTCTATCTTGAAGAGAAATTGTAAGAACATAATAAAATAAAGTGATGTGAAAAGGTAACGTTGCATAGAATAAATCTTGAAAGAAAAATATAATATTCGTGCTTTAATAATATGGTGAATCGCGATACATTGAGGTTTTTATACATCACTATCATATTCGTTGGTATTTTTACAAATTAACAAACTTAATTTAACTAACCATTTATATGTTGAAATCTCATACCAAATAAAAATTTATATTTTTTAAAAAAACGCTTTAATATTTTTTTTTTCAAATTTATCATTTTTGGATTAGTTTGTATCTAAAAAAACAAATTTAAAAAAATCGAAAAAATAGTTAATAATTTTTTAAAAAAGTAAATTTGATTTTAATGAGATTTTAATATGTTTTTTTGGATTGGTTGAACTAGGTATTTCTTTTTGTAAAAGCACCAACAAATATGGTTGTAATTAAAGGTCTCTCAATACATCACGATGCACTATTTTAACAAATCGATTCAGTAAAAAATTTATACTTCAACAATACCATTTCTTAAGATCACATTTGGGAAATAATAATCACAATCATACTAATAATAATAATATAGTCAAGAATGCGCAGGCAAGCGTAGCAAAAACTGCTGAAGTCACGTCAACTAAGTGTTTATTAAAAATCAAGCTTTTAAATTTCACAATAATACTGTTATGACTTAAATAATGAGTTTTTGGAGTAAAACTCATTAATATTACAACAACTAATTACGAAATAATGATACTGTTATATTTTAAAAAAAATCGGTGATATAACTTAAAATTTTTGCATTTGGCAGTGTAAAAACGGATGGGTTATTCAACTTATTATTATTTTTTTTTTTGCTGAATACAAATCCATACCATGTCCTAATTCGTTGAGTTTTTAAAATTGTGATTTTGCCTATTTTGCTTTTTGACTTTTTAATGTTTCAAGTAATTATTAAGATATGCTAGTTGTATAATTATTATTTTATACACGCCGTTTTTTTCTGTTATATTATCGATATAACATCGATTCGCTAAATCAACTCTATACCATTATACCGTAAAAATCGCATTTTAAAACCTCGTTAAAAGTTATAGATTATACATGATCAATGCCATTCGCGTCCAGAATAAGTGAGCTGTTAACAACAAAACAAGTCGAAACAAAATATTAACCCTAACATAATATTTGTTCATTAATGATAATCTGTATATTTGAGTGCCAATAAACCTCATTAGTCAAAGATGTAAATGGTCTGTCTTAAGAGCAATTAACATAATTGCGATTCTATTTTTAGTTTTGGATATTTGGAAGCATCTATAACCTTTTAATGGTATACTAGCTACCAAATTTTCAAGATCAAGTCGAAAAGAATACCAGGATGTAAAATGCTATTGACTAGTTATTCATCTTGTACATTGACTGTATATTTGTTTTCATTTAATTTGTATGCCATTTGGTATTAAATGAAACACTCACTAAATTAAATATAGATCACAGCGAATTTTTCAGTCACTTTCTTTAACGAACAATTATATAAAACTTTTATTAAATTTTTAAATTTATCATCTGCCATTGTGCATAGCGCGGTAAAATTTTAATTGCATTTTCGTTGTCAAATTTTAAAACTACAAGTTAATATTTATCGTCGTTTTTTAATAAATATTTTTAGCGTTGTTAAATTGGTCAAGTTAGTTTATTAATTATTAATAAATTTATATTTTATTATCACAACGTTTCATACAATATCTTTCTTGATAATTTTATTAAAGCCTTCCTTGTTTACTCTCTTCAAACCTTAGTTTGGAGATGATAAAACTTATGTGCCCTATAGTTTTTCATCGATATCTTTATATCTATGTAGAAACATAAGATGCCCCAGTAAAACTGTAAATATGCTACTGGCTGAGGATGGGGCGGCCGGAGGAAGGAGGATGCGCCAATAAAACCGAAAGGATTCTCGTCGAATAAGAAAAAATAACTAAATAAATAAATATATTGTATTTTGGATTTTTGAATTATGATCAGACAAAAGGGAAATTACTTTTCTCTACATTGTGAGAAGGCGGAAATTCATATATCGCCAAACATTATAAAGCTACCTAGCTAATTAAAATCGATGAAAAATGGAACCATATATGGTTATTGAAGTTGCACTGAATTTAATTCTCATACTGGTTTGCATTTTGTTGAATGCACTGGTGTTTTTTTCTTTTTCTTTTTTTTTTTTTTTGAGGGTCAGTTGTGCACTGGTGTTATATTCATTTTTTGTTTGTCTGAACTGGACCAGTTGTCGGTAACGTTTAGTGCGCTTGAAAGAAGGGCTTGGAAAATTTTGGAGACTTTGGAACCGTAAGGCAGAATGTGTATATAACAAGCACCAAATTGTTACTTGTATAGTTGTATATGTATGTCTAGTTTGTCTACATAAATTGTTGTGGTTCCAACATGCAAAATTTTTTTTTTTTGGGCGTATTTGGTTGCATGAGAATAATGCCAAAAGATAGCACTTTATAACTGTTTTTAAAAAAATTAAAATAATAGTTGAAAATAGTGAGAATTGATTTGGAGACAAAATTATTATATATATTGAGTATATTCGTAATTGTAAATATGATTAGGATATTAAGATTGAAATGATGATGATCAAGAGAACATTAATTTTTTTTCTATTATTTATAATTTTCTTATAAACGATGAGAAACAACGCTTCCTTCATTATAATTGGGGGCTCTTTATAATTTTATAAGCAGCATTCTATTTCTAAATCATGATGACACACCCTTTGAATTTTTAGTTACATACGCAATTACGCATTTACGCATCATATGTTTTCAGAAGTTTGGAAGCCCAGTAGCCCACGGGTCTTCTTAAGTCGATTGCATACGAAATTGGTTCTTGCATAAACTTCATCAAATTAATTTGACAGGGGGTCACATCTGTGGTGGGACCCACACGCAGAAGACAAGTTGGTCTAGTCGATGCCATGTTATTCGCGTCATGTTCCACTAGTTGATTCATGGCTACTATGTATGTCCACACGGTACATGCAAAAGTCAATTTCTTGCTTTAATTTAGTTAAATTTTTAGTCTTAAGTGTCAAGTCTACTGTGTGTACTCGTGGAAATTCTCGGCGGCTAGATGCTGACAATGACATGCATCATAATTTAAGTTTTTGTTTGTCTTTCGTTCAACAGGGATCATGTGAGGAATCTGCTCTTTTCATTCTAGAATTTTATTTACCACCCTTTAATAAAGCATGAGGAACTAGAGAAACTGGTATATATAAAAGTTATGATGAAATTTCTCATCACATGTCCTTCGATAAATTTAAAAAAATCATGATCATATATTCTCATGATTGATTCTAAAAGGCTTAAAACCAAACTAGTTGATTATGGAACTTATAAGCATGAGTAATGCTAGAACCAAATAATATATAAAATGTCAAATACAACCTAAACGTCAATCATTAAAATTTAAAAAAGTCGATTCAAACTGCTCAATATGATCTCTATATTAAAATATCCTTGAAAATCAAATTTTTTAATTAATTTTTTCGAATTTTCAAAAATGGAGGGTTCATAACTTTTTAGATTGAGCATATTCAAAAATTAAAAAAAACGTAAAAAAATTTAAAAAATTATAAAATTTGGTCTCCATAGAGATTTTATAACGTAGAACAATTTGAGCGGTTTGGATCGGCCATTCTAACCTTAAAAATTAAAATTTTATTATGTTAGACCAGTATATGTATTATATATGTTTGACACTAGCCACTTTCTATAAACACTATGTTAGTTGCATTGCATATTAACAATAATTTGATAACATAATGAGAATTTTTAGAAAATTATGAAAATATAAATCGTTCATCCATGAACAGACAAATTAAACCTAAAAAAATAAATACTCATTCGCCAAAATATATATTTATATTATATTTCAGAGAATGGCAAATGTGCCACGGGTGGCAATGCCATCCATTTTCTTTTGAGTCATTTTTCGATATCTAAAATTCAAATGGTTGATCTAAACTGTTCAAATTAATCTCTATATTGAAATATCCTTAGAAACCAAATTTTATATTTTTTCGAACTTTTTTGCTATTTATTATGGTGTTTTTAAATCGGAGGGTATGAAATACTCCAATTATAATATTTTTGAAAATATCATAATAAATAGCAAAAAAATTCGAAAAAATGTAAAATTTGGTCTCCAAGGATATTTCAATATAGAGATTAACTTGAACGGTTTAGATCGACTATTTGAATTTTGGATATCGAAAAATGACTCAAAAGAAAAATGGGTGCCATTGCCACCCGTGGCACATTAGCAATTCTCTATTATATATCAAATATATTGTATTTCTTATCAATTTTTATTTTTAAAAGATCTTAAACTTTTAATTTGAATAATTACTAATTGATCATTTTTTCGGACATATATAGTATAATTGATTAAACTAAAAACATCCTTATTAGAGTTTAAATCGTCGTAAAGTCAGTGGCATCTTGTTTTCAATGTTTCGGGTCAAATTGTCTTAAGTTAGATCAAGTAAGATTTATGTCAGTTTCACAATTTAAATATTATCAGATCAAATTAATTTCATGTCCAAATCAAATGAGACGGGTACTCACAATAGTCAAATTTTTGCCACCTCAAATTTATGGATCTGATTATGCTTGGAGTTTGGTCAGTGCTGTCTTATTCTACACTAAAATTCCACTCAATCTTAGTTGGACCGCAGAAAATTGATAATAAATATATCACAATAATAGCAATGAATCTGGATGTGAATCACACCTGATATATATATATATATAGAGAGAGAGAGATTGGCTATTGTCCTTTGGATAGGACTTAGCAACTTTCCTATTCAGTTTCAGACCATGGGATCGCTATAAGATTCGTGCGAGATTATTGATAGGTGGTGAGGATGGATGCGCTGAGATTGGATTTTGCGTTAAAAATTTCTGTTACTCCTCTCTCAAAACCTCCGTTACTCCTATCCGAAAATCTCCTTTATATGCACAAAGTGCCGTCTCCTTCTCCAAATCGCACCTCCCAAGCTGTTCAATTTGAACCCTCGTTCGATAGAATCGTCTCTTCTCTCCGACTCATCTCCGATCAAATCGCAGTTCTTGCTCTCTCTCCGCCTCATCTCCTCAGATCGTGCTCTTCCCTCTCCTCAGATTGCAACACCTCCGCAAGAGCACCTCCCTTTCCGCCTCATCTCCTAAAATCTAAGACCGTTCACTTTAAACGAGCATTTCATATTGCACAAAAAATGTCCTAAATTTGAGCACCACAAAACATGCCGGAGAACTCTATACATTCTCCCAATAAAACCGCTTAAACGCATCCCTGTTCTTGCAGGCATTAAATCTCACATTACACAAAAAGCCACAAAGAACTAAAATAGAACATTGGGAACACATTGAAAATACTAGTACAACTTTTGCATTCATCTTATATAAGTAAATACTTGTCATTATAGTAAATACAAACACTGACTTAATCAAACAACTGACATTACAACACTGATACTATAAATTCCTGAAGTGCATCCTATAATATTACCAATTGCCCCTACAAATATAGAAATTAACAAAGTTAAAAAGAATGCTATCAGCTGTATAAATGACTCATGAGATTGGTTGAAAAGGCAACAATTGGTCTATTGTATATTAAAATTCTATACATGACCTCACAAATGAAGAAGGCAGAGTGAATAAAGCATGTACCACCAGTAAACGAAATTTCATTAAAATTCTATACACCCCCACTCTAATTACCCCTTGTGCCTTGTGTACCAACTCAATTTCATTTGCCCTAGTGAAAACCAATAAACTACCACACTAATCCTAAATTAGCATCACGATGTGATGAAAGAAAGTTTAGCTAATTTTCTGACCCAATTATTTCCTTTCCAGATAACAAATTTAATTCTTTTTTAAGTATGCTCAAGTAACAAATAATCCTGAGAACGAAAAACGCATAATTGAGTTTAATTATTAATTAAAGTTGATGAAATAAATGCTTTTTTTAGAGTTGAAATTGAAGGTTGGTTTCTGATTGCCTTGTTTCTTTTCCCTTTCCTTCTACAACAAAAAAAAAGTGACAACGAAATTGAAAAGTACAACGAAAAGTGAGAACCTAAAGGAGGAGGATAGAGGGTACAAGAACCTGTCACGAAGGCGAGGCAGAGAGGCGACGAAGAAACGGTTGGAGCTCCGTCTAGGGTTTCTCCTAGTTTCGAGAAAAAGAGGCACAAATCGAAGGAGAAGGATCAACAGAAAGACTGAAGAGGTGGAGGATCGAGGGAGATACAGTTGCGGAGGAGCTGATCGCCTTCGATTGGCACAAACCTGCTTCGATTTAGTTTTTCTTGAATTTTCCGACCGAGAGAGGGAGAAAAAAGAGAGCACGATTCATCAGAGAAATATAGTCCTTATTTTGAGCTACGGAGAGGAGTAACGGAAGAAATTAGAAGGAAACGGAATTTTTTTAACTATCTAAATCTCATCAGCGCCACAATCTGAACTGTCAATTTAAATCAGAACAAGAATCTTGAAGCCATCTAAGGGTCCGAAACTGAATAGGAAACTCCCTCAATCCTATCCAAAGGACAATAGCCTATCTCTATATATATATATATATATATTCTATTTTTTTGTTAGTCACATGTATATATAATGTAGTAATGTATATCGATATTTTCTTTAAATTAAATGCCGACGTCACGGTCAGCGCCTACTATTTGATCGTATCTCTCCCTTTCTTTTCTTCGACTTCTTTGCTTCCTCAGTTCCTCCTGACACGATATGATGTAGCCAATTCTCTATCTCTATGCCAGTTGCAGGATCAAGAAAATATCGCAAACATTAAAATAGAGTTCTTCTTTTCATGTTCAGTTTCTTCAAAATCTATAACTATCAAATCCATTATAATGAGAAAATGTGTTATGGCACAAATTCGATTCATCATTTGAACCGAAACACAATTAGTAACATAACAGCCACACCAGTAAATCCATTCCATCGCCTTTCAAACACTTAATCGTGTTAAAGACCTAACTGTAACCAACGCGCTTGGCCGAAGCCACTTAGAAAATTTGCACGCGCAACTCGTGCCCTCTTATACAACCCCTAGGCCTTAGCATACCTCTCACTTAACACACTCTTTTATGACAAACTGAAAACTTCCTCTAAATTTTTTGTGCTACAGAACTTGTACATAGACGATGGTTGTATTCGCCAAGTCATGGCTTGCTTCCTCTCACGTAAACCATGAGCCCGGCACAATAGACAGGGACTTTCAGCCGAGCGACAAACTCGGTATCCTTTCTTTCGAGGCAGCCGCTACCATGTCCCAACTCGTGTCTCTGCATCAATCGTTATCTGATGCTCAGATATCCAAGTTGCGATCTGACACCATGCGGACCCAAGGCGTGGCTTACTTGAACTCCAAAGACCAGGCATTTCTACTCCGGCTAGCTTGTGCCGAGCTGATTGAGGAACTTGATCGTGCAGCAGAAACAATTTCCCGCTTCTCGCTACGGTGCGATGGGACTGCTTCTCTAGCTCGTGATTTCGCAAGTGTCTATGCAAATCAAAAGTCAGGTTTGACCGATATAGGAAAATTGGAGCACCCGAAACTTAAAAAGATGGAGAAGTTAATAGTTGCGACAGCAAAATTAAGTGCAGAGATGGAGGCACTCGAAGAATTGGAAGCATCTGAGAGAAAAATGGAGAAGTTTTGGGGCCGACTCAGCGGTCCGATACCGAAGCAACCACAACTGCCAGTTGCACCTGATGATTTCCGACTTGAGCTCAAGACGCAACGCCAAATTGTACGACGTCTCAAGGAGGAATCCCTATGGAATAAGAGCTTTGACAAGGCTGTAACACTAATGGCCAAGTCAGCTTGCGCTATTTTCATACGGATATGCACTGTTTTTGGTCCATTTGTATCGGGTTTACCGGCAGTGCATCACGTCTTGGATCGCAACCGAACACTTTCCCGATTTCGGGTAAAATTTTCCTCAGGCCCAATTATGGAGCGGCGAGATATCCCGATCAATATGCCAATAAGCAGCTCTTGCCCAATTTTCGGTTCTACAGACATAAAATTGGGAACAAATTGGAAGGAAATTCTAGAAGCTCCTCCTGATACAGTAGGAGCTGCTGGTCTCACTTTACGATATGCAAATGTGATATTAACAGCAGAGAGATTGCTAAAAATGGAAGCCCAAGGGAGAGAGGATGAGGTTGCAGCCGAAAGGGAGGAGATGTACAATATGCTTCCTGTAGCATTAAAATCGATTGTACGATCAAAACTCAGAGATTGGTGGAGAAATCCTGGGCCATTGGATCAGAACCTGGCAGAAGGGTGGAAAGAAGCAACGGGCAGCATTTTGGCATGGCTTAGCCCGGTGGCAAGAGACACTGAGAGATGGTACAATGAAAGGAGTATGGATAGGAAGCGGCGATTTGTGACCGGGCCAAGGGTGCTAATGTTGCACACGTTGCACATGTCGAATAAAGTGAAAGTCGAAGCAGCAATCGCAGAATTGCTAGTCGGGCTTAGCTGCCTGTGCTGGTACGAGGAGCACCGGCAGGGCTCATTGCGGTTCTTGTGAGGTTTTCTTATAGGTTCAATTGAGGATTGTTTGTAAAAAGTTATTCCAATTTTCGGGGTAGGGGTAAAGAAAATGCAATTCTTTGTAGGTACAGATGCCATAATCCCATTATTTGTGGGTAATACTTTTCAAAAGAAAGTGGTTTGTGGCCAATTGGCCATTTGAGATATTTAGTATTCATTGGTTGTTCCTATGGTCTCGGTGGTCGAGATCATTGAGCAAATAAGGTTTGAATATCTAGAATTAGAATTGAATAGATATACTGGAGTGACAATTCTTTTAGAATTAGTCTGTTGTCTTACATGATTTTTTTTTTTAATAAGATAATTTATTTATAGAAACAATAGCCCACTTTTTGATAACGGCAGAGCCATCAATCATGTGTTTGATTACTTGATTCATTAAAAACATTAAACATGATTTGTCTATCTTGAGTATCCCATATTCTCATTATTGTAACAGGGAAGTAAGTACGTCTGTGTGTGTGTATTAAAAATTGGGGATGATCATTTCAATTTTCACGGACTGCAATAAACATGAACGGCCAATTTGGTGCTATAGAGGCAGAGAAAACAGTGGACGTGGAGCAGAGCATCGCAGATTCGCAGACCCTTCTATATAGAAACTAAAAATTGTTAGCGGTGTTTATGTTTATGAAAATATCAAATCAGCGTTAGGATCAGAATATACTGAAAATATTTTATCCTACTAATAATTTTTAATAATAATTTTTAAAATCAAGTTAAAAAAATTTAAATGTATCATTCGCCAAAGTTATAGATTAAATGATTAATTATAAATTAAAATATTGATCGGCATTATTTGTTTTATCAAAATATCATAAGATATCAACAGTTGTATTTTCGGTTCTTTTTAATGAACGACAACACTTTATAAAATTATAGAAGTCATATTTTGGATATATATATATATATATATATATATATATATAGTATGAATACTGTAAAAGACTGTATTTCATAATTTTGAACTTTTTACAAATTATGCATATAGGAGTCGTTTGGTTATGATATAGGTGGATGCATAATTTATGGTTTTACAAGTGCTTATGTCAAAGTTATGTTATGAATGTTTGATTATGACATTGGTCGATGCATAACTTAATTATGCTTTTATAAGTGCTTATCTCAAGTTATGTTTTGGATGTTTGGTTGAGACATAGGGTGATGAATAATTTATGATCACAAAAAGTATTATTTATTATTATTTAAATGATCCGAAAGCATATTGTACATATTTATTTAAATATAAATTGTACAAATATATTTTTGATTAAATTATTTATTATTATTTAAATGATCCGAAAGCATATTGTACAGATTTTTTTTTAAGATAAATTAGAGATCAAGTCTCTCAACTTATTTTCAAATTAAATGTCTATAAAAAATCCCAATGTTTGTCATAGAATTGTCCTCAATGTACTCATTTTCTAATCTACTACCTGTTGATTTGATAACTCAATTTCGGAGCACAGTAATAGAATAGGTGGCTATTCTAACGAAAATGTTATATCACAGTAATCGAATAGGTAAAATGAAATGCTTATTCAGAATAGGTGCTCGATAGTTTATTCCACTATTTGATCGAATGGAGCATCAAATGGGGAATGAAGGTGACGAAAACTGGCTTAAATATTTTTATATATACAATTTATTATTATATTATTCTAACTAATATTTTATTAAATAACATTCATTACTTTTAAATAATACAAAGCAGCGCTGAGTAAACATACCGTACTTGTAAATAATAATACTGTGGTACTAAATTATTATTTACATCATTATTAAATACTTTGTCCACTGAAGATCTCAAGATCTCATAAGTAACTGATCTTTCTTATGCATAATAAAAAGCATCGTATTGCTTTCATGACCAATTTTAATAAAACGAAATGCAATTTTCGTTAATTCCTCGATCGTTGAACTTATTAACTTCTCATTTTTTGTGCCCCATGGCCCTCATGTGTTAGTTTTTTCTGTATACATTTTTTTTAACACTGTTTTCTCTGTGTACATTGTAATCCTAGGAGTCTAGGACCATAGCTTCACATTATCCTTCATGTGTAATAAACTATTGGGATCTCCTGGTTAGCCTCTAGCCAGTTTGTCTAAAAAAGATTGGAGGGGGTTGTATCCAATTTTTCCAAATAAGGAAATAAACTATTGGGGTCAATGCGTCTTTCACGGAACCGTTCTGTGGTTCTTTCAGCAACCATTCCAATTGCCCAAAGGACTTTGCTTGGAACTTGTAAGAAAACAAAACAACGCATAACAATTTAGTTTGGACGCGTAAGTTGTTTGACCAATGACCACCATTTTTCAATGAAAAGAACATTACAATTTGTCTGTGGGCTACAAATTGTAATTCCACTTGTTCATACATCATTAGCCAATAGTAATAAGATAACACGTACTGACATAGTGAAATACAGTTCTTAAACTTATCAACATGGGTCGACTCAACCGGCCTGTTTCAAACTTTTAGTTTAGGGCCGGATGATAAGATTCTACGATTCATATCCAGAATTTATAGAAAGTGACATTATGCACTTTCTTTGGACGGTCCAAATAAGCTCAATCAGATGGAGACAAGCAGTTAGATTACGGCTAGTGTTTACCAAACGGTCCGGTCCGGTCCAAATCCCCACGGTCCACGGGTTATCACGGGCCATGGGTTCACGGGTTAAAACGAGACAGGTTAGCACGGTCCACCTCTCAAATCTTGACCTAAACCCTAGATAGACCCGACCCTAGCTGAACCGGACGGGTAAAGGCGGGCCGGTCCGGTCCAAATACGGTTTTTTTCAGATTTTTTTTTTCCTTTTTTCATTGTTTTAATCTCAAAAATTTGTAAAATAAATTAATATAAATTTGTTAAAATATATTATATTTATAGATCGCATAATTAAGTATAATTTTATAGTCTATTTTATTTTTTATTTTAAGTTTGATTTTGTAATTTTTTAATGTTTTTTTATTGTCAATGGTTTGCATAATTGCATGACAAAAAATTTGTAAAATATAAGTTATAAAAATTAGTTGAAATATATTATGTCTAATAAAATTAATAATAAAATAATTTTGTAGTCTATTTTAAATTTATTTTATTCTAAAAACTTGATTTGTAATTTTTTTAATAATTGAACAAATTCAAATATAATTATATCAAGTTACCCTCCTCCTTTTTCCGGGCTTGGGACCAGCTATGCTATAAAATAATAACATAGGCGGAGTTCTAACTTTTTTTTTGTTAGTAATATTTTTAATAAATAAGTTGAAGTAATTTTAGAAGAAATTAAATTTAAAGAGTTTAGAAATTATACCACCATTACCAAACTAGTAGTTATTGCGCTAATACCATAGGTCGGTATCTTTCGGATCGTATTCATCTTCCGAGTCCACCTCACTCTCGGTAGCACTTGGTTGAGTTTCAGTACCGCTAGTTTCTCCTGGAACAAAATGTTCCGTTCGATTTTCAGCTTCGATCCAATCCTTCAAACATACAAGTCTTTCGAAAACTTTTGGGTCGAGCTTTCTCCGTCTATCACTGAGAATTCTGTTCGCTGAACTAAAACATGATTCGGATGGGACGGTAGACACGGGGACTGCAAATATATCTCTCGCCATCATCGCTAGTGTTGGATAAGCACTTGAATGTCTCTTCCAATAGTCGAGGATGTCAATTGATTCATTGTCCATGTTCGTCGGTAACCCTGTGTAACTCGATAATTCGTTCGTGATTCCATATTCAGCCATTAAGTCATCATCGTCTCGCAACTCATCTAACAAACCGCGGCAACTACTGCTTCAATTAAATTTCAAAAAAATATATAAGTTAATCACTAAAATTTGAAAAAAAATATATATAAGTTAATCAGTAAAATTCCAAAAAAAAATACATAAGTTAATCAGTAAATTTTTTAAAAAAAAAAGTATATAAGCTAACTCCGTGTTAGGCCTTGTTGTTGAACTTGAAGGCGGTTGAGCGGAATTTCTCCGTGCGTTGTATATATTGAACATGGACTCCAATGCTAAGGTGACGGGTGCCTCCTCATTGTGGGCCGGTAAATCGAGATTTCTTTTGTACTTTTGCAACATCTTCACGGTCCACAACTTATTAAATGATGGATTGAGGCAACTAGCTACGATAGTCACAAGAGATACCTCGTCCCAATATTTTAGAAATTTGGTTGTCATTGCATCTACGATCGGTGCAAGAGTTTCGTCTTGACATTCTAATTCTAAAAATTGGAAGATAAGATATTATTACAATTTATATAAGTACTTTAAAAAATGAACAAATTAAGATAATTACATTGTAAATTATTTACCTCTAATGCTTTTATACACCTTGGAAATGTTATAAAGTTATTGAATGAGCTCGTGGGCCGATGGAGTGTATGAGCTTGATAATCCTCACGGTTGCTTCGAAGAAGGCTTCGAGGAAGTCTTTTACATGTTGGAGTTGTTGCCACTCGCCCAAAGAGAGCGATAGTTGAATGTTATCGCTATTGCTACTCAACATTTCCTCTATGACATTCTTGTAAGGGAGGACTCGGTGGAACATTCTATAAGTTGAGTTCCAACGGTTGTCTACGTCCCATGGAACGGCCAACTTACTTAACCCTACTCGTTGGCATAATTGATGAAAATTTTGTTTCCTAACTTGGTTCGAGTAAATGTGGGTCAAGGCATTCTTAAATTTGGTAATCAAGTTGTCAACACCATCGGTTTCAAGGCCGGCCTTTACGGTTAGGTTCAAAATATGACAAGCACATTTTTGGTGTAACATGGCACCATCCATAATTGGGTTTAGGGACCGGACAAAATAATCTATTGACTTGATGTTATTACTAGCATTGTCAAAAGATATTGAGAAAACATTCTTTTCTAAATTCCTAACCAAGTTGTACTCTTTCAAAACATCCATAATAGAATCGTAAATTACCTTTGCCGTGTGCGGAGAATCTAAAACACAAAAACTTAAGACTTTTTTCTGTAAAATCCAATCGTCATCAATATAATGTGCAGTAATACAACTATAACCAAGGCCATGTTTACCGGCGGTCCAAATATCATATGTTATTGAGACCTTGTAAGTAGCTAAAGCAAATTGGGCCACTAATTCATTTTTCCGCTCAAGAAATTGTTTCTTGAGTTCTTTGGTGATTTTCCTATGGTGGAATCTCCTATAAAGTGGTTCGTCTACACCACAAATTACCAACCGTGCAAAACTAAAACAATTAGTCATACTTAAAGGTTGTTCTTTGTGGGCAATGTAACGAGCAAATCCGCTAAGCATTTTTTCCGGGTCATACTTTCGGTGAGTTTTAGTACCGTCCGAGTTCAAAGTTGTTTGCACCAACCGAGTGTCTGGTTCATTTTGCGGTTCTTCATGGGCATTTTCATATTTTTTTGGCATGTTTTTGGAAGGAGCTCATACCATTTTTTTTAACGTATAAAAAGTTACCTTTACAATTTTTTACCTTACACCTTGCGGACTTCAAACCTCCATTCTCGTCTAATGTTTTTTCGTAATATCGCCACCAAGGTGCGGTGTAATTCGGTTCGGACCTTTTCCTCTTCTTCGTTGCTTGAGTGTTCACTTTCGATGGCGGTGGGACGGAAGAATCCGGATTTGCACTTGAAGGAGTCGAAATAATTTCGAGAACACTCGAACTTGCACCATGCGCTCTACTAGAATAATTAGGATTTTGTGGATATGTTGGTGGTGGACCAAATAAATCCTCACTTAATCGTTGGGCAAATTGGTCATTAGGATTAGGAGGTGGAAATGACATTTTTTTTTTAGAATTTTGGATGATAAGATTGGAATTTAACTAAATACGAAATTACAAAAATAATATTAGAAAACTACTATGGATATAAATATAAATAGGATTATGGAATTATGAAAATAGAAATGGAATTATGGAAATAGGATTGAGAGAATGTTTGCTATGGAAATATGAGAGTGAGAGATTGCTGTTGAATTGGTGTGGAAATGAGATGATATAGAGAGGTATTTATAGAGTTATAAATGTTGTAATATTATTTTTAAAAAAAAATTTCTGAAATAGCCGTTGGATTTCTAACGGCTAGAAGAGCCGTTGGTGCTGGACAAAAAAAATTAACTTTGCTTTTTTTGGACACGTGTCGAAGCTCCATTGGAGCTGGGGAAAAAATGTCCGTTGCAAAAAAGGCAGAGCCTTTAATGTTCCCTATTTTCCTCTTTGTTTCCCTCTCGTCTCGGCTTTCACGCGAAAAAGCAAAAAAGGCAGGTCACGTGTCGCCATAGCATTGGACACGGAAAAAGCAAAAAAAGCAGGGCCAATCGTGGCTTGACACGCGTGCTGGCGCGTGTCCTGGTTTTTGGTTTGGTTTTTTTTTTGAAAATGCTACGGTTCACACGGGTTTGCACAGGTTTATGGTCCGGTCCAGGCCGGTCCACGGGTTAAGACGGGACGGGTTTAGGTCGGGTTTATGCTAAATTGGTGACCCAAACCCGTGATAAACCCGACCCGGACCACCCCCCTCGGTCCATCACGGTTCTTCTACGGTCCGGGTCGGGTCGGGAAAAAGTCCGGTTCGGGTACGGGTCGGGTCAGACCGGGCAGTCCAGTGGTAAACCCTAATTACGGCTGCATAAGCATAACGTCAAAACAGTAACGAAACTGGAGTGTTTCATTAACCATTTCATTAACCATTTCGTTTTGGATGAAACCATTGAAATCACGAAAATACACATGGAAGAAACCATTTCAAACTTTCGTTAACCGTTTTGTTTTTGAAACGCAACCAAATTTTTTAATCGTTTTGTTTCGTTTTGGATGAAACGAAACGAAATAACGGTTAAAATAGTCGTTGTATTCACCCCTATTAGATTGATATAATTTCTTTGGGTAAAAATAACCAAAATATCTTTAAATCTCTTAAATTCTTATTTTTAGAGTGGAGTAAGCAATATATTAATTATATTATAAGGCTTTTGTAATTCTGATTGGGGATTCGTAGGAGGTTACCAATTTACCATGGGTCCATATCCTCTATACTCTATGGAGTCGTTAGGATTGCTTAGAAACAGAAAGAATAGCTTTTTTTTAGACATCCAAACAAGTTAGGAATAAAAGAAGAAAAAGAATTTCTTTTTAGAAATAGCTTCTTTCTAGAAATAACATCTTCCAACAATTATATATACAAAATTTCAACAAAATTAACTAAATACTAATAAGTAAATGAAATTTTATGTGCTCTTTAATTAGTACTTTATTTAATATTAAAATAATAATTTTTAATAATTTATTTAAATTAATATCAATTTGCTTATTCCTAACTCACCATCCAAACAACATTTCTTATTCTTGGAATAACATCTTCCCACCATTTTCAAAGTTACACATTTCTCAATATTTTCTTCTTAAAATTCTTATTACTTTCTTATTCCCATACCATGCAAACGGTCCCTGTATACTAATAAAAACAGTGCAGCAGTTGTACTTTGAGGGGCATTTTCTTCAGATTTTATGAGTTGAAGCCTGAAAGGTTTCAGATTTTTTTTTTTTTTTTTTGAGAGAGAGAAGTTTCAGATGCTTAGTCACAGTGGAGTAGTTTGTTTGTAATAAGTAATAACTAGGGTATTGGCATTTGATATCAGTCTAAAAATCATATTTAAAGTATAATTATTTATTTTGTGTTTTTATGACTTAAAATAATATACTTTTATTGTATTTTATGTTGACAATAGTGCCTTAGCCATCTAGCTATGAATGCGATAGCGCAATTCCATTTCTAAATTTACAGAAAATTCAATATTTTATGAAAATTTCGTATTTGTTAATAATATTAGAAAAATCACCGTAGTCCCGTATTTTTTAAAAAAAAAAACATAAAGATAGTTAAGATTTTGTCCCTTTTTTTGAGAGAAAATACCCGAAGTCGTGATAACTTTCTTCTTCTAATTTTGAAAAAAATAGAAGAAGAAAGTTTACATAAAAGACGAAAGAGGACCCAAAACATAAATTCCGTTCAACGACAAAGGCCCACATTTTCACATGGTTTCCTTCATTCTGAGTGCATCTGTACCGAAATAACATGCTCCCACGCGAGCCCCACTGTCCGTGTTTGCTCGGTCAGGCTCCTCTCCAATCGAAAGGGAATCATTGCACTACCTCTGAGTAATCTGCAGCGTCCATTTCATAATGAAATGTTTCAGATTGGATCTGGGAGAATTAATTAAGAGCTTAGATCTGATCTTGACCGTCTGATCTCGAGTGCATATTTAAATTCCCTCAACTAAAGTCCAGGGAGCGCCTAATACGTGCGGCCATTTTATCTATTTTTATTATTTTTAAAGTAATTATTTTACAGATATACTGGGCCATCGTGTCCAATCAAAGTCTTCCAGTCCATCTTGGCAGCTCAGTGTGCGGGGTCATTACTCATAAACAAAATTACCATGTTTCAGTAAATAATATTTTGGATACTCTGTTGACCTTGTTTGGATTAAATTATATAGTCAAAACACTTCCTGTTGACCTTGTCTGGGTTATTATTGCTACCGAAATTATTATTATAAACAATTTAACCATAAAAAATTTTTAATAGGAATAAAGATTTTTTTTTAATAATAACTAAAAAATTACCCATTTATAAAACGGGTTAGTCTTTCTCACCTAATTACTCGTTCAATTAGGAATAGCACCGGTAAAAAAACTAATGAACTTATAATTTCTTGATTTTTGTTACAATAAAAAATAAATCTTTATTCGTATTAAAATTTTTATGGTTAAAAATTCTTTATAATAATAATTTCGGTTATTGCTAATAAACTTGACTAATATCCTGGCTTCTCAATCACGGTCACATCTCTCAACCGTACATTTCTTGCCAACTCCCATGGGTCCCCCACTATCTCAGTGGCAAGCCGAAACAACTTAATACCTCTCCATCGAAGAGATGAAAATAACCAACCAATCCTTAAAAACCTACAACCCAAAAACAAGAAGAGCGCCTCAACAATGCTTAGATCTCACCTCACTCTCACTATCACCTTACTCCTTTTCAATTCCTTTCTCTTTACAACATCCCAGCAAGAAGAGTTCATTTACTCTGGTTTCACTTCTGATGGCCCCAGTGATGTCCCCTTGAAGCTAAATGGCGTCTCTCAAATTATAAATGATGGCATCCTAAGATTAACAAATGAAACAAGCCGACAAATCGGTCGCGCATTCTATCCGACGCCTCTACAATTCCTCAGCAGTGATACTGGTACAGCCTTCTCCTTCTCTACAGCCTTTGCATTTGCAATTGTACCGGAGTTCAAAAAACTAGGCGGCCATGGCCTTGCCTTCACCATTGCTCCTTCCATGGAGCCCAATGGAGCTCTTCCCAGTCAGTATCTTGGGTTACTCAATTCTAGTGATTTAGGCAATAGAACCAACCATATGTTTGCCATAGAGTTGGACACGGTACAAGACTTTGAGTTTGATGACATAAGTGATAACCATGTTGGAATTAATTTGAATAGTATGATTTCAAATGCTTCTGCTAATGCCTCCTACTATGGAGATGATGGTACAAAGTCTAATATAACGCTACAAAGTGGTAATACAATTCAAGCTTGGGTCGAATATGCTGGAGATCAGAAGCTAGTAACTGTGAGTCTTTCACCTTTTTCCTCAAAACCTAAGAAACCAACTCTATCTTACTCAGTTGATTTATCCCCAATTTTTATGGACAAAATGTATGTCGGTTTTTCTGCCTCGACCGGGCTGCTTGCAAGCTCACATTACATCTTTGGATGGAGTTTTAAAATGAATGGAGCTGCAAAATCACTGGATCTATCCTCTCTGCCTTCTCTTCCCAAACCAAAACCTAAGAACACCGCACTAATACTAGCAATTGCATTAGTAGTTTTTGCAACTGTAGTAGTTATAGCCGCAATTGCCGGTTATGTCTTTTACAAGATAAAAACTGCTGATATTATAGAGTCTTGGGAACTGAATGGCCCCTGCCGCTTCCCTTATGGCGATTTGAAACGTGCTACAAGAGGCTTTCGAGACAGCAACTTATTGGGTCTTGGTGGATTTGGAAAGGTATATAAGGGAGTGCTTCCTGGATCAAAGACTCAAGTTGCGGTGAAACGCATCTCCCATGGATCTCGGCAAGGATTTCCTGAATTTGTGGCAGAGATAGCAAGTATTGGCCGGTTGCGCCACCGTAATTTGGTACAACTCCAGGGTTGGTGCCGTCGCCGCAATGATCTTTTACTTGTGTATGACTACATGGCTAATGGAAGTCTTGATGGGTTTCTCTTTTGTGATGTTTCAGCCTCACCTGAGAAAAAGAACCGGCACCTGACTTGGTCTCAGAGGTTTCATATCTTAAAAGGGATTGCCTCGGCTCTTTTGTATTTGCACGAAGAGTGGGAGCATGTTGTTCTGCACCGTGATGTTAAGGCGAGTAATGTGCTATTAGATGCTGATTTCAATGGCCGGCTTGGCGATTTTGGTCTAGCCAAGTTACACGAACACGGGGCCAATCCTAGCACCACACGTGTTGTTGGAACTATTGGTTATCTCGCGCCTGAGATGACCCGCACGGGTCGTGCCACTACAGGTTCAGATGTCTTTGCCTTCGGAGCAATGGTGCTTGAGGTGGTGTGTGGCCGCAGGCCAATAGAGCCCAAAGCAGCACCAGAAGAGGTCGTGTTGATTGATTGGGTGCGGGACCGGTGGGCAGCTGGTAGTTGGGATGAGGTGGTTGACCCTAAACTAGAAGGAGATTATAACAGGTTCAAGAAATATAATTAGACAATTTCTTTTTATTTGGAATAGTCTGTTTGGATTTAGTATACTACCAAAACTGCCCTTAGAACTACTCTTAAGCTGGAAGATACAGTTTTTTTCCTTTTCTGGAAACTATAAATGTTATGGTCTTGAGCTCCAATTAATGTTCCAACAAATCTATTAACTGAACGTGTTGTTAATCCAGAAATCCATGACTTGTATAAATGCAATCAACAAGTAAGAATTTTTGAAAGTTAGTTAATTCTTAATTAATACTGTTTGTTAACAAGCAGGAATGAGGTGGCAGTCGCACTTAAGGTAGGTCTAATGTGCTCACACCCAGACCAAGCTGCACGGCCCAGCATGAGGGAGGTTGTGAGGTATCTAGAAGGTGGCGACGCATCAGCAGTGCCAAAAGTGGCGACGCCAGAGCAATTGCGGGATTACGAGAAACAGAGCAATGTTGGGTTCGACAACTTCGTGCATTCTTACCCTTCCTCGTCTTTTGACAAGGTTTCGACTTGGTCCAGCACAATGACCACCACCGGTGGCAACGATGGAAGGTCAGAGGTGGAATTGGGACCAAATGGATACATTCCGGTGTCGCAATTGTCACATGGTAGCAGTGTAGTGTAGTGTAGTTCTAGCTAATAGTATCACTGTTGTGAGATGATTTGAGCTCATAGGAATAGAAAATCTAATACTGTATTCGCTAATCGGCTCTCCATACCATGTGACTTACTGCATGTGCTGATGGGCCTGCTGAGAGAATTTAACAATATCATTGTTCATTATGATGGCAAGTTTTTTGTTTTGGTAAAAGGAACAGAAGTTATCAGAAGCATTGAATGGTGCTGCTGTCATTATTTTCTCTTGCACAAAAGGGTTCTCCTACAACTAGCCATGGGGGCAATCCAGAGTTGCTATAATCAATGCCATATTGTAGATCAGTTCAGGCACTAAATTAGACCGCTGAAAAATAATGTGGGGCTTCTTGGGTCATGAAGGCCCCCGTACACATAATAACGTATGCACTGTACTGTATGAAGCGAACAATGAACAATGGACAATGAATGCTCTTTTGTTGGTGGCTTGGTGCCACTTCTGTCATTGAATTAATTAATGTTGAGTTTTATAGGTCAGGTTATTGAATTTTGAAAGATAAAATATACAGCCGCCGACAGGTTGGCATAACTCACGAACTCGCTAGAATTTGTTGGGAAAATCACTTTGGGAACCAACCAAACCACCAGTTTGGCTCACTTAAAAAGCAAATGACATGAAAATCATAGTTTATTTTCTTTTAGTTTCCCTTCTCTACTGAAGCCCAAATTGACTCTTTAATGAACAATCGAGGACAAAGAAACAGGAGGTGAGAAACAGGTGCCCGGTGTGGGGCAATAAAAATATGCAAAAGAAGTAAACCCTCTTATTCAAAGATAAGGGAGTTCCATGTTCTGTTTCTTTTGACATAAGACATGAAAGCAACCTAACTGGAGCAAAAGGCTCAACAACTCCTGAGACTTCAAGCAAAATTTGTTGACTAATTTGGAAATTGGAGAATATTTTTCCCTTTGAAAATTGGTCTCTATTTTATAGACCAAAATCTTATCTTATCTGACTAAGTAAACAACCCAAGCACAATGAGACCTTCCGATTGGTAGTGATATCTAAGTAAATTATATCTGACCAATTTACCAAAACAGCATCGACAGAATTTCAATAGACTCAAACGTGACTGATCCATACTATGACCGGGATTGACCTGACCAAATAACCTCATCTGACCTATCAATACAGCAACTGAAAGCCAAATTGTCAGGTTGCACAGCCTAAATAACCCCTAAGTCTGCTAGCGTTGAAACAGAAACTAGGTTGGACACCAAATTGAACGACGACTGATCTATGACCGGGATTGACCTGACCAAAGTCAATAAAGCAACTGAAATTAAAAAAACTACTCCTAAGTCTGCCAGCGCTGAAACTGAAACTAGGTTATAGTGTTGGATGCTTAACTGAATAACCTGACTGATTTATGACCGCATCTGACCTGGCCAAATAACCTGATCTAACCTGTCAATACGGCACCTGAAAGCCAAATTGCTCGGTTGCAGCCTAAAATAACTCCTAAGTCTGCCAGGGCTGAGCAACCCGACTGAGGTCCAAATTGATCCAAGTACAAAACAACCCAGAAATCGTGCCAAAAGATGATCAAATCAAAACAACCTTGTCAGTTTGACCGCCTATTCAATCAGTCTGGCTTGTCAGTTTGCAGTTGTAGAAAAATCTGCATAATATTTATCCTAATACTATTATCTACAAGACAAATTCTCGCCAACAAAATTTTTAACAGGAATACTCAACTCGCAAAAATATACATTAGCAGTTCAGTTACACTACAGCTACATTGGAGGGCAGTCTTGTGAAATTCCCCACCAGAAATCCTGTATAAGAACTGTAGTTAATGTATTGAAGACAGATTACTATTGAATTCAAACTAAGTCAAAAAGGTGAAATAGTTTCAATAAAAAGCTAAAGAAAGGTACATATTAATACCTCATAGAAGATAACTATATGACTCGACAGATACGGGTATCAATAACAGCCAGCTTTGAAGATTCAGAGAAATCTAGTGCTTCTGCTAAAGTTAGCCTGCGGTTTCTCCACACAGACTCAGCCCATCTCTTCATTCTCTCCCCTTCTTCTTTCCTGTTTTGTTGTATTAGTAGTAACTCTGCGTAACCTCCTGTATACACCGTCAATTAATCATTTCCTGGTCAAAAATGTCATTTTTGTCCACATCTTTTCCAATAAATTATTAGGTGAGGAATGAACTGGTACAAGAAAAGAAGAAGAGAGGATTGATGAATGGAGTAGAACCTCTAGCAAGAGCGACTATGTCCCTCTTGTCCACTGGCATATCATTAACTAAAAAAAAAAGAATCTACAAAGTTAATAAAACTAAATTAAAAATGCTAAGGACAGTTATTTTTTATGGATACTTTTTCAAAGATTCAGATACTCTATACAGTGGTACCTTCAGAATTTAGGTCAGGAGCTTTCAAAAGATCCAGGGCCCTCCTGTACAACCCCTGCCATCAAGGACATGTATATATTTTCATTTTGTGACAGACTGTGCATATATATTTAAGGTACAAATAGAAGGTTAGATGTCTAACCTCTTGGACTAAGATAGAGCTAGAACCTTCCAACCTAGCTTTCTCTTTAAACATTTTAGCTATACACATCAGCACAACCCCAACTTTCGGATGAGTTGAACCTGATTCAGTAAACCATAATCCCGTAAGAATGTTATTTATACATTACACAATGCTAGAAAATTGGAAAACAAACAAGACAAAGAGGCAAGAACCAAAATGGGCTTCAGCTTTTGTCAGTGCCTTCGTCAGCGCCTCTTCTGCTTCAGCAGCTTTTCTGATAAAAAAATACATTAGTACAAGGCAAGGTTTCATTTCACTTTGCATATTTATGAAGATCAAGCTTCTAAATTTCGGCGAAATAACAGAAATAGCGGTATTCTGTGTTAAACCGCATGAACGTTACAAGTCTTAATTGAGAAAATGACGTAACACGTTATTTCGGCGATATAACGCGTTATTTCAATTATTTCGGCAAAATAACAAGTTGTTATTGTTACTATTGTTAAATTGTGTATTCAATATTGAACTATTGTTAAATTGGTACAAGCAGCTACTGCTACTCAATATTGGTACACTGCAGTATATTGAATTTGGTATGGCCGTATGCTATTTGTATGGAGTATTGGAGATGTATAAACATATAAATTGATAGTTATAGAATTGATGTGTGTCAAACTTTGAAAAAAACACTACACCGTTATATCGCCGTTATAATATCGAAATAACACCGAAATAACATGGGGACCTGGACCGTCATACCGAAAAATCCGAAATTTAAAAGCTTGATGAAGATTGAAAATACATGAAAGAAGTAATTTTGTTCATGTATACCCTGTATGAGACAAAAGCTGGCCCAGAGCACAAGTGCCAGCAAGGGAGACCTCTTCAGGTACCATATTTGCAGCTGCTAAAAAGTACTCCCTCGGAATATCTTTTGTGTTGGATGCACTTACAGCCAACTCGTACATGTCTTTTGCTGAAGCGAAGTTCCCATTGCAGTGTAAATATTCCCCATAAGAGAACAGTATATTTCCTGCCATGTTTATGGGGAATCTGTTATGCATTTCTCTAAGAACTACATTAGACAAATCTGATGCATATGGATCATGTGCATGATGGCACCTCGAAATTTGAAATGCTAATTACATGTGGAAAAGAAAGGAGCCAAGAAAAAAAGCCACCCACTGGGTTCCAAAACATTAGCAGAGAGGATGGGAGGATATGGAATGGTAAGGGAAGGGATAAAAGGGATGGAAATTTTCATTCACCTCCTCTACAAGCCAATTTGGAAGGGGCAAATTGTTTCAGGGTAGAGAAGGTGAAAATATTCCCCTTTCCTCCCTCCTTAATAGTGTTGTGGAATAAGTAACTTTCAATTTTTTTTGTTCCCTCCCCAACCCTTCTCTTCCCACCATTTCAGCCCTTGTGGAGCAAGCCTAGATACAGAATACAAAAAGGTACTTAGGCGACTGAATTTAGAAAACCTTTTTATCAAATTCTAAATGGAGAAGTTTAATAACCTATTTCATACCAATTGGTACATAAAGTAGACTGAATTTAGAAAACCTTTTTATCAAATTCGAAATGGAGAAGTTTAATAACCTATTTCATACCAATTGGTACATAAAGTAGCTTCAAAAAAATATTTTGTAAAAAAAAAGAAAAGCTTTTGGACTGTAAATATGATAACCATTATTATGTTGCAGTGGTACAACGTACCTATATGATCTTCAGCAGTTTCAGCATTGCAATCCTGACAACCATCAAAGAAGGATTTGGCTGAGATACAAAACCTTTCAGTCACACCATTCATAATTTCCTATCCCTAAGATTTATGTCGATGTTAAAAAAAATTCCAACCTGATTCAATCTCCCCATTTATGAGAGAAGAAAGCCCTCTTACACCATTAGCACGTAATTTTATAAGACTCGGATTATTTTGGTTTCCATTTGTTGATGCCTCTAATGAATCACCAGGTGCCACCGAGCTAATTTCCTACAAGTCAAAGAAGGTCCCCATCAAAATGAACCTTAATAACAAATGACTTTTCTCTCTCCAACCATTACATAATGGAGAAACTTACACAAAGTAGTTCAGTTCAGTAAACTTCCATATTATACAAACAATTAAACTCATAACAATTGGAAGTACAACTATTAGAACATGTACCTGTCCCATCTCCATTCGCACACCCATCATGCCTTCCCAGGAAGCAACTGAAATGGACATGTCCAATGTCAGTCACATGAATAGTATTTAATAATTTATGTATATCTATAGTCACAGCAGCACACAAAACGAATACAACTTCTGTACCAAAAATTGTGGTTATTGCTCCTCTTGGGCATATCAATAAATAATTGAAAGTTTAAAACTCTTATGCAGTAATGCACCAAGTGACACCATATTAACCATGAAAACAAACGACTGAACCAGTAAAAGTATTGAGCATTCAATTAGTAAAAATATTGCATTATACACAATGCAAATACAAGAAAAATACCTCTAAAAGCTAGAGAAGGAGCAAGCTGGTGAACTGCCTCAAGCTTCTCCATTGAATCTTGTAGCCTGCCCCTGCTAATTCCAGAATTCCGCTTTTCATTAATTTCGCAATTCAAACAAAATTTAGTAAAAATTTGGTTAACTCATTTACAACAGAAAGAAAAACAAAACCACACCGCTCATATAGTAAAGTAGAAATAGCCAAATTAAGCATTGCAATAGCTTCAACACTCCCTTCTCCTCCCTGCTCCAAATTGGAAACACCTTGCTCTAGTATCCTCATTGCTTCCTCGCGCCAATCCGCTATATAAACAAAAATGTAAATTAACTTAAAAGAGTGAGAACATGCAAAAAAAAAAAAAAAGGAAGTTAAAAAATGAAGTGAAATAACCTGATGGACGGGTTCGGGCGTCAACAAGCGCATAACGGATCATCTCCACTGCGATCCGCTCCGGATGGCTCTTAGTAGCTGTGCTGACCCCATAGAGGCGCAGTGATGAAAATGGCCCGATAACGGGTTTCGGGGTTCGGAGTTTTTGACTTTGCGCCAGCGCACTTCTGAGAACTAAGCGGAGCATACTGTCCTGTGCTCAGGACACGAACGAGGAAAAACTTCGACAAAATACCAGAGGAAAGAGGAAAACTAGCAAAGTTGATCCCCTGCTTACACGTGTCCGACTTAGATTTCTATGGGCTTTGAATATTATAGGGCTTTGAATAGTAGTGTAAAGTGCCTCGGCCTGTCTACTTACAAAAAGGCCCAGATAGTTAAATGTATTTTTTTTTAATGAAAATTGATTACTGTTATCTGCAGTTTTACCATCGGTTGATATCGCTAAACAGAAAGTGAACACATAAAATAGACAAGGTGAACATATATAACGATCAAAGTGGACACTTACAAACAAATAAGTTAAATAAAAATAAATTGATTATGCATATAAAAATCTAAACAAGAGATGACAATATTTTTTTTTGTAACTGTTCACTTTGATCGTCTATATGGTTACGTTATCTATTTTATGTGTTCACTTTGTGTTTAGCGATGGCAAGTGATGACAAAACTACATATGGCAGTTATCATTTTTGTTTTTTAATTAATCATAATATATATATAACAGAAATTAGGTGAACGCCATGAATTGCATGAACATGTTGAAAAGAATGTACTGAAGGGGCTTCAGTCTGGTTACTCTTTTTTGGGTTAACCAACAACCAAAAAGGTCGCTTAAGAAAAGGAATTGGGTCAGGTATCCCTCTCTTGATTGGAGACATGGCATGAGAAAGCACAAAAAATATGATAAAAATATGTATACACGTAGTAAGTAGAACGAGAATTCATTTTCAACCACCTCCAAAATTTCAGTAAGTTGGTTAGAAGCTCAAGTCAATTGAGGATTCTAACAATCTACTACAGATGTAATACATTGCGGTCGCCAAAAGCCTTTGGCTTAATTTAGTCATGTGTTTCCATATTTTGACACTGAACAAGGACACTTCCTTAAAAATGCATATGATCATCCATGTCTTAAGTTATAGTTATATGTTCTGTCCTTTATAAAAACGAAATTGACGCCAACATGCCAACAAACTTAAATATGCCGATGCTAGAAATTTAACAATGAGATATGGTAGTTCAAGAAATAGCTATTTGTGGTCAAATTTGCTAAACTATTGTGAGGAACTAATAAATCTAGTTATGTTGAAGCTCTTAAGATGATATTAAAAAAAAAAAAAGCTCTAAAGATGTAACCTTAAACCAACAAAAGCCAACCTGATTAATTTCTAATGATTCATATGAAAGCATGAAGTCCCAAGGAATTTTTCTATCACTAGCAGGCAATTTTCAAGGGTAATATAAGCATTATATATATTATATTATTATATAATAATAAAGAATGCATGACCATGTATTAAAGAATAGTCAAAATGAGCTGGGATTGACTTTAGCTACACTCTAAGCTATGCTTAGTAGGGGCCAGCTTATTGCTTAAGTTGACACTTGAAACTGCTCATTTTACCAAACAAATATCCTTCCAATTTAAAATTTAACGTATATCCTTATATATAGTCATCTCTATTTCTCATGCCATGCATCCAGTAAACATTCTTCTTTTGATCTCTACATCTCTTTCTAAAAGTAATGGCTACCTCTCCACTGCCTTCTTCTCTTCTTACAACAGTACTTGTGTTCTCATGCATCATATTTTTTATCTTTCCTGCCATAACAGAGTCTCAGCAAACAGGCATTACAAGACATTATCAGTTTGATGTGAGTTCATATATTCCTTACCTTTAAAACGAAAGTATCACCCTCCTCAGGCTCCTTTTTTAAATTAATATTGTTTAATCATCATTACAGATTCAAATGACAAATGTGACACGTCTGTGTGAAACCAAGAGCATTGTGACAGTGAACGGCCAGTTTCCAGGACCTAAAATTGTGGCCAGGGAAGGTGACCGGGTTGTAGTCAGAGTGGTTAACCATGCTTCCCACAATATCACCTTGCATTGGTAAAGCCATATTTTCTCTTAATAAATTTTGATTACTGCATTTCTAATTAAATTAACCATCATAAGTTACAGTATTAACAGTCAAGATCGCTTACGTATAAAAGCTTACTCAAAGCTGACCAAATATTGATGATGGCCACCTTAGTTATCTTTATGTTCTACTGCAAAATGTAGGCACGGTGTGCGGCAGCTACAGAGTGCATGGTACGATGGTCCGGCATACATAACACAATGCCCAATCCAGAAAGGCCACACCTACGTCTACAACTTCACAATTGTGGGACAGAGAGGTACTCTTTGGTGGCACGCACATATCTCGTGGCTTCGTGCAACTGTGTATGGCCCTATCGTCATCCTCCCCAAACTTGGTGTCCCTTACCCATTTGTGAAGCCTTACAAGGAAGTCCCTATCATTTTCGGTACATATATAAATTCAATACTTTTTATTCATTATTGTTAATTTGATTTTATTTTCCTTTATTGTATACATTTTTTTTTAACAAAAAGTTTGCTTAAAATATGCAAGGTGAATGGTGGAAACCTGACACAGAAGCAGTCATCAGCCAGGCTCTGCAAACGGGTGGAGGCCCAAATGTTTCCGATGCATATACCATCAACGGTCTTCCTGGACCACTCTATAATTGCTCAGCTAAAGGTTTGGAAATATTTTATAGAAAAATCAATGCCCTATGATTTTCCAGACTCCCTTCATCTTAAAGAAGAATTATTAATTCCTACATGCACTAAAAATAAAAGGCCTGAATGAATTTTATTAAACCCAGGGATGTTTAGAATCCTACATTGCAAGTAATCTTTACAAGCCAGACATAAGGAAAATTGAAGGCCAATCTAACCCAAATATCAATGTTTTTTCTAGTTGTAAATTAACCTTGACACATTGCAGCATGAAAATATATTTAAGGCTGTAACATCTATTTTGTGCCCTCTTTATATCCTAATTGACACCGAGAAACTTTAAACCAATTGCAGATACATTCAAGCTCAAAGTGAAACCTGGCAAGACTTACCTCCTTCGCATCATCAATGCTGCACTCAACGATGAGCTCTTCTTCTCAATAGCCAATCATTCTCTTACGATTGTTGAAGTTGATGCTGTCTATGTGAAACCTTTTTCTACCAAAACATTGTTGATAACCCCCGGCCAAACCACGAACGTGCTTCTTACTACACAAGCACAATACCCTGGTGCAAATTTCTTCATGGAGGCTAGGCCGTATGTATCCGGTCAGGCAACCTTTGACAACTCAACTGTTGCAGGAATTCTCGAGTATGAGAACCCAAAAAGTTTCTCTTCGTCTAGCTTTAATAAGAATCTACCACTTTATAAGCCAACACTACCGGCTTTGAATGATACTTCATTTGCAACAAACTTCACTAAAAAGCTGAGAAGTTTAGCAAATGTCAATTATCCTGCAAATGTGCCCCAAGGTGTTGACCGGCAATTCTTCTTTACGGTTGGGCTGGGTGCAAACCCATGTCCCCAGAATGAAACATGCCAGGTCAGCATTCTTACTTAATGATTATTTTTTTCTTCATTTTATAGAAATTATAATATATTTAAGTAACCTAATTACAATCATGCTTCCAAAGTTTGACCAATTCTTCCCTACAATGAAATCAGGGTCCAAACGGGACAAAATTCTCAGCTTCAGTAAACAATGTATCCTTCATTCTTCCAACAACAGCACTCCTCCAATCCCACTTCTCTGGAAAATCACGAGGTGTGTACAGATCAAACTTCCCAATTATGCCCCTCATGCCATTCAACTACACTGGCACTCCTCCGAACAACACATTTGTAACCAATGGCACTGAAGTTTTGGTGGTTCCCTTCAATACAAGTGTGGAGTTGGTGATGCAGGACACAAGCATTATAGGTGCTGAGAGCCACCCCCTGCATATCCATGGTTTCAATTTCTTTGTGATTGGACAAGGTTTCGGCAATTACAATCCAGTTAAAGATCCAGCAGGATTCAATCTAGTAGATCCAGTTGAAAGAAATACAGTTGGAGTTCCAGCTGGCGGATGGGTTGCGATCCGGTTTCTTGCAGATAATCCAGGTCATCTACTAACTTCAATTTTTTTTTTTCCCATTTAAACAGTTAAATCCATAATTTTTCTTAAAAAATGTTGTTATTTTTTATCTGGAACCATCGTTTTAAATTATGTGAAATTTGGTATATAGGTGTCTGGTTCATGCATTGTCACTTGGAAGTTCACACCAGCTGGGGTCTTAGGATGGCATGGCTTGTATTAGATGGAAACCTGCCTAACCAAAAGCTGCCTCCCCCACCGTCTGATCTCCCCAAATGCTAAATTGCAAACAAAAAGAAAAAGAAAGAAAGAAAGAAAAACAACAAAGAACTCCGCGATCTAGGTTCATTTTGTAGGAAAAATAATTAATGGATTGATCTGTTTGCTTTGAGTGTGGTATTGTAATTTTGTTTGTTTTACAATTTTAGTGAGAAGGCTGAACTTACTGATCATGTGTGTAATGGAAGGAATGTTTTAGCTTTTGTGTTTTGGGTGAGCAGTGATCAATGTAATAGTTTTTCATCATTTAAAAAACAATCTATGTTTCAATTTTAAATCATAACACCATTCAGTGCACAACTGTTTGCCAGCAAGTAATCACATCTATGCAACAGTGCCTTTGGAAATATCTTTTGGACTGGATGAAATAACTTGTAAGGAATTCAAACCAATTGCAAACATATTTAAATAGGTTGTGTTTGGTTGCACAAGAATAAGGAATAGAGAATAGGAAATAAGGAAGGTCACATCCAAACATGGGATAAATGAGAGTATAAACCAATTTATCCTTTATTCCTTAAAGTGAAGCCTGGCAAGACATACCTTCTTTGCATCACTAATGGAGTACCCAAGGATGAGCTCTTCTTCTCCATTGCTGTTTTTGTGAAACTCTTTAGTTCAAAAACACAGCCGATAACCCCACAAAACGACAATGTTTTACTACTACTCGTAAAAATACCCTGATACAAATTTCTGTGGAGGCAAGGGAACTATGAAAACACCATTCTTGAAGTTTGTAAGATGGCATTCTGTCGTATGCAGGGTGCCCTCCTTGCGGTCTCTAATGCATCTTACTTCATCATTATGGCCCTCAAGCCAGTCGACTATACAATCTTCTGTGGTCAGGCAAGGTTTTGGTAACTACAACTCAGCTAAAGATCCAGGCCATTTCAACTTAAGATGACCCAGTTGAGAGGAACACAGTCAGTGTGTCGCCTAGCAGCTGGGTACCAATCCGTTTCCTTCCTGATAATCCAGGTAACCTTATCTTAATTATTATACAGTTACAAAAATGTTGTTCCCTTTACTATATCTAGTTACCTTTCAAAGAAACAGCAGCTGCTTGATTCATGTACTGTCATTTGGAGGTGATTACTGGGGCCTCTGAATGCCTCGACTTGTGTTGGATGGGAGCCTACCAAGCCAGAAGCTGCCCCACAACCCACAGATCTTCCCAAATACTGGATTATGTTGAAAACAATAGTATAGATTCCTTTCATAGACCATAACTGATTTTTACTTAGTTGTAAGTTGTGTTCTTTATAAATTGGTGAGTTGGGTGCTGAGCTTACGAGTGGCTCAAAGTTGTGTTCTTTATAATTTGGTGAGCTGGGGGGTGAACCTACTAACCAGCCTCGTCAACAGGATTTATAACTTGTATCAAGCTTTCTGGCTACTTGTTTGGGGCGTTGATTAGTGAAATATCGAATATCACTAAATTAAATGCTCAACAAGTGTGATTACGGTGCTCTCCAAAACAATCCCCAGAGAAGCAAAATATCAACTGCACCCAGGAGTCGCTTGCAGCTCTGAGAAAGTGATACTTGTTAACTTGTGCAGGAATAAGAGGGGATTTTACAGAAGCTTCACACATCAAGCATATATCAACCAAAGACGAACAAAAGACGAAATAAAGGTTAAAATCCTCATTTACGATAAGTCTAATACTTCAAGATAACATGAAAGGAACTAGTCTTCTCTCCTAAAAAACAACAACCGCAACAACAGACAAGCTCTCCGCATGACCAAATTTTTACAGTCTCTCCATACTCCCGTAACTAGAACTTTCTCTCTACTATGATCTCTCTTTACATATCTAAACCTTGTACAGAAAACCTAAGTCTCCTCTGCAGGGGCATCAGTTATAAAATTACTCTCTGAGCCTCAGCCTCTCTTTCTCTCGCATAATTATCTATTATATTCAGACTACAGAAATGTACAAGTTTTTTTTAGTACAAAAACTACAACTTTATTTTGAGGACCAACCTAATAACAAACAGTACATAAAAAGGAGAGATCTCAGGGTTTCTCTCCAAACTAGCCTCTGAGGTTAGCTGTACATGGTCATCCCCTTACGCCTCCTAAGAGGGATATGGAGCTGCCTGCTGCCCCAGCCTCCTCTCTACAATTTAATAATTTATCATATTCTTAGAAATTAAAGAAACTATCATAAATAAAGCACAAAATTGGGAATCAAGAAAGAGTCAGAAATTATTAGCTCACCCCCAGCTGCAACAAGCTTCTCTACACGAGCAACTATATGCTTGCCATAAGTATATTTCTTCAGTGCATTTAAATGGACCTTAATTCGTGACAGAATTAGCTCACGCTGGTCATCATTGCATGTCTCCAGTACCTTCTGTACTACATAATTAGCAAACTGATCCTTCATCATTGCCTGAAAAGTTAAAAATAGAAAGAGGCCATAAGTTTTCTGGATAAAGTTTTAGTTCAATATACCTAGGCAACTTGGAATCAATTGCTCCCAATAATGCTCATGCAAAATATTTAGCGTCAGGAGTACTGTAAATTAACTAATAAAAGCATTTTCTTAATCATATACAACTTAACTCCAAAAACAACCTTGACAATATCTCACAAATCGAACCAAAAATAAAATAAAATAAAATAACCACAAAAAAAAAGGTTTTGTAAATGTGGTAGCTTTATAATTTGGTCATCGTGCAATTTTAGGGTCATTTTATATTTCCATCAAAGTAAACCTGGCTTCAAATTTCATTATTTCTCTTGTAGATAACATGCATAAAGTGCAGATTGACTGCCAACAAAATCGTAAATAATTTTTATGAATGTCGAGATTTTCAAGTTAATCCATGATCAATGGATCACCCCGCTTATCTATACCTACTTTCAGCCAAAGACCACCTAAAGAAAAGAAAAGAAGCAAAGAAATGACAATGACCTGCAGAGGCTCATTCTCATCAGTGGTACCAAGCATCTCATTGATCAGGTGCTGGCGTTCAGCAGGCCCGCCAAACGTGAGACACTTCTCAACTACATTAGATGCAAACTTCTGCTGACTCATCTTCACTATCTGCCCCGCCAGCTTCTCTATTATCAATGATCTCTCATCTGGCTTTCCATGCTCCAACACATGCTGCACAATAAAATAATGAAACAATTTTAATCAATAGCCACAATTAAAATATAACACGACTAGATCTGACACAGTGGATTGATGGCCTTTATTGTTGGCAACATGGCCAATTCCTAACTGCATATTATATTTTTATACCAAAACCAAAGGTCTCAAATTCCAATTAGCTCATATTTTTCATCGACACTTAAATGCTGTATTAAGAAAGAACAACCAGATCAATCCTTGGATGATAATTAAAGAATAATAAATGTCCAGACCTGGACCACATAGTTCCCATATTGGTCCTGTGCCAGGGAGCAGACAGACTGTAAAATCTCATCCATCACAATTTTCTGTGTTTTGGGGTCATCACAGTGCTCCAACACTCTCTGAGACACAACAAAAGCAATTTTCAGCTATTATACACAGTGTGCATATAAACAAAACAACAGAAGGATATACTAACAGAAACATAAATAATCTCAGTTTTTCAAATAAAAAGGAAGAGAATCAGAGACCTGAATGACACGACAGCCATAGGGATGCATGGACAAGGGAACTACTTGATCATAGAAAGTGGAGACGATGAAGTGGATATTCTCCTGAGGCACACACTCTATACATTTTTGTATAACATGGTTCCCATTCTGGTCCCGGACACATCTCATCACATGCCCATCCAGCTCTGCTACCATCTTTATCTTCTGATCCAAATCCACCACTTCTATTGCCTGAAAGATGGAATGTATCAGTGTTATGGGAAGAAACAAGGTGTTAAAAGCACATAGCAAAATAAGATCCTTGGAAAATACCTTCTGAATCACGCGACAGCCATACATTTGAAGACTTAGAGCTAACACATGGCCAAATAATTGATCAGCTAATTCCCTCCTTTGAGAGGAACTCCCATGCTCAAAGAACTGCATTTTATACGAATTGGTCATGAAACAATGAATATGGGATCATATGCCCAAATAATTAAAGTTCCAATGTATTTTCAGAGCTAGTATAGATGAAAGTACCTTTTGAACAACATAGTTGCCAAAAACATCAGTCATAAGAGAGAGAGCATGAGGCATTATTTCGTCATATACCATATCCTTTTCTTCAACTGTTGCTGTCTCCAGCTTCTGCTGAATGAAGCGACTGCCATACTGATCAGCACTGGACAAGTTTTATAACAACAGTTAAAAATAAGATGCTTAAACTGTGTAAGAAATTACAAGAGATATCCTTGTTTTCATTGTATTAAACTTAAGAATATATCTTACCTAAACTCAACAACATGGCCAGCAATCTCAGCAAGCTCAAAACACCTTGTTTTGTTGCTCTTGAATTCTTCCAAAAGTGAAGATGGGAAATTTCCATTCACACCCCCAGTTAAATCAGATTGCCAAACACTCCCAGACAAGTTCCTCAAACCGAAAGGAAACCTCAGGCTCCTCTCCCCAATCCTAAGCGGGCTCCCAGGACCACCTGACGCAAGTGGGCTAGCTAAAGGACTAACTGGGTAAGAAATCCCAGTACCATAACTTGGGCTCCCATAATTGTACCCAGCATTTAAACCCACATTTTTACCCATTAGTGGCATGCCATACTGCTTTTGAGATTGTAACAAGGATTCAAGATATGCTTTTTGAACTCCAGTTAAATCAGTATATGATCCCTGGGCCATGTATTGTGATGCTTTAAGATATTGGATGTAAAGCGGATCAGAAAGAGCAGCTGAATTACCAACCCGGCTGAAATTTTGAATATCAGAAAGTGTTGGGCTCTGTGGAGAAAATACATTAGTGTTGACATTATTTGCAAGGTTATTAGTCCCAAGAAGGTTCATCATATTCGACGGTACACTGGGGTTAAGCGGATAGCTCCCAAGCCCATAACCTAGAAAAGCCGTGTTTAATCCGTCAAGGCTCTGGTACTGACTAGGGGAACCACCAGGACTAACATTAGAAGATGCAGGAGGTGAGTTATGGAATGAGTTTCTCAAATCAGCAAGATTTGATGTATTTTTACTGGAGTCTCTGAATGAATTAGACTTTGCAGGCTTTGCATGTACTGGCGGTACACCTAAGTAATCAGATTCATTCTTTTGTAAGAAAGAGTGGGGCTTAGCATGAACATGACTAGATGGAAGGTCCAAAGGGAGATTTAAATTCAAATTATTTAAATTATTGAGAACTTGGTGGTTATTTATTTCTCCCTGGACTTGGTCTGTTGTGCCAACAGATGAGAGGTTCATGCTAGAAAGAGCAGCCAGGATGTCATCAGACTCGAGCATTTTAGAGGAAGAGTTGAAAGAGGACTGAACATTGTTGATTTTCTTGTCAGTGGTGCTCATTCTGACACCAACAGGTGGCAGACCAGGACTGGGTGCACGTGCGACAAGATGGGGATCAGGTGTGCTGCTTCTAGAAAGAGAGGAACCAACAACTGAGGCAAAAGTTTGAGGTTGAGAAACCGACGGACCAAGTTTAGGCCCTGTTAGGGTTTCTAAGTGGGCACCACCAGATGGCATCAAGGTTTCCTGACCTTCAATAAATGCATTGCGGCTGGGATTGCGAGATGGATGCTCCGAGGAGGGAGTTCTGCGGCCCATATTATCCTGAAAAAGAATATATAAAAACATGTCATGTTATATTCTATACAGGAAAACTGGGGAACATGTACTCAAAGGTTGTCTTCAAGGGAGAGAAACAATATCCAAGTAAATAAAGATGATTACTTTTAATTAAATCCATGAACCAAAACAGAAAACTGCTGAAAACTTCCATTATACATGATGCCAGTTTTCTTAGCTGATAAAACTAAACACATCTGAAGTCGACATTTGTTATGTACATAAAATTCTCGGATTTCCGGCATTGCATTCACCCTTTTACAAACTGATTCATTTAGAAATGACACGAACTAATATTTATTCACATTGTTTAAATAACTGCAATTTGTTTTCTCCTTTACACACACAAATCGAATATACTGCTATCCTTACAAAACAATGCACATTACCTTCCACAAAATAAAATCAACATCAGCAATTAAAATATACAGCAGATCGGCATTTCAAACTTTTCTTTAATGCATGGATCAAGTGGAAAATTGACAATGCAACTAAACAAAATGAAGATCACCTGAAGGACATCAGCAAAGCTCTTTTGACGGCCAAGCGACAGCCCAATCAAGCCATCTCCTCCTTTATCGACCCATTCACCGGCTCCACTCGTAAGCCTCACATCTCCTTCGTTCTCCTCTCTCAAACCGAAACCCAGTTGTTGAGAAAAAAGTGATTCCCCAGCTGCAACTTCATCTCCTTCTCTATTCTGTTTCCTCCTATCTCCAATCCCTCCGAAACCTGAACCCCCTCCATTTTTCAACCTCTGTGTAGACCTCCAGTCCTCTTTAGACAGCACTGGAGGGGGTAATCGAGGGTTCAGGTTTACATGAGAGTAGTAATAGGAAAGATAAGCCGGGTCGGAGCGGAAGTCCTCTTCTGACAAGAACCCATTATTGCCATTGTTTGCAGCCAACAGCTCAGGCAATATGTTGCCTACGGCCGATAAAGAACCCTCTATGGTAGGTGGGGCCGAGCCGCTTCGATACATGTTTAGTTCTCTCTCTCGATCACTCGCCTCTTGCCTCAGCCGTTGTTCTCTCAGAAGACGGTTTAGATCACCCTCTAACAGATCATCTCCACTAAAACCTTCGATCCCCATCTCTGACATCATATTAAGGGGGCTCTCAGTGATCATTTCTCTAAACAAAAGAAATTGAAAACAAATAGAGAGAGATTAGAGAGAGTAGAGAAGTACCCACAAAAAGTTACTAGAAGAACGATAACTTACACCAAAAGTATACAGCTTTAAGTTAAGAACAAGTGACTAGCATGTGTAAAGACCATCACACCGCCATTAAAGCGCCGATTAAGAAAAAAGAAAGACAAAATTTGGAGAGATCGAAGCAAATAGACACGATCTTTGCAAGTTCTAAGGCATTTTACGCGGCGATCGGCGATCGATTTCGCCATTTTCTGTGGAGTATAGTAAAATCCATGGTAGACAGGTAGATATGGATAGCTAGATAGAGAGAGAGAGAAAGAGACAGTAGCTGCTAAGTGAGAAGAGAGGAAAAGAAAAAGAGAGAGAGGAGAGAAAGGGAAACAGTAGGGAACAGACCGGCGGAGTGATAAGCACGAAGATTCGTCAGATCATCACCGTCGGCTCGAGAAATGGACGGCCGAGATTCGCACCCGGGGTTTCTCTTTTGCTAGGGGAGACCTTAGGGTTTATTGCACGTATTTATTGTGAGTTTCTTTTGTTTATAAACAAATATTTTTATACTTTACTCTAAATAAATGCCTTATTTAAGAATTATTTCCATTGTTAGTGACCGCATCGAGCTCTTAATTAAATTTTTCTTTATTATTAGATTATTATTATCCATATGATAATTTGAAATCATGTGTCTACTCACGGAGTACAACTGTTGCATGAGCTCGTTTGGACATTTTTCGGTGGCCCACTTAACAGAGAGAGTAAAAAGTACATGTAGGATACGTACCAAGAGCAGGGTTCAGTATTTTGAGGAGAGGGTTTGAAGGAAGTAAAGCGAGGTCAAAAGGAAATTAGAGGGGGTCTTTGTCTGGTTCGTGCCACGTAGGCAGCACAGGATTCGCTCGTGCGAGAGACAAGTGAGTGGCAAAGGCTCTGGAGAGCAATTATGTTTTGCATCCCTAGAGCGTACCCGTACTGTTTCTTTTAATGTCAATTTAATATATAATCTCTTGAGTCTTGTCTAATATTTACATTTTATTTCATTGCAAAATTATGTGAGTTAAATTCTATATTTTCATAGCAATATATGTAGGTTTTGCAACTACGTAACGGGCACAGATAAGATTTGAGACTTTTTTTTAGCTAATTCTAAGATATACATAGATGATTCCGTTCTCATTTATTGCACTTATAAATAGTATTAATTATAAATAGTCAAGCGGATAAGCGCTTATATATATATTTGCAATGAAGATGAGTATAGATAACTATATGGAGGATTGTAGTAAAGTTATCCAAGGCTTCAGGGCTTCAGACATTTGGAAAGAACTTCAAATAGAAATTTGCTATTTCTACAAACAAGACATTTTTCTATTCATTAGAGGAAAGAAACCTTAATTGTAAGAATATCTAATGATTTCCTTTTTTGTATACAATTTGGAAGGCCATTGTGTACTAATTATAGGGAAAAAAAATAACCAGCAGAATAGGACCGGAAATCTTTTTTAATTAGAGAATTTTGTCAGTGGCCTGTAGTACTTATTTCTAGGAAGTTATCCTCAATTTATCAAAGAAGCAAAGTTCTAAGGTCTCGTTTGTTTGTGACTTAAAGGGTGCATAACTTAAGTTATGCATTCTTTAGTCACCAAACACCTCTTACATAAGATGCCTTAAGGGTATATAACTTATGCAACCTATTTAGGTTGCATAAGTTATGCATGGTCCCATTTAATTTTTTTTCCAACAATACCCCTTAGAAATAATTAATAATAATTATTATTAATTAACAAAAATTAATAAATAATAATATTTAATAAGTAACGATAACTATTAAAAAATCATAAATAATAATAAATATTAATTATTATAATTAATAAATAATAATAATTAATAATACTTTTACAAGCAATATTAATTAATAACAAGCTTCTAAATTTCTCCGAAATAACAGAAATAGCGGTATTCTGTATCAAACCGCATGAACGTTACAGTCTTAATTGAGAAAATGACATAACGCGTTATTTCAGTTATTTCGGCGATATAACGCGTTATTTCAGTTATTTTGGTGAAATAGCAAGTTGTTATTGCTACTATTGTTAAATTGTGTATTCAATATTGAACTATTGTTAAATTGGTACAAGCTGTTACTACTACTCAATATTGGTACACTGCAGTATATTGAATTTGGTATGGCCGTATGCTATTTGTATGGAGTATTGGAGATGTATAAACATATAAGTTGATAGTTATAAAATTGATGTGTGTCAAACTTTGAAAAAAACACTACACCGTTATATCGTCGTTATAACATCGAAATAACACCGAAATAACATGGGGACCTGGACCGTCATACCGAAAAAACCGAAAATTAAAAGCTTGATTAATAATAATGATGATTTAACAATAATAATAATAATTAAAAATAATTAATAAATAATATTTTTATTAAATAATTAATAATTAACAAATAATTAATAAATAATAATATTTAATAAGTAACAAGAATTATTAAAAATCATAATTAATAATAAAAATTTATTATTATAATTAATAATATTTAACAAGTAATATTAATTATTAATAATAATGATTTAAGAATAATAATTAATTAAAGGCATGAATTAAGGGCATTTTAGTCTTTTGACATGAATATATGCATGCATTAAGTTAGTCATCCTTACTACACAATCAAACATCTATTACATAACACTACATAAATACTTAAACATCCTTAACTTATGCAACCCCTTACTACACAAACAAACGCCCCGTAATGGTTCTGATTTTATTCTTTGAGCATGTTGTCAGTACCTGCTCTTATGCCGAAAAATAGTACCTACCGGTCCTAGCCTTTGCCAAGGACTTTCTCCAAAAAGGCTGCTAAATGCTAAGTAGCTTCTTGGGCAAAAATACTATCTTTAGGCTTTAGCCCAGCCCATTTGATAGAGCATGGAGCATGGTCCACTTATAAAACCATTTTTATTTCTCAACGAAAGCGCTAAGATATCTAGAAATAGAGAAATAGAAAAAATGTTGTCGCATGTAATTTGTGAGGGAACAAATTCCGGGAGTGAATACGTTCTGCATGAACTGTACTGGAAAAATAGTGGATAATTTTCATGTCCTTTTTAAGTGAAATGGGTTATAAATTAATAATTTTATATTAACAGAAAGGGTGAGTTTGGGAAAGAGAATCTTTCTATTATTTTTTTCGTTTTCTTTTATGTACGATTTCGAGAAAAAATGTTCAAGTAGCCAAATACACCAACAAATTAGTTTCCTGGTTGTTTGATGGCAGCCGGATGATTCCAACAACCATTTTATATCAATTGCCATTTCTCAACAATCAATAGGAAAATTTGATCTGGTCAGTACTTGGCTCCAAATTAGGTGTGTTTGTTCAAGCTTATGGACTCCATTTATTTATTTTCAATTAATCCGTTATTCCTTCTTCTTCATTCTATTTGTTCCCAATTATGAATTGGCAATAATCTCTTCTATTTCCCAAATAGAAAATTTGGTATGCAGATGCAGCACTCAACAACCATGAACACTTCAAGCATATGCAGAAAGAGCTTCTTTTCTATTGCCGCCGAAATTTGATGATCCTAAGGCAATTAACTAACTGGTCTCCGAACTTACTTGCTAGCTGCAACCAAACATTTCAAATAAATAAATAAATAATAGTCTCCTATCTTGGTTCACTAATTATATTGTCACTTGAGATAGCATTAGTTTATCAGGAGGATTTTGTTGGTTTAGAGCTGCTAAACAATTAGTTATTCTTGAGAATTTCATCTTTAAATTGTAAAAAACTACTTTTGTGGCATCAGTTATTTTAGAAATATTATTCTATCATTTTCATATCATCTTTATCCCTACAATTACAGATAATTCAATTAGCATTAGTAATATTGAAATATTATGCATTAGTAAATGCAATTGTCAGTTACAGGATGACAAGATGTTTTTTTTAACAGGTCGCTAAAATAATATTTGTATAAAACTAGCAAAGAAGTACTGCTCAACATTCTCGCATTTTTTTTTTAATGCAATTGCTACATAGATACTTATCTCAGCAGTAAAACATCTATATAACTAGCGTTAGAACTAACTAACTAAGAGATCTGCTAGAGCATGCTAATTACAAAGGACTAGTAGATATAGCTTGGGATTATCGATAAATTTTTTTTAAGATAAATTGAAGGTCTAAGCCATCCAACTTATTTTTAAATTAAATGTCTATGAAAGATCCCCAGCTGGATTTCGAACATGTGATCTTTATCGATAAATTCTTGCAATTGGAGAGAATCAGCTCTTCCCATATTAAAACAAACAACTGATCGAGCAACGATGAGATGACGGAGATCAGAGGACATTGGCAATTTGGCATATATGCAGGCATCAAATGCTAATTAATCTTTAGAGCGTTTTATTAGACAAAATAACTCTTGATGTATGACAAGCTGTTATGAATTAGCAAGACTAATCGGGTGTAATTGGGATCTGGGTTTCTTTGATTTATCGCTGTGCAGCCTGGGCTGCTGGCTATAAATTAATATACCAGCACTCTTCCTGTAAGATTAGACAGAAAACATTTTTCTTTGCTCAATTACTCTCCCTGCTCTCCTAAATCGCTCAAATCTTTTTGCGTTTTTAGGGAGGGTTTATATATACAGAGGATTGCTAAAATACTATGCATAGCACGGATGTCTTTCGTGCTACGGATTCGTTTTTGCATTTCATGCTTCAAACAACCGATCCAAACCGTTCATTATCTTCTAGATATTGAAATCTTATTAGAAACCAAATTATAAATTTTTTTTAATATTTTTGAAAATCACTGTTATTGAAGGGTCCAAAATTTATTAGATTAAGTATTTTAAAAAATCTGAGAAAAATAGTAAAAAAATAAAAAATGTAAAATTTGATTTTTAATGAGATTTCAATATCAAGAAGATAATGAACGGTTTGGATCGGTTGTTTGAAGCATGAAATTGAAGAACAAATCCGTAGTACGAAGGACATCCGTGCTATGCATAGTATTTTAGCAATCCTATATATGTTTCCCGTTTCAGCATTTCTTATGGAATCCGATTGGACAGATATAGTGGGTCAAAAAAAAAAAAGATAACGATCTTGTTATGATCCAATCAACGGGACTAAACCATGAACGGAGGAAAGACATTAGATATCTCATAAATTTTCGAGTAATTAAATATATTAAAACATTAGATACAAGACTGTGAAAAATTATCAGATGATGATGAGAAATTTAGAAGAGTATTGATCCTTGATCGCAATTGATTTGTATATTTGAGATTAGATTATGTTCCTATTTTACTGATGTTTTTCAATAATTTCTTCCAAACTCTGTCACGTTCGAACCAATAGTTGCAACGGTTACAACAAATTGAACTAACAATCACAAGATTTTTTTTTCCCTCTGACTGGAATGCTGAATTATTCAACTGTCATAAGAATCAATTTTCATTGTCAAGCACTCAAGCCATCATAATAAATTTTAAATTATAATTGTCCTCCATCAATTTCTTAATCATCAATTACTAACGTTCTTTTCTCTCCTTATCAGTAATCACTCAGAAGAAAAATTTATGAAATTCATTTCTTTTCTTTTCAAATACGTGGCATGACTAGAGTTGTGATAAAAAGTTTATAGGCGTGGTCCCGGTTAAATATATCAGTAGGAGTCGATCTCATTTTTCCCCCCTGAAAAATGACAATAGCTACCTATTCATTAAACATGAAATAACTTAAAATGCTCGATTTATAATGAAATATCCTTAACAAACAAAACCCCAGGTGATCAATATGATTCATACATAAATAGGCATTCTTGTACTTTAGATGACTATCATAATTATATACATTGAAATAAACAGCATTAATTAATATATACCTGATTCAACATTGAATAGAAATATAAAATCATCCTAACATATTATTCGGTACGACACGGGATTTTAAACTGTGAAACGCCAAGCCCTCTATAAATTCTACACAGTTTTTCTTTTTTAAAAAAAATAAATAAATTAATTTTTTAAAAAAAAAAGAAGGAGGAGGAGGAGGAGGTTGCGTTTAGAGAGCAATAGCGCTAGCCAATAGGGCATAGCCTGATATCCGCTCTTGACTTCTTCATTTACCTCTCCATTTCATTGATAAGTCCACATCATACACCCATAAAATAACTTCATTTTCCTATATTTGAGCTCAAGTGCAGATCACTGCTATGTAGGCACAATACTCAGCAAATTCGCCCATCCAATTATTTCATAAAATATTCTTCATAAATAATTAAATATCAATGAGTTTGGCTAATATGTACACAATCTATGAATTCAAAATGACATAATGAAAAAAAGAATTTTGTGTACACTATAACTAACGCGTGCACGTCAAATCTTACACTTTTTTTTTTAAATAATCGCGCTAAGGTTTTGATCGAAATGATTTACACATAGGATTTGATTTGATTTTATTTTATTTTATTAGAATTAATTTTCAGAATTTCATTTGATCTAATTACATAGATTTCCGATCAAATAAAATCAAATCCATTTACAACTAGAAAATTTAAATAGCATTAGAATCCCCATAAAATGTATCTGCCATATATTTCTTGTTGTTTTTTTTTTCCTCTTTTTTGAGGACTATTTGAATATTTATCTACGCCACTTGTGTTGTTAGCACATGTACGTGCATTTCCTAACTTGAAAGTTGAAACCCACTCTAAACAAAACAGAAAGCACGAGAAACTTGCAATCTAATTAAGGTGGGATATTGTATAGATTAGACCGTCTTTGCCACTTGGCCAACCCCGCCAACCACAAAACTGGTTGGAAAAAAAAAATACGAAAAGAACCAAAAACCGAGGGTAATAATATAGTACTATTAATAATTCTCTAAAAACTGCTGGGATTTAATCTCTAATCTCTTTGACTCAGTGTTTTGAAAACCGTACCAAATATCTAAAAAAATCTGGTAATATCAGAAATCGGAACAGTGACCGAAACAGCGGTATCTGATATTGTGAGAGGAAATACCAGATTTCGGTCACCTGGCCGGTTGGGGTGATAGTAAGTAAGGTTTTAAAAACACTGCTTTGACTATCCAAACGAGCATATAAAACAACAATAGAACCATCAGCCTCTCATATACTAAGCGGAAATATGAAATATCTGTTAAAGAAAGTGGGAAGAAAGAAACAAAAATAATAACAAGTAGCTTCAGTTGGTGTGAATTAGGTCTCTCAACTCAACACTCCCTGCACCGTACCGTTGCAGCGTTCTGGGTTTGTTTTCTCCTTGGTTGTTGTGGATTGTTTAACCTCCAATTCCAACTGGTCAAGCCCACTATTTCTCCACTTCATTTCCGCTCTTAAACCTATATATCAATTGTACAAAGATTTTGAGACACAAAAATATCAAACCAACATAATCAAACCATGATCATGCCAAACCTTAGCGAATCAGATCACGAGGAGGACAACACCGGCCCCAGCACGGTAGTAGCAGAGCTCGAGGGCACCCTTCTCAAAGACCCAGACCCTTTTCCCTACTTCATGCTTGTAGCCTTTGAGCGAAACTTCGGCCTAATAAGATTCACCACACTGCTGCTCCTCTGGCCTCTGCTGAAATTATTTGAGTCCATAGGTAAAACCGACCTTCGATTACGTGTCATGGTACTCGTTGCACTTTCTGGTTCAAAGAAGTCAGAGATTGAGGCAGTCTCACGTGCAGTCCTACCTAAATTCTTGTTAGACGATATTGACATGGCAGCATGGAGTGTCTTTGGATCACACAAAAGACGGGTTGTGGTGACAAGTTGGCCTAGGGTTATGGTCGAGACGTTTGCTAGGATGCACCTCGGTGCAGATGAGGTGGTCGGTTGTGAACTTGATATGGACAGGTCTGGTTATGCTACTGGGCTTATCAAACCAGATGTCTCGATTGAGAATCGGGTGCGAGTACTTTTCGAAGGTGGTGATTTGCCGGATGTTGGTTTGGGCCGGGTGGAGACGGCGAAATCTTTCACGTCTATTTGCAAGGTCAGTTCAGAATGTTTATCGATATTTCTTACTTCTTTAGTAAGACTGAAATTCATATGGAATTAAAAAAGGCCTTTACCATATATGCAATCTATATTATATTTGAAGATAGTTTGTTAATTAGATACATCAAGTAAAAGGATATTAATTACCTGTGGATCTTCTGGTTAAAAAAAAATGAATATTCTTCATCTTAAAGAGCATGCATATAATCCAAAGTTATTACTATGTGTGTGCGAATTTTGTTTTTATTTTATTTTTTGAAATCTAGATATGTACTTCCTTGCTTGCTATTTCAAAAGTTCCTATCCGGAAAGGAAAAAAAAAAAAGAAGTTAATAATATAAACAAAAGAGCAATGAAACTCTGTCTATAATAGATGGGCCATGGGCCCATGGCCCCGTGATTCTTGTTCATGGTACGCAGGAAGTACAGTAATCAACAATGAATACAAAACTCTACAGTAAACCCAATATATCGGTACAGATATGCGTTCCCAAGTTCCAACAGCTCATGCGCCATTCAATTAAGTTGATATTATTATGATCGACCCAGATGGAGATCTCCGTTGTTTGCACATCCAGCTTGCTTGAGCCTAACAACCAAAAGTGAAAATTAATTTTGGTTGCTTTTATTGGGAACAGAGGGGAGCAAAAGACAAAAAATAAGTATATATTAATTAAAAATGATAGATCCATTTATTAGTACTCTTACTATATAATTAATAAGATCTCTCCATTGGGAATATTAGACTTTCAAAAATAAACAAAGAATTTCAGCAATTTAAAGGAAATGGATAGGGATAGAGACCAGATGAGAAGCAACTTTTTTGTTCCTCTTTTATTCTTTAGATCAAAACAGAGATTTGGAAGTGATACAAGTAAAATTAACCACATAGCATAAAAGCCAAAACTATTGAAAATTTACAACTTTTAAGATGTTTCCTCTCTTTTACTGTTTTCTTGTTCTACACAGAGGACAGGAAAGTCATTTGGCTCAAACCCAGAACTAATCGTTATTTTTTTGGTAACTAATCCCAAAAATAATCTGATGGTGCATAAATAACAAAGGCCTTGGAGTAATTTTCTATAATTAATTTCGTGTCTCTACCTTCTTAAATATTGTCAATTCCAGAATACTGCTGAGACGTCCAATTGTTCTGGTTCATTGGTTAATTCGGTCATACTTTGCACACAAAAGGCTTGTTCTTTTCAATAATTAATACGCTCAGGCGACTTAACTCGCAAAATATTTGTTGGAAAGAAAAATAGTGACATCTATACTTTATTTTCCTTCAATATTTGGAAAACTTATTAATTATTGTTGATAAATGGTTGGCGTGGCTGTTGCCAACCAAAGACGACTTAAAATAAGAAAAGTATGACTACTTAATTGATGACAATATGACATGAATTTTTTGTTAAGAAAAAATCATGACATGACAGAGTTAATTATTACTCCTATGTAGGTGGAATAATAATAACTTAATAAAGGAGCACAGTTTATCAGTCTGCCCTCTTTGTTTCTTCACTCCTATATATGCAATGGGAATTTTGGTCTTTTTACAAACAACCCATATAATAATGAAAAATTATCTTAGTCTTTATTAATTCTTGAACTCCACACCAAACGTGACTCTAAAAAATAAAAAATATAATTAATGAATATATGGATGTGATAAATTTTACACAATCTGAGAGTGAGAGGGCAGGAACTTATATATTTGTTATGGGTTTAATTTTAGAGATTGGCTAAAATCAGCCACGACTGACAGATGCAACCGTCAGCTACGATCAAATCTCAATTTTCGAGATTCTAACAGTCGATCCAAACCGTTCAATGTGTTCTCCATATTGAAATCTCATTGGAGGCCAAATTTTACATTTTTATGAAATTTTTTAGTATTTGTTTGATATTTTACAAAATTCTCAATCTAAACAATTTTGGACCCTTCAATAACTATGATTTTTAAAAATCTCAAAAAAATAGTAAATAAAATTAGAAAAATGTAAAATTTGGTCTCCAATGAGATTTCAATATGGAGAACACATTGAACGGTTTGAATCGACTGTTAGAATCTCGAAAATTGAGATTTGATCGTAGCTGACGGTTGCATCCGTCAGTCGTGGCTGATTTTAGCCAATCTCTTAATTTTATTGTTCATTTCATGGCGAGAGAAACGATGTTTCAACATTCGTATAATTTATTGAGATTTACAACAAAAGAAGCTTTGCTTAAGCATGTTTCGATGTACCGCGCAATTAGCGGACGATAAGGACGCATGCTGTACAACCAAATTCAACGTTTTTTCAGAGTAGAATCATTCATATTTGTGCTGGAAAGGTTTTAATGCGGTTCACATGGACTGTTGTCAATTTAATGCGTGAATCAACAATTTAAGTCGGTCAAGGACGTACATTTGCCTAAGCCATTAGATTGAATCAGCAAGTGCAAGACTCGATTAATGCTTTCATACTATTATAAATACGGACGAACTATAAAGATCAAACATTCAGTAATTCATTCATTACAAACTGTTTTAATGCTAACTACCACATTGAGTTACTTCATTTGAGTTGAGGTTAGTTGGTTAGTTCCACTAATCTTAGATTAGTGCTAACCTTAGGATGCCAAACGCACCCATGAAGTTTGCTAAAACTGACATACACAAACACAAATCATTAATTAATGGCCGGGTGCCCATTGGCCATCAACATTAGAAGGTCTTATGAATTATGAAGTTTTGTCAAATTATTCCGTCAGTGACTGGTATACCGGGGACAGTACAGCTGTACAGAAGACCAAAAGGTCCAAAATTAAAATATTATAATTAGTCCCATATACACAATTAATATTATATAATAATATTTCTAACAATGTATATTTTATTTGTTACAGGAGCAACTGAGTCCACCATTAGCAACAAGCATCGAGCATGCAGACTCACAACACCGCCCTGCACCAGTCATATTTCACGACGGCAGGTTGGTACCTAGGCCGACCCCTCTGACATCACTTTTCATAGTCATTTGGATTCCGATCGGCCTAGTAGTCGCATTCATTCGCATCACTGTCGGCTTAATGGTGCCAATATGGATCATACCTCATATTGCTCCGATATTTGGCGGTGCTGTCATAATTCGAGGCCGTGCGCCTCCACCGGCCCGTTCAAACAACAACAAAGGTGTCCTGTTTGTCTGCACACACCGGACCTTAATGGACCCAGTAGTGCTAGCAACAATACTAGGGCGGAAGGTCACCGCCGTTACATATTCCCTCTCGAGATTTTCTGAAATTCTCTCTCCAATTCCTACGGTACGGTTGACACGCGATCGAACAGCAGATGGTGAAAAAATCAAAGATCTACTGGCCGACGGTGACCTTGTCGTGTGCCCTGAGGGGACAACTTGCCGTGAGCCATTTCTATTGAGATTTAGCGCATTATTCGCAGAACTAACCGATCGAATTGTGCCGGTTGCAACTAACTATAGAGTCAAGTTATTCCATCCAACAACTGCACGCAAATGTAAAGCAATGGACCCTATATTCTTCTTCATGGATCCAAATCCGGTATACGAGGTAACGTTTTTGAACCAGCTGCCAGAAGAAGAAACTTGTGCGGCTGGGAAGAGTGCACATGACGTGGCAAACTATATACAGCGAATGCTTGCTACTACATTAGGGTTTGAGTGTACAAACTTTACCAGGAAGGATAAGTACCGTGTTCTAGCTGGTACTGATGGTACCGTGAATGTGAAACCAGCAAAGAGTACCAACTGGGTTGACCGGGTCAAGGAGGCTGTTGGGTTTCTGCTGCACTAGGGTAGACTAGTTTTTTTTTTTTTAATGTATAATTTGGTGGGTTGTTTTGAAAATGTTATACATTATTTGTTTCCTTTGGTCTGGTATAAATTAAGACACTTTCTTGATTTAATGGATGATTCATTGATTGACAATGTTCAGGGTAGGTTCATGTGTCTATTTAATAATAAATTAATGATTCGATTGATTGACAATGTCTTAACGTTGGATATGCTTCGTTTAATTCGCAATGCCTTTCAATATAGGGTTTCATGTGTTAGCCCCTGATAGAAATCGCTCAACTTTAATACGGGATTTTATTATAATATTTTTATCGAAATGGATGGATTTTATTTTATTTTATCGCAATTTCTATATTATTAGACCCAACAAAATCCTTAAATATCAATTTTAATTTTAATTAAATAAAATCAAATAAAAATTATTTTGATCAAGGGAAAATCGGATATACACCCCTCCAATCATTTGAAACCGGAAAAAAAAACCCTATAATCTATAAAATCGGATATAAACCTCTCTAGTTGAGTTTTTCTCAGATATAGACTCCTTTCCTCATTTTTAATCAAATTTTGAATTAAAAAAAATAATCTCCATCTTAAAATTGTGACAAAAGCACCCTAAACTGAAATGCTCGTCCTATTATTAAAAAACAATTCATTGTCCCTCTCTCCAAGACTCTTTTCTGTTTTCTTCCCAAATCACTAAGAAAATTATGCTAGCAGTGGGATTGACCAGTATGTGTTAGCACTAATATTAGTATTAGCATTAGGATAACTTTGCTTCTTTGTACTATACCAGAATTTCGTGCGGTTCTCAACTGGTATGGAACATGGTCTGAGCCAAAACATTACTAACAAACACAACAAAAATAATATAATTTTCTAACTTAACCTTTTTCATTGACATGAATACAACCTTTCTACTGGATTTAAAATCAAATTGCATATAGCCATATACGCAATAAAGAATAATACATCTCAATGGAGGAAACTTCGCATTTGCATATACTTGAATAAGGTGATCGGACGTTTACAAGCAGCCACATGCGCAATATGACAAGAAATGTTTCCTTCGTTGTTTGTCCTACTTTGATTTCTCCACAATATATATATATATAGAATAGCTAACGTACCATCAAGTCATTTTTCGAGATCCAAAATTCAAATGGTCAATTCAAACCGTTCAAGTTGTTCTCCATATTGAAATATCTTTAGAGACCAAATTATATATTTTTTCGAATTTTTTTGCTATTTATTATGATATTTTTAAAAACATTATGATTAGAGTATTTCAGGCCCTCTAATTTGAAAATATCATAATAAATAGCAAAAAATTTTGAAAAAATATAAAATTTGGTCTCCAAAGGCATTTCAATATTTTGATCAACTTGAACGGTTTGGATCGACCGTTTGACATTTGAATTTCGAAAAACGAGTCGATAGAAAATTGATGGCACGTGCCATCGATGGCGCGTTAGCCATTCTCTATAATGTTTTTAAAAATATCATAATAAATAGCAAAAATTTTTGAAAAAATATAAAATTTGGTCTCTAAAGATATTTCAATATGGAGAACAACTTGAACGGTTTGGATTGACCATTTGAATTTTGGATCTTAAAAAATGACTTGATGGCACGGGACCCTCCGTGCCATCAATTTTCTATCGACTCATTTATTCGAGATCCAAAATTCAAACGGTCGATCCATACCGTTAAAGTTGATCACAATATTGAAATACCCTTGGAGACCAAATTTTATAATTTTTCAAATTATTTTACTATTTATTATGATATTTTAAAATTGGAGGGCCTGAAATACTCTAATCGTAATGTTTTTAAAAGTATCATAATAAATAGCAAAAAAATTCGAAAAAATGTAAAATTTTGTCTCAAAGGATATTTCAATATGGAAAATAACTTGAACGGTTTGAATTGACCATTTGAAATTTGGATCTCGAAAAATGATTTGATGGCACGGGACCCTCCGTGCCATCAATGGCACTTTAGCCATCCTATATATATTAGAGAGAACGTATATGGTGTAAGAGGGCATGCCAGAAAATGTCAGGTTAGGGTACTTTTATCGCAATTTTAAAATTAAGATTTTTTTATAAAGGTAAAATTTGATTAAAAATAAAGAAAGAGGTCTATGTCTGAGAAAAACTTAATTAGAGGGTATATCCGATTTTGTAGATTAGAATGGTTTATTTCCGGTTTGAAAAGAGATTGAAGTGGTGTATATGAGTATATCCGATTTTGCCATTGATTGGCAGTTCATCAAAGTCATACTCTCGCATTGACCACCTGCGTTTAGTTTGCAAAATTGCAAGGGTTAGTGTTAGACTGTTAGTTATATTTCGGTCCAGAAATTAGAGAGGCCATTTTCTTTGTTTTAAAATTTTAAGCCCAGAATAGGCTGGATCCTCTCCTCGGATATTTTGGGGCCTTTGATGGATTTGGAATTGCCAGATCTATTGACATTGTCACATTGGGCTTTATAATTGCAGTGAGAGCCTAGTTTCAGCCATTTCGTGAATCAATTTGACAGAATGGATTCATGGAACATTAGTTTTTTTTTTCCAACTTTAAGCTGAAGGTAATATAGGCAAATATACAAAAAAATTATATTGAAGGAGACTATGCACCGAAACCTGACTGCCAGTGGGTTTTTCCTTGTGAGTTGTGACAAAATTAAAATTGAATTGTCGTTAATAAAAAAAAAGGATTCATAAGAAATCTATAAAAAACCTTTTCACATTACTCAAGAGGCCCACTGCTTCTTTTGGACCAGCATCTGAAACTGGCGAAATAGAATTTAAGACTAACTCGGCCATCTCGGCCTTGGCTTGTATAATTGCGTAACATCCTCTTGCTATAGGCTTTGTAGCTTGACAGCTCCTGCCTCCTGGCCTCCTGCCAAGGTTTTGAAAATAAAAAAAAAACCCATCTTGGTGTTAGGATATATTTCGGTTTTCTTTAACATAAAAGTTTAGCAAGAGGATTATAAACGTGCAATGCAGCAGATTTGCCGAACGCTTTAAGCTATCTCGTTTCCACATTTTTATTTTCTAGGGCCTCTAAAGTGGACCAAAAGTAATTTTTTTTGAAAAAAGCCAGCCAAGAAGGGGCGCCCGCATACATTACTGATGCCAAGATTCATTACAAAAGCATGAAAAAAGGTCAAAACAAATGACATAAAGAGGTTAGTCAACAAGAGAGAGCCCAAAAAAAAACAAGTGGTAACCATCAGAACATTAGCGGTTATTAAGCTAGAAACGAAAATCTAACGGAAGCCATAAATATCCAGCAACTCAAGTGCTACTCCAGCTGCTTCTGTACCAGCAAGCTTAATCAACCAGAAAATCCTCAGCTACTTGATCTTCAGCTTTGAAATGCCGCTCTAAACGAGTGGATGAACCTGTCCAATGATTATATAAATGCAGAGTTGAAATGTTGGAAATGACAGATTTGCCCTCGAAAGAATTAAAAATTCTTTTGTTTCTATCATTCCATATTATCGAAATCCAGGCAGCCAGTAAAGTCTTTAAATACAACCTATTTCTATCGGAATTGCTTAAGACCATCTTCAATATTCATCATCCCCATCATCCTTTCAACACTTAGATTAATTACATTCCAAAAAAAGAAAGAGAGGGTGAGTATGAGGGGATGATTAACACATTTTTCTTTTTTGGATGAGGGGATGAGGGGAGGGAGGGAATGACACAGAGGGGAGCGACATTTACATTTTAACTTCAACAGTTATATATATTAACAGTTAATATATATAAATAAAAAATTATGTATATTAACTTCAGCAGTTACGATATTAAGTTCAACAATTATATATATTAACAGTAAAATATATCGTAATTTCAACAGTTATATATATGAACTTCAATAGTTATATAAATTAACTTCAACAGTTATGTATATTAATTTCAACAGTTATGGAGTGTGTGGGAGGGGGGGTGACAGCGTACGCCGGAGGGAGTGAAACAGAGGGAAGGAGGGAGTAATTAGCGCTGGATGGGAGTGAGTAAATAGCGATGCCCTAGGATGATGAGATTCAAGCATTTTTTAATTATTAATGAAGTATCGCTGGGGATGATCCCTTATGGATCTTGAGGATGATCTTTATCAGTCCTGTGTTTTTATTGTTAATGTTGCAGATTGAAACCCAAAGATCATGAAAAGAAACTAAATCTAAATAAGGGCCATTAACAATCTTTCTAATGATCATATTCCAAAATCTCAAAGCACAAGGACAACTAATGAACATATGGTCTACTATTTTCATTGAGATTACAAAACATACAATTGTTAGGACCCTTTGATAATTAAATTTTTTTTTAGAAAGAATTTTATTATTTATGGCAAGCCATAGAAAAATTTTATTCTTTATAAGGCTATTTTAAGTTCCCAAACTGAATCTTGAGTTCTAACTAATTTGCCACCATTATTAACGAAAGAGTACATGGAGATAACAAAAAAGGCTTTTGAGTCCCAAAACCAGATAATGCTAACTTTGTCGTCGGTGTAAATTACATTTGATAGGTTTTGGATAAGCTTCCTTCTTTCAACTCTAATATCAATGTTTTTTTTTTAAGATAAATTGGAGGTCTAAGTTATTCAACTTATTTTTAAATTAAATGTCTATGAAAGATCTCCAGTCAGATTTCCAACCTGCGAACTTTCACTAAAGATGCATTGATCTTTGCCACTAATATCATTGTTAATGCTCCTACCTAATTTAAGATGAAGATGGCCATTATACCAGATCTGAGCCAAGGAGTGAATTTTTATTTTATTTTTTTGACTAAACCTTGCACCAAAAGTAATTAATTAATTAAGATGAGATCTTAACTTCTAAGTTAGTTTTTGGTATATTTAGCATTGGATATATTTTATGTTTAAAAAAGTCTAATAATAGTCTCCAAATATAAATGCTCCATTCAATTTCTCGAGTTTGATCCGGGATTCCAGGTTCTTAAGACCGTTCGATAATTTGCAAAATATTTCCGAATCGAATTGCTCATACTAAACAAACATTGTAGACTAATAAACATGTTTGAATTCATGAGAAAACACAATTAAGGATAGTAAAAATTGAGTTCGATAAAAATTTTATACTATTTGCGTATAGAAAAATGTTGTTAAATGTAAATAAATTTTTATAACCGCTTGAAACGAGACATTCTATATTCGAGTGTCAATAGTAGATTAAAAAAATATTAATACAACCCGAATAAAATAATAAAAATAGGGAACTCTAGTAGTCTAGTCTAGTATCTAGTATATATATATATATAGTATGAAAGCCATAAAGAAACTTCTAAAGAAAATCAAACCTATACATGTTACGCAGGAAGCCGTCAGTGTTCGTTCTCTGGATCACCTGTACAAAGTATTGTCAGCATTTATTGGGAAACACGTGAGCAATTTATTTATTTATTTATTTAGAAACTTCGAGCATTTGGTAGCATTTCAGTATTTTTACCATTTTTTATATATATTTTTTAAATATTTCAGTAGTTTCAGCATTATTTTAACAATTTCTATTCATTTAACAATTTTTATATTTTTTCAACATTCATCATTTTTAGTATTTTTCAGTAAGTGTTCGGTATTTAAGCATTTTTCAACATTCCTCAGTTATTTAATTTTATACTTGCCTAAGCAAGCCTTGAAAAGTTATTCACACCTAATAAAGAGTCTCTATACCAGTCAAACCTATTACTAAATCTTTATTATTTGATGATGACAAGAAGATTCAAAAGACAGAGGTTCTCGTGTCCTTGAGAAATCCCGAATCCAGCATGCATGCATATTTTTTTTTTTCGGCCACATGACTCGTTGCACGGTGTTTTGCACAAAATTTTGAAAAAGAAAAAGAAATAAGTTAACGGGTATAAACCGGACGATTGAGATCTGACAAAAATCTTTGTACGAGGCGAACGCTTCAGATCATTCATCAGCAAACGATGCTTTCTTCCGACTTTATAGACTGGAGCACTGGAGCTTATATAATGCATCCTGTTCAGCATTGGCTCTTACCTGCACCACTGATTGCTAAAGCAGTCGGTGGTCAGCTTTTCTTAATACTAGTGGTCTTTTCGCGCGTTGCGCGAACTATTTTTAAAACATTTATATCAACTATTAATCTTTTTTAATTATTAGCATGTCTTATCTAAAGTATTAACACATATGATATTTTTAACAACAAACAAAAAAGACTATCTAAAGTATTTATTTTGCATCCATCTCGTCATTATGATTTTCGAAACGTACAATTTAACATTCACCTAATATTTTGAAATATATATTTTTTGCAGTTTTTCCATAAGTATTAACCATAAATTTGAATATTTAATATTATGCAATATTTATTTCTAAATATGATTCATAAGTTTAATATCATATACCATATCAGTGCGTCAAACATTCTAATGCAACAAACCACAACAGAGTTTTAACCGACTATTTATTATTCAATAATGATGTCGACAATAAGTTGATGTAGCATATTTAACACCAAACATAAAAAGAATATGCAAACTATTTATTTTCAATATTCATAGGTATTATCCATAAGTATTAACCATAAAATAATATATTAAAAAATAATATTCACCTGGTATTTTAGAAAATATTTTTTTCCCATGCTTTCGTAGGTATTAACTATAAGGAAAGTGCGCCAAGTTAAAAAAATAATAATAATAATAAATAAAAGTAAAAAAAAAAAGGTGCGCCAACCATAAAAGTTTTTTTTTAAAAAAAAAGTGCCCAACCAGGCCAGGCCAGGAAATGCGGTGCAGAAATCGAATGCAGTACGTGTGATTTGACCATATGGATTTTATGCGAAAAATATTTCGTAGTTGTATCTGATTTTTGCTCTTGACCATCACAGAATATCTTGTAAATCACCCAACACCCATCAGGATTCAGAAAAAAAAAAAGAGCACCGTCCCTCCGTGGTCAGTCCAAGTACAAAAAAAAAAGTGCAAATTCAGAGACATCACGCGCCGAACATGGGAATTGGGCTGAAATTATCTTTCACATAGGTTTTATCAGATCTTCTGTGACCATTTTTATTCAACCGTGTTTGATTACATGACCGCATAATAAACTGCTGCAACAAAAGATCAGGTCCAGATCACTGTCCGGAGAACTGTTCACCCACAGTTCTTCCGGATCCGGATCCAAATCTCCAAATTAATATATGTTATGATTGGTGGGATCATGATACACGTGTCAATCAATTAGAGACGAGGACAAGTTCAATTTGTAACATTAGGCCATTTTGACGACCCTTTGTGTACTTAGTTTGTGTAACGGGTTCTCATCAATGAGCTTCGAATAATAAAATATCATAAAACATTATAATTAAGTTCCTAATCTACAACATTTTACTTGAAGTGGCGTCTTTAATTACTATTTCAAAAGTTAGTTCTCGAATTGTAGAAAAATATTAGAACAATTTATACACGTCCTTTTTTAACTAAGAGTAATATACTTGCAATTAAATTAATTTTGTGCAAGTCCTTTGAGTGTGCGGCTTAATTTAATTAAAAAGGTTAGATACATTTTTTGTCCCTTCACGCTCACTTCGTAATTCGAGATAAATGGGATGAATGATGAAGGTAACAAAGTATTTCTAATTAAAAAAAATATGTTCCTAAAACAAAGCATCACTGATAAACATAAAAATAAATTTATTTTACTCTAGTCATTATTTCCTTTCGTGCGATTGTTAACCTTTTAATGTTATATATATATTTTTTTTTTGAAACAAGTAGAGCTTTTAGTGCTCTACCACTTTCATTAAAGAAAGTTAAAAAACATACAAAGTCTTACTGCAAAATATAGTAGAGTTTAATAGAATAACTCTACCCCAAGTTGTACGGTACTAGTATATGGTACCAATGCCCCCTTTTTATTATTCCCTACCCTTAGCAATTGACCCAACAACCTCATACAGTCATAAAGAACAAGCATATAACACAAATAGAGTCTTAAGATAAATAACAACATAAATAGGCCAAATATTAGCAAGATTTTTTATTTTTCGACACCCCTTCTTGCATAGATGTCGCCTCCCATCCATCTTTTATCAAACTTGATCCAATTGAAGAGGAAGCTCATTGACATCAGGGATCATCCCATCCAAAAACTTGCTCCTTCAATGCAGGATTCCATAGAACTGACCAATGATTAAGCAATGATTTGATTAGAGAAGCAGTATATCTATAAGTATGGTGCTTATATGACTTAAAGCATATCTTATTTCTATTATTCCACAGAATCCAAAATATTGCACCACAACAAATTTGGAAAGCATCTAAGAGAGATATATGTAAAGAGTTATTATATTGTAATAAATCTTCAAGAAAATAAGGTTCAACGTTACAATCAAACTGTTTCAGGAACCATAACCATATCAATATATTATTAGGGCATCTGAAAAAAAGATGATCTATTGTCTCCAAACTCGGACAATAAACACATGAAGTGTCCCCTATCCATCCTCGATATGCTAAGTTATCTTTTGTTAATAATCTTCTTTTGCTCAGTAACCATAAAAAGATTTTAATTTTTAAAGGAACCTTTGTTTTCCAAATAATCATGCCCCAATCACTTGTTACCCCTCGATGATCAAGCCACGGGTATAAGGATCTCGTGGAAAAATATTCTTTATCTTTACTCATCCATCTAATATTGTCATTGCTATCGGATAAAGGGAAGTAAGAGCTTATCATATATCTCAAAGAATCAAAATCTAGCATATGTGAGTAGCTTAGTTGCCTCCTAAATTGCAAGGATTTCATATGATTGTTCAGGACAGAGGCAACTGTGATTAACTTGTTTGTGCAAATATTATAAAGAGATGGGAATAAAATGTTTATGGGAATATCTCCACACCACTTATCTGTCCAAAAATGTACTGAATTACCATTACCTACTTCAAAAGAGCAGTTTATCTTAACTATTTGTTCTATTTTTTTTAAAGAGCTCCAAAATGGAGACCATTTCTTTCTATCCGTGGCGGTGTCATATTTATAGGTAATTATATCTTTCCACCAACCATGATAATTCGGATCTTTTATTCTCCACCACCATTTACCTAACAAAGCATAGTTCATATTTTTTAGGTTGGTAATCCCTAACCCCCCATGTTCCTTAGTACGAGTAACAATCTCCCAATTGATCGAATGATATTTTTTCTTTATTCCAGCATGCCAGAGGAAATTAGATCTAATAGTATCTATTTGTTGTTGTATTTTTTTTGGCATATTATGGAAAGACATCATATATATAGCCAAGGAGGAGAGTACACTGTTTATCAAAGTAACCTTTCCTCCATAAGATAGGAGGCAACCCGTCCAACTTTGTAACTTGCGTTGGAAATTATCTAAGATCCCTTGCCAATCTTTGTATCTTGTTTTTTTCCAATGTAATGGGATCCCTAGATAATTGAGTGAAAATCTATAGAGCTGACAACCGAATATATTAGCTAAATGTGAATTCTTTTTCTCATTCACATTTATTGAATACGCTTCGCATTTAATGTTATATTATGCTCGACATTTCTTGACTATGTAATAACTTGAAAATCTGGATAATTACAGAAACTTAATATTGAATTTTCGAGTTCAAAATATGGAATATCATCTAAACTGTACGCACGTCATACAATTTAAAATGATAAAATTTAATTCAAATTTTTTACAATGATTTTGATTTTAATGATCTCTGGTGAAATAGCAAACGACACTTAAATTGTATTAACTCGCGCAACAAATCTAAAGACAGCAACATTTTGGAAATCTTTTTCCATTTTCAAAACTTTTTAACTCAACTTAAAAGAAAAATAATGTTGAGATTATTAATTCTTTATTGTTAATGAATCTCTACAATGACAATAACAATAGTAATAATGACACTAAATTAATAATAATAATTTTTAATTCAAATAACGATAATAATAAAATTTTAAATTATTTATTATTATTTTTTTTTTTGTATTCTCGGATAAAAAATTATTTATAGTCGAACATCCAAACTTGTGGATCTGAAATGAACTGAAAAGCATCGTCCTTACTTATGAATCGCTACACATGAAGCTCCAATCTGTGACAAGTGATAACAAACAAGAAAACTAAACATGCAATGCAAGGAAGCAAAGAGAAGCACGTTTGGCACGGGCGTTGATGCAAATTGCAATGATTGAAACACTAACCATCCGCCAGCTGTTTGCATGAAAATTAGAATTTGATTCTATCATCACAAGTCGTTTGAGAGATGACGTTCGCTTGATTTTGATTAAAGTGGATGAACAGAATCATAGGATTTGATTGAAAGCGAATCAAATAATTTTCCGGACAGAAATATAAGAAGAAAGTTGGGACTAATTATTGAAAACAAATCGAGTCAAAATTGGATGGGTTTCAAAGGTACGTAATGTCAATTTTTCGAGCATTGTCGCAGTACCACATAGAGCAACAACCCATCATTATTAGGCGCATTTACGAGAAATAGAGATTAATTAAAAATCTTGTTGTGGGCATTTATAAAAAATAAAAGAAAGAAAACAAAATTCTGCAACGCCATACCTCCCTTAATTAGTTTGTCGCCGACGGAGGTTGCTCGAGTTTTTTTTAAGGCTAAGTTTATGATTTAGCAATAGCAATAAACTTTTAGTAAAGCTTTATAGTATTTTATAATTTAAAATTATCAGATTGGAGGTTCTAACTCTTTCTAAGGAATGCACGGATAGGCATTTAGAAGATAAGTTTGATATATGATGAACGATTGGGATAATGTCTATGTCATTGAAGTACTCTTTTGAGATATATATGAAGTTGACCTAGCGGAAGTGAGTGGGCCTTTGATTTAAATATGGGTACAAATGAAGTCTGTATATGTTTGCACGCCTGTACCTAATTAAGAGGGGCTACAGGGCCTGGCTTCATCTTAACTTTGAAATTATCTTTTAATGTGTTAATCAACTTAATTTTGATATAATTAATATTAATAAAAAAAAGACAATTTCAATTCTTATAAATTTAAGATTTTCAAATTTGTCGCCTCTAATTTTTTTCTATTCCATCCCTGATTAGCGGCATACCACGCGTCATGCTGCTGATATAAAATTTGATATGAAATCGCTCTTATTACCGACTCTGCATATGTTCAATTATCGAGACAACTAAAAAAGACCGGAAAAGAGATACAGAACATACATATAAATTGTTAGTGGGGCATTTGGATGGATTTGGATGGATAAGGAATAAGGAAGAATAGTCTATTTCGGACGAAAATTTATTCTTAACCATTTAAACTCTTCACGAAATTACACACTTTTCAATATTTTTCGTTTAAAAATAAGTTATTCCTCTTATTCCTAAGCGATCCAAACGAATTCAGTATTATATAATGGAGATATTGTTCCAAGCGGAAAATCGAATTTCACGGCTAACCGTCAGAAATTTAGCGGATTGCAACTAAAACTGACAAACTGGCACTTTTTTTAGCAAGAGTGCCCAATCTATCGGATCTAAACATCTCTTATAAAAAATACGTTGTTGACTGTTTCTAGACTGTTCTTGGTACCATAGACATGAGAAAAAGAGAGATCCACCATACTTGGTGTGCATTTAGACAAGTTTAAGCACTCAAGAGGGATGAACCAATCACAAAAACACATATTTGTGATTGTGCAGCAATCCGAATTCGCTGTTGCGCGACACGTGCTGTAGCGTGCGTACGAGCCGTCTGATCTTGATCGAACGGTTCATTTTTTACGAGTCTATCAATCTAGATTACATGCACGGGGCTTTCTTGTCCATTAGATCTTGATCAGACGGTTCAGGTGGCGCGCTACACCATATGTCGCGCGCCACAGGATTTCATTTCATTGTGCAGAGTCTAGGCACTTGTGTTGTGGATTTGTGGTAGGATTCGGTACTACAACGCGGTTGATGTCCACTTGTGCTAAGATGAAGAATGATATGCATTCCACAACGTGAAAAAAGACACCGTCAATTCAAAATTTCACATTACGGTTTATCTAACTTTGTAAATAAATATATTTCTTCCAAACTCGCTCCTACATATACGAAAAAGCAATCTTGAAATTAAGAAACTGAGGACAAATATGAGAACAATCGAGGCCATGCATGAAAATGATTTTATTAAAACCGATCAATAATAAACGAATTTACCTGGGGAAAAAAATAATGAAACTATCTTTGCAATTTTTTGAAACATTTCGGTCTCCAAAAATACTGTTACTTTATTTTGGTAATTTAAAAACTTATTTCCAAACAAAAAGTTGTGATCGCTGAATTGTTTGAAAATAAAGCTTGGAATAATCATAATGACAATAAAAGCGGCTAGAAAGATGCATGGATGAGATTCGTATTACAAAAAACCATTCGAACATAAAAAGTTACAAGACGTTCCACATCCACTTCCACATCGGATAAACAACTCCGTTAGACAAGTGACAAATGACAATGGGTCATGGGTTCTTCTTTCTTTCAAAAAAATGAAAAAGAAAATAAATGATAATGAGTTCTAGCCTCGATTATTGAATTCCAATTAAGGAAACAAGAACTTAAACAATGATTTCATTGGGTTGTTTTGTCTCCAAAGTCCAAACTGCTGTCCACAAAACAAGTGGTGTTATATAACTATGTTCGAGAATCGGGATTCTGGGGGATGGCCACTATCCCGATTCTCGAACATAGTTATATAACACCACTTCTTTTTTTTTTTTGAAGATTTATATAACACCACTTAGACCCACAAAACAACATGGAGAAACCTCCAGACGAGACAGCTGTAAATTCACTTTTCACTTTTATATAGTGTTCTCTTCATTTGTTTACTTCTCCTCGTCACTCCGGAGCTGCTTTTTGTGACAACCCATGTTTCGATACCAACCCCGATTAAGTTTCCCTACTCTAATTGGTTGAAAACGCTGTGTGGTGTTATATGTTGGTTTTGGCGAAACATTATCGCCGCACGGACGCCTCTAGCTCGTGAATGAGAGCACTCTCTGGAGACTAGTAGAGAGTGGAAATTCATGGACAAGCGCGTCTCTCATTTATTGGCTTCTGTCAATTTTTGTTCTACCGTGCGAGTTTTATTGAACACAGGCTGTACCTCAGTAACCTGGCACGGCAAGGCATGCATTTATCTCGAAATAAATAGGCCTCGTCACTCAAGAGGTTAAAACTTTTAGAAGGGTTCCATTATTATGGATTTGAATCGATTTCAACAGTAGATCCGGTTAGGTGACCAAGAAAAGACCCACATCCCAATTTTTGTTTCTCAAGTTGCATGTGAAAAATGGTCCAATTTATTTTGTGACTGTGCAAGAAAATGTGAAACAAAGAATTATGATTCAAATGGATCACTCGAATAAAACTAGATAGCATTCGAATTAATATAATAAAATTAGGAATGTTCTACCATAGATCGACTTTTTCAGTCCAATTTGGATTTTGTTATAATTCAAATGGATTATGGATCACAGTCGTTCATATTTTAAGGAAATAATTTTTTTTTCATTGAAAAGTTCATGATGTAAAGAAAATGATCCATCATTATAAAAAAAATTGATATAGATTATATATAATTTTATTATTGTATATTAAACTTATAAGTTTTTGTTATGCCTGCTGACGGTATACCGTTTACCGTGCACGTTATGTCCAAACGGAACGAGTGAAGAATCACTTTTCAGCATATTTTTTCGAAACGGAACGATAAACGAAATGGATTTCGGCATACTGTTATGTGAAATAAAGTGTAAAATGAGTCGTTCCGCTATGTTCCGTCCATTCCGTTGCAAACGGAACGAATCGTTCCACTGCATACCGTTGTTGAAACGGAACGGCAAACAGAACGGTCCATTCCGGTGCTGTTTACAACGTTAAACAGGCCTAGTTGTTGTTAATGTAAACAAATTATACAGGTTGACTGTTTTTTGACTGGGATAAAAGTTGACTCAGATTGACCAAATGTCAAAAACAGTGGAGTGGCAAACTGGCAATGGGTCCAAGAGAGTTGAATCTGGGAAGATGAAAGCCACAAAACGACATTGATGGGGACGGTGATATTTCGCACCGAATGTTGGACGCCACAATTCCACTCTGCTTTGCCTCCCAAGCATGCACGTTCTCTTGTGGCGGCCGCTTCCTTTCTGTTCCGCATAGGGTCCATCCCTGCCTAGTGCCTATCAAAAAATTAATAAGTTTACAAAATATCTTCATTATTTCCTGATTAAACAATTCTTCGTCTTAATAGTTTCAATAAATGTTAGTATATATTTTATATTTATAAACATGATCAATACATCACGTTTTTTTTAAAAAAATATAATACAATTTAATATATATTTAATTATTTATTATTCTATATTAAATTGTATTATTAATTAAGTAAACTAATATTCACGACGCTTTACAAGAATAATCATTAATATGTCTATGGTATAATTAAAATTTACTTTTTGCAATTTCCATTTATAATTTATAATCAATTTGAAAACATCCGATGTTTGGAAGTGCATGGAATACGAACAAGAACAAGAACAATCTATTTTTTGTTTGAAAGTGCATTGAATAACTTGTTCTTGTTCTTGATCTAAATTAGCTCATTTCTTGTTCTAACAAATCTTGAAACTAAGACAAGAACAAGAACAAGCCTTTCTAGTTCTTGTTCTTATTCCATGTAATTTCAAACATCCCGGTGCCATATACTGCTAGCAGCTTTGTGTTGCTGCATCATTATAAACTTAATAAAAATAGTTTGTGACCATTTTGAAGATAAATAAAATAAATATATGAGTATGAATGAATTAGTCACGAGACTAGACGCCGTATTTATCTTTCATTTTATTTTTTGGCATTGACCAATGACCAATCATGTAGACATGTACCCAATTATATTATACCCTTTTTATTATTATTTTTGGGGTAAGGAACAATATATATGATTAGGATTTAGGAAGACTTTCAACACACAAAGAACAAAAATAGTACGTCGTTGAAACCTTACGCTTGACGTGTCCCAAAGCAAAGTAGCAAACTCCCAAACCCAAACCAAACCCCTACATACGCACACTCCTCCAACTCCACTCCCATAATAATCCTCGTATAAAGCCCCATTACCCCCTAAAATAAATTCAAACTCACCAACACAATCATGGCAACTCTCCTTCTTCCCTTCCTCTTCTTGATCTTCCTCTCCCAATCACCCATTTCTCTTTCCATCCGACCAAACCATCCCCATCCCCTTCCCTCCAAACCCAAATCCCTCATCTTCCCTCTCAAAACCCGATCCATCCCACCTTCTTCCCTCCCGAGCTCTCCCAACAAGCTCCGGTTCCACCACAACGTCACCTTAACCGTCTCTCTTTCTGTCGGTACACCGCCTCAAAACGCCACAATGGTTCTCGACACCGGAAGCGAGCTCTCCTGGCTCCGCTGCGCCACGTCCTCTCCTCTTTCCTTCAACCCCTACGCCTCCTCTTCCTTCTCTTCAATCCCCTGTTCATCCCCAACTTGCGTTTCACAAGCCCGGGACCTGCCGATTCCCGCCACGTGCGAGAAATCGTCGAAAAAGTGTCATGTGGCGCTTTCGTATTCCGATGCGTCGACCTCTGAGGGGTCTCTCTCCTCCGATTTGTTTCGATTAGGCGACATGTCGGCATCTCCTTCGCCTATCCGTACCACCTTTGGTTGCATGACATCCGCCTTCGATTCGGCCCTCGACCCCACAGCAACTACCGGGTTACTGGGTATGAACCGTGGGGCCCTCTCTTTCGTTACTCAGACCGAGACTCGTCGATTCTCGTATTGCATATCCGACCGTGATTCCTCGGGTGTTTTACTAATAGGAAGCACCAATTTGCCATTCATGTTGCCACTGAATTATACCCCATTCGTACAAATCAATCTCCCCTTGCCGTATTTCGACCGAGTCGCGTATTCGGTACAGCTAGACGGTATTCGTGTGGGATCGACTCAGTTACCGATACCCAAATCTGTCCTCTTGCCGGACCATACCGGTGCCGGCCAAACCATGGTTGATTCTGGTACCCAGTTCACATTTCTCTTAGGTGATCCGTACAACATTCTCAGAACAGAGTTTCTTCGCCAAACAGAAGGAATCTTGACGCCATTAAATGAACCTGATTATGTTTTTCAAGGAGCTTTCGACCTCTGTTTTAGAGTACCGGAAGGAAAGCCGGTACCGGTGTACGTACCATCGGTGGCACTGGTGTTTAAAGGGGCAGAGATGGTGGTGGCCGGAGAGAGGTTGTTGTACAAGGTGCCTGGAGAAAAGAGAGGTGGAGATGGAGTTTGGTGTTTCACATTTGGGAATTCGGATCTTGTACCGATATCCGCTTACGTTATCGGGCACCACCACCAGCAGAATGTTTGGGTCGAATATGATTTAGAGAACGGTCGGGTCGGGTTTGCACCCGTTAAGTGTGACGTAGCCAGCCAGAAGTTGGGTCTAACTTTGTGAGGGATCAAAGGTTTTTGTTGATCTGCAAGGGTTAAGGTTTGAGTTGGTGGGTGATCTTAGCCCTTGATCTCCGACTGATCTTGAGATCAACGGCTAAGATCTTCTGCGTCTTGTTAGGTACCAGAGGGATCTTAACCGTTTGCTAGTGTACATATAGAGGGGTTTGTGTTGGAGTTCTTTGATAAACAGTTAAAAGATGTGTACTTGTAAATCTATTTAGGACATTGTAAATTATTTAGCTAAGTACTATTTTGGTACTGACTAATCAATGGTAACTGTGCTTTAAATTTTTTATTTCCTGAAAAGGTGATGACAAAGAACCCTAGAGGCCTAGACTGCCACAAACGCACAGGAATCTGGAAGTATACATTTCTATTTAAAATCAGATTTCTAAAAACAAACACATTCCTATTTAATCGAATTATATAAAGAAGGGAAAAGCTTCATTAATATATTATTTCCTTGAATCAATCCAGTCCAATAAGGCCCAAATTGTTGGTAGTTCAATGGCCCAAACAACTAACTATTTTTTTCCTATAATAAAACTGGGGAAAAACGACTTTTTCCCCACATAACAACTCAGTTGCTTCACCTTTTCTTTTCTTTAAAATAATAAAGCAAATTGTTTTATTTTCCAAAATCTTAAATCACTTAGCTTGATTGAACGAATCTCTTCAGATTAGCAGCTACTAGCTAGTGCAGAGGACCTAACGAGAGAAGTACAAGAATTAAGTATATTTATCTCATGACAGATTTTGGTGTAGCGTACTAATCACATTAATGACCAAAAACGAAAGCGAATATTCAACCATAATAGCAACAAATATGGGTCACTGGTGCCTTGTGGGACAGTGATGAGGCCGCAAAAAGTCATGATTATTTCTTGTTCTTTAAGATGCAAGCAACATTCGGAGATTTGTTTCAATAATGGTGGAACCCGCTGATAAAAATACATACATCCAATTTTAGTTTTTTCTAACTAGTTTCTTCAATTTTATTTTTCTTGGAGGATTTGAATAATGGTGGAACTTCCAAGTTGTAGGGTTGGGAGAATAATGCGAACTCTTAGCATGTGTTTGGATGAGAGCTTGATAAGAAATAAGAATAAAGAATTTCGGTATGCGTGTTTGTTCAAATTTCTTATTTTTATACCATGGTTTTGTTAGTATAAGAAAAATGACCCAAATTTCGTATTCTTGTGTTGTTCGGATTGCACAAGAATAAAAAAAAAATGATCCTTATTCTTATCCAAACCTTATTCTCCTTCACTCAACTTTTTGAGGATCATGGGATGAGAATTAATAAAGTGTAGGATCAATTGACAATAGCCTTTTGAAAATTTTGATAATATATTTTAAAATTAAATTAAAATAAGATTGAAAATTAATATGGCACTCGGTTTGCAAAAAGTATAAATTAATATTATATATATGATGTACGGTTTTCGTACTTGATTTTCAGCCAGAATAAGCCCCTAAATTCGTTCAAATTACTTGTGTTTTTACTCATTTTCCTTTAAATTGTGCTAATGTTAGATGTAGGAAAGTTCAGCCGTAGCCCGGCAAGTTTTTTATACAGGTTCATCACACTTTGGCGCGAAAAAAGGAGAAAATCGACTAAGTTGCACAAATCCAGCAAGATGGAACGGGCCGCCCCAATCATAGGACGGGTCGTCCCACCTCAGTGCAAACGCAGGCAGAGGGAATTCAGACGACGCATTCAGCCCATGCTGGGACGGGCCGCCCCATGTTTAGACCAGGCCGTCCCAGTCCACGACCAGGCCAGAGAGTTATTTCGAGAATGCCAAATATAGAGTGCCTGATTTGGTGAGGCGGTTTCTTCAGTTTCCACCGCCTTTCTGGGCCACTATGCCACGTTTTGGAGCTTTCCAAGAGGCCTATATAAGCTCTGTCCTGGCTCCAAGTCAGGGGAGTCGAAATCTGCTAAGTTTGGAGAGCCAGAAAGGAGCAAGGCAACCACCCTGTCGAGACGGCCATCCACCAGCCTGAGACGCACCGCCCCAGGATCAGGACGGCCCGCCCCAGACAGGACAGAGCTTAGGAGATAGGCGATTTTCAAGCACATCTTGTTGTAACTTGGTTTTTCTTTCTTTTTATTTGTGTTTTTGTATGATGAAACCTGCTTTTTCTTGCATGGAGTAGTTCAGTTTAGGGGCTATGGTTCGATAACTTTTCTTTTAGTTGTTTGTTTTGTTTGAATACTTGATTAGTTGCTAAGTTAAGTTGCGTTTTGATTTCTGAAATTTAATTCTATCTTTTTGTTGCAAATTGTTAATGTTAGATTTGGCTATTGCATTAAACAAAGGCCTAGTTTAATTGTCAAAACAAAGTCTATCGGCAATAACAAGCAAACACTTAGATCAATTAGGTAGGCGATATCTGAAAAGATTTAACCAAACTCTAAGTAATTAGAAGCTTTACTCAACAAACCGAAAGGTTGAGAGTTTACCAAGACCCAGAAATCAATTAGAAACACCTAAACCAAGAAACGAGAGTTGAAATTTAGGAGTTTTTAGGATTTATCAAACAAAACCCCACAACTTGACCTGAACGAGAGTTAGAGCGCAAGTCTGTAGGTTAGGTTTGATCCAATTCACGTAAAAACACTCAGCAAATAATTAAGTAAGATGACAAGACAAACATCGGATGATTGGAACGGCCCGTTCCAAAGTCAGGACGGACCGCCCGAGAGGGGGCGTCCTGGCCTAGAACGGACAGTTCCAGCCATTTGACAGGGTTAGGACGGCCCGTTCCAGAGATGGAACGGTCCGTCCCAACCTTGACAGACAGGAAAAGTTAGACAACCTGAACCCCCTAGTCATTTGTTAATTGTTTAAACTTTCAATTGGCTACGTTTTGTTTTTCTAGGGAATTACAATTTTAAATTCTGTAACTGCAATTTACCTTCAGTTTGGATCTGTTTGAAATTTGAATTGTTTATTTAATCAAAAGAATTTAAATTAATACGAATTGTTTAAACTTAGAAAAGGAAAAGTCCGTCCCCGTGATTCGACCCTTAAACTATACTGCAAACGAATTAGTATCGGTTTTTAAGGAATTAATTTGACCTGTACCCTCAGCACCGATCAAATTTTGGCGCCGTTGCCGGGGACGGTGCCTTTTTCTAAGTTATACTTTCTGTTTTAACTTAAATTCTTTCAATCTCTTTTCACCTTTTCTTTTGTTTTTGAAATTTTGCAGTCGCATACGCTGGCTAACAAGGAGAAAGAACTAGGCAGCGCACGCGATACAAGTTTTCGTCAACAAGGAGGAGGGGAACAGAATCAACAACCGAGCCCATCTTCATCTGGAACGGCCCGTCCCATTTTAGGACGCACCGCCCCAGGTTTAGCTGAACTCACAGAGGAGGAAGGCTCTCTGATTCAACCGTTTCGCCAGTTTTACCAACGCAACCGCAGAAACCCAGAGAGAACTCAACCACCTTTGACGCCACCCGAAGAAGACATGGCAGACCACTTGAATGGCAATGGGGGAAGACCCGAGGAGACTCCTGTCCAGCGAGCCCTTAGAGAAGCCCTCGAAGCAGCAAGGGAAGCCGAGGCCAATCGACCTCTCAGAGAAATCAGTGCACCAACAGCGACTAACGTCCGACTTGGAGTTAGACCACCAAAGGCTGAGCGAACCCGTGACTTTTACTACAACCCAAGCTTGATTGCTTTGATCAAGGACTCAGCTTTCGGTGGAGCCCCCAACGAAGATGCCAATCGCCATCTGCAAAGCTTCCTGCGCAATTGCACAACCCTTGTCCCTGAAGACGTGGATCCAGAAATAATCCGCTTAACTCTTTTTCCTTTCTCTCTTAGGGGCAAAGCTGAGGATTGGCTCAATAGTTTCAATGATGCACCATTTGATTCTTGGGAAAACTTAACCAAAGCCTTTTTAGATAGGTTTTATCCTAGGGTAAAAACAACTAAATTGGTTAGGGAATTGTTAACCTTTCAACAAGAACCAGATGAAAACCTGTTTGAGGCATGGGAAAGGTTCAAGGACCTGCAGAGAATGTGTCCACACCATGATGTACCTGAAAATAGGCTTATTGTCAGTTTCTATGATGGTTTGGATGATATGACTCGTCAGAATATCAATTCAACTGCAGGTGGATCATTCCTCGAGATGGGTTGCAGAGAAGCGAAGGCTTTACTTGAGAATATGGCCAGGTCTCAAACCAACTGGTCAGTTAGAGCCCAGAAGAAAGGAGGACTTCTTGAAGTGGACAGGGATACCCACATGCAATCGCAGCTGGATTCTTTAACCGTCATGATCAAAAATCTCAACAAGAAACCGGCTGAGGTGGTGGCTAAATGTCAGTTTTGCGAGGAAGAAGGGCATACGGCCAAGGCGTGCCACTTGGTTGAGAGAGAAGAGAAGACAGAAGAGGTGAATGCACTCATGAATCCGCCTTCCTTTTTCCCGCCAACCAACAACTATGCTTATCGCGACAAGAGAAACCATCCGGGCCTCTCTTACTCAAATCCAAATGGAGCTGCTAACCCCAGCCAAGCCGGACCACCAAGGAACCAACAACGCCCTCAAGAGACACTCACGCAGCCCATGGTTGAGAAATTCATGCAGAGTCAGGGAATCTTCAATCATGCAGTCCATAGGGAGTTGGAGAAGATCAGGGAAGATATGGGGGCTTTTCTTCAAAGATTCGACGAAAGGTTGTCTCAATCTAGCGTCGGAGCTCTCACCAAACCAGGTATGTTCCCCAGCCAACCTGAACCAAACCCTAGGGAGGATGTGAAGAGCGTCTCGCATCAATTGAGGAGTGGAACAAGGTATGACGGGCCTGAAATGCCCTCAGACTCTCCTCCAGGACTATCTGGAACGGACCGTCCCAATCTGGAACGGCCCGCCCCAACCCAGGACGGGGCAGAAGCTGATCAGGCGGACCAGCCCAGCGCTGCGGCAGACATTGGAACGAGCCCACCAGCAGCAGAACGAGATGATGGAACGGACCGCCCCAACCCAGGACGGGCCGTCCCAAACACCTCAACTGCCACAAGCAGCCAACTCCCGAGGGACGTCTCTCCTTTTAACAGAGCTATTGAGGTTCCATATCCGCAGAGACTCGCCAAGGCCAGGAAAGATAGGGCATATGAGAAGTTCCTGGACATTCTACGGCAGATCAAGATCTCAATTCCCTTCACCGACCTCCTAACCAGAATGCCATCTTATGCTAAATTCTTGAAGGACCTCCTTTTCAACAAGAAAAACCTGGAGGAGTGCGGGACCATGGCCTTAACCGGAGAATGCAGCGCTTTGATCACAAAGAAGATGCCAGTGAAAATGAAGGATCCAGGCAAGTTCACGATCCCATGTAAAATCGGGAATGCAGAAGAGAAGAAAGCTTTGCTGGATCTCGGAGCAAGCGTTAGTCTCATCCCCGAGACAGTCTACAACCAGATAGGAATGGGGGAGCTGAGCCCGACCCGCATGACCTTGAAGCTTGCTGACGGATCAATTAGACTGCCATTGGGAATAGCAATCGACGTGCCAGTCCAAGTTGGAGATTTGGTTGTACCTTGTGACTTTGTGGTTGTAGATATGGAAGAAGATCTAGATGTTCCAGTCATCCTTGGTCGCCCCTTCCTCACTACCGCCGGAGTTTTCATCAACTGCAAGACCGGCAAGATGATTCTAGAGGTTGGAGATGAAAAAGTGGAGTTTGATGTAGAGAAAGCCATGAAGATGCCAGACCATGTTGACTCAATCTTTATGGTGGAATCATTGGAAGCCATTGTTGAAGAATCCTTCAACACACGTGTTGTTCAGGCATACCATTCCTTCTCGGCCAGACCTGAAGAGGAGGAGGCAGACCTAATATTCAACGAAATTCTCCAAATGGTTGAATACTTGGCTGCCAGAGAGGAACAGAACAGACCACCCCAAATCAAGGCAGATCAAGCCATCATGCAGCTGCGATCTCCAGCTGAAATCCAACAAATTCTCAGCCTGGACACCCATCAGGACGGACCGCCCCAAATTGGAACAGCCCGCCCCAATTCAGATGATGCGAAATCCAGGCCAGAACTGAAGGCCCTGCCAGACAATCTCAGGTATGAATTCTTGGGCCCAGATCAGACCTTTCCTGTTATTGTTAATGCCAATCTTGATGCAGATCAAACAGCGAAGCTACTAAACGAACTAAGAATTCATCAGAAAGCAATCGGATACTCGATTGAGGATCTAAAGGGTATCGATCCCTCGATTTGCACCCATCGGATCCTACTTGAAGAGGACTCCAAGCCAACTGTAGAGCACCAAAGGAGACTCAATCCGAACATGAGTGAAGTTGTGAGGAAAGAAATTCATAAACTTCTAGAGGCAAGGATCATTTACCCCATCTCAGACAGCAAATGGGTTAGTCCCATTCATGTTGTTCCAAAGAAGGGAGGCACAACCGTGATAAAGAATGACGAAGGCCAGCTGATCCAAACAAGAATCGTCACAGGATGGAGGATGTGTGTGGACTATCGCAAGCTGAATGCAGCTACCCGAAAGGACCACTTTCCTTTGCCATTCGTTGACCAGCTACTTGAACGCCTGGCTAAGCATTCTTTCTTTTGCTATCTAGATGGTTATTCTGGTTTCTTTCAAATTCCAATTCACCCCCTAGACCAAGAAAAAACGACCTTTACATGCCCATATGGGACCTATGCATACCGTAGGATGCCATTTGGTTTGTGTAATGCACCAGCAACATTTCAAATAGCCATGATGGCTATATTTTCTGATTTTATAGAAAAAGACATGGAGGTTTTCATGGGTGATTTTTCTGTCTATGGTACAACTTTCGATCACTGTCTAGCTAACTTGAAAAAGGTATTGCAGAGATGTGAAGAAGTTAACCTAGTCTTGAATTGGGAGAAGTGCCATTTCATGGTGCAAGAAGGAGTCGTTTTGGGCCACATAATCTCAGAACAAGGAATTAAAGTTGATCAGGCCAAGGTGGAAGTGATTGAGAAGCTCACGGAGCCAACTTGTGTAAAGGATGTTCGGAGTTTCCTTGGTCATGCCGGTTTCTACAGGCGTTTCATCAAGGATTTCTCTAAAATTGCTAAGCCTTTAACAAACTTGACTATGAAGGATGCAGAATTTATCTTTGATAAAAGTTGTGTTGATGCATTTGACAGATTGAAGAAAGCACTCGTGACAGCCCCGATCTTGCAACCTCCAAATTGGGATGAACCGTTTGAATTGATGTGTGATGCAAGTGATTATGCAGTTGGAGCAGTACTCGGACAGCGAAAGGATAAGAAGCCATATGCCATCTATTATGCAAGTAAGGTGTTAGATGAAGCTCAAATCAACTACACCACAACAGAAAAGGAGCTTCTTGCAGTAGTCTTTGCCTTAGATAAGTTCAGGTCCTACCTGATCGGTTCAAAGGTTATAGTCTACACCGATCATTCTGCACTCAAGTACTTACTCTCGAAGAAAGACGCCAAGCCAAGACTCATCAGGTGGGTTCTCTTGCTTCAGGAGTTCGATCTTGAGATCCGTGACAAGAAAGGTACCGAGAACAGTGTTGCTGACCATTTATCCAGGATCAAAGCAGAAGGCATCAAATCAGAGACACTGCCTATCAACGATTCATTTCCAGACGAACATTTGTATTCAATCCAATCTGGAACGGACCGCCCTAGCATAGAACGGGCCGTCCCAGCCACAGCAGATGATGTCAGGTCTGCCGTCCCAGCCAGAACGGCCCAGTCTGAGCCAGGCGATACAGTTGGAACGGCCCGCCCCAACCTGGAACGGTCCGTCCCAACTCAGGCGACCCCATGGTATGCTGACTTTGCGAACTATTTAGCAAGCGGAGTTATGCCCTATCAGATGTCTTTCCAGCAGAAGAAGAGATTCATAGCCGATGCTAAATACTACTTCTGGGAGGACCCTTTCCTGTGGAAATTTGGAGTTGATGGAATGTTCAGAAGGTGTGTACTGGAGAGCGAAATTGAGCAAATCCTGCACAATTGCCACGCTTCAGCTTACGGAGGACATGCCTCAGTATCTAAGACCGCTGCCAAAGTTCTGCAATCCGGATTCTTCTGGCCCACGCTATTCAAGGACGCAAGAAAATTTATCTCTTCTTGCGATCAATGTCAAAGGACAGGCAACATTTCGAGACGCCAAGAGATGCCTCAGAATCCTATTCTAGAGGTTGAGATCTTCGATGTTTGGGGGATTGATTTTATGGGACCGTTTCCATCTTCATGTGGCTATGAGTACATTCTTGTGGCAGTTGATTACGTGTCCAAATGGGTGGAAGCTGTACCGAGTAAGCATGCAGATTCAGCAACAGTCAAAAAGCTTTTTACCAAGATCATATTCCCACGGTTTGGAATTCCAAGGACAGTCATTAGTGACGGGGGCAAACACTTCATTAACAAACAGTTTGAGAATCTTTTAAAGAAGTATGGAGTGAGACACAAGGTGGCAACTCCTTACCATCCGCAAACTAGTGGCCAAGTTGAGATATCAAACCGAGAAATTAAGAATATCCTGCAGAAAACGGTGAGCAGTACAAGAAAAGATTGGGTATTAAAATTGGATGACGCCTTATGGGCATATAGGACAGCTTTCAAGACTCCCATAGGCATGAGCCCATTCAAGCTGATTTATGGAAAAGCGTGCCATTTGCCAGTAGAATTGGAACACAAGGCATACTGGGCAGTTAGAGCACTCAACATGGATTATAAATCAGCTGGAGAGAAGAGAATTCTGGACTTACACGAGCTGGAGGAAATAAGGCTAAGTGCATATGACAATGCTAAGATCTACAAGGAGAAAACAAAGCTCTGGCATGACAAGCATATCCAAAGAAGATCCTTTGAAGCAGGGGATATGGTGCTTCTGTTCAATTCCAGGTTGAGGCTATTTCCTGGCAAACTCCGGTCTAGATGGACAGGCCCTTACGTTGTGAAGAAGGTCTATCCATTTGGAGCTGTTGATATCTACAAGGAAGGAGATGTGACCTTCAAGGTGAACGGACAGAGGCTCAAGTTCTACGTCAATCCAAATGCTAGCACAGAAGGAGGGGAAGTCCAATTCTTGACTAACCCCTCACCCGCAGAGACGTAGACATCAGGGGTCGAGCTTGAGACCTTAAACAAGCGCTTCTTGGGAGGCAACCCAAGGGTTCTGTTTTTAAATTTATATTTGGTTCATTCAATTTTCCTTTATGTCAAAAATTCTAAAATAAAATAAAAATTTGAAAAACCAATAAAAGAATAAAAAAAATTAGGAGTAGGCTAAATAAACCAGAATACTTGGCTCAATTTGTGATGTGGTTGATCACTTTCAGGAAGAAAACGCGAAGAAATTAATGAGGTACTGAGAAAGACAAGCTTGGGGGAGAAAAATCTGATTGGAACGGACCGCCCCAATGTTGGAACGGCCCGTCCCAACCAGTGGAACGGCCAGGTTTGGACCAGGACGGAGCGCAATTGAGCATGTGGACTTACCCAATGGAACGGTCCGCCCCAATCATAGGACGGTCCGTCCCATTTCGAAAAATAACCGTTACGCGTGGTTTTCGCGAATAACTATCCACTAACCCAAACCCATTAACTACCCATTAACCCACGACCCCACCTTTTCCTCTCTCTTTCTCTCTATTTCAAAACCCAGAAAACCCTTTCTTTCCTCCCTCACCGACCCCTCCTCTCTCTCACCCGATCCCTCTCTGCCCTCGCGAAATCCGACGAGACGCCGCCGCCGACGCCTCGCCGGAGCCCTCACCGACCTCTCCTCTCCCGCACTCACTCTCTCCCTCTCGCTCCAATCCGCCGCTGCAACCCACCCGCTGCCGCACCTCCGCCAGATCCGCCGTCGCCGCCGCCTCCATCGTCGAATCCGCCGCGCGCCACTCACTCTCACCTCTCTTCTCCACTTCGCCTCCTTCCTCTCCTCTTCGCCTGCATTCTCTCGATTTCGCCGGAATCCGCCACCGCTGCCTCCGCCGCCATTTCCTCTGGACTTTCCGGTAAAATCAAACTCCTTCTTCTCTCATTCCATTACCTAAGCCAATTCACTTGAGTTTGCACCAAAAACCAATTGCAAAATCAATCGAAAAACCGTCGGAAAAAGACCCCTGGTACTTGACCTTTTTCTGCCCAAAACTTAATTGGAACGGACCGTCCCACGTTTGGAACGACCCGTCCCAATCACCAAACCCTGCCATAAACCCCCCGTCCCAATTCCAGACCACCCCGTCCCAGATCAAGACCCCCTATCCATCCAGTCCAGAACGGTCCGTCCTACTATCCGGACGGTCCGCCCCAAACCCAAAAAACATCAAAAAACAATTCATTCCAGGACAGACCGGACCGCCCCATTCCTGGACCGACCCGTTCCATGCAGAGGAGGAGTTCAGGGAGACTTTCAGACAAAATCACAAAATATTTATTTCGCGATCTCCCGCGCAAGCCTGGGAAAAGGAAAATCCTTGTGCCCAGATCATTCACCAGGGGCATTGGTGGGTGGTCAACAAAAGAAGACAGTCCCATTCCACCGCTAGACAAGTACCCGCTCGATCCGCGGGAATTCATGGTCAATCCGCCTCCTTCCAACCAGTCCCAGTACACCGTAGAGGACCCAGATCAGATAATTCCATTCGCAGGTTGGGTCAGGCGTAGACAGCCATCTCCATACGTCTGCTACTGGTCCGAACTTGAGTCTATCTCAGGCATGGCAGACGATCAGACCGAGCCTGCTGACACCGCTCAGTCCCATCAGCCCGAAGCTCAACCTGACCCTGAACCCGCTGCCACAGATGCAGAGATCAATGCAGCAGCAGAGGCAGAAGAAGAGGCAGAAGAAGAAGAGGTGGAGGATCTCGTCCCTGAGACGCAAACCTACCCCTCACAGCCCGCAGAAATTGAGCTTGCCGATGTGCACATCCGCCTCAAGGGCTCAGATGCCAAGCAGAGGTTCAAAAACCTCCGAAACAAACACTTCCAAAGCACCAAGGCGATTGATTTGCGGGTGCTAGATCAGCTGGGCATCCGTGATGACTTCTTCCGTCTCACCAGATCTGTCGGGTTTCGCCCGAGATTCTGGAAGATCAGAGCTCCAGCCTATACGGCCCTTACTATGGAGTTCCTCTGCACCCTTGACCTCTTCTTCAAGGATGATCTCTGGCAGATGACATTCCGTGCGAACGGAAAGAAGATGATCTGCAACGAGAATGACTTCGCCCGGTTCTTTGGGCTGGAAAATGGGGAGATCACGGATGAGTTCTTTGAGGACAAACTTTGGGAGGAGCTATCTTTGGAGCACAGACAGCCAGTCAATACCCGCCGCTCCTCCCACATCCAGCACCCGACTATCCGCTTCATACAGCGGATGCTCTCTCTCACCATCTTTGCCAAAGGTGAGTCGGGTGTCAAGTTGACCCGTGGTGAGCAAGCAATCCTCAACCAGATCTTCTATCCCAAGGGCGAGGCAAAGCTCAATCTGGCCTACTTCATGATGAAGCATTTCGAGAAACAGGCCAACAATCTCAGGGCAGGCACGGGTCAGATCACAGTGGGCGGGTACGTGACTCATTTGATCCGCCAGTATGATGTCACAGTGCCTTGGGATGAGTTGAGGCGAAGCGGGGGACCAAACCGGCTAGGCATGAAGCAGCTGGTTGAGATGGGGATGGTGGCCCAGGTTGGATCAGAGTATCAGTTTTGTTATGGCCGCCATCGATTCCCGCTTCCATTCACCAGGTCCATAGATCTCCAAAACAAAAGGACCTGGCTTCTGGTTGATAGAGATGGGCGTTTGATCAACCATGAAGAAGAAGAGATGCAGCGCCGTTTGGCTGAGATGGAGGCCGCTGCTAGGGCAGCAGGCGCCGGTACATCGGCAGAGGCGGAAGCAGCAGCTGCTTACAGCCACCCATCTCAGCATCCCTCCCATTTCCCCTCGATGCCCCACATTGAGCCCTTCGATGATGTTCAGGGCGACCACTTCACATGGGGTGGGATCCGCATGGAGGACATTCGTCCATCCCCCTCTCCGCCACGCCCACATGGAGGGTTTGAGCCACAGTGGCAGCCGGGATACGGCAGGGGATCGGACCAGCGATACTTTGACATGCTGCATGACATCCACACCGCTCAGTGGAACTTGCAGGCATCGTTTGATGAAGAGCGGGAGGAGAACAGGAGATGGAGGCAGCAGCAAGATGAGCGCAATGCAAGGAATGATGATCTGCTCAGCCGCCTCGCAAGTCACATCTTTGGCCCTGGACCATCAGCTCCACCGCCACCTGACCCACCACAGTTCTGAGCCAGTTTCAGGTATGTTTTTCTATTTTTCTCTCCTTTATTTTCTTTCTTGCATCTACTAGGACTAGGGACAGTCCAGTAGATAAGCTTGGGGGGGGTTAAAGGATCGAAAAATCGAAAAAACGGATAACTTAGAGCATCTGCATAGCATATTGCCAGTTTCAGACAGTATTGGAACGGACCGTCCCACCAATGGGACGACCCGTCCCAACAGGGCGTCCCAATCTAGAACAGCCCGTTCCAACACTGTCTGAGCATTGAAACTAGTCAAGTATTGTTTCTGGGACGGTCCGTCCCACTATCAGGACGGTCCGCCCCAATGGGTCGTTCCACACTAGAACAGGCCGTTCCAGACACAATGCATTGGCAGTTTTTGTATATACATGTAGGATTTGCATAGTTAAATCATTCTAAGTTGCATTTAGGATAGTTCTAAGGATCATTTAGAAAATCTTGATGATTGTGACTTGAGAAATTTGGGCAGATTCTGAGAAAAACTAAAAACTTTGTTGAAAATTTGTAAAATGAATTTGACTAAACTAATTTGAGGCAACCTAAGGATAGTAACTTTCATTTGACTTGGGAGTAATTTTGCTAAGCATTGGATGGTTAATTTCAAAAGCAATTATACGGTTGTATTGAATAGAGCCGGCAAAGGGCTTGATTTAGTTCGCCTAAGATCATTTGAGTAACTCAAAAATAAGGATAACTGTAAGATGGTTTGCACAGATTTTCAGAGACTAAAAACCTTCGCAATTTTCTTTTCAAAATCAAAATAAATAAAAAAAAAAATAAAAAAGAAAAAAAATGGAAAAACCAAAAACAAAATAAAAAGGGGAACTAAAAAGTGGTGCAGTGCCATGGACACTGTAGGAGGCTATAGGTACTTGCGGATTAAAAGAATTCCATAAACCATGGGTAAGAAACAGAAAGAGATTCATGGTATAAAAAAAAAATAATAATAATAAAGAGGAAAAATCCTCTAAAAATCCGCTCTTATCTGGCCGACTTCTCCGCCTCGGGAAAAACCTCCTCGCCCCAGGAGAATTGTATCTTGTAAATAATTTTTCTTTTAAGTTATTTAAATTTCTGGTTTGAAGTATTGTAAGTCTGTGCAAAACAACTTGGAGTTATTCTGAATTATTTGAGTTGAGCAGGTTCGATCCCGTTTCTACTTGATTTCTAACAAAAATAAAAACTTTGAAGAATTAACTGATTTAATGCTTTGTGAAATGAAACAAAGTCAAAGTGATGTGAGGATCTTTGGTTTGATTTCAGAAAAAGTTAAGTCACTCAAAAAAATAAAATATTTTGGTCTTAAATAGAAAAACTTTTTGATGAAAATGCCCTTGTACCTTGAAGTCACAAACACTTAAGTTTAAACTAAAAGGATTTTTTTGAACTAGTTAGTACACAGGTATTTGAACTCAATTAGGGTCTAATTCAGGTCTAAGTCTAGAGTTTTGCTTGGGGACAAGCAATGTTCAAGCTTGGGGGATTTTGATGTACGGTTTTCGTACTTGATTTTCAGCCAGAATAAGCCCCTAAATTCGTTCAAATTACTTGTGTTTTTACTCATTTTCCTTTAAATTGTGCTAATGTTAGATGTAGGAAAGTTCAGCCGTAGCCCGGCAAGTTTTTTATACAGGTTCATCACACTTTGGCGCGAAAAAAGGAGAAAATCGACTAAGTTGCACAAATCCAGCAAGATGGAACGGGCCGCCCCAATCATAGGACGGGTCGTCCCACCTCAGTGCAAACGCAGGCAGAGGGAATTCAGACGACGCATTCAGCCCATGCTGGGACGGGCCGCCCCATGTTTAGACCAGGCCGTCCCAGTCCACGACCAGGCCAGAGAGTTATTTCGAGAATGCCAAATATAGAGTGCCTGATTTGGTGAGGCGGTTTCTTCAGTTTCCACCGCCTTTCTGGGCCACTATGCCACGTTTTGGAGCTTTCCAAGAGGCCTATATAAGCTCTGTCCTGGCTCCAAGTCAGGGGAGTCGAAATCTGCTAAGTTTGGAGAGCCAGAAAGGAGCAAGGCAACCACCCTGTCGAGACGGCCATCCACCAGCCTGAGACGCACCGCCCCAGGATCAGGACGGCCCGCCTCAGACAGGACAGAGCTTAGGAGATAGGCGATTTTCAAGCACATCTTGTTGTAACTTGGTTTTTCTTTCTTTTTATTTGTGTTTTTGTATGATGAAACCTGCTTTTTCTTGCATGGAGTAGTTCAGTTTAGGGGCTATGGTTCGATAACTTTTCTTTTAGTTGTTTGTTTTGTTTGAATACTTGATTAGTTGCTAAGTTAAGTTGCGTTTTGATTTCTGAAATTTAATTCTATCTTTTTGTTGCAAATTGTTAATGTTAGATTTGGCTATTGCATTAAACAAAGGCCTAGTTTAATTGTCAAAACAAAGTCTATCGGCAATAACAAGCAAACACTTAGATCAATTAGGTAGGCGATATCTGAAAAGATTTAACCAAACTCTAAGTAATTAGAAGCTTTACTCAACAAACCGAAAGGTTGAGAGTTTACCAAGACCCAGAAATCAATTAGAAACACCTAAACCAAGAAACGAGAGTTGAAATTTAGGAGTTTTTAGGATTTATCAAACAAAACCCCACAACTTGACCTGAACGAGAGTTAGAGCGCAAGTCTGTAGGTTAGGTTTGATCCAATTCACGTAAAAACACTCAGCAAATAATTAAGTAAGATGACAAGACAAACATCGGATGATTGGAACGGCCCGTTCCAAAGTCAGGACGGACCGCCCGAGAGGGGGCGTCCTGGCCTAGAACGGACAGTTCCAGCCATTTGACAGGGTTAGGACGGCCCGTTCCAGAGATGGAACGGTCCGTCCCAACCTTGACAGACAGGAAAAGTTAGACAACCTGAACCCCCTAGTCATTTGTTAATTGTTTAAACTTTCAATTGGCTACGTTTTGTTTTTCTAGGGAATTACAATTTTAAATTCTGTAACTGCAATTTACCTTCAGTTTGGATCTGTTTGAAATTTGAATTGTTTATTTAATCAAAAGAATTTAAATTAATACGAATTGTTTAAACTTAGAAAAGGAAAAGTCCGTCCCCGTGATTCGACCCTTAAACTATACTGCAAACGAATTAGTATCGGTTTTTAAGGAATTAATTTGACCTGTACCCTCAGCACCGATCAATATATATCATATAATTCTTAATATTTATAAATTTATTATTGGTAATTAAGTTCATTTTTATTTTAAAGATTTGAAAAATTATAATTGCTTCATATATAACAAATTATTATGCAGTTGTACAATTATTTTGTTACGGGCGTGATATTTGCACAATTACTGTGATGACTGTGCTTTAAAAACATTTCTAGCGGATTGGCGAGCAATCAATATATGATGTAATAGGATTGGATGGATAATTTGTGGAACTTCTGAGATTTAGTGGAAATTGGAATAGGATATAAGCAGATTTCCAAATCAAATTCTAATTGTGTTAGGCAAGACGGAGCATCCTTATAAAATTGGTGAAGTATTTTTTTTTTTCTTTTCTTCCATTGATAGTCACTTTCAATGTCTCTAAAAAATTTGGTGAAGTTTTTCTTATTCTTCACATTTTTTTAATGGAATAATCCAATTTTATATTCATCTTTGGATTTAAACGTTCCAACCGAATGGAATAGAGACGGCCTTAATGCAACACCGGAGGGTGTAACTGAAAATTTTCACCTCATTTGACCGTTCATAGTTCCGTCGCTATTCATTCTTTCGTTTCAAACATATATGGAAACTATTCCACTATTTTTCACCTGATTTTCGTTTCAAGTGCGAAGAAACTCGGAGTGCATTTTTGTGGTGTTCTTGTAAATTTTTTTGCTTTACTATTAACAAATTTTTACTAATACCGAAAATCAAACGTTGTCTATTGTTTTCTTAATCTACATTCAAAAGAAAGATGTTTTTCTAATGAAAAGTTTAATATTCTTGGCGCAATCAAGTAATATGTCAAACTGCATTATTGTAATTTTCTATCAATGACTATAATTCTAGAACCAACTTGTCTGCCAAATTTTAAACGTCATACTATCCAAAAAAAATTTGTTCCATTTTTCATTTGAAAATTGAGATCTCAACCTTTTTAGTGCCTCCTATAGGTTTACTTTTCTTCCGTATAATATTCTATATATTTTAAATAAGAACTGTTTTTAAACCACTATACAGTAAAAGCAAAGTAGGATGAAAAAGTTTTGTAAACATTCACAGGTGTAAAAAGATCTAACGAAAATAAAATAAAAAGAAATTGCGAACTAACTAACAAGTTGTACAAAAAAAAAAAGGTTTCCATAATGAAGTTAGAAACAGTTAGGAGGACTGAAGTGCAAAAATCCGTACTTTTCTTCCTTTCCTTCCAGCAAGCTCTTCTCCCTTTCGCTTGCGCCAATACAACAACGAACCCCAGGTCTAGGAGAGACCAGTGCCGTCTCTCCACCCCGGCGCCACCTCCCGCCACCCACCACATGTTAATTCCCCACTTTACACCCCAAATTTCAAGCTAATTACAAAAGAACCCCTCTGTGTCATGAGATGAGTCGTCCGGGCTACATCACTCTACCAATCATAACTGTTCTCTTTTGCATTGGTTATGTGTACTATACAACAGTGTTCGTCGCTATCGAGGGTTGGCTCCGTCTCTCCACGGCCGCCGGACTCGCCAACGCCGCCGGATTCACGCTGCTCACGTTGGTTTGCATCGCTACCTACACGACCGCCGTCGTAAAGGATCCTGGGCGCGTTCCAGCCTCCTTCGTGCCTGACTTGGAGAGACCCAACACCGCAATTCATGAGATCAAGAGGAAGGTTGGTTCTTTTTGAGATCTTTAATTTCAGATCGGTGGGTGGTTTCTTAGATTTTGACTCACATTTGTAAATTTCTTTGTTCTTCTTTATTGGCCAATTATATTGGTTGTATTGTATGATCTAATTATAATTTTGGTCAGCAATCTGTAATACCTGATTTTATGGGGAGGTGGTTTTCATTGTGAAGATGAGAACTTTTCGGTTGCATGTGAGAAATTGTTGAGATCTGCTCAGCTGTATCTATCATTGCAGTGGATTTTGTTACCAACTTAATAATTGGTTATGAATCTGTTCTGGTTGATTTGCAATTAGATTAGTTTTGTTATAGGTTGGTTAGATCAGTGCAACGGGCTAGTAAGATGCTGTATTTGTAGTAGAATTTTTCTAGTTTGAATCTAGCGAGTGTGTATGGTAGATAAAGAGTTCAATGGGGAATGTTTTTTTTTTCAAAATCTTTATTGGAATTATTCTGCTATTACATTACATTGCTGTTATATATAGATAAAGTATCTCGCTTAGATCACTGAACTCTGACAATTTTTTATGTCATTTTTAGCTGAATTTGCTTGCCTTCCATGTAACTCAAGGTCTATGATCAAATTAAATGGCAACTTATTTTTTTTACATAATCATATGAAAGTTTGTTATTTGTTCTCCCATGCAGGGTGGCGATTTAAGATACTGCCAAAAATGCTGTCACTACAAGCCTCCACGTGCACACCACTGCCGGGTTTGCAAAAGATGTGTTCTTAGGATGGTAATTGCACAAATTTATGTCTTCTTGTTATGTTCTTGTATGTACAAGCGTTGCACTAAGTTTAGCTGGCATCTAACAAAAAGGTTTTGATGCAGGATCATCATTGCATATGGATAAATAATTGTGTTGGCCATGAAAATTATAAGGTGTTCCTTGTTTTTGTGTTGTATGCTGTTATTGCATGTGTCCATTCTTTGGTATGTATTTCCCTTTTTTTCTCTGTCTTTTTTTTTTCTTTTCGGTTTTGCAACTTGCAGCCAACATTCAAATCATAACACCCCATTTTGTGTGTTCTTTCCTGATAGCTTACCGTAAATTTATAATTATCATTATAATTTGGTTTGAACTCATAACGAGCTTTTGTTTCTTATCCTATAATCTTTTGTGAAGGAAATTATAAAATAAAAAATATAGATTTATGTATGTTGATTGAAGAGGGACCTGGTTGTACTTGAAAAATTTATACAAGTATCTAATAGTCTTACTCAAAAAGGGGAGAAAATTGTTGTCAATTACAGTTCATTAGAATCAAAGATCATTTGATCAAAAATATCTTCTCCATCTCACCTCAGTATCGGGTGTTTTTTACAATTATATATGACAACATGGATAGTAGCAAAATGAAAATGTTTCGTAGTATCTGCAAGACCCTGATCGGAAAAGAACATTTAAGCATGGATTTGGAATTGGAATTCCGTTTCCATCCAAATCAGTTGATCAGAAAGGAGGAGAATTAACCATGGGAGTTGAATTGATGGGAATTACACTTCCCTCAAATCTCATTTTGAAATCCCATCAAAAAGGAAGAAATTTGGTGAGAATTGATGGAGAGTGTCCTATCATCCTTATTTGTGGTTAATAATGAATTCCCCTTGTCTCTCATCCAATCAATGAATTTCATTTCATAATCAAATCATTTCTTTCCTATGAAATCAATTCTAATCAAATCTGCTTTAAAACCCTTTCTGATCAGAGCCTAAATACTCTATTCAAAGCACTGTGGTGACGTCCAGGACTTCTCAAAATCACATTTACTGAGGAGGTTTCAGTATTTAATGGCTTCTAAAAAACATCGAAACTAGTGTGCACAGTAGAAATTGTTGATGACCCTAGTATCATGTCATCACAAAATAGGACATTAACATATATGTTGTTATTTTTCAATCCTTCCAGGTTCTAATAATAGGAAGTGCTACACACAATGTACCTACTGAAGAGGATTTACCAAGCAATGATTCTAGAACATCAACAGTAAGTGCTCTATCTCAGATAATTTGTGCAAATCTCCTCTGCCTTTGATTCTAGAATATCACCTCATTCTTGTTTTTTCTTTGAACTTGTGTAATCACAGATAATTTGTGCGGTTCTCCTCTGTCCTTTATCGTTAGCATTGGCTGTTCTATTAGGCTGGCATATATACCTTATCTTGCAAAATAAAACAACTATTGAGGTATGAAGAAGTTTTAATGAATGGATTTACTAATTCTACAGATTTAATAATAAATTTGTCAGAATAATGATGCTATTCTTTAACTTACAGTATCATGAAGGTGTAAGAGCAACATGGTTGGCAGAGAAAGCCGGTAATATTTACCGCCATCCGTATGACCTTGGTCCATTTGAGAATCTTGTTTCGGTAATATTCTCCTGCATTGTTTTTCTACTTCTGCATGAATCCTTTCTCTGCAGGGTGTAACCTAAAAATTTTCTCATCTGCCCCAGAAAATAAGAAGCTTGATGTACCCTTTATTACAAAAGATTTTTCTATGCACTAAAGTATGGAAATATCCCAAGTGTGACATATGGATGCTTTAATTTACATCCACCCATTCTATTTCAAAATATTGCATGTGACCCTTTGTTATTCCTGTCAAAATGATCACATGTGGATAGAACTCAAGTAACATCCAAAGTTCCAAACCCAGTAATTTGGAACTTATAATGGGTATAAATGGATGGGTGGATGTAAATTAAAAAACTTGGGATCCAAATACAATATGAAACTTTCTTAGCAGATTTCAATTGAATTTCAGATCTTGTAATCAAACCTCTCTTTATTCAAACATAAAAAAGGCTATATCCATGTAAATGTAGTATTCTCCACTGCAAAATATGCAACAAGTTTAAGCATTATCAGTTGATTTAGTTTATAAGTAGAATAGCATGGAACATAATATATTGTTAGTGGAAAATAGCCTATCTCTAAGAGTTAACCACGAAGAATACATCAAAGTTTCTTGATATAATCAGGTTCTAATCAGGTTCAATACAACAGAAATGTACGTGTAGTCGTGTACATGTTATACTGGATCATGTCAGTTTCTGGATCTAAATCCAGGGTAATGTCGCATTCACTGACTATAAATTTGCATTAGGTCATTTATTTAATAAATGGATGCATTTTGGAGATCCACGTGTCCACCCTGAATCCATTAGTTGTTAGATTCTGAATACGCTTTGATGGTATCACAAATTCGTGGTCTTGTAGCTTATCCTTATTATAGACTATATGTGAATTTTTGCATCTTTTGGTGAGCAGGTTCTGGGACCAAATATATGTTGTTGGGCATGTCCCACATCAGGTCATATAGGTTCAGGCCTGCGATTTCGCACAGCATATGACCTCTCACCAGCTTCTACACCGATCTGATTTTCATGCTTGTACATTGTTTTATACATCAAGAATACAGTGCCATAAATGAGACTAGTTCAGGAAATATGTGCTTGAATAGTGAAAAGAGAACCTAACTGCATTTGGAGCTTACATTATCAGTAGGAACAGCAATTAAGGATTTTAGTTTGGGAGGAGAGGGGTGGGGGGTCCTAATGTAAAGCTTGAAACAAGTTTGTTTCTTAGGTAGAAAAAAATTGAGGGCTTTAGTTTTTGGGGTTTGTATCTTATCTTGCCATATATAAAATTGAGAAGTGGGAGTCTTACTGAACATTGATCGAGATTACAGAAGCGCCTTCTCTGTTCTCTGCTCTAATTCGTTTTCGTTTTTTTTTTCTTTTTTCCTTTTTATAATGTTTTATAATGGAAACAAGACAGCTTAATAACCTCAATTCAATGTCAGATGATGTTGCCAATGCCAAGTAATGCTTTTAGGCTGCCATATCCATGCGTACCCAAAGGTTTATTTTTTTTTTAAGAAAGTTGATTATCCTTGTACGGTTTCCGTCTTCCATTAAAAATTAATTCCAAAATTCTACATAATTTAAATATTATCACGATTAGCATGATAGCTACGTCCACAATTGCGATTCGCTACGTCCATTGGTTCATAGCCTATGCAGCAGATTTTAATTGTGCCAAGTTTGAACAAAGTAAAAAGTTGATTGGTTCATAGCCTATGGAGCAGATTTTAATTGTGCCAAGCTTGAACCATGTAAAAAGTTGAGTCGTGTGATTTTTCGATGATGATAAAAAAAACTATTTATATTTTTTAAATTTAAAAATGTAAATAAAAAATAATTCATACTTTTATAGATTTTTCATCCGAATACATGTTATTAATAAATTATTAGAATATGGACAACTATTCCATAGATATACAAGGGGAAAAAAATTTGCAAGGATATGCAACCCTTTCGTAATTGGTAAACTTAAACCATGTGTAAATCAATTGAAATCTTATTCGTAGTTCGCCTAAAATGCACTCAGGCATATGATCACCGGAGTTTAAGCCAGTATGAAATTGTAGATCCTTAACTTATTGTATTACTGCATATGCACTAGAGTTTAAGTCAGCATGAAATTGTGATCCTTAACTTATTGTATTACTCTGTAGATAGATATAGAGATAGAGATGGAGAGAGAGAGAGAAAGAAGGTTTGCCTTAAGGTTTAAAATTCTTATCAATTTCCTCCAATTCCTTATATTAACTCTTTTTTTCATATGAATTTCCTCCGATTCATGTTTTGTTCAACCCACGCTCCCCCCCCCCCCCCCCAAAAAAAAAAAGACACATAAAATGACGAAAAGAAGAAAAAAAATTGGTCGTGCTCAAACAGAGTTATTGAATCTCTTTTGTAGTCTCAACCTATAATCTCGAGGTGTGAATTTTCTGGAGAAAGTATGAGGTTCATTCAATTAAAATGACATGAGTGCAGCTTATGCGTGAGATGTACTCGCATTCCATTGGTCTATGAATAAAGTAAGCGTTCATAAATGGCCTCAATTCAATGTAAGTATGTAACTATGTAAGGCGATGTTTCCGACTGACTACTTTTAGGCCGTGATGACTTGTCCTTGATGCATCCAAAGGTTTAATTTATTGAAAATTGATTTGATAGTACGGTATCCGTCCATCCATGGCAACCATAGCTAATTTACCAATGACGATTGACGTGTCATTGCGCAACTCTAAATTAAGTTGCATCAAGATTAATTTTAAAATTTACATATTTACACAAGTAATGTTGGGAGATCGGCCGAATAGCCACGTCATTGGCTGATAGACTATGAAGCACAACCACGTCATTCGCTGATATTTACTTGTGCTAAGCTAACCATGCGAATATTCACGTAGTATGGATTATCGATGACCTACTTAACAACAACAACTAAACCTTCTGGCCCAAACAAATTTATTAGGATATGCAATCCGCCCAAAACGATAAACTTACACGTGTACAAATCATAAGAAATCTCATTGGCTGATTAGAGCAACTAAGAAATTATTTTCAGCAACTAGCAGTAACTACACTATAGTATTCTATAGTTATTCTAGCAGAAAAATACATTAGTAAATGTTGCCACAAAAATACACAAATTCGAAATTATTTGGCTTTGGCCTTGCCTTTTCCCTGGTTCTTTTTCGCATCTAATTTGGCTTGAATGCGTGCGGCAGCAGCTGCTTTGGCTTCCTCTCTTTTTTTCTTCTCTTCTTCTTTGCTTTTAGCCACCATCTCTCTCTGCTTCTTCAACTCCCTTTTCAATTTTGCACAAAAGTAATACACTCAGAATACCCATAACAAAATATCTAATTTTTTAACAGTTCTATAAAAAACACACTTATTGTAGGTTGTCTTTTTTCCCCCAACTTTTTGGAATGGACAATGGACAGATGTTAGGGCAGTTTGAGGATCTTCCAAAGAAAAGGAGAATTATACCATATCTTGCATGTTTTGCAGGGTCCATGGGTTTGGAGGCAGACATACATTCTGGCCTAACATAATAACATTACTTTTCTAAATAAACTAGATTAGATTCTAAACTTCTCAATATAAAAGTTGGTGTAAATTGTCAATATTTGCAGCATGTATGTAAACTATTTGATATCATATATAGACTTACTCGAGCCTTGCCTTCTCATCTGATACTGTGCTGATACTCGAACCTTTTCTTGGTCGGCAATTCACCAATTCCACCTCAAACACTAATGTAGAACTGTAAAGAAAAAACACAGAAAGTGACACAAAAGAAGGAAAAGGTGCCAAAGTTTTAGAAAAAAAATAAGGCCATTAATTACTCTGGGGGTATTTCAGGAGGAGACCCCGCAGTTCCATAAGCATACTCAGGCTTGCATGTAATTTTAGCAACCTCTCCAACCTTCAGGGATGGAAAAGTGATTTAACAGTTTGATCAGTACAAAGTTGCAACAATATAACACACACAAGTGCTACTTAATGTGAATGAAATACCTTCATGGTTTTTAAAGCTATATCCCATGCCTTAATGACAGAGCCAGTCCCTACTTCAAAGGAGAAAATGGTGTTGTCTTCATGTGTCGTATCGAACACCTCACCAGTCTCGGCGAGTGTTCCTTCATAGTGAACTGTTGAAAGAAAAAAAAATTGTTCTTTCTGATATTCTGATATTCACAATACAATTTCAAATTTCAATCAACAAGAGGGAAGCTATCAACGAATTTGAATAAGAATAATACCATCAACAAGAGGGAAGCTATCAGACGGAGCCATGGCGTCAGCTTTGGGCTTTCTTATCGCAGTCTTTAGCACACCACCATCCCCCGTCAAATCTATTGTCTCAGCCATGATTTCTAATAAATGAAAAATCCAATACTATGAGTTTATTTTTCTAATAAGAAACTTATCATAAGAAAACTAATAATGCAACATAAAACTAAAATGAGATCAATAGAACATTCAAGTGGTTCCACAAATTTGCCAATTTTTTCCCTTCTAATTTTCCAAATATATGTTCTTAAAGAGCTACTACCATTTGCAGACAAAAATATCACTTTAACTCGAACAATATGATTTCATAACCAAAAACTAGAATTCTTTCAGGAAAAGTAAATTAAAAACCTTAAACAAAAAGATATATCTTTATGAATTCAGCTAGCTTGTGCCAGTAACCATCCAATAATTTCTCATAACATCAAATTAGCAACTAAATCAACTTGATGAACAAAACAAACAGAAAATGGAGTCCCTATTTGAGGGAAATTAGTGGTTAACTAGATCAATAAACAGAACTAGCAATAAATATGAGAAAAACAGCCAAACCATCCACAGAATACTAGAAATGAAGTCCGATAAAAGTAGTTTAACCTTGAATTGGAGCAAGATTACAACTTTGTCGCCTATTTGTCTCTTATCTGAGAGCAAGTCTACGAAGAACACAAAAGAAAGAGGAAAGAGAGAGGGTTCCAGGTGTAGAGGTCGAAGAGGAGATTCGTGCGAGTCGACACGAGACAGGATCTTCTGATGTTATAATTCAATAGTTATTCCTGTCGTCATTCTGTTTAGACATGGTATATAATGGTATACTGTTTGTGGCCATACTAGATCGAAGTCGCATAGTAATGGATACAATGGGCTTTTTTGTTATGGCGGTGTGACCATCTAGAGGAGTCTAATGGGCCTATTGATTGTTTTGGGCTCACCTTTTGAAAATGTAACGAAAATTTTCTTCTAGGGCAACGTTTACAATAACTTTTAATGGTCTCTCTGATTATTACATTAAAGAACAAAAATATCTTTAAATAATACAACTATATACAACATAAGCCTTCATTCATTATATAATATCAGACAACTAATTTTCATAGCAATATATTGTTACCAAGTTACTAGAATAACTAGGGCTGAAAACGGAAGCCGTTTTAACCGTTTTTCGTTTCGTTTCGTCCGGACGAAACGGTTAACGAAACAATAAAACGGTTTCATCCATGTATAAATCACGAAATTTTCATCAATTTTGATCGTTTCGTCTGGATGAAATGATTAACGAAAAAAAAATCTATTTCGTCAAACGAAACGAAACGGTTGACGAAACACCCTAGTTTCGTCACCGTTTCGACCGTTTTGCAGCCCTAAGAATAGCTGTATTTATTAATACATATTTATGGTTTATATGATCATTAAACGAATAACTTATCATCTTCCATTAATTGAAAATCACAAATAAGAAAGGTATAGTAGTTGGTGAATTGTTGCGTGATGAGGATTTGAGACAATATATAGCATTGGGCTTGGCAAGTGGAGTATTAATTGCATGGTATATTTTTGTTACTCAAGATGTCGAACATTACCCTAATTCTTTTTGTTGAAATAGGATTTGAGACTTATTGAGTAACATTGGGTTTGACAAATGAGTTGGAATTTTGGGCTTCGCAAATGAATAATAGCATGTATTTGTTCTGTGCAAAAATTTAGGTGCCAATTTACAAATTTCCATTTTGATGAATGTAAACATGCCTATATTTTATTTTTCAAGGAGAACCAGTAAAGACAAGTGGCCTACCACTAGAAAAAGGAAGGGGGTTTAGAACAGTGTAGAGATGGTTTGATATGAGACATTGAAAGGAGTAGGTTGTAGGCCATCGCATCAGCATATCTTCTATGTGCTTAACTTTTTGCACCATAAATCCACACCACTTGTTATGTTGGTAGACCGAATGATGTTGTGCTTGTTTCGTTGCATTATCATCAATGCTTCCATGAAATTTGAACGCAGGTCGCTCTCTTTATTCCTTTGGTTGAATACTCCAATGGTTGCAATATGAGCCATCATCATCCTTTAGCTTCCTACTTGTATGTTTATAACTCGTTGATTCTCTAAACACGCATGTATTGTCTTTTCCACAAAGAAGAAAAATACGGGTATCCATATCAAATTCAAGTTCTAAGGAATTAAATTTTATAAATAGGACATCTAGTTAGGTGGCAATTAATAAGTGATTTGAAATAAAGTTGAGTGTAATTTTCAAACAAAGAAAAGGAAAATGAATGAATGAGAAATACCGATGGGTTTTCAAAATCTTCAATATTTCAACTTCCTTATACAAAATTGTCTTTTGTACTCACTTGAGTGTCGTTTGTAATTAGTAAACCAATTACAAACATCAATTGAGTAAGCTTATAAATAAACCAATTGAGAATGCTTACTGTATTGAGTACGAAATATAATTAATATCCCAAAAAAAAAAAAAAATTAACAGAGCCGAGTCTCCCTTTGCGTATTTGCTTACCTTCTTCACATATAGCCTTGATTTTTTATTGCACTCCAAAAACTATATATTCTCAAGCGATTTTCACTTAAATTGATAGACATTTACAACTAATGTGTTATATTGCCTCTCAAGCACTCATGTTTTAAGTGTCTGACAAACCCTCAGACGGTCAAAACTTGTGTGTGTGTTTAATTTGAAGAGAGAATTAATGAGAAGTTATTTAATGAGAAACAGGGCTTCAAACATATAAAAACGTCTGTTGGTCTGTTGGACTGAACCTTATGCCTCTTAATTTGGTGCTATGTACAACCTGAGACCGCAAGCTGGAGTGCAGTTGCATCTGAGGCAGAGAGCCAGTGTGGCTGCAACTAGTATCAACTATCCAGTACATGCTCACAAGAGATGCGCTTTCAAAAATTATCTGAGTATATGCTTTCAAAAAGAGAGGGTTTTAGATACCCGGGCATGCTTATCTACATGAGGTGGATTGAAAACGTATTTTGAATAAGAGTATCCGCTGAATAAAGAATGTCAAATTAACAATATTTTCTTTCTATCTAATAATCTCTAGAATTAATTGATTTTTCAATATTATTTCGACGTGTAGATCACTTTAATTAATTAAGTGATAAGATCAGCAATTGAAGTTGAAAAGTAAAAATTTTAGCACAAAATACGATTACTCTTTTACTTTGTGAGTTTTTTAGTCCAAATCTCTCCCTCTCTCCTTTTTTTAATTATGTATATACAAAGCTTATGAACGGTTACCTCTCTATATAATAATATGCTAAACAGGAAGCCTCACATGACCAGAGGCTAAGAAATTGCCAAAACCGCACATGCTGTTTTAATTATCAACTCTCCAGTCAAAGAATCAAGCATGTCACTATACCAGAACATAAGTTTAACAGACCAGAAGTATTTATTTGTTATTGTTATTACATAACATATCCTTGTGAGAAAATGAATTGTTACCACATCTAAAACACCACTAGGAGCAACTCCTAAAACAAGCAATTAAACAACCATGTATGTAAAAATAACAAGTTGTATCTAAGTAATTAAAGAAATGCTTCCATGAAATTAATGCTCGCTTTAAACAATAAATACCTCTTAAATAAGAGCATTTGCTTCTGCTTCGACAAATCTGAACAGTAGCAATTATGCACACGTGATTTCGCAAAAATTTATTGTGCATTTACCAATATGCACTCAAATATTTTCCAAACATTATAACCCCTAGTGTCAGATTTCAACATTACGAGTCATTGTCACTAAAAAATATATAGGGGGCGTTTGTTTATGTAGTAAGAGGTTGCATAAGTTAAAGATGCCTAAATATTTATGTAGTGTTATGTAATAGATGTTTGGTTGTGTAGTAAGGATGACTAACTTAATGCATGCATGCATTCATGTCAAAAGACTAAAATGCCCTTATATTCATGCCTTTAATTAATTATTATTCTTAAATCGTTATTATTAATAATTAATATTACTTATTAAATATTATTAATTATAATAATTAATCTTTAATATTAATTATGATTTTTTAATAATTATTGTTACTTATTAAATATTATTATTTATTAATTAATATTAATTATTTGTTAATTATTAATTATTAATGATAATAAGAAATCATTTTATTATTATGAAATATTATTAATTATTTAATAATCAAAATATTATTTATTAATTATTATTATTATTGTTAAATCATTATTATTAATAATTAATATTGCTTGTAAAAGTATTATTAATCATAATAATTAATATTTATTATTATTTATGATTTTTTAATAGTTATCGTTAATTATTAAATATTATTATTTATTAATTATTATTAATTATTTGTTAATTATTAATTATTTTTAAGGGGTATTATTAGGAAAATAATTAAAGAGGACTATGCATAACTTGTGCATCTTACGACATCTAATGTAAGAAGTGTTCGGTGACTAAAGAATGCATAACTTTAAATTATGCATACTTCTAAGTCATAAACAAACGGGGCCATAAAACGTACTGGTAGATGGTAAGCCAGTGCCGATTTTTTTTCCCTGGAGAGTAAAAGCCACACAAGAATCAAATTTTCTCGTTCTTCGAGTAATAATTTTATTTATGAGAACGTGGTGACACTGTTCAACAAATCTCATTCTAACCTTTCAAACAAAAGCCACACAGACACAGTAATAAAGGAATCAGAAAAAGAAAAATGGTAGATCTCTCACTTCGTCACTCAATTCTTTCTGTGAGCTAAGCAACAATTAATGCCAGAAAGACCAGCGATGTGGCATTTTAAAAATATAAAAGAAGGCCAGTAACTGTCAGTTAGAAAAAGCAACCGACCATCGTTTGATTTGACCTCATTTTCAACTGAAAACAAAGCACTTTTCCATTTGTGATTTGTCTTGCTTCTTTAAACGCATTTGCATCAAAACATTCAAGAGAGGAAAAAGAAAAATAGCAAATAAAGGAGATGAGGAAGAACAGGAAGCAGGAAAGCAAACCAAAATATTTCATCTTCTGCTAATAGAGAGAAAATCTACATGCTTTATACATTCTTAACAAAACAAAAAGAACTATATTAATTCCCTCCTACATACCATGCTAGACTGCTAGTGCTCTAGTTAAGAGTAATCTCTCCAACAAACAAGCATGGTAACACATCGACGCATGATGTAGAACCGGGCTCGTTGCTCTTTCACTAAACGGGCACACCGACCGGAGAAGGACCGACCCGTCGAAGTAGCAGCCGCTTGATCTCTCTCTTTCAAGGTCATGGATCTCTTCAAACACAACCCATTATCTCCAGGAAATGCTTTGTTGCTTGCATTATTGTAACTTCTCCCATTGTAACTCCGACTCCCTTTCTTTGAAAGCTTCCATTTTTCATCTGTGTAGAACTCCATTTGACTGTGTATCTGTGTGTGCGTGAGAGAGAGGAGAGAGTTGGGGGAGTGCTTAATTTGATATCCTCTTGTGAATAAAACCAAAGTAAATAATGGTTAAGCCCAGGGGTATTTGGTTTATATAGAGAAAAGGTATACAAATAATTGAAAAAACTTTGAAGATGGTCCTTAAACTTCTCGATTTTATGAAATTACTCTCCTTTTAATTTATTTGTTGAACAAAATGAGTCAACTTTCGACTTCTGTAGTACTATCCGTCTATCCCTGACAAAAAGAAGTTCAAAAGGTTAAGTCGAACAAAATATTGCCATAATGCCGTCTATAGAAATGATCTGATTTTATTTATAAAATATAGATAGAACAAATTGAGTAAATAAATTAATGATGTTGTGGTCAATAATCCTTGACGATCTTAACTCTAACCAAGCACATCTAAAATTTAAATAATTAGGTAACGCAATAAGAACGAAGATAAGGTTCAAGCCTTAGCCATTTAAATGACAAAAGCAATCCATATTAACTTTCAATCATTGAAACAAAGAGAAATAATAAGTGTTCAATTGAACATTTTAAAGATTCATATTTGGTACACGGTACACGTGCAATAGTTGAGGGATCAATTGTGCAATTTCCTCAAAATAATTGCGGAAAACAGTACATACATTATCTTTTTGGGAGAGTGTAACGGAGAAGGAGAACAGTATAGTGGGGTATCATTAGGGCCCTCCTTTTTGTCATTGGTTGTAACTTGTAAGGCCCAAATCTTCTCGCTTTTAATTTATTCTTATTATTATTTTTTTAAAATAGGGTGAGTTTATCATATACTTTTTAGTGATTGGATGGCCACTGGTAGGAAATCTAGGGAGGTGTAGAGAATATTATTCGATTCATCGATTGTAATGTTTTACTCTGTTTTAATATTTAACAGTGGGGTTTGTCTGACAGAGCTACGTCAGGTGGCCCTTTTGGTTTTGGAACTGATTGTGAGTGGTGGCAATTCAACTGCAGTGGAGGTCTCTGTTTGCCAAACCTGTTCAAGCAACTTGCATACAAAAAGTTCTAAAAAATATTTTTAAAAGGACGGCTAGTAAAAGTGAAAAGTGAAAATCACCAATAAAAAAAAAAGGACTAATACATTTTTAGGCTGTTATTATTATTAGCTAGCGATCTAATGACGCCTATAATTAATTCCAAAGCAGTAGATGTGAACTCATGAAGACGATTTGGATTTTCTCGATCGTGTTACACAAAAAGTGTACATAATCCATGATAATTAGTTAGAATTAAACACTCAAATTCTAAGATTTTCTATCATAACCTGCTTCGATATTTATAGTACAAAAAAAAACATAAATGGCAACAAAAAATGTTATGTCTCACTTACATTAACATATTGGATGCAGTGTCATGTATTTTTTTTTTCTCCCACGTGATTATCAATAAATGATCGATATTCGATAACAATGAATCATGGGAATGTGTTTCCAATTTAAATGAAGCTCATAAATTAAAATGATTTATATATAGCCAGGTAGATAATAATATAAGATACGAGTGATAGTTTATACTTTATAAGGAGTATTTCATTGCCATAATTTTTTAGTGCTAAAACTTAATAACGGCTTTTTTGTATGCATTATTTCAAAAGTTTAAAATCGATAAACCCAATACATTATTTGAGAATTTAAAATTCATAAAATAAATCCAAGCTATTGAATGATTTAGGTCTTATAATATTTTGTGCTAATTTAAAATATAGGCTAAAATCAGTCGCGACTAACGGATGAGACCGTCAGCTACGAACAAATCTCAATTTTGGAGATTTTAACAGTCGATCCGAACCATTCAATGTGTTCTCCATATTGAAATCTCATCGGAGACAAAATTTTATATTTTTCTGAAATTTTTTAGTATTTGTTTGGTATTTTACAAAATTCTCAATCTAAACAATTCTAGACCCTTCAATTACTATGATTTTTCAAAATCTCAAAAATAGCAAATAAAATCATAAAAGTGTAAAATTTGGTCTCTAGTGAGATTTCAATATGGAGAACACATTGAACGGTTCAGATTAGCCATTAGAACATCAAAAGTTGAAATATAATCGCAGCTGACGGGTCCATCCGTCAATCGTAGCTGATTTTAGCTTTATCTCCTAATTTAATGTATAGCCAAAAAAAATACTTGGATGATGTGCATGGATGTTACAATATGTGTTACAAAAAATACGGGACTTTTAACCGCCAAAAAAGAGAGAGAAATGATGTTATAAAAATCTTTTTTGTTGTAGCGTCTAATCGTAGAAAAACAAAATTAAATTGTTGTTCGTAATATGCTAAGAAATTTTCTTTTCTCTCTTTTTTTTTCCTATCCTTATTGTTCTCTGTTTACTTTATTATTATTATTTTTAGTAATAAAAATGCACTTACAGCATTTCTTATGAATAACATGGACCACCGTCCAGCTGTAGTCTAGCTTTACTACTAAGTTCTAATACATTGGCTTGTATCAGACAGCCTTATGCTTTTTGCTGCTGCTACAAATTTTCAAAATGGATATATATGAAACGTGTTTCAGAACTTTATAAAAGGTTGTGTACGAAACTCGGGTGTTCCTTTGATCAGCAATTAGTACATCTTTTAAAATAAATAAATAAATAAATATATAATGTTATATTATTCTTAAACGTTGAGTCCGTAAATTTTGTACCGGGTTCGTCAAGGTGATTGTAGGATGCAGATGCAAATTAATACAACACAGATCCTATAAATTGTTCTTAGTTTTGATTTTACGTTTAAGAATTACAGGGGCGTTTGTTTGTGTAGTAAGGGTTGCATAAGTTAAGGATGCCAGCGTTTATATAGTGTTATGTAATTAATGTTTAGTTGTGTAGTAAGGATGAGTAACATAATGCATGCATATATTCAAGTCAAAAAATTAAAATGCCCTTAAATTTGAATTAGTATTATGTATTATACGTTGTGAGCTAATTTTTGTTAATTATTAATTATTATAAGAATTAATTATTAATGATGACAATAAATCATTTTTATTATTATGAAATATAATTAATAATTAGTTAATTACTTTTAATTAAATATTATAAATATTATTATTTAATTTATAATAAAAATTATTATTGATTAATTATCTTTCATTAATTATTATTCTTATATCATTATTATTAATAATTAATATTACTTGTTAAATATTATTAATTATAATAATTAATATTTATCATTAATTATGATTTTTAATAATTATTGTTACTTAGTAATTATTATTATTTATTAATTAATATTAATTATTTGTTAATTATTAATTATTAATGATAATAAGAAATCATTTTATTATTATGAAATATTATTAATTATTATTATTAAATCATTAATATTACTCGTTAAATATTATTAATTATAATAATTAATATTTATTATTGATTATAATAATTAATATTTATTATTAATTATGATTTTTTAATAGTTATAGTTACTTATTAAATATTATTATTTATTATTTATTATTAGTTAATTATTTTCAGCGTATTGTTGGGAAAGAAAATTAAAGGGGACCGGTACATAATTTATGCAATTTATTTAGGTTGCATAAGTTATGTACCCTTAAGACATCTTATGTAAGAGGTATTTGGTGACATCTTATGAATTTAGAGGAAACTGTATAGAAGTTACAGAAAATGGAATATATGAATTCATTTTTTTATTCAATTAAAAATAACAACTACAAAGCTAGAATCAAAAAGGGCCTATCCTGATGTTAGAGTTATGTCCTAGAAGTCAATAATTTAATGACTTAATTATTAGTTTATGTTTTGGATGATATTTTATCATATGTTCCTAGGTTTATTATTGACAGATCATTCAGGTTGAGGATCTGAATAGTAGATCTCTGTGGATCATTCTTTAGAATGACAATAATAAATCTAAACGGTCCATGATCTTGATAATTAACAAGGAACATTAATTATCTTATAAGATTAGTATGCAAGTTAAGTGATGATTAAGTTCTACTAATCATAGGTAAAGAGTTACCAACTTAATTGCATATGTGTATGTTATGGAACATAGCACAGGACTTGACCCATCGAAATAAACATATGGATTGTGTTATGTGTCATTGTTTATTTCGTTGTGATTTCGGTTCTAAGTTTGAGATGTTTATCTTTTCCACATGAGGATAGGTTCAATAAATATCGTCTACCGCTGATTCCCGATAAGGGCTGCTATACGGACTTTATTTATGTTCTCTTGAATTGTGCGGGGAAAAGTTAATCATCAAGAAAACCGTATGTCCCTCATTAATTCACTTAGTGAGTGACGATATCTGTTTGGGCCCCTTGATGGAGATAGATTGTTTGCATGCAACTTTATACAATTATCTCTAGATCAAGAAACGTATAATCTGCAAGAATGACACATTCCTATCTTGGATTATACGATGATATCGTGTGACATAAGAATCAAAATAGGGAAATACATTTATTCTCTTATGCAGAATTTAAATACTGTAGCAGTACACTATTTATGCGAATTGGGGATCATAACGTGTTGCTAGATACCGCTTATGATTATTGGAATTAAATAACGATTTAATTTCATGTCCAACTTAGCATAAATCCTCAAAGGGTCACACAAATAGGTTTTGACCATACGTGCATTAATTATTTATTCGCAGCAGTTAGTTCTGTAAAAATATGATAGTTTGATTAATTAATTATATATGGTTGTGAACCGTTATAATTAATTAAATCAAAAGGATCATATAGAAATAAATTAATGCATTCCCTGATCCTAAAATTGTTATCAATGAGTTGATAATTATTTTATGCAAGACACTTTTAATTTAATTATGGAATTAAATTAAAATACTAGGCTATTTAATTAGTAGCCTAGTCAAGCCCAATTTCGAATGGAATTAAAGGAATATTAAATATAAGATTTAATATAGTAAATGAGGCCTAATTAAATGAATTAGATAGCCCATTTAGCCCATAATAGTGGGCCGGCCTAATAGAATGGCATACTTGTAATTATGGAAGAGAACAATTAAGTTTTGGCTTCTCTATATAAGGACCACTTACTTAGAGAACAAACCCAAGCATTTTTCTCTCTCCTCCTCCTTCTCTAGGCCGCCACCTCCATCAAGAGGAGAAAATTTCAGAATTTTCTCCCTTGGTTCTATCTTTTGTTCCATCTATAGGGCTCATGTGTTGAGCATAGATACACTAATTAATTGCATGATTGATTGGTGAAAGAAGGGATTAGGCTTAACCTCCTATCTACTAGCATAGATCGAGGTTTTGGTTAATACCTTGGTGGACTCGAGGCGGCGCCGGCGAATTGGTGATAGAGACGTGCTTGCCACCGACTCCCATGCCTTGGTCGAGCCCCGCGAATACGATTTCGCGGGAGGTACAATATTCCACCCCTTTCTCTCTTTGTGTCGAATAGCTTTGTACTAGATCTATTGCTCTTTGTTTAATTGGATTAATTAGTTAGTAATTAGTCACAAAATTAAAATTGGGCGATTTCCTAACAGTGGTATCAGAGCCTTGGTCGTACTTAAGCTATTTTGACACTTAATTAAGAGAAATTGGCTAATTAACGGATTAGTAGAGATGATGCGTTTGTTTGCTGTCTGGAAATCGTATTTTCTGTGTTGTTTCGCGTTTTTCGATGTGATATGTTCTCTGGAAGATCTTTCCATCTACATGAAAGTTGTAGATCTTTAGATTGTGATTCTTTTGGCGTTAGATTCACATTTTTCTGAATTAGTATAGATTTATTGTGAATAAAACGGCGACAGTGCACAGAACCAGTTTCTGCTCGCACTGTCCTGTTTGAATGGCTTGAAAGATTTATATTTTGAATATAAGTACCAGTGTTCTATGGCTAGAAATAAAGAGGACTTGAAGCTCTTTCTGAGCATGTATAAATTGTTGCATGACTCGGATTAATTTGTGGGTTTTTTCAAGTATGAAAAGGAAGATCTTGTCAGATCCAGTTTGTTGAGCAAATCGATTGTTCTAATAAACTGTACCAACTGAGAACTCCTTTAAAAATTATGTTTAAATGGAGTTGTTCTAATTTGAGTTAGGATTCTAGGAAAATTAATTTCATAATTTTTCGTGGAAGTTTGGACCTTCAACTAGGTTAAAACATTTCGATTGACAGTCTGTTCCAGTACAGAATTTGTTGATTGTTTAGCATGTAACTTAATATTATTGAACTGAACTTGGTTGTTTTCTTTTCATGAATGGATAGCCTGTAGTCTAAACAAGTTTTTCTATGTATATTGTATATATAAAAACTGGATAGAAGGTGGTCTAACAGACCAAATGGTTGAGAGGATAAGTTGAAAATCTCATAACGGTGTTTCGTGCACTTGTAAGAGATTTGTCATTTTTGATTCTCCCAGATGGTTTAAGATCTCTTCTTGAAATTTTTACTGGTAATCACAACTATGATAAGGAGCTTAAGTAATTTATTTGAGAATTTTTGGAGACCGAAAACTGTTGTTTTTGTTGAATTCCATTAGTTACGTTTTTTGGTAAATTACTGTTTTTCTAAGTATTCAAACTAGTTGAAATTAATTAGAAAACTCCTTGTTTGATCTCCTTTCAGTTATGGGATGTTGAAAGAACTTTCTAAATGAATTTAAACAAGTTTGGTTGTTTAAAATTGAGAATTTGTACACGGAATTTACTTATAGGAAACGATACGCAAAGATGCTTGAAAATCGTTAATTGGAAACAAAGTTCTTGTATGTGCTAACTTTGTTTTGTAGGTGGATAGTGGGTTTAGTATGGCTCAAGACTCAATGCCTTGTGGTTGTATTTGAATGCATGTGTGAATGTTTGTAATGCGGCCTTTGGTGCCATTAATTAATTAATTTGTTGATTAATTTTTGATGTAACTTGTGAGGCTTGCATGCCCCTAAGGATAGGATGGGAATAGGATGTTTTCACATGTGTTTTGTAGCTTTATTTTATATAGGATTTAGATCCTTATAGAATTTAGTGGGAGGGCAAGGATTAGATTAGTTTTGCTCCATGGACGATGTGGCGAAACTAATGCAAGCGGGAGCCATACAAACCCACAACTATGAGATGCTTATATGTGATTGCTTGTGATTGCTATGAATTGTCATAGGCTAGGTATGGGTGTATGCTTACATGACCACCAAACAAGTGTCACTTAATTGATAGTCCCAAACAAAACATGATTAAGTTAAATCGCCCTCCTTCTCTCTATCCCCTTCTAACGTGTATGATCGTTCATTGATGCATTCTCGCCGACGTGGGACATCGTGTTCCATCATCCGTGTCGGGGTGTAAATCGGATTTACTAGGAGCAAATAGAGAAAGGTTACTTAACGATGTTTTCTAATCGGATTGGACATCGGGGCAAAGTTTGTGGATGTACATGTGATATTTCACAAACCAAGAATCATATGGAATGATTGGTTGGAGAACCTACTCTATCTAGTTGTTTTTGGTGTCACGCCGACGCTAGCACCATCTCAACGAAAATAGGGATCTTGAAAAACCTACTACATTAGGGACATTAAATAAATGTAGTGGGAGTTTTATTTGTTATAAATAAAACAATTGCATAAACTAAATGACCGTAAATTGATTTTGTTATAGATGTTTAAATTGTTAATTTTGTTGCGATCAATCTTTGAAAATTAACAAACTCGTTTCTAAAAGTATTCACTTAAAGAAGTAATACCGATTCCTAAGACACAATCTTAGTGAAGAGAAACTTGAGTATGTCAATTCCCAAAACTTTCCTCAAACTACCCGAACGTAGCATCGCGATGATTGATTGACTTTTGGCGAAAAGTTATTCAATAAAGCGTATGGCTACTATCCTCGTTCAAAATTTCTAGACCTTTGAATTAAAGAATTCATATGGACTAGATTTAACTCGTACGCTCTCATTCGCTTACTCAAGAAAGTGTTCTTGGAGAAAGTAGATATTAACTCCATCATTTATGATTGAGTATAAAGAATATGAGTTGACCAAGAGATTATTCTTTTAAAAGAAGTTATATGAATGTTTCATTAGCTTACAAATCGAAAGATTGAAGTAGCTAATTGATGACTAGAGATATTAATCTCCGATATCAAGGATTGTTGATATTGTCATACGATCTCTTTGGAATTATGAAGGATATAATATTACCTTTATGCGCGCTTGTTGATGCAAAAAGGTGATTGGTTAAGTATTCAAGAAATACTTCACCAAGGTATGAGTTGAAATTTCGAGACTCTCATTGATGACCATGTGTCACATGAGATGTTTCATTTGCCGTTTATGGGAGACATTTGAAAAGTTGTCCGAAGTACCATGATTGTGACGATTAGAAATATTCTAATCCTAAAGTGTATTTGTCGTTCAAATTATCTCACTATCTCTAATTTACACTAGTAACTTGAGACTAGTTCATATGCTCGCATTTAACGAAATGTGTTGGCAATGAAGAATAAGAGAATGTTCGAGAGATATAAAGTAAACTCCGTATAGGAGATGACTTATTCGTTTAAGTCATTACCATTGAATACGTAGAGTTATCTTTATTAAGAGTTTATTTAGGAATTGAAGGTTGCATACCTTAATCCTAACCTCTCACAACGTCTCCATTTCATATTCGATGATGGATGACTATGTTTAGTAAAAGACAAGTTCTTTTATCATGGATTTGTTTATATGATTTCATGCATCTTGATTGAATTTGCTTGAAATAGATAAACAATTTTAGAATGACAAATAGGATGCGTAAGACTTGACATAAAGTATTTGACTTTCATGTTATATATAACCGCTTAGTCACATACATAAACGAGAATCGCATTACGAGAGTCTACGTAATGTAGAGCTCGAAATTCAATTCGATTTCAAATCGATTGATATGCGAATCATGTTTGTTAAATGACAAAAGCGCCTTTAACCTATGAAGGTTTAAGGACAAGTGAACTAATTAGGACTTATACATATCGATGTATAAAGACCTATAAGTACTTGTGTAATGAAAGGTTATTGATACTTTACTACTTGACCAACGATCATTGTAGATATTAACATATCTATTTGATAAGGTATAAGTATGAACCTTTTGACTAGTTCAAAGGAGTTCAAGAGTGAAGTTTAAAGGACCGTTCAAGAAAAATGGAAGTCTTACAATTAATTGTGGTAAATAAATAAGTAGTTAAGTCATATGATTTGAAATATTATCTAAAGAGTATGAAAGTAGTTTCACTACTCGCTCCATGAGGAATAATATGTCCAAGAATGGAGGTATCGAACAATATTTAGTATAGTTCGATCGGTAATAAATCAAATTGACTTATTCGACTCGTATTAGGGAATTATGTTTGAGAACAATATTGTTTACACTGAATAATGTTCCATCGAAGTCTATTGAAGAAGATATCTTACGAGATTTTGATCTCTAAGTATAATACTTCTCAAGATTTGGTGTTGAGAAGCTCATTTCAAGTATTGTGGACTTGTAAGCTTAAACCAAATAAGACACTATATATTTGTAGGATGCTTTATATTAAAAGGCACTACTTCCACGAATATGATAAGAACAAAGTAGTTGTTGCTAATCATAATGTAGTCTTGATGAATTGAAATTCTCAAGAAGAAGTAGTGGGAGTAAAGTGAGCATTAAAACAGTTTATGCGTCACTACAAGAAGTACTCTTATGGGAAACTTGTCACTCCATACATGGTACTTAGTGGGAGTGGAGCGAAACTTCATTCACAAGTTGTTTTGAAAGAAGTTTAATAGTACGCTCCTTCCAATGAGGACTCAACCATCTCACGAGTTGATGATGTTCGAGAAACTCATGGAATATATATGGAGTCAAGAACTCGTTCAACAAATCGTTGTAGAAGAAGTTCATGAACCTCAAGTACCAATCCTACAAAAGATCAACGAGAGTTGATTGCCTAAGCCGTTTGGTGCATTGGCTTCACGACATTCTCAAACTTAGCATATGAGAATCCGTTGATAAACAAGAAAAACGATGGAACGATCCGATTCCACATATATGGTTTGAATTCATATGATCTTTAAATAAAATCCATGTATAACAACAAGGTATAGACCTTGGTTGATGTTCATGAAGGAGCAATCCATCAAGAACGTTTTAGATCTTCAAAAGGAAAGATCGACATGGATAACAAATCGACTATGTACAAAGCGCGGCTTCTCGCTTGTAGCTATGTCTAAGTCGATGACTAGTTGACTACATACAAAGCACAACTTCTCGCTTGTGGCTATGTATAAGTCAATGAAGATCATTCTAGCAATAGTTGTATTTCATATATGTTGATATATGGAAAAACACATAAAACCGCCTTCTTCGTATGAATGAAGGATGATGTTGTGCATTTGACACAAATCGAGGTTTTATGTATTGCTAAAAACATACGCATGCTTCAAGGATCCATAAATGGATTAAAGCAAGTGTTGTGGAGATTGGAATAAAAGTTTTGACAATGAAGTCAAGGAGTTGAACTTCATCAAAAGTATCTTGTATAAACAAGGTATTCAGTGGGAGCATAATTGTATTACTTGTATTGTTCAAGATAACAATTCATTAATTGGGAATAACATTAAGAAAATGAATATTGTCAAGATCTCCTTGGAGAATGCTTTCTCAAATGAGAACTTGGGCGAAATCGCCTGATCCTAGGAAACAAATCTATGAGGATAGATTATGATGGATGTCAGGATTGAACAAATATGCATATATTGACGAAGTGTTCTAGAAACACGAAAGTTACACTCCAAGAAAGGATGTCTAACTGTACGTCACATGGCATGACTTGAGTGTTTTAACTCGGTCTATTGCAACTCAATTCAAGAAAGTGCATGAAATTGTTCAAGCATTCTTTCATTATGAGTTTCATTGTGTACGTCATATTTATGCATATGCCCCGATGTGTAGTATCCAAAGGATATGACAAACAGTTGTCAAATGGATACAAGAGAGACACATTAGGACGATAGTCAAGGATATCCTCGAGTACCTTATGAGAAAGAGTGATATAATGTTTCATCTCTTAAGATGAAAGAGAGCTCGTGTAAGTTAATTACACTAATGCTAGTTTTTCGAAAGATTGATATAATCACAGTTGAAATACATATTTTGCTAAAAGGTGGTGTTGTAAGTTTAGAAAGTGTTCTAAATGGAATATTACAACCGTTTCCGTCACCAAAGCAAAATACATAGCAACTTGTGAAGCAATAAAAGAAGTTTATTTCGGATCGAGTTCTTAGTCGAGTTATTATGGTTCTATGCATCTCGAACCACAACTTACTCCTAAAGAACCCAATGTTACATTGGAGATTCAAATATGATCTATAACGATATCACTTGATATCATATGATGATGATCAAGAACATATATATAGTAGTATATATATATAGGGTCGGAGAAATTTGGATAGGTTCGCGAACACAGCGAACACTCTAGCACGACCTCTACCTTGAGCAGTATACGAGATGCAGTTATGCATCCATACGTGGTGGACGTATGAGTAACTAGCTATAAGCGTATTATTTATTTTGAGGTCCGAGACATGTATATATGTAGATATATGACATTGTTCTCAATTCTTCGTTGGCTAGAAGTCACTACTGATTGACTCTAGGCCAAGTGGGAGATTGTTAGAGTTATGTCCTAGAAGTCAATAATTTAATGACTTAATTATTAGTTTATGTTTTTGATGATATTTTATCATATGTTCCTAGGTTTATTATTGACAGATCATTCAGGTTGAGGATATGAATAGTAGATCTCTGTGGATCATTCTTTAGAATGACAATAATAAATCTAAACGGTCCATGATCTTGATAATTAACAAGGAACATTAATTATCTTATAAGATTAGTATGCAAGTTAAGTGATGATTAAGTTCTACTAATCATAGGTAAAGAGTTACCAACTTAATTGCATATGTGTATGTTATGGAACATAGCACAGGACTTGACCCATCGAAATAAACATATGGATTGTGTTATGTGTCATTGTTTATTTCGTTGTGATTTTGGTTCTAAGTTTGAGATGTTTATCTTTTCCACATGAGGATAGGTTCAATAAATATCGTCTACCGCTGATTCCCGATAAGGGCTGCTATACGGACTTTATTTATGTTCTCTTGAATTGTGCGGGGAAAAGTTAATCATCAAGAAAACCGTATGTCCCTCATTAATTCACTTAGTGAGTGACGATATCTGTTTGGGCCCCTTGATGGAGATAGATTGTTTGCATGCAACTTTATATAATTATCTCTTGATCAAGAAACGTATAATCTGCAAGAATGACACATTCCTATCTTGGATTATACGATGATATCATGTGACATAAGAATCAAAATAGGGAAATACATTTATTCTCTTATGCAGGATTTAAATACTGTAGCAGTACACTATTTATGCGAATTGGGGATCATAACGTGTTGCTAGATACCGCTTATGATTATTGGAATTAAATAACGATTTAATTTCATGTCCAACTTAGCATAAATCCTCAAAGGGTCACACAAATAGGTTTTGACCATACGTGCATTAATTATTTATTCGCAGCAGTTAGTTCTGTGAAAATATGATAGTTTGATTAATTAATTATATATGGTTGTGAACCGTTATAATTAATTAAATCAAAAGGATCATATAGAAATAAATTAATGCATTCCCTGATCCTAAAATTGTTATCAATGAGTTGATAATTATTTTATGCAAGACACTTTTAATTTAATTATGGAATTAAATTAAAATACTAGGCTATTTAATTAGTAGCCTAGTCAAGCCCAATTTCGAATGGAATTAAAGGAATATTAAATATAAGATTTAATATAGTAAATGAGGCCTAATTAAATGAATTAGATAGCCCATTTAGCCCATAATAGTGGGCCGGCCTAATAGAATGGCATACTTGTAATTATGGAAGAGAACAATTAGGTTTTGGCTTCTCTATATAAGGACCACTTACTTAGAGAACAAACCCAAGCATTTTTCTCTCTCCTCCTCCTTCTCTAGGCCGCCACCTCCATCAAGAGGAGAAAATTTCAGAATTTTCTCCCTTGGTTCTATCTTTTGTTCCATCTATAGGGCTCATGTGTTGAGCATAGATACACTAATTAATTGCATGATTGATTGGTGAAAGAAGGGATTAGGCTTAACCTCCTATCTACTAGCATAGATCGAGGTTTTGGTTAATACCTTGGTGGACTCGAGGCGGCGCCGGCGAATTGGTGATAGAGACGTGCTTGCCACCGACTCCCATGCCTTGGTCGAGCCCCGCGAATACGATTTCGCGGGAGGTACAATATTCCACCCCTTTCTCTCTTTGTGTCGAATAGCTTTGTACTAGATCTATTGCTCTTTGTTTAATTGGATTAATTAGTTAGTAATTAGTCACAAAATTAAAATTGGACGATTTCCTAACACCTGACTCTAGTTATTGTTCACTAATCAAATCAAATCAAGTCAAACTCAAACTCGGAACTTTAGACTTAATTGAATGTGAATATATAACTAGAACATAACGCATTTATTTCGTTGACACCTTAATTTGTATCTTTTATTGTCATTAATTATACCTTGCTTTGATCAGCGGTATATATACTGGTGTCTAATGATGCTCTTTCTCTATTTGCAGTTAGTAAGTATACCTCGTAATATTCTAAATATTCTAACTAGTCGTTATATATTATACAAAACAATAAGAATAGACAATAGTGCATATTCTTACTTGTCCTTCTTTCATGTGTCAGGGTACAAAACCATGCAATTTGGCAACACCGGACAAGAATTATTCTCCTTTTCTTTGGTTAATATTGCTCTCAATAATTAGCTAGTACTTGTGAATGGTAGTTGATTTTTCCCCAATAAATACCAACAAATAAAGAAATCTCGTTGAATACTACATTACTACTGCAGCCAAACAAACAATGGAATAGTAAAGGTAAATCCAATTCTTCACCATTTTATTTTACCTCAGAAATACATGTACAGTTAGGTTAGGGCTGTCAAACGTGTGAAACGGCGGCGAAAATACCCTATACCGTTTTCATTCAGTTTCGACAACGAAACACACTGCTCATTTCGTTTCTGTTTTGTTTCGTTAAACGATTTTTTCATTCTGTTCACTTTCAATTTTCCATTGATTTCAACCCATTTTCTATTGATTCCAGCCAGTTTTCAATAAAACAAAACAGTAACGTGTACCACTCCCTGTTTCGTTTCCGTTCTGTTCTCAGAAACGAAATTATTTTTCCTTCCACTTCTGCTCAGTTAGGGACGGAACGAAACCAAAACGTGCGAAAAGTATGGATATTGACAGAGCTATGTACAGTTGTATACCACCAAGATTCCCCCACTGTGAAAAGCACCATTGCACTAATGACAGCAACTGCTAGTGCTACAATTGTACGGTTTCTGAACTTAAGGCCTCATCCTCCAAAAAAGGTTTTTGGAGCTAGTTTTGCAATAACAAAGAGCACAGGCCACAAAGAACAACTTTATCTTAAAATGGAAATGACCGTACACTAATCACAGCTGTGATCTCTGTTCTCCCCTGTTTTGTCCGGAGTCCACACTCCTTAACGGGTCGGATTCGGGTTATATCGATTTATGTTGGATTTATTTAGTGCGAGACTGTGAGGCCATGGAAGTTTAGACACATTTTAGGTTCTGACAAACCTTTTTTCTAAATTTTCCATTATGACAAATATCCTCAAGTTTTTAATTAATACTAATTTGTCATTACAATTAATTACTATCAAATACTCGATATTAATTATGAAATGGCCAGAAATACTCTCAACAACTTGTATTATAATAGCAAGATATGGGATTTTTCATTTTTCATTTCGTATTCTTATTATATTTTTTTATAGGAAATTAATAATTCTATAAACAATTAAAATTGGCATCACTATGTATATATGAAAAGTAGAACATAATATGAAGTGAGGAATTATAATTAATTAAAAATTTTTTATAAAATTGTGAAGTATTAATAGTCGAAGAAGCATTTAAATCGGAATGAATTTATGAAAGATATTATGGTCATTTTATATCCTCGAAATTTATATAATTAAGTTAAATTAAAAATTGGAAGGCTAATTATCGTAAATTAGAAATATGAGGACAATTTTTTGACAATAAAATATTTCAGGGCTTATTTGCCATAATCCAAGAGTTTGAGGAACTTCCATAAACCATCACGTAATTAACATTAATTTAATTTTCTAGAACTGTATCAGATAGTCCAATCCAGATTCCATAGTCACGAACTCACAATGAAGTTATAATTCTGCACATGATTTTATTTTATGGAGAGTTTCCTGTTCAGGAAATTTGCTTATGTAGCGGGTTGAAGTAGACTATTTGATTTTGAGGTTATCGAATCCGATAAGAAATCACTATTGAATCCAACTGTACTGCGCCACAGCGGGCTGGGCGCCTGGGCCTGGATTCATGAGAGACTTCGTCCAAGCTGGTTAGCTGGCTACAGCCTACAGCCCAGCATTCCAACCTAATTACCTTTGTTACCTCTCTACAACTTTGCTTGAACCAGGTTTTTCCCTAGATTTACACCTTTTTTTAATGCTAATATTTAGCATTCAGTTTGCTCCAATTCTTGAACAAGTTCGAAATTTGAAATCCATCATGTTATTTATAGCACAAACTCAAAGACAGTGTTGAAGTTTTATAAATCATGTAGCTAATTCTCAATGTTGAGCAAAGGTTTAAATAACGGATAGCGGATTCGTAGCAGACATGCTAATATCATAGTAGATAGCGAGTATTTAGCAACCACTATCGGATCATAGCGATTTTGCACACATAAGTATATTTTGAAGGTCAAGTTTAGTCTAAAATAAAACATTATAAAATTTAATACAATTTTAACACTAATATGAAGTGTGGTCGACCAGTAATTATTATTATTAACTACAATACATGATGTCGAGATAAATAATTTATTGAGATTTTTTTTAATGTGTATAAATATTTTTTACACGTGCATTTGGTTGGAAAAAGAGTACTTTTAGTTTGTTTTTAAATTAGTATTGTCGACTTCCACACTTAAGACCAATTGGAAAATGCAATAAAAGAACAACAAAAAGAACAATGTACTTTTTAAAAAGTAAAAGCCAATACAGTTGCATCTTACTGATATCCGAAAGTTACAGCTAATTAACAATAGCAGGTGCAAGAATTTAATGCTAGTCCAGGTGGAAGCAGGAATAGCTATCGGTCCAGGTGCCTGGGTGCCTACAGCGAGCCAAGGACCAAGGTGGTGTGGTCAAAATCAACAAGAAAGAGACTGCCGGGTCGTAGAACAAGATTCCCTCCTGCTTCCCAATCCGACTCTGCTGTTGCGCGACACAGCGTGTAGCGCACTACGAGCCGTCTGATCTTGATCGGACGGTTCACTTTTTACGGGCCTATCAATCTAGGTTACATGCACGGGGCTCCCTTGTCCATTAGATCTTAATCAGACGACCAGCGTACCGCGCGACACGCTGTGTCGCGCGGCAGCGGATCTGAATTTCCTGCTTCCAAATCTCCTGTAAACATCCAACCACCAAACACCAGAACAAAACGCTGCAAATTTTTCGTACCATGCCACGTCGTCTGCATTTTGGAGTGCCGCTGATTCAGAGATATTTTTTTGTCGTTTTCTGAATCTTTTCACGGAGATCCCGGAACACCGTGGGCCATGCTAAATAAGACTCCCAGTTGGCATTTTGTCCCCTTTTGTGGCTATTTATTTGACTATTAACTTTTCTTATTTAAATTAAAGTTGAGAAAAAGTAACGATGTTTTGTTATTGGCTAACACAGTTTTCTGTCGTTGCGTCCTGTTTTTTATCAAAATGGTACATTTTTTTTTTGGCATATGGTTGTGTTTCAAAATGTGACAATATATATAAATAAATTGTAAAGTTTTTACCACCAATAACTGCACTCAATCCTCCGAAATTATAGTTTGTTTCCATTTTGTTATTAACAAAAAGCAAATATGCAGTGTACTGAAATATTTTATTTATATAAGACAGTCGAGGTCAAGTTAATTTAGTTGCATGATTTATGCTAGAATTCATCATCCGAGTAGTGCATGTGCTTCAACACAAGCAATCTCAACTAAATTTGGATGGTTCTCATTTAGATAATTAAATGGATTGGTACTAGCAAATGTAGATCCAAATTTGCATGATTACTTGTTAAACATATTATTAATTTATTATTGAAACTAGCAAATAAGTCCATCCAATGTGTGGGACAAAATCAAGAAAGATCTCAAGTTTCCGTTTACAGGCTAAATTTGTCCAAATTGATTTTACACTGTTAAATTCACAAATTAACCAACCATATAAAAAAAGATCATCATCAGATATTAACATGCTAAAAATGATATGAGTATTTGCCCAACTCTTTATGTGACAAGTTTATTTTTTTTATATGAGTGCTTTTGTAGTATAGATATAGATAATTACACTTCACCAAACTAGCCAACAAAAAGTAACACGTGCCGATGGTTGACACGTGTCAGATATATAATTACTTAGTGGGTCAAAGTGATGGCCAAATCCGCCGCACCAGGTCAACGGTCTAAGGTGTTAGTGGGCTGGTGCGCCTTGTTTCCTAAACTGTTGACCTGTTGTCTTAATTAGATTCTAACCAAACACAATCCAATAAATAAAGTACGGTGTATGCTGAAGTAGGTACCATTCACAATTTATTGCGCTCTCAGCATATATTTTTAATTTTTTTTTCCCGAACTATAATTTTTTCTCCTTTGGTGGATAGTGGATACGGAACGATAGTGTGTACCAGTCAAACTTCTAGAAATATCATTTTTAATTCTCCTAATGTTTTCTTTTCGGGTAACATAGGAAGCAATCTGTCCTATTCATTGTTTTCGTTTTTGGTGGTGGCCCTTTTGAATGCAATGTTGGAGTCAGAATATTTTAAATGGAGCGTTATAATATTATAAATTTTTTATGATATAATAATTCCAAAAAGTATAAATTTTAGTTAACGGGATAAAATATAGAGCAATCCTCAGAATTCATATATGCATCTTTTGAAAAGAAAGCTATATATATGTAATATTACATATCATGTAAAAGGTATTTGATTAGGAAAAAGAAATGGTCGACATTAATGTCCCCAAGTCCCCATTCACTCTACTTGAATCCGTCTACGGTTTTATCTAACTATTAGGAGCGATTATCATCGTATTATTTGCTTGACAAATCACAACTATGTTGTCGCACTAACATGCTTATGTGGAATTCTAGTACGTGTGTGTTAATTATATGTAGAAAGAGATAAATTAATATAATTATTTTGAATCGAAGGCATAACAAACATGATGTAGATTTGATCTGTCTAGGGAAAACGGTATATTCAAAAAATCTTAAAAATTAGACGTCGATATTTACAAAACTCCTATTAAAACCACACAAACTCATTTTTTATTTGATATTGCTGCCATAAACTATCCGTGCCCCTATTCCCTATTGGTCATTGCATTTTTTTAATAGAAAGAGTTATTGATTTTCCATCGATACATGGTAAAACAGAGGCCGGTCCCTGTCATTTGATATTATTACATGCACTAATATTGCTTAAGATCAGTCGCATATTAATTTTAACCTGTGCACCAACTGTTGGACAGTATATTCACAAACTATTAACAAAAAAAGATTCCCATTGCCTCTTGAAAATTTTAACATTTCAAAACCTTAAAGCTTATCTATGCCTCTGTTATTCATGTGCGTTTTGGCCTTTGTTTGTTCGGTTCAAACTGAAAACTGAAAATTCCACATGGCTTGCATTGTTTAACACGAACTACATACATGTAAAGTATAATCCTCCAATTAAGAGCCTCCAAGGAAAATAGTTATAGCCACCGTTGGTTTGTCTGCCATGTGATCTTCTTCAACATTCTTTTAGCGTATTCGACTAAACAACAGCTTAGATCTGAGGGGAAAAAATAAAATGCAAACGAACTTATATGCCAAACATAAAAAATGAAGAAACACAGTACGTTGGTCTTAGGATTCGTTGGAATTTAAATGGAATAGTTAATTAAGAGACGTGAATAAGTACAGTGGGACCATATAATGATGAAGTGAAATAATTAAGTTGTGGCTAGCATCTTTGACCAAGATATAAGAATTTACTTTAACACATTTTACTTTGGAAAATAAAAGGCTTTAACACAGTATTCCTTAAAGAAAATTGCAGATTGCTCCTTGTGGTTCATAATTTCTTCTCATATAGACATAGTTACAAGAGTTTTGGATGATACCTTAATATACCTTGAATAAAATTTTATTTTAGTTTGCCATTTTCTAACCATTTTCAAGCTTCACAAATTGTTTATTCCATATTATTTATGGAATATATGGATTTTTGTTGTTTTCTAATATTAATTAAAATTTTGATATAGAATTTGTATCCAACAATAACGAATTGTTTCGATCCATATCGTGTCCATTAACACATTATCATAAATCATAACTGTTGGAAGTTGGAACTATAAAGTTTGATGATGCTCTATTAAATGTGGTTAAATTGACTCTATTACTCTATTAGGAAGTATGTATATGATCATAAATTGACATTTGTATTTTTTGGGCGATGTTTTTTTTTATCTATTGAGTGTTTTCTTTATTGTCATTCATATCTCTTCATAAGTAGAGCATATATAACAAATGATAACATGTTAATTAATTGGTCTCATATTTTGTTAGGTAATCCGTTTGTGTGTGATTGTATTTTTCATCCACGGCCCAAAATAGAGAAGAATAATTAGTAATTTTATTTCAGAAAACAAATGAACACTTCGAAACAATTACAATACGAATTTCGTGCAGTAAAATGAGCTGTGTTCGAGTGGTAAAATATTGAGAAAAAGAATGGTTTCATAATTCATGCTATAGTTATCTCTGTCACTATCAAGCTAATTTGACACACTACACTGTTTTTCAATAATAAGTTAATCATTACAAGCCGTTTTCATATCCGAACTATCTCCTGAGCTATCAGTCATAGGTTGGTGATACGTCGCTCCTCACTCTTTCCGAAAGCGCTTGATATGCTAGAAAGTAAGCCTATATCATATGGCAGTAAAAAAAATAAATAAATAAATCAATATAAATAAACTTTATAATAAATAATATATTGTTTCGTTTTCCTTGCAATTATTTTATAAAAAAATTTCCACTGATTCCACATCAACATTATGAATTTTAATCGCATCTACTTTTGTGTAGTCTAATATAACTTTTTTTTTAAAAAAATCCCATAATTAATAACAAAACAGAAATATTGCAGATTTGTGTATACTTTGATCCACTCACCCACATCCGTCTTTACGAAATTCATTCTTGTCAATGACCATCTCGTTATCAATGAAGTAAAATGATCCCCCAAAATCGGTAATAGCATCAATGTATACTTTCAACTTTACATTTTTCATTCTTGTGTAAATAACTAACACCAACTTTTTTTTTTTTTGAAAAAAAGGAAAATTTCACTCCATTGGTTTCAGTGTTAATAAAAAGACACAAGAGGTCAAGGGTTCAAGCCTCGCATGCATCTTTAATTTAAAAAAAAATTGAATGACAAAAATCTCCCTCTTTCTTAAAAAAAAAAAAAAACACACAACACAGTCCTTGTATAAATTGCTGGGGAAAAAAAAAACCTTCTACGTACTCTACTTCCGCTGCAAAATTCAAATTACAACATTAGCTCCTTGTCTTCTCCGACCGTTTCCTTTTATTTTATAAAACACATCTTCCCTTCTTTACTTCAGTCAAAATGATTGAATGCAGTACAAATTCCCTTCTTTACTTCAGTCAAAATGATTGAATGCAGTTCAAATTAATATCTGGTACGACCTCATCAATATTGAGCACATCGAATATTCAAATCTTCTAACCTTGCAAAAATAAATAAATAAATAAATAATACTTACCAGATATTTTATCTTTATCAATTTTAGTTCTTTAAGGGGCCGTTTGGATGTTGTAGAAATTTGGAAAATTTGCAATTCCTAGACATAAATTTATTGAGAAATGTGTACTTTTGTGAAGAGTTTAAATTATTTATAATAAATTTGACATATAAAATATCCGAAATTTACAATTCCGACCACATCCAAAAGCACCTAAATGCTTACCAAGTCACTATCTTTTCATTTCATTAACTAAAAAAATCAGAACCTTAAAAAAAAAAAAAACTAAAAAAATCAGAAGTCAAGATGCACAAAAGTTCGTGCTCTAAGGAATTTCTTGGAAATAACAAATCATCATTCTAACTTCAGTGCAGCTACGGGTTTGAAGTTTCCAAAAAAAAAAAAAAAAAATCTAACTTCAGTGATGACAGATATTTGATAGAGATACCCTAAATTCCCAATTTTGCGTTAATGAAATAATGGTAAACATTTAAAACTCCGGAATGAAACCATAGTTAAGAAACTCTTGTTATATTACAAACTTTTTCCCAAACTAAATTAAACAAAATCATCCAATTTAGAAAACTAGGTCTTCTTCACTTTCTCCAAAAAAAATAAAATTAGGTCTTCGTCACTGCTTTCCACAGATTCAAAGGAAGGGAATAACATATTGTGAACATATCAAATACATTGGTGTTTCAATGTGTTTCGGACAACTATAATTTCATTTTGTCAGCATTTTCTACGCAGTGATTCTTGAATTATTTAGCCATAAGATTATCACTAGACAGTCCCATTTTACGCTTTTACCCAAACTATATAAGCCTTACTTTGATTTAATTTTGTTAGTCACTTTATAAATTCTAATAATGCTTTATCAATTTTCATTGTTGCTTATCCATTAATCACATGGAATCATTCCGGGTAATGACTTCTTAAAAGAAAAAATAATTTCGGCCGCCTCAAGTTTTGAGATTTTCAAATTTTATTTTCCTTGAAATAGGCCCGCAAGCCTAACAGAGTTTAGGCAAAATGTGAATGTTTCGGCCTAAAAACTAAATCCCATAATTTGTTCAACCTCGGCTGATTCCTGAGAAGTGAGAACAGGCTCCAACGGCCCAGCAACCACCTTAGGAATTACGATGGGAATTTACGAAACCTTACAAGTTACAAGTTTACCTCGTAAGTTCTAAGATTTTTCGAAAGTACCCTCAAGAATAACGCATGACAGTATGGCAGTACCAGATGCACGTTTACAACCGGTACCGACCTGGTAACAGGAAAAAATAGCTTTGTAATCCTCACTTCGAAGCCAATCTTAGGACTCAATTTCAAATGTATATCGACCATTTCGTCAAAATACAAAAGGTTACACAGTACTGTTGTGTATTGAATATAGAAATGCAGATTTGAACTTTGCAACAACCTAGAAAAAGAATGGGAAAACAAGAGTAAGAGAAAATATGATCAAGCTTAAACAGCCATTATGGCAAATCCAACTCCAAAATCGAACAGATATTACAAACAATTGGTTCTGAAAAATGAAAAGAAAGGCATTTTGGTGTATGCACAGGCAAAGCAATTTGAAAACCAACAAGCAAGAAACGTCTATTTATCTATCGCTATCTTAGCTCCTTGATGCTGTTATGTTTCAACATTTGGGAAGATCCAAAGGTGGAGGCCGCAACTTTTGGTTTGGCAATGGTCCATCCTCCACGACCCATGCCATAGACAATCCCCAGCTGAGATGAACGTCCAAGTGACAGTGCATCAGCCATACACCTACGGTCACCAATAATACCAGTTTAGCGGCTTTGCATAAACAATGGTGTATTAACCATAATAATAGACATTTAAGGTTTTTGACATAAAAAAAAAGGCACATATAATTTGGGATCTTTTGTAATCTTGATAACACTGATCTTTAATTTCATCTCGCATAATCAGCTTGTTCAAATATAAACATAAATATATATATGAAGTATGTCCAAATTTGGTTCACTGTTCATAAAATATATCGGAATGCAATATGTCTTACTTACCAGGATTATCAGCAAGAAAGCGGATTGCAACCCAGCCACCAGATGGCACACTAACAGTGTTTCTCTCATTTGGATCAATCAAGTTAAACCGTGCTCGATCCTTGTTCGGGTCATAATTTCCGAAACCTTGGCCCACTACAAAAAAATTGTATCCATGTAGGTGCAAAGGGTGGCTCTCAACCCCTTGAATGCTCGTATCTTGCATCACAAGCTCCACACTCGTGTTAAACCTGAGTTTGATAACTTTGGTCCCATGGCTAACAAAAGTATTATTTGGTGGGGTTCCAGTGTAGTTAAATGGAATTAACGGTGCACCCGGAAAGTCAACAGTGAAAACACCTTTCAAAAGCCGATAATAGTGCGCTTGCAACAAGGCTATGGACGGTGGGACATAAGATACATTGTTGATTGATGCAGCAAACTTTGTTCCATTAGGTCCTTGACATGTTGTATTCTTTGGACACGGGCTTGTACCAAGCCCAACAGTGAAGAAGAAGTGACGATCAACTTTTGTTGGAACCCGTGCTGGATAGCTCCGGCTAGCTAGGCTACGTAGTTTTGTATTAAATTTGGTGGCTGCTGCTGTGTCATTGAAACCTGGTAAAGTTGGTTTGATCACTGGTAGGTTTTCGGCTGTGTATTTTAGTATGGCCGCGACAGTTGTGTTGTCAAATGTACCTATTGTGGTCGTGTATGGGCTTGCTGCCATAAGAAATGAGGAATTTGGAGTTTTTTGGTGAGTTGATAGAAGAATGTTGATGGTTTGACCGGGAGAAATAAGGAGTGTATTTGAAGAAATTGGTTTGACATAACTTGCATCGGTTTCTACCACTGTAAAAGAGTGGTTTGCAATTGAGAAAAATAGCTCAGTATTGAGTGCCGCATTGATCAAGCGAAGAAGATATGTTCGACTTGGCTTCACATTGAGCTTGAATGTGTCTAGAATTTGCAACATTTAATTGTTATAAAGAATTAAACTGTATTCTTTTATAAGAATAAATATGGATGGAAACTAAGCTGTACCTTTTGCAGAGCAGTTGTAAAGTGGGCCTGGAAGCCCGTTGATCGTGTACGCATCCGAAATATTCGGACCTCCACCAGTTCTAAGCGCTTGCTTAATAACAGTCTCAGGATCCGAATTGAACCACTCTCCTGTAATACATATATAGTCAAAATTTTTAAATTTTGAATTTCACAAAATTTCTCTTATACACTGAGGAAAACACTCTTACCGAACATGATCGGGACTTCTTGGTATGGTTGCGGGAATGGATAACCAACACCTTGCTTTGGAAGAATGATGAGAGGTCCATAGAGATGAACTCTTAACCAAGATAAGTGTGCATGCCACCACAATGTGCCTCTTTGACCGGTGATGGTGAAATTGTACACATAGCTCTGGCCTGATTGGATCGGGCATTGGGTTACATAAGCCGGCCCATCAGCCCATTGGCTTTGTAACTGACGCACTCCATGCCTGGTACCAGAATATGTTTCTTTTTCTTAGAATTTGATCAAAAGAATAAATCAACAATAGTAACAAGGAGCATTTAAACCATACGCACCAATGAAATGTTACGTTATGTTTTAGGTGGTTGATCACATGGACTACAATCCTGTCACCTTCTCTTGCAACAATTTTCGGCCCCGGAAACTTTCCGTTGACTGTGGGGATGCTCCTTGTCTTGCAGAGCCTTGTGACATTTTCTAATCTTACCTATAAGAAATAAAAGAGACAGGGAGAAAAGAAATATTTAGATTAAGACTAATTATATATACCTAGACACCGATAAGTATAACCTTGGTCGACATACATTGAACTTGTAGTGTCTTGTTACACCAGCTGACTGCACAGGGGACAATGCCAGTACAAGAAATGCAAATGTGTAAAACAAAATTTGAGATGTGAGGTGTGAAATGCAGAGAGCACGGCCCATTTTGAGTTAAACTGTTCTTTGTGTCTGTTTCTGTTTTTGGAGGCAAGTGATGATATGAGACAAATAGTTTGGGGACCAGATTGGTTCTTATATAGGGGAGCCATACTTCAATGCGCGTGTTGTTTGGTTAGTCTGGCGAGAGATTGCCGTTAGTTGAGTTGGTATGTATAGAATTTTAAGAATTTTTTAGGCACTAATCTAAGTTGGTCGAGCTTAACTTTAGAGTACCATCGAAGTATGTTTGTTTCCCTTTTCCGACTATGGAGATGTATCCTCGTTTTCTTAATTGGTCATATTGTAATTTATAAGTTTTTTTATTGCCAGTTAAACCAACCAGCTCCTCTGGTTTTGAACCAAAATCTGAAGCGCCAAGATGCATTGATTACTAGCTTTAAGGCTGAGCGCCTCAGCCCAAAAAGGACTTCATATTAACCCATACTTATTAAACAATCAACCGTAATTCTTGATTTGTATTTTTACCATACAAAATTGTTGCTTTTTATCATTACACTTTCTAGTGCAAGTTGTCCAAGCTTGTTATAATGTCTACGTCAGTAGTCAAATCAGAACTCTAAACTGCGCTTCTGTTAAAACTATGACTAACGCCTAACGGTACATCAGAGAAAAAAGAAAGTAAAGTAGAAAATGAAACCGGAACCAAATCATCCATGACTATGAGCGAACATGCATGACCGGTTCAGTCTGGGCTTTCAAAATATTGATTTTGTAATCATACTGATTATTTTTGTCATTAAATTTTAGAATGCCTAATTAAATGAATAGTCTAAATGCACGTTTTACTTTTCTTTAATTGGTAACGGAGAGGATTACTTGAACTTATATATAGTATCAATTTTGACAAAAAAAAAGAAATTGAGTTAAAATATAAAACCCGATGTTATATATATGATTTATAGTGATGAATATCATGAAGCATTGATGACATTTCAATATTTCATATATATTTCACTAGTTCATCAATTGATTTCTCAATTGCTTGAAGTTAAAAAATAATTCGATTGATGTATCGCCAAAGACTCATAATACATGAAATTAATCGGTAGGCATACATAAATCCAATATCAAACCTATAAATTTATTTTTCTAATCTTAAATTAGTTTCAAAAAATATTGTCAAAATTAATATTATAATATTACTTTTTAAAAGAAAATTAGGAAAATTTGACATTATGCTTCTAAGAAGGATGATGTTTTGATTCAAAGCAGACTCACAGACTGACTTTTATCAAATATCAACACCGCGTAACAACCAAGAAACCGGTGATTTGAAAATTTTGACAATGTTTGTTTATGTTTTTCTTAGGATATATGCGGTTGTTATAATGTGGGTAATGGTGGGCGCTCCAACGAAAATTTACCTACTATAGACATCTTTTAGACTTTTATACATCTCCATCCTTAATAACCAAGGGAAAGTACATTGATTTACTAAAAAAAATAGCAGCCTTAGCTGGTATGAAAATTTTAATATTTCGGCAATGATGGCAAAGAAGATCATATGAATTGCCCTGACTAAACACCTACTTAAAACAAGAGTTCTTGCTGGTGTTCTTTTTCATGATTCACCCTCTATTATTTTGATATTATATTTCAAAAAATTTGGCAAATTTTCAAAAGGGACAAGACACCCTTTTCAGTTGGCACGGCATATAGTCTAAATTATGTTTGATTGTCTAGATTAAGACCCATAATCTTGTTTATTGTTGGCTGTGATCCGACATAATATTTTTATTATCCATTTTGCAGTAAGAAGTCAACATTGACAAGACAGTTTAGCATCATGATCCTCAATAGCGTTGTAAAATATGCAGCGGTACCCACACTGTTGAATATGGTGTTCAAACAGTGATTTAGGAAGTGGATTGACATCACAAATCTCAATAACCACCTCAACCTGTTTCAACTCTCTCAATCTCTTCATCTCTCTTTTATGATTAGTCCTTGTAAGTTTGACATATTTTCCATGTTAGTACATTGCCAATAGCCCAATACTATTTTCATAGGTACTATTAAGTAGTCAATAAAATATTTAGTACGCAACCTCCTAGAACCTTCGTGGGTACTATGCTGTAGAAAGATCAATTAATTATTATTAGGTACCACCAGTGCACCACACAGGTGTTCTCGTTTTTCACAAGCTACTTATCTCTTCTAGACCAATCAAAGAATGATCTCCTTTTTAGACTACATTTTGAACAATCTCCAATCATGCATATCCACTTCCAAGAACTCACGCATTAATCAAATTAATCAATTTATAGAATAAAATAAAACATGGCAATGATAAATTCAATAATCGATTTTTATAGAACAATGGCAATCATTCATTTATCTCATGTATAGCAAGAACTACAAGACCCACTTTCTGCCATTAACACTAACAAATTGAAACAACTTCATTCCTAGACCTAGAGCTAAACCTAAAACCTAATCTCCATAACTGTTGATTAAAACAAAAATACATATGTACAAGCAACCACGCACCATTCCTTCTCTGTTTCTAGCAACTCTGTATTTCTCGCCAATCAAGCGCAAGCTTCGCTCCGAGGCACGCGCACGAACAGCGTCTCCAGGTCAGACGGGGGTTGGAAGTATCCGTTCTTCGGCGGATCTCTTTTCTTCTTGCTAAGAATCGGCCGCTTCTTCTTCGGCGTCGCGAGGAACTGGAGAGGAATTCTATTGATCTCTCTCTTCGGCGTCTCGCATCCCTGGTTCTCTCTTTCGTCCCTTCTCTTCTCCATTGTTGGTTTCCGACGGTTTGAGAGAGGCGAGCTCGAACTCAAATAGAGGAGAGAAATTCAATTCAAATTGGAAAATGAGAGGGAAAAGATTTTACGTGAGAGAGAGAGAGAGAGAGGCGAAATTAGAGAGCACTAGTTTTATAAACGGATTCGGGTCGGCGGTTTAATGCGAAAAGCTTATTGACGAAGCCACGAGGGGGCATCTTGCAGTGGAAGCCAGGTGGGGGAATAAGACGTGGCACGGTTTAATTGGCGGTTGCTGGGACCAATTGGTGCATGAAACCGTTTCTATGGAATGTGGGACCGGGTGGTCAGTGACTGTAGATGAAGGAATTGAAGGTAGACCTGGTTTATTGAAGGGTTTTTTGAAATGGAAAAGGTAAGCGGGAACCGTGTGGAAATGAGCGGGAAGGGAAAAGGAACCGTGTTGATTTAGGACTCCGCCTCCCACTATTTTGACTAATGTTCAGTTTCACTGTCCTTTCACTTGTGGAGGCAACTGTAACGGGTTGTTGATAACTGCTAACAACGATTCGTTACATCTTTTTTGTATATCGGGAGTTACAGGAGAGCACAGCATGTCAAGTTAGGAAGTTGTATTGAAAATAATGGAAGTTTTTGGAGGTGGGTAATGGGGAATTCAGATCTGGTGCCGCGCGGCACACCGTGTAGCGCGGCATCAGAGCCGTCTGATCAAGATCCAATGGACAAGGGAGCCCCGTGCATGTAACCTAGATTGATAGGCCCGTAAAAAATGAACCGTCCGATCAAGATCAGACGGCTCTTACGCGTGCTACACGGTGTCCCGCGCTACACCGGATTCGGGTCCGGGTAATGGGTATGATGCGCAGCGCAGATATCTCATTGGATTCTATTTTGACGGTGCTCGCTGCGTCGGCGAGAATTGGTGGGACTTTATTTAAATCGCCACGTGTGCGGGTTTTGAAAAAATTTGAGGTATAAAATCTGGACGGTCAGGATCAGATCAGTCCGAAATCATGCGCTAAGTACTCTGTTTCAGCTGGTGTGGGGCCCACCCGGAGGAGTTTATCTTGCAATGCTAAGTTGATAACAGCCGAGCATTGGATTCCCTGACTTGTGGGACTCGTCAACAAGAAGTCATGGGTTAAATTCATTGTCTGACAACGTGTGGGCCATAGATCGAGTCAGTCCTTGTCAGGCAATGGGAGGATTACAGGTTACGGAACACAGTAATTTCTTTTTTCCTTTGGTAGACTAGAGAGTGAAATTTTTCGTGGGTAAAAATGTCTTGTCGAACAAGCCAGCAATAGGAACTGTAATTTGTTTTATGTTCCGAGTCCCTTTTTTTTTCCGTTCAAAATTTTTAGATTCGGTTCATCTGGCTCTCTTCAAAAGATTTTGAAAATTATATTTCAATCTGTCTTTTTATAATTTTATATTATGTCTTGTCTATTATAACTTCATCGTGCATAATTTACAAAATTATTTTATTATTTACATATTTTTAAAATTAATTATTTAAATTAATATGCACGAAATCATCTTGGGATTTATGCCGATAAAATATTATTAGCAACATAAACAAATATTACTACTTCAATTCAATCAATATATTTACGAAAATTGCAATTTTTTTTAATGTTAAAACTAATGTTTTAAAAATTTTAGTGCCATTAATATTATATTGAAAATATACATAATAGCTATATGAGAATATTCTCAATATCATCATATAAAAAAAATAGCTAAAACGGATGTCACATGAATGCGGACTTTTCATGTGACATCCTAACCGAACTATTGTTATGCAAAATTTGATTATTTCTGGATGCGTTTGGATCGTTGAAAGAAAGAAGAAGAAGAAGAAGAAGGAGGAAGAAGAAAAAAATTATAAACAATCTAAACTCTTCACAAAGTTACACACTTCCCAATACTTCTTCCCACTTCTTTCCTTCTTCTCTTCTTCCCACACCTATCCAAACGGAGCCTCTAAGAGATGGAATCCTAGAACACGACTCCTATTTTGAGTGGGATACTAAAAATGCAACCTTACTTGATTTTGGATGTAACAATATATACATTTAAATGAATATAAGGATAACTAGCTATAGCATCGCGCTTCGCGCGATGTAAGATTAACCCAAAACTATTATAATGCTAGTTTTAGGATTTTGCTTGTTTGTTTAATGCTAGTTTTAGGATTTTACTTGTTTGTTTACTCGGTATTCTTATTGATGTTTATCCATTTCTTTATTTTTTTTTTCTTTGGACATGAAGGGATCAGCACGGATGTAATCAATATTGATGTAAGGTACTTAGATTGGAGAGTTTAATCACTTGTGTAATCAATATCGATAATCATATTACAGAATACTATGTTTTGGCATTCAATGCATTTCTCATGCAAGTTCCAAACCATTTGGTTAGAGGTACATTGTTTTACTATTTTTTTCTGTAAAAAAGAAAAAAATGAGGGGATGTTATGAGCATAGACACCATGAGCCCGGACACTTTTTTTTTTTTTGTATGTAGTTAGTCACATAATGAGCGCACAAACACTACCTTTTTGAGTCACAAATTGTTGTTCTCATGTGTTTAGATATGTAAGTCCCAGTTGAAATCTTATTAACATAGCAACAATTATGAATAAAAAAATATTACCAACTTTACTTTGAAATTTTAGCATCAATACAAATAAAAGGACCATTAATTTGAGGCGTATATAAGAAAAAACATTCTCTTATTTCTTTGTACCACTCCAGTACCAACTGGCTTCGAACTCGTCAGCCTTAACACATCAAATATGGCCCTAATTAACCTACTACCTAACTAAACCATGTCTCTAAATTGCTCACGAAAAATATCTTTTTGATAGTAATCCAAAATCACTGCAGAATTCCTCACTTACTAAGAGCAAAGGGCGAACAAAACAGACAACGGATGTACTGTGTTATTGTGTCAAATTACAAAATGATACCAAAATACAAATATTGTAAAAACCTTACGCTAAGCTGTCAGATCTCGTCTTTTCGTAAGTTCTTTATCTTTGTTCAAAATTGCAGGTTTTTTTTCTTTGCTAAATTGAACAAAAGAATAACAGCTTAAGCAAAAACAATAGGAAATCATTTCTTATGCACATCATTACAAAGATGAGCTCAAATAAAAGTCATATAGGTACTCACAAATTTTAATTCTTAAATTCTGATGCATACATGATATGAATCCAGGTGGCAACTATCCTTGAACTCGAAGTTGCTTGGGCAATCATAATATAATATCTCAATTCTGACTTGATTTTTTTTTTTTGCTTCTTTGTAAACATACAATATAGAAATTGAAGAATGTGAGAAAAACAACAAAAGGAGAAAGCCATGATATTTTTTCAAAAAAAAAATCTGTAAATTTAAAGGAACGATAGTTATATTTAAAGGGATTATGCAATCACTTGGCTATGGATCGTATTAACAAACAAAATGAATTTTTGACTATTACAAACTGATCGATCGCAATTGTAAGTGCATCCTTCTACTGTACCAGATTGAGGTTATTTTCTTATTCTTATAAATTCTGAGTACATTATTGTGAAGAAAATCATCAAATTTCTAATAAATTTAGCTCAATGTACTCTCACAGGGCTGGTACTTCCATAGATAATCTTGCCCCTCATATGTAGTTGCACCTGTAGGCCTATGAGAAAGAAAACAAAATGCCAAAGGTCAAAATTGTGATATAACTATTCAATGTGTGTAGAGACAATGGATAATGCAATCAAGTAAGGAACTACCAAAGTACGCATGGCAAAATCTAACAGCATGGTAAGAAATACACTTATGCATATTCTAGCAAAAAGTAAATGGTTAAACAAAATAAATTGAAAGTGTTTAGTTGAACAGAATAAAATAAATAGCGAACAACAATTTGTAATAAGGAATGGTAGAATCAATTTCACTCATCCACAATTATTATGTATGCGGTCTTTAATGCATCCAAAACCACAAAATTTTTTTATTAATTGCCTTAAAGGTAATTATGATGCAAACCACCTAAATGGATACTGGTATGGAATTAGAAATGGCCTAATTAGGATACATTTTGTTAGATGATGACAACTAAATAATAGAGTAACGAATTGATTTCATAAAACATACATACATAGGAAATAATTTTTCCTACTCTTCATTACAGTATTGAAGAATTGAAAAATGAGCGACAACTAAAATTCTTTTATCATTAAAATCAAATATCATGTTTGCAGAAATCTGAGAAAAAAATAATTAGGCTAATCATTAGATTTTCCATGTCATCCATGCAATAGCTGCATAATTTATATAGATAATTTTGAAATAATCCATCAGTAGATTTGCTGTGTCATTCATCAATGTATCATTTTTTCTTTCCGTTTGCAAAATCAAAAGATAGTGATTAGATAATTTTTAAATAATGGAAATGAAAAGCAATTGGAAAATGAGCCGAAGCGGCATACAATATCAGATAATAAAGGTATGGCAATGCCGTAAACTTATATTCATTGCATCAATAGCAAGGTATAGAAATGCAGTACCCAAGACAGAAGCTGTTGTATTTTTTCTCTTAAGCCATCAAGACAAACATGATTTGAGCTGTAATATTTGTTTACTTGCTTTGCCGAGAGTACAAAGTTGTCTTGCTTGCTCTTAACAGTTGGAGTATAAATCTGTGCAAAGAAATATTATTACTACAGTAACAACACCAGATGAAGAATAACAAACGCTTTGCCATCTTCAAATTCGGAGCATTAATACTTAGGGGTAGAGTGTGCATGCATTCATGATACAATACAATAGAAAAGTACCTTGGCAGCTAAGAGGCTTTCGAGTCCACTTAATTGAACTTCATAATCAATGGATGATGACACGTCTAACATTTAAAAAAAAGTAATAAGAAATAAAAAAAATCAAAAGCAATGTACTTTGTAAACAAATAGGGACAACAACAACGGGTACCCTACAGTCTTATATTCATACAATGGTCGCCATACAGGCTAGAGCCAGAATAGAAAGACAGTGGGGCTTGCAGCTCTGAGACAGTTTTTCTCATACTACGCAACATTTTTACATCTATTTTGGAAATAGTTCAAATTTCAATTTACCAAAATTAATAATGCTTTATTTTTTTTCTTCTAATTTCAATTTTTCCATGTGCTCAAAAGAGTAACTTCCTTAATAATGCTTGAAGTACTTATAATTTTCCACATACAGTGGACAAAGTTGAAAGCCACAACAATTCTTGCAAAACGAAAGAAAGGAAAGGTGAAAAAAAAGATTATAATACATGTGCTCACCTCAGTTCTTCCCAGGGAGGCCAACTAAAAGTTAAACGAATGAGCAACTTCCGTAGAAACTGTACTCATCGAAAAAATACCAGCCAATGTACAGTCATCCATTAAAATCGATGCAGCGATATGACTATATTTAAAAATTAGATATTACTGAATAGAGGGTTCAGATCAGGCTAGTTTCTTGTATGTAGGGTTTCAACATTACATTCCACAGTTAAACAATCAGTATTAACGATAGGAAAATAAAACCTAACCTCCCGCATAGCCCGATTCTTCTTTTGGCTTTTATTTTTTTTTCAGGCAATTCAGAATATTTATGCATTTCGTACTAAGAAGATAAAATACAGTAAATATGAAAGGAGAATAATTAAAATCAGCTCACAATAAAATTAATCTCTCTTCTATGCTCTCTCTCTCTCTCTCATCTACTGGATTGTGCACTTTGTAAATTGGCACTTCCTCTTTATCTTTGTAGATCATTTCTCTAGCTTGTCTTTGCTCTTTGTTTGGCCAGCTAATTCCTATCATTTTTTGTTTCAGACAAAGAAGAGAAAGATTTCTTAATACACGACTGACACAATAGATCAATATAGAAATTAATAACAACGGAGAACAACACAAAAGCAACAAATGAGAAATAACAATAGTAGAAATTTGTTTTTAAGATTTGCACATTAAAAAATAGAAAAAATATATATATACATATTGATTCATCCTCTACTGAATCAAAAGGTACTATATTCAAGTATCGATACATCTATTAAATTGTTCTGTGTTACTTCTCAAAACTTGTAAAACAGTAAGACAAACAAAAATATTTAAAACCGATGGCACAGATAAGAGAACAAAAATTGAAAAAGATTTTGGAATCTTAAAATAGAAGAGGATTAAGCTAACCCAAATCGAGTCGATGGAAACGTGCAGAATCTAATACCAATATGGATCCTTGGTTCTAGCATGCAACATCAGCTGCACAAAAGCAATAGCAAAGAAAGAAGGAATCACAATCTCACTTGGCCTGTGGATCAAAGAAGAGAACAAAATTAGGCTGCAGAGAAGAGGACGGGAGTAACCTGATAAGAAGCAGCGATGATTATATCTGCATCGGATCAGAGATAGCCCAAATGCACTTCATAAGTTCATACTCGTCATATGATGGCACTAAAAAGAACATCAATCAGTCAATTTATCCGTCATCCTAAATCTAAACCCTAAGAGCGATAGAGAAATGAAAAGGGAGACCTTGAGGATGAGATAAGGACATGTGAAGAAAAACTTGGTGCTTCAGAGAGGATCATTCAAGTCAACGTTGCTGGCCTCCGACCCCATCACCGGTCTGCTGTCATAGGCTGGCCTCCATCCTATAGATGCAAGTTAATTTGAAAAAACAACATTAATTAACAAATCTCCTACCAATATAAAGGAGAAAAAAGCGGAAATAAAGAATCAACACCATACATATATGCGATAAAACAAAAAGGTTGTAGAACAAATGTTCATTGTGTCAAATATCAAAAGTAATCCTATTAGCTCAACAAAAATTTACATCGAGCATATGATAAATTAAGCAGCTTCCTGACCATACTAAAATATAAAATGAACAATGAGTACCTTCATCAGAATCAACTCCATTACTGCTGTTGTCTTCAGAGTGAAAGACTTCCAAGTTTATTTTGTTTTGTTGCTCTCCAACCTATATATATATATATATATATATATAGACACAGAGAGAGAATAAGAATGAAACCGCACTTCGGTAAATCTAAATCAAAATATAATAAGAGCAAAAGTTTCAAAACTGGAAGCACACCTTTGGACAGATATTTCATCACCCACGCAAACCAAATCAGCATCCTTTAAACATAGGATCAAGCAAACAAACATGCTCAAACAATAGTACATCCTTTAAATGAGATTTATCCTTTAGTCAATTATTAAAGAAAAATATGTGAGATTCCTAAACAAATCTAGCTAATTTTAAATTTCAGTAAGAATGCATGAAAATCTTGTTAATATCTATGACCATATCTACAGCAAGATCGAAATTAATACTTTCTGAAATGAACAAAATCAGTGAATCAAATACTAAAAATGGACTATCGATAAAGAAGAAAGTGTAAAAAGTCACTCGTGACCAAAAATTTAGGCAATCGAATCAATTTCTTTTGCTAAATTATATGCCATAACGATGAGGCCTCGAAAAGGATCGTCGATATATAACACGAAGACCTAACACCGGAAAAACGATGACCAATTTTTTCCCTAGACAACCCAAGGTAAAACAAAACAAAAGAAAGAAAGCACGGTAGTAGCAAAAACAAAAAAGCAAGGAAAACCCATGGAGAACGCACCAGAGAAAGTGAGGAAGCAACCAAGAGTGAGAGAAGAAGAACTGGACAGCCAATCGGAGGATGAATTTCAGCGACAATTTTAGTCTTGCATCAAACCAAGATTTCACTGTGTACGTGGTAAAGATCGATCAGCATAATTAACATACATCAATCTTCCTTATATCGACCTTCCTCTCTCACTTCGCAGATCGATCCAGCCATAAGAGAAACCCTAGACCTAAGAGGGAGGTAGCAGTTGAGATGGATCTGGGGACGAAGCTTCACGAAAGCAAGAGAAAAGCATCGACATGTTAGCGGAGACGAAGGGCGCAGATTCATTCCAGAACAATACCACAACCGTTGCGATTTGAGCTTTACCTACAGTACTTTCAGGGTTTGAAATTGAGTTACTTATAATTTAGAAACTATGGGGGCTCGATATAAAATATTAATATTCTTACTAGAAAATACCTTTTTTTTGTTCAAGCTCTCTGGACGCTTTTCAATTATCATGATTTAATTTATTTTATTTAATTTTCAGAAACTAAAGTTATAAGTATTATTTTCAAAATTTAATCTTTATTTTGAATAAACTATTTTCAAATTATTTCCATTAAACATTTGACTTTTATTTACAAGATCTATATGTACTGTTTAATGTTTCATAATTTACGAATCAACGCATACTTTTTCTTGTCATTTTGTTCAAACAGCGTGAATAACAAAGCATTTTAGTTGACAAATAAAATCAGGATAACGTAATATAAATTGATTCAGGAATTTAAACACAGAATTTAAAAATAAATGCACGTGGAGGCATATATCAGACAAATTAATTATATATCCAACGGATGCAGTTGAAATTAAATATATGTGTGCTTGTCTAAGAAACCTTAGAGGATCCTAAGTTAGGGGCAATCCTAGCTAATATTTCAAATTTTCAGTTCATCTTTTTTAGGCCGCAGTAGTCCCCACCTAATGACCATTTCTTCGCACTTCACACCCCTATATTTAAAATTTTCCGTTTTAGTTCTGGCCAACGAATTTTGATTCTCTTATTGGGGGCCGTTTGGATCGCTTAGGAATTTGGGGGCCGTTTGGATCGCTTAGGAAGTTGGGGAATTTGGGGAAGTTGCAATTCCTAGGAATAAATTTATTGGGAAGTGTGAAATTTTGTGAAGAGTTTGGATTGTTTATAATAAATTTATGGTAGGAAGATGAAATTCTCCAAAATTCCATGGGGACCCAAACAGCCCCTTGGGGAATTTGGGGAAGTTGCAATTCCTAGAAATAAATTTATTGAGAAATATGTAACTTTGTGAAGAGTTTGGATTGTTTATAATAAATTTATGGTAGGAAGATGAAATTCTCTAAATTTCTTGGGGAATCCAAATAGCCCCATTTAAATTTGCACATGGTATTGTTTATAATTCCATTTTCATTAGAAAAAGTGGAATTGAACTGTTGTTTTCGGAATAATTTTTGTAGTACTATTTCGAATATATTATCCAGAAAATATTATAATTCTTTTATTAAATCTAATTAAACGAAGAGCAAGCTTAGAGTAATTCAAGACGATTAACCTTCCTAACTAGTCCTCCTGAGACTTAGACTGAAGATCATTGGTAGCATCATTTTTGCTGGTAGAGAATATGTCATGCTTTATATTAATTTCCATTTTGATTACTACTATTCCGAATTTTCATATTCTTTAGTATTGTTTTTCAAACTGTTATTCTACAAATCTGATTATATTTTACTTAATACTCGATAGCTAGACACAATTCTGCAAACTCTCGTTCAACTTCAAGTGTCACGAATAACACTGATATTTTACATAAATACAAATTTTGAGCTGTTCAATTTGAGTAATTCAGATTTAAATTTTTTTTTTTGAAATATATTATGGCATAATTTGAATCGTTTATTTTTATAAGACAAATTAAATTATAGTCAGCAGATATGAACCCGAATCTATATCCTTAAATAATTTATAGTGCGAATTGATCAGCTGTAAAAATTTTAAATTTGTGTAAGTATAATTACGGTTACAATTATGAAAAGGGTGCACAACTTTGACAACATATAATATGTGTGAAATAAACGGTTAAAAATTATTTCATTGCAAGTTTCAAGTGAATGAATTCATACGAACCGAACCTGACTCTTATGACCCAGTCACCAGTGGCGCCAATCAGCCCTTCTTTTTACCCTCTCAACTCGACTGGACAGGAGCGAAATTGCTTGCTCTCCTCGTTTTTTTGTTTCCGTCGTGACTTGTGAGAATCCCTATCGACCCTCTCTCGCAAATAAGCAGAGCATTCGTTCTATCGACCAAAAAATTCAGAAGCGACCGGAAGGTCACCCATAACCCAGCAGCTGATTAGACCGCATGACGATTCCCACTTCCCAGTGCAAGGAGGTGGTCAGGAGGGCCGGAGGGGACGGCAATCAGATACAGACCAGACTAAAGGTCATTCTTTTATCTGTCTATCTATTGTTCATTATTCAATAATAAAATGTTCTCTATTGGACTTAATGTCAATGCTCCTTCCTGATAAGTTGTTTTCTTATGTTCTCTATTCAATAAAATTAGGTCCTTTCTGAAATTAACAATACTTGATGCATGTTTTCTCATGTTTGATTTTGTATAAGAGAAATGCTAGAGTCTAATATATAGGACGGATGGACTCCGTCCAATATAATCGTTTTCATATTTTTAAATTTCAAATCACCAATCCGAATCGTTCAATATGTTCTCCTTATTGAAAACTTGTAAGAAACAATTTTTATATTTATTCAAATTTTTTTACTATTTTTTTTTATATTTTAGAAAATCGATGTTATTGGACGATCCATAATGTTTATATCATGAATTTTCAAAAATACCAAAAAAATAGTAAAAAAAAATCGAAAAAATGTAAAAACTGGTTTCCTTTAAGTTTTCAATATGAAGAACATATTGAACGGTTCAGATTGGTCATTTGAAATTTAAAAACGTGAAAACGATCATATTGGACGGACCCATCTGTCTTATATATAGGACACTAGCATTTCTCTTTTGTATAATGAAGGAAAGGACAGCCAAAGGAAGCAATAATTAGAGCATTCCCAGATTGATGATTTTGTATTTGTCACTGGATTTTAACATCAGAACATCTGGTCTGTTAGGTAAACTCAGACCACTGTTGTTAATAATAGTCTGTAGAGAATTACAGCTCATTAAAATATGAAAAACATCATAACCTGAATCTGATTTTAGTTAAAGGAATGGAAATATACAAATTAAGTTGTCATGGAAGAGCAATCTACTATCCAGACGCAAGTTTATAATTTTAAACAAAAAAAGTTCACAAAACTTGTTTGAACTTCAAAACTACTCTGTATAGAATGTTCATAACTTTACTCCTACAAAGAAAAATGATTACACTAACAAAAAATTTGTTTACTGGCACTGGTTTTCATGGAATGCCTTAGACCTAACTATGTTATCCATCAACTTGACCAACCTTTCAGCCCCCGGTCCAGGAGTTAGATGCGTAATATCTCCCACTTCTGAGCAAGTTGGTGTTCCCTTACACCAACCACCTGGCACGAAAATGCTTGTCTCATTCATGTTTCTTGCAAGCAACTCGGCATCAATCGCATCCAATACAGGTTCATTGTGTTTGAACTTGCGTGCAAATGGTGCATTGCTCAAGATCATTTTCTCTTTGTCTTCCATGTTGAGTGAGTGTGGGTGCTGTTGTGGTGGGTTGTCCCATGAAATGAAATGTAGATCGTGGTTTGCAACAGTTTTTGAGAATTTTGGTGAATTACAAATTACAGTCTGGAAGTAGCCCTCTGGAGATGACAGAAAGTTAGTGTAGTACATTAGAAGAGTTCTTGGTAGATTGTCCCAGCCCCATACACAGTATTCGACGAATTCTCGTGTTAAAGCTACCCATGCTGATCCTGAAGGAGCAAAATAGGTGGTTTAAAAAAAAATAAAGAGATTTCAATCAAATTATCGATAAGTAATATGTAATTCAATTGTTCAGTAGGCTACAAATTGATTGTGCGATGTCTGGTATTAGTTCCATATTTCAGAAGAAAGTTCATTGTAGGGAGATTAACCTAATCTATGACAATCAGACTGGTACATACTGTTACAATTGAATGTAGCTCCATCATTGAATTGTTTGAATACTGAAATTATTACCAGTGAAGAGTTTGAATGCAGTGGGTAGCTCACGTTCAGGACTTGCCCAATAGATATCTTGCTTTTTTGTCATATAAAGCCCTGGGTCTACAATTATCGGTTTTCCTCTTTGTCCTCTAATAACAATACAAATTAAAGAAATAGTAAGCACCGGCGCAATTAGTGTAATATGGTATCGGTAATAATGTCCTTGAATTTTGCTGTGATGGAGTTGGAGAGTTCCTTATAGAAGTTTTTTCGGGCAGAGCGATTTAAAAACCAGCATGTTATGTTGTTTATTATTATATCGTATAGCAGTATATATCAATTGATTTGTGGGACTCAGTTAAATGTTCTCTCTCTTTCTTGCGAGGCTTTGTAATATTGCAAAATTGAAGGGCTTTATGTATTTATCATAATTTTCATAAGAAATATCTTAAGCAAGTAATTAAAAAATCATTGAAATATACTTCTCATTTTAATTCAGCAGTTCTCTGTCTGAATTTGTGTATTTAGATGAGTAATTCAACTTACGCTTTCCATCCTAGTTTACTCGTGTACTCCACAAAATTAACATTTCTCGGCAGGGAAGAGAATACATGCAGTATATCTGCAAACATAAATGAGAGGTTAACCTTGCAGGAAAGTAATTTAAGAGTAGTGAATGTAGAATTTGAATAGAATAATTAAATTAAACTAACCATCTTGAGCCATCAAGGGATAATCTGAGGCACTGAGATTGATAAACCAGTCCCAATTCTTCTTTTTCTTGAGAAGAATTGCACAGGCATGCAATGTGTTAGCAACCATCGTGGGGCCTCGGTACGTGACGAGATTTGCCTTTCTTATCACATACACATTTTTCATTTGCTTAAATATAGAAGAATTACCGATTCGTGATATCAACTCTGATCTTTCAGGTAGAGGTGACTCCAAATCCAAATGCACTACATAGTAATTTCTCGGGTGGTACAAGGCATGAAGAGTCCTCCATAGTTTGTCTAGATCACCCTTCGAACCGGAGATCAGGTACGCTATACGTGGTATTGGAGGGGGCGCAGGTGCTGCATTAGAGGTCTTGGTTTGATGCGAGAAGAAAGAACGTACGGTAGGGACAAGGCCGAGATTAGCAGATGTGATTAGGAGAAGGGCACAACACACAAGAGTTAGAGCCCATTTTTGATCCATTATAGGTAAGTTTAGAAGAGATCTGTGTTTTGGTGTAGCGCTTTCTCCATGCATGGCTGGCTATCAATGAGAGGAAATGCAATGGATGTATTTAAGATCAGGGTTTGTGGAGTTTCATAGCTTTCTCATTTAAAGAGGGGTTTCAATCAAACCTTTTTTGTTGTGCCAGACGTTGATGATATAGAGAAAGTATTTGAAAAAAACAAATATACATGAGGTTGGTAATGGATCAGGAAGAAATAACAGGGAAAAAATTCAAAGCGCAAAAAGAATGGAAGAGGACAGGAAATAGAAAAAAAATTCTCTCACATTTTCTTTCTCTTTCATATAGGATCAACTAAATCCAGCATAGCTGAAAATAAATGCTCATTCAATTTGTTAGACAAAAAAGGGTTAGATGGAGAGAAAATTAACAAAAGACCTGATCAATACAGACTAATATTTTTCTAATTTTATGCTGTATCATTGTCCTATGTTTAGCAGTTTACGTTTCATTATGACTTCTTTTTTGAAAAAAAAAACTAACCAGAAAAGCATTGATTTTCTGAAATTAGAACTCAATAACAAGCGACTTTTATTATTCATACGTGCACATTAGGCTTGCAATACCAATTTTATTATTTTTTTTCTATGGTTGAGATATTCATCCGTATTTCTTAGATATATGCATGAATTTTATTTTTGTATCACAAGGACTTGATACAATATTTGACAAAATAAAGCCAATAATAGCCATGCATCAACGCCTTAATTAAAAAATTAGTTTTAATAGAGCCATTCTCGTGGTTTATTAACGTCTTATAGTTAAAGCAGAGCATTGACTTGATGAGGATCTTAACCTCTAGAAAATAGAAAGGAGAAAACAGTTATCTTTTTGTCATATTCAAGGGTTGTCACTTGTCAGTAAAATTTCATTGTTAATTGGTTTCCACTGCCGAAACGAACAAGTAAAAGAAAGAAATCAATGTGAAAAATAAGAACGCTTCCAGGCTCCTCTCCTCATTTGACGCAGGGTGTCAATATTAAAATTACTTTATGATGGCTCAATCATAAGGTATTTTGCTGGAATTTCATTTCAGTAAAATTAAAATAACATTGTAGCTTGATTGCTTTTCCCAAAAAAAAAAAAAAAAACCATCGTAGGTGCTTAAAGGTATTTAATTTTGTAAAACCTTTTTAAACTGAATGAATGTGTTGTTTGTAATTTTTTTTTCCTCATCCATGGAGGAGAATTGAAATTAGTAATAACAACTGTTCCTGTTAAGTGTTAACAAAAAAAGGATAATATAATACAAATGTCATCTAAAAAAAAAGAGATATTGGCATATTTCCGCGACCCAGGCCCAATTTTTGTTTCAGTTGTGTAAATATGATTCCTCTAAATAAGCCCAACAAAGATAACGGGCCATTATGAAATTAAATTGAGGATTCTTAAGAGGGACTTGATCTGACTTTTTAATTTTTTAATAAAGATTAAAGAAGAAGATAATAAAGCAGATGTCGTCATTGCTGATATATTTTGGGGTCACGGGACCAGGTCTATTTAATGTAAAAGCAATGGATAACATTAGACCAGCAAAAACTGCCGGTTTCTTGGGAAACAAGACGAAGAGGTTGTTAAGAGTTCGCAATTTTAAATGATGATGACTTTTAATTAATAACATAACATTCTCGGAAAACAGTTCGATCAATATCTATTCTATTTTTTTAATAATAAATGCATATTGTTTCAGTCAACGCAATTTTAAATTAAAATAGGATAAAATGAAGTTCATTGAATATCTATATATTTAATTTAGAAGTTTGTCCGTCAAATAAAAAATTCATATTATTAAACATGATTTACTTCAAAAATGATCTTTTTATTTTTGTATTAATATTGCAAAGTTACTTACTTTCTATGACATGAAAAATGTCGAAAAATAAGCTGTCTAAAATGTAAAGTTTAATTTTTAATCCCTTAAATATCTCATAAAAAAAATTGATGAACTTTTAGGTTCAACGTTCTCTTATAAAATTATGAACCGCAAATAGTTCCACTCAATCGTCGGATATCGATCAAACGATGGAGATCAATACCCCAACACAAACCCTTGTTCGCTGGTTCATTTGTATTGGGGTATTGATCTCCATCGTTTGATCGATATCCGACGATTGAGTGGAACTATTTGCGGTTCATAATAATTTTATAAGAGAACGTTGAACCTAAAAGTCCATCAATTTTTTTTATGAGATATTTAAGGGATTAAAAATTAAACTTTACATTTTAGACAGCTTATTTTTCGACATTTTTCATGTCATAGAAAGTAAGTAACTTTGGAGATCGATCAAACGTACGAATCCATATCATACCCCAACACAAACCCTTGTTCCTTATTCCCTTTCGCTTGATTCTATAATAACTATCCTCTTTCTTTCTCTCTCTCTTATTCCGTAGCTCTACCCCCCCAATCGATGCGATAAGAGCTATTCTCTCCAAGTAATGGCCTTCTCTTCTCTCGCGCGCGCTCTCTCCCGATCCGCTCGCTCCCGATCGCCTTCTGTAAGTTTCTTCTTAGTTCTTATACTTACTATATTTATGGTGAGATGTCTTTTTGTCACAACCCTTGGAGCATTTGCAAAGTAGGTTTTGTAGTTTCTCTCAAACTGTGTATACAATCAGCAGTTAGGTTGACTAACTAAGCTACATGAAGAGTATAGCGTGTTTTTCTTTTTAATATGATCTTATTTTGTACTAAAGATTGTGTTTTCAATCTGATTAGGGTTCAATTGTGGGTGGATACCGATCGAGGCTCGGTGGTCTGATTGAAAATCCATTGAATTCTTCACATTCTTGTTACGAAAATTCGGGATTAGGGTTTATTAGAAGCTATTTAACGTCTCTTGGAGCTAAAAACGCTGTCTTACAAGGGAGTAAGGTAGCCGAATGGAGATTCTTGCTCTCCAGACCAGAATTCAGGCGATTATTTTCCAGTGAATCACCCGATCCTAAAAAGAGTATGAATCAATTTTAGTTTACTAGCTGAAATTTTTGGGTACTTTGTGGTAAATTTGATATATATGTTTTAAAATTTTTATTTGTAGATTATGAGAACTATTATCCAAAGGATAAGAAGGAGATTCCAAAAGGGGATGAGAATTCCAACAAGTCTGATTCAAAGCGTATGCACCTGTTCCTTCTTTATTTAGAATTACTTGTTTAGATATAATTATGTATATTAGAAATATGTATATGCATGGCCTTTTTTTGCTTTATTCAGAAGAGGCTGGTACTGAGGATCAAGGAACTTACGACGCTTTCATTCGGCAATTACAAAATTATATTGCACCTATTTTATTCATTGGTTTACTCCTTTCATCTCTCTCCCCTGGTTCATCTGAGCAGAGGGAGGTAAGGTTTTTCCTCCCCTTTCCAAAATGTTTCTTTTTGGAGACTCGAGAAAATGCAATAAAAAGGTTATAATTTTATCAATTTCCTCGTACAGATAAGCTTTCAAGAATTCAAGAACAAGCTATTGGAACCTGGTTTGGTTGACCGTATTGTTGTTGCAAATAAATCAGTTGCAAAGGTATATGTCAGAAGCATGCCGGCCTCAACAAATGGTGATGCATTAGACCCAGATATGCATTCTACTCAAGCAGACAATATGCATTCCAGAAAAGCCCCTGGCCGGTACAAGTTCTATTTTAATATTGGCAGTGTCGAGTCATTTGAGGAGAAACTAGAGGAGGCACAAGAGACATTGGGTATAGACCCACATGATTATGTACCCGTGACATACACATCTGAGGTGAACTGGATTCAGGAGGTTATCAGATTTGCTCCCACAGCTTTCCTTGTCGGACTTATTTATGTAATGGGTCGGAGGATGCAAAGTGGGTTTAACATTGGTGGTGGGGCTGGGAGAGGAAGGGGGGGCATTTTTAATATTGGAAAGGCTCAAGTTACTAAGATGGATAAGAACTCCAAAAATAAGGTTAGCTTTTATTGTTTTAAAATAATGTGATGTGAGTTGTATGTAATAATTGAGCTGGCATAGTGGTCTGATGGATGTCAGATTGGTATTATTAGCTAACACTCTTGAGTAGGTCAATTTGTCTAGCATTTAGCCAGCTCAACTGGTTTTATGCAAATGCTGATAGGATTGCTAAAATTTTTTTGACAACAGAGAAATATCAGTGTGTATGCTACACAATTTTTAAAGGCCTATGTACCATTATTGTGTGAACTATACACATTTCTTTGCTTATTCTCTAGCTTCTTAGTGGTGAGTTAATTTTTATCTTATATATCTTGCATCCAGGTGTTCTTTAAAGATGTGGCTGGATGTGATGAGGCCAAGCAAGAAATAATGGAGTTTGTGCATTTCCTGAAAAATCCAAAGAAGTATGAAGAACTGGGTGCTAAAATACCTAAAGGTGCCTTACTTGTGGGACCACCTGGTACCGGCAAAACTCTCCTTGCAAAAGCCACTGCTGGTGAATCCGGTGTCCCTTTCTTATCCATTTCTGGTTCAGATTTTATGGAAATGTTTGTTGGTGTGGGCCCGTCCAGGGTTAGAAACCTCTTCCAAGAAGCAAGACAGTGTGCACCTAGCATAATCTTCATAGATGAAATAGATGCTATTGGCCGTGCCAGAGGCCGTGGTGGCTTCTCTGGTGCAAATGATGAACGTGAGAGTACCTTAAACCAATTGTTAGTTGAAATGGACGGGTTTGGTACGACATCAGGTGTGGTTGTGCTAGCTGGTACAAACCGACCTGATATCCTCGACAAAGCTTTGCTTAGGCCAGGGAGGTTTGACCGTCAGATTACAATTGACAAGCCAGATATTAAGGGACGGGAGCAGATATTCAGGATTTATTTGAAGAAGATTAAACTAGACAATGACCCATCCTTTTACTCTCAGAGATTGGCTGCACTCACACCTGGGTTTGCTGGAGCTGATATAGCAAATGTGTGTAATGAGGCTGCTTTGATAGCAGCACGTGGTGAAAGTACTGTGGTCACAATGGATCATTTTGAGGGTGCAATTGATAGGATTATTGGTGGCTTGGAGAAGAAAAACAAGGTCATAATTTTTTTATGCTCTTCAACAAGTGATACTTATTGAATATTACTGCTATTCTCTCTTGGTCTCTTGTTTAGTTTCACGTGCAGAACAAAACCATTTAAACCGGTCTTTTTTTGACGATATGGTAGTTCTTATGTTCTTACAAGGGTTGAGTTGCTGTGGCTAATTTTTTAGTTTTCATTTTTCTGTGATTTTAGGTGATAAGCAAGCTTGAGCGTAGAACAGTGGCTTATCATGAGTCTGGCCATGCGGTTGCTGGTTGGTTCTTGGAGCATGCAGAGCCTCTATTGAAGGTCACTATCGTGCCACGTGGGACTGCTGCTTTGGGATTCGCTCAGTATGTTCCTAACGAAAATCTTCTTATGACAAAAGAGCAGCTCTTTGACATGACCTGCATGACCCTTGGTGGACGTGCTGCTGAGGAGGTACATTTATATTAATTTTTAAAAGGCTTTTTTCCATATGATTAAGCAATGCTGGATTTCTTTAAGGCTTCACAGGTGAATTAAAATACTGCAAGGCTTTGATCAATATGTTTTTTACGCAGAATTTCATTTCATTTGTATTGATTTATCAGGATTTCGTTGGATTTAATTATATGGAAACTCCAACCAAATGACACCAAATCTGTTCATTTTGATAAAAAGAAAATTTCTAATCAAATGAAATTCCATGTTAAAAAGAAGGGATTTTGATCAGGGGCCTAACTGTTTGGGATTTTTGTCCTCCCTAAAGGGGGCGGCTTAACCAAAGTTTAGCGGAAGCGATTGAGGTTTTGGACCGGTTTGGTATGAACTATCCTAACACAATTCAATTGGTACCCAATACAAGCAAGCACACAAGCAATTCACAATGCAAGATAATAAAGAGAGAAAGAGAGAGAGAAATTGAACACGCGATGTGATTACGGAGTTCCGACCCGCTAGAAGAAGGTAGCCTTAGTCGTACGTCTCCGGGAGTTTCGCTACCACCAAAGGGCGCGCTCCGTTCAATTCCAACAAGAACGGGACTACAACTTCGAACCGAATCACCTCGTCACAAGGACACTCGAGGCGGATCGGCCTAACTCGAATGGCACAACGGCCTCAAAGGAGAAGAGCTCTCAACCTATTCCAACCTACACCTAGCGACAATGTCGAGGCGGTGGTGTTTGAGGCTACTAAATCTCTCAAGATGGTCTAGCTATGAAAAGCTCAAGTGGGAGAGTATCCCTGTGCTCAAAGGCTCAATTCTGGTCTAATTTTGCAAAGTGAAGCTCTCTAACTCGTTAGTTGGAGAGAGAACAAGGGGTGGATATATATAGGGCTCGAAATGAGCAGTTCCCCAGCCAGGCCACAGCGTTGTACAACGCTGAATAGCGTTATACAACGCTGGAATATGACCGTTGTAAATTCTAACAGCTCTTTAATATAGCCGTTGGTCTGTCAGAGCGTTGTGCAAAGCTATTTGCCGTCGCACAACGAAGGAGTGTAAAACCAAAGAAAAGCTCCGACAATTCCGTTGGAAATTGTCAGAGCGTTGCTTGCCACTGAATGGCGTTACACAACGTTAAAGGGAGGTAAAAGGAACAACTCTGACAGATTCAACAGAGCGTTGTACAACTCTATATACCGTCACACAACGCTAACGTTACCCAACGCTGAAAGACGTTGGCTAACGTTACCCGAAACTTTGCATGTAAAAAAAACAACTGTTTACATGGGACAGCGCTGTTTGAACATTGATGCAGCGCTGTCACAGCTAACTTGGGATTTTTGTGGCGTTGTGCAACGCTATATGGCGTTGCATGATGGTACTCAGGAAATTTTCCAGGTTTTTAACTGTAGCGTTGTACAACACTACTGAGCGTTGTACAACGTTGTGACTCAGCGTTGCCTAACTCTATATAGCGTTGTGGAACGTTGATTCACAAAAGTATGAATTTAGCTGTTCTAGCGTTGTGTGCCACTATCTAGCGTTGTACGACGCTAGGTCACTGAAAACAGGATTTTGCTGGTTTATTGAGCTTTTCGCTATCTAGACCATTTCAAGGATAAACAAGGACTAAAGTATACCTTCTATCCTAGTCTAAACTAGCCTACAAGCTCTCCAAAGACTTGATCTTGATCTTGCCTAAAGTATTTATCCAAGTCTTCATAATTTGCATCTTCTTTCTATAAAACTCAAAGAAGATTGTTAAATGCCAAATGATATTGTTTTGTAATCGACAAATCTAGAGACGTTTAGTACAACAATTTTGATTGAAATGTTTTTTTACGTGGAATTTCATTTCATTTTATTTGTATTGATTTCTCGGGACTTCGTTGGATCTAATTATATGGAAATTCCATCCAAATGACACCAAATCTGTTCATTTTGATAAAAAAAATCCCATGTTAAAAAAAAGGGATTTTGATCAGGGTCTAATTGTTTGGGATGATAAACATGCTGGTACTGAATTGGAGCTGGACCAATTAATTGTTTCCATCACCCATGATATTTCTGGCCTATTCTTGATGTTTAAGCCTCAAGTAAATCTTGATCATTTTGTTAGGCCTCAAGTGGTTACAAAAAGTTATGATAAAAACGACTTACAAATTCGTAATCTTATTTAGTAAGGGCTGTATTGCTGATACATGTTTGCATGATGTAAGTTCACGCTGGTACCTATATAAACTGTTCAGATTGCACTTTTATTCCTTTAGTAAGTGGTGATACCACTGTTTTTTTACAATAGCAAAAGGAAGCCTCAGCATTTTGCAATTGTTTTTGTTGTACACCATTTTTGAGATATCTCCTGTATTGCTATCTGATAAGTTTCCTGGCCAAACAGCTTATATGAACAAACTAAAATGCGAGTGTAACTTGAATATTTTATGATTCTCTTCTCAGGTACTAATAGGCAAAATTTCCACTGGTGCACAAAATGATCTGGAGAAGGTAACGAAGATGACCTATGCACAAGTTGCAGTCTATGGGTTCAGTGAGAAGGTGGGTCTTCTTTCCTTTCCTCAGAGGGAAGATGGCTTTGAAATGTCGAAACCATATAGCAACAAGACAGCCTCCATAATAGACACAGAGGTGCGTGAGTGGGTCTCCAAAGCGTACAAGAAGACTCTTGAACTAATCACTGAGCACGAGGACCATGTAAGGCAGATAGCTGAGCTATTGCTCGAGAAGGAGGTTTTACACCAGGACGATTTGGTTCGGGTTTTGGGTGAGCGCCCATTTAAGGCTAGCGAGCCCACTAATTATGACCGGTTCAAGCTTGGATTCCAAGAGGAACAGCAGAAAAACAGTGATAAAGGACAAAGTGAGGAGGGACCTACTCTTGATGGGGAGGTGGTCCCAACGTAAAATCTCATGTATGTAGTAGCTAATATTTTTATTTTTTTCCTTTAAAAAAATATCTTTTCTATAAATTGTACTTTGTATATTGGGAAGCTGTTCTTTAGGTTGCTTTTCTGATGTCATACTCATACAATGGTTTCATAAATCAAACTTCCCATTTATTTTTGGGGAAAATGAAAATGGGAACGCTGACGTGGTTTAGTCTCATTTCTTTGCCTGGAATCATCAAGATGCATGGTTTTAGGGTTCAGCAATTTTTCTGGTTTTCATTTTTTCCCTTTTTTTTTTATGGTACCACCGTACCACTGTAAGACCTTGAGATTGTTTACTTCAACACATGGAAAATTGCACTGAGCGCTTCTGGTGCTCTTATTGGGTCAGAGAATATAGTTGGGAAAATAATGACGAGTTGTATGCTCAAGTACTAACATGAGTCTGATATATATATATGGTTGTTTTCTGGCGCTAGTTTGGAAGAACACTGGAAATACGTTTCTCGAATCGACAAAACATCTTTTTATTCTTTACATACATGCAGTGGCGAGGCCAGTAGTAGGCAAGGCTGGGCACTTGCCCAGGCTTATTTTTCAGAAACAATAGACCCGTATATACATCTTTGTGTAGATGCCTACACTTAAAAAAATACAGTGCCCACACTTGATTCCCAATTTGGGCTTTTACTTGTGCGTGGCCCACTCCCCAATTGCAATTTTTTATTTTGTGTAAATGTAATTGTATTTGACTGGTCCATTCACCTCTTCCTCTTGGGATCACAAAGTCACAAAAAAGAATTAAACAGAAAAGAGGCGAAATAAAGTTTGTAAAGGGTTGACTGGTGCGACCTAGGTTTTTCTATTCGTGGAGGATTCGTTGATCCAACTTCGCCTCTCAATTCATCTCCGACTTCGCCTCTCTACTCGCTCACTCGCTGCCTGCAACTTGCTCCAGCGCTCAGTAGCCGTTGTCGTGTCTTTCAGCCCAGTTCTCTGGCCTCTGCGCATGTACCCCTTCTGGACTCCAAAAGCACAAGGTAATTTTTTCTGAAATCTGCGCATGTACCCCTTCTGGACTCCAAAAGCACAGTACAATTATATAATATTAAAAATGATTGTTTTTGTTTAAATTATTGTTTGTTATATTTTTTAAAATTTAATATTAATTTTATTATTTTCTATTCATGTGTGCCTATGCTTAAAAATTAGCTGGCCTCGCCACTGCATACATGTAAGTCGCAAAAGGTTATCAATTTGACAATATAGATTAAAAGAAAGCTTGCACAATGCCTGCAATGAAATTAAAGAGCATGGGCATGCAACAGTGCAGTGGCACCCTATTGCTTGTGTTAATATTTGCCTTTACATTGCGATTTTTCTTTTTGCGAAAAAATTGAAGCGGTGGAAGTCCAAGGGTAGGTTTTGAATGCTTGTGCTAAGCATTACTTCACATTCATCTCAAAATGGTTGCGCCATTGTTACACATGTTCTCCGTTTGGATTGCTTAGGAATAAGAGAAATAGTCTATTCCTAGGCGGAAAGTATTGGAAAGTGTGTAACTTTGTGAAGAGTTTAGATTGTTTATAATAAATTTACGTCTAGAAAGAAGTTATTCCTCCTATTTCCATACGATCCAAACGGTGCCGTTGGGAGGAAAATCCTACGCAGGCAAAGAATCGAGATATAAATCAGAATTCTGCGGAATAAAACACCAGTTGATTAAATTTCCAGAGACTGGTATTGAGGAGGGACATTGGAAGGATGCACTTCCATCATTCATGCTTGAAAGTATAGTCAAAAGTTCAGTACCGGTTAAATACAGCCTTTAGCAATTAAGATAAGAAACAAGCATTATAAAATCGGATGTTTAGTAAGAAGAACACTAAATTTGGAGTAAATTTTACAAAGAGAGTCACTTTCTCGGAGGAACAAAGAATGAGCCGTATAAGACTATAGGCTGGCATCAATAAAGCCAGATGTGACTGTGCAGCTGCAGAAATATCGACAGAAATTTTTGGGCTATTTTTTGCTGGAATTGGAAAGTTATTCTGGTCCATGACCCTTGAACTAAAAGAACAAGTCATTTTCTAACCCTGCTTAATTATCATCCAAAGTTCCCAACATAGTTTTCTGTTTTTATTTTTGTTTGGAAATTTACTAGACATAGTAGTATCACTTCTCTGTCAATGAGATTAACTTTTACCATTTTCTGACTCAAATTATGTTCATGTTTGCTAATGACTTCAGCAACTTTTTCACCTAATTATAGTTAGTTTCAACTAAAGCAATGCTTCGTTTAACAAAAATATTTGCTTTCTTGAAAATATGACATCTGTGCACTTGCACTTTTTGTTAAAGAATTGACATCTGGGCATTACCACTTTTTGTCAAAGAATTGACATCTCTACACATCAAAGAGAGAGATGGGTTGTACCTACTGGTACAAGGTACGTTTCAGGATAAATTGTTAATCTCAGAGAAGTGATTACCTTGTGATACTACAATATTGGATCGTCAAAGCTGACTTCTTGCTATTTTGTATATCTATATGTGACTTGATTATGCACAGCAAATCGATTGTCCTTTGTGCTGCCACTTAATGATACTCAGTTATTATAGAGAAAATACTGTAGTAAAAAAGCGGAAGTGCATGAGCAGAGCAGACTTTGGAGAGGTTAGCAACTTAGCATGGTTCAGAGGGAGGATCTATAATACCTGAATGCATTGTATGACGTCTAAAAATATGTACAGGGAAAATGAATAATAGTTAAATGCAGAATTGATGTTTGGTAGAATAATATAAGTAACATCAAATTAAGTGCAGGGCTGGACTCCTTGTTAGATGACTTGGAGTAAAGCTTAAGTCAACCTATGCTTCCAGAGAACCTCAAGTCAACCTCAATAACAGTTTCATCTGGCTATTAGTTTTGCATTATTGCTGATTATTTCATGGTTAAGATATATCAAGGACAATTTTAGTTGTTATTTCATTATAGTTCAATTATTCTAAGATCTATATTTTTGGAACAAAGATGCTGCAAAATTTCATTTATTGGAACACCCACACGTGAATCAATTCAGACGCAAATCGGACGCACATCAAACCCAAAAAGTATCAACCTAATACGCCTTTCAATCACCTATACAATTCCACTGATTGAACCTTTCAAGGCTAACAATCACACCTGTACAATCGATTTGTATTGTATTGCATACGATGAGCCAAAAAAATCTAGAGAGATACTAAGAAAGAGTGCAACATGTGAACAATATTACTCAAAAATTAAACTTTTTAAAAGAATATATCAATCAGTCATCAGGATGAGTCAACCTGGAAACTAAATTAAAATCGATTTATCTTGGTTGTTAGCTTGGGTTTTATGATCACCAAACCGAAACAATTGAAGCAAAGCAAACAATATAGCACTCGACAAAAAAAAAAAAAAGCACCACTCTATTCTTTCTACAAAAGTCTTATTGTATTCTCATTGACATCTAGCATTTGGGAAGATCAGACGGTGGTGGAGGCAGTTTCTGGTTAGGAAGGCTACCATCTAATACAAGCCATGCCATCTTGAGCCCCCAGCTGGTGTGCGCTTCCAAGTGACAATGCATAAACCATACCCCTATATATAACAATATTTTTGAACAAATTAAACTAATTATTCAACGCAATTAGTAAATGGAATAAATAAAGTGATATATTGAAAGTAGCAATTCAAAAAATATATAATTATGAGAATCACAAAAGATCACCTGGATTATCAGCAAGGAAATGGATAGCTACCCAGCCACCAGCTGGAACCCCAACTGTGTTTCTCTCAACTGGGTCGACTAGATTGAATCCGGATGAGTCCTTATCTGGGTTATAATTGCCGAAACCTCGTCCAACCACAAAGAAGTTGAAACCATGGAGATGAAATGGGTGGCTTTCTACACCAAAAATGCTTGTGCCTTGCAGCACCAACTCCACGCTTGTATTAAAGGGAATAACCGAAACTTTGGTGCCAGTAGTTACAAACGTGTTGTTTGGAGGAATGCCAGTGTAGTTGAATTGTATGAGGGGCATAATTGGAAAGTCCGATGTGTATACGCCGTTTGACTTTCCAGTATAGTGAGATTGGAGGAGGGCCGTTTTTGGAAGGACAAATGACACATTATTTACAGAAGCCGAAAACATAGTCCCATTTGGGCCCTGATTTCATAGTAACAAGCAATGTTAGTTAAGCAGAACTGCTTAAAATTATTACTGGTTTCTCTCTCTCTATCATAGCATGATTTTTTTTTTCTTAGAGGAATCAGCTCAACAGTTCTATTGGTATATTATATGAAGTATTTAAATAAACTTTTGATGAGATAGTTTGAGATAGATGACAAACCTGACAGGTTTTATTCTTTGGGCATGGTTTTGCTCCAAGCCCAACTGTGAAGAAGAAATGCCTGTCAATGGTTTGAGGAACATTTGCAGGATACTGAGCATTTGCCAAGCTTTTTAGCTTGTCAGTGTAATTGGTGGCGAAAGAAGTCTCGTTCATACTGGGTAGCATGGGTTCAAATAACGGTAAGTTCTTATTAAAGCTAGATGGAGGAAAACTATATGGGTTCTCATATTCAAGAATTCCTGCAACGGTTGTGTTGTCATAGGTCCCTGGACGTCCAGTGGAGTACGGCCTTGCCTTCATGAAGAAATTTGCACCTGGGTATTCTGCGTGAGCAGTTAGAAGGACATTTGTGGTTTGCCCAGGGGTTATCAGCAGTGTTTCTGTAGTGAAGGGTTTCACATAAACGGCATCAACATCAACTACGGTGAGAGAATGATTGGCTATGGAGAAAAAGAGCTCATCATTGAGTGCGGCGTTGATAATGCGGAGGAGGTAGGTCTTGCCAGGTTTCACCTTCAGCTTGAATGTGTCTGCAACAATTTAAAAGGGACACCTGATGTCATGAGTAATTTAGCGATAATCAATAGTAAGATGCACGCTACTATATATATTCTTTCAGGATCAATTGTAATCTAAAATTCTAAATACATGGAGAAATTTTGCCACTATTTACTAAACTTTATGCAATTTTTACATTCTCTGACCTTTCGCAGAGCAGTTGTATAGTGGACCAGGAAGGCCGTTAATAGTGTGTGCATCGGAAACATTCGGACCTGCACCTATCTGCAAAGCCTGGCTGATGACTGTCTCTGTGTCAGCCTTAAACCATTGCCCTAGCAAATTTCGAAACAAGGAACAATTCTGAAACTATGAGATGGACAAAAAAAATGTTATACTTGAATTTGAAAGTTAAATCACACTATTCATACCAAAGATAAGCGGCACTTCCTTGTATGGCTTAGCAAAGGGATACGGGACGCCGGTCTTTGGCAGGATGACAAGGGGACCGTAGACAGTAGCGCGTAGCCATGAGATGTGTGCATGCCACCATAGGGTGCCTCTCTGGCCTACTATAGTGAAGTTGTAAACGTAGCTATGACCTGATTGGATTGGACATTGGGTTATGTAGGCTGGCCCGTCTGCCCAAGCACTAAACAATTGTCGGATACCATGCCTGTGAATTTTTGTTTTTCAATTTTCATATAAAATAAGTTAGAATCGATCAAAATATTTAGGCATTGTTCTATATTTATTCGTTACATTTCATAAAATTTGTATGTTTTTCTTTATTTATTTATTTTGGGTTTTAATGACATGTGATGAAAACTAATTATGTATAAATTTAATTTTAAAGTTCTTTCTAGAAAATAATATAACTTGCTAGAGCGTCTTTTCACTCGGTTAGCCAACTAATTTGCAACAAACAACAATGCTTCAATTTGCAAAAAGATTAACTTTATTTTAATAAAGGGACATGAATTAGACATCAAAGAGAAAGGCAACCTACCAGTGCAAAGAGAGATTGTACGGGACATGGTTAACCACCCTGATCACCAGTCGATCACCTTCTCTTGCTTCAATCTTAGGCCCCGGAAATTGGCCGTTTACTGTCACGATGCTCTTTGTTTCACACAACCTCGTTACATTTTTCATTTGTATCTGCATGGCAAGCAAGCATGTGCAACATAATTAATTAGTTTTTATATATAAAAAGATAAATTAAAAGGACCAAATTAAGTACTGCATTGATGCACTTACGTCAAACTGATAGTGCCTTGTAATGCCAGTTTGTTGAGACTCGGTCATGGCAGGGAATTGGAGAAGTGCAATGCATGAGAGCATGATTAGCGAAGGCAATGCCATTGAAGCAGGCATTGTTTTCAAAAGAGAAGAGGAAGAGGACTATCTATCTGCTACTTTGATGCATGGAATGGTGTCATGTTAAGTGTATACTAGCGGGTTCTCGCGCGTTGCGCGATCTAATTTTTTTTTGTTGTATTTTTATCAACCACTGATGAATTGACAACGTAATATATTATTGATATGTAAGAATTATACAGTATGAATATTTAGAAAAAAAACTTGTTGACATATTATAGCTGTTATATTGATGCTTTTGTTTGCTAATTTTTTTTCTAGTGAATTCCAGGAAAAATCTAAAAAAGGTAAATATATATATAGAGAGTTTTGTATGGTGAGTTGCAACTCTTCCTCTAGAAATTTTTATATGGAGCCGTCAATTTTTCAAAATTTGGTACATCTAATATTTACTGAAAACAACTGTACAATGATGTACATCTAATATTGAACGGAAATGAACTTATTAAATATGTCAGAAAATGCATTTAGAAACTAACAACATAGAAATAATAAAGAAATGAACTTGAGCAGTTTTAATAAGTTATATATGATTTGAGATTCACACACAGTAAAGTTTCTTGAAAATGAAAATGTATGTACCAGTGGTGCATCAATGATATCCAAATGGCTTGCTCTAGAAATTAAAATTCTGCATATTCATGTAGTTTCAATATCCAAAGTCAATCTACTAATTTGTGTTTTATAAAAATTGAACATCTAACAAAGATCAGCAATGTTTTTCCATTAAAAAACGAAGCCTAAAATAATATAAATATTGTACCAGCTATAATTCTACATGATTGCTGAGATGGTGCCACTCCTAAAGAAGGGAAAAAATGATTCACATACATGCATGTGTTAACCAAAACAAAGGATAAACTAAAACTATTTTTTGCAAAACTTGAGCGAACAATGAATTACTAATTTAATAATTGAATATTAAGTTAAATGAAACTCAGTTTACCAAGAACTTACTATACAGTGATTGGTATTCTTCATTTTGTATGCTCCAAGCAGAGCTCTTCTCTCGTCACAGAATAATAACGGAAGAATATGATGTTTGCACTGTGACTTTTCGGAAAGGCTCCTCCACCAAACTGATGAAACAATTTTTCATAAAATAGGCATAATTGAATTGGCTCTTCCATCCATATTATGGTTTTTGCACTAATGGCATCTGCCTTTTCCTAGACAATCATAGCTGTTACAAAATTATTTTAAGAATTTATATGGAAATTATTCATGAAGATAAAATGTAGACTATTTGTTATTATTATAGTTTTTATTGTTAATTTGAAACCACCTAATAATTAATCTGGCATATTCCTGAAAAACTAATGTTTCATGTTTACTGTTGCTGGCATATGCTCATTGCTCTATATGCTAGTAATTCCTTGACAGATCCAATTGACAAAAAAAAAAATGGATAAATAAGAAAATAGAAATAATGCATGCTCTCTATTGCCTAATAAACAAATAGAATTGGCTATATAAGAAACGATGTATCATGAAAATATTTTGTTAGCAAAAGATAGACACCAAAATGTGCCACGTTTCTGATATTGTTGGTCGTATATATAGTCATTTTGACTTCATTCAATCATGAGCACTGTTGCCAACCAAACATTTGAGATTATATACATTAGCAATACTATATTTGGATACTTCAGTTTCACCAATAAGAGTGTTGTAAGAAAATAGTAACATGGAGGTACCTGACTCAGTTTGTGAGACCCAGTCATTTGATCGTTGGCCAATACCACTGCAATATAGATAGCATTTTGTAAATCAGACAATTGAAATTTTTTATCAGCTTAATTATTCGTAACCATAGAGGACTAAATGAAATTGGACTGATGACACAATCTAATTTTCAGATTTGGTACATTTTACCCAGTAGCATGAGATACATCTTACGGATCCAGTACCTTCACACAATCTTATTTTTAGATTTGTTATATCACACAAATCCCAGTAGTTTGAGCTACTTTAGAGTAACAGGCATGATGCCTGCATCACATTTAATATTGAAATTAGGCAAGCCAAATATGCATATACACATGTAAAATATGCAAAAAAAAAATATTTACTAATGGGTATATTTAACTACATTTTTTGCAGCATCCTATTTATAATCAAATAATTTGAACTTTTTAACATGCATAAGAACAAACATAAAATTGAATGATAAAATATTTATTGAGAGTAAAAAATCAATGGTGGAAAAATGGATCCAGAAATGTTACCTCATCCATGTTTTTTTATCAAATAACTCAACAGCCCCTTTGTTCTCTTAGTGCCATCAATGGTTGCCTTTAGAAAATCCATTGCACCTGTTTCACAAAAGTAAAGAGGGTAAGACTTCAGAAAATTTATATACATCAGCAACTATCAATTTTTTTAATCATTCTGTATTGAATTGTTGGATTTGTCTAATTTTGAAACAATTACACTTTGGTTTTTGAAAACTTGTGGTAATTTTATTTCTAGACTGCACTAATCAAAATAAAGGATACACATGCTAATAATCATACACTAAAGGGTCATTAAGAGAATAAAGAAACGTAAAACTAAGAACACTGTGGCTTGCTCTTTAGAATACTCGAAAGCAAAATTCACGTTTAACTGATTCAATTTCATCTTTACAATACTGATGGAGGTGAGACATCATACGTGTTATCATCAAGGCCAATGGAGAACCTTTTGCTACATCCCATGACAATAAATTGGGGACCAGTAAGTTAATGACAGATAAAAAATAGAAGAGACCTAAACCATCAACAGCTACAATCATCCGTAACAAACAATGGATGCACCATACATAATAAGATAATACTAAAGAATTCACAACTGAACAGAGTTAGAAATAACAAAGTGTAGCGAACGGAAAATGCCATCCGATAAAAAAAAATAGTAAGAGAGAGATTACCTGGAGAAGGAGAAACCCGAGCACAAATGAGATTAAGCAACAAAAAGGAGTACAAAGGAGCAATCTGCAACAGATTCCTAACATAAGATACAAACAGAAAATAGGCAAAAGAAAGATTAGTATCCTAAGAAAGCAATTATCTTTGTATAAGAAGAATAATGCCTCCTTACAGAAAATTTATAGCACATACTAAGAACAAACATTAAAATTGGCAAAGCATCTGCAATAACGAAAAAAAAAATATCAAGCCAAATGTGGCTCTTAAAATCATATAATTAAGCATTCTAATATTGTCATGATCACCAACAATTTTTTTTTTATGTTTAGATTTTATTTCAGCATACAATGGTTCAGTGCCTGAACATAATTATGTTAGAGTTATGTCCTAGAAGTCAATAATTTAATGACTTAATTATTAGTTTATGTTTTGGATGATATTTTATCATCTGTTCCTAGGTTTATTATTGACAGATCATTCAGGTTGAGGATCTGAATTGTAGATCTCTGTGGATCATTCTTTAGAATGACAATAATAAATCTAAACGGTCCATAATCTTGATAATTAACAAGGAACATTAATTATCATATAAGATTAGTATGCAAGTTAAGTGATGATTAAGTTCTACAAATCATAGGTAAAGAGTTACCAACTTAATTGCATATGTATATGTTATGGAACATAGTACAGGACTTGACCCCACGAAATAAACATATGGATTGTGTTATGTGTCATTGTTTATTTCGTTATGATTTTGGTTCTAAGTTTGAGATGATTATCTTTTCCACATGAGGATAGGTTCTATAAATCTCGTCTACCGCTGATTCCCGTTAAGGGCTGCTATACGGACTTGATTTACGTTCTCTTGAATTGTGCGGGGAAAAGCTAATCATCAAGAAAACCGTATGTCCCTCATTAATTCACTTAGTGAGTGACGATATCTGTTTGGGCCCCTTGATGGAGTTGGATCGTATGCGCGCAACTAGGCGATCAACTCTAGATCAAGAAACGTATAATCTGCAAGAATGACACATTCCTATCTTGGATTATACGATGATATCGTGAGACATAAGAATCAAAATAGAGAAACATATTTATTCTCTTATGCAGGATTGAAATATTGTAGCAGTACACTATTTATGCGAATTGGGAATCATAACGTGTTGCTAGATACCGCTTATGATTATTGGAATTAAATAGCGATTTAATTCCATGTCCAACTTAGCATAAATCCTCAAAGGGTCACACAAATAGAGCTATACCACACAGTGCATTAATTATTTGTTCACAGCAGTAAGTTCTGTGAAAATATGATGAGTTGATTAATTAATTATATCGTTATGGACCGTTATAATTAATTAAGTCAAATGGATCATATAGAAATATTTTAGTGCATTTGCTAATCACCAAATAATTATTAATTAGTTAATAATTATTTATACAACACATATTTTAATTATAAGGCTTTAATTTAAATGTTAAATTTAAAGCCCAATAGGGATCCGATTTGGGTGCAACTTCAAAGGTCCATTTAATATAGATTATATGGATTAATTAACACAACACACATAGCCCAACTAGGCCCATGTGTGGCCGGCCTAGAAAGGGTGGTAGGTGGGTGGCATGGCTTGTAATTTTGGTGAACTCTACCCTAGGGTTGGAGCACTATATAAGGAGGTGCATAGAAGCAAATTTGGACTTGCTCTCTTTCCCCTTAGCCTAGCCGCCACTCTCCCTCCCCTTTCTCTTCTCTATGGCCGGCGCCACCCTCTCCCTCTCTCCCTATTGCTCATGTGTTGAGCTCTTTCTCTCTTCCACTTAAATTGGTTAATTGAAGATGAGAGAAAGCTAGGTGATTAGCCTTGATCTCCAAGTTACTAGCATAACTTGAGAGATTGTGGTTAATCTCTTGGTGGACTCGAGGCGGCCATCGATGGAGGTGGAGACGCAAGGAGAGCACGCTATCGATTTCTATGCCGTAGGATCGAGCCCCGCGAATACGATTTCGCGGGAGGTAAAATTTCCACCTATCTCTTTGTGTCGAATGGTTTAAGTACTAGATCTCGTGTTGCTTGTGTTTTAATTGGATTAATTAATAGTAATTAGTCACAAAATTAAAATTGGGCAATTTCCTAACAGTGGTATCAGAGCACATGGTCGTACTTAAGCTATTTTGACACTTAATTAAGAGAAATTGGCTAATTAACGGATTAGTAGAGATGATGCGTTTGTTTGCTGTCTGGAAATGGTATTTTCTGTGTTGTTTCGCGTTTTTCGCTTTGATAAGTTCTCTGGAAGGTCTTTCCATCTACATGAAAGTTGTAGATCTGTGGATTGTGATTCTTTTGGCGTTGGATTCACATTTTTCTGAATTAGTATAGATTTACTGTGAATAAAACGGCGACAGTGCGCAGAACCAGTTTTTGCTTGCACTGTCCTGTTTGAATGGCTTGAAAGATTTATATTTTGAATATAAGTACCAGTTTTCTATGGCTAGATTTAAAGAGGACTTGAAGCTCTTTCTGAGCATGTAAATTTTGTTGCATGGCTCAGATTAATTTGTGGGTTTTCAAGTATGAAAAGGAAGAACTTGTCAGATCCAGTTTGTTGAGCAAATCGATTGTTCTAATAAACTGTACCAACTGAGAACTCCTTTAAAAATTCTGTTTAAATGGAGTTGTTCTATTTTGAGTTAGGATTCCAGGAAAATTAATTTCATAATTTTTCGTGGAAATTTGGACCTTCAACTAGGTTAGAACATTTCGATCGACAGTCTGTTCCAGTACAGAATTTGTTGATTGTTTAGTTAGTAACTCGAACTTTTTGAACTGAACTTGGTGGTTTTCTTTTCATGAATAGTTAGCCTATAGAATAAACTAGTTTTTCTATGTATATTGTATATATAAAAACTGTTTAGAAGGTGGTCTTACAGACCAAATGGTTGAGAGGATAATCTGAAAGTCTCATAACGGTGTTTCGTGCACTTGTAAGAGATTTGTCATTTTTTATTCTCCCAGATGGTTTAAGATCTCTTCTTGAAATTTTTACTGGTAATCACAACTATGATAAGGAGATTAAGTAATTTATTTGAGAATTTTTGGAGACCTAAAACCTCTGTTTTTATTGGATTCCATTAGTTACGTTTTTTTTAATAAATTACTGTTTTTCTAAGTATTCAAATTAGTTGAAAATAATTAGAAAACTCCTTGTTTGATCTCCTTTCAGTTATGGGATGTTGAAAGAACTTTCTAAATGAATTTAAACAAGTTTGGTTGTTTAAAATTGAGGATTTGTACACGGAATTTACTTATAGCAAACGATACGCAAAGATGCTTGAAAATCGTTAATTGGAAACAAAGTTCTTGTATGTGCTAACTTTGTTTTGTAGGTGGATAGTGGGTTTAGTATGGCTCAAGACTCAATGCCTTGTGGTTGTATTTGAATGCATGTGTGAATGTTTGTAATGCGGCCTTTGGTGCCATTAATTAATTAATTTGTTGATTAATTTTAATGTAACTTGTGAGGCTTGCATGCCCCTAAGGCTAGGATGGGAATAGGATGTTTACACATGTATTTTGTACCTTTATTTTATATAGGATTTAGATCCTTATAGAATTTAGTGGGAGGGACAAGGATTAGATTAGTTTTGCTCCATGGACGATGTGGCGAAACTAATGCAAGCGGGAGCCATACAAACCCACAACTATGAGATGCTTATATGTGATTGCTTGTGATTGCTATGAATTGTCATAGGCTAGGTATGGGTGTATGCTTACACGACCACCAAACAAGTGTCATATGATTGATAGTCCCAACTAAAACTCGATTAAGTTAAATCGCCCTCCTTCTCTCTATCCCCTTCACGCCGATTGTCACTCATGGCGCGGTCCGCCCAAGCGGACGTCATGATTGCCAATTCGGTAGTCGGGGTGCAAATAGCTAAGATTTGCAAGGAGCAAATAGTGAGAGGTTACTTTTCGATGGACCCAACTAGAGTTTGGACATCGGGGCGAAGTTTGTAAATATACTTAGATATTCACAAACCAAGAATCATATGGAACGATATGATTGGTTGGAGAACCTACCTTGTCTAATTAAGTAGGGTGACGTGCCATAGCAGGCTCTACTTGATGAAAACCGGGATCTTGGAAAACCAACTACATTTGGGACACTAAATAAATGTAGTGGGAGTTTTATTTGTTATAAATAAAACAATTGCATAAACTAATTGACCTTAAATTGATTTTGTTATAGATGTTAAAATTGTTAATTTTGTTGCGATCAATCTTTGAAAATGAACAAACTCGTTTCTAAAAGTATTTACTTAAAGAAGTAATACCGATTCCTAAGACACGATCTTAGCGAAGAGAAACTTGAGTATGTCAATTCCCAAAACTTTCCTCAAACTACCCGAACGTAGCAACGCGATGATTGATTGACTTTTGGCGAAAAGTTATTCAATAAAGCGTATGGCTAATATCCTCATTTGAAATTTCTAGACCTTTGAATTAGAGAATTCATATGGACTAGATTTAACTCGTACGCTCTTATCCACTTACTCAAGAAAGTGTTCTTGGAGAAAGTAGATATTAACTCCATCATTTATGATCGAGTATAAAGAGTATGAGTTGACAAAGAGATTCTTCTTTTATAAAAGGATACATGAACGTTTCATTGGCTTACAAATCGAAAGATTTAAGTAGCTAATTGATAACTAGAGATATTGATCTCCGATATCAAGGATTATTGATATTGTCATATGATCTCTTTCTAGTATTAAAGGATATGACGTTACCTTTTACGCACACTTGTTGGTGAAAAAGGTAATTGGTTAAGTATTCAAGAAATACTTCGCCAAGGCATGAGTTGAAATTTCGAGACTCTTGATTGTGATCATGTATCACATGAGATGTTTCATTTGCCGTTTATTGGAGGCATTTGAAAGGTCGTTCGAAATACCATGATTGTAATGATTTAATCCTAAAGTGTATTTGTCGTTCAAATTATCTCACTATCTCTAATTTACACTAGTAACTTGATACTAGTTCATATGCTCGCATTTAACGAAATGTGTTAGCAATAAGAGAAATATTGAGAGATATAAAGTAAACTCCGTATATGAAATGACTTATTCGTTTAAGTCATTACCATCGAATACGTAGAGTTATCTTTATTAAGAGTTTGTTTAGGAATTGAAGGTTGCATACCTTAATCCTAACTTCTCAAAACATCTCCACTTCATATTCGATGAAATGGATGATTATGTTTAATAAAAGACAAGTTCTTTTATTCTGGATTTGTTTATATGATTTCATGCATCTTGATTGAATTTGCTTGAAATAGATAAACAAGTTTTGAATGACAAATAGGATGCGTAAGACTTGACATAAAGTATTTGACTTTCATGTTATATATAATCGCTTAGTCACATACATAAACGAGAATCGCATTGCGAGAGTCTCCGTAACGTAGAGCTCGTAAATTCAATTCGATTTCAAATCGATTGATATGCGAATCATGTTTGTTAAATGACAAAAGCGCCTTTAACCTACAAAGGTTTAAGGACAAGTGACTTGATTAGGACTTTTTACATATCGATGTATAAAGACCAATAAGTACTTGTGCGATGAAAGGTTTTTGATACTTTACTACTTAACCAACGATCATTGTAGATATTAACATATCTATTTGATAAGGTATAAGTATGAACCTTTTGACTAGTTCAAAGGAGTTCAAGTGTAAAGTTGAAAGACCGTTCAAGAGAAAGAAAAAGTCTTATAATTAATCATGGTAAATAGTTAAGTCACATGATTTGAAATATTATCTAAAGAGTATGAAAGTGGTTTCACAACTCGCTCCATGAGGAATAATATGTCCAAGAATGGAGATATCGAACAATATTTTGTAGTTCGATCGATAATAAATCAAATTGACTTATTCGACTCGTATTAGGGAATTATGTTTGAGGACAATATTGTTTACACTGAATGGTGTTCCATCGAAGTCTATTGAGGAAGATATCTTACGAGATTTTGATCTCTAAGTATAATGCTTCTCGAGATTTGGTGTTGAGAAGCTTATTTCAAGTATTGTGGACTTGTAAGTTTAAACCAAATAAGACACTATATATTTGTAGGATGCTTTATATTAAAAGGCACTACTTCCACGAATATGATAAGAACAAAGTAGTTGTTGCTAATCATAATGTAGTCTTGATGAATTGAAATTCTCAAGAAGAAGTAGTGGGAGTAAAGCGAGCATTAAAATAGTTTATGCGTCACTACAAGAAGTACTCTTATGGGAAACTTGTCACTCCATACATGGTACTTAGTGGGAGTTGAGCGAAACTTCATTCACAAGTTGTTTTGAAAGAAGTTTAATAGTACGCTCCTTCCAATGAGGACTCAACCATCTCACGAGTTGATGATGATTCGAGAAACTCATGGAATATATGAGGAGTCAAGAACTCGTTCGACAATTCATTGTGGAAGTAGTTCATGAACCTCAAGTACCAATCCTACAAAAGATCAACGAGAGTTGATTGCCTAAGCCGTTTGGTGCATTGGCTTCACGACATTCTCGTACTTAGCATATGAGAATCCGTCGATAAACAAAGAAACGATGGAAGAATACGATTCCACATATATGGTTTGAATTCATATGATCTTTAAAGAGCAATCCATGTATAACAACAAGGTATAGACCTTGGTTGATGTTCATGAAGGAGCAATCCATCAAGAACGTTTAGATCTTCAAAAGGAAAGATCGACATGGATAACAAATTGACTATGTACAAAGCGTGGTTTCTCGCTTGTAGCTATGTCTAAGTCGATGGCTAGTTGACTACGTACAAAGCACAACTTCTTGCTTGTGGCTATGTATAAGTCAATAAAGATCATTCTAGCAATAGTTGTATTTCATATATGTCGATATATGGAAAAACACATAAAACCGCCTTCTTCGTATGAATGAAGGAAGATGTTGTGCATTTGACACAAATCGAGGTTTTATTTAATGTATTGCTAAAAACATACGCATGCTTCAAGGATCCATTAATGGATTAAAGCAAGTGTTGTGGAGATCAGAATAAAAGTTTTGACAAGGAAGTCAAAGAGTTGAACTTCGTCAAAAGTATCTTGTATATACAAGATATTCAGTGGAAGCACAATTGTATTACTTGTATTGTTCAAGATAACAATTCATTAAATTGGGAATAACATTAAGAAAATGAGTATTGTCAAGATCTCTTTGGAGAATGCTTTCTCAAATGAGAACTTGGGCGAAATCACCTAATCCTAGGAAACAAAATCTATAAAGATAGATTATGATGGATGTTAGGTTTGAGCAAATATGCATATATTGACGAAGTGTTCTAGAAACACGAAAGTTACACTCCAAGAAAGGATGTCTAACTGTACGTCACGTGACATGACTTGAGTGTTTAACTCGGTCTAATGCAACTCAATTCAAGAAAGTGCATGAAATAGTTCAAGCATTCTTTCATTATGAGTTTCATTTCGTACGCCATATTTATGCATATGCCCCAATGTGTAGTATCCAAAGGATATGACAAACAGTTGTCAAATGGATACAAGAGAGACACATTTGGACGATAATCAAGGATATCCTCGAGTACCTTATGAGAAAGAGTGATATAATGTTTCATCTCTTAAGATGAAAGAAATCTCGTGTAAATTGTTACACTAATAAAAGTTTTTCAAAAGATTGATATAATCACAATTGAGCTACATATTTTGCTTAAAGGTGGTGTTGTAAGTTTAGAAAGTATTCTAAATGGAATATTACAACCGTTTCCGTCACCAAAGTAAAATACATAGCAACTTGTGAAGCAATAAAAGAAGTTTATTTGGGATCGAGTTCTTAGTCGAGTTATTATGGTTCTATGCATCTCGAACCACAACTTACTCCTAAAGAACCCAATGTTACATTGGAGATTCAAATATGATCTATAACGATATCACTTGATATCATATGATGATGATCAAGAATATATATATAGTAGTATATATATATAGGGTCGAATAAATTTTGGATAGGTTCGCGAACACAGCGAACACTCTAGCATGACCTCTACCTTGAGCAGTATACGAGATGCAGTTATGCATCCATACGTGGTGGACGTATGAGTAACTAGCTTTAAGCGTATTATTTATATTGAGGTCCGAGACATGTATATATGTAGATATATGACATTGTTCTCAATTCTTCGTTGGCTAGAAGTCACTACTGATTGACTCTAGGCCAAGTGGGAGATTGTTAGAGTTATGTCCTAGAAGTCAATAATTTAATGACTTAATTATTAGTTTATGTTTTGGATGATATTTTATCATCTGTTCCTAGGTTTATTATTGACAGATCATTCAGGTTGAGGATCTGAATTGTAGATCTCTGTGGATCATTCTTTAGAATGACAATAATAAATCTAAACGGTCCATAATCTTGATAATTAACAAGGAACATTAATTATCATATAAGATTAGTATGCAAGTTAAGTGATGATTAAGTTCTACAAATCATAGGTAAAGAGTTACCAACTTAATTGCATATGTATATGTTATGGAACATAGTACAGGACTTGACCCCACGAAATAAACATATGGATTGTGTTATGTGTCATTGTTTATTTCGTTATGATTTTGGTTCTAAGTTTGAGATGATTATCTTTTCCACATGAGGATAGGTTCTATAAATCTCGTCTACCGCTGATTCCCGTTAAGGGCTGCTATACGGACTTGATTTACGTTCTCTTGAATTGTGCGGGGAAAAGCTAATCATCAAGAAAACCGTATGTCCCTCATTAATTCACTTAGTGAGTGACGATATCTGTTTGGGCCCCTTGATGGAGTTGGATCGTATGCGCGCAACTAGGCGATCAACTCTAGATCAAGAAACGTATAATCTGCAAGAATGACACATTCCTATCTTGGATTATACGATGATATCGTGAGACATAAGAATCAAAATAGAGAAACATATTTATTCTCTTATGCAGGATTGAAATATTGTAGCAGTACACTATTTATGCGAATTGGGAATCATAACGTGTTGCTAGATACCGCTTATGATTATTGGAATTAAATAGCGATTTAATTCCATGTCCAACTTAGCATAAATCCTCAAAGGGTCACACAAATAGAGCTATACCACACAGTGCATTAATTATTTGTTCACAGCAGTAAGTTCTGTGAAAATATGATGAGTTGATTAATTAATTATATCGTTATGGACCGTTATAATTAATTAAGTCAAATGGATCATATAGAAATATTTTAGTGCATTTGCTAATCACCAAATAATTATTAATTAGTTAATAATTATTTATACAACACATATTTTAATTATAAGGCTTTAATTTAAATGTTAAATTTAAAGCCCAATAGGGATCCGATTTGGGTGCAACTTCAAAGGTCCATTTAATATAGATTATATGGATTAATTAACACAACACACATAGCCCAACTAGGCCCATGTGTGGCCGGCCTAGAAAGGGTGGTAGGTGGGTGGCATGGCTTGTAATTTTGGTGAACTCTACCCTAGGGTTGGAGCACTATATAAGGAGGTGCATAGAAGCAAATTTGGACTTGCTCTCTTTCCCCTTAGCCTAGCCGCCACTCTCCCTCCCCTTTCTCTTCTCTATGGCCGGCGCCACCCTCTCCCTCTCTCCCTATTGCTCATGTGTTGAGCTCTTTCTCTCTTCCACTTAAATTGGTTAATTGAAGATGAGAGAAAGCTAGGTGATTAGCCTTGATCTCCAAGTTACTAGCATAACTTGAGAGATTGTGGTTAATCTCTTGGTGGACTCGAGGCGGCCATCGATGGAGGTGGAGACGCAAGGAGAGCACGCTATCGATTTCTATGCCGTAGGATCGAGCCCCGCGAATACGATTTCGCGGGAGGTAAAATTTCCACCTATCTCTTTGTGTCGAATGGTTTAAGTACTAGATCTCGTGTTGCTTGTGTTTTAATTGGATTAATTAATAGTAATTAGTCACAAAATTAAAATTGGGCAATTTCCTAACAAATTATTCTAAAAGTAACACAGGGGTAATCCAGATTGAAGTGAATGAATCATAATAGTTGTGATTTCGACAGGTGAAATATAATAAGAAAAATACCTATCTGCTGATAATTTTTTTCTAGGAAGATCATTCCACTGGTAAGGAGGAAAATCATTCCACTAATCTGATTGAAAAGATAGAATGGGGTGCAGTACAAACACTGCATGATCTGTCACAAAAAAAATAATAAAATATTATCAAACTTTGCAATAATAAAAGGCAATAAAGAAAAGGATATAAGAGGAAACAAATAAAAGAAATGAATAAAGAAAATTCATACTGATTGACAGTTTCCAACAAAGCTACTTGAAATTCCAAGCAAAGATTGTCTCTCAATCATAATTTATGTTTTAAAAAAAATTACCTCCAAACTCTCTGCATCTGTTTGCAAAATGTACCAAAAGTAATAAAAAATACAGATAATTAATTTTCTGGCATGGACATAAAAGCTGGAAACATAATAAGATAGATGACAGTATATGCAAGGTTGAATCGTTATAAGATGCAAAATGAGTTCAGTACAGGGGCTTCGATTAAATTAATGTTGATGCACTCTACAAATATCTGAGCAATACTATCTAATTTGAAAGAGAACACCACAGAAAAATTAAAATTGATAGAAGAATCAGGAGAGAGTAAGAAACTTTTTTTTTATCATGATCACAGTATATATAACCCTAAATCGAGATCGTATGCTCACTTAACCATATAAAGAAGCAATTACCTTTTCATCCACCAAGTGCTTTTATCATCATATTGCACTGAGATGCTCACTCACCAGAGTTCTCATGACCGTTAGAACTGTTGTTCATAAAAAAATAATGAAAAAAACAAAAAGAGCAATAAGAGCAACACATCTTATAGCATGAAAAAGCAAAAGTAAACAATAAGACTGAAAAAATTGGAAATGCAAAAAAAAAAACCTAAAAGAAAGGTAGATGAACAGAAAAGAACTTGATGATGGTAGGGTAGAGAGGAAGTGGCTGAACAATGATCAATAATCGCTCAGTTCTTGTGGAACGAACCTGCAATTGACAAAAAATCAAAAGCAATAAGAATAAAATTTAGGACCAATTGAAGAACGCAATAAAGGAAAAATGCAAAAAGGAAAATCATAGAAAAGAAAGAAAAAGTGGAATGAATGAGACAGACTGAGCAACAACATCAACACCAAAATCAAACCCCAATATCTCGAGCAAGGCAAGAACCTGACCTGAGCGATAACATCTTCCAAATTCTGAAGCAGCCAAATAGTACAGGAAAGGGGAAAAACCCAATCAACCTAAGAAGAAATAAAAATTGAGAATTTCATTCGAAAATAGAGATAAAAGAAGCAAAATCAGGATGATTTAAGGTTGAAGGGAAAGAGCGAAAATGGTACAATCGGTACTCATCTGAAAGAGGAAGAGGTAGATCTACTGTTTTTGCTGATCAGGAGTCTTCGAGCTAAGCCGGAGATCGCCAGGAGCAGCAGTAAATGTCGAATAACCAAGCCATTTTCTCTCCCTCTTCTCGGATGCGGCGGAAGATGAAGACATGATAGGAGAGATGAGAAAAGGGAGTATTAAAATTGATTTGCGGAGTAGGATAAACACCGTGGACAAACACCAGATCGAGAAGCAGGAGGAACGTCACGCACAATGAGAAACGCCGGGAGCAGGCGGGCATCGCAGCTCCGTACACGACCCACATGGGCTGCTCACTGTCGCCATGAGATGAGAGAGAGTATACTGAGCGGAGAAAATCGAGGCGAAGAAAGAACTATCGCGAAGAAGAGCTGATCAAGCGGCAGAAGTTAACTACATCACACGGCCACGATGAAAGCAACGTAACGGACGGTCCAGATCCCGTTACTGTTCGCCAACAGTGCTTAGCTACAGTAACGGATCCGGATCTAAATACCCCGGATTAATATATGTTTCGATATATTGATGGGTATAATATTTTAAATGTGGGGATGGATGTTTGGTGGAATGAAGATGAACAGAGTTACATCAAGAGGTAGAGCTGGCCTTAGATAGCTTAGAGTGTTGCTAAAGTCAAACAAAATTTGTTTGACCATTACATTATAATAAGACACTTAATGAACTTTTTTGGGGTACAGATCTAATTTAAGACAGAACCAAATACTCGAGTCAAACATTTTTTTTAATTCTTTTACTTGTTTCATTCATGTTAAGCCGCATTTATTGTGGTATAAAGCAGAGGAATAACAGTCGGCGGGCGCTAATTGGCCCATCGTATAAGTTTTTTATGATAATCTCAAGTAAATTAAATACATTATAAAAAAAAGTAAACTAAATAATCTTAGGGCCTGTTTGGATGCGTTGAGAATTTGAAGAATTTTTTATTACTAGGCATAAATTTATTATAAACAATCCAAACTCTTCATAAAATTATACACTTCTCAATACTTTATGCTTAGGAATATGAAATTTCTCCTATTCCTAAGCGATCCAAATGGCCTTAGAGAGGTCAATTTGATTACATCAGACGAATATAATTTAACAAAAAAAATAACATTATAGAATTTTTTTATATTTATTTCATGATTTAATATTCCAAATCAAGAGACTAACCCCACAAAAGTTTTAGCTGTCGATCGATTATCAGAATCCAATATGTTAGAACTTTTACCACGAAAAGAAAACTAAATATATAGTTTTACATTTCTCTTGTTAATCGAAAGAATGATTTGTTTTAAATATTTTTCTATCAAAACGTGATACATTGGAGCTGAAAGAGGCTCAGGAGCAAAATTCGATTTTGTTAACTGTAGGTTAATTCGGATCATATTTCACCAAGTTTCGTATTCGAAGAAAATTCAATCACAAAACTTCACTGTTGTTGATTAGGTTCCAGCACTTTTTCTTGTATAACAAGAAAATGTATATTTCATAACCACACGATTTTCTGTCAAGGGTCATTTTCTAATATTAAAGAGACATCGACATGGAAAAGTTAAAAAGTTTTTGGTGCCTTAATTGATTTTAAATAAATTTGAAAGGTAGGTGAAATAGTAAATATATATATTGAAAATCATAGTTTACTTTAAATTTTTATTATTTCTTCCCTCTGTTTTCAAGTAAGAGAAGGATGCCTGACCCAACTTTTTTTCTTGAAAGATGCCGCTGTTTTTTTCTCAAACAAACTTTTTTAGCATTTAAAATCTTTATATACTATAGTAAACGAAAAAAAATAATTTCTCTATTGTTAATCAATATTGCACTATTACTAAAGAAAAACAATCATAAACTGCAAATGGTATATGAATTTGTACACAACTACATAAGCGGAGTCATATAATACCTCACTCGAGGACAATGGATACAAAAAAGAATGTAAAAATGAAATAACTACATATATTTAATATCATTTCAAACATCAAATTGACAACAATGTGATGATCATATAAAACTTATTATAATATATTAATTGTAGTTGGCGATGGCAGAATGATATCGTATTTTATGGGTGAAGATGTCTCTTTTTTTTTTCTAAAAAAATGTGCCAATATATATAACGCAAAATTGAGATAAATGTTTATTAATCATGCAGTAAAATAAATATTAATTAAAAAAAGAATAATTCGATTTATGCCACTACAAAAACTTGTCAATTATGAAAATGTCATTGTTAAATTGATAATTGAATTTATGCCACTACAAAATTGTTAAAATTAGTTTTATGCCATTATTACTTTCCAAAAACATAATAACTTCTAAAAATGCCAACCTCATCTCTATCATTATATTTAAATCTTCCCAAATTACCCTCATTAAAATATTTATCTCTCTCCTCTCCCTTCCCCTTTGGAACCGAACCCTGTGAAACGGAGGGAAAAAAATTTGCACGAAAAAAAAATTGAACTGAATCCTTGGAATTTTGAAGCGTGTCCTTCCGGGAAGTGCTTTAGGCAACTGGATTTTTACTTTGAGCAACATATATTTTTTCAAAATGTCTAACTTGTCCTTACCATCAATCAAGATTTATTTTCTAATTTATTTCCTTATCTGAATTTTTTTTTTCTTTTAGGTTCCGACTAAATGAAAATTATTTTTATTTTAACAAAAATCACATGTCATCATACACGCAAAATTTTTGTTGATTTGTGTAGTGTACATTGAAGAAAACAAAATGATAATATAACGGTTTCCTACGCATAATTTTTTTATCCCTCTTTTCTTCTTGCTCTATAGCCTTATATTTTCCAAAATAGACAAAAAATTGATCTATGAAAAAATCAGTGAATTTACTAAATTTGAGAAGGACAATTTGGTCACTTTGAAAAAAATTATGCTGCTCTCAGCAATAAATCTGTTGCCCAAAGCACTTCCCTGTCCTTCCTTCCTAATACCCGGACCTCGCCCGTTTTTGAATGTTGTGCAAAAGCACCAACAAATGAGCGGCCTGATATCATAAGAAATATTTCATGTTGTCTATTGTCTATCCCTTTGTTCTTAATTTGTAAGTTAATAAATTTAATGGGGTAAGATATGTAAGATTAAAAATTTGCACATGGCTCGTTGGTAAAAATAATTGTACAATTGATTTTGCGTGTCTATTTGTTTTTAATCGGTGCAAAATATGTGCTATTCTTTTAATCGGTGCAAATGTAGATACCGGAAGATCAAGGAATCAAGGCTGTCTGAACCTAAGATAGATGCACATAGTTTAAAAGGGTACAATGGTTATACCGTTATATGAATTAATCAATGGTATAAAACTAATTTATATCATTTTATAGTGGCATAAAAATAATTTGTCACTTAGCAATGGTATATCTCTAATTTCAAACATTTAGAGTGGCATAAATCTAAATCACCCTTAAAAAAAATGAAGGGCGTATTGACCTCGTTTCTGCTTTCCGCATGTGTCTGCTTGGTCATTATATATAATTTTAATTCGTATTTTTATTTACCAATTATCACCTTTTGCTGTTACTTCAAAAGATAAACGAGTTATTTTGAGGTAATTTCTAGTTTTAAACTTTCAATTGATGGTGCATCTCTTTATTCAAAAAAATTGATGGTGCATCTCGAAAGCTTGGACCTTTCGTTATATAAGGGCACTGTGATTTTTTTTACTGATTATTTTAAATGTTATGTAAAATTCTTATACAAGATTGTAAGAAATGGGTGATTTGATCTCTCTTCTTTTTTTTTTTTGGAAAAATTGGATATAACCCCCTACAATCTTTAAATTTGGCTATAACCCTCCTATAATCATAAGAGTTGTGGATATAAACCCTTTTTAATAATTTTAATCAAATTTATTACATTAAGACCAAAATACCCTTCTATTGTCCTTTCATCTTCCTAATCAATAATGGCGATGCTCAGTTCTTTCTAACATCTCTCTGGCTACTAAATAATGGTGAAAAAGCGGATGAGATCATTATATTTCAAAACTTCTAATGTTCAATGAGGTCTAATCAAATGGATCGTTGTTTTCGTCAGGTCAATTTTACGATTCAAAATATTAATACTCAGTTGATATTTTTCGCACGCACAAAATAAAATTCAGAATATCTTCCCAAACTTCAATTCTTGGGGCCTGGTTTATTTATCAAACTTTTTCCTTTTAAGGGCCTGGTTCTGCGCAGAGAAAATACTACACAAATTCATTTTATATATATGCATGTAATAAGAAACACCAAATTCACCCTATGTGGCTATGTCTCACGGGACTTCATATACTATTATTTCGACTGTTTTCATTTTCTTTTTTTTCTTGAAATCTAGAAGTATTTTTTATTAGAAAGAACAAAATGGGAAAGCTTTTCTATTTGGTATCATTGGATCATAGTGATGCTTCTAAGGCAGGAAGGAGAGAAGGGACATTATTGTCTTAAATTTATAAATCTGATTTTTGGGTGCGTTTGGACGAGAGAAGAAGAAGAGGAAGAAGGAAGATGGGAAGAAAAAAAATTATAAACAATCCAAACTCTTCACAAAGTTACACACTTCTCAATACTTCTTCCCACTTCTTCCCTTCTTCCCTTCTTCCCACACCTATCCAAACGCACCCTTTATCCCTCATAATTGGACTAAAATTATTCGAAAGGGTTTTATATCCAAAACTTTTATGATTAAAGGAGGTTATATCCAAATTTAAAGATTGTAGGTGGTTATATACAATTAGAGAAGATTTGAGGGGGTTATATTCAATTTTCCCTTTTTTTTACTTTTTTTAAAAAAATTAAAATGTTTAATTTTCCAAGATGCATCCATATTAAATGTGGTCGTGTAAAAGTAGAATATTAGTTTGCATCTTTCTTAATTAAAATTAGCTATTTGACTTAAGAATGAATATAATAAATCAATGTATAAGTTCTTTGTAATGATGGTTTTTATAATTTAGCCAATTACAAGTATCGTGTATGCTACCTATGATGGAGATTATTAAACAGGAACATTGCAATATATCATGGAGCTGTAGGTTGATGTTTTCCTTTCATCATGTGCTTTTTGGTTAAAGTACTTTTTATTCATGAGTAGGATTCAAAAGTTTTGTGACGTAAATAGAAGCTAATAAATTAATAAGTGTGAAACGTGAAGAACTAAAAAAGTAGGCCTTTTTTTTGGGTGTGTCCGAGGAAGCTTTAGTTACCGACGACAGATGGCATAACACTATTTGTTAAGCAAGTTTTTAGGATTTAAAAAATATTTTTTTTCCCTTGTAGAGTAGCTTGCATGCATGCAAATGGTTTTGTTTCAATTATCTTTTAGTCGAAACAAAAAATTATAAATTAATTGAAATATTTCCCTAAATGGTTAATGATACTCTCCATATATAAGAGGGGATACAATGGAAGTAAGTGGACAAATAAGAAATTATTGGGAGACGATGAAAGTATAAAAAAAAAATGAGCAAGGTTCTGGTGCCACCATTTTTTGTTGCCACAAGTTGCCACAACTTCATATTGAATCATTATTTTAAAATTTCAAATTTTAAATATCGAATCCAAACCGTTGATCTTGTTCAATTTAACGAGCGATGCGTTTTCATATAAGATTTATAAATTTTAGAGTTGATTTGATACTCGATCAAGTGATTGAATAATGAACGTATTAGAATAAATCAGTCATAGTTAACCAGATTCGTTCATTTGTTGACCACTTGATCGAGTATCAAATCAACTTCAAAATTTATAAAACTTATATAGAAACACATCGCTCCTTATATTTAACAAGATCAATGGTTTAGATTCGACATTTGAATTTTAAAATTTTTAATTATTGTTAAAATATGAAGTTGTGGCAACTTGTGGCAACCAAAAGTGGTGGCACTAGAACCTTACTAAAAAAAAATATATAAAAATACTTTTGATTTAAGAGCACGTGTAAATGTCAAAAGTTAAATGCCAGAATTTAATTAAGTTTGTGATTTTGGTCTTTGAAAAATTGGTGCGGCTTTCGGGTACATCTATTTTTTGTTTGGTGTACCTTCATCGCGAAGGAGATGATAATATTTAGACCGTCCGTCTTACAAGGACGTAATTGACCGACTCATACACAGTGGCGGATTTAGAAAAAATATTTAGACGGGGCTGAGTGCTCTAATAAATCATTTCATCGAACGGTTTCTTTTTTTCAGTTTTTCAGTCTCATCTTTGAGTGCTCCAATGTAAAAAAAAATTCACTGAGGCTAAAGAGGAACTCCAGGAGCTTGACGGCGGTAGGTAGGGCTCTAGCCCCACCCACTCTAATGGTGAATCCGCTCTTGCTCATAAAAATATAGAATCCTTGGCAATGATCATATTAACCCAATAAAAAAAAATTAAAAGCAAAATATACTTCTCACCTTATATCTCCCATCTATAACTGAAAAAAAAAAGAAACTCCAATTGCTGGAGGAATTAATATACAAGTTTCTCTCTTCTAATTTTCTTCTCTCGGGCCCGGGTGTGTTTGGCATGCTAGCGAGTAGCGAACAAGGTAGTTCGCGAACAAGAGGATGGGTGCAGGAACCAAATAAGGAATTGTAGTTCACGAATTGAAAATAAAGTCCAATTCCCAGTTTTAACTTTTTTTGGGAACTAAATGTTCGCTGGATGAGGAACTAGAAATTCGCGAACCAACTGTTCGCCCTGTTCGTGCGTTCTCCCAAACATACCAGTGAAAACGCTCATCCAATTGCATGTAAAACATTCTAGAAAAACGAGAAAACATATGCTGGCCGGATGTGGACCAAAATCCTTTGTAGCCGACTAAAATCGGTGGACCGATTTTTGTCCGTCTGATCTAATCTCGACGAGCAGATTTTTACAAACCATACGAATTTCGACGGACCTGATATTAATCACAAGACATCCATCGTAGATCAAACGGTTGTGATGAAAATGCTGCCTTCTGCAGCGCGGCAGAGGATCGATGTGATTCCGGCTGGATGCATCCAGCCTTGTCTGGTTGCAGAATATTTACTCGTTCACTTTTCCACAAGCCGTGGATGTGTGCAGTGTGCTAAAGCAAATTCGGTATAAAGGATACATCACCCTTTACTGGGATGGAGTTTCTTTTTTCTAGATGTATATTATGAATCGTAATTTCCAAAACATCCGTCTCAATAGTGGACGTATTGTTCATTGAACAGTAGTTGTTAATTACCGCCAAAACTTTAATCTTGCACCATTTTGACAAAATGGATACCACCATTAATTCTTAAAAAGGACTATACAAGTCACAAGAGCAGTACTTGGAACTAAAAGTTTTTTTTTTTTTTTGAAGGTTGGTATAAAACCAACAATTTTGTTATAAAATATTTGAAAATAAATACTCTTTCCAGGATGAGCAAGGTTCCGCTGTCAACATTTTGATTATTCCCAAATGCCAACATTTTACTATTAAGTTATTTTTTTCAAATTTTAAAATTCAAATGTTAAATCTAAACCGTTGATCTTATTTAGTTTAACAAGTGATGCATTTTTATATAAATTTTGTAAAAATTTGAATTTATTTGACACTCGATCAAAGGCTAAAACATGAACGCATTAGAACGAATCTATCATAGTTAACAATGTTCGTTTGCTTTTCTATCTATTGATCGAGTATCAAATAAATTTCAAATTTTGCAGAACTTATATGAAAAAGCATCGCTCGTTAAACTAAATAAGATCAATGGTTTGAATTTATCATTTGAATTTTAAAATTTGAAAAAATAATTTAATAGTGAAATATTGGCATTTGGGGACAATCAAAATGTTGGTAGCGGAACCTTCCTCTTCCAAAATTCGAACCAAGGATCACTTGGTTGATAGAATAGAGCCAAATTAAAATGAAAATTTATGGACTTATTATTATGTTTTGATAGATTAGTTTTGCATCAATTTTCATTCATTCCGGTATCATTATTTTAGGGTCGTTAAACATGCTTAATTAATGATGCAATAGTACTATAATTGTTCAATATGTAAAAACTTGTAAGACCAAAAATAAATTATAAACTTTATTATTATTTTTAGTTTTCAAAGTCTATAATTAAAATATTTCCTTGTATAGAAATTTCATCCCTGAACAGCGTGGTAACATAGAAAAAAAATAATTACCAAAGTTTATTTTAATTTAATATGTCATCATTTCCAAATCAATTTTAAGTGGGCATAGAAAAAGAAAATGAAAGATGGAAGTATTTCTCTTTTCCTCTAGGGAGTAGGAAATGAAACGATGGAATGATAGCAATCGAAGATCTTGTTGCGTAATCTTTGACCAACTTTTAAGAGTTAGGATATAATCTCAGTTAACTCTTATTCTTAACTCTGGACAGGAGAGAGCATGAAATCGGGCCTAAAATCCTTTTGCTTAACTTTTCTCATTTTCTGTGTGGAATGAGGATGATATCCCAAGTTTCCAACCCTAAATACTTCGTACTTCCGGTGGGATAATATTATAATAATAAAGGGGAAAAAAAAAGATATTATGCTATAGGTAAAGTTTATATAATAATAATATAGGAAAATATGTGATTAATCGCGAAATTCTATTAAATTAATTTCAAGTGACAAATTTGATAATCGACATTATTATAATCGACTAGGCAAGAGATTACGTTCTAAATTCTCATTCTCAAATTTATTCTGTACAAAATCAAAGACTGAATAATAAACCATTCTCGATTTTTTCATCTTAGATAACACTAATTCAAAATTTTAAACTTGAAAATATATATATGATTAAAAATTAATAGTCTATAATTATTATTTAATGCTAATTCGATATTTCTTAGATTAAAAAAACTTTGAATCTAAATTTATTCAATGTTATTTATTTAGTAAAATCTATTTTTATTTCCATTAGGAAAGTACTTGGAATTGCAATTGTCACTTTTAATAATACAAATATAATGGTTAATGTGAGCATCACAACTCACAAGACGCCAAAACCCACCATTATATGCATTGACCCCACTTGCTAATGATTGATTGAGTCAGCTCACCTCCATTATCAAATATTTGATGAACTAAAAATATCTACCTTCCCTTAACTTGACTCACATGTTGCCGTCTCGGCTGCATTTTTTGTATGTATAAAAAAATAAACAATGTTTAAATTCTATCTGTGTGGTTGGTTACGGAAGTTCACAAATTTGGAACCAATTTTTTCTACCGTGGTAGTAAAACACACCATTCAGTCATACAAGACAAGGATTAATGACAAGCGTGAGTAGGACACTGTTTATCCACTAGTCCGCTAGTCGGACTTTTTACATTTTCCTCTCAATTTTTCCGTCTAGAAACAGGGATACCTACCGTGTTCCCATCATCATCGCTGGCAATTTCGTTTGATCGATCAAGTTACATACTGACAAGCGTTATTTAAAAAGAACTATTATTTCAAAAAAAAAATTAACAAGTTTATTTTTATTATTTTATATTTTTATTTTAACAGGACGACTACTCTATTTAAGTGGTCAAGCTCACATTGTCCACCGATCATTACAACGAATGACTATTATTATTTTAACCGATAAATTCTACACTATATGGAGTTTCGATGAATTTTCGGTGAACTCTATGAAATTTCTACAAATAGAATACATTGATTGTTAAACTAAATATTACTGCACTTTCTTGATAATTCGTGTGACTTGCAGCTAAGGTGAAAACGGATCGAATAGTGATCAAACCAAATTCATATTCATATTTTTTTTTGTTAGATTCAGATAATGATACAGTTCAGATGTTAAGATGATACTGATAAAGTTTGGATATTGTCAGATTCAAAAACGGATACGTATATATTTTATTGGATACGGATCTCTTTTTAAAAAAATTTTTTTGATGGACACAGTTAAATAAAAAACTTCCCTATAAGAGGAAAAAAAGTACATAAATAAAAGCTAATTTTGTTTTAATGCTAGAACATAAGCTAGTTTAACTTTGTCCTTTCAATCAAATCATATATTTATACTTTTTTTAATGCACCTAACTAGGAAAGTACAAGAATAAAGAAATCCGTCTGATCCTTTTAACTCATCCAACCCGTCTTGTATTTTAACGGTTCAAACATTATTCGGATTGGATCGGATTTAATTTTTATTAACCCGGTTATACTAGGTCAGGTTATATTTTTAATCTTGATAATTCGATATGCACTCGACCTGTTTAGTTTGAATTAAAAAGCTTTGATCCGTATGTAAAAAAGAGTCGAACTTTTAGTTTAAATTTTAAATAATCGGTGTAGATTACCTTTGCAGGTTGTTGCCTACTTGCTACTTTGTTTCATGAATGTTATCTGTCAAGAATGTTACATGCTTAGTCATTTGTTTCATTTATGAGATCATTTTTATTTTTGCACAATTAAAATCACAACCTGTTAGACCCTTGTAATCCATAATAATGAGTATGTAAAAAGTTATCTGGATGGGTTGGATTACAAGTGAGTTAGTTAAAAAAAAATTAAACCCGATATAATTAGATTGGATTAAAATTTTGATTAAAAAGATTTGACATGTCCGTTGTAAAATCTACACCTAAACAAAAAGAAAACTGCAAAAAAAAAAAAAAAATCATCAATTCAAGAAAATTAATCACAAAATATTGAAGAATGAACATAGTGATATAATTTAGGACTAGATGAGGGGTAGGCGGCTTCGCCGCCATTTGATAAATTTTGATGGCTAAATCTATCAATATATAAAGAAATATATGTTTCCAATATATCTATTTTATATTTACTTTATATATAAAAAACTATCTTAGATGATTGGTACAATTATTTTTAATATATTTAATCAAAAAATATTTTTAATTAAAAGCCAATGCAATCATGGCTTTTAATTAAGAAGGGTAAACTTCTAGAATATATTCAGATTGATCGATCAACGAAAATTGGAGAGCTCAGATTGCATGTCGTATGAGGGGATAAATTTTTTTTTCCTATAGGTTAGACATGAACTACCTTAGACTTCCAAATATATCTACCTTAGATTTCCAAATATATTTAACTTTTAAACTATTTTTAATTTATATAAATAACAGTGTAAAAAAAATTAACTCTATTTTTGACCGATATTTCAAATTTAAATATCGGCCACGGTTTTTAATATATATCTTAGATTTGCAAAATATATATTATGCCTAAAATAGCATTAGTAGATCTTAGAAAAAAGTTATCAGTTGCAGATCCGTTTATAAAATAATATGGATACAAATAAATATTTGTATTCATATCCGCATCAATACTGCTTTCAATATCTATATTCGTATCTGTTTAGAAAAATTCATGTCCCGCATCCGTATATGTTCGGATACAAATATTACTATCCAAATCTACTAATTTTAGATTTCGGATACGATAGAAGAAAATATTATCGAATCCTCATCCGCTCCCGCGCAGGACCTTCCAGCGCAGCCTACGAACCGTCCGATCTGATCTGGACGGTTCGAGCCTATCAATATGGTTACATGCACGGGGCTCCATTTGCCATTGAGATTAAATCATACGGCTATGATTCCTGCGCTGCACGGTCCGCGCGGGACTGGATTTCATTTCAATATTATCTACTCCATTTTCACCCTATTTGGAGCTCTCAGACTCATCCTGCTTTTGCAAAAGTTACAAGGATGCCCTTTTTCTTTTTTATATTTTTGTACGTCAAAGTACATTATTGCACTTACACTGACACAAACTGCAAAAGGTGAAATGTGTTCGGCCATCGAAGTTTTTGATGTAAGCCCCTATAGGCCTCAGTACCTAATATAATAATAATTCAAATTTCAAGGTAACTAGCTAAGAAATCGCGCTCCGCGCGATGAAAGCCAGGCTCCATTTGATTTCCTAGGATAGTAATAGAGGCGTTTTGTGCATGTTTATATCTTGCAGTGTGTCCTGAGCATTGAAGGCCATGTTTTGGAACTTGAAGTTGTTTCAAGATATACAGGTCTAGAATTAATGGAGATGGTGGAAATTATCTCCTTAGGTTTTTCAAAGCTGAACAGTTCGATTGGAGATACAGTTCTATAATAATATCATAGTGTCGGATTGATATCAATTTACAAATACAAAATATGGACACAATAGGCCATCATAGATGTGCAACTGTATATGGCTTATTTTGATCTTTTTTTTTTAGAGCAGTGGCATGTGCTGCAGTTGAACAACTATGATTCAGCACAAAAGTTATGTGTTTATACTCAGCAAGACAGACATGAAATTTTTATTTTTCCTTAGGTCTACCACGAAAAACACCTGTGCTTCCATATATAAAGAGAACATGTAAGCCAAAATGTTGCATTCTCTGTTGGATGACTACTCCATCAATGCTCAGGACTGCAAAGAATCGAAGGAATCATATATCAGTCATTTATACTTTTGTGCAGGTTTGTATAGCTGAAAGATAATACTTAGATGATAACCGAGAAATATTTGTTGAAGCTTGATTGTTAGTTTAGGATTGGCAGCGTGTGTTTTATTTTTTGTTTTAAGCATAAACAAACAACTGGAAATTTTCAAATTGTAGCGAAAATACCTTTCTGGTGTGGCTGGATCGTCTTGTCCTTACACATGGAACGATACGTCTTTGGAGAGTCTGTCTTGATGATTTTGTCCTCACGCTGCAAATGTGTGTCAGAGTGTGGTTGTGAAGAAGAAAACTACACGATAGAAAATAGTAATGTGCGATCAAATACTACAAGACGATGAATAGCTGTCTGCTCGTACAATTATTATTTTTTTCTTCACTAATGTATTTTTGGAGTTATAATTTTTTTCTTGGTATATTTGTGCCATAGTTTTCTATTGGAAGTGTACCCGCCATCTTTTTACATCTCTAGAGCAGAAAAAAAATTTAGCAGAGCATGAACCATGAACTGAGCAGATTTTTTGTTGTGTGAACAGAGACAAAAATTGAATAAATAACTTTAGTGGAGCTAATCTCTTTTTTTCGTTTCAGTAAGGAAGGAAAGATTTAAGCTTTCTGCTTGGTGTTTTGCATCGGTACCTCTAATGGAGTGTTGTGTGGCTGTGCTTATAGCTGGTGGCATTCGCAGTTGTCACGGCGGTGTTGTGTTGCTTTTGTGAGCATGCTGTTTGCGAAGAGGCGATGGTGTATCTTCATTACTGAAAGACAAAAGAAGAAATAGGAAGAGAGTGAAAAAATTATTTGTTAAGAACAGGTGTAATGTCTGGCTCACAATAAATCATAAGTACAGGTAAATATATCATTTCATTTGTAAGACACATGAGTGACAACTAAAAACAGACTTAAACAAAAGTTTAAAGAGCATAAATTTGTTATATTACATGGTAAAAGTTTGTGGAACTGCAAGGAGAAGAATCCAAACGGAGCTTGAATACATGTAGACAGACAATAGAGGAGAGGGAAAGAGAGGCATAAAAAAAAGGAAAAAACATATAATAAGTAAAAGAAAAAACACCTTCAGATATCAAAATAGAAGAAAATAAGAGGAAAAAGTCAAAATGCAAAGACAATAATTTGACTCAGGAAAATAGTTGAAACTTTTTGCTATATAATATTTAATTTTTTATTGGATGATCTAATATTGAAATATTACCAGTAAATCCTCTCCTCGTTGTATTTATAAAGAATCTGCATTTTTCTATGTCTATCCTGTTCTAGAATACATGTAAACAAACATGAAAGCATAAGAAAATTAGGGGCACATTTAATAGCAAAAAATGAGAGAGGGGCACATTTTATTGCAAAAAAAAAATGAGAGCTAACCTTGAATATTAATATTCAGTCACCTTTCAATATACTTCTTTCTTAATTCTTCTTTACAACACTCATGCAGATAAGGCAACACATCATGCATCTTGCATATTGAACTTGCTTGACCTTATCGTCCTCACCTCATAAATAGAGAACTCTGAAAAATAAATATTGCTAACTTAAATCAGTACACCCATAAACATTCTATAAAAAATGCTCCATTTAGTTTGTGTTTACATATTGGAGTGCATTCAGTATAAGCATCATAAAAACAATATCACATTAGACTACCAGGAAAGAAAAGAAAGCACATTAGTTTATAAATTCATCTAGCAATAAACATTTACCCAACAGGAAACAAAAAAAATTGTAAACACAAAAAAACATATGGAGTATTTTTTTTTTGTTGAATCCAAACGTTCATCAAAATGAAGGAAATAAAAAAGGCTAAAAAAAAAAGAGATCCAGAGGTACATAAGCCGATACCAAGGATGTGTTAGTATGTATTTATATAGTAAAGACCCAAATTCTGTACTAAATCTCGGTTCTATCAAAAAAATCTGACGAATAACAAAGAATCAAAGGAATGACCTCAAATTTAATGATTCATCCTTATGACAATTCCTCCCCCCCCCCCCTTTTCCTCCTTTACCAATCCTGCAACCGTTGCTCCACCACCAGATCTGGAGAGAAAAAGCAAAATTACGATTCAAAACAGAAATCACTTGGAGCAGAAACAATACTGTACCAAATGCAGGAAGCAAAGAGGAGGAGAAGGGTGATCTGTTCGCCTGCAAGCAAGCACAGGCACAGCAAACCTTCAGGGAAAAAAACAGCAGAAATATAAAGCACAGAACTGACAGGTTATATACCGAAACAGTGCAAAAATTCTCAGACCAAGAACTGAATAGGGTAAATTGAGAGGACACAACAATCAATATTTGGATTTAATACTGTCTTAAGGTTGACACGTAATTAAAATTTTTCTTACTGTCAGAATTATGATCTTAATTATCATCTTAATTATCATCTTAATTTGTGGTAGTACATAGATGGCATAAAAATGCTTCATGTTGGATATAGAAGAATGGAGATTTTTGGATAGGAAAAAGTGAAATAACTTGTTACATCAAATTGAATTTCATGAAAATCACTACCTTGCAAAACCAAAGAAATATATATACAGTAACTGAAACCACTCAAGTCGGAACAGAAAAGTTTACTTAGGGAAACACAAAATATTACAACCACAATAGAAGTAACTACCTACTTTTAAAGACTGACCAGCAACAAAATAAAGGCAGTCTCAATTATGAAAAGATTAACCCACTGCAGTGTCATGTCAGTGCATATGCTTTCTAACCTGCGTGTCAGCAAACACAAAGGTTGCTTCAGGCACAATGAATTCTCAACCTATTAGGAAAACTAAATAAAAATAGCAATCATTCTTTCATAGCATAGATGTGGGCAACCTATGATTTCTGTATCAGATGTAACACTTGTCACCAGTTTCATGCAGGAGCGGTAGGAGGGCACTGGTATACATGGAGTGGCTTTGACAAAGACGCCTTGATCACCATCATGAATAAAATCACTTCTCATCAATACTGGCGGTCATTCTCTCCATTGCAAGTAACCCAGTATTACTTCTCAGCTACCTCTCCCTCTAAGCAACAAAGAAATAAAGGACTGACTGCGCTCCAAACTCTTCTTCCATATCAAATTCTGAAATAGAAAAAATCTGCCACTGTCAATAACCAAGGAGAAATAATAAAAGGAAAGAGGAAAGACTATGCAATCTAAACCCTACCCAAATAATCTAAACCCTGATAGTCTTGTTGCTTCTTTCCTGGCTATTAGAGTTTCAATTATTTAGTTTCTTTATCCATATGGTTGAAACTGGGAAAAAAAAATTTAATCCATAAAAAGAAAGGTTACTTAAACTCCGCAGGGCACTTGAAAAAAATATTTTCATATGATTATCTTAATATATATTTGAATTTGATGCCACCTGCATTTTGAAAATAAAAAATTAAGGACTATTTTTTTGGAATCTACAAATCAAGATCAAAAGTCCATTCTTATTTTTATCACATACCAGTAAGTACTCAAAAGAACCAATAGCAGGATAATATGTGAATATTTGGTTTCCTTTGAACTATCAACCTTGTATAAAAAAAAGCATATATAGCAAAATAAGAACAATCTAAGAAGGATTTACCTAAAGGCCAATGATACCTTTCTAATATACTGAATAAATAATCAAAGGGACGACAAAGAAAAGCATTTTTGAGAGAAGGCAATAAATTATTCAAACATGTAATTAACATGGCTTATTTGAATTAATCAACTATATCACAACCCTTAAATCTTAAAAAAAGAATATTTTGTGAGGAGATGCCTAAATTGCCCTTTGATAGAAAGATTTCAAAAATGAAATGGTTAACTTAGCAAAAAATAAAAAAAATAAAAACTTTTTCATGTCTATCTCACTTAAAACATGACCTTCCAGTTCTCTTTTAATTCATCATCTAAAAAAGTTTAAATCGTCAAAGTAAATAAATACATAAATAAGTACCTATAATTTTTGTAGAACCAGCTGGACAACACATCCACATGAGTAGAAGACGCCTAAAATCTGATGAAATATCAGAGATCCTAATGTCAAATTAAATTATAAATTTTGTCACAATAACAGGAAAAAAATATTTCAACTGTATGGGAATCGAAGAAAAATAAGATAATAAATGAGGTAATTTACCAAGATGAACTTGCATCCAATAATAACTGCACACATAATAGAATTGTATCTTCTGGATAGGTACTTTCTATGCTAGTAATCCTTGTGGAGAAGCAAACATGACGGAGAATTATTTTTAAGTTATAAAAGAAAGATGCTAGAAGAAACGGTAATATGATGAGAACATTTGCAATCTGATATACTGACATGAAAGGAAATCAACTGCAAACATTTACAAAAGTACCAAGAAGAAAAATTGCAAGCCTAGCCTGCAATCTTAATGGAGCTTCAAGAACAAAAAAATTATCTCAAAAAAAAATAATAAAAAGATACCATCGATGTGTGTACCAGTTTGACCAAAACAAATCAAAGTTCTTTTCTGGCTTTATGTTCTTCATTGCATGACTATGGCAGTTGATGCAAAATTAGGAAGAACAAAGATACTTGAGCTTAATTGCGTTAATCCAAGGTCAGGTGAGGCAAAAAGGACAATATTATATACGTTTGTTGAACATAAGTCTTTCTCATTTATATGCACTTAAATCTAAAATAAGTGAGGAATATAATTACCTTATGATATTCCATCAATTTTTTTTCAGGTTTAAAGCTAGATCACATCCTGTCTTGTTATGCTCAAATCAACATAAATCATCCCACATTTGAAACTGCAAAAAAAAAGTAAGAAAAAGAATTAGGATTAAGAAGAACATTTAGGATCCAGTAGGGAAAAAAAAGAAGAACAAAAGTCTTAACTGAACACGCAACAAAATAGAAACGAACCTACCAAATATAACAAAAAGCAAAGTCAATCGACCTCTATAGAAAGTTGTTTGGATAAAAGTAAAAAAAAAAAGGTAAAAAGGGCCTAAAAACTAAATAAACCAAACAATTACTGTCAAAAAGAGAAAAAAAAAACGTCCATGAATGGTGAAGAGAGGAGGTTCGAGGAAAAAAGACGAGGTCGGACATCACCATGGGCAATAAGAAAAAGCAAGAGGCTGTTGACATCACCGTGGGAATTGACATCACCATGGGCGAGGTCGGACATCACCCTAAACCCTTTAAGGACAACTTTTCAGCAAGCAAGAATGTACCATGTTTAGTATATATATCATTTTGCAAAGAGCTGAATATATAATCAATCGATCTTTTGAAGAATGTATTAAAAAATCATTAAAAGAATAGATTATCAATCATTGTCGATTAGAAAAACTTGATCTGACCAGCAACTTACCCTTGCCCTCCAGCAGAATGCAAATCTTTGTGATGTTCCTTTGCTGCGCTGCTTTGTCCGAATCAGCTATAAGGAATGAAAAAAAATGATCATAGAATATCTCATGATAATATCATATGATAATTGTTGATTGCACCATAGGCACACAACTAATGTTGCCTCTGACATGTTACCCAGCCTATCAATAAGCTTCTCTTTGCTGGATTATTGAGATCGCAACCACTTGGTTGAGTGAATCATTCCTCACTGAAATACTAACAATATATCATAACCAAATTATCAGATAAAACATACATACTTAATTTTTTATTGCCCTACCAATCAATTCAATTTATTCATAAAAGAATAGTAAATTGCATAAAAAAGCTAGCCATATTGAACCAAAGATATTCAAAATAGGGGATGTATCATGACAAATACCAATTCCAACCTTCAAATGTTCATAATGTATTGTCTAGACTTCTAGAATTTCCATTAACGTAATTAAATAGCACAAAAATACTCATTGGGAAAAAAAAGCAGGAACTGTTATGGAAGTTCTTTAATTTACTCAAATTGTATGACTTAGTGGGTGTTCTTCCTTCATTCTACCTCATTTGCAGCAAAGCTCGGACATGATATACATTGGATCAGCCTAAGCCAACTCATCAATTTGCCATGGGATCTGAAAAGAAATAGAATGAAAAGTTAATTATCAAAGCAAATATCTAATATAACTGACTACAACCATCAAATCTATAAGAGAACCTTGGCAAGTAATTTTTTTTTCGATCTTTGTCTCCACAACACAGTTTTTGATAATCTAATTTGAGAAACAACAATTATTTGAAACTTTCACAGTAAAAGGAGGACTATCTAACCACAAAAAGTAAAAGATATAGCAAACACAAATATACCTCTTCTCTCTTCAATCTCTGAAGGGACCTCTCTTGAGCCTCTACTGAAGGCTGAAAAGAGAATGAAGCCAACTCGAGAACAACACCAAAGCCAACACCTGGAAGGAATCGAAAAATAAAAGGGAATAAGCTCAATTGACCACAGTTCTCCTGCATAAACTGTTAAGCAATTACAAAACCCAAAAATAACAAATTCGCATCAGAATAAGTTTTTACATAAGGAAGCAAGAATTGGAAAACAGACACATGAATTATGTTCCTAACACATGCTCTATGGAAGTCAGACCAACACATGTTTAAAATATAAAAACCTGAAATTGAAAATTTGAATGAAAGTTTCTTAACATGAACAACTTAAAATAACAAAATAAGGAGGACAGTAAAAAAACCCTGAAGTCTGCAGCATATTTTCGGTAGAATACGGACCCAATTTATCCGATATGCACCTAAAATTGAGAAAAAATTAATCAGATAATTCATAACTGATAAAATAGTTAAAAAAGAAAAAATACGCAGTGGAACACATCTTTAAATACCAATTGAACAAAATCTGAGATTTAAAAAAAAATTATTGTGATCTTCATCTAAAATCAGCACCCAAATGTTTGATTTAGTGTTTAGGGCGGATATCAGTTCAACGAAGCATAAAAGAAAGAGAAAAAGTTGGTTGATCGTAACTAAAGAGGATAGAATTACCTCGGAGCACCCAGATCGAGGGGAGAAGGAAGAACAGAAAAGTTAGAAGAAGGATAAAAACAAAGCAAGTAAAGAAAAACTTCTAGTAGGTTGATCTGAACTCAAAGAACTTAGGAGAAACCAAGGAAGATACTTGACCGGCAGTCATCACCCATCTAGCACAACCACTTACCTTGCGCCTTCACCCGCGACTTCTTTTCTTTCTTTGTAAAATGAGCAAAGGGAGAAAGAAACAACAACACTGATCGGAGCTCGCAAGCAAGCACAACCCTTTTCCTGCCCTTTTTCTTTCTCTCCCAAAAAGGTGTTAGGTAGAATGGTAGAGGCGAACCTAGAAGTTTCCTTCGCGCTCTCTCTCTCTCTTTCTCTCTCCCAGAAAGGTGTTAGGTAGCCAGGTCATCAGTAGCCCACACGGAAAAAGAAGACGAAACCAACCCAGAATAGCAGAAGAAACGAAGGGCTGAGATGAAGCGCCTGAGAAAGAATGAACGGCTGGATAATTCTACAGTAACCCAAGGTTTGAAATTTAGGTATTTATGATCACTCTGTAGGCCCAACAAAGTAACATGGTTTATTAGTAAGCCCAAATTCTTTCATCTATCTACCGAAATTTTAAAAAATAATACTAAATAAATATAATATATTAAAAATAATATCAATATAATAATTATTTTTTAAATAGTATCACGAGATCGGAATCTCGAATTCCGATCTTAGCTTTTTTAATTTTTTATATATTATTTATTTATTTATTTAGTTTATTAATTAGTTAATTAATTAGAAAAATAGATAATATATTGTAAAAATATTGAAAAAATCAGGAATAATTAAATTAAATTTTATATGTAATTTAGTATTTTTTGGGAAATTAAATTTATTTTCTTTTAATTAATTTATTTAATTAAAAAATAAATAATTAAGTATAAATTTTTAATTAATTTATAAAAAAAATATAAATTTTTAATGTATTTTTCTTTGTATATATTATTTCCATATTATATATTAAACAATCATGTCGAGTCTCATGATCAAGGAAATACTTTCTAGATTGCGTTAGAAAGGAATCATACGAGATTGATGTTTTACCGAGACGGAGAAGAAAGACTAAATTCACTTGATTTACTGTATTTCTCTTTTTAATGATTAATTTATGATTTTAAAAACTTGTTTAGTAGTTTAGAGTGGATTTTAGGTTTGCAAACATTCAAAGTGGATTTTGGAGATCTAGAGAGCATTTTTTTGCTCCGAAAATGGTCGTTACGGGGTTTCACCCCGATAACATGTGTAGATCTCGTCGCTAGCTTTCCGGAATGTGCTCGTTAGCCCCAAACGGACCTTCCTATCAAAAGTTATGCCTGTTTAAAGTTTTAATGTTCAAGTTATGCCTTTGTATTCCTGCAAATGCAGAAAGAATTAATAAAATTTTGAACATTCTGAAAGGAAAGGATTATGCATTTGTATCCCTGCAAATTCAGAAAATTTATAATCCTTTCTAAATGGTACAATTCATTTAATTAAATAAGTTATAAAAATTTATAAATTAATTAAAAATTTATACTTAATTATTTATTTTTTAATTAAATAAATTAATTAAAGGAAAATAAATTTAATTTTTCAAAAAATACCAAATTACATATAAAATTTAATTTAATTATTTCTGATTTTTTTCATATTTTTTCAATATTTTTACAATATATAATCTCTTTTTCTAATTAATTAACTAATTAATACTAAATAAATAAATAAATAATATATAAAAAATTAAAAAAGCTAAGATCAGAATCAGGGATTCCGATCTTAGCTAAGGTCGGAATCCGGGATTCCGATCTTAGCTATGGTCGGAATCCAGGATTCCGATCTTGCGTTCGGAATCTGAAATTCCGATCTTGTGATACTATTTAAAAAAATATTATTATATTGATATTATTTTTAATATATTATATTAATTTAATATTATTTTTAAATTTTTCGGTTCTATCTATCTGTCATATCTCATATAGTCATATGTACCCAAAAGAGGATTTAATAAAGAAATTTCTTGTCGGGGGTGATAAGGATCATCCCGATATTCATTATCCCCATCATCTTCACGTGTTTTTTCTATTTTTGGCTCTACGCGTTTTCTATTTTTGGAAATTGCTCTGATTCCCTCCTTGCCGTGTACGCTCGTCTCCCCTCCCAACCCTCCCGCGTACACTCCCCCTGCAGCGTACGCTCGCCCCCCTCCCACCCTCCCGCGTACGCTCCCCAATCCCCACCCTTCCGCGTACGCCCCCTCCCCCTCCCCCCCCCCACCCTCTGGTAATATCATACTCTCACACACACAATATATATTGATTATAAATGTTGAGGTTAACATATTTAACTGTTGAAGTTAATATATATGCCAACTTCAACAATTTAAATATGCTCACTTCAAATATTACCTTCAACATTTAAATATGCCAAGTTCAACAATTATATATATTTACTTCAACAGTTATATATATTAACTTCAACAGTTACATATATAACATATTACTTACATATATAACTTCAATAACTACATATATAACTTCAGCAGTTGCACATATTAACTTCAACAGTTATATATATTAACTTCAACAGTTACATATATAACATATTACTTACATATATAACTTCAATAACTACATATATAACTTCAACAGTTACACATATTAACTTCAACAGTTATATATATTAATTTCAACAGTTATATATATTAACTTCAACAGTTACATATATAACATATTAACTTTAACAATTGCATATAACTTGAACAGTACATATATTAACTTCAACAATTACGATATTGTCTTCAACATTTAAATATATTAATTTCAACAATTATGAAGTGTGTAGGAGGAAGAAGAGAAAGATGGAGGGGGGACGATGTACATGGGAGGGAGGAGGGGGAGGGGGGACGGCGTATGTAGGAGAGAGGAGGGGGAAGGGGGGACAGCGTACGTGGAAGGGAAGAGGGGACTGCCGTGCTAGTTTCTCTGCTCTCTTGCTTACATCTTCTGCTCCATTTAGGAGGATAACTTTAAAATAAAATTCTCATCATCTAACTAAATGTTTTTTTTTTTCGATTTATCTCCATATTATCTTGCTTCTAACATAAGCTCTGTCTATTTATTGACTGCAGTTAGCACCAAAGCCTAAAACAATTAGCCAGCATTTAAAAGAATAAAATAATAATAACAATAAATTCTCCAGCTTGAAGGTCTAACCTCTTGAACTTATTTTTTGCAGTATTAATCATTACTTACTTTTCTTTTGTTTCGTTTTTCTGCAAATTTTTCGGTTGAGTATGGTTTTGTTGGTTAAGAATATTAACTCTCGTATGAATAGTCCTTGACAGCTGCTGTCAAGTTCTCCAAAAATATCTCTCATATGGACCTTTTCAATTTTTAAATATTGTTGTAATTTGAAAGGTGCTACCTTATAATGCTAAGAAATAGTTATATCACAACTCGGTAAATTTAATATTACTTTCTAGTTTGTCAATTATTTTTGGCGCACTCCAATTTGTCAATTATTTTCTGCAAATTTATTACCACAAAAAAAAATGATCCCATTAGTTTGTTATGGTAAACTAGTAGTGTCGGTATATTGACAAGAATATGCCGAAGTAATGGCATACAAACATAGAAAGTTATTTTTTGTTAAGTACTAGTATTTGGTAATATTTGTTTCTTAATTCATATATGTTATATTTTAGTTTTATGGCAATTAGAAAATAAGAAAGCAATTGTTATTCTAGGCAGTATTGTATTAGGAAATATATTTCTTACTATGTAATAGATATAATAGTAGTATAAAGTAATGAAAGAAAATAAAAAATGGTGTAGCAAGATTTACACACCACAAAAATTTTCTCTCTGTTCTGTCTGTGATTATTGTGAATTGAGTTGATTATTTGAGTATTTCCAACAATTGGTATCAGAGCGCAGGTTATGGGAGACAGTAACAACGAGATAAAGAAGACTCCACCACCGAAAGTACTGGTGAGAGGAGGTGGTGTGCCGATCCAATACCTCTCAATTCTGTTGGAGGAGATCGTGCGATCCCTATGTGTATGGGAAGCATGAGAAGTATGACCTGTGGGCTATACAAAGGAAGAACATCGTGCGATCCCTATGTGTATGGGAAGCATTAGATGGTAGCACATCGGTCGATGTAGAGAAGGTTCATGGTGCCATGGCAGCGATCTCTCAAGCCGTGTCAGATGAAGTGAAGTTGGCAAATGCTAGAAAGGAATTAGCAAAGGAGGCGTGGGAGACAATCAAGGAGATGAGTATAGGTAAGGACCGTGTCAAAAAAGCAAGGACACAGGTCAAGAAGCGAAGCCAAGTTGCACAACAGGCGCTTGGTCTCAAAGGAAAGAGGATTGATAAGCAAAACTACAAGGAAAAGGAGCGCTATGGAAAGCGTTTTGACCATGACGAGCGGTTGCGCAAGAAGAAGGCTTGGAAGAAGAGAAGAAAGTATGAGCTTGGAAGGCAGCCAAAAAGAACAACCGTGTTGCTAAGGCATGTGGTGCCGCCATTATTAACCGATCCGAGGAGTTGATGTGAAAGCCGACACGACTAGCTTAGGGAAGTGAATGTTATGGTAAACTAGTAGTGTCGGTATATTGACAAGAATATGCCGAAGTAATGGCATACAAACATAGAAAGTTATTTTTTGTTAAGTACTAGTATTTGGTAATATTTGTTTCTTAATTCATATATGTTATATTTTAGTTTTATGGCAATTAGAAAATAAGAAAGCAATTGTTATTCTCTCTGTTCTGTCTGTGATTATTGTGAATTGAGTTGATTATTTGAGTATTTCCAACATAGTTAAGAAATAATGTTATTAAGCAAAACATTTCGTTCATAAATTTTCTGATCTGTGTTTATGTCAACAATCTTGGTTGTTATGGTGACTTGATTACCTTTACCTCATGCTGTCTCCACGGATCCCCTAGCTCAACATCTCAAGTGATACTTCAAGGGAAATTATCTAATTAACATAAGAATATAGTTTTCATTGGATGTTGGCAACCGATATGCAGTTCAGATGCATCTTTATCTCTGCTCTTTTTGGTCTGATACAATTTACAGGCTTTAGTGTTTATGATATCTGATGCATTTGTATGTTGTCCAGAACTTCAAGTTAAGATATTTTAATTTATACTATCAAAGAAAGGTAGAGAGTCAATGGTTTTTTGCAACCATTTTACTGACTCAGATGCAGGGTGAAACATGTATAAATAATTAAATATGAAGGGAATGAAGTGGATGTAATGTCAGGTTGGGATCGACAGGTTGATGACAAGCTAATAGATTTTGTCATAACGGTAAGGTGACATTGTCGGTTGTTGGTTCTATCTCAGTTTGTAATCTGTTTTTGTCATTCCAAATTTTCAAATGGACTTTGACTTGGAGGAAATAAACATTGATTCAGATGCATGCAGATGCTTTTAGTGATGAGTTCCAATGATGATTGATATGTGAATTTTTGCAAGCAATTTTATTTCATGTGCAACATTGGTAGGCTTTATTTATGAATTTCTTTTCATATGCATTGATCAAGGAGATCAAACTAATAAGAAATGTTCAGAACTTCAAAAATGATCAATTAATCTGGACTCACTGTTCTCTGATCTGCAAAGGGCCTCCGCTCTCTGGTCTTTCAAGATATACTGGTACGTGGTACTTACAAGCGTCATACTGCTTTGGCTTGAATGTTGCTTTTTGTTTGTACAATACTTTCTACCTAGTGAAGTATTCTTGCCTTCAAGACAAAGCTTGTCTTTACTCCAGCCTACAAGGTCAATATACCAGAGGATATAAAATATTATCCCTAACTCAGCCCACAAGAACTGCATACCCGAGAGAGAACCAATTTGTACCTTACCTTTGCCACCAAATAAATGTGATAGACGTCAGAAAAAAAAAATACATATTCTACTGCTTTACTTATGGCTAGCTCCCATAATTCACCAGTAATCTGTCAAAGAATATTTTATTCAAAGCATATAGTATGACATAATACATGTTGCTTGTTAGATGATGCCGCAGGACAAGACGAAAGACAGTAAGAAACAAGGCCCTGTGGAAAGCATGATTTTTTAAATAAATTATTAAATATAATTTGAAAATTTTAATGCTCAGTTCATTGCTAAAAACATAAAAGATCCGCCAAATGAAGTAAAGAAACAAGAAGTCAGAATTATTGTAAATAGCATATGAAGTAAGATTGAAGTGCAACTTGCAAGTTGAAAAGGTAAACCCAGATAAAATTAAATTGAATATATTTAAGTTGTCTCGTTAGCTTGGAAGTGCAGTCCCATTTCATTGCATACGGATGCATCCATCCATGAATGCTAAGTTTCAAATCAAGCATTTGTGAAAATTGAACAATATTGGTGTAACAACCATACACAACACAACGTCAGTAAGTTTGTAGATATTATTCTCGAATAAAAAAAAAACAGAGTTAGTAGACATTATTTAATAGCAACTTTTTAGTTTTGAAATGAGTTCCGACGCATTTCCACTTTTCTATTACTAGAGAATTAAAAGAATTGTATTTATGCCTAGGATATATTTTGGCCTTCTTTATCGTCTCCTTTGGTAGTTTGGTGTATTTGTGACTTCTTTACTTTCTACTATTTTCAGAGTATTTAAGATAAAACTATTTGACAAAAATCATGTAAGAGTTAGTCCATATCAATTGTCCCTTCACATACATGTAACGTGACAAACAAGGATAACAACAAATTAATCCAACAAAAAGAAACTAGGATGCTGAGCAAAATTCTACCACCGAGAAATAAAATTATCAACATATGCGGAACTAAGAAAATGACATCCCAAAATGTAACAGAAATGAAATACAGAAAATCATGGATACAAGTGCTACCTAAAAAGCTTCATAAACTACGTACATCTAAGTCTATCATACAGCTGGTCTTCCTTTGAATCAAAAAATGCTCCAAAGTCTCCACTCAACATCATCTGCACAAGATAACATAAATTAATACAATTAATGAACGAAACAAAATATACAAAATTAAACAAATAATACGACAATTAACAACAGAACTGACATTAATAAACAGTACCAGCAATGCACCACCTACTGTACACGATAGCTAGGTCTCCATGTTGAAAGCGCAAACAAAATTCGACCCTTCCAGCCTTGCAACAACCACCCGTTATCTTCATCGATTATAAAATCTTTATGGTAACAAGATCGAACTTTTTCCCTTGCCTTTTTCATTATTTCTGGATTAATGGGCAATTGCTTAAACCCAGCTCTTCTGTTTCTTGCTTGCCATTTTTTGTACGTCTCAGGCCTCTCTACCCTATCTAACCCCTCACATGAAATTGCATTTATAGCCTCTCTAGCGAAAACGGCCTTCTCAAGCACTTGTCTATCTGCATCCTCTTTCGGCACATTAATTTCCAACATGTCAAAAATTGCAGAGAAATGGAAGACTGCTTCTCGAAACCGGGTCACAAAAAAAGGCATGTTGTATGACCCGTTAACCACACCATGAATAAACACATCCGGGTTCATTTTTCTTATGGTCTTTAAAACAATGTCTCTCGGGCTCTCAACCACAACACTCTCATCCATAACAGTTTTGAAGCGGTAGAGGCTATTAACTACCAGTAATTCATCTCTTTTTATATTAAGCTCCTCAACTTTTACACTCTCCCATCTAGCGGCAATTGCTTTGAATTCAAACGGGACTTTAAATGTACGGGCATAATCAGCTAATCGAACACCTGTGTCCTCTATCCGTTCAGCTGGGCGGAAACCAGGTTGTGGCAAGTCAATACCCGTAATCCGCAATTTGGGGGCCCCTCCGGGTTGTTTAGACAGCCGTTGGATAAGACATGGCCACTGGAACCCATAATAAATCCCGAAATCTATAATATGAACTGTGTTGACCTTTTGTGCAGCATCCAATATAGTTTGGTTAGAAAAGAAATCAGAGATTTTTTTGAAAGGACATGCAGCAAGGTAGAGCTGGTATGCTTTTAGGATATCAGTTGAGGCAACTGGCATTATGGTGAAGGATTGGTAGATCTGACTGCCGGTCCCTGCCAAGCGGGCCTCCAGCCCATCAGAAAAATAATGCGCCAGCCTCTGATTCGCATCTCCATTCACCGAAGAGTGTCGCCTCAGCTGTTTTAATAACTCTATAGCACTCACACGGTCGTCAGTTGCAACTGCTTGTGCACAATGTGAAAGAAGTGTCATGAGATCCACTACATCCTTCTTTGGCTGCCTGCTTTTGCGGCCTTTTGTATGGCCGTTCGACTTATGGTGGTTGCCATTGGAGTGGATGGCTTTCTGTTGTAGTGCTTTGCGCAACTCTTTAACACCTGTTGAACAAGTTTCACCATCACATAGAAGAACTTTGTCGAGCATGTCACGGGCAAGTACGTCTGGGTTATTCGCCAGTTGTTTGTTAAATCTAGTTTCTTCTGAATCCAATGTATCATCAGTGTATACATGCTTCCTGATTTTATAGTTAGCAGTTTCTGTTGCTTTGTTTTTTCCTCCTTCCTTTTCAGCATTTATCCCAATTGGCAGAGAATTAGTAATCCCATCAGCCTCTACATTAATAATCAGCTTTTCTTTCGGTGCGAATCTGCTCACCTCTTCAACACGCTTGTTAAACTGCCAAACAGGTTGAGTTTTCAGTGACTCGTCTAAAACATCCAACACATCTAAGACAGTGTTATTACTGTTTGTAGAAGAGGAAGACTGAGAAGAATAACCAATGGGAATGGAATTTATAATTGTTTCTTGTGAGAAAAATTGATCCAAATCAAAAGACACTGTATCGGCATTATCCACTAAAAAATGACTACTATCACAGCTGTTGCCATTATCATTAATTAAACTACTTGCAAAGCTGTCGTCTGGGTTTTCTGAGCTGATGATAGAAGGTAAAGAAGATTGACCAGGAAATGGTACAGATTGACCAGGAAATGGTACAGAACTTGATTCAAGGATCTCAAGAAATGGTTTTTCAGCTGCTAAAAGTACAGGATTTTCTGGGTATTGCTCAAATTTGCTATCAATATCTTCTTCCATTAGCAAACGGCTAATGTAATTAAGATCTATATCAGAGAAAATCAACGGATCCTCTGACAAATCCGATTGCGGGTTCAAGTTCTGGTTCAGACCCATTACTGGGTTTTGCACAAGAGAGGCTGTTGTTACATTGGGTATTACAGGAATTAGGGTCGGATCAGAGAACCCGTCCTGGTAAGGGAGTACTGGTATGAACTCTGAGTTTTGATCTTCTGAGAAATAGAATCCGTTGCTACTGACAGAAGTTTGAGAAGTTTGAGGGGAAATTGGAGAAATCTGAGAGAAATATTTGAGTTCCGAGTTGACTATTACGCAATCATAGATGCTGCTACTAGTATCCATAGTTAGAACAAATTTGGAAATTTCGACTCTGGATAAAGGGCCTGGAAAATTGAAAATATCTTATTTTAAACTACAAACAAACTAAGAAAGTAAACGCAAATACAATGGCTTATTTAGGAACAAAGAACAGAGATCTGTAAGGATGATGTCTTTGTACCCACAATTTGATGAAAACCATGCATTTACAAGGAGAAACAGAACTGAATTAAGGTACAGACAGACAAGAAATTAGCGTACCTTTTAGAAGACCTAGAGAATGTCTTTAGAGAGATATAAGAGGAAGAGAGATGAGACTATGAGAGGAGAGATGGTGATAATAATTTATGAAGGCAGAGCTATGTCAGATGCTAGTTTTTATACTCCGATTTAGTAGGGACCCTACTGGGATTGTTTGTTCCAAAACAAAAAGGCCTTGTACTCTTATCTGTTTAAGTAGACAATGTAATAACCTATCGCATTCAACTTACAGTTGTGGATAGACCTGTCAAACGTGCATAACATGCACGTAAGTGAGCTCTTCCGTTTAATGTTACGTCTAGGAAACGGAAACATTTTGCTTTAATGTTTAACGTTACGTTTTGTAAACGTAAGGAATTTTTATTCCGTTTAATGTTTCATTTGTTTAAACATCACAAACGTTAATAACGTTATAAATGTTGATCCCTCATATAAGTTCTGTTTGTTTCAACATCACAACTCAAATTTACAACTTAACAAGTTTACAAGTCAAATTACAACTGTATTGAGCATCACTGCCAAATATCGAATAACTCTATTGAACTTCATTGTCAAATATCAAACAACTTACAAAGATCAAATAAGCCTGGTACAGAACCTTGTACCGACCTGGTACATCAAATAAGCCTTAACATTCAATCCAATAAGCCTTAACAGAGCCACTACAAGTTCAAACAAATCAGATTACAAGCCTTAACATCAAACAAGCAATCAAAGATAAGGCACTAATCATTTTCTCAAAATGCAAAGAGTAACAGATCTCAAACTACTTTCTCAAAATGCCAAGCATACATCTAGACCCCAATACAAGGCATACAGAATGTTCCAAGTGATGGCTCTGTACCAACTTACTGTCAAGCATCCAATATACAAAGTTTTCATGCTCCATTGGTAGCATTGTCATCCGATGCCGATATACTGGTATTCATACCACACAAGCAGGATCTGCACAGAAATAAAGCAACTCTTGCTTTAAAAATAGTTACAGATGAACTAGAAAAGAATGTGGAGTTTGTTATAGAAGCATCAAATACAAATCCTGGCTTTGAATGAACATATATGGCGAATTTCTCTGATTCAGCATTCTATAAGAAACAAAAACAACTGTTAAATGCTGTTTATATTTGATTTGCATAAGAATGCCTCAGTTAGAATTCTAAAATAATTACATCAAAATGTAAATTAAACCCTGTAATCTACTACTAAACTCGACCAGACCCAAATCAATCTCAAGTCTGAGTGATAACCAGCAAAATAATTACATAAATGTTCATATGTATTCCCACTAAAAAAAAAATTGTTTACCACTTACCAGAGGTTCTGAGTGGTAACCAGCAAAAGAACCAACTCCAAATCCTTTTATTTGCGAGGGTAAACAAGGGAATTATTTCTCCATCTATTTAAAATGTTTTCATATAATTTGCAAAAAAAGGCCTCATTTACCAGCAAAAATCCTTTTGAGAACCAGTCTTCGATCTGAACATCCACCAATGAGCTCTGGCATTTACCAGCATTTGTAAACAGTACAATTGAGACATTATGTTTTCTCAGAAATTTCCATAAAAAATCTTAACTCAACACAAAAGAATCCATAAAAATGTGTTTTTTTCAAAAAAGGGTTTACAATTGTACCAAAATGAGGCAAAAGAGAGGAGGAGTTCGGCCAGCCACACCTTGATTTGCAATTTTTTGCCTTGCTTCCACCACTTTCCAATTGAAGCATCAAACCACACATACAAAAAGCCACCTCGGTTTACAAGTGACAATAGATAATTTCACAGAGAAACGGTTTACAAGTGACAATAGCTAGGGTTCACACACAAAAACACTCAATTCCTTTGTCATGGGCAGTGTGCCAGAGGGACAGAGAAAAAGCAAGAAAGAGAGAGGAGGAAGCGTGTGAGAGAAGAGGGGGGTATCGGCGCTCGAGATAAATATCTGATTTTATCCTCGTTATCTCCGCACCTCCACATATAAGATAATATTTGCAAATACTCATAATCTTATACATTCGAACGGAAATAAACGAAACGTAAATGGGCCCTTACGTTTACGTTTCGTTTACGGACGGAAATTTCGGCCCATTTTCATTTACGTTTCGTGGGCCCAAACGAAACTATTTTTTCCTCCGTTTAACGTTCCGTGGCCCATATACGAAACGTTAAAACGTTAAAACGGGTGCATATTGACAGGTCTAGTTGTGGATACCATACCGTTTGGCACGTTTTCGTTTTGTTCCGTCCGAAACGGAACAGAAGTGGAAGAAAAATAGTTTAGTTTCCGAGAACGGAACGGAAACAAAATAGGAAGTGGTACATCTTACTGTTTCGTTTTATCAAAAATTGGCAGAAATCAATAAAAAAATGGGTTGAAAATCAATGAAAAATTGAAAGTGGAACAAAAAGGGAATAAAAAATTATTTTGTTTAACGAAACGGAACGAAAATGAAATGAGCAGTGTATTTTTTTTTGCCGAAACGGAACGAAAACGGCAAAGGTATTTCCGCTGCTGTTTCGCACTTTTGATAGCCCTAATTCAACTGTGGCTCTCATGGGAATTTTTAGTAGTTTCTGGTACAAACAGGCATATGTAATAATGATTTTATATTTTCCTTTCAATTTCTTATTCCTTAATTATATCTAATTTTTTATATTAATTTTAAAATGCGATTTGCGTGCTTACGGGTTGATTTAGCCTTTTAGAATTCTATCGGTGATAAGGTGAATGATAACATGACGTTATTATGTCATTTATTTAAATAAGATATAAATTCAAATATATTTAACATAGCTTATTTATAAATTCATATTACACAGAAATTAAATTGAGATTTCAAGATTAATTAAAAATAAATTTTTAATAAATATATATTTGATAAATACTAAATATATTAGATAAGATTGAAGAACACAAATTTATAATTTTTTTATGTCATTGGATCATTTTTTTTATTCGAGCATTATTTTATTTTATTAGCGAATTATCGATGATAAAATGGTTTTATAGCGGACTGTACTTTTTTTTTTTGTGGAAAGATGTGATGTTGTCGTGCGCTTTGTGTCCGAATAACGATAAAACACTGCATTTTAAAATTTTTATTGTAAGTATTTAAATGGTTAGGTATGCAATTAAAAATAACTCAAGTGTGTATTTCTTTAATATAAAATTATATTGAGCCTGTGGAGTTTTGACTTTATAGTTTGCTGCACAAGCACGAGTAGGCCTGCCGACGGTATACCGTCCTCCGTGTTCCGTGCACGTTCCGTCCAAACGGAACGAGTGGCGGAACAGATTTCAGTATTCGTTTTTTAAACGAAACGGTAAACGGAACGGATTTCGGCATACGTTTGTATGAAATACAGTGTAAATTGAGTCGTTCCGCTACGTTTCGTCCATTCCGTTGCAAACGGAACGAATAACGAATCGTTTCAGTGCATACCGTTTCTGAAACGGAACGGAAAACGGAATGGCCCATTCCGTTGCCGTTTCGAACGTTAACCAGGTCTAAGCACGAGCGCGCCACGTGGCCGCGGGGCCGAGGAATGAGCTACCTCATGCCTATCTGATTCGTTTGTCCCCGTGAAGATCCGACGGTTAGTTTTGGTCGGATCATGTTTGGTCAATAAAAGCCCACTTGATCAATAGCGCTAAGGAAGGAACAGAAAAACAAGTCCACTAAAATTGCTCACAAGTCACAATGAACTATGCTCGACTCTTATATAAAACAACAGATGTTCTTTGTATGTGGCCTTGTCTTAATTGCTAATCAAATTCTCTTTTACTACCTGACCCAGAAAAAACTTTTGTTCTACCTCAATCTATGGAAAAACAAAATTGAATACGCAAATGGTCAACCCCTTGGCACTGAGATAGATACTAGAGCGCAAAGGAACCTATAAGTTGGGTTAAGTGCAGTGTAATTTGATATTTTAAAAGAAAAAAAAAGTGCAGTGTAGTTTTTAATGGTGGGGACCCAATGTGGTCGGGCGATTTTTTATTCATCATGATTCTTTTTACCATTTAAATTTAAGAAATATGGAGATGAAATAATATAATACGGAAAAATGAATCTGGATGGCAGACTATCGATAGATACATTATCTCGTTAATTCATTTTTTATAGAATAGTAGCCAATCATCAGACACTTGCCTAGATGCCACTAAACTATATCATCTTATCATGCATTCCCTGAGATTCTTATTCAGTTCAGATGAAAAAAATTTATATGATTCATTCAAATCTCAAATCGGATCAACATTTGACGTCAATTTGAAGGTTCAAATTGATCTATGACATGCATACGAGGGATCCATGCTCCCAAAGCATTTACAATTATTTAATTCGACCAGCGAATTTAACAAATTTTTATCCAATTAAACTTTGCTTTTTTTTTTTTTGGTCATACATAGACATATAACGCTGATGAGTTATTTACTTTGGTGTTGACCAATTTTTATGCACCGTAAATTTATGGGTTTTAATATGCTACTACCAACAAAAGTAGCATCGTGACTATTATAGTTCGTTTAATTAGCCAACTGTTTGATCAGTAGCTATGTTTAATAAGTATTTTTTTGGCAAAATTGATCACGTACCCTCAAATCTTTCTTAATTAAATATTTATTCCTTAAATTTTTGAAATTGATCACATATCTCTCAAATCTTAATAAACAGGTATATATGCCATTTTCAGTTATTTAAATAAATTTCTGAATATTAAAATCTAATTTTTATATCTTGGGACAGAATTACCCTTCCAAATTTCTCTTCTTTGTGAGCCTGAAGAAAGTTGCTAACCTCTCCAAGCGATATCATGAAATAGAGGATCTCCTCCGATTCCAGCACCAAAATTCTCTCCAAGCGATATATTAGGACCTAATTTGGAGGGGTAATTCTGTCCCAAGATGATATATTAGCACCAAAATTCTCTCCAACCGATATATTAGGCTCACAAAGGAGAGAAATTTGAAGGGATAATTATGTCCCAAGATATAACAATTAGATTTTAATATTCAAAAAATTATTTAAATAACTGAAAAGGGCATATATATTTGTTTATTAAGATTTGAGGGGTATGTGATCAATTTCAAAGATTTGAGAGGTACGTGATCAATTTTGCCTTTTTTTTTTATCTTGGTAGAGCTCTCTGAACTAGTAATTTGTGGTCAACGACCAGCTTACATGTGTCATTTATCAAACAAACAACTTTTCATTTATTTATTTAAATTATCTCATAAGAATTAGCTTTGATGTAGTAGTAAAAAAATAATGCGTCTTAAGTGGATGTCACGTTTTTAAAACTAATTTAGAAGATATCTGATTAACATTTAAAGTTAAAAAGTGTTGTGCTTTTCTTTTAAAAAAAAAGGGTTCCCTGTTTTTGTTTTAGAGGAACAAATTTTAGGCCTTAATCAAATGATTTCTAGACAGGATTTCATTCCAATTGATTTCTCAAAATTTCGTTGGATATAATAATATGAGAATTCCAATCGAATGACACGAAATCTGTTCATTTTGATCATATAATTTCTAATAAAAAAAAGTAGATAAGCTAAATAACAATAAGAAATTTTGATTAGGGCCTTAATTCTAAAGTAGATAAGCTAAAACACAATAAATCAGCCTTGGGTTAGCTAAGTCCATTATAATATGCTTTCTTGTCCTCCATCATTTAATGCTGCAGAAGTGGCCCATAATAGCTCTGAATTCTCATAAAATAATAACAATAAATAAAAATAATAATAATAATAATAATAATAATAATAATAATAATAATAATAATAATAATAATAACTCTGAATGAATTTCCTGATAGAGGTTTATGTGGCCAGTACTATCTGCTCACAAGTTGATGGGCTTTAATTTATTTTATTTTTTTTAAGTACTCCCCGCATGGCAGCATTGGCTTGGATCATTGTCATTGGATGGGGGCACTGATTTTCCCTAATTATGTTTTTTTAGGATCCCCTAATTATGATTGCCATAATACAATCATAACAGTAAATGAATTTAGAAACATGATGTAATATAGGATTGGATTGCTATGAGAGAAAAGTTTAATGACAATAATTATTTTGTATTAATAATTACATATTTTAAATTTGAATAATATAATTATAATTATAAAACTCGAATTATTTTGAGTTAAGGTCGAATTAACTCAAAATATTTCATAAGGAATATATAATTAATCAAAGTAAATGAACATTGCTTTTATTAGAGAAGTGGCTCTGAAAAATAGTTCATAAGGACCATAGGGAATGACAATACAACAATAGAGAATGACAATACAATTAGTTTCTGGTTTGACAGATGGATTAATAACATTTCCTTATCAAAAAAGTATCCTGAGCTTTTTGCTATAACCAAAGCTCCTTATGCTACCTTGCAGCAGGTAGTCAACAATGGAAAATTTAAACTTTCACTGACAAGGGGTCTCGCCACAAAGATAAGGAAACAAAAAAACTCAATTATAAACTTAATACAAAATATCAATCTGACTGACACCCCTGATTCTACTGTATGGAACCTTGATAGTAAGGTTGTGCTCTAGTACCAAATTTTGGAGAGGAGAGGGAGGGAGACTAGATTAAATGTTTACTCAATCTTGCTTTACTCAAATGAGGGGTGAATGAGAGAAGAGTAAAGAGTTAATCCCCAAATGACTTATTTTTGTAACCTCAAATTTGGGGTGTAAAAGTTTACTTTACTCAGCCTTCTCTAATTTTCCTTTCCCTTCCACTCTTAAATCTATACTGGAGTACAACCTAAAGGTGCCTATATTGTCAGCTCTTTTTATTTATTTCTAAATAACTCTGGTATAAAAACTGATCTGAACTTGACAGTCTAGCCCATAAGGTACCCCTTAAAGCCAAACTACTCCTGTGGCTTGCCTCAAACAATAGAATCCTCACTATAGACAATCTACAAAGGAAAGGCCGACAAGGACCCAGCACATGCTCCTTCTGCTGTTGATGTATGAATTTCGTACTTGACTTTCAACCAGAATAAGCCCCAAATTACATTCAAATACTTGTGTTTTTACTTGTTTTCTTTTAAATTGTGCTAATGTTAGGATGTAGGATAGTTCAGTCGTAGCCCGGCAAGTTTTTTTTTACAGGTTCATCACATTATGGCACGAAGAACGGAGAAAAACAACCAAGTCATCAGCTCAGACAGATTGGAACGGGCCGCCCCAACCACAGGACGGCCCGTCCTAACCAAGTGCAGATACAATGCAGAGGCAATTCAGACTACCCAGTGCAGACCAGGTTGGGACGGACCGCCCCAATCTCCAGACCAGGCCGTCCCAGCTATATCCAGACTTTTAAAAATAGAGCGCCAGATTTGCAGAGGCGATTTTTAAAGTTTCCATCGCCTTCCAGAGCCACAATGCCACGTTTGGAACTGCCAATGATTGCTATAAAAGCTCTGTCCTGTCCCCAACTCAAGAGGACGCACGGAACCCTAATTTCCAAGCTAAAAACTAACTCAAGAGAGTCAGCCTGTTGAGACGGCCAGCCACCCACCTGAGACGCACCGCCCCAGGATCAGGATGGACCGCCCCAGACAGGACAGAGCACAAAATTGCGGGATTTTCGAGCACAATATGTTGTAAAACTTGGTTTTTATCTTTTCTATTTGTCTTTGTATGATGAAACCTGCTTTTTCTTGCATGGATTTAGTAGAGTAGTTTAGTTTTGGGACTATGGTTTGATAATTTTTCTTTTAGTTGCTTGTTTTATTTGAATACTTTTTATTAGTTGAGTTAAGTTACGTTTATATTTTCTATGATTTGTTTCTGCTATCTACTTGTTGAAATTTGTTATTGTTTGATCTGATCGTTGCGTTAAACAAAGGCCTATTTTAATTGTCAAGTTAAAATCGAATTGCAGTAACAAGTTAGCATCTAGATCAATTAGGTAGCGATATCTGGAAGGATTAAACCAGACTTTAAGTAATTAGAGTTTTACTCAACAAACCAAAAGGTTGAGAGTTTACCAAGACCCAGAAAACAATCTAAGGCACCTAAACCAAGAAACGAAAGTTGAAATTTAGGAGTTTTAGGAAATATCAAACATAACCCCTTCAACTTGACCTGAACGGAAGTTAGAGCGTAAGTGTGTAGGTTAGGTTTGGTTTAATTCATGTAGAAACACTCAACGAATAACTAAGTAGGATGATAAAATAAGTATCAGATGATTGGAACAGACCGTTCCAGAGTCAGGACGGACCGTCCGAAAAGGGACGCCTGGCTCAGAACGGCCTGTTCCAGCCATCTGACAGGGTCCAGGACGGTCTGTTCTAGGAATGGAACAGTTCGCCCTAACCCTAACAGATAAGAAAAATTAGATAACTTGAACCCCTAATCGTCCGTCAATCGATCTTTATCTTTTAGTGTTTAATTTTCTGATTATTTAGGTTTTCAATATTGCACTTTACTTTCTGTTTAGACCTGTTCGAAAACTGAATTGCTTGTTTAACCTTAGAATTTAATTTAATCTGAATTGTCTAACTTGGAAAAAGAATAGTCCGTCCCCGAGATTCGACCCTTAAACTATACTGCAAACGAATTAGTATCGGGATTTAAGGATTTAATTTGATCAGTACCCTCAGCACCGATCAGCTGTGATAATGAAACAGTAGATCACTTAATAGTGAATTGTCCTGTCTCAAGAGATTTTTGGGCTGGATAAAACCTTAATTTAGACTTATCCAACCTCAAAAGCCTATGGGATAGTATAAACACTCTAAATTCAAACAATATGAGCTTCACAAGGGCTTTGCTTGCAACTTGGTGCTGAATTGTATGGAATGAGAGGAACAATCATATTTTTGGAGACAAGATTATTTCTACTCCAAGCTCTTTGTATTTCCAAACATTAAACTTATTTACTAATTGGACTAAGTTGAGCACAGATATGAAAAAGAGCTTCAGGGATCTAGCTGCCCTCAAGAATGACAAGAAGAGCAAGGATGAAGATGGGCACACAACCGAAGACACTTATGATATATGAGGATCTTGCTCATCTCTTAACCTTGATTGCTGCATTCTTTTATTTTGTTAAAACTATGTTTGGACACAGTTTGCTTGCTTGGATGTAATGCTTGTTTGATTTGTTTTTTTCAATACCACTTAGGAAACTATACTCCTGTATCAGACTTCTTGATTAAGTAAAAGCTCTTGGTTTCCTGCATGGAAAGCTTTTGGATTTAAAAAAAAAAATTCGACCAGGTCGAACAAGCACTGGGTCTTGGTTGCCACAGTATATAATGAATTTAGTGATAATTGGAGGGCCTATGGAAGAACTAATTTGTGAATTTGAGTAGTGAAAATATCTTAAATTTGAACAATCAAGATTGTTGGGAGAAAAAAGGACGGTTCAGATTGGTGATGCCAAAAATATCTAGTTATTTCGTTCAGATGGACGGTTCGGATGCTGATTTCAACGGTCGTGGATTAGATTCCTCATAGCGGATCCGAAGTTATCCCAACCCGGTTCTCAAATCTCAATCCCTTTTAGGGCTGTCAACGGTACCCTTTTAACCGTTTACCCTACCCGTATCGTATTCGATAAGACGGGTATGGGTAAGGTTTTATTTTCGTTAAGTTATCGGGTATGGGTATGCGTAAGAAAAAATTTTCGTTAATGTATTGGGTAAGGGTAAGGGTAACGCTATTTCGTAACCGTTATTTACCCATACCGTTATATATATATAATATAATTGATAATCATTAATGGGAAAAGATATGATTATAATATCCAATTAATATGTTAATAACTAATAAGTCAATTTAATTGGTAGATTTAACTGAGACAATATACTACATTAATAATTTATAATTCATGATGATGAGTAGGTAAACTTTTAATTATTAATTAATTATATATATTTTTCATGAGAAGATATTATATGATTTTATTATATTTAAAGTATTATTCAATTTTGCACTTTATTATATTTATTTGATATATTTATTCATCCATATTGTACATTTTTTATTGAATTATTATTATCATTATTATTCGTTTTCTACCGTTACCCTACCCTTATCGTTAATTCATAACGGGTAAGGGTAGGGTACGGGTAAGTTAATTTTTAACGGGTACGGGTAGGGTATGGATAAAGAAATTTTTAACGGATGCGGGTAACGAAAATGTCTCTACCGTACCCTATCCTATCCATTGACAACCCTAATCCCTTTCCTTCTCTTCCCATATCTTCTTCCATCATCCACTGTCTAATCCCCTTCTTCATTCACTAAAACCCTTACCCTGGTTTTTTCCCGATACAACCCTAGAAAAAGAAATATCTTTCCATTCACTCTGTTGTCCATCCCATGAGAGCTCCCATGGCGACTCGAGCCATGAACTTATGCTCCATCCTCGGTGTCTTCCATCACCGCTCCTCTACAAGGTGTAACAGCCTAGGGTTTGTTCATCCCGATTTGAGGTTGAGGTCTGGTAATCTTAGGTTAAGTTTCATCGGTGGTGACCAGACCCGAATGCATCAGAGTCTTGTGGATTTAGTCATGGAGGAATTGCAGCTACAAAGAACGAGACCTCGTGCTTCATCTAAGTATGTTTCTCCATCCTTTAGTTATTTTTCTTTTTTTTTTCTTTTTTGCGAATATGTAAATTGCGAGCAGAATTCATACTCTCATTTTGTTGCCTGAGACTTGGTATCAAATTTACCAATGGTTTGTTTTTCTGTTATGTAAATGAATTTTTAGTTTTTGGTTTATTACCAATGACCAATCAATTTGACAGAACGGGATCGACAAGTGTAAAGGATGCGCCAGCGGAAAAAGGAGAGAAGAAAACGTTGCAAAAGGGAATGCTGCTCGAATTTGAAAAGGACTCAAAGAAATTAGTTTTGGCAGTGGCCCATAGGCCTGATGGAAAGAAAAATTGGATGGTTTATGATCAGGTTTAAGTTTAATTTTGAACAAAGTTCCTTATGTTGTTTTTTTGTAGTTCATAGCAGAGTTGTATCACAGTATTTATACTTCTGTGCAGAATGGTTTCATGTCCTCAATAAGGCCACAGCAGATCAGGTATATTGTACCTGACATTGAAATATTGGAATACTCTGATATTGCTGATTTTGCAAAGAAGGCCGATGAAATATTGGTATGTACTACATTTGCTCCTTATTTAGCTTCTAATTGGATCGTCACGTGTTAAGTTATTTTCTTTCTTGCTTCTCTCTCTCTTTTTAAAGGACCCACCAATCTTGGAGTGTGCATGGTTGGAGGTTTTGGAAGAGAACCAATGGGTAACTGTGGAGGACATAGCCCAGGTACTTTTGTATTATAATGCTTTCTTTGTTCTTTTTAGTTCTAAATCTAATTCTAAACCCAATACAAACCTGTGTTCCAGATCATATACGGTGATACTGGTCCTCTCGAGTGTTATTGTACGTATGTGCTATTATCAAGAGATGACATCTATTTTGACACCATCAAGACTAGAGATTCTGTTGTTTATGAACCCAGGCCTACTGATAAGGTATGATCTCCTCTTGCTGTTTGTGCTGTTAAGCGGACTTATTTTGTTTGCAGTCGTGTCAGTGTTGTAACCTCTGAAAACCTCTCTCTGTTACTTGTAAACTGCTTTACTGACTCTATGAAACAAGTGCAATTACATTTATGCCCCTATGACCTATCATTTGCAAGTTTGTTATTTAAATTTTCTTAAATGTAGATGAATCTACAAGAAGTTGCATGTGCATGAGAGAGTGAGATAGAGCGGAATGCATTAGTGTTAGGTATAACTTTAAACATATTATCTAAATGAAAAGATTGGTATGATACAAATGTTTTTGTATGGTCATGGAAATTGTTCCTATGTTTTCTCCTTTTTGCAGATAAAATATCATAATTTGAGAGTTATAGGATTAACATGAATAATCCCATATTAAAGAAAGATGACTGATTAATTAACAAATGATAGTAGGTGGATGAGGTGCTGAAAAGAAAGATGATAGAGGAGGTATCAAAGAAGGAACTTGAAGATTTTGTGCAGACTCTAATCTCAGCCAAGGCATTGCCACATGGCTCCAAGCCGGCCAAAAGCACGTGGCTGGTCGAGGCCAATGTTAGAGAGAGGATTGAAGCACTTGCAGCCTATGCCACTGACAACTGTAAAAGTGAAGAGCAAAGAAAAATAGCTAGAAATGTAATATTTCTACTCATACTCGTTCCTTTTCTTTCATAAAATTAACAATTACGGATAAATAGTTGCTTTTGCTAGAACTTTAGACCTTACATAAAGGCCAGTTGAAATTGACCAAACTGACCCTGAACATTCATTATAATGGCTAATAATTGTCTCTTACAAGTTCATTCTGACTCGAGTAATCCAGCAACTAAATTTGTTTTGTTCGAGTTTAGGGCAGCTCACTTTTGGAGTTGTACAGTCGTATGATTGGGCATAAGGTTTTAAGATTTCTTGGCTTTTATGCAAATTTCAGAGAAATGCTCTTTCTGTTCAAACTGTGACAAATATTGGAAGTTCATTTGCAAGTATATTAATAGCTTATATGTGGCAGATTTGCATAAAGTGCCTTTATTTATAAATATCATTTGTACCTGATAAAGCTAAAATTAAATGACAGATACTTAATGCAATGAGAATGTCTACGACGAGTACTGCTGCTGTTGGGCTTCTCATGGATATTGGATATTTCCCTATTCATGTAAATCTTGATGTATTGAAGTATAATATTCGAACCGAGCATAGTTACAAATCTCTGTTGGCAGCAGAACAAGTACTGGGACGCACTACTGATCCTGATGAAGTACTGATTTAGACTCTCTAAATATTGGATATCATCATGTAAACATTTTTTCTCCTTATATTTTTGTTTTGATTCTTTTTTTTTTTTTCTCGCAGCGTATCAGGACTGATCTGACATCTTTAAAGGTTTATGCTATTGACGTTGATGAGGCTGATGAGGTATACTATAATTTGTTGACTTATTGTTTCTTTGGAGTGACTTAAGCAGTTGAAGTAATCCATTTCAAAAATGATTTGAAATCCAGCTAGATGATGCATTAAGTGCAACGAGGCTATCAGATGGCAGGATTAAGGTTTGGATTCATGTTGCTGACCCGGCAAGCTGGGTGGAACCTTTCGGCACCTTGGACAAGTTATTACCTTTTCCTTGCGTGCCTTCATCATATTTCCCCTTCTCTTTTCCCTTAATCTGATGAAAAACCGATTTGTTTCTCTTTCTAATTCTTGTTTCTCTTTCTAATTCTGCAAAACAGGGAGGCACTTCACAGAGGAACATCTGTATATGTACCAACTGATACATTTTCGATGTTCCCAGAAAAACTGGCCTTGGAGAAGATGAGCTTACGTCAAGGTGAACTCTGCCGGGCTGTCAGTGTCTCAGTTGTTTTGGACAATGATGGACGGTAAGTTTTAGTATTGAATTTTGTTTTTCTTGTTTCATTACTGTTATCCGCTATGATTCCATTACACTTGGTCACCTAGAACTTTTGTGCAGTATTATGGAATATGCTGTAGAGAATTCGACAATCGAACCAACCTACATGCTTACATACGAGAGTGCAACGGAGCTGCTGTATCTAAAACTAGAAGAGGAGGAGGACCTACAGCTTCTCTCTGAAGCAGCTAGCCTTCGTTACAAGTGGCGTCATTATCATGTATTAACTATTGGATTTTAGAAACAAATAACTCTTATGAAACTATTGCAACCTTTAATAAAATTTATGCTCTTGTACCCCCAGTTTCATAATAAAATGTGATGTACAATTTCGCAGGGTGCAATAGACATATCCATGCCTGAGGCACGGATCAAGGTGTCAGACCCCGACAACCCAGAGCCCACCATCTCTCTCTATGTAGAAGAACATGACAACACTGCAAGGCGACTTGTGTCAGAGATGATGATTCTCTGTAATGAGGTCATTGCAGAATTTGGCTCATCAAATAACATCCCGTTACCATATCGCGGTCAGCCACAGTCGAATATTTCAGACTTCTCAGTATTCGATAATTTGCCAGCAGGACCCGCCAGGAGTGTTGCTTACCTCAGGGTTATGCGGGCGGCAGAGTTTAATTTTAGGGCACCATTGTCACATGATACTCTGGGCGTTAATGGGTATGTCCAGTTTACTTCACCGATTCGGAGATATGTTGACCTCCTTGCTCATTTTCAGGTGAAGTTCTTAGCCATGATTTTTCTTTACAATTGAATAATCAACTTCTGTTCATATAGAACCTTATATGTGGAGAATCTGGAGACCATGCCACTGACTTCGCCTTTTTCCGTATAAAATTGATTCAAGTTGCATGGGGCACAAAAAGTGGAATTTGGTGTCAAGGACGCTAGGCATTGCCCTCTAAAGAATTCTGATTGTTTGAAATATATATGCCTGCAAATTATCTCTAGAAGTATCTTCAATTCCATTTACTCCAGCCTCTCTTTAGAGGGCGTGTTCTACCGTTCTCAGCCTCTCTTGATTCAGGTGAAGGCATTTCTTAGAGGGCGTGTTCTACCGTTCTCAGCTGGGGAGTTAGAAGGGCGAACATTTATTGCAAACATGCATATGAAAGTTGCAAGACGACTTCAATCAACAAGTCTAAAATACTGGCAATTGGAATATTTGATGCGACGACCCAAAGATAAAACATATCGAGCTTTGATTCTTCGTTTTATTAAAGACCGAACTGCCATTTTGCTATTATTAGAGGTACATCTCATATTTTCAAGTGTCTAATGATTTACTTTACATACTTATTTTCGGAGGTACAGGGTTGTCAGGTGGGGTGGGGTGGGGTGGGGGGGGGGGGGTTGGGGTGAAAACAGATTGGATAGTGGTCAAACCATATCTGTATCCATATTTTTTATCGGATATATATATGAATACATATATGTTCAGATACAGATACGGTCCGAAACTTCGGATATTGTCGGATACGAAACTGATACAGATCACATTTTGCTCGATCATTTTTCTATTCATTTGTTTGGATAATCCAATTTAATGAAGGTAAAATTATGTGAATTAAAAACAAATAACTACTATACCATTGAAACTTCATCTAGATATTGAAATAATAAAATGTTAATATAAAAAAAAAACAAAGATAAATGCACAAAATAGTAATTGTCAGTCAAGGCTTCTACGTTACTTTGTGCATCTGGTTAAAGTGCTGACGCTAAGGACAAGCTGAGGAATTTCAATTCCAAAAATTTAGCATACTTTCAAAGGCGTGTTATAAGCCTCTAAATGCAATCCAAGCCTAATAACAACTGCGATTTTTGTAACTGAAATAACCAAAATTGAATTTTTAATACCAAACCTTTGACCTTCGAAATTTCAGAAACAAACATGTCGCGCAGATATCCTGCGCAGACACTGGCAATGGCGTGGCCACAGCCATAGAAGCCAGTGGGAGTGGTGCAGGCATTTACTAATGTTTCTTTTTAATATTTTATTTTTTTAATAAACAAAGTATTACATATTTTAATATTTTCATAAAGGGTGTTGTGACACCTGCGCCAGTGTGAATTGAGTGGGCACAGATGGCCCACTGGTGGGTATGAAGTTCAAAGTATTTTAATATTTTAACGAAGTATTACATATTTCAATGTGTGCTGACACCAAGGTTTTAGAGTGGATGCTATAGGATAATTATTTATTGCATGTGAACAGTTCTGTCTTCTTAAGCATGGTTAACAGCTTAGAGGGTGTTTGGTAAGAAATTATAAAAGAAAAATATGTTGTGGTTATGGTTGTTAAGAAATAAGAAATGAATCATTCTACTTCATCTTTTCTCTTAAGACTCCTAGAGTTTGTACTTAAGGATTGTTCCTAAAACAAAGAGCTTGGTTCTGTTAGTTCCATAGGCTGCTTTGCAAGGCCTGTAAATTGACAGGAGATGTAAAGGAATTGAAAAGCAGGGGTAAAGATAAATTGGAAGAATCAGAGAAACAGGCTGTATGGGAGAGATTAGAGAGAGAGGAAATCTAAATTTCTTTTAACCTAACCTATCTTTTCCTGCTAGAGAGTGCCAGACCAACCATGTTAGCCTTGATTGAGGTCAAATAAAATCACATAAAACCAGTGCAGCTACACAGTTAAGAGCATGTAATTAATCAGCATTTTTTTTCTTTTGAGTTTTTATTTTTATTTTTATTTTTTATATGCATACCACCTAGGTAGTTAATAAACATCAGTAGGAATGGAGGTCTGACTACAAAATGAAAATCAATAATAATTTGTTCATATGCGTTCTTTCCAATTTTCAGCCTGTGTCTGTGTGGATTAGATTGACCAAGTACAGAACCACACAAAGAAGAATATCATGTTTATTTGAAAAATATATACTATTGCTGTATGAAAGTCACAAACCTAGGAAAATATATCCTACTCTCCTTTTTCTATTTGTATTTTCCTTTTTCCATGAACGTGGGAATCTGTCCTTTTTCACTGTTTAAGCAATAAATCAAGTAACTTCCTGTATTCAGCTACTCCTCAAAGAGAGAACATAAAGCTTCTGTCCAATGGTGCCCACTCCACTCGCACTGGCATCTATGGTTGTGCCCACCCTATTGCCAGTGGTGCCATCAGAGCCTGTGCAGGATATCTGCGCTCTGTTTCTGAAATTTCGAAGGTCAAAGGTTTGGTATTAAAAATTCAATTTTGGTTATTATGATTAAAAAAACCATGGCTAATAACAAGATTAAAACCAATATTTATAAAAAGAAATGCAGATTTATAGAAAGCATGATTGTTAATTACAAAATCATGCTTCCTATTCTTAATTGCCCCAATTTTAGTTATCTTAAATGATGAAAACGAACAAAGAAGGTTTAAATGATTAAGATACAGAAAATGCACAACATTCAACAATTGAATTATAATATTATACAGATACGAAACATAAAAATTATTATAAATGCAATGTTTAGACAGAGTATCAAGAAGGTTTATATGATTTTTATAAACACATGAATTTTTAATTAAACTAATTTTGTATAAAACATCATATGTGAAACATTCAAAGTGGACCCTATTTTTATTAGAATTAAATACTACATGCTAGCATTGCTTTATCCCTAACTAATTACCATCATAATTATATTAATCTAAATGCTTATATAAGATGAGAACTTTTGATGGTAAAAGGAGAGCATCACTGATAAAGAGCACAATTTGCACTTCCAAAGCAAAAGGGCGAAGCAAAAGGAGGGCATCAAAAAAAAAAAGAAGACTGGATAACCTATATCGCTGAGAAATCAGAAAGATTTGAGAGCAAGTGCACTTTGCTAGGACTGACGTTCGTGAGCCAAAAGAAGGATATCTCTGTTTCCTTTCCAGCCTGGACTCTCAGATTCCAACCCAAATACAAATAGCGGATATCCGCTTTTAGAAGCAAATTGGATACGGATAAATATCCATATCCGAATCCACATCAATTAATGTTCCCGCATCCGAATCTGTTCGGATACAGATAGTAACATCTGAATCCGCTATCTTTTTGGATTTGGATACGGGTCGGAGCAGATTTTATCCGATCTGTTTTCATTTGGGGGTTTTGGGGGGGTGGGGGGGGATTGGGGATGCTTGCGTGAATGTGAATTCTAAAAATAAGATCTTTTGCTTAACAGTTGAATATATAAATCCTAAACAAGTTTAATGGTTTTGGGAGATTCTTTTTGTGAAGCAATTGCTGTTTAAGGCTACCAAAGAAATGAATGAGTCGAACCTTCCTCAGGGGCAATGTTCATAATAGTACACTTTTGTGGAAATTCTAAATCTTATGAAATTACAGGTTGCATTACAAGCTACCTGCGAGGTGTCAGAAGGCAGTGGTGTAGGGGATCAAATCAAAGTTATCGTTAAAATAGCTCATCCTCGTAAAGATTTTCTTGTTTTAGAGGAAGTATAAGAAAAAGAAGTATACTCAGATCATTAAATCCATGTTGGGTTTCTGTTGGATCAATAGAATGAAATCTGAATATGAGAAGTACGTTGATTATGTAAAGAAAGAAATCTATTCTCTGAAAAATGAAATAGGTGCAACCTTGCAATCTCTGTACAAGGGCTGAGATTTTTTTGTGAAGCTGGTTTCTTATCTCTGTACAAGTGTAGAAGTGAGACGGGACATGGAAGATGTGTTTTTCAACTTCTGGTTCCTGTAAATTGTTGTAGACCCTTTTGTTGACAATTTATTTTACCGATGCTGTTAGAATATTCTCTTTGGTTTAACTGGAACTAGAAATCCAAGGTGCTTGTATCCCAGATAAATTTCCAACTACATTTAATTGTCTGGTTAGATTCAACATTGTAATGCATAAGTGCACACTGATGGGTGAGTGTAGTTGAATGATATTGATTATCAGTTAGATTAACACTTGATTTTGACTGAAATTCTTATCAACTTGCGAGCATTATGACAGAAACTGTTTTAGGAAATATATATATATAAACCAAATTAACAAAAGGAAATACTATGAATTTATAGTACAATACTGAGAAGGTTTCAAATGGCAAGAACCTCCCTAAATTAGTGAATCACTTCATCATACAATATAATATTTATGAAATACCCTTCTAACTTGATGAAAAAATAAAAAAAAGACAAAAAAATGTTCAATCTACATCCATGTCAAACCCACGTTGCTTTTTCTAACAAAACGCAAATTTACAAACAATCAGTTGATCATGGAAAGGTAAATCCCATGAATTGTTGTGATTTGTGTTTACATCCTGTTGATCTACGTGAATTCCTGAACCAAAACAAAAGGTTAAAAGGCCAATTAATAAATTTGTGGCATACAACTGCAAGAGCTAAAATTGAGAAAACAGAAAATCATTATACCTTAGTCCTTGCTGGCCCGGAAACTGAGGCCAACTCTGATTTCACCACAGTATGATTTATCAGCAAGCACAACACTGTATTTGGCTGGATGCTGCTCCAAGTATCCCTTCTCCATGCCAATAGCAACCAGATCCGTCATATTTATCCTGGAATGTGTAATTATAACTTAGCCACTAATTGTCTTATCGCTCCAAAGTCCAAACTAATCAGAATTAAGAACCATCATCACAACAACAACAATGACAGAATTGTCATATAAAAGGGTACATAACTGATGCATAAAAGAACAATTGCGGTCATAGTTGCGATTATACTGGTACGTACAGATGGCATATTGAAAAATCAAATCAGTTCCTATTTAGTTATGATCAGGATACAATGAACTCACGTGGCTTCTCCGATGTAGTCATCACGAGAGAATGTGTCATGGTCCATGAGCTTCAAAACCAGCTTGTGTTGCAAGTCAGAAGTGTTTATTGAGAATTTGAATGTTTCATTCCAAACTGGATTTTTTCCTGCCTCTGCATTTTGAACATCATATTCCACGGCATATTTTAGTTTAATCTATTAAGCAGGCAATTAACTATTATTTACTTCTAAAATGATAGAATTAGTTGGATCATTGTATCAATAGATTCCATATTTCTTTAAATTCCTTGAACTAAACACGGTAAAGCAAGATTGACAAATACCTCAATAAGTTACCCAACAATTCAGTTCTATGATAACTGGTAGTAAATGCTGAATCATCACATTTCCACAGAACTGAAGAACTCGAACAAATAGTAAGTATTAGTTATTTAAACATACCCCGCTTGATGCTGCTCTTGCGTTCTTGACTCCTATATTGTATCAGGACATAAGGATCTATCTTCCCTGCTGTCACAATTTATAAATTAAAAGGCTTCCTTAGGCCTAGTTTTTAAGCAAAGGAACAATAATGAGCCTAGAAATTAGAAAAGAGAACTGCTTACCTAGAAAATCTGTACTAGCAAGGCCCTTTGCATCTACAAGCAACACCTCTAATGTACCCTTTCCCATCTCCTCTCTCTCTGTTTACCTTTTTGGTTGAATATCTTTTTGTTTCTCAATGTCTCAATTTCTCAAATCTACTCTCCTATGGATGCAGTTCTACTTTCTAGAGGAGGATATATATTGTTATAAAGGAGTCAACCATACGAACCAGTCGTCGGCGTGGGACCGTTTTCAGTTTATTATACACGCATGGACGCAAATGCCCCTTTGGCTCAAGGCGAAAAGGTCTTGGTCTAAAGAAGAAAATTTTGGTGCACCTAGCCTACCATTAAATATTATACGTAAGATACGATGCTCATTAGAGTATAGCTATAATTTGAGAAAGTTTAATATGCACCATAGTGCATAGGACGTTTTATGCACCACGAATTTTTTCGAGAGTATTTTTGTAAATTGACAAATCTAATTTAACCAATCTAATCTACATATTAAAATCTCATAACAAACCAAATTTTACAATTTTTGAGATTTTATTACTATTTTTTTCGAATTTTTTAAAACATTCTATTTTTGGAATGTTATACTATTTACAATATTCCAAAAATGGCACCAGTTAATTATATAAAAAGAGGAAGTTGTATTATTCCATTAAAATTATTTATATTTTACTAATATTTTAGCAGTCCTTTAGCAAATTCTAGCTTGTAGGAATTTAGTTTCTAAATTTTTTGGATATCTCATAATTAACAGTGCTCCGGGTCCATGAAAGCTCAGAAATAGTCTAAACTTTCCTCCCCAGTTACCTTTTTCATCATATTATATAATAACTTAAACAAGGGGCATCAAGGGATTAAAAAATCTCAAGCTGGGATGCCACCCACCTATCCAGAAGAATTGGTCCAGACTGGACCAAGCGTTATTAGATTCCTCTTTGACCCTTCTTTCTTGTTATTTAATACACATTCTCAGTCGTGTTCACAATAATTTTTGGAGGCTACATTTGTTAGTGACTATTCAAAATTTTAGCAATGGTTCGGTATAGTGTGGAATGCAAATGACAGAAATTTAAGGTTAGCAAATTTGACGAGTCAAACACAAGAGTTTAGCTACGGTGAGTCGCGACTCACGGACCCTACGGTGAGTCGCGATAAAAACTCCTAGATCTAGATCAAAATGACCGATCCAAACCGTCCAATATGATCTTCCTATCGAAATCTCCTTGTAGACCAAATTTTTCATTTTTTCGAAATTTTTAAGCATTTTTTTGAAATTTTAGAAAATCGTTAATCTAATTGGTTCTGAACCATTAAAAAACATCAGTTTTTAAAAATCCGAAAAAAATACTTAAAAATTTCGAAAAAATAAAAAATTTGGTTTGCACGGAGATTTTAATAGGGAGATCATATTGGACGGTTTGGATCGGTCATTTTGATCTAGATCTAGGAGTTTTGGTCGCGACTCACCGTAGCTAAACTCTCTCTCTCTCTCTCTATATATATATATATATATATAAAGAGAAAAATGAAGGTAAGTCTCCTACTTCTTTTAATTAAAATATTTACAAATGATCTTATCGGTTTGATTTCGAACTAGTATTCTCCACTTGAGGTGAGAATTTTCTAATTGATTTTCAAATTTATAACCTCAACTTAAGAATATATGTTGTTTTTTTCACTAAATCAACGTTTGATTCTTAACATCTTAACACCGGCAAATTAAATATCAATCGCTTGATTCCATAGAAGCTCATGCATTCAATGTCAATGCAGACTAGTAAAGACTGATGAAGAAATGTATCAGTATGTTCATAAATAAACCTCTAGGGCTCCGTTTGGATGAGGTGTGAGAATAAGAAAAGAAAGGAAGAAGTATTGAGAAATATGTAACTTCGTGAATAATTTGAATTGTTTATAATAAATTTTTTCCTTTCTTTTTTTCTTTTCTTTTTCCCACACGGTATCCAAACGGAGCCTAGAAGAATATATGCGAGTCCCATATGGAAAAGTAGAAGACTCGAAACGAATTGTCAAGAGGTTGCAACTTGTACCCACCAAAAAACAAATTCAAACGCGTCAATCAGTCTAAACATCTGACACGCTTTAATTACTATAATCGGCACAACAATATGAAATTGGAAAAAATTCCACAGGTGGTTGTATTGTATCTTGACTTGACCATAACACATGAATGACCTCAAATAATTTAATCTGACGATCAGAAAATAGAAATGACTAAAAAGTTACAGTGCGATGATGCAACGACAGATATTAGAGTCATTTTAGTAGGGATATAAAATTCTGAAGGTCTCACTCAGGAGAGCGGAGCCAGAAATTGACAATAGGGGAACAAATCACGTGTTCATATTTTATTTGAGGACAAATTATATAAGTTTTCTAAAAGAAAAGAAACACATAAAAATTAAACAAATTTTTGGTGCATAAGAGACAATGCCCCTTTAGCCCCTCATATGGCTCCGCCACTGGTCTCACTTTCAGCAGGAATGCAGGATCACCGGTGATATTTACTTCGCTTCGTTTCATCAATTTCGCATGCTGAAATGACGCACAGACTTGACGAGTCGGAATTTTTGTCTTTTCAACTTGGAGAATCTCTCCTGGAGAATCTCCCTTGGGACCAGACTCCCGGTGAAAAGTGGCATTTAGTCAAGGATAAAAATAATACCCAATAAAAACAAAACCCATTGTTTCTTAAAATCTATTATAATTTTTTTGTTCTCTAAAATATCATCTTGTTATATTATTTGCATTTAAAAGATAGATCTATTTCTCAATTATATTCATATTATATTTAAATTAAGAAATTTAAGTATAAGGAACTTTTTTAAATTTTTGAATTTTTTTGGTTTCTTTCTGAGAGGTTAACAGCCAATAAAATAAGGACAAGAAAATGAAGCAGTTCCCAGTAGCAGTTAGCAGTAGGATTCAAAATAATACATGAGGACTAGCACGTTGGAATCACATTCTCTACCGAACTTTTAAAGTTGGTAGAGTGACAACTTCTGACCTAAACCGTTAGATCTAATCTCAATAGTTAAGGGAGCTCCGTGCATATAACTTAAATTGATAGGCCCGAAAAATATTAACCGTCGAGATTAGATCGAATGGCTCGGATCAAGAGTTGGCCCTCTACCAACCTCAAAAGGTTGGCAGAGGATACAACCCCTAGCACTTTCCCTAGAAAAAATGAAGTTTCAAAAAACTTGTAAGGCTTCGCTTTGTTTGAGATCTCACATCAAACAGGCTGGAATTATTATTATTTTTTTTTGATGTACCTTCTCCAATTGCTCGTCTATTCTATTTCTATCATATGATTTTTAAAAGATGTTTGTTAAAAAAGATAAGATTAACTTACATGTATAATTCTTTCTCAAAAAAGTTATGTATAATAATGATTTGACAAATGATTTAACATGAACCAAACATCAAGTTGTTTCCATATCATGAAATGGGGTGTTTTATTCTGTATTGTATTATTTTGAAATTTTCAGAGTCGGTCGAGATAAAAGAAAACGTAAATTTTTTAATAAACATTATTGAAATTGAAAATTTAATAATAAACATATAAAATTTTTTTTATTATAAACATGTTAGGATGCCATTGGGATCGACACCCCTGTAGCACGCCACTGGGAATAGCGCTCCCTGATTCAAGAGAAATTGATTTTCAAATAGTAATAAAAAAAATTATTTTTAAAAAAAAATTAACTCGCCACTGTCTTCAAAATTTTTTTTAAAAAATAATAATTGTTTTATCAAAAATAAAAAAATTTAAAATAATAACACGTCAACTTATTGGCGTTGTCAGATAAATATTATTTTTTTTAATAGTAATATTTTTTTTCCAAAACTAATACGTGCCATTGGGACTGACAAACATGTAGAAAATTTGAAATTTTTCAAACTTGAAAAAGCAAATGGAAAGAGCTCAAATGAGTGTAGGTGCCTAATGAAAGTGACGCCGCCGCGGATGCAACAAGTCAGCGCCGACTATATAGTATCAATTGTTCCGTATGCATTTAGCTTTTTTGGTCTCTACATTTTTTTTTTTTTTATACCGGTCTCTGCACTCTCGTTGATGGTACATGGTTAGTTTCAATTCCATGTTTTATACTCTTTTGTAACTTTTACAATTGTTTGTTTGTGATAAAATTTTGTTTTCTTGTTAAAATCCACTGTAATATCAATTACTCTTCATTGAAAGAGCCGTTAAAGAAGAAGTTTTTCAATATCAGTTCCAGTGTTTTATACTCTTTTGTAAATTTTATAGTTGTTTGTTTGTGATGAGATTTTGTTTTCTTGTTAAAATCCACTGTAATATCAATTACTCTTCATTGAAAGAGCAGTTAAAAAAGAAGTTTTTCAATACCAGGTGAAAATTTATTCGAAAAATCGATACCAGATTTTAGAGTATGAATTGGAAGAGGAGAGCACTCAGGGAATAGCAACCACATAGCAAGCAACGATTAATCAGTGTACCATTCCAAATTGTAATTAGAGTTGCTTCATTTTTCTTTTGGTTTCACCCTGCTTCATTGGAAGAGGAGAGCACTTAATTAGGGTGTGTTTGACAACAACGTAGAATAATGCACAAACAAAGATCCCAGAACCCACTTGCGAACGACGCTAGTTCGCGTAGTTTCCCAATTTATCTTCAAAAAACATAAATAATAGTTGGGAAATTCTACTATGAGAATCGATTTTTGAATCGGACTTTGATCATTACCGTTCATAAATTCTAATGAATTAATCTTTTTTGAAACAAAGTGGTTGAAATTGAAATCCAATCAAAAAATTAATTCTCATTACAGAATTTTCCATAATGGTTTGTAAAAGAAAATTCTCAGAAACATTCAATATTATCACCAAGCTATATACCCCTAGCTACCATAAGGTCCAGAACCACCATTCGATAATAATACGGATAGGACACGTTTAGACAAAAAGGGTAAGTAATACCCATAAGCTATTGCGCGCCACACTGGCCGTCTGAGGTGTTGTGCGCCACACTGACCGTCTGATTAAGATTCAATGGACAAGGAGAGCTCCGTACATGTAGTGTTTACCAAAAACCCGCCGGGTCGGATCCGCCCCGCCCCAAACCCGCCCCATGAACCGGACCGCCCCGGACCGTCCATGAACCGCGATGGATCGAAGGGTTAGACCGGGGCGGGTCTACGGCGGGTTTGGGCCGCCCTTTCTAAAATAACCCGCGTTAACCCGCCCCGTCTTAACCCGTGGACCGGACCGCCCCGTCCCGTCAACCCGTCTTAAACCCGTGCTAAACCCATCCAAACCCAAAAATTATATATATAATTATATTCAAATCTTTTCATTATTTAATAAAAAAATACAAATCAAATATAAGAAAACAAAAATAATTTAAAACAGAGAAGATAAGTAAAAAAATAAAGGAAAACGCAAAAGTAAAAAATAAAAATAATTAACGAAAAACAGAAAATAATATTGAAAAAACAAAAAAACGTATTGAAAAAATAACATATATGTCGTGTGTGTATATATATTTATTTATTTATGTACCATAATGAAAAAATAACTAACGAAAAATCCCAAAAAATAACAATAAAATAAATGAAAAACCGACGGACCGGACCGTCATAACCCGTGCGGGTTTACATGGGGCGGGTTTAAGAAGGGTTTGGATCAAGATTTCTAGGATGGACCGTCCTAACCCGCCCCGTCTTAACCCGTAGACCGTCCTAAATCCGCCCCGTCCTAACCCGTGGACCGTCGCGGGTTGGACCGTCCCGCCCCGCCCCGCCCCGTTTGGTAAACCCTACGTACATGTAACAGATTGATAGGCCCGCAAAAAATAAATCGTTTGATCAAAATCACACGGTCGTAGGTGCGCGACACCTGATGTAGCGCGTCAGCAGATTCGGATTGCATAGGCTATGTACCCGCTAGCTACCACAACCACTAATGCAGTTAATTATTATCATTACCATGATATCATTTTTTTTTTTTTGATAATGGGCCCGTAGCCAAATGCAATAAACAGTAATATGTACAGAGCTGGGGTGGCGTGATCTGCACGTGCGCACGTGCCCCCTGTAGAGGCAACTGTGGTTAGCACAGTCCCATTTCTGTTCGCATTCACAAATTCATATTACCGTTGATAAAACAAAATGGCATCAGCATTCCCGACCGTGCGCACCATCAAGACTTACACAGTGACACCTCGGCCCAATCCCGATGCTCCGCGTCAGATTCACCTCAGCGCATGGGACTTGCCATTTCTGTCAGTCAACTACAACCAGAAGGGCCTCCTCTATGCATACCCACCCAATCTCTCGGTGGAGCAAATCATCCAACGGCTCAGGAGCTCTCTAGAAGAGCTCTTTTCCACTTCTATCCAGCGTCAGGTAGGCTCAGGGTCGTCAGGTGCCAGGGTGGTGGCATCACGTGCCACGTGGAAGTCGGATGCGAAGGGGATGGGGCGGAGATTGTGCACGCCATCGCCGATGGGATTGGAATTGCTGATGTGGTGGCAGCGGACGGTCAGGATTTACCTGAATTAATAAAAGAGTTCTTCCCTCTTAACTTGGCAGTTAATTTTGATGGTTGTACCAATCCGTTACTTGTTGAGTTGTTGTTCAGGTTAGTTCACTAGTAGATAATTAATGTAGACCACAAAAAGTAAAGTCGCTTTAGATATATTTTTTTTTTTAAGAAAACGACAATTATTTGTTATACTTTAAGAATTTCTTTTCTAAAAAGAATTAATACATATTGCATTTCTGGATATGACTAGGGTTGAGTCCACTACTCTAAAAGAGAAAATTAAAATGTAAGAAAAGCTATGTAGCTGTGATTCCGGATCCGAATCTAGTGCCGCGCGGCACACCGTGCAGCGCGCGTACGAGCCATCTGATCTGGATCGAACGGCTCATTTTTTACGGGCCTATCAATCTAGGTTACATGCACGGGGCTCCCTTGTCCATTGGATCATGATCAGACGGCTAGAATGCCGCGCGGCACCAGATCTGAATTCTTGTGATTCCCCCCTCCCCCCCTTAAATTTAACTTTGTGATGAAATTGCTTTTCACAAATAAATGCAACCTGTGCTCGATTTGTATTTGGACTTCTAATGTTGTGCTTCAAAAAGTTAACAACTATCCGTGTGGATGGGAAAGGTGCGGTTAAATGTTATATACTGTATGAAAATATAATTATTTAAAGTTTGCTGCATCAAAAAGATGTACAAGAAATATCAAATATGTATGTACTTACAATTTGAAATTTCTTTTTCCAAATGGATATTGTTTTCAATAGTGTACTCGCAGATAAGTTTGTGCTGCATTTCTTTGAACTTTTTTGTTATGATCTGGTGGTGAAGTTAACTGGTTTAGAATTGTTGACTGTCAATTTTCCCCAGCACTATATTTAATTTCAGACAATTAATATTGTTAACTTGTTTTTCGGCCTACCAATTTTAAATTTATTGTTGTCGCCAACATGGACATTATCAAGAACTTTTATTACTTGCAACTATATTGTTACCAATTTCATTAGTTAAACAAGTACAGGTCACAGAGCTGATAGATGGTTTCTTCATTGGTCTTGCCTCCAACCATGTGATCATCGACGGCACCTCTCTTTGGCATTTTCTCAATGCATGGGCTGAGATCGCACGATGCAAATTAGCTGGTAAGGAGGTGGCGCTATCCCAACCGCCGGTGCATGACAAGTGGTTCATAGGAAGTTATGGAGAACCCCCAATTAGGCTACCTTTCTCTTCTCCTACCGAGGCAATTGCACGATTTTCTCCACCACCTCTAGGAGATCGGATGTTTCACTTCTCGAGCCAGTCGCTTGCAAAATTGAAGGCGAGAGCTAACCAGGAATGTGAAAAAGGTACACCCTTAATTATTTGAGATACTTATTGGTTGTTATTATTTTGGTAAATAAAAAAAGATGTATGCATTCTTTGTTTCATTTCCTTGGAGGGAATTGATTTCCAAGATGCTCAACAAAGAACTACTCTACATAAAGATGAGAAATACTGCAGTATTAAAATTTGACGGATCATTTTGTCAAATTTATTCAGATTTTAAATTTTGATTTTCAAATAACAGATTCAAACAATTCAATAAAAATCTTTTCAGAAATTAACTTTTAATATTTTTATTTTTTTGAGATTTTATAATTGCTGTTAATAGAGAGTTATAACTAATCAGATTAAAGATTTTCTTGTTCTTCAAACAGATTAGGAAGATCTTATTACAGCATTCAGATCGATAGTTGAAGATTTCATATTGACAAAAGAGTTTGACACAGCCTCTTCCGTCAAATAGATTTGACCATAGTATTTATCCAAGAATAACAATTATAAGATGTACTAATGTAGATTTACAAAAATTATGATTGATATGATTTATTTAGGTTCAATATCTACCTTTCAAGCTTTGAGTGCACTGTTGTGGCGTTGCATTACACGTGCTCGACGCTTACCTATTGAGCAGAATACAACTTGTCGATTCCCAATTCAAAACCGGACGAGGTTGCAACCCGCACTCTCACCAAACTACTTTGGCAACTCTTTGCATATAACGGGCACAACTACAACGGCAGGACAACTTTTGGGAAACAACCTTGGCTGGGCTGCATGGTTGGTCCATGAGACAGTATCTAATCATACTGATTCTGCCATCAGAGATCTAGTCCATGAATACATGCAAAATCCATATATGAACAAAATTCGTGATTACATACATGGCATAATAATTAGCAGCTCACCACGGTTTGACATGTATAGTTGTGATTTTGGTTGGGGCAAGGCCTTGGCAGTGCGTAGCGGCATTTCTAATAAGTTCGATGGTAAGCTCACGGCATATCCAGGATGGGAAGGAGAAGGGAGTGTCGATATAGAAGTATGTTTGTCACCTGAATGCATGTCTGCATTGGAGAAAGATGAAGAGTTTTTGGCAGTTGTCTCTCCACCGATTGAGTTGGGGGTATTATTGGGTGGCGTTAAGCACGTAGGTTTACTTAATTAATGATGGGTAGATTTGGTACTTTTTTTTGTTTCTTTGTTTTGCAATCGAACGATTTTAATTAAGAGAAATATATTTAGTTCAAACTTTTCAAATTTATTAACAGTATGAATATGGATTGCTCAATATGGCCCTGATTAGTATCACTTTTTTTATTAATATAGGATTTCATTTCATTGAATGAATTTTTTTATCAAAGCCTATATTGCTTGACAACTGATATTTCTCACTTGAGCCGTTCTCAACAATCACAATCAAAGTGATGCTTCCCGCTGCCTTCTTTGTATATCATTTCTTTTAGATCTACCATAGACTCCCATTGGGACAACCTGGCGGTGATTTATTAAACTTGATCTTTTTTTTTTTGAAAAAACAAAAAGAAATATCGCTTAACTGGAGAACTTTCTTAATCAAAGATCTGGCCTTAATGCAGAGAATACTGTTGAAAACAACTTCATGACTGAAAGTAAAACATTACTAATAAGAGTCTAAATGCACTACTGCAATTCTTTAAATTATATAGAAAACAACACACAGGGTCGAACAGAACTAGAAGGATAATCATTTTACTAAACATCACTCAGCACGATTAACAATAAAGAGATAAAATTAGTAACAACATCTGAAGTCCTGTACTGATAAGATAGCCATCTTAGTTAATCAGATGATTTGACAGTGGCTGATTTAATGATCTCCACAAATTCAGGCTGCAATAGGTAATTTAAAGGAGTTAAAACAAACCATGTATTGACTTGTAGTTTGAGTAAACAAGAAAAGAGTAGTAATAGTAATAGATAAAGTTAACCTTGAGAGAAGCACCACCAACAAGAAATCCATCTACATCAGGTTGTGCCGCAAGTTCTTTGCAGTTAGCAGCATTCACAGAACCTGATTTGTCAAAAAGTCACGACTTGTAAGATGACATTTATACTATATAGCTTCATTTTGCCAAAGAGCCTCAAACTGTCTCCAAATGCTCCATTAATGATTGGCAAAAAAAGGCCTTTTTTCAGAAATACATGGGAGAATCACTAATATACCCCTTTCAAACTTGGTGCAGGATTATGACTTGTCATAACTCATAATACAGGTTTGTTAAAGGAAGGTACATGCTTTTGAAGACAATTAACAACTTGATACTAATATGAAGTGCCTGTACTGAGATAACAAATAGTGCCAATAAGCTAGCAAACTGATCTAAATGCAAGGAGATTTAAAGGAACATCAAGTTCCGCATAATTGAAATTTAAACTAAGTGAAAAGATGCCTACCTCCATAGATGATGCGGGTAGATGAAGCAACTTCAGAACTGACATATTCACTGAGCCATTTCCTCAGCCCAACATGAACCTATAGATTGAAGAACATTCAAATCAATATAATAATAGGCCTCTCATGGTGAGTTGCAATACCGATTAATTTTCAGACAACTATGAATAATTTATGTCTGTGATCTTCTTATATTAATTATTTGCTCTTTTGTATCAGCATTTGTAACACTAAATCCTCAATTCTACATGGAACTCTACTTCATTGCTATATCCAATTCTGAAATCCAAGAAAGAGAACTCTACTTCCTGGGCCTGAGCAGGTGTTGCAACTTTTCCAGTTCCAATAGCCCAAACTGGCTCATATGCCAGCACAATATTTGTCCAATGTGTTATCTTTTCTGCATTATTACATAGGAAAGACAAGAGAAGAAGTACATCTTGGTTGTAATGAATAGTTGGCAACAAAAATAAGTGAATTTCAAATATTTTTTATTGGCTGTTGGTACCTTAACCCAGGGACGTACCATTTACCTGGTTCTGGACTTAACATTCATCCTCATGGGATAGACAATACCAATCCAAATGGTTTCTTTATGTTATTTAGATCTGAAACCTAACATTCAGGACTAAATTAAAGCCCTTATTGATCCTCAGTCCAATAAAAATGACAAGAAAAAAAGGTCAGAAAATAGTGAGTCCAACTGCTATTTAATTCTTGCGTTGGCGACTTGCATCCGATCTAAACTCTGAAGTCTGAACAATGAATATTAGTCTCAATTTTTCTGCATATGTGTGTGTGCGCGCGCGCGTGCGAGCCAGCATTTAACAAAGTAGGGAAAACCTGTGATAGCCTTGGTCTGTGCAGCAACAACATCCATAGTAGATCCAGCTTCACGTTGCTCAAGGGTCTCACCAACACATGCTATCACCATTAAGCCTTGTGAAAGTGCATACCCCACTTTATCAGCTACAAACTGGAATTTCAAATAGAAGTAGCACCAAAAAAAAAAAAAATTTAAGAGGGATAGTCATTTCTTCTTTTTTGAAAATATGCATATTTTATATCGTTTTATTATATATAGGTAAATGTCTACATTTTTCAGATAATTAAATTACAAATAAGACTAGAAATTAATTGGGATTAAGGTTTACCACATCGGAAGAAACAGCACCAGTTTAAACTTTAAACTCCTATTACTGGGTTATTAGCACAATAGAGACAATTAAGTATGGTAAAAATAAATTAGCCTCCAAAGAAGCTGGATGGCATCAAACTTAGTACCGTATCAAACACCATGATTTATTTCAAGTAACCTATTCTTTACTTTTTTTTTACCAACCATCAAGAGTAAATTTGAAAAGCAATCCAAATCTACTCACATCATTTGATTCACCTAGAAGACTTCTCCTCTCAGAATGGCCCAGAATAACCCAAGGGATGCCTAGATTAACCAGCATCTCTGCACTGCGATTTCAGAGCAAGGATAAATGGCGAGGACTTTAGTCCTAAATTAGTTGCTAATTCAAGATAAAATGTAGAGACAGACACAGAAACAGACACGGCTGATTTTTTTAATTACCTTAAATAGGATAAAGTAATAAGTACCTGATTTCACCAGTAAAGGCACCACCTCTTCTGACCCAGCAATTTTGAGCAGCTATAGCAAAATCAGATCTCAACAAGGCTTTTACCAGAGGAAGGAACACAAAAGGAGGGCTCACTACTACCTCTGGAAAAAAATGCAGCCTCTTTCAAAAAAGTATTTTATACATTTGAATCCTAGTCAACTGGTACTCTGATAAGAAAATTGCCCATTTTATCACAGATTATGGGAACTTTGCTAAAGAAGTGGTAGAGGCTACCAGTTTAGGTTGTAGCATGTGTCCATTCTATTGAAACCAAACGAACCATTCGGTTAAAGTGATATGTGTAAGGTGCCAGTTTACTGGTTCTAAATTTAAATTTACAGATTTTCATTGTTCAATGGCATTTTTACATAATTCAATAGTATACACTGTTACAAGTTGATTCCAGAGCAGCCAAATTCAATTTGATCTAAAAGAATCAGCGAATATTTCTTGTTAGCAAAAAGAGAGAGGCTCTTGGTTGGAAGGAACCAGTTTAACAAAGATAACATGAACCAGGAAATTAATATGAAAACGCACCGACGATATCCTCTGATGGCACCTCTGTTTCATTAAGCATTGTAACAATCTTCTTCACATCATCGATTGTTCCATTCTGAAATTTATTTTAATTTTAACAAAATGAAGAATCAAAATTAATCAATTAAATAAGCACGCTATTACTATTAATTAAATTATGGGGGTAAAAGTAAGTACGCATTTCCAGTTGCCTCCGACGAAGAACTTTCTCGCCATGGTTATAACTAGTAAGGGAAGTTTAGCAGCACTTCGGGAACCTCCTATTAGTGAGAGGCAAAAGGGCCTGAAAGGCAGAAGGGCCGGGCCATATTTTAAAGGATCGGACTTGACGGGTTTAATAAAAGAATCGGATTGTACCGGGTTGATAAAAAAAATTGAGATGGATCGGGTCAGACGAATTTGTTTTTTGAAATATGAGACCGGTTCTTTGAAACTTCGGTCATTCTAAATCCTTGACCCTCCTAGTCCGTCTAATATAATATCAATATTTAATTTTTCTAATAGTATTTTAGTCTCTAATATATCATTATGATCAAATGGTCGCTACGATTGAAGGACTAGGTCGGATCCAGCCCTTCAAAATCCGACCCTTCAACATTCGTTTTTGAAAAAAATTACATCCGGTTCTTTCAAAATTCGGTCCTTCTAGATCCTTGTCCGTCGTAAGCCTTTCGAAGAGCCTGTCTGGTCCGAATTTTAGAACGGATTTTTGGACTATCACTACATCCTATGCATTTATAAAAACGCCAGAGCAAAAATGCCGAAAGGAAAGGTCCGGAAGGGAAAATCGACTAGAGGTTTTTGTGTTTCTTTCAGTATAGAACTCTGTGCAGCGAGTCCCTATGGTTTTCTATTATCAGAAATGATAATCACGCACTGAACGAAGTAAATATTTAAACAATTAGTTCAATAAAAATGAGTTGAATATATATATATAAATCTTTACAATACAAAAAATAAAATCTAATTCATAATCGAATAAAATAAACATATAAATAAATAAACTAGACATATAAATGAATAAAGACAATAAATACAAACACCATGGCACGGATGACTTGTGGAGAGATAGTAGATAGTAATTTTTATTATTTTAGACAGTGGGTCAAAATAATTGGATTGGGCATTCCTACGAGGATCTCATGTGGCATTCCTACGTGAGATAAACTGTGTTGTGAGTCTACTTCAGAATCCATAATCCCATTCTCGCAAGTGTTTTCTTTTCCTCTCAGGTTCAGGTAATCTATCTATCTGGCTACCGTGGGAAGCATTTCAGACACTCATCGGCATCTAAGCGCTTCATATTGGCTCCGTTTGGATAGGTGTGGGAAGAAGGAAAGAAGTGGAAAGAAGTATTGGAAAGTGTGTAACTTTGTGAAGAGTTTGGATTGTTTATAATTTATTTTTTCCATTATTCCTTCTTCCTACTTCTTCTCAACGCATTCAAACGAAGTCATTGAGTGTAAACGTAAACTGTTCAAAATCTTAATTTTATTTTCACCTTTCGGTCCAAATTAGCTTATCTTAAATAAACCACCTTATTCATTAATTTTTTTAGTAAATAGTAAATATTAAAAAAATAAAAAACAGCTTAAAGAAATTCAAACAAATTTGTTGCCGGATTCACATTATAAGGGTCTTTGCGTATAGGTGCAGTCTGCGTGAGACTGCGTCTTAAAAAAGATGCAAGAGGCTCCTTGGATATACCTTACATTTGGTAGGTAATTTCCCTCTTATTGCAACTTGGAATAAAAAGAAGAAGAATATGTGCACTGAGCTAACAAACGTAAAAATACTTATAGTTATTGCATTTAAAAAATCCAATATATAAATAGCTAAACAAGTTAATTAATTAAACAACGTAATCGAAAGAAAACAAATAAATTACCGCGATTCTAAACAAAGCTCTAGTTTAGTTTACTAGAGATCCTAAAATTGACCGTTTTATGTACATGAACAATGTAAGGGACTTTAGCAACAAATGTACTTGACAGGAAAAAAAAAAGAATAGAAAAGTGACAAAAAAAAGTCTATAAAAATAGAGTGACCATTCTTTGGTTTTTTGTCTTTTCTTTCTTTTCTATTCTTTTTACTTTTTTTTCTCTTCTCTTTTTTCACTTATGGCGATTTGCAGATTTCTTTTTTTTTTTTTAAACAAGTCCCAACTACAGTCTTCATCGCAGGAACGGATTAGAGCAGATAATGTCCCATGCAAAGCAAAAACGAACGGACACTGATCTGCATACCTGAAAAAGATACATGCACAATTTTAGTAGCGGAAAAGTATATGACAACAGATACTAGATGCTTCCCCTAGTTAATAAAAAAAAAAAGAAACAAACACAAAGATCCTCATAACTTGAAAAATTCCTTCGTAAAAAAAATGTCCAAAAATTGAAGAGAACTTGTACACGTGCATAATACAGCACCAATCAAGCTTTGACCACCTTATATTAATGCAGTTACTCTTTAAGGATGGTTGGTTGTGACACATCTCAAATTCTCAATACAGTGAAACAGCACATAAGTCTGATATAAATTAATATTTATTCTTTTTTTTAACAAATTTATCTTATTTTTGTATGTCTTTATATGATGTATGTATATTAGCCCACTGATAACATTTAGGATCTATGTAAAAAAAAAGGCTTATAGAATATTCTTTCGGCATACACAAATGATCCTCTATAATTTTTGTCCTTAAAGATCTAAAAGGCGCAAATTCAGTCCTTAAAAGGTTTTCAATTAGTACCAAATCGGTCCCACATTTAACATCCACCAAAAGAATAATTTTTTTAATTTATTGACATTATTTTAGCATCACAACTCATGAGGAGGTAAAAAGTACAAGCAATACAAATAGTCTTGAAACCCTAATATAATTTCAGTTGTGTAAAATATCAATTAAATGAAATTTAGCATTGAAGTTTATGTTATTTAAAAATTAATTAAAAGTACTATCTACATAAATCACATCATTGATATCTTCATGACATGGTTGTTGGCATGCAGCTCTATCTAGCTTTTCCACTAGTGATAAAAGTAGGGACAATTTGGTACAAGTTAATAAGGAAAATGATATCTGGATGAACTATAAGTCTATAAGTACCAGTTCTGTAATGTACTATATTTAATTTCATAAATTACCTGAAAACAACTCCTTATTAGCTCACATCGATGACTGCTTCATTAGTAGCACAAGGACCAGTGTCAAGTTTAGTAGTGTTAACCTCATCAGACGAAAAATCAAGCATCTTCTCTACAGATCTTATTACTGCTCTTCGTTTTGTGCCCCGTAACCTATAAGGAGGTGACACGAATTTACCCCCATTATCTTCCTCACCCTCCGGTTCGCCTTCTCCTGAGGAATCACAAGGCTTATTAGATACGGGTGTACTTGACGTAGGTGTATTCTCCCTTCTCCTTTTTCGAAGTATGGAAGGAGTATGTGGAAATGTCTTAGCAGCGCTTCGTAGGATGGAGTGAAGCGTTACTAGGGTTTTTTCTGGGGAGGCTTCATTAGGCAGTGGAACACCTGAGAAAAGATGAAATTGTGTAGTACCCATGAGAGGAGGTTTGTAGCACAGGGAACCTAGTGTAGCTGGGTCATGATAACAACCATTTTCAATATGTGCTTTCTCGGTTGGCACCTCTGGATCTGTACCAGTCTCATCTCCTTTGGTGCCCTCTGAGGAGTCATTTTGGTTATCCTCAGGATCCATGCTTTGAGACTTGCATGATGTGGTAGAGGTGACTGTTCCAACAGGTTCAATTGGTGAGGTGGTTGGTGCTTTGGGTGGGAGGAGGTGATTGGAGGCAGGCGTAGCAGAGGGCATGAGGTTCAAGGTGGGCCTGGGCGTGTCATGGCTGTTGATAATTAGAGACTTTGGGGATGGAGTTAGCAGAGGGATGTCTTTTGCAGAAAGAGCAGGAGATGGTTTGGCAAGAGGGGTGGGAGGGAGTTGCCCAGTTTTCTCAAATACCTCTATCCTTTTCTTCAAGGAGCTGTTCCAGTGGTTCTTTATTGCATTGTCGGTCCTGGAAATATATAATTTATGTAAGAAAAAAGCAATTGCAATCATTGCACATATTATTTATGTTATTGTTGCAATGCATTGCGCGTAGTATTTATGTTATTGTTGCAATGCATTGTGCGTATTATTTATGTTATTGTTGCAATGCATTGTGCGTATTATTTATGTTATTGTTGCAATGCATTGCGCAGGTTATCAAATTGCATTTGTATAAGACGAGCAATTTCATATTTCTTTATCATCTGAGTTGCAACAATAACATGCTGCCTGTGGACTGTGGTGGTGCTTTGTGATGGTACTGGTACAAACCAAATAATCAGTGGTCTCTGTAATTTGTCCCTAGTTGACATGTACAACTAAAGCTTCTTCACAAGAACACATTTTAACACTTGGAGAGAGAGAGAGAGAGAGAGAGAGAGAGAGAGAGAGAGAGCAAACCTCCCAGGTATAAGCTTGGCAATTTCAGCCCATTTATTGCCATGCAAGTTATGAGCCTTAATCAATGCAACCTCTTCTTCTGTAGTCCAAGCATCTTTCTTTATGTCAGGATTTAAATGATTGTGCCATCTAAAAGTCAACAAAACATGAGAATAAAAACACCTTAATTCAGTAGGCACTTCACAGCATAACATCATTTTTTTCTAGATAAATAAATGATAACTTTAATATAGTAAATATTTGTACCTCTCACGACACTGCTTTCCAATTCGTCCAGGCAATTGCTTAGCTATAACTGACCATTTTGCAGGGCCATATTTTTCCACAAGCTCTATGATTTTTTGATCTTCCTAATAAAAGGCACAAAAAAGAAAGATTAGAAAATTTTTAGTAGGATATTTCTGAAACCCAAAAAAAAGAATAAAGAGAAATAAGAACCAAAAATCGAGCTTGAATAGAAAAAAAAAAAGAAACAAACCTCTCGATTCCAAGGACCTTTTATAAGCTCGGGATTGAGAACTTTTTGCCAACGATGAAGGCACTGCACCTCAGTTCTGTCAGGGAAATGTGATGCTGCAGAAAAAAAAGTCCCATAATCAGAAGACATTATTGACAACAAAAACAAATAAAATTGTCTTAGTGATACAAAAGAAAATTATTGCACAATTTGCAGAAAGAAACCATTTTCCAGAGCTGAGCATCTTATCTAAACAATTCACAGACCCAATTTCAGTACCCTGTAGATGTAGGTCTCAGTCAAATTTTGTATTCACCGCTTCAAATCTTGAGTTGGTTGTAGTTTTAGGGGTAAACTGAGGGCTCAGCTGCATATTTAGCTTCAATTGCCCAATTGAGGTCAATTAAGGCTAATTTGCATGAACTAACAACATTTTGGAGACCAGTTTATCACCATACCAAAATCCATTCCTTAAGGTTGGCTTAAAATATATTACCATTACCAGACCTTCAAATGCACAAGTGAATGTAAAGTCGCGCTCAACTTCATATTTAGCTTCAATTGCCAAGGGTAATTGAGTCTTTGCACAAAGTAACAACATTAGGAAACTCGTATAGTAAAGTACTCATCACATATCCTTGAGGATGCAGCTTGTTACTAGTTACCAGACCACAGAAGGCATTGCCCAATCAAAGGATCATTATAGTATATAAGTTACCTAAGTGTAAATTACAACTGAAATAGAAGGAATTTTGTTAAAAGGGGATGTTACCTATTTTTTTCCAGCATTTCCCCTTGTAAAATTCAACTGCCTCCCTCAATGTTGCATCCTAGGTTAAAAAGTAAAAGCTCAGTTGGCAGAAGAAAAAGGAATGACCATTTATAGGGGCAGATAGCACGCTACACAAATAAGCATATAATAAGTGCAATACTAACCTCTTGAGGTGTCCATCCACCCTTAGCTCGCCTAATTGGACCACTTGTTCGCCTACATAGATTAACACCATAATTAGGCACCAGCGTACATAACAAATCCAAGACCACACTAGAATTCTGAATATTCAAAGACTTCACATACAAAGCCACAAACATGTTCAGAGATTAAATTGGTACTTGTGAGTACACATACATAAGACAAACCCAATGAAAAGATTAAATTTTATTGGGATTAATTCAAACTAGAAAGGTTGGGTAAACATTTCACAATTAATCATCTGTTCGGTGAAGCCATTATCAAAACGGGACCTGAACCCAAATAAAATCCTAAAAAAAGATCTGGACAATTGTTTAGTAAACAAAAGTATCCACCAAACTACTACTGGTAAACAGAATTCAGGGCCAAATCTAAACGGGTCAAAAAAATGACAATTGAAAAAAATCAAGCAAAATTAGAGATTACTTGTGGGAAGGGGTCGAATTTACAGGGCTAGAAACAGCTGGAGACATCTTTGCAAACCCGTAGCTACCTTCAGAGAGAGAAGAGCTCGAGGCAGCTGTTAGTTGCTTGTTCTCCACGCAACTGCTTTCTAATCTCGGAGTAGCCATTGCTCAAACCTCCTTTTATTCTCTGAAAAGCTACAACACCATGATCCTAAACCCTACAATCAGATCCGAAAGGAATTGGAAGAGCAACACGTCAGGAAACAAAAAAAAAATTCTAACGGCTATCTAGAGAAAGATTAAATAACGGCTCCGAAACAAAAAAAAAAAAAAAAATCAAAGAGAAAAAACGAACAACCCTTACGCTTGAACAAGTATAGATCGAGAAAAACCGAACCAAGTAGGAAGAGAGAGGAAACCAAGAATTCAGCGGCGGTTGAAAGAGACGAGATCTCGAGAAACAAACAAATTCGACCGATTAAAGGAGGAAGAATCGACGGATCAATCGGAGAAGAGAGGAATTGAAACCCTAGAATCGTCGAAGAAGAAAGGTTTATTTATTTCTCTCTTTTTTCCTCTCTTATTTTCTGTCGATAGAGAAGGAGGCGTTCAAATAACCTCGCCCGTTGAAGCAAAGGGTAGAATTGAGGAGATGGGATGGAGAGTATATTTTTATTTTCTTGTTTTATTATTTTTGGTTTTTGTTTTTATAGGGAAGGAATGTGAAGCCAATTTGGAAAGAGACATCATGACGGCGCAGACGGAAGGGTAGATTTTATGTTTCTTTCTCTCTTATGGTCTTCTGTGTCGGTATAATGATACGTGCGAATGACCCGCCTCACAGATAAGACATTAAAATACAGTTAGTTGGATAAGGGTTCTCCAAAGGGTGACTCGTCAGAGTTGTCCCTAGAGAAAAAGTGAATAAATGCGGTAGACCAGGTTTGGTTTTAACTTTTGCACTGTAGTAACTGCTTATTATGCAGTTATGCAATCCCAATGCCTGATTTTATTGCATGATGCTATCTTAATCTTTATTAAGTATATTAAGTAAGGAGATTGTCGAGATTCATCATCAGTTGTCAGTAATCAGTAATTTAAAACACAACTTCATTAATTAATTGTTATTCATGATTATAATATAAATATACTATCTACCTGAATTATTTGAATAATATGGATACTCATATCATTAAGATATAAATCACGAGAAATGCTGCTTGAAGGTTCGTAAATAGACACTTTGATATTTTAATTTTTTAAATTTTGTTGGTAAAAAGTAGGTGCCTCAAAGTGTACAGGTGTATAATTTAATGATGCTCCAAGTTCAGTCAATGACACATATTGGAAGAGGTGGAGAAGGTGCGAAACGGTCGTTAACGGCGCATCCCGTGTTTGCACACGGAAAAGAGGTTTTGAACCTCAAACGGCACTCTCCCTGCCTTTTTTATGTCGAGGCGTTTCCAATCGTTAATCCTTTGGCGGTTTTACTCCATCCGTCAGATCGGAGTCAAGGGTTTTAATGGAACGTTATTCCAAGAGTGGTTAGCGGACTCGGTGACAGCGACTGATTAGCTAACTGGCGACTTGGAGACGGACGGATAGGATGCGACGATTTTGATTATGATGCTTCTTTTGGACCGTAGGATTGGAAACAAGGAAAAGTATGATTTTATTCAAGAAAAGGGGAATTATGCATCAGTCAGCACGTGCAGCGCTAAGAGTATAATTGCTAAAATAACATGATTATAATATATTCTTGACTATATATTTCTTTCATTGGTAAAATTTGTTAAAAGAGAATTAAAAAATTGATCGTTGATTGAATGAAGGATAATTTAGTCATTAGGCGAAAAAAAATGTTACGCGTAGCAACATAACCCATCGTCTAAAGCAATTTCCAGACCAAGCCAACGGACAAAAATAACGTATCTAAAAAGAGAAAGACGTTTATTTTTAATGGGAATTTCAAATAGTAATATCATGCGTTAATTAATTAAAACAAATTTATTGCTTCAAAAATCAATGTGAGTATATATTTAGCCGCTCTTTTTTTTTAGCAATTGAAGCTTTTTTATAAGTCTCGATGGAGCTAGATATATAGCTTACGCAAATAAAAAAATTTTAGATCATTTTTTTCTCGTCATGTCTCTAAGAATTTGCGCAAAATGAAACTTTCTTTTACAAGAATATAAAAACCCTTTACTTTTTATTCTTCACTCGCTCTTCCGCACAGAAACACAGACCCATGAGCCACCCACCCCAAAACTCTCTGTGCATTCTTCATTTTCTTTAGGAATTTTCTGATATACAAGTGATGTCCTAGAAATACAATTATATGAACTTGATCTGTACGCCGAGCTTCGCTCGACAATATTAGATTTTTATTATAAATAAAAATATGAAAAAATTATGTCTTAATTTTTCAAGTCGATAGAAAGTGAGAAGTTTTTCAATAAAAGATTTTAATGGAAATGATTCTATTATAAAAGTATATTTATTGTATAAGATAATTTGATAAACTGATAATTGATCCGGAAAGAAAAATAACAATAATTATAAAATTATAAATTCTAATTAAATTGAATGAAAAGTGAATAAAAAAATGAAGGTGCCATGAAAAATGAAAAGTGAATAAAAAATTGAAGGCACCCTTTCATAGCATTTACATATGGCATATTTTCATGGCATCTGCACATGACATCCGCTCATGGTATTTTTTAATGGCATCTGCACGTGACATCCTTTCATGGCATCTTTACATACATTTTTAGTAGATGCCATGAGTAGTTTATCAAATTGTCTTATATAGTAAAGGGTATCATGGGCATATACTATATAAAGATGCAATGAATGGGTACCATGAGCAGATGACATCTGCAGATGCCGTGAAAGTGTGGCATGAGCGGATGCCATGTGTAGTTGCACTGAATATTTTAAGCCCATATTATTGTTAAGTTAAAAGATTTGAATATTTGTTAAATTATATGTTTGGCCCAAATGCAAAAATTTGAAAATTGTGTTGTCAACAAATTCTTGATGCATATTGAGATAGAAATTCATAAAATTCTTTTAATGTTGATATAAAATTCGTAAAAAATTTACCTTACTATCTAGTGGAAAGAAATTCATGCACCGTGTATTTTCTGTCTTTGACTTTGTTGCGGGCGAAATTATCATGACCCGTGCACGTATCACGCCTAGATTTTTAGTTGAGAGTAGTGTGATATCTATTTATTTTTGTCATTTTGTAAATGTGAAATGATTAATGAAAATTTGATAAAGTGAGCAACTGAGCACTATTTATAGATAAAATGTTGGTACCTTTTAATGGAGGAGATGTATATTTGATTGCACCTTTTGGCAAGACAATCTTTAGATGACACCCTATGATCAACATGTCAAGATATGCACATTTTCAATCACACCTTTTATAGCATCAACTTGATTGCATCCTTTGGCGAGACATCTTTTAAATGACACACACACACACACACACACACATATATATATATATATATATATATATTAAAATAAATACATTTTTATTCGCATCCTTTGAGACCATTCACGCATCTTTATTATATGTGTAAGATTACTATATAAATAACATTACACTTAACTATACACACCTAATCAGTGCAAGTTTATACACCAAATTATATAACTATAAACATCTGTATGAAACATCAGACAATACATGTTTAAATACGAGACAGTTCAAGTATAAATTTTGGAAAATTGAAAGTTTAACACCGAATTGTTCAAAACCAAGGCAACTCAAGTATAAATACCAGTCGGCAGTATAAGTTATAAAGTGATTAATAATTCAAGTTTTAAGCAACGGACATTTCAACTATATAAATACGGGACAACGGACAGTGTATGTTTAAACATGCTTGGGATAGTTTAAAGTTGAACATCCGACAGTTTCGAGTATAAGCAGGACATTTCGACTGTAAAACAATGTCTAATTATAAAGTTCATTGTCGTTGTTGATTTGTAGACATTTGAGTTTTCAAGTCTTGATTCGCGTTAATAAAAGCAAAAATGATATACATGCAGATAGCATAATCAATATCTGCAAATATTCCCAATTTAGTCGGTTGTCCATATCTCATGTAATGATTTAATTTGTTTCTTAAATATTATAATATTTGTGCTACGAAATCAAAGGATACAAAAATGATCAATAGATATAAATAGAACAATCAAATCCTTACGGACAGTCTTTCACATTTTCTTTTTACAAAAACGTGACTTGGCCAAGGACTTCGGATGTAGATTACTTTTAAGATCAACAGTCTTTCACATTTTCTTTTTACATTGTCAGGCATCGAGATTATGATTTGACTATAATGAATAGTTCCTTATGGTTGAATCAAATATCAACGGTGACAAAATTAGAGTTTTAATTTTAAAGGGGGGGGGGGGGAAATATGAATAATGTGTGTCTACAAATTTATATTTTAAATTATAATTTTTTAACAAAATCGATCGAGCACTTTATTTCTCTAGTCACAAGAAATAAGGGCTCCGTTTGGATCGTATGGGAATTGAAGGAAGAAACAAATTTATTATAAACAATCTAAAATCTTCACAAAGTTACATATTTTTTCTAATACTTTTTGTCTAAAAATAGACTATTTTTTCAATACTTTTTGTCTAGAAATAGAGTTTACGAGCTTTTACCGTTTGCAGGTAATATTTGTGCCCCACAACTCAAAATTAAAGGATTAGACTGGATGCGACATGCGAGGGGACGAGTTTACTGGCTATTTCGTATTTGGGGTGAAGCTGAATTGGACCGGCCCATAAATGCCTAAATTTGCCTACGGGCTTCGATCGAAAAAAAAAAAAAAAATCAACTGCTCCACTGGATCCAGGTCCTCTGGTCGTGGGCGTCTTTGATCTGAGCCGTCTAATTTAATCTGAACGATAGATTTTACTGCCGCATAAATTCGACGGACCAGGTATTAATCATGGAGCATACATTAGTGATCGGACGGCCAGGAATAAAAGACATCCGTCTAGAGGATCTCGTTCGTTGTTTCACTCGGTCATACTCGAACTAGGATCCTCTGCGTGTTTTTTTTATAAGCACTCACTGACACACTGCTAGATTTTTGCCATCAACTGTCCGATCTAATTTTGACAGATAGAATTTTACGGATCGCATGAATCTCGACAGCTCTGATATTAATTACGGGACATCCATTAATTAATGATTAGACGGTCATAAATCAAAGGACTTGTAAAGTTGTAATGCGTGTTTTGAAAAAAAAAAAAAAACATGCAGAGGATCCTGCTTAGTCATACTCATATTGTTTTCTGAAAAAAAAAAGAAGAAGAAACCTATCCTGTCTTATATTCGATTGAATTTTTTTCTCTGTTACTACAAAATTTTCCAGCATTGGCCGTTCTTTATCCCTGACACGACGACGATTCGTATGTTTCTCAGACCAATGGATATATGCCAAGTGTCCAGGTTACTTCCGTTGACTGCTACTTTCTCCCTCATTCCTCCTATTTTCCGACGACTTCTTCTCTTTACGCAAGAGAGAGGCAAATCCGAAGCATACTTCGATTTCATTACTTTTTATTTTTTTGTCGTGATATTCTACTAGCGAAATCTAATTGATTCCTTGTTGAAGCGAAATTGTTCAAGAGAATTGCTAAGAGAACAAACCAGTTGGATATCACAGCAAGTATGTGTTGTTAATCTTCTTAAATTCTTATTTTAATTTTCATTTATTGGTTTGCTAATATCCTTTGATCCTATCAATAAAGGTTCAACCTGAATCCACAAAATCTTGTTCTCCTTTTGAATTAATTAAGCAAGAGGTAGTCTATACTATGATGCGGATTTATATGATTAGTTATAGATCAAACGTTCAGTTGTCATTTGTTGAGAGACTCGATTTTATTGCCAAATCCTCTAAAAGGTTGCATTTGGTGTGAAGTCTTAACTACCGGAATTCTATTTAAGACAACCCAGGCAGTTGTGGCGTCTCTTTTGCAAATGATCCTTTTCTCAAATAGATAATCATCCTTTTAAGCCAAGAATAACATGCTTATGTGTTAATACAGCTTCAGTTTTAACCCTTTTTTTTTGGGTCAATTTGAGTGGTCAATTTTTAAATTACCTTATAGTTCATACTGATACATAGTTTATGCCTTTGTACCAGTCACGACTGGTAATAAGGTTTTGTGCTTGTTATTAGCATGCTAGTGTACCAAAGGAAAAAGGGCTTATGAGTTATGAGAGTACTAATTAGTGACAGATGGAGGTTGGAAGAGGGATAAGTGAGTGGTAAAAAACATTATTCCAAATCTTACAACCAATTAATGATTAATGTCAAACACTTCAGCTGCTAAAAATCACTTATTAATTATAGAAATCTCAGCATGTCTACACTATTCATGCTAAATAATCATGATTTTCAGAAAATTGTTTTTCTTCTGAAAGAGCCAATTTTAGTAATTTGTGAAAGAACTGGTGTATCTAGATTTCAGAGCTGACCTGACCCCCATGAAACATCATTTAAAATAGGATTATTAGTAACTTCCTACCTGGGTGCTTGTGTTACACCATACTTTTAAACGAATAATCATAGATAATTATTATGCTGGGATCACATGTGGGGTGTAGCACATGTTTCTCCAAATTAACTTATGTAAATTAGGCAATATTGTACCAGAAGAAAGGGAAGTTGGTGAGATTGTCGGCACATTAGTAATCTGGACCCATTCTTGTTTATAGGGCAATAAACCTCTAACAGCAATCTGATTATTTCCTTTCAAAGAATAGGTAGTTTACATTTTGTCAGGGTCTTTACTGTCTCTTTTACAAAATTTTTACAGGTTAAAAGTGGTAAATATTAAAATATCTCACAAAATTTTATACATTTTTACTTCCATTTTAATGAAGATTAGTTGAATTTTATTACTAAGCAGATTTTGAATATATATCTTTCCAAAACAAAAAATGGGACTGTAAAAAGAAGTCTAAGCAAAACCCAATCTTTGCCTTTCTATTGTAGGAGTTGTACAATAGGAAAAAACCAGGCGTATATAAAAAAAGAAAAACTATCCTTTGACGGTTTGACCCCTCTTTTTCCCATTGGCTCTTGAAAGAACTCAAGAAAGATGATAAAGAAGCGAATAAACCACAAGCTGAAATCATTCCTCCCTCTTCTAACACTGTTAATATGATATTTCAGTTTCACCACTAATAAAAGACCCACTATGAGTCTATGACCAGCACACCAATTAGTTGGTTGGCTCTGACAATCCACCTCATTACTCCCTCCCTCTCTCCTTCCCTCCTCTCACCTCGCTGTCTGTTTTCTGAGTTCTCTCTCTAGACACCTTAAAAACTAACCCTCTCCAACCACCTCTCTTTCCCACTATACTCTCTCATATCCCCTACCAAGTAACAAACCACAAAAGCCATGTCAGAACAGAGCTCCAAACATCAAAGTAAAATTCAGAAGCAGAAAGCAAAAGCCAAATCAAGCACAGATCCTCACTTCAAGCCCAGCACAGAGGTAAAAGGCCTCAGGTTTGGCGGCCAATTTATTGTCAAATCCTTCACTGTCCGACGGGCCACTCCTCTGGAGCTGTTTCGCCTCCTCGACATTCAGCCTTCTTATCTCTCTCAATGCTCTAGTCTTCCTTTCCCTTCTACCACTACATACCTCCCCACCAATTTCACAATTCTTGCACATAATGCATGGCACACCTTGACTCTCGGCCTCGGTACCAAGAAATCAAAGGTGGTTCTATTTGTTTTTGAATCAGAGTCGATGAAGTCGGCTGTGGATCAACTTTGGCCTAGCATGATACCACTTGGAGATGTGAACAAGAAATTGATTCGAGGGTTGACGGGTAGTGAGATGGCCCGGTTTAAGTTCAGAAAGGGGTGTGTGACTATTTATGTGTATGCGGTAAGGCGAGTCGGTGCAGCTGGGTTCTTATGTGCTGATGATTTGAGGAGGATTTTGGAGGCTGTGGTGGAGTTAAAGGATTTTCTTGATCACACTGCTATGCTTGCTTTGCCGTCTCAGAAGAGCATCGGATTTCAGAAGCCGGTTGGAGTCGCATAAACGACAGTTCGGTGAGTTTGTGCCCAGGTTTGGTTAGAGTTCGTATTTATAATCTTATTTTTGTTATTTTGTTCTTAAGAAAGATAGGTAATTGACTTATGATGTTATCAGTATTGAGTATTTGGTAACTGTATAGTAGCGGAAGCGATCCTTTTGGAGGGATTGGTTTTGTTTATTAGAGTTTTGTTAGGATTGACAATTCTTTGAGTCGGGTTAAATTGTGTAATAATGGTTTGGGTTTCTTAACTTTGTGTAAATTAACTTATAATAAAACTCTTTCTTGTGCTCTTCAATGAGCTTCTTGTTTTGGGTTTTGCTTGTTTTTGAGAATCTTCTTCACTGTTTCTCTCCTCCTTTTTGCATGTTATTTACTAAATCTGACATCAATACAGATTTAGTATAGAGAGAGTTTATTTGGTTCTTCCACTGTTCCACATTTGCTATTTATAAAATGGAACTAAGTAGTGTCTATTCAGTATAGAGAGAGTTCAGAACAAATTAAATTATTGTCATTGAAGTGAGCTTCTAAAGGCAAGCGAAAGTGATCTGCGCGCAGTGCCTTTTTGACAAAGTGGGGTGCTTTTGATGGGGAGATGTATCATGGAAAGAGAAATTAGATTATCCCGGATTTATTTACTTTTGTCAATTATATGTTTTGTTTACTAAGGGATATATGCCATAATTATAGCCGGAGACGAGCTGGTGGCATACTGGCAACTAGAATTAAAAGTAGGTGAATCAAGATTCGTATTGAATTTCTGTTATAAATAAGGAAACACCAATTTTCAATGTGCCCTTACAAAATTTCAAAATATCACCTAATCAACCTTTGTATTAATGGGGTTTTTTTTTTATAAAAAGGCTATCGCTTTAATTAATATTGCATCGATCAACTATCTATAGTCAATTTTGCTTATGGTTTTCCTCTATAGCACTAGCACGTATGCTGATTGATCTAGGGTGCGTTTGGATAGGTGTGGGAAGAAGGGAAGAAGGGAAGAAGTGAAAAAAAGTATTGGGAAGTGTGTAACTTTGTGAAGAGTTTGGATTATTTATAATTTTTTTTTTCTTCTTCTTCCTTCTTCTTCTTTCTTCCAACGATCCAAACGCACCCTGTAGGTGGTTTTAAAAATCTTAGGAAACCGTTCACGGATCTCAATATAAGTTGCGCCATAGCATGTATTGTGTAAAGATTTTCTTTTGTATCTTTTCTTTTATCTTTGTTATTTTGTACGTAAAGTTATTACCATATACATTTACAAAATATTAAAAATTTTAGATAATAAGTCTCTCGAGTAGCAATAATTTTGCACAATTATTCTTTACCTCATACAGTCTTTCTTCGTACACAATGAAGATAATTCTATGCGAAGAGATTACTTCACGATGGCTTATCTTGATAATTTGACATGTATTATTTGATTAATTAAAATACGATTGAAAATTAAAAAAATAATTCCATAAATATATCATTGGATTAATAGGGTATCAATCGGATTTCTAGCAATTTAAACATTATTTGATGAGCCATCGATATTCAAGTCGTCGAATCACTTGATTAACTATAACATGGAACCAAATCTCATCATTTTCTATGGGCATGATATTTGCACTATATGAATCATGCTTATAACGCTGGATTCTTAATTTGTTTTCTAATTTTCAAATCAATGATAAAGTAAATATCAAGTTACCTTTCCTTAATTAATTATACTAGTGTTATTTTAATAACATATGTCATTTTTAAAAATAACACCAAAAAATTAATGTTTTGTGATTTGTGATACGATCATATAACTATCATGAAATCTATTACTGGATGAGTGAGTGGGAAGAACAGAACTTCAGTTTTGATCAATCGGGGAGAAAATTTACTTCTCACATGGGAATGATCCTGTCAAGAGATGGAGGTCTACATGAGATATTTCCAAGTTTTGAAGGGTCTTCTGTAAAATTTATCTTCATATATAAATATTGTCGTAACTGTAATGAGGGTTGTTTCACCAAAAAATAAATAAATAAGGACAACTCTAAGGAGAGGCAGGAAGTGGGACTACTTAAATACAGAAGGATAGTGATGAATGATGATAGCAAGAGGTGGAGACTTGGCCACTATATCATATTATCATGACAGGTCTTTCATGGGTCCACATTCTGTGCAAACAAATTGTGTGGTCCTGTTTGTGGCTGCCATTTTTCTTTTAATACAAATGCCTTTTCAATTTTTTTGAGTAAACTTCCATCGGAATAATTCTGCCTTTTAAGTAAGAGTTATGATTTGGCGTATGTAGTTCAATGTGGTACATTATTCGGTCATTCTCAGAACGGGTATTATTGGATCATGTGTATCATCCTGTACTTGTACTGCTCTAAATTTGTTGCAATTGTCTTTATAATATGATTCTTATCAACATATTCAGGTAGCCACATTGTATGTTCAAAATAAATTTTTGTGCTTACCGACAAAAAATGCTATTGTTAAAATACGCAGCTAGTTGGCATGCGAAGGCAGGCTCACTCTCTTGATTTGAGAGTTGTCAGCGAAAGCAACGTTTACTTCACTTGGGCTCCGTTTGGATGGCTTCTTAAGGAATAACCACTTTTTACCAATAAATTTATTTTTAACCATCCAAATTTTTCACAAAAGTTACACACTTCCCAATAAATTTACTCATTCCCAATAAATTTCTTCCCTTCTTCCTTCTTCCTACCTTATTCTCAACGCATCCAAACGGAGCCTTGAGAAAATTATTTTAAAAAGAAAAACTAGAATTTAATTTCAAAAGATAATAAAAGAAAAACTACATGATCTGTAGTCTTTTTAAGGACTGTAGTAGTTTGAATCTATGAAAATAATACGTTATTGCAAAAAATAATTTAAAATATTCAAGTAAGATTTCTTTATCTTTTGATGATTTTTTTTTTGGGTATGAAAATAACCTTTTACGAGCTGCGCTCTAACAAAAATGCATATCATATTGCAAGCTCTCCGATTGGGGTCAAATCAAAAATAAAAAAATCCATTTAAAGTCATGCTATTTAAAACTCGAAAATGTTTTTCAATTTTTACCAAGTTGAGCTTGTTGTTTCCCTTGTTCCTCTTGTTGATCCGATCCCAACTCCCAAGTAGTTTCAACAGCACACAGCTCTTATTATTGACGTCATGTAACTTTTATATTTCATCTTCTCTTTTTAATCCTATACCTATTTTTCTTCTAATTTTATCTCTCTCCGAAGGTTATCCACAATAAAAAAAAAAAGAAACTGTTGCAACCGGTGCAGCTTTCTGTGATTGCACGTTGTCTGGACTCTGGAGTTGGTTCCAGTGTGTTATGCATAGAGCAGATGACAAACCAGGGATCATTTAAACTTGGTTCCTCTACAAGGACTACAATAGCTTTCTTGCATAATTCTCAAAAAGTTCAATTTTTACTAAACCGTTGGGTTCAAAAGCGAACGGTACAAATTATCTCAGGACCACCAAATAAATTTCCACTGCTGGAGCGTACCCTAACCAGGTAGTAGTAGTAGCCATAGCACAGATTCATGCACACACACATTGAGCCGAAAAAATTAATAATGACGTTACTATTCATATTAATTTTGATAATAACAGAAAAAATCGAAATTTTAATACTAACGTTGCTGGATCGTCATCCCAGTTGACGAAAGCCCAATATCTTTGGATCGTCATCCCAGTTGACGATCCAAACTTGGATCGTCATCTCAGTTGACGACCCAACCTTGGATCGTCATCCGAAATGACGATCCAACGATCCAACAAAAAATAAATATTTAAAAAAAAGTTGTGAAATTATTTTGTTTGGATCGTCATCCCAAATGACGATCCAAACAAAAAAAATTCACAATCTTTTTTAATGCAAATTTTGCATTTTAGCCCCCAAAATTTTTATAATTACAAAATATATAATTTATAATTAAAAATTAAACATAATTAAAACATCTATTATAAAAATATAAGTATATAATTAAATTATTGCATGTTAAATACATAATATTGTATATGTTTGTAATATTTATTCATACATATATATATATAATGTATCGTATATTTTATATATTAAATACATATTATTGTATATAATTAAAATATATGATACATATTATTATGTACATATATTTCTATGTATATTTATTTATACATTAAAAAAATTAAATATTAATATCTACATTTAATGTATAATAATTTTTTTTATTGGACTACTATGTAAAAATAATAATTTTAGTGTCATCGGCAAATAAATTCAACAAAAAATATATTCAATTCTTTCGCCGATGACTCTAAAATTATTATTTTTACAATATAGTCCAATAAAATTTTTTGTAGTATATTTTATATGTATTTTTAATGTATATAATTTTTTAAAAAATTATACATTAAAAAATATATGGTGACGATGACCATATATTTCTATGTATAAGTATATTAAAAAAATATATGTATATAAAATATATTAAAAATTATACTTTAAAAAATATGTTTATATATACATTACATACATATAAATATATACATTTATACATTACATGTTTTTTTTATTGTATTGTAAATATCTATAAATATCTACATATAAATATATACATTTAACATTTACATACATATAAATATCTACATTTAATGTATAAAATTTTTTTATTGGACTATATTGTAAAAATAATAATTTTAGGGTCATCGGCGAATAACTTCAACAAAAATATATTCAATTTTTTCGCCGATGAACCTAAAATTATTATTTTTACAATATAGTCCAATAAAAAAATTTGTTATACATTAAATATAGATATTAATATATAATTTTTTTAATGTATAAATAATTATACATAGAAATATATGTACATAATAATATGTATCATATATTTTAATTATATACAATAATATGTATTTAATATATAAAATATACGATACATTATATATATATGTATGAATAAATATTACAAACATATACAATATTGTGTATTTAACATGTAATAATTTAATTATATACTTATATTTTTATAATAGATGTTTTAATTATGTTTAATTTTTAATTATAAATTATATATTTTGTAATAATAAAAATTTTGGGGGCTAAAATGTAAAATAATTTCACAACCTTTGGGATGACGATCCAAACAACCTTTTTTTAAATATTTATTTTTTGTTGGATCGTTGGATCGTCATTTCGGATGACGATCCAAGCTTGGGTCGTCAACTGAGATGACGATCCAAGGGTATTGGACTTTCGTCAACTGGGATGACGATCCAGCAACGTTAGTATTAAAATTTCGATTTTTTCTGTTATTATCAAAATTAATATGAACAGTAACGTCATTATTAATTTTTTCGGCACATTGAGCCCGGCAGAAAGGGGACAATTCCTGGTACAACCCATGGATCTTTAGTCATTTCTGGGCCCCAATTTGCGGTCCCCTACTAAACTTAAACAATAGAGCAGATCATCGCTTTATAGTTTTCTTTACGGGCTCATGTGCAACCGGATGTTTTTGTTTGTGCATCAAGCGCCTTCATGGCTTCATCGGCTGCTTACAGGAATTATAAATACCATCGGCAAATATATCATCCCAACCATCGCTGCTATGTGTTACAAATATTCAGTTTAATAATAAGAAGTGTTCAGTTTAATGCGTCAGAATCGCGCTAGAGTCAGAGTCGCGCGTGGTCAAGAGGTGCGCTAGGAGGCAGGGGTAGAATCGGAAAAAATTTAATTTGAACCGGATCGGTTCATTTCCAATTCTAATTTTTACATGTATTTTTTGTCTGGTTCGTGACCCCTTCGCTTGGTTTTTTTTATAACAGTTGTATTTCTGTTGCAACTAATTGAACATTCATACTTATTAAACTGAACATTCGTATTACTAAACTAAAAATTTATACTTAATAAAATAAACATGTTTGCTCATAACATTTATATTTTCTGTTGTAACTAACTGAACAATTCTACTCAATTAACTGAACATTTGTATTGATCAAACTGAACTTTTGGCAAAAAAAAAAATCAAAATGAACATATTTGGTCTAGCGAACACTTATAAAATAATGAACAATTCTACTACAAAGTGAACATTTGTACATATTAAAATGAACACTTATAATAACTAACTGAACAAAAAGTACGCGCTGGATGAGTAGAGGGGTCAGAGCGCTAGTTGAGACGCTGTGCAGCGCGATGGCTCGAATGGCACAAAGTGCGATTGCACTAATCAATTTCCGGCTGCTTATGTAATGTTTTGGTTTTCCATCATTTGTTTGTCTATTGTCTAGAACTAAGTCTGTTTGGTCGTCTCCAAGTAAGCCTGGTTTGTTGTGTTATATATTGTTGTAATTCAAACTTGTTAAATTCGTTTCAGATGCTGTGTTTCGGTTTTGCTTATTCAGATTCTGGAGAATTTCACATATCTTTTATCGGCTGCACCAAACACCGGGTTTTATTAGAATATAATATGCATAAAGCAAGTCTATCATTGTCTGCGTTTGAATCTTTAGAAGAAAGAAGAACAAAAAAAATTATAAACAATCCAAACTCTTCACAAAGTTACACACTTCCCAGTACTTCTTCCCATTTTTTCCCTTCTTTTCTTCTTCCCACACCTATCCAAACGCACCCATTATCACAAAAGTTGAAAGGCCGAGGTATTACAAAAGTATATAGGCCTTGCTGGCATCTCACTTCCTAGTATTATAATATTTATAACTTATAATTTCCCTTACAATTTTGTTTGATAGAATTCAGTGGCGGATCTAGAAAAAATATATAGGTGGGTCTGACAATCTCTATTTAAGTCTTCAGCCCCACTTTTGAGTGTTCCAATGACAGAAAAAATTAGCTGGGGCTAAAAAGGGGCTCCAAGGGCTCGACGGAGTGAGGTGGGGCTCTAGCCCCACCCGCCTCAGTGGTAGATCCGCCCCTAATAGAATTCCAACTCAGTCTCGGAATAGGCGGAATGCTGCTATTTCGGTCGAAATTAACTGAATTATGCCTAGTCCGTCCTGACTGATTGGAATTTAATCCGAAACAGAATTAAAACTTGTGTTCTGCTTTTCTTGTTGGAACGGAATGAAACAGAATTCTGACTAGAGCAGACAAATTTTAGAACCTTGATGTAATTAGATTATTAATTTATAAAAATAACTTTCAATCAAACATAACCGGCTTGAAGGAAATTTAAATTAACACTGTGAACTCAAATGTTTCCTTTTCTTCTCAACTGCGAAAATGGCAAAAGGTGTTACTGACTTTCTTCTGAAACACCTATGTTGCTTTCATTTGCAAATGGAAAAAAAAAATTCTTTACTTTTACTTGAATTATGTTGTTTGAAAAACATTAATGCGGTATCATGTTTTTTAGGGTCTAATGCGGTATTATGTTATCAGCCATATTTGTTCCTTGGCATCGAAACTATTTTTGACTGTTCTTTCTTTCTTTCTTAGTACTGCTAGAATTAAACATATAGGACGTCCAATACGATCTAAAAAATCAACTGTTAAATTTTAAAAATGACGCTAAACAAATGATATATAACGCTTGATTTGTAAGAATTTCGAAAAAATGTAGAATTTTGGTTTGCACGGTGATTTCAATAGAGAGATCATATAGGATAGTTTAATGGACTATTTTGAATCAGATCCAAAAGTTTTGATCGCGACTCACGAAGAACTTTTTGTGATGCATCTCACCATAGCCAAACTCTCTACATATATTTTGTTTTAAATTTCTTTTTTGTAGGATTCTCCAGATTATGCACCTGGGACCCCAAAGAAAGTGAGAGGAGAAAGTTATTAGGTGGAATAATGTTACATTACATGCCCTGAAAATATTGATGCCGTAAAATATATTGAATTACTTGAAGCTGAAATTGAGGATTTGAACTGCCAGGTGGCAAGAAAGTCCACTAGCGGGTCCAACCAGATCTTGGATTACTTGAAATCGATTGAACCTGAAAAATTGAAGGTATTTTCTCATTTTAAGGTTGTTTCCCTTATGATTCAGAAACTTCATGTTTGTTTACTTAGTTTAAGAATTGGTGACTGGAAGTTTTTTTTAGGTTACTAGCAGTTACATGTTGCAATTCGATCTTATGCTTGACAGCAATTAGGCATTTTATGTTGGAAAAAATTGAAATATAAAATACTTAAGTTCAATTGTAGGAATTGACAAGTAGTGCTGAGGAGGATGTTGTGTTTGCCATGAATACATTCATAAAACGTCCATTGGCAATCTCAGATCCAACGAAAATGAAGGTCATATTCTTTATCCTATTTCTTTTTTTAAGAGAGCTTGGCAGCTGCTGCAAAGTGATTATTTATCCTATATATCATGGATCATTTTTGGCAGCTGAAACTATTTTATTGATAGTCGCATCGTCCTTAATTTATCATTAATCTAACATAATTGTGCCAATCTTTTTTCAGACAAGCGCGTGACTGAATTGAGTGCACCTGAGTTGGCAAATCTGCTATATTGGTTAATGATAGTTGGTTATAGCCTTCGCAACATAGAAGTGCATGCGTTTTGACATGGAGAAGGTTCCGAAATTATTTTATATGGGAATTCTAACATCAAAAATTTTAATAGAAAGAATTGATATATATTTTTTTTAATAAGAAGAAAGTTCCAACGCGTTTATAAACCGCGCCTGTCTCTCTCCTCTCGAACGCGTAAGAAGCCTTTGAACGCGTTTATAAAACGCTCTAGAAGGCTGGACTTTTCGGAATAGTTAAAACGTAATTAACGCGTTTATAAAACGGGTAAGAAGCCTTCTTACCCGTTTATAAAACGCGCTGGGAGGCCAATATTCCAACTTCAGTCATTTCAATCAAACTTTAGTCATTTCGATTGAACTTTAGTCATTTCTGTCTATAAGTTTGTGAATTTATAACCGCGTTATTTGAAGTTATATAAGACTATACCTTCTCGCAGAATTGAAATCGTCCACAACAGATTATCTCTTCCAATCTCATTTGCAAACCTATCAATCAAATCCAAAAATGTCTACAATTACAATATATGTCAACCAATGTCCAACTTTTGGTGCTTCTTACTTCCACATCGGTTGTAGTATGCATACCACATATGCTGATATTCGAAATAAATTATACAGCAGGCTACAGATTTTAGAAACCCAGTACATTTTGAATATCCACGGTCGTTACAATGATATTGTAAATGGGAGATATGAATCGCTATTTCTTCCTGTAAATTCTGAAGATCAATGGCGCTTTTTTTACCACGAGACATTCGAGACGAGAGGGTTACCCATTATTGAGTTGCATGTTGATTTCATCCCCGTATATGGTACGGGACCAGATCTAAACCTAACACCCCTTGACGAGCCCGGTAGCAGTGAGCCAAACACTTCCTTAAACCTTATGTGTGGCCAGCAATCCACCCCTTACCAATACACTGGCGAACAGTCCGTTCCTACGGGGATGAAATTCGAAATACTAATATTAAGAGACTTAATATTTATTTAAATTATATTACACATTACAACTCAATGAACATTAAAATAAAAAACACAATACAGATTAAAAATTACAATTTATTAAAATTTTGAACAACACAATACACAACAAAAAAAATACAAAATACATGATATTAAAATTTTGAACCACATAAAAAAAAATTGTAGAGGATCCATTGCTAAGGGTGGGTCGAGATAAGAGATAAGAGCACCACAACTAATAGATAAGAGTCGGGCGATTGATTGTCATATTGACTCCCTCTTTTTCTGAGACTTGGATGAAGATGACTGCATGTATGCAGATTCTCATCCAAGGATGTCGGCTGCGGTGTTATGGCTCGTAGACCCAGCCCAACAAACCGCCCTCTACACGTAATAACAGATTCCACGGGAAAGTTTTTAATTTAAAGTTGGTGGAATATTAATAGCCATAACGATTGTGTGCGACTCTGTATCATTGAATAATTGTGCCGCATACAACCCTTATGGCTGTTAGTTTCGTACCAACTAATATTATTTTGCATTCTACCATCCAACTCTTCTTTCTCTCTCATTTTTCTCTTTTTTTATGATCTTTTTCCTTTTTTTTTGGTTTTGGACGACAGAAGGTGGGGGGTATTTATAGGAAAATTGGATCCTCTCGAACGCATTTTATAAAAGGCTAAGAAGGCTTCTTACCCGTTTTATAAACGCGTAAAGTCAGAAAATAACGCGTAAAGTCAAAAACTTTCGCCGCAAGCACTGCACTCTTTGAATGCGTTTTATAAACGCGTTCAAAGGCTTCTTACGCGTTTATAAAACGCGTTCGAGAGGAGAGAAACAGGCGCGGTTTATAAACGCGTTGGAACTTTCTTCTTATTAAAAAAAAATATATTAATTCTTTCTATTAAAATTTTTGAGGTTAGAATTCTTATATAAAATAATTTCAGGAGAAGGTTCTATGCACTTCTCTAAAACTTCACGAGCTTCCTCCTGGAGAAAATGTTTAAAGTTTAAAGTTTAATTTTGTGTGAAAAGTCGGAAAAATTAGAATTCTCGCCAAAGCTAGAGTGGAGTGATTTGTGGCACTTTGCCTTCATAGATTCAGTAAGCTGCAGGGCTTTCGTAATTTTAAGCATGTGGCTATATTCAGCTTGGAAAGTGCTCGGTTATATCCTCTATTTAAAATTTTTTTTTTCTGAATTTCAAAAGTAATGATCATGAACAAATATACTTTTGCAAAAAAAAATTCAAATGTCGAATGCTGTAAAAGGATATTAAACTGTAAATTCTTCGTTAACCACAACTGTTCCAATTTTTTTTACACTTAATTATGATGTGCTATTGTTGGTAACTTGGTTCGTGTAATTATTAGAACTTTAGTTTACTAAATACAAATTAGAACATTCCATTAGTGACCAAAATTTTTATGGTGTTTAGCTGTTCTTTATAGGGAACAACTCCTGTGGACAAGAATAAATATATATATTAGCTATGCCCGTCATTCGAACATACGCCCAGAAATCCAACTAGAATAAAAGTAAAAACAAGATCTTTATAACGAAGGGATAACTAGAGATGTCAACGGTATGCCATTTATCGTTATGCCGTTTCGTTTAACCGAAATGGAACGGTTTGTGGTATAGAAAATTATACCGTTTTTTAAGTGGCACGGTTGATGGCACAGTTAATTATACCGTTTCGATCATTTCAACTTCATTTTAAACCGTTTTATGTGTAATATATGGTTGATGGTACAGAAATTTGATTTGTTTAATAAATGAAACGGTAAGTGACATATCGGTATTGTACCGTTTAATAAGTGGCACGGTAACGATTTGTATCATTGCGTGCCACTTACCACGTTTTGACAGCCCTAGGCGTAATCTTAGATAACCATGAAGCGAAAATAATATGCTGCTTGTGCTTTAGATACCCTGTATTAAACCCATACCCTCCAATTATAAATGGTAATTACGCATACAAAGTGTAAAAAAATCCAATTCTGAGCATCATTTGAGAATTTCAATCGTTTTTCAATTCATTATAAGTTATTTCATCACAATAATCTACATTTAAATTCTTTATACTGTCTAAAATATGATTCTTGTATTATTTATTAAAAAAGATTGAATTATACACGTTAATTGCACATATAAAGTGCAAATAATGCAATTCTGAACATCGTTTGAGCATTTCAATTGTTTGTAAATTCATTCTAAGTAATTTTATCACAATAATTAACATTAAACTCTTTATAGTGTCTAGAATATGATTCATACATTATTTATTCAGAAAAATTGGATTATACAAGGTAATTACGCATATAAATTGCAAATAATGCAATTCTGAGCATCATTTGAGCATTTCAATCGTTTATGTACTCATTCTAAGTCATTTAATCACAATAATCAACATTTAAAATCTTTATATTGTCTAGTCATGTGTTATAATTCAAAAAGATTCGATTATACATAGTAATTACTCATATAAAGTGCAAAAAATACAAATCTAAGCATCATTTGAACATTTCAATCTTTTTTGGATTCATTCTAAGACATTTCATTACAATAATCTACATTTAAATTCTTTATATTGTCTAGTCATGTGTTATTTATTCAAAAAGATTGGATTATACATGGTAATTACGCATATAAAGTGCAAATAGTGCAATTCTAAGTATCATTTAAGCATTTCAATCGTTTCTGGATTCATTCTATGTCATTTAATCACAATAATCAATATTTAAACTCTTTATACTATCTAGAATATGATTCATACATTATTTATTTAGAAAGATTGGATTATACATTGTAATTACACATAAAAAGTTCAAATAATCCAATTCTGAGCATCATTTGAGCATTTCAATCGTTTCTGGATTAATTCCGAGTCATTTCATCACAATAATCAACATTTAAACTCTTTATACTGTTTAAAATAGAATTCGTACATTATTTATTCTGAAAGATTGAATTATACAAGGCAATTACACATATAAAGTGCAAGTAATGCAATTCTGAGCATCATTTGAGCATTTCAATCATTTCTGGATACATTCTAAGACATTCCATTACAATAATCAACATTTAAACTCTTTTATATTATCTAGTCATGTGTAATTTATTAAAAAATCAATTTATGCTCAGTTGAGCTTTAGAGAATTCTTACCTCACCGTATCTGAAAGGTTGGATTATACATGGTAATTACGCATATAAAGTTCTAATAATGAAATTCTGAGCATCATTTGAACATTTCAACCGTTTCTGGATTCATTCTAAGTCATTTCATCACAATAATCAACATTCAAACTCTTTATACTATATATCTAGAATATTATTCATACAATTTATTTAGATAGATTGGATTATACAAAGTAATTACGCATATAAAGTGCAAATAATCCAATTATGAGCATCATTTGAGCATTTCAATCGATTCTGGATTAATTTTAAGTCATTTCATCAAAATAATCTACATTTAAACTCTTTATGCTGTCAACAATATGATTTATATGTTATTTATTCAAAAAGATTGGATTATACATGGCAATTACGAATATAAATGCAAATAAAACAATGTTGAGCACCATTTGAGTATTTCAATCGTTATTGGATTCATTCTAAGTAATTTCATCACAATAATCTACATTTTAACTGTTTATACTATCAATAATATGTTCATATGTTATTTAATCAAAAGCATTGGATTATACCTGCCAATACGCATATATAAGTGCAAATGATGCAATTCTGAGGATCATTTGAGCATTTTGAATCAATTCTGGATTCATTCTAAGTCATTTAATCACAATAATCAACATTTAAACTTCATATACTGTCCAGAATATGATTCACATGTTATTTATTCAGAAATATTGAATTATACATGGCAATTTATGCGTATAAATTGCAAATAATGCATTTCTGAACATCAATTGAGCATTTCAATCGTTTCTGGATTCATTCTAAGTCATTTCATCACAGTAATCTAATTAAAATCTTTATACTGTATAGAATATGATTAAAATGTTATTTATTCAGAAATATTGGATTATACATGGCAATTAGGCAAATAAAGTGCAAATAGTGCAATTCTGAGTATCTTTTGAGAGTTTCACTAGTTTCTGGATTCATTCTAAGTTATTTCATCACAATAATCAACATTTAAACTTTTTATACTGTCAAGAATATGATTCACATGTTATTTATTCAGAAAGATTGGATTACACATGGTAATTATGCATATAAAGTGCAAATAATGCAATTCTGAGCATCATTTGAGCATTTCAATCATTTCTGGATTAATCTAAGTCATTTCATCAAAATAATCTACATTTAAACTTTTTATACTGTCAAGAATATGATTTACATATTATTTATTCAAAAAGATTGGATTATACGTGGCAGTTAAGCATATAAAGAGTAAATAATGCAATTTTGAGCATCATTTGAGAATTTCAACCGTTTCTGGATTCATTCTACGTAATTTCATTAAAATAATCAACATTTAAAATTTTTATATTGTCTATAATATGATTCAAACATTATTTATTCAGAAAGATTAGATTATACATGGTAATTACGCATATAAATTGCAAATACTGCAATTCTGAACATCATTTGATTATTTAAATCATTTTTGGATTCATTCTAAGTAATCTAATCACAATAATAAACTTTTAAACTCTTTATATTGTCTAGAATATGATTCATACATTATTTATTTAGAAAGATTATATTATACATTGTAATTTCGCATATAAAGTGTTATAATTCTGAGCATTTCAATCTTTTCTGTATTAATTGTAAGTCATTTCATCAAAATAATCTATATTTAAACTCTTTATACTATCAAGAATATGATTTTTATGTTATTTATTAAAAAATATTGGATTATACATGTCACTTACACATATAAATTTCAAATAATGCAATTCTGAGCAATATGATTCATACTGTATAGAATATGATTTAAATGTTATTTATTCAGAAATATTGGATTATACATGTCAATTACGTAAATAAAAGTGCAAATAGTGCAATTTTGAGTATCTTATGAGAGTTTCACTAGTTTCTAGATTTATTCTAAGTCATTTCATCACAATAATCAACATTTAAACTTTTTATACTGTCAAGAATATGATTCACATGCTATTTATTCAGAAAGATTGGATTACACGTGGTAATTACGCATATAAAGTGCTAATAATGCAATTCTGAGCATCATTTGAGCATTTCAATCATTTCTGGATTAATCTAAGTCATTTCATCAAAATAATCTACATTTAAACTCTCTATACTGTCAAGAATATGATTTATATGTCATTTATTCAAAAAGATTGGATTATACATGGCAATTAAGCATATAAAGAGCAAATAATGCAATTCTGAGCATCATTTGAGAATTTCAATTGTTTCTGGATTCATTCTAAGTAATTTCATCACAATAATCAACATTTAAAATCTTTATATTGTCTAGAATATGATTGAAACATTATTTATTCAGAAAGAATAGATTATACATGGTAATTACGCATATAAATTGCGAATAATGCAATTCTGAACATCATTTGAGCATTTAAATCATTTTTGAATTCATTCTAAGTAATTTAATCACAATAATCAACATTTAAAATCTTTATACTGTCTAGAATATGATTCATACATTATTTATTTAGGAAGATTAGATTATACATTGTAATTACGCATATAAATTGGTAATAATGCACTTCTGATCATAATTTGAGCATTTCAATCTTTTCTAATTGAGCATATATAGGACACAAGCACTTGTCCAACATGATAAAATTTTAATTTTTAAGATTAGAATGACCGATCCAAACTGCTCAAATTGTTGTATGTTATAAAATCTCCATGGAGACCAAATTATATATTTTTTCAAATTTTGAAAATTCGAAAAAAATAGTTATAAAATTTGAAAAAATATAATTTTTTATTTTAAGGATATTTTAATATAGAGATCATATTGAGGGGTTTGGATCGGCCGTTTGAAATTTTAATGATCGACGTTTGGATTGTGTTTGACGTCCTATATGTTTGATTCTAGCATTACTCTCAAATTAATCTATATTTAAACTCTTTATACTGTCAAGAATATGATTTCTATGTTATTTATTCAAAAGGATTGGATTATAAATGTCAATTACGCATATCAATTTCAAATAATGCAATTCTGAGCATCATTCGAGCATTTCAATTGTTTCTAGACTCATTCTAAGTCATTTCATCACAATAATTAAAATTTAAACTCTTTATACTATCCAGAATATGATTCATACGTTATTTATTCAAAAAGAATGGATTATGCTTGGCAATTACGCAAATAATATGCAAATAAAGCAATTCCAAGTATCATTTGAGAATTTCAACCGTTTCTGGATTCATTCTAAGTAATTTCATCACAATAATCAACATTTAAACTCCTTAGACTGTATAGATTATGATGTCAGAAATATTGTATTATACATGGAAATTACGCATATAAAGCGCAAATAATGCAATTCTGAACATCATTTGAGCATTTCAATTCTTTCTGGATTCATTCTAAGTAATTTCATCATAATAATCTACATTTAAACTCTTTATACTGTCTAAAATATGAATCATACATTATTTATTTAGAAAGATTGGATTATACATTGTAATTACGCATAAAAAGTGCAAATAATTCAATTCTGAGCATCATTTGAGCATTTCAATCATTTCTCGATTAATTCTAAGTCATTTCATCACAATAATGAACATTTTAAACACTTTAACTGTTTAAAATAAGATTCATACATTATTTATTAAAAAAAGATTGGATTATACATGGCAATTATGCATATAAATTGCAAATAATGCAATTCTAGGTTTCATTTGAGCGTTTCAACCATTTCTGGACTCATTCTAAGCCATTTCATTACAATAATCAAAATTTAAACTCTTTATACTGTCTAGATATGATTAATATGTTATTTATTCAAAAAAATTAGATTATACAAGGCAATAACGCATATAAAGTGGAAATAATGCAATTCTGAGCATCATTTGAGTATTTCAATCCTTTTTGGATTCATTCTATGTGATTTCATCATAGTAATCTACATTAAAGTTTTTATACGGTGAATTTGATTCAAATGTTATTTATTCGAAAATATTGGATTATACATGACAATTACGTATATAAAAGTACTAATATTGCAATTCTGAGCATAATTGGAGCATTTCAATCTTTTCTGGATTAATTCTATGTCATTTCATAAAAAAAATCTATATTTAAACTCTTAATACTGTCAAGAATATGATTTACAAGTTATTTATTAAAAAAGATTGAATTATAAATGACAATTATGCATATAAATTGCAAATAATGCAATTCTGAGTATCATTTGAGCATTTCAATCGTTTCTGGACAGATTCTAAGTCATTTCATCACATTAATCAACATTTAAATTTTTAATACTGTCTAGATATGATTAATATGTTATTTATTCAAAAAGATTGTATTATAAATGACAATTACGTATATAAAGTGCAAATAATGCAATTTATTCTAAGTGATTCAATCATTTCTGGATTTATTCTAAGTGATTTCATCACAGTAATCGACATTAAAGTCTTTATACTATATAGAATATGATTCAAATGTTATTTATTCAGAAATATTAGATTATACATGGCGATTACGCATATAAAAGTGCAAATAGTGTAATTCTGAATATCTTTTGAGTATTTCACTCGTTTCTAGATTCATTCTAAGTCATTTTATCACAAAAATCAATTTTTTCACTTTTTATACTGTCTAGAATATGACTCACATGTTTTTTATTCAAAATAATTGGAATATACATGGTATTTACACATATAAAGTGCTAATAATGCAATTCTGAACATAATTTGATCATTTCAATATTTTCTGGATTAATTATAAGTCATTTCATCAAAATAATCTATATTAAAACTCTTTATACTGTAAATAATATGATTTATATTTTATTTATTAAAAAAGATTGGATTATACATGGAAATTATGCCTATGAATTGAAAATAATACAATTTTGAGCATTATTTCTGCATTTCAATCGTTTCTGAACTCATTCTAAGTCATTTCATCACAATAATCATCATTTGAACTCCTTATACTATCTGGAATAAGATTAATATGATATTTATTCAAAAAGATTGGATTAAGCTTGGCAATTACACATATAAATTGCAAATAATGCAATCCTGAGCATTTCAACGGTTTCTGGATTCATTCTAAGTTATTTCATCACAATAATCAATATTTAAATTCTTTATACTGTCTAGAATATGATTCATACATTTTTCATTCAGAAAGATTAGATCATACATGGTAATTACGCATGTAAAGAGATAATAATGTAATTCTGAGCTTCATTTGAGCACTTCAATCGTTTCTGGTTTATTTCTTAGTCATTTCATCAAAATAATCTACTTTTAAACTCTTTACATTGTCAAAAATATGATTATATGTTATTTATTCAAAAATATTGGATTATACATGGCAATTACGCATATAAATTGCAAATAATGCAATTCTGAGCATCAATTGAGCATTTCAATCATTTCTGTACATATTCTAAATCATTTTATCACAATAATTAACATTTGAACTCTTTATACTTTCTAGAATATGATTCATATTTTCTTTATTCAAAAAAATTAGATTGTACATGTCAATTACGCATATAAATTGCAAATAATGCAATTCAGAGCATCATTTGAGCATTTCATTTGTTTCTAGAATCGTTCTAAGTAATTTTATCACAATAATCAACATTTAAACTCTTTATACAATCTGAAATATGATTCATACGTTATTTGTTCAAAAAGATTGGATTACGCTTGGCAAATTACACATATAAAGTGCAAATAATGCAATTCTGAACATCATTTTAGCATTTCAATTATTTATGTGTTCATTCTAAGTAATTTCATCACAAAATCAATATTTAGACTCTTTATCATGTTTAGAATATGATTCAGATATTATTTATTCAAAAATATTGGATTATACATGGTAATTATGCATATAAAGTGTAAATATTGCAATTCTGAGCATCATTTGAAAATTTCAATCGTTTTTGGATTAATTCAAAGTCATTTCATCAAAATAATCTACATTTAAACTCTTTATACTGTCAAGAGTATGAGTTATATGTTATTTATTCAAAAAGATTGGATTATACAAGTCAATTATGCATATAAATTGCAAATAATGCAATTTTGAGTATCATTTGAGCATTTCAATCGTTTCTGAACTCATTCTAAGTTGTTTTATCATAATAATCAACATTTGAACTCTTTATACTTTCAAGAATATGATTCATACGTTATTTTTTAAAAAAGATTGGATTATGCTTGACAATTACTCATATAAAGTGCAAATAATGCAATTCTGAGCATCATTTGTGCATTTCAACCGTTTCTGGATTCATTCTAAGTAATTTAATCACAATAATCAACATTTAAACTCTTTATGTTGTCTAGAATATGATTCCTACATTATTTATTCAGAAAGATTAGATTATTTAGAAGTACAACAGAATAGTATATAAAGTCAACATATGTTAACCAATCATTATTGAAAGAATTGAATTTATGGCTACACAAACCGTTGAAGATAGTTCTAGATCTGGACCAAGACGAACTCCTGTAGGAGATTTATTGAAACCTTTGAATTCAGAATATGATACAAGGTAATTATGCATATAAAGTGCTAATAATGTAATTCTGAGCATAATTTGAGCTCTTTACTCTTTTCTGGATTAATTCTAAGTCATTTCATCAAAATAATCTACATTTAAACTCTTTATGCTGTCAAGAATATGATTTATATGTTTTTTATTTAAAAAGATTGGATTATACATGGTAATTACACATATAAATTGCAAATAATGCAATTCTGAGCATCGTGTGAGCATTTCAATCGTTTCTGTACTCATTCTAAGTCAGTTAATCACAATAATCAACATTTAAACTCTTTATACTGTTTGGAATAAGATTGATATATTATTTATTTAGAAAGATTGGATTATATATGGAAATTACGAATATAAATAGCAAATAATGCAATTCTGAGCATCATTCGAGCATTTCAATCATTTCTAGATTCATTCTAAGTCATTTCCTCACAATAATCTATATTTAAACTCTTTATACTGTCCAGAATATTATTAATATGTTATTTATTCAAAAAGATTGGATTTTACATGATAATTACTCATATAACGTGCAAATAATGCAATTCTGAGTATCATTTGATTATTTCAATCGTTTCATAATTCATTCTAAGTCGTTTCATCACAATAATCTACATTAAAACTCTTCATACTGTCTACAATATGATTCTTTTTTTTATTCAAACATATTGGATTATACATGGTAATTATGCATATAAAGTGCAAATATTGCAATTCTAAGCATCTTTTGAGCATTTCAATCGTTTCTAGATTCATTCTTAGTCATTTCGTCACAATAATATGAATTTGAACTCTTTATATTGTCTATAATATTATTTATATGTTATTTATTCAAAAACATTAGATTATACATGGTAATTACACATATGGAGTGTAAATAATACAATTTTGAGCATTCATTTGAGCATTTTGAGTCATTTTTGGATTCATTCAAAGTAATTCATAACAATAATCAACATTTAAACTCCTGATACTGTCTAGAATATGATTCATATGTTATTTAGTCAGAAAGATTGGATTATACAAGGTAATTACGCATATAAAGTTCAAATAATGCAATTTTAAGCATTATTTATGCATTTCAATCATTTCTGGATTCATTCTAAGCCATTTCATCACAATAAATCTACATTTAAACTCTTTATACTGTCTAAAATTTGAATCATACATTATTTATTTACAAAGATTGGATTATACATTGTAATTACGCATAAAAAGTGCAAATAATTCAATTCTGAGCATCATTTGAGCATTTCAATCATTTCTCGATTAATTCTAAGTCATTTCATCACAATAATGAACATTTTAAACTCTTTAACTGTTTAAAATAAGATTCATACATTATTTATTAAAAAAAGATTGGATTATACATGGCAATTATGCATATAAATTGCAAATAATGCAATTCTAGGTATCATTTGAGCGTTTCAACCATTTCTGGACTCATTCTAAGCCATTTCATTACAATAATCAAAATTTAAACTCTTTATACTGTCTAGATATGATTAATATGTTATTTATTCAAAAAAATTAGATTATACAAGGCAATAACGCATATAAAGTGGAAATAATGCAATTCTGAGCATCATTTGAGTATTTCAATCCTTTTTGGATTCATTCTATGTGATTTCATCATAGTAATCTACATTAAAGTTTTTATACTGTGAATTTGATTCAAATGTTATTTATTCAAAAATATTAGATTATACATGACAATTACGTATATAAAAGTACTAATATTGCAATTCTGAGCATAATTGGAGCATTTCAATCTTTTCTGGATTAGTTCTATGTCATTTCATCAAAATAATCTATATTTAAACTCTTAATACTGTCAAGAATATGATTTACAAGTTATTTATTAAAAAAGATTGAATTATAAATGACAATTATGCATATAAATTGCAAATAATGCAATTCTGAGTATCATTTGAGCATTTCAATCGTTTCTGGACAGATTCTAAGTCATTTCATCACATTAATCAACATTTAAATTTTTAATACTGTCTAGATATGATTAATATGTTATTTATTCAAAAAGATTGTATTATAAATGACAATTACGTATATAAAGTGCAAATAATGCAATTTATTCTAAGTGATTCAATCATTTCTGGATTTTTTCTAAGTGATTTCATCACAGTAATCGACATTAAAGTCTTTATACTATATAGAATATGATTCAAATGTTATTTATTCAGAAATATTAGATTATACATGGCGATTACGCATATAAAAGTGCAAATAGTGTAATTCTGAATATCTTTTGAGTATTTCACTCGTTTCTAGATTCATTCTAAGTCATTTTATCACAAAAATCAATTTTTTCACTTTTTATACTGTCTAGAATATGACTCACATGTTTTTTATTCAAAATAATTGGAATATACATGGTATTTACACATATAAAGTGCTAATAATGCAATTCTGAACATAATTTGATCATTTCAATATTTTCTGGATTAATTATAAGTCATTTCATCAAAATAATCTATATTAAAACTCTTTATACTGTAAAGAATATGATTTATATTTTATTTATTAAAAAAGATTGGATTATACATGGAAATTATGCCTATGAATTGAAAATAATACAATTTTGAGCATTATTTCTGCATTTCAATCGTTTCTGAACTCATTCTAAGTCATTTCATCACAATAATCATCATTTGAACTCCTTATACTATCTGGAATAAGATTAATATGATATTTATTCAAAAAGATTGGATTAAGCTTGGCAATTACACATATAAATTGCAAATAATGCAATCCTGAGCATTTCAACGGTTTCTGGATTCATTCTAAGTTATTTCATCACAATAATCAATATTTAAATTCTTTATACTGTCTAGAATATGATTCATACATTTTTCATTCAGAAAGATTAGATCATACATGGTAATTACGCATGTAAAGAGATAATAATGCAATTCTGAGCTTCATTTGAGCACTTCAATCGTTTCTGGTTTATTTCTTAGTCATTTCATCAAAATAATCTACTTTTAAACTCTTTACATTGTCAAAAATATGATTATATGTTATTTATTCAAAAATATTGGATTATACATGGCAATTACGCATATAAATTGCAAATAATGCAATTCTGAGCATCAATTGAGCATTTCAATCATTTCTGTACATATTCTAAATCATTTTATCACAATAATTAACATTTGAACTCTTTATACTTTCTAGAATATGATTCATATTTTCTTTATTCAAAAAAATTAGATTGTACATGTCAATTACGCATATAAATTGCAAATAATGCAATTCAGAGCATCATTTGAGCATTTCATTTGTTTCTAGAATCGTTCTAAGTAATTTTATCACAATAATCAACATTTAAACTCTTTATACAATCTGAAATATGATTCATACGTTATTTGTTCAAAAAGATTGGATTACGCTTGGCAAAGTACACATATAAAGTGCAAATAATGCAATTCTGAACATCATTTTAGAATTTCAATCGTTTATGTGTTCATTCTAAGTAATTTCATCACAAAATCAATATTTAGACTCTTATTCATGTTTAGAATATGATTCAGATATTATTTATTCAAAAATATTGGATTATACATGGTAATTATGCATATAAAGTGTAAATATTGCAATTCTGAGCATCATTTGAACATTTCAATCGTTTTTGGATTAATTCAAAGTCATTTCATCAAAATAATCTACATTTAAACTCTTTATACTGTCAAGAGTATGATTTATATGTTATTTATTCAAAAAGATTGGCTTATACAAGTCAATTATGCATATAAATTGCAAATAATGCAATCTTGAGTATCATTTGAGCATTTCAATCGTGTCTGAACTCATTCTAAGTTGTTTTATCATAATAATCAACATTTGAACTCTTTATACTTTCAAGAATATGATTCATACGTTATTTTTTAAAAAAGATTGGATTATGCTTGGCAATTACTCATATAAAGTGCAAATAACGCAATTCTGAGCATCATTTGTGCATTTCAACCGTTTCTGGATTCATTCTAAGTAATTTAATCACAATAATCAACATTTAAACTCTTTATCTTTGTGATACCAGTAAAATTTAAAGCAAAAAATTATTGTTCAATTGATTCTTGAGATTTAATCCTAGTAAACTTGATTTTGATTTCCAATCTGAATTAAATAGCTAAGTATAATAGTATTAACGTATAACTTGAAAATGATATAAACTTGACCAATATACTAAAATCAAATTAAATTGAATATAAAATATAATAAATAAAAGCTTGTGAAAAAAATAAATTTTAGAAAATATTAACATAAGCCTTACATTCTTATAACGCCTGAGAATAATTGAATCTTAGAATTAGGGATTAAATCCTTAATATTTTCGGACCTTTGGATCATAGTAAATAATCTTGAAAATTTTCAACCGTCCAATTTTATTCGGACTTCAGACTTAACTTTATCATTTGGTTTTTTTTATGTCTCAACCTTATCACTTCTACCTCAGGTCTGTTCTTATCCGATCGGACATGTGTTCAATGGTAATTGGACATGACATTATACTATTGCCCATATATATTTAGCCCTCACCAATCTCTTTGATGCGCATCACAGTATACTCTCTTTCTTTCCTTCTTAGAATCTTAGTTACATACATATATATTCACTGTGGTGATCGGTGAGGGGAAAAGTCGGGTGATTGAAAGGCAGAATTTGGTAGCTTGGTGTCTCACTGGTTTTGCTATTTGAGGTATTCCTCTCAATTAATCATAGGTTCTACTCCTTTACTTCAATTCGTATGTTATGACCTCGTGATATTTGATATCAGTTTTCGATTTGTTTTCTGGTAAGAAATGATGGCTGGTTGGATAAATATGTCATGAATTTCTACTAACTGTTATACCGGTCATATACCCTGTAACTTAATAGGCACATATTATAAAGCTTATTTGGAAAATTTAGGTGTGGATTCTTATTATATCCAATTCTGATTCAGACTCGTACTCAATAGAATTAACTTCTATTGTGGATGTTTAATAACACTGTTAAATTAGATGAAATTAAGTAAACAATTTCTATTAATAGTATAATGTCAAACTTATTTACGTGCTGAAAATTATTCAAATAGAATGGAACTTGGATTTATGGAATGTAATGAGTACATATAACATACATAATTATAATGGCCAAATTAAACGAGAAGAAGAATTATTAAGTTTAGAAAATAATACAAAGTTAATTACGTTGGTATTTGACTCCAATTTCTTATATACTTTATAAGATTATTTTAGAAACTTAACATATGTTTTATTATAATAAAATTATATAGTATAATTAATAGACCCTTAGTTTCATGACAAGTCAAATTAAAAGTATGTAGAATTATTCTTGAGATATTATTTAAAAGTGTAACTTTATAAAATATTAAAAAGTGTAATATTATATATATAATAAATAAGATCATACTTAACTAGGTGATAAGTCTGGTTTAACTATTAGATAAGCCACAATAAAAATAAAAGAGGGCTAACCTAGATTTCGTTAAACTAGTATTTGACGAGATTAGTTACGTCAGGTTATCAGTCAGACTTAGCGGGACCGATAGAGGACGACTATTTTGACGAAGAAATAAAAGACGAAGCTTTTCAAAGACGTAGCTTCTTTTAAACCTCGTCAATTCCAGGTGTGGATGTCTTTTGAGATTTTGTTATTCTTTTGATAGGAACTAGTAAATTTGATTATGAAATATAAAAGTGATTTGGAATAACTGAAAATGGATGATGAAAGTGAAACAGAATGAGACCGAGTAGTTAAGTTGTTTTACTTGTGGTTACCATTATCGGGAGATTGCACCCCAGCTTAATGCCGGTGGTCTCCTTATGATGGCGATTACGGGCAACGCATACTGATCTACTCTGCTATTCAGCCACTAGGCAGATTAGCGGTCATTTGGTATATATATTTCTTTTGTTGGACTGGCTGGAACCATTAGGTGTGTGGAAGCGGACTACCCCACGGAACTCCGCGGTAGTAACCCAGTACTGGTGTATACTAGCCCCCACTTAGTGCACGGTGGAGGGCAGGAGCGGTTGCAAAGCAACCAGGGTCGGGTGCCTATACATTAGGTATACACTCGATGGGTAGGATCGATTAAGCACAGGTACGGTCAAGAAATACAATATGGTGGACTTGGCGCAGGACCTTTTCCCCAGGTCTAAGTAAGGATTGAGACATGTAGGGTGGATTTGGCACGGGAATTATTCCCGCAGGGTTGGAGTTATGTAAGGTGGATACTCTCGTATTATATTATATGTTATTCCTCATGAAAGTACATTAAATCATACTCAAGTTCTATTTCTTAAATAAAAACAATTAAAAGTCTCCTAGACAGAATTGACATTAATTTATAAATTAAGTTCTAATCTTTTGAATAATTAAATCCCAAAATGGCTTGATTATATTACCACACTGAGTATTCACGTACTCATCCCACAAATTAATTTGTGGAGATAGGTTCATGCTTGGCTGATGACAAAGATCTGACTTTAGAGACCACAAGCCGTTGCTGGTTGATGCCACGCTACCGTGTTAAAGATAAACATGATATTATTTTCGTGGTTTTATTTTTGTGATTTATTTGCTCATGAGACACTGTTATATAGCCTTTCGTGTATACAACATACTGTATGCACGTGGCGGGGTTGTCCTTCCCGAATTACGGCTTGGTTCGGGGTGTGACATCCTTCGGTGGTATCAGAGCATGACGATCACAAATACCTAACCTAGGTGAAAGTAACGAATTTCTTTCTAGTCTGAATTACGACATTTTCAAAAATAAATAAATTGTTAGGTAATAATAATAATAATACTAAATTACTTCAATTTGTGCAACAACACTAACTCGTGAAAAACAATGAATGTTTTAACATAAATACATGAACTGATGTTGTATTTAGGAGTCAAAATATTTTAGTTTATTAGAAGTCAATAGAAATAAAATATGATATCATTATCTTTTGATAAATACTCATTAGTATTGATGACTATATAATTATATTTTATAGATGACAATTGAATTATGATCCACATACAAGTAAATTAATTGAATAAGTTAACTTATCAAAGATTGACTAGTCTAAATCTTGTCCAGAATATTGGCTTACTATTTGTATAATATACGCTGAATGTACATGTCAAATAAAAGTATGTCTAACACAATTCAGATACACTGGTTATTTCTTATAATAAAAAAACTCAATACCTTACAATTTATCATTGAGATATCAGCTTCTAATATTTAGATATATACAATTTAACTGATTTTGCCAATACAAGACTCATATTCAAATTATTCATCACCAAATAAACATAAAATAAATAAAATACAATATAGGTATACATAAATCTATTTTATTCATGATTGACATTCTATCTAAGTAGAGTTTATTCTAGTTTAAAAAAAAAGTTTATTATAATAGTAAAACTCTTTCAAAGCTGAAGAAAAATAATTCTTTTTATAAGAGAATCACATCAAGTTCTTTTAAATTTAAGTTATACAATAATAAAGATCAAAACTTCTCTAAAATATATATATCAAATCTTAAAATTCTCAAATACTAAGATGTCATTTCGCTAACAGCTAGAATAATATTGCCTGACTACATTATATTGTGTTTCCCTTTTTGGAAGAAAATATAACAAAGTTGTTATCCATATAATGACACCATCATAATGCACAAAATTAGATCTAGACATCTATCCTAATGAGTTAGTAGTTAAGAAATTAGGTATTAGATTTTGATCAAGACCTATGAACGGTGCAAGTGTTTGATCATTACATGGTACCTGTTCGTTTGAACTCTGATGAAATTGTTTACTGGTACCAGCGCTAGTTGTTCCAAGGACTGTTTCATAAATTTAGGTTGGCGTTTGGGTTTCCTTGCAAGTCCCTTTGATAGGATCAGATCTGATGTGTTAGGCCCGTTAACCCATTGTCCATTACCCATTACCCATTCCTTATTAAGTCATGTTTCATATTGAAGCCTAATTTGAAACTTAAAACCATATTTTCTTGCTTAATTGAGTTTATTAAAACTTGAAAATAAAAGGAATTCATGGCTAGATTCAAAAGAACTATTAGAATTTATTACCAGCACATGATGAATATTGTGTTAACAAGATAATGATTGGCTTAAGTAGTTCTATGATGTCAACACTCCATAACTTAATGATTAACGAGATCTTCATATTTTCAACAAATATACAGATGGGTATTATAAACTAGTGAAATTCCTATGGTTTTGGAAATTTAAAGTATGTACACCAATTCTTAATGCCAAAATCTAAATTGTATAGTTAATGTATTCTCCGTGTTAATTAATTATCGTTAGATACACCTGAATAGTAAAATAAAATACAAACTATCATTTAAGCAATCAAACCAGATTATACTTAAATATTAGTGAAGGTAATTTTCAACTACATATTATTCACACTAAAATATAAATAAAAATGATTTGACCACAGTAAAACAAAACTGTACTGGATTTTTCCGATATATTTACCACCAGAATTTCAAAAACTACTAAAATGACAGTCAATATTACAATAAACTATACTGTGGAATGTCATTATGACATAGATAACTCAGTAATGAAAATAGATTTCATGATAGATAGTATATCTATAATCAGTCTAATTAACTTCTAGATTATAGATACGTCATAACCAAAACTCTGCTAAATTACTATAACAATATCTAAACCCATAATCTTAAGACACTCTTAAATGCTCTATCTTGACTGGTAAATTCTATTAAACATTGTAAATAACATTCATGACAGTTCAAAGTAATGACATTTCTTTAAATGATCATTAATTTTACTAATTGATCTAGTAGTACAAGAAATATCCTTTCCTCATTGACTGATTACAAACAAAGCAAAGAATAAGTCTTGATATTATAATACTAGGTAACCTTGTAACTATATTAATTGATCATCAAACATACATAAAAATTAAAGCAAGAAAGAACCTAAATAAATCAGAAATCATAACTTAGTTCGGAAAGAATTGATGAACTTTTAACAATAGTAAATCATGTTTCATGATCTAGAAAAAAAATAATAAAATAAATTTGGAATTATCTTAATCTAAGATCATAAACATATAATTCTAACAAATAATTCCAAAGAAAAAATTATCAAATTTTCTTGCTTCACAACTTGGTAATTAACTGCTTAAAATAATCACTATTGAAACATGGATCTTAAAAAAAAAACAATAATAATAATTGATTTCATAATTTTCTGGGTCCAAATAAATTTCTATCATTTATGAATTTTACTGAACCCTAAGATCATGGTTTAATTCCAAAATCCTCCCCACCAATATTCAATTTTAGAATTTGGTCCTTATCTCTTTATCTCGATCCCATCGTTCCCATTTCTTTCTCTCAAACATGATAATTTAATCTCTCACTCCGTTTGTATAAGTTATGTCACTCTCAAATCTCTTTTGAAGACTTCCTTCGCATAAGCTTTGTCTTTATCACCGTACGTACTGTACTTCGTCCCTCCTATTTTCTTTTCATGTCTCAAAACAAGTTCTACTCCATCTGATGCCACATGAAACAATCAAACTTTAGAAATAACAATTGTAGAACTAAATAGTTAATACTAAAATAAAATAAAATAAAATAAAAAGCAATTATGAGGATTGAAATCAATACCGGCTAGCCACCTGTTTTGATATCAACTCTAAGATATATAAAGTAATTCTTCTCTTCTTTGACTGGCTATTAAAGAAGAAAATGAAATACTTTGATATATCTAAACTAAATATAAGTTTAATAAGGAAATCATAGGCGTAAACTCAAACTTATGAAATTTCGAGGGCGAAATTTTTATAAGTGGGGGAGAATGTGATACCAGTAAAATTTAAAGCAAAGAATTATTGTTCAATTGATTCTTGAGATTTAATCCTAGTAAACTTGATGTTGATTTCCAATCTGAATTAAATAGCTAAGTATAATAGTATTAACGTATAACTTGAAAATGATATAAACTTGACCAATATACTAAAATCAAATTAAATTGAATATAAAATATAATAAATAAAAGCTTGTGAAAAAAATAAATTTTAGAAAATATTAACATAAGCCTTACATTCTTATAACGCCTGAGAATAATTGAATCTTAGAATTAGGGATTAAATCCTTAATATTTTCGGACCTTTGGATCATAGTAAATAATCTTGAAAATTTTCAACCGTCCAATTTTATTCGGACTTCAGACTTAACTTTATCATTTGGTTTTTTTTATGTCTCAACCTTATCACTTCTACCTCAGGTCTGTTCTTATCCGATCGGACATGTGTTCAATGGTAATTGGACATGACATTATACTATTGCCCATATATATTTAGCCCTCACCAATCTCTTTGATGCGCATCACAGTATACTCTCTTTCTTTCCTTCTTAGAATCTTAGTTACACATACATATATATTCACTGTGGTGATCGGTGAGGGGAAAAATCGGGTGATTGAAAGGCAGAATTTGGTAGCTTGGTGTCTCACTGGTTTTGCTATTTGAGGTATTCCTCTCAATTAATCATAGGTTCTACTCCTTTACTTCAATTCGTATGTTATGACCTCGTGATATTTGATATCAGTTTTCGATTTGTTTTCTGGTAAGAAATGATGGCTGGTTGGATAAATATGTCATGAATTTCTACTAACTGTTATACCGGTCATATACCCTGTAACTTAATAGGCACATATTATAAAGCTTATTTGGAAAATTTAGGTGTGGATTCTTATTATATCCAATTCTGATTCAGACTCGTACTCAATAGAATTAACTTCTATTGTGGATGTTTAATAACACTGTTAAATTAGATGAAATTAAGTAAACAATTTCTATTAATAGTATAATGTCAAACTTATTTACGTGCTGAAAATTATTCAAATAGAATGGAACTTGGATTTATGGAATTCAATGAGTACATATAACATACATAATTATAATGGCCAAATTAAACGAGAAGAAGAATTATTAAGTTTAGAAAATAATACAAAGTTAATTACGTTGGTATTTGACTCCAATTTCTTATATACTTTATAAGATTATTTTAGAAACTTAACATATGTTTTATTATAATAAAATTATATAGTATAATTAATAGACCCTTAGTTTCATGACAAGTCAAATTAAAAGTATGTAGAATTATTCTTGAGATATTATTTAAAAGTGTAATCTTTATAAAATATTAAAAAGTGTAATATTATATATATAATAAATAAGATCATACTTAACTAGGTGATAAGTCTGGTTTAACTATTAGATAAGCCACAATAAAAATAAAAGAGGGCTAACCTAGATTTCGTTAAACTAGTATTTGACGAGATTAGTTACGTCAGGTTATCAGTCAGACTTAGCGGGACCGATAGAGGACGACTATTTTGACGAAGAAATAAAAGACGAAGCTTTTCAAAGACGTAGCTTCTTTTAAACCTCGTCAATTCCAGGTGTGGATGTCTTTTGAGATTTTGTTATTCTTTTGATAGGAACTAGTAAATTTGATTATGAAATATAAAAGTGATTTGGAATAACTGAAAATGGATGATGAAAGTGAAACAGAATGAGACCGAGTAGTTAAGTTGTTTTACTTGTGGTTACCATTATCGGGAGATTGCACCCCAGCTTAATGCCGGTGGTCTCCTTATGATGGCGATTACGGGCAACGCATACTGATCTACTCTGCTATTCAGCCACTAGGCAGATTAGCGGTCATTTGGTATATATATTTCTTTTGTTGGACTGGCTGGAACCATTAGGTGTGTGGAAGCGGACTACCCCACGGAACTCCGCGGTAGTAACCCAGTACTGGTGTATACTAGCCCCCACTTAGTGCACGGTGGAGGGCAGGAGCGGTTGCAAAGCAACCAGGGTCGGGTGTCTATACATTAGGTATACACTCGATGGGTAGGATCGATTAAGCACAGGTACGGTCAGGAAATACAATATGGTGGACTTGGCGCGGGACCTTTTCCCTAGGTCTAAGTAAGGATTGAGACATGTAGGGTGGATTTGGCACGGGAATTATTCCCGCAGGGTTGGAGTTATGTAAGGTGGATACTCTCGTATTATATTATATGTTATTCCTCATGAAAGTACATTAAATCATACTCAAGTTCTATTTCTTAAATAAAAACAATTAAAAGTCTCCTAGACAGGATTGACATTAATTTATAAATTAAGTTCTAATCTTTTGAATAATTAAATCCCAAAATGGCTTGATTATATTACCACACTGAGTATTCACGTACTCATCCCACAAATTAATTTGTGGAGACAGGTTAATGCTTGGCTGATGACAAAGATCTGACTTTAGAGACCACAAGCCGTTGCTGGTTGATGCCACGCTTCCGTGTTAAAGATAAACATGGTAATATTTTCGTGGTTTTATTTTTGTGATTTATTTGCTCATGAGACACTGTTATATAGCCTTTCGTGTATACAACATACTGTATGCACGTGGCGGGGTTGTCCTTCCCGAATTACGGCTTGGTTCGGGGTGTGACATCCTTCGGTGGTATCAGAGCATGACGATCACAAATACCTAACCTAGGTGAAAGTAACGAATTTCTTTATACTGTAAAGAATATGATTTATATTTTATTTATATGACAAACTCTTTATACTGTAAAGAATATGATTTATATTTTATTTATTAAAAAAGATTGGATTACACATGGAAATTATGCCTATGAATTGAAAATAATACAATTTTGAGCATTATTTCTGCATTTCAATCGTTTCTTAACTCATTCTAAGTCATTTCATCACAATAATCATCATTTGAACTCCTTATACTATCTGGAATAAGATTAATATGATATTTATTCAAAAAGATTGGATTAAGCTTGGCAATTACACATATAAATTGCAAATAATGCAATCCTGAGCATTTCAACGGTTTCTGGATTCATTCTAAGTTATTTCATCACAATAATCAATATTTAAATTCTTTATACAGTCTAGAATATGATTCATACATTTTTCATTCAGAAAGATTAGATCATACATGGTAATTACGCATGTAAAGAGATAATAATGCAATTCTGAGCTTCATTTGAGCACTTCAATCGTTTCTGGTTTATTTCTTAGTCATTTCATCAAAATAATCTACTTTTAAACTCTTTACATTGTCAAAAATATGATTATATGTTATTTATTAAAAAATATTGGATTATACATGGCAATTACGCATATAAATTGCAAATAATGCAATTCTGAGCATCAATTGAGCATTTCAATCATTTCTGTACATATTCTAAATCATTTTATCACAATAATTAACATTTGAACTCTTTATACTTTTTAGAATATGATTCATATTTTCTTTATTCAAAAAAATTAGATTGTACATGTCAATTACGCATATAAATTGCAAATAATGCAATTCAGAGCATCATTTGAGCATTTCATTTGTTTCTAGAATCGTTCTAAGTAATTTTATCACAATAATCAACATTTAAACTCTTTATACAATCTGAAATATGATTCATACGTTATTTGTTCAAAAAGATTGGATTACGCTTGGCAAATTACACATATAAAGTGCAAATAAAGCAATTCTGAACATCATTTGAGCATTTCAATCGTTTATGTGTTCATTCTAAGTAATTTCATCACAAAATCAATATTTAGACTCTTTATCATGTTTAGAATATGATTCAGATATTATTTATTCAAAAATATTGGATTATACATGGTAATTATGCATATAAAGTGTAAATATTGCAATTCTGAGCATCATTTGAACATTTCAATCGTTTTTGGATTAATTCAAAGTCATTTCATCAAAATAATCTACATTTAAACTCTTTATACTGTCAAGAGTATGATTTATATGTTATTTATTCAAAAAGATTGGATTATACAAGTCAATTATGCATATAAATTGCAAATAATGCAATTTTGAGTATCATTTGAGCATTTCAATCGTTTCTGAACTCATTCTAAGTTGTTTTATCATAATAATCAACATTCGAACTCTTTATACTTTCAAGAATATGATTCATACGTTATTTTTTAAAAAAGATTGGATTATGCTTGGCAATTACTCATATAAAGTGCAAATAATGCAATTCTGAGCATCATTTGTGCATTTCAAACCGTTTCTGGATTCATTCTAAGTAATTTAATCACAATAATCAACATTTAAACTCTTTATGTTGTCTAGAATATGATTCCTACATTATTTATTCAGAAAGATTAGATTATTTAGAAGTACAACAGAATAGTATATAAAGTCAACATATGTTAACCAATCATTATTGAAAGAATTGAATTTATGGCTACACAAACCGTTGAAGATAGTTCTAGATCTGGACCAAGACGAACTCCTGTAGGAGATTTATTGAAACATTTGAATTCAGAACATGATACAAGGTAATTATGCATATAAAGTGCTAATAATGTAATTCTGAGCATAATTTGAGCACTTTAATCTTTTCTGGATTAATTCTAAGTCATTTCATCAAAATAATCTACATTTAGACTCTTTATGCTGTCAACAATATGATTTATATGTTTTTTATTTAAAAAGATTGGATTATACATGGTAATTACACATATAAATTGCAAATAATGCAATTCTGAGCATCGTGTGAGCATTTCAATCGTTTCTGTACTCATTCTAAGTCAGTTAATCACAATAATCAACATTTAAACTCTTTATACTGTTTGGAATAAGATTGATATATTATTTATTTAGAAAGATTGGATTATATATGGAAATTACGAATATAAATAGCAAATAATGCAATTCTGAGCATCATTCGAGCATTTCAATCATTTCTGGATTCATTCTAAGTCATTTCCTCACAATAATCTATATTTAAACTCTTTATACTGTCCAGAATATTATTAATATGTTATTTATTCAAAAAGATTGGATTTTACATGATAATTACTCATATAACGTGCAAATAATGCAATTCTGAGTATCATTTGATTATTTCAATCGTTTCATAATTCATTCTAAGTCGTTTCATCACAATAATCTACATTAAAACTCTTCATACTGTCTACAATATGATTCTTTTTTTTTATTCAAACATATTGGATTATACATGGTAATTATGCATATAAAGTGCAAATATTGCAATTCTAAGCATCTTTTGAGCATTTCAATCGTTTCTAGATTCATTCTTAGTCATTTCGTCACAATAATATGAATTTGAACTCTTTATATTGTCTATAATATTATTTATATGTTATTTATTCAAAAACATTAGATTATACATGGTAATTACACATATGGAGTGTAAATAATACAATTTTGAGCATTCATTTGAGCATTTTGAGTCATTTTTGGATTCATTCAAAGTAATTCATAACAATAATCAACATTTAAACTCTTGATACTGTCTAGAATATGATTCATATGTTATTTAGTCAGAAAGATTGGATTATACAAGGTAATTACGCATATAAAGTTCAAATAATGCAATTTTAAGCATTATTTATGCATTTCAATCATTTCTGGATTCATTCTAAGCCATTTCATCACAATAAATCTACATTTAAACTCTTTATACTGTCTAAAATATGAATCATACATTATTTATTTACAAAGATTGGATTATACATTGTAATTACGCATAAAAAGTGCAAATAATTCAATTCTGAGCATCATTTGAGCATTTCAATCATTTCTCGATTAATTCTAAGTCATTTCATCACAATAATGAACATTTTAAACTCTTTAACTGTTTAAAATAAGATTCATACATTATTTATTAAAAAAAGATTGGATTATACATGGCAATTATGCATATAAATTGCAAATAATGCAATTCTAGGTATCATTTGAGCGTTTCAACCATTTCTGGACTCATTCTAAGCCATTTCATTACAATAATCAAAATTTAAACTCTTTATACTGTCTAGATATGATTAATATGTTATTTATTCAAAAAAATTAGATTATACAAGGCAATAACGCATATAAAGTGGAAATAATGCAATTCTGAGCATCATTTGAGTATTTCAATCCTTTTTTGGATTCATTCTATGTGATTTCATCATAGTAATCTACATTAAAGTTTTTATACTGTGAATTTGATTCAAATGTTATTTATTCAAAAATATTGGATTATACATGACAATTACGTATATAAAAGTACTAATATTGCAATTCTGAGCATAATTGGAGCATTTCAATCTTTTCTGGATTAATTCTATGTCATTTCATCAAAATAATCTATATTTAAACTCTTAATACTGTCAAGAATATGATTTACAAGTCATTTATTAAAAAAGATTGAATTATAAATGACAATTATGCATATAAATTGCAAATAATGCAATTCTGAGTATCATTTGAGCATTTCAATCGTTTCTGGACAGATTCTAAGTCATTTCATCACATTAATCAACATTTAAATTTTTAATACTGTCTAGATATGATTAATATGTTATTTATTCAAAAAGATTGTATTATAAATGACAATTACGTATATAAAGTGCAAATAATGCAATTTATTCTAAGTGATTCAATCATTTCTGGATTTTTTCTAAGTGATTTCATCACAGTAATCGACATTAAAGTCTTTATACTATATAGAATATGATTCAAATGTTATTTATTCAGAAATATTAGATTATACATGGCGATTACGCATATAAAAGTGCAAATAGTGTAATTCTGAATATCTTTTGAGTATTTCACTCGTTTCTAGATTCATTCTAAGTCATTTTATCACAAAAATCAATTTTTTCACTTTTTATACTGTCTAGAATATGACTCACATGTTTTTTATTCAAAATAATTGGAATATACATGGTATTTACACATATAAAGTGCTAATAATGCAATTCTGAACATAATTTGATCATTTCAATATTTTCTGGATTAATTATAAGTCATTTCATCAAAATAATCTATATTGAAACTCTTTATACTGTAAAGAATATGATTTATATTTTATTTATTAAAAAAGATTGGATTATACATGGAATTATGCCTATGAATTGAAAATAATACAATTTTGAGCATTATTTCTGCATTTCAATCGTTTCTGAACTCATTCTAAGTCATTTCATCACAATAATCATCATTTGAACTCCTTATACTATCTGGAATAAGATTAATATGATATTTATTCAAAAAGATTGGATTAAGCTTGGCAATTACACATATAAATTGCAAATAATGCAATCCTGAGAATTTCAACGGTTTCTGGATTCATTCTAAGTTATTTCATCACAATAATCAATATTTAAATTCTTTATACTGTCTAGAATATGATTCATACATTTTTCATTCAGAAAGATTAGATCATACATGGTAATTACGCATGTAAAGAGATAATAATGCAATTCTGAGCTTCATTTGAGCACTTCAATCGTTTCTGGTTTATTTCTTAGTCATTTCATCAAAATAATCTACTTTTAAACTCTTTACATTGTCAAAAATATGATTATATGTTATTTATTAAAAAATATTGGATTATACATGGCAATTACGCATATAAATTGCAAATAATGCAATTCTGAGCATCAATTGAGCATTTCAATCATTTCTGTACATATTCTAAATCATTTTATCACAATAATTAACATTTGAACTCTTTATACTTTCTAGAATATGATTCATATTTTCTTTATTCAAAAAAATTAGATTGTACATGTCAATTACGCATATAAATTGCAAATAATGCAATTCAGAGCATCATTTGAGCATTTCATTTGTTTCTAGAATCGTTCTAAGTAATTTTATCACAATAATCAACATTTAAACTCTTTATACAATCTGAAATATGATTCATACGTTATTTGTTCAAAAAGATTGGATTACGCTTGGCAAATTACACATATAAAGTGCAAATAATGCAATTCTGAACATCATTTGAGCATTTCAATCGTTTATGTGTTCATTCTAAGTAATTTCATCACAAAATCAATATTTAGACTCTTTATCATGTTTAGAATATGATTCAGATATTATTTATTCAAAAATATTGGATTATACATGGTAATTATGCATATAAAGTGTAAATATTGCAATTCTGAGCATCATTTGAACATTTCAATCGTTTTTGGATTAATTCAAAGTCATTTCATCAAAATAATCTACATTTAAACTCTTTATACTGTCAAGAGTATGATTTATATGTTATTTATTCAAAAAGATTGGATTATACAAGTCAATTATGCATATAAATTGCAAATAATGCAATTTTGAGTATCATTTGAGCATTTCAATCGTTTCTGAACTCATTCTAAGTTGTTTTATCATAATAATCAACATTCGAACTCTTTATACTTTCAAGAATATGATTCATACGTTATTTTTTAAAAAAGATTGGATTATGCTTGGCAATTACTCATATAAAGTGCAAATAATGCAATTCTGAGCATCATTTGTGCATTTCAAACCGTTTCTGGATTCATTCTAAGTAATTTAATCACAATAATCAACATTTAAACTCTTTATGTTGTCTAGAATATGATTCCTACATTATTTATTCAGAAAGATTAGATTATTTAGAAGTACAACAGAATAGTATATAAAGTCAACATATGTTAACCAATCATTATTGAAAGAATTGAATTTATGGCTACACAAACCGTTGAAGATAGTTCTAGATCTGGACCAAGACGAACTCCTGTAGGAGATTTATTGAAACCTTTGAATTCAGAACATGATACAAGGTAATTATGCATATAAAGTGCTAATAATGTAATTCTGAGCATAATTTGAGCACTTTAATCTTTTCTGGATTAATTCTAAGTCATTTCATCAAAATAATCTACATTTAGACTCTTTATGCTGTCAACAATATGATTTATATGTTTTTTATTTAAAAAGATTGGATTATACATGGTAATTACACATATAAATTGCAAATAATGCAATTCTGAGCATCGTGTGAGAATTTCAATCGTTTCTGTACTCATTCTAAGTCAGTTAATCACAATAATCAACATTTAAACTATTTATACTGTTTGGAATAAGATTGATATATTATTTATTTAGAAAGATTGGATTATATATGGAAATTACGAATATAAATAGCAAATAATGCAATTCTGAGCATCATTCGAGCATTTCAATCATTTCTGGATTCATTCTAAGTCATTTCCTCACAATAATCTATATTTAAACTCTTTATACTGTCCAGAATATTATTAATATGTTATTTATTCAAAAAGATTGGATTTTACATGATAATTACTCATATAACGTGCAAATAATGCAATTCTGAGTATCATTTGATTATTTCAATCGTTTCATAATTCATTCTAAGTCGTTTCATCACAATAATCTACATTAAAACTCTTCATACTGTCTACAATATGATTCTTTTTTTTATTCAAACATATTGGATTATACATGGTAATTATGCATATAAAGTGCAAATATTGCAATTCTAAGCATCTTTTGAGCATTTCAATCGTTTCTAGATTCATTCTTAGTCATTTCGTCACAATAATATGAATTTGAACTCTTTATATTGTCTATAATATTATTTATATGTTATTTATTCAAAAACATTAGATTATACATGGTAATTACACATATGGAGTGTAAATAATACAATTTTGAGCATTCATTTGAGCATTTTGAGTCATTTTTGGATTCATTCAAAGTAATTCATAACAATAATCAACATTTAAACTCCTGATACTGTCTAGAATATGATTCATATGTTATTTAGTCAGAAAGATTGGATTATACAAGGTAATTACGCATATAAAGTTCAAATAATGCAATTTTAAGCATTATTTATGCATTTCAATCATTTCTGGATTCATTCTAAGTCATTTCATCACAATAAATCTACATTTAAACTCTTTATACTGTCTAAAATTTGAATCATACATTATTTATTTACAAAGATTGGATTATACATTGTAATTACGCATAAAAAGTGCAAATAATTCAATTCTGAGCATCATTTGAGCATTTCAATCATTTCTCGATTAATTCTAAGTCATTTCATCACAATAATGAACATTTTAAACTCTTTAACTGTTTAAAATAAGATTCATACATTATTTATTAAAAAAAGATTGGATTATACATGGCAATTATGCATATAAATTGCAAATAATGCAATTCTAGGTATCATTTGAGCGTTTCAACCATTTCTGGACTCATTCTAAGCCATTTCATTACAATAATCAAAATTTAAACTCTTTATACTGTCTAGATATGATTAATATGTTATTTATTCAAAAAAATTAGATTATACAAGGCAATAACGCATATAAAGTGGAAATAATGCAATTCTGAGCATCATTTGAGTATTTCAATCCTTTTTTGGATTCATTCTATGTGATTTCATCATAGTAATCTACATTAAAGTTTTTATACTGTGAATTTGATTCAAATGTTATTTATTCAAAAATATTGGATTATACATGACAATTACGTATATAAAAGTACTAATATTGCAATTCTGAGCATAATTGGAGCATTTCAATCTTTTCTGGATTAATTCTATGTCATTTCATCAAAATAATCTATATTTAAACTCTTAATACTGTCAAGAATATGATTTACAAGTCATTTATTAAAAAAGATTGAATTATAAATGACAATTATGCATATAAATTGCAAATAATGCAATTCTGAGTATCATTTGAGCATTTCAATCGTTTCTGGACAGATTCTAAGTCATTTCATCACATTAATCAACATTTAAATTTTTAATACTGTCTAGATATGATTAATATGTTATTTATTCAAAAAGATTGTATTATAAATGACAATTACGTATATAAAGTGCAAATAATGAAATTTATTCTAAGTGATTCAATCATTTCTGGATTTATTCTAAGTGATTTCATCACAGTAATCGACATTAAAGTCTTTATACTATATAGAATATGATTCAAATGTTATTTATTCAGAAATATTAGATTATACATGGCGATTACGCATATAAAAGTGCAAATAGTGTAATTCTGAATATCTTTTGAGTATTTCACTCGTTTCTAGATTCATTCTAAGTCATTTTATCACAAAAATCAATTTTTTCACTTTTTATACTGTCTAGAATATGACTCACATGTTTTTTATTCAAAATAATTGGAATATACATGGTATTTACACATATAAAGTGCTAATAATGCAATTCTGAACATAATTTGATCATTTCAATATTTTCTGGATTAATTATAAGTCATTTCATCAAAATAATCTATATTGAAACTCTTTATACTGTAAAGAATATGATTTATATTTTATTTATTAAAAAAAGATTGGATTATACATGGAAATTATGCCTATGAATTGAAAATAATACAATTTTGAGCATTATTTCTGCATTTCAACCGTTTCTGAACTCATTCTAAGTCATTTCATCACAATAATCATCATTTGAACTCCTTATACTATCTGGAATAAGATTAATATGATATTTATTCAAAAAGATTGGATTAAGCTTGGCAATTACACATATAAATTGCAAATAATGCAATCCTGAGCATTTCAACGGTTTCTGGATTCATTCTAAGTTATTTCATCACAATAATCAATATTTAAATTCTTTATACTGTCTAGAATATGATTCATACATTTTTCATTCAGAAAGATTAGATCATACATGGTAATTACGCATGTAAAGAGATGATAATGCAATTCTGAGCTTCATTTGAGCACTTCAATCGTTTCTGGTTTATTTCTTAGTCATTTCATCAAAATAATCTACTTTTAAACTCTTTACATTGTCAAAAATATGATTATATGTTATTTATTAAAAAATATTGGATTATACATGGCAATTACGCATATAAATTGCAAATAATGCAATTCTGAGCATCAATTGAGCATTTCAATCATTTCTGTACATATTCTAAATCATTTTATCACAATAATTAACATTTGAACTCTTTATACTTTCTAGAATATGATTCATATTTTCTTTATTCAAAAAAATTAGATTGTACATGTCAATTACGCATATAAATTGCAAATAATGCAATTCAGAGCATCATTTGAGCATTTCATTTGTTTCTAGAATCGTTCTAAGTAATTTTATCACAATAATCAACATTTAAACTCTTTATACAATCTGAAATATGATTCATACGTTATTTGTTCAAAAAGATTGGATTACGCTTGGCAAATTACACATATAAAGTGCAAATAATGCAATTCTGAACATCATTTGAGCATTTCAATCGTTTATGTGTTCATTCTAAGTAATTTCATCACAAAATCAATATTTAGACTCTTTATCATGTTTAGAATATGATTCAGATATTATTTATTCAAAAATATTGGATTATACATGGTAATTATGCATATAAAGTGTAAATATTGCAATTCTGAGCATCATTTGAACATTTCAATCGTTTTTGGATTAATTCAAAGTCATTTCATCAAAATAATCTACATTTAAACTCTTTATACTGTCAAGAGTATGATTTATATGTTATTTATTCAAAAAGATTGGATTATACAAGTCAATTATGCATATAAATTGCAAATAATGCAATTTTGAGTATCATTTGAGCATTTCAATCGTTTCTGAACTCATTCTAAGTTGTTTTATCATAATAATCAACATTCGAACTCTTTATACTTTCAAGAATATGATTCATACGTTATTTTTTAAAAAAGATTGGATTATGCTTGGCAATTACTCATATAAAGTGCAAATAATGCAATTCTGAGCATCATTTGTGCATTTCAAACCGTTTCTGGATTCATTCTAAGTAATTTAATCACAATAATCAACATTTAAACTCTTTATGTTGTCTAGAATATGATTCCTACATTATTTATTCAGAAAGATTAGATTATTTAGAAGTACAACAGAATAGTATATAAAGTCAACATATGTTAACCAATCATTATTGAAAGAATTGAATTTATGGCTACACAAACCGTTGAAGATAGTTCTAGATCTGGACCAAGACGAACTCCTGTAGGAGATTTATTGAAACCTTTGAATTCAGAACATGATACAAGGTAATTATGCATATAAAGTGCTAATAATGTAATTCTGAGCATAATTTGAGCACTTTAATCTTTTCTGGATTAATTCTAAGTCATTTCATCAAAATAATCTACATTTAGACTCTTTATGCTGTCAAGAATATGTGATATGGTCAGATCCGGATACGGGCCTAATAATTACGAAAAGCCTTGTGTAAAGCCTTTTTAGAGAGGGGAGCTCATGAACCGTTATGATGAGAGTGGGCCCGAGGCCGTTGCGCTCAGAGTGGGGTCAGGAACCGTTGAAAGGCGCTTTCACTGGTGGGCCCTTAGGAGGAAACGGTTTCTGAGCACAGAGGTCCCTTTCGTAACGATCACGAGATGTTATGTGACTTTCGGACGATAGTCGTTCAAAGAGCCTCGACTCAACCTCGCACTCAACCTCGCCTAAATGGATGTTGGTCATAGACGAGAAAGGAACATGTAGGGGTTGAAGGAGATTACAGTGACCTTCTGTTTACCCCTAATTTTTGCCAAATGAGAAAACTTCAATAATTCGCAAGACGGTGAAAATAGGGCCCATGAATGTATGTCGGGTCCCGCCTCTTAGAAGGAGGGGGTCAATTTTTGGAGCAAAAGACGCGCTTGGACTAAAACTATAATATCGATATTAATATTAATATTAATACAGTTCGCCAGATGACTGTGTTAATTTAATATTTAATATTCAATATTAATAGGAAAGGGGTGACATAAATATCATGGGTGACTTTGCAAAATAAGAAGCCAGACAACAAACTAATTAATTGAGCGTGATATATTTCATGAAGAAATGACCTTCATGGGAACATCAATTATAGCCGTATTTATTCTCATGGAATTATATACAAATGCAGCAAATACTCATGGAATTATATACAAATGCATCAAAAGTAGCATATGTACATTGGGCCTGCGTTGGAGAAGAAATGATGGGCTCGTACAGCCCACTACAAAATAATCGGAGCAGCAGCACCTCTCATCTCTTCTCCTTGCCAATTCATTTCTGAACCTCATAAGACAAGCTTCTGCTGCGTGCAACTGACGAGCTGCTATTGGCTCTCGCACTCGACCCCACTCGCCAGCGTCTCAGTTCGTAACAGATGGCGACCCCCGATTCGCTCTCGCATTTGACCCCACACCCAACAGAAAAGAAAAGGAAATGAAAAAATCGGAGAAGGAGAGCTCCGCCTCTGACAAAACTCAATCCGACGATTCCCTCCACCATTGTCAGAATTCTTGATACCGTTGGAAAGCTCAGACTAAGGAGAACACAGCGGTACCAATATTGATCCCTATCATGGGCCCTATAACACCAATTTTGACAAAGAAAGCTCGAGGCAGTGAGATGGTGAAAATGAAATTGAAGCCATAGGAGGCATGGAAGCTCAGTGTGCTTGTGCATACACACTTGTGAAGGTCCTGAGAGTAAGAATATGCGTTCAATTGGGACCAAAATGAAGCAATGAGGTAGAAGCACTAATTGAGTTGCACGGCATGGTTGAGTGCTGGTTTAATTATGCCTAACAGTCATTTGTAAATATAATTAGTGCTTAAGACATGCTAAACAAAGCGTTGTGAAGTTGTAATGATCAAAAGAAGTGTTCAAAATTCACTGGAGGCAGCGTTAATCTCAGTTGCACTTGAGGGAAAGCAGCAAGTAAAAAAGACATAAAACATGCTCTCACTGGTCCCTCCTATCTGTACTGCCTCCATGAGATGTCTCCACGTATAGGGAAGGAAACTTGGCCCCCAAAACTTCTCTCACAGCCATTAGATGGAAGACTAGAAGGTTGAGATGCAATCAAGAAGAAAGATAAAAGTCCAGCACTCCACACGCCATTGGATCAACACCATACCTCCATGGCTTCATCCTCTCCACAAGATGGAGACCATCCACAGTTTTGCAAGAAAACTTGTTCCCCACGGATCCATATGAGCCACTTGATCAAAATGAATGGTAGGATATCCAAGCTCCTCTCCATGGAAGCCCTAACTCCCTGCCTATAAAAGAAGATGAAGACTGAAGAAGAAGGAGAGGCCAGTAGGTTAGGAGGAGTCTAAATTCTGTCTTTTTTTTAAAATCAAGTTTGTTTTTGAAGTCAAGGTAATAAAATGTACTCTGTAACGGCCTCCAATTAAGTGAATAAAATGATTTTGAATGCATTTGTTGTGTCTTTCTTTCTCTCTTTCATTTATGGCTTTATTCTTTGGAGGCTGCACTGGTGCTAGTGAGGAGCGTGACATAGATTCCGCACTCATGAACACCAATTGCGCCTCTAAGAAGTTATGCATGTAGGAGTAATTGTCATTAGCATAAGGTCCTCATCATTAGTGTGTCTCACTCACTATGCATGTGTTTTTGTGGTTAGGAGCTGCTGGTTCCATGGTGAGCGTGACTTAGATTCCACCTCCATGGATGCCATGCTAGCTCCTGGTCTCTATTCTTGTCCTAGGTCATGTCTAGTTGTTATTGTGTTTTAGTTCAGCATATGCACAGCTTGCAGTAAAAAGAGATGATAGGTTAAGTTCCATGTGTCTTGATAAAAAAAAATGGTTGATCTTAGTGCTTAGAATAAAAATTACACAACTAAAAGTGAAGAATTTAAGTTTGCATAAAGTATAAACATTAAAATGGTACTTTAAAGAGGTATGTAGGAGTCCTGCTCTTTTCACAAAATCTGTATCTCTACTCAGGTTGTTTACATATTGATTCCCTTTTCTCTCGAAGTAAAGCAAGTATGATAAATGGTCCCTTCCTTCATTCTGGTTATAAACAAAAGTGGAGTTATTTTCTGAAATCCCTTAAAACAAATGTTTTTGTCTCATTTAGTAAATAATGAGTATGATGAGTTTCTATCAAAAAGAGTTGCATCTTTAAGTCAGGTTTCAGGGTCATACTAAAGTAAATAATAATAGTAGTATGGTGAATTTGCATCTAAACACAGAAAGTAAGTAGAGAAAATGAAGTCCTTGTGTTTTATTACTGTTACATCTCTCTTTATTTAATTGATAAGCCTCTCAGTATTTGCAAAGTCCTGTTCACCAAGTTAAAATATCAATGGTTTTAGTCCAGGTTATCTAGCACCAGCCATAGAATGAACTTTTATGCTATAGAACAATTATCCTTGAAGTATGAGGAAATTGAACTCAAAAATATCTAAGGTAAGGAATAGGTGGAACTGCGCCTGCATGAATGACCAAGAAAAAGGAAAGGAAATTGACCTTAGTATGGATCAACATATGAAAATAAATGGTTCCCAAACACAAACTGAACTGCATGAAGTTATTTGATTATGTGAGCCCTGAAACATATTAAGTAATGATGGTCAAAAGGAAATTAGATATGTGCTGAAAAATAAAGTGACGTCAGGGGCTCAAGTGAACAAGATGGTCCTGTACATGTGTCACTGATAAGTATTAGCAAGAAAGCATCACCAATCTAAATTTCATCTCAAGTGTTTTAATAAACAAATGTCGTGGTCATGGTCTGACTCCCAACGTTCAAACTGTACACAGGATAAAGATAAAAAGAAAAAAAACCAAAAGTCCTATATTTAGATATAAGTTATGTTATTCAACACGGTAAATTAAAAATGTGAAAGGAAAGTGTAGTAATTTCTGGAACAAGTCACGCATGAAATCAACTTTCATTCATGAGTTTGTCAGACCAGAGTTGAAGTCGTGAGCATATTATCTCCAATTCAGAAATGCAATATAAAATTGAATTTACAAGTGACCTCAAGATGTTCTCTAAGTGCTCTACGACACCCCTGCTGGAGTAGTTCGTCACTGCTCACCGCCAATCAGTTGCTCTCCGACACTGTCAAAGACCCAGATCAAAATCAAAGTCAAAACTCTCCAAATCGATCAACGCGACTTCAATGAACGGCAGAGGCAGTCTCAGTAGGTTGTCGTGACGGTCTACGATCCAGTTGCAGCCGACATGATCGCCGGGAGCTTCTACTGGCATCGTCAACGGAGATGTCCAGTCGAACGGAAAGGCATCAGAAACCATATCAACGAAGGGAGGGAGATGAGCCCAAGCATCGCGTGGGTCTGGCGTATGCGAGCAGAAACGCCGATATGTGAAACCCACAGACCAAGCTCAATTCCAACCTGACTCACTCGGTGTATAGACGTGGGCATGAACCAGGCGACTCGATCAAACCAAACCCCCAACGCCTTCCATGGATCTTCTGTGACCCTCAAAGAGTAACGAGTCCCTGACGACAAAACACACACAGCAAAGTTCAGCCAATCAGAAAATCCTGCGAAGCAGGAAACTTCAAAAATGCATTAAAATTAGTTAGATTATCAGAAAAATTCCCATAAAATACCAAAATGTCAAGAAAAATATGAGGAATATTTTGATATATCATTTCATGGCAAAACACCAAAACACAAAATATTTTTAAAATAAAAAGGGATGGAGAATAATAAATTTGCATGGATAAATTAAAAAATTGAGTTTTTTAAGGGAATCAAACAGAAATCATTTGAACAACAGGTACTTTTGAACATTTCATGTTCCGGACAGCAGGCATATTTGAACATTTCGTGTTCTGGACAGCAGGTACATTTGAACAGTCTATGTTCTGAACAACAGGTACAGTCAGGTATTAAAATCTGCAAATAAATTTGAAATAAAAAAAAACATCACCAAGAAGGTCAAAGACACAAGTTTAAAAGTACGAATTTAAAAACCCAAACTCAAAAGTCCAACTGAAGATTGAAGATCTAAAACTCCAAAGTGGCAACCCAAAGGTCCAACTCAAAGTCTAGAATGCTAAAATTCAAAAGTTCAAACCAAGTTCAAACTTTAAACCAAAGTCCGAAAAACCAAAACTCAAAAGTCAAACTCAAAAGTCAAAATCCAAAGTGCTAGCTTAAAAGTGCAAGACTTAAAAGTCGAACTCAAAAGTCCTAAAGTGCAAATTAAAAAGTCCAAACCTGAAATTGACACAAAGTCAAAATGACACAAAGTCTAAAAATGACACAAAGTCTAAAAGTGACACAAAGTCTAAAAGTGACACAAAGTCTAAATGACACAAAGTCTAAATGACACAAAGTCTAAAAGTGACACAAAGTCTAAATGACACAAAGTCTAAAAGTGACACAAAGTCTAAATGACACAAAGTCTAAATGACACAAAGTCTAAAAGTGACACAAAGTCTAAATGACACAAAGTCTAAAAGTGACACAAAGTCTAAATGACACAAAGTCTAAATGACACAAAGTCTAAAAGTGACACAAAATCTAAATGACACAAAGTCAAAATGGCACAAAGCCTAAAAGTGACTCAAGAGACACAAAGTCTAAAGTAACATAAAGTCTTAAAAGTCAAAAGTTCGTCCCTTCAAGACTGCATCGCGTTTCGCCTTGAAGGAGACACCCTCCTGATATTCAGATTGAGATAAAGGAAAAGTCAATTCTGAATTATCACTGAAGTTCCTGTCAAGAGAAGGCATAGCGCATCTGTACTCGCGACTTGAACGAAAATCCCAAAAATCCCTAAGTTCCTCAAAACGACTGAGAACTGACCTAGAATACCCTATTTTCTAGCGTTGGACTCAAATCTAACAGCCTGTTTCTACAAGTTCACAGCATGTTTGACCAGAAGCAGACTGAAATCTGATGCCCAGATGACCAGAAGAAAAGTCAATCAGTGGCCATCACCCAAGTTCATGTCAAGAGAAGGCATAGCGCATCTGTACTCAAGACTTGAACGAAATCCCAAAACCTCTAAATCCCCAAACGATTGAGGATCGATCTAGGATACCAAATTTCCTAGTGTCGAACTCAAAAAATCTCTGCGACGGCACTAAGCCTGACACAGCAAAGTAAAAGCAACCTAAATGTCTTAAAATGTGAAAATAAAGAACTAAACCACATCATTCATGTTTGCATGGCTCTGTTAAAATAGCTGCCCTTCTGCATTGCTTTTCACCCTGAAACTCCCTATCAAGACACAATCCTTTTTATAAAAATGGACTTCATCCACTTACGACATTTGAACTTTGATTATCCCGATCTAGAGGTGCTCTTGGCTCAGTTCGTAACTGAGTTCGGAGGTAATTAACAGTAGGGGCTTGCGCCTGCTGGAAAAAAAGGACCTACGACAAACAATCAACTCTCGAGGTACTTAGAACCGCATTAGTGCCCTTCGCTCGTTTGGAATGGGTAGTAACGACGGATCTCAAGATGCTCGAGGGGTATCTGATCCGCATTTTCTTCGCCCCATAGAGGACTATCTGATCTTCCATGGTCGGACTGAAAAAGTGCGAGACAGATTCTGGCACGCCCGGTGGGACCTTTTTCTCCTCTCATCAGGGCATAATCAAAGTTTAAATGTACAGGTGACATTAAGTCCATAATATTCAAGGAAAATACTAATGATTGACTCTGAGTTCTCTCCATTGCAGGAATCATGTTTACCTGGAGTCAAATCGTGAAGGGCGAGCGTCTTCGCCACAGGAAGGCAGCAGCAACCGGGACCCTCCATGTGCCCGTCCAAGCTGTTGTACAAATCTCTCCCGTGATGCTTGCTGGTGAAGCATCGGTGAAGGTCTTTGGAAAGCCTGCCCTTAGCATCAAAAAGGGTCGGGCGGCCACCACTCATATCAAGGGGGCAACAGCCCCAAAACTCAAAAAGGAGAAAAGGACTAGGATCTCGAGGGCCCAAGATCTCCATCTGGTCCAGCAACCCGATACCGTCACTGATCTGTCCCTCAGCAACACCTTCGCCCCTCTGCATGTGCTCAAAAAGGGAGGTGAAGTAATGCGCCTTAGAGAGGATTGGGAGCTCCCCATGTATGCCCCAGTCTCTGAGACAGAGAAGGTGACTCACCCAAAACACAAGGCGGTGGAGGCCATTCATGCGGCCTTCAGAATTGTCAAGGGATCCCGCAAATCCCGCAGGATTGTCACTGCAATCCCTGCCAACCCCAACAAGCCGTCCATCAAGGACAGGCTCAGGTTTCCAGCGCACCAAAGGCTCCGCTTTCCCTATCGCGAGGACAACCGAGAGGGAGACGCGGACTATAGTGCGTCAGAAAAAAGGACTCTGGCCCACCCGCCTTCAGTCTTTGACCGGCTCACTTTCCCGCCACTGCAACCCAACGCCCGCTCAATGAGGGCCAAGAGAAAAGTGAAACAGGTTTGGAGGCCTAAACAACAAGAACCCATCCCAGCTCCCAAGCAACATACAGGGGGCACCAAGCGGTGGGTCTCAAAGGAAAATGATACCTCTCTGACCAGCCAAGTGGCGAACCAGATGATGAAAGATAAAACCAAAAGGAAATATGTGGTGAAGAAGAGACGGAACGCTGGTTCTGTCTCGGTTTGTCATGTGTCTGCTGATGATAATGATAATGAGAAATCAGCGAAAGTTCGTATAGTGGGGACTGGTTCTCAAGAGCTACCTCACTCTGAAAGTGTCCCCGTGGAAACACGTGGGCAAAAAGGAAAAGCTTCGGCTTCTAAACCTCCTAAGCGGGTAGGGCGGCCTAGGAACCGCAGCCCGGTGACAGAGGAAATAGTGCAACAAACCAGTGACAATGTCGCAAGTGATGAAGATGATCTAAATCCGGATCGTGGAAATTCATCTGATGAGGATGTTGATGAGGAAATAGGAATTTTGGAGGAAATATCTAATGAAATGGCCCAGCTTCGCAAGGAGCTGGAGGAAAAACAAAGGCAACTCGAGCAACTCCAGCTGGAGAACGCTCGGGTCACAGTAGCATGTGCTGAAGTCCATAAGCATATGGTTAGAATGGGCGCACGGCCAAATCGTGCGGTCGTAAACAACGACACACCCGAACCAACCATCACAAAGAACTCAACACCTGAACCAAAACTAAATCTGTCGGTGGAGAGCTCCTTTACTCCACTGATGATTGCCAAGAAAAAACCCTCGGCCTTTCAAGTCAAAGCAATCTGGAAACCTCGAACTAGAATACTGGAAAAGACAATTTCATCTGGGGAAGCAAGTCATGAAACCTCTGAGATGGTAAAAGATAAGCAAAGGAAAGAAATAACTAGTGTACCGATTCCACCTGACACTCAAATTATGAGTCCTGACGCATTAACAAGCGAAACCTTTACCCTTCCCTCCCAGGAAATGGGAAAATCTGCTTCAATTAAACAACACACCGGGGGAAACCTCTCGGAGGAGCAAAGGAAAATTCCTCACATACTTACACAAAAAGGATTGATATGTCCCTTCCGGAAAACGGAGAAACAAGTGCCAAAGGAACTTCATAATGGGGACAACTTTCTTGAAGGACAGAAGGAAACTTTTTCCATACCTATTAAAGGGGGATTGGTACACCCCTCCCTGAAAATAGGAGAACAAGTGAAGGTAAAGCGAAGTCTTGGGGGCAGTTTTTCTAGAAAGCAGATGAAAATCCTTCCCATACCTACCAAAAATGGATCGGCAACACTCTCCCGGAAAACTAGAATGCACGTGCCTAATGAACAAGAAACGCAGGGGGCACACAACCGATGTGCTAGGCTAATGACCTCTAAACCTCAGGAATCGAGAATACGAAATATGTGGCATGAAGCATTCGCCTCACAAACCCTTGGAGTAAGAATAAGGCGAAACCCTCAGCACAAAACAAGGTTGACAGTTTCATGTCAGTCGGATCCAAAAATCATATGGAAAGATCGAGGACTCGAAGGATGCGCCACTGTTCGTATGGTAAGCGCATCAGAGGAAGAGGTAGATTCTGACGACAGTCACACTACAGCAACCGAAATCGATAACCAAAGGGATACCTGGAATACTATTGAAGAAACTCAAACCCAAGAAAATAATGACCAATCAAAGAATGTGCAAGCCTTAATCCAAAATCCCCTCTTCGAAAGGTCTCTATGGGAAAAGATGATAGATACCTCCAAAAGTCAAGATGAATTTGAAACTGGTCAAAGCGAATCCTTAGGAGACAATTTCGCGAAAAGGGAAGTGGAAGATTCAAATTCAATCCGTATGGTGAATTCTGACACTAGTAACATACCAGACCATGAAAGCCATATGGTGAGAACTAAAAATCACATGAAAAGGAGCTCCTCACTTAACAATAAAAGGAATGTGAGTCATCGCTCTACCCAAAGGGATGACAAAAAGTTGGTCGCGCCAAAACAAACAGACGAAAGCTCAGAAAGTGAGGGTGAAAGCTCTAGGCCGGGGGCATCCTCTGATGGCGATGAGACTGTCCAAAAAAGGCAGGAACTCGAGCGGATGGATCGCCAACTAGAAGAAATTCAGCAAGAAAATGCTCGTTTGTCCAATTGGTGCTCCAATATGCAAGATTCCCTTACTAAAAAAGGATTATGGCATAATTCTCTTCCTGAAGTAAGTGATCCACATCCCAAGAAACCTAAGTCCGTGAAATTCAATAGTGAAGAGCCAAAAATGAATGATCCAAAAACAAAGACCAACTGCTTGAAGAGCAAACCCATACTAAAACATTACAAAGAGCCCATAAATACCTCAAGTAACCCTTTTGAAAAACTTGGGATAACTCATGAGAAAATTGAAGAGATGATAAGCCAACGATTGCAGAAGGCAGGGTTAGGCCCTCCTGCTCGTTCCAAGGAAAGATTTGGTAATCCATACCCAAAGGAGTACGACTTGGTGCGTTATCCTCCAGGTTACATAATCCCAAAATTCCCATTATTTTATGGTGTGGGAGCTGAGACAAGCCCAGAAGAACATCTAGCGCGATTCAAAACCTTATGTCAAGATACAGCGCAAAATGAAGCACTTCTCCTGCGCCAATTTTCCCAGAGCCTAACAGGAGTAGCTTTCAAATGGTATGCCTCATTAAAAGAGAATAGTATTCAAACTTGGGGAGACATGGAGGAATCCTTTTGCGAGAGATTCACAATAACACCCCAGAGAATCACACCAATGGAGCTGACAAGCATGAAACTCAAGGAAGAAGAGTCTCTCTCGAACTACATTATGCGATGGAGAAATCTAAATGATCAATGTTATCCGCGGCTTCAAGAGTCTGATATGGTGGAATTGTTGGTAAGGAACATTAGTAAACAAATTCCACTAATGGGGCCACTCTTAGTAATGAACAAAGCCACTACATTCGGAGCCTTGCTTGATACAATGGAGAAATACAAGGACCTTGATATAACTGGGTTATTTCAACCCCTCAGGAGTGACCAAGAAGAGGTTGACATGACTCTAATGGGCAAGAGTGATACACCAATCAAGAAAGCCATAAATTCGGAAGTTTCCAGTAGTTGTGGTTATGAAGTCAACTCCAGGAAAACAAATAATGACAAGAAGGCCTTTCCCAAGCCCAGAAGACCATCCCTGATGGAGCAAATGAGTAAACCATATTCTTTCAAAGTAGGAGAAACCAAAAGACTCTTTTATCGGGTCTTAACAAAAGGGCTTGATCTCCCGCCAAGCAAACGACCCGAAGAAATGAGAAATGTCCATGATCCTAATTACTGTCCATATCATAGGGTCGTTGGACACCCGATTGAAGAGTGCTACAAGTTCAAGGATACTCTTGAAAGGATGATCCGCAAGGGTGAGTTTAACCTACCTAAGAATGCCCGCCAAAACCCTATGCCTCATGTGCAAGTTAGTGAAACTGAAACCGATGATGATGATTCTGATGATGGAGAGTATTCGTCGACGACTTGTAATATGATTTCTCATGTTGAAACATGCGAAGAAATTCCTGAAAGTGGTTCAAGGCCTCATAGCACTAAAACCCAAGGGCTCCCAGTCTCAACAACATCTTCTAAGCAAGATAGGTTGAGGAAGCAACTCGAGCTATGTAATCATTGGATTGCGTTGCTCCCTCAGCAGGTTTCGGCACCTCTTCAAGGGGATGGAAAATCACACCAGGCGAAAGTCGCAGGAATAGCCATGCTCCAGCAACAAAATGGTGAAATACATGAGCTCCTGAGAAACTCCAAGGAAAAGAGAAAAGTTTCCCGTGTCAGTTCAACAAAAATTCAACAAAGGAAAGCTGAATCCAATAAAGAATACATGAAAAGGTGGGAAAATTTTGATGGAATCACGGTCACAAGATGGCCATACTGAAACAAACTTTGAAAACAACCAAGACAGAAAAGGATATACCAAAACAACCGAAGAACTACAGACATCATCATCGGGAGGGATCGCAATGGTCGAAATGCCCGGTAAAAGCTATGAGTTCACCATATGTGGCACATGTCGCGCAAAGACTTGGCTCCTATAAGTTTCTTAAAAGAGCCAGGGGAATAAGGGGTTTTCATAGGAAGTTGAGGAGTGAACCTGGATATGAATATACCCTTAACTTTGAAATGCATGCCAAAACCTCATAACCCTCACACTAAACAAAAAAATCCAAAACCAAATCTCTGAAGAAAAATCTAGACCAAAATGCCGTACATAAATAAACCCTTCAGCATCCAGAATTCGAAATCAAGAAAATCTACAAAGGATCTCATCAAAACCCAACCATCGTCAGAGACAATGAGACACCTAATCTGAGAGTAACAGAAGCTCAAAACACCCCAGCCAAGAACAAATATGCCAAGGCTAAACCGGGGGCAAGAAAACCTCAAATCTCTCAAGCCAAGGAAAAAGATGTCAAAACTAAACTGGAATATAGACCTATAACCGAAATATTGATACCCCATTGGATGGATGAAAGTAAAGAGAGGCTTGCAAAGTCTCCATTTAATTAACCTTGAAAACTATATCAGACTCTCACCGTTCTGACAATTTCCAAAATCATATCAGACTCCCACAGTTCTGGTAATATTCCAAGCCGTGTAAGACTTTCACAGTTCTCATGACGCTCCAAATCATATCAGACTTCCACAGTCCTGGTAATGTACCAAGCCGTGTCAGACTTTCACAGTTCTCATGGCACTCTAAATCATATCAGACTTCCACAGTCCTGATAATATTCCAAGCCGTGTCAGACTTTCACAGTTCTCATGGCGCTCCAAATCATATCAGACTTCCACAGTCCTGATAATGTTCTAAGCCGTGTCAGACTTTCACAGTTCTCATGGCGCTCCAAATCATATCAGACTTCCACAGTTCTGGTAATATTCCAAGCCGTGTCAGACTTTCACAGTTCTCATGGCGCTCCAAATCATATCAGACTTCCACAGTCCTGATAATGTTCCAAGACGTGGCAGACTTTCACAGTTCTCATGGCGCTCCAAATCATATCAGACTTCCACAGTCCTGGTAATGTACCAAGCCGTGTCAGACTTTCACAGTTCTCATGGCACTCTAAATCATATCAGACTTCCACAGTCCTGATAATATTCCAAGCCGTGTCAGACTTTCACAGTTCTCATGGCACTCTAAATCATATCAGACTCCCACAGTTCTGGTAATATTCCAAGCCGTGTCAGACTTTCACAGTTCTCATGGCACTCTAAATCATATCAGACTTCCACAGTTCTGGTAATATTCCAAGCCGTGTCAGACTTTCACAGTTCTCATGGCGCTCCAAATCATATCAGACTTCCACAGTCCTGATAATGTTCTAAGCCGTGTCAGACTTTCACAGTTCTCATGGCGCTCCAAATCATGTCAGACTTCCACAGTTCTGGTAATATTCCAAGCCGTGTCAGACTTTCACAGTTCTCATGGCGCTCCAAATCATATCAGACTTCCACAGTCCTGGTAATGTTCCAAGCCGTGTCAGACTTTCACAGTTCTCATGGCGCTCCAAATCATATCAGACTTCCACAGTCCTGATAATATTCCAAGCCGTGTCAGACTTTCACAGTTCTCATGGCGCTCCAAATCATATCAGACTTCCACAGTCCTGATAATGTTCTAAGCCGTGTCAGACTTTCACAGTTCTCATGACGCTCCAAATCATATCAGACTTCCACAGTTCTGGTAATATTCCAAGCCGTGTCAGACTTTCACAGTTCTCATGGCGCTCCAAATCATATCAGACTTCCACAGTCCTGATAATGTTCCAAGACGTGGCAGACTTTCACAGTTCTCATGGCGCTCCAAATCATATCAGACTCCCACAGCTCTGGTAATGTTCCAAGTCGTGTTAGACTTTCACAGTTCTCATGGCACTCCAAATCATATCAGACTTCCACAGTTCTGGTAATGTTCCAAGCTGTGTCAGACTTTCACAGTCCTCATGGCGCTCCAAATCATATCACACTCCCACAGTTCTGATAATGTTCAAACCATATCAGACTTTCATAGTTCTCATGGCTCTCAATATGATATCAGACTTCCACAGTTCTGATGACCCTTCAAACCATGTACAAACAATGAAGCCGAATACAAAACCTTGATAGCCAGGTTCGAAATAGCTCTTCAAATGGATATTGAGCAGTTAGAGGTCTATGGAGATCCCAACTCGTCCTAAGCCAGATCGAAGGCCTCTTCAAAATAAGGAAACCAAAATTGGTCAAATATCATGAAAAAACTCTTGAATTGATGGCTAAGTTCACACATATTACCTTCCAGAAAGTTCTGAGGTCTCTGAATGCAAATATGGTACTTTGGCCGGGCTAGCCGATGAGCTCAGTGATCCAAACCAGGAAGAGATCCAAATCCTTGTTCACCGCAGGAGACCCTTGTCCCCTTGTTTTCCACAGGAAAGAAATGAGGAGGAGGAAACCATATTCACAGACATCCTAAACCTTGAAAAGGGATATGAAAAGGAATGGAGAGAAATCACACAAGTCATGCAGCCGAAAGGTACAGATCAAGAAGATTGGAGGCAATCCTTTCTTGACTACTTCCAACAAGGAAAATTACCTGAAAACAGGACCATTAGGGAACAAATCAGAAAAAGGGCCCTAAGGTTCGTATATGTGAACAACACACTTTATTGGAGATCCTATGAAGGATCATGGCTTAGATGTATATCGAAAGTCGAGGCCCACCAAGTTATGCAAGAAATTCACTCGGGAGACAGCGGGGCCCATTAATCGGGCTCTTGGATGCGAGTCCAAATCAAACTAATGGGCTATTATTGGCCCACCATGATTAATGACTTCGAAAACTTCTCCAGACAATGCCACATGTGCCAAATTCATGGAGATCTCATACACCAATACCCAAATGTGCTACACCCAACAGTAGTATCATGGCCCTTCGAAATCTGGGGAACAGATATTATAGGTCCTATTGACCCACCAGCCTCAAATGGACACCGCTTCATATGGACAGCCACGGATTACTTTTCCAAATGGGCCAAAGCTAGGTCATACCGTGAAATCAAGGCCTCTGACGTGGTCAGGTTCTTTACCAGCCAAGTGCTTTATAGGTACGGAAACCAAGGAAAATAATCTCTGACAATGGGACGACCTTCAAAAATGTCAAAATTGATGCCTTCGCCGATAGACACAAAATTGAATGGAGATATTCCTCTGTCTACAACCCAAGAGCCAATGGACTGGCAGAGGCTTTCAACAAAACATTGATCAGGATCCTCCGTAAAACCATCGGAGATAATCAAAGAAACTGACATGAAAAGCTGCATGAAGCATTGTGGGCATACCGCATCACCCATAAAACAGCAACCCAAGCCACACCCTATTCCTTGGTATATGGAGCAGAAGCAGTCCTACCAATCGAGGTGGAACTCCCGTCACTGAGAATAGCCATGGCAGCACAAATCCCTCTGACTAAACAAACGCAACTAAGGTTGCAAGAGTTAGATGGAATGGATGAAAAGAGACTGGCAGCCCAACAAAACTTGGAGTTATATCAAGCCAGGATGGCGCGAGCTTATGAGAAACTATCAAGACCCAGAACATTCAAGAAAGGAGAATTGGTGTTGGTTTTGAGGCGACCTATCCTCGGCCGACACCATGGTCCCAAATTCGCACCAAATTGGGAAGGCCCCTATGTTATAGAACAAGCATATGAAGGCGGAGCCTACTTACTCGCAGATTCAAATGGAAAACATCCTGTCTCCTCCATAAATGGGAGATACCTGAAGAAATATTATGGACAAAACTACCCCGACATTCCCACAGCCCACCAAAGTCAAAGGAAGAGCAGCCAACAAACCGACTGGGCAGACAATTGCGAGGCAGTCGACCACCTCTTCACTTAGGTAAAAAGGAAAGCTCTCACGTCCCACCGGGTCAAGGCTCGACAGGGTACTCCGTTCTTTTGAACACTATGAGGTATCCCTGAGTCAAAACCCTAAAGTAATAAATTAACCTTTAAATAAAATAAACCCTTCAAAATTCCCTAAAATGACCCTAAGCCGAAATCCTAAATAAAATCCAAGTCCAACAAAAAATACATCTTATTCCAAAATATAAAAGCATATGACCAAAAGAAACCAGACCAAGCTAAAATATAGCTCAAATAAAAGGTTAAAACCAAATCCCCCTAAACATTCTCAAGTCCCTAAATAAAAAGATAAATTTCAAAGTCCAAAATCCAAAACTTCTAAAAATATACACAAAATGTCCTGTCTCGCCGGGCCAAGGTAAAAGGAGTGTTCCGTCCTTATGGACATTCATGGAGCATTTCCTTTACAAATGGCCTACACCCCAAAATACGACCCTAAAAAGTCTTGTGCTTTGTCCTTAAAACAAAGTACTAGGTGCCTGTTCATCTCACCGAACTAAAGGATGAACAAAAGTTCTGTGTCTTGAACTCTAAATTAAGACACAAACGGTGAAACTTACCATGGGACTAGTCAAAACCACATCCTCAACAGTTACAGATTGAAAAAGACAACCTGTCTACTCAAGATGTAATTCTTGCCGAAACCTACCTCAAAAAAATTAAGACCAAACCAAACCTGAAAGCCCCTCTGAAAACGGAGAATAGCACGGCTGATGTCCGCCAACCATGTCAAGGAATAGGCCTCATAAATCCTAATACCCAGAGGGGCCCATGGTCGTGTTGGGCCTTAAACCACCGACTACGGTATGTTCCTAGCTGCCGTACCCAAAGAGCCAGGAGAAAACCCCATCTCACCACATCAAAAGAGTGATATGGAACAGACAAGTCCCGACGGTACGTTTCTTATCACCGTGCCGAAAACAACCAACAGAAAATGATGCACAAAGTCCCACTGCGTGCCATGCCCATTGCGCGCCGTACTCACTGCGTGCCATACCCAGAATGTCTATTCCACATGTCGGAACGGTAATATGGAGCAAACAAGTCCCACCGGAATGGTCCTAACTGCCGAGGCAACAATGCAGAATAGACAAATCCTACCGGTATGTTCCTTGCTGCCGTAAGAGCAGGGAGAATAATGAAAAATATCTGTCCCGCTAGCGATATCTGACGTCGCTACCTACGACAATCTAAACCAAATCACTAATAAACCTCAACAGATGTCCACAAGCCAAGATCAACAGACCAAGAGTTATTAGGCTTCCAAATTGCCCTAATCAAATCATAAAATCAAAATACCAAACATAAACCATCCAAAATTACCACAGTTTGAACAACAACAAAAAAAAACATACGAAACGAAGCAATGAAACAACAAAACCAAATGATCAAACATCCAAGACTTCTTCACATCGGAGGCACTGGAGGCGCCTGAGCTGCGGCCATCGCCCCTGCAAAGGTCTCCAAAGTGTTATGAATTGACTGAAGCACCGTCTCGACATTCTCCAGTCGCTGATCTAGCTCCTTAAAACGCTGGTCTATGTGTTCCTGGAATGGAAAAGATTCTTCAATGGCTGAGCCGTCTGGAGAAGGGGGAGAAGCCTCTCTCACCGGACTATACTGATTCACAGCAGCAAACCTATGAAGGATATGACTGTTCACCGGGTAGTTGGGGTCAGGGACCAGAGTGCCATGAGCCATCTCCACCCACCCAAAGGAAGTCAGATCTAAGAGCAGGTTGCGCGGGTACAGCATAAGCCGCTCAGTGATGGGATTCCCCCACAGCATCTCAGGCAATGGAATCTGAGCCCGCTCCATCAAGGCCTCGATTAAATTCCCATAAGGCAAATGGCCCTTGGGAAACCTCGTGACATGATGCATGTTTTGGAGGATGAGACTGGGAAGATTAGCTTTCCTGCGTTTGAGGAGCAATAAGCGAAGGTAGAACAAAGTCCCTGGGCGAGTCAAATCTGATAACTCACCCTGAGGGAAAAGGATGTAGTTGATAATCAAGAAAAATAACCTGAAAGGAACATATAAACTCCATGGTCATGAACCTATCCTTCAGAAACAAACAAAAGAAACAAACGAAACAAAAAAACACACAAACAACAAAATTACCGGTGGAGCGCGGGCAAATACGTAGTAGGGACCAGTTCAGAACTTGCTTCAGATCTGGGTATCTTGAACCACTCGCAATGGCCCCGGTATGTCCCTTGTTCGCGAGGCCAACTCCCGAAGGCATAAACTGACCAGCCATTCAAAGTATCTGTGGCACCAATCAAGTCAGCTAAATCCTCCACCCCTATGTAAAAGAGTCTGCCAAAAAGATAAGAAGAGGCAGAGGGGATGCCATGGTGATCAAAGGTGACACGGAGATTAGCATAAAATAATTTAGTGATATCCGGATGGTAAGGAGTGTCAAGTCTTGACAAGCCGTGGAGACTCCAGGCATTAAGCCACCCTGTTATTAAATTCATGTAAGGGGTAGTGAAACGCCCCTGAGGATGGAAGAAAAAACAGGTGGAAACTTCACGCCCCCCTTCACCAATATTACTTTGATAACACTCAAAAGCCTCGTCGTCACGGAATAGATAGCGGTTGCCCGGGTCGTATGACCAGTTGGGCTTGAAAGGAGGCACACTCTGAACAGAGGAGCTACATTCATCCCTAGGGTGCTTGGGATTCCTCGGATTTATGATGTCGGCCATAAGCAAAAAAAAAAAAGAGAAGTGCGTAAAATTGGAAGAAGGAAAGGGTACAAAGTACGTGCGCATGATACCTTATATATGTACGAATTAGGGTACCAGAAAGCGTATGTCTTTTCAAATCTACCAATAAAGGCAAGAAATCAAAAGGCGTGGCGGTTTGCAATGAAAGAACATAATCGCTTCGCGATTCAGGGGTTTTAATGAGCCAAACAATGACGCCGAAAAGGCATCCAAAACTACTCAACATGACAGCCACCCATATCCATAAAACTGCTACAGTCAAGGCCCAAAACCATACAAACCCAGGAAAAATCCAAAATACCACATGGCAAAAAAAAAAAAAAAAAAAAAATCGAGCCCAAACACAACATCAAGAAACAATCAACTAAAACCAAGTCCAAAATTAAAGCCCAATCTAAATTCTCAAAACTACAAAGGGCAGTATAAAAAAAACATACAAAAGAAAAATCATAGAACCCACCGCCGACTCAATCTTCTCAGATGCATCTGCTGCAAGGGAAACAAAACAAGGAAGGGCCAGCACCACGCCCATGCGAACCCTTTTAGAATCATCATCGGAACTGACATCTCCCTAGAATGATAAAGTAACACAAGGAGGGAAGTGACATAAAAAGTGAGGCCCAGAGCGAATGCAGAAAAGGGCACCAGAGCAGGTTGTTCGACTCGGATTCCTCACAACCTACTCTGGGGGGGGGCATTTGTTTACCCCTAATTTTTGCCAAATGAGAAAACTTCAATAATTCGCAAGACGGTGAAAATAGGGCCCATGAATGTATGTCGGGTCCCGCCTCTTAGAAGGAGGGGGTCAATTTTTGGAGCAAAAGACGCGCTTGGACTAAAACTATAATATCGATATTAATATTAATATTAATACAGTTCGCCAGATGACTGTGTTAATTTAATATTTAATATTCAATATTAATAGGAAAGGGGTGACATAAATATCATGGGTGACTTTGCAAAATAAGAAGCCAGACAACAAACTAATTAATTGAGCGTGATATATTTCATGAAGAAATGACCTTCATGGGAACATCAATTATAGCCGTATTTATTCTCATGGAATTATATACAAATGCAGCAAATACTCATGGAATTATATACAAATGCATCAAAAGTAGCATATGTACATTGGGCCTGCGTTGGAGAAGAAATGATGGGCTCGTACAGCCCACTACAAAATAATCGGAGCAGCAGCACCTCTCATCTCTTCTCCTTGCCAATTCGTTTCTGAACCTCATAAGACAAGCTTCTGCTGCGTGCAACTGACGAGCTGCTATTGGCTCTCGCACTCGACCCCACTCGCCAGCGTCTCAGTTCGTAACAGATGGCGACCCCCGATTCGCTCTCGCATTTGACCCCACACCCAACAGAAAAGAAAAGGAAATGAAAAAATCGGAGAAGGAGAGCTCCGCCTCTGACAAAACTCAATCCGATGATTCCCTCCACCATTGTCAGAATTCTTGATACCGTTGGAAAGCTCAGACTAAGGAGAACACAGCGGTACCAATATTGATCCCTATCATGGGCCCTATAACACCAATTTTGACAAAGAAAGCTCGAGGCAGTGAGATGGTGAAAATGAAATTGAAGCCATAGGAGGCATGGAAGCTCAGTGTGCTTGTGCATACACACTTGTGAAGGTCCTGAGAGTAAGAATATGCGTTCAATTGGGACCAAAATGAAGCAATGAGGTAGAAGCACTAATTGAGTGGCACGGCATGGTTGAGTGCTGGTTTAATTATGCCTAACAGTCATTTGTAAATATAATTAGTGCTTAAGACATGCTAAACAAAGCGTTGTGAAGTTGTAATGATCAAAAGAAGTGTTCAAAATTCACTGGAGGCAGCGTTAATCTCAGTTGCACTTGAGGGAAAGCAGCAAGTAAAAAAGACATAAAACATGCTCTCACTGGTCCCTCCTATCTGTACTGCCTCCATGAGATGTCTCCACGTATAGGGAAGGAAACTTGGCCCCCAAAACTTCTCTCACAGCCATTAGATGGAAGACTAGAAGGTTGAGATGCAATCAAGAAGAAAGATAAAAGTCCAGCACTCCACACGCCATTGGATCAACACCATACCTCCATGGCTTCATCCTCTCCACAAGATGGAGACCATCCACAGTTTTGCAAGAAAACTTGTTCCCCACGGATCCATATGAGCCACTTGATCAAAATGAATGGTAGGATATCCAAGCTCCTCTCCATGGAAGCCCTAACTCCCTGCCTATAAAAGAAGATGAAGACTGAAGAAGAAGGAGAGGCCAGTAGGTTAGGAGGAGTCTAAATTCTGTCTTTTTTTTAAAATCAAGTTTGTTTTTGAAGTCAAGGTAATAAAATGTACTCTGTAACGGCCTCCAATTAAGTGAATAAAATGATTTTGAATGCATTTGTTGTGTCTTTCTTTCTCTCTTTCATTTATGGCTTTATTCTTTGGAGGCTGCACTGGTGCTAGTGAGGAGCGTGACATAGATTCCGCACTCATGAACACCAATTGCGCCTCTAAGAAGTTATGCATGTAGGAGTAATTGTCATTAGCATAAGGTCCTCATCATTAGTGTGTCTCACTCACTATGCATGTGTTTTTGTGGTTAGGAGCTGCTGGTTCCATGGTGAGCGTGACTTAGATTCCACCTCCATGGATGCCATGCTAGCTCCTGGTCTCTATTCTTGTCCTAGGTCATGTCTAGTTGTTATTGTGTTTTAGTTCAGCATATGCACAACTTGCAGTAAAAAGAGATGATAGGTTAAGTTCCATGTGTCTTGATAAAAAAAAAATGGTTGATCTTAGTGCTTAGAATAAAAATTACACAACTAAAAGTGAAGAATTTAAGTTTGCATAAAGTATAAACATTAAAATGGTACTTTAAAGAGGTATGTAGGAGTCCTGCTCTTTTCACAAAATCTGTATCTCTACTCAGGTTGTTTACATATTGATTCCCTTTTCTCTCGAAGTAAAGCAAGTATGATAAATGGTCCCTTCCTTCATTCTGGTTATAAACAAAAGTGGAGTTATTTTCTGAAATCCCTTAAAACAAATGTTTTTGTCTCATTTAGTAAATAATGAGTATGATGAGTTTCTATCAAAAAGAGTTGCATCTTTAAGTCAGGTTTCAGGGTCATACTAAAGTAAATAATAATAGTAGTATGGTGAATTTGCATCTAAACACAGAAAGTAAGTAGAGAAAATGAAGTCCTTGTGTTTTATTACTGTTACATCTCTCTTTATTTAATTGATAAGCCTCTCAGTATTTGCAAAGTCCTGTTCACCAAGTTAAAATATCAATGGTTTTAGTCCAGGTTATCTAGCACCAGCCATAGAATGAACTTTTATGCTATAGAACAATTATCCTTGAAGTATGAGGAAATTGAACTCAAAAATATCTAAGGTAAGGAATAGGTGGAACTGCGCCTGCATGAATGACCAAGAAAAAGGAAAGGAAATTGACCTTAGTATGGATCAACATATGAAAATAAATGGTTCCCAAACACAAACTGAACTGCATGAAGTTATTTGATTATGTGAGCCCTGAAACATATTAAGTAATGATGGTCAAAAGGAAATTAGATATGTGCTGAAAAATAAAGTGACGTCAGGGGCTCAAGTGAACAAGATGGTCCTGTACATGTGTCACTGATAAGTATTAGCAAGAAAGCATCACCAATCTAAATTTCATCTCAAGTGTTTTAATAAACAAATGTCGTGGTCATGGTCTGACTCCCAACGTTCAAACTGTACACAGGATAAAGATAAAAAGAAAAAAAACCAAAAGTCCTATATTTAGATATAAGTTATGTTATTCAACACGGTAAATTAAAAATGTGAAAGGAAAGTGTAGTAATTTCTGGAACAAGTCACGCATGAAATCAACTTTCATTCATGAGTTTGTCAGACCAGAGTTGAAGTCGTGAGCATATTATCTCCAATTCAGAAATGCAATATAAAATTGAATTTACAAGTGACCTCAAGATGTTCTCTAAGTGCTCTACGACACCCCTGCTGGAGTAGTTCGTCACTGCTCACCGCCAATCAGTTGCTCTCCGACACTGTCAAAGACCCAGATCAAAATCAAAGTCAAAACTCTCCAAATCGATCAACGCGACTTCAATGAACGGCAGAGGCAGTCTCAGTAGGTTGTCGTGACGGTCTACGATCCAGTTGCAGCCGACATGATCGCCGGGAGCTTCTACTGGCATCGTCAACGGAGATGTCCAGTCGAACGGAAAGGCATCAGAAACCATATCAACGAAGGGAGGGAGATGAGCCCAAGCATCGCGTGGGTCTGGCGTATGCGAGCAGAAACGCCGATATGTGAAACCCACAGACCAAGCTCAATTCCAACCTGACTCACTCGGTGTATAGACGTGGGCATGAACCAGGCGACTCGATCAAACCAAACCCCCAACGCCTTCCATGGATCTTCTGTGACCCTCAAAGAGTAACGAGTCCCTGACGACAAAACACACACAGCAAAGTTCAGCCAATCAGAAAATCCTGCGAAGCAGGAAACTTCAAAAATGCATTAAAATTAGTTAGATTATCAGAAAAATTCCCATAAAATACCAAAATGTCAAGAAAAATATGAGGAATATTTTGATATATCATTTCATGGCAAAACACCAAAACACAAAATATTTTTAAAATAAAAAGGGATGGAGAATAATAAATTTGCATGGATAAATTAAAAAATTGAGTTTTTTAAGGGAATCAAACAGAAATCATTTGAACAACAGGTACTTTTGAACATTTCATGTTCCGGACAGCAGGCATATTTGAACATTTCGTGTTCTGGACAGCAGGTACATTTGAACAGTCTATGTTCTGAACAACAGGTACAGTCAGGTATTAAAATCTGCAAATAAATTTGAAATAAAAAAAAACATCACCAAGAAGGTCAAAGACACAAGTTTAAAAGTACGAATTTAAAAACCCAAACTCAAAAGTCCAACTGAAGATTGAAGATCTAAAACTCCAAAGTGGCAACCCAAAGGTCCAACTCAAAGTCTAGAATGCTAAAATTCAAAAGTTCAAACCAAGTTCAAACTTTAAACCAAAATCCGAAAAACCAAAACTCAAAAGTCAAACTCAAAAGTCAAAATCCAAAGTGCTAGCTTAAAAGTGCAAGACTTAAAAGTCGAACTCAAAAGTCCTAAAGTGCAAATTAAAAAGTCCAAACCTGAAATTGACACAAAGTCAAAATGACACAAAGTCTAAAAATGACACAAAGTCTAAAAGTGACACAAAGTCTAAAAGTGACACAAAGTCTAAATGACACAAAGTCTAAATGACACAAAGTCTAAAAGTGACACAAAGTCTAAATGACACAAAGTCTAAAAGTGACACAAAGTCTAAATGACACAAAGTCTAAATGACACAAAGTCTAAAAGTGACACAAAGTCTAAATGACACAAAGTCTAAAAGTGACACAAAGTCTAAATGACACAAAGTCTAAATGACACAAAGTCTAAAAGTGACACAAAATCTAAATGACACAAAGTCAAAATGGCACAAAGCCTAAAAGTGACTCAAGAGACACAAAGTCTAAAGTAACATAAAGTCTTAAAAGTCAAAAGTTCGTCCCTTCAAGACTGCATCGCGTTTCGCCTTGAAGGAGACACCCTCCTGATATTCAGATTGAGATAAAGGAAAAGTCAATTCTGAATTATCACTGAAGTTCCTGTCAAGAGAAGGCATAGCGCATCTGTACTCGCGACTTGAACGAAAATCCCAAAAATCCCTAAGTTCCTCAAAACGACTGAGAACTGACCTAGAATACCCTATTTTCTAGCGTTGGACTCAAATCTAACAGCCTGTTTCTACAAGTTCACAGCATGTTTGACCAGAAGCAGACTGAAATCTGATGCCCAGATGACCAGAAGAAAAGTCAATCAGTGGCCATCACCCAAGTTCATGTCAAGAGAAGGCATAGCGCATCTGTACTCAAGACTTGAACGAAATCCCAAAACCTCTAAATCCCCAAACGATTGAGGATCGATCTAGGATACCAAATTTCCTAGTGTCGAACTCAAAAAATCTCTGCGACGGCACTAAGCCTGACACAGCAAAGTAAAAGCAACCTAAATGTCTTAAAATGTGAAAATAAAGAACTAAACCACATCATTCATGTTTGCATGGCTCTGTAAAATAGCTGCCCTTCTGCATTGCTTTTCACCCTGAAACTCCCTATCAAGACACAATCCTTTTTATAAAAATGGACTTCATCCACTTACGACATTTGAACTTTGATTATCCCGATCTAGAGGTGCTCTTGGCTCAGTTCGTAACTGAGTTCGGAGGTAATTAACAGTAGGGGCTTGCGCCTGCTGGAAAAAAAGGACCTACGACAAACAATCAACTCTCGAGGTACTTAGAACCGCATTAGTGCCCTTCGCTCGTTTGGAATGGGTAGTAACGACGGATCTCAAGATGCTCGAGGGGTATCTGATCCGCATTTTCTTCGCCCCATAGAGGACTATCTGATCTTCCGTGGTCGGACTGAAAAAGTGCGAGACAGATTCTGGCACGCCCGGTGGGACCTTTTTCTCCTCTCATCAGGGCATAATCAAAGTTTAAATGTACAGGTGACATTAAGTCCATAATATTCAAGGAAAATACTAATGATTGACTCTGAGTTCTCTCCATTGCAGGAATCATGTTTACCTGGAGTCAAATCGTGAAGGGCGAGCGTCTTCGCCACAGGAAGGCAGCAGCAACCGGGACCCTCCATGTGCCCGTCCAAGCTGTTGTACAAATCTCTCCCGTGATGCTTGCTGGTGAAGCATCGGTGAAGGTCTTTGGAAAGCCTGCCCTTAGCATCAAAAAGGGTCGGGCGGCCACCACTCATATCAAGGGGGCAACAGCCCCAAAACTCAAAAAGGAGAAAAGGACTAGGATCTCGAGGGCCCAAGATCTCCATCTGGTCCAGCAACCCGATACCGTCACTGATCTGTCCCTCAGCAACACCTTCGCCCCTCTGCATGTGCTCAAAAAGGGAGGTGAAGTAATGCGCCTTAGAGAGGATTGGGAGCTCCCCATGTATGCCCCAGTCTCTGAGACAGAGAAGGTGACTCACCCAAAACACAAGGCGGTGGAGGCCATTCATGCGGCCTTCAGAATTGTCAAGGGATCCCGCAAATCCCGCAGGATTGTCACTGCAATCCCTGCCAACCCCAACAAGCCGTCCATCAAGGACAGGCTCAGGTTTCCAGCGCACCAAAGGCTCCGCTTTCCCTATCGCGAGGACAACCGAGAGGGAGACGCGGACTATAGTGCGTCAGAAAAAAGGACTCTGGCCCACCCGCCTTCAGTCTTTGACCGGCTCACTTTCCCGCCACTGCAACCCAACGCCCGCTCAATGAGGGCCAAGAGAAAAGTGAAACAGGTTTGGAGGCCTAAACAACAAGAACCCATCCCAGCTCCCAAGCAACATACAGGGGGCACCAAGCGGTGGGTCTCAAAGGAAAATGATACCTCTCTGACCAGCCAAGTGGCGAACCAAATGATGAAAGATAAAACCAAAAGGAAATATGTGGTGAAGAAGAGACGGAACGCTGGTTCTGTCTCGGTTTGTCATGTGTCTGCTGATGATAATGATAATGAGAAATCAGCGAAATTTCGTATAGTGGGGACTGGTTCTCAAGAGCTACCTCACTCTGAAAGTGTCCCCGTGGAAACACGTGGGCAAAAAGGAAAAGCTTCGGCTTCTAAACCTCCTAAGCGGGTAGGGCGGCCTAGGAACCGCAGCCCGGTGACAGAGGAAATAGTGCAACAAACCAGTGACAATGTCGCAAGTGATGAAGATGATCTAAATCCGGATCGTGGAAATTCATCTGATGAGGATGTTGATGAGGAAATAGGAATTTTGGAGGAAATATCTAATGAAATGGCCCAGCTTCGCAAGGAGCTGGAGGAAAAACAAAGGCAACTCGAGCAACTCCAGCTGGAGAACGCTCGGGTCACAGTAGCATGTGCTGAAGTCCATAAGCATATGGTTAGAATGGGCGCACGGCCAAATCGTGCGGTCGTAAACAACGACACACCCGAACCAACCATCACAAAGAACTCAACACCTGAACCAAAACCAAATCTGTCGGTGGAGAGCTCCTTTACTCCACTGATGATTGCCAAGAAAAAACCCTCGGCCTTTCAAGTCAAAGCAATCTGGAAACCTCGAACTAGAATACTGGAAAAGACAATTTCATCTGGGGAAGCAAGTCATGAAACCTCTGAGATGGTAAAAGATAAGCAAAGGAAAGAAATAACTAGTGTACCGATTCCACCTGACACTCAAATTATGAGTCCTGACGCATTAACAAGCGAAACCTTTACCCTTCCCTCCCAGGAAATGGGAAAATCTGCTTCAATTAAACAACACACCGGGGGAAACCTCTCGGAGGAGCAAAGGAAAATTCCTCACATACTTACACAAAAAGGATTGATATGTCCCTTCCGGAAAACGGAGAAACAAGTGCCAAAGGAACTTCATAATGGGGACAACTTTCTTGAAGGACAGAAGGAAACTTTTTCCATACCTATTAAAGGGGGATTGGTACACCCCTCCCTGAAAATAGGAGAACAAGTGAAGGTAAAGCGAAGTCTTGGGGGCAGTTTTTCTAGAAAGCAGATGAAAATCCTTCCCATACCTACCAAAAATGGATCGGCAACACTCTCCCGGAAAACTAGAATGCACGTGCCTAATGAACAAGAAATGCAGGGGGCACACAACCGATGTGCTAGGCTAATGACCTCTAAACCTCAGGAATCGAGAATACGAAATATGTGGCATGAAGCATTCGCCTCACAAACCCTTGGAGTAAGAATAAGGCGAAACCCTCAGCACAAAACAAGGTTGACAGTTTCATGTCAGTCGGATCCAAAAATCATATGGAAAGATCGAGGACTCGAAGGATGCGCCACTGTTCGTATGGTAAGCGCATCAGAGGAAGAGGTAGATTCTGACGACAGTCACACTACAGCAACCGAAATCGATAACCAAAGGGATACCTGGAATACTATTGAAGAAACTCAAACCCAAGAAAATAATGACCAATCAAAGAATGTGCAAGCCTTAATCCAAAATCCCCTCTTCGAAAGGTCTCTATGGGAAAAGATGATAGATACCTCCAAAAGTCAAGATGAATTTGAAACTGGTCAAAGCGAATCCTTAGGAGACAATTTCGCGAAAAGGGAAGTGGAAGATTCAAATTCAATCCGTATGGTGAATTCTGACACTAGTAACATACCAGACCATGAAAGCCATATGGTGAGAACTAAAAATCACATGAAAAGGAGCTCCTCACTTAACAATAAAAGGAATGTGAGTCATCGCTCTACCCAAAGGGATGACAAAAAGTTGGTCGCGCCAAAACAAACAGACGAAAGCTCAGAAAGTGAGGGTGAAAGCTCTAGGCCGGGGGCATCCTCTGATGGCGATGAGACTGTCCAAAAAAGGCAGGAACTCGAGCGGATGGATCGCCAACTAGAAGAAATTCAGCAAGAAAATGCTCGTTTGTCCAATTGGTGCTCCAATATGCAAGATTCCCTTACTAAAAAAGGATTATGGCATAATTCTCTTCCTGAAGTAAGTGATCCACATCCCAAGAAACCTAAGTCCGTGAAATTCAATAGTGAAGAGCCAAAAATGAATGATCCAAAAACAAAGACCAACTGCTTGAAGAGCAAACCCATACTAAAACATTACAAAGAGACCATAAATACCTCAAGTAACCCTTTTGAAAAACTTGGGATAACTCATGAGAAAATTGAAGAGATGATAAGCCAACGATTGCAGAAGGCAGGGTTAGGCCCTCCTGCTCGTTCCAAGGAAAGATTTGGTAATCCATACCCAAAGGAGTACGACTTGGTGCGTTATCCTCCAGGTTACATAATCCCAAAATTCCCATTGTTTTATGGTGTGGGAGCTGAGACAAGCCCAGAAGAACATCTAGCGCGATTCAAAACCTTATGTCAAGATACAGCGCAAAATGAAGCACTTCTCCTGCGCCAATTTTCCCAGAGCCTAACAGGAGTAGCTTTCAAATGGTATGCCTCATTAAAAGAGAATAGTATTCAAACTTGGGGAGACATGGAGGAATCCTTTTGCGAGAGATTCACAATAACACCCCAGAGAATCACACCAATGGAGCTGACAAGCATGAAACTCAAGGAAGAAGAGTCTCTCTCGAACTACATTATGCAATGGAGAAATCTAAATGATCAATGTTATCCGCGGCTTCAAGAGTCTGATATGGTGGAATTGTTGGTAAGGAACATTAGTAAACAAATTCCACTAATGGGGCCACTCTTAGTAATGAACAAAGCCACTACATTCGGAGCCTTGCTTGATACAATGGAGAAATACAAGGACCTTGATATAACTGGGTTATTTCAACCCCTCAGGAGTGACCAAGAAGAGGTTGACATGACTCTAATGGGCAATAGTGATACACCAATCAAGAAAGCCATAAATTCGGAAGCTTCCAGTAGTTGTGGTTATGAAGTCAACTCCAGGAAAACAAATAATGACAAGAAGGCCTTTCCCAAGCCCAGAAGACCATCCCTGATGGAGCAAATGAGTAAACCATATTCTTTCAAAGTAGGAGAAACCAAAAGACTCTTTTATCGGGTCTTAACAAAAGGGCTTGATCTCCCGCCAAGCAAACGACCCGAAGAAATGAGAAATGTCCATGATCCTAATTACTGTCCATATCATAGGGTCGTTGGACACCCGATTGAAGAGTGCTACAAGTTCAAGGATACTCTTGAAAGGATGATCCGCAAGGGTGAGTTTAACCTACCTAAGAATGCCCGCCAAAACCCTATGCCTCATGTGCAAGTTAGTGAAACTGAAACCGATGATGATGATTCTGATGATGGAGAGTATTCGTCGACGACTTGTAATATGATTTCTCATGTTGAAACATGCGAAGAAATTCCTGAAAGTGGTTCAAGGCCTCATAGCACTAAAACCCAAGGGCTCCCAGTCTCAACAACATCTTCTAAGCAAGATAGGTTGAGGAAGCAACTCGAGCTATGTAATCATTGGATTGCGTTGCTCCCTCAGCAGGTTTCGGCACCTCTTCAAGGGGATGGAAAATCACACCAGGCGAAAGTCGCAGGAATAGCCATGCTCCAGCAACAAAATGGTGAAATACATGAGCTCCTGAGAAACTCCAAGGAAAAGAGAAAAGTTTCCCGTGTCAGTTCAACAAAAATTCAACAAAGGAAAGCTGAATCCAATAAAGAATACATGAAAAGGTGGGAAAATTTTGATGGAATCACGGTCACAAGATGGCCATACTGAAACAAACTTTGAAAACAACCAAGACAGAAAAGGATATACCAAAACAACCGAAGAACTACAGACATCATCATCGGGAGGGATCGCAATGGTCGAAATGCCCGGTAAAAGCTATGAGTTCACCATATGTGGCACATGTCGCGCAAAGACTTGGCTCCTATAAGTTTCTTAAAAGAGCCAGGGGAATAAGGGGTTTTCATAGGAAGTTGAGGAGTGAACCTGGATATGAATATACCCTTAACTTTGAAATGCATGCCAAAACCTCATAACCCTCACACTAAACAAAAAAATCCAAAACCAAATCTCTGAAGAAAAATCTAGACCAAAATGCCGTACATAAATAAACCCTTCAGCATCCAGAATTCGAAATCAAGAAAATCTACAAAGGATCTCATCAAAACCCAACCATCGTCAGAGACAATGAGACACCTAATCTGAGAGTAACAGAAGCTCAAAACACCCCAGCCAAGAACAAATATGCCAAGGCTAAACCGGGGGCAAGAAAACCTCAAATCTCTCAAGCCAAGGAAAAAGATGTCAAAACTAAACTGGAATATAGACCTATAACCGAAATATTGATACCCCATTGGATGGATGAAAGTAAAGAGAGGCTTGCAAAGTCTTCATTTAATTAACCTTGAAAACTATATCAGACTCTCACCGTTCTGACAATTTCCAAAATCATATCAGACTCCCACAGTTCTGGTAATATTCCAAGCCGTGTCAGACTTTCACAGTTCTCATGACGCTCCAAATCATATCAGACTTCCACAGTCCTGGTAATGTACCAAGCCGTGTCAGACTTTCACAGTTCTCATGGCACTCTAAATCATATCAGACTTCCACAGTCCTGATAATATTCCAAGCCGTGTCAGACTTTCACAGTTCTCATGGCACTCTAAATCATATCAGACTCCCACAATTCTGATAATATTCCAAGCCGTGTCAGACTTTCACAGTTCTCATGGCGCTCCAAATCATATCAGACTTCCACAGTCCTGATAATGTTCTAAGCCGTGTCAGACTTTCACAGTTCTCATGGCGCTCCAAATCATATCAGACTTCCACAGTTCTGGTAATATTCCAAGCCGTGTCAGACTTTCACAGTTCTCATGGCGCTCCAAATCATATCAGACTTCCACAGTCCTGATAATGTTCCAAGACGTGGCAGACTTTCACAGTTCTCATGGCGCTCCAAATCATATCAGACTTCCACAGTCCTGGTAATGTACCAAGCCGTGTCAGACTTTCACAGTTCTCATGGCACTCTAAATCATATCAGACTTCCACAGTCCTGATAATATTCCAAGCCGTGTCAGACTTTCACAGTTCTCATGGCACTCTAAATCATATCAGACTCCCACAGTTCTGGTAATATTCCAAGCCGTGTCAGACTTTCACAGTTCTCATGGCACTCTAAATCATATCAGACTTCCACAGTTCTGGTAATATTCCAAGCCGTGTCAGACTTTCACAGTTCTCATGGCGCTCCAAATCATATCAGACTTCCACAGTCCTGATAATGTTCTAAGCCGTGTCAGACTTTCACAGTTCTCATGGCGCTCCAAATCATGTCAGACTTCCACAGTTCTGGTAATATTCCAAGCCGTGTCAGACTTTCACAGTTCTCATGGCGCTCCAAATCATATCAGACTTCCACAGTCCTGGTAATGTTCCAAGCCGTGTCAGACTTTCACAGTTCTCATGGCGCTCCAAATCATATCAGACTTCCACAGTCCTGATAATATTCCAAGCCGTGTCAGACTTTCACAGTTCTCATGGCGCTCCAAATCATATCAGACTTCCACAGTCCTGATAATGTTCTAAGCCGTGTCAGACTTTCACAGTTCTCATGGCGCTCCAAATCATATCAGACTTCCACAGTTCTGGTAATATTCCAAGCCGTGTCAGACTTTCACAGTTCTCATGGCGCTCCAAATCATATCAGACTTCCACAGTCCTGATAATGTTCCAAGACGTGGCAGACTTTCACAGTTCTCATGGCGCTCCAAATCATATCAGACTCCCACAGCTCTGGTAATGTTCCAAGCCGTGTTAGACTTTCACAGTTCTCATGGCACTCCAAATCATATCAGACTTCCACAGTTCTGGTAATGTTCCAAGCTGTGTCAGACTTTCACAGTCCTCATGGCGCTCCAAATCATATCACACTCCCACAGTTCTGATAATGTTCAAACCATATCAGACTTTCATAGTTCTCATGGCTCTCAATATGATATCAGACTTCCACAGTTCTGATGACCCTTCAAACCATGTACAAACAATGAAGCCGAATACAAAACCTTGATAGCCAGGTTCGAAATAGCTCTTCAAATGGATATTGAGCAGTTAGAGGTCTATGGAGATCCCAACTCGTCCTAAGCCAGATCGAAGGCCTCTTCAAAATAAGGAAACCAAAATTGGTCAAATATCATGAAAAAACTCTTGAATTGATGGCTAAGTTCACACATATTACCTTCCAGAAAGTTCTGAGGTCTCTGAATGCAAATATGGTACTTTGGCCGGGCTAGCCGATGAGCTCAGTGATCCAAACCAGGAAGAGATCCAAATCCTTGTTCACCGCAGGAGACCCTTGTCCCCTTGTTTTCCACAGGAAAGAAATGAGGAGGAGGAAACCATATTCACAGACATCCTAAACCTTGAAAAGGGATATGAAAAGGAATGGAGAGAAATCACACAAGTCATGACAGCCGAAAGGTACAGATCAAGAAGATTGGAGGCAATCCTTTCTTGACTACTTCCAACAAGGAAAATTACCTGAAAACAGGACCATTAGGGAACAAATCAGAAAAAGGGCCCTAAGGTTCGTATATGTGAACAACACACTTTATTGGAGATCCTATGAAGGATCATGGCTTAGATGTATATCGAAAGTCGAGGCCCACCAAGTTATGCAAGAAATTCACTCGGGAGACAGCGGGGCCCATTAATCGGGCTCTTGGATGCGAGTCCAAATCAAACTAATGGGCTATTATTGGCCCACCATGATTAATGACTTCGAAAACTTCTCCAGACAATGCCACATGTGCCAAATTCATGGAGATCTCATACACCAATACCCAAATGTGCTACACCCAACAGTAGTATCATGGCCCTTCGAAATCTGGGGAACAGATATTATAGGTCCTATTGACCCACCAGCCTCAAATGGACACCGCTTCATATGGACAGCCACGGATTACTTTTCCAAATGGGCCAAAGCTAGGTCATACCGTGAAATCAAGGCCTCTGACGTGGTCAGGTTCTTTACCAGCCAAGTGCTTTATAGGTACGGAAACCAAGGAAAATAATCTCTGACAATGGGACGACCTTCAAAAATGTCAAAATTGATGCCTTCGCCGATAGACACAAAATTGAATGGAGATATTCCTCTGTCTACAATATTCCTCTGTCTACAACCCAAGAGCCAATGGACTGGCAGAGGCTTTCAACAAAACATTGATCAGGATCCTCCGTAAAACCATCGGAGATAATCAAAGAAACTGGCATGAAAAGCTGCATGAAGCATTGTGGGCATACCGCATCACCCATAAAACAGCAACCCAAGCCACACCCTATTCCTTGGTATATGGAGCAGAAGCAGTCCTACCAATCGAGGTGGAACTCCCGTCACTGAGAATAGCCATGGCAGCACAAATCCCTCTGACTAAACAAACGCAACTAAGGTTGCAAGAGTTAGATGGAATGGATGAAAAGAGACTGGCAGCCCAACAAAACTTGGAGTTATATCAAGCCAGGATGGCGCGAGCTTATGAGAAACTATCAAGACCCAGAACATTCAAGAAAGGAGAATTGGTGTTGGTTTTGAGGCGACCTATCCTCGGCCGACACCATGGTCCCAAATTCGCACCAAATTGGGAAGGCCCCTATGTTATAGAACAAGCATATGAAGGCGGAGCCTACTTACTCGCAGATTCAAATGGAAAACATCCTGTCTCCTCCATAAATGGGAGATACCTGAAGAAATATTATGGACAAAACTACCCCGACATTCCCACAGCCCACCAAAGTCAAAGGAAGAGCAGCCAACAAACCGACTGGGCAGACAATTGCGAGGCAGTCGACCACCTCTTCACTTAGGTAAAAAGGAAAGCTCTCACGTCCCACCGGGTCAAGGCTCGACAGGGTACTCCGTTCTTTTGAACACTATGAGGTATCCCTGAGTCAAAACCCTAAAGTAATAAATTAACCTTTAAATAAAATAAACCCTTCAAAATTCCCTAAAATGACCCTAAGCCGAAATCCTAAATAAAATCCAAGTCCAACAAAAAATACATCTTATTCCAAAATATAAAAGCATATGACCAAAAGAAACCAGACCAAGCTAAAATATAGCTCAAATAAAAGGTTAAAACCAAATCCCCCTAAACATTCTCAAGTCCCTAAATAAAAAGATAAATTTCAAAGTCCAAAATCCAAAACTTCTAAAAATATATACAAAATGTCCTGTCTCGCCGGGCCAAGGTAAAAGGAGTGTTCCGTCCTTATGGACATTCATGGAGCATTTCCTTTACAAATGGCCTACACCCCAAAATACGACCCTAAAAAGTCTTGTGCTTTGTCCTTAAAACAAAGTACTAGGTGCCTGTTCATCTCACCGAACTAAAGGATGAACAAAAGTTCTGTGTCTTGAACTCTAAATTAAGACACAAACGGTGAAACTTACCATGGGACTAGTCAAAACCACATCCTCAACAGTTACAGATTGAAAAAGACAACCTGTCTACTCAAGATGTAATGCTTGCCGAAACCTACCTCAAAAAAATTAAGACCAAACCAAACCTGAAAGCCCCTCTGAAAACGGAGAATAGCACGGCTGATGTCCGCCAACCATGTCAAGGAATAGGCATCATAAATCCTAATACCCAGAGGGGCCCATGGTCGTGTTGGGCCTTAAACCACCGACTACGGTATGTTCCTAGCTGCCGTACCCAAAGAGCCAGGAGAAAACCCCATCTCACCACATCAAAAGAGTGATATGGAACAGACAAGTCCCGACGGTACGTTTCTTATCACCGTGCCGAAAACAACCAACAGAAAATGATGCACAAAGTCCCACTGCGTGCCATGCCCATTGCGCGCCGTACTCACTGCGTGCCATACCCAGAATGTCTATTCCACATGTCGGAACGGTAATATGGAGCAAACAAGTCCCACCGGAATGGTCCTAACTGCCGAGGCAACAATGCAGAATAGACAAATCCTACCGGTATGTTCCTTGCTGCCGTAAGAGCAGGGAGAATAATGAAAAATATCTGTCCCGCTAGCGATATCTGACGTCGCTACCTACGACAATCTAAACCAAATCACTAATAAACCTCAACAGATGTCCACAAGCCAAGATCAACAGACCAAGAGTTATTAGGCTTCCAAATTGCCCTAATCAAATCATAAAATCAAAATACCAAACATAAACCATCCAAAATTACCACAGTTTGAACAACAACAAAAAAAAACATACGAAACGAAGCAATGAAACAACAAAACCAAATGATCAAACATCCAAGACTTCTTCACATCGGAGGCACTGGAGGCGCCTGAGCTGCGGCCATCGCCCCTGCAAAGGTCTCCAAAGTGTTATGAATTGACTGAAGCACCGTCTCGACATTCTCCAGTCGCTGATCTAGCTCCTTAAAACGCTGGTCTATGTGTTCCTGGAATGGAAAAGATTCTTCAATGGCTGAGCCGTCTGGAGAAGGGGGAGAAGCCTCTCTCACCGGACTATACTGATTCACAGCAGCAAACCTATGAAGGATATGACTGTTCACCGGGTAGTTGGGGTCAGGGACCAGAGTGCCATGAGCCATCTCCACCCACCCAAAGGAAGTCAGATCTAAGAGCAGGTTGCGCGGGTACAGCATAAGCCGCTCAGTGATGGGATTCCCCCACAGCATCTCAGGCAATGGAATCTGAGCCCGCTCCATCAAGGCCTCGATTAAATTCCCATAAGGCAAATGACCCTTGGGAAACCTCGTGACATGATGCATGTTTTGGAGGATGAGACTGGGAAGATTAGCTTTCCCGCGTTTGAGGAGCAATAAGCGAAGGTAGAACAAAGTCCCTGGGCGAGTCAAATCTGATAACTCACCCTGAGGGAAAAGGATGTAGTTGATAATCAAGAAAAATAACCTGAAAGGAACATATAAACTCCATGGTCATGAACCTATCCTTCAGAAACAAACAAAAGAAACAAACGAAACAAAAAAACACACAAACAACAAAATTACCGGTGGAGCGCGGGCAAATACGTAGTAGGGACCAGTTCAGAACTTGCTTCAGATCTGGGTATCTTGAACCACTCGCAATGGCCCCGGTATGTCCCTTGCTCGCGAGGCCAACTCCCGAAGGCATAAACTGACAAGCCATTCAAAGTATCTGTGGCACCAATCAAGTCAGCTAAATCCTCCACCCCTATGTAAAAGAGTCTGCCAAAAAGATAAGAAGAGGCAGAGGGGATGCCATGGTGATCAAAGGTGACACGGAGATTAGCATAAAATAATTTAGTGATATCCGGATGGTAAGGAGTGTCAAGTCTTGACAAGCCGTGGAGACTCCAGGCATTAAGCCACCCTGTTATTAAATTCATGTAAGGGGTAGTGAAACGCCCCTGAGGATGGAAGAAAAAACAGGTGGAAACTTCACGCCCCCCTTCACCAATATTACTTTGATAACACTCAAAAGCCTCGTCGTCACGGAATAGATAGCGGTTGCCCGGGTCGTATGACCAGTTGGGCTTGAAAGGAGGCACACTCTGAACAGAGGAGCTACATTCATCCCTAGGGCGCTTGGGATTCCTCGGATTTATGATGTCGGCCATAAGCAAAAAAAAAAAGAGAAGTGCGTAAAATTGGAAGAAGGAAAGGGTACAAAGTACGTGCGCATGATACCTTATATATGTACGAATTAGGGTACCAGAAAGCGTATGTCTTTTCAAATCTACCAATAAAGGCAAGAAATCAAAAGGCGTGGCGGTTTGCAATGAAAGAACATAATCGCTTCGCGATTCAGGGGTTTTAATGAGCCAAACAATGACGCCGAAAAGGCATCCAAAACTACTCAACATGACAGCCACCCATATCCATAAAACTGCTACAGTCAAGGCCCAAAACCATACAAACCCAGGAAAAATCCAAAATACCACATGGCAAAAAAAAAAAAAAAAAATCGAGCCCAAACACAACATCAAGAAACAATCAACTAAAACCAAGTCCAGAATTAAAGCCCAATCTAAATTCTCAAAACTACAAAGGGCAGTATAAAAAAAACATACAAAAGAAAAATCATAGAACCCACCGCCGACTCAATCTTCTCAGATGCATCTGCTGCAAGGGAAACAAAACAAGGAAGGGCCAGCACCACGCCCATGCGAACCCTTTTAGAATCATCATCGGAACTGACATCTCCCTAGAATGATAAAGTAACACAAGGAGGGAAGTGACATAAAAAGTGAGGCCCAGAGCGAATGCAGAAAAGGGCACCAGAGCAGGTTGTTCGACTCGGATTCCTCACAACCTACTCTGGTGGGGGGCATTTGTTTACCCCTAATTTTTGCCAAATGAGAAAACTTCAATAATTCGCAAGACGGTGAAAATAGGGCCCATGAATGTATGTCGGGTCCCGCCTCTTAGAAGGAGGGGGTCAATTTTTGGAGCAAAAGACGCGCTTGGACTAAAACTATAATATCGATATTAATATTAATATTAATACAGTTCGCCAGATGACTGTGTTAATTTAATATTTAATATTCAATATTAATAGGAAAGGGGTGACATAAATATCATGGGTGACTTTGCAAAATAAGAAGCCAGACAACAAACTAATTAATTGAGCGTGATATATTTCATGAAGAAATGACCTTCATGGGAACATCAATTATAGCCGTATTTATTCTCATGGAATTATATACAAATGCAGCAAATACTCATGGAATTATATACAAATGCATCAAAAGTAGCATATGTACATTGGGCCTGCGTTGGAGAAGAAATGATGGGCTCGTACAGCCCACTACAAAATAATCGGAGCAGCAGCACCTCTCATCTCTTCTCCTTGCCAATTCGTTTCTGAACCTCATAAGACAAGCTTCTGCTGCGTGAAACTGACGAGCTGCTATTGGCTCTCGCACTCGACCCCACTCGCCAGCGTCTCAGTTCGTAACAGATGGCGACCCCCGATTCGCTCTCGCATTTGACCCCACACCCAACAGAAAAGAAAAGGAAATGAACAAATCGGAGAAGGAGAGCTCCGCCTCTGACAAAACTCAATCCGACGATTCCCTCCACCATTGTCAGAATTCTTGATACCGTTGGAAAGCTCAGACTAAGGAGAACACAGCGGTACCAATATTGATCCCTATCATGGGCCCTATAACACCAATTTTGACAAAGAAAGCTCGAGGCAGTGAGATGGTGAAAATGAAATTGAAGCCATAGGAGGCATGGAAGCTCAGTGTGCTTGTGCATACACACTTGTGAAGGTCCCGAGAGTAAGAATATGCGTTCAATTGGGACCAAAATGAAGCAATGAGGTAGAAGCACTAATTGAGTGGCACGGCATGGTTGAGTGCTGGTTTAATTATGCCTAACAGTCATTTGTAAATATAATTAGTGCTTAAGACATGCTAAACAAAGCGTTGTGAAGTTGTAATGATCAAAAGAAGTGTTCAAAATTCACTGGAGGCAGCGTTAATCTCAGTTGCACTTGAGGGAAAGCAGCAAGTAAAAAAGACATAAAACATGCTCTCACTGGTCCCTCCTATCTGTACTGCCTCCATGAGATGTCTCCACGTATAGGGAAGGAAACTTGGCCCCCAAAACTTCTCTCACAGCCATTAGATGGAAGACTAGAAGGTTGAGATGCAATCAAGAAGAAAGATAAAAGTCCAGCACTCCACACGCCATTGGATCAACACCATACCTCCATGGCTTCATCCTCTCCACAAGATGGAGACCATCCACAGTTTTGCAAGAAAACTTGTTCCCCACGGATCCATATGAGCCACTTGATCAAAATGAATGGTAGGATATCCAAGCTCCTCTCCATGGAAGCCCTAACTCCCTGCCTATAAAAGAAGATGAAGACTGAAGAAGAAGGAGAGGCCAGTAGGTTAGGAGGAGTCTAAATTCTGTCTTTTTTTTAAAATCAAGTTTGTTTTTGAAGTCAAGGTAATAAAATGTACTCTGTAACGGCCTCCAATTAAGTGAATAAAATGATTTTGAATGCATTTGTTGTGTCTTTCTTTCTCTCTTTCATTTATGGCTTTATTCTTTGGAGGCTGCACTGGTGCTAGTGAGGAGCGTGACATAGATTCCGCACTCATGAACACCAATTGCGCCTCTAAGAAGTTATGCATGTAGGAGTAATTGTCATTAGCATAAGGTCCTCATCATTAGTGTGTCTCACTCACTATGCATGTGTTTTTGTGGTTAGGAGCTGCTGGTTCCATGGTGAGCGTGACTTAGATTCCACCTCCATGGATGCCATGCTAGCTCCTGGTCTCTATTCTTGTCCTAGGTCATGTCTAGTTGTTATTGTGTTTTAGTTCAGCATATGCACAGCTTGCAGTAAAAAGAGATGATAGGTTAAGTTCCATGTGTCTTGATAAAAAAAAAATGGTTGATCTTAGTGCTTAGAATAAAAATTACACAACTAAAAGTGAAGAATTTAAGTTTGCATAAAGTATAAACATTAAAATGGTACTTTAAAGAGGTATGTAGGAGTCCTGCTCTTTTCACAAAATCTGTATCTCTACTCAGGTTGTTTACATATTGATTCCCTTTTCTCTCGAAGTAAAGCAAGTATGATAAATGGTCCCTTCCTTCATTCTGGTTATAAACAAAAGTGGAGTTATTTTCTGAAATCCCTTAAAACAAATGTTTTTGTCTCATTTAGTAAATAATGAGTATGATGAGTTTCTATCAAAAAGAGTTGCATCTTTAAGTCAGGTTTCAGGGTCATACTAAAGTAAATAATAATAGTAGTATGGTGAATTTGCATCTAAACACAGAAAGTAAGTAGAGAAAATGAAGTCCTTGTGTTTTATTACTGTTACATCTCTCTTTATTTAATTGATAAGCCTCTCAGTATTTGCAAAGTCCTGTTCACCAAGTTAAAATATCAATGGTTTTAGTCCAGGTTATCTAGCACCAGCCATAGAATGAACTTTTATGCTATAGAACAATTATCCTTGAAGTATGAGGAAATTGAACTCAAAAATATCTAAGGTAAGGAATAGGTGGAACTGCGCCTGCATGAATGACCAAGAAAAAGGAAAGGAAATTGACCTTAGTATGGATCAACATATGAAAATAAATGGTTCCCAAACACAAACTGAACTGCATGAAGTTATTTGATTATGTGAGCCCTGAAACATATTAAGTAATGATGGTCAAAAGGAAATTAGATATGTGCTGAAAAATAAAGTGACGTCAGGGGCTCAAGTGAACAAGATGGTCCTGTACATGTGTCACTGATAAGTATTAGCAAGAAAGCATCACCAATCTAAATTTCATCTCAAGTGTTTTAATAAACAAATGTCGTGGTCATGGTCTGACTCCCAACGTTCAAACTGTACACAGGATAAAGATAAAAAGAAAAAAAACCAAAAGTCCTATATTTAGATATAAGTTATGTTATTCAACACGGTAAATTAAAAATGTGAAAGGAAAGTGTAGTAATTTCTGGAACAAGTCACGCATGAAATCAACTTTCATTCATGAGTTTGTCAGACCAGAGTTGAAGTCGTGAGCATATTATCTCCAATTCAGAAATGCAATATAAAATTGAATTTACAAGTGACCTCAAGATGTTCTCTAAGTGCTCTACGACACCCCTGCTGGAGTAGTTCGTCACTGCTCACCGCCAATCAGTTGCTCTCCGACACTGTCAAAGACCCAGATCAAAATCAAAGTCAAAACTCTCCAAATCGATCAACGCGACTTCAATGAACGGCAGAGGCAGTCTCAGTAGGTTGTCGTGACGGTCTACGATCCAGTTGCAGCCGACATGATCGCCGGGAGCTTCTACTGGCATCGTCAACGGAGATGTCCAGTCGAACGGAAAGGCATCAGAAACCATATCAACGAAGGGAGGGAGATGAGCCCAAGCATCGCGTGGGTCTGGCGTATGCGAGCAGAAACGCCGATATGTGAAACCCACAGACCAAGCTCAATTCCAACCTGACTCACTCGGTGTATAGACGTGGGCATGAACCAGGCGACTCGATCAAACCAAACCCCCAACGCCTTCCATGGATCTTCTGTGACCCTCAAAGAGTAACGAGTCCCTGACGACAAAACACACACAGCAAAGTTCAGCCAATCAGAAAATCCTGCGAAGCAGGAAACTTCAAAAATGCATTAAAATTAGTTAGATTATCAGAAAAATTCCCATAAAATACCAAAATGTCAAGAAAAATATGAGGAATATTTTGATATATCATTTCATGGCAAAACACCAAAACACAAAATATTTTTAAAATAAAAAGGGATGGAGAATAATAAATTTGCATGGATAAATTAAAAAATTGAGTTTTTTAAGGGAATCAAACAGAAATCATTTGAACAACAGGTACTTTTGAACATTTCATGTTCCGGACAGCAGGCATATTTGAACATTTCGTGTTCTGGACAGCAGGTACATTTGAACAGTCTATGTTCTGAACAACAGGTACAGTCAGGTATTAAAATCTGCAAATAAATTTGAAATAAAAAAAAACATCACCAAGAAGGTCAAAGACACAAGTTTAAAAGTACGAATTTAAAAACCCAAACTCAAAAGTCCAACTGAAGATTGAAGATCTAAAACTCCAAAGTGGCAACCCAAAGGTCCAACTCAAAGTCTAGAATGCTAAAATTCAAAAGTTCAAACCAAGTTCAAACTTTAAACCAAAGTCCGAAAAACCAAAACTCAAAAGTCAAACTCAAAAGTCAAAATCCAAAGTGCTAGCTTAAAAGTGCAAGACTTAAAAGTCGAACTCAAAAGTCCTAAAGTGCAAATTAAAAAGTCCAAACCTGAAATTGACACAAAGTCAAAATGACACAAAGTCTAAAAATGACACAAAGTCTAAAAGTGACACAAAGTCTAAAAGTGACACAAAGTCTAAATGACACAAAGTCTAAATGACACAAAGTCTAAAAGTGACACAAAGTCTAAATGACACAAAGTCTAAAAGTGACACAAAGTCTAAATGACACAAAGTCTAAATGACACAAAGTCTAAAAGTGACACAAAGTCTAAATGACACAAAGTCTAAAAGTGACACAAAGTCTAAATGACACAAAGTCTAAATGACACAAAGTCTAAAAGTGACACAAAATCTAAATGACACAAAGTCAAAATGGCACAAAGCCTAAAAGTGACTCAAGAGACACAAAGTCTAAAGTAACATAAAGTCTTAAAAGTCAAAAGTTCGTCCCTTCAAGACTGCATCGCGTTTCGCCTTGAAGGAGACACCCTCCTGATATTCAGATTGAGATAAAGGAAAAGTCAATTCTGAATTATCACTGAAGTTCCTGTCAAGAGAAGGCATAGCGCATCTGTACTCGCGACTTGAACGAAAATCCCAAAAATCCCTAAGTTCCTCAAAACGACTGAGAACTGACCTAGAATACCCTATTTTCTAGCGTTGGACTCAAATCTAACAGCCTGTTTCTACAAGTTCACAGCATGTTTGACCAGAAGCAGACTGAAATCTGATGCCCAGATGACCAGAAGAAAAGTCAATCAGTGGCCATCACCCAAGTTCATGTCAAGAGAAGGCATAGCGCATCTGTACTCAAGACTTGAACGAAATCCCAAAACCTCTAAATCCCCAAACGATTGAGGATCGATCTAGGATACCAAATTTCCTAGTGTCGAACTCAAAAAATCTCTGCGACGGCACTAAGCCTGACACAGCAAAGTAAAAGCAACCTAAATGTTTTAAAATGTGAAAATAAAGAACTAAACCACATCATTCATGTTTGCATGGCTCTGTTAAAATAGCTGCCCTTCTGCATTGCTTTTCACCCTGAAACTCCCTATCAAGACACAATCCTTTTTATAAAAATGGACTTCATCCACTTACGACATTTGAACTTTGATTATCCCGATCTAGAGGTGCTCTTGGCTCAGTTCGTAACTGAGTTCGGAGGTAATTAACAGTAGGGGCTTGCGCCTGCTGGAAAAAAAGGACCTACGACAAACAATCAACTCTCGAGGTACTTAGAACCGCATTAGTGCCCTTCGCTCGTTTGGAATGGGTAGTAACGACGGATCTCAAGATGCTCGAGGGGTATCTGATCCGCATTTTCTTCGCCCCATAGAGGACTATCTGATCTTCCGTGGTCGGACTGAAAAAGTGCGAGACAGATTCTGGCACGCCCGGTGGGACCTTTTTCTCCTCTCATCAGGGCATAATCAAAGTTTAAATGTACAGGTGACATTAAGTCCATAATATTCAAGGAAAATACTAATGATTGACTCTGAGTTCTCTCCATTGCAGGAATCATGTTTACCTGGAGTCAAATCGTGAAGGGCGAGCGTCTTCGCCACAGGAAGGCAGCAGCAACCGGGACCCTCCATGTGCCCGTCCAAGCTGTTGTACAAATCTCTCCCGTGATGCTTGCTGGTGAAGCATCGGTGAAGGTCTTTGGAAAGCCTGCCCTTAGCATCAAAAAGGGTCGGGCGGCCACCACTCATATCAAGGGGGCAACAGCCCCAAAACTCAAAAAGGAGAAAAGGACTAGGATCTCGAGGGCCCAAGATCTCCATCTGGTCCAGCAACCCGATACCGTCACTGATCTGTCCCTCAGCAACACCTTCGCCCCTCTGCATGTGCTCAAAAAGGGAGGTGAAGTAATGCGCCTTAGAGAGGATTGGGAGCTCCCCATGTATGCCCCAGTCTCTGAGACAGAGAAGGTGACTCACCCAAAACACAAGGCGGTGGAGGCCATTCATGCGGCCTTCAGAATTGTCAAGGGATCCCGCAAATCCCGCAGGATTGTCACTGCAATCCCTGCCAACCCCAACAAGCCGTCCATCAAGGACAGGCTCAGGTTTCCAGCGCACCAAAGGCTCCGCTTTCCCTATCGCGAGGACAACCGAGAGGGAGACGCGGACTATAGTGCGTCAGAAAAAAGGACTCTGGCCCACCCGCCTTCAGTCTTTGACCGGCTCACTTTCCCGCCACTGCAACCCAACGCCCGCTCAATGAGGGCCAAGAGAAAAGTGAAACAGGTTTGGAGGCCTAAACAACAAGAACCCATCCCAGCTCCCAAGCAACATACAGGGGGCACCAAGCGGTGGGTCTCAAAGGAAAATGATACCTCTCTGACCAGCCAAGTGGCGAACCAAATGATGAAAGATAAAACCAAAAGGAAATATGTGGTGAAGAAGAGACGGAACGCTGGTTCTGTCTCGGTTTGTCATGTGTCTGCTGATGATAATGATAATGAGAAATCAGCGAAATTTCGTATAGTGGGGACTGGTTCTCAAGAGCTACCTCACTCTGAAAGTGTCCCCGTGGAAACACGTGGGCAAAAAGGAAAAGCTTCGGCTTCTAAACCTCCTAAGCGGGTAGGGCGGCCTAGGAACCGCAGCCCGGTGACAGAGGAAATAGTGCAACAAACCAGTGACAATGTCGCAAGTGATGAAGATGATCTAAATCCGGATCGTGGAAATTCATCTGATGAGGATGTTGATGAGGAAATAGGAATTTTGGAGGAAATATCTAATGAAATGGCCCAGCTTCGCAAGGAGCTGGAGGAAAAACAAAGGCAACTCGAGCAACTCCAGCTGGAGAACGCTCGGGTCACAGTAGCATGTGCTGAAGTCCATAAGCATATGGTTAGAATGGGCGTACGGCCAAATCGTGCGGTCGTAAACAACGACACACCCGAACCAACCATCACAAAGAACTCAACACCTGAACCAAAACCAAATCTGTCGGTGGAGAGCTCCTTTACTCCACTGATGATTGCCAAGAAAAAACCCTCGGCCTTTCAAGTCAAAGCAATCTGGAAACCTCGAACTAGAATACTGGAAAAGACAATTTCATCTGGGGAAGCAAGTCATGAAACCTCTGAGATGGTAAAAGATAAGCAAAGGAAAGAAATAACTAGTGTACCGATTCCACCTGACACTCAAATTATGAGTCCTGACGCATTAACAAGCGAAACCTTTACCCTTCCCTCCCAGGAAATGGGAAAATCTGCTTCAATTAAACAACACACCGGGGGAAACCTCTCGGAGGAGCAAAGGAAAATTCCTCACATACTTACACAAAAAGGATTGATATGTCCCTTCCGGAAAACGGAGAAACAAGTGCCAAAGGAACTTCATAATGGGGACAACTTTCTTGAAGGACAGAAGGAAACTTTTTCCATACCTATTAAAGGGGGATTGGTACACCCCTCCCTGAAAATAGGAGAACAAGTGAAGGTAAAGCGAAGTCTTGGGGGCAGTTTTTCTAGAAAGCAGATGAAAATCCTTCCCATACCTACCAAAAATGGATCGGCAACACTCTCCCGGAAAACTAGAATGCACGTGCCTAATGAACAAGAAATGCAGGGGGCACACAACCGATGTGCTAGGCTAATGACCTCTAAACCTCAGGAATCGAGAATACGAAATATGTGGCATGAAGCATTCGCCTCACAAACCCTTGGAGTAAGAATAAGGCGAAACCCTCAGCACAAAACAAGGTTGACAGTTTCATGTCAGTCGGATCCAAAAATCATATGGAAAGATCGAGGACTCGAAGGATGCGCCACTGTTCGTATGGTAAGCGCATCAGAGGAAGAGGTAGATTCTGACGACAGTCACACTACAGCAACCGAAATCGATAACCAAAGGGATACCTGGAATACTATTGAAGAAACTCAAACCCAAGAAAATAATGACCAATCAAAGAATGTGCAAGCCTTAATCCAAAATCCCCTCTTCGAAAGGTCTCTATGGGAAAAGATGATAGATACCTCCAAAAGTCAAGATGAATTTGAAACTGGTCAAAGCGAATCCTTAGGAGACAATTTCGCGAAAAGGGAAGTGGAAGATTCAAATTCAATCCGTATGGTGAATTCTGACACTAGTAACATACCAGACCATGAAAGCCATATGGTGAGAACTAAAAATCACATGAAAAGGAGCTCCTCACTTAACAATAAAAGGAATGTGAGTCATCGCTCTACCCAAAGGGATGACAAAAAGTTGGTCGCGCCAAAACAAACAGACGAAAGCTCAGAAAGTGAGGGTGAAAGCTCTAGGCCGGGGGCATCCTCTGATGGCGATGAGACTGTCCAAAAAAGGCAGGAACTCGAGCGGATGGATCGCCAACTAGAAGAAATTCAGCAAGAAAATGCTCGTTTGTCCAATTGGTGCTCCAATATGCAAGATTCCCTTACTAAAAAAGGATTATGGCATAATTCTCTTCCTGAAGTAAGTGATCCACATCCCAAGAAACCTAAGTCCGTGAAATTCAATAGTGAAGAGCCAAAAATGAATGATCCAAAAACAAAGACCAACTGCTTGAAGAGCAAACCCATACTAAAACATTACAAAGAGCCCATAAATACCTCAAGTAACCCTTTTGAAAAACTTGGGATAACTCATGAGAAAATTGAAGAGATGATAAGCCAACGATTGCAGAAGGCAGGGTTAGGCCCTCCTGCTCGTTCCAAGGAAAGATTTGGTAATCCATACCCAAAGGAGTACGACTTGGTGCGTTATCCTCCAGGTTACATAATCCCAAAATTCCCATTGTTTTATGGTGTGGGAGCTGAGACAAGCCCAGAAGAACATCTAGCGCGATTCAAAACCTTATGTCAAGATACAGCGCAAAATGAAGCACTTCTCCTGCGCCAATTTTCCCAGAGCCTAACAGGAGTAGCTTTCAAATGGTATGCCTCATTAAAAGAGAATAGTATTCAAACTTGGGGAGACATGGAGGAATCCTTTTGCGAGAGATTCACAATAACACCCCAGAGAATCACACCAATGGAGCTGACAAGCATGAAACTCAAGGAAGAAGAGTCTCTCTCGAACTACATTATGCGATGGAGAAATCTAAATGATCAATGTTATCCGCGGCTTCAAGAGTCTGATATGGTGGAATTGTTGGTAAGGAACATTAGTAAACAAATTCCACTAATGGGGCCACTCTTAGTAATGAACAAAGCCACTACATTCGGAGCCTTGCTTGATACAATGGAGAAATACAAGGACCTTGATATAACTGGGTTATTTCAACCCCTCAGGAGTGACCAAGAAGAGGTTGACATGACTCTAATGGGCAATAGTGATACACCAATCAAGAAAGCCATAAATTCGGAAGCTTCCAGTAGTTGTGGTTATGAAGTCAACTCCAGGAAAACAAATAATGACAAGAAGGCCTTTCCCAAGCCCAGAAGACCATCCCTGATGGAGCAAATGAGTAAACCATATTCTTTCAAAGTAGGAGAAACCAAAAGACTCTTTTATCGGGTCTTAACAAAAGGGCTTGATCTCCCGCCAAGCAAACGACCCGAAGAAATGAGAAATGTCCATGATCCTAATTACTGTCCATATCATAGGGTCGTTGGACACCCGATTGAAGAGTGCTACAAGTTCAAGGATACTCTTGAAAGGATGATCCGCAAGGGTGAGTTTAACCTACCTAAGAATGCCCGCCAAAACCCTATGCCTCATGTGCAAGTTAGTGAAACTGAAACCGATGATGATGATTCTGATGATGGAGAGTATTCGTCGACGACTTGTAATATGATTTCTCATGTTGAAACATGCGAAGAAATTCCTGAAAGTGGTTCAAGGCCTCATAGCACTAAAACCCAAGGGCTCCCAGTCTCAACAACATCTTCTAAGCAAGATAGGTTGAGGAAGCAACTCGAGCTATGTAATCATTGGATTGCGTTGCTCCCTCAGCAGGTTTCGGCACCTCTTCAAGGGGATGGAAAATCACACCAGGCGAAAGTCGCAGGAATAGCCATGCTCCAGCAACAAAATGGTGAAATACATGAGCTCCTGAGAAACTCCAAGGAAAAGAGAAAAGTTTCCCGTGTCAGTTCAACAAAAATTCAACAAAGGAAAGCTGAATCCAATAAAGAATACATGAAAAGGTGGGAAAATTTTGATGGAATCACGGTCACAAGATGGCCATACTGAAACAAACTTTGAAAACAACCAAGACAGAAAAGGATATACCAAAACAACCGAAGAACTACAGACATCATCATCGGGAGGGATCGCAATGGTCGAAATGCCCGGTAAAAGCTATGAGTTCACCATATGTGGCACATGTCGCGCAAAGACTTGGCTCCTATAAGTTTCTTAAAAGAGCCAGGGGAATAAGGGGTTTTCATAGGAAGTTGAGGAGTGAACCTGGATATGAATATACCCTTAACTTTGAAATGCATGCCAAAACCTCATAACCCTCACACTAAACAAAAAAATCCAAAACCAAATCTCTGAAGAAAAATCTAGACCAAAATGCCGTACATAAATAAACCCTTCAGCATCCAGAATTCGAAATCAAGAAAATCTACAAAGGATCTCATCAAAACCCAACCATCGTCAGAGACAATGAGACACCCAATCTGAGAGTAACAGAAGCTCAAAACACCCCAGCCAAGAACAAATATGCCAAGGCTAAACCGGGGGCAAGAAAACCTCAAATCTCTCAAGCCAAGGAAAAAGATGTCAAAACTAAACTGGAATATAGACCTATAACCGAAATATTGATACCCCATTGGATGGATGAAAGTAAAGAGAGGCTTGCAAAGTCTTCATTTAATTAACCTTGAAAACTATATCAGACTCTCACCGTTCTGACAATTTCCAAAATCATATCAGACTCCCACAGTTCTGGTAATATTCCAAGCCGTGTCAGACTTTCACAGTTCTCATGACGCTCCAAATCATATCAGACTTCCACAGTCCTGGTAATGTACCAAGCCGTGTCAGACTTTCACAGTTCTCATGGCACTCTAAATCATATCAGACTTCCACAGTCCTGATAATATTCCAAGCCGTGTCAGACTTTCACAGTTCTCATGGCACTCTAAATCATATCAGACTCCCACAATTCTGATAATATTCCAAGCCGTGTCAGACTTTCACAGTTCTCATGGCGCTCCAAATCATATCAGACTTCCACAGTCCTGATAATGTTCTAAGCCGTGTCAGACTTTCACAGTTCTCATGGCGCTCCAAATCATATCAGACTTCCACAGTTCTGGTAATATTCCAAGCCGTGTCAGACTTTCACAGTTCTCATGGCGCTCCAAATCATATCAGACTTCCACAGTCCTGATAATGTTCCAAGACGTGGCAGACTTTCACAGTTCTCATGGCGCTCCAAATCATATCAGACTTCCACAGTCCTGGTAATGTACCAAGCCGTGTCAGACTTTCACAGTTCTCATGGCACTCTAAATCATATCAGACTTCCACAGTCCTGATAATATTCCAAGCCGTGTCAGACTTTCACAGTTCTCATGGCACTCTAAATCATATCATACTCCCACAGTTCTGGTAATATTCCAAGCCGTGTCAGACTTTCACAGTTCTCATGGCACTCTAAATCATATCAGACTTCCACAGTTCTGGTAATATTCCAAGCCGTGTCAGACTTTCACAGTTCTCATGGCGCTCCAAATCATATCAGACTTCCACAGTCCTGATAATGTTCTAAGCCGTGTCAGACTTTCACAGTTCTCATGGCGCTCCAAATCATGTCAGACTTCCACAGTTCTGGTAATATTCCAAGCCGTGTCAGACTTTCACAGTTCTCATGGCGCTCCAAATCATATCAGACTTCCACAGTCCTGGTAATGTTCCAAGCCGTGTCAGACTTTCACAGTTCTCATGGCGCTCCAAATCATATCAGACTTCCACAGTCCTGATAATATTCCAAGCCGTGTCAGACTTTCACAGTTCTCATGGCGCTCCAAATCATATCAGACTTCCACAGTCCTGATAATGTTCTAAGCCGTGTCAGACTTTCACAGTTCTCATGGCGCTCCAAATCATATCAGACTTCCACAGTTCTGGTAATATTCCAAGCCGTGTCAGACTTTCACAGTTCTCATGGCGCTCCAAATCATATCAGACTTCCACAGTCCTGATAATGTTCTAAGCCGTGTCAGACTTTCACAGTTCTCATGGCGCTCCAAATCATATCAGACTTCCACAGTTCTGATAATGTTCTAAGCCGTGTCAGACTTTCACAGTTCTCATGGCGCTCCAAATCATATCAGACTTCCACAGTTCTGGTAATATTCCAAGCCGTGTCAGACTTTCACAGTTCTCATGGCGCTCCAAATCATATCAGACTTCCACAGTCCTGATAATATTCCAAGCCGTGTCAGACTTTCACAGTTCTCATGGCACTCTAAATCATATCAGACTCCCACAGTTCTCGTAATATTCCAAGCCGTGTCAGACTTTCACAGTTCTCATGGCACTCTAAATCATATCAGACTTCCACAGTTCTGGTAATATTCCAAGCCGTGTCAGACTTTCACAGTTCTCATGGCGCTCCAAATCATATCAGACTTCCACAGTCCTGATAATGTTCTAAGCCGTGTCAGACTTTCACAGTTCTCATGGCGCTCCAAATCATGTCAGACTTCCACAGTTCTGGTAATATTCCAAGCCGTGTCAGACTTTCACAGTTCTCATGGCGCTCCAAATCATATCAGACTTCCACAGTCCTGGTAATGTTCCAAGCCGTGTCAGACTTTCACAGTTCTCATGGCGCTCCAAATCATATCAGACTTCCACAGTCCTGATAATATTCCAAGCCGTGTCAGACTTTCACAGTTCTCATGGCGCTCCAAATCATATCAGACTTCCACAGTCCTGATAATGTTCTAAGCCGTGTCAGACTTTCACAGTTCTCATGGCGCTCCAAATCATATCAGACTTCCACAGTTCTGGTAATATTCCAAGCCGTGTCAGACTTTCACAGTTCTCATGGCGCTCCAAATCATATCAGACTTCCACAGTCCTGATAATGTTCCAAGACGTGGCAGACTTTCACAGTTCTCATGGCGCTCCAAATCATATCAGACTCCCACAGCTCTGGTAATGTTCCAAGCCGTGTTAGACTTTCACAGTTCTCATGGCACTCCAAATCATATCAGACTTCCACAGTTCTGGTAATGTTCCAAGCTGTGTCAGACTTTCACAGTCCTCATGGCGCTCCAAATCATATCACACTCCCACAGTTCTGATAATGTTCAAACCATATCAGACTTTCATAGTTCTCATGGCTCTCAATATGATATCAGACTTCCACAGTTCTGATGACCCTTCAAACCATGTACAAACAATGAAGCCGAATACAAAACCTTGATAGCCAGGTTCGAAATAGCTCTTCAAATGGATATTGAGCAGTTAGAGGTCTATGGAGATCCCAACTCGTCCTAAGCCAGATCGAAGGCCTCTTCAAAATAAGGAAACCAAAATTGGTCAAATATCATGAAAAAACTCTTGAATTGATGGCTAAGTTCACACATATTACCTTCCAGAAAGTTCTGAGGTCTCTGAATGCAAATATGGTACTTTGGCCGGGCTAGCCGATGAGCTCAGTGATCCAAACCAGGAAGAGATCCAAATCCTTGTTCACCGCAGGAGACCCTTGTCCCCTTGTTTTCCACAGGAAAGAAATGAGGAGGAGGAAACCATATTCACAGACATCCTAAACCTTGAAAAGGGATATGAAAAGGAATGGAGAGAAATCACACAAGTCATGACAGCCGAAAGGTACAGATCAAGAAGATTGGAGGCAATCCTTTCTTGACTACTTCCAACAAGGAAAATTACCTGAAAACAGGACCATTAGGGAACAAATCAGAAAAAGGGCCCTAAGGTTCGTATATGTGAACAACACACTTTATTGGAGATCCTATGAAGGATCATGGCTTAGATGTATATCGAAAGTCGAGGCCCACCAAGTTATGCAAGAAATTCACTCGGGAGACAGCGGGGCCCATTAATCGGGCTCTTGGATGCGAGTCCAAATCAAACTAATGGGCTATTATTGGCCCACCATGATTAATGACTTCGAAAACTTCTCCAGACAATGCCACATGTGCCAAATTCATGGAGATCTCATACACCAATACCCAAATGTGCTACACCCAACAGTAGTATCATGGCCCTTCGAAATCTGGGGAACAGATATTATAGGTCCTATTGACCCACCAGCCTCAAATGGACACCGCTTCATATGGACAGCCACGGATTACTTTTCCAAATGGGCCAAAGCTAGGTCATACCGTGAAATCAAGGCCTCTGACGTGGTCAGGTTCTTTACCAGCCAAGTGCTTTATAGGTACGGAAACCAAGGAAAATAATCTCTGACAATGGGACGACCTTCAAAAATGTCAAAATTGATGCCTTCGCCGATAGACACAAAATTGAATGGAGATATTCCTCTGTCTACAACCCAAGAGCCAATGGACTGGCAGAGGCTTTCAACAAAACATTGATCAGGATCCTCCGTAAAACCATCGGAGATAATCAAAGAAACTGGCATGAAAAGCTGCATGAAGCATTGTGGGCATACCGCATCACCCATAAAACAGCAACCCAAGCCACACCCTATTCCTTGGTATATGGAGCAGAAGCAGTCCTACCAATCGAGGTGGAACTCCCGTCACTGAGAATAGCCATGGCAGCACAAATCCCTCTGACTAAACAAACGCAACTAAGGTTGCAAGAGTTAGATGGAATGGATGAAAAGAGACTGGCAGCCCAACAAAACTTGGAGTTATATCAAGCCAGGATGGCGCGAGCTTATGAGAAACTATCGAGACCCAGAACATTCAAGAAAGGAGAATTGGTGTTGGTTTTGAGGCGACCTATCCTCGGCCGACACCATGGTCCCAAATTCGCACCAAATTGGGAAGGCCCCTATGTTATAGAACAAGCATATGAAGGCGGAGCCTACTTACTCGCAGATTCAAATGGAAAACATCCTGTCTCCTCCATAAATGGGAGATACCTGAAGAAATATTATGGACAAAACTACCCCGACATTCCCACAGCCCACCAAAGTCAAAGGAAGAGCAGCCAACAAACCGACTGGGCAGACAATTGCGAGGCAGTCGACCACCTCTTCACTTAGGTAAAAAGGAAATCTCTCACGTCCCACCGGGTCAAGGCTCGACAGGGTACTCCGTTCTTTTGAACACTATGAGGTATCCCTGAGTCAAAACCCTAAAGTAATAAATTAACCTTTAAATAAAATAAACCCTTCAAAATTCCCTAAAATGACCCTAAGCCGAAATCCTAAATAAAATCCAAGTCCAACAAAAAATACATCTTATTCCAAAATATAAAAGCATATGACCAAAAGAAACCAGACCAAGCTAAAATATAGCTCAAATAAAAGGTTAAAACCAAATCCCCCTAAACATTCTCAAGTCCCTAAATAAAAAGATAAATTTCAAAGTCCAAAATCCAAAACTTCTAAAAATATATACAAAATGTCCTGTCTCGCCGGGCCAAGGTAAAAGGAGTGTTCCGTCCTTATGGACATTCATGGAGCATTTCCTTTACAAATGGCCTACACCCCAAAATACGACCCTAAAAAGTCTTGTGCTTTGTCCTTAAAACAAAGTACTAGGTGCCTGTTCATCTCACCGAACTAAAGGATGAACAAAAGTTCTGTGTCTTGAACTCTAAATTAAGACACAAACGGTGAAACTTACCATGGGACTAGTCAAAACCACATCCTCAACAGTTACAGATTGAAAAAGACAACCTGTCTACTCAAGATGTAATTCTTGCCGAAACCTACCTCAAAAAAATTAAGACCAAACCAAACCTGAAAGCCCCTCTGAAAACGGAGAATAGCACGGCTGATGTCCGCCAACCATGTCAAGGAATAGGCCTCATAAATCCTAATACCCAGAGGGGCCCATGGTCGTGTTGGGCCTTAAACCACCGACTACGGTATGTTCCTAGCTGCCGTACCCAAAGAGCCAGGAGAAAACCCCATCTCACCACATCAAAAGAGTGATATGGAACAGACAAGTCCCGACGGTACGTTTCTTATCACCGTGCCGAAAACAACCAACAGAAAATGATGCACAAAGTCCCACTGCGTGCCATGCCCATTGCGCGCCGTACTCACTGCGTGCCATACCCAGAATGTCTATTCCACATGTCGGAACGGTAATATGGAGCAAACAAGTCCCACCGGAATGGTCCTAACTGCCGAGGCAACAATGCAGAATAGACAAATCCTACCGGTATGTTCCTTGCTGCCGTAAGAGCAGGGAGAATAATGAAAAATATCTGTCCCGCTAGCGATATCTGACGTCGCTACCTACGACAATCTAAACCAAATCACTAATAAACCTCAACAGATGTCCACAAGCCAAGATCAACAGACCAAGAGTTATTAGGCTTCCAAATTGCCCTAATCAAATCATAAAATCAAAATACCAAACATAAACCATCCAAAATTACCACAGTTTGAACAACAACAAAAAAAAACATACGAAACGAAGCAATGAAACAACAAAACCAAATGATCAAACATCCAAGACTTCTTCACATCGGAGGCACTGGAGGCGCCTGAGCTGCGGCCATCGCCCCTGCAAAGGTCTCCAAAGTGTTATGAATTGACTGAAGCACCGTCTCGACATTCTCCAGTCGCTGATCTAGCTCCTTAAAACGCTGGTCTATGTGTTCCTGGAATGGAAAAGATTCTTCAATGGCTGAGCCGTCTGGAGAAGGGGGAGAAGCCTCTCTCACCGGACTATACTGATTCACAGCAGCAAACCTATGAAGGATATGACTGTTCACCGGGTAGTTGGGGTCAGGGACCAGAGTGCCATGAGCCATCTCCACCCACCCAAAGGAAGTCAGATCTAAGAGCAGGTTGCGCGGGTACAGCATAAGCCGCTCAGTGATGGGATTCCCCCACAGCATCTCAGGCAATGGAATCTGAGCCCGCTCCATCAAGGCCTCGATTAAATTCCCATAAGGCAAATGACCCTTGGGAAACCTCGTGACATGATGCATGTTTTGGAGGATGAGACTGGGAAGATTAGCTTTCCCGCGTTTGAGGAGCAATAAGCGAAGGTAGAACAAAGTCCCTGGGCGAGTCAAATCTGATAACTCACCCTGAGGGAAAAGGATGTAGTTGATAATCAAGAAAAATAACCTGAAAGGAACATATAAACTCCATGGTCATGAACCTATCCTTCAGAAACAAACAAAAGAAACAAACGAAACAAAAAAACACACAAACAACAAAATTACCGGTGGAGCGCGGGCAAATACGTAGTAGGGACCAGTTCAGAACTTGCTTCAGATCTGGGTATCTTGAACCACTCGCAATGGCCCCGGTATGTCCCTTGCTCGCGAGGCCAACTCCCGAAGGCATAAACTGACAAGCCATTCAAAGTATCTGTGGCACCAATCAAGTCAGCTAAATCCTCCACCCCTATGTAAAAGAGTCTGCCAAAAAGATAAGAAGAGGCAGAGGGGATGCCATGGTGATCAAAGGTGACACGGAGATTAGCATAAAATAATTTAGTGATATCCGGATGGTAAGGAGTGTCAAGTCTTGACAAGCCGTGGAGACTCCAGGCATTAAGCCACCCTGTTATTAAATTCATGTAAGGGGTAGTGAAACGCCCCTGAGGATGGAAGAAAAAACAGGTGGAAACTTCACGCCCCCCTTCACCAATATTACTTTGATAACACTCAAAAGCCTCGTCGTCACGGAATAGATAGCGGTTGCCCGGGTCGTATGACCAGTTGGGCTTGAAAGGAGGCACACTCTGAACAGAGGAGCTACATTCATCCCTAGGGCGCTTGGGATTCCTCGGATTTATGATGTCGGCCATAAGCAAAAAAAAAAAAAGAGAAGTGCGTAAAATTGGAAGAAGGAAAGGGTACAAAGTACGTGCGCATGATACCTTATATATGTACGAATTAGGGTACCAGAAAGCGTATGTCTTTTCAAATCTACCAATAAAGGCAAGAAATCAAAAGGCGTGGCGGTTTGCAATGAAAGAACATAATCGCTTCGCGATTCAGGGGTTTTAATGAGCCAAACAATGACGCCGAAAAGGCATCCAAAACTACTCAACATGACAGCCACCCATATCCATAAAACTGCTACAGTCAAGGCCCAAAACCATACAAACCCAGGAAAAATCCAAAATACCACATGGCAAAAAAAAAAAAAAAAATCGAGCCCAAACACAACATCAAGAAACAATCAACTAAAACCAAGTCCAAAATTAAAGCCCAATCTAAATTCTCAAAACTACAAAGGGTAGTATAAAAAAAACATACAAAAGAAAAATCATAGAACCCACCGCCGACTCAATCTTCTCAGATGCATCTGCTGCAAGGGAAACAAAACAAGGAAGGGCCAGCACCACGCCCATGCGAACCCTTTTAGAATCATCATCGGAACTGACATCTCCCTAGAATGATAAAGTAACACAAGGAGGGAAGTGACATAAAAAGTGAGGCCCAGAGCGAATGCAGAAAAGGGCACCAGAGCAGGTTGTTCGACTCGGATTCCTCACAACCTACTCTGGTGGGGGGCATTTGTTTACCCCTAATTTTTGCCAAATGAGAAAACTTCAATAATTCGCAAGACGGTGAAAATAGGGCCCATGAATGTATGTCGGGTCCCGCCTCTTAGAAGGAGGGGGTCAATTTTTGGAGCAAAAGACGCGCTTGGACTAAAACTATAATATCGATATTAATATTAATATTAATACAGTTCGCCAGATGACTGTGTTAATTTAATATTTAATATTCAATATTAATAGGAAAGGGGTGACATAAATATCATGGGTGACTTTGCAAAATAAGAAGCCAGACAACAAACTAATTAATTGAGCGTGATATATTTCATGAAGAAATGACCTTCATGGGAACATCAATTATAGCCGTATTTATTCTCATGGAATTATATACAAATGCAGCAAATACTCATGGAATTATATACAAATGCATCAAAAGTAGCATATGTACATTGGGCCTGCGTTGGAGAAGAAATGATGGGCTCGTACAGCCCACTACAAAATAATCGGAGCAGCAGCACCTCTCATCTCTTCTCCTTGCCAATTCGTTTCTGAACCTCATAAGACAAGCTTCTGCTGCGTGAAACTGACGAGCTGCTATTGGCTCTCGCACTCGACCCCACTCGCCAGCGTCTCAGTTCGTAACAGATGGCGACCCCCGATTCGCTCTCGCATTTGACCCCACACCCAACAGAAAAGAAAAGGAAATGAAAAAATCGGAGAAGGAGAGCTCCGCCTCTGACAAAACTCAATCCGACGATTCCCTCCACCATTGTCAGAATTCTTGATACCGTTGGAAAGCTCAGACTAAGGAGAACACAGCGGTACCAATATTGATCCCTATCATGGGCCCTATAACACCAATTTTGACAAAGAAAGCTCGAGGCAGTGAGATGGTGAAAATGAAATTGAAGCCATAGGAGGCATGGAAGCTCAGTGTGCTTGTGCATACACACTTGTGAAGGTCCCGAGAGTAAGAATATGCGTTCAATTGGGACCAAAATGAAGCAATGAGGTAGAAGCACTAATTGAGTGGCACAGCATGGTTGAGTGCTGGTTTAATTATGCCTAACAGTCATTTGTAAATATAATTAGTGCTTAAGACATGCTAAACAAAGCGTTGTGAAGTTGTAATGATCAAAAGAAGTGTTCAAAATTCACTGGAGGCAGCGTTAATCTCAGTTGCACTTGAGGGAAAGCAGCAAGTAAAAAAGACATAAAACATGCTCTCACTGGTCCCTCCTATCTGTACTGCCTCCATGAGATGTCTCCACGTATAGGGAAGGAAACTTGGCCCCCAAAACTTCTCTCACAGCCATTAGATGGAAGACTAGAAGGTTGAGATGCAATCAAGAAGAAAGATAAAAGTCCAGCACTCCACACGCCATTGGATCAACACCATACCTCCATGGCTTCATCCTCTCCACAAGATGGAGACCATCCACAGTTTTGCAAGAAAACTTGTTCCCCACGGATCCATATGAGCCACTTGATCAAAATGAATGGTAGGATATCCAAGCTCCTCTCCATGGAAGCCCTAACTCCCTGCCTATAAAAGAAGATGAAGACTGAAGAAGAAGGAGAGGCCAGTAGGTTAGGAGGAGTCTAAATTCTGTCTTTTTTTTAAAATCAAGTTTGTTTTTGAAGTCAAGGTAATAAAATGTACTCTGTAACGGCCTCCAATTAAGTGAATAAAATGATTTTGAATGCATTTGTTGTGTCTTTCTTTCTCTCTTTCATTTATGGCTTTATTCTTTGGAGGCTGCACTGGTGCTAGTGAGGAGCGTGACATAGATTCCGCACTCATGAACACCAATTGCGCCTCCAAGAAGTTATGCATGTAGGAGTAATTGTCATTAGCATAAGGTCCTCATCATTAGTGTGTCTCACTCACTATGCATGTGTTTTTGTGGTTAGGAGCTGCTGGTTCCATGGTGAGCGTGACTTAGATTCCACCTCCATGGATGCCATGCTAGCTCCTGGTCTCTATTCTTGTCCTAGGTCATGTCTAGTTGTTATTGTGTTTTAGTTCAGCATATGCACAGCTTGCAGTAAAAAGAGATGATAGGTTAAGTTCCATGTGTCTTGATAAAAAAAAAATGGTTGATCTTAGTGCTTAGAATAAAAATTACACAACTAAAAGTGAAGAATTTAAGTTTGCATAAAGTATAAACATTAAAATGGTACTTTAAAGAGGTATGTAGGAGTCCTGCTCTTTTCACAAAATCTGTATCTCTACTCAGGTTGTTTACATATTGATTCCCTTTTCTCTCGAAGTAAAGCAAGTATGATAAATGGTCCCTTCCTTCATTCTGGTTATAAACAAAAGTGGAGTTATTTTCTGAAATCCCTTAAAACAAATGTTTTTGTCTCATTTAGTAAATAATGAGTATGATGAGTTTCTATCAAAAAGAGTTGCATCTTTAAGTCAGGTTTCAGGGTCATACTAAAGTAAATAATAATAGTAGTATGGTGAATTTGCATCTAAACACAGAAAGTAAGTAGAGAAAATGAAGTCCTTGTGTTTTATTACTGTTACATCTCTCTTTATTTAATTGATAAGCCTCTCAGTATTTGCAAAGTCCTGTTCACCAAGTTAAAATATCAATGGTTTTAGTCCAGGTTATCTAGCACCAGCCATAGAATGAACTTTTATGCTATAGAACAATTATCCTTGAAGTATGAGGAAATTGAACTCAAAAATATCTAAGGTAAGGAATAGGTGGAACTGCGCCTGCATGAATGACCAAGAAAAAGGAAAGGAAATTGACCTTAGTATGGATCAACATATGAAAATAAATGGTTCCCAAACACAAACTGAACTGCATGAAGTTATTTGATTATGTGAGCCCTGAAACATATTAAGTAATGATGGTCAAAAGGAAATTAGATATGTGCTGAAAAATAAAGTGACGTCAGGGGCTCAAGTGAACAAGATGGTCCTGTACATGTGTCACTGATAAGTATTAGCAAGAAAGCATCACCAATCTAAATTTCATCTCAAGTGTTTTAATAAACAAATGTCGTGGTCATGGTCTGACTCCCAACGTTCAAACTGTACACAGGATAAAGATAAAAAGAAAAAAAACCAAAAGTCCTATATTTAGATATAAGTTATGTTATTCAGCACGGTAAATTAAAAATGTGAAAGGAAAGTGTAGTAATTTCTGGAACAAGTCACGCATGAAATCAACTTTCATTCATGAGTTTGTCAGACCAGAGTTGAAGTCGTGAGCATATTATCTCCAATTCAGAAATGCAATATAAAATTGAATTTACAAGTGACCTCAAGATGTTCTCTAAGTGCTCTACGACACCCCTGCTGGAGTAGTTCGTCACTGCTCACCGCCAATCAGTTGCTCTCCGACACTGTCAAAGACCCAGATCAAAATCAAAGTCAAAACTCTCCAAATCGATCAACGCGACTTCAATGAACGGCAGAGGCAGTCTCAGTAGGTTGTCGTGACGGTCTACGATCCAGTTGCAGCCGACATGATCGCCGGGAGCTTCTACTGGCATCGTCAACGGAGATGTCCAGTCGAACGGAAAGGCATCAGAAACCATATCAACGAAGGGAGGGAGATGAGCCCAAGCATCGCGTGGGTCTGGCGTATGCGAGCAGAAACGCCGATATGTGAAACCCACAGACCAAGCTCAATTCCAACCTGACTCACTCGGTGTATAGACGTGGGCATGAACCAGGCGACTCGATCAAACCAAACCCCCAACGCCTTCCATGGATCTTCTGTGACCCTCAAAGAGTAACGAGTCCCTGACGACAAAACACACACAGCAAAGTTCAGCCAATCAGAAAATCCTGCGAAGCAGGAAACTTCAAAAATGCATTAAAATTAGTTAGATTATCAGAAAAATTCCCATAAAATACCAAAATGTCAAGAAAAATATGAGGAATATTTTGATATATCATTTCATGGCAAAACACCAAAACACAAAATATTTTTAAAATAAAAAGGGATGGAGAATAATAAATTTGCATGGATAAATTAAAAAATTGAGTTTTTTAAGGGAATCAAACAGAAATCATTTGAACAACAGGTACTTTTGAACATTTCATGTTCCGGACAGCAGGCATATTTGAACATTTCGTGTTCTGGACAGCAGGTACATTTGAACAGTCTATGTTCTGAACAACAGGTACAGTCAGGTATTAAAATCTGCAAATAAATTTGAAATAAAAAAAAACATCACCAAGAAGGTCAAAGACACAAGTTTAAAAGTACGAATTTAAAAACCCAAACTCAAAAGTCCAACTGAAGATTGAAGATCTAAAACTCCAAAGTGGCAACCCAAAGGTCCAACTCAAAGTCTAGAATGCTAAAATTCAAAAGTTCAAACCAAGTTCAAACTTTAAACCAAAGTCCGAAAAACCAAAACTCAAAAGTCAAACTCAAAAGTCAAAATCCAAAGTGCTAGCTTAAAAGTGCAAGACTTAAAAGTCGAACTCAAAAGTCCTAAAGTGCAAATTAAAAAGTCCAAACCTGAAATTGACACAAAGTCAAAATGACACAAAGTCTAAAAATGACACAAAGTCTAAAAGTGACACAAAGTCTAAAAGTGACACAAAGTCTAAATGACACAAAGTCTAAATGACACAAAGTCTAAAAGTGACACAAAGTCTAAATGACACAAAGTCTAAAAGTGACACAAAGTCTAAATGACACAAAGTCTAAATGACACAAAGTCTAAAAGTGACACAAAGTCTAAATGACACAAAGTCTAAAAGTGACACAAAGTCTAAATGACACAAAGTCTAAATGACACAAAGTCTAAAAGTGACACAAAATCTAAATGACACAAAGTCAAAATGGCACAAAGCCTAAAAGTGACTCAAGAGACACAAAGTCTAAATTAACATAAAGTCTTAAAAGTCAAAAGTTCGTCCCTTCAAGACTGCATCGCGTTTCGCCTTGAAGGAGACACCCTCCTGATATTCAGATTGAGATAAAGGAAAAGTCAATTCTGAATTATCACTGAAGTTCCTGTCAAGAGAAGGCATAGCGCATCTGTACTCGCGACTTGAACGAAAATCCCAAAAATCCCTAAGTTCCTCAAAACGACTGAGAACTGACCTAGAATACCCTATTTTCTAGCGTTGGACTCAAATCTAACAGCCTGTTTCTACAAGTTCACAGCATGTTTGACCAGAAGCAGACTGAAATCTGATGCCCAGATGACCAGAAGAAAAGTCAATCAGTGGCCATCACCCAAGTTCATGTCAAGAGAAGGCATAGCGCATCTGTACTCAAGACTTGAATGAAATCCCAAAACCTCTAAATCCCCAAACGATTGAGGATCGATCTAGGATACCAAATTTCCTAGTGTCGAACTCAAAAAATCTCTGCGACGGCACTAAGCCTGACACAGCAAAGTAAAAGCAACCTAAATGTCTTAAAATGTGAAAATAAAGAACTAAACCACATCATTCATGTTTGCATGGCTCTGTTAAAATAGCTGCCCTTCTGCATTGCTTTTCACCCTGAAACTCCCTATCAAGACACAATCCTTTTTATAAAAATGGACTTCATCCACTTACGACATTTGAACTTTGATTATCCCGATCTAGAGGTGCTCTTGGCTCAGTTCGTAACTGAGTTCGGAGGTAATTAACAGTAGGGGCTTGCGCCTGCTGGAAAAAAAGGACCTACGACAAACAATCAACACTCGAGGTACTTAGAACCGCATTAGTGCCCTTCGCTCGTTTGGAATGGGTAGTAACGACGGATCTCAAGATGCTCGAGGGGTATATGATCCGCATTTTCTTCGCCCCATAGAGGACTATCTGATCTTCCGTGGTCGGACTGAAAAAGTGCGAGACACCTTCATGTCGCAGTTGAATAAGGAAGATGAGAACACGAGGAGGCCACAAAAGATCCGATGCGTTGGGGGACCACCAGACGACTATAAATAGGAACCCCCCTCTATAGGGAAGGGAGGTTAGACATTTTGTAAATTAAGAAATACCATGTACTAAACTGATGAAGAAAAAAGGATAAAATTCCTATTTCCTGTTATTCTCGATCTAAACTCATTGTTGAGATCTATGAGCTAGATTGTAGGTTATCAACTGGCGCCCACCGTAAATTACAAAGAGCTCATCCTAACAATCGAGAAATACGACCTTTTTCTTATTGTTTGAGGTCCAATTCGCATGAAAGGGAGTAGGAATATTCATCCAAAAAAGTTAGACTTTAGTACACCATCCACAAAAACCATGGCAACTAGCTCCGCAACCTTCAAAACTCCAGCAACGACTCCACAACCTCCACCTCCAGGAACAGAACAAACTTTCGATCAATCCGTTAGTATTTCCTTAGCCCCAAGACACAACCCCCCTACCATCGCCAATGTTACTCCACAAGACATGCGCAATTATCAGCCACCACCACATGTCCTTCCTTCTACAATGCCTTCCCTTACACCATCTTCCGTTCACAGCAGCCACAACCATCAACCACAACCACCTTATCCTCAGCAGTTTCAGGCTCCCCGCGATCCACCGTACCAACCCCCAGTTATCATCCCACCTCCCCCTCAACAATACCCTTACCAACATCCAATATTCCCTGCCAATCAGTCAGGTGTACCAACCCAACCATCCAATCAAACATACACCCGACTGTCCGATAGAGAGGAACTAGATTTACACAGTGAAGACTACAGACCGCAGCCGTCTCACAGGCGCTCTCAATACACTAATATCCCTAATCACTCTCGTTCTCACACCAAAGGTCGCTCCAAATCCCGTTCACGACGGTCCAGAAAGCGTTCACCGTCTTCAGAATACGAAACTCATAGTTCGAGCGAACTATCTTCCCACAAGTCGCCTTTAAGAAGGCGTCGCGGTCGCTGCAGCACTTCAACCAGATCCTCGTCTCCAAGTTTTTCTCAAACAAGTGACACTAGCGATGGGAGATCCAGACCGCGCACTCATCGTTTGCGTAAAATCCCCTGGAAGCGGCATAATAGTCCTTCGCCTCCTCGTGGAGCCTTGGCTCGACATTTATACAAAGGAAAGGCCCTTCGCCTCAAGGATTTTGCCAGCCTTGATAAGTACCCCGCTTATCCAGCTCATGATGCTCGGGCCTTTGTCAACACCTTCCGGGAGTCTATGCTCATCACTGGAGCATCTGAGCGAACCATGTGTCTCGTTTTCCCTACACGATTAGAGGGAATTGCTTGGGAGTGGTATGCGCAACTTCCTCCTGGCTCGGTGTCCAGTTACAGTGACCTTACCAACAAGTTCCTTAAAAGGTTTGCCAGCGTTCGAGCACCCCCCAAAACATGCATGGACCTCATGAGTGTTCGACAGCACCCCTCTGAGCACACTCGAGATTATCTCGATCGATTCTCCATCGAAGCCAACAAATGCGGAGATTATCGGGAAGACATGGCATTGCTAGCTGTGCAGCGTGGGTTGCTGGAAGGACCTGTTCAGTGGGCAGCCATGACGGAGAAGTTCTCTGATTTCGCTGCATTTAGGGAACGAGCTGAACACCTTATTCGCGCAGAAGAGCACATCGCGGCCATCCAAGGCTATCGCCACAACACCTTTGCTATGCCGAGTAACAGACAAAGTACGTCCCCCAGACAGCCACAGCGCCCAAGCCCACCCCGAGATCGTCAGCGCAGTCGGTCCCCACGCCCTCGGCGTCGAGAGACCAAGCCCTCTAGACGAAACCGCGGTCGTCGTGCTAACTCCGCAGAGGACAATGCACCGTACTATAAACTGTACCACGTCACAACCGAGCCTCAGGATCGTGTGTATGATAAAATCAAGCATAACAAAGAGATGAGAAGGGCACCACCCATTACCAGAACCGAAGTCTTCGACAGGAATAGCTACTGTGAATATCATGGCAGTAGCGGACATCGCACCAAGGATTGCCTCAAGCTCAAAGACGAAATTGAAAGGCTAGTGCGTCAGACAAACATTCTTGAACATTTCCTGGCAAAGGACGATAGGGGTAAACGGAAGATGCAACATCTTCATGAAGTCGAGACCCACACAGACGATCGTCGCATTGAGCATCCCAATAACCCGCGACCCCAGGCAATCACATCTGACAGACAGCAACGCACGTCCCCCCCACCAGTGATGTTCATTGAGGGTAAAGCAACTGGTAACCCCCGAAGGCAGCCACCTTTTCACATCTTCCAAATCGAGCATAGACTAGAATCTACCCAGGTCATCTCATTTGGTCCACATGATTATGATGGTATCCAGTTGCCACACGACGATGCCATCGTCTTAATGCTCCGAATTAATGGTATTCGGGTAAGGCGAATTCTCGTTGATACAGGCAGTTCTGCCGATGTGATGTACTTTGATGCTCTCAAAAGAATGGGCCTCGGAAAGTATCCTTTGCAACCGATGACGACATCACTTGTTGGTTTTACCGGTGACAAGTTGAAACCTTTGGGGACCATCGACCTGGACGTCTTATTCGGAGACGCACCCCAAACGGTGATCTCTAGCGTCCGCTTCATCGTGGTGGACGCTCCATCTGCTTATAATGCCATTTTGGGACGCACTTCCCTTAACAGCATCGGAGCAGTTGCATCCACTCCGCACTTAATGATTAAATTCCCAACTCCACAAGGGGTGGGTATAGTGAGAGGAGAACAACAGGTGGCCAAGGAATGCTACCGAATCACCATGGCACCCCAAATTGCTCACATCGAGCGATCTAGGAAAAGCCAAGAATTTGTGGACAGTCTAGGTGCACTCAGCAAAGAACCACCAAAAGCCTTGTTAACAGAAGCCATGGAAGATATAGAACCAGTCATGTTACGAGACGGACAAGTAACTCAACTTGGAACCTTGTTACCTGCGACAGACCGAAACATGGTAAGAGAATGCTTGATTGCCAATAAAGACATCTTTGCCAACGAGGACGACATGATGCCGGGCATCAGTAGAGCCATCGCAGAGCACCGCATTGATACATATGAAGAGGCGCGTCCAGTTCAGCAAAGGAAGCGCAAGTTAGGCCTGGAAAGGAGGAAGGCGGTACAGGACGAGGTTGATCGATTACTTAAGGCAGGAGCCATAAGGGAAGTGGAGTACCCCCGTTGGTTAGCAAATCCTGTCCTGGTGCGCAAATCTAATGGAAAATGGCGCATGTGTATCGATTATACTGATTTAAAAAAGGCATGTCCCAAAAAGCCCTTTCCATTACCAAGCATCGATGCCATGATCGACTCTACTGCGGGCTTCAAATACCTCAGCTTTATGGATGCTTATTCCGGGTACAATGAGATACAAATGCACCCTGATGATGAAGAGAAAACAAGTTTCGTAACCGAGCAAGGATTATTTTGCTATAGAGTCATGCCCTTCGGTCTCAAGAATGCAGGAGCTGAATATCAACAAATGGTGAACAAGGTTTTCAAAAATGAGTTGGGAGGAATCATCGAGGCATACATCGATGACATGGTCGTTAAGAGTTGTACTGGCAAAGAGCATGTACAGCACCTCAACATGATATTTCAAAAAATGAGGGACGTCGGCATGCGCCTCAATCCAAAGAAGAGTTTCTTTTGCTTGTCTAGTGGGAAATTTTTAGGTTACATTGTGTCTGAAAGAGGCATTGAGGTGCACCCTAGCAAATGCCGGGCCATCATCGACATGGAAGCTCCCAAAACTGTAAAAGAAGTGCAAGAACTTACAGGGCGAATAGCTGCGCTGAATAGATTTATAGCGCGTTCGGGAGAGGTCTACAAACCTTTCTTCCAGACCATCAAGAAGACCAAAAAGTTTGAATGGACCTCGCAGTGTCAGGAGGCATTCGAACAGATCAAGACTTACCTATCCAATCCACCGATCATCAGCAGGCCAACCAAGGGAGAAACTTTATACCTATATGTTAGCGCTTCCGCGGTCGCAGTAAGTGCGGCGTTGATTCGAGAGGAAGACGGAGTGCAAAAGCCTGTATACTTCGTGTCCAAGATACTGCGTGATGCAGAAGAAAGATATTCAACAGTTGAGAAAGGCGCCTTCGCCGTACTCATCGCAGCCAGAAAACTGCGCCCGTATTTTCAGGCACATCCTATCAAAGTGATCAGCGATCTTCCCCTGAAAAAGGCTTTGGGCAATCTCGATGTATCGGGACGACTCTTAAAATGGGCAGTGGAGTTATCAGAATTCGACATTTCCTTTTTACCTAAAGCAGCATACAAGGGACAAGTGTTGGCAGACTTTGTGGTTGAAAGTACAGGAAGGACAGAAAAAAGGGATCAGGAAGCTTTGTGGCATGTTCATGTCGATGGCGCCGCCTCTGAACGGGGGTCGGGCCTAGGAGTACAGATCAAAGGACCCAAAGGAGAAGTCTTTTACTACGCCATTCACATTACCTTCCCTGTCACTAACAACATGGTTGAGTATGAAGCGTTGATTGCAGGTCTGCGACTGGTAGAGGCAGTTGGTGCGACAAAGGTCATGGTATACATGGATTCCCAGCTCGTGGTACACCAGATCAATGGGCAATACGAGGTACACGACCCGACCTTGGCGAAATACTTAGAGAAGGCCAAAGAGGTCTTGGCAACATTTGAAGAAGCCACGATCGAACATGTCCCGAGGGGAATGAATGAAATAGCGGACGCTTTGTCCAAGCTAGCAAAGGGATCAGACATGAGCAGTGAGACACCTATTACCATCATGGAGATACCTGAAGCTTGCATTGCAGCAACGGAGCCCAAAGTTTTGCCGATCAGTGCCCAGCTTGAATGGTACACTCCCATCTGGGACTATCTAACCACAGGACAGTTACCAACGGACAAACTTGCTGCGCGAAGAATCAAAAGATGGGCACCCGAGTTTACCATTTTGGAGGGGGAATTATTGAAGAAGGGATATCGTAAGCCTTGGCTCGTTTGCATCAGTGAATCGCAAGGCAGGAAACTGATTGATGAAGTACATAGTGGCATCTGTGGCAGCCATCAAAGCCCTTACACCGTTGACAAGCGCATCGAAAGGGAAGGCTATTTCTGGCCAACCATGAGGAAAGATATGATCGACATCGTGCGACGGTGTGAGCGATGCCAATACCATTCTCGCGTCTCACGAAGGCCTCCTGCCTCTTTGAACACCATTGCAAGTCCTTGGTCTTTCGATGTATGGGGAATAGACATACTAGGCCCCTTCCCGACAGCAAGAGCAAACATGCGCTTCTTGGCAGTGGCGGTCGAGTACTTCACCAAGTGGATAGAAGCAAAACCGCTTGCCCTGATAACCTCCCCACGGATAGCTGACTTTGTCAAGCACAACATCATCTATCGTTATGGCATACCTCATACCATCATATCTGACAATGGCCGACAGTTCACAGGCGCACCATTTCAAGACATGTGCGAAGGGTTCGGGATACTCTCTCTCTTCTCTTCAGTCAGTCACCCTCAAACCAATGGATTAGCTGAAGTTTCCAATCGCACCATATTGGAAGGACTTAAGAAGAAGGTTGAGGGCAGCAAGGGAGCATGGCCCGACTTCCTTGATGAGATCCTATGGTCCTACAACACTACTCCAAGAACTGCAACTGGGCGATCCCCCTTCGCCATGGTATACGGAATAGAAGCGATCACCCCTATGGAAATCGTGCAGCCCACATTGCGCACCATCGCTTATGAATGGACCAAAAACAATGAGAAAAAGTTGGTGGAACTGGAAGCGATCTATGAGCTACGCGAGGAAGCACGCGCAAGGATGGCCGAATATCAACGGAAGATGCGCAAAAATTTCGACAAAAAGGTCGCCCCAAAACACTTCCAACCTGGTGATTGGGTATTGAGGAGTGTGGAAGCAACCGGGAAACACATTGGAAAGCTCGATCCCGCTTGGGATGGCCCTTTCATTGTGACTCGATCCATAGAAGGACGCGCATACAGGTTGCAAGATCTAGCAGGACGCGACCTCCCCAATGCCTGGAATGCTGTTCATCTGCGTAAATTTTACAAGTGATCAGCAACCCTCCCCCGCCTAAGCAATTAACTTCGATGGAGCAATACCATAGCACAAGCTTCCAGGGACGAAGTGAAGCAACCTTAGGGATAAATTAGTTAAAACTTGTACCCTTTTCGCATGTTGTTTAGCTTCTTTTTAAGCAATGTAACACAATGAAGAGAACTTTGTACCCAACCTGCATATCAAAGTGTACTTTGCTAAAATCAGTAAAATGTTTTTTCCAGATTGCAAAATTCACTTTACTTTGGAAATTCATTGTTACAAATTTTTCACGAATTACTTACACTATGGACAGACCTTAGCCGCATAACCATGCGCAGTCTGCCATCACAACAGACCTTAGCCGCATAACCATGCGCAGTCTGCCATCACAACAGACCTTAGCCGCATAACCATGCGCAGTCTGCCATCACAACAGACCTTAGCCGCATAGCCATGCGTAGTTTGCCATCACAACAGACCTTAGCCGCATAGCCATGCGCAGTCTGCTATCACAACAGACCTTAGCCGCATAGCCATGCGCAGTCTGCCATATAACAAACGACAGCCGCGCCGTCAAAACAGAAATTATCCGTCGCCAGTAACTCTGGCCAACATTAATCCTAAGATTCGAGTAGTCGGTCATACATACGAATTTATCCAAATTTAGTAAAGCCATTTCATCAAAGAAGCAAATATTTGTTTCCCGACATACACGGCGAAATTTAAGGATACAACCCAACTACCTCGGGCCACAATTCCTATCCAGCATTTAATACGTTCAATCTCGCATTTATTTCAACATGACAAGAGGGGGCCCACCATTGTCGGTGCCGGGACACCTATAAATAGGGGGGTTACCCCACAAAGATTTTCATCCCAAGAGCCTCCATTCCTCTTCCCTCTTCCCAAGATCTCAAACACCTTCTTTCTTCCTTAAGAAAGACAAAAAACAAAGCAAACACAAACTAGAGATTGAGTAAAAATGGCCAAAAATAAAAAAAAAAAAGAGAGAGAGAGAAAAGGACAGAAGGTATAGTAAAGCAGCTGATGAGTCCGGGAAGGTATAGTAGAGCAGCTGAGGTAAAATCCCTCCAGTTGTATACTAAACCTTCCCTATCGGCGGGTAGCCTTGCTTGACCGTGTGCGCAAGCAAGACATCCGTCGAGTGGGTTTGGGCGGCGGAACCAAGAGTCAATGAAAATAACAAAACTCAGCCGTTTCAAGCCCACATAAACGAAGACGACGACGGTGACAGAGCGTTATTGCAAGCTTGGCCCTCAACGCAGGCGACCTTACCATATCTAAATTAGAGGTCGCCCTCGCATAGCCGATCGCCAACCGTCAACGACAGATGGGGAATGCTCGGCGCGAGAGAGAGGGCAAGCTTATACCATGGGTCAATTCCTTTGGAGAGGAAGGAGCAAGATCGCCGCAGACACCTCGTCAAAAGAGGTATCAACTTCGACGCCAATAAATGGCGCGGCGATGCACACTTTCTACATAACCAAAGGAGCCCAGTCCAACGCAACGTCGTCTTCAAACGTGATGGTAGAAGAGAGTAGCTCTCCAGTCGACCTCCATCACGATAGAAGGGGAGTCATAAGGACAAAAGAAAGACAACATCCCTTATGTGCAATGACTCCTCGCCCTCCCTTTAGCTAGGAAAGAAAGTCAACATCCCTTAGCCTCGTTAGGCATGTATCACCCAAGATATGATATGATGTACTTTTATGATGTACTTTTATGGAATATAATGAGTTCAAGCCTGTTCATACATCATTCTTTCCTTTTAAATTACATCGTTTCTTCCTTTCAAATTACTGCCTGCATGTGATTCATTAACTTCTTTTAAATGAGTTCAAGCCTGTTCACGCTCAGCGCCCTAACATCGTCAATTTCCTTACTTTGTAAAACACGCACTCTTGCTTACGTCTCACAATGAGTTCAAATCTTGTCTCGCGCATTAACTTCGTCGCTCCCTTCGTTCTACTATATGATGTTTATCGTCAAAATCTTGACTTACTTATGCAACAACAAGTCGCAAAGACAACAAGTAATAACAAAGCAATTACATAATCCAACAAACAGCAACAAAACAGTCATATAATCGAGTCGCACGAGATAAGTCTTTTAAAGAAAATACCATAATCCAAAAGGTTTACGTTTACATAATAGCATACAACAAACGATGAAACACGGAACAATAAACAACAAATGATGAAACATGGAACAAAAATTCATGGCTCTCCATCTACATCACCGCCTAAAGAACCACCAGGGAGACTAAAATCACTTAGCTGGAGATCTGGATGGAGCAAGTTATACTCCCTTTGTTCGTTCATCATCTGGTCAAATTGCTCGGAAATGTTCAGTGACCCTGCCCCCTCGGCATGATGCGGGGAAAGGCGAGCAAGATCTTCAGCTAACTCGGCAACAGGCCCAGCCTCCCCAAAGGTGTTTACCCCCGCAGACCTCTCCTCGTCAGAGCCTTCCTCGTCTTCATCTTCGGCTTCAACCTCCTCCCTAGAAGGACGAGTTATGTCTGCGGGCCAAACAGCGCCAGAGCTCGACCAGGGGTAGCGAGGAGTCAAGAGAGGCTTCGTTACTTCCATACCTAACTCAACCACTCGGTCACCCTCCTCATCTTGACAAATAAGATCACCACTTTCCTCATCCCAACGACATTGCGATAGGGCGACGTCAGGCTCTGGCGCAGGGTCCATAATCCCAAACTCCTCTCGGGTAAATGGGTAATACTGACGCAGCTGATCACATTTCAACTTCAACATGTAATGAAGACCCCCGCAAACGAGGCGGGTAGCTGCAGCTTGGGCACCTGTGGATTGAAGGAATGCCTGAAGAAAGTCATGGGACGAGCGGACTTCTCCCTTATCAGTACAAACTTCTTTGCCCTTGGAAGTGGCAGGGAGAGACTTCAATCTCTCTATCTCGGCTTGCAGCTCAGCAAGACGAACGGAGGATTCCTGCAACAGCGAAGAGGTCTGGACAACTTCCGAATGAAGCTGGGCCTTCTCAGAAGCCAACCTATCCTTTTCAGATGCAAGCTGATCCTTTTCGGCCTTCACCCGAGACACCTCTTCATCAAGGCCAGCCAATTCTTGTTTCTTTTTCTGAAGCTCGTCCAGTAATTCCTTAGTTTTCTATTCCAAAGCCTCATTGGCTAGCTTCAACTTTGCCAATTCAGCTATTCGCTCTTTCTCTTGGCGCGCCACCTTCTCGCATGTTTTCTTCCAATCTGATATGGCCCCATCTCGTTGGAGAATAAGCTCCTTGGCTTTCTCCAGTTGTTGGTCGCGTTGATCCAGCGATATTTGCGCGGCAGATAGCTGATTCTGAAGGTCAACATTGACGCGGGAGGCGCGGCTCAGAGTCTCAGACATCAGATCTTTGTCCGCTTCAGCAGTCTGCGCACGAACCAGCAGAGTATCCTGGGCGGCAGCAAATTTTTCAAACAGCGCAGTCATTTCAGCCTTGTCTTCGTCAGAAGCGCGGTTCGCAAAAGAGAACTGCGACAGATCCACCTTGAAGCCCCAGTCTGATTCTTGCTCTCCACGAAGCACGCGAAGCTCTTTGTCGATTTTGGCATTCCTTTCCGCCAAAGAAGACAACGACTTCATCCAAGCACTTCCGAAATTGCGAGAGTGACCATGGACACTCGCCTGGAGACATCCCAACTCCATCAGTAAAGAATGCATCCGCATGAACTTGTCCTCCATTGATAAGCCAGAAAGCGAATTACTAATTTGTGGACATAAGTCCAAAGACACGCGATGCAGGGAGGCAGCAAGACGAGGCACCTACGCAATTAAACATCTTAGTTATTTTTTATATAAAAAAAAGGGAACGGCGAGGATGAGCAAGATAAACAAAGAGTGAAACCTGGATCTTGGAAGGATCCACGTTTATTCCAGGGAGGCGCAGAGAAACTTTCTCATCTTCATGAATCTTCCTGACGCGAGCTGTGCGCCAGGAATCATCTGGAGTAGTTAGGCGACGCTGGGAAGAAGAGGAAGGGTGAGCCGGTGCAGATTTTTCACCAACAGGTGTCTTCCCAGATGCTTTTTCGAATGTCTGTCTTGGCGCGGCAGGTATCGCCAATTCACCACCAACAGACGATCCAGGGAAGTCTGGGGGAGTCGGCGATGAATGTTTCGAGGAACCTTCAGCACGTTTTCTCTTTTTTGTTTCCTTTGCCGCCGATCCTCCCTCGGCCAACACTCTTTTCGCTGGGGTTTTCTCAGATGTCTGCGCGGTTTTGGGATGCTGAGAAGTGCGAGAAGAAGCAGGCTTAGAACCCTTAGAGCAGCCCCCCTTGGCAACCTTAAACATAGCAGAGGCCTTGGGGACGGAAGTAGACGCCTTTTTGACAGGAGGAGCTTCTGTAACAGGAAGAGCCTTGGTAGTTGGAGACTCGATCGGCGGTGGTGATCCTTCCCCTTCCTCTTCAGGAGGAGGGGAATAGTTAAGCTGCTGTAGGGGTAGCTCCTCGTCCGCGACAAAGTCAGGCTCGATGCATTCAGCGAAGGTGCGATCATCTGCTACAGGGCTTCCCCCATCCCAACACAATTGGTAGCCCCCCTGAGAGGTTCTACCCAGATGAGTTATTATGGCATATTCATCCTCGGTAGGCTCTGGGAATTCTACCTTGGTGAACCCAGTGGAGGTCATGTTCCAATCCAAACAGACGCCCATCCCGTCCACCAAGGTCCCTCGACAGAAGGCGAAGTTCTCCTCCCAGTTGCCTATTTTCCTGGGCTTATTGGCGAATAAACGATGCACAGTTCTTATGGTACAGAATTCGCTATGACGGCAGAATTTGAAGTAATATCCAAATAGCCCCACAGTGGGGGTAACCTTAGCCTTAAAACCTATGTCTGCAAAGTTCACCGTAAGCAGACGCTCAAAGGAGGTGATGCAACACCAGGCGACAGGAAGAAGTTGGCCTGGAGGAATTTTCACCATATTGAGAAGCGCGCATTGAAACGGCGACAAGGGTAGGCGTATTCCCCACCATGCAGACTTAGCGAAGAACACCCTTTCCTTTGAAGTTTCAAAAGGGCGGTCCAGTTTACTCGCTCCTTCCACATACAACTCGCTCTCCTCTGGATCATCAAAAACCAAACTCCTTTTGAACTTGATTATTTTCGAATCGATCCAGGGATGTGATTCGAAACCTCTGGACAGGGGGAATTTACTCCTAATTTTCTTAGAGTCTGAACTCCTGAAAACCTTCTTAGGCATGGTGGAACTAAGCAACAAAGGAGATTTAAACAAAATGATAGTAAGAAAAGGCGAATAGGCTACAACAAAAAGCAAAAGTGATAGAAAGAAAAACAAGAACAAGAAAAGGTTAGTACCAATATTCGATAGCCGCCGACAGGTAAGGACAGAAGAAGAAGGAGAGAAGAAAAACAATGATGAAAGGTTCACCGGAGTAAAGGAAAGAATAAGGGAAAGAAGAAAACTCCTGCAGGGGTACAGTGAATATACTGGGAGTGGAGAGAGAGACGAATGACGGTTTTGAATCTTTATAAAAGACGCGTCTCTTCGGTTTTCCCGCCTAGAAGAGGGCGTATCCCTTTTTCAAATCCCAATGAGAAGACAAATCGTCGCGACTCGATTCCCCAAAGATGCAATGATGGGAAGATCTTGTAGGATCCCTATAGAAGATCTTGGGGCCCCCCTCCCTCTTTCTTTATGTTATTAAATTCACCAAATAATTCTTCTAGCATTGTATGAGGGCTCGACAATACTAACCCTCACTGTGCGACTGTGTCCGGAGGACTCAGGTACTCGTTACATCATCATTGTGCGACTGCGTCGGATGGATTTCGATATCAACAAACACCCTCTGAGGGCTTGCAGATTATGAGGACTTCGCAGGTCTCGTCGCCTTACTCCTTTCAAAGAATTTAGACGACGAGCCAACATCGCTCAAACATCGCCCGATGCCCAATGAAGTCACCTAGAAGTTGCCATAAAAAACTTATGATAAAATGCAAACATTTACCAGAAGCTTGAGGGCTAATGATATGGTCAGATCCGGATACGGGCCTAATAATTACGAAAAGCCTTGTGTAAAGCCTTTTTAGAGAGGGGAGCTCATGAACCGTTATGATGAGAGTGGGCCCGAGGCCGTTGCGCTCAGAGTGGGGTCAGGAACCGTTGAAAGGCGCTTTCACTGGTGGGCCCTTAGGAGGAAACGGTTTCTGAGCACAGAGGTCCCTTTCGTAACGGTCACGAGATGTTATGTGACTTTCGGACGATAGTCGTTCAAAGAGCCTCGACTCAACCTCGCACTCAACCTCGCCTAAATGGATGTTGGTCATAGGCGAGAAAGGAACATGTAGGGGTTGAAGGAGATTACAGCGACCTTCATGTCGCAGTTGAATAAGGAAGATGAGAACACGAGGAGGCCACAAAAGATCCGATGCGTTGGGGGACCACCAGACGACAATAAATAGGAACCCCCCTCTATAGGGAAGGGAGGTTAGACATTTTGTAAATTAAGAAATACCATGTACTAAACTGATGAAGAAAAAAGGATAAAATTCCTATTTCCTGTTATTCTCTATCTAAACTCATTGTTGAGATCTATGAGCTAGATTGTAGGTTATCAATATGATTTATATGTTTTTTATTTAAAAAGATTGGATTATACATGGTAATTACACATATAAATTGCAAATAATGCAATTCTGAGCATCGTGTGAGCATTTCAATCGTTTCTGTACTCATTCTAAGTCAGTTAATCACAATAATCAATATTTAAACTCTTTATACTGTTTGGAATAAGATTGATATATTATTTATTTAGAAAGATTGGATTATATATGGAAATTACGAATATAAATAGCAAATAATGCAATTCTGAGCATCATTCGAGCATTTCAATCATTTCTGGATTCATTCTAAGTCATTTCCTCACAATAATCTATATTTAAACTCTTTATACTGTCCAGAATATTATTAATATGTTATTTATTCAAAAAGATTGGATTTTACATGATAATTACTCATATAACGTGCAAATAATGCAATTTTGAGTATCATTTGATTATTTCAATCGTTTCATAATTCATTCTAAGTCGTTTCATCACAATAATCTACATTAAAACTCTTCATACTGTCTACAATATGATTCTTTTTTTTATTCAAACATATTGGATTATACATGGTAATTATGCATATAAAGTGCAAATATTGCAATTCTAAACATCTTTTGGGCATTTCAATCGTTTCTAGATTCATTCTTAGTCATTTCGTCACAATAATATGAATTTGAACTCTTTATATTGTCTATAATATTATTTATATGTTATTTATTCAAAAACATTAGATTATACATGGTAATTACACATATGGAGTGTAAATAATACAATTTTGAGCATTCATTTGAGCATTTTGAGTCATTTTTGGATTCATTCAAAGTAATTCATAACAATAATCAACATTTAAACTCTTGATACTGTCTAGAATATGATTCATATGTTATTTAGTCAGAAAGATTGGATTATACAAGGTAATTACGCATATAAAGTTCAAATAATGCAATTTTAAGCATTATTTATGCATTTCAATCATTTCTGGATTCATTCTAAGTCATTTCATCACAATAAATCTACATTTAAACTCTTTATACTGTCTAAAATATGAATCATACATTATTTATTTAGAAAGATTGGATTATACATTGTAATTACGCATAAAAAGTGCAAATAATTCAATTCTGAGCATCATTTGAGCATTTCAATCATTTCTCGATTAATTCTAAGTCATTTCATCACAATAATGAACATTTTAAACTCTTTAACTGTTTAAAATAAGATTCATACATTATTTATTAAAAAAAGATTGGATTATACATGGCAATTATGCATATAAATTGCAAATAATGCAATTCTAGGTATCATTTGAGCGTTTCAACCATTTCTGGACTCATTCTAAGCCATTTCATTACAATAATCAAAATTTAAACTCTTTATACTGTCTAGATATGATTAATATGTTATTTATTCAAAAACGCATATAAAGTGGAAATAATGCAATTCTGAGCATCATTTGAGTATTTCAATCCTTTTTGGATTCATTCTATGTGATTTCATCATAGTAATCTACATTAAAGTTTTTATACTGTGAATTTGATTCAAATGTTATTTATTCAAAAATATTGGATTATACATGACAATTACGTATATAAAAGTACTAATATTGCAATTCTGAGCATAATTGGAGCATTTCAATCTTTTCTGGATTAATTCTATGTCATTTCATCAAAATAATCTATATTTAAACTCTTAATACTGTCAAGAATATGATTTACAAGTTATTTATTAAAAAAGATTGAATTATAAATGACAATTATGCATATAAATTGCAAATAATGCAATTCTGAGTATCATTTGAGCATTTCAATCGTTTCTGGACAGATTCTAAGTCATTTCATCACATTAATCAACATTTAAATTTTTAATACTGTCTAGATATGATTAATATGTTATTTATTCAAAAAGATTGTATTATAAATGACAATTACGTATATAAAGTGCAAATAATGCAATTTATTCTAAGTGATTCAATCATTTCTGGATTTATTCTAAGTGATTTCATCACAGTAATCGACATTAAAGTCTTTATACTATATAGAATATGATTCAAATGTTATTTATTCAGAAATATTAGATTATACATGGCGATTACGCATATAAAAGTGCAAATAGTGTAATTCTGAATATCTTTTGAGTATTTCACTCGTTTCTAGATTCATTCTAAGTCATTTTATCACAAAAATCAATTTTTTCACTTTTTATACTGTCTAGAATATGACTCACATGTTTTTTATTCAAAATAATTGGAATATACATGGTATTTACACATATAAAGTGCTAATAATGCAATTCTGAACATAATTTGATCATTTCAATATTTTCTGGATTAATTATAAGTCATTTCATCAAAATAATCTATATTGAAACTCTTTATACTGTAAAGAATATGATTTATATTTTATTTATTAAAAAAGATTGGATTATACATGGAAATTATGCCTATGAATTGAAAATAATACAATTTTGAGCATTATTTCTGCATTTCAATCGTTTCTGAACTCATTCTAAGTCATTTCATCACAATAATCATCATTTGAACTCCTTATACTATCTGGAATAAGATTAATATGATATTTATTCAAAAAGATTGGATTAAGCTTGGCAATTACACATATAAATTGCAAATAATGCAATCCTGAGCATTTCAACGGTTTCTGGATTCATTCTAAGTTATTTCATCACAATAATCAATATTTAAATTCTTTATACTGTCTAGAATATGATTCATACATTTTTCATTCAGAAAGATTAGATCATACATGGTAATTACGCATGTAAAGAGATGATAATGCAATTCTGAGCTTCATTTGAGCACTTCAATCGTTTCTGGTTTATTTCTTAGTCATTTCATCAAAATAATCTACTTTTAAACTCTTTACATTGTCAAAAATATGATTATATGTTATTTATTAAAAAATATTGGATTATACATGGCAATTACGCATATAAATTGCAAATAATGCAATTCTGAGCATCAATTGAGCATTTCAATCATTTCTGTACATATTCTAAATCATTTTATCACAATAATTAACATTTGAACTCTTTATACTTTCTAGAATATGATTTATATTTTCTTTATTCAAAAAAAATAGATTGTACATGTCAATTACGCATATAAATTGCAAATAATGCAATTCAGAGCATCATTTGAGCATTTCATTTGTTTCTAGAATCGTTCTAAGTAATTTTATCACAATAATCAACATTTAAACTCTTTATACAATCTGAAATATGATTCATACGTTATTTGTTCAAAAAGATTGGATTACGCTTGGCAAATTACACATATAAAGTGCAAATAATGCAATTCTGAACATCATTTGAGCATTTCAATCGTTTATGTGTTCATTCTAAGTAATTTCATCACAAAATCAATATTTAGACTCTTTATCATGTTTAGAATATGATTCAGATATTATTTATTCAAAAATATTGGATTATACATGGTAATTATGCATATAAAGTGTAAATATTGCAATTCTGAGCATCATTTGAACATTTCAATCGTTTTTGGATTAATTCAAAGTCATTTCATCAAAATAATCTACATTTAAACTCTTTATACTGTCAAGAGTATGATTTATATGTTATTTATTCAAAAAGATTGGATTATACAAGTCAATTATGCATATAAATTGCAAATAATGCAATTTTGAGTATCATTTGAGCATTTCAATCGTTTCTGAACTCATTCTAAGTTGTTTTATCATAATAATCAACATTCGAACTCTTTATACTTTCAAGAATATGATTCATACGTTATTTTTTAAAAAAGATTGGATTATGCTTGGCAATTACTCATATAAAGTGCAAATAATGCAATTATGAGCATCATTTGTGCATTTCAAACCGTTTCTGGATTCATTCTAAGTAATTTAATCACAATAATCAACATTTAAACTCTTTATGTTGTCTAGAATATGATTCCTACATTATTTATTCAGAAAGATTAGATTATTTAGAAGTACAACAGAATAGTATATAAAGTCAACATATGTTAACCAATCATTATTGAAAGAATTGAATTTATGGCTACACAAACCGTTGAAGATAGTTCTAGATCTGGACCAAGACAAACTCCTGTAGGAGATTTATTGAAACCTTTGAATTCAGAACATGATACAAGGTAATTATGCATATAAAGTGCTAATAATGTAATTCTGAGCATAATTTGAGCACTTTAATCTTTTCTGGATTAATTCTAAGTCATTTCATCAAAATAATCTACATTTAGACTCTTTATGCTGTCAAGAATATGATTTATATGTTTTTTATTTAAAAAGATTGGATTATACATGGTAATTACACATATAAATTGTAAATAATGCAATTCTGAGCATCATGTGAGCATTTCAATCGTTTCTGTACTCATTCTAAGTCAGTTAATCACAATAATCAACATTTAAACTCTTTATACTGTTTGGAATAAGATTGATATATTATTTATTTAGAAAGATTGGATTATATATGGAAATTACGAATATAAATAGCAAATAATGCAATTCTGAGCATCATTCGAGCATTTCAATCATTTCTGGATTCATTCTAAGTCATTTCCTCACAATAATCTATATTTAAACTCTTTATACTGTCCAGAATATTATTAATATGTTATTTATTCAAAAAGATTGGATTTTACATGATAATTACTCATATAACGTGCAAATAATGCAATTCTGAGTATCATTTAATTATTTCAATCGTTTCATAATTCATTCTAAGTCGTTTCATCACAATAATCTACATTAAAACTCTTCATACTGTCTACAATATGATTCTTTTTTTTATTCAAACATATTGGATTATACATGGTAATTATGCATATAAAGTGCAAATATTGCAATTCTAAGCATCTTTTGAGCATTTCAATCGTTTCTAGATTCATTCTTAGTCATTTCGTCACAATAATATGAATTTGAACTCTTTATATTGTCCATAATATTATTTATATGTTATTTATTCAAAAACATTAGATTATACATGGTAATTACACATATGGAGTGTAAATAATACAATTTTGAGCATTCATTTGAGCATTTTGAGTCATTTTTGGATTCATTCAAAGTAATTCATAACAATAATCAACATTTAAACTCTTGATACTGTCTAGAATATGATTCATATGTTATTTAGTCAGAAAGATTGGATTATACAAGGTAATTACGCATATAAAGTTCAAATAATGCAATTTTAAGCATTATTTATGCATTTCAATCATTTCTGGATTCATTCTAAGCCATTTCATCACAATAAATCTACATTTAAACTCTTTATACTGTCTAAAATATGAATCATACATTATTTATTTACAAAGATTGGATTATACATTGTAATTACGCATAAAAAGTGCAAATAATTCAATTCTGAGCATCATTTGAGCATTTCAATCATTTCTCGATTAATTCTAAGTCATTTCATCACAATAATGAACATTTTAAACTCTTTAACTGTTTAAAATAAGATTCATACATTATTTATTAAAAAAGATTGGATTATACATGGCAATTATGCATATAAATTGCAAATAATGCAATTCTAGGTATCATTTGAGCTTTTCAACCATTTCTGGACTCATTCTAAGCCATTTCATTACAATAATCAAAATTTAAACTCTTTATACTGTCTAGATATGATTAATATGTTATTTATTCAAAAAAATTAGATTATACAAGGCAATAACGCATATAAAGTGGAAATAATGCAATTCTGAGCATCATTTGAGTATTTCAATCCTTTTTGGATTCATTCTATGTGATTTCATCATAGTAATCTACATTAAAGTTTTTATACTGTGAATTTGATTCAAATGTTATTTATTCAAAAATATTGGATTATACATGTAACACCCCAAGTTAGGGGTGGCACAGCCCGCCGTGCATATTTTATTGAAAAATAGACACAAGACGGTGAATACAAATATGCAAGCCAATAACATAATTAAATACATTTGCCATCATAATATTTATAAAATAATACATATGAAATAACCTAGATAATATCCCTCCAAATCAAATCGGTTACCATTTGAAGTAAAGTGAATGGTGTTTAATTATAACAACACTGTACTCCATCTAGTATTTAATCAAATATTTCAACCCCTGATGGCAAACCAGCTGATTGATTTTCTTCACATAGAACTTCTCGCTTTTGTCACTTCAATACCTGGAACCCACAACCACCGTGGAAACAAAGCAAAAGCAGAGAATGAGAAATAAATTTCTCAGTGCGATTTTTAGTTCCAGTCACATGAACATTGACTTTCACCTTTAGAATTAAAATACACACGAAGAAAAAAGATATAATCGTAATTCAAGTTCAAACATGCTATAAGAAATGATGAGCCGACTAATCAACCAATTACGGCAACCAACGAACAAAATGATAGCAAAAGTCGGCTGTGTTATTGGTTTTCTAAATAAAAACTAAGTCTGGTACTACACAGAACATATGACTCACCAAGCTACGAACGGCCCACCAGAACCCACGTCCGTCTCACCACAATCCACATCTGTCTGTGTTGGCTTATACCAATCCTTACTAGTCAGATGCAATATACCATTGGTCTGGTTACAACGCCCACACGAGCCACACACAATCACATTATCACAATCAAATATAAAATCTCATACAATCACATACAACATAAGATCATACTTGTCACACAGACTTGACCACCCATACCCCGTCTAGATTCGGGCATACTGGGCCCTGTGCAAGAGCGCTACACTACACAGCGATCTGGAAGCACGGTAGCTAACCGGCCCCAGACGAAACCTTGTCAATCTGATACTCTGGACAAGTAGTAACAAAATCCACATGCACATCATCCACAAACAATCAATCGAAATACCATACAACATGTTCACAATTCATATGCAAATAATAATATGATAACCATAATATAAATATAAGATCAACTTCATGCTCAAATAAATGCATTCAAGAAAAAAACAACATGCACAGTTCATGTATTAAATTTCTAATAATGAAAATTAAGGTTCATGTGAAGTCCGCACCTGACAAAAGTAGAAGAATATCGTGACCTATCGTGGTTCGATCGTCTCAGCAACTCTATACTAGTCTTCTCGCTCTCAAAGTCTAAGGTTAACCAAATTTCCAAAATTAAACCTCTTAAACTCCCTAACTTTAATAAAAATTCCAGATTTGAAAAATAACACAATTTGCTTCGTAACTTCCACGTTAGCTTGTAAAACAATGAGTTATAATGTCCAAATGCATCTACAATATAACCATATTAAGTAGCACTATATTTTATGTCATTCTATTATATTTTTCATGTCAAAAATCATAAAGAATGAAATGTTTGTTTGCTGTCCAAATTTTTGTCATAAGGTATTTTATGCATGCAAACCATTTAAATATACAAATTTATTTCCTAAGCTATAATTTCATGCATTTATAAACATGAAGTACCATGATGCAATTATATGCAAAATTTCCTCAAAATTCACACGTTTTTCAAATAGGCCAGATTTTAAAAGATCCAAAATAAGTATTTATGCAAAAGATTAAATGCTTAACAACACAAAATCATACATGCATTTTCAACAAGTTAACACTTGCATTAATATTCTTAAAATCTTCATAAAAACCCCTAAACTTATAAAATTTCAGAAATTAGTTAAAGTAACTACAAATGCCACATATTACCGTAAGAAAATTTGTATTGCATCATGCACAACCAAAAATCTAAAAAAATTATCAATAAATTCGAAATCCTCATACTTTTCGACACAAAATCTGGATTTTTACTTAAAAATCCGAAATTTATTATTTTTAACTTAAATAAAATCTAGATCATGCATTTTTGTTTGCATGCAAGGTTTAAAAATTGTCATGAACTCTAAATATCATATAAACCTCAAACAAAAAGTTTAGATATTATTCATTTACCACAATAACCAAAGATTTAACTAAAACCACTATTTTTCAACCATGCAAAGTGGAAAACCGAAATAAATGATGGAAAAAGAAAAACTTACATGAAAATTGCTCAAAACCGAAAATAAACAACTTTCATGTTCATCTCTTGACTTCTACTATCCATTTCCCATTTTTCCCGAATTTTTCAGATTTTTCTACTAATTTTTGTGCTTGGTTTTGTGTAGGCCGAAAATGTGGAGAGAAAGAGAGAATGAGATGGGTTTTGTTTTCTCTTCTATTTTTTTTTCTTTTCTTTTCTTTGGTTTGGACGGTGGAAGAGGAGAAAAGAGAGAGAGTAGATGGGTTTGTATTAATTAGAGTGGGAGAGAGAGAGTGAGTGGAAGAAAAAGGTATGATGCATCCCAAAATGAACCCCAAAGTGCTATTGATGACATGGTTTGTGCAGAAATCGTTTTCATGACATTACTATGCTAATGAATATGATATGCATGCATTATGTAAGAATTTATTTAAGATGCATGAAATATTAGTTGAAATATATTATTTTTATTTATTTATTTATAAAAAAAATATAATAAATAAAGCTAAATTTTAGAAATGTTACATCCCTCCCCCCTAAAAGTAACGTTCAGTCCTCTGAACGAAAACGCGCATGTAATTGTGAACTACTACGCTTTTATTACGTCACCCAAATTTTAAAGTACTATTAAATTTCATTGTTTAATGTTTTGTTATGATCATTCTTTAATCCAATTCATAAAATTCCACTTCAGTTGCTAGTACCAAAATATCAGAGTATCCTTTGCTTCTTTGATTGCCAGTCAAAGAAGAAAAGAAATACCCTACATATTTTTAAAATTAATATCAAAACTGGTGGCTAAGCAGCATTGATATAAATCTTGTACCAAAGCAATAGATCGTGATTGTAGTTTCAACTTTATTATGTTCTATTAGTTTAAATCTATTGCTAACATATTGTAGTATATGATTTTAAATTTAGTTAACATTATCATGTGATTATGTGATTAGTATATATATTATTTTAGATTTTACGCTATTTACATGAAATACAGGAACTAAATATATATAGACAAGTTATGAAAATTTTATTTAGTATGCATGTGTTGTGTAACTATGCACCTTACATGAGCAATTATTTAATACTACATGTAACTACTTAATTAACTTTAAACATAGAATATGTTGATAACTTTATTAATATTTACGCTTACTTCACTTTAACTTGATCTAAATAAAAGTACATAGAATTTTAAATAAACTATTTTAATGTACATAATATAAATATTTAGTTAGTTTAACTATTGGTCCAATCATTCTCGGTTTATAAAAAAAATAAAAATAAAACAAGTGCACCGATATAATTAATCAAAAAAAAATAAATATAATTTGTGTACAATTCTATTTATTAGATAAAAGAAACAGCTTATTATTACAATATTTTTTTTTTCATGAGCAGACTCATCTAAAAAGAGATAAATTTTACAATCATGAGCAAATACAAATATAATTAATTATCTATATTTTTAGAATTAAAAAATACAATAATTAATAAAAAAAATAATTTATGAAACTATATATACACTAATAATTGAACTTGTGGCATGAATAGAACTATATGAAAAATTTCAGACAAGACTATATCTATCTTACTCAGGTCCAATGTACAAACATCAATGAAAAGCATTAACTAACAATTCTTCCTTTTTTTTTTTTTAGGACAAGAAAATTGACTTCAAAGAATTTTCAAATTTCAGAAATTAATTTTATTGGAATATCATGATCTTTTCTATAACTTGAGTTATTGTAAATCTTGATAATGCCTACGTGTTATTATTAATAATTCTACTTATAACATGGTGATCCTAAAAATTTTAATTTATACAACACAAAGCAAATACAAATTAAATAAAAACTATTTCTATAGAATTTAAGAACTAAGTACAAGACTACAATGCATAAATTAGGACTTAATATTTATTTTGTATCAAACTATATCTCGAGTATTAATTGAATATTTATACATGACATAATTAGAACACATATACACATAATATATCTATATATATATATATATATATATATATTCTAGCTACAACTTATATGTACCTCTCTCTTTTTAAAGAACTAATTTACATTCTAAAATTTAAGTTAGTCACTTGATACTACACTTAACATAATATCCTTTTTGAACTATACATAACTTAAAATATGGACGCATAACACAAATAAAAACTAAATACACAACATACTATTACTATATTGATCCAGTTCATGCATACAATATTTCATCTATATAACATAAATGTTATAAATTATTGTAACTTTATGTCATCATATTGAAACCACAACTAACTAGATATAAAAGATATAAAATATAAAATTTATTTGAAAATATATTTTCATAATCACGAGTAAATATTATACTATTAAGTCTTTGTTTTAACTAGAAAAATATTTGTAGTTGTGAAATGATCCACCTATTATTTATATGCCATCTTTGCAACAAAACTGATTAGTTATGAGCTAATACATGCAATTATTAATGTAGTTATAAAAAAAGAAGAAGGAGAAGAAATACATTTTTGTGTAAAAAGAAACATTTTAGTTTGTCTCTCATTAACTACTTAAAATATAATGAGATTTAATGTCAATTTACAGTCTGCATAGATATACATGCATTGAATGAAAAAGAAAGGATAGAAGAATAAAAGAAATTTTACAACAAATTGGAAAACAATGATAATAATAACAGATATATTATTAAATAATGATAAAAGAAAACTATAATTAGTAACTCAACATTATCTAATATCATTACACTTTGTACATTCCGTTGTATCATATCACGACCTTTAATAATATTGTTGTTAGTGATATATTATATGCTTGCATGTTTTAACCTTAAATATCTATATAAAGAAAAACAAAACAAAACAAAACAAAAAAATCATAAAGCAGCATGCCGTTAAAATTTTGAATATGCACATCTATTATTTTGTAAATGATACTACATTGCTACAGCTTGTAGATATGAATTTAATATTATAAAAGTGTTATCCATGTTAACTTGTGCAAAAGTAACTTACAACTTACTTATCTTTTTATTTCAAAATAAATATATAAATTGAATTTATTTTATAAAGAGTTTGTCATACAAGCAAAATTTCCATAAATAAAATTTGACTACATCTTAGTTCAACTGTTGCATTTCATATTTGCAAAATCCGTATTTATAAATTAATTTACAATAACACATTTAACAAACTAACTACAATATCTTCATAATGTTCAAGCTTACTAAAAAGAATAAAATTAAAACACTCAACTTCAAACTAATGAGCAATTGATATATAAAAATTTATAAGAAAAATAATAATTTCATTCTTAATGTCAATTATCATAATAATCCTAAAAGTTACATAGTTATCAACGGTCTGTCTGTCCTATACTATACTGTGTTGTTGTAAAACACTACTTTATCTGAAAATAACTTGATAACATTATTCCTAAATACATTTAATTATACTTTAAGTTTAAAAATTTTGAATTCCAAACAAGTCACTCGACGAGAAGAGTCCTTCAAGAATAACGTAAAAAGATTAGGAGGAGTTTCTCACCGACTCTACAGACGAAATACGTATTATACTAACGTTCTCTCAAATCAGCATACTATGTTATTGGTGTGCATATCCTAGTTCTGATACCACTTTAACTGTAACACCCCAAGTTAGGGGTGGCACAGCCCGCCGTGCATATTTTATTGAAAAATAGACACAAGACGGTGAATACAAATATGCAAGCCAATAACATAATTAAATACATTTGCCATCATAATATTTATAAAATAATACATATGAAATAACCTAGATAATATCCCTCCAAATCAAATCGGATACCATTTGAAGTAAAGTGAATGGTGTTTAATTATAACAACACTGTACTCCATCTAGTATTTAATCAAATATTTCAACCCCTGATGGCAAACCAGCTGATTGATTTTCTTCACATAGAACTTCTCGCTTTTGTCACTTCAATACCTGGAACCCACAACCACCGTGGAAACAAAGCAAAAGCAGAGAATGAGAAATAAATTTCTCAGTGCGATTTTTAGTTCCAGTCACATGAACATTGACTTTCACCTTTAGAATTAAAATACACACGAAGAAAAAAGATATAATCGTAATTCAAGTTCAAACATGCTATAAGAAATGATGAGCCGACTAATCAACCAATTACGGCAACCAACGAACAAAATGATAGCAAAAGTCGGCTGTGTTATTGGTTTTCTAAATAAAAACTAAGTCTGGTACTACACAGAACATATGACTCACCAAGCTACGAACGGCCCACCAGAACCCACGTCCGTCTCACCACAATCCACATCTGTCTGTGTTGGCTTATACCAATCCTTACTAGTCAGATGCAATATACCATTGGTCTGGTTACAACGCCCACACGAGCCACACACAATCACATTATCACAATCAAATATAAAATCTCATACAATCACATACAACATAAGATCATACTTGTCACACAGACTTGACCACCCATACCCCGTCTAGATTCGGGCATATTGGGCCCTGTGCAAGAGCGCTACACTACACAGCGATCTGGAAGCACGGTAGCTAACCGGCCCCAGACGAAACCTTGTCAATCTGATACTCTGGACAAGTAGTAACAAAATCCACATGCACATCATCCACAAACAATCAATCGAAATACCATACAACATGTTCACAATTCATATGCAAATAATAATATGATAACCATAATATAAATATAAGATCAACTTCATGCTCAAATAAATGCATTCAAGAAAAAAACAACATGCACAGTTCATGTATTAAATTTCTAATAATGAAAATTAAGGTTCATGTGAAGTCCGCACCTGACAAAAGTAGAAGAATATCGTGACCTATCGTGGTTCGATCGTCTCAGCAACTCTATACTAGTCTTCTCGCTCTCAAAGTCTAAGGTTAACCAAATTTCCAAAATTAAACCTCTTAAACTCCCTAACTTTAATAAAAATTCCAGATTTGAAAAATAACACAATTTGCTTCGTAACTTCCACGTTAGCTTGTAAAACAATGAGTTATAATGTCCAAATGCATCTACAATATAACCATATTAAGTAGCACTATATTTTATGTCATTCTATTATATTTTTCATGTCAAAAATCATAAAGAATGAAATGTTTGTTTGCTGTCCAAATTTTTGTCATAAGGTATTTTATGCATGCAAACCATTTAAATATACAAATTTATTTCCTAAGCTATAATTTCATGCATTTATAAACATGAAGTACCATGATGCAATTATATGCAAAATTTCCTCAAAATTCACACGTTTTTCAAATAGGCCAGATTTTAAAAGATCCAAAATAAGTATTTATGCAAAAGATTAAATGCTTAACAACACAAAATCATACATGCATTTTCAACAAGTTAACACTTGCATTAATATTCTTAAAATCTTCATAAAAACCCCTAAACTTATAAAATTTCAGAAATTAGTTAAAGTAACTACAAATGCCACATATTACCGTAAGAAAATTTGTATTGCATCATGCACAACCAAAAATCTAAAAAAATTATCAATAAATTCGAAATCCTCATACTTTTCGACACAAAATCTGGATTTTTACTTAAAAATCCGAAATTTATTATTTTTAACTTAAATAAAATCTAGATCATGCATTTTTGTTTGCATGCAAGGTTTAAAAATTGTCATGAACTCTAAATATCATATAAACCTCAAACAAAAAGTTTAGATATTATTCATTTACCATAATAACCAAAGATTTAACTAAAACCACTATTTTTCAACCATGCAAAGTGGAAAACCGAAATAAATGATGGAAAAAGAAAAACTTACATGAAAATTGCTCAAAACCGAAAATAAACAACTTTCATGTTCATCTCTTGACTTCTACTATCCATTTCCCATTTTTCCCGAATTTTTCAGATTTTTCTACTAATTTTTGTGCTTGGTTTTGTGTAGGCCGAAAATGTGGAGAGAAAGAGAGAATGAGATGGGTTTTGTTTTCTCTTCTATTTTTTTTCTTTTCTTTTCTTTGGTTTGGACGGTGGAAGAGGAGAAAAGAGAGAGAGTAGATGGGTTTGTATTAATTAGAGTGGGAGAGAGAGAGTGAGTGGAAGAAAAAGGTATGATGCATCCCAAAATGAACCCCAAAGTGCTATTGATGACATGGTTTGTGCAGAAATCGTTTTCATGACATTACTATGCTAATGAATATGATATGCATGCATTATGTAAGAATTTAGTTAAGATGCATGAAATATTAGTTGAAATATATTATTTTTATTTATTTATTTCTAAAAAAAAATAATAATAAATAAAGCTAAATTTTAGAAATGTTACAATACATGACAATTACGTATATAAAAGTACTAATATTGCAATTCTGAGCATAATTGGAGCATTTCAATCTTTTCTGGATTAATTCTATGTCATTTCATCAAAATAATCTATATTTAAACTCTTAATACTGTCAAGAATATGATTTACAAGTTATTTATTAAAAAAGATTGAATTATAAATGACAATTATGCATATAAATTGCAAATAATGCAATTCTGAGTATCATTTGAGCATTTCAATCGTTTCTGGACAGATTCTAAGTCATTTCATCACATTAATCAACATTTAAATTTTTAATACTGTCTAGATATGATTAATATGTTATTTATTCAAAAAGATTGTATTATAAATGACAATTACGTATATAAAGTGCAAATAATGCAATTTATTCTAAGTGATTCAATCATTTCTGGATTTATTCTAAGTGATTTCATCACAGTAATCGACATTAAAGTCTTTATACTATATAGAATATGATTCAAATGTTATTTATTCAGAAATATTAGATTATACATGGCGATTACGCATATAAAAGTGCAAATAGTGTAATTCTGAATATCTTTTGAGTATTTCACTCGTTTCTAGATTCATTCTAAGTCATTTTATCACAAAAATCAATTTTTTCACTTTTTATACTGTCTAGAATATGACTCACATGTTTTTTATTCAAAATAATTGGAATATACATGGTATTTACACATATAAAGTGCTAATAATGCAATTCTGAACATAATTTGATCATTTCAATATTTTCTGGATTAATTATAAGTCATTTCATCAAAATAATCTATATTGAAACTCTTTATACTGTAAATAATATGATTTATATTTTATTTATTAAAAAAGATTGGATTATACATGGAAATTATGCCTATGAATTGAAAATAATACAATTTTGAGCATTATTTCTGCATTTCAATCGTTTCTGAACTCATTCTAAGTCATTTCATCACAATAATCATCATTTGAACTCCTTATACTATCTGGAATAAGATTAATATGATATTTATTCAAAAAGATTGGATTAAGCTTGGCAATTACACATATAAATTGCAAATAATGCAATCCTGAGCATTTCAACGGTTTCTGGATTCATTCTAAGTTATTTCATCACAATAATCAATATTTAAATTCTTTATACTGTCTAGAATATGATTCATACATTTTTCATTCAGAAAGATTAGATCATACATGGTAATTACGCATGTAAAGAGATAATAATGCAATTCTGAGCTTCATTTGAGCACTTCAATCGTTTCTGGTTTATTTCTTAGTCATTTCATCAAAATAATCTACTTTTAAACTCTTTACATTGTCAAAAATATGATTATATGTTATTTATTCAAAAATATTGGATTATACATGGCAATTACGCATATAAATTGCAAATAATGCAATTCTGAGCATCAATTGAGCATTTCAATCATTTCTGTACATATTCTAAATCATTTTATCACAATAATTAACATTTGAACTCTTTATACTTTCTAGAATATGATTCATATTTTCTTTATTCAAAAAAATTAGATTGTACATGTCAATTACGCATATAAATTGCAAATAATGCAATTCAGAGCATCATTTGAGCATTTCATTTGTTTCTAGAATCGTTCTAAGTAATTTTATCACAATAATCAACATTTAAACTCTTTATACAATCTGAAATATGGTTCATACGTTATTTGTTCAAAAAGATTGGATTACGCTTGGCAAATTACACATATAAAGTGCAAATAATGCAATTCTGAACATCATTTGAGCATTTCAATCGTTTATGTGTTCATTCTAAGTAATTTCATCACAAAATCAATATTTAGACTCTTTATCATGTTTAGAATATGATTCAGATATTATTTATTCAAAAATATTGGATTATACATGGTAATTATGCATATAAAGTGTAAATATTGCAATTCTGAGCATCATTTGAACATTTCAATCGTTTTTGGATTAATTCAAAGTCATTTCATCAAAATAATCTACATTTAAACTCTTTATACTGTCAAGAGTATGATTTATATGTTATTTATTCAAAAAGATTGGATTATACAAGTCAATTATGCATATAAATTGCAAATAATGCAATTTTGAGTATCATTTGAGCATTTCAATCGTTTCTGAACTCATTCTAAGTTGTTTTATCATAATAATCAACATTCGAACTCTTTATACTTTCAAGAATATGATTCATACGTTATTTTTTAAAAAAGATTGGATTATGCTTGGCAATTACTCATATAAAGTGCAAATAATGCAATTCTGAGCATCATTTGTGCATTTCAAACCGTTTCTGGATTCATTCTAAGTAATTTAATCACAATAATCAACATTTAAACTCTTTATGTTGTCTAGAATATGATTCCTACATTATTTATTCAGAAAGATTAGATTATTTCGAAGTACAACAGAATAGTATATAAAGTCAACATATGTTAACCAATCATTATTGAAAGAATTGAATTTATGGCTACACAAACCGTTGAAGATAGTTCTAGATCTGGACCAAGACGAACTCCTGTAGGAGATTTATTGAAACCTTTGAATTCAGAACATGATACAAGGTAATTATGCATATAAAGTGCTAATAATGTAATTCTGAGCATAATTTGAGCACTTTAATCTTTTCTGGATTAATTCTAAGTCATTTCATCAAAATAAACTACATTTAGACTCTTTATGCTGTCAAGAATATGATTTATATGTTTTTTATTTTAAAAGATTGGATTATACATGGTAATTACACATATAAATTGCAAATAATGCAATTCTGAGCATCGTGTGAGCATTTCAATCGTTTCTGTACTCATTCTAAGTCAGTTAATCACAATAATCAACATTTAAACTCTTTATACTGTTTGGAATAAGATTGATATATTATTTATTTAGAAAGATTGGATTATATATGGAAATTACGAATATAAATAGCAAATAATGCAATTCTGAGCATCATTCGAGCATTTCAATCATTTCTGGATTCATTCTAAGTCATTTCCTCACAATAATCTATATTTAAACTCTTTATACTGTCCAGAATATTATTAATATGTTATTTATTCAAAAAGATTGGATTTTACATGATAATTACTCATATAACGTGCAAATAATGCAATTCTGAGTATCATTTGATTATTTCAATCGTTTCATAATTCATTCTAAGTCGTTTCATCACAATAATCTACATTAAAACTCTTCATACTGTCTACAATATGATTCTTTTTTTTATTCAAACATATTGGATTATACATGGTAATTATGCATATAAAGTGCAAATATTGCAATTCTAAGCATCTTTTGAGCATTTCAATCGTTTCTAGATTCATTCTTAGTCATTTCGTCACAATAATATGAATTTGAACTCTTTATATTGTCTATAATATTATTTATATGTTATTTATTCAAAAACATTAGATTATACATGGTAATTACACATATGGAGTGTAAATAATACAATTTTGAGCATTCATTTGAGCATTTTGAGTCATTTTTGGATTCATTCAAAGTAATTCATAACAATAATCAACATTTAAACTCTTGATACTGTCTAGAATATGATTCATATGTTATTTAGTCAGAAAGATTGGATTATACAAGGTAATTACGCATATAAAGTTCAAATAATGCAATTTTAAGCATTATTTATGCATTTCAATCATTTCTGGATTCATTCTAAGCCATTTCATCACAATAAATCTAGATTTAAACTCTTTATACTGTCTAAAATATGAATCATACATTATTTATTTAGAAAGATTGGATTATACATTGTAATTACGCATAAAAAGTGCAAATAATTCAATTCTGAGCATCATTTGAGCATTTCAATCATTTCTCGATTAATTCTAAGTCATTTCATCACAATAATGAACATTTTAAACTCTTTAACTGTTTAAAATAAGATTCATACATTATTTATTAAAAAAAGATTGGATTATACATGGCAATTATGCATATAAATTGCAAATAATGCAATTCTAGGTATCATTTGAGCGTTTCAACCATTTCTGGACTCATTCTAAGCCATTTCATTACAATAATCAAAATTTAAACTCTTTATACTGTCTAGATATGATTAATATGTTATTTATTCAAAAAAATTAGATTATACAAGGCAATAACGCATATAAAGTGGAAATAATGCAATTCTGAGCATCATTTGAGTATTTCAATCCTTTTTGGATTCATTCTATGTGATTTCATCATAGTAATCTACATTAAAGTTTTTATACTGTGAATTTGATTCAAATGTTATTTATTCAAAAATATTGGATTATACATGACAATTACGTATATAAAAGTACTAATATTGCAATTCTGAGCATAATTGGAGCATTTCAATCTTTTCTGGATTAATTCTATGTCATTTCATCAAAATAATCTATATTTAAACTCTTAATACTGTCAAGAATATGATTTACAAGTTATTTATTAAAAAAGATTGAATTATAAATGACAATTATGCATATAAATTGCAAATAATGCAATTCTGAGTATCATTTGAGCATTTCAATCGTTTCTGGACAGATTCTAAGTCATTTCATCACATTAATCAACATTTAAATTTTTAATACTGTCTAGATATGATTAATATGTTATTTATTCAAAAAGATTGTATTATAAATGACAATTACGTATATAAAGTGCAAATAATGCAATTTATTCTAAGTGATTCAATCATTTCTGGATTTATTCTAAGTGATTTCATCACAGTAATCGACATTAAAGTCTTTATACTATATAGAATATGATTCAAATGTTATTTATTCAGAAATATTAGATTATACATGGCGATTACGTATATAAAAGTGCAAATAGTGTAATTCTGAATATCTTTTGAGTATTTCACTCGTTTCTAGATTCATTCTAAGTCATTTTATCACAAAAATCAATTTTTTCACTTTTTATACTGTCTAGAATATGACTCACATGTTTTTTATTCAAAATAATTGGAATATACATGGTATTTACACATATAAAGTGCTAATAATGCAATTCTGAACATAATTTGATCATTTCAATATTTTCTGGATTAATTATAAGTCATTTCATCAAAATAATCTATATTGAAACTCTTTATACTGTAAAGAATATGATTTATATTTTATTTATTAAAAAAGACTAGCAGCAGTGCCCGCTCAATGTGCGGGCAATTTTATTTTTAAAATTAGTCTTTTAGTACATTTTCTTTTTATGTGAACTTTTTTGGTTCTTAAAGAATTGCGCTACACATAATCTAATAAAGACTTTTATTATCAGCAATAAAATTTTAATTTTTTGTGAGATACCTTCAGGCCTATTAGTAAAAAAACATTTACTTAATTCATTATACAACATCAAACAATGAACACATTTGTGTTGTAATGTGAAAAAAAAATAAATCAATTTACAGTGGTATAGTAGTGGGCTCATAGCCTTTTATCCAGGTGACTATGGATGTTTCTCATGACAAACCTTTACCTCAAAAAAATGCGATAAATAGACTGGGGCTGTTTGGATTCATGGAGGATTTTGGAGAATTTCATCTTCCTACCATAAATTTATTATAAACAATTCAAACTCTTCACAAAGTTACACACTTCTCAATAAATTTATTCCTAGGAATTGCAACTTCCCCAAATTCCCCAAATTCCTAAGCGATCCAATAAAAATAAGTGAAAAAGCTCCACAATGAAAACTAAACCTCGAATACCATGTATCAAGCACATCAGGATCTTAATATATTTCAATTGATTTCCCATATTTTTCCTTAGCCTTTTCAAGAGCTTCTCGTTCATCCCTAGCAACTATATAGTGCTCTTCACAATCCTTGCCTTCAATATACCAGACTGGTATCCTGTGTCCCCACCACAGTTGTCTGCTTATGCACCAATCTTTGATATTAGTCAACCAGTGATTGTATATCTACAGTAAAGGAATGAGGATTAAATTAGGTGAAGTAAAATAAAAGTTAAATAAAACAACAAATTCAAGCAAGTCAGAAAAATTAATTAGAATAACATATTCTCTTTAATAATAAAGATGATTTCATTCTAAGCATAACTCACAAATGAATAATGACAACAAAAGGTTCTTTTAACCTGATAAATCATTAAGCAATCAGGTAAGAGTATAATCATGTAATAGCTTACATATAATCCTTGTAATGATTTATAGGTTTGCTTACATATCAGTACCATGATGAGTTCACGGTGCAGACTCTTACATTTTTTTACCTTCTCAAACCTATCAGGAAGTATGGTAAGTTGCCCTTTTGTAACCGCACTTAAAGCCTTCTCAGCCAATGGCTCCATTGTAACAAACCATTGCTTACTCACAAGTGGTTCTATTACCTGAAAAATAATTAAAGAAATATGAACAACTATCAGGTAGCCCAAACAACAAGAAAATCTCACTCCAAAAAATTGAGAGAAAAATATTATCACACTTCACGACCACGCTGTGATCTGGGAACTCGGAGTGTGTGAGGCAAATGGAGAAGGGAAAAGGCTCTGCTGACCCTATTAAACATAGCTACAGTTATAAACCCATAATTTGATCCCTCCACAAGGCTATCTAAGCCATTCACTGCCTTTGAATACATGGATAGGTGCCACCTGTGCCCTCCACATTATGGTGCCAAAGTTTGCCTCCTCTCCAAAGAATACCAAGTAAAAAACAGTGAGGCATGACCTTATCCCACCAAATGCATAGGGACCCAGCTGTCATACTGATCCAGCATGGCAAGTGAATGAAGTAGGATGCCAAGCAACTGTTTTATCAATAATTTTCCAATGCCAAGTGTCAGAAAGCGATTCGAAGGTAAATTAAACAGTAGAGATCACCAAGTGAATGAAGGAGCGTGACATAGATTCTGCACTCATTTGGGGCTGCACTGGTGCTAATGAGGAGCATGACATAGATTCCGCACTCATGAATACCAATTGTGCCTCTAAGAAGTCATGCATGTAGAAAGTAATTTTCATTAGAAAAAGAGTTCTCACGGTTAGTGTCTTCCTCATTGTGTTTGTGTTCCTATCTTAGGAGCAGCTGGTTCTATGGGGAGTGTGACCTAGATTCCACCCCCAAGGGCGCCATGCTAGCTCCTGGCCTCTATCCTTGTTCAAGGTATGTTTAGTTGGTATTGTGTCTTAGTTGAATTCAGCGTGTGCACAACTTTTAAATTCAGTAAGTTAAGTTTCATGTGTCTTGAAATAAAAAAATGGTTAATCTTAGGACTTAAAATAAAAGTTGTTTAGCTAAAAAAAATGAAGAACTTAAGTTTACATAAAGGTATGAATGTTAAAAGTATATTCTAAAAGTGCACGTAGGAGTCCTCTCTAAACAAATCTGCCTCTACTTAGGTTGTTTGCAGTTTGGATCTCTCTTCCCTTCTAGTAAAAAAAATATAGTGAACAGACCCTTTCTTCATTTTGGTAAAAATAAATAAATAAATAAATAAACAAATTAGAGAAGAATGACATATTTGTTTAATAAAAAAATATACAAGAATGATAGGGACCAAAGTGAATAAGATGGTTATGTAAATCTGTTTGGGATTCAGGAATGAAAAGAAAAGCAATGAAGTGTATGGCTGTTAAAATGATTTATAGTAAAGCTCTGAGTATAACTCAATACATGAAAATGAGGTAGAGAGGAGAGGGCGGGGGAAGTTTTCATTTTTGTGAATTTTCGGAGGACAACAAAAAAAAGGATAATATGTTCATTTGGGAGAATCGAACGCCCATGTGCACGAAAAGAAAAAAAAATTCTCATCCCAGAGACCAGCGACAAGCCACTTTCAGACCAAAAGTCTGACTTTGTTAGAAATACAAATCTAAACCGTCCATCATGTCAAATTGTACAGATCAATGGTTTATAATTGATGTTAACACATGTTTCCACCCCTAGTTGTTAGAAAATTATGACCTTTCTCAGAGTGCTTTAATAAGTAGTATAGAAAATAGCATTTTCATTTAGTATAGAAAAAAAATTCTCATCCCAGAGACCAGCGACAAGCCACTTTCAGACCAAAAGTCTGACTTTGTTATAAATACAAATCTAAACCGTCCATCATATCAAATTGTACAGAACAATGGTCTATAATTGATGTTAACACATGTTTCCACCCCTAGTTGTTAGAAAATTATGACCTTTCTGAGGGTGCTTTAATAAGTAGTATAGAAAATAGCATTTTCATTTAGTAATCATGAAATAATCAAAATTATAATTATGATTTTTTTTATTGGATTTCCTCTTCATAAATATCCTTTGTTGTTGGAAAGAAAATGTTAAAGGTGAAGTTGAAAATGAGGTTGAGGGTGCTGGGGGTGTTGGTATGGTAGAATACTTCCATAGGACACTAAATGTCACAGCCTCGTTGGTGTCTTTTTTGAATTAGAAAAATACAACAGCATTATACTACCTTCAGCATCTTATTCTTGCAAGTAAAACCATAAACAGAAACTAATACCTCAGGATGCACGGCTATTGCTGTGTCAGCAAATAATGTCTCTGGACGTGTTGTTGCTATTGTCAAGAAGTCCTCTCTGTGATTTCAAAAAAATAATCTTCACAATTTATGTTCAATAAAAAAAAATTGAGCATTCATTTTTTTCATCTCACAAGAATAATCATAGAAGATTAATAAAGTGGAGAAGAAGGGAAATAAAAATTACTTTGTACCACCAGCAACACGGTACTTGATATGGTACAAGTGACCAGGTTCTTCAGAATACTCTACTTCCTGAATATTAAATATCCATTTTTACCTTAGAACTTCAGTGTCACGTTCTATAACATCAATAAATTGAACCGAGTTAACTTTGTTGGTATTGCAACACAACAGTTCTTGACTTCTGAAAATGTTAAAGGAAAACCTATGAATTAGATAGAAATATTCAGATCCAAACACAATTGCATTTTTCAACCTATTGCTAAAGGGTCTAATTAAAAGCCACGGTTAGTTTAATACTAATACCTGATTGCTGTTTATAAACCAGCACCTTCAAGAAGAAGGCACCTATGACCATTTAGAAAAGAAATAGTATGAACAAGTGTTCATTGATACACTAAATACAACCAAAAAATGATCTAACTCTTGCTAGCCGCTACACTAATACATCTACTTAAAGACTACCGTCATGTGTACCAGTAATTGTAAACCACTATATTTCTTTGAACTCAGATTAATTGATGAGAAACAAAAAATTATAAAAAAAGAACAAATGAACAGGGAAAAGTATTCATAGACCTTGGAGCTGAAGAAAGGTAAGAAAATGATTGTAATAAAAAAAAGCCTGAAATTATGATCCAAACAAAGAGCATCAGAGAAGATAAAAAATAAATCGTGAGTTATGCCATAAAATCCACCCGACAGCGTGTATTGTAGAGCAACAACAGTTCTTCCCTCCTGAAAACAAATAAAAAAAGAAATAGTGAAAAGGAAATACTTTATTGCTTATTGCTCAAGGGAAAATATATACAATCGGTCTCCCGATCCAGTGCAAGAAGAATTGTTCAGACATGGGATTAAATAGGGAGGAATCTATACAATTCTTATTATATCCATACACTGTATTCTACTGATATGACACATGAAGTAATAAAAATTAAAAGAAGACTGCATGTCATTTTCTTTTTTAAATTCCTTTTTTAAATAAAAGCACAATATGCAGTTTTTCTAAATGTCCAATATGTGCTTGCACTTGGTGGTGCATACCAGTAAAGTCAGCTGGAAATAGAAAGTAGGAAAAAAAACCAAACAGAGAACAATGATATATCAATTTTTCAATCAAAACAAAAACCAATGAACAAATTCGAATATAAAACCTAGTTAATAGAACAGGAAGTAGTACCTCAATACACCAATTTCTCGATAGAGTAGTAAACCAAACCAGTGTGATGGATAACCTGAAATCAACAAACAGATATGATTCGTTTTAATAACTATATTCAGATCTACTACGAGAGACTGGCAAACAAATAAGATTTACATTGCTAACCTGAAATAAAAAACTGGTGTGTACCTTCTCGGCTTCCCCATCTGATCGCTAGTTTATATAGAGAGAAGAATGGAGAGCGGCAAACACGAAATCAAATTTCTGCCAATAATTAGGAAAGAAAGAATGAGCAGCAAATGAAATTTGAATTTTATTTGCGAAATTTCGAAATAGATGTAGTAACCCTAGGATTACCTCTTTCCAATTCAGGCTTCGATCTGGAGGAGGGGTGTAGCGCAACCTAGGAGAAAAAAACCCTAGGTTTGAATCTTCCTTTATGGCCGAGATAGGATAGGGTAGGAGGAGGGGAAGCACACAACCTCAATGCGAGAGGAGCAGATCTGGGGTAGTGGGGTTACCCTTCTTCTCAAAAATCAAAGGGCCTCCTTTTGTCCTTTCGCTACTTCAGTTGCTCTGATGATAGCTTAGGAGGAGACTGGCTGCCGTATGGATCGTGCTCCGCCCAAAGACTCAATGGCCGGCAGAGTTTGGGGCAAAGAAGCTACGTTCGAGTAGCGGTGCCAGGTTTGGGAGACGAAGAATTTCAGGCAGAGTCGAAGAAGGACAAAATAAAAGATTGGGGCGGCGTTAGCAAAGCTAGGAAAGGAAGGCGTGAGCGAGAATAAAAATTTAAAAAGCGTGAGCTAGAATCGAACTCAGTATGTTTAGCAGCGCAAAATACAGCGCTACCATCCAGCGACTTTGACTTATTTGTGTGTAGAGTCGACTTCTTTTTAGAAATAGCAAATAATGCAATTCTGAGCATCATTCGAGCATTTCAATCATTTCTGGATTCATTCTAAGTCATTTCCTCACAATAATCTATATTTAAACTCTTTATACTGTCCAGAATATTATTAATATGTTATTTATTCAAAAAGATTGGATTTTACATGATAATTACTCATATAACGTGCAAATAATGCAATTCTGAGTATCATTTGATTATTTCAATCGTTTCATAATTCATTCTAAGTCGTTTCATCACAATAATCTACATTAAAACTCTTCATACTGTCTACAATATGATTCTTTTTTTTATTCAAACATATTGGATTATACATGGTAATTATGCATATAAAGTGCAAATATTGCAATTCTAAGCACCTTTTGAGCATTTCAATCGTTTCTAGATTCATTCTTAGTCATTTCGTCACAATAATATGAATTTGAACTCTTTATATTGTCTATAATATTATTTATATGTTATTTATTCAAAAACATTAGATTATACATGGTAATTACACATATGGAGTGTAAATAATACAATTTTGAGCATTTATTTGAGCATTTTGAGTCATTTTTGGATTCATTCAAAGTAATTCATAACAATAATCAACATTTAAACTCTTGATACTGTCTAGAATATGATTCATATGTTATTTAGTCAGAAAGATTGGATTATACAAGGTAATTACGCATATAAAGTTCAAATAATGCAATTTTAAGCATTATTTATGCATTTCAATCATTTCTGGATTCATTCTAAGCCATTTCATCACAATAAATCTACATTTAAACTCTTTATACTGTCTAAAATATGAATCATACATTATTTATTTAGAAAGATTGGATTATACATTGTAATTACGCATAAAAAGTGCAAATAATTCAATTCTGAGCATCATTTGAGCATTTCAATCATTTCTCGATTAATTCTAAGTCATTTCATCACAATAATGAACATTTTAAACTCTTTAACTGTTTAAAATAAGATTCATACATTATTTATTAAAAAAAGATTGGATTATACATGGCAATTATGCATATAAATTGCAAATAATGCAATTCTAGGTATAATTTGAGCGTTTCAACCATTTCTGGACTCATTCTAAGCCATTTCATTACAATAATCAAAATTTAAACTCTTTATACTGTCTAGATATGATTAATATGTTATTTATTCAAAAAATTAGATTATACAAGGCAATAACGCATATAAAGTGGAAATAATGCAATTCTGAGCATCATTTGAGTATTTCAATCCTTTTTGGATTCATTCTATGTGATTTCATCATAGTAATCTACATTAAAGTTTTTATACTGTGAATTTGATTCAAATGTTATTTATTCAAAAATATTGGATTATACATGACAATTACGTATATAAAAGTACTAATATTGCAATTCTGAGCATAATTGGAGCATTTCAATCTTTTCTGGATTAATTCTATGTCATTTCATCAAAATAATCTATATTTAAACTCTTAATACTGTCAAGAATATGATTTACAAGTTATTTATTAAAAAAGATTGAATTATAAATGACAATTATGCATATAAATTGCAAATAATGCAATTCTGAGTATCATTTGAGCATTTCAATCGTTTCTGGACAGATTCTAAGTCATTTCATCACATTAATCAACATTTAAATTTTTAATACTGTCTAGATATGATTAATATGTTATTTATTCAAAAAGATTGTATTATAAATGACAATTACGTATATAAACTGCAAATAATGCAATTTATTCTAAGTGATTCAATCATTTCTGGATTTATTCTAAGTGATTTCATCACAGTAATCGACATTAAAGTCTTTATACTATATAGAATATGATTCAAATGTTATTTATTCAGAAATATTAGATTATACATGGCGATTACGCATATAAAAGTGCAAATAGTGTAATTCTGAATATCTTTTGAGTATTTCACTCGTTTCTAGATTCATTCTAAGTCATTTTATCACAAAAATCAATTTTTTCACTTTTTATACTGTCTAGAATATGACTCACATGTTTTTTATTCAAAATAATTGGAATATACATGGTATTTACACATATAAAGTGCTAATAATGCAATTCTGAACATAATTTGATCATTTCAATATTTTCTGGATTAATTATAAGTCATTTCATCAAAATAATCTATATTGAAACTCTTTATACTGTAAATAATATGATTTATATTTTATTTATTAAAAAAGATTGGATTATACATGGAAATTATGCCTATGAATTGAAAATAATACAATTTTGAGCATTATTTCTGCATTTCAATCGTTTCTGAACTCATTCTAAGTCATTTCATCACAATAATCATCATTTGAACTCCTTATACTATCTGGAATAAGATTAATATGATATTTATTCAAAAAGATTGGATTAAGCTTGGCAATTACACATATAAATTGCAAATAATGCAATCCTGAGCATTTCAACGGTTTCTGGATTCATTCTAAGTTATTTCATCACAATAATCAATATTTAAATTCTTTATACTGTCTAGAATATGATTCATACATTTTTCATTCAGAAAGATTAGATCATACATGGTAATTACGCATGTAAAGAGATAATAATGCAATTCTGAGCTTCATTTGAGCACTTCAATCGTTTCTGGTTTATTTCTTAGTCATTTCATCAAAATAATCTACTTTTAAACTCTTTACATTGTCAAAAATATGATTATATGTTATTTATTCAAAAATATTGGATTATACATGGCAATTACGCATATAAATTGCAAATAATGCAATTCTGAGCATCAATTGAGCATTTCAATCATTTCTGTACATATTCTAAATCATTTTATCACAATAATTAACATTTGAACTCTTTATACTTTCTAGAATATGATTCATATTTTCTTTATTCAAAAAAATTAGATTGTACATGTCAATTACGCATATAAATTGCAAATAATGCAATTCAGAGCATCATTTGAGCATTTCATTTGTTTCTAGAATCGTTCTAAGTAATTTTATCACAATAATCAACATTTAAACTCTTTATACAATCTGAAATATGGTTCATACGTTATTTGTTCAAAAAGATTGGATTACGCTTGGCAAATTACACATATAAAGTGCAAATAATGCAATTCTGAACATCATTTGAGCATTTCAATCGTTTATGTGTTCATTCTAAGTAATTTCATCACAAAATCAATATTTAGACTCTTTATCATGTTTAGAATATGATTCAGATATTATTTATTCAAAAATATTGGATTATACATGGTAATTATGCATATAAAGTGTAAATATTGCAATTCTGAGCATCATTTGAACATTTCAATCGTTTTTGGATTAATTCAAAGTCATTTCATCAAAATAATCTACATTTAAACTCTTTATACTGTCAAGAGTATGATTTATATGTTATTTATTCAAAAAGATTGGATTATACAAGTCAATTATGCATATAAATTGCAAATAATGCAATTTTGAGTATCATTTGAGCATTTCAATCGTTTCTGAACTCATTCTAAGTTGTTTTATCATAATAATCAACATTTGAACTCTTTATACTTTCAAGAATATGATTCATACGTTATTTTTTAAAAAAGATTGGATTATGCTTGGCAATTACTCATATAAAGTGCAAATAATGCAATTCTGAGCATCATTTGTGCATTTCAACCGTTTCTGGATTCATTCTAAGTAATTTAATCACAATAATCAACATTTAAACTCTTTATGTTGTCTAGAATATGATTCCTACATTATTTATTCAGAAAGATTAGATTATTTAGAAGTACAACAGAATAGTATATAAAGTCAACATATGTTAACCAATCATTATTGAAAGAATGGAATTTATGGCTACACAAACCGTTGAAGATAGTTCTAGATCTGGACCAAGACGAACTCCTGTAGGAGATTTATTGAAACCTTTGAATTCAGAATATGATACAAGGTAATTATGCATATAAAGTGCTAATAATGTAATTCTGAGCATAATTTGAGCTCTTTAATCTTTTCTGGATTAATTCTAAGTCATTTCATCAAAATAATCTACATTTAAACTCTTTATGCTGTCAAGAATATGATTTATATGTTTTTTATTTAAAAAGATTGGATTATACATGGTAATTACACATATAAATTGCAAATAATGCAATTCTGAGCATCGTGTGAGCATTTCAATCGTTTCTGTACTCATTCTAAGTCAGTTAATCACAATAATCAACATTTAAACTCTTTATACTGTTTGGAATAAGATTGATATATTATTTATTTAGAAAGATTGGATTATATATGGAAATTACGAATATAAATAGCAAATAATGCAATTCTGAGCATCATTCGAGCATTTCAACCATTTCTGGATTCATTCTAAGTCATTTCATCACAATAATCTATATTTAAACTCTTTATACTGTCCAGAATATTATTAATATGTTATTTATTCAAAAAGATTGGATTTTACATGATAATTACTCATATAACGTGCAAATAATGCAATTCTGAGTATCATTTGATTATTTCAATCGTTTCATAATTCATTCTAAGTCGTTTCATCACAATAATCTACATTAAAACTCTTCATACTGTCTACAATATGATTCTTTTTTTTATTCAAACATATTGGATTATACATGGTAATTATGCATATAAAGTGCAAATATTGCAATTCTAAGCATCTTTTGAGCATTTCAATCGTTTCTAGATTCATTCTTAGTCATTTCGTCACAATAATATGAATTTGAACTCTTTATATTGTCTATAATATTATTTATATGTTATTTATTCAAAAACATTAGATTATACATGGTAATTACACATATGGAGTGTAAATAATACAATTTTGAGCATTTATTTGAGCATTTTGAGTCATTTTTGGATTCATTCAAAGTAATTCATAACAATAATCAACATTTAAACTCTTGATACTGTCTAGAATATGATTCATATGTTATTTAGTCAGAAAGATTGGATTATACAAGGTAATTACGCATATAAAGTTCAAATAATGCAATTTTAAGCATTATTTATGCATTTCAATCATTTCTGGATTCATTCTAAGCCATTTCATCACAATAAATCTACATTTAAACTCTTTATACTGTCTAAAATATGAATCATACATTATTTATTTAGAAAGATTGGATTATACATTGTAATTACGCATAAAAAGTGCAAATAATTCAATTCTGAGCATCATTTGAGCATTTCAATCATTTCTCGATTAATTCTAAGTCATTTCATCACAATAATGAACATTTTAAACTCTTTAACTGTTTAAAATAAGATTCATACATTATTTATTAAAAAAAGATTGGATTATACATGGCAATTATGCATATAAATTGCAAATAATGCAATTCTAGGTATAATTTGAGCGTTTCAACCATTTCTGGACTCATTCTAAGCCATTTCATTACAATAATCAAAATTTAAACTCTTTATACTGTCTAGATATGATTAATATGTTATTTATTCAAAAAATTAGATTATACAAGGCAATAACGCATATAAAGTGGAAATAATGCAATTCTGAGCATCATTTGAGTATTTCAATCCTTTTTGGATTCATTCTATGTGATTTCATCATAGTAATCTACATTAAAGTTTTTATACTGTGAATTTGATTCAAATGTTATTTATTCAAAAATATTGGATTATACATGACAATTACGTATATAAAAGTACTAATATTGCAATTCTGAGCATAATTGGAGCATTTCAATCTTTTCTGGATTAATTCTATGTCATTTCATCAAAATAATCTATATTTAAACTCTTAATACTGTCAAGAATATGATTTACAAGTTATTTATTAAAAAAGATTGAATTATAAATGACAATTATGCATATAAATTGCAAATAATGCAATTCTGAGTATCATTTGAGCATTTCAATCGTTTCTGGACAGATTCTAAGTCATTTCATCACATTAATCAACATTTAAATTTTTAATACTGTCTAGATATGATTAATATGTTATTTATTCAAAAAGATTGTATTATAAATGACAATTACGTATATAAAGTGCAAATAATGCAATTTATTCTAAGTGATTCAATCATTTCTGGATTTATTCTAAGTGATTTCATCACAGTAATCGACATTAAAGTCTTTATACTATATAGAATATGATTCAAATGTTATTTATTCAGAAATATTAGATTATACATGGCGATTACGCATATAAAAGTGCAAATAGTGTAATTCTGAATATCTTTTGAGTATTTCACTCGTTTCTAGATTCATTCTAAGTCATTTTATCACAAAAATCAATTTTTTCACTTTTTATACTGTCTAGAATATGACTCACATGTTTTTTATTCAAAATAATTGGAATATACATGGTATTTACACATATAAAGTGCTAATAATGCAATTCTGAACATAATTTGATCATTTCAATATTTTCTGGATTAATTATAAGTCATTTCATCAAAATAATCTATATTGAAACTCTTTATACTGTAAATAATATGATTTATATTTTATTTATTAAAAAAGATTGGATTATACATGGAAATTATGCCTATGAATTGAAAATAATACAATTTTGAGCATTATTTCTGCATTTCAATCGTTTCTGAACTCATTCTAAGTCATTTCATCACAATAATCATCATTTGAACTCCTTATACTATCTGGAATAAGATTAATATGATATTTATTCAAAAAGATTGGATTAAGCTTGGCAATTACACATATAAATTGCAAATAATGCAATCCTGAGCATTTCAACGGTTTCTGGATTCATTCTAAGTTATTTCATCACAATAATCAATATTTAAATTCTTTATACTGTCTAGAATATGATTCATACATTTTTCATTCAGAAAGATTAGATCATACATGGTAATTACGCATGTAAAGAGATAATAATGCAATTCTGAGCTTCATTTGAGCACTTCAATCGTTTCTGGTTTATTTCTTAGTCATTTCATCAAAATAATCTACTTTTAAACTCTTTACATTGTCAAAAATATGATTATATGTTATTTATTCAAAAATATTGGATTATACATGGCAATTACGCATATAAATTGCAAATAATGCAATTCTGAGCATCAATTGAGCATTTCAATCATTTCTGTACATATTCTAAATCATTTTATCACAATAATTAACATTTGAACTCTTTATACTTTCTAGAATATGATTCATATTTTCTTTATTCAAAAAAATTAGATTGTACATGTCAATTACGCATATAAATTGCAAATAATGCAATTCAGAGCATCATTTGAGCATTTCATTTGTTTCTAGAATCGTTCTAAGTAATTTTATCACAATAATCAACATTTAAACTCTTTATACAATCTGAAATATGGTTCATACGTTATTTGTTCAAAAAGATTGGATTACGCTTGGCAAATTACACATATAAAGTGCAAATAATGCAATTCTGAACATCATTTGAGCATTTCAATCGTTTATGTGTTCATTCTAAGTAATTTCATCACAAAATCAATATTTAGACTCTTTATCATGTTTAGAATATGATTCAGATATTATTTATTCAAAAATATTGGATTATACATGGTAATTATGCATATAAAGTGTAAATATTGCAATTCTGAGCATCATTTGAACATTTCAATCGTTTTTGGATTAATTCAAAGTCATTTCATCAAAATAATCTACATTTAAACTCTTTATACTGTCAAGAGTATGATTTATATGTTATTTATTCAAAAAGATTGGATTATACAAGTCAATTATGCATATAAATTGCAAATAATGCAATTTTGAGTATCATTTGAGCATTTCAATCGTTTCTGAACTCATTCTAAGTTGTTTTATCATAATAATCAACATTTGAACTCTTTATACTTTCAAGAATATGATTCATACGTTATTTTTTAAAAAAGATTGGATTATGCTTGGCAATTACTCATATAAAGTGCAAATAATGCAATTCTGAGCATCATTTGTGCATTTCAACCGTTTCTGGATTCATTCTAAGTAATTTAATCACAATAATCAACATTTAAACTCTTTATGTTGTCTAGAATATGATTCCTACATTATTTATTCAGAAAGATTAGATTATTTAGAAGTACAACAGAATAGTATATAAAGTCAACATATGTTAACCAATCATTATTGAAAGAATGGAATTTATGGCTACACAAACCGTTGAAGATAGTTCTAGATCTGGACCAAGACGAACTCCTGTAGGAGATTTATTGAAACCTTTGAATTCAGAATATGATACAAGGTAATTATGCATATAAAGTGCTAATAATGTAATTCTGAGCATAATTTGAGCTCTTTAATCTTTTCTGGATTAATTCTAAGTCATTTCATCAAAATAATCTACATTTAAACTCTTTATGCTGTCAAGAATATGATTTATATGTTTTTTATTTAAAAAGATTGGATTATACATGGTAATTACACATATAAATTGCAAATAATGCAATTCTGAGCATCGTGTGAGCATTTCAATCGTTTCTGTACTCATTCTAAGTCAGTTAATCACAATAATCAACATTTAAACTCTTTATACTGTTTGGAATAAGATTGATATATTATTTATTTAGAAAGATTGGATTATATATGGAAATTACGAATATAAATAGCAAATAATGCAATTCTGAGCATCATTCGAGCATTTCAACCATTTCTGGATTCATTCTAAGTCATTTCATCACAATAATCTATATTTAAACTCTTTATACTGTCCAGAATATTATTAATATGTTATTTATTCAAAAAGATTGGATTTTACATGATAATTACTCATATAACGTGCAAATAATGCAATTCTGAGTATCATTTGATTATTTCAATCGTTTCATAATTCATTCTAAGTCGTTTCATCACAATAATCTACATTAAAACTCTTCATACTGTCTACAATATGATTCTTTTTTTTATTCAAACATATTGGATTATACATGGTAATTATGCATATAAAGTGCAAATATTGCAATTCTAAGCATCTTTTGAGCATTTCAATCGTTTCTAGATTCATTCTTAGTCATTTCGTCACAATAATATGAATTTGAACTCTTTATATTGTCTATAATATTATTTATATGTTATTTATTCAAAAACATTAGATTATACATGGTAATTACACATATGGAGTGTAAATAATACAATTTTGAGCATTCATTTGAGCATTTTGAGTCATTTTTGGATTCATTCAAAGTAATTCATAACAATAATCAACATTTAAACTCTTGATACTGTCTAGAATATGATTCATATGTTATTTAGTCAGAAAGATTGGATTATACAAGGTAATTACGCATATAAAGTTCAAATAATGCAATTTTAAGCATTATTTATGCATTTCAATCATTTCTGGATTCATTCTAAGCCATTTCATCACAATAAATCTACATTTAAACTCTTTATACTGTCTAAAATATGAATCATACATTATTTATTTAGAAAGATTGGATTGTACATTGTAATTACGCATAAAAAGTGCAAATAATTCAATTCTGAGCATCATTTGAGCATTTCAATCATTTCTCGATTAATTCTAAGTCATTTCATCACAATAATGAACATTTTAAACTCTTTAACTGTTTAAAATAAGATTCATACATTATTTATTAAAAAAAGATTGGATTATACATGGCAATTATGCATATAAATTGCAAATAATGCAATTCTAGGTATCATTTGAGCGTTTCAACCATTTCTGGACTCATTCTAAGCCATTTCATTACAATAATCAAAATTTAAACTCTTTATACTGTCTAGATATGATTAATATGTTATTTATTCAAAAAATTAGATTATACAAGGCAATAACGCATATAAAGTGGAAATAATGCAATTCTGAGCATCATTTGAGTATTTCAATCCTTTTTGGATTCATTCTATGTGATTTCATCATAGTAATCTACATTAAAGTTTTTATACTGTGAATTTGATTCAAATGTTATTTATTCAAAAATATTGGATTATACATGACAATTACGTATATAAAAGTACTAATATTGCAATTCTGAGCATAATTGGAGCATTTCAATCTTTTCTGGATTAATTCTATGTCATTTCATCAAAATAATCTATATTTAAACTCTTAATACTTTCAAGAATATGATTTACAAGTTATTTATTAAAAAAGATTGAATTATAAATGACAATTATGCATATAAATTGCAAATAATGCAATTCTGAGTATCATTTGAGCATTTCAATCGTTTCTGGACAGATTCTAAGTCATTTCATCACATTAATCAACATTTAAATTTTTAATACTGTCTAGATATGATTAATATGTTATTTATTCAAAAAGATTGTATTATAAATGACAATTACGTATATAAAGTGCAAATAATGCAATTTATTCTAAGTGATTCAATCATTTCTGGATTTATTCTAAGTGATTTCATCACAGTAATCGACATTAAAGTCTTTATACTATATAGAATATGATTCAAATGTTATTTATTCAGAAATATTAGATTATACATGGCGATTACGCATATAAAAGTGCAAATAGTGTAATTCTGAATATCTTTTGAGTATTTCACTCGTTTCTAGATTCATTCTAAGTCATTTTATCACAAAAATCAATTTTTTCACTTTTTATACTGTCTAGAATATGACTCACATGTTTTTTATTCAAAATAATTGGAATATACATGGTATTTACACATATAAAGTGCTAATAATGCAATTCTGAACATAATTTGATCATTTCAATATTTTCTGGATTAATTATAAGTCATTTCATCAAAATAATCTATATTAAAACTCTTTATACTGTAAAGAATATGATTTATATTTTATTTATTAAAAAAGATTGGATTATACATGGAAATTATGCCTATGAATTGAAAATAATACAATTTTGAGCATTATTTCTGCATTTCAATCGTTTCTGAACTCATTCTAAGTCATTTCATCACAATAATCATCATTTGAACTCCTTATACTATCTGGAATAAGATTAATATGATATTTATTCAAAAAGATTGGATTAAGCTTGGCAATTACACATATAAATTGCAAATAATGCAATCCTGAGCATTTCAACGGTTTCTGGATTCATTCTAAGTTATTTCATCACAATAATCAATATTTAAATTCTTTATACTGTCTAGAATATGATTCATACATTTTTCATTCAGAAAGATTAGATCATACATGGTAATTACGCATGTAAAGAGATAATAATGCAATTCTGAGCTTCATTTGAGCACTTCAATCGTTTCTGGTTTATTTCTTAGTCATTTCATCAAAATAATCTACTTTTAAACTCTTTACATTGTCAAAAATATGATTATATGTTATTTATTCAAAAATATTGGATTATACATGGCAATTACGCATATAAATTGCAAATAATGCAATTCTGAGCATCAATTGAGCATTTCAATCATTTCTGTACATATTCTAAATCATTTTATCACAATAATTAACATTTGAACTCTTTATACTTTCTAGAATATGATTCATATTTTCTTTATTCAAAAAAATTAGATTGTACATGTCAATTACGCATATAAATTGCAAATAATGCAATTCAGAGCATCATTTGAGCATTTCATTTGTTTCTAGAATCGTTCTAAGTAATTTTATCACAATAATCAACATTTAAACTCTTTATACAATCTGAAATATGATTCATACGTTATTTGTTCAAAAAGATTGGATTACGCTTGGCAAATTACACATATAAAGTGCAAATAATGCAATTCTGAACATCATTTTAGCATTTCAATCGTTTATGTGTTCATTCTAAGTAATTTCATCACAAAATCAATATTTAGACTCTTTATCATGTTTAGAATATGATTCAGATATTATTTATTCAAAAATATTGGATTATACATGGTAATTATGCATATAAAGTGTAAATATTGCAATTCTGAGCATCATTTGAACATTTCAATCGTTTTTGGATTAATTCAAAGTCATTTCATCAAAATAATCTACATTTAAACTCTTTATACTGTCAAGAGTATGATTTATATGTTATTTATTCAAAAAGATTGGATTATACAAGTCAATTATGCATATAAATTGCAAATAATGCAATTTTGAGTATCATTTGAGCATTTCAATCGTTTCTGAACTCATTCTAAGTTGTTTTATCATAATAATCAACATTCGAACTCTTTATACTTTCAAGAATATGATTCATACGTTATTTTTTAAAAAAGATTGGATTATGCTTGGCAATTACTCATATAAAGTGCAAATAATGCAATTCTGAGCATCATTTGTGCATTTCAAACCGTTTCTGGATTCATTCTAAGTAATTTAATCACAATAATCAACATTTAAACTCTTTATGTTGTCTAGAATATGATTCCTACATTATTTATTCAGAAAGATTAGATTATTTCGAAGTACAACAGAATAGTATATAAAGTCAACATATGTTAACCAATCATTATTGAAAGAATTGAATTTATGGCTACACAAACCGTTGAAGATAGTTCTAGATCTGGACCAAGACGAACTCCTGTAGGAGATTTATTGAAACCTTTGAATTCAGAACATGATACAAGGTAATTATGCATATAAAGTGCTAATAATGTAATTCTGAGCATAATTTGAGCACTTTAATCTTTTCTGGATTAATTCTAAGTCATTTCATCAAAATAAACTACATTTAGACTCTTTATGCTGTCAAGAATATGATTTATATGTTTTTTATTTTAAAAGATTGGATTATACATGGTAATTACACATATAAATTGCAAATAATGCAATTCTGAGCATCGTGTGAGCATTTCAATCGTTTCTGTACTCATTCTAAGTCAGTTAATCACAATAATCAACATTTAAACTCTTTATACTGTTTGGAATAAGATTGATATATTATTTATTTAGAAAGATTGGATTATATATGGAAATTACGAATATAAATAGCAAATAATGCAATTCTGAGCATCATTCGAGCATTTCAATCATTTCTGGATTCATTCTAAGTCATTTCCTCACAATAATCTATATTTAAACTCTTTATACTGTCCAGAATATTATTAATATGTTATTTATTCAAAAAGATTGGATTTTACATGATAATTACTCATATAACGTGCAAATAATGCAATTCTGAGTATCATTTGATTATTTCAATCGTTTCATAATTCATTCTAAGTCGTTTCATCACAATAATCTACATTAAAACTCTTCATACTGTCTACAATATGATTCTTTTTTTTATTCAAACATATTGGATTATACATGGTAATTATGCATATAAAGTGCAAATATTGCAATTCTAAGCATCTTTTGAGCATTTCAATCGTTTCTAGATTCATTCTTAGTCATTTCGTCACAATAATATGAATTTGAACTCTTTATATTGTCTATAATATTATTTATATGTTATTTATTCAAAAACATTAGATTATACATGGTAATTACACATATGGAGTGTAAATAATACAATTTTGAGCATTCATTTGAGCATTTTGAGTCATTTTTGGATTCATTCAAAGTAATTCATAACAATAATCAACATTTAAACTCTTGATACTGTCTAGAATATGATTCATATGTTATTTAGTCAGAAAGATTGGATTATACAAGGTAATTACGCATATAAAGTTCAAATAATGCAATTTTAAGCATTATTTATGCATTTCAATCATTTCTGGATTCATTCTAAGCCATTTCATCACAATAAATCTAGATTTAAACTCTTTATACTGTCTAAAATATGAATCATACATTATTTATTTAGAAAGATTGGATTATACATTGTAATTACGCATAAAAAGTGCAAATAATTCAATTCTGAGCATCATTTGAGCATTTCAATCATTTCTCGATTAATTCTAAGTCATTTCATCACAATAATGAACATTTTAAACTCTTTAACTGTTTAAAATAAGATTCATACATTATTTATTAAAAAAAGATTGGATTATACATGGCAATTATGCATATAAATTGCAAATAATGCAATTCTAGGTATCATTTGAGCGTTTCAACCATTTCTGGACTCATTCTAAGCCATTTCATTACAATAATCAAAATTTAAACTCTTTATACTGTCTAGATATGATTAATATGTTATTTATTCAAAAAATTAGATTATACAAGGCAATAACGCATATAAAGTGGAAATAATGCAATTCTGAGCATCATTTGAGTATTTCAATCCTTTTTGGATTCATTCTATGTGATTTCATCATAGTAATCTACATTAAAGTTTTTATACTGTGAATTTGATTCAAATGTTATTTATTCAAAAATATTGGATTATACATGACAATTACGTATATAAAAGTACTAATATTGCAATTCTGAGCATAATTGGAGCATTTCAATCTTTTCTGGATTAATTCTATGTCATTTCATCAAAATAATCTATATTTAAACTCTTAATACTGTCAAGAATATGATTTACAAGTTATTTATTAAAAAAGATTGAATTATAAATGACAATTATGCATATAAATTGCAAATAATGCAATTCTGAGTATCATTTGAGCATTTCAATCGTTTCTGGACAGATTCTAAGTCATTTCATCACATTAATCAACATTTAAATTTTTAATACTGTCTAGATATGATTAATATGTTATTTATTCAAAAAGATTGTATTATAAATGACAATTACGTATATAAAGTGCAAATAATGCAATTTATTCTAAGTGATTCAATCATTTCTGGATTTATTCTAAGTGATTTCATCACAGTAATCGACATTAAAGTCTTTATACTATATAGAATATGATTCAAATGTTATTTATTCAGAAATATTAGATTATACATGGCGATTACGCATATAAAAGTGCAAATAGTGTAATTCTGAATATCTTTTGAGTATTTCACTCGTTTCTAGATTCATTCTAAGTCATTTTATCACAAAAATCAATTTTTTCACTTTTTATACTGTCTAGAATATGACTCACATGTTTTTTATTCAAAATAATTGGAATATACATGGTATTTACACATATAAAGTGCTAATAATGCAATTCTGAACATAATTTGATCATTTCAATATTTTCTGGATTAATTATAAGTCATTTCATCAAAATAATCTATATTAAAACTCTTTATACTGTAAATAATATGATTTATATTTTATTTATTAAAAAAGATTGGATTATACATGGAAATTATGCCTATGAATTGAAAATAATACAATTTTGAGCATTATTTCTGCATTTCAATCGTTTCTGAACTCATTCTAAGTCATTTCATCACAATAATCATCATTTGAACTCCTTATACTATCTGGAATAAGATTAATATGATATTTATTCAAAAAGATTGGATTAAGCTTGGCAATTACACATATAAATTGCAAATAATGCAATCCTGAGCATTTCAAACGGTTTCTGGATTCATTCTAAGTTATTTCATCACAATAATCAATATTTAAATTCTTTATACTGTCTAGAATATGATTCATACATTTTTCATTCAGAAAGATTAGATCATACATGGTAATTACGCATGTAAAGAGATAATAATGCAATTCTGAGCTTCATTTGAGCACTTCAATCGTTTCTGGTTTATTTCTTAGTCATTTCATCAAAATAATCTACTTTTAAACTCTTTACATTGTCAAAAATATGATTATATGTTATTTATTCAAAAATATTGGATTATACATGGCAATTACGCATATAAATTGCAAATAATGCAATTCTGAGCATCAATTGAGCATTTCAATCATTTCTGTACATATTCTAAATCATTTTATCACAATAATTAACATTTGAACTCTTTATACTTTCTAGAATATGATTCATATTTTCTTTATTCAAAAAAATTAGATTGTACATGTCAATTACGCATATAAATTGCAAATAATGCAATTCAGAGCATCATTTGAGCATTTCATTTGTTTCTAGAATCGTTCTAAGTAATTTTATCACAATAATCAACATTTAAACTCTTTATACAATCTGAAATATGATTCATACGTTATTTGTTCAAAAAGATTGGATTACGCTTGGCAAATTACACATATAAAGTGCAAATAATGCAATTCTGAACATCATTTTAGCATTTCAATCGTTTATGTGTTCATTCTAAGTAATTTCATCACAAAATCAATATTTAGACTCTTTATCATGTTTAGAATATGATTCAGATATTATTTATTCAAAAATATTGGATTATACATGGTAATTATGCATATAAAGTGTAAATATTGCAATTCTGAGCATCATTTGAACATTTCAATCGTTTTTGGATTAATTCAAAGTCATTTCATCAAAATAATCTACATTTAAACTCTTTATACTGTCAAGAGTATGAGTTATATGTTATTTATTCAAAAAGATTGGATTATACAAGTCAATTATGCATATAAATTGCAAATAATGCAATTTTGAGTATCATTTGAGCATTTCAATCGTTTCTGAACTCATTCTAAGTTGTTTTATCATAATAATCAACATTTGACTCTTTATACTTTCAAGAATATGATTCATACGTTATTTTTTAAAAAAGATTGGATTATGCTTGGCAATTACTCATATAAAGTGCAAATAATGCAATTCTGAGCATCATTTGTGCATTTCAACCGTTTCTGGATTCATTCTAAGTAATTTAATCACAATAATCAACATTTAAACTCTTTATGTTGTCTAGAATATGATTCCTACATTATTTATTCAGAAAGATTAGATTATTTAGAAGTACAACAGAATAGTATATAAAGTCAACATATGTTAACCAATCATTATTGAAAGAATGGAATTTATGGCTACACAAACCGTTGAAGATAGTTCTAGATCTGGACCAAGACGAACTCCTGTAGGAGATTTATTGAAACCTTTGAATTCAGAATATGATACAAGGTAATTATGCATATAAAGTGCTAATAATGTAATTCTGAGCATAATTTGAGCTCTTTAATCTTTTCTGGATTAATTCTAAGTCATTTCATCAAAATAATCTACATTTAAACTCTTTATGCTGTCAAGAATATGATTTATATGTTTTTTATTTAAAAAGATTGGATTATACATGGTAATTACACATATAAATTGCAAATAATGCAATTCTGAGCATCGTGTGAGCATTTCAATCGTTTCTGTACTCATTCTAACTCAGTTAATCACAATAATCAACATTTAAACTCTTTATACTGTTTGGAATAAGATTGATATATTATTTATTTAGAAAGATTGGATTATATATGGAAATTACGAATATAAAGAGCAAATAATGCAATTCTGAGCATCATTCGAGCATTTCAATCATTTCTGGATTCATTCTAAGTCATTTCCTCACGATAATCTATATTTAAACTCTTTATACTGTCCAGAATATTATTAATATGTTATTTATTCAAAAAGATTGGATTTTACATGATAATTACTCATATAACGTGCAAATAATGCAATTCTGAGTATCATTTGATTATTTCAATCGTTTCATAATTCATTCTAAGTCGTTTCATCACAATAATCTACATTAAAACTCTTCATACTATCTACAATATGATTCTTTTTTTTATTCAAACATATTGGATTATACATGGTAATTATGCATATAAAGTGCAAATATTGCAATTCTAAGCATCTTTTGAGCATTTCAATCGTTTCTAGATTCATTCTTAGTCATTTCGTCACAATAATATGAATTTGAACTCTTTATATTGTCTATAATATTATTTATATGTTATTTATTCAAAAACATTAGATTATACATGGTAATTACACATATGGAGTGTAAATAATACAATTTTGAGCATTCATTTGAGCATTTTGAGTCATTTTTGGATTCATTCAAAGTAATTCATAACAATAATCAACATTTAAACTCTTGATACTGTCTAGAATATGATTCATATGTTATTTAGTCAGAAAGATTGGATTATACAAGGTAATTACGCATATAAAGTTCAAATAATGCAATTTTAAGCATTATTTATGCATTTCAATCATTTCTGGATTCATTCTAAGCCATTTCATCACAATAAATCTACATTTAAACTCTTTATACTGTCTAAAATATGAATCATACATTATTTATTTAGAAAGATTGGATTATACATTGTAATTACGCATAAAAAAGTGCAAATAATTCAATTCTGAGCATCATTTGAGCATTTCAATCATTTCTCGATTAATTCTAAGTCATTTCATCACAATAATGAACATTTTAAACTCTTTAACTGTTTAAAATAAGATTCATACATTATTTATTAAAAAAAGATTGGATTATACATGGCAATTATGCATATAAATTGCAAATAATGCAATTCTAGGTATCATTTGAGCGTTTCAACCATTTCTGGACTCATTCTAAGCCATTTCATTACAATAATCAAAATTTAAACTCTTTATACTGTCTAGATATGATTAATATGTTATTTATTCAAAAAATTAGATTATACAAGGCAATAACGCATATAAAGTGGAAATAATGCAATTCTGAGCATCATTTGAGTATTTCAATCCTTTTTGGATTCATTCTATGTGATTTCATCATAGTAATCTACATTAAAGTTTTTATACTGTGAATTTGATTCAAATGTTATTTATTCAAAAATATTGGATTATACATGACAATTACGTATATAAAAGTACTAATATTGCAATTCTGAGCATAATTGGAGCATTTCAATCTTTTCTGGATTAATTCTATGTCATTTCATCAAAATAATCTATATTTAAACTCTTAATACTGTCAAGAATATGATTTACAAGTTATTTATTAAAAAAGATTGAATTATAAATGACAATTATGCATATAAATTGCAAATAATGCAATTCTGAGTATCATTTGAGCATTTCAATCGTTTCTGGACAGATTCTAAGTCATTTCATCACATTAATCAACATTTAAATTTTTAATACTGTCTAGATATGATTAATATGTTATTTATTCAAAAAGATTGTATTATAAATGACAATTACGTATATAAAGTGCAAATAATGCAATTTATTCTAAGTGATTCAATCATTTCTGGATTTATTCTAAGTGATTTCATCACAGTAATCGACATTAAAGTCTTTATACTATATAGAATATGATTCAAATGTTATTTATTCAGAAATATTAGATTATACATGGCGATTACGCATATAAAAGTGCAAATAGTGTAATTCTGAATATCTTTTGAGTATTTCACTCGTTTCTAGATTCATTCTAAGTCATTTTATCACAAAAATCAATTTTTTCACTTTTTATACTGTCTAGAATATGACTCACATGTTTTTTATTCAAAATAATTGGAATATACATGGTATTTACACATATAAAGTGCTAATAATGCAATTCTGAACATAATTTGATCATTTCAATATTTTCTCGATTAATTATAAGTCATTTCATCAAAATAATCTATATTAAAACTCTTTATACTGTAAATAATATGATTTATATTTTATTTATTAAAAAAGATTGGATTATACATGGAAATTATGCCTATGAATTGAAAATAATACAATTTTGAGCATTATTTCTGCATTTCAATCGTTTCTGAACTCATTCTAAGTCATTTCATCACAATAATCATCATTTGAACTCCTTATACTATCTGGAATAAGATTAATATGATATTTATTCAAAAAGATTGGATTAAGCTTGGCAATTACACATATAAATTGCAAATAATGCAATCCTGAGCATTTCAACGGTTTCTGGATTCATTCTAAGTTATTTCATCACAATAATCAATATTTAAATTCTTTATACTGTCTAGAATATGATTCATACATTTTTCATTCAGAAAGATTAGATCATACATGGTAATTACGCATGTAAAGAGATAATAATGCAATTCTGAGCTTCATTTGAGCACTTCAATCGTTTCTGGTTTATTTCTTAGTCATTTCATCAAAATAATCTACTTTTAAACTCTTTACATTGTCAAAAATATGATTATATGTTATTTATTCAAAAATATTGGATTATACATGGCAATTACGCATATAAATTGCAAATAATGCAATTCTGAGCATCAATTGAGCATTTCAATCATTTCTGTACATATTCTAAATCATTTTATCACAATAATTAACATTTGAACTCTTTATACTTTCTAGAATATGATTCATATTTTCTTTATTCAAAAAAATTAGATTGTACATGTCAATTACGCATATAAATTGCAAATAATGCAATTCAGAGCATCATTTGAGCATTTCATTTGTTTCTAGAATCGTTCTAAGTAATTTTATCACAATAATCAACATTTAAACTCTTTATACAATCTGAAATATGATTCATACGTTATTTGTTCAAAAAGATTGGATTACGCTTGGCAAATTACACATATAAAGTGCAAATAATGCAATTCTGAACATCATTTTAGCATTTCAATCGTTTATGTGTTCATTCTAAGTAATTTCATCACAAAATCAATATTTAGACTCTTTATCATGTTTAGAATATGATTCAGATATTATTTATTCAAAAATATTGGATTATACATGGTAATTATGCATATAAAGTGTAAATATTGCAATTCTGAGCATCATTTGAACATTTCAATCGTTTTTGGATTAATTCAAAGTCATTTCATCAAAATAATCTACATTTAAACTCTTTATACTGTCAAGAGTATGAGTTATATGTTATTTATTCAAAAAGATTGGATTATACAAGTCAATTATGCATATAAATTGCAAATAATGCAATTTTGAGTATCATTTGAGCATTTCAATCGTTTCTGAACTCATTCTAAGTTGTTTTATCATAATAATCAACATTTGAACTCTTTATACTTTCAAGAATATGATTCATACGTTATTTTTTAAAAAAGATTGGATTATGCTTGGCAATTACTCATATAAAGTGCAAATAATGCAATTCTGAGCATCATTTGTGCATTTCAACCGTTTCTGGATTCATTCTAAGTAATTTAATCACAATAATCAACATTTAAACTCTTTATGTTGTCTAGAATATGATTCCTACATTATTTATTCAGAAAGATTAGATTATTTAGAAGTACAACAGAATAGTATATAAAGTCAACATATGTTAACCAATCATTATTGAAAGAATGGAATTTATGGCTACACAAACCGTTGAAGATAGTTCTAGATCTGGACCAAGACGAACTCCTGTAGGAGATTTATTGAAACCTTTGAATTCAGAATATGATACAAGGTAATTATGCATATAAAGTGCTAATAATGTAATTCTGAGCATAATTTGAGCTCTTTAATCTTTTCTGGATTAATTCTAAGTCATTTCATCAAAATAATCTACATTTAAACTCTTTATGCTGTCAAGAATATGATTTATATGTTTTTTATTTAAAAAGATTGGATTATACATGGTAATTACACATATAAATTGCAAATAATGCAATTCTGAGCATCGTGTGAGCATTTCAATCGTTTCTGTACTCATTCTAACTCAGTTAATCACAATAATCAACATTTAAACTCTTTATACTGTTTGGAATAAGATTGATATATTATTTATTTAGAAAGATTGGATTATATATGGAAATTACGAATATAAAGAGCAAATAATGCAATTCTGAGCATCATTCGAGCATTTCAATCATTTCTGGATTCATTCTAAGTCATTTCCTCACGATAATCTATATTTAAACTCTTTATACTGTCCAGAATATTATTAATATGTTATTTATTCAAAAAGATTGGATTTTACATGATAATTACTCATATAACGTGCAAATAATGCAATTCTGAGTATCATTTGATTATTTCAATCGTTTCATAATTCATTCTAAGTCGTTTCATCACAATAATCTACATTAAAACTCTTCATACTATCTACAATATGATTCTTTTTTTTATTCAAACATATTGGATTATACATGGTAATTATGCATATAAAGTGCAAATATTGCAATTCTAAGCATCTTTTGAGCATTTCAATCGTTTCTAGATTCATTCTTAGTCATTTCGTCACAATAATATGAATTTGAACTCTTTATATTGTCTATAATATTATTTATATGTTATTTATTCAAAAACATTAGATTAT